>JAVLUX010000025.1:33055000-35615000 GCA_032164185.1 Moxostoma hubbsi | reverse complement strand
ATAAAATAGCATGTCAACTAATGAAAACTAATTGACTTACTCATCCGAAATTGTATCCTCTGCTGGATCAAGTCACTCTACAAAACGCAAACGTTAATCTGAGTCCCGCTCTTCTTCTGAGGAAAATGTTAACTCTTCATCACTATCCTCCATCCCCCCCCATGTATCGTGCCATCTTCCAAATGCGCAGAAAAGTGAATTAACTTGATGTTTTTAAGGCGTTTACCATTTGCATTGATCGCCTCAGCACATTAGCGTATGAATGGCGCGCTCTGCTGGTGGGTGTGATCACATTAGAGATATTTAGCTGAGCCAGGAGAAACTGTACATCACTTTTCTTCATACAGATTACATTGCAGGAGAATATTTGTTTTAAATTTTAATTTGTTTATTTAAAAGGAGTCATTTTAAGCTTTCTTTAGACATACGTTTCATGTTTGTGTGATAAGTATTCGCAGAGTTTCAGTTCATTTTTGTGACGTGTTTCTGAAATATGCTCATGAACACAGAGACTGCTGAAAGCTCACCCTTTTTATTTTCTTTATTTTACAAAAGCACAAGGTTTTGTTGTTATTGTGAGTGTACACAAATAAAGGTAGACCCTTTATAGTCTCTAATGATGTCTTACACTTATCTGTATGCCCCAAAATGATGGATTATTTTAAGTTGTTTCTGCTGTAATGGCGAAAAAATCCAGCAGGATGCACCGTTGTGTCCGTCGACCCCAGAGGGTTAAATAATGGGGAGTTGTACTTGCTTATTATCTATGCCAATGTTTGGGGGGATGTGTCCTCTTAAAACCTGTATGATGATTGTGGTCCTGCTTTAAAGGAAAAGTTTACCCTCACCCAAAAATGAGAATTCTTGCATCATTTACTCATCTTTATGACATGCATGGCTTTCTTTCTTCTGCTGAACACAAACTAAGATTTTTATTAGTATATTTCTGCTCTGTAGGTTCATACAATGCAAGTGAATGGTGGCCAAAACTTTGAAGCTCTAATAAGCACACAAAGGCAGCAAAAAAGCAATTGTCTTGGTTACGTATGTAACCCCCGTTCCCCAGTGGAGGGAACGAGATGTTGTGTCGAAGAAGCGACACTAGGGGTTTCTCTTGAGTGCCGAATATGCCTCTGATCTATGAAAAAAGGCCAATGAGAAGTTGGCAGACAGTATTTGCATACCCCGCCCCGGACATACGGGTATTTAAGCGAGCAAATATGCTGTGTTCATTCAGGATTTTGCCGGAAATGGTTCAGTTCAATTGAAACAGTTCAATCTTTGTTTCATCAGACCACAGAAGCTTCTCACAATCTGAGAGTCCTTTGGGTAATTTCTTATGTGTCTTGCACTGAGGAGAGGCTTCTGTCTGGCCACTCAGCAAGAAAGCCCAGATTGGTGGAGTGTTGCAGTGATGGTTGTCCTTCTGCAAATGTCTCCCATCGCCATACATGATCTCTGGAGCTCAACCAGAGTGACCATCGGTTTCTTGGTCACCTCTCTCACCACATCCCTTCTCTCCTGATTGCTCAGTTTGGCCAGGCGGCCAGGTCTAGGAAGAGTCCTGGTTGTTCCAAACTTCTTCCATTTAAGAATTATGGATGCCACCTTGCTCTTGGGAACCTTCAGTGTAAGTCCATTTTTTATAGACTTCCCCAGATCTGTGACTCTGCACAATCCTGTCTCTGAGCTCTGCAGGCAGTTCCTTTGAACTCATGGCTTGGTTTTTGCTCTGATATGCATTCAGCTGTGAGACCTTATATAGACAATTGTGTGCCTATCCAAATCATGTCCAATCAAATTAATTTGCCACAGGTAGACACCAATCAATGTGTAGAAACATCTCAAAGATAATCTAGGGATATGGGATGCACCTGAGCTAAATATCAAGCGTCAATGCAAAGGGTCTGAATACTTGTGTCAATATGATATAATCACAGTAGATTAAAAATGACACTAATTTGAGATTTTACACTTGGGAAATCCAAAAGTGTTCTTCCAACAATATGCCATGTTATATTTAACCATATTCAGATGGAACTAGCTTTCTCTATATAGTTTTGTTAAATTTTTGTTTGACAAATGTACTTCGTTAATCCTGTCTGAATTTAACACAACTGTGTTTTTCCTCACACAACCTCTGAAAATATTGCAGAGCAAATTACCTACTGTTTTTCGGCTAACTCTGGGCTCTCTGAGAAATAAAAGGAATATATATGATTGCAGAATATAATTTTTTCCACTATGCTTCTCATTTATTTTGACCTTCAGTAAATAATGTTACTTAATCTCAATTTCTCATTGTGCTGCCTGCAGGGATGGACTGGCCATCAGGAGCACAGGGGCTCATTTAATTTTCTCTACATAAATATACAGACACTTTTCAGAGGGAATACATATCTCTGTTTAGTTTCCACATGTGTAATTCATTTGCCATGCAAGAATATGGCAACCCTCCCACCTCAACAACAGAACCATATTATATAGTACAGGTGTGTTTGTATAATATATAAAAAGTATAAAAAATAACAAACAAATGTCTTTCTTTTCCACCTCTTCTTCAATTGTATAGTTTCTTTGGGCACCTTTTTGGAAAATAAGATGATCATGAGTTAATTACAAGACAAGTAACTTTAAACCAATATTAAACTAAATTAATTATCTTCAGTTTGCTATGGTGTTACTAAAAAGAAGTTGGTAACACTTTACATTAATGTTCGCTTTATAAAGTGGTTAATTAAAAAAAAAATTCCCTTTAACAAATTCAATAAATATAACAGAAATTACGGAATCAAATTGTATAAAATTAGACCCTTCCCCTCGAACATCCAACAAATAATTTACAAATGCATTATTATTAATTGAAATAAGAGTGAATTTTATGCATTCAATATTTATAGAGCACACACACACACAGCCAAAAGTTTGGAATAATGTACAGATTTAGCTCTTTTATTCACCAAAGTAGCATTCAACCGATTACAACGTATAGTCAGGACAGTAATAACATGACAAATTACTATTATAATTTAAAAAAAAAAAATAAATAAAATCAGATCTTTTTAAACTACTTAAAACAGTTCTCATAAAAAAAAATCCTCCATGTGCAGCAATGACAGCTTTGCAGGTCATTAGTTTGTCCAGATCCTCAGGTGACATTTCACCCCACGCTTCCTGTAGAATAGATGTAGCTGTCTTGTCAGGCACTTCTCACGCACCTTACTGTCATGTAGTATGGTAGTAGAGATGAGGCGTGAGATCAATTTGCAGGCTTTAATAAAGAAGATGAAGATCAAAACAACGTGGAGAATAATAAACCATATCTACAAACACACAATTAGTACACGGACGAGAACTGACAATGAATGAACAAAACTGGAGGGTATTTATACACAAAAGGAACTAATGAGGGAATGGAAGATCGGTGAGGAGGAAATGATGGAAGTGATGAGGGCTGTGAATTCAGGGAAATTTGGTCCGGGGGAAAACGTCAATATAAGAGTCCTTGGGAAACATGAAGGAGACAGAATGTAACATTACACCCTCCTTTCAAAGAGCGACTCCTGGCGCCTAAAGATGGATAAAAAGGGTAGGGTGATGCAGAAGTTGAAGGATCCAAGGAGGACGATCAGGAGACTCTGGGGAAAGAGGGTGCAGCTGTTGAAGACTCTTGAGGATTGAGCCGTGGGAGGTGGAGCCATGGGAGGCTCGAGGGGCAGAGTCACAGAAGGTGGAGCCTTGAGAGGCTCGAGGAGCGGAGCCATGGAACTTGTTGCCTGGAGAGTAGCTGACAGCTCAAAGGGCCAGGGTGGAGCCAAAGGTTCGGAGGACTGAGGTAGCGCCGGAGGCTCAGAGGGCCAAGGCGGATCTGGGTGTCTGAGGACAGAGGCGGAGCCGGTGGGACTGAGGTGGAGCCATAGTGAAGGAGGTCCCCGGTGAAGCCGGAGGCTCGGAGTGACAAAGTGCAGCTGGAAGATCGGAGAGCTGAGGCTGAGGGAACAAGGGACCAAGGTGGAGTCCAGGAGCTGCACCCGCTGCCATCCCCAGATCACCTCCAGCGCCAGCCGCATCGTCCTCAATCCCGTGGATTGACAGAGTGTCTAGGCAGAGTCGGAGGGTTTGAGGTTCCCCTTGACCATGGTTTCGTGTGGGGGGGAATGGCAAGACGGTGACATGGGAGGAGCCGGCTGACCAGGAGGAGGAGGAAATGTCCTGAGTGGAGCCAGCAGTGGAGGAAGGACCAGGGCACTGGATGGAATCAGGGTGTCCATTATGCTAGCTGGAACTAGCAGAAGATGAAGGGTAGTCAGGGTGGGAATCAGGGCTGGAATCAAGTTCAGGTCTATTATCACCGCAAGAGCTGGCTCTGGGACAGATGGAGCTAATGGCACTGGAATGGTCAAGGCTACTGCCACGGACTCTTGGATGGTCAAGGCTTCACGCACAGGCTCTGGGAGGGAGGGGCCATGGGAGGCTTTGAGAAAGGGGCATGGATCTCCAAGGCCTCTGAAGCCATGGTCAGAGTAGGGAGAGGAAGATCCTCGGATTCAAGAGTGTCCAGGGTTAGCCTCAAGTATTCCTTCCAAGTGTAGTCTCCCATCTCAGGCAATTCCCTCCACCAGTAATTTGTTAAACCTCTCCGGTATATTGCCTTGAGATGGGAGTCTTCAAAACCTGTGAGGCTGGCAATGGTGCTGAAGCAAAGGGAGTAATACCTAATGGGTAAATCTGCACAGCTAAATTGAGTAAACATAGCTGCTAGATCCATTTTGTAGTAGATCTGTTCGTCACGTAGTAGGGTATTAGAGACAAGGCGATGGATCAATTTGCAGGCTTTAATGAAGAAGATCAAAACAATGTGGGGAACTCTAAACCATATCCACAAACACACAATCGGTGCATGGATGAGAACTGACAATGAATGAACAAAACTGGAGGGTATTTATACACAAAAGGAACTAATGAGGGAATGGAAGACAGGTGAGGATGATGAGGAAATGATGGAAGTGATGACGGCTGTGAATTCTGGGAAATGTAGTCTGGGGGAAAATTTCAAAATAAGAGTCCTTGGGAAACATGAGGGAGACAGACTGTGACACAGTCTAGCTGATCCCACAAAGGCTCAATGGAGTTAAGATCCATAACACTGTTTTCCAATTATCTGTTGTCCAATATCTGTGTTTCTTTGCCCACTCTAATCTTTTCTTTTGTTTTTATGTTTTCAAAGTGTCTTTTTCTTTGCAATTCTTCCCATAAAGTTTGTACCCCTGAGTCTTCTCTGTACTGTTGTACATAAAACTGGTGTTGAGTGGGTAGAATTCAATGAAGCTGTCAGTTGAGTACATGTGAGGCTTCTATTTCTCAAACTATAGTCTCTGATGTACTTATCCTCTTGTTTAGTTGTATCTGGGCCTTCCCCATCTCTTTCTGTCCTTGTTAGAGCCATACACCTTTGTATGAAATCTTGATTGACTGACAAGTTTCTAGAGAAAGCTGTTTCTTTTTTTTTTTGCCATTTTTGACCTAATATTGACCATAGGACATGCAACACAAAAACAAACACAAAGACAATGTTAATGTTACATTTAATGACAGTAAATATCATAAAATTAAAAAAAAAAAATTATTCTCCAACTTCTGTACTACATCTACGATTAGAATTCAGTAGTGCGATACTGGAAAATCCTTGCAAAAACACTTAAGGTCTTTGAGTTCATTCACAGCAAATTTCATCTAATAAAGCTTAATGACTATTAAACCATACTTTATGTAATTAAGTTTATAATGTTGGTAACTCATTAATAAATGTTGCATACAGTATGTGTCGACTTCATATTAAGGTACATTTTCATATGTTTTGACTGTTGAATGTTAAATAAGTGCTATAAGGGCTTTGTTACGTGAGGAAAAATTACTCACTATTTGACAGGAATTGCATCAAAGTCTCCCTTATCACACATATTGTTAAAATTTCTTATCAATTTATTTTATTTATTTCATAATAAATTTATTAATTTATTATGATTTGTGAATGAATTATTAGTCATTATACAACAATTAGTTTTCATTCTCAAATCTGATTGGATGAGAGGCGTTCTAAGGGTGCTGATATAGAAACCATATCAGTACTGGGACACTTTACTGTTTGAGATACAGAGTTATACCAACAGCTTTCAGCATTACCGCCGATCACAGCTGAGAGCCATGACCGACAGAGTAATCAAATACGCTGAGGGTGCCTTCCTGATACCTGAATTGCGAGGACACATACTTTCAACATGGCAGAGGAGAGTAAGGTTTCTGTGTCTGTGTCAAAATAAGAGTTCCACATGAAATATACAGGAATGAAAATGCCGTCCTAGAGGGGAGTCATATGATGCCATGTGAGGTTCGGATGTGTGAATGGCGAGCTCTGCGCACTTTGCTAGTTTTTATACTTTTAATGATGAGATTTGATACATCCTGTACCATAACTGTTCTAGGAAGACAACATGTTAAAGAATTCAAAATCTTCGGGCTCTGGAGACATTAAAAGACACAGCAACGTGAGCAGAGGGTCAGAATATGGTGGAATTTCTGGACGGGCTCTTTCTGAGTCTGCTCAACATAGCAGGCCATAAGCTTGAAATCGAGTGAGCTCACATAGTTCTGGCTCGGTGATCCACTGAGGGAGACAGGCCCTGATCAATTCTGGCCAAATTTCTGAGATCATTCGATAAAGATCTTGTGTTATGTGAGGCAAGGAATAAAGGAGTTTTTGGGCGACTCTCGGGGAGGGGCTGTGGAGAGAGAAGTTTAGTTTTAATTATGTATGATTATTATATTTCTTTTTTGTTTAAATTTGTGTGTGTGTGTGTGTGTGTGTTTGTATATATTCTTATTTGTGACCACAGGAGGAGGGGTAATAGTGGGGGTTAAATGTTAAATCAATGTTTATATGTTGTGTTTTTTCTTCGTTATATGTCTACGAATCAATAAAAAATGTTAATTGAAAAAAAAGAAACTGCTGTCCTCCATGTTTTCTCTCCAACAAAAAAACATTTGAACCTGAGTGAAATACTCACAGAATACATATATAGCGGGTATATATATATATATATATATATATATATATATAATATATAAATATAAATATATATAAATATTATTCTGAAAAGTAATTCTTTTTGGGGTGCTTTTATTTTGACGAGTGGTCTGTTTTTGCGCATTCCGAGGAGAGACAAAGAAGGAGAGCGTGGTGTGTGTGAGTGTGGTAGGCAGAAGATAGTGTCGTGTTTGAAAAGCTTGTTTGATAAGGTTACTTCAACGGAGGATTATCGAGGATTAATTCGGACAAAAGACGACAGCACTAAGTTTTTTTGTGAATCGTAAGGGAATCCTCAAGGAGAGCAGTAGCCCCTGGGCGTCACCGGCAGTTATAGTTATGAAGAAAGATGGTAGTGTACGTTTCTGAGGTGATTACCGAAAGCTGAATCAAGTGACATGTAAGGACGCATATCCGCTTCCACGAGTGGAAGAGTCCTTGGATGCTTTGGGTAATGCCAAGCTGTTCTCTATACTAGACCTGACAGCAGGATACTTTCAGGTAGCAGTGAGTGGGATGGATCGGGAGAAGACAACTGTTACCACTCCGTTTGGGCTGTTTGAGTGGACCAGGATGCCATTCGGGTTGTGCAATGCCCCTGCAACTTTTCAGTGCCTTATGGGTGTGGTGTTTGGTGACTTGATCTTTGACGTTCTTCTGGTTTATCTGGATGATATTATTATATTCTCCAAAGATTTTGAGAGTCACTGTGAGAGGTTGTAACTTCAACTTCAACTTCAACCGGCTAAAACAGCATGGTCTGCAGTTAAAGCCAAGCAAATGTTTTTAGGGCATCAGATTTCCTCTGAAGGAATACAAGTGGATAACGAGAAAGTTAAAGCATTGGACACATGGCCAGTTCCCAAGAGTGCAAGAGAGGTGAGACAAGTACTTGGTTTTATGAGCTACTACAGGAGATTTGTACCCAGGTTCGCTCAGATTGCCAAGCCACTAAATGCGTTGGTAGGTGGAGGAAAGAAAAGCAGGACCTCGGTAACTTTCACCTGGAGTCAAGAATGCCAGACTGCATTAGACGAGTTGAAGTGTTTCATGTCACCTCCAATTCTTGCATACCCTGACTTCAGTGTGCCATTTATACTTACCACGGATGGAAGTTATCATGGATTAGGGGCCATGATTAGCCAGAAGCAAGGAGGAATTGAACGTGTCATAGCATATGCAAGTAGAGGTTTGAGAGGATCTGACAAAAATGACAAGAACTACAGTGTGTTTAAGCTGGAGTTGCTTGCATTGAAGTGGGCAGTCACAGAGAAATTCAAGGAGTACCTTATGTACTCGAAATTCACGGTGATTACTGACCATAACCCTTTACGTTACCTCAACTCAGCTAATCTTGGAGCAGTTGAGCAACACTGGGTAGCAGAAATGGCAGAGTACAGCTTTGAGGTATGTTACAAACCTGGCCGGTACAACATGAATGCCGATGCCTTGTCAAGAATCCACTTTAAGGAGGAACCGGAGAGGAACGATGATGGGAAGGATTTCATCCGGCTTGGACCCTACGAAGTGAGAGCATGTTTGTGGCCGCACAAGAGGGTTGACCCAGAAAAATCTGAAGGTGAAGCTGCGGTGCAAGCATCGATAAGAGGAGGAATCAATAGTTATAGCTGGAGCGAGATTGGGAAGAAACAGAGGAAGGACCCTGTAATCTGTCCCATTTATGAAGCGGTATCTGAAAACAAAAGACCAGGCAAAAAGTATAAAAGTTGTATGGATCCAAAGGTGAAGAAGCTTACTAAGGAATTTGATCGTCTTAAATTGCATCAAGGAGTACTTTTCAGACGAATCTTTGATCCTAGGGATGGAGAGGAGGTATGGAAAATGGCTGTCCCTGAACTTCTGCAGTGTGAAGTGTATGAGGGCCAACATGAACACGGAGGACATTTCGGGGAGAGAAGTACGTTGACACTAATGAGACGAAGTTACTATTGACCTACCATGTCCAAGGATGTTTCAAGCTGGATAGGGCAGTGTAAGAGATGTGCTCTGGCCAAAGATGTGTTTCCCCGAATTCGAGCTCCTATGACATGTAGTAACGTCTCAGCCCCATTGGAGGTTCTATCCATGGACTATACACAGCTTGAGCAATAGGGAAAAGCCGCACAAGCCCATACCATCTGCAGGGAAACTCTCAATGTGAGAGATTCAACCGTACCATGCATGACTTGTTAAGAACCTTGCCACCAGAGAAAAAGAGAGAATGGAAGACTCACCTTCCAGAGCTGGTAATGGCTTACAACAGTCATGTCCATTCATCCACTGGTTATTCCCAGTTTTATCTAATGTTCGGGAGGGATGCCCGTTTACCAATGGATGTTCTTGGGGAAAAGAAGAGGATGATGTTGATAACCTAGACGATTGGGTGAAAGATCATCATGCAAGACTGAAGACAGCTGTGGAGTTTGCAAACACAGTGTCTCAAGAGGCTTCCAAAAGAAGAAAGAGGGCATACGATCGCAAGTTGTTTGGAGCTCTTGTGAGGCCTGGAGATCGAGTGCTACTGCGCAATCACAAACACAGGGGTAGAAATAAGATAAGTGGGAACATATACTGTACTTTGTGGTAAAGCAAAACCACTCAGACATACCTGTGTTTACTATCAAACCTGAAAAAGGAGGGTCCACGAAGGTAGTACACAGAGATCAGTTGCGACATTGTAAGTTTCTGTCACCTACAATACAGCGTACACCTAGATGTAGATTGAGAGATGAGACAGAATCAGACGCAGACATGTCAGACATTGTTTGCATTCCAGAAACTTCACTGCACTCTACTTACCATACACACACAAGGGTGGATCAAGGGGAGTTAGAGGAAGTGGGACAGGATGGTAACAATGAGGATCAGGATGTAGTAGCAGAAGCAGAGTTGAGTTTACAAAATGACTCCGATGATGCTGATGTTTCTGAAACTGAAAGAGAGTGTGTTCCTGAGATTAGACATTCTCAGAGACAAAATAAGGGTACCTTGCCTGTGAAGTACAGAAATTACTATGTTGTGAAATAAGAGTGTAAAAGTTTCTGTAACTTTGAGGTGTTTAGATATGGAAATAAACTTGTATATGTGTATAATGTGATGTTTTCTAACAAGTAATTTTGTTTTGTGTTTCAGAGATGAACCTGCTGGAGATGTCTATGGAGTGGCAGGGTTTAGCAGGGGGAAATGTAACGGGTATATGTATATATGTGTATAAATATTATTCTGAAAAGTAATTATTTTTGGGGTGCTTTTATTTTGACGAGTGGTCTGTTTTTGCGCATTCCGAGATGAGACGAAGAAGGAGAGCGGTGTGTGAGTGTGGTAGGCAGAAGTTAGTGTCGTGTCGTGTTTGAAAAGCTCGTTCGATAAGGTTCCGTCAACGGAGGATTATCGAGGCTTAATTCGGACAAAAGACGACAGCACTAAGTTTTTTTTGTTTTCCGCGTTTCGCAGTTCTTAAAAGTTTTGGATAATTGTCCCGTGGATTGCATTAGCTGCTGGAGCTAAGTGACAGTGATATACTGTGAATGGTATGAGAACCGTGAGTGCATATAAGGTACAAGTTTGAATATTAGTTACAATTGAAGAGTTTTTGCAGTGTTTTGTACTTCATAAATTTTTGATTGAGAAGCAACAAGAAGAAATAACTGCTGAGAACACATTTTGTGTGTTGTTTTTTCCTTTTTCCCTGCCATTCAAACGACATCTCCAGTTTGATTCATCTCCTTGGTGGTTATTTGAGTTTTCCACACGTGTCGTCGCACGTGAGATTGAAACTGCTGTGTGACACAGTGGAGGCAAAGACAACATTTTGAGGAGATTCAAGTTTTCAGAATATATATATATATATATATATATATATATATATATATATATATATATATATATATATATATATATATATATATATAATATTGTGTGTTGTTTTTTCCTTTTTCCCTGCCATCCAAACGACATCTCCAGTTTGATTCATCTCCTTGGTGGTGAATTTCCATCCATCCATCCATCCATCCATCTTCAACTGCTTATCCGAAGTTGGGTCGCGGGGGGTGAATTTCCAGTTTGATTTAATTTTGATATTTTTATTTTTGGACATTTCTTTGAAGTTGAGTGAACTTTAATGTTAGCCTCTTCCCCAATGCTATTTCAAGTTTATTTCAACGCACACTACGTCAAGACAACTCATCGCTACAACAGCTACTCAGTCTTCCAGGGCAGCACTAACTAATTTCCCCTACAAGGCGGGACTAAATACCCCCGCTACACATGGAATGACAATGTGAACTGGTCTTTACTGTTTCGACAGATGCAGGTAATCACATGCTCTGTCACTCTTTCCCTCTCTCTCTCTCACACACACAAACACACATGTCCTTGTTACTCCAAAAAATTGTAAGAAACAGTCCAATCCATTGTTATTGGTTCTAATGTGACACTTTTGAATTAGTTAAGGCTTATTGCTTTAATGTATTATTTATTGTATTTTGATAAAAAAAAAATTGCCCTCTGCAACAAAACAAGGCTGACTAAAACGTATCACTGCGGTCATTATGATGACACTGGAAAAGAGCAAATCGACTGATGACTGAACTGCTGTCATCTATCTAAGATGTCATAAACATCATGAGCGTGCACAAGCACTTTTTTGCATATATTAATTTTTATAAAACTCTGAGTTCATTGCTATACAGAAATAGCAGATGAGGAGAGATGATGTTTATAAACACATTCACGCTCATTCAGTAGCACTATAATGAGAGTCTCAAGGGTAATAATAACTGATGGTAATGTGTACAGAGAGAGAAATGAGGTACATGTCCTCTGGAAATCCATGTTTGACAGTTTTATTGCTGTTAATGAAACGTGTGGCATGGGAGTATTAAGCCGTCATAAAATTGACATCCTTAATTAAAGTGGCAGCTTAATTAAAAATCCAATTAACTGTGAAACTCTAATGAATAGAAAAAATGCTAAACGCAAGACTTGACCTTCAAATCGAAATGTTTCAGTTTTCAACTCGGCAACAAGACGCTTCTTAATTTAAGATAAAAATTTGGACTGCAATGTTGCTCTGAGACACAATAAAATAGTTTGGGTGGTTTAATTAAAACCTGATGAAATATGTAACAGTTATGACTGACAGTGGGGAGGAACTGGCAAAACATAAAGGCAAAATAGCTCAAACATTCAGACATAAGCTGGGTTACTTCAACACAAGCAGAAAATTCGATCTCCAAATGTCAGCACCAGTGTTCATAATTCCTTTTGAAATATGCTGTTAAGAACTGGCATATTTTCATGTCTACATTAATTGGCCTTGTGTATGATTTATTAATATTCCATTGTTAGTTTTTCACTGACATCACCAAGCCCTCTTTTTTGCCTAATCCATTCTGTTACAGAGTGCCAACTTTTCACAAATCCAATCAATTCAGATAATTAAAATAAAGCTCTACATTTTATCTCCATAATTGAATATATGTTATACTGTTCCCTTATCAAAAGCTGCACTAAATGCTGTGCTTGATTCAGTGCTTTGGGAACATTTTTAGGAGTGACTAGCTGTGAATATGTGTGCAACACGTCAATAAAATGTACTAGAATTTATAGCCTCTGTTGGTGACATCATCAGAATGCAGCAGTACCAGGGCTATAAATAGATGTGCCACAGGTGTATCGTCAGGTCTTTTGTCTTCAGACCACTCTGTGATGTGTTGTGCTTTTCAAGCCTCTCAAACTCTGTATTTTTCTCTGATATGAGTTAGATATGTCAGGCAGCATGCAGAAATCTTTTTCTTCTTTTTCTTCTATCACTTAAGTGTGAAAGTCAAAGAGAAATGAGCGATAAACAAAGCAAACGGTGTGAGTTTCCCTGTTTACGCCATATGGCTGAATCGGACACACACCAGTTTTGTTTTGTTTGCTTGGGGAAAGAGCACACTGCTCTTGCGTTGGAGCGAGGTGAGTGGGAGCATTGTGACCTGCTCACAGTGAAGATGCTGTGCACTCATCTTGCTTATTTCCAAAAGCCAGCCCCCACCATTTCGTCGTGGGGCTCACGTACGGATCTGGCTGAGGAGTGAGAGACTGGTTCGTCCCTATCACTCTCTCTCTCTCTCTCTCTCTCTCTCTCCAGATCCAACTGCTCCCTCGCATGCTCGAAGCGCGCCTCGTGCCTCTTAAGTTCATGAGAGAGACGCTGAATCTTTTGGGACCGTGGAATCTGAGTTGCCTACCTCTGAGCATTCCTCGCTTGATGACAAAACGGTTGAGCAATTGCTCGAGGTGGTTACTCGTGCGGAGGCCAGATTACAATTAGACTGGCCGCATGAACAAGAGACCCCCAAATGTTCAAAATTAGAAGACAGATTTCTGTCTGATGAAATGGAACTCAAAATCAGTCTCTCCCCTTCTTTGATGACCTATATGATGAGTTGACTCATTCATGGGTGAAACCTTATACTTTCCGTGTCTTTGTGACCTCGATGTCACATATTCGACTAAGAGACACTAGCTGGCTATCTCTCGCCTGGTTCGACATCATCATTAAAAGGACCAACTCTCCCCACATATCCGTGTAGGACTACCTCAACGCTTGTGGGGAAGGCTCATCAGGCAGCAGGTCAGTCTGGTGCCGCAATACACACCATGGCGGTATTATAGGTGTACCAGGCTGATTTATTAAAGGACCTGAGTGTAGGGAGTATTATCGAAGAGGAAACATTTTCGGAGCTTCTTCGAGCCACAGATTTATCAGCCATAAGGATAAGGACAAAGTGTTCCTTCTTGATGCCCCAATCTCACCTTCTGGCCTATTCGGTGACTCGATGAATATGGTAATTACCAGGTTTCGCAAGGTACAAAGAAACGAGGAAGCCATTGGACATTTCCTTCCACGCTGCACTCAGAGGGAGGGGCTGCCGACACCCAGCCTCCCCAGTCCTTCTAGAAAGGAGGTCCAAAAATGGAGTGTAGCGAGTCGCGGAGTGGGGATGGGTTCGTCGCCCTCAGCAGCCTCCAAAGCAAGACCTCAGGACCATTATTTCTAGAACGAGAAAGTCCTGACGGTCTTACGCCCAGCCTTGTGGGGGTAGCCCTCTTGGGACGGGGTGTGCAAAATATTTGCTAGCACCTTCCCGACACCCCCACCAAAATGTTGGGTGTTCCGTTGCTTCCTGTTGTCGCCCAGTACGCGGAACATCCAACATTCCCTCAACAGGAATTATCAAAATTGGTACCCATTTCAGAGAACCTTGCAGCATGGAAACTACTGCCGGGCATTTCTATATGGATCCTAAGGACAGTAGAGAAAGGCTACAGAATAAAATTTGTTCGCCATCCTCCACGTTTCAACGGCGTGGTTACCGCTACCGTGAAACCGGAACAAGCACATTTACTGTCACAAAAACTGCTAAATCTCCTAGTCTTAGAACATGTTGAACATTGAACATGTTCCCCTTCTAGGGAGAGAGTCAGGTTACTACTGCAGATACTTCCTGGTTCCCAAGAAGGATGGGGGATTGTGTCCGATCTTAGATCATCGAGGCTTGAACCGCTCAGTCAAGGTGCTCAAATTCAAGATGTTAACTGTCAGAACGGTCATTTCATAAATCCAACATCACGATTGGTTAGTCACGATCGATCTCATGGTCACATGTTTTCATATAGAAATTCTCCCACAACACAGGACGTTCCTGAGTTTCACTTTCAGGGGCAAAGCTTTCCAATATCGGGTTCTTCCATTCGGCCTAGCTTTATCACCTCGCACATTCACAAAGTGCATGGATGCAGTACTGGCTCCATTACAACTCCGGGGCATCCACATTTTGAATTATATAGACGACTGGCTGATACTAGCACAGCCTCAAGAACTGGCATTACAGCACAGGAATATTGGCTCACCTGGTTTCGATGGGGTTGAGGGTCAACACCAAGAAAAGCATTTTCTCTCCTACCCAGAGAACGACATATTTAGGGATCATATGGAATTCGATCATGATGCAGGCACAGCTGTCTCCTGCTCGAATCGAGACCATTCAGTATACCCTGAGCAAAGTCAAGCTAGGCCAAGATTGTACTGTTCTTCAGTATCAATGGATGTTAGGTCTCATGGCATCTGCATCCTCTGTGAATTCTATGGCCTTCTGCATATGAGACCATTTAAGTTGTGGCTCAAAGCCAGGAGATTTCAGATAAGGGTTACATGCTGCGGGCTACGTACCCTCTCTATGTTGCTCAGACCCCGGTTCCTCGCCTTGTGTTCCATTCTAGGTGCATCTTGCCATCGCAGATTGCTAACGACAGACGCCTCACTGTTGGACTGGGGAGCGGTCTTAAGTGGCCATCCAGCTCAAGGGGAATGGGAGGCCCATCAGCTCTATTGGCTCATCAACTGTTTTGAGTTGATGGCTATATTTCTGGCCCTGAAATACTTCCTCCAGCATTTGAGAGGCTGCCATGTCCTGGTGTGGGTGGACAACACAGCGGCAGTCTCTTAGATAAACCATCAAGGAGGTCTACAGTCACGCCAGCTAAACAGACTGGCATGGCAGACACTCCTTTTGGGCCCAGGGCAAGCTCCTGTCAATCAGAGCAGTATAAATCCCTGGATGCCTGAATGTGGGAGCAGACTTAATGTCCAGACAAAAAACAAATCTGGCTAAGATTTTACATAGCAGAGGTGGACCTCTTCGCCTCCCAACAAAGAGTGCAATGTCCCCTCTACTTCTCTCTGAGTCACCCAGCCCCCCTGGTTCTGGACGCGATGGCACATACATGGCCCTATGAATTCCCTACAGTTTCTATGCTCCCGGAAATTCTAGCCAGGGTTCGCCAACAAGGATATTGCCTCTTATTGATAGCGCCGCATTGGCTGAACAAAGTATGGTTCTCGGAAATAATAGCTCTCTGCGATGTTTCGCCTTGTGCGATACCGCAGAGGAGGGACCTTCTGTCTCAAGCTTTGTTTGTGGAGCTATGCGACAGAGGCCTCCCGTTAGGACCAGGATCCCATCATGGGACCTAGCTATAGTCTTTGAGGGTCTGGTTGAGACCTCTTTTGAACCTCTAGAGTCAGTGTCCAACAAGCTTCTGACACTGAAGGTGTATTTTCTTATGGCTATTGCTTCTTTAAAAAGAATTGGGGATTTACAGGCTCTGCCTGTCTTGCCATCCTGCTTAGAATTTGCCCCAGGAATGGTGAAAGCAAAACTGCATCCTCATCCTGACTACCTGCCTCAGGTTCCTTTCTCGACTGTACAGTTTATAACACCGGATCAGGAGAAATTTTACAGACTGTGTCCAGTCCATGCTCTTCAGGCCTACGTCTACTGCACTAGCCAGTGGCGTAAGTCAGGGTAACTATTCGTGTGCCATGTGGGCCATAACATGGGGGCGGCCGCCACAAAAAAGACAATGTCAAATTGGGTGAGGGATGCTGTTGCCCTGGCCTATGAGGTTTGCCAGCAGGCATCAGGTCTCATTCTACCAGGGGGATCGCTTCTTCTAAAGCTCTGGCTGGGGGTGTCCCTCTACAGCATGTTTGTGATGCAGCAGGCTGGTCCTCTCCTCATACATTCATAAGATTTTATAGTTTATATGTTCATGCCACTCCGGGCTCTTACGTCCTTGAGTCAACATCACAAGCTCCTGTGTGAGACCTCTCGCGCTCTTGTGAGCACACACTACACAACCGTAAGGGGTCCAGACACCCACAGTGGGTATTTTTGTTCCCAAAGCGCTGAATCAAGCACAGCATTAAATGCAGCTTTTGATAAGGGAATGTCCCTTGTTCCCTGAAAAAGTGTAACGAGATGCTGCACTTCACTGCTGCACTGAGGATGTCCCAGGACTGCTTTTCAGACAAATGACCTGACACATTCTGATGATATCACCAACAGACTATAAATTCTAGTCAATTTTATTCATGTGTTGCACACAAATTCACAGCTAGTCACTCCTAAAAGACGTTCCCAAAGCGTTGAATTAAGCGCAGCATCTCATTCTGCTTTTTCAGGGAACAAGGGTTACAGCAAAGTAACCTGAGACGTTTCACTCACATAACCTCCCAACTTAAAATTAAGTTAATATAACAATAAAATGCTAAATTAATAACAACTTTTTTTCTGATGAACACTTTATTGATAAAAATTAAACAGAAATGAAAAACATACCATTATTCCCTTTACCCCTCCCAATCCTCATCCCCACCTTGACCCCCAACAAACATCCCTGTGGTCAAGGTCAAAGAACACACACACAAAAAAAATTAAATAAATAAAAATAATTTTATATATATATATATATATATATATATATATATATATATATATATATATATATATAAAATTATTTAATATAAAATAACCACACACATTTAAAACTATAAATACCTCTATTATATAAATACCTGTTATAAATGCCCCTCCCTGAGAGCCTTCGAAAAAGGCCAGATAGCTGTCCCACTTCCTATTAAATAACTCCAGGATGCCTAGCCTTCTTTATGACATTTCTTCAAATGCCGCCACCCTGCCCATCTCTGTGCACCACTGCTAAAATAAGGACACTACAGCTGACCTCCATCCCCTAAGAATGACCTGTCTGCTGATCATAACACTGGAAAGGACCCAATTATTTTATGTATTTATCCCCTACATTAATGACTGCCCCATTACCTAAAATACAGAGTCTGCGTTAAAATGAAATTTGAGTGCCCTATACGTCAATAAAACTCTGAACCCTCAAACTAAATTCTTGGATCTTAACACACCATCAAAAAACATTGGTTGTGCCACATCTTCTGATTGGCATCGCCAGCAGGTGGTTGTGTTTAAGATCAAGCCTATACAATCAAGAGGGGGTCCAATAGAATCAATGTAAAATCTTGAATTGCATAAGTCAAACCCTTGCATCTCTAGATGCAGACTTTGTTATTTTTTAGAATCCTAGCCCACACTCCCTCCTCCAATACCAAATTTAAATCTTTCTCTCATAATCTCTTGGTAGAAATTGAAGCTCTGTCCCCCAGACTCTAAATTAGTAGGGAGTAATACACTGATGCATCATGACCTTTTTTCAAAAGCAGTAATAACCACTTCCAGAGTATCTGCTGCTTTAGTGGGGTGTATGCTACTCTCATAAATAGTACAGAGAAGGTGGCTGTCATGTCTAGATGTGTTTTTGTTCATGTTTCGTTTTCATGTCTTTTATTTTGGAATTCTAGTTCCTGTTTCCCTGGTCATGTGATTTCACATTTCCCTCCATGTTCACATGTCTTGTTTTCATTAGTTTATTGTCTTATCAGTTCTAGTCTGTCATTGGTTTTGAGGTTATTAATCTTGTTATCTTGTTTAGTGTTCTGTTTGATCATTGGATTATGTTTCCCCATGTCATGTATTTAAGCCCTCAAGTTTACCATTGTCCTTTGTCTATTATTGATGTTTGTTTGTGTAGCACATTTCAAGTTCATGTCAAGTTTAAGCCTAGCCTAGCCTAACAAGTTCATGTTTAAGTTTCAAGTTTATGTTATGTTTTATTAATGTTTATAGTTAGGGTTTTTGGTTTTCACATTGATTATTAAACTTCACTTGGGTTCTTAATTTCACTTTTTCATCATTGCCATTGCCGTTCAGTTTCCTGGTAGAGGGGCTCTGGCTTGGTTGATCGTGGCTACGACCGTGGGTGGTAGACCAGCTAGGCCAGATGTGGAGGTTCCATCCTCACGGGCCTCCAGAGACCCCCTTCGAGCCACTAGAATCAGCTGGCTCAGGGTCCTCTCTCTTATGATGGCCCTGCTGATCGCGCTCGCTTCCATCAAGAAGTGAATTGGTGTTCTTCCCGTTCTGAAGACCCACAGAGGTGCGAAGTTAGGTCAGTGCTCTTATTCCTACATGAGGCTGTCCCCTTCCACCTTAAAAGGCGTATGTTGCCGCTATCGCAGCTCACCACGACACAGTAGACGGCAAGTCCTTGGGTAAGCACGACATAATCATCAGGTTCCTAAGAGGCGCCCGAAGGTTGAACCCCTCCTGGGATCTCTCAGTACATCCTCACGGCCCTCCAGAGACCCCCTTCGAGCTGCTAGAATCAGCTGGCTCAGGGCCCTCTCTCTAAAGACGGCCCTGCTGATCGCGCTCACTTCCATCAAGAGGGTCGGGGACCTGCAAGCATTCTCTGTTAGCGACACCTGCCTGGAGTTCGGTCCGGCAGACACATATGTGATCCTAAGGCCACGACCGGGCTACGTGCCCAAGGTTCCTACCATGCCCAATAGAGACCAGGTAGTGAACCTGCAAGCGCTGCCCCGGGAGGAGGCAGACCCAGCCCCTTCATTGCTGTGTCCGGTACGTGCTTTGTGTACCTATTTGGACCGCACACAGAGCTCTAGGTGCTCTGAGCAGCTCTTTGTCTGCTTTGGGGGACAGCGGAAAAGGAACACTGTCTCCAAACAGAGGCTCTCCCTCTGGGTGGTGGATGCCATTTCATTGGCCTATCGCACACAGGCCATGCCATACCCCCCCCCCCCCACGGGTCCGAGCGCAATCAACGAAGAGTATGGCGTTCTCATGGGCACTGGCCAAAGGCACTTCAGTAGCAGACATATGTAGAGCAGCAGGTTGGGCAACACCTAATAACTTTGCGAGATTTTACAATCTCAAGGTTGAGTCAGTATCGTCCCATGTTTTCTCAGGTCTGAGCCGGTAGAACTTGATACACGCTGATGATCTGGCCAGGTGAATCGCTTGCACCTGGTGCCCTTTCCCTCGGCCGAGGTAAAACTGTGCGCTTTGTCTCCCAGGAGATCCCACCCACCCAGGTCCCTGGTTGATCCTCCCTAGCCCTGTGGGTCCGATTTTCAGTGGAGGAATTTGCCGAACCAATCCACTGCGGGTATCTCAAATCTACCCTGCACTGGGAAAAGTGCTCCACAGATCAGGCTTCCTACGCAGACTCCTTCTGTGTGTATTTCCGCGGTACGGTCACCTTACGAGCTGACCCACGTCTCCCTTAGGCGGTTTTCGCTGCCCTCCAGTCTCTATGCTGTAGCAACTCCCCCCTCCTGGAGGTGGGATCTACCACTGTGTCACATTCCAAATGTTGCCTAAAAAAAACCCATGTGATTTATTCACCACCTTTACCTCCCCTTTTGGGCAGGTGTGGCCTCCGCAGGGTCTTTTCCCCCTGAAAGAATAGGAAACTGGTTAAGTCCCCCTTCCCTCGATGTGTGTATGGGCCCTGGCTGTTCTTGCTCTATGCCGAGAAACATAGAGAGAAAAGAGGCCCAGCCAGGCTTGGCCCGTTCCCAGGTTGGCAAGCATCACCTTGTTCCCCTCTACGGTAACCAGATGGATTCCGACGACTTTTTTGGTGCATTGGGGCAGGGTACGTGCAGTCTGACACAGTTGGTCGCTTGTGCACGTGAAATACCTGCCCGCTCATCTGTCAGTAGTACACGTACACGGCTCAGCGCATGGCGTGATTTGAAGCGGACCCCTAGTGTCACTTCTTCGATACGACGTCGAAGTGAGTGACAGACGGGGAACGTATCGGTTACGTATGTAACCTCCTTTCCCTAATGGAGGGAACGAGACGTCGTGTCTTCCGGGCCACGTCACTGAGCCGAGCCACTGCAGTGTCCGGATCAATTCCGGCTCCTCAAAAAATCCTGAATGGACTCGACGTATTTCCCCGCTTTTATACACGTATGCAGTGTATTCAAATACTGTCTGCCAACTTCTCATTGGCCTTTTTTCATAGCCCAGAGGCATATTCGGCGCTCAAGAGAGACCCCTAGTGTCGCTTCTTCGACACGACGTCTCGTTCCCTCCATCAGGGAACGGAGGTTACATATGTAACTGAGACAATATATTTAAAACTTTTTGTATAACTCATGTTTTGAAATGTAGCTAAACATTGCAATAAGATATTAAATTAATAAATAATTTTTTATTTAAAAAACAAATATTTAAATAATGTTTTAAAATTTAGTTAATATAATAAAATGTGTTAAAAAAAATTGTATGCAAATTTAAATTGCATTTCAAAAAAACATTTGCCAAATGCTTTTTTTATCCATTTTTCAATCGAGTTAAATAGTGCCATTGGACAGTTCAATCGTGGGAGCAACCAATGAACTTTCTTATTAGTTTTAAGACACACCCCCTCCCCCACATGCCACTTAAATGGATGTAACAGAAGTCTAAACACACCGCTCTACCACTTCCAGGTTCTTTTGACAGCCAGAAAAGAGCTGTGTTCCATGGGCGCTTCACACAAACAGAGGTTGAAACACCCCATTTCCACAATCTCAGAGCATAGGCTACACTCTGTGAAATGCAAATAAAAATTGTCATACTGCTAAAATTATGTCTGTTATTCAAGTGATAGTTCACCTAAAAATTAGAATTCACGATGGGTGTGGGTGAGGAAAAACATCAATATTTAAGTCCCTTTTTACTATAAATCTCCACTTTCAATTTCACTATCACATTCTTTTTCTTTTGTTTTTGATGATTTGACATTTCACCACCTAATGTGTAGTGATGAGAACTTATAGTAAAAATGGAGATAAATATTGCTTTAGAAGAGGTGGATTTAACCACTGGAGTCATTTGGATAACGTTTACTCTGCCTTAATGTTCTTTTTGGACCTTTAAATCCTTGTCACCATTCACTTGCATTGTATTTACCTACAGAGCTGAGAGATTATTTAAAAAATCTTTGTTTGTGCTCAGCAGAGGAAATAAAGTCATACACATCCGAAATAGCATGTGATTGAGTAATTGATGAGATAATTTTATTTTTTTTGTGAACTATCTGTTTAAGTGTGAACATGGAATGGAATATGATAACAATTATTATTATTTACTGTATGTGGGTGTGGCAGGGTGGAGGGCGGGGCCGGGTTGTGATTCCGCACACCCGGCCCCTAATCAGTCTAATTAGCCCACGAGAGGGATAAAGGTTGACCGAATACGGCAGTGCAACAGAGAGAGAGAGATTTACAGACAGCTGTCTGACACCTGTGTGTCTGTGTGTGTGTGTGTGTGTGTGTGTGTGTGTGTGTGTGTGTGTGTGTTTGTCTTTTTGGTTAAGTTTTATATTAAACTATTATTTATATTGTCAAGACGGTTCTCGCCTCCTCCTTTCCCTTTAACCCCTTTACAGTGGGTTAATAATTAAAGCAGTAAATATGCATATTGTATATCTGATGGTAGTTTTCATTTTCATATGCCACATTTGTCAGGCTTTAGAAGTGTGTTAAACGTGTGAGGATGTGTATTCATCAGCCTGTTTCATATCCAACATAATCAAGCAGGCTGAATAAATCAAGTTATAACTTGTTTTTCTTAAGAAGTTCTTATTAACGTTAATACACTATATGGAGTTATTAAACGAAGGTTTGGGAGAACCGGGGGGATAATTAAATAATAAAAAATATTAAAACAGCAGTGCAAAGCCATATTGACCATTTGAAATCTGCTGATCGATAGATCCAAGAAGAGCGGTGATGTCAGAGTCATTTTATCTATGGACGGTCATTGGACAGCTCTCATTTGGTGTGTTAAGAAGTGGATGCAAAGTGTATCAGAGAAGCTTATCTGAAGTTAATCATTTTTTAAAACGTATTTATTCATTTAAATTTTTATGTTTAAATTAATAACTGGTTTATTCATTAAATTTGTTAGTGTCACTTATAGTTCTCAATTGCAGATCATTAGCTTTAAACTAAAAATTCTGTTACCAACCCACCATGTCACTCGAAACTCGTTTAAAAAAAAAATTTTGGAATACAAGTGTTAGTTTACAGAACTCGTTCAATCGAGATAATAGGACTCTTTACAAAAGGTTTCTTTGAAAAGTTTGATTTCTTTTGGAATCCTTACAAATTATGCACTTATTCTTAATCTTATCTGGTTTCAATAAGGCCTGATCCACTTACAAGAAGGAAATGTTTCAGGAGGCTATAAAAGCTGGAAATATTACTGAAACTCTCTCTCTCTCTCTCTCTCTCTCTCTCTCTCTCTCTCTCTCTCTCTCTCCTTCATGTCATGCTCTGTTTGTCTCTCTTTGTCAGGGGCTGTTGAACACAGAAGGCTTTGGGAAACCAGTGACTAGAAAATGCCGGTGAGGAATCACGATGCCACAATGTCCACTGCTCTAATAATCAAACTAATGACCATGCTAATTATGATCAAGCTGCTGTAGCGGATACCTTGCATGAGCAGCTATCAATTCTCATGCATCACAGACCAAAAGTAACACCTGCTATATTGGTGCTGGAGCCAAGAGTATGAACAGCTGATATATTTTATTCATTATTTCTTGTGCCTGACCCCTTTGTCACATACTTTATTTTGCATGTGCATTAGCATTGTTATCTATCAAATTTTATAACCATTGTATTCATTATTACTTAAAGGTGGAAGGTTTCATTTATGTGCCATCAAACGGAATAGTGAAAATAACTAGTTGCGAGCATGCATGTATACATAGTTTCAGTATACATGGCAGCCTAAAGTTGTACCAGAATATAAGTCATACATAAGTCACATCTGTATACAGTACATCATACAGAGTATGCCTGAAGTGAGTCGGGGTTCTCATTATTTCCAATCACAATCGACTGGTCGATCATAAGATGACCACTGGTCGATCGCGTTAACAGGTCAAAAGGGAAAGGGAATAGAGATATTAAGTACACAAATAACGAATAATCACTTTTTATTTCCTCATTTCGACTCCCCAGCTTGTGGATTCCCAAAACGCAAGATGGCAGATAAGGACTCATTTATACTTATGAGCAAAGCTCAACCTGATTGGATAGCGTTGTGGTCCGTTCTGCATAACGCGGCAACTCATTGTTGCTTATCGCGGCCCATTTTTCACATTTCGCGGCCGAACCACCAGCCTGCTCGGTTCTCCCGATGGACACTACGCCCCTGATCGGCCCAAAAGTGCATCAGCCCACTGGGAAAAATCCTTGCAGCCCTGCCTCAGATACTCATTCGTCACTTATCTTCCCAGCCTCGCTCTGCCCAGATGGCGCTCTGCACTGCACTGCTCACCACACATAGTTTCTCTGAACCAATCAGCTAGCGCTTTCCTCGTGAACATAAATTACTCTTCCCCTTTACTTGCCATCCTACATTTTGGAAATTCTCCCCCTTCACACTGTCAGACTGACAGAAGGCTTCTTTCTGTGTGTACGGTAATGTGCGTGTGTACTGTGAGAGCTTGCGGTAATGTGAATACTGTCCTGGTTAAGTACACCAGAGGATGAGCATATAAGGCAGGTGGTCATAATGTTTTGGCTCATTGGTGTATATCCTGTAGAAACACAGTCAGTTATGTTTAAAGTAAATGTAAACACTGGGACAAAATATTGGATCTGTGTATTAGGACTGTCTAGACCTGGCACTGTGAATTAGGACTGTCTAGACCTGGCACTGTCTATGTCATTAATAATAACAACCATAACAAGACAACCAAAGTTTTAAAATTGTATTTAAAGTTTTAAAAAATAATTAATGTATTATAATCATACAGCAAAGACATAATAATCTGGGACTGTTTTATGTATTTCAACAGACATACATTCTTTTTTCATTTGAAACGTTCACTTACATATTTGATACTGCTGCTAGAAATTGCTATTTTTTTTATTTGATTCTTTGTTTTTGTTTTATTACTGACTGTATCCTCATCTTGAATATGTGGATGAGAACTTGAAAGAATGTTTACCTATCTAACAATTAGTTAGTAATGGATTTGGTATTGAGAATTGTGAAATTAAACTGGTACTGGTACCAACTACAAAAAATTGTATTGTGTCAACATTGCCTACTATATATATATATATATATATATATATATATATATATATATATATATATATATATAAATTGTGCATGGTAGATCTTACTATATTATAAAATAGAAGAATACCATAGAAGTGTGAGAACCCCTGCAGCAAGCATTAAGACCAAGGAGTCACTGAGATCCCTTCTACCATGCAGCTGGTCAAGGCCTTCACATCTTATCACGTTGTAATCGTGTGAAACTATGTTTTGATATTATGTTTATATGTCTACAAAAAAATTTACATAAGTTTACATCTGTTTATAATGGATGTAATTATGTTCTCGACTGTCAATCAAGGATTTTCTGAAATATTCAACCCTATTTGCTATGAACTAATTGTCCGGTTCAAGGGTATTGTGCAATGTTTTTACAAGGGGTGTGATGAAACATTTCATGGGGAAGTGAGGAGTTGAGTGTTACAGCAGTCTTAGAGTAAATGTTTTTGTTAGTAAAATGACTAAGTTCAGGCATTCAACTCTGAATGGCACAAGCTGATATATTCTTTGAACTTGTTATCTGTTAGCCAATCAGCTTGCTCCCATGTTATATGTCAAGCCAATCGGCTCACATGGTGTATGCTGATCAGTCCTTTGAACCGTAATCTGGTAGCCAATCATGATGCGAGAGTTTTCTCTGACAATGCTATATGCTTTGGTGGTTGCTGGGGCTTTTTCTTTTAACAGCTTGCATGGTAAGGTCTGCTTTGGCCATGACACACAGAAGTGTGCCTTTATCAAGGTAAGCCATAGCCAAATCAGGCACTGGTTTAAACAAATCCACACATAGCTAGGCTAAAGTCACTTGATAAATAAGCTTTGGGCTTTCATAGTCCAGAGACTCATTATTAGTCAGGTGACTAGCCGGTAAGCCTTTTGGTCAAGCATGCCCAGACACAGAGATTTAGTTCATTAGCAAGCTAGAGCACACCTACACTAAGTGCATATGGCTTTTCAGAGCAGCAGCAGTACACACATATTGGTGGTAGATCTGCTTGTTTGGAGAGTTGTGTTATTTGTTATGCATTTTGTGGAGATTCCTGCTTTGTTGGAGGATTGTATTTATGTCTTGATGCAACATGTCTTGAGTTAATCATTCATCTTAGAGTTCAGTCCATATGTTTAGTTTTAAACATTACCAACCAACAGCCACTCAAATTACTTAAATAATACATGACTTGAATTACACATACTTAGACTTGTAATCGGGTAGCCAATCAACTTGCATACTCTTTGCCTAACATTACATTTTCTCAGTTGGCCAGTAAGCCAGTTTCACCGCAGCGTGCTGTAACAGTTTTCTCTGAAACCCTGCACCTCCCCTGCTCCACAAGTCTAGATCTGCAACATGGAGATTGTATTTATGCGTAATTGTGCAGCATCATGTCATACATGATTGATGCAGCAAGACTTGTGTTTTTCTAACTGTGCAGTGGCAGCATGTCCACATGCTTAACTCAGGAGCGGGGTTACGATTTTACGAAGTCTCAAGCAAGCATATTTTGACAGTTGTTTATTTTCTCAGAAATTACATTAAAGTGCTTTATTTATGCTAACAGCCATTCTATCCAAGTAGATTAAAAATGTGTATTGGTATAAAAATCTAAACTTTCAAATACAACAGTGTGTCACCATTTAATTGTTTTGCCAGCGACCTGGGGCCCCCTGATGTCTACAACTGAGTGGTGCTTAACACCGCTACAGGCTTAACTCAGTAAGTCTGTGTATGTTCTAGCAGTAGCAAGTCTTTGTACTTGCTCTGCAGCAACAGCAGCATAACAGATCTAATCTGCATACCCACATTAACATGCTAAATCTTTTTATGACTGAAAGAATGCTATGGTGGACAGAATATTTAAACTGGTTACATAAACTGGTTGCATAAAGTACATTGCATTGGTAGTGTACAATTCTACCATAAAATATGTTGCATAGGTACTTTGAAATGGTTACTTAACAACGCTAATATTATCTCTGAGTTTTTCTGTTTTTATGTAAGCATATGTTTTTGTGTGCAATGTGTTTGACTGTCCAACATTTATAATGTTAAACAAGTAATTTTGAAGTATAAGTTACAGGACTTCTCCGATGACAAACAAACAAATAAAAAAACGGAAAATTGACTGGAAATGGTGTGTCATCTGGGTACCATTGTATACTGTTTTTAATACACTACGATTTGGGACAGATAGTATGTCATATAAGATACAGCCTAGGATTTTCTTAATTAAAATTCAAATAGCTAAATTATAATTTTGCATTCAAATTAACCAAATTAGATTTCAATGACAATATTATGTTAGATTTCTCTCCGCTCAACTAATCAGATGTGTGTCTTGATCCTCTTCAACCTCATTAAACAGAAAACGCCAGAGTCTGTTATCCCCATTCCCCACAACATTTATTGAGATCTTCAATACCGAGATAACAACCTCCATGTTTTTACCATAGAAGATAACATAGTGGTCAACTAGCATGTTATGACAGTAAATCACAATTTGCGGATTCCATACAAACAAGTGGGAAGAGCCGTAAACTGACACCTATCTGTCGCAAAATTGACTGTGTCTTCTATTATAAAAACAGCAGTTTTATCGTGATGCACGCTACATAAAGTTCATTCCAAAATTGTTTAGTGTAAAAACATGTTGAAGATTAGCAGACAATTCATTAAATGATGAACTGTTTCCTCACAAATGAAGTTCATTCAACACACTGAAGAATCTTCTCCATATATATCAAATCAGAAAAAACGGTTTCTTGTGTCCACGCCAATGTAACGCCCATAGAATGTCTATGGGAATATCGCATTATGCATTGCTATACTAACCTTGTATGCTTCCTTGATAGAAGGGTTCTGGCATTTATTCACTTAGCATCAGGTGTTTGTACTTAGGGCTGCAACAAACCCTGCTGGACTGCATTTCTTATGACAGAACCCCTGGCGTTGCCTACAATGAATAACTCAAAGCATGCAGCTAAGGCTAAATAGAGTGACTCAAGATGAAAGAATGAAAATAAATGCCTGCTTTCAACAAACCGCTGTGTGTTGGGCGAGTTGGTGGGTCTACAATATTGAATATGTAAGGTGTATAGCCCAGGTCTTCTGTCATATTGCATTTGTACTGGCCAAGTGCCATTTTCCTTTCACTCTGCCCTTTAATCATGGCCATAATGAACAGCCCCTGGGCTCTGGCGATTGTAATGTGATGATACGACAGAAGATGGAAGACAGAGAATTGGCTGCAAAAAAGGTGAGAGACTGTAGTCACCCACCATTTGGTCTCCCTGTTATTATATTAACTTTCTGCCACTCTGTAATATAGAAAGGTTAAAAAGTATTTGATTAATCTTGGTACTTTTCTAGTTTATCCAGATTGGTAAAAAATTGCTTATTATACAAGACATTAAATGAGACACGTGAGAACCAATGACATTTGGCAATTTTTTTATGTCCATTTAAGAGCATCACAGAAGGGAAGATTACTACTTAAAGTTCAATATGTTCATCACACAAAGCTATTGCATGACTCAATACAAGTTGAGCTCAATCGACATTTATAGTATAGTAAACTGGTAGCTGATAATGATAGCTGTTAACCACAAAACATTTTGACTTATCCTTTGTTTAATTCCAGGGCTGGCACTAGCTATAGGCAGAGTAGCAAATTTCCTAGGTCCTCCATATTAAGGAGGGACCTAAAAAGGGTCAGTCGGAGCACCCCCACCCCTCGACGGACAGCAAAAACATTCAGATAGTTACCTCGGGCCACAAAAATCATAGCATCAGCCCTGCTTTTTTAAAATAAAAACTAAATTTAGGGTTACAGTGAGGCACTTACAATAGCTATGTTTCCACAATCGGGCAAATGAGGGCGTGTTAGTGCGTGCCAGGGCCAGTTGCATTCCCACTGTCACTTCCAGGGCTTCATTGTGCCTCATCAGGGGTTTTTGGGGCCAATGTCCTTTGGCCCACTGATTACCCTTGGGCCAAACAAGGCCAACTGGGGATTCAGGCAGGGTCAGCGTCAAAGATGGTGTTTCGCCAAACTTGCCAGGTTGTGTATCCAGCGCACCGTTGGGGAGGTTAGTGAAAAACTGCGGGTACAGTACAAATCCGTTAAAACGCACAATGGACAAAGTGGTGCCCAAAAAAAGGTTTGGTTCGTGGTTTGAGATCATGGATGGTGTGATGGGACATCGCTGTTATTGGAGAGACCAGTCGGGACAACATGGCAGTTATAGTCTGTGAGTTGTCAGCGCTAACTTATATTGTTAGCTAACTAATATTTACATACAGTATAAACTTGATATTTGAGAGAAGTAGATAACATGGTATATCAGCTTGAGATTCCCTCTTGCTTGTGAAATGGGTGGGGTTGTGTGAAGTTGACACCAGGGTGGTGTGTTAAGGGCAGGTTTTATGGGCAACGCTGCAGAGGATATTGGCCCACTGGTGGGAACGCTGATCGGTTTTGGTCTCGCAGCTTGGGTTCGGAGGCTATTGGCCCCAGCTGGCCAGATGAAAGCCCTGGCAAGCACTGGCCTGATAGTGGAAAAGTGGCTAATGGAAGTGAATGGGGCCAGTCCATAAACATTAAAATACCCATTGATACAAAATCATTGCCACTAGAGTTAAACATTATAAGTGATTACATGATTTTAGTGTGATAAAATCACTTACTAAACTTATCACTTGTCTTGATGACATTATGCCCTAAAACCTATATGTGATTTTATCACATTAAAATAAGGAAGAGCAGAGTTTTATCATACAAAAATCACGTTAACATGTATAATGTTTATATCTTCCATCTATACATAAAACAGTGTGTATTTTAATGTTTATGGACTGGTCCCATTCACTTTAACTGCAATTTATGCTTCTATTAATTAAACAAGGGACAAGTGGAATTTTCTGTGGTAATCAACATTATACTACGAATGCTGTCTCAGTAATTTTTAATATGATGTCTTGGACGTGGACAGTGACACCTAGCGGTGTGGATGCAGCAGAATTTTATACACATATTTCAAAATTACAATTCATTTCTTTAGAAGTAAAATGTTGTTAAATGAGGAAAAATTTACTGAGTGCACCTTTGACAATTTTTAACCATTTTAAACCCTGAACAAGTTTCAGGTGAACTATTCCTGATAAGATGTCACTATTTAGAAATGTCTTCACTTTTAATTGCCTCTTCCACCTGCAAATGTATTTTAATGTTACATTTCAAGCTTCATAAAATATGAGTCCTACATTAGCTGCATGCAATATTACGGACAGCTCAGCATCAATTGAGCAAACCACAGCTCTGCCTGGAGCCACTCGCCACGGTAATTTGATTCACCTAGACAGAGTGTTATGGAATTTAATAACCTGAACAACGATGATGTGTGTCCGGAAAGGGGAAGGCAGTGAGTTTCTCCAGGAATCTAGAGGCGAGGCTGAACCCACAGGAATGTTGAGCCCTGTGAGAAAAAAAAGGGTTCTAACTCTGCTACCAAAATTGCATAAAGTTTGAACAATCACTCTGCTGAGTTCTGTACATTCATAGAGTAGATATTAAACAAACTGAAACCTAAAAGCATTAACATGGTTTAGTGACTTTGTTCATTGAAAATTAAAAAGTTAAAGGAATAGTTCGCCCAAAATTACAATTTTGTCATTAACTGCTCACCCTCATGTTGTTTCAAAGCATGTATGCTATTATTTTTTATGTATGGAACACAAAAGGAGATGTTCTGAAGAATGTTACTGCAGCTCTTTTCTATTCAACAAGAGTACAGAGGGTTTAAGACAGTGAAGAGCTGTGTAAATATTTGTCATACGGGTTTGCAACGACATGAGGGTAATGACAATTAAAATTTTGGGGTGAACTATTCCTGTATCTGACAAATTGTAGTCACATTCACGTGTTTGAATGAGTTCTTTATTAAATGTTGTTGTTAATATACTGTATGCAATCTGTTGGGTTTTAAAGAAACTGTCCTTCATGGAGCAAAATCCTGTTTTAAGGTTTTTTTTGAAGGGGAAGTACTTAGTAATTCTGTACAACAGCGCTCGAGCTGGCATGGACTCCAAAAGTTTATGCAAAACCTGATGATCCATGTTATTCAGCATGATTTGAGAATTTTCCATAGAACATCTTGTGTGCTTCAATGGAAGCACTGCTTGAACCTGACCTTTTGTACAAAGGCAGTGCCACAGAGTTAGCATGGTCAAGGTCATAAACCTCATTTGATTAGTGATCTAAGACATTTTAAATAGTTCCTGTTAACTTTATTTAAAATGTTTTTTTTTTTTTATTGTTTTTTTTTTAAGTCTTAAAACTTTATTATTTCCAGGTTTAAATTTTAAATCCTAGATTTTTAAATGTGGACTCAGAAATTTGAACCTTACTTCTCTGTAAGCCTTTATTTATTATTTAGATCCAGTCTAAACAGCCAGCGGCCAACAAATAATGCTGAGTTTCACATAATTTATTTAGCAAACCGCCTTGTGAATTTAGTGGCATTTTTGGTGAGTATAATACACTTGGCAAGGCCAACACTGATGTTTTTTCTTTTCTCTGGTAAGTCGTTCCCCCTCAAGTGTTTATGTATCTGTGTGATAACGTTAAAAGATTGCAGCAGTGGAACATTTTAAAATCATTGAGTGCAAGAAAATGAAAATGTAACTCCCACAGAAAGTACAGAGGAAGTCTTACCTTTAGGAATAATCAAGACTACTTCGTTTAGCATGCACTATAAACAAAGCACAGATACTGTATAAGTAGGGCATTTAATATGTTGGATGATAAAAAAAAAAAAGATTTTGCATTCAAGTATTAAAGGGGCCTTATTTTACAACTCTGTTGCATTTAATATTTTCACTTTTTTTATATTTAAAACTAAATTAGGTTTAGATACAAAATTTAGTGTTGCGTTCCCTCACAATAGCTTTATCCATCTTTACTACATTTACCATAGCTACATTAACTCATGCCATTTGTTGTAAAACCATAGTAGTAATTCAGGCAGGGGCGTAGTTTCCAAGGGGAATTCAATACCATCTTTTTTTCAGTACATAATCTGGGAGGAGCAAAGAGGGTATTTAGAGTTATGCAAGTTAAAGAACATATCCCTTAAACTCAATGGACCTGCAGACGTTAAATATCTCCGTGTACATATGTCAGGTGTATGAGGTATCATTTGAAAGCTTAGAATCTTAATTTTTCAGGGATAACCATTACTCCTGTATTTATGTTACTTAAAATAACAAAATAATACCTCAAAACATTTGAAAACATATCATCAGAAAAATATGTTGATGATAATATATATTGATGATTATTTGTCAATGCAGATGGGATGATCTCAGCTGTCTAATGACACATACACTGCGCTTGTAGTCCACAAAGGACCTAAGATATTCAATGAAACAATGAGGGTGGTGCATGAACTGAAAATTAGACTGAATGTCTATGGTTGAGCACATCTGCGAGGGCTAAAAGGCCTCCTACATTTCAGATCTGTATATTGTGATGGAATGTGATAGAGAAAAAAATATAGTTTTTCTAGTGCTTGCTTCCATCTAGTGAAATGAAATAAGACTTTTCAAAGTGAGGTAGACTGAACAGAACCCGGATTACAAATTTAGGACAACAAAAAAAAGTTTTTTTATCATAAGATTATAAATACATACAATATGTTTTATGAATAATTGGGAGTCTTTTTTTAATTAACAAATGTTCTTATTATTATTTGGGGGGATCTTTGAAAGATTAGACCAATCTTTTCCCACAGTATGTGAGAATGGTAAGTTTTTCAATTTGAGTGTGAAAAACTGCGGGCAGCAGCCGAAAATAAAACAAATTCTTATTTTCAAGGAAAATCTCACTTGCAAGTCTTGAGCACTGATATGAACACTGACAATTCATGGGAGTGTGGGCGAGTGACAGACAGAGAGATGCAGATTCAGCTCTGTCTATTTCTCTGGAATGCATCAATGGCTTTTTGTTGGCCCACTATATCAACAAAAGAATCAGCTGTATAACATTTTTTCCTGTAACTGAGTGTTATACAGTCAGAGATGAATACCAGCTGAAAAATGTCCTACACCAGCCTAAGATGGTTTGTTTGTCATAGCTTGTTTTAAGATGGTCTAGCTGGTCTCCTAGCCTGACCAGTTGGCAAGTGCCCCAAACCACTTTAAAACCAGAAATCTAGATCAGCCTGACCAGCCAAGGAGACTAACTAAGACTAGCAAACAATCTTAGGCTGCTTTATGCTGGTTTCTTAAGACATATCTCTCATCGTGTGCCATCTATATTCCACAATTCAGTTAGAGATGTTTTTGAGCTGTTGTTGTCTTAGACTTTTTCTAGAATTGTTCATCTGTGCGTGACACATTAACCATCTCCGATGACAGGTATGTCAAAGACGCTCCTGTCCAAAAATCTCCTACAGCTCCTCCAAATATGTAAACTTACGTGGCTTCACTGACATCCGATCTTATAATTTCTCACCTCCTGAAATGAGCATAAATGTCCCATCAGATAATTTCCCAACCAATGCTTGTGATAGGGGTCAAGATATAGTTTTGACACATGCATGGAGGAGGGGATTATGCAAATTATTTGTCACATATAAATGTAGAGTTAAATCTAAGTGATCAAAATGATATGTCCTACAGGTGTTTATATTTCTCAATATTGACAGAGTTAGAAAAAGGAAGAGAGAAAGCTCAACAAGGTGTGACAGGTGAGTATGTTTGGAATGGCATACTACATACTATTTCTGAGCAAAAATGTTCAGTTTACAGAAAACACTTTCTGAGATACTGTATCTCGCAGTGCACACAATTTTCCATTTACGGTGTGACGAATGTACCAAAAGTGACATAATTTTTAACATATAATTAGAAAATGGGTAGTTTGATACAACTAAAATACATAATATAGTAACATCGATGACGCAAACATCAGTTAACCAGGTACTTTGTATATCACTACGCAGCACCCACTGTTAACCTTAGTTTACATGTTAGGGAATATATATTCTAGAGAAGGGATTTAATTAATAAAATAACATTTAATGAATATTTGTGCATTGTGTAAGCTGATGGGTCCTTTGACGTGTAATCGGGAATAAAATCAACTTGGGTACTCTCTCTTTTCTTAAAGCTGCAAGTGTTTTCTCTAAAAAATGCTATTTTCTCATGTGGTTGCTTGGCATTTATTCTACCATCAACTTGCACGATAAGGTCTGCATTTGGCCTTGATACATAGAAATGTGTCTCTATCAAGGTAAGCTGCAGCCAAATAAGGCACTGGCACACATATGTAGCTATCTTAGGTCATTCGTTTATTTTTTATTCTTATATTTTATTTTTTTTAGATTTTCTCCCCTTTTTCTCTCAATTTGGAACGCCCAAGACGTGGAGTTTCCAGAGGTCTGGCCATGGGTGCTGGAGCGTGCCCTGCCCATGAGTGACAAGTTCCTAGTTCCAGATCTGAGAACCAAGTCCGGTTGGGCCAGTACAGCTCAACGAACAGGACTTGCTGCTCGTCCTCCCTGACTTTGCACAGAGTCTGTGCAATGAGGCTCACAGGAGGAAATGCAAACTTGCGTAATAAATAAATCAACACATAGCTAGGCTAAGCCACTAGTTAAATAAACTCTGGACATTCCTGGTCCAAATACACGTTATGAGTCTGGCCACTAGCCATTTAAGCTATCCTGCCAAGCAGTCTCAGACACACATATGAATTTAGTTCATTAGCATTGTGACATTTGGCCAAGCAGGCCACGGCACAGTTAGCTAGCATACACTCCATGCACATGGTTCTTCTGAGCAGCAGCAGTACACAAGTCTTGGTGGTAGATCTGCTTGCTTGGGGTGTTGTTTTCTGTGTTATGTGCTATGCTTATGTGCATCTTCCCTGCTTTGTTGGTGGATTGTATTTATTTCTAATTGTGCAGTAGCAGCAGCATGTATGTACACATGCTTAACTCAGTGTGTCTGTATATGTTCTAACAGTAGCAATTCTCTGTACTTGCTCAGCACCAGCATAGCAGATCTAGTCCTCCAAGTCCAATATCCTATAAATATGTCATTCTGACATTAACATACTAAATATTTCCAAACGTTGTCATAACTAATATCATTATCAGCTGATAATGAGTAACGATATGAGTAGTTTTGTGGTTGTATACTTATGCCATTCGATTTGTATTTGATATCTTAATATAGCCAATATTAGAGTTTTCAGTCATTAAAAACGATAATTCAGATCCGTTTTTACCAGGGAGTAGCTTACCTTTAAAAGTAACCCGGCAAACACCTATTATACATAATTAATGCTTTAACAGTGTTATCTTATGCATAAGGTTCTGGTCATTCACTCAGAGGGCAATCAAGCCTGAGTTTTGATGGATTGTTCTGTGTTTGTTTTGTTGAGCCTGACAGAGTTCAATGTTTGTTTGATTGCTTTATTCTGTGTTGTTGTTGGACTATAACGCTATCATGAGGGTGTCCCATCCAGTGTATTGTGGTATGCTGCTATAGCAGCCACATCCCTTTCAGGAGCCAGATGTGGAGATTCCAGAGGTCTGGCCATGGATGCTGGAGCATGCCCTCCCCACGAGTGAGAAGGTCCTACTGTCAGGAGCATCAGATCTGAGAACCAAGTCCATCAGATCTGAGAACCAAGCACAGAGTCTGTACAATGAGGCTCACAGGAGGAAATGCATACTTGCATAGCCCCCGAGACCAGCTGTGAGCCAAGGCATTTGTACCGAGGGGGGCCTCGGATGGGGAGCACTAAAGGGTGCAGTGAGAGAACTCTTGGGAGGCGATCAGGTCTACCTACACCTCCCCGAATCTCTCCCAAATCGTTGGGGTGTGTTCTCCACTCCTCGCGGAGCATTACCTGCCATGAGAGCACATCTGCTGCACGGTTGAGGATGCCCGGAAGGTGAGTGGCACACAGAGACATAAAAAGTCTGCTGACTCCAAAGGCGGTGGGAGAGTTGTGACATGCGACGCGAGCGTACGCCGCCTTGGCAGTTTATGTACGCTACGGTCGCTGTGTTGTTGGTCTGGACCAGGCTTGCCCTGAACCATGGCCGAAGCCTCCTCAGGGCCAGCAATACCGCCAGCAACTCTTAAGCAGTTGATGTGCCATTCAAGAGCCCCGACACTGCCTACCCATTGCACACGGTGCCCCAGCCTGAGTTCGAGGTGTCTGTCGTGACAACAATGCATATTGAGACCTGCTCTAGGGGAACACCTGCCTGTAGAAATGCCAGGTCCGACCAAGGGCTGAAAGTCTGACAGCACTGTGTCATGATGGCCATACGTCGGGTGCCGTGGTGCCATGACCACCTTGGGACTCAAGTCTGTAGCCAATGTTGAAGCAGTCTCATATGCAACAACCTGAGGGGGAGAACTGCCGCCAGGATGCCATATGCCCCAGGAGCCTCTGAAATTGTTTCACTGGCACCGCTACCTTCTGCCTGAAGGGGAGGACATTGCACTGGTATGCTCATCCCTCGAAGGCAAAATGAAGAAAGGGTCTGTGTCGAGGACGTATCGATATGTGAAAGTACGCGTCTTTGTCGATGGCTGAAAACCAATCTTGATGTTGTACTGACACCAGGATGTGCTTCTGCATTAACATCCTGAACGGAAGCCTGTATAAGACTTTGTTCAAGGCACGCAGATCCAAAATTGGAACCCTCCCCCTCTCTAGGACACAATAAACTAAGAGCTGTAAAAGCCCTTGCGCAACTTGGCTACGTGGATGGCCTCTATTGCTCCCTTCGCCAGAAGTGTTGCAACCTCTACCCAGAGGTGACCGCTGATATGCGCCGCAAAATCTAGCAGCGTAAGCAAGAGGTAAGAGGACAAAGAGATTGTGCATTCAGCTCCGAAGAAAGAATCTGAATGAGTTTGCACGCCATCTCCTCTTATATCCATATGTCCAGGGCAGCATGCAAAATCCACTCGCCAGTTCACATTGGCCTTTTCTATTATAAGCAAAGGTGATTGGGGCTCTCAAGATCGAAGCCCTAGTGTTACTACATTGACACAATGTCAAGTGAGTGACAGACAGGGAACTTGTGCTAGTTTTTAAATACATTTATTTTCTTTTATTGCTGTTTTTATCTGTCAAAATTATGAAAAACATTTCTAATTATTAGTAGAAAAAAATCATGAAGGACTGACAAGCGCTTGGAAAAGCATTATCTCGCTCACACACACAACTGTGTTTGGAAAAAGAGAGAATTCACATGTTTGTGAGAAAAGCTGCATATCTACAAAATCAGGTAAAAATTGTTAAAATGAAAACTGACATTCTAGAGTTAAATGGTTTAAACACAAAAACATTTCTCATGTTTTTAAAGTGCAACCGCATCATCTTGTACTCGTACTAGGAAATATGAAATGACACTGAGTACATGCCCCCCAGTTCTGGCTCGATACAAGTTTTTAAAAAAATTTTACACATTTTTTTCATGTAAATAAATTTTTTTGTAAAATCCTTTTGCATTTTAATACCCACACAAGGACATATCATACTTCCTGTATTTTTGCTCTCAATTTTAGAAACTCTTCAAATTATAATTAAGACTTTTTCTTACCATTTTAGATTTTGTATAGCCTTACATTTTTTTATACTTATTTTAACACATTTTAAGACTTTAAGGACCTGCAGGAATCCTGATTATGTAAGTATTCTAATTATCAAATTTTTCACTCAAAATGAAAGGTTTACTGTATATCTACTGTAAAATAATATTACCACTGACATTTGGTTCTATATACAGATGAAATGCTTCTACAAAAACTTGTATTGAGTGTAAAAAATAAAACAAACCTATGTCGATGTTCATGTTTATAATCAAAAGGGAGACGATCTGGATATATATTGTTCTCTACTGGGTCTTTTTTGATCCGAACAGAACTGTTGTTAGGAATTTTCTCCATAATTGATCGGTTAAATATAGAGAGAGAAAAATTGAGAGCACAGCTTCTCGTACCTTATATACAGCAGAGTATGCAGTAAGCAGTATGTTAGTATTCCTACTATTCATACTGTACCTGGTGACTGAGAGTGTGTGGGCACTAGAATTGTCTGTGTGTGAACAAACTTATTTTCCCTGTATACAGTGAGAGTGCAAATGAAAAATGCTTGCCCCATGACATGATCTAAGAGAGGACTAAAGCTGCAGGCTGTGTTTGGTAATACTGTAATACAGCTCTGCCCTCCACTGAGCCTGCAGTTGGGTCAGCCATGAATCACCACATTAGCCACCCTTTCTATAGGAGGAAAAAAGATCTTACAAGCTACACTCCTAGACTGAAAAACCATCTCTGTTGGAACAGCTGCAGGGCAAGATTGGGAGGATTTTGAAGGTCAAGACTTGAGGATAACACATTAAACTATCCTGAAACTCAAAATAAGAGAAAGAGAGGGAGAGAGAGAGATCCCTTTTTGTTCCCCATAGCTGGCCACTATCATAAAAGACATTTTGCTGGAGTTCTTATCGGATTCCTCAGATGTTTGTTTCAGGTTGTTTGAAACCAATGAGCCTTTTTAAGCCTTGGTCTGGTGGTAAGCAAAACCTGATACCTTTTAATTTCAGCTGCTGGCCCCCAAACTACGTTTTGGGCCATTGTAAACCTGACAGTGCTTGTAAAGGTATTATACTTCATGAACAAGCAATATGCAGCTCCCTTTCAGGACAGAAACATTATCTTTCCTTTTTCTGCTGGAATGCAAAGTATCACAGAGAACAAAGCATCAAAGTTAAACTTGGTTTGAAGACGTAACTGCATGAAGGAATGTACCTTTGTTTAAAATAGTTAACTTTACTTTGGCTGTTGTCAGGTGCGCCTTAACATCAGGGCTTATACAGGCTGAAGCCCAGGGGCCTATAACACCCATGGGCCCCAGCTCGCGGCCATGGGGCCATTTTTCCCCTATCCATGTTTGGAACGCTTTCATCGGGAGATGCGGTTGTTGACATGGCGAGAAAAAGGAGAATGCCGACCAACGAACAAACCAATATCCCTATAATAAAAATTAGCATAACTGATGGATCTTTGTAGAAGAAATCTGTAGGTCAGCATCTCACTAGTCGCATTTACACATACAGACTTTTCCATAAAATCTACCTACAATTTCCAGTTTAGAGATCATGTGTTAACACAACTGTGAAGGGTTTAATGGATGGTAGGAGGCGGATGTAAGAACGTTTTACAGAGATGACGCAATTACGCTGGGCCATTTTATCACAGGTGACTCAGAAGAGAAATTTCAACAAACTGCTCAGATAGTAAAACTAGGGTGCTACAGTTGAAAGGAACAGTTAGCGACTTCCCATGTATTCTCTGATGAACCCACGTTCTTCGCACAGACCTCTATGCAGTGAAATACGTTTATATTACTGTGCTTTTCAGCTGCAGATAGCATCTCCGCCTTTGGATACAAGCAACCGCATTTTGTTCTCTGTAGTTCAATGGTCTCATTTGAAGTCATCGCATATGGTGTTGTTGAGTCTCTAACAATTGCACAAATGAAAACATTTTTAAAAAAAAAATAAAGAAACATTACTGACTGCATAACATAAGCTATCAAATTATACTCCACCATGTTCATTTACTGAAAAATGGAAAGCCCACATTTCCGGTGTTCATGTTGAGGTCATTTCTGGAAAACAACGCCAAATAGTTCAATGGCATTTGCTGCTGATGTGTGAATGGTTGCAAAACGGAAAAAAAGATGGAAATTAGTTTCATGTGTGAACAGCACATGTGGTACCTTTACCAGTAAAAGCAACTCAACAATTTTCCTTTAATTTATCTGGTTGCATGTGTGAAAGGGTTTACTGTAATACTGAAAGTAAACCTGGATATAGCAAAACAGAATTAAAACATGGATACAACCTTTTTACAGACAATATTACACATTATCACGTGTAGGCACATTTCAATACAGAAATAATGCAATGGAATAATGGATATTTTACAGCTTGTATCCATTTGAATGACTGATAATGTTTATATGTAGTACAACCTCTGACTGGAACGTGCATTCTGTAAAATGCGGCAACGTTTTGCATAAGCACGTTGAATGGATGGATGGATACCATACTTCTCCTGGTGAACAACATGGCTATGCTGGTTCACCAGCTTGACCAGCACAAACCAGCCTAGACAAGCATGGGAACTGCATGCTGATAAAGCTAGTATTTTAGGCAGTGGCAGCTCACTAGGTTATAAAACAGAGCCATAATTTGTGGGTCCTGAACAAAATTTATATTGTAGTCTGGTCTGACATGTTCAACAAACATGATTTCCAGCTATTGTTCCTTCAATGGCCCATGTAACTTAATATTTTAATGTCGGAGACGTGGAGGCTGTGTTTGAGTGTTTACACATCTTTCCTTTTATCGAAATCTCCAGCAGCTGTGTGCATTTCCTGCACGCTGTCTGTAAATGGATGCATTCAGCTGCTTTTAATGGAGTGGGGTCTGTTGTTCCATTCAAAAGCCCCTAAAAAGTAAACGTGTGTCATTTTGACTTTATTGAGAAACCCAAGATGCAGATTGGAACATCTTTTTTCCATCCTTTCTCCCTCAAGGGTCCTGACGGATACTATTGGAGAAATCTTTTATCTCGGGTAAACCTTCATGCATTTTCTATTAGGGTTAATGCTTACAAAATGAGAGAGGCCACCCATCCCCCTCTTATAAAAATCCTGTTTTTTTTTTTTTTTATTCGTCTTTCTCCCCTGTCACAAAAGGGTCAGCACTCTCCTCATGTAACCACGATTCTTCTCCGATTTAATGCATTGGCATATTAGCATTTAGATAACTTGAAAGGAATTGAAGGTAGGAATAGAATAAATACAGTGAATTATACATCATACATTTAAAATGAGTTTTTTTCCAGGCTGGAATTCAGCAAGAGAAAGACAGAATTTTCAGCAATATGCTTAAAATTCACCAACATGATTCAAATTATTATTATAAAATAGATAGTTCCAATTCTGATTGGATGAGCCATGTTTTAAATATTTGCACGGTATACCTTTGACACACACATTATATTAATGTGCCAAGCTGATTAAATGTAGTATTAAATGGATAGGTCAGTACAAGGTTAAGTAGAAAGGTTCAGTACAAGTTAAGCACAATCAACAGCATTGAGCATTTGTGACATAATATTAATTACACTGAAAAAATTATTTCAAATTGCCCTCATGTATAAAAAAAGGGAAAAAATTATTTTAGTCTGATAAAATTGCTTAATAACATTATCAGTGTAAAGTTAGATCCAATATTACAACTCTGTTGCCATGGCAACACAACACCTGTCCCAGCAGGAGTGGAGAGAGTACTGAAAAATAATACACAAGTAAAAGTGCTGTTACTTCATAAAAAAATGTAGTTTGAGTAAAAGTAGCTGTCCTAAAAACTACTCAAGTAAGAGTAAAAGAGTAGCTCATTTAAAAGTACTCATAAGTAGTGAGTATTGAGAACTGTGCTGTGAAAGCTATGCCCCTTTAAAATAAAAACTCAATGCTGCAATTTAAAAATGCAATGTACATTTACATTTATGGCTGTTTGCCAGAAAGAATAAAAAATATAGATATTTTATAGGTGTTTGTGATTGACAACTTTTAAAATACATCACTTATCTATGATACTGTAAACACTACATGAATCTTGACATTGATATAATTACAGAAATGAAAAGATGAGTAGGTTATTTACAATATCATAATCAGTTTATGTGTAGGGTCTAAATGTTCCTTAATGCCGACTGAGAAAGTTATTGTTGCACATAAAACATGCTCAAAACAATGCAAGGAATGCAAAAATTTTTAAAAAACACTAAATTAGCAGGGTCACTTGGTGCGTCATGTCTCGCACAATAGACGGGATAAAGCAGTGGTTTGGTACAGGGGCCGCGTTGGGCTTTAAAGGAATAATTCACACAAAAATGTAAATTATCTCATCATTTACTCACCCTTATGCCATCCCAGATGTGTGTGACTTTCTTTCTTCAGGAGAACACAAATTAAGATTTTTAGGAGAATATCTCAGCTATTTTGGTCCATGCAATGCAAGTGAATGGGTGCCATTTGAACATAGTAGCCTAAAAGTTGCCTAATCCATGTGACTTCAGTGGTTAAATCCTTGACTTCAGAAGAGATATGATAGGTTGGATGAGAAACAGATCAATATTTAAGTCAATTTTTAATATAAATTATTCTCCCTGCTCAATCTCCACTTTAACTTTCACTTTCTTCTTCTTTTGTTTTTGGTGAGTCACATTCTTCATGCATATCGCCATCTACTGGGCAGAGAGAAGAATTTCTAGCAAAAATTGACTTAAATATTGGTCTTTTTTCTCACCCATACCTATCATATCACTTCTGAAGTCATGGAATTAACCGCTTGAGTCATATGCATTACTTTTACTTTTGTTCTGCCTTTATATGCTTTTTGAAGCTTCAAAATTTTGGCAACCATTCACTTGTATTGTATGGACCTACAGAGCTGAAATATTCTTCTGAAAATCTTAATTTGTGTTCTGAATACAGAGAGCCATACACATCTGGGATGGCATGAGGGTGAGTAAATGATGAGGGAATTTTCATTTTTTAGTGAAATAATTCTTTAAGTGGCAAATGGAGGGCCACATTGTCCTAAATATAAGATACAATGTTCCACATTGATTTAGTTCTTGTATCTTTAAAGCCAAGAAATAGTTGTGTTCTCATACTAATGCATGATGCACAATTTTCTGAAGTTTGTGACTGGTGGAATATTCTGCCTGAAGTATTACTCTACAAAGGTTGATACTTTTCTATCTTTATAAAAACTAAGCATAATTATAAATTAATTTATCATCTCTACTTTCCTGGTAATTTATTATATAAATTAACAAAGGGGTCAGTATTATCAAAAAAACTAACAATATTATTAAAAAATATTATTATTAAAAAGTTCACTGTTTCATTCTATTACATTAATTTTTTAAAGCTACTCAAGTTATTTAGCCAAAAGTAGTGAGTGGTTTTCTCATTTCCTTGTTAATGTTGTTTGATTAATAGACTTTATATGACATAGCCTACTAGACAGTATTCAATTCAGTTACATGTACACTTCAAGTCCAACATTATGATGCAAATACGCTTTTTGTCCCACTGTTTCCGTTTACTTTAGACCAAACTGACTGCGTTAACATTAAATTCTCACCAAGACGGGCATTGGCGGAATTATAAAATGTATTTGATCGTTTATCTCTTATATTTCATCTAGATCAACCACCCAGTGGTGCTCTTGCTATCGTGATCGATGTAATTAACACCAATGGTCTAGAACATAGGCTAAGTGTAGAAAATTACTCAAAATTGTATCATCGGTATCAAGGACATCTCTTTTTTTTTCAGGTAAACATTAAGATTGATTTATTTCCCAGCCCTATTGCCTTAATCTCTCACATCAACCCAATAATCTCGATAGCTATTTTACAGGCTAACGTTATAGACACACAGAATCTAGTAAACAGAAATATTTCATTTACATTGATATGTTTTTTTCAAATAATAGGCAGGATTAATGATGATATCTGGCTTGAGCAAGTTAAACTCACGACACAATCATGCAATTGGCCTTTTTCAATGCAAAAAGCCCTTTCATGTGCGGCCGTGATATTCAGGTGTTGAAAATGTGTTTGAGGCATCCTCCACATCCATAAGAGTTGTTGCCTGATCTACAGCTGTGTGTTTTTACATGTGATTTGATTCTCCCTAGCCAATCATTTTGATAGATAAAAGAAAAATCAGGACAGGGAAGTAGCGAACACACGATGGGAAAATAAGACATTAATAGTATAGTTACAGCATTTAAAATGTACTTAAGTAAAAGTATACAATTTTAAAACTACTTAAAGTACAATTCCTGGGGAAAACTACTTAATTACAGTAACAGGAGTATTTGTAATTGGAATCTTTATACCCCTGTGTCCCTGTAAGTGATGTTATCTGTTTATGGACCCTATTTTAAGAGTGCTAGCACCAAGCACAGCACTATGCCATAAGCCATATGCGCAGTCAGTGGGCATGGCCATGACGTTTTTGTATTGTTGTGCATGTATGTGCTTCGTCTAAGCACAAGTGGCAAAATTGGTTATGCAAAGCATTAATGGGCTGGGTCAAGTGCAATTTAATTCTAAGGTTCTTCCCCGGCACTGTCTGCGTCCTATTATAGAGTCCATTCCCTTAAACACCACTGATATAAACTCCACCCTCAGAGTCTTCCAGCGGCTCCGCCCTCAGAGGCCTCCTGAACCAGTCCCTGCCCTGTTTCCACCTCCCAGGTCTCCTGATGATCTGGAGGCTTCTCCTTGGCCTCCTAACCATTACAAGCCGGAGCATTCAAATTTGGGAAAAATTATGCCCATGGATCCTGCCTCAATATCTTCGCAGTCCAATCACCGATTTTATTTCTGAAAACTGTAAGATACTCATGACAATATAAGCTAATAGCACATATGATTGGTTAAGGGGTTACTTGGCATGAATAATAAATGGGCGGAGCCAGAGAGGATTGTTCTGTTTTCGTTACGAAGCATTTATTTGTAGGAGTAACACTAGTTATTTCTGGAAAAAATGACATGAACTTCACTGTTCATCGGACAGGAAGCTAGCCTCTATTTTTAAGCGAATTTCGGTGAAACTTGCTAAATAAATATTATCTAGCAATACTATGTACATATTTTGCAAAATATCAATAACTTTTTTTGGCCAATTTTGTCGCTTGTGGAAGATAGTCATACCTTTTTATTTATGAAGCATTTATTTGCGCTAGCTAGTTTTTTCTGGAAATATTTACGTGACTGTCATCGGCAAGCCTCCTTATATATTAATTGTTTTTTTGCCAGTTTTTGTGAAACTTGCTAAATAATAATTAGCTAGCAATACTATGTACATTTTTAACTAAATATCAATAATTTTATGGCCAATTTTATAGCTTGTGAAAAATCCGCCTGTAGCAATGTGAGGCAGAGTGCAGACGCTGTTCAGACCTGAGAAACTGGACTGCTAGTTAGATAAGTTGTCTAGCTTGCTGATTTTCAAATGAAATAAAAAAAAAATGGTAGATATCTTTCTATTATTTAGCAGAAAGCCTTACCTACACATCACACAGACATGATTTTAGGTTGTGTGTAGCGTAATGTTCACAAGGAAAGTGTGAGAGGGCTGTCTGCAGTTGGACATTCTGGTTAGTCTGCAAGCCTTTGGTGACTATTCAGTGTATGGATTTGAGAAGAACACACTGCTGGCTACCAATTGTGTACTTTTTCCTGTTGTAGAGATGGATAGAGACTATGTCTCCCCGCACAGCACCTTCAAGAGGATTTGGCAGTTGGCTGCTGATGAGCTTAGGTTCATAGCAGAGGGGGACATGGATCATGAGGGCATGAGCACACAGTAGGAAGATCTGCTGGATCAGGGACTACTGCAGGAAGACCCAGACAACGAGGAGATGGAGGATGAGCTGGAACCTGATCTCCAGCCAAGACCGTCAACTAGGTATATTTGAATGTGTATGTAAGTTGTTTTTTTTTTATCATATGACTGATACTCACAGTAACACTAAAACTGTTATTCATATTATTTTGGGTATGGCTAGCCATTCTCGCACAGGTCCCAAGTCATCTAGAGTATGTAAACACTTCCCTGATTTCTTATCCCTTGTACTCTGACATCAATTCACATGCGCACTAAAGCCTCTCCCATTTAAGCTTAGCCACCCATTCGATATTGACTTAGGTAGCGTGCATCAGGCTGTGCGGTCAACCTCCAATATGATGTTGCAAGAAATTTACTTTTTCTTGCTGTTTTTTAAACTCAGACTGTAGTTGATGAGATATGCAGCTTTACAAACCATCAGGGGTGGGAGCTTATCCTAAACTGTCAAACATATTCCAGCTACTAAGGAGCTTGGATGGAGTTGACCCCCAACAAATTTTACAAGTTTCTTGGGTTGCTCATTTACATGGGGTTTTCAATTCTCCCTGATTCCCATCGCCATTGGGGAACCAAGCCACTTCAGGGCTCATGGGTGAGGGGATTTATGCCGCGTGACCACGGCCCTACCATAGAGTATAGTCATGATTGCCTTAGGAAGCTGCGTTATCTTATGGACCACCTACAAAAATAAATGCCAGCAGCTCTTTCAGCCTAACAAAAATTTGCAACAGATGAACATATGGTCAAGTCTAAAGCTTTGTCAGGATTTAAACAATACATGAAGGGCAAGCCTACTCGTGAGTTTTTAAATTATGGGTAACTGCAACATCAGACTCTGGGTACACTCTCAACTTTAAGGTTTACACAGGTAGTCATGATGGGCATGTCAATGACTTGTCCACCAAAGTAGTTGAATCATTACTGCTGTCATTCAAAAACCAGGGCCACAATGTTTGGTTTTACTACTTTTACACATCCCCAGTTCTTATGGTTAAGTTGTTTGAAATGGAATGAAACTAATGCCTGTGGGACAAGCAAGGTGAATCAAAAACTGTTTCCTGCAGAATTTAAAAAGGTGGGAACGCAAGACAGCTTGTGGGGATATGAGGTGGTGTAGGATTGAGGGGAATATACTAGTATTTCAGTGGAAGGACACACGTGCAGTTACATGCCTCTCCAACTTGCACAATGTGAATGGCTCAACCGAAATTACTAGGTTATAAAAAATGATGGCGACTGAAGACAAAAGAAGTAGCCCTCCAGCCCACTGTCATCAGCGATTATAACAAAAACATGGGCGGTGTTGATAGGTCAGACCAAATGATAAAATATTACGACATCCAACAAAAAAGTCAGAAGTGGTGGAAGACTTTTTTCGTTTTTTTCCACTTCATAGACATTGCCGTCATCAATAGTTTAGTGTTGTTTAAGGAATGGCGACACCATTCTTATAGCACCAGGGGATGAGCATTGACCGGTTAACTTAACCCAGATAGATTTCAAAGAAAACCTGTCTCGTCAACAGAGAGGTATCGATATTCACGCAAGTTTCCCTTAGTATACACTAAAGCCTGTAGTCCCTCCTTCATCATCACTCCACACAGCCAATGTCCCTAAATTTGAAGAGTCTTCTAAGAAATGTTGGCTATGATATTGGAAAAGTAGGACTGAAAATAAAACTAAATAGCTTGTTGCGTGCCAGAATGTAATGGCAAAAGACTTTGCTTGGTTCGCGATATGAACTGTTTTCAGTCTTGGCACTCAGCTGAGTGTGACCAGTTTTGCTGTGTTTACTGGTGTTGTTGTTGTTGTCCTCCCCCTCCCCTCTTTTCTCCCTCGCTTCTCTCCACAAGTATTGCAGTTGTTGAGTATTTATTCATTTATATACAGTACATTTTGTTCCTACACTCTTTATTATAAATGTATTTACTGTAGATAGTTCGAAAGTTTGATTTTGTATGTTTTGCAGTTTCATTTGAGTGTAATTCTAATGTTCAAATTAAATAAAGTGTGTGTTTTATTGAACACATCAAATTTATATTTCAGTGTTTGTGTCAGATGCAATCTCATTTTTTTATTACAGGTGTGTCATGTGAAATGAATCTTAACATTCTAAATGTTTGTTTCATTAATTTTTCCTAATAATCACTAGAATGGTCATAACTTTTAAACAATAGATTGTATTTCTATTTTGTCTGCTATGGCCACAAAATTATGTATATTTCATACACTCTTAAGTTTCCCACTAGTCTGTAAATATAATGGTTAAAAATACAGTTGTCTGAAGTATGGTGGCCAGAGAAGATTTTTGAAAAAATGACTGCATGAAATCTTATTGATAAAGGATGATTAGCCTTAAATAATCATACATATATTTATATAATTTGAAAGCCCTAGTTCTTCTCTTCAATATGGTATATATAGTTCAGGTGTGTGTTATATGAATATAATATGAATTTGGATATGACTATCATAATCTGCAACAGAATGGAATTTTCGGAACTTTGAGCTCAGACTTTAAAGGGTTAATCATCCTCCAGATCCTTCCTGGTCTGCTTGTCCCAGCCTTCCATCGCATCCGTCTTAGGATGCTAGGAGTCACCCCTTTGAAGGTTTTACAGGCATGAACTGCCTTTTTTTATACCATCACTTTCCCTTTGTTTGGACTTTTAGACTACACTTCCCATGATGCACCTTGTTGATCACACCCATCTGTTCCCTATCTTTGTTCCTAGGTGCTCTATGTTTTGTCATTACCCGTTTGTGTGTGTGTGTGTGTGTGTGTGTGTGTGTGTGTGTGTAGCTCTCATGTTTCCCTTAGTCTTTGTCAGTTCTTGTTGGTTTGTTAGTACATAAGTTTATGATGTTACTTTCCTAGTTAGCCAGCAAACTGCTGTTATGTTTTATTTCCCTTTTTGCTCCAGTGTTTTAGGTTAATCTTTGTTTTCTTCTCTATATTCTGAGTTCCTTAATAAATAGTTATGTAGTTGGATCCCCAATCTTTCGTCCTACCGAGTCTCTTAACAATATATATATATATATATATATATATAAAATATACATATATATATATTCATTAAATCTTTTTTTCCCCCATTACATTATTCATAAGAGAAAGGCAGACTTTTACTAAAGAGGTGGGGCATAACTCAAAATGGATGAGGAAAAGGGGTGGTATGAGGTCCAAAGTCCTTAAAGACCCATGGTATGCATTTAAGATTTAACAGACCTTTGTGTAGTATAATTTGCTTTTAGGTAAATGTAAATTATATTCCCAATAAATTCACGTGATTCCTTGCCTGTGATCTCCACAGGATTGGTTACAGTTTACCCCCTATTAGATCCTTAAAGAGTGATTGCCTGGTCATTAGCCCTGTATTGTTTAAGGAGTTTATACAAAACACTTCTGTACCACTCAAATATGTATTTTTATTGCTGCACACAAAACTCAAAATCAAATGCACACAACTGAACACCCACAGGTCTAATTAATTATGATATGCCTGTCAGTCCAATAGCCCTCTATCTATTATCAGAGCTCTGTTGGCCCTGTACATTATTAAGCTGAGGTTCTGATGGATATGACTCAAGTCCTGCATGGCCCAATCACACAGGCATCACACAAGGAATGAGCTGAGGACCTGTCTATGCAGATCAGTGTGTGATAAGAGGCTACTCTGCAAATCTAATGGCCGTTTAACCATCTGGGTTGCAGAAAAAAGAGAGCAAATGAGACAGAGAGAAAGAGAGACCCCATAGAGACAATTCTGGACCCCTCTCACCCCTCTAACACCCCCAATGGGCTTTATTGAAGCAAATTGCAGGTCCCTTTTACCAGCTGCACTTTAAGCAGTGTCTCGTTGTGTTTAGCAGGGTGGAGGAATAAAAAAGCAAATGATTAAAACTGTAGAAAGGGCGGAGGTGTGTCCCCAGTCCCGGGTCAATCAACACAGTGCGATTTTAAAAATGTGAAGATGCCATTCAGCTGTGAGATGGGGAGAGGTGTCATTGAGTGTCTAACAACATGCCTGCTTACACAAGACCTTTGAATTCAAGTGGTAAAAAGGGCAGAAAATGACACACCATGAAAGGTTTTCTTAAGCACAGATAACAGATTGTGACATTGGAGTGTGACATCTTAATTTTATGTTATGAAAAAAAAGTAGAACACCCAAGCTAGCAAATAATAAAGAATGTTCTAAAAAAAATTCCAAGCATTCCATTTTGCTAATGGGAACGTTAAAATGACCAAAATATGAGTAGATTGTTATTTAACAAGAAACGTCTAGGTTACTATTGTAACCCCCATTCCCTGATGGAGGAAACGAGACATTGTGTCGAATGAAGCGACACTGGGGGTCTTTCTTGAAGGCCTCGGTTACCTCTGAACTTGAGAAAAGGCCAATGAGAAATTGGCAGATATAAAAGGAGGGAATCGTGCATCTGTCCATTCAGGTTTTGCACTGAGGAGCTGAGAATGAGGTTCGGCCGTTACAGTGGCTCGGTACAGTGTCGTGGCCATGGGGACACAATGTCTCATTCCCTCCATCAGGAAACGGGGGTTACAATAGTAACCTAGACATTCCCCTTCTGTCGCTCACTCGACGTTGTGTCGAATGAAGCGACACTAGGGGTCCCTATTCAATCACGCCATGTGCTGAACCGTGTACATGAACTACTGATTCAGGTGCGTCAGATTGCACATACCCTTCCCCAATGCCCCATAAAAACATCATAAACCTTTTAGGTTCCCGGCATCCCGAAGGGGTGGAACAAGCGACGTGCCAAGCATGGGAGGAGGCTGCGCCAGCCACGCCTTTTCTCTCTCTATGTTTCTCGCATGGAGTTAAAGCGGCTGGGGCCATTCAACGCTATAACACGCATCGGGGAAGGCTTTCTTTTCCAACTCCTATTCTTTCAGGGGGAATAGACCCCGCGGAGACCACATCCTTTCCAGGCTGGGGGGAGGTTAAATGTCCCATTGGTTTTCAGGCCACATGTGGAAGTGACGTAGTGGTAGATCCTACCTAGTGAGGGAGGAGTTTTCAGTGTTTTGAGTGGTGAAACATATTCTATGTTTCACCACAGTTTCCTGGTGAAATGAACACCAGAGGAGCTACAACAACTGTGTGGTTTATTCACTTTCACACAAATCAAGAGTGCGAAGGCTGATCATGACTTTATAAACACTTACTTTCAGTTTTATAACTCACAAACTACTATATATTATGATATCGAAAAACATTTATTCTGAAGGTGTTTTTAAAGATATTCACTGTTTGGCACTGTCATGCGTGGGGTTAATATACACGTTTTTCTTTTTTCTGTTTGTTTGGTTTGGGGGAAAGTCAGGGTTTGATTTTTGCACTAATGTTGGAAGGTGGTCTTTATCATTATATTTCTGACACACAATCTATTTTTTCTAATATGTCAATGTCAAATGTTAATATGTGAATTATTTACCTCAGCCATTGATATTAATAATGCTTTTAAAGAATTATATCTTGATCTCTATAGCTCCACGTCTTCATCTACTGATGAAGATATTAGAAACGTTGTGGAACCATTAGAACTACCTAAACTGACGACTGAGTAAAAAAAAATCTCTTGATTCTAAGATTACCTTGGAGGAGCTTGAAGTAATTAAGGCCATGACTGCATGCAAGAATCTGTGGCCAGATGGCTTTGCCGCTGAATTTTTTAATCTTCTGCTACAGAACTGGCTCCACTTTTGTTAGAAGTTTATATGGAAGCATTAAAGCTTCCACCAACCATGACACAAGCCCGGATCAGTCTGATTCTTAAAAAGGACAAGGATCCAAGTATGTTTAAGAGTTACCATCCAATCAATCCTGATCCAGCTAGACTAAAAAAATATTTGGTTAACTGATTAAGTAAAGTTATGACATCTCTTATACATATAAATCAGGTGGGTTTTATTTGGGGGTGCAGCTCTTCTGATAACATCAGGTGTCTCATCAATATCATGTGGTCAGTGGCGAATGATCAGACTCCGGTCACTGTCATCTCACTTGATGCCAAAAAGGTGTTTAAAGTGGTAGATTGGGATTATTTTTTTAAGGTTTTGGAAATATACGGGTTCGGGAAAACTTTTATTGGATGGATTAAGTTACTTTATAGACACACAGCAGCAGAGGTACAAACAAATTGATTAATTTCAGATTATTTTACTCTCTTTCCCATTATTGTTCTGTCTTGCCCTGGGACCATTATCAGCCATGATAAGAAGGGAAAATTATTTAGCGCATGGTGGTATGGTGCATAAGCTTTTGTTTTGCGCAGGTGATATTTTATTATTCGCCTCCGACCCCACTAGATCTATGCCTTGCCTCCATGGAATTATTAATTCCTTTTCTAATTTCTCAGGATACAGAGTCATTTTGTCTAAATCCGAAGCTTTGCCTCTGACAGCGTACTGCCCAGTAACGTTTTTTTCAGCCGGGCACCTTCCAGTGGCCTAAACAAGGCATTAAGTATTTGGGCATTTTATTCCAGGCAAATTTGTGTGATTTAGTTAGTTCATTTTTACCCCTTAATAAAAAAAATGTCAAGTGATGTGGGTAGGTGGGCTTCATTACATTTATATATGATTGGGAAGGTTTATGTTATTAAAATTAATTGTATTCCGAGTGTGGCGCTACGGAGTGGGGGAGGGGATATTTTTTATTAATGAAAGAGGGTAAAAGCTACAAGGGTTAAGAGCCAAAGTCTCCCAGCACTGTCAGGAGACGTGGGCCCAACCCAAGTACCCCAGTAATTAATAAAGACAACCCCCGCTAAACACAGACTACGCCACCTTGGGAGTTTCACCCAAGGAAATAACAACCCAATAAGGGCACACAGTTCCATTCCCACAGAGACAGAGCAGAGACGTGAATATACAAAAATACTTTATTTTAAGATTGAATAATATCTAAAAACATACCAACCCCACACAAGTCATGGACATAGAACCGGGTCTGGTAACTTATTCAAAGAAATAACACACATTCAAATACAATTCACATAGAAGCACACAGTCGATGGCAGGGAGAGAAATAACAACCTGCTCAATTTCCACTTCCTTATAAATTCCACACGTACATTCGTGCACTCAATTCACCACGCACATATATGCAAGTAACACAAAAATAGAGTCACAACGCTCAGTGAACTAGGGTACCCATTATCCCAGAGTAGTTAGTGCCCTCTCCTGCCACAGCTCCAGCCGCTAATAGAATTAGAAAACTAGCGCCTCTGATTGACCATAGGCATATAAAAGAACAAAAGGACAATTTCATAATTACCACCAAATTCAATTATACAAAAACACATCAACTAAACCAAAAAAATAATAAAAATAAATAAATCACTTTTAACTACAAAATATAATCTACACAAAATACAATAACTTTTATGTAAATCACCTTACAAATTCACTCACTTTACATACACGAACAAATTTACTTACAATGGGATAATTACATACACGCACACACACACCCACACTAGCACACACACAGGCGCGCACGCACTTCGCTGTTAACCAATCACACACACACGCACACACACGTGCATTAGACAGAATACGAGGATGGAATATAGCTCTGATGTTTACAGCAAGGGAAAGTGTGCCAGCATCCGAATTTACATCAGCCGTCCACCAGTCAACATGCTTCCAAAGACCCACCGTATCACACACACACACACACACACACACACACACACATACAGTACACACACACACACACACAACCTCACCTGGTACTAATTAGGTGATTAACATTACGCATGTCCCGTGGGCCTGGCCAAATCAAACAGACAAAACTATTCCGGTTACACAAAATTTAACTTCCTACTACAGTCTTTCCCTTTAGATATACCTGTCATGTTTATTCAGTTGGTTCCTGTTTTTCATGTATTGTATTATGAAAAGTTCCTGTTCCTGTTTCCCTAGTCATGTGATGTCCTGTTTTCCCTCCATGTTCATGTGTCTTGTTTTCATTGGTTCTTAGTCTTGTTGTTGGTTCTTTCATGTAATTAGTTTATGCTTATTGTCTTGATATCTTGTTTAGAGTTCTGTTTGTTTATTGGCTTATGTTTCCCCATGTCTATGTATTTAAGCCCTCGTGTTTGCCATTGTCCTTTGTCGGGTATTGTCAATGTAATGTTGTTTCCAAGATTCATGCTAAGTCTAAGCCAAGTCTAGTTTATGTCAAGCCACGTTTATGCCATGTTTTAATCATGTTCATGTTTATGTCTAGTTTAGTTCTCATTTATTGTTAGGGTTTTGGTTTCACATTTATGTAAATAAACTGCACTTGGGTTCCCTTCATCATCGTCCTCGTCTGCTCCTTTGTCCTGCCAGCCAGAAACGTTACAATGCCCCACTCTTATTTCAAGCAATTTGATAGCATAGCGAAGTCCTTAATTTGATATGGTAAGCATCCCAGATTACTGTACACTTCAATAAGTTACATAGGCCAATTGACAAATGTGGGATAGGCCTACCCATGATTTTGTTTTATAATTATGCATTCGGTCTTAGACATTTGGCTCATTGGTCGCTTCAACCTGAGAGAGAGCCCCTCCCTGTTCTTGTATTGAACAGGAAGTTCTTGCCCCTATTTTGCCATTGCAAAGCCTTTATATTAAACTAACCAGAAAAGTTAAGTCAAACCCTGTTATCTCGCATTTTCAAGCGTTATGGACAAAAGTGTTGAGTGTTTCATTTGGACATTTATTTAAATGCTGCCTCAGGCATATGGATGAACCCAAAAATATGTATTAATAAGTCCCCTTTCTGCTGGTGAAAGTGGATTGTGTGGGAGGTTAATATGCTCGGTGACCTATATGAGAGTGGAGTGTTGAGATCTTTTGAAAATATGTTTTTTTAGGATTCCCAGACCTCAGTTCTTTAGGTATTTACAACTGCACCATCTACTCTGTATTATTTTTGGGGGTAGCATACATACATTCCCTTAAAGCGGCAGATGCTCTGGAAGTGGTGATTACTGCCTTTGGAAAAGGTCATGAGGCATCAGTGTATTATTCCATGTTAATTCAGAGTCTGGGGGACAGAGATTCAACTTCTCTGAAGAGATTATGGGAGAAAGATTTAAACTTGTTATTGTAGGAAGGAGTGTGGGCTAGGATTAAAAAAAAAAAAACGTCTACATATAGAGATGTGTTTCTAATGCAATTTAAGATTTTACATCGATTCTATATTCTTAAGATCCAAGAATTTTGGTTGAGGGTTCAAAATTTTATGTGTGATTTACTGGGTATTCAAATAAAATTTTGCCCCAGACTCTGTATTCTAGGTGATGGGACAGTTATTAATATAGGGGATGGTTTCATAAAGGTTTGGGTCCTGGCTGGTGTCATGATCGGAAGACAGGTCATCCTTAGGGTTTGGAAGTCAGCAGGAGCGGATATATTAGGGGATGATATATAGAAGGCTGAGCAACACAGGTTTATTTAATAAAAAATGGGGTAGTTATTTGGATTTTTTGGAGGGCTCTTGGGGGGAGACAGTGGAGGGAGATGGTCAATGTAAAATGTTTTGTGCATTCTTATTGTTTTTTGTTTGTTTTTAAAAAATTTCTGTGGATTTATTGTTTATTTATGTGTCGTCATTAATTTACTATCAGACCACTGAGGTGGGGGAGGGAAGGTTTAAGTTTATTATACCGTATTTTCTGTCATGTTTATTTAATCAGTCACTGGAAACAATAAAAATTGTTAATAACAAAAAAGGCTTATAACTCAAAAAAATACAAACAAACTATAAAGAGGGTCAAATGTTTAGTATAATTCATAAAAATTATATAGATTCTGATAACTTATGAAATTAAGAAACTGCTGAAAAATCACGCGCGCGCACACACACACACACACACACACACACACACACTTTTTTTAAAGAATAACTTTTTTATTCTTATTTTTCTGATATTACATAATATATCTTTATAATTATACATAAAGGTGTAAATAAGGTTGATCCGAAAAACTGCTTTTGATTTGTTCCCAATCAAGTCACCTGTACCTGAGTAAAATTTTGTTTTGATACGACAAAGTAATCAGAAGTTATAGCATTACAAATCAAATGTATCCTTTGTCCAAAAACGTTTCCAAACAAATTAAAAAATTATTGTACTTAAGAACTAATTACACATGCAAATACAACAATAACTAAAGGTATGCTCTCTCTCAAAAGCATGCAGTCATGAGTAATGTGTTCTCATTCAGTTCCATTCTGTGTCATATGAGCCATGATTGAGTCTGTGTAATGTACTTGGCGCCTTTTCCAGGTGGACATATGTAAGTAGAGTGATCCTCTCTGCCCATATTTGGATGATTTCCAACTCTTGTTGCAGCGATCTGATTGGTTTAGCATTCCATGATGCTGGACAATTTTTCCAAATTAAGTCATCTGATCCAGGAAAGCTTTGTTATTTAACAGATAGATCATTATGTGCTGTGTGCACATTGTCCTTCATGTGGATGAATGAATGAATGTTGCATTTATCACTTCTCTGACACTACACTCAAAGTGCTTTACACAGTGACCAGGGGGCTCTCCTCAACCACCACCAGTGTGTAGCATCTACCTGGATGATGCATGGCAGCCATAGTGTGCCAGTATGCTCACCACACAGCAGCTGTTGGTGGAGAAGAGAAAGTGGACTGATACTGCCAATAAATGGCTGGGGATTATTAGGAGGCCATGATGAATCAGGGCCAATGTGGGAAATATGGCCAGGACGACGTGGATACACCACTACTCTTTATGAGCTGTGCCCTGGGGTTTTTTAATGACCACTGAGACTCAGGATCTTAGCTTAACGGCTCATCCAAAAGATGGTGCCTTTTTACAGTAAAGTGTTCCCATCACTATACTGGGTAGTTAGGACCGAACACAGACCACAGGGTGAGCATCCCCTGCTGGCCTCACTAATACCTCTTCCAGCAGCAACCTTAGTTTTACCCAGGCGGTCTCCCACCAGGTACTAGCCAGGCTCGACCCTGCTTAGCTTCAGTGGGTAACCAGTTGAAAGCTGCAAGATGATATGGCTGATTGTCTAATAATCTATGCATTTCTATTATTCCATAGTTGTGATGACTTTACTATTATTCTAAAATGTGGGGAAAAAAAGAAGAATGAGTAAGTGACCCTAATCTTTTGAACGGTAGTGTATATTTAGCTATTACTCACTATATGTTTGTCTGTAAGTAAAAAAAAAAAAATAGGCTGGTTGTATTCTACTCTTTGAGAGCTTTCCAATAACATGACACACTGTATGATCAGTTTGATGATTTTACTGATTACAATAATATGTATTGTGCAAAATAATGAATTATCAAAACAGAATACTTCTGGTTTGTCTGCAAATTGTCTCTTATTGCGACAACATTTAACTTGCTTTTGGCGCCCCTCACTGGACATTTCACTGCGAAACTGTAGCAAAATGTGGAATACAGCACGAAATCGCATTCTGCAAATATGTTGCCATGGTAACATCATTTTCATTGTCAGTTAAGGCAAAAGTCATAAAGTTTAAATATTTAGAAACAAATAATGTCTCTCAACATGTTTCAAAATTTAAAGCAATAAACTTCAGAAACTTGCCCAGCACACCTCAAATCGGGCATCTTGTTTAGGAGAGGTAATTAAATCCCTGAAATTAGTACATTAATTAAAAAAAATCGTTCTTGTAATTTTCAGTTTTGTTCAAGGTGATTAAATCAAAAGTTTATCAATAATTCTCCATTAGTTAAAGGATGGCATTTGGGGTAAAAAGCCCCCTTTTTGCAGGGGCTAAAGGTACCCCATAAAAAGTGTCACTCTTAACTGGGGTAAATTTATTTATTATGAAGAATGTTCCAAATTAATTGTTTATAGAATACTTGAGATATGACGAAATGACAAATGTGATTGACATTTACAGGACATTGTGCACCCTTTTCTGAAGTGGTTATATTGAATAATCAGTATCATAATTTGTTATTCAAAAATAATCTTTTTATACTGTCTCAAAAGTATTTGCATAAGCTGACAAATTTTGTCCTATAACTATTGTCCCTTTAGTTACACTATACCACCTCTTTGGGTTGTAGTGACTCACCTCAATCTGTGTGGGAGAGGACGAATCTTAGTTGCCTCCGTGTCTGAGTCCTTCAATCTGCGCATCTTATCACGTGGCTTGTTGAGCGATACAATGACCACCTATATATATATATATATATATATATATATATATATATATATATATATATATATATATATATATATATATTTATTTATTTATTTATTTAAAATTATTTTATTTAAAAATTTTTTTCAATCTTGGTACACTCTCAGAACAGACAAAAGCACATTGTTGTTAATGGGTGCCTTTAACACCCATTTTTTTGCCTTTTTTTATTAGTGCATGGAATAGGCTGGCAACATATAATAGAAAAAGGGGAGAGAATAGCTGAAAAAGAAGGAGAAGCAAATTGACAGGTAAAGAACATGAGTTGGGCTCACACCTGCATTGTTCACACCTGTGCAGCATCAGAGTGGATTACGTGGCGATTCTACAGTCTATTTTACCATGACAACCCCCTGTCAGCACAAAGGCACTTTGTTTTTTTACACATTTTCCTGCTCATAGATTTATAACCCTGAACACACAGGCCCATTATTGGCCAAGACAACACACCTCACCACCACCCCCTACCCTTAATGGTATGTCCCATCAGCAGGGGCCCTCAGCCAAGTCACCATGGCAACAGCACCAAAGCAAACAATGAGTTGAATGAAAGGAGTGATGATAAGATGAAAGGTGCTTACCTAACCAAGAGAGCTGATTGGATGAGGCCTTGAGTTAAAACTGTTATAGCACACCTCAGTAAACACACAGAATGAGGACATTCTGTGGCGTTTGAGTCTCGCTTATGGGAAAAGTGAGACAGTTAAACAGAACAAATGAAGAACAAACTGAACAATAAGAACATCTCCAAGGAAATATTCATAGAGAATGCAGGCCATGTTGTTCAACAGTAAAATTATAAACACTTTGCATGAATGTTCCCTTTGTTAAGGGATTATAAAGGGGTTCATTCATGACTAATATTTAATTTACAAATTAATTTTCAATCATTGATATGTGGTTATTACATGCAATACCTGTCAAATAGTAGGCATTTTGCCTCACGTGTTATAAATGCCTAATAACATGTAATAAACATCAGTAACAAAAATGTACATTAATGTAAATTTGAGTGTAGTTGAGACACCACTCGGAGTAGCATCAAAGTGAGTCAAGATGTAACAATAATGAATATAAACAAAGCGGACTGTGTCAAAATTACATAAACCCTCCTTTTAATCTCACTATAATAGTCTATTCTGTTACACTATAGCATAAATCATGAAATGGGGCATGTTAGGTTTTTGATTGATATGGATAAGTGTATTATAAAGCATTTATAACATGTAAGTTAAAATGCTCTCTAATCAGCAAGTATTGGATGAAAGTTGCCACTGTTATGCATGTTGCTATAACTGTATATAAATAATTTATAATGCATTTGTAAATGACTTCCTAGTCATTAATGAATCCCTGTTACTTATGTGGTCTTCAGGTCAAATTGACCTATTTCAAAATTTTACTAAAAGAAAAATGATACAAGGATACAATTTTTCAACCTGTAACTCCATGGCCTTGGCTTATTTTCTATGAAGAACATGTAAAAGAAAAAATAATAATAATTGAGAACACATGCTACAATGCCCCACACATTCATGTCCTTCATACGATGTTCGGGTCAATTTGACCCGCATACACACAGGCAGATACACAGAAACATGCGCACACACACACAAACACACACACACACACACACACACACACACACACACACACACACACTACACACTCACTCACTCACACACACACACTCACACATAGAGAGAGAGACACACACACACACACATACACCTGCTACATTGTTACAATCCAAGCCTGTCTGCTCCCACTTTCCCGCTCTCTTTACCCTCTGTAGTGTGGGAACCTGCACAATGTTATTCCAAAACATTCTAAACATAACATTTTCTCGCACTGTACACCTCACTCCTGCACATCGGGGGAGGGACAAAACAGAAAATAACTCTCCTTCACAGTGTATAGCTCACTTCAACTACAATGCTCCACCAGCTATATGAGCAAAAGATTCACTGCTCAGAAGGCCTTAGAGCTAATATTGGAAGAGAGTGAGACACATAGTGAAGTGGAACAGGAGGATTTTTCAGAATATGAAGATAATGTAGAAATGAATTCTCAGTATGAAAGTGAATTTGAAGATGAACTTAACACAGAGCATGCACCAGAAGGAGCCCCACAGCCCGCCATAGGAAGAGCCCCACAGCCAGCCGTAGGGAGAGCCCCACAGCCAGCAATAGGAAGAGCCCCACAGTCATCCTTCGAGCTGCTGATTCCTGACTCAATTCAGAAAATAATTCTAGATATGACCAACCTTGAGGGGAGATGCGTTTTCAGGGAGCAGTGGAAAGAGATGGACAATACACATTTACATGCCTACTTTGGGATCCTCATCCTTTCAGGTGTCTATAGGTAAAGAGGGGAGTCGACTGAAAGTCTGTGGATGCTGTGACAGGGAGTCCAATTTTTAGAGCCACAATGTCTCTGGAGAGCTTCCATATATTCTTGAGGGTCATCTGGTTTGACCGGTAATCAAGACCTGCTTGATGGCAAGTTGGCAGCAATCCATACTGTGTAGGACAAGTGGGTGGACCGGCTTCCACTTCTTTACAACCCTGTGCCCAATGTAACTGTGGACGAATGGCTTGTGGGGTTTAGAGGCTGCTGCCCCTTCAGGCAGTATAAGCCCTCCAAACCAGCAAGGTACGGAAACTAAATCTAGACTGACTGTGATGCAGTTTCATCTTATGCATGGAACATGCAAATTTAAACAGGGAAGCCAGGTGGAGGAGCCCCTGAGAGGTAGCCACTCATGATCATTATCTATATTGTTTGGAATGGAGACGAAGACAATATATGATTTTTCATTTTTATTTCTGTATTTCTTTTAAAACCCCAATAATATCCTGGGTCACTTTGACCCGAACAGTACCAAAGGGTTTAGAGCTATAACAATAATATGCATATAATAGTGCAAATAATTGGGTCTTGAAAGATTATAATGAGAAATGTTTGAGTTCACATTGAAATGTCTGACTTTTGTATCTGTGTACATTTTGAGACATTGTTAAGATCTCTTCTGAAACTTAGAATAGTTGAAATCTGAGAATAAGCACACTCAAGTAAAAGTCTCAATTTGCTCTTCATTAATCTCATCTTGGTGAAACAATCGAGATATTAACAATTATGAAATTAACAATATAGATTTTTCTTTCTTTTGGGTATAAAATGTGTAGACACTTTACATTATCAAATAGTTATACTATAGTGTGGGTCATTGTAGCTCATCATTTATTTATTTTTCTAATTGTTTATTTTAGTAATTTAGTAATGAATATTAAATACATTTAAAACTAGACAGAATCCCACTGTGGTTAACAAATGCATCAAATTAATTCCCATCTACCCATGTTTCGAAATTATAATATTTTCCCATCCTGTGTGTTCACGTTATTCAGATTAGGCTTTGTTTGATGCTGAATTGAACTACCCTCCTACTTTATCTTCTGTAATTAACATATGCAAATAGTCACCTTGGAGACATGATTAGGTAAATGTGTGCAGATGTGACATTGAATGCGCACTGCATGAGCGAGTCCATCGTATTAATAAACAAATTCACTCTCTCTATTTTGGTTACTCTGCGTACATGTCAATCAACGTTGCATGGCCAATTTATATGAATGAAGACTACATGCTTCCATTAATGCCAACAAAGATGAAAATTAAATGTGTGCCATTTCAAAGTCACAAGTGGTCCAAATGGAAAATTAGCTGCTTGAATGCACATTTAATCAAATTATTTTAGTATAATTGTAAAATATACTTACCTGGTGGATGATAAAATAAGTTACAAATAAAATTTTCAAAATGACAAGTGGTCCAAATAAAAATTTGCTATTTTATTTCACATTCATACCATAAAACCAAAGTTCAGTTAAATATATAGTAAAAAAAAGAAAATACTGGCAGCTAATGTTGCCAGAAATTCACTGTAAAAATACAGTGAACATGTTTCAGTCATTAAATTAATATTCCGGTTAAGCAAGTTAAGCTCAATTGACAGCATTTGTTGCATTTTACTGTAAAAAAAAAACAAACAAACAAACAAACAAAACAAAACAAAAACATTTTAATGGTAAAAGACGGTAAAAATACTACAGGAAAAAAAAAAACGTAGATTGATTAGCAAGTATTAATTGTAAAATATACAGTGAAAATGTTTTATATACTTTAAAGACAATTAAAAATTATTTACAACAAAATTTTATGACAAAAAAAAAATTTGATGTAAAAAGTATGATTTTCCTGTATAATAAAAAAAGAGTACATTTTCCTGTATAATAAAAAAGAGTACATGTACTTTTTACAGTCAATTATTGTTAAAATTCCCACAATTCCCTGCATGACCCATCATATTTCATTATAATATAAGGTTGTTAATCAATGGTATGTGCTTTTGATTTTAACTTGTAAATTACAGTTTATATTTTTACTGTATTTTGTACATTCTTATTCTGGCAACCACAGCTGCCAGTTTTTCTTATTTTATTATCTAATTATATATATAATTTTTGTAAAAACAACAGGAATTTTTTTGTAATTTTTTTTGTAAAAAAACAAAATCTGGGTTCCTGTGAGGCACTTACAATGGAAGTAATTGGGGCCAATCTGTAAATGTTAAAATACTCACTGCTTCACAAGTATAGCCACAAAACAATATGCTTGTTAATATGAATTTAGTGTGATACTAACCTTTTCTGTGTAAAGTTAAGCCAATTTTCCAACTTCATTACCATGAAGATTTAATTTCAACAAACCCTAAAACTCTAAAATGACTGCAGAAATTATTAAAACAGCTTTACTGCTGAAATACATGCATTTAAACAGAACAGTTAATGTAAGTGCTCTTATAAAATTAGAAGCTTCACATTTCTGCATTTAAACTATCCAAAACTTGGCCCCATTTACTTACATAGTAAATGCCTCACTGTAACCTCAATTTTTACTTTTTATTTTAAGAAAATGATGGATGAGTCAACATAATGTTTTGTGGTAATCAACATTATGCTATAAATGCTGTCGAATGAGCTAAACTTGAAATAAATACCCAGGCCCCCCACAAGAAGACTTAAAGTTAATCAGGAGTGGCCCTTCCAGGAGCAAATACCAATACAAATGTAGAGACAGTGCACAGTGTTACCCACACAAATACAAAACACCATCATGGTAACACATGCAACACTAAAATAATGTAATAAACATTAAACTGCACTACGGAACATTGAGCTCTCTAGCGACATATGTGTTTGAAACCTAAAATTGCAAGCAACTTGTAGAGGAAAATTTTACGTGAGTTGTGATTTAACGCTGCTCTTCTGCACGGATTAATCTCATGGTTTGAGGATACCTGGACATTGCCTGTGATCGTCACTTTGAGATATTCACATCTAGAGTCATAATGTGCTATTTTCGTGTTGATAATATGTTAATCGTTTACACATTTATATCCAAGATGTAACTTGCATTGAAGATAAAACAACACTCTCAATTACATAACTAAACATATCAATTTGTCAGAGTTCTGCTAATTTTGAAATTCACTTGACTGTTCGAGGAAACTGAGCACCTTTTTTGTTTCTTTTTGTGTTGGTTCCGTCTAGCGGTTTTGTGAAGGAACACACCAGTTATGTGGATGAATCTATGCATTCGTTGTGTTTATTCCACCTATTGCCTGGAGTTTGTTTTATAGATTATCTTTTGTTGTGCAATTCTGTCTCACAAACTTTGTGTAGACAATCTGAAAGCAAAGTTGTCGCAAGGGCTCTTGTAGGTTTGAGTTTAGAGGGATGAACGCCAGTTGGCGCTGTCATGCACAGGGTTAATGTGCACATTTTTCTTCTTTTTTTTTTTGTTTGTTTGGTTCAGGGGGGATGTTTAGGGTTTGATTGTCGCAATAATGTTGGAATGTGGTCCTTATAATTTTGTTTTTAACAAATGAACTTTTTTTTCTAATATGTCAAAATGTCAAATGTTAATTTGAGTGGATTGTCTCTCTCCACGTGGAATGTAAATGGGTTGGGGCACCCCATAAAAAGAAGGAAGGTTATTTCTCTTTTTAAGTGTAAGAAATATGATATAGTCTTTCTTCAAGGAACACAGCTTTCCCCTTCCTTCACATGATGTGTAAAAATCTTGGTCTTACAGATAATTGGCGACATTTGAACCCATTTAGTAGGGACTATAATAGTTTTTCATTAGGCCATAAGATTTATTCTAGAATAGTTTTTTTATATATATCTAAGTCCCTCTGTTCCCATCTGTTGTTGATTGCTCAGTTGGAAACATTTTAGTTTCAGATCATGCCTTAGTGGGTTTACAAATATTGCCACATACTGAGAAAAAGAAATCATATAGTTGTTTTAATGTATCTCTTTTGCAAAATCCTGAATTCCAACAAATGTTAAAGGCTGAAATCAATTTTTTTATGGAGACCAAATGGTCCTCAGTATCCTCTGTGGGGGTGGTTTAGGAGGCACCTAAGGTGGTAATTAGGGGTCGTATCATACAGTATGCCTCATTCACCAAAGAATCCAGAGCATAAGAATCTGTGGATTTGGAAGGGAATGTTAAAAGTGCAGAGGCATAGCTGAAGCACCGAATGTCATCTGATGGCCTCAGAGAATTGACCCGATTAAAATACAGATAAAATACTATTTTGTCACAGAAGGTGGAGTTGCTATTCTGGGCAATACAGTCATACTTTGAGTCGGGGTACAACAGGAAGCATTTGGCTAGATATATAAAGAGAATCTTTTTTCTAACATTCCTTCAGTGAAATCTTATGGCGTTTTTATTGTCAAAAATTTTGGCTAACCGATTAAGTAAAGTTTTGACATCTCTTATACATATAGATCAGGTGGGGTTTATTTGGGCCGTAGCTCTTCAGATAATGTTAGGCATTTCATCAATATCAAGTGGTCAGTGGTGAATTATCAGACTCTGGTCATTGCCCTCTTACTTGATGCTGAAAAGACGTTTGATATGGTAGAATGGGATTTATTACCAAAATCTTTTTAAGATTTTGGTAATATAAGGGTTCGGGACTACTTTCATTGGGTGGATTAATTTATTTTATAGACACCTTGTAGCTGCGGGAGGTTTCAGGGATGGTGGCGGTAGGTATTGCACATAAGCTTTTGCTTTACGCAGATGATATTTTATTATTCGTCCGACCCCACTAGATCTCCGCCTTGCCTTCACACAATTATTAATTCCTTTTCTAGATTCTCGGAATACATAGTTAATTGGTCTAAATCCAAGCTTTGGCTCTGACAGCATACTGCCGGTTTCAGCCAAGCGCCTTCCAGTGGCCCAAACAGGGCATTAAGTATCTGGATATTTTATTCCCAGCAAATTTGTGTGATTTAGTTTGAGTACATTTTTACCCTAAAAAAAAAGTTTTTCGAGCGATGTTGTCAGGTGGGCTTCGTTACATTTATCTATGATTGAGAAGCTTAATGTTAATTAATGCTTCCAATTGAGAGAGCCCCACCCTGGTTTTGTATTGAACATGAAGTTCTTACCCCTAATTCGCCATTGCAATTCCTTTCTATCAAACTAATCAGAGAAGTTAAGTTACACCCCCGTTATCTTGCATTTGCACTCAGAATGGACAAAAGTATCCAGAGTGTTTAATTATTTATTAATAAGTCCCCTTTCTGCTGATCAGTGTGGATGAGATCCTTTAAAAATTTGGTTCAATATTTTGCGATTCCCAGACCTCAGTTTTTTAAGTATTTTTAGCTGCGCCACCTTCTCTGTAATGTTTTTTGGAGTAGCATACACCCCCTAAAGCGGCAGATATTCTGTGAGTGGTGATTACTGCTTTTGGAAAAGGCCATGAGGCATCAGTGTATTACTCCCTGCTAATTCAGAGCCTGGGGATGAAGCTTCAACCTCTCTCAAGAGATTATGGGAGAAAGATTAAAATTTGGTATTGGAGGAGGGAATGTGGTCTAGGATTCTAAAAAATTTCAAATCTCCATCTAGAGAAGCAAGAGTACGCCTTAAGCAATTCAAGATTTTTCATAGATTCTGTTTGAACCCCTCTAAATTGTGTAAGCTTACTCTTAAAAACACACCCACCTGCTGGTGATGCCAATCAGAAAATGGAGACACAAGCCATATTTTTGATGGTGTGTTAAGTTCCAAGAATTTTGGTTGAAGGTTCAGAGTTTTGTGTGTGACATATTGGGCACAGAGGCCATCAACCTGTCTGTCCAGTCCCTTGTGGCACCCACTGCAGCCCTCGACCTGTCTGACCCCTGTCCAGTGGCCTTCGCTGCCCAGTCTGACCCTGGACCTCTCCTCTGTGTTGAAGTTACCTCACATCATTCCCTTCCTGAAGTTTCCTCCAGACCTCGCTCCTTCCCTGAAGCCTTTACTCTGGCTGCCAGACATCACTCCCTTTCTGGAGTCACCCTCCCTCTCTTGGTTGGAACTACCGGTCCCGCCCAGGTCTGTACTGTCTGTGCTTTGTTTCCGCCTCCTCGTTCCCTCACCCCTCTTCCTTGTTTGATTCTTGTTCTGTCCTAGTTTTATGAATTTCTCTCAACCATTTCCCCTTGTTACCCTCCTCATTGTCTTCCCTTTATTTTCTTCTTGTGTTGGTCTAGTCTTTATCGGTTCATTGCCATTTCTCAAAAAATTCACAATTCCTGACATTTAATCGTAGAATACATTCCCTGTCTTGGGTCAGTTAGGATCACTGCTTCATTTTAAGAATGTGAAATGTCAGAATAATAGTAGAGAGAATTATTTATTTCAGCTTTTATCTATTTCATCACATTACCAGTGGGTCAGAAATTTACATAATTTTTTTTTTTTATTTAGTAGCATTGCCTTTAGGTTGTTTAACTTGGGTCAAACACTTTGGGTAGCCTTCCACAAGCTTTTTACAATTAATTGTACAGAACTGGTTTAACTGAGTCAGGTTTGTAGGTCTCCTTGCTTGCACATGCTTTTTCAAATCAGATTGAGGTCAGGGCTTTGTGATGGCCACTCCAATAACTTGACTTTGTTGTCCTTAAGCCATTTTGTCACAACTTTGGAGGTATGCTTGTGGTCATTGTCCATTTGGAAGACCTATTTGCAACCAAGCTTTATCTTCCCGGCTGATGTCTTGAGATTTTGCTTAAATATATCCAATTTTCCTTCCTTGCGATGCCATCTATTTTGTGATGTGCACCCGTCCTTCCTGTAGCAAAGCACCCCTACAACACAATGTTACCACCCCCATGCTTTATGATTGGGATGGCGTTCATCGGATTGCAAGCATCACCCTTTTTAACTCAAAACATAATGATGGTCATTATGGCCAAACAGTTACATTTTTGTTTCATCAGACCAGAGGACATTTCTCCAAAAAGTAGAACTTTGTCCCCATGTGCACTTGCAAACTGTAGTCTGGATTTTTGTTCATGGTGGTTTTGGAGCAGTGGCTTCTTCCTTGCTTAGAAGCCTTTCAGGTTATGTCAATATAGGACTTGTTTTACTGTGGATATAGACGCTTGTCTACCTGTTTCCTCCAGCATCTTCACAATGTCATTTGCTGCTGTTATAGGATTGATTTGCACTTTTCACACCAAACTACGTTCATCTCTAGGTATAATGGCTACGTGGTCCCATGGTGTTTATACTTGCGTACAACTGTTTGTACAGATGAATGTGGTAGCTTCAAGTGTTTGGAAATTGCTTCCAAAGATGAAGGAGGTCTTGGCTTATTTCTCTTTTTCTTCCCATGATGTCAAGCAAAGAGGCTCTGAGTTTGAAGGTAGGCCTTAAAATACATCCACAGGTACATCCCCAATTGACTCAAATTAGCAAATTAGTCTATCAGAAGCTAATTGGCTTATTGCCTAAAGAATTTTCCAAGCTGCTTAAAGGCACAGATAACTTAGTGTATGTAAAGTTCTGACACACTGGAATTGTGATATAGTCAATTAAAAGTGAAATAATCTTTCTGTAAACAAATGTTGGAAAAATGACTTGTCATGCACAAAATAGGTGTCCTAAATTACTTGCCAAAAGTATAGTTGTGTAATATGAAATCTGTGGAGTGGTTAAAAAAATTAGTTTTAATGACTTCATCTAAGTGTCTTCTGACTTCAACTGTATGTGACTGGGGTAAAAAAATAAAATTAAAATTAAACCGGGGCGCACACACACACACACACACACGCTCACACACACACATAGGGAGACTTGAAACTGCACTAATGTTATAAAATACTAATTATTCCCATCAATATTAGTAAACACATATGCATCATTTATTAAGGAGCTGCCAACTTTAGAATGACCATATGTAACAAGAACTAGGTAAGTTAGACATCAAGAAATTAAAGTAAAAAACACAAAGTGGACTGTGGCAAAATGACAATCATTCCTTTTAATATCACTATAATAGTCTATTTTATCATGAATTAGGACACTTAACGATTTTTATTAGTTTAATTAATACATTAATCCAAGTGCATTTATTAAGCATTTATAACGTGAAAGTTAGAATGCTCACTATTTGGCAAATAATTTGGCATGAAATTCACCCTTTTTTCATGTTGATATAATGTCTTATCAATAATTTATAATATTATAATGCATTTGTAAATGACTTATTAATCATTAATAAAACACTTTATAAAGCCTTAACAAAGGGGAAATTAATGTAAAGTGTTAACAAGAAAGGAATTGATTCCTTTTTCTGATTACCATACCATGGTCATATCGGTTAGGTGTCAATTTTGGAAGAAAACCCCTCGGGAACCAAGGCAACTTGTCAAATTGTTGGGATCACTGCAAATACCTGAAAAATGTATTCCATAAGCACAGACTCAGTTCATTGCAAACATATGTGGGGTTGACAGGTTTGTGCAAAGATGGTCACTCTAGACAAGTTGAGCTTACGTCTGTATATAATTTGCGATTTCCAGGGAGTAAACAGATTTTCCTTGCAATTTTAAATTAGAGGACTTTCAGATTGCTGTCTAATTTGTGTCTCATTCTAATTGTCTCCAAAATAGCGGCCCCAAATCAGTTTCATTTCCACCTTAATACAAAGAAAAAAACTTAAACTGACTTTAAGAAGCTCAATCCCTTCAAGGACTACATGCCTCAGAATGGGGGATAAGTCGGGGCTTAGGGGTCCCAGGATGCTCCCCTGTCAGTTGAGCCCAGCGGTCCTGACATGCCCCAGCTCCCTCGTCAGCCCTCCTGGTCAGAGATCAAACGAGGCCCCCTGAGGCTAAGGGCCGACTGGCTTAGGTCTGTTCATTTATCATGCTCAACAACAGACAGATGAAATCAGACTAAGAGGCTGGCATAGCTCCTTCTCTTTTCCTGTCAGGCAAACGAGGGTGAGGAGAACACTTGAAAGCTTAACATGCAGGGAGAGACAGAGTGACGTTGGAATGATTATGGTGCTGAAATGGAATAAAGTGCCCTAATCCTCAGTTAATGGACTCAAGATGAGGCCACACACCTGCAGAGCACATCCATTTTCTCTGGAAGACCTTTGTTCACTGGTCCAGGGGTACACAAGAAATCAAAATACTTTTTAGTCTTTCTGTACTCCCTCTATTAGAGCTGGGTATCACAAACTACTGATATAGTACATACAAGAATCTAAAATATTGATCAGTATTGGTACAGCTAATTGATTACATCTAATCAGTTAAAATGTATTGTGGTTTATTTGCATGTGCAAAAAAATTTGACAAAAATAGTGCAAATTTAATAAAATAATGGTATAAATAAAACAAAATACTATATATTATTATAGAAATATAATGTTGTAATATTAAAAACTGTGTGTAAAGTATAATAAATATTTAATCAAATATACAAATGAAATCTATCTGTCTGTCTGTCTATCTATTTATCATTATTGCAGGCTAAACCAAAATCTTCAAAATTGCCTTTGCAGCTTTATAATTTAGTCCGTTATCGTGTAATGCATCTTACATGACTTTGTCCCATGTCTTTCTTCACCAGTAAATTAAATCAAACAGTCAATGCAGTCAAGGCAGAAATCAGTATCACTGAAATAAATGTGAGCACACAATGTGGTCTCCTGTCTCGTGACCTTTTTGCCGAAGTCCAAATAACTAGTTTGACCTGTTTCACCTTGTGAAAATGAGGAGAGATTGCCACAGACTGGGTCTTTAAAACAGGTAGAAAATTGCAGGATAGTTCATTCCTATGTAACCCACAGGTTGCTAGACTGCTCAGAGTGTTGCATCAGTCCATGTAAGCTCAGCGTAGTTCTAGTGGGAAGACTAGCAGGTGTACTTCATCGCACCATTTAGCTGGGTAGTTCCCAGCCAATCACATGTAAGCCATTGCTTTATAAGTATGCTCACATTCTATCACATTACTGTTTCAGTGTGCTAACACAGCAACCTCCTCCACCCCACCACCACCAGTTGAGTCCCGTCCTGCTCAGGGTAAGGCTCCTCGCCCCTGCCTCCTATCTCTGGCAGGATATGATGGTTCCAAGTCTGCAAGTCTTCCTGATAGAAATATCTTTCTCTTTTACTCTGTCTTTTTCTAGCTCTGGTCCAAACCTGTGATTGTGAGCTGGCCTGCTATCTTCTGTCTACATAGGCAGCAGCCTACTAAGGCAGCATCTTAACTGAATGGCAGCACATAAATTACCGGTTAGGAATGTATAGGCAGCCCCTGCTGAAAAAAAAAAAAAAAAAAAGCTTCCACCTGCATAAGCTGGTTTGCAAGTCTCTCTTTTCTACCTGCCTAGATATTTTGCTGGTTTTAGAGAGATATTGGTACTTTTCAGCTGTGTAACTTGCTTTGATTTAGAGAAAAGCTAGACCATATTAAACCAGCTAATTATAAGCTTTTATAATCTGGTTTTAGCAGGGGCAACTTGATTTCTTTAATTTATTGATTTCAACAGTCTGGTTCCAGAAGAAAAAATCTTATAACTTAATTTTTTTTTTCCATAGGCAAAGAGTTGTTTAGAAATTAACTTGTAATCTTATATAGACAGACCTACCAGGAGCCCTGAGTAAATCAGTGGTATATGCTTCTGATTCAAATTAAATTTTTTATTTAAAACAATTTATAAAAAAATCATGTTTAAAAGTACAATTGGTAGTAAATTATATCTATATTATTATATTACAATTTAAACTATATCATTAACCCTGATCCTGCTCAGAAAGACCCACCAATCAGAGAAGCAATGCAAACAAACCTAGCCGAAAGAGCTCTGCAGTGACCACCCATTCATGATCAACCTAGTTTTTATTATAATTTTTGAATTCTACATTCTGCCGCAGATTCCTGGTGAAATGAACACTTGAGGTTCTACAACTACTGTGTTTTATTCACTTTCACAGAAATCATGACTACAATGGCTTATTATGACTTTATACACACTTATTTTTTGCACTATTACTCACACAGCAGATTTTAAATAAAAACATTTTTACTCCAATGCATTATTAGAAAAACTATACTTTTAACTAGGGCTGTCGATTTAACATGCTAATTCAGTGCTATTAATAATGCAATTAAGAATTTTCCTGGACCATAATAAGGAATATTCCTTCCATAAAAGCAATTCAACCTGTTTTCTCCAGGGGGCAATAAGCGAAACTCCAGCTGTGTAGGCAATGCGCAGCTCAAACAGACACAGAAGTGGATTGCTATGAACTGTAGCTTTGGTGCTGCTGGCTGAAGTTTTCAGACAGACCCTTACCACACCCTCCACAGTTTAAGCATGTTTTAGCACAATGTGATTACTTTTCAGACGGTCCCTTACCCACCGTAGGCACAATTTCCAACTAATATCAAGGTTAAATGAATGATCTTGAATGAATATGCATCATTTCATCTTTAAATATGGGATCCCTAGGTATAACCCAACTTGGCACTTCCATTCTGAAATGATGATGTCCAGAGATTGTATAGCATTCAGACTAGCACAATAATGCATGGTGCTAGCACATGCAATGAAACGAAAAGAGACCTTGGTGGGGCTGAGTGTACTTGTATGGGGGGAACTGTACAATACCTTAAATGCAGTGGCGTGCATTTCAAATCTAGGTTTTCAGTGTGATTCATGCCATTAAGGAAACAAAACTGCATTGCTCCCGTTAGCTTAGCAGGAGTTTGACTCTCATTAGAGATGAGAGTCCTAGCAACCCAACTGATAAACAATGCTGCAGAACTAGCATTTGTGCTTCAGGTGTACGATTATCAAAAAAGATTATAATGTTTTATACACATGTTTCTGCAGCTGTTTTTTAAACAACCTTTAATATCATGTAATGTGGAAATGTAATAAATCAATCTGATTGGCTGATGAATCTGACAATCTGACTTTACTTGCTCATTCATTTCCTCTGTTGAGGGATTCTGAAGAAATTCTGAAGGCCTGACGGGTGGAGCTGCCATGTGATTTGTGAAACAGTTGTCATGCTTTTCTTGTAAGCATCAAGAAATACATTCTGACTGGATAAACATTTAGTTTTTCTCTATTTGTTCTCTATTAGTTTTTCTCTATTTATTAATGACTAATACAGTAAAAGTCTTGGGAAAATGAATGATAGGCTACATCAAGATTTTAGGTTAGAACTTAAGCGGTAGGCTATAATCAGCATGTACAGGTCTTTTAAATTATGAACATTTCCTTTTTGTTTCCCATTTGTTGGCACATTTTTAAATTCTCTAGTTCATTTTAAATGGTCCAGTGTAACAAGGTAATTTTTTAAATGTATGTATTTATCTTAATTTAAAGTTAAAAAAGTAGCATGCATCATAATTATGTATGACAAATAAGATGGCTTCGTTGTGTTTTTTTATCATTATTATGTCTGTCAGTGACTTTGTGCATTCCTTATTGTGCGCGCTTGGTGTGCGGCTCTTGTTAGAGAATACGGTTGCTAATAATAAGCTCAATTCTCAATTATTGAGCACACATGTGCCTCTCCATTGTTATTGGTGTGCTGTGCATTAAGTATTTAATTGATAAATGGTGTTCATAAAGAGGACGTTGTGTTTATTATCTTCACTGTAAAGAATTTAGTGCTTCTCTTCCGTTTGGCTTGCAAGAGAAGCAGCAGGATCAACTCTGAAGCTTTGTTCTCTCTCTCGGTTAGTTGCCCGTTTACTTTTTATTCTTACGCCTGTACCCTACACTACCAATAGTAATCTGTAGGTTGAAGTGTGTTGATGTGGTGATCTTAGTTTATGGTAAGAGCCTTTCTCACTGAGGCTTTAGTGGGGGTGGTTTAAAAGGATTCCAAAGTTTTATGTTTTTAAGTGTATTAATAACTTTGCCATTGCAGGTGAGGTGTGGCCCTATATAATGCGTGCTGCTGTTTCTTCATACCCGTTTCTTCACATTTGTTACAGCGTGCTGTTTCATCATAGTTGCTCCTTTTTTTAAAAAAATTTTTTTACAAAATTGTTGCACTACATTTGTCTTGTTTCTGCACTATACAGTGGAAAATATCAAATAAAAGACAGTGAAAAAAATACCTCATTATAAATAACATAAGTGTGTACTGCATGTTGTTTGAGAAATGTAAACCCAACAAATGTATACATACAAAAGTATTTTACAATGAGTGCTTGTTAAATAAGAGCGATCTCTAACGAGTTGGGTTCAGGAGCATTCAATAAGACCCAAATCGGGCTTCATGATAAAAAGTGGGAAACTGCATCATAAAAATAACTGAACTTGTACTTTTACACCACTATTTATAATCCACATTAAGTAGAACTGGAACTAGAGCTGGCAGGTCCAAATATGCCAAATTAACACTGAAACTTCTACTTTATCTTCAGAAGTTAGTTGTTTGGCTTGTTATTTGTTGACATTCTGTTTCTCCTACCCGACAGTTTTACAAAGATCATTAGCACAACTGGTTAAAGAATATATGACTATATCATACAGGCATTAAACATTGAAATCAAACGGTCAACGCTTGTAGCTGGAGATTTAAGCCTAAAAATGCACCTATTGGCTTTCAGTGACTAGTGCTTGTAAGGGATCATCTGAAAAATTTAAACACAGCACTAAACGTTAGTGTAGAACGGAGGAGGGTGCCCCCATCAGTCTGATTGGGGACTGGGCGTGCGTTGTTCCAGCCCGCCCCCCAATCACCCTGATGTGGGCACGCAAGGGATAAAGGTGGCCGGTGACGGCAGCTGCATGTCATTCTCTCTCTCTCTCGAACCGTCAACACCGGCCACCTTTATCACTCGTGCGCTCTCATCAGGCTGATTGGGGACTGGGCATGCGTTGTTCCGGCCCCGCCCTCCTCCACTCTACAGTTGGATATTCATTAATTAATTCAATTAAAGTGTAAGTTATACATACAATTTACAAGCTTCAGAATGTGTTTAAGACAAAACATGCAAGGCAGTTGCATTGAACACTTGGACACCAGTGACGTTTTAGCACAGTGTGTGGAATTTTTAGATGGTCTCTTAAGGCGGGTGCACATTTTATGATTTATAATAGTCCTTTCCGATTGTTTCTTGTCAGACTGCATGATATGAAGGCATTGATATCGCCATGGCTCACTGTGTGACATTCTGTCAGACTGCACGATATACATCGTAGTCAACTGTGGTCCCAATCGTCCCGATCAAAGAATGTGACTCAATTAACGGGAGTGTTGCAGAATAGAAGCAAAAGGGTGAAATTTGCCCACCACGGAGGAGCATTTTTTTTCTCTCTCTGGAAAACGGGACACCAGCATTTCCATTGCTCCAATACCACTCCATCATGAGCATAGGCTCACATTTACAAGAAAGATGGATTTTGTCAAATGGGCCAATAATAAAACGGCTTGATCACAAATACAGAAAATGACAATCTTGAGAATGAACGTGAGTGTGGGAGGGAGCCTACAGGAATAATGAACTACCACAAGCAAATATTCATTGTGGAAATAAAAAGACTTATGGCATGAAAAATTTCAAACTTCTCCGTTCACATTGGAGAAAACAAAAAAGGTGGGTTATAGTACATCTTTCTCCTCTACAGGCAACGCAAAATGTAGAAAATTCATAAAAGCTGATAATATATCGCGCTAGAAAATTCCCTATGGATGATGTAGCAACATGACGTAGATTTCTATAATTGTATCCAACTGTATTTGCTGATTGGCTTAAAACATCTCATAAATTCTTACCAGTATACATTTTTCAATGTTTCTATTTTATTTATTTATAAATGAAAGTGGAGTGGTGTGAATCTTAACTAAAGACATTTACAGACACTGAAAGTAAATTTATTAAAAGTAAAATAGTAATTAAAATCACATTGTAAAGAAAATGGATGATAAATGTAAAGAAAGAAAAACATATTTATTTATTCAAACTTTTTATAATTTATAATCTTTTAATAACTGGGCACAAATGTTGATATGGTGGGGCAAACGTGGAGCAGGTTTCTTTCCAAATAAACTGGGGTGTGAGAGAGGAGCAGAATATCTCATCTGGCCGTCGTAATAGCAGTCACACTATACGGCTACAATGCTAAATTTCAGATACTGCCCAAACTTCGTCGGAGGCTGAAGATCATCACAAAGGGTATTAATCTGCCGTCTGTGAACATGTCACACTGAACGTTGTAAGATTACTGATTTTGCCCTGCGACGAGAAAAATCATTTTAGGATTCACCAAAATTGTAAAGTGTGCACCGCCTTTAGGCACTATAAGAGAATAATTAATAAATATTGAACTTAACTTTAAAATTATTATGCAGTCATAATGTATTAATATTTTGTTTAAATATAATTATTTTTTGTCTATTTACTATGATGTGGGGTTACTGAACTCTCAGTGGGATGGAAAATGAGAATACAACCCATTGGTACGCACAGGCCGACTTTACATAAAAAATAGTCAACCTGCTGTTTCTGATTTTAAAGTGAGATCAGTCTGATGATGCCTATGTAGGCAGCTCACTGGGTTTTTAGAACAGAACCTACTTTTCTCTCTATCACTCGCTCTTTCTTTTCCCCTGATTTCTTCATGTCATATAGGTTTAAGTGATTGATAAAAGCCTGCCAGTCGGTATCGTGTTGCTAATTTTAGCACAGACACCCTCCTCCCTCCCTCTGATTCTCTTTCTTTCTTTCTTTCTTTCTTCCTTTCTTTCTCTCTCATTTTCTATCTCTCTGTCACCTGGGGAGAAGAGTAGTAGCAGCAGATAAATTGGGTTCCTGCCCCAGAATCCCTCTCTTAACGGCACTCCATAAACTCGGTCATCTGTCTAACATGCATACGCTCTGTGAGTGATGTAGTTTGTTGTATTCCACAGGGATGTCAATAAAAATAGAGTGTTGACATTGATAAACACTGGCATGGATAGAGAAAGAAACAGCAGCCTAGTTTCTTTCCTTGTGCAATGCTAATTTTACCCCCCTTTTCTTCAGCATATGCTATAAATACAGATTTTGTGGGTTTGGTAAATAACAGATATAAACAAAACCACAAATGTGGCCAGTTAGCAGCAATTTGAGATGAGATATACAAAGGAAGCTAGATTTTTATATAAACTTTGGTGTAGGATCTTAACTATGTAGGTCATGGACCACTCTGCTCCATTCAGTCTTTCACCTTACAGCAGCCTCCACTGTCAAAAATGATTAATATTCCAATGTCCTCATGCAAATTTACCCAAATAGGTTTGGTTTGATTGGTGCGAACTGCGGTAACTGCTGTCAGAGGAGACCATTTAGTGAGATCATGCATATGCATGAGCTAATCCATTTATAAGCTTGGCTGCGGTTAATCTTTGGGGCTGCATTCGAAAATAAATATGCAAGGGTTTTTAATTTTCACAAAAAAAGATAAAGAAATGACAGACTCTGGCCACAAGGGTGATATAAATTCACCACCTGCCTCTAATCAGGAAGAGATGATCAGATATGAAGGAGTGTATTGTTCTATTCCAAAACCCACCAAGATGTCTATGGAGATAGCATTTTAAGGCATAATAGGCACTCCCGACGTGAAGGTTGTTCCAAAAGTTGATTTAATTAGATTGGCGTAGGGGCTAGAGCACAGGGCTGCTAATCAGAAGGTCGCTGGTTCAAACCCCACGGCCACCACCATTGTGCCCTTGAGTAAGGCACTTAACACCAGGTTGCTCCGGGAGGATTGTCCCTGTAATAAGGGCACTGTAAGTTGCTTTGGATAAAAGCGTCTGCCAAATGCATCAATGTAAACGTAATTATGCTGCATCCTAAGATACCTTGTTTTGGCCAAATTCTAAGGCAGCATCATGTGTATCTGTGACAATGTTTGTTTGTCAGAGCAGGAAGAAGGATACGGGAACAGGATTCTACAGTCAGGTAAGGTTTTTAATTCCTCCAAAGCAAGGTCATAAAAGTTGAACACAAAATACTTGAAGTGAACACAGACTATTCTTAATTAATGTAAACTGATAATCTTTATGGTTGCCAACACTAGACTGGCATGGCTCTCTCTCTCTGGACTGGAGGCACTGGTGCTCTTTTATGCCACTCTCCCCGTACTCACTGAAATTAGAGACAGGTGTTAGACATAATTTAGCTCAGGTGCAAGCGCCCTTACCGCTTTCCCTCTCCGGACGGGGGCTTGACCACGCCCCCGCTGCCACAGTATCCTTCATGGAGAAGTCAATCCTGGAAAGCATTGGGGTGAGCTCAGTGAAAAAATAAAACCAAGATGCTGGACGAAGCTTGAGAAATGTTGAGTATAAAACAGAGACAGTTTAGGTGAGATGGACCACTTGCATTAAAATAAACAGTAGAAATTGGTATATGGTGGGGAATGTTGCCCGATATGGCGGCTGTAGAAAATTAAGTCCTGCCTTACAGGTAAAAGAGACGATCACGTTTTTGATAGATACATCGATGCATACCAACTTTTTATTTGCCGTGTTAAAGAAGCATAATTTATGATACCATTGCTGATGGATTTTACTGCTGCTTTGAAATATGTCATTTAATCATAATCTTGACAAATGTTTCAAAGATTTTAGTGTTGTTGTCCAATTCAAGCAGATAGGAGCTGTACTTTTATGCCACATGTATTCATAGAAAATAGCTGCCCATGATTATTCCCAAGATGGCAGAGTGGACTGACTTGCCTTGGTTGTAACGAATGGTTGCTGAGATGAGACAGGAGATGTAGGATCTATGTGCAGGCTTTAATAAAAATTATGACAGCCAAACAACAAATGGGAACTCAAAACAACAACAAACAAGAATTGACAAAGATGGAACTAAATTAGAGGGTATACTGTATACTAATACTGTGTCAGGAGGCCTGGGAGGTGACCACAGGTTCGGGACTGGGTCAGTAGGCTTGGGTGGCGGACACAGGGCGGGCACTGGATCAGGAGGCCTGGGAGGTGGCCACAGAGTGGGGACAGGTTCAAGAGGCCTGGGAGGAGACCACAGGGCCGAGGGGAGGTCAGGAGGCCTGGGGGGTGGCTACAGGCCCGGGACTGGGTCAGGAAGCCTGGGAGGAAGCCACAGGCCGGGGACTGGATCAGGAGGCCTAGGAGGTGCCCACATATTGGGGACAGGGTCAGAAGGCTTGGGAGTTGGACACAGAGTGGGGACAGGTTCAGGAGGCCTGGGAGGCAGCCACAGAGTAGGGACAGGGTCAGGAGGCCTGGGAGGCGGCCACAGAGCTGGGACTGGGTCAGGAAGACTGGGAGGTGGCCGTAAGAGGAGTTATTGGAATGGTAGCTGAAACCGCTGGAGGAGGAGTCTCTGGAGGAGCGGGTAGAACTGCTGGAAGATGAGTCTCTGGAGGAGCGGGCAAAACCGCTAGAAGAGGAATCTCTGGAGGAGTGGGCAGAACCGCTAGAAGAGGAGTCTCTGGGGGAGTGGGCAGAACCGCAGGAAGAGAAGTCTCTGGGGGAGCGGGTGGAACCACTGAAAGAGGAGTCTCTGGGGGAGCAGGTGGAACTGGAGTGGCTCGACGAAGGCAGGCTGAGCCTGGAGAGGCTCGAGGGGCACAGCCATGGAAGGCGGAGCCGTAGGAGGCTCAAAGGGTGGAGCCATGGAAGTCGGAGTCATGGGAGGCTCAATGAGAGCTGGCAGCAACTGGGGAATGATCTCCATGTTCGTGAGCATGGGCAGAGACTGGGAACTGACCTCCGTGGTCGTGAGCATAGGCAGAGACTGGGGAACGACCTCCATGGTTGTGAGCATGGACAGAGACTGTGGAACGACCTCCATGTTCATGAGCACGGGCAGAGACTGGGGAACGACCTCTGTGGTCGTGAGCATGGGCAGAGACTGGAGAACGACCTCCATGTTCATGAGCACGGGCAGAGACTGGGAGCATAGTTACAGGAGCGGGCATGGGTGCTGGCTCTTTGGCCGTGACAGGCGTGGATGCTGGCTTATTGGCCGTGACAGGTGTGGGCACTGGCTTGTTGACCGTGGTAGGCATGGTTATAATCTTTTAGCACCCCTGATAAAAACTGATTTCAATAGCTGCTTCCACTTTCGGGCCAATGAGGGTGTGCTAGTGCGTGCCAGGTCCAATTGCATTCCTACTGTAACTTCCGGGGCTTCATCGTGCCACATCTGGGTTTTCACTGTGCCAAGGACAAATGGCCTTTTGCCCGTCAATTACCCTTGGACCAAACAAGGCCAACTAGGGAGTGAGGTGGTGTCAATGTCAAACTTGCCAGGTTGTATATCCAGCGCACATTGGTAGAGGTTCAGGAAAAAATTCAAAAATGCAGGTACAGTACAAAATCCAATAAAATGCACAATGGACAAAGGGGTGCCCAAAGAAAGAACTTTCCATGGTTCAAGGTCATGGATGGTTTGCTGGGACAACATCCTGCTGTTAGAGGATAGACCACTTGGGACAGTATGGCAGTTACAGTTGGAGAGTTGTCAGCGCTAATGTAATTTGCTAGCTAGCTTATGTTTACAAATTAGATAAACTTGATATTCTAGATAAATAGATAACATGATACCGCAGCTTGAGCTTCCCTCTTGCTTGTAAAATGGGTGGGCTTAGAGTGTGCTGTTGGCACCAGAGTGGCATGTTAAAGGTGGGTTGTAAGGCAATGCTGCTGGGCTATTGGTCCAATGTTGGGAATGCAGGTTGATGTTTAATTGCTCGAGGTCCAAGACCACGAAGGCATGTTAAAGGTGGGTTGTAAGGCAACGCTGCTGGGCTATTGGTCCAATGTTGGGAATGCAGGTAGATGTTTAAAGACTCAAGGTCCAAGGCTATTGGCCCCGACTGGCCAGCCGATAGCCCTGGCTCGCACTGGCCCGATATTGGAAAAGTGGCTAGAGTATGTTTTATTCAAATTGAGCTGAAAATGCACAGAAAAGTGCTGTTTGTGGGGTTTCTTTAGATTTCCACCAGAATAGCTGGATCAGGACAAACTCAGGATTGTACAGAAAATTATGACTATCACAATTGTTTTATTAAAACTTAATTGCCCCACAGAAGCTGTTGGTAGATTTGAACTTTTCACAAAGGAATCAAATATCAAATGGCTTTTTGGTAATTTCCAAAGTACAACTGCTGTGACATATGAGGCCAAATATGATCTAATGAAGATTTTGTACCACCAAGATCTAATGAGACTAACAAAACCCCCTCTCCACTACTTCAGCATGAACTAATAATATTAATTAACAACATGTACTTTCTGTAGGTTTAGGGTTAGTTATTTTTAATTATGGATAATTTACTGTCATTACTAAAGTCAATACATGTAATATGTATAACAACGACACTGTAAAATAAAGTGTTAACATATAAACTATATGTGCACTGTTTGTTTAGCGCAATTGCTGTCTAGGTAAGGGGTTCTAAATCATTCACTTATGCTATTATTCCATGATGGCTAGAATGCTACCTTAGAAGGAAGCTCCTAATTTAGGCAGCAGGCAGCTCACTAAGCTGCTGAAAAAAAAACACAACTTAACCTACATAAGATTGTTTACTTGTCTAATCTGATTGCAGCTGGTCTAGGTGGTCTCCCAGCCTGGCCAAGCTGGTGTACAGCTGGCTTAGCTGGTCAAAACAAAAGTGCCCAAAAACCTCTAAAACCAGACAATCAGACCACCTTGACAGATCAGGTAAGAACAGCAAACCATCTTAGACTGGTTTAAGTTTTTAAGTGTACGTGTAAAGTTACACTAAGTTTTTTTTTTTTTTTTTAAGCATGGATGGTTGGAACAGAGCTCTCGAGAGAGAGGGAGAGAGGGAGAGGGAGAGAGTTAAGGAGTTAGAAAAGAGACCCTAAAGGGAAAGAGGAGAACAGAATCAAGGACAGCGAGAAGGTATATCTCTGCAAATCACATCCAAGTCCACCAAATTGAGCGCCAATGCAGTACATGCTGAACTACAGATGATGGATCACACCTGTCTTAACTTGCAGCTTTTGTGTCATTTCAGAGTGCACCTGACTTATGCATTGTGGTTATTTTAAATCGTAAGCTCATCTTGCAGAATGTGAGAGCTCATTTGCATATTTGGTGCAAATTCTGATGTCTGGTATCCCTTAAAAGAATTTAAACCTTTGTTATAAGGTGCACATTTCCATGTTAATATCAAGGAATGTGTTTAATCAATAGTAGCAATAGGTCTACAGGTATTGCTGCATTTAAGCAGATGATTGAAATAAATTGCGGAATGACACACTTATAAGAAAGAGAAATTTCAAATGAGATGTCTTTCCAAGTTTCTCCTAGAAAAATATGCATCAAAGTGGTATGGTTAAATGGAAAGTAACTGAAGGCTTTTGCTTAAGGGAATAGATCACCCAAAAATGAAAATTCTCTTATTAATGCATACTGATGCCATCCCAGCATGTGTATGAATGTCTTTCTTCAGCAGAACACAAATGAAGATTTTTAGAAGAAGACAGAGCTCTGTCAGATCCTTATCATAGAATAATAATAATAATAATAATAATAATAAGAGAATTGTACTTTTTGAGTGAACTATTCCTTTAAAGTATACATGATACATTATCACCTTTAAGATTTTTCTTATGAGAAAATAAAGCCACTAGTAATCTCACGTGTCTCCTCTGTTATCAGTTTACTACAAAGTCTACAAGCAAATATCAGACATTTTGGGAACACTTTACATGAAACAAATATTTATAATTCATTGTAAAGGCATTATACTGTTATGCATTTGTAATATCTCACAATACACCTTATAATATGTTTATTACAATGTTAATTGTAACATAAATATACTACTTACCAATTCATAGTTACAAGAGTATAATGCATTATAACAAGACCAACATAATATTTTATTTGCAGAAGTTATAATGTGTTGTACATATTTGTATATTATATATTAGGTATTCTTTAAGTAAAGTGACAATAACAATATCTTGTTTATTAGGGCAAACATTGTATCTATACAATGTTTTCCTTAATATCAAAGGTCTTACTAGATAAAAAGAAATTATGATCCAACGTGAATTTTCTTTACACAAGATTTATTTCTATTTCTTCTGCTCCAGACTTACTTCAAACGTACTTCTCTGTCTGCTCGTATGAATATAACACATCATAGGAAAGTGTTTCACCGCTGTTCAAATGCACTTTGGATCGCATCATTTATATATATTTATATTTATATAAATGTTTTCCATCTGAAAGCACTAAATATTAAATTAAACAAATGACAATAAAATGCAAAGTAATCTCTTCAGTAATCAACATACTTTATGAATGTAACTGTATTCCAATGTAATTACCAATGATTTAAATTGTAACTGTTGGATTACAGTTACTTATATATTGTATTTTAAATACGTAATCCTGTTACATGTATTCCGTTACTCACCAATCCTGTATATATATATATATATATATATATATATATATATATATATATATATATATATATTACATTACATTACAACATCTACAGATAAAATTGGATGTCAACTGTATTATAGTGCATAATATTCTTAAAGGTATGACTATGAATAGTTTAAGTATTATAATTAATATTATTTATGAGAAGTTGTAACATATTATATGGTGTATTATAAGACATTATGAATGCATCGAATACATTATATCAAGCCTATACAATGCATTATAAATATAGGCTACATAAAAAGTGTTACTGAGATTTCCAAATGATTTTAAGGATTTCTCATCTAATTCTCATCATATTTGAACTTTTCTATACCAGTGTTAGGTAAATTACTCAAAAAAATAATGCACTACAAATTACAAATTTATTCTATTAAATTGCAATCAGATTACTTTACTGATACTTCATAAAGTAATCACATTACTAATTACTTTATTTTTACTGTAAGTTACTTTCTAAAACACTTTTCATAGAAAAGTTTTTTTGCTCAAATTTAAAATAATGTCTACATTTCCACCATTCACTGTCGCATCCTCTGCTGCCAAAGAAATTCAGAGACGTAAATAAGAACATAATTTGTTTTAAACTCTAAACAAATAATACTATTTTAGAAATGTGTAACTCATGTAATGTATCTAATAGTAACTTTATTGAAATTAAGTACATATAATCTGATTAGAATTTAAAATGTAATGCATTACACTACTTGTTGAATAAAAGTAATTAGATTGCGTAACTTATTACTTTGTAATCAGGTTACACCCAGCACAGTTAACTATACTCTGTTCTATACTCATTTATTTTTTCCAAGGAATTATGAAGTTGATACTTCACTGATGCATAAATGAGAATTTCTGATTAAAAAACTGAGCAAACAAATTTCCCTTCAGGCATTTCAATTAACCAAGGTAGATTGTCGTTGTGAGTGCTATGTGGCTGGTACACCATGATAAAGTGGAATTCAAACCATATTTGAGTAAAATTGAGTCCAGCGCTGCACAACACCTGTTTTCCAGCATGCATTAATCTAACATGACATCTACAGAATATCCGTTGCCAATCGGACACCGCAGCGGATAACATCTTGCAAAGCCACAGTGCTTTTATTACACACTGCTACCTGAAGAAATGGCTTTTCTTTCTGCATCTCTAACTGCTGGCTGTCTCTATATAGGTATCTGACATCACACTGGACATAGCCACCACTACCCGTGATAGTCCGAGAGTTAATCCCAGGGTTTCATTTAATTACAGGCCAGATTTCCCCATGCATGCCATTTTTCTTCCCTTGTGAAAAGAAAATTAATTGCATGAAGCATAAAGCTCATTACAAGGTTTATCCTGCCCAAAGCCATGCTTATCACCATCTATGATAATCAAGTATCCTTTAATCCCTGGAATGATGGATATGGAGAATTCATTATGTTTTGCTCAAAGTTGACATGGTAGAATCTTGTGTAAAGTGGGAACAGGTCTCAGTATTCTGCGAGTGGAAACAAAGTTCTGCATAATTTTTTTGTTTGTTTGTTTGTTATCCCCTTTTACTCCCAATTTGGAATGCGCTTTTCCCACTACTTTGTAGGTCCTCGTGGTAGCATGGTTACTCACCTCAATCCGGGTGGCAGAGGATAACTCTGTTGCCTCCACTTCTGAAACAGTCAATCTGCACATCTTATCACGTGGCTCGCTGTGCGTGACACTGCAGAGACGCCGCATGTGGAGGCTCATGCTTCACTCCACGATCGACGCACAACTTACCATGTGCCTATTGAGAGCGAGAACCACTAATCACGACCACAAGGAGGTTACCTCACTCAGCACACCATGGATTCGAACTTGGTAGTCAGCGTCAATACTCGCTGAGCTACCCAGTCTTTTGTTAGGTTTAGAGTTGGGATTTAGGTTATGGTGTATGGTTTATAAGATATGCATTCCTGTTTACTGCATTACATCATTTACATGTCCATGTTTTGAATTTTACCTTAAGAAATTTCAACCTACTGTCACCAAATTCACAATGAGATCAATCTGACATTTCCTTAAACATCACGAGTACAGCCATGCGTACTAGTGGTACATTTTTACCACTGTATCTTCAGTAGGTAACAATTCAAGACAAAAATAGGCCAGCTTCACTGTTTAATTAATTAACTGATTTTGATAATCAGAAAACAATATAAATGTCTTAAATTAGGGCACAAACTACAAAACCATTAGGCATTACGGATGAGGTATTCAAATTAAACACCATGGAAATATAAAAAAACTATTAATTTTATAGAAAAACACAAAGTACCGAGCTATAAAATGTATGTGGACACTTAAAGTACCCAACATCTTGCTCAATAGGCTGCAGTAAATTTTATCCCAATGTATACAGACAGTGCATATTATCAGAAATCTAAGGCCATTTATAACAGTCTGTTATACCTCACTGCATACTCATGGGTATACTTGTCAAGAGATGAAAGAAGTTTTAGATTAGAGCTACTAACAGCTTAAACTCTGGATTCTCAAACCTTTGACCAATCTAATCTCTATTACTGTGCCATTACAACAGCTTTGATAAAAATGTTCTTAACAAGTCTGTCTTCAGTTGTTGCACAGGTTGGGTTTATTCTAAGGTGATTGGACTTGGCACACACGCTGCGGTGGACTTTCAGGTTGTCTTCCAGCAGGAGTAGAGTGCTTTAAAAAACCTTCTGCAAACAAATGCTGTTTCTCACGACAACAACAACTTGTCCTTGACAGTCTCCGGTGGACGTGAGGATCGGGTTCTGCTTACAACATCTTCGATCCAAACCTGATACCCCAACGCTTTGTCCAGCACAGCTCCGAGCTTTTAGCAAATAGGTTCGAAGGGTAAATTAGCATTAGACAAATGCTAAATGGGGGGGAATTTTCTTTCACTCCATGGGAACAACAACTTGTACAAAGGTGCGCAAAGAGTCAAACGTTACTCTGCCACTTAGGTGGTTATGCCGCCAGCCAACTGTGGCAAGAAACAGCAGCAAATAAAGCTATTCAACCCAGCTGGAGCGAGGAGAAAAGGGAGGATGTTTATGGAAACGTCAGCCGCTTGAAATGGAGCGGAACAGGTGATGGACAGTGGCAGAATTCAGGTGTGGATGGGGGGTGTAGGGTGTGGGGTGGACACAAAAATTAGAGTAAAAAAATAGAGGTTCTGGGTGAAAGAAAAAATAGATAGACCATAGAGAGAAATGCATTCAACAGAGTTTTCCACCAGAGGGTTTATATTTAAACACTTTGTAATCAATTATAGTCTGCAATCAATTATAATTCAACAGAAAAGGTCACCATTTGGATTTTCCATATTGGAACACATTGTGTGGCCTTCAAGTGGAGATGGAAATAGTGCAATTTAAATACGAATGTAGCAGTGGGAAACTCAAAATTCTCAATGATACCGGAGTTGGAATGTGTGAAGGGCCATGCCGAAATTAAAGATGGTTGAAAGCAACTGGGAAAGGAGTAGACTGAAGTGAATAATGTTGCGAATTATTTAAATTGTTGTGTCAACTACTGTACAGCTAATGACTCAACTGTAGTGGTTAGGGAAGTGGTTATTCAGAATTTCACAATTGTTTCCCTTTCAATTCATGAGTTGGAATTTGATTTAAATTGGCCATGCCCAACAGGAAGATGAATTTGAATTTGAATCAGAATTTGAGGTGGAATTTAATGGTTTGCAATTCAAAGAAAATTAACACAATCACACAACACAATTTTCTTTGTCCAACACAACAAGACACATTTTGTGACATAAATAATTATTAAGTTATAAAATATCAATAAATCGATTATTGATCGGCATGTTATTTTATCAATATATTTTTGAGGCATTGATATATTAAGATTAGCCAACATTTATTCTGTCTTCATGTGCTATCTGAATTATTCAACTTCCCACTTCTGAAGTGGTAATTATGAGTATGTCGCGTTCAAGTGTTTTGTTGTTGGAAAGAACAGGAAACATGGATGACACAAGGTTCAGTCATAGATATTTCTTAAGGAAATGTTATTTTGACACCATAGTACATATAACTTAGATTGCTGACGATACTGTAATTTTTGGTCAAATATAAGCCATTTTCATGGTGTCAAAATGTACCACATGCATTAAATGGTTGCTGATATACATTAATTAATATGACTGAAACAGCAAGTGCTAACAATTAGCTGTATTTTGAAAAATGCATTTTTAGCAGCCTCCAGAGACAGCGAGTTCCCCGTCTGTCACTCACTTCGACGTCGTGTCGAAGAAGCGACACTAGGGGTCTCTCTTGAGCGCCGAAAGATACCTCTGATCTATGAAAAAAGGCCAATGAGAGTTGGCGAACAGTATTTGCATACTCCACCTCTGGATACGGATATAAAGGCGAGAGAAATACGCTCGTTCATTCAGTAATTTTCTTCGGAGCCGATGGTCGTGTGTATGCAGTCAGCTGCGAGTAACACAACTGATCCTGCTTCTGATCCTCTGACGCTCTGCTTTGCTGTTGGATTTACGGCGCACTACAGCGGCTTTTCTCTTCACTGCCGGCGTGCAGTTTGCCCCTGGGCGCTTCGACAGCGCAGAGTTAAAAGAGTTGAAAGAGTTGAAAGAGTGATTCTCTCCATAAAAGAGTTTATTTCTCTGAAAGAGCATTACACAGCGGCGTTGAACGTCCTTTTCAGGACGCGTCTTTATAAAGATGTAATTTCCGCCCCTGTGTAGTTTCTGGATGCGGTGATTTCTCCCCACCTCTCTCGGTCATAGAACACTGTCTTGCATGCCTGGGCTGCGATCACACGCAGGCAGTGTTTTATGAATGGTTCATGTTCTCAGTGCGAGAACATAGCCATGGCAACATTGCGGTCGTGTGGCTTTCTTTTGTAATGAGAGAAAGCCGTTTCAGCCGCCCCCCGCGCCTCGCCTCCTTCCTACGGGATTGACGCAGGCGCCGCGGGCGATGAACACGATTTGGGGACAATGATGGGCTCTGTTCGCCGGGTAAATCCCCTCGAACCTCCCGCCTCCCCGGCACGCTTGTTTGCTTCCATCTGAGCTCGGGATGAGCATTCTCTCCAATGGTTCATCTTCTCAGTGTGAGAACATGGCTGTTATAGCATTGCGGTCGCACGGCTTTCTTTTGTAATGAGAGAAAGCCACTTCAGCCGCCCCCCTCGCCTCCTTCCTACGGGATTGACGCAGGCGCCGCGGGCGATGAAGGCGATTTGGGGAATATGACGGGCTCTGTTCGCCGGGTAAACCCCCTCGAACCGCCCGCCTCCCCGGCACGCTTGCTTGCCTCAGAATTGGATGACATCACCGCTGCATCGGAGAGCGGTGATCGGTCCCGCGGGCAGGTGCGCCACTCACAGCCACGCCCCCCCGTTCCTTTCTTCCCGGACGTGCACGACGAGTTGAGCAAAGCCAAGGCTTCTTCGCTCCTCCGCTCTCACTACCCTCGCGGTGGAACGGTCCCAGACCGCTTCCACTCTGCACGCCACGGCCCTTCCTGCAACCAACGCCAGGCCAAGGCACTTCAAAACTTACACCTTGGGTAGTCCTGTTCTTGATGTGCTGCAGGAAATGCGCTGGATGACCAACCGCGCCCCCGGGCCACGGAGGTCAGAAGCGCCGGCACTCGAACAGGCGATGGCCACCCCTTGTGGTCCAGAAACGCACCTGTGGACTGGACCTGGTCGAAATGCGGGAGGCAGACAAGGCACACCTTCTCCCACACCCCCATCTCCCAGCTCCGTCCATTCGGCGCCACCGTTGATGATCTGCCCAGCAGTCCTCAGCGGTGAGGCAGACGGAGGCCACTGCACATCCTGCCCCGCCGCAAGCCTGCCGCCATGGGCCATGCCCCGTCTGCTCGCCGATGGGCGTCCTCCTGCGGCTATGAAACACCCTGCTCCGCCTCAACCCGGGCCCAGCTCTCAGCCCCAGCGTCGAGCACTCCGCAGGAAACGGACGCCCCCGTCTCACGGACCCCCTCGGGGACCCGGAAGGCTCCCAGGCTGTCCGTAGATGTTCGACCCAGGGACCAAGATGTTAGCTCCGGAGGCTGGTAAGACCGCTCCGTCCCCCGGTGGAGGGCCGGGAGGAGAATTTTTTATTGTCGAATTAATTTTCACATTCTCATATTCTCTGTAATGAGCTATTTCCTTTTGTCTCTGGGTCACCTGGCCCGCAAATGCCGTTCTCACGGCACTTTGCCCCCAGATATCAACAGTCCTGGCTTCCTGGACACGGACCACCCGTCTTCAGCCCCACGACTGTCCCCCGGCCAGCCGGTTCCGATGAGTCTAGAGGACGCCTACCCAGGACCTCCTCCTCAGTCGCTAACATGCCCCCTGCCGGGTGTGCGGAGCAAGGTAAGTGCTTGAGTCTCTTCTCAGCACCTCAGCCGCGGGTCGCCCTGTCGCCGCCCAACGCTGCCCTACCTGCTCCGCCCCGCTGCGAAGCCCCGCCGGGTACGTCAAAATTAATCGTCCCTTTGGTGCCCCTAGCGCAGAGGTTGGACGCGTGGCTTTCACTTCCCAACCCATCTCGCTGGCTGGCCCGGACCATCCGACTCGGTTACGCAATTCAGTTTGCCAGGCCCCCGCCCCCCTTCATGGGTGTCTGCTTTTCGCAGTACACGGCGAACACGCCCACTCCCTGCGCGCGGAAATCGCGACTCTTCTGGCCAAAGACGCGATAGAGCCTGTCCCTCAAACCGAGATGAAGAAGGGTTTCTACAGCCCTTACTTCATCGTACCCAAGAAAAGCAGCAGCTTACGACCAATTTTGGACCTGCGAGTTCTCAACTGAGCGTTGCACAAACTCCCGTTCAAAATGCTCACGCTTAACCTGCGTCCGGCATCTAGATTGGTTCGCAGCGGTAGACCTGAAGGACGCGTACTTCCACGTCTCCATCCTACCCCGACACCGTCCCTACTTGCGGTTTGCGTTCGGGGGCCAGGTGTATCAGTACAAAAGTCCTCCCCTTCGGCCTGTCTCTGTTCCCTCGCATCTTCACGAAAGTCGCAGAGGCAGCTCTTGCCCCGCTCTGAGAAGCCGGCATCCGCATACTCAACTACCTCGACGACTGGCTCATCCTGACCCACTCGTGAGAGTTACTATGCGCCCACAGAGACCAGGTGCTCAGGCACCTCAGCCGTCTGGGGCTTCAGGTCAACTGGGAAAAGAGCCAGCTCACTCCAGTTCAGAGCATCTCTTTTCTCGGGATGGAGTTAGACTCGGTCTCAATGTTGGCACGTCTCACCAACGAGCGTGCCCAGTCAGTGTTGAACTGCCTCGCCGCCTTCAGGCCAGGCACAGCGGCCCCTTAAAACTTGTCCAGAGGCTCCTGGGGCATATGGCATCCTCCGCGGCGGTCGCGCCGCTGGGGTTGATGCATATGAGACCGCTCCAACACTGGCTCCAGACCCGAGTCCCGAGACGAGCATGGCGCCACGGCACACACCGGGTAACAATCACCCCCGCCTGCCGTCAGACATTCAACCCCTGGACAGACCCCTGTTTCTTACGGGCTGGAGCGCCCCTACAGCGGGTGTCCAGACGCGTCCTGGTCACGACCGACGCCTTCAGATTGGGTTGGAGCGCCTTTTGCAACGGGCACGCAGCCTCAGGCCGTTGGAAAGGGGCCCAGCCTCGTTGGCACATCAACTGCCTCGAGTTGTTGACCGTCCTTTTGGCCCTGCGGAAGTCTCTCCCGTTAATTCGGGACGAACATATCCTAGTCAGGTCGGACAGCACCACTGCGGTCGCGTACATAAATCGCCAAGGCGGCATACGCTCCCGTCACATGTCACAACTCGCCCGTCGTCTCCTCCTTTGGAGCCAGCACCGACTCAAGTCGCTGCGTGCCACTCACATCCCCGGCAACCTCAATGTGATAGCGGACGCGCTGTCATGACAACGCTTGCCTGGCGGAGAGTGGAGGCTTCACCCCCACTCGGTTCAGCTGATTTGGGAACGGTTCGGCAAGGCCCAGGTAGACCCCTCTGCATCCCGAGAGACCTCCCACTGCCCGCTCTGGTACGCCCGTTCAGAGGCTCCCCTCGGGGCAGATGCACTGGCACACAGCTGGCCGGCTGGGCTGCGCAAGTACGCATTCCCCCAGTGAGCCTTCTTGCACAGGTGCTGTGCAAGGTCAGGGAGGATGAGGAGCAAGTCACTCTCGTGGCTCCTTACTGGCCCACTCGGGCCTGGTTCTTGGACCTTGTACTCCTCGCGACAGCCCCTCCCTGGCGAATTCCCCTGAGGAAGGACCTTCTTTCTCAGGGACGGGGCACACTCTGACATCCGCACCCAGACCTTTGGAACCTCCACGTCTGGCCCCCGAACGGGATGCGGAAGATCTAGCTGGTCTACCACCCACGGTCGTAGCCACGTTCAACCAAACCAGAGCCCCTTCTACCAGGCAACTCTACGCCCTGAAATGGCGTCTGTTCGTGAATTGGTGTTCTTCCCGGGCAGAAGACCCACAGAGGTGCGCAGTTAGGTCTGTGCTCCTGTTCCTACAGGAGAGGTTGGGGGGGAGGCTGTCCCCATCCACCTTGAAGGTGTATGTTGCCACTATCGCAGCTCACCACGACCCAGTAGACAGCAAGTCTCTGGGTAAGCACGACTTAATCGTCAGGTTCCCAAGAGGTGCCCGGAGGTTAAACCCCTCCCGGCCAAACCTGTTCCCCTCCTGAGATCTCTCGGTGGTCCTCGCCGGTCTTCAGAGATCCCCCCCGAGTCGCTAGAATCAGTTGGCTCAGGGCCCTCTCCTGAAAAGACGGCCCTGCTGATCGCGCTCACTTCCATCAAGAGGGTCGGGGACCTGCAAGCGTTCCCTACTAACGACACTTGCCTGGAGCTCGGTCCGGCAGATACTCATGTGATCCTAAGACCTCGACTGGGCTATGTGCCCATGGTTCCTACCACGCCCTCTGGAGATCAGGTAGCGAACCTACAAGCGCTGCCCCGGGAGGAGGCAGACCCAGCCCCTCTCACTGTCGTGTCCGGTACGTGCCTTGTGTGCCTACCCAGAGTTTCAGGCGCTCTGAGCAGCTCTTTGTCTGCTTTGGAGGACAGCAGAAAGGGAACGCTGTCTCCAAACAGAGGTGTCTCACTGGGTGGTGGATGCCATTCAGTTGGCCTATCACACCCAGGCCATGCCCCCCCCCCCCCTTACGGGTTCAAGCCCACTCCACTAGGACGTGGCATCCTCATGGGCAATGGCGAGGGGCACCTCCCTAGCAGACATTTGCAGAGCTGCGGGCTGGGCAGCACCTAACACCCTTACGATCTCAGGGTTGAGTCAGTCTCGTCCCGTGTTCTCTCAGGTCCGAGCCCGTAGAACTCGGTACACGTCGACGGTCTGACCGGGTGAACCGCTTGTTCCAGCGCCGTTTCCCTCTGCCAAGGCAAAACAGTGCGCTTTTGTCCCAGAGGACCTAGGTCCCTAGTTGATTCCTCCCTAGCCCTTCGGGCCCGCAGCAGTTCAGCGGAGGAACGTGCTGGTCCAGTCCACTACGGGTACCTCCGGCTACCCCTACTGGAATAGGTGCTCCACAGATCAGGCCTCCTACGGGACTCCTCCTGTGTGTATTTCCGCGGTACGGTCACCTTACGAGCTGACCCGCGTCTCCCTTAGGTCTTAGGTCTCCCTCCGCGTCTCCCTTTGCTGCCCTCCGGTCGCCGTGTTGTAGCAACTCCCCCCTCCTCGAGGTTGGATCTACCACCGCGCCATTTCCTCCCACATGCCCAAAGTGGCCATGTGATGTATTTTGCCACCTTTACCTCCCCTGCTGGGCGGGTGTGGCCTCCGCAGGGTCTTTTCCCCCTAAAAAGAGTAGGAATTCGGGAATAAGACCCCCTTCCCTCGATGCGGTAAGGGCCCCGGCTGCTCTTGCTCTATGCCGAGAAAACATAGAGAGAAAAGAGGCCCAGCCAGGCTTGGCCCATTCCCTAGTTGGGAGCGTCACCTTGTTCCCCCCTGGGTAACCAAAAGGATGCTGACGCTTTTTCGGGGCATTGGGGAAGAGTACGTGCAGCCTGAACACAGTTGGTCGCTTGTGCACGTGCAAATACCTGCCTGCTTCTGTGTCAGCAGTACACGTACACGGCTCAGCGCATGGCGAGTTTTGAAGTGCACCCCTAGTGTCGCTTCTTCGAAGTGAGCGACAGACGGGGAACGTCTTGGTTACGTATGTAACCTCCGTTCCCTGATGGAGGGAAAGAGACGTCGTGTCTTCCCGGCCACGTCGCTGAGCCGAGCCGCTGAGGTGCCCGGTACACTCCCGGCTCCTCAGAAAAATCCTGAATGAACGAGTGTATTTCTCTCGCCTTTATATCCGTATCCGGAGGCGGAGTATGCAAATACTGTTCGCCAACTCTCTTTGGCCTTTTTTCATAGATCAGAGGTATCTTTCGGCGCTCAAGAGAGACCCCTAGTGTCGCTTCTTCGACACGACGTCTCGTTCCCTCCATCAGGGAACGGAGGTTACATACGTAACCGAGACGATGCTGTGTGTAAGTACCTTCTTAGAAAATAATTGTTTAGAACCTCATAAGTGCGAAAAAATTGTATGTCCTCATATGTGGACAGTGGGACTAATTTTTATTCACATTTTTTATTATGTATCCAGGAGTGTTGATTACTCATGTTTTTGAGACATTACAGATTATTTTCTATAAAGCTGCTTTAGAACAATGTTTATTGGGAAAAACACAAACTCAGACATCTTCTGATGTCCAATTTGGTTCAGATACGAAATCGGACATCAGAAGACTACAAAGGACAGTTCGGACTGCTGAGTGGATTATTGGTTGCCCCCTGCCCTCTCTTCAAGAGCTGTACACTTCCAGAGCTTTCAATTACTATTTTAGATCAAAATCAGTTTTATGACTAGGGTTTCTAGTCCGGATGTTGAGTGGACAGTTCGGTTTTGAGACATAATTTATGCATTGGAACAGAAAACAAGAATTAGCTTTCACTTGCAATTTCGTGAAGATGGAAATCTGGAAAACGTATATGGCAAGTATAGTTTACTTTTTAAAGCAACCTGACATTGTGCGTGTATGAATGGCTTTGGTTGTCATGGAAATCACAGAACCAGCGCGATGTTGGCAATCTTTTCACTACACTTCAAACTAAAAAACTTCATAGTTGTACATATTTTAACTCTGTTTTCAAATAACAAGAGGAGATACTTTACCTTGGTGGTGATGTTATAGATGAATAGATGCTATATATATATAGTCTCATGTTTGGGGACATTGCAGATATGGGGCAGTTGTGTTATTAGACTAGCAGAGCCCTGCAGAGATTCCATTCAGCCTCAATTGGCAATGAGAGGGGTGGAATGGATTATGACAGAAACAGCAGAGGTAACAGGGCTTTCATCTGGAAAAGGTCCTCATTAGAGAGAGAGAGAGACAAGAATGGGAGCTCAGCTACAGTCTGACTCCACACACACACACACACACACACACGCACGCATTCAAATTCAATAATACTCTTTCCAAAAGATACGATTCCAAAAGAAACTGGCATATAGAACTTCATCAACCATGAAGGAAACACACACACACACACACACAAACACACACACACACACACACACACACACACACACACACACACACACACACACACACACACATAGATTTCCTTTGGGATTGTGGACATTGTGAAAGGTGAGTGGTTAGGTTACTCTATGCTTGATTACAAATGTAATTAGGAAACCTTCAGTCAAAACAGAGTTGGGGAGTAATGGAATACATGTAACAGGATTACATATTTAAAATACAAAATATAAGTAACTGTATTCCACTACAGTTACAATTTAAATAATTGGTAATTAGAATACAGTTACATTTAAAAAGTATTTTGATTACTGAAGAGATTACTTTGCGTTTTATTGTCATTTGTTTCATTTAATATTTAGTTCTTTCAGATGGAAAACATTTATACATATAAATGATGCGATCCAAAGTGCATTTGAACAGCGGTGAAACACTTTCTTATGATATGTTACATTCATACGAGCAGACAGAGAAGTACGTTTGAAGTAAGTTTGGAGCAGAAGAAATAGAAATAAACCTTGTGTAAATTGTTAGCTTTACGCTAAGCTAAAATGCTATTTCTAGCCATTTTACATGCACGTGTTACCAGACACGATCATATTTTTTATCAAGAAAATTCACGTTGGATCATAATTTCTTTTTTCTAGTAAGACCTTTGATATTAGGGAAAAAATCGTATGCTTGATAATAATTTTTGGATTGTTTTGCCGTAAGAATATCTAAAAATCCTTAAAACAAGTTAAGTTTGATTTATCTTGTTTTAGAAACAACACTGCATACGAAATTTGGGTTTTTCAGAGAATGTATTTTTAACATGTGTATTTTGTCTTACTGTACTGGCAGAGTTTTTATAGTCAAAACAAGTGAAAAAATACCAGTGCTGAAGAAGTAATCCAAAGTATTTAGAATATGTTACTGACCTTGAGTAATCTAACAGAATACATTATAGAATACATGCTGTAAAATTTAATTTGTAATCTGTAGTGGAATACATTTCAAAAGTAACCATCCCATCCCTGTGTGGGTAGGTGTATGACAAATGTGTTACACTGGGGATTTAAGCACCATATAAAAATTCTTACATGAATTAAGATTAACAACTAGATTAAGATTAACTAACAAACTAGATTTTTTCCTCTAATTTGGAACATTAACAGTCTGTTCCAAAACCTAATATGCTGTCTACAAGCACAGTATTTCAACCCTTAAATGCATGTGTGTTTTGCCAAACATTATTACATACTTGGGTCTTTAGAGACCAGGTAAATACATCTTTCAAAAATGGATCTTTAAAATTCTAAAAATGTGTAAAATTTTCAAAACATTTTCAAGACAATAAGAAAATTATAGTATGTAAAATATTCAGATATATTTATTTTTCATATATCAAAGAAATTTTGCAACCAAACCCTGTTTAATTCCACTCTGAAATTTCATGAGATTCACATAATCTACACATATTCTACTTTCTAAGGCACTTTTTATGTCTAAGATGCACGACTTCCATAATTTCAGTAATACACCCAAATGACAAAGTAATATCATACTTTTCATGTGTTGTAATTGCTATAGTTTACTTCCATGTACTTTACTTTCATCACATGACAATGTCAAACGTAAATCAAGTCAACCACTGAAAAATTAGTGCCACCTTGAGTAAGCAATAACATGTATAATATGTACAGTTTGTTACAAGCATATAGAATACTGATAATATACTCCACTCATAAACTCATCTTAAACCAGCCTAAGGTGGTTTTCTGGTCTTAACTGGTTTAAGCTGGTCCAACCAGCTAAAAAGTGATCAACACCTATCTGAAACCATCACAACAGACCAGCCTAACCAGCTCACAGCAAGGCAGCTCGATAGTTTTCATAACATCCTACATCTGAGTGCCAGGGAATGGCTACATATAAAAAATGTATACTTCATGTCATTATTGAATTATATATTGTTTAAATTCCCCAAAAACATTCAGACTTTCACTCCTTAAAGTATTTAGGCCTTCAGCAGTCCGTAATATAGTTGCATGCTGTCTGGACTGAGCTGTCCGTCACTGCCTTTAAGAAATACTCTTTGGATTGTCAAAGCATCCAAGCTCAGGGCTCAGGTGGTTGTGTGAGGGAGATGAAAGGAGCGGGGGGAAAGGTTAGCTGCCTTTCCTGTCTAAGTCAGTGTAACAAAAGCTCCATTGTGAAAGTGTCAGGTGCTTCGTGGCAGCCCTGTGAGGCTTTAAGTGTAGCAAATTCAAACAATGCATTAAAGGACAGGAGAGAGAGAGAGGGAAGGGAATAGGGAGAAATCAGCAGGGGTTGTTTTTAAACAGGCTTGACTACAGAGCATCAGATGTGGAAATACATTGAGCTTTGATTAATTTAGATTACCTGGAGGGATGCAATAACTGCACAGAATCGAATTCTATGATTAACATGTATATTCATTTTCATGTTTACCTCGATAGTGTACAACAGTGCCCATCCACTTTATCAGATGTTTTGGTTCCTGAAGTGTTTTTCCAATTTTTTTTTTTTTCCATTGGGATTTCATAAAATCCTTCATAAAAGAGTTGTAAGGCATGAACCAAACCAACTAGCTCTGAACTGAATCATATTTAAAACTTTGATTTGAAGCAATAAAATTAAATCAATTATATATATATATTTGACATAACATCTTTCATGAGGGAATGAACTACAATCGCATGAAGCAATGTGAATGACATAATGAGATAGGACTTACGAGTGATGGCGCCATGGAAGGCAGCCATGTTGCGAGCTCCGACACAACTTAGCAGTTTTATGCTTTTAAAACTGTTCATGTAATTTTTGTGTTGGATGTTGTCAGTGTTATTGTATATGACAGACAAACTATTCTGGACATCAGCTTTTCAGTCACACAACGCAAACCAAGCTTTGAGTTCCACAATGCCGATGATGCTCTGTTTACAAACACAGCAGCGGAGCTCTTCGTTTGTAATGTGCGGCTGCGACCATGGAAGCAGCCGCACATTACAGGGTCAGGGTCAGATGCCAAGCCAACCGAACTCCACTACCAAGCATTCTTCTGGCTAATGTTCAGTCTCTGGAAAAAAAGCTCCACGAATTTAGGCCATGAATCTCCTACCAACAAGAGATGTTAGACTGCTGCATTATCTGCCTTACAGATAACTTGGATGTCTACAGAGGTTCCAGACTTGGCAATCGAGCCTAACAGCAATACAAGAACAAAGTGGAAGCACAGTTCAACACCACTGACACAAGAAGTATGTGGCATGGAATCAACATCATCACAGATTTCAAAGCCACTACACACTCCGTTGTGAACAACACCGCCTCACTTCTGGATGATCTAAACACTTTCTGGGCTTGTGTTGAGGAAAACAACATCACCTCCATAGAGAGTTAGTTCACTTCTCTGTCTCTGTAGCGGATGTAACCCGATCTCTCAAATGGGTAAATATTTGCAAAGCTGCGAGTCCAGACGGCATTCCAGGCTGCGCTCTCAGAGCATGCATGGATCAACTATCGAGTGTTTTTTTTGGACATTTTCAATCTCTCACTCTTCCTGTCTGTGGTTCCCAAAAAAGGAACACATATGTGAGAATGCTGTTTGTGGACTACAGCTCAGGATTCAACACCATAGTGCCCTCCAAGCTTGATGTGAAACTCTGAGCTCTGGGCTTGAACTGCTCGCTGTGCAGCTGGATCCTGGACTTCCTGTCAGGCAGACGTCAGGTTGTCAGGATGGGCAGTAACATCTCCTCATCACTGACCCTCAACACTGGAGCCCTCCAGGGCTGTGTTCTCAGTCCACTCCTGTACTCCCTTCACACACATGATTGCATGGGAACACACAGCTCCAATGCCATCATCAAGTTTGCTGATGATATGAAACAGCCTACAGAGAGGAGGTGCACACTCTGACAAGCTGGTGCTAGGAGCATAACCTCTCCCTCAGCATAACAAAGACCAAGGTGCTTGTGGTGGACTTCAGGAGAAAAGAGCCCCATAGAACACATCCCCATCTCCATCAATGGAGCACCAGTGGACAGGTCAGCAGCTTCAAGTTCCACGGTGTCCACATCACTGAGAAACTCACGTGATCCGTCCACACGGAGGCCATTGTGAAGAAGGTTCCAACGTTTCTTCCTGAGATGGCACTTTAGAGAGCATCCTGACTAGCTGCATCACTGCATGGTACGACAACAGCACTGCCCTCAACCACAACACCCTGCAAAGTGTGGTGCAAAAAGCCAGACACATCATCGGAAGATAGCTTCCCTCCCTCCAGGACATCTACACCAGGTGGTGTGTGAGAAAAGCTCAGAAAATCATCAGAGACTCCAGCCACCCGAGTCATGGTCTGCTCTCACTGCTACCATCAGGCCCACACCAGCCAACTTCATGACAGCTTCTTACCCCCACGTGATCAGACTTTTTGGGGTTTGGATACTGTGTATTTTTATTGGATACTGTGTATTGGATATCATTAGTTGTATATTATGTTATGTGTAAATAAGATGTTTACTGTAGATTGGTACATGTCTCATTAGAGTCATGACTGCTATGCAGAGGTGGGTAGAGTAGCCAAAAACTCTACTCAAGTAAAAGTACAATTACTTAAAAAAAAAAAAAAAATTACTCAAGTAGAAGTAAAACTACTTAAATAATTACTTGAGTAAGAATAAGAAAGTATTCAATTAAAAGAGTACTCAAGTAGTGAGCAACTTGTTACTTTCACAAATGACATAATGGACATTAACTTCCCTATATTCCATTGCATAATACACATTTAACATGTATTACAAAATTATTATTAATATTATTAATGAAAATTCTGTCATCATTCACCATCATGTTGTTCCAAACCCGTATAACTTTCTTTCTTTCATGCAACACAATAAGGAGATTTTAGACAAAATGTTTGCCTGAGTCATTATTGACTGAGCTATGATTTTAAAGACAGTTCACCCAAAAATGAAAATTATCTCATCATTTACTCACCCTCATGCCATCCCAGATGTGTATGACTTCCTTTCTTCTGCAGAATACAAATTATGATTTTTAGAAGAATATTTCAGCTATGTAGGTCCATACAATGCAAGTGAATGGGTGCCAAAATTTAAACGCACGAAAAAGCAAATAAAGGAATCATAAAAGTAATCCATATGACTCCAGCAGTTAAATCCATATCTTCAGAAGTGATATGATAGGTATGGTTGAGAAACAGATCAATATTTATCATTTTTTCCTAGAAATTCTTCTCCCTGCGAAGGAGGGGGTGATATGCAGATAACAATGTGAATCACCAAAAACATAAGAAGAAGAATGTGAAAGTGATCTGTTTCTCATTTGCACCTATCACATCGCATCTGAAGGTATTGATTTAACCACTGGAGTCATATGGATTACTTTAAAGGCTTTTTGAGCTTTAAAATGTTGGCACCCATTCACTTGCATTGTATGGACCAAAAGAGATGAGAAATTACCCATTTGATTTCAGCCATACACATCTGGGGTGGCATGCAGGTGAGTAAATAATGAGAGAATTGTAATTTAAACTATTCCTTTATGGGCTCTTGTCAGCTCTGGATGAATTTGTCAATAAGAAGTGAGGTTTGGAACCCTTTCTAGTTATTATTAAGGTGAAAACTTAATGCTTAGATATAATATATAATATTATAATAATATATTACTTACCTCAGTGTGCTGCCTTAACCCTTACCAGCTGGACCGTTCAAATTTGGGAACAATTATTCCCATGATTCCTGTCTCAATATCTTCACCATCCAATCACCGATTTTATCTCTGAAAACTGTCAGATACTCATGACAGTATAAGCTAAAAGCACATATAATTGGTTAAGGGGTTAATGGGCATGAATAATAAATGTACCATCATTATCATCATAGCCAGAGAAGATGCCCTGGGAGATTACCTCAAGTTTTGGATTTACTGCCTCAAATTGAAAACTGAGGTGAAGTTATTTAACATGTGTTGTCAATATTGTCTATTGAAAGTCAAAACATTTAAGTTACGAAGCATTTATTTGTACGAGTAATGCTAGTTATTGCTGGAAAAAAATTACATGACTGTCGGCGTTCATCAGACAGGAAGCTAGCCTCTATCTTTAACCAAATTTCTGTGAAACTTGTTAAATAAACACTAGCTAGCAATACTATGTTACATTTTAGCTAAAAATCAATAATTTTTTGTCCAATTTTGTCGCATCTGGATGATTGTCAAACATTTAGTTACAAAGCATTTATTTATAGCTACTTTTTTTGGCAGTTTCTGTGAAACTTGCTAAATAAACATTAGCTAGCAATACTATTTTACAATTTAGCTAAATATCAATAATTTTTTTGCCACATTTTGTTGCTTGTGAAAAATCCACCTGAAGTAATGTTAGACAGAGAGCAGACACTATTTAGACCTGCCTGGAGACTGGCCTGCTAGTTAGATAAGTTATCTAGCTTGTTGATTTTCTCGTGTAATAAAAAAAAAAAAAGGTAGATATCTTTCTATAACTTCACTGTCTGCAGTTCTGATATGAGCATGAAATGATCGTCTGTGTTCCGCAACTGCTTTCAGGTCCTTGAATAACGTATAACGTGCAAGTAAGGGCAGCCGGTTGACTTTCTGGTGCCCTCCTAGGGTAAGATAGTGCCTCCCTTAGGGAGTTGGTGGCCTGCACAGACTGTGTAGTATGAGTGTAGGGAGCGGCGGTACTGACCGTTGTTTATATTATTAAATGATAAACTTGATATTAACCTTCTGAAACAGTAAAAATCTGCTTTTTACTGTATAATGTATTGTTAATCACCATAGTAATTACAGAAGGGCATGATGACATGAAGTACATCAATAGAGGCCATTCCTGGAGCAATGGGCAATAAACATGTAGAGACAGTGCTCAGTGTCACTCACACAAACACTAAACAACATCAGGCAACACATGTGAAAATTAAATAATGCAGTAAACATAAACTAAACTACATCCAATATAACACAGAACACCCCAATGTGTGTAACTGATATTAAAAATAAGAAGAAACATAACTATTCCCATAAAATATAATTAAATGTAATGGGACACGCAGATAATTGTGGGAACCCTCGATTATTGTTTTTAATGTAATTTTAACAATTATGTACAGTAATAATTGTTAGTACATGTAGTATCTTGTTCAACATATTTTTTTTTTTACCGTTAATTTACATCCAAAATGTTTTTTTTACAAAATGTTTCCATAACACTACATGTATTGTCTTTTTTTTTTTTTTTACTGTAGCATTTTTACAGTCTTTTACCTTTAAAATTACATACTTTTTACAGTTTAGGTGGTTGATAAGTACTGAAAAAATATATTTGAGATTTATTACAGATATTCAAGTAGATTGCTTTATACAGATTGCATCATGGGAGTGGGTCGTCACTGCATATTCTCTGATTGGTTGAATTTTGGGTAATGCAGTTCTTCACCCGGAGCTCCAGTATTTAACACGTTTTGATTTTTTAATAATTTTTTTATTTATTTAAGTTGAAACAGCGTGGACTGATGCTTTATCAGAAGCATGTACAACTTTGTAGCTCATGGTAGGTCTGTCTTTAAAGGTTATTGTTAAAAATCAATTCCCCTATAGAAAAAATTATCAGATTTTTATTTTCAGAACAAGACTGTTGCAATAATTTTTTTTTTTATTTTTTTTTTACTGAAATTAATGAAATGCTCCTTTGTTAAGGGTATATAAAGGGTTTTATTGATGACTGAGTCATTTACAAATGCATTAAAAATCCTGATGACCATTAATCCATACTGAACTTTATATACATAGGTGTCTAATGAGTTTCTAACTCCATAACTAATGCTTCATATGTGTCCACTTTACATTAAGGTACATTGTCATAGGTTACTAATGTTGAATAAGTGTTATAAAGCATTTATAAAATGGCAGGGGAAACAAATCTTTCTATTGGGCAAGTATTAAAAGACACTAACCTTTTTTAGTCATGTTTTTCTAACCACATATCAATGATTTATAATTAATTTTATTATTGAATTATGAATCATTAATCAACCCCTTTAGAAACATTTAACAAAGGGAACATTAACATACTGTCTTTTCCTGTCATCTTACATCACCACAGGGTGTTTATGGGCTTTTATCAGGGTATTGCTATGCAGTTGCTGGGGTGCTCTGGGTGGTTTCCAGGCAGTTAAAAGGATGTTCTGGGTATTCTTATTCTATCATTTTATCATCCACCAGGTGGAAATCTGATCTCTAAGAAATTAAATGGCATTCCTCTCCTCAACAAGCCACATGATTTTAGGTATCATTCAGATCTGCAGCACAAATACCATTGTAACGTTGTAAAGGGTTGAGGGGTTGTTCAAATCCCTAACAATAAGTATGAGTAATAATTATAGTGAGGTTTGCCTTAGCAAACACCACACAAAAGCTAATTCATCTCATAGAGACATAACTGGGCCAATTAAGAGTTAGTTTCAGGTTAAGTATGCAACAGGTCGGAGCACAGTGGGAAGGATTCTGCTTACTTTTCCTAACTGCTTGGAAAGCCACTTCTTGTGAAAGGAATTCAAGAAGTTTGCTTGTGTAATTAGGTACATGTGCCAGACAACACAATCAAATGAAAAGAACTGATAAAAAATGCAGATGAATAAACGTATGTTAGTTTGCAGTTCTCACCCTTCAGCTGATCCTAGGCCTGTATTGCATACCTCCCTGCCATATTGAAATATTAATATCCTTCATTACATGAAATCTGATTTCATTGTGGTGCTGCAAAAGCTTGTAACATTTTAACTAACTTATTGAACATATGGCTCTGCTCCGAGATGCAGCGATGAAGTTATTACAGACTTATTACAGCTACTTACAGACACAAGTAAACTGATTCAAAGGGAAAAGATTGGCAGAGTGCTGTTTTCATGATGTGAGGTTATTTTATGGTACATCTGCAGCATAAACACGCCTTTGTAACAGCAGGCATGATATCTGCAGTGAAGTCGTTAGGAAATCATGCATGAGTAGAGAACAAACCAATATGCCTTACACATAATCTGCATTTAAAATCGCACACATCATGATCTTGTTCAAATTAGAAACAAACACAGCAGAATAAATCAACTTGTTCATGCGAGAACGGCAGCTTATTTTCATTGTTTTGTGAAATAACATGATTGATTTGTGCAGCATCAATGCAGCATGCGATAATGAAAGGGTGTGGAGGCATTAATGGTCTGTGCATCAGTGTGTGTGTGTGTGTGTGTGTGTGTGTGTGTGTGTGTGTGCGTGCATGTGTGCGTGTGTGTATGCCTGTGTTATCGACCCACTTGCTTTATTGGCTCCATTCAACACACACCCAGACAGTTATGTTCATTCTGTCAGGACCTTGAATATGCAGCGAACAAATGTGAGCTATTCAAAGGGCTATCTGAGAGCTAATATGCATTTTTATGTTGCAAATTATTTTGCATATGATCAAAATGAACACCAGGGATCTGTCCTAACATATCGTATTCATTTTCATTCCATTCAGAAAAAATAACTCTGTACATATACCAAAAGACTTTTTTTTACAAAACAAATAAGATGTTCTTAAAATATTGGCGATGACATGGAAAAATCGGGATTAAGACACATTTTTTTTGCCTTAGCTGGTGTTGACCTGATTATCGCTCGTGCGGATTGATATTAAGGTCTATTTGCACTTTCTAATGTTAGAAAAGTAGTTCCTTGTAACGGTTTGGAGGCAGTCAAGGCAAGGATGAAGGCGAGGAGTAGGACCCAAGTGCAGCTTTATTGAAGATTATTGGTGAAACAAGAACAGGACAAGGACTTGGAACTGGGACAGGCTACGGCTTGGACTAAGGCTAGGACTAGACAGACTGGGCTAAGGAACATCAGGGTGACATCAGGCAGGGGTCAGAGTTACAACAACAATACTTGACCAGGTACAAGGGAAACATGAGGACTTAAATACATGAACAGGGGAAACAACAGCCAATGGACAAACAGGACTTAAACAGGATAATAAGGTGATTAACTAAAGCCAATGACAAAACTAGAACTGATAAACAAGCAATCAAACAATGAACCAATGAAAACCAGACACATGAACAAGGAGGGAAAACAGGACATGACAAGACTGGGAAACAGGAACATAAGAATGGTTTCAAAATAAGAGTGCATCAACAAAAGACAATATGGAGTGTGACGGGTGCCAGAAACTTAAAAGTAAAGGTACATAAACAAGAGACAACATGGAACGTTACATTCCTGAACCGAATGATACAAGAATCCACAGGTGTTTTTCTGCAGAAATAAACAGAGATGATTGAAATTAATGTTTAGGAAGCCCACATCTGGTATTTGTTTGCGCAAAATTATAAAATGTAGTGTCAATAAAATCATTAATTTCAGTATTTATCATGTTATAAATAAAAATGTGCGTATTGTATCTCAAATCCCTTGGTATAATATATAATTTACAGCACTAAACACACATTACATATTTTCGTCATTTTTTTGACTATGACTACTTTGACGCTCTTAATCTCATAATTAGATTATGCGACTTTAGTGGGGCTTCACAGACAGGGTCATATATAGTTCAACTATATTGACTACAGTAAAAACATGGTAAATTGTGTGGTTACAATGGTTTTACTACAAATGCCATTGCAAGGGAACATAAAACTTGTTGTGAGTGTGAGAAGATTACACAAGGAGAATGACAGATTTTCAAACATGTTGCTCTTCTTTTTTTTTATGTATACCCATAGATCCACCTTTTGTATACTTGAAGTATTTTCTTCAAGTGCGGTTTGGGTTATTGTTCACTGTTTACTTTGCGATGATAGCAAAGCTCAGCTGGAATCCTGTGAACCACACATAAAAGACATTGAAATGTGTCTGTAGTGAAGTTCCTGAGAAGAATGCAAAATAACACCCTAACATGCAATTTGAAAAGCATATCCTGAACACTCCATGCTTTTAGATGGGTGTTTTTGGCTTATTGCTGGCATTACTCAGCTGGCATTTTCAGTTTGACCAGTGTAACCATAATAAAACCACCATGAAAATGCCCAAAACTTTTACACTGAAAAGTAGAGTAGACACGTGTTCCTGTAGATCAGATAGGGCATGGTACACTAAGGTCATGAGTTTGATATGCAGGGAGGACACATACTGATAGACATTCAATGCACTGTAAATATGTTTGGATTAAAGAAAAAAAAAAGTCTGCCAAATGAATGCCAGGGTGAAAATGCATCATGTAGCCACATAAATTGTCAAATGCCAAAGAATGGCTGCCTTAGTATAGGTTTAGCATCTTGTGTGTGCCGATTCCCTAGATACTCATTTCTGTGCCTGGAAAAACATAAGAGCTAAAATCGAAAGGAAGCTGGCAATAGGGTACCAAAAACCCAAAGGACACCATAATGTAGAACCAGTTTAGCTTGCTGATTAGATTAGCGCATATACCACAGTATTGGATGTGTCGGCTTTTAGTATTCTAAACATGGTGGTGAAATGGACAGATAGTGGAGGCGACCAGCACAAAGACACAGTAAATGGTAAAAAATTACTTGTCCCCCCTCAAATTGCCCTCATAATCATCGTCATGTTGGCAATCAATAATGTAACCAGCAGGGATTAGACTTAATCTGTACCGTCACGCAGATCAATACTAGAACAACAAGCATGTACCGAGTGTGCTGGGAAGAGAAATAGAGAGTGCAAGAAAGAGAGAGATAAACATAGGAAATAGGAGGGGGGATTGAGGGGGATTCAGCCATTTAACTTTTCTATGGTTGACAATACACCACTACTTCAAGGGACCAGACATGTCTTTAATGGACCTAATCATTGAATGTGAACTTTTATTTTTGGTGGCCATTTTGTTTGTTTATTGCATTCCTGAGTACAATTTCTGCAGTGCTTTGACATTACCTCAGTAAACATCTTTCTACGTTCAATATATGAGCTAAATGTAATCATTATCCTGCTCTAAAAACAACTTTTGCTTTGCTGGTCTCTCAGAGGCTGGTCTGTTTGATGGTTTTAGAGGGGTTTGAGCCACATTCAGCTGGTCAGGCAGTCTATCTCAAACAAAGACTGGGAGACCAGTTAAACCAGCTTATGTCAGCTAAGATCAGCAAACCAGCTTAGACTGTTTAGGTTTCACCTTTCTATAGTATGGTCAATGCACCACTACATCATGTGTCCTAATATCGTATTAATGGACCTAATCATTGAACTCTCATTTACAGTGGCCATTTTGTTTGTTTATAGCACTCTTGACCACAACTGCAACAAACAAGTATGCAAGCTACATGGGATGATCAAACTTACAGAAAGATTGCAATTGATATATAAATGTTTTTAAAGTGCTTTAAGTACCATTTGTGAACTTTTGTTGACAGGCCTGCAATTAGAGCAAGACCCACATACTGGTGTCAGGTTATGCATCATACTAATGCTTACACTTCAAGTGATGGGCACAACAATATATCTCATTAAAGTAAATGTTTCCCTTGGTCAGCAACTACTTTTGCATTCATCGGTTTGTCAGCTCGAACCACTAAATCAGTTTACAGCAATAGACGCCATAGCAGTGCCATAGATCATTCACAGGCTAATGTGATTCCCTGTTCAACACAAGCAGCCTTCCCTCAGACAGGGGCTGAATTAGCGCAGTTTAATGGATGGATATTAATTCCTTGGAGTCACAACAAAATTAAGTAATAATGTGACCATTAATATTTCAGTCACAGCAGTTCAGATTGTGATACGAAATAGCCCCCCCCCCCCAAGATCTTCAATCATTACTAATATTGAATAGAGATAGATGACTAAGAGAGAGATACAAGGAACTTAATACACAACTTTGCAACTCTTTAAACAAATCTGTCAACTAAAGGGTAAGCAAGTAAAACCAGAAACACTTGACGGGGCAGAAACCATCCTGATTAGAGTCTTTCTGCTCTGTTTCTGGAATGCACTGCATTATTTGGTGCTATAGAGAGCAGCGCCCTATGGAGACTCCCGGTTTGATATACCACTGCATAATTGATGATGCCGATAAATCAGACAGTCATACCAAGGGAGAAACCGAGCCTGTTCTAATTTCTCATCCTGTCCTATGATGTAATGTTGCAGATTTATCAATGTATTGCAGTAATGACGGTTGTTATATTCTGATGCATGAATAAACCCTTAAGAATTATGCCACAGAGGCACATTTTGACTTTTTTACTGTTACTGCTAATTTGTAAAATAGGCAAAACATACAAAAAAGGCCCGCATACTATAATAATGAAACAAAATAAGAACACTCAGTGCGAGATAAAACCTCAGCTTTACAAGTAAACGGCATACATTTTGTTCATGAGTGACCTTCCTCAATGCCTTATGAGGCATTAATGAAAATCCCAGGAGATCAGCTGTTACAGAAATACTCAAACCAGTCTGACTGATACCAACAATCATCCATGTGATTATCTAATCAGCCAATAGTATGGCAGCAGTGCATAAAATCATAACTGAAGGAGCTTTACAAGCTTTTTCAGTTCTGCTCACAAATTTTCTATCATATTCAGGTCAGGGCTTTGTGATGGCCACTCCAATACCTTGACTTTGTTGTCCTTAAGCCATTTTGACACAAATTTGTAGGTATACTTGGGGTCATTGTCCATTTGGAAGACCAATTTGCGACCAAGCTTTAACTTCCTGGCTGATGTCTTAATTTGGTGCTTTAATATACACATAATTTTCCTTCTTCATGATGTTATCTATTTTGTGAAGTGCACCAGTCCCTCCTGCAGCAAAGCACCCCTACAACATGATTCTGACTCCCCTATGCTTCACGGTTTGAAGGGTGTTCTTCAGCTTGAAAACCTCACCCTTTTTCCTCCAAACATACCAATGGTCATTATGGCCAAACAGTAAAATTTTTGTTTAATTAGACCAGAGGACATTTTTCCAAAAAGTAACATCTTTGTCCCTGTGTGCACTTGCAAACTGTAGTCTGGCTTTTTTTTATGTCGGTTTTGGAGCAGTGGCTTCTTCCTTGCTGAGCAGCCTTTCAGGATATGTCGATATAGGACTCGTTTTACTGTGGATATAGATACTTGTCTGCCTGTTTCCTCCAGCATCTTAACAAGGTTGTTGTTCTGGGATTGATTTGCACATTTCACATCAAACTAGAAGTTAATCTCTAGGAGACAGAATGTGTTTCCATCCTGAGAATTATGATGGCAGCATGGTCCCATGGTGTTTATACTTGCGTACTATTGTTTGTACAGATGAACGTGGTAACTTCAGGCATTTGAAAATTGCTCCCAAGGATGAACAAGACTTGTGGAGGTCCACAATTTTTTTTAATTAGATCTTAGCTGATTTGTTTTGATTTTCCCATGATTTCAAGCAAAGAGGCACTGAGTTTGAAGGTAGGCCTTAACCTGTTGATACACACCCCCTTTTTGAGCACAAACCAAGGAAATGACATACCTGAACTTAAATGGTTGTATTTACTGGACCCTTTGGAGTATGGACACAGTTGTAGTATCTTTTGAAAGAAGACACTTTATTTATATAAGTTTCATAATTAATATATGTTGTTATTTTGTATAAGTTAATATCCTTTACCTTTCTTTTTTAAGACAGTATGAGTGTTCACATCAAATATCGTACACATACAACATCTCTATTATTATTTAACTGGCTTTAAGATCTCTTTAGGTGCAACTTTGAAGTCAGCAAGACATAACATTATATAACAATATATGACATAACAATAATAAAAGTACCAAGACAACCCAGAAATAAAATGCTCTCAAAGCCAAAAGTCTAAAGAATTAATGTTTCAAATTTGAAGATGATCTAACAAAAAAATGAGATCCTGCAATCTTTTTTATCTGTAAAATCGTTGGAAGCATACAGAGTAGAATTAAGGCATAGTAAAAATTAATTATATATATATATATATATATATATATATATATATATAGAGAGAGAGAGAGAGAGAGAGAGAGAGAGAGAGAGAGAGAGAGAGAGAGAGAGAGAGCTCTATACATTTTTTTAAACTAATATGACCAAATGAAAAACTATAACATAATAATGGTAACATTTATATTTTTTGAATGTACCAAGTTAGAAGGTCCCCTGTATAATTAACAGCATGTAGAGAATGTTTGTCATATGTAAGCAAAGTGGATATTATAACTGAAATATAGCCAAATTAATCAGAATTGAATTGGAATCAGATCAATTTGAGAGCCTGTGTATCAGAATCTAATTACTTCTACTAACTTCCACCCTACATCCACACTCTCGAAACCACATAGCAACTCCTATGGAACTACCCAGAACACCCTGTCATTAAAGTTTTATTTAAGATCCAGTAAAGGCAGCAACTTCTTTCAAGGGACATCAAACGTTTACCTAAAGTAACTTATCCAGATGTGTAAAGCATATATGATAAAAGCAAATCATAGTTTAGATGCTTACAATTTATTATAAAATTATTTCTTCAACGAAAAGGTCTGGAATATTTGATTGCTCCCATTATAATCAATGAAGCTGTTAAAACTCCAAAAGCATGACTTCCGCAGCTTCTGTCATTATAATGATTGCAATCTATAAGGTTTTAAAGCCCGTAAAGAACTGGAAGCCTAAGTTATAATTCTATCAGGAAGACTTGCAGAACTAAGACAGTTACATCACTCCTTCATTAATTTATGTCATCCAATCATATAGCTACTTTCGTCTTACAGGTCCTATATTAGCCTATTGTCTCTGCCTTACTTTTGTGATGACATTGATTGAGACCTTCACGCTTCACCCCACCGCCACCAGCTAGGTCCCTGTCTGCGTTGGTAGCAGGATCTGAAGGTTGTGCAACTGTCTATCATCGGACTGTCGAATGGGGATTTGCCCAAATTATATTAATCTATTTTAATAAACATGTTAAATTCAGTATTGTCTTTGAGTCGTTCTGGTAGACTTAACTAGCCAGCTAGACTCTACCAATCAAACTAGCAATTAATTGGCAAACATTTGTTCACCTAACAGAGATAAAATGTGTGCTACATATTCTACAGATTGTATTACTGCAAGTCTCCCTTCAATGCTGCAGTTTTCATTTTTTTTCGGATATCAAAATAATTTTGGTTAGTTCCAGGCATCCATGAGGGAGCATCCAGCCACTGAACGACATGGTCCAAATTTCATTGCTGATATTGGATGACAATCATGTTAAAATTACCGCTACATGTCACAATGAATGAAGCGCCTCCAGCTGTTGTTTTGAATGAGTTTGACAACTAACCGGAAATGTTCCAGGAACAAAGACATCAATCTCAAACCAATGAATAACATTATGAAATGTTCTATACTTTTAAATTATTCTTTCTTAATATCCTTTACCTTTCTTTTTTTAAGACAGTATGAGTGTTCACATCAAATATCGTACACATACAACATCTCTATTATTATTTAACTGGCTTTAAGATCTCTTTAGGTGCAACTTTGATGTCAGCAAGACATAACATTGGGTTATTGTCTGAACTCTGCAAACATGTAAAGGATCATTTTGAATTAAGGGTCTGCATCTGTTTCCCTGTTTGTTCAACAAATCCCAGAATCTCAACCAGAACCAAAGGGGTCAAAAGTCCAGACAGCGTAGTACTCGACTGAAAAGAAAAGCCGCTAAGCTGAGTGCAAATTTACACAAAGTAAATCTTCACCACTTTCCGCTTGGATAAGCAGCTAGGTATGGCATTCTATTCCCTCTATTTAAAGAGTTTCCTCTTTAAATAGACTTAATCCTCCTTGTTGTCAGAAGTTTACAGAACTCTCCTCCACTTTTAATTAGACATGCAGTGGATGGTGACTGTAACTGTGCTGGAGGAAGCTAGCATCCACATTCCAGAAGAAATATAATTAATCAGAATAGAGGAAGCCCTTTTATACTACAGCATGGCTGAGTGTGGCCTCTGCTCACACTGTGGCAGAAAACTCCACTATTGACATAAATCTTACTCTTATGCTAATACAATCCTCTCTGCTGGGAATACTAATGGTAGTCTTCATTACTTAGAATCTTACTTCACTATTTAGAGTTATTGTAATGTTTCTTTTAAATATCTTATCAATATCCTCTAAACAAGCTCAGATGAGCTTGAGTCAGTTCTTAAATCTCATTCACTTTCACATGCCCAAATGTGGAATGGTGACAATACACGCAAGAACAATTTTGCGTAATTTCTTTTTCTTTTTCTTCACCTTTTATCCTTATATGGTATATGGTGAGATTATGTAAACAAAGACGTTGCATGTGCGCCAGATTCAAAAAAGTGAATGGGACTATTTTAAGCAAATTAACACTTAAAGCTGATTTGATATCCAGCTTAATATGCAGAGACAACTGTAAGCCATTTGTAGGTTCATTTTCTCAAAAACAAAAAACACGGTGTCTATGTGGCGCTATACAAATTCTTCTGTTTGATTTGAACGTCCCAATCATACCAACACAATGACATTGACTCAACCAATGGCATGAGTTGGGGGCGGGACTATCTGTTTGTTTGATCAACAGAAGATGGGGGCGTATTGAGAAAGTTGTTTAAAAACAACTTGGTGGTGCAGAAATTACACACTTTAGCTTTAAAGGTGAAGTATGTAAATTTTTTGTTAAAATACGTTCTCCTATCTCAGGTTATTATTCATTGACAACTATAAGTAAGCCATTTGTGGGTTTACCTTCCCTAAAAGTATAAATACCGAGCCTCTCAGGAGCTATCAAAACATTGATGTTTATATTTTGAGCGGCCCACTTTGCTCCACCTATCACTTTTTAGCTCAACCTATAGCGTAAGTTTGGGGCGTGGCTACATGTTCAGCTGAGGTAATTTGAACATCCATGGCAGATGTGTTACAAAAAAAAATGTATTCAGCTTTGCCTACAGATGATAAATCCAAAATTGTAAGACTTGCTAAAAGACACAGAGATAGAGAATGGAGTAAAACAAGAGTGAACATTGGCATCCCATGATTTTGGTGTTTGATGGAGACGCCAATCTTGCCGAGTTGCTTCTCAAAAGGTAAGCTACACTCATAGTATTTCCACATAAGTAAGCTAATTACTGTCGTGCCTCCCAGCTCCACCCCGCACAGTTGGATCTCCCTATCAACAACAAAAACAATATTGCCTAGTGCGCAAAAATGGTCAGAAATGGTGCTAAAATCGTTACACTTTGTAGTTACCAAAAGAGCCACCATATCTCATGTGCTGGATCCCCTGCACACCCAGCTGCCGTTCAATCCAGGTGGTCTTGTTTATTAAAACATTAAACATATATCCCCTTTTATTTAGTATGGCCAATTTGTTCATAGGGAATCAGAGAGCACAAGGGTGTAACGAGTCTAAGGGGTGTTGGCAAAGGTTGTTTGGAAACATACTTTATTTTTGTAATTCCTTTTGGTGCCACTACTAGATACTACACCTTTAACTTTCATTCTGTTTCTCACACAATGCTTTTGTATGGCCTCAGAACACATATAAATATATTAAATATAGTGAATGAGTGCACTCCAAAAAATAGCTCTTTGGCTGAACTTCATTCAGTTGTGTACAGTGGTTCTGTGTGTTTGAAATGACGTTTCTGAACTTTAAATTACTATGTAATCTCAACACAAACACTTTGTATAGAAATAAATTAAAACAAAATTAAACGTGTCAATTGTAACTCAAGTGAATATCAAATACATGATGGTTTAAAGCACCATAAAGGGAAGCGGGGCAGCAAAAGCCAGTCAGAATTTTTCTTCGGAGCCAAATGGTTGTACTTCAAGCAGCTGAATCACACTACTGTTTTACTCACCTCTATCAGCGAGAAGCGTGGCTGTTGGATCCGCACGGCGCATTTCCAGCTGGCGTTTCTCTCCCTGCATGCTGTGTAGCTCACGCCCCTGGGCCACGCCACTTAAAGACAGTGCTTCTTCCTGTGTAAAAGAGTATATTTTCCCTAAAAGAGCTTTTCCACTCACTGTAAGAGTCACAGGCGGTGTTGAACGTCCTTTTAAGGACGCGTCTTTTTCAAGATGCCCTTCCGCCCCTGTGTTGTTCCTGGATGCAGGCGATATCTCTCCAAGAATGACGGCCACAGACATTGCCTCGTGTGCCTGGGCAGCGATCACACTGAGGCGGCGTTCGTGGATGGTTCATGTTCTCATTGCGGCTGAAGTTGAATGCCTCTTCAGCCGCCCCCCGCGTCGCTCCTTCTTCCCACGGGATTGAGGATGACCCGGCTGGCGATGAAGACGATATGGGGATAACGACGGGCTCGGTTTCGCCGGGTAGATCCCCAAGAACCACCCACCCCCCGACACGCTCGTGTGCTTCCATCCGGGCAAGGGATGAACGCCACTCGTCGCTGGGCCAGCCGGCACTCTCCCTCGAGCCCCCGGGCTTGGATGATGACATCACCGCTGCATCGGAGAGGGTTCAGGCGTCTGATGCAGAAGACTCGATTGGGCTGCCGCCTTCTGGACAGCACACCCAGTCTGAGGCAGACACGCAGATGTCTGATATGCTTTCCCGGGCTGCTTCGAGCGTGGGTTTGGATTGGAACCCTCCCTCCTCCCCACAGCCTTCGCGGCTTGATGATTGGTACCTCTGCGCCCGGCGTCACTCACAAGTACCATTCTTCCCGGAAATGCATGACGAGCTGACGCGGTCATGGAGTGCACCTTTTACTGCCCATAATCAACCTGCTCGCTCGTCCGCTCTCACTACCCTGGACAGTGGGGTGGCCCTCGGGTACACGGAGGTCCCCCAATTGGATAGGGCGGTAGTGATTCATCTGTGCCCAGAGAACCCCAACACCTGGCGGGACCGCCCGGTACTCCCCTCCAAAGCCTGTAGGATGACGTCATCTCTGACCTCCAAAGCCTAAAGCGCTGCCGGACAGGCCGCCTCCGCCCTGCACGCCATGGCTCTCATGCAGGTCCATCAAGCCAAGGTACTTAAAGATCTGCACCTGGGTAGTCCCGATCCCGATGTGCTGCAGGAATTGTGCTCTGCCACCGACCTCGCTCTCAGGGCTATGAAGGTCACGGCGCAGGCACTCGGGCGAGCGATGTCCACCCTTGTGGTCCAGGAGTGCCACCTCTGGCTGAACATTGTTGAGATGCGCGACGTTGACAAGGCTAGGTTTCTCAACGCCCCCGTCTCCCAGCTCGGCCTCTTCGGCGGCACCGTCGACGACTTCACCCAGCAGTTCTCGGCGGTGAAGAAGCAGAAGGAGGCGATCTCACACATCACGCCGCTGCGCCACCCATCCAGTGCGCCCCGCACCCGCCTGCTCACCGAAAGAGCGATTTCCACACTCCCTGGGCCATTCAGCCGGTGTGCGCTGTTCTCAAGGCACCCCGGCCCTACAACTCTCCAGTCCCGGTTCCCTGGACGCAGCTCTTGTGCCTCCGGCCCCGCGACTGTCCATCCCCGGCAGGCCAGCGCTGACAAGTTCTGAAGACGCCTCTCTAGGACCTCTTCCTCAGTCGCTAATCCGCCCCCTGCTGGGTGTGCGGAACAAGGTAAGTGCTTTGAGTCTTTTCTCAGCACCTCAGCCTCAGGACGCTCTTTTGCCTCCCGACGCATCATTACCTGCTCCCCCCACCACGATGCCCCGCCCGGTATGTCAAATGAGGTCCCGTTAGTCCCCCTCGCACGGAGCTTGGACGCATGGTTATCGCTTCCCAATCCGTCGCGCTGGTTGGTCAGGACAATCCGACTCGGCTACGCGATTCAGTTCACCCGGCTTCCACCTCGTTTCAGCGGTATTCGCTCCACTCTATTGCGCAGCCAACAAGCCAGTGCCTTACAAGCAGAGAATTCCACTCTGTTCCTAAAGGATGCGATAAAGCCCGTCCCTCCAGCCGAGATGAAGAAGGGTTTCTACAGCCCTTACTTCATTGTACCCAAGAAAAGCGGCGGGTTGCAACCAATCTTGGACTTGCGAGTTCTCAACCGGGCTTTGCACAAACTCCCGTTCATAATGCTTACGCAGAAGCAGATTCTCACCTGCGTTCGACAGCTAGATTGGTTTGCGGCAGTAGACCTGAAGGACACGTACTTTCACATCTCTATTTTGCCACGACACCGACCCTTCTTATGGTTCGCGTTCAATGGCCAGGTGTATCAGTACAAGGTCCTCCCCTTCGGCCTGCCCCTGTCCCCTCGCGTCTTCACGAAAGTCGCAGAGGACGCTCTTGCCCCCCTAAGGGAAGTGGGCATCCGCATACTCAATTACCTCGACGACTGGCTCATCCTGGCCCACTCTTGAGAGTTACTATGCGCTCACAGGGACCAAGTGCTCAGGCACCTCAGCCGTTTAGGGCTTCAGGTTAACTGGGAAAAGAGCAAGCTCGCCCCGGTTCAGAGCATCTCTTTTCTCGGCATGGAGTTAGACTCAGTCTCGATGACAGCGCGACTCACCAACGAGCGTGTCCAGTCAGTGCACTTCGAGCCCGGCACAGCGGTTCCTCTAAAACGATTTCAGAGGCTCCTGGGGCATATAGCATCCTCAGCCACAGTCGCGCCGCTCGGGTTGATGCATATGAGACCACTTCAGCACTGGCTACAGACTCGAGTCCCGAGATGGGCATGGCTCCACGGCACGCATCGTGTGATAATCACCCCTGCCTGCCATCAGGCTTTCAACCGTGGACAGACCTCTGCTTTTTGCGGGCCGGAGTTCCCTTGCAGCAGGTGTCCAGATGTGTCGTAGTAACCACAGACGCCTCTTGACTGGGTTGGGGCGCCGTGTGCAACGGGCACGCTGCTGCTGGCACCTGGAAAGGTCCCCGGCCGCGTTAGCACATAAATTGCCTAGAGTTGATGGCTGTAATCCTTGCTCTATGGAGGTTTATTCCACTAATCCGAGGCAAGCACTTTCTGATTCGCTCAGACAGCCCCGCGACGGTATCGTACATAAATCACCAGGGCGGCGTGCGCTCTCGTCATATGTCACAACTTGCCCGCCATCTCCTCCTCTGAACTCAGCCGCAACTCAAGTCGCTGCTCGCCACTCACATCCCTGGCAACCACAACACGATGGCGGATGCGCTGTCGCGACAGGTTTCGCCCAGCGGAGAGTGGAGGCTCCACCCCCAGGTGGTCCAGCTCATTTGGGACCGATTCGGCAAGGCACAGGTAGACCTCTTTGCCTCCCAGGACAACTCCCATTGCCCGCTCTGGTATTCCCTGACGGACGCTCCCTTCGGGACAGACGCGCTGGCACACAGCTGGCCCCGGGGGCTGCGCAAGTCCGCATTTCCCCCAGGGAGCCTTCTTGAATCGGTGCTGTGCAAGATCAGGGAGGACGAGGAACAGGTCATCATGGTGGCCCCCTACTGGCCCACCCGCACATAGTTCTTGGAACTCACGCTCCTCGCGACAGCCCCTCCCTGGAAAATCCCCCAGAGGAAGGACCTTCTTTCTCAGGGACAGGGCACCCTCTGGCATCCGCAACCAGACCTCTGGAATCTCCACATCTGGCCCCTGGACGGGACGCGGAAGATCTAGTAGATCTACCACCTGCTGTCGTAGATACGATCAATCAAGCCAGCGCTCCCTCAACCAGGCAACTTTACGAACTAAAGTGGCGTTTGTTCGCAAACTAGTGTTCTTCCCGAGCCGAAGACCCACAGAGATGCGCAGTTCGGTCAGTGCTTCTATTCCTGCAGGACAGACTGGAGGGGAGACTGTCCCCCTCCACCTTGAAGGTGTATGTAGCTGTTATCGCAGCCCACCATGACGCAGTAGATAGCAAGTCCCTTGGTAAGCATGATTTGATTATCAGGTTCCTGAAAGGTGCCCGGAGACGATATCCTCCCTGGCCTAACCTGTTTCCCTCTTGGGATCTCTCAGTGGTCTTCTTGGGCCTTCAGAGACCCCCATTTGAGCTGCTTGATTCAGTCGAGCTCAAGGCCCTCTCCCTGAAGACGGTCCTCCTGATCGCGTTAGCCTCAATCAAGAGGGTTGGAGACCTGCAAGCGTTCTCTGTCAGCGACACCTGCCTGGAGTTTGGTCTGATGCTTTCTCATGTTATCCTGAGACCCTGATCGGGCTATGTGCCCAAGGTTCCTATGACCCCTTTCAGGGACCAGGTCGTGAACCTGCAAGCGTTGCCTCGGGAGGAGGCAGACCCAGCCCTTTTGTTGCTGTGTCCGGTGCATGCTCTGCGTACCTATGTGGACCGCACGCAGAGCTTTAGATACTCTGAGCAGCTCTTTGTCTGCTTTGGCGGAAGGCGGAAAGGGAACGCCGTCTCCAAACAGAGGCTAGCCCACTGGGTCGTTGACGCTATCACCTTAGCCTATCACGCCCAGGGCGTGCCCGCCCCCCGCAGATCCGAGCACACTCTACTAGAAGTAGACTAGGGCACCTCCCTAGCAGACATCTGTAGAGCAGCGGGCTGGGCAACACCCAATACCTTCGCTAGGTTTTACAATTAAAGGCTTGAGTCGGTCTCGTCCCGAGTTTTGTCAGGTCCGAGTCGGTAGAATTTGGTAACGCGGCACAAACGACCGGGTGTTCCGCTTGCATCCTGCGCCCTTCACCAAAGTGATCCAGTGCGCCTTCTGTCCCAGATCAGCCACTGAGCATCGCTGCCTAGATGTTTTTCCCCCCTAGACTTCTGGCCCGCGAATTCAGCAGAGCAACTCGTGGCTAGACCCTGTACGAGTCTCAGGGCTCTGTACTGGGGCCGGGCTCTACGGGCATAGTTCCCTCTTCAGGCTAACTCCCCGTGATTTATTTTCCACGGTACGGTCTGCCAATTCTGTCTGCCAACTTGACATTGGCCTTTTCTCAGGTTCAGAGGTACGATTCAGCGTCCGAGAAGACCCCTTGTGTCTCTCCCTTCGACACAACGTCTCGTTCCCTCTGTAGATACTGTAGAAATCAATAGAATTAAGTTGTGACAAAATGTTCCAGAAATGTGTAATTAAGTAAACTGAACAAACAGCAAAAATCCTTTACATTTTTAATTTTTTGTGTGTGGTAGAGATGACATTCATGGTCCTTTTATGTGCTTTTGAAGGTTTACAGTAACAATAGTGATCCTCTAATACATTATCCTTGTGTTTCATGGATGAAATTAGGACCGAAATGTCAATTTTTTTGGATGAGCTATATTTCACAGTAACATTGCTCCTGCAAGCATTATCGTTTTTTATTGATTCTTTTTTATGTTTTATAAGTGTGTAGGCCTAATTAAAGTTGTTGTATATTTATGTAACACAGAGAGTCTAAAGAAAATAACAGAACAATGTAGACCTAGTGACCAAAAGTTTATTAGATTTTTTTCCCAATGAAGTGGGAATATATTTTTTATGATTTCAAATTATTATTTTTTCTATTAGATTATTGGAAACACAAAAATATTCCTAGTTTCAAAGAAGGGTGTGCCAAAACAATAGCAATAAACTAACAGGACCCTGATGAGCTGATGAGAGAGAGAGAGAGAGAGAGAGAGAGAGAGAGAGAGAAGAACTTAAACCATGCTAATTTGGTTTTGCTGGTCTTAGCTGGTCTTTCAACCTGGTTTTTTGCTGGTTTTGGAAGGGTTTGGGCACTTGTAAAATGGCCAGTCTGGGAGATCATCTAGCCGACTAGCTAAACCTGCTCAACTCCAGCATAACCAGGTTGGGAGACCAGCTAGACCACCTTAAACCAGCTAAGACCATCTTCATCATCTTAAGCTGGTGGAAGCTGTTTTTTTCAGTAGGGGATGCCTAACAAGATAGAAATTAAGAGCTAAAGATAGCCATTGCTCAATGAGGGATTGAGAATTAGATGACATGAAGGCGTCAACTTGAAGTTAAAGTCAATACATTTAACCATTGTGATGAAATTCAATGTTATCATACCGATTTCTGTCATTTGATTAAACATAGAAACCAACTAATACCACAAAACATCCAGAATTCATCTAATCCATTGCCAATACTTACTATTGTTTGAGCTGTTGTTCCTTCCAAAAATGCTTCCTGGATGATTATATGAGGATGAATTTAAGACATGGAAAACATGTAAATCAAAGTTTCCCAAGAAAACTAATTTGAAACATTTTAATTTGAGAAAGTAAACCATGCAGAAGCAGCTAAAATATTCTATAAAATCCCACTAGTAGGAATGACACTATCCTTCTTTATCACTATTCTAATACACAACTGTACCCTTTATCTTCTATTGTTGCCAGGACCACAGCGAATGTAAGTGTGTTTACAATATTTTTCTTAGATTTTGTTATAAAAGCAGCTACACTGAAAAATACTCAATGACGTCATGCTAATTAGGAGCTCCTCTGAGCTCACACAGACCCCCAGTGGTGGGACAGTGTCATTACACACTGCCTTACAATATGCAAGATGTCAATAAAAATGTGTCTCTGGAATCAGTCATTTAATATAATTACACTGATTTACATAAGTAAATACACCACAATTAAAAACAGAGATGTTCTCTGAGAGAAAGACTATTATTTATGTGTGCAGAAATCAGATGGTTTGCACCTGTGTCCCTCCTTCGCTTCATGGGGTCTTGAGCAAAAACAATAAAAATAAAATGCAAATGAGTCTTTTGTTTACCAAGAGATGAGTTAATTTGGCGAGACACACATTACATGTCTTTCTGGACAGTGATTTTTGGAGCGGGCTGGATCCAGGACCGCTCAGTGTGGCTGCACGGAGCCAAGAGCTTGTCATCGATGACGCTCTACCATCTCAGCTTTTCACACAGAGTCAAGGCCACAGCAGGAGCAACATAAAAGAACTGCGGGATACGAGCACATTTACTGACATCTGAGCCAGGGGCCATTTAGTTCTAAAAGACGAGCAATCCTGAGGCTCATCCTAATTGCAATGAAACTACTGCAGGTTCTTATCAGGACCTGATTTCACAGCCTCTTGTGCTTGTTTTCTGATGGGGTATTTTTTTTCTCTTCAAACCAGCCTACTAATATGTAACATTATTTTTCATCATAATATTAGCAGTAGAGTACAATCAATGAAAAATACACCATATTTTCAGTTCTCAGAGAAAGGTTTATTTTTACCCGCATATTCTGTTTGGGGTCTGAGAGACGTATTTAACATAAACGTATCACAATGACTTTTTTCTACACTTATGGGAACTGATTATAATAAAATTTCCATCTTGATAACATTGATCACACACCCTCCATGATAAATGTTGTGTTTTTTTGGGGGTCTCAAAGACAGATCTAAAACACGATTGGCTGGAATAGGCTACACTGTTGCAGTACACGCCCCATCAATGTCTATTAGGCTTTGTTTGTCAATGGTAACACTTCACATTATGTATATGCAGTAATAATAACAGCGTGCATACAAAGGGTGACTTTCATACAATACCTGCCATATAGTGAGCCATTTTATCTCCCGTTTTATACTGTAAATACTTAATAAAACGTATTACTTAACAACATTAGTTGCCTTTGATAATATACCTTAATGTAAAATGGATGCATATGAAGCATTTATTAAGGAGCTGGCAACATCTGTGTACATAACGTTCAGTAAGGTTTAATGGTCATCAGGCTTTATTATATGATTTATTCTGTGAATGAGCATGAAGACATGAAAAGTGTTTTGCCTTGAGGTAACAAGGACTATGTAGGTAATTTGGGACAGCACTCGGAGTAAAATAATCACTCCTTTTAATCTCACTTATGATTTATTTTTTTCGTGAAGTCGTGAAGTGTTTGATTAATGTAGTATGAATACGCATATTATTAAGTATTTAGAACATGTAAGTTAAAATGCACAGTATTTAGCAAGTATTGGATGAAAGTTGCTCTTTTTATACAGTTTAGTATAAATCATTTATAAAGCATTTGTAAATGACGCATTACTCCTTAATCAATCCTTTAAATTTTCACATCCTTTACCCATCCCCATGCCATCCCATATCGCCTCCTACTGCGCTGTTCTGCAAATATGATTTATTATTTATTTTCCTTTGCTTTATCCCTCCCTTTTTTCATTCTTCTCCCTGCTCAGTAGGTGGCGATATGCACATAGAATGCGAATCTGCAAAAATCAGAAGAAGGAAAAATTGGTCCTCTAGTAAACGTGCATAAGGGCTGGTGAAAGTGAAGATTTATTTGTAATTAAATTACAAGACTTAATTATTTATCTATTTCACACCCAGTACCACCGCTCCCAACCTCTTAGGGGGGCACAATTTTACCCATGGTGGGCACCAAAAAGTCCACTGAATGCCCTTCCCCGCATGTATTACGTTATTGAAGAGCCGATAGTGGTCGCAAAACATGCTCTCTGACATCACATCGCTCTCGCATATCTCCCTGACAGACGATTGCTTTGCGTGCACTCACACCCCCAACCCAGCAGTGGCTCTCGTAGTGCTTCTGAAGATATGGATTGAACCACTGGAGTCGTATGTATTACTTTTATGCTGCATTTATATGCTTTTTGGTGCTTCAAAGTTCTGGCCAGCATTCACTTGCATTTTATGGATCTATGGAGCTGAGATATTCCTCTAAAAATCTTTGTTTGTCTTTGCAGAAGATAGAAAGTCATACACATCTGAGATGGCATGGGGTGAGTAAATGAGAGAGTTTTCATTTTGGGGTGAACTTTCAACAAGGGAACATTAATGTTACAAAGTGTTACCAAATCAACGTTATTATTGGACAACAGTACCTTTTCTGTGAAGAACATGTCTACTGCGTGATACAGGGGATTAAACTCAAACAATATCTGACAAATGGGTTTTGATTAGGTCAGATGAACAAACTGAACGTATTGCAAGTGAACACGTGCAGAAATTTTCAAATGATTACATCATTATTGAATAATTATTCCATTATTGACTATTCCACATAGTAAATACTGTATCTGGGAACTAAACTATAAAAACAGTAAAGTCAACCTCAAAGTATCATCAGATTGAAGTTAAAGATGTCCAGATGTGTCTTGAAATGTCAGAGAAAAACATGTAAACGACGCTCACCAGTAAAATCAACTCCACGATCTCTCTGGTCCGCAGGTGCGCACATGGCATGTTTTCAAAGAACATGTGGGTGCAAGACCCTCTGTTTCTAATGACGATGTAATCTGAGCTCGTCGTCCGGTAATCCTGACGATGAATAGAAACAAACTGCAGCTCCGATCACTCCAATGTAAATCCACAACAGTGCACACAAAGCATAGTGTCTCAGACTAAAGGAGCTACTGGGCCTTGTCGTTGAGGCGAGAGAGAAAATCGGATGTAAAAATGTATAATCTTTGAATAGATTGCCTGATTTCTCCTTCATATTTTGCCAGTGGGTCATTATACACAGTAGGACGTCGTGAGCTACAGATGTTGAATAAAGAACTCGCGTTATGCAACCACTGTAGGCTACTGTAGCTATGCAGCCATGCTTTGAGACACTTTGTTTTTACTTGCAAGATTCAAGAAGCTTATTGGCATGGTAAAAAATGTATATGTGTATTAGACTATTGCACGTGCATACACATATTTGAGTTTTATGCTTTATTTGCATGGCAATTTCTACATTCCTAATGCCAAATCATATTCAGATTACATGCAAATAGAATATCGTGCAAAACTGAATTAAATTATCATGCAACAGGGCAATATATAAATCTCGTTCTCAATGGTAAGGGTAACTGGTACAATAACGTGTACTTATTAGTTACAAAGCAACGTCTCGTCTCATTCCTCTGTGGTGAGTAGTGATCTACTGGTCAGGCAGGAGAAAACATGCTGTTGATCTGCTGCTCAGAAACTTGGTTTGAAAAAGAGCCCCGCCCTCCTTCTGCCTCTCCTGGAGCCTTATAACCAGATGCCTGTTCTTCAGACGCAGATACCCAAGAAAGGCACTGGACTTGAGCACACTTACCCGCTACTAGATCCTGGAGAGCAGACAGAAAGAAACCTGACGGAATATACACATTTGTTTTATTCCAAGTGAAGCATCTTTTCTAAAGAAGACATGGATTTTTTGAACCACAGCTACTTGAGTGCGCGTACCCCGTACGATTACACCTTTAATTTTTGGAATGACTATCTCGGGCTGTCCACACTGGTCACGAAGAACAACAAGCACAGCGTCCCCCAGAGTCCCAACTCCATCACGGAGTCTCTGAAAGCAACGCTGGGCTTGGATGACACGCCTCCGTGCCCGTGCGTAATCGCGGCCGGAGGCGAAGGCGAAAGCGGCGGACATCTAGACTCCTGCTGCTGCCCTCCGCCAGCCTCCATCTCCATCCTGGACCTGAAAGAGCGCTTCTCCATCCTTAGCCCCTTCCAGAGTCAGAACCAGGGCACGGGAGGGCTGCTGTCTTCCTCGCAGGAGCGGGAGATGGGCATCGGAGGGGGGTTCGCCGGGTTCGACCTGTTCGGCGTGGAGAGGAAGATGAGGAAACCAACTGCGCGGAATAAGCAGGAGCCCAAGATCTGCGTCTTCTGTCGGAATAACGGCGCGCCCGAGGAGGTGTACGGCTCGCACGTCCTGAAAACCCCGGACGGGAGGGTGGTGTGCCCGATCCTGCGGGCGTACACATGCCCCTTATGCAGCGCCAACGGGGATAACGCGCATACGATAAAATACTGCCCTCTCTCCAAAGACCAGCCTGCCCAGAGAGTGTTGAAGGGAGGCAGAGCTGTGGGTGGTAAGCGAGTGAAAATCTTCTAAAAAAGACTGATGAAATAGCCTACACTTACATTTATTGCACTGAACATTTTCTTTCAGATGATGACTGTTCTGATTGCGGCTTTAAGAGTCTTAACTACTAGGCTACAGGACTTATTAAACAAATACGATATCAATGTTTCGTTGAGAATACAAAAAAACAAAACAAAAAAAAAATCTCTTATATTTTTATAGATTCTTTATTTCCATAGTTTATTGCATATTATTCATAAAAAGCTATTTTTTCCCCTTTTCGCGCATAGGTTTTAGATGTTTATTCATTGAAAGTCACAATTCATAGTCACATGTTTTTGTGAAATAAAAGATGTTATTTTTGTTGAAATGGGAAACGTGAATGATGGCATTTATATCCACTCCAGAGGAGCTGCTCTTCTGTTGAACTCAAGTATTTTCTTTAATGTAGGCTAAGCCAAGCTTGCACTTCGTTTTGTCTTTTAAACCAAAGTTTATTTTGCCATTAAGCAATTTGACGAATGTTCCACGTCTTCATTTAATTGACATGATTCTGAACTGATGTTGGAAGTCCCATTCCACTCTTCCTTTAGAGTCCACATCATAAATTCCCTCCTTCCCTCCGGGGCCTAACATTTAGTACGCGCACGGACGCGCACAGCAACACAATAGAGTCTCTGTTGCGTGTTCATGTTCTCAGCATAACTTCATAATAAGCCAAATTATTTCCAACCCCACTGACTGAGCCAGACGTAGGCTAGGTTACATTTTACATTACTGAGCTCCATGTTACTCATATTACATGTAAATATAATTAATAAAAATAACACTGAGTGAATTTACAAGCAGCTCCATTACATTTTAAGTACATGTTGCTCATTAGTATTACTCAGTACTTACATATGTAATTAGACTGTAGCATGAGCACACTGGTGTAAAGTGTTACCATAGGCTATTTTCTTTTCACCCAGAACTCTTTAGAGATGACTATGAGGGGCACTTTCGATGTTTACACCCCGAGTAAGGGGAACACACACTGGAGAAAAAATACAAATCCTATGGGTGCCTCTCTTTAGCTCAAAATGATCTGCTCAACCATTGTCACAAAGTCCACATTTCTCCAAAACATCCCTGGTGTGCAAGGGGAAAAGAGAGAGGTTTATGACAAAAACAAAAACAGACCAGTTTGATGATTCTCAAAGGGTCCATGATGGAATCTAGCACGTATGAATGTTCTTAATAAAAAAAGCTTTTTGTAAAACAATGCATTTGCCCCTTTTTGCATTATGTACAATAATAAATTCCCAAAAAAGCAAAAAGAAAAAAGGATGCAAAATATTGTGAATGTACAATTGACACTTACAGGACTGCACATTTCTGACCATTATGTTTACCAAAGGAATTCAATTTGAATGAAGTAAGGAACATAGATTTGCTGTATTGTAAATAATTGCCAAAAAATTGAAAACGAATTAAGTGATGATGTCTATTCAGTGTTTTACCGTTTAAAAGTGACTTTAGAGGGAACTACCTCACCAGGATTTTGTACTTACATGTAAAATGTCAACAGCAGTTTATTAATATAGTGTGCCATTTATAACAAGGGTTTATAATAGTATTTTTGATCTTTGTATAACATAATTGTATTTTTTTCCAGTGCATTCTAGAGACGAAAGTGAAATTCCAATAAGCTCTAAGCATTGTTTGCTAATAAATGACAGCTGTACATATGAATAAAGATATCATACATTTTAAGTTGCAGTTTTATTTTACATTCTTGGTTGGTGACAGACAGAGAGAGAATCAAATGTTGAAGACATCAGACAATTTGCCACTTTTAACTGAGGTTTGTAATGAAATTAAAAGAGTAAAAAAAGAAACACTGTTGAATATTCTTGTTTATATTTTGTCACAATACCCTGTATGCTGCTGTGCAGAAATTAAAGAGATGAATTCACTAGATAAATAAACAGCTTATGAAATGGTTTAACTGCTGCTTTCATGTTGTCATCCATGCCCAACTGTGGATTGTGTTTAGCAGACCAGTGTGCAATTTTCACAAGAAGAGTCTTTGTGCATCCCACCATCACCACCAAATGCCTCCGTCCACCTCTGCAGACTCTTTGTTCCTTCATAAATAGCACAGACATCAGAAGTGGAGAAAAATTCGATCAACATTTGAGTATTGTGGCTTTTAGTCCATGTCTGTTAAATTTGAGGCCATTTATATTCTAGTGTACACTTACATTTGACAAAATGACATTAATTTACATTAATGGCTCATTTGTTAAGGGTTTATAAGGGGTTTGTTAATGACTTGTTAGTATATATACATGGTTTAAAAGGGGTGTTATAACATGGATAAAAAGGGTGAATGTCATGCAATACCTGACAAATAGTGAGACATTTTTACTCGCATGTCATAAATGCTTTTCATATTTGAATTAGCTTTCCTAGGAAAACAGATAAAAACTATAGATGACTCACCTTGCACTCGGGAATGTGAAACTTAGTTTGGTAAATAACTGAAGCCCCTCATTCTACGCCACCCGTGACAGTGATGTCATCACTTGAACTCTGACCCTCCCAGAGAACGGCGTCTGCAAGAGGGCAGAGAGCGATCTTGTGGCCCATCTGCTTTTTTCTCCGCTCCACTGTTGGCAGGCCCCAACACATGTTTCTTTCCATCCTTTCTTCTTTACTCATCTTTCAGAGACACACAGCTAAGACACTTCATTAAAAATGGATAAATACAAAGTGCAATAGGGATTTATATTACAGCAGACAGTTGCAGAGAAGCCTGGTTGGTATACGGTCTCAGACACACTTAGCACACACATGAGCGTCTGGCTAACAGCCTTTATTCCCGTTACTGCAACCAATTTTCAGTGCATCAGAGAGGATTTTTATAATTAAGTTAGTTCCACCATTTATTCTCAGAATCTTATCTGATTTTAGCAAGGAAAATAGAGAAGGAAAGAAGATTTTTTTTTACATCAGAGCCTTGAACATGCTCTTTACTGATTCCCCTTTTAGACGTTTATGGATTAATGGAAGGTTATAGATTCGTACAATGTCTACTCTCTGTTTGTTGAGACTGAACTAAGACCACACACTGACCATCTGTGAACAAGCCAATGAGACATTTGAACAGCATTAGAGTCTGTGATAACTATGACATTTGGTCCACGTCCGTTTGGACGTGTTTCATTATTTCGAATAGTATTATTCAACCATAAAAATGAGGCCTGTTCATCCATCTTCTCTTGAAACATGCAGGTGCCCCAAAGAGAATCTACAAACTTAAACCACACATAAAAATGTATGAATGTCTTTGCATTAAATAACACAATGTGAAACTGCATGGCATTTGTTTTACTGAAAGATAGCACAAGTCATTTCAGCAGGGTTTTAAACAATACAACAACAGATACAGTATACTGTTCAAAATGAAGTCAGAAGGTATTAAGACACTGTCTGGTTGTCAAAGAAAGTGATGGATAGTAAATGTGATGAACTCTGCTGACAGGAGACTTAAGCTGTGGGCATGAAATTATGGTGTTCAGGCATACACTCGAGTAAAGGAAAAAAATGTAAATAGCTGTGAACTTGTTTTTTAAGTCATTGCTAGCAACTCTTTAGTCACCCACTAGAGGGGCAATCTAACTATGGCCCCCCTATTCAAGCGAACTTCACACATCCTGGTTGGCTGCGGCTGCAATGATCACATTAAGCCAACTAAAGACAGAGATGGTGTAAACTGTTCAGCAACGTGTCTAAACAATAGTGTAGGGTGTAATCTGATTACAAAGTAATTAGTTACTGTGATCTAATTACATTTTAGTCAGAAAGTAGTGTCAAATTTACAATAATTTAAAATCAGAAGAATCCGAATCAGAATGAGCTTTATTGCAAAGTATGCTTACACACACAATGAATTGGTCATGGTAACAGAAGCTTAGAGAATGCAACCGTAAATACGTGCATACAAACCTATACATATAGTGACATATAATATATATATATATATATATATATATATATATATATATATATATATATATATATATATATATATATATATATATATATACAATGGAGCAATAATGTTGTTTGAATATTTTATATACATTTATGTGCAGGTGATGTAATGTATTGAAGAATAGGTAGGATATGTTAAAGAATATAAATGAAATATGGATATATATCGGGGGTAGTTTTAACTGTTCATGAGGTGGATGGCCTAAGGGAAAAAACTTCCTGTGCCTGGCTGTTCTGATGCTCAGTGCTCTGTAGCGCCAGCCAGAGGGCAACAGTTCAAAAAGGAAGTGTGCTGGGTGAATGGGGTCAAGAGTGATTTTACCAGGCCTTTTCGGCACTCTGGAAGTGTACAGTTCTAGCAAGGTGAGTAGGTGAGTACCAATAATCCTCTCAGCAGTCCAAACTACGAGGCGGCCATCAATTTTATAAGCCTTATATATATATATGATTATATAAGAATTATTATTATATAAAAACTATATATAAAATTGAATTGAATAGAACTTAAAGTCAGTAATTTTTATCTGATTACATTATATTACTTGGGTTACACATATATCTAAACAAAGTAATAATAAAAGTAATCTGATTACTTCTGAAATTTGTTTGGATTACATTTTTGAGTTACAGTGCTAAACAACAACAGCAACAAAAATATGACAGTGGTGTGTCTGCGGACGAATCTTCGAACAAACCCATAAGTCTTGCCACCACAGGTGTCGATGAACAGTCTGCGTCAAGTTAAGGGCTTTCCTTAGAGACGGCTTCATGCACAAACCAAATGCCTAGGTGCATTAAAATGACAGAAGTATAGCAAAAATTATAGCAATTATAATTCACATGCATCATTATAAATAACGAACCACATCCGCATTGTGTTGTATGTTCCGAGGTGCTTGCAAATTACCTACGCAACTAATAAGGCACTACTAATACACTTTATAATAAACTAATCAACACCTGAAATTCAAAGTTAATCCAGTTGACTTTTTCCACCGTAAAAAGGCAGGGCTGAAAAAACAAAAAGTTAAGACCTTCCAAACCACAGTGCGGAGCCGCGTTTAAATAAATATATGAAAAACAAGTATACCTATATGTCTGGTATTGAAACAAAGATTGAAGTAATATGCTCTCAGAAAAGACCAATGAATATGGTGAGCTAAGGTTTAATATTATAGTATAAAATACTGTATAAATGTAAAGTTTTATATTAATGTGATTAGACAAAACTTAAATTCAAATTAGACAAATGAAGAGGGGTGCATGTCCTGACGGGTTGAAACCCCCTGTGTACACTTGTGAACTGTAAGGTGCTGAAAGTAATTTAAGCTGTTCTAGAATTTCCACAAACTGAGCTGTTGGATAAGACATGCCCCCTCTTTCAAAAACCCTGCACTCCAAAGATACAAAATGAGCTTTATTGAGGCCGACATCAAGCAGAAACAGTTGTCAAAAACATCAACAGCAAAATAGCACCCTCAACTGATAACTGTTATGAGCAACATGGCATAAAAATGGCATTAAGCCTTAAAAATTAACTGCAAATACATTACTATGAGAATGCAGGCAGAACGTTAGAGACCGCGCGGCCTGCCGGCAATTTTTTATTTTGCATTTTTTTGCTGTTAACAGAGTCAGAGTCTACAGCTGTCAAAGAGATTGGTGCGATATCGCATGACACTTATTTCATGAATATCTTTCAGGGTGTAGGATTTTTCCATGAAAAAATTGCTTACGGCAACTTTAAGGGGAACTGACTTCATATATCAACTAAAACTAGATAGGTGAAGCTTGTCAAGACAAACTTTGATATTGGCTTGTTGGAAAGTTCAACAATAATAATTAAAAAAAGTTTGAAAGTTAAAGATTTTTGATCACCTGCTGTGGGAAAATTCTAATCATTTGGAAAAGTCATAGCAGCCCAAGACAGAACAGCCTGAATGTCTGTGCCAAGTTTGGTGAATGTAGCTTGAAAGCTCTAGGAGGAGATACAGTCAGAAATGTAGGTCTTTTTAGAAATCTATAGTTTGGAAAAATATTAAAAACCCTAAACTATGCCTCTAGAAATAACGGCATGTTGGTTTGTCAAGCCAAAATAATGACATTTAAGACCAGTTGTTGAAAAGACAATAGAAGATAGTTCTAAGAGAAAAGGTCTAACATAATTAGTTTACAGGTGATGCTTGATTTGATAGTGATGTGTTGTCTAATGAAATTACATTAAAATATTTTGAAGAATGTGTCTTAAGTGACCAAATGCTTCTTGGGGCTAGGTTAACTTTCAAATTTGGCATTTCAGAATGGGCAGAGAGACATATAAAGTAGTCAACAAAGTAGTAGTTTGAACAGATGGGACATTGTCTACCACAGCTACTGTATGATCATACGTACCCTCAACCTGTTTTCAAGGAAAAAAGAGGTCAGCCTGTTCCCAATGAACAACTTTGAAAACGAGAGGTGAATTTCATACAAACCAGTCTTAAACGCACTCCCTAACCTGGTTGAAGCGTATGCAGTTGTACATGGTAATCAGGGGTGTGACCTTGGGTCTGTCTGCATGGCATCCGGCCCTGTTTGAGCATTCTGAACTCTCTTAGTCTTGGCTGCGGGCCAGCTGGATCCATTGAGCCCCGTACTACAGTCCTGTCTCCCCTCAACCCTGCTCCAAACGGAAACTTCCAGGGCTTTTCTACAGAATGGAAACATATGCTGGGAAAGGAATGGAAACACGATTGTGTGTATGCTTCTCTGTAGCCTTCTGATGCTTACACAATGGTATCGTGCCAGTGGTTGCATATATGTGGCTGAATGTTTTGGATTAGGTTTGAGTTCTCAGCCCGGGAATTGGTTGGATGGGTGAGCTTGGTTATAAAGCTTGGTTTGTGCCAGTTTTTTAGGACAAAGAGCAAACTCTCTCTGTATTTCTTGGAGATGAAAGAACATAGCTGTCATTACTCATTTGAACAGCCATTGAGTTTAAGTGTTTGGCTATACGGTATAACACAATAACTGGAATTCTTATTTAGTCGAAAAGGTCTCTGTGGTCTTTAAGTCAGAATGCTTGAACTTGAACTCTTAAGTAACTAGAACAAGTTTTCTTTCACATGATTTCCCATGAGTTTTTGTTTCACTGTGCGGTAACAAACATACATCAAATGAGATGACCCATGATCTACTGAACCAAAGTATAGATTGCCTTTCTTGAGAAACATTTTTGTTTTTTTCTCCAATCTTTCCTTAATCCTCCTTTGTTGTTTCGTGTTCTTTGGAGATTTCAAGAGTCTACACAGTGTTGACAATATGATTACATCTAGACAGTTAGCTGTAATGAAGTTATCAAGCAACTATAATGTGGAACTGTGATTTGTTGTCACTGGTTTTGTGGTGTTGCAGAGCTCATTGATGTTTCTCTCATGATATGGGTGGTGTAAGGATATGTAGACCATGTGACTCTGGCAACAGTTGGTCTTGCGGTCATTTCTCCTCTAATTTAGATGGTTATTTGCCTGGCTCATGGGTTGAATGCTACGTGAGAAGGACAAAACAGCCTCTGGAGGGTAAAATCTGCATTTTGTGGAACATAAACCCCATCTTAGAGCATGATATGAACGAAATCCACCATTTGTGGATACAAATACACACATGCAAACAGGCATACATTGTTGGGCTGCATTTCCCAATAGCGATTGATCTTAAAGTTAAGAGCGTTTTCTATGAGCAGTTTTACGAACGTTCGTTATTAGTGTTTCCCAAAACTACAGTTAACATGAATGACATATTGTGGTGATGTGCTTTAAGTGCTACTTATAGAGCCGCTGTCCATGTGACAGTGCTGATATGTGACCATATAGTGTTGCTCGTCATTGTAACTTCATCATATTTGTGCATAATTTACCAAGCTAAAAAAAATATATATTTTTAAATTCTTAAAAATTCTACCTCATATTTACATATTGTTTTTAGAATAATCTTTTACACAATCTGCTTCCATAATAAGGTGTGCATTTGTACTATTTCGTTTTCACAAATTCCTCTCGATACAAAAGCTTCCAGGATTAAGTCAAGTCAAGTCAAGTCAAGTCAATTTTATTTGTATAGCGCCTTTCACAACACACATCGTTTCACAGCAGCTTTACAGAAGTTCAGCATTAACAGACGATAAAAATGTAATGTCTATAAAGTCGATAAATCATCATCCTTGTGCAGGGCTCCAAACTGCGACTAAAAATGGTCCTATTTATGACCAAATAAATTTATTTGCGAGTGTAATTTCTGTCAAGGTCGCCATTGGCGACAGTAAAAATTTACTCCCTTTGATTTTAAAATTTGCATTACATTTCCCGAGATACATTACAAAAGTTTATATCAAAGAAATAGCGGGGAAAACAGAGTTCATTGCAGGAACTAACCATTTAAAAAAAAAGAGACTGTGAGAAAACACGGTGACAGTAACGAGCATAAAAAATGCACGTGATCACATAATTGCGAAGAATGCTCCACTGACTACACTGTTAGCACGTGCAGTTTTTCTTGCATGTGAGCTGCGGGACGAAAAGGAATGGAAGGAGTTAAAAATGAAAATATTTGGCGCCTGTTTTTCCCCCTATAGGAGCCAATGGCTCCTTAATTGATTTTTTGTTTGGAGCCTTGTTGTGGAATTAGATAAGATATGATTCTTTATAGTGTTTAAAAATAATTAAATAATAATTGTATTAACCCCAGTGAGCAAGCCAAAGGTGACTGTGGCAAGGAACACAAAACTCCAAAAGATGATGGTTAATGGAGAAAAATAACCTTGGGAGAAACCAGACTCACTGTGGGGGGCCAGTTCCCCTCTGGCTAACATCATGAATAATGTAAATAAGAATTATTTATAGTTAAAAAACATGATTTAAAAAAATTATTAAACTTATTAAGTGCTAAGGGTCAGTATTTAGACAGTGATTGTGTTTGAACTGCAAGATTAGTGACCAGTGTCTTTGAAGTCCATCCTTGATTAAATTCCAGAAGTTCACTTAGATGCAATTGTCCTTGTTTGGCTGATGAAGGCTTTTGTTGGCAATAATTAGTCTATGTATCCCATTTCAAGATCGTAGTCCATGGTGATGGGGCATCTGAAGTCTCCGTGAGAGGCTGGATACAAACTGGAGCTGACGAACGCTATTTACCTCGGGATTGGCGTCCCGAGATAACAGCAGAAAAGCAGATGGGAAATAATTAGCATAGCTGACGTTCATAATATTAATGCATTATAACTGATTCAGCAGTAGTATAAAAAGTAAGCATTATGTGAATGCTTGGTTAAAGAGATGTGTCTTTAATCTAGTTTTAAACTGGGACAGCGAGTCTGAGCCTCGAACAATATCAGGAAGGCTATTCCAGAGTTTAGGAGCTAAATGTGAGAACGCCCTCCCTCCATTAGTGGACTTAGATATCCTAGGTATGACCAGAAGCCTCGAATTTAGTGATCTTAAAGAGCGCGATGGATTGTATGGCGATAGAAGATCCGTTAAATACACCGGAGCTAAACCATTTAGGGCTTTATAGGTCAGTAGTAATACTTTGTAATTGATACGGAACTTAATAGGTAGCCAGTGTAGAGATGATAAAATCGGTGTTATATGATCATATTTTCTTGACCTAGTAAGAACTCTAGCGGCTGCATTTTGGACTAACTGTAGCTTGTTTATTGAGGATGCAGGGCAACCAGCTAATAAAGCATTACAGTAATCTAGTCTCGAGGTCATGAATGCATGAACTAACTTTTCTGCATCAGAAACAGATAGCATGTTACGTAGCTTAGCAATGTTTCTAAGGTGGAAAAAGGCTGTTCTCGTAACAGATGAAATATGATTTTCGAAAGTCAAGTTGCGGTCTAGTATAACACCCAGGTCTTTTATTGTAGTGGATAATGTAACAGGACATCCTTCTAAATTAAAGTTGTATTGTAAGAGATTTTGTGGGTAGTTTTTTGGACCAATAAGTAATACCTCCGTTTTATCGGAATTTGATAACAGGAAATTACGCGTCATCCAGCATTTTATATCTTTAAGACACTCTGTCAAGTTAGATAAGTTAGTGTTTTCATCTGGTCGTGATGAGATATATAATTGAGTGTCATCAGCATAACAGTGGAAATTAATTCCATGTTTTCTTATAATTTTACCAAGTGGCAGCATATATATTGAGAATAATAGAGGGCCTAACACAGATCCTTGTGGCACTCCATAGTCTACTGACGTTATTTTCGATTTTTCCCCATTTAAACAGACAAAATGGTAACGGTCTGATAAGTAGGATCTAAACCAGCTTAATGCCTGTCCCTGAACACCAGTGTAGTTTTGTAGTCGATCCAAGAGTATTTTATGATCTATAGTGTCGAACGCAGCGCTAAGATCGAGTAGAACTAATATTGAGATGCAGCCTTGGTCAGAAGCTAAAAGTAAATCATTTGTAATTTTAACTAGCGCAGTTTCTGTGCTATGATGCGGTCTGAATCCTGACTGAAATTTTTCATAGATATCATTTTCTTGCAAGAAAGAGCACAATTGAGCAGGCACAACTTTTTCTAATATTTTAGACATAAATGGAAGATTTGAGATGGGTCTGTAATTTGCTAGGTTATTTGGATCTAATTGTGGTTTCTTAATGAGAGGTTTTATAACTGCCAGCTTAAATATTCTTGGAACATGACCTAAAAATAAAGACGAGTTAATAATATTGAGAAGAGGCTCTTCCACTACAGGTAACACTTCTTTCAGTAGTTTAGTGGGTATTGGATCTAGTAAACATGTTGTTGTTTTAGATGCGATGATAAGTTTATTTAGCTCTTCCTGTCCTATAGTTGTAAAGCGGTGTAGTTGTTCTTGAGGGGCGATAATTGAGGCTGAATCATAAGACACCATAAAAGATTGTACATTAACAGTTGTGTTTATAATTGTGTTTCTGATGTTTTCTATTTTCTCAGTGAAGAAATTCATAAAATCATTACTACTAAACTGTAACGGAATATTTTGCTCAGGTGATCTCTGTTTATTTGTTAGTCTAGCCACGGTGTTAAATAAGAACCTTGGATTATTTTGGTTATTTTCTATTAGTATGCGGAGGTGCTCAGCCCTGGCTGTTTTTAGAGCCTTTTTGTAACGTGACATACTGTCTTTCCATGCGATTCTAAAGACCTCTAAATTAGTTTGTTTCCATTTACCCTCCAAGTTACGAGTTTCTCTTTTGATAGCATGCGTAGCACTGTTGTACCATGGTGCTCTAGTTTTTTCTCTAAACTTTTTTAATCTAATTGGTGCAACAACTTCTAATGTACCAGAGAAAATGGTGCTCAAACTGCTAGTCATTTCCTCTAGTTCATCTGTTTGTTTGGGTTCACTGAGCAGCTGAGATAGATCAGGTAAGCTATTTGAGAATCTATATATTGTGGTTGGAAGGATTGTTCTGCTTGGTCGATAACGTGGCGCAATATGACAGATTTCAGTGGTACGTAGTATGCAAGTTACCATGTAATGATCAGTGACATCATCATTTTGCGGTATAATATCTATATCGGTTGGATTGGTTCCATATGATATAATTAAATCTAGCGTATGATTTAGGCGATGAGTGGGACCACTGACGTTTTGCGTGACCCCGAAGGAGTTTAACAAATCTGTAAACGCAGCCCCTAGCGCATCATTTGTGTTATCTACGTGTATGTTAAAATCTCCAACAATTATTGCTTTATCGACATTGACCAATAGATCTGATAGAAAGTCTGCAAACTCTTTTAGGAAATCAGCGTAAGGCCCTGGAGGTCTATATACGGTAGCCAAGGCTAGAGATAATAGGGATTTTTTTCTTACATCTGAGAGTGTAACATTTAGCACAAGTACTTCAAACGAATTAAACCTGTGACCTATTTTCTGAGTAACATTAAGAATATCTCTATAGATTGTTGCAACACCGCCGCCACGACCAATCAGACGGGGCTCATGCTTATAACAGTATCCTGGCGGAGTAGACTCATTTAGACCGAAATAATCATTTGGTTTAAGCCAGGTTTCAGTAAGGCAAAATACATCAAAACTATTATCTGAGACCATTTCATTTACAATAACCGCCTTAGGTGTGAGCGATCTAATGTTTAGAAGACCTAGCTTAAGAAATTGTTTTTGTTCACTGATATTGAGATTTTCTGGTTTAATTACAATTAGATTTTTCCTAGATCCTACAGTAGATGTATTGTTTGGCTTTATTAAACGAGGAATAGACACAGTTTCTATATAATGTTCTACATTGGTACTTATATCAATTAAGTTGGGACAGCAAATACTGTGATTTGGACTTTGACTTACTAGTCATATGGTGTGTAGCGTCTTGGAGATGTTGTCCGACAGAACAGCCGCTCCGACTCTGCTGGGGTGAAGGCCATCAGCATGGAAGAGCCTAGGTCGCTCCCAAAACAGATTCCAATTATTAACAAAGAGCAGTCTCTGTTCATTACACCATGACATTAACCATTCATTTAGAGCAAATAATCTACTGAACCTTTCTTGTCCTAGTCGGTACGTGGGAAGCGGTCCAGACACGATGATCGTTGTTTCTGGCGAAGTGCTGCGTACCGTCTCAATCAGGCTCCTGTAGTCCTTCTTCAGTACCTCCGTCTTCCGCAGCCTGGTGTCGTTCGTTCCCACGTGCAGCACGACAGCTCCGATGCGCTCGTCACCATTCAGGATCTTGGGAACCTGCGTAGAGACATCAAGAACACGAGCACCAGGAAAGCAGTGAGTGCGCACCTTACCTTTGCCAGAGATAGCGCGGACATGACGGACGGTGGAATCGCCGATGATCACGGCGTCGTCGCGCACCGACTCGCGAAGAGGTGAGAAGCGGTTCCGGGTGGAGATCTCGAAAGCCGGGAGGGGCGGGGAGGTCCTTGGTCTGGTCCTGGCTCGCGTCTTCCGCCGTGGAATCACCCAGGGTCCGTGGTGATGTGTCGGTGCCGGAGTGAATGAAGCCAGGGAGGATCGCGTCCTGGTTGCTCGGGACCTGTGCAGAGAAACACACGGAGTAGACGAGGTCGGAGTCAAAAAATTATTAACCACTGACCTGTGAGCATCGGCGCGTGATGCTTCAAGCGCGGACCGCCAATCTCGCAGCTCGGCCTGTCTCTCTAGCAGGTCGTGGATCTGCCTCTCGACGGATTCGAGCTCCAACTGCACCGAATGTAGTTCAAAGGTGTCTTCACCTGCACACAGAGGCAGCGTTAGACACACATCCGCTATATTCGCCATTATAGCAGATGTGCTATAATGGCGAATTATAGCTTTCAGTTATACAGGTGTAAGTAAGACGATCGATAGGCGAGAGACCACGCGTGCAGTGCTAGCGGGCTAAGACTAGTAGCGGAAGTTCGGAAAGTTGGATATAAGTAGCAATATCAAAGAAATCTGATTGTTTTTTTTTATAAAGAGTAGTATCGGAGATATGTTCACACGTTTGTAAAGTTTAAAATTTAGGTTTATGAACAAATGTGAAAGAAGAAAATCAAGGATTGGGGATCAATTCGACAGAGTTATCCCAGTAAGCTTTTGTGAAGGTTTACGCATGCGCCACTTCATTAGTGAAGACAATGGAGGCCCAGTGTATGATCATGCTAATAACAAGCATTCATTTAATAATAATACATGTCAACGCTGAGTGCAAAATAATGAGACGTTTGAAGATTTACGGACATTCACAAATAAAGCAGAGTCTGCTCTTTACTCCCAAAAGTGAAACGGTGACAGTAATGCTGCATGTGTGGTGCTACACAGCTTGTAATGAAGGTGAAAGAGCATTTGGCCACATCATGCCACAACTTTGTTGTAACCAACTAGTCCACATAAATAACCTTATTTGTTTACTAATGAATGTATTCATCCATTTAGATGCATCTATTTTATGTATTTCATTATTATAATTAAAATTGTAATAATAATTATTAATATTGTTATTATTAGACTTGTCTGTTAAAATAAAAATAAATAAAACACATAAATCCTCATGTTAAATTCTCATCATAAAGTGAAGCTATTTGTATAAATGTAAATTTTCGACAGGGTTTCATGCCAAATTGGGCTAATTTGAAAATACATTTGCGGGTTAAAATACTAGCATCACAGGTTGTGGTTTTTGGGATCATTTTAAAAATGGCCGCGGTCAACAAAATATTTGATGGTAGACATGAGAATACAACATCTTAGTCATGTATAAAGAATGTTGTCATAATCAGCGCACTTTCAACACTGCATCATAATCATTACATGATTGTATCATTGCATGATACATTGTTTCCTACAATTGTAATTGCTGGTTAAATACATTTAACATCTCATATGAAGTGATACACACACACACACACACACACACACACACACATAACAAAATTGACAACTAAAAACAAAGGTACTGTACTGACAGACCCCCCAGCGTATCTTACCTTACACTTCACAGCAGATGCACTGGAGGACAGATTATATCACAGCAGGAGCACTGAAGGTCAAATTATACATCTTCAAACATATGTGGTTTTTAGATGTTTATATTGACTGATTATGATAGATAAGATGTTATTGTGAATGCGCATGCTGGCTATGTGTAACAAGTGTTTATGGACCAGAAATCAGAATCTAGGGATTCAGCTTTGGAGAGAGAGAGAGAGAGAGAGAGAGAGAGAGAGAGAGAGAGATTAATGCTCTTTATTACAAATCTACATAAAACAATTCACAAGGTACAAGGTATAAATTAAACAGAGAATAAACTTACAGTAAATGTGTAAAAATTAATTCATCTTCAAACATAGAACACAAAGCTTCTTTACTACACCATTTCAGTTCAAATGTAATAAGATCATCCATAGATTTATAAAAATTAAAATCAATCAACACTCTAGACTTTATAAGATTTGAAAACAACACCATAACATTATGTCCAGGCCTATGTTCAATCATGTTTTTCCTGCTTGAATAGATAGCAAGTTTAGCTTGACCCAAAATAAAATTAACTAACTGGCAATCAATCCGTCTATTCTGTACATATTTTGCACCCAAAACAAATATTTCTTTGGAAAAAGTTTCATTAAAAGCATCAAAAAGATCTCTTAACACACCAAATAAGGGCTTTAATCTACAGCACTCCATAAAAGCATGAAAAACAGTCTCTCTTTTAAAACAAAAAGGACAATCAGAGCTCACCTCAGGATTTAAAACGGAAATAAAAGCATTGACCGCTATTGCCCCATGGAGAACTCTCCATTGTATATCACCTACTCTCTTTTGTAACGGTGGCTTGTACAGGACTCTCCATTCAGGCTTAACATCATCATCCAACTTTAAAAAAGAACGCCATGGTGTATCCACTTTGTCATTTAAAACTTTCTTGTTAAAAACCCCAACACAAGCTTTGTACAAAACTTTCCCCGTAACTGAAAAGAAATCCAAACACAAAGATTTTCCAGTTTTTAAAAACAAACCCATACACTCATCAAGTTTGGGAGACAGATAAATAGTGGGAAAAGGATCTTCAGTGTTTGGAGTCTCTCCTCCTGTACAATAGTCTGTTAGTAATTGTCTCTCTTCCTTAGAAAGAGAAGACTGCCATTTCGCCATCAATTGAGCAACTATTCGAGTTGAAGAAATTCCCAGATGAGAAGTGGTTTCGTCAATGTTCGTGAAATTAGGTCCAACCACATTTAGCAAAAGTCTTAAAGTGGTGATCCTAGCTTTGCAAAGGATATTATTTAGTCCAGGAAAACTGTGTCCAACAGCAGAAATATCCAAGCGAGCTCCATATACTATGGGTTCATTTAACAACCAGAAGATTGACTTCGTACATGGTGTCCTTTGATGATCAAAAAGACTCCACACTTTAAAAAGATTTCGATAAAAGATTGGCATATTGGAGGCATCCAGCTTTAGAGGGTCTAACAAGAAGAGAGATGTGTCCATCTGTAGGCCTCCCAGGCTCCGTAAAATAGCACATGCAGTCACTTTCCAACCACAGTCACATGACCCCGAAAGAAACCTTTGTATAAATTGCAAACGGAAAGCTGCTGTTCTGCTTTGCAGGTTTATCAGCCCCTGTCCACCTTCTTCTTTAGGCAAATATAAAATGCTCTTTGTAATCCAATGTAATTTATGCCAGAAAAAATCCACCAGTAAGGCTTGAATTTCAATCAACATTTTCACAGGTGGATCTATACATGCAAGGTTATGCCAAAGAGAGGATGCAATTAAATTATTGATAATTAAAGTACGCCCTCTATAGGACATGTTCGGGGCCAGCCATTTCCATTTGGCTAAACGACCTTTAATCTTTTCAACAATCCCTTCCCAGTTTTTCTGTACTGTGTCCTCATCTCCTAAAAAAACTCCCAAGTATTTTAAACCTCCTTTACTCCAAAATAAACCATCAGGAAGGCTTAATTCCACTCCAGTCCATTTTCCACATATTAAAGCTTCACTTTTGTTCCAGTTTATTTTAGCAGAGGATAAAACTCTAAAATCCTCAAGTAATTTCTTTAAAAACTCTATATCTTTTTGACTATTGACTATTACAATCACATCATCAGCATAAGCGGATAAATAAATGTTACAGTTAAAACCAGGTATATTTACACCAGTCAAATTTGCTCTTATCTGCTGCAATAACGGTTCAATGGCTAATGAGTAGAGCATTCCCGATAGCGAGCAACCTTGCCTAACACCTCTGCCAACCTTGAAAGGAGTGCATAAGCCACCGTTCACTTTCAGCACACTCTCAACATCAGTATACAGCATCTTAATCATATCCACGTAATCTTGGCAGAAACCAAAAGCTGCTAAAGTTTTCCATAGGTAATTATGTTCAACTCGATCGAACGCTTTCTCTTGATCCAGAGAAAGCAACGCACAGTCTAAATTAAACAGCTTGGAGACTTCTAGGATGTCCCGTACTAAAGAAATGTTATCAAAAATGGACCTACCAGGAATGCAGTAGCTCTGGTCCGGATGAACAATTTGCTCCATTACATCTACCATTCTATTTGCCAAACTTTTTGAGAGCAGTTTATAATCTGTGCAAAGCAGCGACACAGGGCGCCAGTTCTTAATCTCTGTCAGGTCTCCTTTTTTCGGGAGGAGTGTAAGAACTGCTCTACGGCAGCTCAATGGCAGCCGCCCTTCAGCCAAGCTTTCATTTAACACCGCGAGCAAATCCTCCCCCAACACTGTCCAGAAAGACTTATAAAAGTCTACTGGAAGACCATCGATGCCAGGAGCCTTCCCGGACTCCATGCCCTGAAGGGCCTTGTACAACTCCTCTAGGCTCATAACCTTACGGAGTTTCATATTGGCGTCCTCAGACACCTGTGCCAAGTTTCCAAGAAAGACATTGTCAGAGTCAGGCTCTGCAACACACTCACAGCTGTACAGCTTCTCATAAAAACAAACTGCTCTCTTTCTAATATCAATGGGATCGGATAATAACATACCAGATTCAGAGCGTAGTGCATGAATTAATCTTTTCTGTCCATTCTTTTTTTCCAAGTTAAAGAAAAATTTTGTAGGAGCATCCAATTGGTCAACATTCTGAAAACGGGACCGAACCAGAGCTCCTTGCACCTTAACTGCTAAAAGATCACCAAGTTGAGTTTTTTTCATTGTAATAGCTTCCAAAACATCTCCCCCACCAGTTGAACTAGCTAACTCCTGTAACTTGACTATTGATGTCTCCAAGTTCTTCATAGATTTAGATAACTGTACAGTAATACTTCGAGTGTGCTGTTGACAAAATTGTTTCACTTGAACTTTACCAAAATCCCACCACTGCCTCAACGACTGGAAAGTATTCTTTGTAGCTCTAAAATTTTCCCCAAAAAATTTGAAATTTTCCTTAAACTTTTTATCATTTAGCAAAGAACTGTTAAAATGCCAATAAGCACTATTTGGTCTAATAGAGTTCAAAATAAAAGAACAACACACCATGCTATGATCAGAAAAAACAACAGGAACAATAAAACATTTGCTAAAAATACCACATTGATGTTTAAAACCATAAAATCTATCCAACCTAGCAAAAGAAAAAACATTGTCACGGGTATGAGACCAAGTATACTGTCTTAAATTACCATTAACATGTCTCCATATATCGCACAACTCATTTGTTTTAATTACTTGGATAAGTCTCTTCCGAGATGGCTCATGGGGCTCAATGTGATTTCTATCAATAGTTTGTTCAGTGCAATTAAAATCTCCTCCCAGAAACAAAAACTCTTCACTGTCACACTTTTGCAAGGCTAAATTGAGAGTATTTAAAAACAGCATTCTTTCAACTCCTGAGGTTGGGGCATAAACACAAATAAAAACAAAGACATGATTTTCAAAGAAAGCTCTAACCTTTAAGAGTCTACCTTTTATAATCTCTTCAACCTCATACGAAATAGGTTTGAAATTTTTAGAAAATAAAACGGCAACTCCTCCACTGCTAGCAGTGTTGTGACTTAAAATAGAGATGCCATCCCATTCTCTTTCCCAATCTGCAGCATTCTTGGAATCACTGTGGGTTTCTTGAAGAAAAAAAATGTCTATTTTTTTCTGTATAGACATTTCATATAGCATTACTCTTTTTTTCACATCTCTTGCTCCGTTTACATTGGCTGAGGCAACACTAACTTCACCCATAGAGAATAAATAACAAACCAAAAAGAGAAACAAACCACTAATTATCATTAAATTAGCTTTTTCCACCACCATCATTGTCTATTTCAGTATTGAGTTTTCTCACCAGCTTCTTTAACCTGTAAATTTCCTTGTTGGAAAAAAAACCTTCAGCCATAAAACACCTTGTCTTCTCAATAAACTGTCTAAGGTCAGGAAAATACTCGTTCACTCATACCCCTCTTTTATTTTTCGTCGCTTTAAGAAACAGTTTTATATCTTCCACTTCATAATTGCGACTCACGCATTCACTCTGTGAAAGAGAGATACTACAGTCTGATTCACTGTCACTCTCTGTGTCTACCTGGTCCTCACATTCACCTACATCTGTTCTTTTTACAGGTCTCAAGTCACAAGTATTATCACTCTTCCTTCTTTTTAACGGTACCTTAAACAGTGTATGTTCTGCCTCAATGTCAATGCCATCATTCTCACATAACTGCTCAATCAAAGGCTGTCTTTCTCCCTCACACTGTAGGATCATCTCAGACACCTTATCGTTACTCTCCGAACAAGTGATTATTCGATTTGTCACACTGAGTCCATCGTCAAAAGATCCAATGGACTCCGCATCAACTATTGATTTGTTCAACGACCCTTTCTTTAAAATAGTCTCAGCATTACCCTGAATTATCGCTTGCGGCTCTGTTGCGATCGCCTCAGGTTCTGCCCGTTCTGCCGCGAGCGCGTCTGGCTCTGAACTGTCAGTTTCAATGGGTTGATCTGTCGCGGGTGGCGAGACAGTAACATCATTTGTAATTTGCTCTGTTGCTACTGTTTCCCTATTATCAGGGCAATCACGAATCAAATGTCCCACTTTACTGCAACCAAAACATTTCATTTTCCCCGTTGTTGCAAACACAACATAGTCAAAGTCGTCGATTCGGAATTTAAACGTAAGGTCTAGTTCAACGTCGTCTTTCACAATCATGTAAGCGAAACGCCTAAATGAAACTATATGTTTTAACAATGGAGATTCACAGCCAATCGGTATTTTCTTTATTGGAGACACCAATTTGCCATGACGGGAAAGAGATTGTGTTAGTAGTTGGTCACTGATAAACGGAGGAACATTAGATAATGTCACTTTTTTAGATGGCATTGATAAAGGGAGAACAGGTGTAAACAAACCATCAATAATGATCCCACGCTCAACTAACTCATTTGCTTTGTCTATATTATTTAAAAATATAACATTAGCATTGTTCATTTTTGAGGCTGACAAAATGCACTCATGGCCCACAACTTCACCTATTGCTAAACAACAATCCTCCACACTCACGGCAGCCGCCACCTTAACTGCATGACGCCGCGTGAGTGCGTTCAAAACTCGCGAATCCGGGACCGCCATGCTTCCTCAAGGGCAGGTAGCACACGGCCCGGGTTAACACAGACTAAACTAACTAAACAAAACAGAAAACAAACAAAAAAGAAAAAAGGAAAAGATAGAAAAGAAAACTGAGGGTGAAAAACTAATTTTTAGGCACGGCAGCCACAAAATTGCATTCACACTCAAACCACGCTCAAAACTCACCATACGCTCTCCACACTCACCCAGCAAAACGCTCACGCATGCGCACGAGAGAGAGAGAGAGAGAGAGAGAGAGAGAGCAGAACAGGGGGTGAATAACCCACACAGAGTGCTCAGTTCAGTTCTGAAGGCAAGTCTATTTTACTTGGAATTCTCTTTTCTTTTGTTTCCTTTAGGCATATAAAGATATAAAGCGCATATGCATAAACATCAGTTGTTGTATGAACTTTCAGGTCTTCAAAACTCAATTAACTCTGGTTTTGTTTTTTCCAGGGAGACAGGTATATATCAATCTCTTGATACATTTCAACAATTGGTTACCTTCTTTCAATCAATTGAAACAAATGCAATCAACCTTTTTAGAAAATGCGACATCACATTAACTCACTTTAAACACTTTAAAGCAATATAACATGATAGAGATAAAAACATTTAAACGGTTCAGTTCAATATTTACAATGTACAATTTACAAAATTGTATTACAATCAGATCACACAAGGTTCAAAACTCTAGTCAATTTAGTCTTTGGTTCAAATAGGAATTGTCAAATGAATCCGTTCAATGACACTGTTCAGATACTTGACTCAGTTTCAATTGAATCAGTTTAATTAATCAGATCAGGTAATGAATGCTTCTGTGAACAAATTGGTTCAGTTATAATTTAATCAGTTCGATGAATCAGTTCAGGTAATCGACTCTTCTGTGAATGAATCGGTTCTTGTGGAGATCAATGTTCAAAGTAAAATTAATAAAATGTTCACACCACTTTGTTGATAACACAAGTGTTTCAGTTTACAGGCTACAGAATCAGTTGGCTGGCTGGCCGTGTTCAAACACCATTTGATACACAAGAGGACATTCAGTGCAAAGACAAGATCACATCCAATAGCATTGAATCACAGAAGTTGTCAGTCACATCAGTTGAACACACACACACACACACACACACACACACACACACACACACACACACACACACAGGGAAACAAAGAAAGACAAAAAACAAGTCTTGCATAACACAAAGCCAAAACATTAATTAATCATCTCTTCATGTAAGACCAACTTATATAACTGAATATTGTCACCTCATAAATGGAGTTATTAAACAAAAGTTCGGGAGGAGCTGGCTCATCTAATCTGCCAATCAACCTACAGGCTGCTGAGTATATAAACCGCCTCTTACCTCACTTTAGCGACAGTCTTTCCGGCATTTGGTACAACCCACCCAGGACAGATACATGCAATGTCCTATTACTCCGGTTAAAGCATTCGTCCACCTTATCAGATGAGCTATTTTATGACAATCATTATGTTCTTCAACAGAAGCTGCTGCAGCAGATCACTATTTTCATACATCGTGATAATGGAGACTGCCACTTTAACTGTGGTTTTCTACCCTGCCTTTCTTCCTTTCTAATTATTTTTTGCTGAAGCAGATCCTTTTGCGTTCGCCTTATACCAGCACTACCGCTTCATATGGCCATGCACAGGTCTTTCATCTTAACTGTCTACATTTATTCCCACAAGCTTGATTGTTTTAATCCCATTCTAGCACACAGGTGGTTCCTCTTAGTTTAATTGCGGCACTTCAACTGTCTCCTCTCTCATTCTCTCGCTACCCCTGAGAAAACTCCTCACGTACTGGAGATTGAGGAGCCCAGTGTGAAAACTGGAGCTGAACACGCAGCGCCAGCTGAAGCCTGGGCTCTGATTTTCTGGGGGTAGGGTGGAGCATCTCCTCCTCACAAAACTAGTGCAATGTAGATGCATCACCCATGCAAGGTGTATATTGTACAGTTGGTGGCAGTCATACTCCTAAGGAGTGAATGGCCTCAGGTGAATCCTTCAATAATGATGATCACAAGTACATTTCTCCTGAAAGAAATGTGAAATGTCTTCCTAAATAAGTTTCACCCAAATAGGATTATTTGTGTTTTTTACAGCAACGACTGAAAATGCACTATTACTTCCAGCAGGTCCCTGCGAGAGCCCATTTCAATTTCTTCCACAGGATTGTACGCAGGTTTTCCTCTCGCTTTCTCTATCTAGGTATTTTTCCACGACTTCACTGTTACCTCACTAGGAGCCAAAATATGGCAAACATTTTAGTTGTTAGAAAGCACAACTTCGACATCTTTCGGGCCGTGTGACTACACCTCCCACAACACCACAAAGCAGTGCAAACGTGCTGTCCGGGTGCCACAAATGTGTAACCTTTCAGGCTGTGCCACTAAGCCTCCCACAACACCACAACCTTTGAAGTGTTTTCCTCTTAATAATAGTTTAGGGTGTAGGGCCTTGCCCCACTCAAAATGGCAGCAGAGACAGCATAGCCCTTTGTTCTATGATCAAAGGTGAGACATTGAACTCGGTTTCCCAGAATGCTTCACAGCCGGATGGGAAGTCCCGCCCATGGACCCAATCTCGAACGTCATTGGTTAAAAGCGGGCTAAGACCGATGACGTCATCTTCTTAACAAAACCAGCGTTAATAATTAATAAACGTTAATTATTAGTTATATCTGATAGTAAAACTGATCTAAACAACTAGTGCACCCTACAAGGGGCATACAGTAGCTCATAAATATATACTCAGCCCCACCCGCCACTTGAATGCAGTGTGGGATTTCCTGTTCAAATGCAGTGGGAGCCTATGCAATTTGGCCACAGGTTCTCCCATTCGAATAGGGATTTGGCCCCTCCCGTTCGAACGCTATGCAGGCTTACCCGTTTGAATTGCAGTGTGGGCTCTCCCGTTCGAATGCAGTATGAGCCTCAGCATTAATCACAAGCTCTCCCATTTGAATCACAGTCTGGGCCCTCACGTTCGATCACAATGCAGGATCTTCCGTTCAAATCGCAGGGTGGGCTCTCCCATTTGAATGCAGTGTGAGATTTCATGTAATTCAATCCATGGGCTCTCCCATTCGAAACGCAGTATGAGCTCTCCCGTTGGAATGCAATGGGGGTGCAGGTAACTTAAGAACCTTTAAGCATTTCCTGTTAGTTTTCGCATTGTCAATTCTTTCGCTCATGTTTAAAATGAGCCCAACACATAATAAATAGAGCTTGATATAACCTCCAATCTAACCTAATCATCTAATCATTTGTGCCCTACTTGATAAATCAAATTTCTTTATTGTCACTCAACCATATACACAAGTGCAACAGTGGGTGAAAGTCTTGGTTGCGGTTCCAAGCAACATAGCATGGAATTTCTCCATTCCAAGTTACCCCCCCCCCCCCCCCCCCCCCCCACACACACACACATGCAATCAGTGGAAATAAATATGAAGTGTTGTGTTGACATTCAGCTGTCATTTGATAGTCAGTTGCCAGTGTGTTATTAAGTGAAGTATAAAATGTAGGTCCAGTCTGAGGTTTATAAAGCGCAGTGCTGATAAATGTATTGTGAGCGATTAAGAGTTCAAAAGTCTGAATGCTTGGCGGAAGAAGCTGTCATGAATTCATCTGGTGCGGATCCTGATGCTGCGATACCACCTGCCTGTAGGTAGCAGTGAGAGCAGCCTGTGGCTTGGGTGGCTGGAGTCTCTGATGATCCTCCAAGCTTTTTTTACACACTGCATGTTATAGATGTCCTGGAGGGAGGGAAGCTCACCTCCGATGATGTGTCTGGAAATTCGAACCACAATTTGCAGGGCATTGCGGTTGAGGGCGGAGCTGTTGCCATACCAGGAGGTGATGCAGCCAGTCAGGATGCTCTCTACAGTGCTGGTGTAGAACCGTGTGAGGGTTTGATGGTTCATTCCAAACTTCCTCAGCCATCTCAGGAAGAAGAGGCGCTGGTGAGCCTTCTTCACAACAGCCTCATTGTGGATAGACCATGTGAGTACCTCAGTGATGTGGACACTGAGGAACTTTAAGCTGCTGACTCTCTCCACCAGTGCTGCATTGATGGTGATGGGGCTGTGTCTTTTCTTCTGAAGTCCACCACAAGCTACTTGGTCTTACTGACATTGAGGGAGAGGTTGTGCTCCTGACACCAGCATGTCAGAGTGTGCACCTCCTCTCTGTATTTTCATCATTGTCAGTGATCAGACCCTCCACCATCGTATCATCAGCAAACTTAATGATGTCATTGGAGCTTTGTGATGCCACACAGTCATGTGTGTAAAGGGAATACAGGAGTGGGCTGAGAACACAGCCCTGTGGGGCTCCAGTGTTGAGGGTCAGTGATGAGGAGATGTTGCTTCCCATTCTAACCAACGAGCATCTGCTTGACAGGAAGTACAGGATCCATCTGCACAGTGAGCTGTTTAAGCCCAGAGCTTCACAACAGGCTTGTCTACAAACAGCATTCTCACATATGTGTTCCATTCCAGGTGTGGGAGAGCAGTGTGTAGTGTAGATGCAATGGTATCATCAGTGGAGCATTTGTTGAGATATACAAACTGTAGTGAGTCCAGTGAGTCAGGCAGCACAGAGCAGATGTAATCTCTGATACATTTAACATTAATCACTCAAAGATTATATGGGGAAGTGACCTTGTGAATACAACAATATTCAGTTTTGCAGATCATGCACTTCAAATAAAATGTATTGAACATATATCTGAATTCTGTATTTTTTTAACTTTTTCTTTATATAAAATCATGTGTTCTCACTCACTGCCTCGGTGTATTTATTCTTTTAGCTCAATTTAGCTTTAAATAGATGCACACATGGCCTAACTCCGGCGTATGATTCATTTGCATTACATGAGAAGCATGGCCACGAACGTGTTGGCGATCCATTATCTAATATCTAATATCTAATAATATAACATAATCGGCATCAATCCATCTCAAATGCTAAATATTTTTAGCAATGATGCTTTGTTAGATGAAAATATTTTTTAATATCTCAATCACCAATGATAATTTTAAAGATTGCACACACACATAAAGGTTCTTCTCATGGTGTGTGTAGTCCCAATTTCACAATGCTGAATTTCTCCATTATTCCAAGTTATCCTTGCATATGTTTTTTGGGTCCGGAATCCTCGATTAGGGGTTGTAACATCTCGTATCAATTTTCACAAGCATCGTTGATTTACTGCGCTAATGATTAACTGACAAAAAAATTCAGTTTGAAAAAGATTTTTCAAACTGCACATCTTTGATCGCACAGACTGTGCATGTGCCTGGAATTATCAGCATGATTTAGTGGATCCACAAGGTGGCAATACTCACATTTGACTTTCATTTTAAGTCATTGCCATTCTCAATATCAGTTTTGATCATGGAAATTTAAAAATATATAACATTTCATTAATGTAATTCTAGTGTTATCATTAAATTTCCCATTTTTTTCTTTCAGTTTATTAATTTAGTTTACTCCCTAGTAATCTGGGTTACATATGTGCACCGCCATATTGTTTACATACAATGCAACATGGGATTTTGAGTTTTAAGGATGTTTTAAAACCTAGCCCTTCCACTTTTCCAGGACCGGAAGTGATTAGAATGAGCGACAGATGAAATGGGAGAAGGCTCGAGTGGATTGACTAGTTTATATATATTCTTTGTTTGACATCAGAAAACATGGCCGCAGCACTGCATCAAAACAGTGTGCTCCGACTGTAACAGCTTTAAACTGTTATTTATTGATTATTTTTATATGTTACAAACATGCAAACAATGACATTGTGATATTGAAAAGACTATTTGAGCGGCTGGTTCATTATGACATCCACATCAGTCCCTCTTTTCCTGCAGCACGAATGCAGATCATAATGGTTTGATTGTATGTGTCTGAGCCCAGCATAGTGTAATCACACCGGTTTGATCATACTTGTGAAATGGTTAAAAGCACCCCAAAATAAAAATGTCAGTATTTCAAGAAATATAAAATACAAATAATAAATACACCTAAATATGGAAGGAAGCCTAGTTAAAATCATTCATATACTACATTGATTTCACAGTACCTCACTATGTTGCATATTTTATTTATGCAATTGGCATCCAGTTATCATCTCGAAAATATGGTTAATTTGCATTTCATATCAAATTTATCAATATATAGCTTTGTTGTCCAATCAAATAATAGGTTAAAAAGAAGAAGAAGAAAAAAAAAACTGTTTAAAATTGCCATTCTAAACATTCACAAACAAGCCTACTTGGTAGCTACGATACAGCTACGTTACAGCTGGGGGGATTTAGATCTTGGAGGTACAAGCAACGTTATTCTAGTTGAAAAGTGGATGAGTTATTGTAGTTGAATGCAAACTGTGTTCTGTTTGCTTTCTGCCTTACATAACAACATTAGCATATCTCCATATCAACTGTAATCTAAAGAAGCATCTCAAGGTAGTGCTAGGTTCATTTGCTGACAAATACTAGCTAGCTGTTTAGACTCACTTAGATGTTAATAGTGGAGATGTAGCAGTTCAGATAAGACAATAATGATATATCACACGTATACCACATTTTCCAATTGTGCCTTGCTTTATAAAAATGTATTCTGAAAGTATTTTAAACTTATTCTGAATACATATCAGTAATACTGGTAGAAATGTCGCAGTTCCAGCAGCACCACTTGCATACCTGCAGCTCTTGTAAGGTGGCGATATGGTGTCTCCAGATGGCGAAATGCTCAGGGCTCCCCCTGTCCGAATACTTTTTGTGGTCCACATTGTTTTTTGTTTTTTTACTATTATTATTAGGGTCATTGCTTGGGGTTTGGATAGGCCTAGTTCACTTGATTCATGATTTACACCAGCTTATAAAGCTAACAAATCAAAAAATATTCTGTTGAATTCTAATGATATCTGAAGGCCGGAAGATATTTTTGGTAATGTGTATGTGTTTGTATTAGAAGCAAATATTGCAAGCATATATTTGTCAGGAATTGTGAGGAGAACCTAAACGCAGACAGCTAAAACTCTGGAAATGGGCCTTTGATAAAAGGAAAATATATACAAAAATGGGCAAAAAAATAAAACAAAAATGCCAGACTAAAACCAACAAAACAGGAAATCAAAACCACCAATGAGAGAGCAAAACAGAATGAGAAAAAAAAACAGACAAAAAAACTAACACACAAAGTAAACTAGTAAAAACCAGACAGACGGGAAAACAGAACAGACTAGGAGGGAACCAAGAGGAATAATCCAGCATAGGAAACGGTCACACAAGAGGAATATAAAGAGGGAGATATCAGGAGACAAGTGAGGAAGGCATGTGTAGTAAATAAACAAATAAAAAGGCAAATGAGGGGCCGGGATCAATACACAAGACAGAGAGCATATGGGGAGTAAACACAAGACCAAAACAAAAACCCTAGGAACATTGACAGAATCCTGACACTAAAAGTAAGCTCAAGAGTGTCAGCATCCTGACACTACCATGTCCAGGCTTCCCAACAAGACCAACAAAGGAGACAAACCAAAACAGAAGGGAGGAGGATAGTGACAAAACAATTATCAAGACCAATGGGGTGAAGCCAGCGGAGTAGACCAGGGCAGGGCCAGTAGGATAAACCAGGGAGGAGCAGGAGGGCAGGGTGTAAGCCAAAAGGGAGCAGGCATAATAGGACAGAGGGATTACAGCAAGGTAAAACAGTGGAAAGCTGGAGAAACAGAAAGGCAGGGTGTGGACCTAGGGGGAGCCAGCAGGACAGCCCAGGGGTATTCTGGCAGGGTAAACAAGGGGGGAGCTGGAGGAGCAAGAGATTTCCATGGGAGATGGAGCGATGAGGGTGGGCACCTCCAATGGGTTACAGCGGTCGTCCTTCTTATTATCGAAATTCTTAATAATTGGTTATTCTGAATAACCTTTATCTTTCATTTGTTATCATTTGTTAACATCTTGCTGCAGTGGCATAGACAGAATAACATTTTTGGCCAAGCCTCAGCAAAAGTGAGTGGGCACAACATTCACTCAGGGTGCATCACTAGCCTACACATTCCTTATATCCAAATGCAAGTGTAGCGGATTCAATAACCAGACCAGTTAAAATTTCTGTTCTTTGTTTTAATTGAGACAGAATATGTAGTAAAACATATCCACTACAGCAAAAACTACTTTCTCTATCCGTCATGCACACATTTCTAACCAGAGGTAAAAAGCTTGTCCAGTCACAACAAACAAATGCAGAATATAATCACAATAGACCCACCACTTGGCCTGCATGTTTGTTCTCTGAAGCCAAATATGTTGGATCCTGGCAGGTAGGCAGCTTATGTTTTCATGATGCTGTATGTGTCCTCGTAGAGTCAATTGCTCATATATGAAATTTCTGCATGCAAAATGATGTTCCAGATCTGTCTGAAATCCATGTCACTTTTAACACTTCCAGTCTTCCCCAGTGCGCAAGTGACCACAGTATCAGAAAAAAAATTGAGGCAGCATTCGTTTTCGTGATGATGTGACGTCCCACTCTGAAATGTCTTGGTCATCAGCTCTTCAGTAAACTTCAGCACTTTTCAAAATCTCCCTCCAAATTGCCCCTGAATTGAACCAAGTTCAATTTTAGATTTTCAATTAAACTGTTTTAGTCTATGACCGAGGGCATGGAGCTCTGCAAACCCCTGGCTGCAAATTTAGTAGTTTCAAAAAACTTTCCAAATGTCACCAGCAAAAACAGAAACTTTTTTGTTTGAGCCTGATTCAAAATAGAATCTGCTTCAAATTAGGTCTGTTTTATTTTAACATTGAGCTAGCATTTCCAGGATACTGTAAGTTCCAGTGGGTGTCTGTGGGGCACTTGAGCTCCAAGCATTGTCAATCTGGGTGCATCTCTCTCTGAATTTCCAAGTAGATAGCATATCTTTGAGCTCCATTAGTGAATGTATGCAGAGAGTTCAAAGTCTTGAAAAATGTGCTTATGTGTCCAGATGCTGTGGCCACCATGCAAAGAACCAGATTTATTCTTTGATAACAGCAATGAATGTAAATACTTTTGGGAAATGTTTGTTTTAGGATTACATGCACCCCTCCATGTTTCCCAGACATGACAACTGCCTGTCAAATCACAGACAATACACAGAAGAGGGTCCAGTTCCAGTGGCTCCAGCATCTGTAGTATCCTGTCTCATATTCCAGTGGCAGTCAGGTTCGATATGTTCTTGAATCTAATCACCCTTTCTTTAATGACTCCTGCATGAAAGTAGCATACATGCATGTCTACAAGTTCCTGATTATAATTATCTTTGTAGTCAGCTGCCAGAGTGTTGCTTTGCATGGGAGCTCTTTAAGTCTAACCTCGATGCCCGGGTCATAATTGGACAACAATTTAATGCAACTCTGTGGGTCTATCCACTAGCATGATGGAGACAGGCTTGACGAAGATGTTTCCTATCATGGAATCCATTTCTTACATAGGAGTACTCAGTTTGGCAACCAGGAAAGTGTCTGCACGTCTTGCAAAATATTGCATGCCTAGTTATGTTGTATTCTATCCACATAAATTCATCATACAATCTTTTTGAGAAGCACCACACCTTACACCTGACAGGCTGGTGTTGGCTGAAGATTGCATGCTGGTTGATGGGTCTGAATCTGAGAGTAACTGATCCGTGGTGGCTGGTGCACAAGACCCAGCGCAAGCATTAGGTGTATCAACAGCTACTAAGTTAGTATTAGCATCATCTGTTGCCATTAACTGCAGCTGGCAAATAGAGGGGTTCTCTTCCGTCTCTTCAATGCAGGGGTTTTTAAAGTAATTTTGCTGAAACATCATTGCTGGTCAAAAGGGAGATTTTCTAACACTACCACCAAAGTATGACTGATGGTTGAGCACACAATAAAAGGCATGAAATGACTTACCAAGAGAATTTTTCTTATTAGCTTACACAGATGACGTCAAACTAGGGGTGTGCGATATTGACAAAAAATGATATCTCGATATTTTTGGGGATTTTGCCGATAACGATAATCAGACGATATTTTGCATTATTCAAAAATGTGTTTGTAAATGTCTTTTTTTACTAGCTCCGTTTTACATTGTCAATAGTATATTGATATATTACTAATTGAAACATTGTTGGAAAGGGTATTTATTTCAAACTGAAGCATTCAAGTAGAAACAACACAAAATCACTGCTCTGCTGTAAGGTGAACTGTGCAGAATACAACATTATAATAAAAGTATCTAATGCAAACTTTTGTCAAAAATACAAAAAACTAGCCCATAGTATTCTTTCAATTAAATTACTGACTTCAAGTTCTGTCCAATATTGCACAATTTAGGCAGCGCTGTTTCACTGAAGTATTTTCGTCCAGGCAGTGTGTATCTTGGGTCTAACGTCTTTAAAAGCTGTTTAAAACCATCTCTCTCAACCGCTTGAATTGGCACCATGTCTCTGGCAATGTAATTGGTGACAGCGATTGTTATATCTTGCCATCTGTCGCTTTTTCTGTCGTAAGGAACTTTCTTGGTAAATGAATCAGCCAACGTTTGTTGCGTGTGTTTTTTAGATTTTACCCTGTCAGCTGCAGGCGCGTCGTGTTCGGCTGACTTGCGAAGCTTTTCATAATCCTCATATTCAGTGCGGTGGGTAGTTCGAAGATGATGAAAAAGATTGGTCGTCGAGCTGCTTTTGACTGTAACCGATTTTCGGCACATTTTGCAGATCGGCGTCTGTTGACTAACATCTGACCTTTCAAAACCAAACCACCTCCATGCTAGTGATGACGAACCACGTCTAGGAATTAAATCTAGCGTGGATTGTGAGTTTGCTGGTGTTTGAATAGCTTCTTCTCTCCCAGTTTCTTTGCTCATTTTAACTTCTGTCAAGCACCGCACGCTCTGAATGCACGTGTGTCACGTGTGCACCCTTGTGCGCCGTCAATTCGTGAACAATTGATGCAGCGTTTTGATTGGTTTCTGAACATGAGTGACATACTCGATAATATGATTTTGCATATTGTTTAAACAACAATCACGATATTATCGCAAACGATATATATCGCACACCCCTACGTCAAACTCATCACACATTATCCACATAACATTTTAAAACACATTTTCTTTATTTCAGGACTCAAGCTGTTGTAATTGTGTTTGCAATTATATTATCAATCAATTTAACAACAATATTTTATTAAATAAAATAATTGCATTGTAACTGGGTGGACCTATTCAGGCCTGCCAGGCCCGTCCATTGGCTTTGAACCTGTCTTGCTGTCTCAAAAGTATTTGTAAAAGTTGAAATATTTTGTCCTATAATGATTGCCCCTATATCTACACTATATCACTGTAACCTCCTGTGTTGCGTAAAAGCCCCCCTCACCGCAAAAAAATTAATAAAAACAATAAAACCATCCATTACAATTTCTTTTCTTTTTCGCACAAATTATGTTGCTCCATCAGTATTCAATAAAAAAATATATATATTTCGATATGTTTTAAATTTCGTTACACTTTATGAACAGAAAAATGATTTAAGGGGTGCCTTTAACCACAATAGTCAACAATAATAACAACAATAGTCAACGCCTATGTACCTAACTTATTAGTTTGTTCAAGAAATAAGGTTGCTAGATCTTTGTGTTTGTTTAGTACAATTATTGTTGATCCAGAGGCATGATGTACTGTAGTAATCCTGCAGATCTCCCAATATTATATATTTTAATGTAGCAGGATACACTGGCATGTGAAAAATTTTCATTTTGTAATCAAATCAAATAGGACTATTATAGTTTATTTATAAAGTATTATTTCATATCCAGCCAGGGGAATAGATTTTGAGATCAGAAGCTTTGTGTGTGTGTGTGTGCGTGTGTGTGTGTGTGTGTGTGTGTGTGTGTGTGTGTGTGTGTGTTTACCGCAGTAAACTTTTCCCTTCATGTAGCTCTGCTTTTGATTCCAATCATCTGTGGCCTGTTGTGAGATCAGAGGAATCAGTGATAAAAGAGGCCTGACTCAAACTCTTTGTTCTTGTGCAATCATATGCTTTCCAGGTTCATAATGAAACAGAAACCCTAAATCAGTATTGTAGTCAAGGGCATACACAGGCATACACCATATGCCCACCTATTTTTCTTAGGATTTTGCATATTCCCACCTAAAATAAGTGAAGAAACATATGGCCCCCAGAACAACGAGTAGTTTTTTGACCAGGGACTTTTTCAATCTAATAGCATGATGCTGCAGGACTGTTGAGTGAATTGTGTGCTAGTTCTTTTATTTTTTTATGATTATTTTTAAAAGTGTACCAAGCTTCTCTCTGAATACGCTCGGAGCAGCGGTAGGCAGGAGAGCAACTGATGGCACTGGCAAGAGAGACAATAAGACTAAGCTGATAAACCAATCGGAACGTTCATATAATTTTCACCAATATATTTTCTGCAATAATTTGCACTGTAAATTTATCTCCATGGTAAATGTTAATACACACCCACTCACACACACACACACACACACACACACACTACTCAGAATTATTGAGTACACCCCCTTTGAAAATTAAGATTAACTAATTCTCAGTGAACACCAGAACAATTAGTGGAATTTTGACAAAACTGAGTTTTATAAAAAAAATGTATACATTTACTCAAATGAGGTTGAATACACCCTACAATAAATTCCACCAAATCTAATACTTTGTATGCCCTCCATTATTTTTCAGAACAGCACCAACTCTTCTAGGCATAGAGTGAACAAGTTGCTGACATACTGTCATGTCTATTTTTCTCCATTCTTGGAGAATGAGCTCTTTCAGAGCCTGGATGCTGGATGGAGAATGATATGGTAAATGGTCTGCACTTATATAGCGCTTTTTTTAACCTTAGAGGTGTCCCAATCACCCATTCACACACATATTCACACACCAATGGCGGCAGAGCTGCCATGCAAGGCGCTAACCTGCCATTGGGAGCAACTTGGGGTTCAGTGTCTTGTCCAAGGACACTTCGGCATGTGAAGTTGTGTGGGCCAGGAATCTAACCGCCAACCCTGCGATTAGCACCTGACCCGCTCTACCACCTGAGCCACAGCCGCCCAATGATTCTCGACCTGCCTTTTCAGAACTCCATACAGGTGTTCTATTGGGTTGAGGTCAGATGACATGCATGGCCACTGAATCACTTTTACCCTGTTCTTCCTCGGAAATGCAGCAGTGGCCTTGGATGTATGCTTTGGGTCATGTTGAAAAAGTGCTCGGCTACCCGGGGCATGGAGAAATAGTAGCATCTTCTCTTTCAGTATTTTTCAGTCATGAATTCGTGATGCCATCAATGAAGTGCAATTCCCCAACAACTGCAGCACTCATACAACCCCACAGCCACCTCCATGTTTTACTGTGGGTAGCATGCATTTTTCATTGTACTCTTCGCCCTTGCAACGGCATACAGTTTGGATACCACCACTTCCAAAAAGATTTACCTTTGTCTCATCAGACCAAAGTATGGAGTCCCAATATTCTACACCTTTGTCAATATGGGCTCTGGCAAATGCTATACAGGCTTTTTTGTGCATGGGCTTTAGCAGTGGCTTCCTTCGTGGATGACCCCCTTGCATGCCACTCCTCTGCAGCATATGTCATATTGTGTCATGTGAAACAGTCACCCCAGTTTGACTTTCTACAGCATTAGCTAACTGTGATGAACTTGCAATTTTCTTCAACTCTTCTTAGCACAAAACGCTCATCTCGAGGTGTAAGTATCCTTGGATGGCCTGGATGTTTCAGGGAACTTGCCACAAGTCCATCTTTTTTACATTTTTTAATAACTTTCGCTACTGTAGCAATGTAGCAATGCTTTACTAATATTCTTGTAGTCCTGACCTTTTTTGTGTAAAGATATTAATTTCTTTCTCAAGTCTCGTGACATTTGTCTTCCATGTGGCACCATTATAGTCAGTATTGAACGGGAGGGTATTTAACAGATTAAATATCACCCTTATTTGTCAATTATCTGGCAGCCACCTGTATGATGATTGATTAGACTCATCTGTTGTTGAATTCCTGTTAATAAGAATTTAATCAAGTTTTATTCCTAATACCTTCATTGGGGTGTACTCATTTTTGCACCATGGTCTTAAATCATTTTGGTAAAAAAAAAAAAAAACGAATTGTCTTTTTTTGTACTGACAAATCTAATTTGCAACCAATAAACCAGAGTTGCTGGAATATTTTATTGTATATGATCCCATAGAAAGTGTTCATAAAGAGACAGATGATTTTCTGTTTGAGTGTACTCATTTATGCTGGGTACTGTGTATATATACACACAAAACATTTAGTTCCGGTCCTCGAATTTGATTGGACGAGAGATGTTACATGAGTACTGATGGTATCATACCATGATCACTCGGACACTTCACTGTGTGTATCACTCTTCTTGTGTTCGTGCCATTCTAAACTAAAGTGTAAGAGCAGTGTATATGTGTTAAAAGCTAATTTTTTTGACATTACAAATGTTAGCCAGCAGGTGGTGGCAAAAGATCATTTTTGTGTCTCAAAATGAGCCAGTTAGGCTATGTGAAGTCAGCGTCAGACAGTGTTTACATAAGCAGCACTACATGAACTCTTGTATTACTACTGCTACACTACTAAAGCTATGAAATAGCTTTAAATGGCTTTAAATGAACAACTTGAAGGCTCATCAGAGTTGAGAGACACAACAGGCTGATTAATTACACAAACTCAAGATGCTTACATCAGTTTCCACATCGGGGAGGACGTGCTGTTTAAAATGGCCTTCCTCTGAGAAAGCTGTCCTTCAGAAAGCTGACAGCATCTATGCTTGGGTGTGGCAACAGGTGATCGCATACTCTCTGTCCCTCTCTCTCTCTCTCTCTCTCTCTCTCTGTGTGTGTGTGCGCATGCGTTGAGCGAGTGTGGAGCGTGGATGCAGAGTGTTTGGCTGCTGAGTAAGGTACGAGTGTTTGAAATCTTTTTTTCTTTTTCTATCTCTGTTTATTGTGGTTCGTAGTCATTGTGTTTTCATTTCTTTTTGTTGTTGTTTTTGGGTAGTTTCAGTAAGTGAAGAGTGGTTGTCTTAGGGAGGGTTGTCTTTAACTCCCAGTCTGTGTACTGGGAGTATGGCCGCTCCAGGTGCGGAGAGTTTAGAGTTTTTGACAAGACGACATGGGGTGAAAATTGATACTACCGCAAGTGTAGAGGAGTGTGTTTTAGCGGTAAGTGCAGTTGTTGGACATGCAAATGTTCTATCAGCGTCACGGATGAACAGCGCTAATATTCTGTTTGTTAAGACTATTAATTTAGCGAATCTGTTTGTTGAGAGTGGTGTTGAGATTGGTTGTATTTTTACATCAGTACTCCCGCTTTCTACTCCTTCAAAAAGAGTAGCATTGTCTAATGTGCCGCCGTTTATTAAGGACGAGGTTCTTGTCAGAATGCTCGCAAGGTACGGGAAAATGGTCTCTCCAATAAAAATGATTCCAATTGGTAGCAAGTCATCTTTATTAAAACATGTGGTGTCTTTCAGAAGAAACGTATATGTGGTTCTGAAAGAAAATATAGACAAACTTGATCTGACCCTCAATTTCAGTCATGAGGGTTTCAATTATGTGATTTACGCCACAACAAACACAATTAAATGTTTTGGATGTGGCTAAAATGGGCATCTTGTTCGTGCCTGTCCGAGAAGTGTAAACAATCAAAATGAAGCTGTTTTACATGTAACATCTGAAAATGTTGATCAAGTGCGGAATGACATTGCCGCAATTGATGAAGAAATGCCAGGCCCAAGCAGGGCGCCGGTTATTCCAAAGAATGTGAAGGATAGTTCTGAGCTTCCAACAGGAAAATTTTTTGAAAAAGAAGGAAAAGTTGCGGCTGGAGGGGAAGAAGTCAGAAGTAATTTGAGAACTGAAAAAGAAGTTTGTGACTCAGATGAGTATGAGAGTAGTAACAGTGAAGATGAGGCTATGTTTAATGAGATGGCGATACCAGAAGCGGAGGGTTCTGAGTTGGGAGATAAAGATTGTTTTCTTAAAACTCCCCAAAAAAGGAAATTGTTGGGATGTCATGCTGATAAACAAGCTAAAAGAATAGATGGTAATTGTAAGAAACAGACTGACATTGAGAGTGAAAAAAATATGTCAGAATGTAGCGTTAATGCTAGTTTACCCCAAAGTGGTTTCTCTAGCCGAGAGTATACTGTTGAGGAAATAAAATCCTTCTTAAAAGTGACAAAAAAATATGAGGAAGGTAAAAGCAGATGAATATTTCCCTGACATAATGCAGTTTATTGAAAAAGTAAAGTTTTTCAGAAATTAAAACTGTTTCACTGATCAGGAGGGTTACCGTCTTAAGAAGATTCTTACAAAGTTAAAAAATTAGTCAAGAGTTTTTTGTGAAATATTTAAAAATGGATTACATAGTATATAAAATAAATCTTGCTTCGTTGAATGTTAATGGAGCGAGAGATTATAAGAAGAGAGCACAAGTATTTGAGACAATGAAGTGTAAGAAAATTGATGTGTTGTTTGTTCAAGAGACCTGTAGTGATATATCAAGTGCTGCAGATTGGGCTAAAGAATTTGATGGTTTAGTGATTTTAAGTCATCATACTTCTTTAAGTGGTGGAGTTGGAGTTTTATTTTCTAAGAATTGTATTCCATATTCCTATATTATAGAAGAAGTAATTAAAGGAAGTCTATTGAAGATAGAAGCTTCTTTTGAAAATAGCTCTTTTATATTTGTCTGTGTATATGCTCCAACTGTGGCATTAGAGAGAATGATCTTTTTAAATACTTTGAATAGTGTTTTAAATGATTGTAATGCTGATGAGCTTTCATTTGTGGGAGGGTATTTTAATTGTACTGAGAATAGCATTGACAGAAATCATGTTGAACCACACATGCAATCAAGATAAAAGCTAATTCAGTTGATGAAGTCCCATAGTATTATTGATATATGGCATGCAGAGACAATGTACTTGGGCTCATGCTTAGTTATCAATGGCAAGGCTTGACAGATTTTATGGTTTTAAGCATCAACTAAGTATGTTCAGGGATTGCTCAATAATCCCAGTAAGTTTCTCTGACCATAGTTTGGTCAAATGTATTGTGGCAAATAATCATATTAAATAAAAAAGTGCATATTGGCATTTTAATAATAATTTATTGGGTGATTCTTTTTTTAGAGATGTATTTAAAGAATTCTGGAAAAATGCCAAAGCTATGAAATCTTCTTTCTTGACATTGCAGTAGTGGTGGGATTTTATGAAAGTTCAAATTAAACAGTTGTGTCAGCAATATACTCACAACGCTACAAGAGATATAAATAAGTCTATGAGGGTCTTGGAAGAAGATTTAATGAGATTACAAGGGCTTGCAGACTCCATAAAAGATGTCACTTTTTTAGAAAGCATTAAAAAGAAAAATAATCTATTAGCCGACATATTGGGTTTGACAACACAAGGTGCAATAATTAAATCCCATTTTCAAAGTGCTGATTTAATGGTTGCTCCTTCAAAATTCTTTTTTAATCTGGAAAAGAAGAATGGACAGAAAAAGTGTATTCATGGTTTGAAGTCCGAAACTGGAGTCTTATTGTCAAATCCTTTAGACATCAGAAAAAGAGCTGTACAATTCTACAAAGACCTGTATAAAAATGAAATTTTAGAGGCTAAAGATGAAAGTTTTGGGTTTTTAAAAAATTTACCACAAGTAACCAAAGATGCTAACAATAAAATCGGTAAAGCCCTGAGTTTAGGAGAACTAGAGGATGCTCTTAAAAGAATGGAGAGTGGAAAAGCACCAGGCATAGATGGAATTACAATAGATTTTTATAAATCTTTTTGGTTAGAGGTGGGTCCAGAATTAGTAGCCGTTTTTAATGAAAGCTTGGTAAATGGACAACTGCCACAAAGCTGCCGTAGAGCAATTATTACTCTATTGCCTAAAAAAGGAGATTTAAATAATATTAAAAATTGGAGGCCAGTTAGTTTGTTATGCAATGATTATAAGATACTCTCCAAAACCTTAGCAATTAGATTTGGTGAAGTTCTTGTATCTATAGTTCATCCTGATCAGTCTTATTGTGTGCCAGGAAGAAGAATTTTTGATAATGTCTCTTTTTTTAGGGACATTTTAGACTGTGGAAAACTTTTCGATTTATATTTTGGACTGATATCAATTGATCAAGAGAAGACTTTTGACAGAGTCGAACATATTTATTTATGGAGTGTCTTAAAAGCTTTTGGTTTTAATTCTGATTTTATTTCCATGGTTAAAGTTATGTATTGTGTCGTTGAGAGTATATTAAAATTAATGGTGATTTATGCTCTCCTTTTAGAGTGAATAGGGGTGTAAGACAAGGCTGTGCACTGTCAGGCATGTTGTACACTTTAGCCATAGAACCCTTGTTAAATAAACTAAGCGCTAATGTACATGGACTGTGTTTACCAAACTGCAATAATACTTTTAAAATATCAGCTTATGCTGATGATGGCATTGTTTTAATCAGTGAATCTAACAATGTCAGTGTGATGTTGAAGATTTTAAATTATTTTAAAACTCTTGTCTTCTGCAAAGGTGAACTGGGAAAAAAGTGAAACCATTTTAGTTGGAAAATGGTCAAAAGTTGAACCAAGATTTCCTGAGGGGTTAAAATGGACCAGAGATGGATTTAAATATCTAGGAGTTTTTTTTGAAGGTACTATTGGAAAAGTAAAAGGGCGACTGGATAAGTGGAGGTTTTTACTCCCTAAAATGTCTTACAAAGGATGTATCTTGATTATAAATAACAATGGAAGCCTCTGCACTTTGGCACCATTTAGCCTGCATAGACCCCCCTGCTGAAGTTTTAATGAAAATACAGTCCATTTTAATTGACTTTTTCTGGGACAGACTGCACTGGGTACCAAAAAGTGTTTTATACTTGTCTAAAGATGAACGGGGACTTGGTTTGATACACTTGCAGAGCAGAACAGCTGCATTTCGCCTGCAATATAATTTATACGAAGACTCTTAAGGTGCTTTGATGAGTCAAGCTGGATGGGTGCTGAGTTTGCAATTATTCGGAGTATCGAAGCACTAGGACTGGATAAAGTTTTATTCTAGTTGGATCCACAAAGATTAAAACTACATGACTCTCCAGTCTTTAATCGCAACTTGTTCAAAGTCTGGTCTTTATTTAAAACAAGCAGGGAAACCAATGTTTCTTCCCTATTTTGGTTACTTCAAGAACCATTGGTCTTTGGCTCACGTTTGGACTTATCACATGAAGTGTCATTTGCTATACCGGAAAAGGACTTTGTGTGATGCCAAAGTAACAACAATCGGGCACCTTCATCTAATAGCAGGTTCTGCTTTTAAAGATGTGAACGCCATTGCTGAGTGTCTCTGTATCAAATCTTCCTGAATAGTGACTAAAGCAATTGAGAAATGGAGGTCATCCCTCAGAGGAGAAGAAAAAGAACTGTTGGTTCAATATTCAATGGGGTATATTTATCCCGAGTGTAAAGACCTTTTTCCGAATTTGAGTCTTTTTCCCAGTTTAGGTGAGTGCAATAGCATGTTGTTGGATTACAAAGAATGAATAATTGTAGGTCCAAATTGTGCACTTGGTACAGTCATGTATGAGAGTTGTGTAAAAGCATTTCATAAAAATCTTTGAATATCAAGTGTGATACACCATGGCGAAACGTCCTTAACCTTGATGTAAATGAAAAACCTGAATGGAGAGCATTGTATAAACCATTAGTCAAAAAAACTGGAGATTTACAGTGGAGAGTGTTGCATGGTGCCATTGCTGTCAATGCTTTTGTTTCTTTGATTAATTCTAACATTACTGAAGGCTGTCCATTTTGTTCACAAAAATAGACTATTTTTCATGCGTTTGGTTAAAACCTTTATTTAATATCTTAAAGGAGTTTTTTTATTTCTTTTGATGTAATTTTTTCTATGAAAATGTTTATCTGTGGTTTTAAATATATTAAAAAACATCGTCAGAAGTCTCAATTGTTGAATTTTCTGTCAGGTCAAGCAAAAATGGCTATATACACCACAAGGAAAGAGATGATTGAACAAAATGTTTTTAGTAGTCTCGAAGCCGTTTTTGTAAAATTAGTTAAATCTAGAATTTTAATTGATTATCAATTGATGCATGACCTTTTATTATTTGAAGCATTTTGGTGTCTAAATGGGATAATTTGTGAAATTGTTGAAGAAGAGTTATTTTTCCCCTTTTAGTCAAGATGATCTTATTGTTTTTATAAAATGGGTAGTTGTGGTAGCGGGGGCGTGGTCAAGCGCCCGTCCGGATAGGGAAAGCGGTAAGGGCGCTTGCACCTGAGCTAAATTATGTCTAAGACCTGTCTCTAATTTCAGTGAGTATGGTGAGAGCGGGATAAAAGAGCCTGAGTGCCTCCAGTCAAACACAGAACCACACCAGTCCAGTGTTGGCAACCCAAGAGAGTCTTTTTCCCAGAGAATTTATGTTACCACTGTTTCAGTACATTTTATGTTCAAGTTAGCTACTGGCGAATTAAAGAAACCCTTACCTGTGTGCAGAAGCCTGTTCTCGTGTCCTTCTTTTCCCTGCCCTGACAAGAATCTTGTTACAGTATTGTTTGTGATTTTTTTCGTGTTATTGATTTGTAGTATGTAAATTTTGTAATAAAAGGGTTTTTGAAAATCAAAAATCTCTCTCTCGCTCACACACAAATCCATCCTTATTTACCCAATAACTTGTTTGAAACAGCACAAGCCGTGATACTATTTCTGAAGAGACATTTTTGAATTACTAACGGACGCATCATTTGGTTTGAACCAGCAATGGAAGATTCTGATCCTTCGCGTAAGGAAGTAGTTCCATGCAGAAATGATCTTTTTATGAACGTACTCTGTTTTTCCTATTTTTTTTATTTACTTGTTTATACAATTCATTGAACTGTTGTATATAAGCAATATCACACTCGCAATCTTGCTATATGGCCCTGAATCAGCACTGCTGTAATTACCTATGGCACTCGTCCTCTGGCCGAATCACAGCAGTGCTGATATAGGGCCATATCGCACTCTTGCTCGTATGATATTGCTTAAATATACAGTATATATATATACAGTGTGTGTGTGTGTCTGTATATATATATATATATATATATATATATATATATATATATATATATATATACACATATACATCTAAATTTAACTTATGCAATTAAACTTTGTGAAAATGCTGCATGTTATTGCACCCGTACAAGTTTTTGGTACTCTTTGCATATGCTTGACAAAAATCCTTGTACCGTAAAAATGTACTGTGTCCTCAAATGTATTTTTGTGTGTGTGTCTTTTCAGTGGTGCTGTCGGTGGTACCTTTTTCTTGTGATATCAAATCATTTAAATGTATATTTCTAAGTAGGAAAACAGTTTCACTATATACAGAAAAGCACATTATAGTACAATATTAAAACAAATAACCATTCATTCTTACATAGGCTATATGGTAATACATGATATCATGTTAATGTAAACATTACTACACTTTCACAGATTATTGCGTATTATGTATGTATTAGTTAATTAATTAGAGTAATTTTCATATTAGCCTAATGATAGGAACATTAATAAGACTTACACATTTAAATAATTTTTTAACATCAAGTTACCATACCATGGTTGTTAGTAATGTACTCTACTCCATGCCAGCAAGAAACTTACCCTGATATACATTTTGTAAATTACAACAACCAATTTTTTATTTGATTGTTTATACACATTGTTTACACATTTTACATATGAACTATATCTGTATGTAAATGTATGAACTTTAGAACTTGTTTTTTTTATTTTTTTGGTGGTGGTGGTAGTGGTGGGTGGGGCACAGCATGCCCACTTCTTCAGACACTACTTCACCACTGCCCTAAATATCACACTTATGCTCAGCAGACACCTTAATGATACCTGGGAGAGCAAGAGCACATGTAGCACATACAGAACAGATGCATTTTCACATTGGTACAGACAGATGCACAAATCTTTGATGTTCAAGGTTGCATTCCAAACACAATACACAAGGACATCCAGCAAAATCAAAAGGTTTCAGTCAAAGTGGAATCATAACTAGATTTGTTACATTTTCTGAAGAAAAAGTGAGAGTGCTTTCCTAAAATTGGCTGCTACATGGCAGGTTGTTGAGGGTGGTCATTAGGGCATTGCAAGGTGGTTTCTAACACCCTGTCAACACCAGATGTGTCCGTTTATGGCTTGAGGCCATCTACACTGGAAGCATTGAAGTTAAATTTATAAATGATACAGATAATACAGACTAATCAGCTGTGAGCTCCAGTAGATTTCAGAGATGCTTAAATTGGTGAATGGTCCATTTTCACATATCGACGGTCAGATGAGAGAAAGATGCCAAATTTACTGTCACACTGTGGTAACTAGTTTTTTAAAACTAATTGCAGGGTAATATACTACAAAGTATAATGTTATAAATTTACTCAAAATAATAATTAAACAAATGCAATATAAAAAAAGATTTACACGGCTAGAAATGCATCATCACAGTCAGCAAAAAGGATCGTCTCGGGTTACTTAACTGTAACCCCTGTTCCCTGATAAAAGCGGACTGAGATGCTGCTCTGATGTAGCTCTTTGGGAACAGTTTTAGGTGTGACCAGCTGTGAATATGTGTGCAACACGTCAATAAAATTGACTAGAATGTATAGCCTCTGCTGGTGACATCATAGGATGCACCTGTAGCAGGGCTATAAATAGATGCGTCACAGGTGCATCGTCAGGTATTTTGTCTGAAGAGCAGTCCTGGGGCATCCTCAGTGCGGCAATTAAGCGCAGCATCTCGTTCTACTTTTTTCAGGGAACAGGGGTTACAGTTAAGTAACCCGAGACGTTCCCTATCAAAAAGCTACACTTTGATGCTACGCTGATTTAGCGTTTTGGGAATGAGAATACCCACGCCGCTGCACTGTGGGTGTTCGGACCCCTTACGGTTGTGTAGTTGTGCTCACAAGAGCGCAAGAGGTCTCAGACATGAGCTTTTGATGTTGACTCAAGGACGTAAGTGACGGAGTGGCATGAACATCCAAACTATAAAATCTTTCATTAAGAGGCAGAACCCTTGCTGGCGAACTCTGGCCAAGACCTCCTTGATGGTTTATGTGAGAGGCTACCACTGTGTTGTCCACCCGCACCAAGACATGACATCCTCTGTAGGAAGTATTTCAGGGCCTGAAATATAGCCTTCAACTCGAGACAGTTGATGTAACAATCGAGCTGATGACCCTCCCATTCCCCTTGAGCTGGACGACCACTTAAGACCGCTCCCCAGGCCGTCAGGGAGGCGTCTGTCGTTAGCAACCTGCGATGGCAAGACGCACTGACCCAAAGTGAGGAACTGGGGTCTGAACCACATAGAACGTAGCATGTGGCATGTAACCCTTATCAGCCTTAGGGGACTGGCCCTTGGATGAAATCCCCTGGCTTTGAGCCACAACTGAAATGGTCTCATGTGCAAAAGGCCCAAGGGGATCACCGAGGATGCAGTTGCCATGAGACTTAGGAATTGTTGATACTACCTCGAAGGTCTAAAATCGGACGCAACCCTCCATCCTCTTTGGGGACGCCACTATAGTAACCTGACTCTCTCTCTGGAAGGGGAACATGTTCTATGGCCTCTTTGACCAAGAGATTTGCAGTTCTTCCAACAGTAGACATGCTTGTTCTGGTTTAACGGTAGTGGGAGCCACGTCGTTGAAACGTTGAGGATGGCGAACAAATTGAATTCAGCAGCCTTTTTCTACTGTTCTTAGGGCCCTCATAGAAACACCTGGCAGTAGTTTCCACGCTGCCAGGTTCTCTGAGATGGGTTTTGCCCTTTTTTTATTCTGACACTTCCTGTTGAGGGGATGTCGAGTGTCCCACATCCTGTGCTACGGCAGGAAACAACAGACCACCCAACATTTCACTGGAAACTTCTAATTACCGAAATGGCAGAGGCAGCGGGAATGGAGCGGTTTCGTGGGGGTATCAGGAGGGTATAGGTGGATGTTTTATACGACCTGTCCCAAGGGATGACGGTCCTGAGGTCTTGCTTTTGGGGCTGCTGAGGGCGACGAGCTGGTTCTTGTGACTGTGCTAGTATCAGCCAATCATCTATGTAACGCGATTCACCATGCTCTGTTTTTGAGCCTCCCTTCTAGAAGGGGCGGGGCTGGGTGGCTGGCGGCCCCTCCCCCTGAGTGCGGTGAGGGAGGAGTTGCCTGAAGGCTTCCACATGGCTTTATGCCTCATGGAACCTGGTGATAACCGTGTTCATGGCATCACCAAATAGGCCAGAAGGCGAAACTGTGGCATCGAGGAGGAACAGTCTGTCCCTGTCTTTGATGCCCGAAAGGTTTAGCCATAAGTGTCTTTCTGTGCTGACCAAAGCAGACATAGATCGGCCAATGGCGCGAGCCGTCTGTTTGGTCACCCGGAGAGACAGATCTGTGGCACGACGAAGTTCAGCTAAAGCCTCTTCGTCGACCGTACTGCCCGCACTCAAGTCCTTCAACAGGTCAGCCTAGTACGCCTGCAACACTGCCGTAGTGTGCAGGGCAGTATACAGCCTGACCTGCTGCCTGATAAGCTTTTCCCACAAGTGTGGAGGTTCCTTCACGGCTTTGTGGGGAGAGTGGGTCTCTTAAGAGATGATGCCGAGCCAGGCGAGAGATAACCCACAAGTGTCTCTTCTATCGGCGGCATCGTGGAATACTCCTGTGTCTCAGCACCCACGACAGTCGAATATGTCGACGTCGAGGTCACGAAGATACCTCCAAGAATAAGAATAAGAATAAGGATACCTCCAAGAACGAGAAAGCTTGTTATGGAGGTCATCAAAGAAAGTAAGGGACTGATATAGCATTCCCTTCCTTCCTTTTTTTATTTTTGGCCACCAGACAGAAATCTGTCTTCTAGTTTGGAGCATTTGGGGTCTCTTGTTCACATGGCCAGTCTAACTGTAGCCTGGCCACAGCCTGAGTAACCACCCAGTAATTCCTCAGCTGCTATATTATTGTGCATGGAATGTTCAGAGGTGGGCAGCTCAAAGTCGGCAGACTCAAGAGATTCAGTATCCCCCTCATGAACCGAAGAGACGCCAAAGCACACTTCAGGCTCACGAGAAGGACCAGCTGGATCTGGGGAGAGCGAGCGATAGGGACGGACCCGTCTCTCGCTCCTCAGCCAAATCCATGCGAGAGCCCCACGATGAAAGAGTGCTGGTGTGCATCCGTTTAAGCCATAGAGCGTAAACACGGGAACACACACTGCTTGCTTTGCTTCACACTCATTCTTGAAAGGAGAAAAGGTTTTCTGCGCACTGCCTAACAAATTCTAACTCCTAACAGAGGAAGAGAAAGTTGATCCTATGATGTCACCAGCAGAGGCTATAAATTCTAGTCAATTTCACTGACGTGTTGCACACATATTGACAGCTGGTCACTCCTATTGACGTTCCCAAAGCACTAAATCAGTGCAACATCAAAGTGTAGCTTTTTGATAGGGAACCATGACTTGTATCCCACTTTATTTTCAACCAAATTTATTTAACTATTTATTTATTTTATTTAACATTAAATAATAAATAATAATTGTATTAATAACCCCAGTGAGCAAGCTGTAGGCGACTGTGGCAAGGAACACAAACTCTATAAGATGTTGGTTAATGGAGAAAAATAACCTTGGGAGAAACCAGACTCACTGTGGGTGCCAGTTCCCCCTCTGACTAACATCATTAATATAATGTAAATATTATTATGTATAGATAAAGTCATGGTTTAAAATTATTAAGCTAAGTAAATGTTAAGGGACAGTGTTTAAACATAGATTTTGTTTGAACTGCAAGATTAATGACAAATGTCTTTGATGTTCATCCTGGATTTACTGCAGATGTTCACATAGATGCAATTGTCCTTGTTAATTGGCTGATGAAGGCTTTTGTTGGCAATTGTTAGTCTATGTATTCCATTTCAAGAGTGTTGTCCATCAATAGACCGAGGTGATGCAGGCAGAGATCAGGGATGTGAAACGCAGTTCAGCCTGGCCAGTAATTTTGGTCAGGTTCGGTGTGGTCCATCCTAAATCCAAGGTTCAGACAATGGCATATGAAGTATCCCTTGTCTTATGGTTGAGAGTCAGGATCCAGGCACCATGCTCTGAACATGAAACACTGACTAAACAGAAGGTAGCAAAAAACAACCATGCGGTCACACAGAGACAGAACATTTCTGTTAAATTTGCCATTTTGAATCCAAAAAACATCACCTACATGATTAATTTAGTTCATACCCGGTATCGCAGCTGATTCAAAGACCATTTCACAAAACACATGTCATGGTCTTCAACACACAAGCATCATGCGGAGCTTTGTCCACACATGAAAAGCACTGGTATGCACGGTACACATTGAAAATGTATTTGGCAAGGCAAGGCAAGGCAAGTTTATTTATATAGCACATTTCATACACAATGGTAATTCAAAGTGCTTTACATAGTAGAAATTAAAAAGAAAAAAATAAGAATAATAAAATAAGAATAATTAAAACAGTTTAGAATAAAAAAAAAAAAAAAAAAAAAAAATCTAATAAAATACAGTACAAACAGTCGGACACACAGTGGCACAGTGCTCATTCAGTAAATGCACAGCTAAACAGATGTGTTTTGAGTCTGGATTTGAATGTGACTACTGTAGGAGCACATCTGATCTCTTCTGGAACCTGGTTCCAGCTGCGGCTGGCATAATAGCTAAAAGCAGACTCTCCTTGGTTAGAGTGAACCCTTGGTATTTCTAGCTGATGTGATTCTAATGATCTGAGTGATCTGTTGGGTTTATATTCAGTGAGCATATCTGCAATATATTGAGGTCTTAGCCCATTGAATGATTTATATACCAGTAATAATACTTTAAAATCAATCCTAAATGTAACTGGGAGCCAGTGTAAAGACCTGAGGACTGGTGTGATATGTTCATATTTGGGTTTATATTAGGAGAAACGTCAGGGAGAAAATAATGTAACACTTAATGGACAAATAAATTATGAATTATAAGTTATTTGTATTTTAAAACCATCACCAGTGAGGCAAACACTTGTGTGTATAATGACAAACTGGTGCACAGAAACATTTACATTGATTAACCATGCTTCCAGCATTATGATGACTGTTAGATTGCAAACATTATGGGTTAATATCTTTCTTTAACCTTTCTGCTTTTCTTTCTAATTGTCTTTTTGCAGGTTGGATCAAATATGGTAGAGGACCTCCAGGCTGAGGTGTTAAAGCCTCCCCCACATCCAACAATACAGTCTTGCACATAGATAATTTTTCATTCTTATTTGAATTTAATGAATTTTATGGATTTTATTAAATCCTTACATAATAATTTTCTATTAATAGACACTAGAAATATAAGTAACATTTAAAGGAATAGTTCACCCAAAAATGACAATTCACTCATCATTTACTCCCTCTTATGCCATCCCAGATGTGTATGACTTTCTTTCTTCTGCAGAACACAAATTAGGATTTTTAGATGAATTTCTCAGCTCAGTAGGTCCATATAAGGCAACTGAATGGTGACCAACATTTTTAAACTCCAAACAACACATAAATGTAGCATAAAAGTAATCCATACAATTCCAGTGGTTAAATGACTGAGAAAGGGAGAAAAGTGAGAAACAGATCAATATTTAAGTCCTTTTTTTATACTATAAATCTTCATTCACATCTAAAAGTCACACGTGGCACCTGTTTCGTTTTTCTTTCAGATGTGAAAGTGGTGATTTAGGTTAAGAAAGTACTTACATATTGATCTGTTGCTCACTTTTCTCCCTTTCTCAGTCATTTAACCACTGGAGTTGTATGGATTACCTTCATGCTGCCCTTATGTACTTTTTGGAGCTTCAAAGTTCTGGCCACTATTCACTTGCACCGAATGGACCAACAGAGCTGAGGTATTCTGAACAAAAACAAATCATTTTAGAAGCAGAGACACATCTGGGATGAGGGATAGTAAATAAGACATTTTTAATTTTTGGGTGAACTATCCTTTTAATAATAGAATTAGTGTTAATATTTTAATGCCTAGTGTATTTAATATTAATTATAAATGTTACCTTATTGTTCTACATGCTGGTTGTTAAAATGTTTGTAAAATTAGTTTAAATTAACTTAACACTTGTATTTATATTCATCCAAAATAAAGGAGCTACCATGTTTACACATTTGTTTATGGTGTAGTTTATTTTATAATATTTCTTTTAAGGATAAAACAATCTGAAGATCAAATTAACCCAGCATTCCTGTAAAAATGAATCAATGTTTGGGTTGAATAAATAACCCATTTACCTGGTTAAAATGAACAACCCATCTCGCTGGGTTAGTTTAGCTCAATGTGTGTTCTGTCCCATATTTAAACAGCCGCTGATTTAAACCCAATTCAATTTCAATGAGTCATTGATAATTTTTTAGGTGGTGGTGTAGTGGTCTAAAGCTCATAACTGGTAATCTGGTAATCAGAAAGTCGCTGGTTCGATCCCCACAGCCACCACCATTGTGTCCTTGAGCAAGGCACTTAACTCCTGGTTGCTCCAGAGGGATTGTCCCTGTAATAAGTGCACTATAAGTCACTTTGGATAAAAGAGTCTGCCAAATGCATAAATGTAAATGTAAAATGTGTCATCCAGAAGGAAAACCATGCAAATCAAATCATCAGAAAATATGTTTTCGACTATTGATGGTAAAATGTTTATAGCATTGCAAAGGGGGGGATCTCAGCTTAGATTGAGCTTCTAGTCCACTCAGAGGCCGAGATATTCACTGAAATAACAAGGGTGGTGCTTGAACTGAAATTTGACCATGTCTATGGATGAGCACATCTGTGAGGGCTAAAATGTGTTACAGCGCCACCTACATTTCAGATCTGTATATTGTGATGGAATGTGATAAGAAACTTTTTTTTTTTCTAGTGCTTTCTGCCACTTAGTGGAAGAAAATTTGACTTTTTAAAGCAAGGTTAAGTGAACAGAACCACAATTACATGCTTACAAAGTTAGGATGGAAAAAAAAAAAAAAAAAAAAAAATTTTGTTTGTTTTTTTAAACAAACAAAAAAATCTGTTTATCATAAGATTATAAACACATACAATGTTATTTCTGAATAATTGGAGTCTATTTTTTTCTTTTTTATTTGGCGGTTCTCTGAAAAATGAGACCACATTTTTGCAATTAGTCCACAGTATGTGTGAATGATGAACATTTAAATTTGAGTGTGGACACCAGAGTTTAAGAGGGTAATTGACTGTCATCTATGTTGGGTACATTGTTATGTTTTGCAATATTTTTCTGATTTAACATGAAATATATATTCAAATTTTAGGTTAACCTGATCAAGAAAATGACATCTTGTCTGTCAGGCAAGGCATACCATTGAAATTATGTCAAAATGGGTGAATTATCAACAATGTTATATGTCAACTAAGTTACCCTTTAATGTCAACTCTTAGGTATCATAGTTGACGTGACCCTACTGTGTCCACTGATGATAATGAAATATTTTCCATAGATCAGTTTTTTGTCATAATTTAAGCCAATATGTGTCAGAGGACACTGAGGGTGTGAGTGTGTGCGCACTCATGCATGCGTGTGAATCATGATGATTAGGGATTAAGGGATATTTCATTGATTTTACAAAATTAAATAGATATTGTTCTTTTGCATGTTAAAACATATTATGTAAATGGTGTCATTGTATTTTGTGAAAACTAGTTTACTTTTACTGTCACCTATGTTACAGCAGATTTTTTTTATGTTTCAAATAACAAGAATGCTGCTGTTGATATCCTTCAATGTATATTTTCCATCCACAAAGGTTAGAGTTTTAGCATAAAATCTCTATGCATAACATCTCTTAAAACTACCAAAATTGTATTTTAGGCAGATTTATGATTTGTTTTGTTTTACTGCCACCAGGGCTGGACTGGTAATATGGCATACCGGGCATTTTCCCAGTGGGCCGACGCACTTTTTGGGTGATCAGGGGCGGAATGGCCATCGGGAGAACCAAGCAGGCAGGTGGGTCGGCTGCGAAACGTGCTGAATGGGCCGCGATAAACCAAATGAGACGTTATGCAGAACGGACCACAAAACGGTGCAGCGATATGCAGAAAAGGACAGCGAACACCCGCCCCCCAACAACTTTTGGCTCACCAACAACAAAACAAAAAAACACCTTGTGTCCCTAATGAAGCCCTATCGCTTTTCCCACCAAAGTGATCTGGGAACAAGTTAAAGGCGTGACGCAGGTCACTTTCAGTGCCTGTTTTACTGTTGTTGGTGACATGTCAGAACATTGCTATGTCACAACATGGGCATTTAAGGCACACACTGTGTTTCCCTAAGGCCAGTAAATGCCTAAAAGGTGATTAATATGGTGAATTATTAATATGGTGAAGACCCAAAACCTTTCCCTATGCAAATGTTGGTTTACTTTCTGCAAGCGTGCATGGATGCAGGACTCCCTTTTCACGTTCAAAGTTTATGTCATTGCCATAGCATCAGGCCATGACCCATTTGGTCAGCAAGTTCCTGCGAGGAGCGAGGCTGCTGAGACTCTCTCGCCCTGCTACTGGCCCAGTCTGGGACCCTGTGCTAGTACTGAATGTACTTATGGTTCCCCATTCGAGACACTTGATGCAGTAAGCTTGTGAGTACTCTTTCTGTAAACCCCTCACTTTGGCTTCAGTCAAACGAACTGGGGACCTTCAAGCCTTATCAGTCAATGACTCTTGCTTAGAGTTTGGAACGCGCTTGTCAAAAGCCATTCTAAAGGCTAGGGAAGGTTATGTGCTTTACGTTTTGGCAACTCTCTTTAGGGATCAGGTTGTTACCTTACAAGATTTCTCTCCTCCATTTGAGTTGGGCAAAGTTCAGAGACTGCACATGCTTTGCCCTGTGCTGGCGCTACATATGTACAAGTCAATTGAGGCTGAGAGTAAGCTCATTGTCTGCTTTGGAGGCAATATAAAAAGGTTCGGCCGTCTCCAAGCAAAGACTTTCTCACTGTATTTTTGAAGCCATTGCGCTCACCTATGATTTGCTGGGTGTGCATTGTCCTATGGTTGTGAAGGCTCACTCTACCAGGAGCATGGCCTCCTCATGTGTATGGGCAAAGGATGTGACACTAGATGGCATCTGTCGGGCTGCAGTTTGGGCTTCCCCTAACACCTGTGCCCTTGTTTATTCACTGCCCTACTGGCTATTGTCACTGTGTTATGATTGATGGTCTCATGACTGTGTCATTCTAGACTCACCTTGGTGTAAAGTGCAATGTTTTTAATGTCTGTTGGCTAGTAGCTTTACATTATCTTGTTGGTCAATGACTGTTTTGCTTCTAAACTCATTTCTCCACTACAGTGCTGATGTAACTTAACAGTGTATTACTACCCGGCATTGCCACACATGTGTGAGAATCTGTAGATTCATGTTATTGTATACATATTCCCATAACATCAGCTACTGATGCAGCGTCGAAGTGACTGACTTAAAAGGAATGTTATGGTTAATGCTGTAACCTTGGTTCCCTGAAACGAGGGAACAAGGCATTGTGTAAGCTTGCCATAATACTGATTTCTCACTGTTAAGGGACTAATAGATGCGCTTTCCTCCCTTTAGTTGAAAAATCCTGATAAAATGACACTGTGCTCTGGTTTATATGCCCACAATGATGCGCGCATAAGGGGTGGAGTGTCAAGTGCCATCTGCCAATTGATTTGCATGATTTTATAGGGCTTCAGAGATCACCACGCCCTGGAGGAATTTCCCATAGCGACAGCTATTGACACAGCATCTCGTTCCCTCCTTTCAGGGAACCCAGGTGATGGGCGTAACCATAAATTAACAGCACACCTCTCGTCAACAAGCCGCATTACTTCTGGTATCCTTCATGTCCATCACACAAATGGTAGAGGACAAGTTATGCTCAAAAGTATAATCATTTTGTTCAAATCCCTAACTTGAGTAATAGTATTATTGATTATAGCCTTAACAAGCACCACTAATTATAATGTAAATGAATCAACTTCTGATGTCTCTTTCTACTCTTATATTAATTGTGTGCTAATGAATAGCTCACCTCTAATTTTGTTGGTTCTCTCTCAATGTGGTTTAATGCTACGTGGAAGTTGAGCTTCTTTTGCTTGATGGTATTTTTTTATTTATTTTTTGGTCAGGGGGTTCTGGAATGTTCCCACTCACTGAATGAGAGCTGGGATCCCATGTGGTTGTGGTTTGGGTTCTGGGTTGATCGCTGAGTGTTTGGAGATGCAGGATGGAGGAAATTACAGCAGCTTCCTGCAATATGGTGCTTTTAGAGCAGCCAGGTACACTGCGCGCACACACAAACACACAGACACACACACACACTCAGCATAAATTTACAGAACAGCCTTGAAGTCCACACAAGTAAACATGAGCACACACTTACCACATAATTGGCTCTATGCAGGCTCTATGAGCTCAGCACATGCGCAGATAAGCAGACATCAAAATGTGTTACTTATTGTGCCTTCAGTGTAGCTGACACACAGTTAAGATTCGAGAGTATATAATAATAATTGTTATATTTGTTATGTTTAATCTTGTGTTTTGTTTCTGTTCTTTGTGAGTCTGTGTGAAATAATTCTGCATTTATCTGCAGACGTTTGCATTTATATTCCAAGTTGACATTTTCTTACCAAAGCAAATTCATCATGTTAAATGGGAAGTAACAACACAGATACCTGAGAATTTGCAATGCTTAAAAAGACATATCAAGGAGACAACTCAAGAACATCTAACTAAATATTCTGTGAGTTGCTAAATTCATGTGCAACAGGGATGCTGTTGAAAATTCATGAATAAAAATGCATCTTTAATTTATCAGTAGTATTATACTCCTTTTTACACCTCAGTCATACAATTGATTTGTGAGGTTTTAAAAAGACTGAATTCAGAGATGGACCTCTCCTGCCCTCTAGTGGTGACAAACAGGAAGTGAACGAGCAGTTGAACATTTTTAGGTCGATTTTTAAACTGGTGTGTAACCTTGATGTGCAATAACATATCAATATACTGTACATTATTTAAAATTAGAAATATTTTCTTGTTATTAACGTATTTGTGTTTTGCATTTCATAAACGAATTCATAATAATATTTTACATATAAATATCCTATATACTTATATTCAAAATTCTGAGACTACTTAAATAAATTAAAATACTGTGCTGGTATGTTAAACTTGAACAGTTATAAACTATAAACAGTTTTAATATATTGAAACATTTCACACAAAGAAAAGTGATGACGCAGGCTAAATGAATAATACATATGAAAGATTCTGCATTATGTATAGGTCACTAATCAAATATAAGCACATTTATGACATTTGTGACCATGTCACATATTACTCCTTTATACAGAAGGTCAGAAAATCAGATTGAATAGTAGGAATGCATTTAAATTAGAAAAAAAAAAACGCGCACAGAAAAAACAAAAAAACAAAAAACAATGCAACATAGAAACATTTTCAATAGAGGTCTCGGTGCATATAAGAATACACATGTAATTACTCTCCTGAGGAAAGAAATAAAACACATAATAAAATGACAAAACAGCTCACGTGATAGTAAAGCGCCACTAGATGTCGCTGTCACGCAAGTCATCAGGCGTCGAACTGGAAGGTTATTTCCCATTGACTCGCCATCACTTACATTCGCGTTATGTGCGGTCCCACAGTAATTTATGCCATTAACGCTAGTTATTTTACAAGAACTATTATGATGCTTATTATTACGAGTCCAGGAATAATCTGAAAAAAGGACGCCAGTCTATCGGTTTTTCTGCTGCTTTAAACGTTATCACTTCAAGCGACGAACAGGTAAGACAAATAAGGTAACATCACCTAGAATGATTAGATGTATACTGTCTTATTAAACTGAAATATACCCAAATATAATAACAATAAAAATTAATAATAATAAATCATTGCGGGCACTCTTTCATGAATATCGACGTTCCTTTGCTCTCGCCATAGCATACTTTTGACGTTAAATAGCTAATGCTAAAGCAAATTGACCATACGGGAACTGACGTTAATAAAACACAAATAAAATATTAAAATAAACAAATCTAAAATATTATACTAGATATGCATTCGCAAAAATGGAAAAAAATGGTTGAAGAAGGGCACTTTAAGAGAAGACTATCACTGAAGACCAAACATTTAAAGCCTGAGATCTCTGTACGAGTGTCCTTCACTATTCTGATAAACTACACAAGCCCATCCAGCACACTACAGAAGGTAAACAACAGAAGTTGAGCAGGAATACAAATTCATATTTAGAACTGAAATGTGTGAATATGTTCTAATACTCACATCTTTTTTTTTTTTTTTTTTGCAGGAATGGATTGAGAAACCATAAACTGAAATAATCATCCTTGTTGATCAGACTACCAGATCACTTGCATATATTTGTCAGATCTTAGTGACCTCAAACATCCACAAGGAAGTGTAATTGTTGCAAAAACACCCGACTTATTCAGGTATGAAAAGGTTTGAAAAGAATAAGAGCTAAAACAAATTTCTTGCTAATTTCTTTATATACTAATACTTTATATATATATATATGTATGTATGTGTGTGTGTGTGTGTGTGTGTGTCAATTACTTTTTTTATTATATTATAATTTTTTTTATACAAATATTTAAAAATAAATAAAAACGCTTCTTTTTGTCTGGGGATTAATGTAAAAATAAAATGTAATGGGGTGAAAAAAAAATCAAAGTCTCAATAAAAGCTGAATTTCTTGGCATGAGTAGTTTGTAATAATATTTATATTTTTTTCTTAAAAATAAATAAGCAATGAAACAATTGTGCTTTATAAGATTAATATTTGAAAAACTTGTAGGTTGCCATTTTGTCCTTTGTCCATAAAACCGAGATTAAAGGAGTATTTAAGGCCCTCAAGACGTGTGAAATACCCCTCCAGATGTTTAAGAAAAGGCAGATTATATTTCAGGTCATGTTGTGTAACTGTGAGAAACCTTTCTGACATTCTTGACTCAACAATTTTTGTAAAAAAAATAATAATTACTTGCCTATAAAATACTCACGTGTAATTAAGATTCAAGGAAAGTATTTTAATACATTTCACTTGATGGTTACACCACAGGACATTTAACAGTCATTAAATACATTTTTGTAGAAAAAGCTCTAAATATCTCTAAACATTTATGACAAATGAAGACATTGAAGAAATGTATTTCTTGACAAATGTCAAGACAAATGCGTACACGTATACTGTACATATATATATATATATATATATATATATATATATATATATATATATATATATATATATATATATATTTTACATGTGAAAATAAATGTATTCTGTGTTCAAGGGTGATGGTAAAATATGTATTTCAGACAAATGTATGCATACAGTACACATTTAATTACTTAAGGGATCTTTCTAAAGTCAGTTTGTGGTAGGAAAGTGCTGACTTTCTGTGCAGTACATTTATTCATCACTATGCTGAATCCTAACGCTTAGGAAATGAATCAAACAAAAAAGAGCCGAAAATGTGTAGCATGAACAAATTACACTCACACACACACATATACATACTTAACACATACTATTACATATTTCACAGTTATGTAGCTTTCATTCGTATCAACTCTTTCCCATAATGGATCTGTTTCGAGACTTCTGCGGCCCAAAGGCAGTACTTGACCTAATAAAACCTTTTCTTCTGGAATTTTCCCTTCATAGCTTCCCATAGGAGCAGCCTTGCTTTTGTAGAGGGACCCCCATGAATGTAAACGCAATATGGTCACAGCCTGGCGTGAGGTGGGGTGGGTTTGTTTTCAAATGCTTAATTCAGTTTGTCACCTTCATTCAGGGGGCTCTGAGTGCCCTAATTTGTGTTAATGAGGGGTAATAAAGTCATAGACCCTTATATTAGTGCCAGGGGAGTGCAAGAAGAAGAGAAGAGAAGGGGGGCTGACTGCTCTCTTTTCTTTCCACCTATCCATCGTTCGTTCCTTCCGTCAAACCCAGAAAGCCTCGATGCTTGATGCGTGGTCCTGTCCTCCCGTGCGGCTCGCCTCCATTGTTCCTCTGATTAGATCTCTTTTGTTGGGTTACAGCCGACGCCATCTGCTCTGCTGTCAGGAGCACGGTGGGTCTTGGGTAGGGTATTGTGCCTGTGAAGCCCCGCTCACCTCTCCCCACAACAGTCTACAAAAGAGCTGGCGTGTCCCTGACGCTTTTGCATAAGGGCCCTTTCACACTTGATGGAATTAGGAAGAGATTGATGTCCCTGTGCTCAGTGAAGACCATAAGAGACATGTAGAACTGCTAGCAGGACAAGCAGAGCACCTTATTGTGAAGGACTTCTCTGAGATCTTAGCTTAGAGAAAGAGTATGTGTGTGTGTGTGTGTGTGTGTGTGTGTGTGTGTGTGAGGGGTTAAGGAACATTATTGTATGCAGTAAGCTGGACATCTTAATGAAAACAACATCCTTTCGCAGCACACGTCAGCTGTTGCACTGGATAATCTACATGTCAGGAAGTCTTTGAGCTGTCTAAACATTTTTGTCAGAGCTGTCAAAACTTGTGTAAATGTGAGGTCAAAAATCTCAGCTGAACATGAGAAACGTGCTTAAATGTGTCCCATATGAAAAGCATTAGCTCCTTTCTCTTCAATGTCTTTGGCGTCAATTACTACGCGACCATCATTTATTGTGGCAAATATATACAAGTCTTCCAGCATGGCTATTAAAGGTTTAAAAATATAAAAAGGTATGGAAATTCCTTTCATTTGTTACAATATTCAGACAGATCAGATGGATTTTAAAGCAATCGTGGTCTGAGAATGCCATGGGATGTTGGTCTACAGTAGGTGGCAGTGTGGTCTCGACCACATCCATTACCAACATGCAGCGTGTGCAACAGGAACTGACCACAGGTACTGTACTGAAGGTTGTGCAATCCAAACATCTATTAGTTGAGAAATGTGTGATGCATGAGAGGTATGTTTGAGAATGGAATAGAAACCGGAAGCCAGAGAAAGAGTGAGGTGGAATAAACTGCTGTGGACCTGCAGGGAAGAGATGTGATAAAGTAGTGTAAGTTTCATTATGTTTGCCAATGTATAAGTCACATCAGTGCATCGTAACTTCTCTGAGTAGATGAGACTGTTAGATGTCTAGGCTGCAATACATTAGTACGAATCTTATTGAGAAATGTCATCTAAAGGGAACGGTGTGTGGCACTTAAGAGTCTGAGGCACAGTGTTGGTGTAATCCAATTACAAAATAATTACTTTTTAGTAAAGAAAGTAGTGTAATACATTACATTTTGAATTCTTGTAATTAGATTACAGTTACTTTTGAATATATTATTTGTGTAGAATACATGGATTACTACCCGTAACAAGTCATTATGAAGGAGAAATTATTTTTGAGTGTATGACTTGTAAGTAACAATGAACAAGGAAGAAATGCAGACATTATTTTGGCTTTGTTGAGCGGCCGAATCACAGCAGTAATGATGTAGGGCCATATCATACTCTTGCTCATGTGATATTGCTTAAATATATTTTTTGGGTGATTCATCATTTGGTCACGACTCTCTCACACTGGGTTTGTTGTTGCGTGCGGTGCAGCAAGCTCATCGGAAACAGAAAGTTGAAAAGCAGCACAAGACACACTAGTGCGCACTCTATAGATTTATTCAATAACTTACAAGATGATATCTGATGAAACCGCATATGAACGCACACAACCCGACTGTTGCCAATGGCGACTACATTTTATTTATTATCTAGATAATTATTTTTAGTCGTATTTTTAGTCACAGCCTGGAGCCCTCTAACTGCTGGGATTTTCACACACAACAGTCTCCAGAATTTACACTGATTGGTGCCAAAAATGAAAAACATCCAGTGAGCATCAGTTCTGTGGATGGAAATGTCTTGTTGATGAGAGAGGTCAACAGAGAATGGCCAGACTGGTTTAAACTGACAAAGTCTACAGTAACTCAGATAACCGTTCTGTACAATTGTAGTGAGAATAATATAATCTGTGCTGTTCTGAGATGCGGGTTGGCGCTGATTTGGCGGCAAACACAATATTAGGCAGGTGGTTTGAATGTTGTGGCTGATCGGTGTATATACTGTGTGTGTATGTATGTATGTGTGTATATATATATATATATATATATATATATATATATGTATGTATATGTGTATATGTGTGTGTGTGTGTGTGTGTGTGTAATTATTTTATATATTGAAAGTGTATATTTGATTTTTTTTTTTTATAATTTGTCATTATTATAATTACATTTTAGCTTTTCAATTTAAAAAAAAATTTCTACAGTACATTAAATCATATAATTTTGTAATGATATGTTACCCTATTCAGTTCCATTGTAAGTGCCTCACTGTAAACCAGATTTTAGCTTTTTTGTTTTGTTTTTTTTTTTAAGAAAAGGAGGGATAAGTCCAGATTCATTTGTTTGGTAATCAATATTATGCCCAAAAAAAAATGCTCTCGATTGAGCTTATCTTGGACTGAACACGAAATATTACTTTAAAGAGAAAACCTGCACTGAAAAAAATGCTGTGCTGTATTTACTTAAAATATGTATCACATTTTAAGTAAATTCAATTTACAGTCATTTTATGTCAGTATAACAAGAAAACCTTTGTAAGATATACACAAATGTGTCAGATCAGTTACTTTATTTACTTAAAAAGGTATGTCACACAATTAAGAATGAACATGTAACAGCACATTGTTTCAAATGAACTTTAATGTTTCTACATAATTTAACTGGCTCAAAAGAAAATAATGACTGAGTTCAGTCATTAAACAATTAATTCCACAAAGAATCAAGCTGCAATTCAGTTACACACAATCGCCCGCACAAGGAAACATTACATGGATTGAGCAGGATCCAACATCACCAAATGGAACACTAAGCACCCTCATGGTGACACAAAACTAATGACAGTAAAACAACGGCAATAATACTAAATAAAAAAAATCTCTCTGAATTCTTAATAACTTATTAAATGTCCCAATAAGTTCCCTTTGACCAAACAAAAGTGCTTAAATTATTCAAGGGAAAGGCTTATATGGGTTTTCCCAACAACCTTAGTTCTGTACATGATTGTTTAAGTTAGTAGTACTTATAATATAGATTTTATGGATTTTTAAGCCAAAGTTCAAGGAAATATCAAATATTATTTTACTTTATGGATAACTTTGAGTTCACCTTATAATTATTATTTTGTGTTGCAGACATTAATGCAAATTAATCAATTTTTTTATACATTTGTATGCTACATTTTGAGTTTACATTTGAGTAGAAGCTATTTATTTTCTGACGTTATGATTGTTGAGCCAACAAATATTTTTTTGTTTGTTTTTCTCAGTGTGAGTTGATGCTGAAAGAGGGATAATAATAAAAATAAATGCATGTTCAAATGCATGCATAATACAGAAAAACACCCATACACACAGTCAGAAAAGGCAGACAAATGTAGCTCAATTTATTCTATAACGTGTTCGAAAAGGAAAAGGAAAAAACCTCTTGAAAAGTTTACCCTTGGTTGACCATCACTCTTTTTTTCTCTCTCTTTTCCCCCTCCTCTCAGGCCTTGTCGGTCCGCTGCTCGCAGGGTTAAAATAAACGCTAGCAGTGAACCATATTGCGTTCCCTCCTCTAATCTCTCCTTATTCACAGGCACGTAATTGGTAGTCAATTTGCACTCCCCCTTCACCCATTGTGTTGTATTTCCCTCTGACAGAGTGCGGAAGATAAATGACTGAACCGTGCCAGAGGGACCGCAGCTCGCCGAACATGGGCACCCTAAATTCATTACACCAATTTCCTCTTGTTCTGCTCTCCAAAAGCGAATGAGAGAGAGAATAAAGGAATGAATATGATGAAAAACAGTCAGATGGTCTTTGTAAATTGGGGGAAAAGAGAAAAAGAACAAACAGACACAAAACTACAGAGAGGAGTGGTCTTGAGAAGCTGTTTTATCTATTTAGCTGGAGTTCAATATTTCTCACCCTTTTTTCCAAGATAAACGTCAGTTTAGCTCAATTAACAGCATTTGCAGCATATTGTTGATTTCCACCAAAAAATCATTTAATCTCATTCCAAATTGCGGTTCCATGTTATCTTTAATGTCAACTTGCGGCACTTAAATGCTCTGAAATAATATTAAACACTGACTATTAGAGGTTAAAAATAGTCTCTTGTTTGCTGTGTTTGAGGCATTGGTCAGCTAATTTTGTGTCCACACTGGTTCTTCCCATTGCTGGTTCTTATCCGCTCATCAGAGTTAGTTCTACTGACCAATAAATGTGCTGTACTTCATTCGAAATCAAACAAATGGATGTGACGACATTTGGAACAAAATCTTGCATTTGTTTCGGTGGTTCATAACAGCTCGTCTGAGAGAAATTTTTGCAAAACTTATTACCGGCTTACTACCATTATTCCACATCATCGGTAGGTATGAGCTGGAGCTTCACCTGTTGAGGCCACCTGTACTATCTTCCGAGAACATGCCATACATTTTTTTTTTGGCTTAACTGGTTTACAAAAGGAATATTATATACTTAAATACTCCTAAGTGCCCACTCAACCTTTTGTTTTATAAGTTACTTCACACATGTGCCTTCTGCAATGGGAGCCATTCACTCATCTGCCTTAAGTAAGGTATGCCTATCATCATTCATTTGTCTGTGTTCTGCAAAACAACAACAACATAAAAACCCCCACTATTTTATACATCCATCTCTTCAGTAGTATAGCGTCATCATAAATTACAATAACAGAGTGTAATCAGTGTATATTATGGCCAACCTTACAAAAAATCTGAACTAGAAACAAACTTGAAGTAAATTTACCGCTTGTTATTTTTACATGCAAATTAGCTTTTGTTTGCCAAAAGTTTGCAGCTCTTTGTCAGTAGTGGTGAACCTCTGGCAAACCTTTGGCAACAACTGACAATTTGCATGTGAAAATGATCAGTGTCGAATTTTAGGCAAATTTGCCATGAACGAATTTTCGTCAGTGCATGTATAGCGTGTTAGCACATTAGCGTCATGAATTCAGAATGTAAACAAAACCAAGTGCGCATTTTCTAATGCATATATATTACTTTAAATCATTATAGAGTGGCTAAAAAAGCATATTTTACTGATCTAGCATGAATTCTGCTCAGAATGAGGCATAAAGTCATATGACACATTTTAATGTCACAATACTAAAGGTTTTACTGTGCATCCTCATATCAAAATGCTCATATAAACGCCACCCACAGCGGTGTGGCCGGTGTCTGAATGTTTGCAAACAGTATACTGCTGCTCAGCTGCTTTGAGCTTATTTTTAACCCTGAACGAAGAACAAAGAACTTCTCCGGAGGTATATCGTGGCCTTTACTGTCAGAACTTCCTTTACCTCTTATTTCAGAGATTTCCTCTCATCATTTGTTTTATCATACCATTTGTTTGTTCTATCTATTGATCGAGCATTCTATCAATATATTGTATATTCTGTTCTGTCAATCTATTATATTTATCATTCTACAGTACCTAACTAGATCTACACTATCTAAGTATTCTGTCTGTTTTCCTATGCATCTGCCATTCTCAGTCATAGACTGTTCTATCATTCATTCTATGATTAGAGGTGCTTGCTTTTAGCAAAGCATCACTATTATTGTATATCTACCATTCTCTCATGTTATAGAATCTTCTAGAATGTCATAGAGGAACTATCATTCTATTCGTCTATCATTCTATTCTATTTATTGATATGTCGTTGAAATCGTTTTGCTCAGAGCTACAATATGTAAGATTTATTTTGTTAGAAATTAAAAAAATCTAATTAATGAGCATGTACGCAAACAATCCATCTGTCAAACCATGTTTTGCCTGACCCCGATTCACTATGTTAAGTCTTTAAATGATAATAATTTAATGGAGCTGTCAGGATGGATTTGGCAGGAAATAGCATTCTTCCATCATTCTACAGTGCATGTTTACATCATGTTCCTAAAAAAGGAAAGAAGATCTAGCTACTACAGTGCATGTATATGTGTGGTAGTAGTTTGAAGTTGAAAGCATGTAGCCACAATATTGACCATGGATCGTTCAAAAAGGCAACACTCTGGGGAGTCACAGTTTTGCAAAAATGGAAAGCTTCAGAGCCCGTAATAAAACACTAAACTACAGCGGATTGGCCATTCAGAGGTGGCAACAACTCAGAGATCTTGATTTAAAACAGACCCAGAGATGGAGTTTTTCTTGATGGACAGGCAAGATATTTTATTTGACTGATAGTGATCTAGGTTGCTCTCTTAGCTTGGTAGTTCATTAGATAGCGTTAGCAACTCTAAAGGGGCATTTTATTATGGATTATTGTACTGCAGTTATTTCAATTTAAATTTTCGAGGAAGGAAGGACAATGGAACATTTTTTTACTTTTATGCTAGGAGCAATGTTAGTCTCTAAACTATTTTCTACCTTGGTATATTTGCCTGATGTTTATTAGTTATAATCGCTTCCACCATTTGATTTGTTCTGATATGACTAGAAATCATAATGGTTAGTGTTGCCTAACCTTTGTAACGCTATTTATTTGAATGAAACTGTTTTCAAAAAGTCAACTACAGCTGCAGAATATATACTTCTTACCTGCTCATAAGATATATTATTTGGATATCCTTCTTTTTCTTCCTTTTGTTATTTTATTTTTATTTTTTTGAGGGGAGGGGGCGTGTTTTGTTGTAGTTAGTGACATTCCTTCTGATAAGATGATCACCTATAACCATGGTTACACTGGTACTGCTCAAATCATCAGATTCTTCCACACATAAGAGCAGAGTCAAAGCCTAACCCATGTAATTGCCAAAACAATGTTCTTCCTCAAGTAACCTGCAGTTTTATGTTTCAACCGCTAGAGGGCCAAAAGTTACATAGTGTAGCTTTAATGTTGACTGTTTAAGGCATAAAAATCTGAGGCAGCAGTGGGCCCTACCATCTGTGTACCTCAGCAGAAATGGAGATTCATCAAGCCAGGCTATGTTTTTCCAGCCTTTAACTGTCCAGTTTTGATGAGCCTGTGCCCACTGCAGCCTCAGATGTCTGCTCTTGACAGAAGAGGAACCCAACCTGGTTTCTGCTGTTGGAGCCCATCAGCCTCAAGATTTGACATTGTGCATTCTGAGATGCTCTTCTGCTCACTACAAGAGTGTACAGAGTGGTTATCCGAGTTACTGTAGACATTCTGTCAGCTCGAACCAGTCTGGCCATTATGTGTTGACTTCTCATCAACAATGTATTTCCGTCTTTGTTTTTTGAACAATTCTGTGTAAACTCTAGAGACTGTTGTATGTGAAAATCCCAGGAGTTCAGCAGTTACAGAAATACTCAAACCAGCCTGCCTGGCATCAAAAATCATGCCACGATCTAAATCACTGAGAACACATTACAGATATATATTTATTTATATTATATATATTAGATATTATACACAGACACATGTATGTATTTTTTTTCCCTGTCTTCACTGGCTGTGCTGTTCATAACTCTTTTTTCAGTCTTCAAAGCCTTTGGCAGATTAACAAAGCCACAGAAAATTGTGATTGAGCCACTGTGGGAATTGATGTATCTTCCCTGGCTCTGTGATTCAGGTTTGCACCTGTTGAGCTCCCACAATCAGCTGTGTCTCTCTGCCAGGGCCGCAACAGGTCAAACAGCCTCTGTATAAAAATACAACGGCTGATGGTATTCTTTTTACCTCATCCATATAAGATGCGAGGATTAGAGCAGCAGGAGTATTGGCGTTCTTAAGCAAAATTATACAACTTGTTGATCAGTGTAAGATAGATATTCGTTGGCCTCCAATTTTAAAGCCGTCCAGGTTAGTAATACAGACAAGCTGCATCTTTCTTGCTCTCAGCTGCGCTTCCCCTCAATATCCCCTCTCAAAACAGAAGAAGCCCCAAGTCTGCCCTCATCAGCAAGCTCCTACTTAGCAACACTGCTGCAGATGGTGCGATTCGGAAGCCACTGCAAATGTTTTGCATTAAAGCCATGCGATGAGAGACAGAGAGAGAGAGAGAGACAACAGAAATATGATGGAGGTGTACAGATGGGTGCTTTGAGCGTTAATAAAGATGTCATGTGAAAACATCAAGAGACACAAAGTCTCATTTTCAGCCGATGTGCTGCCCTCCAGATGTGCAGGAGTGAAGAGGCGATTGGGTTGTAACCGATCCTGTCTGCCATGCCACTTCTAGCTAACCGGCACAACCTTAGCACACGTTTGAAGTGAGGGCCAAGAAGTGTCCAGGCCCTTAACGACAGGCAATATATTATGACACTGTCCTGCTGAGAGCAAAAGGTCAGAGGTCACATGGTGAACCCCATAAAACCCCTTTCTGCTGTTCTTTTTGTTTTAATTTTCTCCATACAGTTTTCCCTTTAAACCTTGTACCCCTTCTCTCTCCTCTCACTCTCTCTCTCCTGTCCTCCATGACTTTAGCACCTGTTTAGCACCTTGGTCCATTTATGAGGTTTGTCAGGTTGCTCTTAAGAGTTTCATGGTTGCAGTTCAAGGGGCAAATGAGGGTTGGACATTGTGCCAAGTAAAAGGCATGTTGTCTGGTACACTTCAAATTTATCTGGATGAGCAGAGCCAGAACAGACATGCAGTAAATAATCTCGGATCAAGTCCATATCCACTGCAAATAAAACCATAATTTCATCTTTCCACTACCCAAGATGCTCAGATAGTTGAAAAAACCTGTGGTCATTAAAGTTATAAATAAAATGTTGCCCATAGTGTCTTGTGCTGCAGCTTACTTGTAGAATATATCCATTTCCCCATTAATGTTTCTGGACTATTTCAGATGTTTATTTTTCTCATTCTTTACAGATGAAGGGCTTTATTTTCGTACCTGCATTAGACACAGTGCTAACTGTTTGCTATGACCGTATACTACATCTTATCCATTTCTCATGAGAGCACAAAAAAAGTGCAATTTTCCTGCCTGGGCAACGTTCAACAGGGCTTTGTGGGGAGTTTGCGTTATCTGTCCGTATGCGTGCAAACAGTGGGTGTATTGGCAAAATTATAGACGGTTAAGTCACATGAAGAGGCGCAAAGCCTAATTTGCTGTTTTTGTGAGAAATATGTCAATGTGCTTAAGATGTCTGAGAACCACATCTATTCACAGCACAAAGTTTAAACTCAAGCCCCATTCATACCACCGGCTGCGTTGCGTGACATGGCACAATCTTGTTAGTTTTCAATGAAAGCACAGTGACTTCTGGTGACACAAGCATTTTCAAAAGCCACTATTTCCAGCTGTGCTCTCTACCAATAACATTAGAGTGGCGGCATTAGGAACGCCCACTAGTGACATAGATTGCAGAGTATCACGACACCAAGCAGCAATGCCGCCTGCGGTGTGAATGGGGCTTCAGTGTGTACATTTGCAGTTTGCGGATTCCACCAAGTGCATGTTCAAACTTTAGAATTACAATGTCGCATTCAGTGATGCCCCTGACAACAGTCAATGCTAGTCATGGTATTGTACGTCAATTCATCAGTATGATTAGTTATACTTACCTTCTCTAAACTTTAGGACCCTTCATCGAATTAGTCCCAACAAACAACGCCTTCTCCACGCGTATATAAAGAGCATATCATAGAGGTATACCTGTCATTGATCGACGATACAGTTGCTGTGCAAAATTTCGAAAGGCACAAATGGTATATATGTCTATTTTTTCACTAACAACCAACAATTTATGAATATAAGGTTGACTAATAGTGGATTTTGACGATATGATAACTATGGTGGTGGAAAAGGTTGATAATCGATATACCAGCCAAAAGTATTGCGAGATATTACAAAAATGTTTTCAGGGTCGGAGATGATTTTTCCTGAATAATCTAACACATCTGGCTTTGGCTCCAGCTTGTAGTAATGTGAGAGAGTCTGGTAAGTGCTCAGCTAATAATTTCAGCAGTGTGTGTATGGTAAAATTTGGCCCACACAGATTCCAAATCAGAAACATGGGGGTTCCCTTGCCAACTAGCTCAACTAGTGTTGCTAGCACTGGCATAATGGCAAAACATTGCCCAAAATCCTCAACTTTAATAATAAAAGAAGTAATAACTCGAGTACTTGTCGATTACTTGGGATGGGGGTGGGGGTGGGGATGGGGGTGGGGGTGGGGGGGGGTGTACTGTACATATATGTTGTTCCAGAGTCTCGCATCATCATTATTATAGGCTGTTCTAAATTAGTTACAAAATACCATAATCAAATTATAATGCATAATATTTTGTCATTATGTGAAGACTTGTCTATCTGCGCTTAACTCGGGTTAACATAACTATCTTAAAAAGTGTGCACCACTGTTGACAGGAGACACCATAGCGTTGCTTATACAGAGTTGAAAATAGTTGCAATGGAAAGACCTTGTGTTCTGTTCCATTCAGCTGCGCTCCATCTAGCAATTTGAAAGCAAGAATTTGTGTGTGTGCTTCTCCAGAGTGTTAAGTGCTGTTTCTGCCCCGTACAGAAAGTCACAATGTGCTGTTTTGGAACTCCAATCAGGAGAAAGGTACTGCCAAAACTAATGACATAATCATTCTCAAAATTATATATAAGGCCCATCTTTGACACATTTGTGTATAGTTATCACTGAATTATCAATTCAGTGAAAAGTCACATCATGTCGATCATTGTTTTCACGATCGATCATTGCTGTCAATTCTGAGTACTCATGCCCATCTCTAGTATGCAGGTTCATCCAGCATGGTAATGGGAGATTGAGTGCAGATAAATCAAAGAACATGTCCGCCAATGAGATTTACTAAATGGCTTATTACAAGAAGAAGCTAAAGAGAGAGAGAGATTGAAAGAGTTAGGGAGTTCAAAGACGAGCTGTACAATTCCACCTTCATATTCCTGTTTGTATTGAGGGTCCAGTTTTATGTTTGGCCTTGTTGAGCTTCTATTTATCGAATGTAATTTCTTATGTAATGTAATACATTTACCTTACAGATACAGATTCAAATGAAAGAATTGGTCGATTTGCAATTGAATTCAAACTGGAATATCAGTTCCCGGAGGATAAAATAAAGCCACCCCCCCCACAGTAAAATACTGAAATATAAGATTAGATTAATTAATCCTTTCTAGATGTTTCTTCTTCTAATATCCTGTTGTTTTAAATGTTTCTTCCTCTGCATACTGTTAATATCATGCAGTATAATCTTTTTCTATTTTTCATTTTAGGGAAACAGAAAAATTCCGGCCGCCGAAAATATTCTGCAAAAAATTGTAAAAAGTGCTATTTTTGTTTTTTGGCCAAAAGAGAAAAATAAGACGTTTTAACAGAAACTTGTAACAAAAAGCATTGCTTATATTGAACATTAATGTTCACATCCCCAGAAGTTAAGTAATCACTCTCTTGGTGATCAGCGCATTAATAAAGCGTGTTTTCCAGTGCTCTGATATTGTGCGTTATTGTACGTCATGGTCGTTACTGTCAAGCTCTAACATGACATTAAAAAAGCATAAAAGTACCATTCAAGTAGTCCATATGCTACTAAAGAATCAATTTCCCATTCCAGGTCCCACTGTGTCCAGAATATTTGGTTTTGGACAATTAATCTTTCTGATCTCTTGTATTTTTTTAATAAAATTGTTTAATAATCGTCATGATCTGTATTTGTTGTATTTGTAATCACTGACAAAATAATAATAAAAAAAAACCTTATATCAACAATCATTTTCGTCAGCAATTACATTGACGATATTAACACTGACTGTAGTTTAGCTATATTAAGTTATAAATAGCTTGTAACTTGGGACCGCCACTGGTTTGCTAATGTTGTTTCATGTTGACTTGAATGGTGTTGACAACAATAAAATACAATGTATGTCTGTGTGATCAGATTGTGGCATTCAGATCAAAGGGAGTCATTATTAAAGCTCAGACAGTTCAAGTGCCACACAGAATCTTTCAGGGGTCTATATTTGTCCAGCGAAGTTGGCTCCCCCTCATAGGAAATGCCAGTGAAATTCACCTGTTGCTCTACAAACTGGCTTCATCAGCAATGCAAACAATTAGGGTGTGTGTGTTTACTTTACAGGGAATATGTTTGCCAGTGGAGGGTGATGGGATAGTGGTAGCAGTGGTGTGTAAAATGTAAGCGGTATAGTTGTTTTATATATATATAGTGTGATTGTCAGTGTGGTTGTTACTTTGGGTATACTAGCCCTCAGTCATTTAACAATTAACAACACGTTGGTCTGTATTGGCTCTTGATTAATGGTGCCATGGACTATAATTTATGTCACTATCTGTCAACACACTCACAAACATACAGCATTGATGCTGTCCACCTGCCGCACCCACGTCACTGAAGCACTCGTAATGTCGGCCACTGGATGGGTGTGTAATGAGAGTGGGATGCATGTAATCCTCTAGTATTTCTGAACCATAGTAGCCTTCGATTTCTCAGAAAGAGAGTGAATTTGACCATGACCTGTGATCTTTCAAGAGTGATAAGTAGGTTTGCTACCCATCCAGGATTTTGGCCATCTGTTCTGGAAAACGTTTATTCCATACCAGGATGCAAAATGTCCTGGAATTTCAGTAATTTCCTGACTTCACATATATAAACCCTTGTTTATTAGCACACTATGCAAGGAGAAGAATCAAACACATTCTTACATGAATCATGAGAATGAAAGGTTTGTTCGGATGATAGAGATTGAGATATTTAACTTTTTTGTGAATAATCCTTTAACCTTTTGTCTACTTACTAAAACACTTTACTATTCTGGAAAGAATGTCCAAAAAAGGAAAGTACTTTATTTTACTCTAAGATCTCTTATGTTCATAATGCCCAACACACATAAAAGCCTATTTTTAAGATTTATGCATTTCAATTCATAACAAATTTCTATTAACCCATCCAGGTTGATTTTATCATGAAACATAAATAGAATATGAAAAACTGTCCCACAAGGTTTTTAAAGCAGATACTCCTGATCAGTAGTGATTTTAACCATAACGCACACCATGCAATTGTGTGGGGCCTGTATGTACATTTTCAAAATGGGTCCCCAGCTTGGTTGGTTGCTTGGTGCCTTAGAAATCGTAAACACACCCCTACTCCCGATTAAAACAAAGCCAAATGTTGCGTGATATGAAGCATAGATCATGAGGTAATCTTCACAGAGCGACATCACATGACAAATGGCTGAAGGGTAGTCAAGTGTCTACTCCTGGGTCATAATGCCTGCTGTATGTATTTTTTTCTCTATCAACTATGTGATTTTACTAGGTGAGACGTACAGGATATTCTGGTGTAACTTTATTTCTGGGCAAAAATATACTTTTAACATGGCATCCAAAATGAGTGTTTATGCCGTGAAACGCTGAATCGCGATGCACCCTAACTAAGATGCTTCGAGATCGTCTATCTGATGCACGTGTGCATAGACAAACCTTTTTTAATAGCTTAAACTGAAAGCATCCTTTTTATATATTGACAAACTCAATAAAAAAATGGATTACTGTCTAGAGTAGTCCAATATATTTGGCTCTTTTTTCATGAACACACTAGGCGCAGTGTTACGTGAAATGACCATGTGTGATGTCTTATCCAGTTTTTGTAAGAGCACTAACTCTAAGCTGAACACAGATGAGAAACATTTAATAAAAATGCATCACAAAACAATGAACACTGGAAGAGCAGCAAAGCATGTTTCAAGCATCCCGTAACACTGTCAAGACAGCAGGTGAGAGGGCGAACAAGATGAGAGCAAACAGTCCTAGAAAGGTCAATAGAGAACACATTCAACGCATACATCATGGTCCGGAGAAGTGCAGCCAACAATCCATTCACAGAGGAGGGAGGAAACACACCGCTAAACATCATGGCACTGGAACGATGACAGGCAAAATGGGAAAGAGTTCAAATCAAGAATGTAGTTATGGAATATACAGTAGGGCACAGACGGTTCAATAACCGGAGAAGAACCTCAAAATTAAATTGCACCCAGCTCATTAGCACTGCGTGCACAATTTTGCCAAGCCACTTGGTCTGGACTTGGTGCTTGCTTGGACAAAAATATCATAACTTCATGGCAATGCCCACTGATACACTGAATGTATGATGTTCTTTCTTCATTAGAAAACATTTGAAGAAAAATAGAAAAATATCGATGCTCAGTAAGGTCATTAAAATGCAAGTGGATGGGGATCCAAAAAGAACAAACAGTCAGCATTAACTTCATCCATATGAGTCCATTGGTTAAATTAATGTTTTCTAAAGTGAAATGATCACTTTTGGTGAGAAAAATATCAATATTTAATATAAATCATTGCTTCCAGTTGGCCGCCCATGTGCATGTCTACTCTAATCAATGCTTTAATTCTGCCACAAAAATTAAATATGTTTGAAATATCTGAATAATTAAAAATAGTATGTATTATTTGGGGAACATTCTAAGCAAATATTAATAGTGCAATTTATTCAGTTAATCTGAACATAATGCAATTAATTTGATACAAAATATGTAATTGATTGACAACCCTAGTTATTATTTATTGAGTATTGGGGTTTGTGGTCATACTTCTGTTGCCACTGCTTTATTGTCATGTCTGACAACTCTCCTTAACCATTGTAGAATTAGCTTATTGCTTTACCATAACATAACATTTTACAGTGTAGCTAGAGTTTTTAGAGTTCTGCACAAGTTGTATGAGTCTTTGTGGCTTTCCTCAAATAGTTTTTTTTTTAAAAGGCATTGGAGACAGAAGCAGGAACCTCCGTCACATCGCATCAGAGTTCTGACCCAGACAACATTGTCAGCATCTTACTCTGTGTCTCCTCTGCTGGGTTGCACATGAATCATGGAAATTGATTACGCTGTCACGTCCCAAATCCCACTGCCCAGAACTTCACTGCTTTCGTGTGTGACTATCCACGGTCAAGCCTGCTTAGGAGCTCCGCAGCCAATGACCGTGGCAAGAGGCCAACCCTAGAGGACAAACCTCCAGGGTCAGCAGGCCCGAGAGCGTGAAGAATGGAAGGAGATCGCTCACGTCAGCAGTAGGGAATGAAGACGTGCTGCTTCACATACCAGAGCCAAAGGCGTCTCTTCTTTCCTTCCTTCCCTCTCTCTGTCTCTCTCTCTCTCCACTTGGCCTCTCCATTTCCCTGTCACCCAGAAACATCCATCTTAATGAGGTGCTGACGAAATCTTTGAGCATAACCGATTCCGAGACTCCATGGAGATCAGAACATATTTTTTTTCCCCAGCAGTTTTCTTGTGGTCAGAGCTTTCTGATGACCACATATTTCAGTTATTCTAACATATCTGGAAAAGACAGGAAAAGAACATAGACAAATTAGGTGATGTTTGTTTTATGTTATGTATGAATTCTTTTTTTTTCTGTCAAAATTACAAGAGAATGAGTGAATACTTGCTATTAGTACTGTTTAAGTGTGCAGCACTCTTCCCTTCCCTATTCTCTCTCTAATGGATTCTGCAGATTGTTGTTCTTTTTTTATTGTAAATATAAATCTCCTGTAACAAGCTGAAAACACCTGTAAATCTTGTGCAGGCTTCACATTGAAGGAGATTTTAAGGGTCAGCATTTCCATGGAGATGTGGCAGTGCCTGCTATGCGAGAACAAACATGATTTTGGTTTTCCTTAAATTCACCAGCACTAATCAATTGGACTTTTTTTGTTTGATTCTAGATTGTGCGAAGCATCTGCTATTGATGCTAAGATTGAGTTTCCATAGTGTTTCAATGTTAACCCAATAAAGTGCAAAGAGAGCGTAAAGGGTCTTGTTAAAACCACCTGGCTCTCTCTGTCTTCTGTGTCCACTGCTAGCGACAGACTGTGAAGAAACCATATGCAACCAACTCTTGCACATGAGCGAAATGAGATCTGCCAGAATCTGTGGCCTATACTAAAAGATGTTTAGCAGAAATACAATAATAGCTCAAAGTCTAATTAGTCTTAAGAATGAGTGCAGAACATCTGTCAAAGCATTCCTCTCTGGATGACTTGGCAAACATCAAGCCATGAGGAAAATTTTCAGTGATTGCTTTCCTTCAACTCTGCTTTTCATATTCATTTTAGAATCTTTGGAAATGTTATCCAGGACTCCAGAGCTGACAAAATCTTATCTTTCCTTAAGACATATTGAGGTTGCTGTTGTGTGTGTTGAAGAATGATACATTTATATTTTGAACGCCAAGAAATTCTGGAAGTTCCAGTGATGTTGGCTGCAGTGGAAACATTTGTGTAATTTGTATTCTTTCTTTTGAAATTTCTCTTCCTGAAATCAAACATCTTGGTTACTGATGTAACCTTGGTTTCCTGAATGGAGGGAATGAGACTGTGGGAGCTCCTCCCAGGGGTGGTGATCTTGAAAACCCTATACCATCATGCTTGGTGCCCCACCCTATGCATGCATCATCGTGTGCATATAAGCTGGAGCCCAGCACAACACCATCATTAGTTTTCAACTGAAGGGAGGAGAGCACATGTTCCTTAATAGCAATAAATTAGTAGTGCGGCACATCTATGCAGTGTATTTTTCCATCAGGTTCCATCAGTAACATTCCTTTCAAGTTGGTAACTTCGACACTGCGTCAGTTGTTGAAGCTGTGGGAGCCGTATACCATAACACCATGCTAGTGATAGGGCAATGCCTACTAGCTAACAGGATGGTAGTCACATAAAGCCTGAGCATAAATGGAGTGTGTCTTGCATCCAAACACTCTTGCAGGTAGGCGAGAACCATCTGCAAAGAGCAAAGCGTTGGGTACTTTTAAGGCATGCAGCCACCTCGTTTAGGGGGCCCTTGCCTGTAGTATGGTGCCTAGCATATGGTCTCCATAGATGCCAGATCGTGCCTCAGAGAAATTTCCTGGGAATGTGGAAGGAACCACTGCAGATTGTTTATCGACCATGCATGACTTGTGCATATGCAAAAAGGTCATAAGTTTGTGTTGTGACATGGTAGTCTTCAAGCACTTTGGCAACAACATTAAAAACAGGCATCGAATTGACCTGTTTCACACCTCATACTCATTCCCGGCTCGCAACAGCATGGAGATTGAGAGTGCTGCTTAGGCGACATGGAGATGCCTAAAAATATTAGTATTGTGATGTCAACAATAGTAAAAACTGTGCTATATTCTGTTAGTGGTGATGTCACACTTTGTTCCCAGTTTACAATGGCAGGGAAAGCCAAAAGTGATTTCCTGACAACTTTTTTGCCAGGGATGTCATTTCACTGACACCAGGCATCCCATAGACCTGCAAATTTCCTGGGCAAAGATCTATGTGGTCGGAGTGCTAGTTCTTTAACTAAGCACCACAAAGGTGGCTGCACCAGAGACTTGAATTCTCACTGAAAAGGAAGAACATCAAGTCATAATGTGCAGCTCTTGAAAGAGCAGCACCAGCAGTGAGACTCTAAGGTGCAGCGACACAGTGAACACCTTTCCCCCTCAGAGGCTGCTTTGTCCTGTTTCCCTTCTTCAGGGGAAAATAGGGTAAGTACCGCACCTAAAGTGCACATAGTCTCACTAACGAACCAGCGATATAGCATCCCCCTCATCTCTACCGAACATGATCATATCATGTGCGGCAATTGTGTGGCACATATCATCATGTCCTGGTGAAGCCGGCTGAGAAACGGGACAAAGCAGCAAGGCTTCAGATGGCAACAAAAATCTTCCTAAAATCTCCAAGCTCTTTATACCATCCTCGCGAATTTCACTGAGTCGCAAGTCGCTGAGGACAGGAGAGGGGAGAGGCTTCGACTTTTGAAAACAAAAGCGAGCCGAGAGTGAAGCATTTTAATTTTCATATATTTGTTTATCTCAGCAAGCATTTAGTCAGCAAGGGCTCAGCCCAGGCTATTTTCAGCTTTCAGCTCTCAAACTGAATGGGCAAATGGCTTAATTGGAGAAATGGAGGCATGCAAGGCTTGAGTCTATGACAAACCCTCCTAAAATCTCTGCGCTCTATATCCCATCCTCTCGCTTCTTACTCATACGGTCTCTCAGGAGCAGATGAGCAAGATTGAGGAGAGGGGAATGGCTTTAGCTTTCAGAACGAAATCAAACCAAGCCAAGCATCATGAGTTTTATGCGCTCACAGTAAATGCAATCAGTCTCAACAAGCACTATTAGAGAACAGCACTTGTGTGTCAGGCAGAGGTATATATTGCTCGTTTGCTTGTAGAAATATATGCAAGTCTTTAAATCCTGAATCCTAAAAAACTCTTTTAATTTCATTCACAAAAGAAAACACAACTTCACACAATGCAAACATTATAGAAATAGAGAACTGTTTTAAGGTTACACTTATCTTTGATGGAGCACACAGGCAGAAGGGGTTCCACTCCTTCCTGACCAGGTGCAAATTAGAAAAGTGACGCATTTGTTTAGGGTTTCAGAGCCTGAGAGATGTCTACGTGACCCTGAAAGAGGACAATTCTGATGGTGTGGTGCTGGGCTCCAGTTTATTTTCCCTCGATGATGCATGCATAGGGTGGATCTTAAAGCATCACCAACCAATCAAATTTGCATGTTGGTATAGGGTTTCAAGGTCACCGCCCCTGGAAGGAGCTCCCACAGCATCAGCTTGATGCAGCGTCGAAGTTAACGGCTTGAAAGGGAAATTGTACTCTCTTAGATGTAGGAGTAAGTGCTATAGATGTCAGATAGTTGAGCTCAACTTGTAATTTATTCTGGACTGTGTGGTGGCCACTGTCTATAAGACTGTCATTAAAATGTCTATGGTGATTAAAGGGACACTTCAGTCTAGGCTTTTTTGTCGTCAACTTGAGTTACCTCAGCACCAAGAACACAAGATAACATGTCTGTAATTTGACTCGTAAACTTTTCATGTTATGATATCAAGTGTTGTCTGAAGAACACTATGGTCAACCACAGGAATATATGTACTTGTTTATGTATTTAATTTTCAGAATTTAAAATAAATATCCCGTTTCAATACAAGTTATGCTCAATCAACAGCAGATGTGGCATAATGTTGATTCCCACAAAAAAATATTTTATTTTATCAAATAATATTGACTTGCCCCTCATTTATTACTTGAGAAACTGTATGTATTTTAGTGTTTATGAACAGGCCACATTCACTTCCCTTCCCGTTTATGTGCCATACTTTGACCATAATTTTTACTTATTTTAAACAAAGGAGGAGCGAGTTGAATCGATATAATGCCACCAAATGCTGTTAATAGAACTTAAATTGTATTGAACCTTTAATAAAACAGTGGATTTTTTTTCTTCCCCTGAAGCATTCTCCATAAAATCCAGAATTCAAATGGAACTGCAATGAACTGTGGTGAAGGTTGACCTAAAGTGAGGATGTTTCATATTCATAAAATCTTAAGCTTTCAAAATGTTATTCATACCCCAGCATGTTATTTTTTTAGTCTGATTTTACTGCATTATAAATTTTGGCTCAGTCTCCAAGTAATCAGCTGTCAAAATTTTACTTTATCACACAATCACATACAGTTGGTCCAACTGCAACACTTTTCATTTTACACTCTTATGAAAAATTAAAGAAACAGTGGGTGGAGAGTGAAAAAAATCAACACTTGTATAAATTTGTCAGTCAAAATTTTGGGGTGATTCCAGCTGACAGTTTGTGTAGGCCTGGACTGGAGTGTACTCTTGATAATGGCAGTGATGCCTGATAGGAACCAGATGCCGGACCTCTGATTCAATGAACCTTAAACTTTAATGGAGAACCTCCAGTGTGACCCAGGCCATTTTCAGGTGAAGTTCTCTGTATAATGATATATAGGGAGGTCTTGGAGTGTGTCTCCTTTTCTAAGTGATCCATCTCTCCCACTGCTATTAGCGATATGAGCTAAAGTGGACCATTGGCAAAGAAAATACGCACAGTTGTTTGACAGCATGCGGCACGGCCTCTGTTTGATGTGTGGATGTGTCACTTAAAAATGTTGGTCTGTTATCTGTGAGAGTCATTTTTTAACATTTTCTTGTGAGATTCAGAGGTCATGCCATGTTCAAGAGCTCTGATGTGCTGATGCTTATTTCACAGAGGTGGACAGTGGCTAAAACCTGAAAAATGCTGCCTTCGAAGACAGTAAAAAAAGGTAGGACTGATTTAAGGCACGTCTGAATCTGAATCATGCCTGTCATCTGGTCAGTTTTTGAACATAAATGTAATAATTTTTTGATATCCATAATATCCTGATTGTTTGGTTTGGTGGTTGGCTGATAGAATATGAATGGAGTATGACATAGCGGTTGAAAGAGGTAATTTATTTTATAAATGTCTTGTTCTTTTTTTTTTTTTTACATATAATTCAATTTCTGCCAAGACAGAACCATTGTAATCATTAAATATTTGCTTTAATATCTTTAACCGACTGATTTCACTGTGAATTTGGTTAAAATATGTCAAGTTTTTGCGTAATCATTTTGTGCTTCAGTGACAGAAGCTGGTAGTGTTGAACGCAAGGGCATGTGTGAACTCCAGTTTCTGGGTGAAATGTCCACAGAGTGGAGCCAAAAGCAAGTTGTATTTTTAGTTGTAAATTATGGAGGACAGTCAACAGCCATTCATATTTTATTAATCCTATGCCCAAAGCCCAACCCTAAACACTAACCATCTGTGGACTAAAAATGTTATCTTCGAATGAAAATGCAATCTCTGAATCACACTCATTACTTATTAACACAATTAGACATGAATTTATGGTGCCTTGGAAGCCTGCCTGTAACCAGTTTCCTTAGAAGGTGCCTTCATACAAAAAAAAAGTCATCTACTTACTAGGCAGTGAGACTGCAAGACAGCTGCCTTTGTTTTTGGACATGTGGATACAGCAGAACTGCCAGTCGTGGATTTGGATGTTGATCACTGAAATGGATCTGGTGTTGGTCTTGAAATAAATAATGCAAATCTGTTACTCTGTGAGAGAGGGATTCACTTCTCTCTTTCTCCCATTTACTGGAGAATGTGCCAAGAATTTCAAGTAACACACGCTCTTCGTGCCACAACTTCCTGCTATCATGGAAGATTTCCCCTCACACAAGCAAGTGATAAATGCTGAAACATGAACTTGCGCTTTGCAGATGAAATTTTCTCCCCAAACACACTCCAAGGAGCAATCAGAAAGATTGAGCAATGATTCTTCTCTCAGAAGGAGCCAACTTTCAGCATATTTGTGATGCGACTGATCCGAAGCCAAATGTGAAGTGCTTGATTGTGTAGCTCTGGATGCATGAACAACTGGCAGTGATTAGCGTGTATTTGAGGGGATCTTGTCATAGGACGACCAGCCGGTCAACCGGCATACTCCGCAAGAGTGCTGGACTCTGGGAATTGGAGGGCCTGATGCTGAAGACATCCCTCTTTCAGCACCTTATCTGTTTCGCTGCAGGGGCGCCTTGTTGGGGGTGCAGGATATGGATGCTGTTTTCTAGGCCTCTTCAGGCTTCAGAAATACTAAACAGAATCAGGACCAAGGGCCGAAGGAGTTCTTTTATCTCCTCATCTTTCTTCGCTGAGTGAGATGTTGGTGTTTTGTTTTAGAGAATCATTGTTGTCCACCCACATGATGCAAGTGAACAAATGGTCTTGCGGTTTGAAGGACTGTGGGGTATAGGCATTCCAATGCGTTTCATTTTCAAGAGCAATATTTTGCAGACACTACACTTTATTTCAAGGCCAACGGTTTGTCTTTTCTACAGGGATGGCTTGCAGGGGCATTGGTAGACATTGGTTGAAGGTTGATTGAATACATCCTTTAAAGAGGAACCGAAATTAAGCCACATCAAAGTTTGTTTTTGTGTGTTCTTCATTCTGAGGGTTCATGTTGCCAGAATACAACTCTGTCTTGCCAGAGACATGCTAACTGTCAGTCTTAAGTGCTCTACAAATCCTGTACCAGCATACCAAGGGTCCTGACAGGCACATCAAACTTTTCTTACAAGCTTCTATTTCTCTGGAAAAGGAAGTAAGGAAAAGAGCTGTGTCTTGAGGCTTTTGACCAAGAGCATCTGCTGCTGATCTGCTTTTATATTCTAATTAAACTTACTGCATGTGCACAGAAATGGCTGCCGTGGTGTATTTTCTTTTCTTGCAGAAGAAGCAGTGCCCACAAATCACTCTGTGAAAGGATTCCAAGCCAGAACTGGTTATCACCTCCATTAAGCTTTCAGCAGCCATTTAAGAGCTTTGGAAAAACTGTAGATTAAAAGAAATGAGAGATGTTGGTGATGATCGCTGTGCCCTCCAGCTTATTTGTGACTATCACATGTTTGATCTATGTGGTCCTGATACTTCAACCACTTAATTTGATCCTCCCAATCTTGACTATTTGGTTACATCCTTGGCCATGTCCATGCAGACTATTCTTGGAAAAAGAGGCATATAATCAACAACATTGCATGCTTCCTTCATGCACTAGGGCAGTGTTTCTCAATCCTGTCCTGTAGTACCACTAACACTACACAATTTGGATGTGACTCTTATGTGACACACTGAATTCAGATCCAGGAGCATTCTACTAATGAGCTGTTGTATAAAGGAGACATCCAAAATGTGTAGTGTTACTGGTACTACAGGACTGATAAACACTGGTCTAGAGCATATAAAATAAGTGATGATATGTATGGCTACCAGAACGTCGAGTAGGCTTTGACCCGGAACTTGCAGGAGGCGGGAGCGCAACTAATGGCACGGGCAAAACAGACAGTCAGACAGCCAATCAAACAATCAGAACATTCATTTCTGACATAATTGCGTGCTTGCTAACCAATCATATTTTCCAGTGGGACATTTCCAGCATCTAATGCGGATACGCAAACATCCCTGGAGTACCATAAACTGCAAATTTATTTCCCTGCTAAATGTGTGTGTGTGTGTGTGTGTGTGTGTGTGTGTATGTATGTGTGTATATATATATATATATATATATATATATATATATATATATATATATATAATATTGCATGTTTTTGCACCAATTGCTAGTTTTTGATGCTTTTCGCAAATAAAAATAAAGCAAATAAAACTGCTTTTATTAGCCTTTTACTGCTATCAGTGGTGACTTATTCTCATGATTTCAATTTATATTTCTAAGTAGGAAAATAATTTCACTATACACAGAAAATCACATTATAGGACACAAATAACCATTCATTATTATGTAGGCTATTTATCGTTATACAAGATAGTGTTATTTTGAACATTACTACACTCATATTAGCTATACAAAAGTTTATTGCATACTGTATTTACTTTAATTAATAAACTAATAAATGCAAAGTATAACAATTTTCATAGTAGCCTAATGAAAGTAACAATTATGACACATTAATTTAAATACAATAAATATGAATTCCTTCATAAATTCACAGTACGCCCACCTCTTCAGACACTACTACACCACTGCCAAGCAACCAGTCGAGTTGAAGTCTTTAAGATTCTGTCCAAGTCTCAGACATCTTAATACATCTGTCAGCTCTTGTGAAGGCGGACCTTTCAAGCAGTAAAGTGCAATAATGTTTTATCATTTCCCACATCTTCCTCTAATCTTGGCTAATGAAATTGTCATCCTACACCACGTTTGAAGAAGACTCAGGGAAGCGGCAGTCTGTAATTGTCTAGATGCAGTAGCAGTTTTAGATTGTATGGCGCCCTGGGTGAAACGTTGTGTTTTCTGTGATACATAAACTCAGTTCTCCTTATATCTTATGTTGCGATAATTGCATTTTACAAATAAAAAACACGAGAAATAATTAGCAGAAGCATGACATTATTACATCAATCTATAACATGATTTATTAATAGTTAAGAAGATTTGGTTTGAATTCAAAACTGACCGTATTTACTTTTTTTAATACAAGTTCCTTGTCTTATTGTGAGTGATTCATTGCACTTACCCTGTGCAAAAGGCTGGGTAAAAATATACATTTTCTGAATAAATGTGACCCTTAATCAACATTTTCCAAAAATTTTAATTTTGGATAGAAAAGTTCTATTGAGGGAGGCACGGTGGTGCAGCGGTTAGCACTGTCGCCTCACAGCAAGAAGGTCGTGGGTTCAAACCCCGGTTGCCCTGGCCTTTCTGTGTGGAGTTTGCATGTTCTCCCCGTGTCTGCGTGGGTTCTCTCCGGGTGCTCCGGCTTCCTCCCACCATCCAAAGACATGCAGACTAGGTTAATCGATGTCTCCAAAAATTGCCCTAGGTGTGAATGTGAGTGTGAATGGTTGTTTGTCTATGTGTGGCCCTGCTATGGACTGGCGACCTGTCCAGGGTGTACCCCGCCTTTCGCCCAATGTTAGCTGGAATAGGCTCCAGCCCCCCCGCAACCCTGTACACAGGATAAGCGGTTGTCGATCGATGGATGGATGGATGGAAGTTCTATTGAAGAAAAATAACAGAACCTTTAAAACAACCAACTCAGTGTTGTAACTCAATATAGTACAGAAGCATATAAAATAAAATAATCACATAAAACCAAATTGGAATATTGTGCAAAGGGTTTCCGGAATCACCAACAATTAGTTTTATACGTATCAACATACAAGCTGCCTTCATCAGGTCATTAGAAAACACACACACACCAGTATCGTATTTAAGTGCTGCTCAATTGACAGCAGCCAAAGAGCTTCAATCATTCAATTAATCATAAAATGGAGTATATTCACATCAACATAATATAATATTGTAACAGGGTTAAAATGGGAGAGGAGGCAGAAACCGGATGAACCATCAAAGTAATATTTAATGTAAACTTAAACAAAAAAACATACACACACACACACACACACGGCAGCTGCGTGTGGCTCTCTCTCTCTCGAACTGCCGCATCCGACTGCCTTTATCCCTCTCCTCAGCTGTTAGCCCGATTGGGGGCCGGGTTGTGCGTAATCACGGCCCATCCCCACCACCCTCCTCATACTCCTCCCTCCTTTACCTCAGGCTGGGGGGCCCACCTCCCTCAAGCCCTGGGAGGGAGACAAGGGGAGGGAAAAAGGGGAGAAGGAAAGAGAGAGGCGGAGCGACAGTGAGAGAGAGAAAAAAATTGGTCGCCGGTTCCCAGACATGCCGTCGCCTGGTCCTCAAACACTCCTCTACCCTCTGTCGACAGACACCCTCCTGGCAGTGGCTCCACCGTTCAGGCGGTCGGCAGTGAGCCCCTCCTCTCCTCGCAGATGGTGGCCATTCCTCAGCAACTCCCCCGGTGGATAAAAGTGGCGAGGACTCCATGACATTGCATCCCTCATTCCAGGGTTTCGGCAACAATCTAACAAGTTTAAAATGGGAAAGGAGGAGGCGGGAACCGGAAGAACCATTAAAGTAATGTTTAATGTACAACTTAAACATAAAGACAAAACAAAAACGCACACACGGCAGCTGCATGTGGTTCTCTCTAATGGCCGCTTCTGGCTGCCTTTCTCCCTCTCCTCGGCTGATTAGCCCGGCCCCGTGCTCCTCATTGTCAAAAATATAAAAACAAAATACCACCTGAAAAAAACAATCACATTGTTTATATACAAAACAATTCAAAATTTAATGAATATGCACAATTGGTACACATTAGACAAAAAATTTAACCATTGAAATCAGTGACGAATGGGCTAAACTCACATCATTTTCTTAGCTAGTGTAAGAATACTCTCATATTGTTTAAAGAGGGGTTAAATCAGCAAATTCGCAAAACTCTCTCAAATAATGTGTTAGTTAATATAAGATGACTCATAAAAAGTACATTAGATTCAGGGCACCATTTATGCACCGGATGTGCTGTGGCTTTTTTTTCTCCCCTTTTCTGCCCAATTCCCAATCTGCACTAATTCCTTGTGGTAGCGTAGTAACATGCCTCAATCCGTTTGGCAGAGAACAAATCTCAGTTGCCTCCACGTCTGAGACATCAATCCACGCATCTTATCAATTGGCTTGTTGAGCAAAGGTGCGTGAGGGAGGGCGGAGCCAGCTTATTATGTTATTCAGATTGTATTCGTTTTGAATTGTTACATTTATATGTACTTTGTTTATATACATTAAAAATGTTATACTTTAAATGCACATGTGAAATAGCATCCTTTTTTACATTTATTTCAATTTGTGGAATTGTCACATACTTCAGTAGTGAATCTGAAATTATTAGGCTTTATTAGGGAAATATCAATTAATCAAGTTTCAACAACATAACAGGAAACGTTCCGATGTAATGCAGCTGCACATAGACGGTGCTCTGATGTGACACCTGAGTGAGCAGAACATTCCAGTTTACAAATAAATCTTGCCTCGATTCCTGTCCTTGTTTCCTTTCCTTGGCTCCTTTCTCATTTCCTAAGAGGGATGAGATAGGAAACAAGGAATGTAAGCAAGGAAATGAGGATGCACAATTTCAGAAATGAAAAGAACCCAGTGTTTTAATCTATCTCCACCCTTTCTGTTCTCTTTCACAACTTCAACGTCACTTATTTTGAGAGATTCAGCACTACCATGTCCCAACTCTTTCTAGAGCAGCACCATAGAATTGGTCTCATTAGCAGATCTAATTGTGTACTTGTGTTCTGCTAATTGATCTTTAAGGAGCTGTTTAATGTGTCCAATGTAAAAAGCATCATATTTTCCACACTGCAACCTTTACACTACATAAGTGGTACTGCAGTTTGCACAATGTCTAATTTCAATTGTAGGATGTTTCTTTATATCCGGGAATGTTTTTGTTTTTAATACATTAGGGCAATGATTTCAATGTCCACATTGGAATGTGCCAATGGGCTGCATGAGCCAATTTAGCATCAAACGAGGAGGTAGGCAACTGCTCACTAAGATATCACAAAGGGTTAGGCGTTGCTTGTTTTCTACTTCAATTTGATGTTGATTGCAGTCCCAATCGGCAGTGAGCATCTCTCATTGGATTTTGTACGCCAGGCTTTAAAGGTCATATATCAGTGGCAAGTTCTCAGGACCAGCAAAGCTTTCTCTGCTGGCCTAACATGCCTAATAAATACATATTTTTTCATCCTTTCATTCTCATTCACTTTTTGATTATGTATTTTCAATCACTTTTCACTGAATTCATCTACAAACTAATAGAGAAAAACAAAAAAATGCATAAAATCATAATTTATTCCTTGATGCTTACAAGTGAAGTGTTTCACATTGCATGCCCGATGCCGAGCTCATTAGTCAAAGCAGCGTGTGAGTCTGAGCTCTATCATTTTAAGCCTTCAGAATTTTTACTGAATCCCTCAACAGTGCAAGTGAATAGGCATCTAATGTCAGCATGTTAGATTCATCAGCCAATCAGATTGATGTATTTGTTCTTGGTAGGTGTGGTCTTTAGGATATGTCCTGGTCGAGGCCTTCTAGTTGGACTTGAGTGATGCAATCACGCTTTAAGTAATGTACGTAATTTGAAAGTGAAGAGCATGAGATCAAGCTGTCTGACGGGTCGGATGTCATCACTGCTGGTATCGCCGTTGAGAAAGAGATCTTTATGGATTTGAAAACACGAGATGTTCTGCATAACTGTGTGCTTGCTTAATTTAATAAAAAGGAAAGGAGGACTGATTTTCACTTCAGGTTAATTGGTAAGTGCTTTTTACATTGTTATAGCAACATCAGGAGTTTTTGAAGAGTAAATTAGGCTGCTTGAGAATTCAGTGTCATTTCAAGTTTTGAAAAGTAACCATGTATCCTGACAAAAAAAATTAATCAATATTTTATATAAAATTATAAGCAATATTTAAATAGAAAATATTATTAGATAGCCTTTTCCAGGTGTTTTAGATCTCCTTGGAAGTGACATATGAAAAATTATGATTTTTGAATGTCTGTTTGGGAGACGTTCATTTCACAAAACAGTCATGCTGCAGTTAAAATTAGGCTTACTTGAGCATTCAGTGTCGTTTCAAGTTTTGGCTTTCGTGCGTGGACGTGTTTTTAACATGTCAAATGGCAGAGCATAACTAGTGGGGTGAAAGGTGGTAACGATTCTAGGGGCCCAAAGGTCCAGGGGGCTCCACAACAAATTCTAAACAATATTTTTTTATAGGAAAGTGGCCCAGAGCAATATACAGTCAGGGGGCCCAGATTACCTTGCTATGGCCCTGTCAATTGGTATTATTAGTTGGCTGTAGGGCTGCTCGATTATGGCAGAAATCATAATAATGATTATTTGAATCAATATTGAGATCATGATTACTTAGCACGATTACTTATTGACTTTGGAAACATCATGCATTCAATAAACTTGATAATTATGATAATTATTTTATCTCAAGTATGGTTAGGTTGACCATATTCCTGCTTGTGGAAAATGGGACAGCCCTCTCCCAGCAAAAATGTAATTGACGTATCCTTACCTATTGGCAGATCAATTCGAAGTAGCGGGTGCATCTGCTTCTGCAACTGCTGTCACTTTGTACTTTTCGCTGGCAGCAATTTCTCTCAGTGTTCGCTTGTCTTTCAAGAGTTTACTGTAAAATGCAGAGCAGTCCAAAATTAAGACTTACGAAAAAAATTGCCTTTATGATTGTTGTCGACTGAGTTGAGATTTATGCTTTGTTCATTAATGAGAACACAAGCTCCACAGATTCAGATGTCCCAGGCAGGCATAAAACAAACTTCACAACCTTGGCTAAGACTCCAAAGTTGATGGTCTTGCTCTCCAGTTCACGAAAACTTATATCCATCTCTCAGACACGGCCGTCTTATTCATGTTCCACTCAGTGATGCAACAAGTGACAATGTTTTTCATACAAGCCTACTTATCAAAGAGTGTGGTTTCGTCAATCTAAGTGAGAGTGGGGATGTCTCTCAGTAGGGCCCATACAAGTTTTTCTGTGTTTTCCAATGAGTGTCTCCAGTTTTGTAATTCACCGATGCTGAATAAAAGTTTCTGACAGCACAAAAGAAATCACCCACACGCATGTCACCAGCTTCAACCAAGGCACCCAACTCCTTTTCTCCCCAATTTGTAATGCCCAATTCCCATAACTTAGTAGGTCCTCGTGGTGGCACAGTTACTCACCTCAATCTGGGTGGCGGAGGGCAAGTTTCAGCCTGAGACTGTCAGTCCACACATCTTATCACGTGGCTCACTGTGCATGATACCACGGAGACTCCACATGTGGAGGCTCATGCTATTCTCCGCAATCCATGCACAACTTACCATGTGCACTATTGAGAGCGAGAACCACTAATCACGGCCACGAGGAGGTTACCCCATGTGACTCTACCCTCCCTATCAACCGTGACAATTTGGTTGCTGGCTGGTGTCACTCAGCACACCCTGGATTTGAATTTGTGACTCCAGGGGTGGTAGTCAGCATCAATAATGGCTTTTTAATGTCAGGCGGTATTAATGATTCCTCCAGTCTGGCCTGAAAGCCTTTTCTCAGGTCATGAATGTGCAAATCTGTGGGCGTGCACAACAGAGTGATAAGCAAAACGTCCTCACTCGCATGCACCTTGTCAGGATCAAAGCTGTCATTGCTGCATATGGAGAATTGTTTGATGAGAACGCTTTGAAATAATTTAAGTCAAATTGTAATAGTCATTTTTCCACTTTATTAATGTCTTGACTATACATTGTGATCAGTTGAATGCCACTTTGGTGAATGAAAGTACCAATTTCTTTCCATAAGAGCAAAATTTAATAATATATTACATTATTTAATCATCATATATACCCAAATTAATCAGTACTGAATCTAATCAAAACAAGAATTTGTGACTCAGAATCAGATTGGAAAATCTGTATCAATACCCAGCCCTATTGGGGTAAGTTATTTTCGAGGGGGCATCTGTGTTTGTAATCATTCACAAAAAAGGCTTGCCTCCCCAAGCTCTCTATTTTATTACCACATTATTTGTCCAACCACCTGCCATACAGACCACTTGTCATGTTCCAATCGACTCCCAATGGTTAAAATCAAGTCCCACATTACTTAAGTAAAATGGGATACAAACATTAATGTGACTCCTTTTCGTGTTGAATCGTTTATTTTTATTTATTTTATTTTTTTTTAACTTTTCTCCTCTAGCAAATCTTAAAGAGTAGAAATAAATTATAGAGCATAAATAGTCTTATGAAACCTACTTGAAGCTTGTTTTGTGTGACTGCAGGTAAAAAAGGTCTGTAAATGTAAGGTTTTTACTTTTTGGATGAGTGGTTGAGGATTGCTCTTTATTGAGAAAATATGTTCTCGGCGGACTACGATTTATGCTATAGCGAGAGAAAGCACAGGCATACAGCCGCTCTACACATGTGCTTAATGCTGCATGCTCTTAGCTGTTAAGGCATTTTGAACTGATTTTTGGGGATATCGTAAAGCAAATATAAATTTGTACTCCTGTCAGGAGACTCTCTGCTATGAGCGCTGGCCCGTGGGATCAGGCAGGAATGCTATATATCCAGTCTCGCTTGCAGCAATATGGTTCTATGGCACAAGTGCCTTGACATCATTAGGATGCCACAGAATATCACTCTTCTGTACTCTCACCTGTTCTCCTTACATCCCACACCATTTAGAGTCAGAAAGATCTATTTGGAGCGAAGGAAATTGAGCATGCTTCTTTTCAATATACAACTTGGCTTTTAAATTTGTTAGTATTCATATGGCTCACTTATCTTTATGCTTAGGGTTTGAACATCATCCAAAAAGATCTTGGCATGTGGATATAGCAGAACTGCCATGCTGTATTGCTTGGCTACGATGGATGCCTCGAACACATGGGTCTCATGCAAATCTCTGCACATCAAGTTCAATTCAGATATGTTTTTATTATTTTACTCTGTTAACACTGAAACTAGTCAAAGTACGTCTCTCGGTTCTCGCGAACCCTCCCGCTGAAAATAATACAATTTGCCATCTGACCAATCGGCATCTGCGTGTGCCACAGACGTGCAAGCATGTGTTCTCAATGTAAATAGATCAATAAACTGTTTGCATTCCTCTGGGGTGCAAATGTTGAGACGGCCCGGATTCTGTTGTGCTTTGAGAGATTAGCCAAACCAAACCTCGCCATGAAATTTCATGGCGTGAGAATGGGCTCTTTTGAGCTTTGGGGGGTTTAGCAGGGGATTGAAGGTTGTTCTGTGTGGCATGGGGTCCTCTCGCCACAGTGACTGTTTGTAATGTGCCCCTGGCCTCAGGCAATAAAACTGTGATTTCTACTGTACCTGCCAGCTGAGCCCCTTATGATATCTTAAGCACACATGGAGCGTGACATTCCAGAGGAACCACTATCAAAGGCTTAGGCCCTCTGTAATGACATCAGAGCCCTCTGATGTAAACAGCCATGACGGCCCTCTGGAGGCAAGTGCGGTTTCACAGAGCATAAGTAAATTGTGTACATTTACAGTACCAACAGCTAGTTGGGCAGGCTGTGAGATATCACTCACAATGGCTGCTACTGCTGCCTTTCACTTGAAATATAACAGCTTGCACTGACTCACACATACAGTATCTCAAAAAAGTGAGTACACCCCTCACATTTTTGTAAATATTTGATTATATCCTTTCATGTGACAACACTGAAGAAATAACACTTTGCTACAATTTAAAGTAGTGAGTGTACAGCTTGTATAAATGTGTAAATTTGCTGTCCCCTCAAAATAACTCCACACACAGCCATTAATGTCTAAACCTCTGGCAACAAAAGTGAGTACACCCCTAAGTGAAAATGTCCAAATTTGACCCAAAGTGTCAATATTTTATGTGGCCACCATTATTTTCCAGCACTGCTTTAACCCTCTTAGGCATGGAGTTGACGTCATCATGGAGCTGGTGGATGTTAGAGACATTGTGCTCCTCCACCCTCCGTTTGAGGATGCCCCACAGATGCTCAATAGGGTTTAGGTCTGGAGACATGCTTGGCTAGTCCACCACCTTCACCCTCAGATTCTTTAGCAAGGCAGTGGTCGTCTTGGAGGTGTGAACCTGTGGTCGATCCTCAAAAGGCGAGTGGACAAACAGAAGCCCACAAATTGCGATCAACTCCGAGCACTAATATGGCAAGAATGGATCACCATCAGTCAAGATTTGGCCCAGAAGCTGATATCCAGCATGCCAGAGTGAACTGCAGAGGTTATGAAGAACAAGGGTCAACACTGTAAATATTGACTTTTTGCATAAATTGAGAGTTTTTGCCAATAAAAGCCTTTAAAACGTATTAAACGCTTATCGTTGTTTTCCAGTATACCATAGAAACATATGAAAAAATAATCTAGAAATACTGAAGCAGCAAACTTTGCAAAACACAAAGCTTATGTCACTGCAGTACTTTTGGCCATGGCTGTATATACAATGTATATACCTGCCTAATATAATCTTGGTCCTATGCATGCCACAGAGAAAGTGCCGACCTGCCAAGGCATGGACTCTACAAGACCCATGAAGGTGTCCTGTGGTATCTGGGACCATGACATTAGCAGCAAATCATTTCTGACAAAGCAAAAAAAAATATTTTGACAACTTTTGTCATAGCAAAACTCCTTTGCTATGACACTTAAAATGTAGCTCAAGTGCATCCCATTTCGCTGGATCATCATTGAGATGTTTCTGCACTTTGATTAGAGACCACTTGTGGCAAATTCATTTGATTTGGACATCATTTGGAAAGGCACACACCTGTCTATACAAGGTCTCAGCGGAAAATGCATATCAGCGCAAAGGCCAAGCTATGAGGTCAAAGGAACTGCCAGCAGAGTTCAGAGACATAATTGTGTCGAGGCACAGATCTGGGAAAGACTATAAATAATTTTTAGCTGCATTGCAGGTTCCCAAGAGCACAGTGCCTCCATAATTCTTAAATTGAATCTTTAATAATTCTTAAATTCACAACCAGGACTCTTCCTAGAGCTGTCCACCTGGCCAAACTGAGCAATCGGGGCAGAAAGGCCTTGATAAGAGAGGTGACCAAGAACCTGATGGTCACTCTGGTTGAGCTCCAGAGATCATTTGTGGAGATGGGAGAAAATTGCAATAGGACAACCATCACTGCAACACTGATCTGGGCTTTATGGCAGAGTGGCCAGATGGAAGCTTCCCCTCAGTGCAAGATATATGAAAGCCTGCTTGGAATTTGCAAAAAAGCACAAGGTCTCTCTGACTGTGAGAAGCAAGATTCTTTGGTCTGATGAAATAAAGATTGAAATATTTGGCCTCAATTCCAAGAGTCATGTCTGGATGAAACCAGGCACAATCATCACCTGCGCAATACCATCCCAAATGCGAATTGTGGTGGTAGCATCATGCTGTGTGGTTGCTTTTAGCATCAGGGACTGGGGTACTGGTCAGGGTTGAAGGAAAGCTGAATGCAGCAAAATACAGAGATATCCTTAATGAAAACCTGGTCCAGAGCACTCAGGACCTCAGACTGGGCCAAAGGTTCACCTTCCAACATGACAATGACCCTAAGCACACAGCCAAGACAACGCAAGAGTGGCTTAGGGACAACTCTGTGAATGTCCTTGAGTGGCCCAGCCAGAGCCAGGACTTGAACCCAGTCGAACATCTCTGGAGAGACCTGAAAATGGCTATCCACCGAAGAGCTTAAGAGGATCTGCAAAGAAGAATGGCAGAAAATCCTCAAATCCAGGTGTGCAAAGCTTGTCGCATCACAACCAAAAAGACTTTGCCAAAGGTGCTTCATCTAAGTACTGAGTTATGGGTCTGAATACTTATGTTAATGTGATATTTCAGTTTTTTCTTTATAATAAATTTGCAAAGTTATCAAAATCTGTTTATTTGCTTTGTCATTATGGGCTATGGAGTGTAGATTGATGTGAAATAAAGCATTTTAGCATAAGGCTGCAACATAACAAAATTTGAAAAAAATATATATAGCTGCCTGAATACACTGTATATGTTATCTCAGTGCCTTGGGTTTAAATAAATCATAACATGTTCTTATGAAATATCCAATATCTGAATTTTTTTTTTTAATGTATTTTTTTTTAAAATTATTTTATGTATACTGTGGGATTGTGTTAGAATGGCCCATAGTAATATTAGGGCTGTCAATTTAACATGTTGATTTAGACTGATTATATAAAAAAAATACGTTTTAGGAGATCACGTGATAACATGCGAGCTCTGCACTCTTTGCTTGTTTTAATACATTTAATGACATGAACCAGTGAGATTCGATACACTCCATTCCATAACTGTTTTAGGAGGACATAGAATTCAAAATCCTCAGTATTTGGAGACATTAAATGACACTTGCATGCTCAAGCTGACGCCCCTGATCAGGCCGCAAGCCTGGGAGTTGACTTAGTCAGGGAGGTGCAGGAAATGCAGTGAGAAATGTTGAACATGTTAGCAATGCTGACATGGAGGATCTTGCTGTGATACTATGATCAATCACTGCCATGGAGGCGAAGTTCTCTGACGTGGTTACAAGAGTGGGGGATGTCGAGAAACAGGTTACCTGGGAGTCATCGGAGAGGAAAATATCTGATAATCCGCAAGCGACCAAGGTGAATTTGGAGTCTGGGAGAAGTTGGAGGACATGGAAAACCGTAGCCAGTGGAATAACATCCATATCGAGTTCCTGAGTCGGAGGAGGAACAGGATATGGTAAAGTTCCTGGATGGGCTCTTTCCGAATCTGCTCAACATTGCAGGCCATAAGCTGGAAATCAAGCGAGCTCACAGGGTTCCTGCTCGTTGATCCATGGAGGGAGACAGGCCTCAATCAATTCTGGCCAAATTTCTGAGATCATCCGAAAAATATATTGTGTTATGTGAGGAGTAAAGGAAGGTTTTCTTTTAAGTACAACAGCATTCCCACAGCAAGCAATGTTATTCATAAAGTTAACTGAGTAAGTTATCTTGTTGCACTCATGTTGTAGCCGAGTGAACTGGCTCACTGAACTTTCGCTTGATGTTTGAAAAATGTGCGTGCGCTCTCTGTGCTGGTTCCGCCTAGCGGCTTGAGTTTATTTTGTAGAGTAATACACCTTCAGGACAGTTTTATGAATGAATCTAAATGTAATTTGTGCTTATTCCTCCTATTGGCTGGAGTTTGTTTTGTGGAGTATTTATTTCATAGTCATTAGAGTGAGTAAGCCATCTGTTTGCACTCATGTTGCAGCCGAGTGGACCGGCTCACTGAACATTTGCTTGACTGTTTGAGGAATCTGCATGCTTTTTTGCACTGGTTCCACCTAGTGGTTGGAGTTTATTTTGTACAGTATCACACCTTCAGGACAGTTTGATGGATGGATCTACACACTCTGTGTTTATTGGAGTTTATTTCCTAGATTATCCTTTGCTGTGTAATTTTGTCTCACAAAATTTGTATAGAAACTAGATTTGAGCAATCCGGCGGCAAGGTTGTGGCGGGGGTTCTCGTAGGCGTGCATGGACTGTTTTTTGTTTCTTTTGTACTGGGGGATGTTCAGGTTTTGATTGTTGCACTAATGTCGGAATGTGAGATACAAGCTTCAACTCCTCTCAAGAGATTATGGGAGAATGATTTAAACTTGGTTTTTGAGGAGAGAATGTGGGCTAGGATTCTAAAAAATGTCTACATCTAGAGGTGCAAAGGTCCACCTTATGCAATTTAAGATTTGACCCCCTCTAGATTGTATAGGCTTGGTCTTAAAGACACACCCACCTGCTGGCGATGCCAATCAGAAGATGGGGACACAACCCATGTTTTTTGGTGGTGTGTTGAGATCCAGGATTTTTTGTTGATGGTTCCGAGTTTTACGTGTGATGTATTGGACACTCAAATTTAATTTTGCCCCAGTCTCTATATTTTAGGTGATGGGACAGTCATTAATATGGGGATAAATAGATAAAAAAATTGAGTCCTAGCCAGTGTTATGATAGGCAAACAGGTCATTTTTAGGGTGTGGAAGTTGGCCGCAGCACCCTCATTTCAGGTTGTGCACAGAAATGGGCAGGGTTGTGGCATTCAAAGAAATGTCATATAGAAGGCTTGGCAACTTGGATTTATTTAATAAAAAATGGGGCAGCTATTTGGCCTTTTTTGGAAGGCTCTCGGTGAGGGGCAGTGGAGAGAGATGTGTAGTTTTAAATGTATGAGTGTGTGTGTGAATGGGTGATTGGGACACATTGTAAGGCGCTTTGATAACCTTTTGTTAAAAGTTCCAATCCAGGGCATGCTGTGTGACTCCAGCCAGGTCTCCTAAGCAACCAAATTGGCCCAGTTGCTAGGGAGGGTTGAGTCACAAGGGGTAACCTCCCCGTGGTCTCGATTAGGGGTTCTCACTCTCAGTGGGGCATGTGGTAAGAAATAAAAAAGATTAAATTAAATAAAATCATTAAATTGGACTGTTGTTTTTAAATGTACAGTGTGGTGCATGAAATCGCTTTTTTATGGAACGTATGGTGAAAATATTAAAACGGACCCACTTGCATTTACATTACATTTAATGTATGTTTAATTCATGTTTAAACTGAAATTGTAAACTAATATTGACATCTTATATATAATTTGAAAGATCACTGCTAAACGTGTCAAGAGTGAAAATCAAAACACGGAAAATGAAACCGGAAGTTCTGACATTTATTTTCTTCCAGCCAAACACAGATGAGCACAATCCTCTAAACTTTGGTATGCTTTTCATTGCCAGAGTCCAATAAATACAATTCATTAGAGATTTTAGTCCAAAATTTACAAATATGAAGAAATATTGATCAATCTGTCTTTGTTCAGGTTTTACATATTAAACACATTATCATTCAAGTCAATTTCTGTGAAATCTTGCACTCTGTGTAGTGTTTCTGTAGCAAAACACCCAAACATGATATTTGGGAGGGTCTTACGAACAAAATGAGCCCTCCCTCAAAATTGTCTGTGCAGTTGTGATTGGGTAGTCATTCAAAATAGCCAAACAGGAAAGTTGACACGAGTGACGTAAAGATTTGCATCATCCATGTTTGTCTCTGGATAAAGCTGACCAACGAAAAGCTAGATAATTTGACTGATGTGTCATGTAACTAATGAAAAGATGAAAATAATGATATGAGTGCTGTGTATATCCCTAATGCCGATTCACATAGGTTCGGAGTGAAAACTGTGGACTGTGTTTGTTTGTGTTTGTGCTTTTATGCACGGTGTACAGATAAAGCGTTTTACTGCCATACTGTCGACAAAAAACTCTGCTTTTGGACCCACAATCTGATCCACCCTTCTCAGCTTCAGTCACCATCACTGAGGGTTTGGAGAACACACACTCCAGATTGCATTTTTATATCAAACCCCTGTTCAACTGCACATCCAGGAGGCTCGGACATGTCATTCAAGCTGAGATGAGCCACCCTCCCTGGCTTCACTCACTGTGAGTTAGACCCTGGAGCACACATGCTCCCAATGCATTAACATGGTCATTTTTTTTACTGCTTTTGCTGTGCTGTTCACCCAGGGACTTCAGCCTCTGCCTCAAGCTGAGAGGCACCACCCTCCTTGGCTTCAATCACCATTACCGTGGGCCTGGAGGAACCGCTCCTCCCGACTGCATTTTCACTCTAACCCGTTGAACTGCATATCCAGGGGGCATAGGCATGCCGTTCAACCCAAGGGGACCCATCCTCTTCGGCTTCAGTCACAATCACAGAGGACCTTGAGAAACCACACCTCCCGACTGCGTTTTTTCATCAAACCCCCTGATCAACTGCACATACAGAGGGCGCTTGCGTGTCATTCAAGCCGAGATGAGCCATTCTGCCCGGCTTTGCTCACCATGAGTTAAACCCCAGAGCACACACGCTCCCAATGCATTGACTTAGTCATTTTTATAACTGGCCCTGTGAAGATTGCAGTCTTTAATCACGCACTAACTTTAGTTTTTATTTTCTCTTAAGAGTTTTTAAAATGTGTGACATTAAGACAAACTCCTGCTATTATAATTAGAGACATTGCATAACTTCACCTTAAAATGACTATGTCATTCTCTAATTGCTGCTTTTATCCAATTTTAAGAGGGATAATAACAAGAAGCAGGCTGGGTCATTATATAGAAACTAGACAAATTGGGAGAATCCACTTCTCCAACCACTGTCCCTTGCATTAATATAATACTACACAAACATCCGAAAGTTTTAAAATCTGTCACACCATCTTTTGCATGCACACACATTATCTCACTCAAACGCACATGATGAATGAGGTGGTGACTCTACAGACACATGTTGGTTGGTGAGGATGATTAATTATTTTGAGCCAATCACAGCATCCTATTCATAAAGTCAAATCAAATCAAATCAAATCACTTTATTGTCACACTACTGTGTACACGAGTGCAACAGCAGGTGAAATTCTTGTGTGCAGTTCCGAGCAACATAGCAGTAATGACAGTGACGAGACATAAACCACTTTACAATAAACAACATATTACACAAAACAATTTACATAACAAACTTACACAACAATTTACATAACAAATGTACACATACCTACACAACAATTTACATAACAAATGTACACAATACACACAATGTAGAATACACACACTAGAGAAGGGTATAAATATATATATATATATATATATATATATATATATATATATATATATATACACTGATTGAATTGGGAGCGAGAATATATTGACAGAATGAGGATTAATAAAGTGCAGTTCTGATTGTTGATCGTGAGGGATCAAGTGTTCAAAAGTCTTATTGCTTGTGGGAAGAAGCTGTCATGTAGTCGGGTGGTGCGGCTCCTGATGCTGCGATACCGCCTGCCTGATGGAAGCAGTGAGAGCAGCCCATGACTCGGGTGGCTGGAGTCTTTGATAATCCTCCGAGCTTTCTTCACACACCGTCTGTTATATATATCCTGGAGGGAGGGAAGCTCACCTCCGATGATGTTTCTGGCCGTTCGCACCACCCTTTGCAGGTCTTTGCGGTTGTGGGCGGTGCTATTGCCGTACCAGGCGGTGATGCAGCCAGTCAAGATGCTCTCAACAGTACTAGTGTAGAACAGTGTGAGGATGTGTTGGTTCATTCCAAACTTCCTCAGCCGTCTCAGGAAGAAGAGGCGCTGGTGAGCCTTCTTCACAACGGCCTCAGTGTGGACGGACCATGTGAGTTCCTCAGTAATGTGGACACCGAGGAACTTGAAACTGCTGACTCTCTCCACCGGTGCTCCATTAATGGTGATGGGGCTGTGTTCTCTGTCTTTCTTCCTGAAGTCCACCACAAGCTCCTTGGTTTTACTGACGTTGAGGGAGAGTTTGTGCTCCTGACACCAGCGCGTCAGAGTGTGCACCTCCTCTCTGTAGGCTGTTTCATCATTGTCAGTGATCAGACCTACAACCGTCATATCGTCAGCAAACTTAATGATGGCATTGGAGCTATGTGTCGCCACACAGTCATGTGTGTAAAGGGAATACAGGAGTGGGCTGAGAACACAGCCCTGCGGGGCTCCAGTGTTGAGGGTCAGTGATGAGGAGATGTTGCTGCCCATTCTAACCACCTGACGTCTGCCTGACAGGAAATCCAGGATCCAGCTGCACAGCGAGCTGTTTAAGCCCAGAGCCCGGAGTTTCACATCAAGCTTGGAGGGCACTATGGTGTTAAATGCTGAACTGTAGTCTACAAACAGCATTCTCACATATGTGTTCCTTTTTTCCAGGTGGGAGAGAGCAGTGTGTATTGTAGATGCAATAGCATCATCAGTGGAGCGGTTGTTACGGTAGGCAATGGGTCCAAAGAGGTGGGCAGAACAGAGCAGATGTGATCTCTGATTAACCTCTCAAAGCATTTGCTGATGATGGGGGTGAGGGCAACAGGACGCCAGTCATTTAAACAAGTGATTTTGGCTTGCTTCGGTACAGGCACAATGGTTGATGTTTTGAAGCATGTGGGGACTACAGACAGGGAGAGGGACAGGTTGAAAATGTCCGTAAAAACACCAGCCAGTTTGTTCGCGCATGCTCTGATGACGCGGCCCGGAATGCCGTCTGGACCCGCGGCTTTACGGATGTTCACCCGTCGAAAGGATCGGGTTACATCCGCAACAGAGACGGAGAGTGAACCATCATCTGTAGTATCGGCCGCGAGTGCTCTCTGCGCGAGGGCGGTGTTGTTGTCCTCGAAACGAGCATAAAATGTATTAAGCTCGTCCGGGAGAGAGGCAACGGTGTTCATGGCGGAGTTTTTATTCTGTTTATAGTCCGTGATGATGTTAATTCCCTTCCACATACTTCTGGAGTCAGTGGTGTTGAACTGACCTTCAATTTTGTGCCTGTACTGGCGTTTGGCTGTGCTGATGGATTTACGGAGGGCATAACTGGCTTGTTTACGCTCCTCCGCGTTCCCGGAATTAAAAGCGGTGGTCCGCGCAGTAAGTGCCGCGCGAACATCGCCGTTAACCCAGGGTTTCTGGTTGGGGTAGATCCGTATGTTTTTCGTCGGAACAACGTCCTCTACGCACTTCCTGATGAAACACGTTACGCTATCAGAGTAAACCTCGATGTCGTCATCGGAGGCAGACCGGAACATCTCCCAGTCCGCGTGATCAAAACAGTCCTGTAGCGCAGAGTCTGATTGGTCCGACCAGCACTGGATCATTCTGAGGGCGGGTGATTCCCGTTTCAGTTTCTGCCTGTAAGCGGGCAGAAGCAGAACGGAAGAGTGGTCGGATTTGCCAAATGGTGGGCGGGGGAGGGATTTGTAGCCATCCCGGAAAGGAGAATAGCAATGATCCAAAACCCGGTCCCCTCGTGTGTTAAAGCTGATGTGTTGGTGGTATTTTGGTGCTATTGTTTTGAAGTTGGCTTTGTTGAAGTCCCCGGTAACAATGAACGCGGCCTCAGGGTGCGCGGTTTCCTGCTGACTTATACTCCCATACAGTTCCCTAAGTGCCCGGTCTGTGTCGGCTTGTGGGGGGATGTACACAGCAGTGATAATGACCGCTGTGAATTCCCTCGGTAGCCAGAATGGTCGACACAGAAGCATGAGAAATTCCAGATCAGGAGAGCAGAAAGACCTGATAAAATGTACATTCCTCTGATCACACCATGATTTGTTGATCATAAAACATACACCTCCACCTCTGCTTTTACCTGAGAGGTCTTTCACTCTGTCCGCTCGGTGCACGGAGAAACCCGTGGGTTCGATGGCTGAGTCTGGAATCTCCGCGGACAACCAGGTTTCCATAAGACAGATAACACAGCAATCTCTCGTCTCTCGTTGGAAAGAGATCCGCGCTCTCAGCTCGCAGAGCTTGTTGTCCAGAGACTGAACATTTGCCAGTAGTATACTGGGTAGCGGGGGGCGATTTGCGCGACGTCTTAATCTGATGAGAACGCCGGCTCTTTTTCCTCTTTTCCTTCTGCGTTTCCGCGGCCGGGCAGCCCAAACAAAGGGCTCCGCTGGCGTGTTTGTAAACCGCGGGTCGGCATTGAGGAATGTGAAGTCCGGTTTTCGGTGTGTGATTGCCGAACCAATGTCCAAAAGCATTTGTCTGTCGTACACAATAAGGCAGACAACATCCAAGACAAAAAAACACAGAACTGTAAACAAAACAAACAATAAACTGCAGTGTTTTGACGGCGCTCGCGACGCAGCAGCCATACTCGGCGCCATCTTGAGATCATCAAAGTTGAACAAAAGAATCGATTCCTGTATCCGAGCCGACTCCCAATTCTTGCAAGAGTTAGAGTCGAGGAATCGACTCTTTTGGAGTCTAATCCCCATCACCTAGACACCAGAACTTGTCAAGGAAGGCACAGAGATTAATGATAAATTCACCAAGTAAAATCAAAGATACTGAGACGGAGGGCTCTGTCACTGACCATGACAGTACATGGTCACTGCATACATTTAACATTTACTCACTTATTCATGATGCTTTCATTGTGCAGGCGACACGCTGTGTGTTAGCAAGGAAAGCATGAGCATTTTCTCTCTCTCTCTCTCACACACACACACACACCTCAATCATGTCATAATTTCATCCCGTATAGTTATTCTAGTACATATACGCATACAAAATTATTTGTTTAATATTGTTTATTGCACGTATCATGTATTGTGGTGTGTAGCTGCCACCGAAGGTTCAGTCTCCTGTTGTTGTTTTCATTTGTGTCATCTGTGTTCCACCATTGGGGGACTTAAGTCTTGTTTCAGGTTCCGTTTCTGGGTCACCCAATGATTGGACAAAACCACTAGATATCTGTGTTGTTTATTATTTTATGTATTTTTGGTTAAATGTTTAATGTCTAAACAGAGGTGGATTAGTCCTTTTTGGTTTTACGTGAAGACAAAACAACAAGGTACAAATAATGTATGATGTACATTAAACTTTGTGATTTGATGAGCTGTTACCTGCTAATGGTATGTTCCAGGGGAGGGGCATTGGCCATATAAGTAGCTCAGTTTTCTTATTGAGAGGGAGTGGGGGTTAAGAAGTGTGACTCAGAACCTAACTGTGGTAGGAATTCTGTAATTATTATTTTTTTCTTGTTGATATGGAGTCAAATTTTGTTTGTGAAAACAAACTTGTTTTCACTTCCCTGGGAACTTTGTAAATAAACACCAATGCACTTACGTGATGACTGAGCCATCAATTTTTTTGTTTGTTTTTGAACTAAAAACCCGCCTTTGTGACACAGTGATGTCAGAAGTGGGATGGCTAGTCTTAAGTATGGTAAGACATTTGCCATTACAAGAATGAGGACAGGACTTAGATCCCAAGCAAGGCAAGAGATGCTGGGCCCTACCAGACCTTGCATGGGATACTGTGGATCAAAAGGAGGAGGGGGAAGTGTTGGATGTATGAGGAGCTCAACCTAAAACGAGTTTGCCTATGTTTACTCCTGTGACTGCATCACCGGAGGCTGACATGAGAGAACTTGTGCGATATTTCCTAGAGGGTCAACAAACAAGAGATGAGGGGTTTCTTTTGGAGCTGAGAGGTCTGCGGGAGGCAATACAACAAATGCCAAGAGACGCTGATTCAGCACTGCTCGAAACACCATTAGCCTCCACGTGGGGGAGTGTCAGACAACCTCCCAACTCCAGCACCATGTCCAAAGCCACAGATTTCTTTTGGGATTATCTCCAGTCCTGTTAGCCAGCAACCAGTTCCACCTCCAGCTCAACCACCACCTCAACCTGCACCAAGTTCCAGCATTCCTGATGTCACCTCTGTTCAAAGCCTCACATCGCTAGTGCCACTTCCAAGAATTATTAGGCACAGAACCCAAGATGCCAATGTATGAGCAAGGAGAGGATATGGAGAATTTTCTTCTGCAATTGGAGAGAATAGCCAAGAGTTGGAAATAGCCAAGAGAGGAGTAGGCATATTGACTTGTGCCACTGCTGTCCAGCAAATCACTGGAGGCCTACACAGCCATGGATGAGGAGAAAACAGACTGCTATGAGGACCTGAAGGATGATTTGCTGGTGAAGTTTGACATCTGAACATACCTTCAGCGATTTTGGGCAATGACGACGCCACCTTGTGAACCTCCAACAGAGACCTACCTCAAGGGGCTCTACAGATGCTGGATCCAACCTGAACAGCGAACCAAGGAGGAAATTGGAGAGGTAATCATCCTTGAGCAGCTACTAAGGGTACTTCCTTATGACATTAGAACCTGGGTAAATGAACATGAGCCAGCAGATGGACTTACTGCGACCAAGATGGCTGCCCAGTACATCAACGCTCACTGAGGAGGACCTTAATGGCCCAGCAATACACATGCCCAAGGTGACAAGTTCTTCAAGGATCAGCCTGGAAAGGCAGGTTTGTGAGTGGTAAGACTGTGTGTAGTAAAATCAACATTGATTCCTTTGAACCCCATAAAGTTTAATTTGTTATTATTGTCAGCAGCCAGGGCATAAAGCCTTGGTTTGCCTGATACACAAGCCAAAATTGAGTGGGTGCTGCTACATACTGAGGGAAGAGGCAATCATGGACAAACATGCAAGGGACATTGACTTGAATCACTCTGCATTATTGGGTGTGACGGTGAACGGACAAGCAGTTCAAGCAATGTTAGACACAGGTAGCTCTGTCTGTATTCAAAAATTAATATCCAAGATGGTAACTTAGACTATGTTCAGACCATCAATGTTCAATGAGTATATTGTGATTATAAGGTTTATCGTGTGACAGGAGTGTCTGTGTTGATTCATGATCAGTTGTACTTGATGACAGTAGGGGTGGTTGATAATCTGCCAGTGGATATTATTTTGGAAGGTAGCTATGCACATTGTTGGCCCTATGGAGAAAAGTAGTACAGGATACAGGTACCTTCATGTTATCTGTGACTATGCCACGAGATATCCAGAGGTGTTTCCATAACATACCATCACTACACCCAGAATTATAGCAAATTGTACCTCTTGCCTTATGAGACAGCTTTACCGTCAAGTGGGAATCAGGGCTATAAAGACCAATCCCTATCATCACCAAACTGATGGCCTTGAGGTTTGTTGTGGCAAAAACAATAATTAAACAATAATTAGCATCACAGCATAAGAGACATCAAGATTCAAATTGTATTTTAAAAGATATTTTATTCTTTTAAAAGAGGCTTGTTCACAAAAAAAGTACCACGACAGCTACCTCGTGATAGGAACAAGACCTAAATCACACTAAAACAGACAGCCTTTTTATGCCCCTGACTTCAAAGTCTCTTCTTCTGTAATTTTCCACTCACCCCCGTAAACCAGATCTGCCCCCCCAACCTTCACACCTGTGAGGTCAAAAGCTTGATAACCCCCTGGGTTTTACTGTTTTCCCACCCGTGAGGTCAAAAAGGTCTTTATTTATGGCTAAATAACCCCTCTGTCTTTCCTGAATGCAAATTACCTAAAGAGTTAAAAGGCTCTTTCTGACCATTTGTTTTACTGTGTGTCTTTGTTCCTGCCACATACATTCCTTGAGAGAAACATATGATTGAATTGAAAGATAACCCACACAATGTCTAAGAAAGTAAATAAGAAAAAAAAGTAAAATATAAATTTTTCCACAACAGGTTCAACAGCATGCTCAAGAGAATGTTGAGGAAGTTTGGGACAAATGACTACCCTTCTTGATGTTCGCTTATCGGAAAGTGCCACAAGCATCTACTGGGTTTGTACCATTTAAAATAGTGTATGGGTGAACGATTCAAGGTCCTCTTGATCTACGTAATGTCTTCGGGATGGGGGATTGTTCAGTATGCCGTGCAAATGCGAGACCATTTGGAGAAGTACCGTGGAGAAGCTCAGAAGAACCTTAAGGAAGCTCAATGAGCCCAAAAAAGGTGGTATGATCAACATGCTTGGAAAAGAGAGTACCAGCCCGGACAGAAGGTCTCCTGCTGCTACCTACAATGATGAATAAGCTGCTAGCTAAATGACAGGGGCCATACACTATCCTGTGGAAGATAAGTCCATTGCCATATGAAATCTTGCATCCAGATCAGGGTAAAAAGCAGCAGACATACTATGTCAAACTTCTCAAAGAGTGGAAGGACAGACCCACTGAAGAACCAGTAGAACAGGCTCTAATTCCAGTAACATTTTGGAATTTATTTGGTATTTATTAATATTATAACCCATCAGTTATTTATTTTTGTCCAGTTTGTCATTATAACATGATACAGTATTAATAATAATAATAATAATATTACTTTGAGGATTTGTTGTATACCATAGTATTATATTCCTGTCTTATTTACTTTCACCTGGAGCTTATATTCTGATTCTGCAATGTATTGTTCACCATGTTGCAAAAGGCTGTATTTTTTGTAAGTATCATAGGCAACGTTCATAACAGTAACAGTAAGCACACAAGGCACGACGGCCCCACAGCACACTACAGCAGAAGGGGAAAAAACATTGCTGTTTATCAAGCACTGAAACTTTGCTTGGTACTGAACAATCTTGAATAATGTTAAACATTGTAACGGTCACCTCTTTGCAACCTGAACTGGTTCAGAACGTTAAATCTTTGTGACACCTTTGCAAAAACAGTCTAGATGCAGTGCAAAGAATAAAACAGAACAATGGTGTCTCGACCAATTAACTTGAAACAGTGTTTAAAAACTTTCCAGTCCTGCAATAGACACTTAAGAAACACAGACATGTTGCAGCAGTCAAGGACGTTCCTCCTGCGAGTTTACATAGGAAAACAATGAAAAAACAGAGCAGACGGACACAAAAACACATTTGGTGTGAACGGCCCCAAACTCATCCATTCATGAGTATCTGAGCGTGTGAGTGAAACAATTTCAGAAGGCTTATATATATTTACATAAATTACAAACCCAAAGTCCTACTGACCTAAACCCGGCAGCTTCTAATGTGAACCAGTCTGAGAGCGCTGACAATGGCGTGTTCGCACATGTACCCAGAACAACATGTCACCTCAAGTGGTTATTACGTACATTTTCTACAGGGGTCGGGGCTCCACGCAATTACGTGGTTTGCGCGTTGGTTAAAAGTGCTACTGGGCCTGACCCTGAACCTAATTAAGTGTGAGTGGCCAAAGAGGAATTTCAGTCCCTTGGATACTTGCTTGGTAAGGGAGAGATTCAGCATCAGGTGGACAAATTCAAAGCAATCAAGAACCACGTCCAAAAAGACAGGTATGCTAATTTCTGGGGTTAGTAGGATGGTATAGAAGGTTTATTCCTCAATTTGTCACACTTGCTCGACCTCTCACCAACCTTACAACCAAGGCTGCCAAAAATCCAGTGGACTCGACTGCTGCTTTTGAGTCTGGTTTTAACTTGCTTAAAGATTGTCTATGTTCTTCTCCAGCACTACAAAGTCCTGATTTCAGCAAGAGGTTTCTTGTGCAAGTAGATGTTTCTGCAGTGGGTCATTGAGTGGTACTGGCACAAGGCCAACGAGAAGAAGAGAAACCTGTCCTGTACCTTAGCCAGAAGCTCCTACCCTGGGAAAAGATCTACCCAACTATTGAGAAAGCGTGCTTGGCAATCAAGTGGGCCCTAGATAGCCTTTGCTATTATCTCCTTGGAAGAGAGTTTGACCTTGATACTGATCACAGATCTGGCACTGCAACATCTACCACAGAGCAGGGAGAAAAAAACATCATAGCTGATTACCTTGTCCTGACTGCCTTCCTTTGGGAATCTAGAGGAGCAGGGGGGTGATGTGGCGGAGGGCTTTGTCACTGACATATGACAGTACTCACATTGACACTGCATATATTTAATATTTACCCATTCATCCATGCTGCTTTCATTGTGCAGGTGACGCACGGTGTGTTAGCAAGGAATGCACTAAACACCATTGCACTTACGTGATACTATGACTGAGCCATCAATTTTTTTTTTTTGCTTTTGAATTAAAACCCGCCTTTGTTACAGATACATAAATGCAATAATGTATTGTCAAGATAAATGAAAATTAATAGCTTAATGGGCCATAGTCAAGCTTTATAGGCTGTAGCTTTATAGCATTATAATACTATTTAATGTCATGAATGAATGCATATCATGTGAGAGCGCATCCAAGTACCAGTTGCACAAGCACTAATTTTACCTGCAGATTTCAAATATATGAAATCTCCTTGCTCTCACTCATAGAGTGTGTGACACTTTATGCACACTCTCAAAACCTGTCCTGTGCACTCGCAAATCTATTATTAAGCCATATAGCTCTGCCTTCCGTAGCTCTGTCGCTGACTTGCATGTGGTACTACTACAGTAACACCTTAATTGGCAATCAACAGAGATCATAAATTAGGCACAATCTTAGTAATCATCGTCCTCTGCAAAAACAGATATCTCAGCATTTCCCCTGAAGCTGTTTCCAGAGGACACATCATTTTGCAGTCCCGTTTACAGGGCTCTTAATATGAAACTGAACCCTGGGAGCGGTTCGGCCTGAGCTTCAGAGAGCAGAGAGACTTATGTGTTTCTGAGGATGATGACAGATGCAGAGCCTTGACTTCACTTGATTAACTAGAACAAGAAACTCTGTGATGCATCATAGAAAAATACCATCTTTCTCTATTTGAACTCTTAATACAATAAGAGTCATGGGTCAAAAGTGTCACTACAAATACATTTCTCCATTTGGGTTCATTACTAAAATAAAAAGCAGTTTTCTTTTCAAATTTGTGAGCACAATCCATTTTCTGTGATGTCAAAAGAATGAAATGTTCTGTTTGAATACAAACTATTGTCTTGGTGACTTTTTTTCTTGCCCAGAGTAAGAAAGAGATTTGTTTTAGTATTATAAATTGTTCACAATAAGACCAAGAAATTGTATCATGTAAATATGTTTTTGATTTCATGATGACTTCAAAAGTTGCAGAGATTTAAATAAATTGTAATTCAAATGAAATTGACTGAATTACATAAAAAAGTTTAGCGTTTACAAGTGTGACTATATGCATAACTAATTCAGTGCTTCCGAATTCATTTATAGCTACAGAAATAATGTTTTCAGTTCTGTTAGCCTCAAGCATGTGTATTTTCCATTAAGAGGACCTTGCAGAGTAAGATCAGACCAACCCCAGCCTGTTTTACAGTCTATCCCTTGCATGCAAAAATCTTTATTAATTCTGAAGGCAAAATCTCGAAATATGTCTTTTTGGAATATAAATTCTTATTAAATATTCCTAGATCAATGAAAATAAACGTCTCTGTAGGGGAAAGTTTCAGGGGAGTGAAAGTGAAATGGAACACCACCTTTTCATGGTACGTGTTTCTTGACAAATGGAGTACTTTATTAGTCTGTTCTACCAAAGCTGATTGAAAAGTGCATTTCTGCAGTTTGTTCACATTAATTGTAGCCACATGTTAATATTCTGGTTTCCTCATTTCTTTTGAAGGAACCATTGATCCAGGTTGCAGCAAGGGCCTCTCTATCCACAGAGGAATTCTCAGTGATTGCCGCCTTTGGCAAACATTCTGTGGACCTTCTGTGTATGTTTAATCTGACCAAGAGGGCAGGTGCTGTTATGGAACCATCTTTTCATCTCCAAATTCATACTGCACTCCATACAAGGTTCAAAAAGGGTTTTACAGCTTTATACCACAGGACAGTAGTATTCAGAAAACTGTAAGATGGGTTCTGTATAAAACTATATATGTACTGGTGCTTCCCAGGGCCAGATTGAGATTCCTTAGTGTCCCTGAAAATTAACACCAAGAAGCTCATAAACATGAACAAATACAAGGCAGAGGAATCAATGGAAGGTTGGTAATGGCTGAAACCAATAGCCTACTCTAAATATGAAATGATCCCAACTGTTACTGATATATTAATATAAATGTGTACAGTCGTATAGCTGATCCAGGATGAGATATAAACAAAGTACACAACAAAATAAAAACATGTATAGCTCATCCAAAATTCTATCATAGTCACCCTCATGTCGTCCCTAACTCAAACTACTTAGCTAGTTTTTATACAGTTGTTTTTGTGTTATACAAAAGGATACATTGGTGTAAAAATATGCACTGTAGGCTTAATGTTCAAACGGCTTCCATATTTTAGTTTTTTCAGGCGGTATATTTGTGTAAGGAACGGACCGAAATTACAAATGTTGTCAGCCATTAACATTTCTATGAGACACAATTATTTTCTTCTTCATGGGGGCACTTGGCAGTCGGGAAACCAGAATCCTCTGTTGGTCCGTATTTAAATGTCAGGATGATTTATGTCTCATTGGACACAGTTGTGCTCTACAAAACAATTTTAAACAACAGATAATTACAAGGATTCAGACCCATGGATGGAATATAAAAGAATTGTGATTGGGTAATCCTGAAAAGAGCTGAGAAACGTAACCGGAACCATGTGACCAGGCTGTCAATGTGCCGCTTCAGTAGCAGTCTGGACAATAATTTACACCCGAATATTAATACTGTGAAACTTTAGTAACCACAGAATTCAAATTCAATATTCTACCTGAACTTGAGGAAAATAAAAAAAACCTTAACCCTTACACAATCACCCCCGGAACACATGGTCAGTCCTTTTCTGGTGCTTCCTAAAACCCAGTAGGCCTTTGTTATTTCCTGTATTAACAGATACCTAGAACCAATGAGAATACACATGCTTCTCAGAATAACCAGTAATGTAACATAAAAACTTTCTCATTTTCAAAGAACCATAAAGTCAACTCAAGAACCTAAGCCGTTGTAAAGAACATTTAAAGAGTAATTTTTTTAAAAGGCTAGTTCACACTGCCCCAACCAACACCAAATTCCAATGGTTGTTGGGTTTTATTGGATCAATCTGTTATCCCTGTTGGTGTTTGAAAGTGACAGTTATGTTTAAAGCTGTGTAAAGCAGTCTTAGAGCCAATTTAGACCAAACACCTTATATGTAAAAAAGCTAGACATAGCACAATGAATGACATGGCACAAAGTTCGAAGATGTCCTGCTAGTGGATATTTATATAGAAAAACACATTTATCTCATTTTGCTCCAACCTACATCACTTTCTCTCTTCCATGGGATACAAAAAATTGTCTACCAAGCTCAAAATAATAATAAAAGCTAGACATAGCACAATGAATGACATGGCACAAAGTTCGAAGATGTCCTGCTAGTGGATATTTATATAGAAAAACACAGCACAAATGGATGCAAAATATGAGGTCTGTGTAAATGGAAGAGTGCAGAACATTCTAGAGACTTTTCAAATTTTTCTAACTTAAGAAAAGCAGTGCTTTGGCCAATAAGATAAAATGAAGCTCCCTCATCTGGCAGAGGGAAGCGAGATGGCGAGGTATTCCGACAGAGCTGATGTACTCTGGGCTATATATCCTGTATGGATCCAAGCGAGTGGGAGTAGAAATCCCTGCTGATGGATGGCTGGTATGGGGCCAGCGTTCAGTATAAGAATGGCTGCCCAGTGCTGAGATGCTCTCCCAAATCTCCCCTGTGAAACGGTTGCAGCTGCTGCGTCAGTCACCTGAGAATTCCTGGTTTTTCATCGAACAAACAGCAATCAGGCCTTCAGCGTCTGACATGACAAATTGATTTGGAATCCCTTCTGACGATCTATCCCTGCTTCACATTCCCTCTGCGGTCATCGTTGAGCTGAATGGAACGGAGATGAGAAAATGGCCTTCGGTATCATTGCTGCACAAAGGATGTGATCAAAGGACAAGGCTGAAAATGAATGATTGGACATAGAGGAAAGAAAAAAAAATCTTTGAGTAATTTTCTTATTTTGTTTTTCAAATGCATCCTCTTTTGAAAGTGTAGTCAAAATGCTGCTGACAGGAAACTAACAGAGCTAAGAGTGGAAAAAGATAAAAAATGGTTTAAATGGTAATATTATTCTGAATGTTGTCTGATTAATGTATTTGTGCATTTAATGAAAATCCATTTGTATTTACAAATTCTCAATTACACTAGACATTTCAGTTTAAAATCCAACTCAACTGCAAGGGAGGAAAGAACATACAGACAGAAGGAGAAAGTGAAATAAATGGCTCAATAGCCTGGTTCAGTAAGAATACAACATTTCTTGACACTCTTTTGGGAGACATCTTCTCAGGAAGACACACCATCTTTGACCAACTGCAGCTGATAAGCACATATCAAATTCAGCTCTCGTCTTCTCTCTCTCACTCTCCCACCATCTTCCCCTCTCTTGAGGAAGCGATTTGATGTGTTCCTTGACTTGCTAAATGATGATGTCTAAATCTCCACACAGCTGCCACACAAGATTCACTGCAGGACTCGGTAAGGATTGAAAACAGTGAGAGAAAGTCTTATAGTCATCCACACTATTGTTTCCCCACGAGACACCACACAGGGAGTAAGAGAGAGAGAGAGAGAATTTTAAAGATCTTTACATAATTTTAAGTAATAGTTCACCCAAAAATATATCTGCATCATTTATCTCATTTTGCTCCAACCTACATCACTTTCTCTCTTCCATGGGATACAAAAAATTGTCTACCAAGCTCAAAATAATAATAATAATATCACCTTAAAAGTATAATAAATAAGGATGGGAATCAATTCTGGTTGCATTTCCTAATAACGTTTTAGATGCCTAAACCGTTTCATTAACGGGTGAGGAAGAAATATTTGGAAATAAGAAATGCATTTTTTTATGCATTTTTTATTTTTTTTATGTACTTACTGGCCTCAGCAGTCTATTTCCAAATGATGAGATCATTTTCAGATTTCAACAGATGAGATCAAAGATGAATTTAATACAATTGTTGCAAAAGTCTCGTTTACACAGAATTTATAAATCCATTAAATGGACCAGCTGTGCTAACATATTTAATTTGGTGCCTATGAATAGCTGAGCATGCAAAGATTTCATGTAAGATTTATTTTTGTTTTATGTAAGATATTCTGTCAGCATTAGTGAAAATATCCACATGAAGAACCATTAAGAGAACAGTTCTTCAAGTCGTGTTGTTTGTTTCACAGTAGATTAAAAATAATCAAGTCATTGTTGGGAATAAGACTACACAGGTCACATTGTGTGTTTCACACTGTAGATACAGTAGAGTAAAGCCTGTAGGTGGTAAAGCACCGAGGCGGCACAAAGAACCCCTGGAAGTGACAGTGTGAACTCAACTGGCCCTGTAATGCACTAGCACGCCCTCATTTGGCCTGATAGTGGAACGTGGCTATTGACATTTGACTTCATTGACATCAAGCCTGGCTCATAATATCTTTGTGTTTCTCAGAAACACAGTACTTTACAGATTTGGAGCAACATGAGTAAATTATTCCAAAACTTAATCTCACGTTAAATAACACGTTTCCACTTAGTTGGAGAATGGGGAAATCAGAGATGCGGTTAGACATAAAAAGTGAGAACTAGTCTGGCCTCCACACCGTGTTGTACCACAAAGCGGCTGTGTCCTTCAAGGATTACAGTGGAAAGTAGGCGGGGGGCCAGAGCAAATCGGCTCCTAGCCATGATATTTCATTTCTTCTGACCCTCAACTTGCCTTTTTGGTAGACCTGTGCTTGAAAGCTGATCCAGGAATTAAACTACAAGCTTCCGTTCATGTCTACGCCATTGGCGAACTGTGATCATATGAGTAAATTTCTGAAAGACCACTCACCCAGTTTGGAACTGTGGCCAAGCATGTGCATCTTCAAATACATCGTGCAACATTTCATGAACCTGTTGAAAATGATCACACGTGAACTATGCTACAGAATGTTCCGGTACCCTGACATCGACCCTATTCTGCCAAGTAACTGACAAGCGGCATCTCCCATCAGAAGTGTTTGCATCAATTCAAAATTGTTTACTTTTTCCTGTGGCACCACTGATGGCGCTTTGCGCGAGCAGCCTGGTCCAATGGAAACCAGCAATTAATCACGTTCACATAATAAAATCTGAGCGTGAAGGTTATTGTGTGATTAGTAAAATATGCGTTCCTGTTGACTATATTACATAATTTACAAATAAAAAGAACTCACTTTACAACTAGCTTCTGGCACCCCATGTGGACATTTCACCCAGAAACTGGAGTTCACACGGGCCCATATGCTCAAAAACACTTACATTTGCATGCAAGTTCATGTTCATTGAAGCTGTAACCCTGATAACACTACAGTAACTTAAACACACGTAGTGGCTTGTCATAAGCTGTTTAAATGTTGGAGTTATAAGTTCTCTGTCCTTGTGTCTTTTATTGGCACCGTATTAATGCTACAGCATTTCTCCAAAGTGCATTCAGTCACGATTGCTACTTGTAGCCCTGCTGGCCCCTAGTCATGCACTTTACCTATATCTATGTATAACTCCTCCAAGTCTGTTTTGATCTGAGTGTTAAAAACCAAAGCTCTGCCATGAGTGGAGGTCACAACAGATGGACATAATAAGCTCCCTCGGCTTTCTGCTCCACATCCCTAAACTCTGGACAGTAATCACATAGAGCAGCACATGATGGGACAGCTGAGGTGTTTCATTTCCTCGGCCACACCCACACTAAAACATTTTGGTCTGAAAAAGTGCTGATTTTTCTACGTTTATGCATCTTATCCACACTCGAATGGCTCCATCTTATCCACAATCTTCATAACCGCACTGTGGAAAACAATATCATTAGGATACTGAAAACTTGAGTTTTCAAACTTAAACGGAGTAGTGTGGATGTGGTCTGCATTACTAATGGCACCAAACGAAATGGCAAAAATAATGACTGTTTGCAATCAGGTTTCCTGAACGATCTCCTCCCCGCCATGTGCCCTGTTCCTCATCGATCACTGTTCAAACAAACAGATAGTCCTTCCCCAACCTCATGCCACTGATCAAGTAAGAAGCTAACATGTCAAGACATTGAAATGCTCTTTGGAGCGTCAATTTAAGGCGGGATTACACTATTGATTTTAATACCAATTTTAGCCCCGATTTGAATTCAGGCCGAGTCAGTGCTCGTCGACGCTGGCTGGCATCTGCAGATTTTATACAACTATTCTGAAGATATCACACATGTTTGACATTTTTGAGCCAACTCTCCATGACTACAGAAGAAATCTTGTAGTGTGTGATGCTTCATGACTTAAATCCGAAGTCATACAGTAAGCAGTCATTGGAAATCGAGCTTGGGGCCACGAAGCTCAAGAAATGTAGAAGAAGAACAAGCACTCAAAGCGGTGCTTTTAATGCCACACAAATGCGCTTGGTCTGTTTCTTTTGCAACTTGATACACAGCGCAGAAATGACAACAACAACAGCCGCATGTTTGTTTATATCTGTCATGCATCTGCTTTAATGGGAGGGCACATGGAGGACATGCATTTTCTGCATGAGTTTGTGGTTGGATCAGATTGACATGAGTGTGAGGTATTGTGTGATTGAGTTTTTTGGTGTGTGATCTCCAGATTGTTTCTGTAGTCATTGACAAAATCAGTAAGTGTATGATAACTAGTAAAAGTTTTTAGTGCTATCCAGACTTTACAAATGGATAAAACTTAGCCTACACAAATATATGAAAGCAGAATCCTAAATTTCATTCCAAAACGGATCAGAGCAAAATTCATAAGTGCCTAACCATATTTTCAGCCATCTTGGTTCCAGAAGTATTTTTCCCCATTTTTTTCCACAGGGATTTTATAAAATCCTTCATAAAAGACTTCTAAGGCATGAACCAATCCAATAAGCTCTGAGGTGAATCATAATAATACAAACTTTGATTAGTTGAAAATCAGACAAAAAGTCAGACAAAAAGTAAAAGTTAAGAATGTGTAGGCTATCTAACCTCTTTACTACAATCTCACACAAAATGTAAGTGATTATGCTTAATTGAATTGTAGAAAGTATTTTACAAGCATTTAACTGTCTTTCATTCAGATTAGATAAAATTAGTGTGCTATAGTAGTTTTAACAACTTAATTGGGTCCTTCAAACTGGATTATTTAAGGCTTATCTAATAACATTTCTTATGTTGGCCTAACTTAATTAATTTTATCATTAGAATATGCCAGTGCGAGAACAGTTGCACTGTAAATTTAACTGCAATTGCTTATATCAACTCTATCTCAAAAGTGAAAGTCGATTCTCAACCTCAGCACAAGGGCCATTTTTCACTACAATGGTAACCCCCAAAACTCAGCATAATAGACACTCTGTTTAAATATCTACTCCCATGCAAAGAATGCTGGAAATGGAAATATCCTGCCCAGTTGCATCAATGTAACATTAAAACCACAAAAAGTATTAATGTATTCCAAACTGAAATGGATTATGTTAACTTACATTTTACAAATTTAAATAGATAGAACACAATGTTATTAAGTTGTGACAAATTGTTCTAGAACTGTGTTGCTTTTGTTCATTTTAATTCAGAAAATTGAACAAGCTACAAATATCCTTTTTGTTTTTTGTGAAAATGGCGTAATTGATTTTTTTTAAACTGTAGATTATAAGTACAGAAATATTTAATTTTATTGCAAAATAGTCAGAGGCAAATATATTATTAGTTTGAGAGTGTAAGAAGACCGAATCGACTGTGTAATTCACTGTGCATAATGTAAGTGGGTGGTCGCTGCAGGGCTTGTTCGGTGTGCTTTCTTGGCTGCAATTCTCTGATTGGTGAGTGTTTCTCTCTCGGATTCAGGGGTAGTGTTGTTCTTCACCAGGTATTCCAATATTAAACATGGTTTTACAGTCTATATAGCATGGACTGATGACTTCAGCAGAAGTATATCCCATCGATTAAAAACGTTGGAGCTCATGGTACATCTGTTTATAAAGGTTATAAATCATCGTAAAAAAAAAATCTGTTTGTGGAGAAGCTGAATGTGATTTTTACTTCTGGAAGCGAGGTCAGGTCATGGTGAAGCAACATTTAGAAGAGAATCTTGCTGAGCAAATTAGTTAGTTAAAATGTCGACATGCTTATAACATGCTTCCTGAATAATAACACATTTGTTTAGACATTTGAAGGTAACTCTATCATCCCCTGAGGTTTGTTACCATTACTGCCACGCAAGTACCCTCGTTAAGTGTGTGGAACTGGAACGGCACATTTGCAATGATTTTATTGGTCAATACTTTGCGTCAGCTTTCGTTCATTACATAGAGTATGTTTCTGGCCTTATACTGTAGTTATCTCTGCACATTAAACTAGGACAGGAGAAATATTTTAACACTGAAAAGATTACCCACACCACACATCGTGGATACGTCTTTCTCACACTCTCCAAGACCAAAGACCAAACCCAGGTGATCATCACACATGCACGAACGCGCACACACACACAACCAATGCCAAAGTCAAGTGAGCAAACACTATTGCTGCCAGAATAAAATCTTAGCAACCAAATACATCCTACACCAAGACTGAACCCTAGCAACTAAACACAAATGCACACACACAAACACATACTGCAGTGTTCAATGCTCTCCTATTACTGTTTTAATAGGGAATTTGAGAGTGTGCAGAGGCCCAGGCGTGAATGCTGTCTCTGCACATGATCAGCCGCAACTAATACATCCCACAACTGCACATGAGGGTGATGTAGCCCCTGCACATATCACTGTGGAAACAGGTGCTCTCTGCAGCTCAGCAGATGTCTCATAATGCTCTCAATATCCATGCAGAGAAACAATGCATGATGCCCTGCCAAGGTGGTCCGACTTCTGGTTATTTTCAAGAATATGAATCTGTGTGTGTGTGTGTGTGTGTGTGCGTGTGTGCGTGTGTGCGTGTGTGTGTGTGTGTGTGTTGGCATAATCAGACTCATAGCTATGTGGGTGGACCTCGGGTTAAAGAAATATTCCAAGTCAAATACAACAGGGCTGAGCCATGTCTTAGTCTGATCATTAAACTCTAAAGTCTGTGATTCAATTAAATATATAGTCTGCATGTGCTGTGCGCTTCAAAGTGAAAGTGTGAAGCAGGCTGCTCATACACTAAAAAAAAATACGACATCATGAACATCACGCACGCTCTTGTATGTAGATGATAGAGAGCGGAGCACGCATTCACAGACTACATACTGTATTTATTTTATTAAATTGCAGCCTTCATGCAGCGACCTGCTTTTCTGGAAAAGTGAAGCTGTCATCCAAAAACATACAAACTGATATTGAATAGTTCCATTTAAATAAATAAAATACAATTATCTAAAAGAAATATATCACAACTGTATCATTATGTAATAATCATTGTAATAGCACTACTAATAAATCAATAATAATTGTATTATATTTAAGCAATATCTCACATATGTGATGCTCTATATTGCAGTGTTTTATTTGGCAAAAATAACTCCAATGTTATATTTTGGATTGCTCTGTGAGGTTCTGTATATATAAATAAAAGGGTAAACAAAAGGCAGGCAAGAGTTCGGTACACAGGGAGACAGTCCAGAAAGGCAAAGTTAATCCGATAGGCTGAGGGGTAATCCATAAAACAGGCAATAGTTCCAAATACCCACAAGCAGGCTGGAAAATCCGAATAAACTGGCAGGAGTCAAAACACAGGGTAAAAAGGTAATTGTACTAAACGCTAAGAAATGTTGACAGGCAAACAAGACTTCGCATTGAATGTGAGAGAACCGGGAACTTAAATAGACACAGTTAATATGAAGAAGGTGGGAGAGTAATGAAATAGAATGAGGATTATGGGAAATGTAGTTCGTGAGGACTTAGTACTCAGGAGATGGCAACCTCTGGTGGCGTTCAGGAGAGTTTGCAGGCGCTACAGGTGTAACGGAGAATGCATCTGGGTCTACTTTGACCTCAGGGAGCGGGCTGATTAATTGATAGTTATTGATAATTACGTTTAAATGACACAGAATTGATTTGTCTGAGAATTTTGAAAGGGCCAACATACCTGGGACTTAGTTTCTTGCATGGGAGTTGCAGAATAAGATCTCGAGTGGATAGCCAAACCCATTGCCCAGGAGCGTAGTTAGGGCCAGGGCGCCTATGGAGATTGGCTTGTGCACTCTGTCGGCGAATAGCATGTATTAAGTGGACTTATATACATGCTATAAGTGGGCTTTTTTATTTATCTTGTGTTTTCGCATCTGCATTCCAATCTACATGATGTAATCCTTCCTCATGATCACGCAGCGTGTTTTCGTGAGCTGAATGGGAGGCTAAAGAGTATTCAAGTGTGACGAGATGAGATTAACCAAAGGTGAAGCGTTGCCGGCTGGTGATGCACGGAATGGCTTGAGTCTGTTGGGTAAACTGCAGTCTCGTCACATTTGAACTTTTTGTTTAGGCTCCCATTCAGCTCTTTAAAACACCCTGTGTGATCGTGAGGAAGGATTACATCAAGATGTAGATTGGAATGCAGGTGCGGAATTTATATAAATAGAATAGTCTATTCCTCTCGCCTTTGCTGGCGTGCCAGTGATTACCCCTCCACATCCCAATGCTGGCACATGTGCCATAGGTTTCCAACCACTGCTATATATTGTCTCCTTGAGGAACAAATACTGTATAATATGTATGTGTACATGCTTATGGTATACTGATTATTTCTTATGCAGATAATTAAAAATAAATATCCTGTGATAGTAAAAATATATAGATAAACATAAAAATATTTTTTGGGCAATTTTGGCATTTTTTATTGTTACACTAATTATAAGAGACAAGTTGAGGAATACTGAAGTATGCGCATAACTCTAAAAAATGTATGAGGCAGAGGAGATGTATGAAAACCCTAGGTATGCATTTAAGGGTTAAAGATATATTTCACTCCAAAATTAAAATTTGGTCATAATTTTCACACCTGTATGTCATTCCAAACCTATGTGACTTTCTTTCTCATGCGGAACACATAGCGATAGATAATGTATTGAATATCCCCGTCCAAATTTTCAATATAATCCCACTTTAAAGCTTAAAAAGGACCTAAAAGTAGTCCATGCGACTCATGCCTCATATTCCAAGTCTGAAAAAATCCTCACATCAGTTTAGCGTTAATGAGTGCATGAGAGAAGCTTGATCACAATGTCATGTGTGTTCAGTTGATTTGTTTTTAGCGCTAAACAATGAAAGTTCTTCCATGAAAAGTGACGCCCACAATTGTAGTTCCAGCTTCAGCCACTGAGGGGCAGTTTGTATATTCTGAACGCATGGACCGATATTAGCAGACAAAATATTTAACCTCCTGTTGCCAATTTTCCTTGTGAGATCATTCTTATATAGCTTATGTTGTATTTAACACAGAATATTCTTATTAAAAAAATGCTGTGCTTCCTGTTTACAGAAATAGCATCCATAAATTCTTTCCTAAACAGGCTGTATCCTGTGTGAGACAATGAACACGACTTCTTGCCCTGCTAATGCCACTGTGTGAAGTCTGCTCTCAGACATTTGCTCTGACTGTAGAAATAGAAGTAGGCATTACCGGCCTGATGGAAGTAAGGTTATGGCACAGTGCCAGCCTCCGGAGAATGCCAGAGCCAGATGGCATCAGACCAGAGCCTGAAACACACATGCACACATACCTTAATAACCAGCTGTATGAGCACCCTTTGTTTTCACTGATGCTTAACAAGCAGTGTGCATGTTTCATGCATTAACATGTGTCTTTCTGCATGTGCACGCACGTGTTTGTGTGTGTGTGTGTGTGTGTGTGTGTGTGTGTGTGTGTGTGTCTTTGAATTCAAATGTAGGCCTATTCTAGATAGTAGGAATATTTTTTTCTGAAATAGTTTTTTGTTCCCTTTCAATAGTTTGTGTTCCCCTTGCAATGACCAATAAATACCATGTTTTTACTACGATAACCATATTGTAACCATGATATTAATAGTGAAACCGTAGTGATAATACAGGAAAACAAAAACTATGGTGATAAAAATCTTATAAAAATGTTGTGGTTATTGTGGTTTTACTATACAAATACCATAATTAATTATAGTTACTGTTGAATATATGTGTCACTATATGTTAGCTATATTTACTATATTTTTGTGCAGAAACATTTTTACTATTGTAGGCTTTTGTAACCATAGTTTTTTGACCGAAACCATAGTTTTACTTAAGTGATACTGTATACATTTATAACCATGACTCTTGTAGGCTAACCACATTTTATTTATTTATTATACTCACCCCTGGGTTGTTATAACGCAATATGACTGACTTTCTTTTTTAACACAAAAATGGAAATTGTGAAAAAAAAAAAAAATAATATTCTCAGTGATGTCATAAAATGGCAGTTTATGGTGACCACCTCTTCAAGCTTCAAAAGAATGCAAAAGTATAATTCAGAAGTCTAATAATTTATTGTATGAGACTCATGTTTTGTTATGAATAAAAATGATAAGTTTTGGTGAGAAACGAGCCAAAATCTAATGTATTATATAGTGAAAATGTTCACTGACCATCAGGGGTGGTAAGAGTACTGATGTAGTGAAGTCGCCGGGGCAGTGGTGTTATGATCCATGTGCAGTTTATTAAGACAAATAAATAGTAAAAACAAAGTAACAAAACAAAAGGCAGGCAAGGGATTGGTACACAGGTTGGCAGTCCAGAAAGACAAACAATGCAAATATGACCAGCAAAGGGGAAATCCAATAAATAGGCAGTAAATACAAACATATACAGGCAAGCTGGGCAATATGGAGAACAGGCAGGAGTCAAACACAGGGTAATCAATGATGGAAATAACGCTCAGGATTGTAGACCAGACAAACAAGACTTTGCACTGAAAGCGTGAGAACTGGGAACTTAAATACACAGAGTTAATATGAAGCAGGTGGGAGAGTAATCAAATATAGTGGAGGATATGGGAAATGTAGTTTGTGAAATGTTAATACTCAGGTGACGGCGACCTCTGGCGGCGTGCAGGGGAGATGGCAGGCACTGCGGGTGTAACAACTGAAACCTATACCCCATTATAATGAACACTGTATGCAACTTTTACAAATACATCACTTAACTATGATAAACACTATATCAATCTGATTCCAAAAAATAAAAGGGAGACATGATAAGAGTAATGAAAAGATTAATACGTTATTTTCAATACACTGATCACAATTTTAAATCGTAATGTATGAAACATTTACATTAAAATCAGTTCATGTGTAGGGTCTAAATTTCCCTTAATGTCGACAGAGCATTATTTTTGTGCATAAAACATGTTCAAACAATGCAAGGAATGCAAAAAAAAAAAAAGCTAAATAAGCAGGATCAATTGGCACGACTGCACAATAGAGGAGGTAGAGCAGGCAGGGGAAAAGTTGTTTGGTACAGGGGCTACATCACGCTCATAATTCCCCCAAATTAGAGTCATTTACTCACCCTCATGCCATCCTGGATGTGTATGACTTTATTCTTCAGCAGAAAACAAATTAAGATTTTTAGAAGAGTATCTCAGCTCTTTTGGTCCATACAATGAAAGTGAATAAAATATTGAAGCTCATAAAATCACATAAATCAACATAAAAGTAGTCTAATCCATGTGCCTCCAGTGGTTTAATCCATGTCTTCAGAAGCAATATGATAAATGTGGTGAGAAACAGATCAATATTTAATTCCTTTTTACTATTAAGTCTCCTCCCTGCTAAGTCAATCTCCACTTTAACTTTCACTTCTTGTGTTTTTGGTGATTCACATTCTTCATGCATATTGCCACCTATTGGGCAGATAGAAGAATTTCTAGCAAAAATTGACTTAGTTATGTGTTTCTCACCCACACCTATCATATCAATTGTATTACTTATATGCTGCTTTTATGTGCTTTCTGGAGCATCAACATTTTGGCATCCTTTCACTTACATTATATGGACCTACAGAGCTGAAATATTCTTAAAAAATCTTAATTTCTGATCAAAGAAAGTGACAGACAGATGGTATGATGGTGAATAAATGATAAGAGAATTTTCATTTTGTGTGAATTATTTCTTTAAATTGCACATGGGGGAGGGGGCAGATTGTCATCCTTTTGAGATACAATGTTAAGCCCGGCAATAGTTGTGTTCTCATTCTCATGCATGATGCACAATTTTCTGAAGTTTTTGACTGGTGGAATATTCTGCTGAAGTATTACTCTACAAATATTTATATTTTTCTGTCTTTATAAAGGCTAAGCATAATTACAAATAATTTTATCATCTCTAAATTCCTGGTAATTTATTATACCAATTTAACACACTTTACAATAAAACAATACAATAAACCACTTTACAATAAAAACCACTTGACTTGACATCAGGGGTCAGTATTATTCAAAACTAACACTTATAAAAAATATTATTATTAAAAATGTCACTGTTTTTATTCAGTTATTCAGTTATTCAGCCAAAAGTAGTAAGTGGTTTTCTCGTTTCCCTGTTAATTTTGTTTGATTAATAGCCTTTATATGACATATGACATACTAAACAGTGTTCAATTCGGTTACATGTATGCTTCAAGTCCAACATTTTGATGCAAATACACTTTTTATCCCACTGTTTAAATTCACTTTAGACATAATTCACTGCATTTACATTCAATGCTTATCAAGATGGGTATTGGCGGAATTATAAAGTATATTTGATAATTTAGGCGGACTAGCGCTGAAACATTAGCTGTCTGTTAATCAAAACAACAGACTGCTACAGAGGTCAGGAAATAAAAAGTAAATCTTTTAAAATGTCATCCAAATCAACCAACCAGTTGTGCTCTTTCTATCGTGATTGATGTAATGAACACCCTTGTGCTAGATGTAAAACATAGGCTATATATAGAAAACATCAAGATTGATTTATCTCCCAGCCCTATTGATAACATTGCCTTAATCTCTATGGTTATCCCAATAATCCCAGTAATCTCAGTGATAGCTAGTTAAAAACAGGCTACGTTATAGACACACATAATCTAGTAAACAGAAATAAGAAATTTACCTCGATATGTTTCTTCAAATAATAGGCAGGATTAATGCTGATATCTGGCTTGAGCAAGTTAAACTTACTTGACACGATCAAGCAACTGGCATTTTACACAGCAAAAAGCCCTTTCATGTGTGGCCGTGATGTTGAAAACGTGGCATCCTCCACACCCATAAGAGTTGTCGCCTGATCTACAGTTGCCGTTAAAGTTTTTTACATGTGATTTGATTTGACGAGATTCTCGAGACTCTCCCTAGCCAATCATGTTGACATAGATGGTGGGTGGGAAAATAGCACAGTAAAATTACAGTTACAGCACTTAAAATATATTCAAGTAAAAGTATAATAATTTTAATCTACTTAAAAAAGTAACATTTTTAGTATAAAGAAGTAGTATTTGTAATTTGTTACTTTACACCCCAGCTGACCATTGATCTCCTGTGCGCGTTCATAATAGGGATATCATAGAGAGCACAGGTCCAAAAACTTACAATAAAAATAATGCTTTGCATAGAAATGCATCAATTCTTCAACTACAAACTCTTCAAACATTTTTAGTAAGTTCAGTTCTCTTGTTTGTGTGCAGCTGTGTTGTGTTCTGTTGTAACTATTGCTGTGGAGGACCTGTTTTTAGATAAACAAACAAGTTTTTGCTTGAACACCCCAATGTCGCTAGGGGGCTGTGTGTACTTCTGGTCTTGTAACCAATCATGAACGTGGACAGGAGATCAATGGTCAATGAATATTTTCACTAAATAATACATTGTATTTCGGTTAGTTTCTCACCAAACCATATCATATACTTTCATAACAATCATGAGTCTCATGATATAATTCATTAGAATTATACTTTTGCATTATTTTGAAGCTAGAAGAGGTGGTCACCATAAACTGCCATGGTATGACATCACTGAGCCCCATTTTTTTTCACAATTTCTCCCTCTGTGTTAAAAAAAAGAAAGAAAGTCATATGGGTTTATAACACAGAGATGAGTAAACAATGATTGAATTTTCATTTTTGGGTGAATTATCTTTAATATTGTAGTATTATATTATAGTAGTTCTGTACATTATAAACTCAACACAAAAGAAACATCCTCTTTTCAAAGACACTGTATTTTAAAGATAATTTTGTAAAAATCCAAATAACTTTACAGATCTTTATTGTAAAGGGTTTAAACAGTGTTTTCGATGCTTGTTCAATGAACCATAAACAACTCATGAACGTACCAGAGGAACGGTCGTTAAGACACTAACAGCTTACAGACGGTAGGCAATTAAGGTCACAGTAATAAAAACTTAGGACACTAAAGAGACATTTCTATTGACTCTGAAAAACACCTAAAGAAAGATGCCCAGGGTCCCTGCTCATCTGTGAGAATGTGTATTAGGCATGCTGCATGGAGGCATGAGGACCGCAGATGTGGCTAGGGCAATAAATTGCAATGACTGTACTGTGAGACGCCTAAGACAGCGCTACAGGGAGACAGGAAGGACAGCTGATCATCCTTGCAGTGGCAGACCACGTGTAACAACACCTGCACAGGATCAGTACATCCGAATATCACACCTGCGGGACAGGTACAGGATGGCAACAACAACTGCCCGAGTTACACCAGGAACGCACAATCCCTCCATCAGTGCTCAGACTGTCTGCAATAGGCTGAGAGAGGCTGGACTGAGGTCTTTTAGGCCTGTTGTAAGGCAGGTCCTTACCAGACATAACCAGCAACAACGTCACCTATGGACACAAACACACCTTCACTGGACCAGACAGGACTGGCAAAAAGTGCTCTTCACTGACGTTTCATGGTTTTGTCTCACCAGGGGTGATGGTCAGACTCTCGTTTATCGTCAAAGGAATGAGCGTTACACTGAGACCTGCACTCTGGAGTGGGATCAATTTGGAGATGGAGGGTCCGTCGTGGTCTGGGGCGTTGTGTCACAGCATCATCAGACTGAGCTTGTTGTCATTTCAGGCAATCTCAACGCTATGCATTACAGGGAGGACATCCTCCTCCCTCATGTGGTACCCTTCCTGCAGGCTCATTCTGAAATGCCCCTCCAGCATGACAATGCAACCAGCCATACTGATCGTTCTGTGCATGATTTCCTGCAAGACAGGAATGTCAGTGTTCTGCCATGGCCAGTGAAGACCCCGGATCTCAATCCAATTGAGCATGTCTGGGACCTATTGGATTGGAGGGTGAGGCTAGGGCCATACCCCCAGAATTGTCTGGGAACTTGCAAGTGCCTTGGTGGAAGAGTGGGGTAACATCTCACAGCAAGATCTGTCAAATCTGATGCAGTCCATAAGGAGGAGATGCACTGCAGTACTTATGAATGTTACTTATGGGGGAGTAGCTATGACTCTCTTAGTTACACGTCCCGGGTGCCTCCTTGTGGCCACCCCAGATAGGGCCATCCACCCTGTCTGGGCGAAACTGCTGGTTACTAGCATTATAAATGAAAATGAAAACCCTGGCCCATCTGGTAGCCAGGTAAACAGCAGAAGTAAAGCTGTGGCAAGGGCTAGCACTACCCTGATGAAAGACAGCACATCCCTGTTATTATGTACCGAGTGTGAGAGAACCTTTCCCTCCATGAGAAGCCTGGGGATGCACAGATACCATCAGCATCCCCAAGAGGTAAAAGAGGAGAGGATTAAAGGGCTACAAAAGAAAAGGAAGATGTGGTCAAGGCAGGAGGATAACCATCTGTCTGAATTGGCTAGCATGGAATGGAAAGCGAACATGCTACAGAAGGAACATCTGCAGATTCTTCAGCAAAAACTTCCATACCGTTCAACAGATGCCATCAAGAAAAGATTACAGATGGTCGGATGGACACCAATGCAGTCAAATAAGACACTGACACCCTCACTAGTGGTAGACCCATTGCCACCTACACAGCTGCCAATGGTACCACTCCAACCCCCATCCCCTGAAAGGATAAAAAATATTGTTGGAGGAAGTAGGAAAGGGAAAATCTGGACAGACGAGGAAGACAAAAGTCTACTTGATTTTGCAGGAGACGTATGGAAGAAAGTTATGCTGAAAAATGATCATGCCAGAAAGATTGGTGAGACCATGGTAGGGCGTCCCACTGAGGCAATAAAAAAAGGCTTTTGAAGCTTAGTTGGACACCACCAATCACACTGACAACCCATACATTAATATCAACTTCTCCACAAAGGAATAATATCCCAGAGAAAGGAATAAGACAGGAAGGAGCAACAGCGGGAAAGAGGAAAACATCACTAATACCTGGGAATAGAAGAAGAGGAAAACACATGGCAACATATGATGTTAGGGAAAGAGAGTCTAGAAGAACCGAGGATTGGAAGTAAAGAATTAATGGTTATGATAAACCAGATGGTTAAAGGGATAATCACAACCAAAGAAGCAAGGGATTTCCTACACTGGTTATGGAGAGGAAACCAACAAGATGGCTTCAAATAAACAGATGAGATGGGCAAGGTATGCACACGTACAAAAATTATATAAATTTAGAATGAAGGATGCAGCAAATACATTTACATTTATGCATTTGGCAGATGCTTTTATCCAAAGCAACTTACAGAGCCCTTATTAGAGGGACAATCCCCCCGGAGCAACCTGGAGTTAAGTGCCTTGCTCAAGGACAGAATGGTGGTGGCTGTGGGGATCATAAATCCTCTAAAAGTGTATAATTTTCTCTAAAACAGTAACACATTTGTCATTGAACATCTTTTTGAAGATGCCTTTACACCTGTGTGTAGTTCCTGGATGCGGCAGATATCTCTCCACCTCTGACGGTCATAGACGGTCGTGTGTCTGGGTGGTGATCAAACCGAGGCAGCATTTGTGGATGGTTCTTGTTCTCACTGCGAGAACTTGACCATGGCAACATTGCGCAACTTTCTGAAAGGAAACGCCACTCCATCCGCCCCCCCACGGGATGGAGGTTGACCCGGCTGGCAATGGAGGCTATTTGGGGAGTTCAGCGGGGACGGCTTCGTCGTGTAAAGCCCCACGAACCACCCGCTCCCCAGCGTGCTTGTTTGCTTCCATCCGGGTCCGAGATGACACCGGCTCACCCCACATTCAGTCTGATGTCTCTTTCAGATGCCCCGGGCTGGATGATGACGTCGCCGCTGCATCGGAGATGTGGAGAACTGAACTGGGCTACCACCTTCAGGTCGGCCCGCCCAGTTGAGGCCAACGCGCAGATGGCTGACATGCTTGCCCCCCCTAACCCGGTCACCTTCTTCCCGGAAGTGCACGAGCTGATGAAGTCATGGAGGGCACCTTTTACTGCCCGAATCCGATCTCCTCACTCGTCCACTCTCACTACCCTTGACGGCGGGGTGGCCCACAGTTTCACGGAGGTCCTCCAGGTGGACAAAGTAGTTGTGATGCACCTGTGCCCACAGAACACGGCCACTTGTCGGGATCGTTCGACACTCCCCTCCAAGGCCTGCAGAACGACATCGTCCCTGACGGTGAAATCCTACGGTGCCACTGGACAGGCCCAGTCTGCCCTGCATGCCATGGCCCTCTTCCTCCGTCACCAACCCGCCCCCTCCGGCTGCTACAGCACTGGCTTCAGACACGAGTCCCAAGATGGCCATGGCACATACTCTGTGTTATTCACCCCTCTCTGCTGTCAACTACTCAACCACTGGACAGATCTCTCTGTCCTCTCGGACAGGAGTCCCACGGCAGCAGGTGTCCAGAGGCGTGTTGTCACCACAGACGCCTCCAAACTGGGTTGGGTCACCATGTGCAACAGGCACGGAAACGCCAGTTCCTGGACAGGGCCCGACTACGTTGGCACATCAACCACCACTGGAGTCGCTATGCACCATTCATATCCCAGGCAGACTCAACATGACAGCCACGCTGAGCGGAGAGTAGAGACTCTACCCCAAGGTGGTCCAGCTGATTTGGGACAAACGTCAGAGCGATTTGGCAAAGCACAGGTAGACCTGTTCACTTCCCAGGAGAACTCCCACTGCCCGCTCTGGTACTCCTTGTCGGAGGTTCCCCTTGGGACAGATGTGCTGGGACACAGCTGGCCACGGGGCTGCGTAAATATGCATTAACCCCATTGAGCCTACTTGCACAAGTGCTGTGCAAGATCAGGGAGAACAAAGAACAGGTCCTCATAGTGGCCCCTTACTGGCTCACTCGGACTTGGTTCTAAGACCGTATGCTCACCTCGACAGCACCTCCCTGGCACATTTCTCTGAGGGAGGACCCTCAGGCATCCTCACCCAGACCTCTGGAATCTCCACGTCTGGCCCTTGGACTGGTTGCAGAAGATCTAAAGTGTCCTACCACCTGCTGTCATAGGCACGATCAAACAAGCCAGAGCTCCCTCTACCAGGCAGCTCCACACCCTAAAATAGCGTCCCACCACGATGCAGTAGACGTTAAGCCCCTGCGGGAGCACATCCTGGTCTTCAGGTCCCTTAACACTAGAACTCCCGGAATTCTATAACTACTAGAATTGCTATAGCAGTCATTCTGACCGTTCATACTAGACTGTACCAAATGTATTTTTTTTTCATGTCATATTTACATTTGAAACTTCTATTGAGGTTTTAGAATGAAGCTTATAGTGTCTGTCGTCATATTTTATGATGTCATCACCCTAAAAAATGTAAAAATCCTCGAACAAAATCCTCAATTTGAATAAAATACAGGATTAAATGGAGCACAGAGCGCCAAGTGAACGCAGATAGGCCAACATAATACGGTCTTTTTTGTAATATATAATAGTGCTAGACTGTACAAATATATATATTAGCTGCTAGACTGCCCCGGAAGGTGCGTGCCTCGCTTTGTGTCCAGCAAGTTTTTTCACCACAGTGAAATTGTTTTGAAAGTCTAAACACCAACAAACATGGATTGAGGCAGAATATTTCGTTAGATAAAAACATGTTGTGAAATTTGGAAATTATCTATTTTTTTACAAAACATGTTGACTTTTGGACTTTACAATGCTCTGGAGTTATTGGAAATGTTTGAACATGAATCGGAAACAATTTGCAGCCACCACTGGAATCAAAATCCATGAATAAATGAATCTGTTATATTAATAATAAACACCAGGACACGAAATTTAAATTCTAATGAATGTGAAAATGTATTAGTTCATCGACAACCACAGAACCTGCTATTGTAGCTAATTACAGATACAAATTTGATTGTTTATATTCTATTATTTTCTTTGTAAAATAAAAACAAATCAATACAATAGCTTATAAAAACATCACCAATGTGTATTTCAAGGCATAGTAAAAACCTTAGACATGCATGAATCACATATAGGCCTAACCCAAAATGGCCAAAGCGGTTAATAAAGAATATGAACATTCACTAAACTGTGGGAAAACAAACTGATTTAGAAAGCAATATTTGTTTTACAGTGAGCATAAATATCATGCTGTAAAACTATAATGAAAATATTATGCTGTAAAATCATTATGAACGAATTTTTGGTTGTTTTGGGGGCAAACACCACACATCATCCACTGACGCTTGTGGATCGATTACTCACAGTCAACACAGGTACTCTCTACCTTCCATGTACAGCTCCCACACACTACCTTTTGACATTTGTCACAAATGTCCTTAGTTTTGTTTTTCTTGCAGTTTCTCCACACTTAGCACTGCCTTCCCCTCTCCATCTGCAGCTGCTCCTGCCCGGGTCCTTGCACCATCAACTGTGGCTTTTGCTCTCATATGGCCGTAGCGAAGTTCATTTCCCAGTCGCATTATTAAGTTCCTACGTGACATTCTCTCATTTGTGCATTTCTTGAACATGATGGAAGCATTTATCGCAGCCAGGTCAAGGATATTATAAAACACAGCCACTGGCCATCTACGTGTGGGTGATCTCACAGAGTATTTCCTCGCCATTTGATCTAGCACATCTACTCCGAACTTGGTTCTGTTGTAGTATGTCTCTGGTTTAGCCTTTTGGCCACTTGTGATGGCAACAGCTGCATGGACAGTGCTTTCCTTCTTTTGCACTGATAGATTGTGAGCTTTGCATTGTCACTTCTCAGCACCTCCGTGGTGAACAGCGCCCTTTGTTCCTTTACGTAGCAAACGCTGAAATGCGAGCGGTCAAAATGACCGTTATGGTCATTCAAGGTAGAATTGCTCAGAACTCTTTTTTTGTTTTGAAATTTTAATAAAATAACAATGTTAAAATAAAATATACACATATTTAATTAAAGTCATGGTCCTATGGTTATATGGGTTTTATTTCAACAAAGTTATTACATTGCAAAATTTTAAAACGGTCAAAATGACCGCCGTGGGAGTTCTAGTGTTAAGAGGCGCCTGGAAGCTGAATCCTCCTAGGCCATACCTGTTCCCCTCACAGGATCTCTCTACCCACCCCCACCCCCCACCCGTGGGCCCTCAGGAGAACCCCATTCGAGCCACTAGACTCAGTCGAGCTGTATGCCCTCCTTTGAAGATGGCCCTCCTGATTCTGCTTGCTTGCTTCAAGAGGGTCGGGGAACTGCAAACTCCCAACAGATCTTTGTCCATGAGGTCATCAACGCCCTTGCACTGGCCTTTTAGTCCCAGGCCGTGCCTGCCCACTTGCGGGTTTGAGCATGGTCTATGGAGGTGGTGGCGTAGTGGCTAGAGCACAGGGCTGCTAATCAGAAGGTCGCTGGTTTGAATCCCACAGCCACCACCATTGTGCCCTTGAGCAAGGCACTTAACTCCAGGTTGCTCCGGGGGGATTGTCCCTGTAATAAGTGCTCTGTAAGTCGCTTTGGATAAAAGCATCTGCCAAATGCATAAATGTAAATGTAAATGTAAATGTCTATGAGGAGTGTGGAATTCCTATGACACCGGCCACCGGCGCCTCTCTAGCAGACATGGGCCCTGGCCCGTGTTTCTTCAGGTCTGAGCACGTAGAACTATGTAACACGGGACAGCTGACCAGATGTACCGCTTGCGCATATAGCGCCTTTACCCCTCTCCTGAGGCGAACCTGTGTGCTTTTACCCCTAGGTGAGTCCACGAAAGCTTGCGCTCCCTGGATGTTTTTCCTCCATAGCACTCTGGCTCATGAATTCGGTGGAGGAATTCACGACCAGACCCACTACGGGTACAAATTACTCTGTACTGGAATAGGTGCTCCACAGGTATCGGTCATCACCATTAACCCCTGTGTTGTATTTTCCGTGATACGGTCCCCCTGTCGGTGGACCAATGTCTCCCTTGGGCAGCTCCCTCTGCCCCAGGTCACTGTGTTTGTAGAGCTCCTCCATCACCTGGTAGGACCTACCACCATGCCACTTCCATGTGTGGCTCGTAAGCCCATGTGACGTATTTGCCACATGTGACCTCTCCATACTGGGCAGGATGTGGTCTCCGGGAGTTCTCCTGGGAAGTGAACAGGTCTACCTGTGCTTTGCCGAATCGCTCTGACGTCTGTCCCAAATCAGCTGGACCACCTTGGGGTAGAGTCTCTACTCTCCGCTCAGCGTGGCTGTCGTGTTGAGTCTGCCTGGGATATGAATGGTGCATAGCGACTCCAGTGGTGGTTGATGTGCCAACGTAGTCGGGGCCCTGTCCAGGAACTGGCGTTTCCGTGCCTGTTGCACACGGTGACCCAACCCAGTTTGGAGGCGTCTGTGGTGACAACACACCTCTGGACACCTGCTGCAGTGGGACTCCTGTCCGAGAGGACAGAGAGATCTGTCCAGTGGTTGAGTAGTTGACAGCAGAGAGGGGTGAGTAACACAGAGTATGTGCCATGGCCATCTTGGGACTCGTGTCTGAAGCCAGTGCTGTAGCAGCCGGAGGGGGCGGGTTGGTGACGGAGGAAGAGGGCCATGACATGCAGGGGTCCGGGGGAATAGGAATCAGAAAAGAACACCTTCCCTGATGCGTGTTATAGTTCGTTGCTGTATATTCTAACAGCCCTATGGTGAACATAGAGAGAGAAAAGTCAGTGACTGGCGCGACCTGCTTCCAAGCTTGGCACGTTGCTTGGGGTGTTGGGGAAGGTTATGTGCAGTCTGGCCTGGCTGCTCCTTTGGCACGCAACAGCTTACTTGCACCCACATCAGCAGTTCACGTAACACTGTTTACCGACACGATGTCGAGTGATTGACAGAAGGGGAACATTTAGGTTACTGTCGTAACCCCCGTTCCCTGATGGCGGGAACAAGACGTTGTGTCCCTCTTTCCACATCACCGTACCAACCACTGTAATGGACAAACCTTATTCTCGGCTCCTCAGTGCAAAAACCTGACTGAACAGATGCATGATTCCCTCCTTTAATACCTGTATGTCCGGGGGAGGGACATGCAAATTACGTTCGCCAATTCTCATTGGCCTTTTCTCAATGCTCAAAGGCAACTGAGGCTCTCAAGAGAGACCCCTAGTGTCACTTCACCGACACAACGTCTCGTTCCTTCCATCAGGGAATGGCGGTTATGACAGTAACCTAGACGATAAGTGTGTTAAAAATATTTTGATCCCTTTCTCAAAATATGCATTAAGGTAAACTATTATCATCACATTACAACAACATTCATAAATAAATAAATAAATAAAGATTGGTTACAATCAACAATAAGACGCAAAACATTCAGGAGAAACTTGCAAAAAATATCCATTTGCACTGAAAGATAATATTTCAAGCTCTAAATCTGTATTTATACTTAGCATCATAGTACATAATTATTTTTTTTTAATTCAGAACGGAATATGCCCAAACATACGTTTTCTTTTAGTGTTTCAGGTCTGGCTCAAATGTCACTATCAAATCAGGTTTCAAACACATACTTGGCATGAATTTCATGTGTAACTAATAGGTTCAATTTTAGGCAGGTGGGCAGTGTTTAGCAAAGGGTCACGTACGTTGGGTGTCTATGTAGTGTTGGGTACTGTTTCCCTGTCCACAGCAGATTTACATGTCCAGGGAGCAAAAGGAACATTTCAGTAAGGTCTGCACTTAGTGTTTGTTACCATAGAAATCCCTTGATTGCTGACGTGAGTGCCTGGAAATACGCAACACGCTTACTGCCATCTTTGCTCATTGGAACTGTTCTAGTCCCTCGAGCCGTAGATGTAATTAATCACTCTAGTGACTATCCTGAGCTCTGACATCAAAGCAGCAGACAGGAAAAAAATTATTTGTCGATTTCACATTTAAAAAAATGGCTGGCAACATCTGTCATAATATCATAAAATATTTTCAATGTATATGTTGATCATTTGATACTAGAAAATCACCATTATATCAAACACAGTTGAAAGCTATTTGGTTCATTAAATGAAGCTTAACATTGTCTTTGTGTTTGTTTTTGAGTTGCCACAGTATGCAATAGACTGGCATGTCTTAAGGTCAATATTAGGTCAAAAATGACAAAAAAGAAACAGCTTTCTCTAGAAACTCATCGGTCAATCATTGTTTTGAGGAATGAAGGCTATAAAATGAACAGACCAGACAATTAAGAGTAAATGTCTTGTGCTTTGTGAATCGCGTGCTTGACTTCTGGAGCAAGCTGACAGTATGTCTGCGTGTGCACAGCAAATTCCTGCGTTTGACAGATGCGGTGTGTTTTTCTTATGAAACAACAGAGAGAAAGTCCTGTAACACGCATCCAAACACAGAGATAAGCTGCAAACTACACTGAACTAAGAAACCATGCAGGACTTTTGAAATAGAGACAGTAGGCATTAGTAAATCATGATCTTGCTTGTTTTATTCAGAATTACATATAATTGGGCATATGGGACATTGTTCACGTTTTTCTCCATAATTATGACTAGAAATTGGTTTCCAAACTTCTCTTAATTGACAGATTCATCCAAATCTAACAAGTGTGCTTAAAGTGATAGTTCAACAATAAATTAATATTCTGTCAACATTTCCTGCCATAATGTTGTTCCAATCCTCTGTGACTTTGTATATTTTGTGGAACCCAAAAAATATATTTGAAAGAATGTTTGTCACCATTCCCTTTTAAAATATGGAGGAAAAAAACATGCAGTGAGAGTAAATGGTGATTAAAAGGCTAACATTCTGTTTGACATCTCCTGCATTGTGCTCAATGGAAGAAAGTCTTATGGTTTGAAACACCATGTGGGTGATGATAATTTTAATTTATAGTAATTTCACTTTTACTTGAGTAAACATTTTGGGCACACATAATGTATGGCTGCCACATTATTGAACAAAGCAGCTAGATCACTTTTTATGACATGTAGAAATCGATATCAAATTAATTATGAACAAGCTGAACTGTAATTTGGAGTTACTCAGGCGACACATTCTTTTGATTTAGCAAAGTCTTCTACTAAAATCAATATTTCCCACCACTGTTGCATTTGGCAATAAGTATGAAATATGCCTCACTGAACCAATGTTCACAGTGTATACATATAGTTCCTCTTTGAATCAAAATACAGCAAGTGTGTTACCTCCCAATATAAATATTTCACAATAAATAGTTATCCAATCATTATCCAAAAAGATATCTATATATCGAACAGTGCTATTAGATAGTAAGTTAAATAGAGCATTTAAATGCAACATATGTAAACTAAGTAAGGAATACCGTTGAATTGTTAAGAATAATGCACACCGATGTGGTAGTGCGGTCACAGTGCACAGGGTAGTCAACTATTCCACTTATATCACGGTTACCACACCTTAAGACATTGTTATCTGGTTTTCATCCCTATAGCACTCTTGTGATTGGAACTACTTTCTTCCGCCACATATCCACGCGTCTTTCTTTAATCGGAGACTTTGTTGCTAATTCAAAAATGGCACGTTAGAACTAGCAACAGAGGCTTGCGCTGTTTACTCGAGGACTTACTGGAGTAACAAGTCAGTGCAATTGTGCATGTGTGTGTGTGTGTGTGTGTGTGTTTGTGCATGTGCGTGTGTGTGTGTGTGTGTGTGTGTGTGTTAGTGCATTTGTGCATGTGTAAAAGTAGGGAATTTTTTCATCCCTACTGATATGCAGGAGTGCGCTGACATGACATGACGACCCTGTTTTTCTCTCATGAGTGAGAGAAAAACATTTCTCTCTTAAATGTGTGCGTTACGCATATAATGTGTGTCCTCGAGGGTTTTACCCACAGATATCTCCGATAATACAGAAACTGTTGTATTGACCAAGTGTATCTAACTTTAATACAGCTCAAGCCTTCGTTGCTAATTCGAAAGCGTCATGTTATAACCAGAGCCATTGAAAAAGAGAGTTGGTCACTCGACACTCCCACAGACTTCCATTGTAATTGAAGAATGCAGATGTAACGCGTGTCATAGGCCGACCAATAGTTCCAAACATTGTATAGTTCCAACGTGCAACCGCATTCATTTTCAGTGTTTCCGAAGCACGTTTGCTGGTAAGATGATGAAATTACTGAATTTTTTTCATATTCCAAGCATTTGTGGACCTCTTATCAATTTAGTCAATAGTGATATTTTATGTAGCCAGCTTTAGTTAAAGTTTATCGTAAGATAAACAGATAGAACAGACTGTTAGATTCTTAATGCAGTTAGCACTTGGTTGTCATCAACCTCTGCAGAAGCCGAATAATGACCCATTCATTTGAATCAGGTGTGTTGGAAGAGGGAAACATATATAAAAATGCAGGGCAGGGGGTACTTGATGACCAGGGTTGAAGACCACTGATCTAGATCAGCGGATCTAGCACTACAAATAACAGGAGTGGAAGACCATGGGTGGGGGAACAACCTTTACCCTCTCACTGGACATATTGTATAATAACATTTTTATTGAATGCAATTGGTTGCCATGTATATTCTGTGCTATTGACCAAACTCTTTTTTTGGCTTAAATTGAGCAGTTGCTGGTGTGATTGATATTTAGATTAGATTTAACTTTGTCATTGCTTAGAGTACTGTAAATATAAGTATCATCAATGTAATAAATTGGAATGAGAGCTAATTAATAAAAGAACGTGTTTAACAAGTCCCACTTACTTAAAGGGCACCTATTATGCCCCTTTTCACAAGATGTAATTTAAAACTTTGTTGTCCCCAGAATTTGTCTGTGAAGTTTCAGCTCAAAATACCCCACGGATAATTTATTATATCATGTTGAAAATGCCAATTTTTGGGTGGGAATAAAAACGAGCTGTTTTGTATGTGTCTTTAAATGCAAATGAGCTGGTGATCCCCGCCCCGTATCCAGAATAGGGCGGAGTTTTGACATCTCCGCTTCATAAAATCAACATCATAAGCAATATGACTGACAGCTAAAATAGTGGTGTTGAGCCCTATATGATTGACCCGGAGTCAATCATATAGCTACATTTCCATAACTACGTTTTCATCCAAGGATTTTTTGCAAAAAACGTTTTAGCGCATCAAAATAAATTGATGGAAACGCACATTATCGCTAAAATGTCACAAATGTGACATTTTTCCATTTAACTCAAGCACATAAACACTATGTCGATACAACAAATGTCGCAAAAAATGGTTTGGAGTCACTTTTTGTTGATAAAATTGGCATTAATGCAAAAATGTAGTGTCACATGACTGAGTTTGCCCCAATCGTTAGCATGTGTTAATCATGATGACAGTATTGAAAGCCAATTTATTGTACATGATTATGGATTGATCTTTCTATCGTGAAGACACGCATGCTTGAGTGAGGTTTAAGATGCCATTTATTTGATGAATGTAGAGCAGAAAATTAATGTCTCTCTTTGGCGTAGGCCCCGTCTGGCGGTCCGAGGGAGTTGTACTCGGAACCATCATATCCTGCCGGAGATAGGAGGCAGGGTCGAGGAGCCTACCCCCGTGTGGGACGTGGCTCAACTGGTGGTGGTGAGGTGGTGGAGGTTGCCGTGTTAGCGCACTGAAACAGCAATGTGATAGATTGTGAGCAGACTTATAAAGCAATGGCTTACATGTGATTGGCTGGGAATTACCCAGCTAATGGTGCGATGAAGTACAGCTGCTAGTCTTCCCGCTAGAACTACGCTGCGCTCATATTTATGGCATATAGAGCCGATCTGCAAAGGTGACACTTCCAGGAGTGCCAATATATATAGTGCTATAATATACAATCTGACATTTTTTTGCTTACAGGGATATAAATAAAAACCAGTACCACAGTTGTTATTACTAATGTATTTTATTTGATTTATTTTGGTAACAAACAACCATAATTTTAATGACTGTCTGCCATCGATCAATTTATTACTTTCACATTTAAAAGATTTCATGAGGATATACGCTACTTGTGATAGGTGGGCAAAAAGATACCGGTCAACATGTCTGGATGTTTTGCGGCCCCTTTAAATATAGTTCACAATACCAAACATTCCAAATGAATGTTGCTGCCAATGTCAACTACGTCAGAGCGTCCACAAATCTTCGATAGCGTTGTTGGCTCTCGCCTTCTCTGGTCTGAAAGCACGGTAAAACAAAAGTCCTCAGAAGGCTACATTACGGTAGCTAGCATAGCCATTTCTAGCTCTGCTTCACAATACTGCTGCCTAGTGTTATACAGTAATATCATATAAATAAATGTAAATAATAATAAAGTAGCAGCCATATAAATTATACAACACACCGGTAACCAATGGACATTGTGTTAATATACCGAAAAATGCTGTAAATCTTGTTGGTGCTGCTATCTGTTCCACCGAAAACCATTCACTGGTTCAAATCAAATCAAATCAAATCAAATCAAATCACTTTATTGTCACACTACTGTGTACACGAGTGCAACAGTAGGTGAAATTCTTGTGTGCAGTTCCGAGTAACATAGCAGTCATGACAGTGACGAGACATAAACCACTTTACAATAAACAACATATTTACACATCACAATTTACATAACAAATGTACACGTACTTACACAACAATTTACATAACAAATGTACACAATACACACAATGTAGAATACACATACACTAGATACGGGTATAAATATATATAAACACTAATTGAATTGGGAGAATATATTGACAGAATGAGGATTAATAAAGTGCAGTGCTGATTGATGATCGTGAGAGATCATGTGTTCAAAAGTCTTATTGCTTGTGGGAAGAAGCTGTCATGTAGTCGGGTGGTGCGGGTCCTGATGCTGCGATACCGCCTGCCTGATGGAAGCAGTGAGAGCAGCCCATGACTCGGGTGACTGGAGTCTCTGATGATCCTCCGAGCTTTATTCACACACCGTCTGTTATATATATCCTGGAGGGAGGGAAGCTCACCGCCGATGATGTTTCTGGCCATTCGCACCACCCTTTGCAGGTCTTTGCGGTTGTGGGCGGTGCTATTGCCGTACCAGGCGGTGATGCAGCCAGTCAGGATGCTCTCTACAGTACTGGTGTAGAACCGTGTGAGGATGTGGTGGTTCATTCCAAACTTCCTCAGCCGTCTCAGGAAGAAGAGGCGCTGGTGAGCCTTCTTCACAACGGCCTCAGTGTGGACGGACCATGTGAGTTCCTCAGTAATGTGGACACCGAGGAACTTGAAGCTGCTGACTCTCTCCACCGGTGCTCCATTAATGGTGATGGGGCTGTGTTCTCTGTCTTTCTTCCTGAAGTCCACCACAAGCTCCTTGGTTTTACTGACGTTGAGGGAGAGGTTGTGCTCCTGACACCAGCGTGTCAGAGTGTGCACCTCCTCTCTGTAGGCTGTTTCATCATTGTCAGTGATCAGACCTACAACCGTCGTATCGTCAGCAAACTTAATGATGGCATTGGAGCTATGTGTCGCCACACAGTCATGTGTGTAAAGGGAATACAGGAGTGGGCTGAGAACACAGCCCTGTGGTGCTCCAGTGTTGAGGGTCAGTGATGAGGAGATGTTTCTGCTTTCTAACCACCTGACGTCTGCCTGACAGGAAATACAGGATCCAGCTGCACAGCGAGCTGTTTAAGCCCAGAGCCCGGAGTTTCTCATCAAGCTTGGAGGGCACTATGGTGTTGAATGCTGAGCTGTAGTCTACAAACAGCATTCTCACATATGTGTTCCTTTTTTCCAGGTGGGAAAGAGCAGTGTGTATTGTAGATGCAATGGCATCATCAGTGGAGCGGTTGTTGCGGTAGGCAAACTGCAATGGGTCCAAAGAGGTGGGCAGAACAGAGCAGATGTGATCTCTGATCAACCTCTCAAAGCATTTGCTGATGATGGGGGTGAGGGCAACAGGACGCCAGTCATTTAAGCAAGTAATTTTTGATTGCTTCGGTACAGGCACAATGGTTGATGTTTTGAAGCATGTGGGGACTACAGACAGGGATAGGGACAAGTTGAAAATGTCCGTAAAAACACCAGCCAGTTGGTTCGCGCATGCTCTGATGACGCGGCCCGGAATGCCGTCTGGACCCGCGGCTTTACGGATGTTCACCCGTCGGAAGGATCGGGTTACATCCGCAACAGAGACGGAGAGTGAACCATCATCCGTAGTATCGGCCGCGAGTGCTCTCTCTGTGAGGGCGGTGTTGTTGTTCTCGAAACGAGCATAAAATGTATTAAGCTCGTCCGGGAGAGAGGCAGCGGTGTTCATGGCGGAGTTTTTATTCCGTTTATAGTCCGTGATGGTGTTAATTCCCTGCCACATACTTCTGGAGTCAGTGGTGTTGAACTGTTCTTCAATTTTGTGCCTGTACTGGCGTTTGGCTGCACGGATGGAGTTACGGAGGGCATAACTGGCTTGTTTACGCTCCACCGCGTTCCCGGAAATTAAAAGCGGTGGTCCGCGCAGTAAGTGCCACGCGAACATCGCCGTTAACCCATGGTTTCTGGTTGGGGTAGATCCGTATATTTTTTGTCGGAACAACGTCCTCTACGCACTTCCTGATGAAACACGTTACGCTATCAGCGTAAACCTCGATGTCGTCATCGGAGGCAGACCGGAACATCTCCCAGTCCGCGTGATCAAAACAGTCCTGTAGCGCAGAGTCTGGTTGGTCCGACCAGCACTGGATCATTCTGAGGGCGGGTGCTTCCCGTTTCAGTTTCTGCCTGTAAGCGGGCAGAAGCAGAACGGAAGAGTGGTCGGATTTGCCAAATGGTGGGCGGGGGAGGGATTTGTAGCCATCCCGGAAAGGAGAATAGCAATGAACCAAAACCCGGTCCCTTCGTGTGTTAAAGGTGATGTGTTGGTGGTATTTTGGTGCTATTGTTTTAAAGTAGGCTTTGTTGAAGTCCCCGGCAACAATGAACGCGGCCTCAGGGTGCGCGGTTTCCTGCTGACTTATACACTCATACAGTTCCCTAAGTGCCCGGTCTGTGTCGGCTTGTGGGGGGATGTACACAGCAGTGATAATGACCGCTGTGAATTCACTCGGTAGCCAGAATGGTCGACACAGAAGCATGAGAAATTCCAGATCAGGAGAGCAGAAAGACCTGATAAAATGTACATTCCTCTGATCACACCATGATTTGTTGATCATAAAACATACACCTCCACCTCTGCTTTTACCTGAGAGGTCTTTCGCTCTGTCCGCTCGGTGCACGGAGAAACCCGTGGGTTCGATGGCCGAGTCTGGAATCTCCGCGGACGTCCAGGTTTCCGTAAGACAGATAACACAGCATTCTCTCGTCTCTCGTTGGAAAGAGATCCGCGCTCTCAGCTCGCAGAGCTTGTTGTCCAGAGACTGAACATTTGCCAGTAGTATACTGGGTAGCGGGGGGCGATTTGCGCGACGTCTTAATCTGATGAGAACGCCGGCTCTTTTTCCCCTTTTCCGTCTGCGTTTCCGTGGCCGGGCAGCCCAAACAAATCGCATCGAGGAATGTGAAGTCCGGTTTTCGGTGTGTGATTGCCGAACCAATGTCCAAAAGCGTTTGTCTGTCGTACACAATAAGGCAGACAACATCCAAGACAAAAAAACACAGAACTGTAAACAAAACAAACAATAAACTGCAGTGTTTTGACGGAGCTCGCGACGCAGCAGCCATACTCGGCGCCATCTTGAAGCAGTCATCTTGGTTGACAGCACAGATTTGTTTGGAACTATTGAGAGCTACATGAACCACATGATCACGTGTCAGCGAGGTCAAAGAGTGTCACAAATCTCTTTTTCAATGGCTCTGGTTAGAACCTATATATAGATCAGTGGTTAGAACCAGCAATGGAGGCTTACGCTGTCTCTCTCTCTCTCTCTCTCTCTCAAGATTCAAGATTCAAGATTGAAATAGCTTTATTGGCATGGTAAAAGAAATCTTTACATTGCCAAAGCATTCATAACACTATACAATACAAATAAGTAATAATTATAAAATAAAAATAAATAAATAAATAAATAAAAATAAAGTATTTTTTTTTTCATGGAAATAAACATTGCAATAAAAATGTTTAATTTTCTAATAGTTCTTATAGTGTCTCTAGGCGTATGGTTGGTAGCTCTGTCCTGCAGGAGGCTCTTTCTTCGTGACAGGACCTCACGTACCTGGCAGCCAGGCTTGAGCTCGCTGGGCTTTCTCCTAGCAGGAGTGGAAGTTTGTCCATATTTGATTTTTGGTGGAAGTCTTTCTGGTAGGTTGTAAAAAGGGGATAGAAAGTGTCCCTAATGTTTGTATAATTGGGGCAGGATGTCAAAAAGTGTAGTTCTGTTTCCACTTGGTTCTCCGTGCAGTGAGGACACAGTCGCTCTTCCTTCGGCAGCCAGGTCTGTCTGTGTCTGCCTGTCTCTATGCTCAGTGTGTGTTCACTGAGTCTGTACATGCTCAGGACTTTCCTCAGTTTAGGGTCGCTCACTTTACTCAGGTATCCTGCCAATTCATATTTTCTGTTTAGGGCCAAATAGCATTCCAATTTACTCTGTTTGGCTGTTGCGTCTGTCCAATGTTTGAGGTATTTCTCTTTTTGTGTTTTAATGATTTGGTTTGGTCTGGCTATGTTTTTATTGTCAGTTTGTGACGTCAGCTCTAAGACCAATCGGCCGAGGGCGTTTTTCTCTGGCTTCAGCTCTTGGTAGGACAGGGCTTTGTGATGGAGGGTCTGTTCATCGCTATTTTTTAAGTGGGCATGGAATTTAATGGCTCTTTTTTGAATCGTTATTACAAGGGGGTATAATCCTAATTCTGCTCTACAGGCATTATTTGGGGTTTTGCGCTGAACTCGTAGCAAGATTTTGCACAGCTCGGTCTGCAGAGTCTCTATTGGGTGTTTGTCCCATTTAGTGAACTCTTGGTCTGTGAGTGGACCCCAGACTTCACACCCGTACAGCGCGATGGGCTCTATTACAGTTTTTATTATTTTTAGCCAGATTCTGATTGGGATGTCAATTTGGATATTTCTCTTAATAGCATAAAAAGCTCTCCGTGCCTTGTCTCTCAAGTCGTTTACAGCTTTTTTAAAATTTCCTGTGTTGCTAATATTTATGCCAAGGTAAGTGTAGTCCTGCGTGTGTTCGAGGAGCATGTTGTTCAATTTAAAACTATGATGTTGGTCTTGGCGGCTGGGTCTTTTTTGGAAAATCATTATTTTTGTCTTTTTGGGGTTAACTGATAGGGCCCATGACTGACAGAAGCTGTGCAGGAGGTCTAGATGCTGCTGTAGACCCTCTTTAGTGGGAGACAGCAGCACCAGATCATCAGCAAACAGAAGGCATCTGACTTCAGTGTCCAGTAGAGTAAGGCCAGGTGCTGTAGACTGATCCAGAGCCCTCGCTAGCTCATTTATGTAGATATTGAACAGCGTGGGACTTAAGCTGCAGCCCTGTCTCACTCCACGACTCTGAGGGAGGAATTCTGTGTGTTTGTTGCCAATTTTAACTGCAAATTTGTTGTTTGTGTACATTGATTTGATGATGTCATATGTTTTTCCTCCAATGCCGCACTGGATTAATTGAAGAAAAAGACCTTCATGCCAAATGGAGTCAAATGCTTTTTTGAAGTCAACAAAGCATGAGAAAATTTTACTTTTGTTTTCATTAATTTGCTTATCGACTAAGGTATGGAGAGTGTATGTATGGTCTGATGTGCGATATTTTGGTCGGAAGCCAATTTGACACTTGCTCAGGACATTTCTGTCTCTGAGAAAATGGGCTAGTCTGCTGTTTAGGATGTTGCAGAAGAGTTTGCCTAGGTTGCTGTTTACACATATACCACGGTAGTTATTTGGGTCAAATCTGTCTCCGTTTTTATGGATTGGGGTAATAAGTCCTTTGTTCCAAATGTTGGGGAATATACCTAAACTCAGGATGATATTGAAGAGCTTGAGAATGGCTAATTTGAATTTGTGGTCTGTGTATTTAATCATTTCATTTAGGATACCATCGACACCACAGGCTTTTTGCAATTTCAGGGTTTGGATTTTGTCTAATAGTTCGGTTAGTGTCATTGGGGAGTCTAAGGGGTTCTGGTAGTCATTGATGGTTGATTCTAAAACCCTTAGTTTGTCAGAAAGGGCATTTTGTTCCTGATTTTTGTTTACATTATTAAAGAGGTTGGAGAAGTGGTTAATCCAAACATCTCCATTCTGGATAGCTAGTTCTTGATGGTAGGATTTGTTTAGTGTGTTCCAATGTTTCCAGAACTGGTCGGATTCTAAGGATTCTTCAATTTCCCTGAGTTGACTTTTTGTGTTTTGTTCTTTTTTCTTTCTTAAAGTATTCCTATATTGTTTAAGTTTCATTGTCAGCATCTCTATGTTTCTGGTTGGATAGGATTCTTAATTCTTTCCTAAGTTTTTTGCAGTCATTGTCAAACCATTTCTCAGTGGCATGTGGTCTTTTTGGTTTTCTTTTTGTGGTTTTTAAGTTGGATAATGTTGCTGATACCTCAAATATTCTGTTCAGCTTGTCTACTGCTAGGTTTGTACCTTCACTATTGTGCGGGAAAGGAGTGGCAAGGAATTGATCTAATAGGGCTTGAATTTTCGGTTGACTACTTGTACTTAGATATGTATCTTTACAGTTTTGTTTCCATATATATATGTTTCTAAGTGAGTGGAGCTGGGTTTGTTTAGATGCTTCTTGGTTGGGCATTGCTCTGTTTAAGTAGAGGGTTATTTTACTGTGGTCTGACAGGGGGTTTAGTGGACTGACTGTGAACGCTCTGAGGGAGTTTGGGTTAAGGTCTGTCAGAAAATAGTCGACTGTACTGCTACCGAAAGATGAGCTGTAGGTGTATCTACCGTAGGAGTCTCCTCGAAGCCTGCCATTGACGAGGAACAGACCTAGTGTGCGACACAGATGAAGAAGATGTGTTCCGCTTTTGTTTGTTTTTTTATCATAATTGTGTCTCTGTGCTTGTATAGGTGTGGGGAGGGCGTCTCCTCCAGGCAGGTATGTGTCCCCCTGAGAGTTAAGTGTGTCCAGTTCTTCACCTGTTCTGGCATTCAGGTCTCCACAGAGCAGTACGCTTCCCTGTGACTGGAAGTAATTAATGTCTACTTCAAGAATGGAGAAACTGTCTTCATTAAAATATGGAGACTCTGCTGGAGGGATATAAGTGGCACACAGGAGGATGTTTTTCTCTGTTGCGGTGACTGTCTTATTAATTTCTAACCATGCGTAGAATTGTCCTGTTTTAGCTACTTTGATGGCATGGGCAAGATTTGATCTGTACCAAGTAAGCATGCCTCCTGAGTCTCTTCCTTGTGTCACTCCAGGCAGTTTAATGGATGGGATGATGAGTTCTCTGTAGCCTTTGGGGCAGCCGGTGGGTCCATCTCCTCTGCTCCATGTCTCCTGCAGGATGATGATGTCTGAGTTTATGATTTCTGAGTTGAAATCTGGGTTTCTGCTTTTGAGGCCAAAGGTAGATGATCTTAGGCCTTGAATGTTCCAACATGAAATTATAAAGGCTTTGTTATCCATGGGGTCATAATTTTGTTGATAAGTTTTTGACCTATGACAGTAGGTGTGAGCAGATGAGGTTGAGCATCTGACGGATGTCTCTTAGCTCTATTGATGTGGCTTGCTCTGGTGCTGTTGTGGAGGTTCTGCTCACTATCTGAGCGTAGCTGTGTCTGCCCGGGGCCTGCGGGGTATGAGGAGGGCAGGGGGTCGGCAGGAGGGGCTTTGGCCTGGTCTGATGCACTGAATTTGAGGGTGTAAAGGCTGGAAGAAGATGCTCAAGTGCTGGTTGGGATGGTCTCAGCATGTGAGAATGCTGTTGTCTTGACGGAAGTCTTCTGGATGTTCTCTCTGGGGGTACACTGTGCTTTCTTACAGGTCTGGGTGGAGGTTGTTGCGCTCTGTTGCTCCTGGGGGTGCTGTTGTGGTTCCGACTCAGGGCCACATCTTTTAGGGTCCTGGCGAAGACAGGAACAGCTGTCTTGTACAGATGGACATGGTCGTAGAGGCATGAGGGGTCCAGGGTGGGGTGGTGTGCCAGGTACACATTGGGTTTAAGTGCACAGGAGCGGAAGAGGTGGGCATTCACCCGCTGGATAGTGTCAGGGTGGAAGTCTTTTCTGGGCAGCAGTGTGGAGATGGTAATTTTAGCATTTGGGAAGGTGGTTGAGGCCTTTTCAATCACTGTTTGTAGTGATGTAGCCACCCTCTCACGTTGGGCTCTCAGATTGTTTGTGCCGGTGTGGATTATTACATGGCTTGGGCATCCCAGTTTGTCAACACTTAGCCATTTGAGTGCGCTCTGAGTGTTCGGGCACCAGAGTTTGGCCACTCTGTGTTTGGGAAAAAGCTTCTTTTCATCGATAAATTTCCCGTTTGAATCAATTAAAATAGCGACTTCCGGTCGTAGTGTTCCTTCTGTCGGTGTGGAGGGGTTTTCTGAGTGTGAGGCTGGTTGTGAGGTGAGGGAAGGGTCTGATGGGAGAGGAGGATTCTGGCTGTGCTTAGTCTCTGTTGTTTGGGAGCTGTGATCAGGGTGAAGAGTGTCCTGCTCCACCGGTTTCTCTGATGAGCTGAACTCGCTGTGCTGTGCTCCTCTGTCCTGCCTCAGTTCACTTATTTCCATCCCCATTGCTGTTAGTTGGGCCTTGTGTAACTCATTCTGTTGTAAGAACCGTGTTTCCAGTGTCTCCAGCTGGCCCTTAACCCCTCTCTCTCCTGCTGGAGCTCCGTCACCTCAGTCTGTAGTGTAGACAGCTCTCTCCTGAGGCTGTCCCTATCTCTGTGCTTGGCTGTGGGGCTGTTGCTGGTCTGGTCTGTTGTCTGAACTGTTTGCAGGGAGAAGATCATCTCCTTGAGCTGGACCATTTCTCCCTCTAGCTCTGTGAATCTCTCCCTCATGTCAGTACAATAGCAGTGTGGATGGGGGTCTTTGGTCTGTTCTGTGCTCGAAGGGTCTCTGTGTTCTGTCTGATCCTCATCTGTGTGGAAGGTGTGGAAGACTGACTCCTCAGGAGGGATAAATTGGTCGCTGGTAGTGGTCTCTTTCTGTGCTCTGTCTTTGATGCAGAGGAAGTCTTGTTCAAAGAGACCATTGATGCTTTTTACCACCACTATACCCGTTGTTTTGTAGATATTTACAGTCGTGGTTGTTGTGTCTTCCTCGTTTCTTATTTTTAGCTGGAAACCCCCGCAGATGCCTTTTCTTTCAGCAGAGGGGTAGTGTGCAATGATGGCCTTGTGCCATGCATAGGGCTTGTTGGTATAAAATATCAGGTTACTTATGCTCTCTCTCTCTCTCTCTCTCTCTCTGTGTGTGTGAATGTAAGCGAAAGGGTGGGTGGGGGTTAGCGCTGTGTTTTACACTACAGCTATTTGATGCTGATTAGGGCGAAATATATTGAAACATTATAAGTTATTTTGGATAATAAAAATTGTTGTATTGTTGTCACGGGGGTGTGGCTCTATTTTTCGGTTGCGACTCGAGTCTCAGTGTGTGCACGTGTGTGTTTGTGTGTGTGTGTGTGTGTGTGTGTGTGTGTGTGTGTGTGTGTGTGTGTGTGTGTGAGCGCATGTGTGTGACTGTGGGCGTGTGTAAGTGCGAGGGAGACGAGGAATCGCGAGGGCACTTTTAAAACGAAATTGAAATATAGAGGTTATTTTAGACATTATTTTGACATTCTTAACCAGTTTACTTTAAGCAATGTCTTTGTTTTAATTGGTTATTTTGTTGTGGTAGCATGTAGGGCTCTTTGAAATAACTGAAATAATTTGGCGAAGTGATATGGAACCGTTATGCGGTCAAGACCTGTAAATACTTCATAGCCATGCATTTACTTAAAAAATAATTGCACACCTTAGAATGTCCGTGAGCAAATCAGAAGCAAGCATTCAACAGACCCGTGTTATAAAATAAAATAATACTCTATCTCTATCTATTTACCTGCTTAATTGCCTGCCTGACTGGCATGTCATAGTCTTGGCAATCTTAAAATTTATTCCAGTTGATGTACCTGAAGCCGAGCACGAATGATGACTTCAAAATGAATTATGAATTCATTCGAATAATACTAAAAATATTCGGAAGTCTGATCATCCAACGACCACAGGTATTAAGCAATATTTAAATGAACATACCCAAAATTACAATTTTACTTCAGTGTAAACCTTGAATGATTATACACACTGTGTTATTTCAACTTCATCGGACGTCCGTAGACTCGACTCCGTTTCAGTCTCCGTTAATTGTACTCATCTCAGAAATCTCATATTGTGTTTAGTAATGTTAACTAAGATACTATATTATGCACATTTTCCACTTTTTAAAATGCCTGTTAATACATAAACATAAAATGTTTCACACAATTCACACGTAAGGATTCATAAACCAAACTTCCTGATGATTCTATAGCGGAGCTCGTCTACCCGTCTCTTAAAGCTGACCACATTTACATCCATATCGCAGAGGAAAGTAAATCCATGGTTTACCCTTTATTCCCCAACAGTTTCAATGCCCCAAAGAGGTTTAAAAATAGAATATTCCTGCACACGGAGGAATGCGGAGAAACCAAAACATTCAAATCTTTCCTACTTTTCTCTTCTAGAAATATAGAGGATCGCTCTTGCTATTTATTCCGCTGCATTTCACTAATTCTGCGCATGTAATTTAACTAATGTTAAACATGCTTTAACATATTTTGATATATGTGCACACACAAAAAAGCCTTGAGTGTAGCCTTCCAGAAAAGTTTCTGATATAAATTTATGGTGCTTTCATATGTATGTAGGCTTAATTATATTATTTTTTCATTATTATTATTATTATTATTATTATTTATTTATTTATTTTAATGTTTGTATTTGTATTTAATATTCACTGCAAAATGTGCTTGAAATTTCTCAATTGCTTGACAATTCGTGCCTCCAGATTAACATTGTTATATTTGCACATTGCAGACATAATCCAATATTCATCAGATATTAATGTCAGAATTACCAGGAGAACTCAAATTAAAAACTAATTCCACAGTTAATGTAGCCTACATATCCAGCTTCATCTGGTGAGAAAAAAAATAAAGAATATATCAATAATTGAATTAAATAATACAAATAATTATTATTATTTTAATTACTACTATTACTAATACTACAAATAATAATAATAATAATAATAATTAAATAGGCCTATCACAGACATATTTTATATACAGAAACTATAAATGTAAGAGAGTAACATATTTAAATTACTTTTGAGGCACTTCCGGTATAAGCCACGGCTAATTCCGGTTCTATCCAAATACTGATACTAACCGTGCATTCAGACCAGAGGCGTCGAGAGCATCAAATCGACCGGAAGTCATTCATTTTCTATGACTTTCTATGACTTTCTCGTGTCTCGGAGGCGAGAAGCGGCGCGGTGAGTGTTGGGCGGTGTGGGCGTCAGAGGAAAGTTCAAGTGCAGTTAACATTATGGTAATGAGCTTTGACGCGGTTCGGCAGCAACCTATGGGCTCGGTGCAAGACTCTACTTCCGTTCTACTTCCGCACCCTCGAGTGTGTGGGTCAATACTTCCGGTAAGATGGCGATGTTTTACACAAGATGTCTCCAAGATCTGCCCAAGCTAACCATATCAGACGTCCACAGACTTGTCCGAAAGGGATGCTCTGCCCCCCCGGAGTAAACGGGAAAAGGGGTAAAAGATGTACCTTTCAAGTTTTATTGACAACTATGAAGGTAAGTTTGAAATTGACAGCAAAACACATTCACATTGTGGTATCGCTAACTAGCTAGCAGGAGCTATGTAGCAAACATTTAGGTCAGTTTTCCTGTAGAGATTTTAGATTTTGTAGAATTATCAAATGTTTTAACGTTTTTCAGTTAAAAACAAAAACTCAGCACCCTGAAAAGGCGCGCATGAGAGAACGAGCAGAGAGAGAGCCCCGCCCGCGCACTCTCATCGCCTTCAAACTGTCTCGCTCTCTCTTGATCCCTCGCGCACCAACCAACATCAATTGAGAATTTAGTTAATGCACTGTAAAGTAACATGAACAAACAATGAACAGCTGTATTTTTAGGAACTAAGATTAATAAAGATTAATACACAGTAACAAATGTATTGCTCATGGTTCATGTTAGTTAGCCTAATACATTAACAAATCAAACCACGTTTACTCCGAGCACAACTTAAAATGAGAATGTAAATGTGCTTACCGCCATTTTTTTATAGGAAGAGTGGTTAGCTATATTTAACCTTAATAAACTACAGTATTTTCTGATTATTTATTTGACAATGTGTAGAACAATTACAAAAAAGATTTGTACCAGGTTGAAAAGAAGTCCAGTGTGTTTTGTCTAACATTGCATGAATGATGTTGAATTCCCACAGTGTCAAACAAAGATCCTGCAGGGAGGGTGACTGTCAGGGCTGTGTGTTATAGGTCCATGAGGAAGCATGAGAAGCCTCACGACCTCAGAGTAGGGCGGAAAAAATGTGTTAAACCAGTTCAAGTCAGATTTTGGGGTATTTTTGTGGCTATAGTTGGTGATGTGGATGTAGAATAACAATAATAAAACTGTTTGATTTAAACCTGAACTGTACTTTCATGAATACCCCAGAAACTGGTCGTTACTGCTCCCGTTCTTTGGAGCATAGGCCTGTTCATTATGGGTACATTAGTTCAGTGTGAGGTAAGAGCTGCTTTTGTACCCTCAATCTAGGCTATACTATCCTGTTCAACACTTTACTAACACTTGTTCTAACTGTATTATAATAGAAAGAAAATATTTTAAGATACTAGTGAGGCTGGCTTATTTGTTCTGGTTTATTGTTTTTTTTTATAGTTGTTATCTAATGACTTAGTCTAACTGTAATACTAAAATCATGTTTTATTTTTAGATTATGTTTGAGGACAGCTCACCAATTGAAATTGCTTTGGCTGAGTGCTCCTGTGTGGCTGGAACCGCTCTCTGCAACTTAGGCTAATCACAAATTGTTGATGTTTCATTTATTTTTTAAATTGGATATAAACACTACCCACCTTGTTTAAAATGCACAGTGAAGACAAAACAAGCACATTATTACCACATCATTACAGTTAGCTATGGTAGCTCTGCCAATTGCATTAAGAGGGGATTGGATAAACTTGTGAAGTCTGTCTGGTGTATCAGTGTGGTTAGTTTGTGATGGTATGTTATGGTGGCTAACCAACTTCTGTCCATAAATTTAGTTTGTTTGTTTTATTTGTTTACTTGATAGGGTGTGAAACCAGGTAGAGTGGGTAACATGGTATTCCTCTCAACAAAACCCAAGTCAAGACAGTACACAGCTGCTGATGGTGTAAGGTAATATTCACTGTCAAGTAGGACTGGGCAATATGACGATATTATCGTATATCGACGTTGTCTCACCAGTATCGCAATGTCGATTATAACAATCTGTTTCCAGACGTTAATCGTCAATATTTAAGTCAATGTCAGATTCTTTTTTTTTTTTAAGAGTTATTGTTTCTTTTTTTCCTAATTATGACTTAACTGTTTCAAATCAAATCAAATCAAATCACTTTATTGTCACACTACTGTGTACACGAGTGCAACAGCAGGTGAAATTCTTGTGTGCAGTTCCGAGCAACATAGCAGTAATGACAGTGACGAGACATAAACCACTTTACAATAAACAACACACAAAACAATTTACATAACAAACTTACACAACAATTTACATAACAAATGTACACATACCTACACAACAATTTACATAACAAATGTACACAATACACACAATGTAGAATACACACACTAGATACGGGTATAAATATATATATATACACTAACTGAATTGGGAGAATATATTGACAGAGTGATGATTAATAAAGTGCAGTGCTGATTGTTGATCGTGAGAGATCATGTGTTCAAAAGTCTTATTGCTTGTGGGAAGAAGCTGTCATGTAGTCGGGTGGTGCGGGTCCTGATGCTGCGATACCGCCTGCCTGATGGCAGCAGTGAGAGCAGCCCATGACTCGGGTGGCTGGAGTCTTTGATAATCCTCCGAGCTTTCTTCACACACCGTCTGTTATATATATCCTGGAGGGAGGGAAGCTCACCTCCGATGATGTTTCTGGCCGTTCGCACCACCCTTTGCAGGTCTTTGCGGTTGTGGGCGGTGCTATTGCCGTACCAGGCGGTGATGCAGCCAGTCAAGATGCTCTCAACAGTACTAGTGTAGAACAGTGTGAGGATGTGTTGGTTCATTCCAAACTTCCTCAGCCGTCTCAGGAAGAAGAGGCGCTGGTGAGCCTTCTTCACAACGGCCTCAGTGTGGACGGACCATGTGAGTTCCTCAGTAATGTGGACACCGAGGAACTTGAAACTGCTGACTCTCTCCACCGGTGCTCCATTAATGGTGATGGGGCTGTGTTCTCTGTCTTTCTTCCTGAAGTCCACCACAAGCTCCTTGGTTTTACTGACGTTGAGGGAGAGGTTGTGCTCCTGACACCAGCGTGTCAGAGTGTGCACCTCCTCTCTGTAGGCTGTTTCATCATTGTCAGTGATCAGACCTACAACCGTTGTATCGTCAGCAAACTTAATGATGGCATTGGAGCTATGTGTCGCCACACAGTCATGTGTGTAAAGGGAATACAGGAGTGGGCTGAGAACACAGCCCTGCGGGGCTCCAGTGTTGAGGGTCAGTGGTGAGGAGATGTTGCTGCCCATTCTAACCACCTGACGTCTGCCTGACAGGAAATCCAGGATCCAGCTGCACAGCGAGCTGTTTAAGCCCAGAGCCCGGAGTTTCACATCAAGCTTGGAGGGCACTATGGTGTTAAATGCTGAACTGTAGTCTACAAACAGCATTCTCACATATGTGTTCCTTTTTTCCAGGTGGGAAAGAGCAGTGTGTATTGTAGATGCAATAGCATCATCAGTGGAGTGGTTTTTACGGTAGGCAAACTGCAATGGGTCCAAAGAGGTGGGCAGAACAGAGCAAATGTGATCTCTGATCAACCTCTCAAAGCATTTGCTGATGATGGGGGTGAGGGCAACAGGACGCCAGTCATTTAAACAAGTGATTTTGGCTTGCTTCGGTACAGGCACAATGGTTGATGTTTTGAAGCATGTGGGGACTACAGACAGGGAGAGGGACAGGTTGAAAATGTCCGTAAAAACACCAGCCAGTTGGTTCGCGCATGCTCTGATGACGCGGCCCGGAATGCCGTCTGGACCCGCGGCTTTACGGATGTTCACCCGTCGAAAGGATCGGGTTACATCCGTAACAGAGACGGAGAGTGAACCATCATCTGTAGTATCGGCCGCGAGTGCTCTCTCCGCGAGGGCGGTGTTGTTGTTCTCGAAACGAGCATAAAATGTATTAAGCTCGTCCGGGAGAGAGGCAACGGTGTTCATGGCAGAGTTTTTATTCTGTTTATAGTCCGTGATGATGTTAATTCCCTTCCACATACTTCTGGAGTCAGTGGTGTTGAACTGACCTTCAATTTTGTGCCTGTACTGGCGTTTGGCTGTGCTGATGGATTTACGGAGGGCATAACTGGCTTGTTTACGCTCCTCCGCATTCCCGGAATTAAAAGCGGTGGTCCGCGCAGTAAGTGCCGCGCGAACATCGCCGTTAACCCAGGGTTTCTGGTTGGGGTAGATCCGTATGTTTTTCGTCGGAACAACGTCCTCTACGCACTTCCTGATGAAACACGTTACGCTATCAGTGTAAACCTCGATGTCGTCATCGGAGGCAGACCAGAACATCTCCCAGTCCGCGTGATCAAAACAGTCCTGTAGCGCAGAGTCTGATTGGTCCGACCAGCACTGGATCATTCTGAGGGTGGGTGATTCCCGTTTCAGTTTCTGCCTGTAAGCGGGCAGAAGCAGAACGGAAGAGTGGTCAGATTTGCCAAATGGTGGGCGGGGGAGGGATTTGTAGCCATCCCGGAAAGGAGAATAGCAATGATCCAAAACCCGGTCCCCTCGTGTGTTAAAGCTGATGTGTTGGTGGTATTTTGGTGCTATTGTTTTGAAGTTGGCTTTGTTGAAGTCCCCGGTAACAATGAACGCGGCCTCAGGGTGCGCGGTTTCCTGCTCACTTATACTGCCATACAGTTCCCTAAGTGCCCGGTCTGTGTCGGCTTGTGGGGGGATGTACACAGCAGTGATAATGACCGCTGTGAATTCCCTCGGTAGCCAGAATGGTCGACACAGAAGCATGAGAAATTCCAGATCAGGAGAGCAGAAAGACCTGATAAAATGTACATTCCTCTGATCACACCATGATTTGTTGATCATAAAACATACACCTCCACCTCTGCTTTTACCTGAGAGGTCTTTCGCTCTGTCCGCTCGGTGCACGGAGAAACCCGTGGGTTCGATGGCCGAGTCTGGAATCTCCGCGGACAACCAGGTTTCCGTAAGACAGATAACGCAGCATTCTCTCGTCTCTCGTTGGAAAGAGATCCGCGCTCTCAGCTCGCAGAGCTTGTTGTCCAGAGACTGAACATTTGCCAGTAGTATACTGGGTAGCGGGGGGCGATTTGCGCGACGTCTTAATCTGATGAGAACGCCGGCTCTTTTTCCTCTTTTCCTTCTGCGTTTCCGTGGCCGGGCAGCCCAAACAAAGGGCTCCGCTGGCGTGTTTGTAAACCGCGGGTCGGCATTGAGGAATGTGAAGTCCGGTTTTCGGTGTGTGATTGCCGAACCAATGTCCAAAAGCGTTTGTCTGTCGTACACAATAAGGCAGACAACATCCAAGACAAAAAAACACAGAACTGTAAACAAAACAAACAATAAACTGCAGTGTTTTGACGGAGCTCGCGACGCAGCAGCCATACTCGGCGCCATCTTGAGACTGCCATCTGTTTTCAAAGGAGCAAGCGCTACAAAGCAGTGCGGGGGGACTTGCCAGACCCAGATGTCCTGAAGGTTGACGAGGCATACCAGGACTTCACGGCAGACCTTGCTCCGCTAATTACCACACTCTCCATAAGTAGTGATGTTCCCCTCGTTGATTCAGCCTTTGGGACGGTTCAAGAAGGCAGCCCTATTTCATACCAGCACCCAGTGCCAGTGAGTAGGGTAATCATCCAGCACCCAGGCGCACCCCCTCCACCACCCCTGCCGTTAGATGGTCACAGGCTGGACCCAACCACATGTTCCTTTGTGTGCACTCACCAACAACACCTAAATGTAATGTCGTTTAACATCACTTTCGACATGGCAAGATCCATCGAGATGGCCACGAGGGAACAGAGTGGCAGCGCAGAGTGGCACAGCCTGAGGAAGATGAGGCTCACCTCTTCCAGGTTCCGGGAGGTGTGTCATGTCCGAGGTCACAGCTCTGCAGAGAACCTTGCAGAACGCATCCGCAAAGGTGGGGTTCAGACAGCCTTGATGAAGAGAGGACTGGCACTGGAGCCAGTAGCTATTCAGGAATATTCCCACATTAAAAATGTCAACTACTGGCCATCAGGATTTGTCATCCATCCAGATGCTCCCTGGCTCGGATCCTCTCCAGATGGTGTTGTATTTGATCCGACGGAGGCACCACCATTCGGGCTGGTGGAGGTGAAGTGCCCCAACGTGAAGAGCTATGTCGACTGCGGGTACCTGCACATGCAGAGTGGCGCCTTGCGCCTGAAGCCAGGTCACAGCTACTATTGGCAGGTGCAAGGCCAGCTGCTTATCACCGGAATGCAGTGGTGTGATTTTGTGGTTTTTGCAGAGGAAGACCTTCTTGTACAAAGAATATACAAGGATGCGGAGGTCGCTAGGGTTATAAGGGAGAGGGGGGATTATTTCTTTTTCTATCATTACTTGATCTGATCTTTTAAAAAAATCAATGTTTCATTTAATCAGTTCTGTTTCAATCAGTTGATAAATGTTCTTGTTTTATTGTTCATCTTTACAAATCTGTACAAAGCCTGAACTAAATATTAGATTTTTATTGTTCATCTTTACAAATCTGTACAAAGCCTGAACTAAATATTAGATTTTTATTGTTCATCTTTACAAATCTGTACAAAGCCTGAACTAAATATTAGGTTTAAAAGGTGACAGCACCGTGGGGTGCCATGCCAATCATGGCCTTGAATGTAGTGTGTGACTTGTAGGTTGAGAAAACCTCACTCTGAAGGAGCAGCGAGGATGGCGTCTGACAGAATATCTCTGTACAATCAAGGACCACCTGTGTATCAGAAAAAGCTGCAAACTCAGGTGGCAGGTGAGCTCTCACTATCTCTGGAGGAATCCAAAGGCGCTGGCTTCCCATCAGGCAGTACAGGAAATGAGTCCATGTGGAGATGATCCGACTTGCAGTAGTGCGGTGAATGCAGAACCTCTCTGCAAGGTCCCTGAGAGGAAAACCCACTGACAGGTACATCAGGAACAGCAGAAACTCATCAATGGGTCTCAGTTTCTGTTGAGATATAAAAAATAAAAGCCTCTGTTTAGTTAGCTTGACATTTATATAGTTATTACAAAGTATAAATCAGAAAATAATACCAACATCAGCTTGTTGGCTTTTACTTTTTAGTTAGATGTAGTTAACTCCACAAACCAACAGGGGCAATTACGGAATAAAACAGTTTGTATCCTATTTCAGAGTTACAGTAGGGCTACAACTCTATGCACGTCATGTTACCACATTTGTTACCTACCGTTGTTGGGTGATGGACTGTGCTGATGTTGGCAGAGGCTGTCTTGGCGCTGGTTATGCGCACCATCTTGTTGATCACAGCAGGTTCAATTAAACTCCAAAAAGCCATGAAACTCCTGTAGGACGCAAACCTGGTATAAAAGCGCACGTCCTCATCTGATGCAGACAGGCGATCTATCCCAAAACGCTGGCGAAGTGTGAGGACTTCTAACTGCTGTTGTAGCTCCCTAATATGGCGACGTAGAGCTTCGTTCTCGTCAGCCAGATTACTCGCCCTTGCTCCTGTTTGAGGGACTACACAGTAGTCATGATCTGGAGCCATTTCGGTCTCCATCTCCGAGTCCGAGCCTGACTCTGGTGCGAGACTCTCGGCCCGCGGACGCCGTTCCCAGACGCACGGTCTGGGCGCAGATAGTTTGTACCCATTCCATGAAAAGTAAACCGGGACGGCTCCCTTCTTCAGCCTCCTCAACCCCCCGGCAGTCACATTCAAATCAGTTTGTTTAAAATGCCGACTACAGACCCGGGTGTTTTTGGTTGGGTTGAAGTCATCTCTCCGGATCTTCTGCATCCACTCAGCCCGTACCGCAGCGTCAACGGGGAATGCATGAAAGCTGACTTCTTTGTTGTATCTCGACGAAACCGTACATAATGGCACACAACAATGAAGTGTTGAGGTTGTCACCCTCTGAAAGGCAAGTCGCCTCTTTTGAATATTAAAAACACTCATTCAGAAAAATCTCTGTGGTAATGGAACTCGGTCGTTGTTGTCTCGTTGTCTCCCGCTCTCTGTCAGATAACCGGAAGTTTTCACCGGAAGTACTGGCCCACACACTCAAGTTTCGAACGTCAACGGTCGCCATATTGTGCACGGAGCCAATTGGAATATAGAATTGCTCCGCTCTAGCGAAGTCTAGAGCACAACAGTGTACACTTTGGTTCCCACCAAACAATCATTCAATCATTATTGCCGTGGTTGGTTTTCCCGTAATATTTGATCTGTCCCCGTTTGCTTACAAGGATATAAATAAAAATAAAATTAAATAAAATTCTATAAATAAAATTTAAAAAGGATGCGTGGACAAAGGTATCTAAAATTGTTGGTGTGTCAGGTGAGTTGATGAAGTGGATATTATGGTTTATATAATATTATATAATAATATATTAAAATATTTCATGATGTATATATACGCTACTTATGATATGTTGTCAAAAAAATACCGGTCAACATGTCTGGATGTTTTGTGGCCCCTTTAAAAATAGTTCACAAAACCAAGCATTTTCAACGAACGTTGCCGCCTATTTCAAATACATCAGAGCATCCACGAATTTTCGATAGCGTTGTTGGTAGGGCAGCCAGAGCGAATTTTGACGCTCTCGCCGCCTCTGGTCTGAATGCACGGTAATACAGATAATTTTGTCATAGTAACAGATACAGATACAGATTTAGATAATGGCTTTGCTGCATGCCTTTATTGATGTGTTTTTTGTTTTGTTTTAAGAACTGTAATAACACTAAAGTAAAAATACTTAAGTTATGTATTTCTTTGGGAATTTTATGGTATTTTTGGCATTATTTACCTCTACATTACTCAATTACTTCATGTTCATATAAAATAAGCACATTTTATTTTTATCTTCATTAAAAATCTTAATTTCAGTAAATTGAAAGATTTTCAAAACATCAAAATATGTCATGCATTTGGGGTCTCTGGTAACATCTGCTGGAATAAAACTAACAATTACATGAAATGACAACTATGGGCAGATGTTTTCAGTGCTCCGTGCATTGGCTGATCTATATAATCCCAGGCCCGCATTAATGCATGGGCTTACTGGGGCTGAAGCCCCAGGGCCAATGAAGACAAGGGGCCTATAAAAAATAAATAAAAGCCAATAAAAGCCAATAAAAAAATCACATTGTTTTGTAGTTTGTCGAATTTTCTGCCAATCACTTGATATTCATGTTTTTGGCTGCTGATTGATCCAATTTACAAGTGACCCACGTGGGAAGCATGATATGACAGCCTATCAGAATGAAGAGAAACAGTTGTAAAATGTGTTGTCGTCTACTCTAGTAGTCTATTCAAATTTATGCTTATAGTCACTCACAGAAGATAGCGGATACCTAAATCAAAATGTCGGGAAAGAAAACGTTTGAGAGTGGTGCTCATAAGCGAAAAATATTGCGACAGAAAGAAAACAGTGAGAAGGAATTGTTAAAAAAGATTCCAAAGCTGACAGGATTTTTTAAACCTGCAAATGAAGGCGAGTCGAGCTCATTAAGCGGAGCACCGATGAACAGTGCAGAGACAAGCAAACAGGCGGGAGACTGTTAACTCGCGCTGCAGAGGACGAGGACTGGCTGCATGGAGCAGAGCCAACCGGGGACGGACAGACCGGAGGACCTTTACCTCGCTTACCTGGAAAAGAGGAGGACCAGGTGCGGGAAGAGCAGTGCTCGAATTGAGGGGGGGCTGGGGGGATCCGGGACACCCCATAAAAAGTAAAAAATAGACTCAGATATTTTAGCTGATTAGCTGATTAAATGCATGAAATGGATATGGTAAATTTCGTGAATTAATTATTTACAATAATTTATATTAAGTTTGTTTATAGGCTAGTTGCCATGTCTCTTCAAAATGTAAACGCCCCGCCCCACATCTAAAGAGCACCGTATTTATGCGGGATTCACTCTTGAAATAGCAATGATTGACATTGATAGCCATAGCATTGTTTGTTCCTGAATAAAGCAGCCTTTTTCACTGAAATGGTTGAATAGTCTGCTGAATGACTCACTCACTCATAACAGTCCTTTCCCGCCTCCTACTGGACGTAACTAACGTTATGTACAAATCATATGCACTAAAATCATTGAAAAATCCCCACCAACACACAGACTGTTTTGTCACAATTTATATGTTTAATATCTAATAAACTAGTTTCATGCATTTAATGAAGTCTTTTGGAACAAACATTATTATCACAGTGTCAAATTAATCATCCAGTTGTTTTTAGGGTAAATTCTACATCGGTAAATAAAGCTAGAATCATTCTGTTCATAAGTACCTTCTGCTCACCAAGCCTGCATTGATTTGATCAAAAATATACTAAAAACAGTAATACTATGAAATATTATTACAATTTAAAGTAATAATACAATAAAATATAATTTATTTCTGCGATTAAAGCTGAATTTTCACCATCATTACTTCAGTCTTCATCACATGATCCTTCAGAAATCATTCTCATATGATCTGATGCTCAACAAACATTTATGATTATTATCAATGTTGAAAACAGTTGTGTACATTTTTTGGACTCTGATGAATGGAAAGTTCAAAAGAACTAAATTTATCTGAAATAGAAACTTTTGCAGCATTATACACTACCATTCAAAAGCTTGCGTGCGGTTAGTAAGAATTTATATTTAAAAAAAAACATGTCGGGAAAGAAATTAATACTTTTATTGTTGTGGATTTTTTATGGAATACTGTCTTCGTTAGGCTATATCTCCCCGAGAGAAACTTATTTCTGCTTTTGTTGTATATAGACAAACGTGTTCATTAGACTTTTTTTTTAAATTGTGGGCCTACAAAACCTCCCAGCCCCAGGGCCTGACGGCAGGTTAATGCGGGCCTGTATAATCCATTGCTGTAACTTAATTTCTAGACAGTACAACAAGTTATGCAGTGGATATATATTTAGACATTATAAAAGTCAATTATTTGTAAAATTGTAGAATTTGTTTTAAAGGGTTGAAGGGTGAGATTTTGCAATGATGTCGCAATATGCTTACAGTCAAACCTGACAATGAGGAGCACCCACACCTAAGCGTAAACTTTCTCAGTGTGTTCAGACTAAGACTTTCATTTGACCATAGAAGTGTATATGTGTGTGTGTGTGTGTGTGTGTGTGTTCTGCATTGACGATATGTTACAGTCTCACCGCTTCATTGCTGTGTGTTCTGCATTGTGGCTGATTGAGTTTTATTTGACAAAATAAAACAAAATGCTCTGTTATAGTCACACCCATTAATTTATTTGTGTGTGTATGTGTGCATGTGCATGCATGTGTGTTCTGCATTGAGGATGTGTTATAGTCTCACCCGTTCATTTTCTACGGCACTATGAATGGGGAATGTTTGACAAAACAACTTAGACTAATTTTTGTATGTGTGTGTTTTCAGGTGGTAAGTTTAGGAAAAGTCACCAAGCCTTGTACCACTCCGATTAAGAAAACCATTTTAATAAAAAAAAAACAAAAAAATAAAATTATTCAGTAAAACAAAAATGACCCAAACAGTGATTAAGGGTTAAAAACATAACCCCACACCTATGTCTAAACCTAACCAATAATATAACAACAATATAACCAACCAACAATATAAAAGACATAATAAGCAGATACAAGTAGTCACAATCCTTTATTTAAAAAAAAAGATGACAAAAAAAGCACTTTAAAAATATTTCACCCAAATGCTGTATTCAAAGACCTCAGAATCACGCGATAGCTTTGTGTGAGGGAAGTTAGTTGCTAAAAGACTTTCATTTGAATTTGTTCCTCAAACAAAGCCATCACTTGGCATAGGAAGATCCAGAATACAGCGCACAAATCGACATGGATTTTGAGCCTCTATCTCTATATGTAAAACTGTGTGTAAAAAATGGGGGAGTTTATATGTATAGTGCACTGAAATTTGACAAGTAATTTCTGTGGTCAAATCCAGATTTTCCAACTAAGATTGCTGGCAAAGATGAAGACCTTCCTGTCTTTTAAGAACTTTGAGAGGACTATCCATGCTTTTATCATGTCTCGATTATTGTAATTCACTTTACACAGGTATTAGTCAAGTTTCCCTTTCTAGGTTCCAAATGGTGCAAAACGCAGCAGCAAAGACTCCTAACTGGAGTTAAGAAGTATAAACATATCACACCAATGTTGGTATCACTACACTGGCTAATGGTACGCTAAATTGAATTTAAAGTTCTATTCATGGTCTATAAATCTCTTAATGGTCTGGCGCAATCCTATCTCACAGACCTCTTGTCAGAACATTGCTCAGGGAGATCTTTGACATTCTCAAATGTCACAACTTTTAGTAGTGCCAAGTACCAAATTAAAACTTAGAGGGGACCGAGCGTTTTCAGCAGCTGACCCAAAACTCTGGATCGGTCTTCCTGTGAGTATCAGAACTGCATTGGCCATATCCAATTTTAAATCACAACTTAAAACACATTTGTTTCTGAAAGCTTTTAATCAGTGAGATGTTGGTTAATTTTTTGCCATTTTGTCTATGCTCTAGAGATGTTAGCACAGCGTAGATCTAGCAGGAAGACTAGCAGCTGTACATCATCACACCATTAGCTGGGTAATTCCCAGCCAATCACATGTAAGCCATTGCTTTATAAGTCTGCTCACAATCTATCACATTGCTGTTTCAGTGTGCTAACACGGCAACCTCCACCACCCCACCACCACCAGTTGAGTCTCATCCTGCACGTGGGTAGGCTCCTCTCCCCTGCCTCCTATCTCCGGCAGGATATGATGGTTCCGAGTACAACTTCTTTGGACCTCCACATGGGACCTACGCCAAAGAGAGACATTACTTTTCTGTTTTATATTCATCAAATAAATGTCTTAATCTTAAATCTCACTGAAGTCTGCAAGTCTTCCTGACAGAAGTGTAATGCTGTGAATTGTTTATTTTGTTTATGTTATTTATGCATTTTTGATGAGTTATAACTTTTATTATGTACAGCACACTGGTAAACATCTGTTGTTTTAGTTGTGCTTTATAAATAAAGTGACATTGACATTGCATGACTTTTTTATGATCATTTTATGCTGCTTTTCTGTTTTGAGCTGCAACTCGGAAATTCTGAAACCTCCCTTTGAGTAAGCAAAACGATAAAGCAATGAGTAATTGATGGGATAATCTTCCATTTAAAATAAAGATCAAATATTCAAATCCTCCAAAAAGAGTTAATGCGTCAGAGCAACAGATAAAATACAGACCAATGGCGACATTTTGGTGATGCAGGAAAAAGACGTTATATGGATGTATTGTCATATGAGTGTGTTTGTACTGCAGGAATGATAGAGGAGTGTTGCTGCACTGCAGCCGCACTTCATTCGTTAGTCAGCTGCTGACAATCACACATTATCTGCAACAATCCACTGCTAAAGGAAAGAATCTATTCTACCCAGCAGGGGTTAGCCTCTCTCTGAGGGATTTGCTTAATGACCCAAAAGTGTAAGACTGAACTTCCTGTCTGACCATCAGAGCTTAACATGATCACTGTAGAGGAAATGACCTAATCACACACCGTGACGAGGGAAAAAAACCTAAGATTATCTTAACACCAGTCCATTATTTTCCACAATCAGACTTGCGTGCATTTCTATGGTCGGCGCATACATTTTTATTGCCAAAATATTTAACTGATTACCATTGTGTGTGTGACAAAACTTTGAACTAATAATCAGAATGACTTTTTGTTGGATTCGGTCCATCTCATGGATTCCTCATAAATGTACTGTACATTCCACAAGGCAATTTTTATCTGGATTTGTGAATGATGCTTGCCTGACCATGTGAAATCTTCAGAAAAGTGGAACACCAACCATGTGTTTTTTATTCAGTGATAGCATTTATTTTTTCTTCTCTCAAATAAATAATACAATTTCAGTGACTAAACACATGGAGTCTTGAATTTTTTTAACTTTGACTTGAGTTTTGGTGGGAGTATAATCTTTAGTCTGTGTGGGTTATCTTTGTGTTGACAGGCTAGGTCCAATGGCCTCTCTAAACAGATAACACATAGTTTGAAGCACTGGTCCAATGGCTTACAGATCACATAAACACCCTTGAGCTGTTCCTTTTCTCACCATGTCTTATACAAACACTCAGATAGTCAATGCAAAAGCTGCCATATATCTTGGCAACAACCCATTTTATGGTTTCAAAGTGTCAACAAATAAACAGACTCTTCACACTTTAGTTTCAACTAGTGAACTACATGGACCCTTCTTGGCCTCATTTGTAAAAATATGCATCAAAGAGGACATTCCATGCACTCAGTCATGCTGTCACTGTAATTCTCTCCATTTTTGGCATATACACACCTAGTTTGGTGTAACTTTGGTGCACCCCTGCTAAGAAGGACTTGGACTTTCCCACACTACTGAAATGATGGCTCGCACACTTGGAGTATACCACGTCATGCTTTAGAGGATTTTCACCCACAAAGGCATGTGACTGCTTGTTAAAAAGATATATGTTGTTTGTCAATAAACAGTTTTAACAAGGCCACAATGATATGACTGGAATTCACCTCTTAATTTGAAGAGCTTCACGATAATCCCCTGACAATAACAGATAAACCGGTGTCTAGTCATTTATAGACCTGTTTTTGAATGGATTTACATGCAAACATATCACAAAGAATTTTGGATTTTCATACTGGAAGTCTCTTGCTCTAATTAAAAAAAGTCTATGCAAAGTAATGTGTGTATGGGTGAATCTCATGTAATGTGTCAACTACAGATATATGATTTGCTGAAAGGAAATAAGGGGCACTAAGATGTTTTTCATTGGCACATTTATTTGAAGACATTATCACTGGCCAATTCTTTTATAATTTGTATAATAATACAGTATATTTACAAATTGTAAAACAGTTACACATCTTCGTAGTGTGTTCTGTACTGCCTTTAATTAAATAATATAATTAAATATGAAAAAAATATGTTGTACTGTATTGCAGTAATGAGAATCAATATTGAGAATAATGGATATTAAAATAATAATAATAAACAAATAATGGAGGAATTGAATAATCATTTTGGTGGGAAAGTGTCAATGGTCCTAATTATTGGCTTCATTTGTAAAAAGAAATTATGCAAATATAATATGTATTTATTTATTTTAAGTTGATATCTGTCCCTATTTAATGACATATCCCTGCCCAATTCTCATTTGCAATGAAATTAAATTATAATAATTTATAAAAAAAAAAAAAAAAAAGTGTTGTACTTCCTTTAATTAATGCTGATTTAAACAAAAACAAAAAAGAAAATTACTTTTTTTTTAAGAAACATTGTAACACAGTAATGAGAATCACCACTGAGAATAATGGAAATAACAAAAATAAAAATCATAGGAATTGCGGTAAAAACAATTATGGGCCAAATGTGCTGAATTGCTATAACAATAAACATGTTTACATGCACAGCAATACTATCACTATAAACATTGTACACATTGGATAAACTGGTAAGAACGCTGGTTGAGGTGTTTATATGCAGAGCGAAATAGGGGCAATATAAAACTGATATCTGTCCCTCTTTCATGTCTTGAATTTGCATGTCAAAAATGTAACATGGACTATCTTAGTTGGAAAGTTGGAAAGATATTGACAAAGCACATTTTTGGGAGCTCTATGAGCCAAACAATATGGCAGTGCTCGTTAGGATATGTTTCACATTCATAGCAGAACACACGCTAAGCCTATTTTTAATATGATCCAGAAATGCTGAAGTAATATCCAACACTAATTCTGCCTTATACCATTTGAAATGGAATGGTATACACACACACACACACACACACACACACACAAACACATGCAGCTGTCGATAAACATGAGCTATCATTAGATTTGGGTCTACTGCCGATCTCCATCCATCAAGACATTAGAATCCATCATGACAATGGGTAGGCTCATTAATCTTCAGTGTCTTTTTAATGTGTTTGTACAAGGTATCTGAATTGTCTCACTTAGCTGAGACAGCCATGTCCGAACCTTTTAGAGTTACCCTGCCCCTCCAACCCAACATTTACCCTCTGCCACAGTTGAACAGGTGAGGAGTCTTTTGACTCAAGGCAAAATTATGCACCAGGGTTTCTAAAAATTCAGAAGTGACTGATAAAATGAGTATAACATTTTTCATAATTTCTTTTGCACTTGCATCACTGAAATGAGACTTGGGGATTCGAAGGGGTTTTGAAAGCGAGGTGTCAAAAAAGAGAGATTACTTTGCATTTTATTGTAATTTGTTTCATTTAATATTTAGTTCTTTCAGATGGAAAACATTTATACATATAAATGATGCGATCCAAAGTGCATTTGAACAGCGGTGAAACACTTTCTTATGATGTGTTACATTCATACAAGCAGACAGAGAAGTACGTTTGAAGTAAGTTTGGAGCAGAAGAAATAGAAATAAACCTTGTGTAAATTGTTAGCTTTACGCTAAGCTAAAATGCTGTATCTAGCCATTTTACATGCACATGTTACCAGACACAATCATATTTTTTATCAAGAAAATTCACATTAAATTAGAATTTCTATTTATCTAGTAAGACCTTTGATATTAGGGAAAAAATCCTATTCTTGATAATAATTTTTGTATTCCGTAATCTGTAGTGGAATATATTTCAAAAGTAACCCTCCCAACCCTGTCAAAGCAACCTTTTTTCATCAAAATGATTACACAGAAAATTGAAATGCTGCTTCTGAAAGCAACCCAGAAATCTACCAAGAGCCATCCCCTCTCAGACATTTATCATTTAATTTTCTTTTAATTTCAGTCATGGTCACCTTTGACTTTAGCGTTAGCATGTTGCACTACCAACCTCAAGGACACAGGTTCTGGTCCTGTGGAAACAGGAAGTAATCATGTACACATAAATAATGGTGAACTTGATTTGTAGGTTGCATTTTCTTCTTAAAAAATAATTTTAACTCAGCTGATGGTTAGGGTTGGGGTTTGTAATTATTTACAGAATGCAGTCACGTTTTTCTGCTTTGCCCCTGAGCACGTTAAAGTGCGACCAACTACTAAATGTTAAAAATTATGTTCAAACCACACTCATTAACTCATTAATAATCACTGTATTTTGTTTTTTCTTATGTCCTGTGATTCTACCTTAGAGGTCTGTAAGCCGAGTCGAACCTGTCAGGACCCAACAAATCGTTGGGTTTTGGGCCAAGTTCGGGACAATATATCAAGTATAACTTAAAGTTTTTGTTTGTAATAAATGAAATTCTAATTATATATATAAAATTATAGGCATTTGGGTTATGGGATAGAAGTGATCATTAGATGCTGACACAGAAACGTATTCTTGTTCGTGGCGGTAGACCTGAAGGATGCATACTTTCACATCTCAATATTGCCCATCTGCAAAGTGGTGGGCTGGGCAACACCCTATACCTTCACAAGATTTTACAATCTCTAGGTTGAGCTGGTCTCGTCCTGTGTTTTGACAGGTCTGAACACGTAGAATTCGGTAATACGGTGACAACAGCTGGCCGGGTGTATCGCTTGCGCATAGCGCCTTTCTCCTCCCCTGAGGTGAAGACGTGCGCTCTACTCCCCCAATTCAAGTCCACAAGTCACGGACTCTGGGTGTCCTTCCTCCTTAGCCCTCTGGCTCCGAACTCAGTGGAGGAAGTTTGCAGCCAGACCCACCACAGGCACCGAATTGCCTGTGCTGGGATAGATGCTCAAAAGGTTCTGATTATTCCAATATCTCCTGTGATATTTTTTCGCGGTACGGTCCCCTTGTTGGCGGACCCATGTATCCCTTGGGCAGAGCTCCTGCTTCCCCCCGGTCAATGTGTTTGTAGAGTTGCTCCCCATCGAGGCAGGACCTACCACCGCACCACTTCTATGTGTGGCTGGTAAGCCCATGTGACGTATTTGCCACATGTTAACCTCCCCTGTTGGGCAGGATGTGGTCTCTGTGGGGTCTTTTCCCCCCAAAAGATTAGGATTGAAAAATAATGCCTGCCCCGATGCATGTTATAGAGTTAGATGGCCCCAGCCGCATCTAACACTCTATGGAGAGAAAACATAGAGTGAGAAAATGCAGCGTCTGGCGCTCCCAGGCTAGTTACCTCACATCCCTCCCTCAGGGAACTATATTACGTCTCTTGGGACATTGGGGAAGGTTACGTGCAGTCTGATGCACCTGCTATTTTTGCACGCAGTAGCTTGCTTGCACTTGCATCAGCGGTCCACGTAACACAATAAGTTGTGTGCCGTTTTTAGATAGGGACTCCCAGTGTCACTAAATCCACCCAATGTCGAGTGAGTGACAGAAGGGGAACGTCTCGGTTACTGTTGTACCCGCCATTCCCTGATGGAGGGAATGAGACATTGTGTCCCTCTTGCCACAACACTGTACTAAGCCGCTGAAATGGCCGGGAACTTACTCTCGGCTCCTCAGCTCAAAACCTGTCTAAACAGATGCACAATTCTCTCATTTTATACCTGTATGTCTGGGGGAGGGGCATGCAAATTTTGTTCGGCAATTCTCATTGGCCCTTTCTCAAAGATAAGAGGCAACCGAGGTTCTCAAGAGAGAAATCTAGTGTCACTATATCGACACAACATCTTGTTCCCTCCATCAGGGAATGGAGGTTACGATAGTAACCACAAAAATTTTCAGCTGGTACCTTTTAATGCTTTTATTTGTGCCGGGAAAGGTGTTCTTTTCCTTTCCTATTCTTTTAGGAGGAAAAGACACCACAGAGACCACATCCTGCCTGAAGGGGAGGTTAACATGTTGCATACGTCATGTGGGCTTGCCAGCCACACATGGAAGAGGTGCAGTGGTAGGTCCTGAACGAAGGGGATCTGGTAACCAGCGCTTGTGAAGCACCAACCCCAGTACAGGGCATGCTAGCAGACCTACTGGGTCCAGCTAAGAAATCCTCTGCCAAATTCGCAGCCCACAGGACTAGGAAGGAAGGACATCCAGGGTCCACAAACTTGCATGGGAAAATAAATCTCACGTCATCGCCTCACAGAGGGAAAAGGCGCAGTATGTAAGGCTGGCCAGCTGTCCCGTAAACTTACCTGTTTGTACTTGACAACGAACAGGATGAAACTGGCTCAACCTGGAGATCATAAAATCTTTTGAAGGTATTGGGTGTTGCCAAGCCCGCTGCCCAGCAAATGTCTGCTATAGAGGTGCCATTGGCCAGTGCCCATGAGGATGCCACACTACTTGTAGAGTGTGCTCGAATTCCCAAAGGCGCGGGCACGGCCTGGGCCTGGTATGCCAAAGTGATGACATCAATGATCCAGATGGCAAGCCTCAGTTTGGAGACAGCGTTCCCTTTCTGCTGTCCGCCAAAGCAGACAAAGAGCTACTCAGAACGTCTAGAGCTCTGCATACGATCCAAATAGATGTGCAAAGTATGCATCAGCATTAGCTTATCAGCAATGATAAGGCTGGGTCTGCCTCCTCCCAGGGCAGCTTCACTTGCAGGCTCACCACCTGATCCATAAAAGCGGTCATGGGAACCTTGGGTACATAGCCCGTTTGGGGTGTCAAGACCACGTGCGAACACTTCGGACCGAACTCCAGGCAGGTGTCGCTGCCAGAGGACGTTTGCAGGTCCCCAACCCGCTTGATGGATTTCGTAAATGACTCTAAGGGCTCAAACGGGGCTCTCCGTAGGCCCAGGAGGACCACGGAGAGACTCTATGAGGGAAAGAAGCATAGCCTAGGAGGATTCAGCCTCCTACTTGGCCTCATACTTACCGTCTACTGCGTCGTGGTGCGCCGCTATAGCGGCTATGTGCACCTTAAAGGTGCAGGGGGACAGCCGCCCCTCCAGCCTCTCCTGCATGAAGGAAAGCACTGACCTGACTATAACCTCAGGCAAGCATGTGTTGCTCCGGACGGACAACACAGCCGCGGCAGCGTATATCAACCGCCAAGGCAGGCTCTCGCCGCATGTCACAACTCGCCCGCTGTCTCCTCCTTTGGATTCAGCACCGGCTCAAGTCGCTGTGAGCCACTCACATCCTAGGCTACCTCAACAGCACAGCGGTCATGCTGCCATGGCAGGTTACATCCAGGGGAGAGTGGAGGCTCCACCCCCATGTGATTCAGCTGATCTGGAGTCGATTCGGCCAGGCACAGGTAGACCTGTTCGCTTCACCAGAATCCAACCATTGCCCACTATGGTACTCTCTGACCGAGGCTCCCCTCAGCACAGATGCGTTTCCCCCAGTGAGCCTACTTGCACAGACGTTGTGCAAAGTCAGGAAGTACGGGGAGCAGGTCCTCTTAGTGGCCCCTTATTGGCCCTCCCGGATTTGGCTCTCTGACCTCACGCTCCTTGCGACAGACACCCCCCCCCCCCCCTCCCCCGGCAAATTCCCCTGAGAATCTCTGAACCTCTGGAATCTCCATGTCTGGACATTGGACAGGACGTGGTAGACTTAGGTGGCCTACCACCCACGGTGGTAGACACGATCACTCAGGCGAGAGCCCCCTCAACGAGGCGCCTTTCGGCCTCTCAGACAGTGGCGTCTGTTCGCTCTGTGGTGTTCTTCCCATGGTGAAGACCCCCAGAGATGCGCAGTTGGATCAGTGCTTTCCTTTCTGCATGAGAAGTTGGAGGGCTGGCTGTCCCCCTCCATGTTGAAGGTGTATGTAGTCTTTTTCGATTGAGAATTGTTGAAAATTATTTGCAAACACATGTAGACCATGATAAATTCATTAATAATATGTTTATGATATGTATTTATCGTAGTTTTATGTAATTTACGTAATAGCTCGTGCTTTTCACTGCTTGTGTAATGTTGTGGGCATATTGCACATATCTAATGTTTTATTGTGTTCAGTTTAGTTAAAAGCTGTTGTGTGAGGTATAGTCTATAGTCTATTCTAATGCTAATATTAGGAATGGGTTGCAATTGAAAGTAGCACGATCTGTTATTCATCAGCAATATACTCTAATGCAAAGGCAAAATACACATTTTACAAAATTTAGTTATGACTGAAAGTCTCTATGATTATGATCTGTCTTGTATATACAGTATAAAAAACATGTATCTTTGCTCTGTGAGAGTTAAATTTGATTTTATTTAACTTTATTTATTGATCTATGTTTTTTATATATATAGACAATACAACTTTTTTTTATAAATATCAATATAATGATTAACACTATAAATATTTTATTTCACAGTTCTCAGTAATGCTTCAGTTCATGGTACTCAAAACATGGGCTAACGCAAATGGGAGTGTTACACAGCTCTCATGCACTCTGTATCTTACTACTTTACTACTCTGCTTCCTCTTTGCTCATTTTGCAGTTGATCATGGTCATTCTCATCCTATTTGCCCCCCTGTACCACAGGCCCTGTAAAGTTTCTAGGAGAATGTGAAACTGGTATACCAGTATTCTTCCTCACATAAGGCGGCAGTAAGTAGGGCTGCACAATTAATCTAAATAAAATCAAAATCGCTATATGACCTTGTGCGATTATTAAATTACAAAGGGCTGCAATTTAATTAAATGAATAGTCTGCTCACTTCAAAGTTTATTTGCACTGCTCTGTCCAGTCTAGATTAAGTTACTCCATTGTTACAGTGTTTTCAGAATGGTTCCGTGCTCCACAAATCCATCTCATGCTTATGGGGCTTTTCCATTGTACGGTACAACTCGAGACTGCTTGCTTTTTGGGGGTTTTCCACTGTGGATAGTACCTGGTACTATTTTAGTACCACGAGCCAAGCCGAAAGTAAATGTGACGTCAAAATCCTGCAGGTCACTGATTGGTCAGAGAGAATCATCAATACCAGAGTCAAATAATTCTTTTTTTAATTTATTGATTTGTTTATAGATAATATTTTTTAAAGAAATATCAATATAATGATTAACAATATAAACATTTTAATAAATACAAGCAACAATAACAACTAATAAATAGCTTTCATTACATTCAGTTACATTGCATTTTTGGTAAACAAAATCCAGCAATGCACACATTTCCTAGATAATAAACTAATTATATGGAAAAAAATACACAATTTACAATAACAATGGAAATATAACAATAACTAATACAAATGTCACAACAACAATAACTTTTAATTAATATGTGCTTATTTTATTTAGAAATCAGTAATGCTTCAGTGTGTGGTACTCCTCAAAACATGGGGCAACACACAAGGGAGTGTTGCATGGCACACACATGAATTTGGTGAGGTGCCTCTGCTTTGTCCAGCGAGTGCTGGATAGGCAGACCTTGCAGTGCCGCCTGGTCCTGCTGCCCTGGGAAGCTGTCTGAGGGACTTCGGAGGGGAAATGCCTAGCTGTCAGGCGCAGTGGAGTGTCCAATGCAGGGCGGCTTGATTTGGATGGACACCGAGGTGTACTGTGCTCTTCCAGCAGTCCTCTCATCAGGTTCATCCTGAATTGCAGGGATGTGATGACTTTTCCTATTGATAGTAGAGCACATGGGTAGGAAGTGAGGAGGAGTGTGGAATATGACAGCATGGTCATTATTATTTTATGTTAATTTTAGTTTAAGTTTAAATGCATTAATTGAGTTTACATTAAAAAATAAATATTAAAATGATAAAAATAAACTTATTTGTTTATTTATATGTAAATTATATGTTGTTCTTAATCAGATATGCAAATTTCTCACCCGTAAGTTGGTGGTGGACAATGTGGCTGTTCATTACTGCAGTGTCAATGAGGTAAAAGAAGACTTTCTTGTACCATTTGGTGGTTTTTCTGGTACAATCAAAAAAGCCTTTCATCATGTCAGCCTTGTCCACTGCTCCCATCTTTTTTATTATATTCCTGCACACAGAGAGGCTTCATCTTCCTTTCTTTGGTGATGTGATCAACCTTTCCAGTGGCTGACATGGTGGATGGATGGACCGTGGTAAGAAGATGAACATCCCTCTTGTCATGCCATTTCACTGCCAGTTGTGTTCCATTTTCTCTACATTCAACCTGGTCCTTTGTCATTTTGCTGGTGAATATTGGCATTCCCTTCCTGTTGGCTCGTACTGTCCCACAAGCTCCTGTGTCCAGAGACAGGAGGTGCTGGAACAGTGTGGGACTACTGTACCAGTTATCCACGAACAGGATTTCACCCTTTTTTAAGTATGGGGCCAGTAATGTCATAACAACGGACCCAGAGATTCCAAGGCCTTCATAGTGCAGGATGTCTGTGGTGGATCCTGTGTATATGATCATGTTCTGCACGTAACCGGTAAGCACATCACATAACACAAATTTTTTTACCACAAATCTGTGGGGTTTACTTGGTATGAACTGGCGAAATGACAGCCTACCCTTGAATTTCATCAACGACTCATCGACACAGATCCCTGTAGGGCACAAAGATGTTATGAAAGGATGATGTGAAGGCAGTGAAAATGTTTCTGATTTTTTGTAGGGGGTCGTTGATGTTTGCCATCGCATTGTTGGAGAAGTGTAGGCAGCGGAGGAGCAGAAGGATGCGGTCCTGGGAAAACAAAGTCCTGAAAAATGGTGTCAGGAGCATGGGATCTGTACTCCAATAATCCCGAATTGTTTTTTCACAATTCCCATTATCAGCACTGCCACCAGGAATGTGTACATTTCGTGAGCATTTGTTGAAACCCACTTTGCAATCTTGCCTTTCACTTCAGGTGGTGTATTTTCCTGCAGCTCTGAGGCATAGTGGTTTGTTTCCTCAACAACTTCCTCAATTAGCTCCTCAGTAATGAACATTTTAAAACACTGGACTTCATTGGGTGATTCTAGTGTGTTTTGCACGCTGCACGTCCGGTCATCAAATGCAACCCCAGGTCCAGGAGGGGTAAAATTACTGGTAGAACTCCAGCAGGAAGAGCTTTCCTCCTCCACCTCCCTAGGTGTTGTGTAAACAGGCGTAGGAGCAGTGACTGAGGCATCTTTATCCTCAGCATCAAGGGCTTGGAGGTTGGGGGGCATCTCCTCATCTGTGTCACTTCCCTCATTGTCAAAATTTCCCTCTTCCTCATCAGAATTAAAACATATTTCTGTAATTACCTCATCTGTAATATGTTTTCTTTTTAAATACATCCTTTTCTGTGGCAATTGTGTAAATAAAACTGTAAATATATCAAATTAACTCAAGTGTGTGTGTGTGTAAAATATATGACGAGCTCCGATACGAGTCTGATGTAAAAGTGACGTGCCGTGATGTCACTTGTCACTGGGGGGAAGGGAAGACTAGTGATAGGCTATGGTCATAGCCATTTTTTTTAAAAAAAAATTCAATTGCAGTGCAGGCCTGTCTGAAAATATATATATATATATATATATATTTACGCAGATTCACAATTAAAAAAAATTAACAACATGTTTGAAATGTGATTTTCTCGCTGTTGTCATAGACATGAATGTGTAGATATGCACTGGAAAATTGTATTCCAATACTTCTGTTTATTTTAATACAATAAATATGTTCGAGCAGCTGTTTTAGACATAAATCACAAGTGTTTCACCAGTCACTCTTTCTATAGCAATGACAGCAACGCGAAAGCAGATTTGTTGAGTTTATCGTCTACTGTGCTGCTGTTATATACGCGGTGTGTGGAAATGGACAGTAAACTTATATGGTAAGTATTATATGTTTGAATGCATATGACGTACAATAAACATTTTCATGTGATTTGAAAAGACTGTTAGAGCAGCTGTTATAGACATTATGTGCTTAGCCAGTCTCTATGTTGTAACTAAACCATACAGCAGCTGATATGGTGAGTTTCAGTTAGTTTTGCACGGTCATACATTGTGTAAATTTGTAGTCTTTTGTTAGTTTGAATGCCTGTAACAAACATGTGGTTGAAAAGATTGTTCAAGCGGCTTTTTAAGCATGTAAATGGCATTGCTTAAACAATCCCCCTCTGTAGCAGCAGTAGCTAAACAGCGGGAATGCAGATTTGAATTTTAAAATGTGCCAGTTGATGACGTTAGACACGAATGTTCTAATCAAACCGGTTTGATGGTACTCCACAGGGACCACTCTGGAATGATCAAACCAGTGTGATGGTATGTGCGAAAGGGTTAAACCCCCCCCAGGCCACACCTCGTTCCCTCGTGGGACCTCTCCATGGTCCTTCGGGGCCTTCAGGGAGCTCCTTTCGAGCCCCTGAGAGCTAAAGTCAGCAGAGCTAAAGGCGCTCTCTCTGAAGACTGCCCTCCTGACGGTGCTCACCTCCATCAAGAGGGTAGGAGACCTGCAGGCGTTCTCTGTTAGCGAACTGTGCCTAGAGTTCGATCCGGCTTACTCTCACGTCATCCTGAGACCCCGACCGGGCTAGGTGCCCAAGGTTCCCACGACCCCTTTTAGGGATCAGGTGGTGAACCTGCAAGTGCTGACCCTGGAGGAGGCAGACCCAGCCTTGGCGTTGCTGTGTCCAGTATCTACATGGACCACACGCAGAGCTTTAGAAGCTCCGAGCAGCTCTTTGTTTGCTTCGGAGGACAGCGGAAGGGAAGCGCTGTCTCCAAACAGAGGATCGCCCACTGGGTCATCGATGCCATCACAATGGCATACCACACCCAGCACGTGCCGCCCCCTGCTGGCCTATGAGCCCATTCTACCAGGGGTGTTGCGGCTTCTTGGGCATAATCCCATGGCGCCTCTCTAGCAGACATATGTAGAGCCAAGGGTTGGGCAACACCTAACACCTTTGCAAGGTTCTATAACCTCAGGGTTGAGCCAGTTTTGTCCTGTGTGTAATCAGGTGACACAAACAGGTAAGTTCGGTCAGCTGGCCGGGTGTGTCGCTTGTGCATAGCACCTTTCCCCTCCCTTGAGGTGAAGATGTGTGCTCTTTCCCCAGCTGCGTTCGCAAGAAGTGTGAACCATGGACAGTCTTCCTCCCTAGCCTAGCGGCCATCGAGTCTTCGGAGAGGCTCGCTGCCGCTCCTTTACGGGCATCACCAGGCCCCTGTACTGAGGTAAGTGCTCCACATGTGCCAGTTGTCCCCTTATGCAACCCCGTGTGATGTATATTCCGCGAAATGGTTTCCCTGCCGGTAAACCACATCTTCCTTGGTCGCCGTGTTTGTAGTAACTCCTCCCCCGTTTGGTAGGATCTACCACGATGCCGCTCTGCACGATGTGCTTCTGCTTCTAAGACTGTGTGTGTATTCCACCTATGCCCCCCCCCCCCCCCCCCCCCTCGGGGCCGGGTGTGGTCTCCACGGTGTCCTCCTCTTTGGAGGGACACCCCCCAGCTTGAACCTTAACATTGGCCCCCAGCCGAACGGTTTCATTACTTCTTGGGGAGAACATAGAGAGAAGGCCATGGCTGAGCCAGCCAGTCCTTATACTTCTGAGCAGTTAGCTGTTCCCCTAGGTGCGGGGGACCGCTTTATGCCTGCCAGTGTGTTGGGGTAGTTATGCAACGGCTTGCTGCGCTGACTACGAGGCACACAGAGGTCTGACCTTCTCGCACCGCCAGTCTGTGTAACTCGGTTCAGCTCTTTGTGCCGTTTTCCAGCGAGACCCCTAGTGTCAACTCATCGACACAAAGTCGAGTGAGTGACAGAGGGGGAACGTCTCGGTTACTGATGTAACCTCCATTCCCTGATGGAGGGAACGAGACGTTGTGTCCCTCTTGCCACAACACTGAACCATCCGCTGAAATGGCCGGGTCTTTTGGCTCGGCTCCTAAGTGCAATACCTGATGTGTATTTGCAACGTTACCCCTTTTATACCCATATGTCAAATTCCACATGCCAATTCCCATTGGCCTTTTCTCAAGATCAGAGATGTCTGGGCTCCGCAGGAGCGACCCCTAGTGTCAACTCATCGACACAACATCTCGTTCCCTCCATCAGGGAAGACGAGGGAGACATTTTTTAGTGTGATCTATGCTAATTTATACCATTGTTGTCTGATTTTACTGCTGATTTGAAATATGTATTTTGAACATAATCTTGACCAAACGTGTTGGAGATTTAGGTATTTCCCCATTCAAGTAGATAGGAGCTATATTTTTTAAACCACTTGCTTCCATAGAAAATAGCTTTTCCCAAGATGGCTGCCGATTGGACTGACTTAAAAGTGTTTAAATATTTTGCTTGTTTCTTTTGAGGGATCTGGCAGCACTGAGTTAGTCTCAGAAGAAGGAGGACCTCTTAGGTAAAGGACACACTCAGCTGCTAGATTAACTCATCAACGGCACATTGCTGGGTGTCAACAGAAATGTTTCACACACAAGACCAGCAAGGAATGAATACCATTTAGAGGTCAGTGGCAGCCGGCCCCTTGAGTCCCCCGGCCCTTTCAAATGTTAGTGTCTGCCTTTCCAAATGCCACCCTGCCACCTCCACCAGATCCTGCAACACAGCCGACAAACTAGCGGTTTAGGTTTGCAAGCTACTAATACAGAGAGATTCATTACTGATAATTGATTAGCTGAAATGTTCTGTCGATAATCTCATTAATGTTTTCATATTTAACACGCTTTGCCTCATACCTCTTATATAGTGAGTGTGAGGTGTAGATCATGTGTAAGAATTACATTGATTTGCTACTGCTGAGTGCACACATTTTTGACATTGATTAATTAAACACATTTATAGCACCTCTAACTGTTGGTATTTATGTTTAACCTGAGTTAAAGTGCCTTGTAAAAGTAAGAGTAAAATGAACTAATTTGAGTCTGACAGTAAATATCTTTTTTTTTTTTTAAGAAAATGTGAATGCTACAATACTGGTTTGTTTTTAACTCAGGATTATGAAACCCTAGCATCGCATTTGCAGGCTTAACCCCAAATTGCTATGGCAAAGGTATAGAATGTGAAACGATACAGTGTTAGAATGGTATGGAAAAATAGTTAAGCAACACACAACCAATCATAAAATGCTTCAGTACGTACCTCATTTAATATTCACTCACTGTTTAAGTTCACCGTCTGAGGAAAACCGGTAAAATGTCGAACAGTGATGTCATATACAATATCAGACTTAATGAAGAAACATTATTCCTTTAGCGTGCTTTTCGTGGTATTTTTTTTTGCTTGCCGACATTTCTACAGAAATGCAGCTCCACTGAAAGGTTGCGTGTCCGTCGTGAGATGTATTAAAGGGATAGTTCAACCAAAACTGAAGAATTCTCTAATCATTTACACATACTCATGCCATCCCAGAAATGTACGTCTTTCTTTCTTCTGCAGAACACAAATTAAGTTTTTTTAAATAATATTTTAGCTCTCTAGGTCCTCACAATGCAAGTCAATGGTGGCCATTTTACCCAGGTTTTACCCTATATTCACCTCAGTCAAAAGAGCACAAGTCTTTATGATTTTCTGATCCATATAGTCTATCGGATGTTTCTCCCTTTATATTATTCGCAGGTGAAAATCCCAACCTGCTCTCATAGAATCACATTACAATATCTTCAAGGTTTTGCCAAAACAATTGTATTTTTGTATTTTTTTACATGGGTTATTGTGACTGATCAAGCATTGCACTTGCTATGCGAAGGACTGGATACGAATCCTATAGAGCATGCACATTTTGACATGTGAGCCGAAAGTGTCATAGAAGCTTAACAAAATAGTGTGGTTAATTCAACAATTCATTTTTTTTTTTTTTTATCTCACATTTGCTTTTATAACACTATTGGTTGGGTTAAGATTTGGGGTAGGGAGGTCAGTTTTCTTTATTTAAAACTCAATAGAGCAAGCATGAACGGTAAAAACGTCATATATTTGGGAGAACATTTAACTCGAAACTGCAGTGATACAGTCACCTAATTTTCATTAGATCAAGCTGGAAAATGTTATGCCTGATAGTAAAAGCACACCTCTCAATAAAATGCATGATTTGAGGTCTTAGCACAATCGTTGCTTAGCAAGCACAACTAATAATATATAGAGAACTACACAGAATACAATCTCTTAGCTACTCTACATGAAAAAACATTTGCCCTTACACTCTTCGTAAAGCTTTCAGATGTCTGAGAGAAACTCTATGCATGCCCTTTAAAGCCACATTACACATAAGTTGCATAAATTCCATACCTTGCTTGTTTATTTTGAAATTGAGAAAGATGTGGCATTTGGTTCTAGAAGACCCCAGAGACTGATATTGGGCATGTTAAAGGACCACAGCATGCATGCAATGTGTTTGCCCTGCCACACATTGCAAATCTTACTTATAAACACATACCCCCATTTCCCAAAACAAGTATGCATATCTCTGCACAGTGGGATTATTGTTGGAAATTACAACTGAAGTAAAGGCCACGCTGACTTTAGTGCCACACTTTTCCCAGTAAAGCTAAAAGTCACACTCTAGAGACATCACAGACAAGTTATGGCACGTAAACAACTACATATCTCTCAAGTCAGTTGCAGTAAGGGTCCGGCACATGACCTGCCCCAATAGTTTTCTTAGCGTAGCTTTCTATACAGCACCCAAGAGGCAAGGGGGCAAATAACCACACTGGCCCTGTCAGCTCCAGCACTGTGGCTCCCTAGGGCTGGCGCCAGAAGCGCTTCAGCAGCCGGATGGCAAAAATAGACGTGACACCACAGCCCTGCAGTTGCTGTGGCTGGGCGGAGGTGTGCAAAGAGCAGCAAGATCAAGTTTCCACGACTGTCATCATAGCTCGGTCATTACTTCTGGCTAATTATCTCAGCCCATATGTAAACATACATCCTGCCAAATGCAGCTTACAATGTGTTTGCAGTTCCCGTGTACTTTGCATTATCTATGGGCACAGTTAGATACCGATAGGTTGCATTTTCGGTTTTCAGTTAGCTTAGCTGTAGCATGGCTACTTTTGCCATTTGTCCTGGTTGCGGTAGTGTTTTTCCCATTAATTTTTTCCCCAAATGGATTTCATAAAAGTCTTCATAAAAGAGTTCTAAGCCATGAACAAAACCAACCAGCTCCGAGGTGAATCACAAGATTTCAAGCTTTGATTTGAAGCAAAAGTGTATTTGAAAATCAGACAAAAAGACAAAGGTAATAAAGGGAATAACTACAACACAATGAAGCATCGAGAATGCCATAATCAAATAAAAAAAAATTGAGAATATATATAAAACCATATATTTTAAGTTCTTGATTTTAAGTAAAGAAAGAATATATTTTATGATTATTGCTAAATATTCAGATACACACAAACAAATAAGTAGTATGAAAGTGTAGGGAGCTGGAACCGAGTGAGTGGTTGCTGCAGTGTAGATGGGAAGTCTGTAAACCGTTTCATTCTGACTGTTCCTTTCCATGAGCTGGTTCAAAAACCGATTCAGCAGTTATTTTGTGTCATCACATGATGATGTCTATTCTATGTAATTTTAACATCCCGGAATCATGATTTTCACACTGAAATATTAAAATAAATAAATATTTGAACGGATATCGCTGATTATTACTTTTTATTCAGTTAAGTTAATAATGCAGTTTATTGCATGTCGAGTACAACTGACGGATAATGATTACATCTTGGATAAGTTTCCTACATTAAAGTTTTGCACCTAAATCACCCAATATAGACAGTGCTGCACAAATGTGGATATGTTCTACGTGTCTAAAGCATTTAAAGAGAATAAACTTGTCTTAACTCACCAGAACCACGATTCAGTTTTATAACAATTTAAAATATAATCTGCCTGCACAATAAACAATTGTAAAAATCATTGACATCTCTTGACTGAAATGTTTTTGCATGTTTTAATTTCGCCATAGGCTCGTTCATGTTCTTGGTACACGAATGCTCATTGTATCAGCAGCTCACTCATCAGACTCCTTGGTAATTCTTGGCAAACTTTGAAAATTATTTGAACTGGCGTATTCTGTTCTTACAGTTCGACATGCTGCGTAGCCACAGCCAGTACATTTACTTCAGCTGTGCTTAACCAGTTTGTGTCATCAACCCGAGGCTAAAGTTTGATTCAGTTAGATGTTGTGAACCAACTCGACCAGTTACTTGCTGAGAATCATCTCAAAAGTACGATTCGTTCAAGAATCAGACATCACCACTGAAGAGCTCTTTTGGCGTGCTTTGTTTGACGTGATTCTATGATTGATTCATCTTTGGGTAGTGTTGTTCTTCACCAGGAGTTGAAATAACAAGCTTGGAGCTCACCATAGGCCTGATTTTAAGATATACATGTCATCTTTTATAATCAGTTCCCCTATTTAAATGTAATCAGATTTATACTTCCAGAACCAGACTGTTGCACTCTAAACAGTTTAGGGTTTAAGAACAATTTAGTCTAGTGAAGTCAGACTTTTGACATATTCTGGCCAGGAACCTGGACCATTTAGTTATAAAGTGGCCTACCAAATTTTGTTTTGTGTTTATGTGTCATTTAGTAATTTCATATGAGATATGTACCCCAATAATGTCTCTGTTCTATGGCAAACACCAAAGAAATTTGCATAAATGTGTATAGACTTTCAGATTTCTGTCCATTCAAATGTGATAGCAGATCATTTCATATACAGAAAACAAAGCAGAAAATGATGTTCTGCTCATGTGTATCTAATTTGCTTGCTACTAAATTTTGGAAACAAAAGCCGACAGTGGTCCCAATCGTCCTGATCAGTGAAGGTGACTCTCGTTACGGGAGTGTTGCAGAATAGAAGCAAAAGGGTGAAATTTGCCCACCATGGAGGAACATTTTTTTTTTCCACATCTCTCTGGAAAACGGGACAGCAGCATTTCCATTGCTCCAATACCACTCCATCATGAGCATAGACTCACATTTGCAAGAAAGATGGATTTTGTCAATTAGGCCAGTAAGGCAAGGCAAGGCAAGGCAAGGCAAGTTTATTTATATAGCACATTTCATACACAATGGTAATTCAAAGTGCTTTACATAGTAGAAATTAAAAAGAAAAAAAACAAGAATAATAAAATAAGAATAATTAAAACAGTTTAGAATAAAAAAAAAAAAAAAAAAAAATCTAATAAAATACAGTACAAACAGTCGGACACACAGTGGCACAGTGCTCATTCAGTAAATGCACAGCTAAACAGATGTGTTTTGAGTCTGGATTTGAATGTGACTACTGTAGGAGCACATCTGATCTCTTCTGGAACCTGGTTCCAGCTGCGGCTGGCATAATAGCTAAAAGCAGACTCTCCTTGCTTAGAGTGAACCCTTGGTATTTCTAGCTGATGTGATTCTAATGATCTGAGTGATCTGTTGGGTTTATATTCAGTGAGCATATCTGCAATATATTGAGGTCTTAGCCCATTGAATGATTTATATACCAGTAATAATACTTTAAAATCAATCCTAAATGTAACTGGGAGCCAATGTAAAGACCTGAGGACTGGTGTGATATGTTCATATTTTCTGGTTTTGCTCAGAATTCTGGCAGCAGCGTTCTGTATGAGCTGCAACTGTCTTATGGTCTTCTTGGGAAGGCCCGTGAGGAGTCCATTACAATAATCCACCCTGCTGGTGATGAAAGCATGCACAAGTTTCTCTAGGTCTTGACTGAAAACAAAGCATCTAATTCTTGCAATATTTTTCAGATGATAATATGCTGATTTTGTTATTGCTTTGACATGACTACTGAAACTAAGGTCTGACTCTAGAGACACACCAAGATTCCTGACTTGATTTTTAGTTGTTTGACCCCTAGCATCAAGGTATGCATTCACCTTGAGAACTTCATCTTTGTTTCCAAACGCAATGACTTCAGTTTTGTCTTTGTTTAACTGAAGAAAGTTTTGGCACATCCAACTGTTTACTTCATCAATACATTGGCACAGGGAGTCAATGGGGCTGTAATCGTTAGGTGATAGGGCTAAGTAGATCTGTGTGTCATCTGCATAGCTGTGGTAAGCCATTTGGTTCTTTCTCATTATTTGGCTAATTGGGAGCATATACAGGTTGAACAGGAGTGGAGCAAGAATTGAGCCTTGAGGGACTCCGCATGTCATGGGCGTCCACTCAGACTTATGGTCTCCTATACTCACATAATAACCTCTCCCTTCTAAGTATGACCTGAACCATTTTAGGACCATCCCAGAAAGCCCCACCCAGTTTTCCAGCCTTTCCAGAAGTATGGTGTGATCGACAGTGTCAAATGCAGCACTGAGGTCGAGTAGTACCAGTACTGATAATTTGCCTGTATCAGTATTTAAGCGAATATCGTTTATTATCTTTATGAGCGCTGTCTCTGTGCTGTGTTGTGATCGGAAACCAGATTGAAAATTGTCAAAGTATCCATTCGAGTTCAAGAATTTGTTCAGTTGATTGAAGACAACTTTTTTAATGATCTTGCCTATGAAAGGAAGATTTGAGATCGGTCTATAGTTGCTTAATATGGTCTTATCCAGATTGCTCTTTTTCAAGAGGGGCTTGACAACTGCAGTTTTCAGGGAGTTTGGAAAACTCCCAGAGAGAAGTGAGGAGTTTATCACTTCTAGGAGATCTGCTTCTAAACAGTTGAACACACTTTTGAAAAAAGATGTTGGAAGTGCATCAAGGGCGCAGGTTGATGTTTTAAGGTGCCGTATGGTTTCTTCCAAAATTTTGCCATCAATTTCTTTGAAGTCAGACAAAGTAACCACTTTCTCAGGTTGTGGTTTGATTTGTCTGACCCCAGCACAACTCAAGGATGTGCTGATCACCTTTCTGATATTATTTATTTTCTCAGAGAAGAAAGAAGCAAACTCACTGCACTTGCTGTCTGAGAGCAGTTCAGTAGTAAAACAGCTTGATCACAAATACAGAAAATGACAATCTTGAGAATGAACGTGAGTGTGGGAGGAAGCCTACAGGAATACTGAACTACCAGAAGCAAATATTCATTGTGGAAATAAAAAGACTTATGGCATGAAAAATTTCAAACTTCTCCGTTCACATTGGAGAAAACAAAAAAGGTGGGTTATAGTACATCTTTCTCCTCTTTTAGATTAGTTACCTACAGGCAACGCAAAATGTATAAAATTCATAAAAGTTGATAATATATCACGCTAGAAAATTCCCTATGGATGATGTACCAACATGACATAGATTTCTATAATTGTATCCAACTGTATTTGCTGATTGGATTAAAATGTCCCATAAATACCAGTATCCATTTTTCAATGTTTCTATTTTATTTATTTTTTTATAAATTAAAGTGGAGTGGTGTAAATCTTAACTAAAGATATTTACAGACGTTTAAAGTAAATTTATTAAAAGTAAAATCGTAATTAAAATAACGTTGTAAAGAAAATGCATGATAAATGTAAAGAAAAAAATCATACAGAGTGCTCCCGCCTTTTTATTCACCTTATGAAGATTGTCTGATTACAAAACCATGTCACTCGCTTTTGGTGCACCCCGCTGGACATTTCATTAGGAAACTGCAGCAAAACGAAGGTTGCTTACAATTTGGGAGGTTGAGATTAAGCGGTTTCTCTTTTAACCACTATTAATGATGTCATGGTTAATTAACCATAAGAATGTTTAGTGTATGATTATAAACCATGAAATGTTGTATTTACATGTGGCAAAAATATTAAATATCTAAAATGTGTGTGTGTGTATATATATATACTGTATATATATATATATATATATATATTAGTTTAATTAATATATACAAATATAATACAAAATATTGACGTTTTACAGATTCAGAGTTTTTTAATGAAAATTATTGTGTCTTGTGCCTGGCTGATTTATGTTGCTATGTTTACTGTGACCACGTGCTTTGCCAGGTATCACAGACTGAACTTGATAAAACTTTCAGTCTATGTGAAAATGAGGCTTTATATGAGCTCGAAAATATGACAAGGGGGTTCGATCTACCAGACTTCCATCCTCTGAAAAAGCGACTTCAATCAGCTATTCGGGGGCATTTGGATATCTTAAGAATGACTGAGGGTCATTGAAGATGATGGATATCCAATATGCAAAACATGCAGATAGAAGTCTGTTTTTGGATTGCTCTAATGAATAGTTGTAGAAGAAAACTGTTGGATGACTTGACCTAGATGTTGCGCACTTACTCTATTTCTAATCTTAAGGATCGCCCTATGACTCCAAGCACTCTGGTTACACTGAAGCAAGTCATTCTGCACTCGGAATTCGCATAAGCGGTGTTGAGCCACTCTATATTGGAGCGTCTTTTACTTTAGTCCTTTTAGTCCTATAGTTTTGTGTAGTTAAATGTTATTATTAGCCTATTAGCCTATTTATTTTTAGCATATTTGTCAGCTATCCTATTGTAGGGCTGCCATATATCCCCAGCACATTCAGTTGTGATACAGTATGATTTCATTGCTCTTTTTTTACCCTCAGTAGTCTACTGCTGGATCATAGGAAATTTGCAGTTAATAATAAAATCGGTTAACCACGTTTTTGTTTCCCAGACGGTAACTGTACCATCAAAATCTCACACCATGGCTACCTACTCACGAGCACCCCCTTGCTGCCGCTATGCACCCTCGATGTTCCCTTAGGCAGAGTCTGCACCCAACAGTCCAAGGAAAATGTATGACTCAGAGGAATATCACAAGGGCTAAGGGTGCCATTTGGAACGAGCATAAGCTGCATTCAAAAACCGACCAGAAGGAGGAATCTTAGTAGACAGAGGACTTGACATGTCGACAATCTTCTTTAAGTTGTCATACTGTATAGATGATGCATAAATTGTTGTAAGATGACAATTAATCAAAATGCAAATTGGGCAGCACTTTGGCACATCTCCTCTGTCAATTATGAATATAGTTTTTATAAGTGGACAGGTTGTCAAGAATTACAGAATAATTTAAATTGCTCTGGAGTTCACTTTTCACAGAACATATCTACTTTGAATGGACATCACTAGCACTCAGCTATTCATGGATTCACCATAAATCAGTTTATAACATACCATGATGTGGCTGAATACCTTGTTTGCCTGTCATACCTTGTTTAGCTAGTTAAGAGGCCTGATGGGAACAACAGCACACCAGCATCCCATGATAATGACCAGCATCCAAAGCACAACATATGCTGGTGATTAGCCATTGTGACATTGAGAGGGTCATGAGTCAACTCGAGAATGATGCGTGATAAGCAGGTTCCAGCATGTATACTCGTATATCAATGGAATGAGGAAGAGAAGATTAGCATGGATTCAGTTGTGGGATTTTGTGATCACTGAAGATTTTATGCATTACACGGAAATGGTTTGGTCTATCAAAAAGCTTTTTATATTTATATTTTACATTTCTTTACCAGCATGGTCTGAAGATGATCTGACCCAATTTGGGGATGATCCTATGAAGTCTGTAAGAGAAGTTAAAAATAGTAGGTTTTCAATTAAATTCAAAATGGGGGACAATACGTTTAGCTGACAATGGCAAAATTGGTATCATTGTAATTGGCATGACCAAAGTTGATCAAAAGTGATTAGCATTTTTTTTCTCCCCTTTTTCACCCAATTTGGAATGCCCAATTCTCAATCTGCTCTAAGTCCTCATCATGGCGTAGTGACTGCCTCTACGTCTTAGACCGTCAACCCATGCATCTATCACGTGTCTTGTTGAGCATGTTACCGCGTAGATATAGTGCGTGTGGAGGCTTCACACCATCCAACGTGGCAACCATGCAAGACTCACCACACGTCCCACCTAGAATGAACCACATTATGATCACGAGGAGGTTACCCTGTGTGCCAATTTGGTTGCTTCGGAGACCTGGCTGGAGTCACTCAGCAAACTCTGAGTGATGAGCATTTTTTAAAATATATATATATACTACCGGTTAAAAAATTTTAAACACTTTACTGAAAAGAAGTTGGTTGAGAAAATGTCAAGAGTACATGTCCGCAAATTTTATGCAAAGGGTGACTACTTTGAATATGCTAAAATGTAACACAGTTTAAATTTATTTGAGATTTTGTTTAGTCAATATAATTCCCATAGTTCCATTTATTTTATTCTATAGTTTTGATGACTTTACTATTATTCCAAAATGTGAAGAAAAAAAATTATAATAAAGAATGAGTGTTTCAAAACTTTTGATCGGTAGTGTATATATTTTTTGACCACTAAGTGGAAATGGCCCATATCTTCGCAGGTGCCTCCAAGGCCAAGGTATGGTGCCGATGAGACGTACCAAGTGTTGTAATGATACGCCAATGTGTTTTTAAAATACAGCATTTTACATTATAATTCAAAATGGCCAGTATGGCCATATTTGCCATGAGGAATGTTCAAACACTCAAAAAATAATTCAAAAATAATAATAAGAAGAAGAACACAAACCAATACAACAGGTGCTTCACACCTTCTTTGCTTGGCCTTAATTATTTTCATAGATGTTCACATGACATGAACTAGTTGTCTGAATAGTTTAATGAAGACTCTTCAGGTTGTAATCCAAAAACCCAGAAGAGAATTCACCATGGGTTCCCCTGTATTTTCCTATGGGGTTTTAATGGGTTTTTTGAACTTATGAGAAAAATAAGGTCTGTGGAAACATCACTTGACGAAGTTGTTCTACAACATAAATTGCATATAGTCAAACCTCAAACATGAATTTTGAAGCCATATTGAATTATATACTTTAAAAAAGAAAAAAGAAACGGTGGCTTTAAAATTCACATTTGAAGTATGACTGTGTAATTTATGTTGTAGAACAAAACATTCACATATACTCAAGTAAAGTTTACCACAGACCTTCTTTTACACATAAGTTCAAATACCCCTTTATAAAACCCCATAGGAAATTCCGAGGGAAACCATGGCGAATTAGAATTCTGGGTTTGCCTACAAATTAAATTCACAGCTGTACGGCTAATCCCATTATGGGTCACCACAGCGGACCATTCGTGATCTGCATATTAGTCTTGGCACAGGTTTTATGCCGGATGCCCTTCCTGACGCAACCCCCGGTGGCTGGGGAACTCTCACACCTACGGGGCAATTTAGAGTCACGGCTGTACAGCTCTATAAGAGTTATATTTTTCTGCTTTCTCTAAATGACAGGTGGTTGGAGGGTATTAGTTGAAAAATAAGAGGGCTTGGTGACTCCATCCAAAAAGGATAGTCGATTTAGTGGTTGAGCAAGTTTCTTACAAACTTTCTTTTATTTTTAATTTTGATTTAAATTTGGATTCTAGAGAGAAATGAATGATTGAATAGCATGCAGTTCAAAGTACTTGGGCTAAAATGGGGACATTTAAACATGGCACCATGGTTTGGTATGTGCTATTTGAAGTCTAGCACGGAGGGCAACACATAGCTAATTTGATTGTTTCCCTGACCTATCCACTTGTTGGAACGGTACATTTGTGCAGAGAAGTGTGTTGTCATTTAGATAGAGAAATAGTGTGAAAAGGTGAGGCAGAGAGGGTCATCTTGTCTTTCATCAGCAGATTCAATCCATGAAGACATCATTATTAACATAAGTGCTGTGACACAGCTTTGACTTTTGACCTCTCCTGGCTCCCTGGTTCGCAGTGGAGACGACTCCTGTCTGTTGTGTCTCATGACTCCTGACTTCTGACAGAAATTCAAGGCTGAAAGTTAGTGGAGGAGCATGTATCAACAATGCAAAATATGGCACTCTTTTTTTAAAGATCAGACAGAAGCTAAAATGATGAGTTACAGTTGCTCAGTTGTATTCCTCTTTCAGCGTAAGACCTTAAAGATGTATAGTCAGGACATGCCCTTGGATATTTGTTTTGCCAGTTGATTTACTGTATATGTCACATTAAATGCACAGTGTATGCCACATAAATGCTGTCTTAAAATGTAACCAGCAACTATCAATAAGAAATTACGAATTTAACGTAATGAAGTGAAACAGAATATTCAGTGGGATAAAATTTGGGGCAGGATTGATTTTATGCATCAGAATTTGGTTGGATCATGAAAGGTGGGGAGGGGGTTAAACTTATTAGGCTGTCACATTATTAGTTAAATTGTCCTTGTCCTGCAAAAACCTTGGTTATATAAGCAATTAAATAAAAGTAGTTTCAGAGGAGGACAAATGTATACATTTTCATAAAAGACTAAAAAAAAAACATATTTCTTTGGAATAAAGTGTACTGGTGATAGCGTACTTGGGGTTGTTTTACATTTTTCTGCACACACTTTCAAGTATGAGTGCAGTTCTGGGTACAAATCTATATTAATAATGAATAAAGATTTTGATCAGATTTTCTCTCTAAAGAAATACATGAAACAAAGTCTGTTGTACCGCAGAGAGAGAGAGAGAGAGAGGACCAGCAATCACACAAATCAAATTTTGATTCGAAACATTTGACAATTCTTTCTGACTTGAATTAAAAAAATTCCATTGCACCCAATATATTAAACCAACAACTGTCATTTTGAAAGAAAAATGGTGTTGAAAACATAAGAGAGAAAAATACTTCAGCCAAGAAACTGTGAATTGTAGTGAGTTAGTCCGTCTCTTACCAAAAGCAATTAAATAGCTGTTTGGGGGTCGTGGTAACATATGTTCGGTGTTTGTGTGCTGGCCACGGAAAGGGGAGGGTGAAATGCATAGCCTACATAAGCCTGAATAATATGTGGAAATGGTGCGGCATTTGTTGTGCTGTTTGCCTGCCATCTGATAGACACTATCCTCTTACACAGACGAGCCTCTCCGTCGCTGAAGACATTCATAACTGGTGCCAAGGCCTAATAAATCAACCAGTATCAAAGAGGCCATGTAACGCTTGCTGGATTTCAGCATATGTGGAATCAGAACCTGTCTGTCAACGGGCTGAGCCATTCAGGGGCGCGGGGGTGGACTTCAGTGGGCCAGTCCTTGCTCTAATGTGGACCATATGTGGACGGCCAATGTCATCCTATTGACAGACCACGGCTTTCTCACAAACGAGGGGAATCCTACATTGGAACGCAGACTTTGATAAAGAGTGATGCTTTCCTTAACGATTACATTCACAACAGGGATGAAGTACCATAGCTGAATGGATTTAACATGATGATAGGCAAAAATGATAAGCAACAAGACAAGAATTGGGTCAATAGACATGTAACATAGTAACAAAAAAAGATTACGTCACTACACTCTGCAAATAGGATAGACTGAGGCTAGCTGTCACACTTTTTATTCCAGTAATTTTTTTTTTTCAGAGGTAGTCAGGCACAAAACTTTCTGGCAACAAAAATGCTTTTCAACTTTTCCACTGTTTTTTGCTGAGGAAAAAAATATACAATTGATTACACGTTAAATGCACATTACCTATCACATAACCTATAAAAGGCTTTTCAGGTATAATTTAAGTTAAACTGTTATTAACACAAAACAGTTCATTAAACTGAAAAAAGTATAAGGTACAAACAAAATGTCCGGGTGTAAATAAAAGTTATTCAATATCCAAATAACCATTGTTTTGGTCTATAGAAATTGTGGTAACAATGCTCCTTTAGTTAATGTTTATAAATGGTTAATTAATGATTAATAAGTCATTTACAAATGCACTTTAAATCATTGCTATGTGTTTATAACAACATGCATAACAAAGGTGACTTTAAAATGCTTAATAACACTTATTCTCAATGTATCTTAATGTACACTGAAAACAAATTGCAGTGAGGTTTACTTTTCAATACCCAAGCAGAAATTGCTAGTAAATATAACGTCTCGGTTACGTATGTAACCTCCGTTCCCTGATGGAGGGAACGAGACGTCGTGTCGAAGAAGCGACACTAGGGGTCTCTCTTGAGCGCCGAAAGATACCTCTGATCTATGAAAAAAGGCCAATGAGAGTTGGCGAACAGTATTTGCATACTCCGCCTCCGGATACGGATATAAAGGCGAGAGAAATACGCTCGTTCATTCAGGATTTTTCTGAGGAGCCGGGAGTGTTCCGGGCATCTCAGCGGCTCGGCTCAGCGACGTGGCCGGAAAGACACGACGTCTCGTTCCCTCCATCAGGGAACGGAGGTTACATACGTAACCGAGACGTTCCCCGTCTGTCGCTCACTTCGACGTCGTGTCGAAGAAGCGACACTAGGGGTCCACTTCAAAACTCGCCATGCGCTGAGCCGTGTACGTGTACTGCTGACACAGAAGCGGGCAGGTATTTTGCACGTGCACAAGCGACCAACTGTGTTCAGGCTGCACGTACTCTTCCCCAATGCCCCGAAAAAGCGTCAGCATCCTTTTGGTTACCCTAGGGGGGAACAAGGTGACGCTCCCAACTAGGGAACGGGCCAAGCCTGGCTGGGCCTCTTTTCTCTCTATGTTTTCTCGGCATAGAGCAAGAGCAGCCGGGGCCCTTACCGCATCGAGGGAAGGGGGTCTTATTCCGAAGTCCTATTCTTTTAGGGGGAAAAGACCCTGCGGAGGCCACACCCGCCCAACAGGGGAGGTAAAGGTGGCAAAATACATCACATGGCCACTTGGGGTATGTGGGAGGAAATAGCGCGGTGGTAGATCCAACCTCAAGGAGGGGGGAGTTGCTACAACACGGCGACCGGAGGACAGCAAAAAGGACTGCCTAAGGGAGACGCAGGTCAGCTCGTAAGGTGACCGTGCCGCGGAAATACACACAGGAGGAGTCCCGTAGGAGGCCTGATCTGTGGAGCACTTATTCCAGTAGGGGTAGCCGGAGGTACCCGTAGTGGACTGGACCAGCACGTTCCTCCGATGAACTGCTGCGGGTCCGAAGTGCTAGGGAGGAATCAACCAGGGACCTAGGTCCTCTGGGACAAAAGCGCACTGTTCTGCCTCGGTAGAGGGAAACGGCGCTGGTACAAGCGGATCACCCGGTCAGATCGTCGACGTGCACCGAGTTCTACGGGCTCGGACCTGAGAGAACACAGGACGAAACTGACTCAACCCTGAGATTGTAAAATCTCGTGAAGGTGTTAGGTGCTGCCCAGCCCGCAGCTCTGCAAATGTCTGCTAGGGAGGTGCCCCTAGCTAGTGCCCATGAGGATGCCACACTCCTAGTGGAGTGGGCCCGCACCCGTAAGGGGGGCGGCACGGCCTGGGTGTGGTAGGCCAACTGAATGGCCTCCACCACCCAGTGAGACAACCTCTGTTTGGAGACAGCATTCCCTTTCTGCTGTCCTCCAAAGCAGACAAAGAGCTGCTCAGAGCGTCTGAAGCTCTGGGTGCGTTCCAAGTAGGCACGCAAAGCACGTACTGGACACAATAGTGAGAGGGCTGGGTCTGCCTCCTCCCGGGGCAGCGCTTGTAGGTTCACTACCTGATCTCTAAAGGGCGTGGTAGGAACCTTGGGCACATAGCCCGGTCGAGGTCTTAGGATCACATGAGTGTCTGCCGGACCGAACTCCAGGCAAGTGTCGTTAGTAGAGAACGCTTGCAGGTCCCCGACCCTCTTGATGGAGGCGAGCGCGATCAGCAGGGCCGTCTTTAGAGAGAGGGCCCTGAGTCCGGCTGATTCTAGCGGCTCGAAAGGGGATCTCTGAAGACCGGCGAGGACCACCGAGAGATCCCAGGAGGGGAACAGGTTTGGCCGGGAGGGATTTAACCTCCGGGCACCTCTTAGGAACCTGACGATTAAGTCGTGCTTGCCCAGAGACATGCCGTCTACTGGGTCGTGGTGAGCTGCGATAGCAGCAACATACACCTTTAAGGTGGACGGGGACAGCCTCCCCTCCAACTTCTCCTGTAGAAACAGGAGCACTGACCTAACTGCGCACCTCTGTGGGTCTTCTGCCCGGGAAGAACACCAATTGACGAACAGACGCCACTTTAGAGCGTAGAGTTGCCTGGTAGAAGGGGCTCTGGCTTGGTTGATCGTGGCTACGACCGTGGGTGGTAGGCCAGCTAGATCTTCCGCGTCCCGTCCAGGGACCAGACATGGAGATTCCAGAGGTCTGGGTGCGGATGCCAGAGCGTGCCCCGTCCCTGAGAAAGAAGGTCCTTCCTCAGAGGAATTCGCCAGGGAGGGGCTGTCGCGAGGAGTACGAGGTCCGAGAACCAGGCCCGGGTGGGCCAGTAGGGAGCCACGAGAGTGACTTGCTCCTCGTCCTCCCTGACCTTGCACAGCACCTGTGCAAGAAGGCTCACTGGGGGGAATGCGTACTTGCGCAGCCCCACTGGCCAGCTGTGTGCCAGTGCATCTGTCCCGAGGGGAGCCTCTGAACGGGCGTACCAGAGCGGGCAGTGGGAGGTCTCTCGGGAGGCAAACAGGTCTACCTGGGCCTTGCCGAACCGTTCCCAAATCAGCTGAACCGAGTGGGGGTGAAGCCTCCACTCTCCACCAGGCAAGTGTTGTCGTGACAGCGCGTCCGCTACCACATTGAGGTTGCCGGGGATGTGAGTGGCACGCAGCGACTTGAGTCGGTGCTGGCTCCAAAGGAGGAGACGACGGGCGAGTTGTGACATGTGACGGGAGCGTACGCCGCCTTGGCGATTTATGTACGCGACCGCAGTGGTGCTGTCCGACCTGACTAGGACATGTTCGTCCCGAATTAACGGGAGAAACTTCCGCAGGGCAAAGAGGACGGTCAACAACTCGAGGCAGTTGATGTGCCAACGCAGCTGGGCCCCTTTCCAACGGCCTGAGGCTGCGTGCCCGTTGCAGACGGCACCCCAACCCAATCTGGAGGCGTCGGTTGTGACCAAGACGCGTCTGGACACCTGCTGTAGGGGTACTCCAGCCCGTAAGAAACAGAGGTCTGTCCAGGGGTTGAATGTTTGTCGGCAGGCGGGGGTGATTGTTACCCGGTGCGTGCCGCGGCGCCATGCTCGTCTCGGGACTCGGGTCCGAAGCCAGTGTTGGAGCGGTCTCATATGCATCAAGCCCAGCGGCGCGACCGCCGCGGCGGATGCCATATGCCCCAGGAGCCTCTGGAAAAGTTTTAAGGGGACCGCTGTGCCCGGCCTGAGGGCGGCGAGGCAGTTCAACACTGACTGAGCACGCTCCTTTGTGAGACGTGCGGACATTGAGACCGAGTCTAACTCCATCCCGAGAAAAGAGATGCTCTGAACTGGAGTGAGCTTGCTCTTTTCCCAGTTGACCTGAAGCCCCAAACGGCTGAGGTGCCTGAGCACCTGGTCTCTGTGAGCGCATAGTAACTCTCGCGAGTGGGCTAGGATGAGCCAGTCGTCGAGGTAGTTGAGTATGCGGATGCCGGCTTCTCGGAGCGGGGCAAGAGCTGCCTCTACGACTTTCGTGAAGACGCGAGGGGACAGAGACAGGCCGAAGGGGAGGACTTTGTACTGATACGCCTGGCCCTCGAACGCAAACCGCAGGTAGGGGCGGTGTCGGGGCAGGATAGAGACGTGGAAGTACGCGTCCTTCAGGTCTACCGCTGCGAACCAATCTAGATGCCGGACGCAGGTTAAAATATGCTTCTGCGTGAGCATTTTGAATGGGAGTTTGTGCAACGCTCGGTTGAGAACTCGCAGGTCCAAGATTGGTCGTAAGCCGCCGCCTTTCTTGGGTACGATGAAGTAGGGGCTGTAGAAACCCTTCTTCATCTCGGTTGGAGGGACAGGCTCTATCGCGTCTTTGGCCAGAAGAGTCGCGATTTCCGCGCGCAGGGAGTGGGCGTGTTCGCCGTGTACTGCGGAGAAGCGGATGCCCATGAATGGGGGCGGGGGCCTGGCAAACTGAATTGCGTAACCGAGTCGGATGGTCCGTGCCAGCCAGCGAGATGGGTTGGGAAGTGAAAGCCACGCGTCCAACCTCTGCGCTAGGGGCACTAAAGGGACGATTAATTTTGACGTACCCGGCGGGGCTTCGCAGCGGGGCGGAGCAGGTAGGGCAGCGTTGGGCGGCGACGGGGCGACCCGCGGCTGAGGTGCTGAGAAAAGACTCAAAGCACTTACCTTGCTCCGCACACCCGGCAGGGGGCGGGTTAGCGACTGAGGAGGAGGTCCTGGGTAGGCGTCCTCTAGACTCGTCGGAACCGGCCGGCCGGGGGACAGTCGTGTGGCTGAAGACGGGTGGTCCGTGTCCAGGAGGCCAGGACTGTCGGGATCTAAGGGCAAAGTGCCGTGAGAACGGCATTTGCGGGCCAGGTGACCCAGAGACACAGGAAATAGCTCTTTTACTGAGAATGTGGGTACCGCAACCCCATCTAAGGGGGGGCGGCAAATTAAATTGTTTAAGAACAAAAGATTCTCCTCCCGGCCCTCCACCGGGGGACGGAGTGGTCTTACCACCTCCGGAGCTAACGTCTGCGTCGCTGGGTCGTCCGTCTCAGGACCGCCTGGGAGCCTTCCGGGTCCTCGAGGGAGTCCGGGAGACGGGGGGCGTCTGCTTCTTGCGGTGTGCTCGACGCAGGGGCTGAGAGCTGGGCCCGGGTTGAGGCGGAGCAGATTTCTTAGCCGCAGGAGGACGCCCTCGGCGAGCAGACGGGGCAGTGGCCCTGGCGGCAGGTTTGCGGCGAGGCAGGATGTGTGAGATGGCCTCCGTCTGTCTTTTCACCGTGGAGAACTGCTGGGCAAAGTCCTCGACGGTGTCGCCGAAGAGGCCAAGCTGGGAGACAGGGGCGTCGAGGAAGCGAACTTTGTCGGCCTCACGCATCTCGACCAGGTTGAGCCACAGATGACGTTCCTGGACCACTAGGGTGGCCATCGCCTGCCCGAGTGCCTGCGCGGTGACCTTCGTGGCCCTGAGGGCGAGGTCGGTCGCTGAGCGCAGTTCCTGCAACACGTCGGGATCAGGGCTACCCTCGTGTAGATCTCTGAGCGCCTTGGCCTGGTGGACTTGCAGGAGAGCCATGGCGTGCAGGGCGGAGGCGGCCTGTCCCGCGGCGCTGTAGGCTTTGTTGTTGAGGGAGGATGAAGTCCTACAGGCCTTGGAAGGGGGTACAGGGCGCCCGCGCCAGGTGGTAGGGTCACCGGGACAAAGATGGAGTGCAACTGCCCTATCCACCTGGGGAATCGCCGTGTACCCGTGGGCCTCTCCGCCTTCGAGGGTAGCGAGAGCGGACGAGCAGGGCTTTTGACGGACGGAGAGCGGGGCTCTCCATGACGACGTCAGCTCGTCATGCACTTCCGGGAAAAACGGGACCGGGGGGGGGCGTGGCTGTGAGCGGCGCCCAAACCCCAGGAACCAGTCATCCAACCGTGACGGGTGTGGGGAGGATGGAGGTTTCCAGTCCAACCCCACCCCGACGGCGGCCCGGGCAAGCATGTTGGACATCTGCGCATCCGCCTCAACCTGGGCCTGCTGGCCCGAAGGCGGCAGTCCAGGGGAGGAGTCAGCGTCAGACGCCGCGCTCTCCGATGGGGCGGCGAGCTCATCGGCTTCAGGCTCAAGAGGATAGGCAGACCGGCCCGGAGGCGAGTCGCCGTTACCTCGAGACTGGACGGAGGTAAACGAGCGTGTCGGGGGGCGGGTGGTCCGAGGGGACGTGCCCGGCGGAAGCGCACCCGCTGCCCTCCCCAAATCGCCTCCAGCGCCAACCGCATCGTCCTCAATCCCGTGGGAAGAAGGAGCGATACGGGGGGCGGCTGGAGTGGCGTGCTTTCTATTGAAAGCAAGCCGCGACCGCAACGTTACCATGGTCATGTTCTCGCAGTGAGAACATGAGCCATCCACAAACGCAGCCTCGGTGTGATCGGCGCCCAGACACACGAGACAGCGCCTGTGGCCGTCAGAAGCGGAGAGCACTCTACCGCATCCAGGAACTACACAGGGGTTGAATGGCATCTTTAAAAAGACGCGCCCTGAAAAGGGCGTTCAACACCGCTATGTATTGCTCTTTTAGAGAAATAAACTCTTTATGAGAAATATAACTCTTTATATAGTGGAACTCTTTCAAACTCTGCGCTGTCGAAGCGCCCAGGGGCAAACTGCACGCCGGCAGAGAAGAGAAAAACAGCCGCTGTAGTGCGCCGTAAATCCAACAGCAGCAGAGCGTCAGAGGATCAGAAGCAGGATCAGCAGTGTAATACGCAGCAGTCAGCATACACACGACCTTCGGCTCCGAAGAAAATTACTGAATGAACGAGCGTATTTCTCTCGCCTTTATATCCGTATCCGGAGGCGGAGTATGCAAATACTGTTCGCCAACTCTCATTGGCCTTTTTTCATAGATCAGAGGTATCTTTCGGCGCTCAAGAGAGACCCCTAGTGTCGCTTCTTCGACACGACGTCGAAGTGAGCGACAGACGGGGAACAAAACATATTAGCAAGTAAAAGCTACACACAATTCTTGGTGGCTTTAATTAGATATTCTCATGTAAAGTTATCTTTGCAATACTTAGTTTCAAGTAAATTTGACTCACTCATTGTTTGTACATTTTACTTCAGCAATGTAGCACAGAATTAAGTCATGCTTTTAATAGCATACTAGCATTTCAATGTTTTTTTAACATAAATAATCATGATCCACATGATACATGAAAGCTTTCCATGTGAAGGCTTAATGCATGCTATGTAGTATATTAAATAACATTGGTTTCCTTTATCGATGATAGAAACAAGATTCAGAGCTGCAATATTCCTCAACATTTGGTGCACAAAACACAATGACATTAACAATCAACTGATCATTTTTCTGATTATGAACGGATAATTTTGAGTTGAAAATGAACTTCATACTTCACAAAACAAGAAGTTTCCAAATGTAATAATGAAATCAACAATAAAACGGTGTTAAATCAACTTGCAAACAGTGAAACCATGAAGCTAATTAATTATTCAAGCCCAGTGCATGCTGGGAATACCAGCTTTGAAAAGTTAAGTAAAATGTACTTATTTAATTTTCCTGTGAAATTTATTCAAATTAGGGTTGGTACATGATGACAAATTGTAAAGATAACGATCACAAAAAAAAAAAAATAATAAAAAAAAAAAATTACTTATAAGCCAGAATATTCATTTATACAAATGTAGAATTTACTTAATAGCTTCCAGTTTTCACGTAAAGTAACTTATTCAATGTTAAAAGGACATATTTTACAAGTTATTTTAATTTACTTAACCACAATTAAAAAAATAAAAAATAAATAAAATAATAATAATAATAATAAAAAAAAACATATGAAGTATTTATAAAAGAGCTGCCAACATTAGAAATATGTACATAATGTTTAGTATGGTTTAATAGTCATCAGGCTTTATTACATAAACATGCTGTGAATGAGCATGAAGACCTGAAAAGTATGAATAAGTATATTTATTAAGCATTTATAACTTGTAATTACAAGATGCCCTTTTTGTTCTTAAAAAAGGGAACATAAATGTAAAGTGTTACCGAGATTGTAACTAAGAAATTGTCTAGCATTGCAACACATTAAATATATGTGACAACTTGCCTCAAATGACCATTTACTGAGATGAAGTCCCTGTGTGTTAACTAGCCCTGGTCTCCCCTATCAAGTATTATATCTGAAATCCAATATTTTTTCATTTGTTGGTTCACTCTGTCAAAAATAGAGGAGAACGCAAAACAAAGTTGGATTATCTGATAAATTAAGCTTTTAAAGATCAAAACATACACAAAACCAAAGTTTAACCGAATGTTTGGCCCTTTTTGGTACAAACGTTTACACCAAAAACAGGTATATTTCATAGACGAACATTAGCTTTTCATTTATTTATGAGCCATTGTCAAGTTACTACAGCCTCAGATGCACAAGTTGTTGAAATGCTCATTTGTATCAAGTGAGACAAACATTTAACCATGTCTGGTGCTGTCATAAGAATCCAGTCCATCTTGACGTTTAAGACAACCCTCGCTGTCATCTGTGGTTTTAAATTCCCTGAGCAACTGAAATGGGCATTTTAGTCTAAATATATCTCTCTCGTCTATCTTATCCCCCAGTTCTGTCTTTCTTTCTCTTTCACAGTCTTTGGACAGCATGCTGCTTTGTGTTTAAGGTTTGCATTCTATCTTTCCTCTTGCTTCTCTGCGGAGGTAACGGTCAAACTGTGTTACCATTCTAAAACGACTTGTGTTAAACTCTCGCTCTCAACCCCATTGGAGTCCATTTGTTTTAGCCAGCTCAGAAGTTGCGCTGCTGTGAATGTTACAAGAGTAATGAGTACCATGCAGTTGTTCTTTTTTTTTTCTTTTTAAATAATATAAATGTAAATTTTAGAAATTTATTTTCAATGCTAAGAGAAATTTCTATACAAATCTCTCACATGATGAAGGACAAAGCAGTTCTGTTTACTAGTGAAAGTGGAAATCAAGCCATTTTCAGTCTAGTTTAAGAATGTCCAATGTTTTTAGTGTGGTAAAATAAATAAAAACTGTTTTTTATTATTATCATCAGAAATGATTATTATTAAAATTGTAATAACTAACTACAGAACTGCTCATTTCATTCCAGCATTTTATACACTGAATGCTATGCTACAATAAATGTCTTTAAATAAATTCAACTAAAATCAACATTGTTAATATTTAATAATAATAAAGAAATAATATATTATAAGTGACTTAAAATTTAAACAATAATTTTGCTTAAAAGATAGACAGGGATAGGGAGCCATTCTAATACATTTTTAGCTTTTAAATTTTACATTTTAAATTTATGACCTAAGCAATAACCAAAAAAATATTAAAGTAAAAATCACAGCAATATTGAGCAACACAATTATTCACAAATAATCCTGTTGCACTATTATAAAACAATATTTGACTTGCTTCAACATTCTGTTTGAGAACTGAATTAAAAGCCCTTGATGTAAAGCTGGTGTGAAAGGGAATACTGCGGAATCGTTCAGTGCTGATGACGGAAGGACTGCATAGTGAGAATTCCGCAGAAGAACGCAATGGACGAGGAATCTGCAACTCTCTGGGATTTTACATCCAATGATCAAGTCTCGTAGCTTCAGCTGACTGTGAAGACTCTCCGCTCTCAAATAACAAACTAAAGACCTGAACACATCATCTGTGACATAATATAACACAGATAAACACACTAAATTACTCTGTAACCATTTCAATAAGTCACTCAGAATATACTGTTCATACTGAATATACTGTTCATTTGATATTATATAGTTGTGTGAGATGCTTATGAATGAATCTCATGTGATCTCATGAGGTCACCTATTCAAAAATTAAGCTCTAAGCATTTCTTCTACTTCTCTCTTTTTTTTTTTTTTTTTTTTGTCTTTGGGTGAAGTATGACACGGAACTCCCAATTTTAAGTTAAGATAATTTTTTGATTTTGATTTTGTGCTACACATGCATGTAAATTGCTCTTAACTGGAAATATTGAATAAGCAAACACATACATTTTAATGGTACTTAAAGGTGTACTCATTGATTTCCTCATTAAAAAAGTTTAACTCCTAAAGGCATGAATTTTAATTTTGCCATATTCACATTAAACCACTCACATTAAAATGAAGACTCCAGTCATATCAGTAACCTTATAAAAGCTGTTTTATTCTACATGGAGAGGGTCCACACATGAGGGCTGCCATTTTAGAATCACATGACCAGCTGAATACTACTCGCATAATCTCAGTAACCATCCTGTTATTGGACACTTTCACTCATTGATTCATTGATTAAAGTAATCATGGCTGACTGTAAATACTACATTTCTACAATAACATTTGAAAACTATTGATTTTAAATGATGCTGCATCCAAACCACTAGATTTTAGTGTATGTCCAATATGACACAAAGACAAAAGTTACTGAGAGCATCTTTAACTTTAAATCTTTGTCTGAACTTTTACCAATTACCATTCAATTACAATTGAAATATTTCAAGTAGAGGGAACCAAACTAACTAGTACTAGCTAGTGCAGTGAATGCTTACATACTGAATGGATGGTAAATGGAAACACTATGTTTTGACTGGCATGAGTATATACTGTATATACAGACTGTAGAAACTGAACTGTACCTATCCTCATCCTCAAGCTCACTATTCACCATAATGGTAACCCCAAAACATTTTTCATACAGAAACTCTTCTAAATAACACAGCAAAACATTAAACATGTATCTGCCTTTAAAAAGATCTTGAAACATCTTGAAAAAGATACATTATATAACACTTAATTTTAACATTTATTCTCCCAGGTGAATGTCATGCAAAGCATGTTGGGAAATTGAAATCCCTTGCCCAGTTTCAGTTAAATTGTTCCTGTAAATTTAAAGAGACAGGTTTGTTAAACTCAAAACAATAAAACAGTTCAGGTTACTTAAAAGTTTTGTGAACTCAAAAGGAAGAAAAATTCTAAATACTCATCAAGGTTAATTTATTCAGATGTATTTGTATAATTTTTCCCTACTCAAAACAATTAATTATTTTGAGCATATTAATATTACAGGGGTAAAAAAAAACAACTGTAAACCCAGAGTGTTGTTTGACCCCTGTTATATTAATATTACATTTTTTTTTTTTTAAATAATAATTTTAGTAACATTGAGCATTGAGTTTACATTCACAACACTGATTAAACATAAAAAACCAGCAATGTGTGTGGTCATGTAAATGCCTTAAACAGTTAAGGGCCTGGGTAGTTCAGTAGTTAAGACGCTGACCTCTAGAGTTCGCTAGATCGAATCCCATGTCATGTTGAGTGACTCCAGTCAGGTCTCCAAACAACCAAATTAGCCTGTTGCTAGGGAGGGTAGAGTCCCATGGGGTAAACTCCTCATGGTCGCTATAATGTGGTTCGTTCTCGGTGGGGTGCGTGGTGAGTTGAGCGTGGATGCCGTGGTGGATAGCATGATGTCTCTGGCAACGCGCTCAACAAGGCAGCAGGAATTCGTCCTCCGATACAAGGACTTAAAAAGCACATTGGGAATTGGGCATTCCAAATTGGGAGAAAAAAGTGAGAAAATCCAAAAGAAAAAGCAGGACCAGTGTTGGGTAAATTACTTTACCCAACACTTTAATAAATCCAATGAATTTACTAATTATTTCTCTAAAATTATAATCTGATTACTTTACTAATTACGTCACTGAAAAAGTAATCACATAACTAATTACTTTACTTTTAAGTTACTTTCTTAAACGCTCAATAAAATTCAAAATAATGTCTATATTTCTTTCTTGTTCATTGTCACACAAGTCGTACACTCAGCGCCTCATATCACTCAGCGCCTCTTATTTCTCCTTCACAATGACTCGTTACAGCACCATAATTAATATATTCTGTATTAATAACATATTGAAAATAAGCATAACCATATAATGTATTTAAAATTAATTAAATTAAGTGAAATTCAGTAACTCTAATCAGATTACAAGAATTTAAAATGCAATGCATTAAACTAATTTTGAAAACTAAAATGTAATATATTAAAGTAACTAATTACTTTCTATTGGATTACTCCCAACACTAATCAGATTTTGCCCATTGTAAATGTAAACGCTGTATTCTTGCATTGTCTGATTTTCAGAATAATCAGCAATGGCAAACACACTCAAAAACTCAGAGAACTGATTTATCAACTGTATGTTAATACATCTGGTATCCTAATAAATAATACGGCATGAATGGGGCTCATTGTAAGGGCTAGTGTCCTCTGAGCAGCACAAGGTGACAGAGAGGCTGGTCATTGATCCCTGTCTGAACACCTCTCTGTTATCAAAACGCAACATCATTATCTCCTGACATTTGACCTCATCCAATACTCACAGGTGACAGTAGTGCTTATATCAGCAGAGAGGGGTGAGAAGGGACATTATTATCACATATTCTCATCCTCTCATCACCTGAGAGTTTATCAATCACTGTGGACTGTCTCTGATATCATTTACTGAGACTCCAGCACTATGCTCAGAATGGAATGCTGCATACTGCATACTGCATACTGCTTACTGCATACTGCATAGTATACTTTGAATACCGTTTGAACCCTACCGTTTCTTAAAAATAGCACATAAAACAATGTAATATGCAACATTTCAATCATCTATACATTGTATCACATGACCTTGCTACCTTTGTTATTTTGTTTTATAGCATAACTGGAATGCAGCATCCAGGTTTTATCATATTTATAATATACATTTATGATGGCAAAGGAGGAAACTGTTTGTTAATAAGTAGATAAATAAATAAACTCACTTTTTCATGCTGCAGCTGCACTAAATTGCCAGATTGATTAATTTCTTTGTTGCTTTGAGTGAATGAAATGCCCCCCCAAGGGAATAGATTACAAGACAACATGTCAAAGACAAGCTCTCACTCTCTGTATTACACACACACATTAAAATATCCTGTCTGTGTGGAACAGCTCTGGGCCATTATTCCCAGAGGACCGCAGTATTTCAGATCTGGGTTATTGGCTCTCTGCTCCACTTCATGTAAATGACTCGTGGTGTAATTGAAAGAACTCTCGGGCGTGTTTGCCCACTTAATCCTTTTAAGATCATTATGAGTATAGTCAATTGGCTTGACCCAGCTGTAGTGGGAGAGGGAACAATGGAGTTTGTTTCAGGAGCGGGTCGATCTCCAGACCCGATGGGCCAGAGGTTAATGAACGATTATTTCTCACTTTGTAATCTAGCTGGATCCATGTCTCACCGCAGGGCCTCATCCCTGGAGAACATTTGGAGAACAGAAGAACAAGTACAGCCAGGCACAGACGGACACATTTTGCAAGGGCTGTCAATCAATTACAATTTTTTTATAAAATTAATGACATGGTGTGCAGATTAATCAATCTAATTAATCGCAATTAATCACATATATAAACAGTTGTTGAGAAAGACCCTCAAATAAAAACAATGCGTCAAATGGACGCTTTTGTAGTGTCTCACTTTGGTTGTGTCGAGTCATAAACATACTATTTTAGATCACTGCATCAAATTAAAAGTTTATATAGTTAAAAAACACATCTTGAGTTCCCTAAATTCAGATTTGCACTCCATCAAGCTGCCTCTTGAATGCAAGAACGCATCGTCGTGTTGTGCTGTCTGCTGAAGTGTTGATTTGTTCTATGCATAAGCAGTGCATTGCCAATACAGCTGAAGTTTCACTTACTGCCCACTGGAGGAAACAGGTGGCACCTCAAGCTTGAATTGGCTCAGGAATCTTCCTTAATTTTAATGTTCTTTTTATGTAATTAATCCCACTGAATTAACATGTTAAATCAAAAGCATTGTTGTTGTTTAAAGACCATGTATACACTTGTCTGTAGCAATTTATTTGCCATGGAATCTGTAATAGTAATAATATTATAATTATTAAATTATAAAATTATGAATTGGGGCTCCAAACTAGTGAAAATGCTTCTCTTTTGCATTTTTATAATTTAACAGAAGCATTTTACATACAAATTATAATATCATCAGAACAATTTGAGTGAAAGATTGTATTGAAAAACTAATAATTGTAGAATTTTTAAGTACGCTGTCCCCATTTTGCTTTAATGACAGCATACACTAGAGCTAATATGGACAAAATCTGATGATCCATGTTATCCAGCATGATTTTAGCATGTGTAATAATATATTATGATAATTATATTATTATTTATAAAGGGGTTTGAGTGGTTTGTGCATCCAGAAAGAGAGGGAAATGGGGTCTCCAAAAGCAATCATTTCAAAAATCAAAGAGCAAAGACATTGCCTCTCTCTCTTTACCCCACAATACCGTCTTTTCATTATCATTCAAAACCTTGAAAAATTGACAAATGTATTATAATTATAGCAATAATTCAACAAAACTTTGCAGAATAGACTGTTCCAGACTATTGTTTCTGTGTACTGGGCTGTTTGATGTCAGAGTGGCTTCCTGGACAATTCCTGTATGAGCAATTTGTTTTCGTCCACTTGGCTGCTAAATAAATTCTCACATCAAAGAGGGTGCCATTGTGCCCTGCTCACACAATAGGATCATGATGGGAGATGAAGGACTGGCTTGTGGACAAGGGTAATGCCTTCCGCTCTTCTGATGAATATCAGTGTGTACAGATTTATGCCTTATAAACCCTAAACCAACACTGAAAGTCAAGAAAATTTGCCTGGATCAAAATTTTGTATTAGATATAAGATTTTTAAACAAAATATTACTATTAACAATAATATATATTTTTTAAATAAACTGAATAATAGTAATAATCAGAGGGATCTCAGAAAACACAATGAAAGGAAGGGCGTTGGTGAAAAAGGGACCTGTTATAGGTGAAGGTAGTAGTTGTAATAATAACAACAATAATAAATCAAGCAGCAATGATCGGGCCAACCCTAAAGCCATTCCCTAAGCACATTGCAAAGACCTCTGGCACAACAGTCACAATGTTTTTACCAGCTGAAGCAGGTATCAAATCGGATTACACCTAGTTTTTTTAACTGAAGCCCATAGCTCTAACCACTGCGCCACACAATCAACAAGTCTGACTGACGTCCAAGAGACATTCTTGGTTGAGAGTATACGTAACACAATAAAGTACGGTCTGCATTGTAGTAAGCACAATATGAAAACTCAGAGATCAACAGAAGTACAAAAACTGCTCTTTTCGGGACTCGAACTGACATCCTTTTGACCTGTACTCCAATGTATTAAACACTGGGCCATTCAGTTAACACTACTCAAAAGTGCCAAAGAGACATTCCAAGCTAGGAGCAGCAGGTTTTAAATAATTACAAAATAAATAATAAATAAATGTAGAAATTATCATTGCCAATTTCAGAAGACTTATAATGTGTCATTGCTTCCTTATTCTAAGTTTTGTTTAAATTGACAAAGTATTTTGACCACTATGTGCCACTGCTCCAAACTGATACCCTCAGGACATGATAGTCGAAGAGCACTTCCAATTTTTATTCAAATCGGACAAAGCGTTTTAAATATACGGTCTAAAACCTTACTTTTTCATAAATTTCAAAATGGCAGAGAGGTCATATGGCTGAGGTTTGAAAAATGTATATCGTTGAAATCCTCATGACCCAAGGAATACAAAGAAACCAAATAATTTATAATTTTAATAAATAAAATTCATTAAAAGTCATTATTTTAGAACAAGCAGTTCAAAAGTTACAGGCAAAATTTTGACATTTCTTGACCCATAAGTAGGGCTATCACCAAAGTTTGCATGTTACCTCGGATCATGGTCCTGATGAAGCATACTAAATTTCGTTTTGATAGGCTTAAATCCATTTTCACGTCGACCTTGTTAACTTTGCATTCGCATAATTTCTGATTGGTAGCACAAATTAAAATTATTTCTGGTTCTGTGCGACTCTGTCTGGAGATTATATTGAGCCATTGTTTGGACAAATTGGACAAAGTTTGAAGGACATGAAAAGTTTAAACTGTAAATGTCATAATGCAAGATGGCGGCCTCTGTAATGGGTGGAGTTTTAATGGAAGGGGTCCATTTGAATCATCAAGAGGAAAGTAAACGGACAAAAAACAATGGTGTCTCTAGGACAAATGGTTCAGAAAATATATGCAAAAGAAAAATGAATTTTTGTATGACCTAGAGACCCCAAATTTGATATAGGGTCTATTCATGTGTGATTTCATAATTTTCCAATGTGTGGTTCATAGGGCTGCCATAGGCTCCCAGCCAGAATAATAACAATAATAATACTACTGGATACAACAGGGGCTACGCATCTTCTGTGCTTGGACCCTAATTATACATAAAAAAAAATTATAATTTTATTATACATTTTTAAATGAATAATAAATTAATATTATTATTGCTATTGCTGTTGTTGTCTATAATTCATAACTTATATATCATATAAGTTTTATATATATATATATATATATATATATATATATATATATATATATATTATAAATTATAGACAACAACTTTATAACTTTAACTTAAAACAATAATGTACAATAATTTATAAGCTATTAAAATAATACATTAAATATTTCAATAATGTATGGATTTTTTAAATAATTTATAACTTCAATTAATAATGATCATAATAATATGAATTATTATTATGTTATTAAAATAATATATTAATTTATATTGAGATTTATTTAAAAAAATAACGATATAAATGTATAGAAAATGTATTGTATATTGAGTTGTTGTTATTATTAATACTATTTATAAGTTATGGAATTGAACTATATTCAAAATAATCAAAGTATATTACATCAATGGTATATTGAATTATTATTGTCATTATAATATTATTGTTTCGTTGTAGTAGTTGTTGGAATTTTTGTAGTAATAAAATAATAATAAAATAAAAGATATTAATGTATAAAAAAATCTGACAACAACATTATATTATTACCATTATTGTTGTTGTTTTTTGTTGTTGTTGTTGCTGCTGGTGTCAAAATAATATGTACTTCCTCTTAATGCAATTCTTTGATATCTTCAATTGACTCATCAACTGCCAGACATTTACAGACAATAACCCACTCACCAACACAAACACATACAAACACTTATTGATTTATTGATCTGCTTTCTTTATATAGAACAGGGTACTGTCTTCCACTTACATCCATCCTTTCACCATGTCATTCTCCTAGACGGAGTCTCCTTCTATTTTTTAGGTGTCTTTGAGACAGTCACTTTTAAAACGATCAGATGAGCAATGATTTCATTCTTGCTGCACGGTGGAGTATTGCTTGGATATAAGGCCATCATTTTGGTATAGAAGTCATTTGCACTAGAATTTGCGAGTGTGGCACTCTAACTGAATGGTACAACAAAATGCAATATTTACATAAAAAATATATATGATGATGAGTAAAACAAAGATGACCCTGACTTGATGGGTCAGGTTATTTTCAGAGAATGAAGACATTTTTCATGTAGACAGACCATACCTGCAAACCATCTGAAACATTTTGCAGTGATTGCAGCGTGGGAGTGAACTTTGCATGCTTTTTCAGAGACGAAGCCGAAGCCAAAGCTGCTGACTAATCCCTTCAAAAGCACCTTAAAATTACATTTTCTGAGTCTGAGTCCTTTAAAAAAGATTCTACTAACTTTCATTTGACACTGAGTGACTGGGCAAATCTTGAGAGCTTTATAGCAGTAGAATTATGAGTTTTGAGAATAACAAGCCATGAATGATCAAAAATGCACCAGAAGACATTGTAAATCTTTCTCTCAACACGGCACACTACTGTAGAGTATCATTTAGGAAGTGCCGTCTGCTTGGCAACAAGGACAACTCTCTCACGCTAAAGGACGTGCTGAGAGCCGTATCCTGTGTCTTTACTAATCACAGAAAAGCTGTTCACGCTTTGTCATTTCCTCTGGTGGAGCTTCTCTCTCTGGACTGGAGTAAATATAACTTGTCTGACAAAAATACTCTGCCATCACAAGCGCTGCATGGGGATAGGATGTAGTTTCGTGCAACAAGGATAAATCTAGCTGCAATGAGATGAATTGTGCAGATCTGTCTAATGTATTTAGTGGCCCTAGTTTTTGTGAATTCTGTCCTAGAAACTACATTAATAAATGTAGATTTAACTAAAAGATTGAACAGATAAATAGTATATTTATTTTAAGGTGATGCAGGGGATCACACCAGGAATCAGCATGTTATTTCTCCAAAATTTCGGACAAGCTTCACCGTGTGGCGAATAATCAAGCCTCATTGTGCCTTTGATGTCACATTTGTTTTGATCTCCAGCTAATTAATTATACATTTTTTTACAGATGTGAAAGAACAGACTGATCACAATGTTAATTCAGTGATTGTCAATCGAAAGTTTTGCTGCTGAGTGGCCGTCAGTGTCCGACACAGAAAGTATTGTTTATGTGAAATGTCCACAGAGTGGCTCAAAAGCAAGTATTTTTTCATCATAGACACAGAATCATTGTTGTGTGTGAACAGGAATCAAATTAGTAAACGCATTAAAGTTTTAATACAACAAAACTGTGTGATTTTTTTGAAAAGGCCTGCTGATGTAAGGCCATATCGCACTCTTGCTCATGTGAGATTGCTTTTTTTATTTTTTTATGTGTAACTATTTCCAGGCTGTATTTTCCGACCATCTCTGACAAGGCTGATGCATCTCTGACACGTTCAGTTCTGTCATTCAGCTGTGAAGTGAGCTACAGAGGAAGAGAGCACTCTTCTCTCAGCACCACACTGCTCTGACGTCAATCACAGACACTCTCCACACTGATTGGCTACTTCTGACTCTCTGGAGTGCCAGGGGCAATGCCAAAGAGACAGGAAGTTACTGTATGTGGAATGGAGTTGACCTGTACTGCTTACAGGCCCATGGGCATGATGAGGAACTTAAACCACTCAAGGCCAACAACTGCACATGTGTTGCAGTCCACATCCTCCCTGGAAACGCTACCTTTCTCAGTCACTTCCTACATTAATGCTTATCAGTGGGAAAATGTCATAAAAGACTTTAAAACCTTTGAGGATGTTAGTCATAATATACCCAGCTTGTAATGTAATAACAATTACCATCGTAATACATATTTTCTCCACCTTTTTCCATTGACAGGTTTAATTTGCCATATTACATATAGAGGACCAAACCTGCAAAAGTAAATAAATAAATAAATAAGAAGAAAATAAAATAATTAAATAAATAATTATTATAGTACAAAATGTTGAAGGAAATGCATTACATTTATGCATTTGGCAGACGCTTTTATCCAAAGTGAATTACAGAGCCCTTATTACAGGAACAATCCCCCCAGAGCAACCTGGAGTTAAGTGCCTTGCTCAAGGACACAATGGTGGTGGCTGTGGGGTTCGAACCAGCAACCTTCTGATTAGCAGCCCTGTGCTCTAGCCACTACGCTACCACCACTCAATGCAAAATTCATAACTGATTATTTAATACTTTAAATAATAAATATAGAAAAATTTGAATAATTAAATGAAGAAATAAAAATACAGAAATAAATAAATGAAATAATAAATATGGAAATATAACATTTCAATAATTAATATAGAAAACATGCATGTTCAATATTGGAGTCCAGTGTATTGGACTAATTGTGGGAAAATATATATATATAAAAAAACGTTTTTAAATAATTTTTCTTTTTTATATTTTATGTATATTTTTAATCGTTATTGTCTTTTTTTTCAGGTTTGGTTCTCCATACTTTTCACTTCAAGCTGCAACAGAATTTTAACTAGATTTTGTGACCAAAAGTCTCCACCACAATGCTAGGATGTTTTGGTTGGTGCCTAATGTTGCAAATCAATTGCTTAAATGTTGCTAAATGAGTGGTTTTTAGAATATTGCTATTTGGTTTCCAAGTAATTTTGTGGTTGCTAGATAGTTGCTTACTGACCCAAGCCAAAAGAGCGCAGCACAACCCCTATTCACACCACCAGTGACATTGCACAACAAAGCGACACAATCTCATTCATATTCAATAAGAGCAGAGTGACTTCTAGCGACGCAAGCTACAGTGACATTTGGCGATAAATTTTGCAGTGGCAGGTGACAAGGCAAAGTTGATTTTTTTTTTTTTACATTATGCAAATAGCGAGTGACATTCGACAGTGACCACCATTTGTTTATAGAAACAATGGATTACTATGGAGACATTGGGATGTGGGAGCGGCACGGTGGTAGGTCGCGCCTAATGAGGGGAGAGCTCTCCAAGCATGGTGATCAGGGCAGTGGGACTGCCCAAGGGAGATGAGGGTCCTCCGAGAGGGACATCATACAGAGGAAGATACATCACGGGGAGTTTGCCTAAGGAGGGAACTAAGCCCTTGGAGCCCTACCCCAGTACAGAGCACCTGTGGCTCGTAGTGGGTCTGGACGCAAATTGCTCTGCTGAATTCGCAGGCCAGAAGGCCAGGGAGGAGAACATCCAGGAAGCGATACTTAGTGGCTAACCTGGGAGAGAAGGCGCACTGGATCAACTTGGTGAAGGGCGCTGTGTACAAGCGGAACACCTGGCCGGTTGTGCCGCATTACCGAGTTTTACCGGCTCGGACCTGACAAAACACGGGACGGGACCGACTCAACCCTGAGGTTGTAAAACCTGGCAAATTTGTTGGGTTTTGCCCAGCCCGCTGCTCTGCATATGTCTGCTAGGGAGGTGCCATGGCCCTGTGCCCACGAGGATGCCACACTTCTTGTTGAGTGTGCTTGGACCCACAAGGGGACAGGCACGGCCTGGGTCTGGTAGGCCAGTGAGATGGAGTCAAAGACCCAGTGGGCTAACCTCTATTTGGAGACGACGTTCCCTTTCCACCTTCTACCGAAGCAGACAAAGAGCTGCTCAGAACATCTAAAGCTCTGCGTGCGGTTCAAATAGATATGTAAAGCACATACTGGATACAGCAACAAAATGGCTGGGTCTGCCTCCTCCCGGGGAAGCATTTGTAGGTTCATGACCTGGTCCTTGAAGGGGGTCATCGGAACCTTGGTCATGTAGCCCAGTCACGGCTTCTGGATAACATGAGTATTTGCCGGACCGGTCTCCAGGTAGGTGTCGCTGACAGAGAATTCTTGCAGGTCCCCAACCCTCTTGATGGAGGCTAACGTGATCAAGAGGGCCATCTTCAGGGAGAGGGCCTTAAGCTCAACTCAATCAAGCAGCTCGAAGGGGGATCTCTGAAGGCCAGTGAGGACTACTGAGAGATCCCAGAAGGGGGAAAGGTTTGGCCGGGGTGGGTTCAGTCTCCTGGCGCCTTTCAGGAACCTGATAATCAAGTCGTGCTTAACCAGGGACTTGCCATCTACTGCGCTGTGGTTGGCTGTGATATCAGCTACATACACCTTCAAGGTGGAGGGGGACAGCCTACCCTCTAGCCTCTACTGCAGGAATGAAAGCACTGAATGAATTGCACATCTCTGTGGGTCTTCGGGTCGGTAAGAACACCAATTTGCGAACATGCACCACTTTAGGGTGTAAAGTTGCCTGGTGGAGTGAGCTCTGGTTTGGTTGATCGTGTATACAACTGCAGATGGTAGATCCACTAAATCTTTCGCGTCCTGTCCAGGGGCCAGACGTGGAGGTTCCAGAGCTCTGGGAGCGGATGCCAGAGAGTGCCCCTTCCCTGAGAAAGAAGGTTCTTCCTCAGGGGAATTTTCCCGGGAGGTGCTGTCACGAGGAGCGTAAGATCCGAGAACCAGGTCTGGGTGGGCCAGTAAGGAGCCACCAAGATAACCTGTTCCTCGTCCTCCCTGATCTTGCACAGCAGATATGTAAAGCACGTACCAGACACAGCAATCTCCCTGATCTTGCACAGCAGATATGTAAAGCACGTACCGGACACAGCAAAAAAAGGGCTTGGTCTGCCTCCTCCTGGGGAAGCATTTGTAGGTTCATGACCTAGTCCCTGAAGGGGGGCACAGCACCAGTGCAAGGAGACTCACTGGAGAAAATGCGTACTTGCGCAGCCCCCGGGGCCAGCTGTGTGCCAGCGCGACTGTCCCGAGAGGAGCTTCTGTCAGTGAATACCAGTGCGGGCAGTGGGTGATACTGCAGCCCGAAGGCGGTGCAGCAAATTAAAGTAACTGAAACAAGGATTCTCCTCCCGGCCCTCCACTGGGGGATGGAGGGGTCTTGGTACCAGCTCCTGAGCGAACACCTGACAGCCTGGGTCGTCCGCCTCAGGAGAGCTTCGGAGCTTTCCTGGTCCTGGAAGGGGTCCTGGAGATGGGTGGCATGTGCTGCATGCGAGGTGCTCGAGGCTGTCAGGCTGTCAGGTCTCGAGCTGGGGCTGAGAGCTGGGCCCAGGTTGAGGCGGAGCTGCCTGTTGTTTGGTTGCAGGGGGAAGCCCTCGGCAAGCAGGCGAGGAAATTGCCTCCATCTGCTTCTTCACCGCTGAGAACTGCTGGGCGAAGTTTCTCCACAAATCATGTAATCGCTGATGCTGTGCTATCGTTAACAGCTATGCTGCTGTTATCTATCTAATTAAGGATCTAATAATGGGTCAGACTGAAGATTATGTTGCTTTGCTATTATAGATATCTTGGAGCGTTTAGATGTCATCACGTTTAATTTGTAACATGCAAGGTTTTCAACAAATGTAAATAGCACAACTAGATTTACATGGCAATATAATGAGTATTGTTCCAATTGATAAAAATTTTTTTAACAGTTAATTTTATTTTTTACACTCGGTTCCTTCTAATCACCCCTCAGACTTTGTTGTGTTCATGATAGTACTGCCTGTCAATTTGTCCAGCAGGTAAAGTTTGTGGAGTGTCTCGAAAGTTTTCTTTCTCACTGAGCAAATCGTAACTTTTAGATATATCTGTTTTCTTTTTCTGATCGACTCGCTAGAGAACTTGATTTGTCTTTCATACTGTCATTCCATGTTTAGTTTGAAAAGTAATAGCTCTATTAAACAATACACATTCACAACAACAGCACACATTTTGTGAGACTGGTTTCACAACAAAATGCAGGTATTCATTTGTGGGGTTTGCTCAAATCCATAACTGTAAGTATGAGCAGTAATAATAGCAAGCACCACTAATAATCTATGCTATGTTAATTATGCTTTTCATTCAACAAGGCTTTTTCATGTGGCAACAAATGTGAATCCATCTCTTCATATCGTGGCAGAAAGAACTATAAGGTTGGACATTCAGCTGACATTGTGTCTCCATACCTCTGAAATAACACGCACACATAGACTGCCCTGACAGTCTATGATGGATCAAGGGTCGCTGGTTCTATTACAAAGGGTACATGAGTGGACAACATTGAGAAGGACAAGGATATGATCTCTCTCTCTTCTCTTCCTCAGGCTATGATCCCCCTCTCCATTCTGTCCATCAGTCAATGGTGTGTGTTCATGTGTGTGTGCAGTTTGAAATTGTATTTTTTTTCCCGCAATCTGGTCTCATAGAATCACATTACTATATATATCTTTTTAAAATAATTATAACATGACTCATTGTATGTATCGTTGCAGTTTCCAGGTAAAAAAATTAACACTAGCACTACAACAATAATGATGTTATTAATCATTTCTGTTGTTATTCACTTTCACACAAATCATGGGTAAATTGGAAGATTATTAGTTCATAAACACCCGTGTTTCACGCATTTAAACTAAATTTACGAGCTTTTTCTAGTGCAATTGAGTTGCACAGTAGCTCAACTGATAGAGCATTGCACTTGTGAGTCAACAAGTGAGCAGAAAGTGTCATAGAAGCGTCACAAAATGAGGTGGTTGCTTCAGCAATGTCAGATTTTCTTTTTATGGCTCTATCGGTTAGGTTTAAGGTTTAGGGTAGGGATGTCGGTTTTGTTGATTTAAAACTCGGTAGAGCATTAACCTGAAAACCCTTTTTTATAGCACAATCAAGTGGACATTTCATCTCAGAACTGCTGCGGTATGGGTAAGAGACAACATAATATAATTTTGAAAAAGTGTCACCATGTACGTTACGCAATTTTTTTGAGATAAGGCAGGTATTTAAAAATAAAAGCTATTCATTATAAAGTTAAAGTAGATAATTACAGTCAAGCAAAGGATAGTTAGCTACAACATAAGCTGGTAAAATAAAGTAGATAACTACATTGCTAACTACAAGCTATTGATTGGGGGAAGGAGACGACAAAACTTGAAGAGCTAAATTTAAACTACATTTGTAGAACCATCCTCATATACACACTAAATCAAAAACATGTTGATGAAAATCATGTACATGTTTTGCTTAGAGCTGCCAAAAATAACACATTATTTTGTGATTAATTTCAAAAGCTCAACACATTTTAATTTTTCTAAATTGCAAATAACGCATTTAACAATTTGACATTTCATTTAGCTCTGTGTGAGTTCTAAACACTACTTGGAATAGGGCATAACCTTTACGATGTGTCCGTCCGTGGTCATTTCACTGATGCACAACAATACACAACAGTATTGTTCCACATCAGAACATCAGAATTGCATACTACCCATACTGCTTTTACTACTTCTGCCATATCTGTCTATGGCAGAGATAATAATAGTATGCAATTCCAAACTCAGCGCATGTCAATGATCAAGTGATGGAGAAAGCCTTCCTAATTGTATTTTTCTACAAAACAAACCCAGATGGGACCTGTGAATAGCTACATTCACATGCCTCACTGGAGTGAAGCATCAGCGTCTCCCTGGTGACATGTTGCTTTTCTGTCTTACTATACAATTCGGATAAAGTATCATTTACATGCACACTGCCAGCACTAAAAGCAAAACAAGGTGTTCTCTACAAGCGCTTTTCATGTGGAGTTTAAAACAGCACGTGAATGTGACTTCACGATTGCTGTAGCAAAATGGATAGCCAAGATTAACATTGTAGAGGATGAGAGTTTAAGAGATTTAATGCCCAATGCAATGAATACTTAACCTCCATCCATCCATCCATCTTCAACCGCTTATCCGAAGTCGGGTCGCGGGGGCAGCAGCTCTAGCAGGGGGCCCCAAACTTCCCTATCCCGAGCCACATTAACCAGCTCTGACTGGCGTTCCCAGGCCAGTGTGGAGATGTAATCTCTCCACCTAGTCCTGGTTCTTCCCCGAGGCCTCCTCCCAGCTGGACGTGCCTGAAACACCTCCCTAGGGAGGTGCCCAGAGGGCATCCTTACCAGATGCCCAAACCACCTCAACTGACTCCTTTCGACGCAAAGGAGCAGCGGCTCTACTCCGAGCTCCTCACGGATGACTGAGCTCCTCACCCTGTCTCTAAGGAAGAAGCCCGCCACCCTTCTGAGGAAGCCCATTTCGGCCGCTTGTACTCGCGACCTAGTTCTTTCGGTCATGACCCAGCCTTCATGACCATAGGTGAGGGTAGGAACAAAAATTGACCGGTAGATCGAGAGCTTTGCCTTCCGGCTCAGCTCTCTTTTCGTGACAACGGTGCGATAGAGCGAGTGCAATACCGCCCCGCTGCCCCGATTCTCCGGCCAACCTCCCGCTCCATTGTCCCCTCACTCGTGAACAAGACCCCGACGTACTTGAACTCCTTCACTTGGGGCAATAGGTCCTTCCCTACCCGGAGTACGCACTCCATCAGTTTCCTGCTGAGAACCATGGCCTCAGATTTAGAGGTGCTAATCCTCATCCCAGCCGCTTTACACTCAACTGCCAAGCGATCCAGTGAGAGCTGAAGGTCACAGACCGATGATGACATGAAGACCACATCATCTGCAAAAAGCAGCGATGAGATCCCCAGCTCACCGAACCGCACACCTTCCCCACCCCGACTACGTCTCGATATCCTGTCCATGAATATCACAAACAGGATTGGTGACAAAGCGCAGCCTTGGCGGAGACCAACCCCCACATGGAACGAACTTGACTTCGTGCCGAGGACCCGGACACAGCTCTCGCTTCGGACGTACAGGGATTGGATAGCCCTAAGAAGGGACCCCCCCCACCCCATACTCCCGAAGCACCTCCCACAGTCTCTCCCGGGGGACCCGGTCATACGCCGTCTTCAGATCCACAAAACACATGTAGACCGGATAGGCATACTCCCAGGCCCCCTCCACAACCCTTACGAGAGTAAAGATCTGGTCCGTCATTCCACGGCCAGGACGGAACCCACATTGTTCCTCTTCAATCCGAGGTTCGACAATCGGCCGAACCCTCCTCTCCAGCACCTTGGAGTAAACTTTACCAGGGAGCCTGAGAAGTGTGATACCCCTGTAGTTGGCACACACTCTCTGGTCCCCCTTTTTGAAGAGGGGAACCACCACTCCGTTCTGCCACTCCTTAGGCGCTGCCCCAGATTTCCACGCAATGTTGAAGAGGCGTGTCATCCACGACACCCCCTCCACATCCAAAGCTTTCAGCATTTCTGGTCGGATCTCATCAATCCCTGGGGCTTTGCCACTGTGGAGTTGCTTGACTACCTCAGTGACCTCCCCCAGGGAAATAGAATCTGATCCCCCATCAGCCTCCGGCTCTGCCTCTAGAATAGAGGGCGTGTTGGGATTTAGGAGTTCTTCAAAGTGTTCCTTCCACCGCCCAATAACCTCCTCGGTTGAGGTCAACAGCGTCCCATCTTTGCTGTATACAGCTTGGATGGTTCCCCGTTTCCCCCTTCTAAGGTGGCGGACAGTATTCCAGAAGCACTTTGGTGCAGACCGAAAGTCCTTCTCCATGGCTTCTCCGAACTTTTCCCACACCCACTGCTTTGCCTCCCTCACGGTTGAAGTCGCAGCCCTTCGGGCCTGTCGGTACCTTGCAGCTGCCTCCAGAGACCTCTGGGACAACAAATCCCGGAAGGCCTCTTTCTTCAGTCGGACAGCTTCCCTGACCACCAGTGTCCACCACGGTGTTCGAGGGTTACCACCCCTTGAGGCACCTAAAACCTTGAGGCCGCAGCTCTCCACTGCGGCTTCGGCAATGGAAGCTTTGAACATTGCCCACTCCGGTTCAATGTCCCCAACCTCCGCAGGGATGCCTGAAAAACTCCACCGGAGGTGTGAGTTGAAGATCTCGCAGACAGGGACCTCCTCCAAACATTCCCAGTTCACCCGCACTACTCGCTTGGGCTTCCCAGGTCTGTCCAGAGTCTTTCCCCACCCCCTGATCCAACTCACCACCAGATGGTGATCGGTTGACAGCTCTGCCCCTCTCTTCACCCGAGTGTATAAAACATATGGCCTCAGATCTGATGACACGATTACAAAATCGATCATCGAGCTTTTATTTTGACGCAGCTTTTATTTTGAAGTGTTTCTGTGATGCTATGACCAAGACGTTATGACGGTAGCTCCCCACTCTGGAAAAGCAGGTTGCTACATGACTCAAGTGATTGTTAAACTGCAAATGGATGCTATTTAATTAAATAATTATGTAGTCTGTATGTGCCTCACACTAAAATTAATAATTAGTTAATTAGCTCTCTGCTCGCTGTCATCTGCTACAAATAGAGAGTGCAATGCTCATTAAGATGTTTTCAGTGTATAGTATGAGCAAAGGAGAAATAAAAGGTATGAGCTTTTTTTGTGTCTTTATGTCAGCACAACACCAACTTCACACAATCACAAGAACTCACATTTAAAATGCTGAATGTGCAAACTATTGTATATATTTATCTCATTAAATTACAGATTTTGCTGTTAAATAATCTCACTAGAACATGACATGATTATAATGTATGCCCTGAAAATTTACGTAATGACATTCGTACCTCAGATGGTATCGGTGTTTGGAATCGGAGCATTCTTATGAGCACAAGTACAAGTGCATGAGTGTACAGTATCAGTATTGGGACATCCCTAAAAATGTCAATAACACATTATCGTTACATATCGTAAAAAAAAGGACAATCCCTCACATGAATGTCTGAACAAGGACTGTGAATCTCTCTCAATTACATGAATCGTCCAACAAACAGATTAAGAAAAATGGGGAAAAAAGTAACATTTAAGGAGAGTGCATTTGATTATTGACTCTGTTTGTTTGGCTGTAGAGCTGCATAGGAAATGCAATGTGACAAAAATCAACATTGTGTGTGTGTGTTTTCATGTATTTGTGTGGTTAAGAGAGAGGATGCAGAGAGGCATGCTGGTCCATCAGCTCTGCTGGTGTCCTGGGGCTCGCACCAGGTGTTCGTACTGATGCTAATGAAAGAGAAAAGAGCAGGGAAACAAGGGATGAGCAGCCAAACCGAACAAGTGCGTCTTTATTTCAACATTAACATCCCTATTAAACGCTTGCCAACATCTGCTACTGCTGAACTGGCAAACAATATTCACTTATCCTGCCGAGAGCGAACTGCTGTGTGTGTGTGTGTGTGTGTGTGTGTGTGTGTGTGTGTGTGTGTGTGTGTGTGTGTGTGTGTGTGTGTGTGTGTGTGTGTGTGTGTGTGTGTGTGTGTGTGTGTGTGTGTGTGTGTGTGTGAGACTGTCTGTCTTGGCCCCCTGTCAATTGTCAACATATGTTTGAAGGAAAAGATGTCCAACTGTAACCAAGGTGCAGGGGGTCTGAGCCCAAGGAAGTAAAAACAAAAGGTAGATATTCTAAACAAGATTTAATCCTACATATTACATAAAATACATATCAACAGCATTTTAAAATGCAAAGTTAAATTAGAAGTTAGCCAAAGCGGGTATTTTCAGCTGGCGCTAATAGATACTAACAATCAGAGCATTGTTAGAACATATTTATGGTGCTAGGACAACGCTTAAAACACCAATTTAAAACAACAGTTGCATGTGTCTATGTGTTTCTGTATGTATGAGTGTGTGAGTAAGAATGAGAGTGAGAGAGAGACCAAAATAGAGAGAAAGAGAAAGATGAAGGAAGAGTGCAACCAGCCAGGGACTTCATCCATCATTGGAATCAGCATGTGCTGTAATTACTGTGTCAAATAGATGGGAAGATGCCTTTGAGGAGGATGGCGACTGTGTGTATGTGTGATCATCTCTCGCGAGTCACTTACTCCAGCACTGTCATCTGTCATGCATACATATGCTGTCACTGAGTGCTGGCAGCTCTGGACAGTCCCTCCACTGCAAAAACAGCAGGATTTAACAAGAGCTGAAGGTTATATATCACATCAGCCCACAATAAAGCTATACATTAATAAAGACAGATGCGATAATCTTAGGACAACCATCCCGAAACACCACTGTAAACTTTTATCAGCACAAAATATTGTGTTAATTTATGTTAAAGTGTTAGAAGGTAGTCAGAGTGATGGCCTAATGGTTTCCATACATACTCTAGACATGTCTCACCATAGAGCTCATGCAAGAGAGAAAGGTTTGAAACTTACATGCATTGTGTCCTGATCCTTTTCCCTTCTCTTATCCCCATAATTTCTTGTTTACACTCCACTTTTGCTGTAAGAAGCCCAATAATTTAACTATATATTTAGAATTACATTTATATATTCATAATTATAACAATATATTTAGGTTTTATAACTATATATTCAGATTTACAATTATATAATCAGACTTATAACAATTTATTCAGGTTTATAACTATATATTTAAATGTATTCTGATATAATCAGATTTACAAATATTTATTCAGAATGTGTAATTATATTCAGATTTACAACTGTTTCAGACTTATAACAAAATAATTAGGATTTAGAACTATATATTCAGAATTACAAGTGTATTTTCAGATTTATAATGGTATATATATTCGTATTTATGAATATATACTCATAACTGTATTTTATAACTGTATATATTCAGATTTACAACTGTACATCCAGACTTATAACAATATTTAGGATTTACAATTATACAGTATATTCAGATTTATTACTATACATTCAAAATTACATTTATATATTCAGAATCACAAAAATATATTCAAGATTTATATAAATAATCCGATTTATAACAATATATTCAGGATATATAACTATATATTCAAATTTTTAATGATATAATCAGATTTTCAGTTATATATTCAGAATGTATAATTATATTCAGATTTACAACTATATATTCAGATTTATAATGATAGAATCAGATTTACAGTTATACATTCAGAATGTATAATTATATTCAGATTTACAACTATATATTCAGGATTTATAACTATATATTCAGATTTATAATGATATAATCAAATTTGCAGTTATATATTCAGAATGTATAATTATATTCAGATTTACAACTATATATTCAGGATTTATAAATATATATTCAGATTTATAATGATATAATCAGATTTACAAATATATATTCAGAATTATAACAATATATTCAGGATTTATAACAATATATTCAGATTTATAGTGATATAATCAGATTTGCAAATATGGTATATATTCAGAATGAGGAAAAAATGTGATCTCAGTGATTTTGGATGTGACATGATTGTTGGTGCCAGATGGGCTGGTTTGAGTATTTCTGTAACTGCTGATCTCCTGGGATTTTCACACATAACAGTCTCTAAAATGTACTCAGAATGGTGCCAAAAACATCCAGAGAGCAGCAAGCAGTTCTGTGAATGGACACGCCTTGTTGATGACAGAGGCCAACAGAGAATGGGCAGACTGGTTCGAGCTGACAGAAAGGCTACGGTAACTCGAATAACCACTCTGTACAAATATAGTGAGCAGAATATAATCTTAGAATGCACAACTCACCAAACCTTGAGGCGGATGGGCTACAACAGCAGAAGAACTCGTCGGGCACTTTATTAGGACCATAGTGGCGGCTGTGGCTCAGTTGGTAGAGCGGGTTGGCCACTAATCGCAGGGTTGGTGGTTCGAATCCCGGCCCATACGACTCCATGTGCCGAAGTGTCCTTGGGCAAGACACTGAACCCCAAGTTGCTCCTGATGGCAGGTTAGCGCCTTGCATGGCAGCTCTGCCGCCATTGGTGTGTGTATGAGTGTGTGTGTGAATGGGTGATTGGGACACAGTGTAAAGTGCTTTGGTAACCTCTGAGGTTAGAAAAAAAAGCATTATAAGTGCAGACCATTTACCATAGTGTTCCTAATAAAAAGCTCAGTGAGTGTATATTTATATTTACAATTCTATATATATTAGCACATTTTGTTTATTTTATTGAAATATTTTTTTGTGGAAGTTTAAGTTTAGGTGTTCATTTAATTTCCATAATTTGAGTACACTTTATTTCCAGTCATTAAAATGTATTATGTATGGATCTGTATTTAATAATCCACACTGATCTCTAGTGATTGGTATTAGCATCAACCATTGAAAACATATAGTTCAACCACGAGTTTTACAGCATATACTCCATTTGGTGTGCATCATATTGCTTATTGCTTTTTTATTTTCTTTAATGTAATTTTAGTAAACAAAATGTGGTTTGTGCAGGTGAATTGTTAACCAAGTGATATGCATTTGTCTTAAATATCTAAAATCCTTAGCAAAGCATTACTAGTAATGACTAATGTCATGAATCTGACTAGATCTAGGAACTCATGTGTTAATAGAGAGAATAAAAGCACTGATGTGTGGAAGACATGTTTCCCCTCCACTCACTTGAGATGAAGAGAGTTCCCAAGGCCATATGGCTCAGCTGGAGGTACCAGGAGTGCCCAGCAAAATCACGACGTGGAAACGCTTTATCCGCTTGACTGATTCAGTGTGCTATCAAAGAGTCACTGAACACGTAAAGAACCCCCCACTAGGAGCACTGTGTGTGACAGGAAAAGATGGAAAAAAACATTTGACCTGGTGCAGGCCACTGTATCCTACATCCGGATGAAGATGTCTCATAAAACCACAACAAAAAACAGGGTTATCTGTGGCTAGGGAGCTGAACAGTGGCTGTGACTCTCATGAGGTAGAAGTCATTAATTGGCTCAGTATAATTAACAGTGTGGTATGTAAATGACAGTGTTCAATACGTATTTGGATGAATATGATGTAAAATGTGGCACGTCTCTCATTTTCTCCCCAATTTGTAATTCCCAATGCGCTCTAAATCCTTGTGGTGGCGTATTGACTCTCCACAATCCGGGTGGCGGAGGACGAATATCAGTTGCCTCTGTGTCTGAGACCGTTAAACCATGCATCTTATCATATGACTTGTTGAGCATGTTACCGCAGAGACCTGGTGCGTGTGGAGGCCCACTCTATTCTCCGCAGCATCCACGCACAACTCACCACGCATCCCACCGAGAGCAACAACCACACATTATAGAGACCATGAGGAGGTTACCCCATGTGACTCTAACCTTCCTAGCAAAAGGGCCAATTTGGTTGCTTAGGAGACCTGGCTGGAGCACACCCTGGATACGAACTTGTGACTCCAAGGGTGGTAGTCAGTGTCAATACTCGCTGAGCTACCCAGGCCCCAGTTGACATGGCATCTTAAAAATGAAACAATGGTGGTGGCACATAAAAAAAAAAAAATCAGGTCTTATACTATACCTACATTTTTACTGGCCCATCCAAACCACATAGGATGGACGACCCTCGTATACAGCACCCCAACCTGTGGAGGAGGCATCTGTCGCTACAATTTTGCGGCAATGCGCCATAAATTTGTATGGTCTGGTTTCGTTCACCGAATGGTGGCTCACCCTTCATTTCACTGCAAGTCTGTCAGGCTCCCTTCTGGTGTCCTGTCTGCCTCTTAAAATGGGCCGGTCCAACATCCAAATGCCTATGCGGTGACCTGGCTAGGATTGGCACTGGGAAAAATTGACTGATTCCACTTATTATTAGTGACTTTGAGCTTGTTTTTTTTCATAAATTTGCTAATAAATATGGGCATGATGATGCTGAACTCAGCAAATTATCAACTTTCATTGGAAAAATAATAAAATAACATGGTATTACTAATAATGGTATTACATTCACAACATTTGTTGTATTATTTTTAGAAGTAATGTAGATTTTTTAGATGCATTGTACTGTATGTGCATGGTAACCTGCAATTGTTAACTTATGGAGTACTTTTTACTTGATATAACCCTAAAAATGATCATTTTGTTGGTGTAACCTAATGTATTCGTCTGCATATAGGATTCTTGATGCAAATTTCATCATCAGCAGAGTGTTTAAGCACTGAATGCATGCGGCCCATTTTTTCTAACTGCATATACTCTGAATGCGCAGTATGTGCATGCGTCTGGAATTGTTTGCACTAATTAGTTGTTTGCGCAACAATCACCCATGCTGTCACGAAGAAGTGCCAGAAAAAGATGTAAACACCGTTGAGCAACAGGAAATGAAGTTGGAAACAAAAATAACTGAGGAGATCAGGAGTTAAAGTACCAGCATTTGTGTAACTCGAGTCTGAAGGAGTATAAAGACATATTTATGGGTCTAAAGGCATTCCTGTCTGCAAAAACTGCCTCTCACGGGATGTTTAATTTGTTGTTGGCTCCATCCTGAGTAAACTAGAAACTGTTGTGTGTGAAAATCCCAGGAGATCAGCAGTTACAGAAATACTCAAACCAGCCCATCTGGCACCAACAACCATGCCATGGTCAAAATCACTGAGATCAAATTTTTTTCCCCATTCTGATGGTTGATGTGAACATTAACTGAAACTCCTGAAGCATATATGCATGCTTTTATGCACTGCACTACTGACACATGATTGGTTGATTAGATAATCTGATGAATATGTAGGTGTACAGGTGTTCATAATTAAGCAACACATTCTCACACCCAAGTCGTCACATATTGACGGTTTTGACAGGACCCCTTGACGTCACATTTTAACGCCCTGGGTATACCTTGGGTAGTCTTAACCAAAACGGCATTCAAAGGTGAGTTTAACAACGCTCCACAGCGTGTGCAAGTAAGCAGTTTAAGCGTTTTCTTAGAGAGCATGCTGGATAACGTATTTTTATCGGAGGTTTGTTGATGTTAATAAATATATATAATATGCTACGATTGTGTTCAATTAATCAAAGTTTTTTATATTTTTATTTTTTAAATTTTGTTCAATTAATCAAAGTTTTTTTTTAATTTTTATTTCTAAAATCCTCTATAGAAATCTATCGGTCTACCCAACGCGTCGAAAATTGACACCAAAGGTATACCCAGAGCGTTAAAATTTGACGCTAAGGGGTCCTGTCAAAACCGTCAATATGTGACGAGTTGGGTGTGAGAATGTGTTGAATTAAGTGCTCAGTGAGTGTATAATTATTAAAAAACTAAATCTACCTGCACAAAGGCACACTTCACGAATGTACTGTACTGCCTATTCAATGATTTGGGATGTCCTTATCCTTATTGCATGCTCTCTGGGACACATATTATGCAAATTTGAATCAACAATAGAGTTTGTGTTGTGCTATTGTAGATAGAAAAATCAGCTACTGCAATGTGGACACATGTTTGCTTTTATCTGTGCCGAACCCCTACCTTTACCCAATATTAATGATATTACTGTCTTGAAGACACCTGCTTGTCTTCCTTTCCTGACAGTTTGCCATCATCCATGAATGCCATATATACTTTCTTGCTCTCATGTGGTCACATTTAGGTGAATTACACTAACAGGTTTTGTGCTTTAAGCATTGTTGCAGCGGCAGTTTTATTAGGAAGTGGCAGCCCTCATGGGCTATTAGGAATCTGTAACATTTGGTGCCATATGCTAGCTTGTTGTTGAGGAGGTGAAAACGAGCTGCTGTGTGGCTGAATGTTGCAAACATTTTGGAAGTTAATTAACATGGTGACATCTATGACCAAGATTGGATGACAGATGCCAAGCACAGAGATGAGACAAGGCTTAGTGAGACCAATAAAGTTTTTAGAGTGAAGGAACTTTTTGGAAAACATTATAGGCACAATTTCCAAGTTGTCTGTTGTAAGAATTATTAGCTATTTTATGTAAACTTATCTAACATATAATTAATCTAGCATTAAAAGTGTTACATTTATGTATACCCCATCTTAAAATGTTGATTTTGGGCTGTCCCACCATATGGGTTGGATTTAACAATTATGTAACAGAAAAGGGACAAAATCTACTGAAATGGTATTCACAGGGTTCCCACCCTTTTCTACCATTGAAATTCCATTACTTTTTCATGACCTTTCTTGGTGATTTTGATTACTAGATACAGATTTACAGATACAGATTTCATTTCATTTTGATTCAGAGTTAATCGTTAATGAATCATTCACACAAATTTGTAAACCATTTTGACTTCTACATTGACAAGAATACATAATTTATGTATTCCTGGTCTATTTACATAATTTACATAATTATTTACAAAAAGTGTCAACTACACTCATCCAGCTTAACCATTCGACCCTGTTACCCATGTTATTGTAATACAAATTGAACAAGCTACTATTTGTTATATTATTTATGGGAAATACATGCTTATCAATAACTACAAACCAATATTTGGTCCCTAAAAAGCAAACCTCTGCTGCGTGATATAATTTAGCTAAAAGGAATATAAAGGGGTTAAATACAAGTTAAGATTAACTGACAGCATTTGGGTCATAATGTTGATTACCATAACAATTTCAACTTGTCCTTAAAATCTGGGTTACAGTGAGGCACTTACAATGGAAGTGAATGGGGCATATCTGTAAACGTTAAAAACTCCGGACACGAATGGCACGTTGCGTCAAAAGCAATAGAACCCATTATAATCAATGATGCTATTCTTCACTGGAAGCGTCCGACAGTAAATGTGTGTGCACGCTGGTACTACTACTACTAATAACACAAATTAACAATTTAGAACGTTCGTGTCAACGCGTCATGTGTAGACAGCCTCAAGTCGTTGCATTGCGTCAACGGACGCAAATCGTGTACAGATGGTGTTAGATAAAATTTGCAACTCTGTTACCCATTCTGTGGTAGTTTTTACCTTCTTTTGATTTATTTACTTATTTTATAATTATCTACTTATTTTTATAAATTGTGTCTATTACTGCATTTATGGATGTCCCACATTTTGGTAACAGGGTTGCAAAATTGCAAATCTCATATAGAAAGAATGGAAAATAAAACACCTTGTATAGTATTTATAAAGACTTTGTGAGGTTGATGATTATTTCAACATTTTCTGAGGGTTATTAGCACCTCTTTTCACTCACCATTTGTTGAAAAAGAATAATGGCTTGCTACTAGTATTCAACTGATTTAGGTACTCAGTATTCAGGTGTTCAGAATTGCATCATAGTGCCAATCAGATCAGGTAATTGCCTTGCACACTCAGCTTACGAACCTGAACTCTACCTTGATATTTCACCCAGAGTCACGCTTCAGGTCAAATCTTTATTACGAGTGAGAAATTAAACCTTCCTTTCCTCCACTGCAAATATACAAAGCAAACCTGTCATCCAGAGAGCTGGAGGGGTATTTTAAGCAGCCTCTAGCTGAGTGGCATGCGTTGGGTAATCAGCATGCAGGGAGAGGTAATTTAAAGATGTCTTGCTGCTGACTAGAATTAAATTGTATTTTGATTTTCTCATTAGCCTAATCTCAAGTGGGCCTCGTTATTGTGTAATTTTCCAGCATTGACACGACATCTTGTTTTGGTAGCTGACAGACTTATGCTGTTGGGGTGGTGGGGGGTATCAACCGCGAGCTCCGAGGACACTGATTGGTCCCCTCCCCCTGAGCTGATATGAGCAAGGATCTTGACACCAGGGGCGTGGTTGGGGAGCGGGGAATGTGACTGGTGAGGGCCGCTCAGATGCATCTTTCAATGTCACTTTGTTTTTGAGATGCCATCACTTTTACAGCAGAGTAAATTAGCTTTCCAGGGCCCTGGTGTTTCTCTCCAGGAGGCTGTCTAAACTTCAGTCACTCTGCTTGGTGAGACACCAGCTCTGATCAGCTTCAGGTCTCAACACCGCTGCGTCCAGTGAATCTAATAAGACCGGCAACCTCTAACAAAGCACGACCATCCGTAAACACGCAACACACAAATCTTCAGATGCCCTTGATTGTTTTTGCATTATGGTGAAAATCTGGCAAGTTTCTTAATGGGAAACCGTGTTGAAGCCCTTCGGGGTTAATGAAATCCATTTCTTAGCACGGTCCTCTAGTTTGCCTCTGTCTTCGCTCTTCTTCTGGATTCTTAAAATTTCAGACAGTATCTCACATTCCCCATCTCACAGAATCCCCGCTGTGAACTTCTGTGAAGTCACAGCCTACTTTGAAATGGAAAAAGAGGATGTCAAGTTCAAAGTAACATCTTAGTCCAGCACTGACACTGTTGCCACAAATCAACGGAAAAGTTTACAAAGAGTGAATCTCACACAACTAAAGGGAAATTTTGAAGAAAGTGCATGTTCCTCTTTTCCATATAACAATAATTTATAATGATTTACAGATTGGGGGGGAGGGGGTTGTGTGACAAACAGACAACCTAAAAATACTGACCACGACAGTGGCTTTCATTCTCTATTCTGGATGTTCAAACTGTACATGAGAGTGATTAAGATAATGAAAAATACAAATAAAATCAAAAGCAATACACTGAATACATAATAATAGGCTCATCTGCATTTAAGGAAATATCTGTGTGAGATTATCTAGTGCATTGTTTTACCCAGCATTCCCTCGGATGGATTTTTATTGGCTGTCACATTTTTGACAGCAGAGATAAATCATATTCTAATATCCTGGATTCTCTCCCTGGTTTTTGCTTTCTGTTTGCCAGTCTTTAGCAAGCCAAATGTGAACAATTTGACCCCAGTTGTGCTCCCCACACCTGTTGTGCTAAATCCTGGCTGAGGCAGGTATAATGGGCTCCCTTCCAAAGCATACAGAATCTCTTTTCCAAAACCTTGTGAGCTCCCTACCTATACATCATTTTAAGGCATCAGACATGCTTCCAATGCAAAGACTATTCCAATAGACATCAACCTTATTCTGCCTTTAAAAAATACCTTGTTTCCAAACTTTTTTTCTGTCTATTTCTTACACAAATCTATCATATCGTATGGCATCAGAGGAATTGGTCTACTTATATGGTGCTTGGGTGTTGCCCAACGTGATCTCATGGGTATTCATATGTATTCATACGTGTATTGCATCAGAGACTTTGAATTCAGCACATTGATGTTTGGACAAGGGATGTGCTTCAGTGGTTGACTAATCAACTCGTTGTCCAACAACTTACTAGTGGATTATTGGGGTCGACTACTAGCATTAATATTTATAGTGGTGGTGGTGGTTTTAATGGGAGATGGAATTCTCCAAATATTTCAATGGCGCCACTTCTTGGAGATTGTTTTTGATTATAGCTTGCTGTGCTTAAAAATTTATAATATTCAGCACAGTAAAACCCTCTGCCAGAACTTGAGTCTTTAATGCTTTATGTTTAGTCTTGTATGCACTGCTGCAGTTACAGCCATTAAAGCACTGCATCAACAACACATTACAAGATGATCACTGTTTAACATTAAATCTTTTGCTATCTATAATTTTCCTGTATTTGTGAGGAGCCCTGGAGAGATTAAAGTATTTTGCTGATTCTGTGTGACACTGCTTAAATAAATAGCTGCATTTAGAAAAGTTAAACTGCTCAATGTCACAAACTTTATGTGAACTGTGCATGTATCTTGCAGTTCACTTCTTTTGAATCCTGAAACTCCCAAGCTAACTGTTTATATTGAAGCATATCATTCTGCGTTTTGGATGCGCATAAGCGGTTTATTTGTTGAATATCCGTAGTTAATTGCTGTGCTTAGTGTCTGGATATCCATCTGAAAAGTGTTGAGTCAGGTGAACATAATGGAGCCTAATTATACATTCCCCTTCTGTCACTCACTCGACATTGTGTCGATGTAGTGACACTAGAGGTCTCTCTTGAGAGCCTCGGTTACCTCTATCTTTGAGAAAAGGCCAATGAGAATTGGCAAACAGAATTTGCATGCCCCTCCCCCGGACATACGGGTATAAAATGAGGGAAGTGTGGGTTGGTTCAGACAGATTTTTCCTTCGGAGCTGAATGGTTGTGTTTCAGCGAGCTGAATAAATCCACTGCTGTTCCATTCACCTCTAACAAGAGCATATGCTGTTGGAGATACGGCGCAAATCATCGGCTTTTCTCTTCTCTGCACCCCAGTGCAGACTATGCCCCTGGGCGCTTCGACAGCCACCTAAAAGAGTTATTTCTTTAAAAGAGTATATTTCTCTAAAAGAGCAAAGCATTTGGATGTTGAAAGTCTTTTTAAAGATGCGTCTTTTTCAAGATGCCCTTCCGTCCTTGTGTTATTCCTGGATGTGGTTGTTACCTCTCCACTCTCAAATGGCCATGGGCGCTGCCTCACGTGTCTGGGCAGAGAACACACTGAGGCAGCGTTTGTGGATGGTTCATGTTCTCATTGTCTCTTTCGGACTCATTGTCAGACTCAGCTACGCGATTCAGTTCATCAAGCACCCACCCCGAGTCAGCGGCATACGCTTTACCTTTGTGCAGGGTGAAAACGCCTCCACCCTGAATGCAGAGATCGCAACCCTTCTGCGCAAGGATACGATATGGCCTGTCCCTTCAGCCGAGATGGAAAAGGGTTTCCTTACTTCATTTTACCCAAGAAAGGCAGTGGACCTGCGAGTTCTGAACCAGACCTTACACAGACTCCTGTTCAATATAATGACGCAGAAACGTATTCTGACATGCGTCTGGCATCATGATTGGTTCTTGATGGTAGACCTAAAAGATGTGTAATTTCACATCTCTATTACCCCATCATAGACCCTTTCTATGGTTTTCTTTCAAAGGCCAATTATACAAGGTCCTCCCCTTCGGCTGTCCCTGTCCCCTAGCGTCTTCACGAAAGTTGCAGAGGCAGCACTTGCCCCGTTAAGGGAAGTAGGCATTCGCATACTCAACTACCTTGATGACTGGCTAATCTTAGCATACTCTCGACATTTGCTCTGTGCACACAGGGACCTGGTGCTCACGCACCTCAACCGTATAGGGCTTCGGGTCATCCGGGAAAAGAGCAAGCTCTCCCCACTTCAGAGCATCTCTTTTCTCAGCATGGAGTTAGACTCAATGAGAGCACGCCTCCCAAGCGAGCAGGCGCATTCGGTTCTGAACTGCCTGAGTATGTTCAGACCAGGAACAGTGGTCCCACTGAATCAATTTCAGAGCCTCCTGGGGCATATGGCATCCTCAGTGATGGTTGCACCGCTCAGGTTGATGCATATGAGACCACTTCAGCACTGGCTTCAGATTCGAGTCCCGTGATGGGCATGGTGCCACAGCACAAACTGTGTGGCCCTCACCCCTTCCTGCCATCACTTATTCAGCCCTTGGACAGACCTCTGTTTTCTACAGGCAGGAGTCCCCCTACAGCAGGTGTCCAGACGCATCGTAGTTACTATGGATGCCTCCCAGTTGGGCTGGGAGGGCTGTCGCTGCACGCCACTCATATCCCAGGCAACCTAAATGCCACAGCGGACGTGCTGTCACAACAGGTAACAATTAGCGGAGAATGGAGACTCCACCCTCTTGTGGTCCAGCTGATTTGGACTCGGTTAGGCACGCAGCTGGCCCTGGGGGCTGCGCAAGAACACATGTCCCCCAGTGAGCCTACTTGCACAAGTCTTGTGCAAGGTCAGGGAGGATGAGGAACAAGTCATTCTCGTGGCCCCCTTCAGGCACACTTGGACTCGATTCTCAGATCTCACGCTCCTTGCAATAGCACCTCCTTGGCAAATTCCCCTGAGGAAGGACCTTCTTTCTCAGGGACGGGGCACCCTCTGGTATCTGTGCCCAGACCCCTGTAACCTCCACGTCTGGCCCTTGGATAGGATGTGGAAGATCTAAAATGGTACTTTTTCATCCTGTGTTTTGACAGGTTCGAACATGTAGAATTCAGTAATACGTTAACAACACCTGGCCGGGTGTATCGCTTGCATATAGCGCCTTTCCCCTCCCCTGAGGTGAAGAAATGCGTTCTACTCCCCCTGTTGGGTCCACAAGTCACGGACACTGGGTGCCCTTCCTCCCTAGCCCTCAGGCTCCAAACTCAGTGGAGGAAGTTCACAGCCAGACCCACCGCAGGCACCGACTTGCCTGTGCTGGAATAGGTGCTCCACAGGTTCTGATTATTCCAATATCTCCTGGGATGTATTTTCCACGGTACGGTCCCCCTGCCAGTGGACTCATATCTCCCTTGGGCAGAGCTCCCTCTGCGCCCCGGTCACTGTGTTTGTAGAGCTCCTCCCCATCGAGGCAGGACCTACCACCGCACCACTTCCATGTGTGGCTAGTAAGCCCATGTGACGTATTTGCCACATGCTAGTCTGCCCTGCTGGGTAGGATGTGGTGTCCGCGGGGTCTTTTCCCCCTGAAAGAATAGGATTCTGTTAGGATGCGTGTTATAGCATTAGATGCCCCCAGCCGTATCTTAACACTCTATGGAGAGAAAACATAGGAAGAGAAAAGGCAGCAACTGGCGTGTTCTGCTCCCAGGCTAGTTAAGATGCTTCCCTCCCTCAGGGATGTGGGGAATGACGTCTTTTGGGGTGTTGGGGAAGGTTACATGCAGTCTGATGCACCTGCTATTTTTGCACGCAGCAGCTTTCTTGCATCTTCATCAGCAGCCCACATAACACGTTCAGTGTTGTGCCATTTTTAGATAGCAACCTCTAGTGTCACTACATCGACACAATGTTGAGTGTGTGACAGAAGGGGAATGTCTCGGCTACTGTAGTAACCTCTGTTCCCTGATGTGTCCCTCTTGCCACAACACTTTACTAATCTGCTGAAATGGCCGGGACCTTACTCTCGGCTCCTCAGCTCAAAACCTGTCTGAACAGATGCACGCTTAATCCTATTATACCCGTATGTCTGGGGGAGGGGCATACAAATTCTGTTAGCCAATTCTCATTGGCCTTTTCTCAAAGATAGATGTAACCGAGGCTCCTAAAACCCAAAGATGGATGGGAAGGAAAGCAGGTCCAATCAGACCAGGAAGGATCCAGAGGCCAAGGAGGAGTTGGCAGATGATCAGGGAGGAGCCTGTGGATTATCAGGAGGCCTGGGAGGTGGCCACAGGGCCAGCACAAGTTCAGGAGGCCTGGGAGGCAGCCATAGGGCAGTTATTTGGACAGGAGGCCTAAGAGGCTGCGACAGGACCAGTTATGACGGAAGTCTCCAGGACCAATGAGGCTGGGGAGAATGTGGTCTCCATTGAAGGGAGCTCGGAGACCACTGGAGCCATAGTTTCATAAATTCCTCTAGGGCTGGAGCGGGCATGAAAGCTGGCGCTTGGGACAGATGGGGCTTGCAATACTGGCTCTGGGATAGATGAGGCTTCAAGAACTAGCTCGTTAGCTGTGGCAGGTGTGCACGTTGGCTTGTTGGCCGTGGAAGGCCTGGAGGAGGGAGCAGAGAGCAGAAGGTCTGTCCTTACAATTTCAGAGATAAAATCCTGAAGAGACAGACAAACACAGTCCAAAGGGACCAGTCTCCTCACCCAGTCACTGAGTCCCAACTAGAACATAGTTCTGAGCGATTTCACACACCAGTTCAATTGGATGGCCAGACTCCAGAATTTAAGGCAGTACTGAGCTGCAGAAGTGGACCCTTAGGATGATCTCTCAATTAATTCTGCTAGATCCATAATGAGGTCGGTTCTTCTGTTATGCTGCTAGGAAGGAGACAAGAGAGTGGGTATCCAACATAAAACACTAGAGCTAAAGGGAAATCAAACATGCTGTCTAAGAACATTACGTGCTAACATACAACAAACAGACAAGAATCGACAATGAGTGAATGAAACAAGAGGGTATTTATACACAAATGAATAAGGAGGGAACAGCTGTGGAAGTTGGAGGGCAACAATCTCTAGTTTACTCAGGATGTGCCAAAAATAAACATCCAGTGAGTTGCAGTTCTGCAGATGGAAATGCCTTGTTGATAAGAGAGATCAACGGAGAATGGCCAGACTGGTTCGAGCTGACAGAAAGCCTGCGGTAACTCAGATAACCACTCTGTACAATTGTTGTGAGCAGAATAGCATCTCAGAATGCACAACATGTCGAACCTTGAGGCGGATGGGCTACAATGGCAGAAAACCACATCAGGCACCTTTTTAGGACCATAGTGTTCCAAATAAAGTGCTCAGTGAGCATAGATATATAATATAAAGGATTTGTAAATATTTTAATGTTTCTAAAGCTATAAATATGTAACAAAATTGTTTTTACAAATCCTATATATTATAAATCTATAATATAAATTATAAATATTAAATAATATAAATATATTAGATGCTGTCAATACATCCATTTTGTACGTTTCAGCACCTACTGTATACAAACGCCAAAAATTCATGTTTAAATGTTATGTACAAATTTCTATGTATAATAATGAGATCAGGCTGACAGTCCCTGGTAGGGATGGGCGATATCACTTATATCACTTATCTTCTTTTCGATCTGATACCATTAATTTCAAGTCCAATATTGTATACCAATACTGACAGTTCTATTATATATGGGATAAAATGGGTAATTTAAAATATACATTTAGAGTATCATTTATTTTTATTTTTTTTTTACTTTTGTGAGTCTAATCTGAAAATTATTAGACTTCTGTTTTGTTTACCCTTACAAAAATGAACCATAGTTTCACTACAGTAACTATAGATGTAGACCACACATTTAACCATGGTTACTACTACAATATTATTTTAGTAAAACCATGGTTAACTATTTTTTGTATTACTTATTAACAACAATTACTCACAATTACTCAACTACACTTACTATACTACAATTATAAGAAATAAGAAATGTCACCTTTAGATATGTTGTTATTTTAATGTGAATTTATTCCAGAAGCAGTGGTGTATCAGTGTCTGAAGAGGTGGACATACTGTGAATTTATGAAAGAGAATCTCTGTACACTTTAATATATATATATATATATATACACAAACACACAATTCACTCGACAGTGCTGCGGCATCGTGTTTGTAGATTGAAAAAGTTCAGTTTAAAAAACTACTGTTGTTCTGGCGGCCATATGTATCATCACTTATTTCAGGTATGCATACACAAAATCCTAAGAAAGATAGGTGGGCATATGGTGTATGCCCTAGACTACACTACTGCCCAGAAGCTGTTTCTCTGATTTTCTATAATTACCTCCACAAAGGCACTGATCCCTCTTGTTTGAATGAGCCTTGTGACTGCGGAAGCACTTGTGTCTTTCAGCATGCATAAGATGAACAGAAGAAGAAATAGTTCCTATACTGCACAAGTATTTGCTAATGTAGCCTAATCCTTTTTCTTTCACTTTGAAGCTTATGATTATTGTTCATGTTAACAGATTCTAAATAATAATATCCTTAGTTAAAAAATACAACATCAGTAATGGAAGTATTGATACTTTAGGATTGATCTGCCCATCCCTAGTCCCTGGTCAGCATTAAATGACGGTGTATGGTACAAGTTGTGTAATGATTGTTTTTAAAAAGAGGGTCAGTAAACAGGGACAGGATACATTTTATTTTTGGATAAAATGGATAAATTAGCTGTTTAATCAGACAAATTGTCCACATGGATTCATCATTGTAGGAAAGTCTTCATTCAGTAATCTAGGCTTTTACCCCCCTCGTGATGCTGTTTAATCAAGTTGTATAGATCTTCAGCCTGAAGTTTTGGCCTTCTGCTGTCACTCTACTTTTATTGTCTGGCTGTGTTTTTCCTATGTGATAAAAATCTGGTACCTTGGAAGCGTATGCAAGTTTATTACATAACAGGCGCTCAGCATGTCTTTGTCTAATGCACAGGAAACATTGTCTGCACACCTAAAAATGAGGTTATTGTGTTACTGAAACTGTAATAGACTCTTGTAATTCAGAGAGGGTACTCTTGAGGTCTATTAGCACCAGTCAGTCTTACGTAAATGCTGGAACCAAACAAAGGATCATCAATATAACAATACTTCTAAATAAACAATGGAATGCTTCGGTGCTCAGGCACGACATTCTGTAACCTTGGTTCCCACACCTCAACTCTAGGAGCTCAAAAAGACACATCATTTCCACTGATCATGGAAAGTTACATATTTCGGTGAGACTTTCGTATGATGACAGCTTCCTGTTTGAGTAAGGGATGTGCTAATTTCCCAGAGTTCCTGCAGCGTCTATATATTTTTTAGACTGAAAAAGACATGTGCACAGATGGTGTCTCGTGTCTTGCCCTCATTTGTCACATTGGCACATCCTGGCCTTTGATAATGGCAGGTATTTATTGGTTTGTTTTAGCAGGGGGAACACAGGAAAGAACAGTAGCCGTCTCGCTGTCTTTCCCTCTCATGCTTTCTTTCTTGTACAATGTTAGAGGGCAAATGACCAACTCGTTTTTAATGTTACAAGTTCAACAGCCCTCTTAGATTCTCAGAACCCTCATGTCACGTTGGCATAAGTGATTGAGATGTCTGTTAAAAATAGCCAGGAAGACCTTGGCCTAACGTCTCTGCTTTTGCTCTGTGGAGATCAGTGTCAGGGAGTAACTAACTAAAAGTAGTGACAATACTAACATAAATACATTTTTCAATAATGTGACAGTAGCTCTGCTTTTTTCAAAGTAGTGTTGCTTATCCAGTAATAAACTTCCCTTTCCAATGAGTAGTAAATATTGATAATTTTGTAACCAGTTTTGGAGAGTAATTAACTACAAGTAGCAACAATACTAACTTAACTAGATTTTCCAGTGAAAGTAGTTCAGCTGGTTTCAATAAAGAATAACTTTTCTAGAAACAAGCTGCTTTTTCAAATAAGTAGCAGTGGAGTGCTAAGCGCAGCATAAAATGCACTCACCTAAACTGTCCTCTTTCTCAAATGTAGCATTGGAAGGTCTAAATCATTTTAGTAAATTTTGTTAATTCAAAAGCAGTCAACAAGCTTGTTTTTATTAAATTATAAATTATATCTTAAAAGATATAGCCCACTGAAGTAGCTTCAATGCAGTTAGCTACTTGCTTGTAGTATAACAAACTATTTAGCTAACCTGTAGCTTAACTACTTTAAATCATGAGTAGCTTGAAGCTTGATAAACTAAAATTTCAAAGTAGCTTATATTGCACTCACAGCTTAACATTGCTGAGGGAACTACATCCACATCAATATGGATACATTTGAATATGGCGTTATTGTTTTTGAAACACTTTCCGTCCACACTGCCATTTACAAGAATTTTTCACACTGAAACATATGAACACTCTTAAATCCCCTGACTGCGCATGCCAAAAAAAAATCACAGTTCCATGTACAGTCTGAAACGCTCATGTTCCGTTGCGGATAGCAATTCTGAGAAAACTTCCCATTCCCTTTGAAAGAATGCAGTGTGAAACTTGTTCAAAGTAACATTTATCTTTAACAATGCTATCAAAGTGAATATCACACACAACATTGCTGCTATAACATGGGCTGCCATCTTAATTGTTTTGGGTTCTCTTACGAACATCGCTTGTTCATGGCAAAATTGCTGCAAACTTGCTGCAAATTCGCCACTGATAATTTTCACATGCAAATGAGATTTGTGGAAAAATTATGGCATATTCTTTATTGTTGCCAAATTTTTGCCAGAGGTTCACCACTACAGGCGAAGAGCTGCAAACATCTGGCAAACGTTTGCAGTGAATCAAAAGCTCATTTGTATGTAGAAATAACGAGTTTACAAGTTTGATTTATTGTAAGGGTTGAATGGATCACATGACTGCATCACATGACAACAAATACATCATCATTTACAGATATCTCCATTTCACCTGTCCACACTTCAGCACGAAGACTGTCAGTTTATGCTAAATTATGTATACTAAATTCAAACAAAAAACGTATTTGTGAGCATGGTCTAAATTATATTCTCTCTCCCAAATTAAGCATTGGGAAGTTATTTTAGTTAATCAGTTTGGTTGGACAGTTGGGTAAAAAAAAACAAAAAACACTTATTTCATCATGATAATTTAGAAGCTTGTAGTGCAGCTGTTTTTTCAAAAGTGTACCTTGACTGTAGTTGAACTTTAAATGATTGTAGATTGACAAGCTACAATTCCAAAGTGGCTTCGCCAGCACTGGTGGATATGAGCAGCATTTGTTTGTCTCGGTACTATTTCATCATTACTGCTGTGTGTCTGTATGACATCCATTAGCATAAGAATTAGTCTGCATTTAGGAGACAGGATGGAACATCTGTGTTGATGTGAATTAATTGAAATCCTGAATGCTTGCAGCAGTGCTAATTCGCTGCCTTACTAACAGCATAAGGTGAACATTTTTTTTTTGTTTGTTTTTTTTTTGCTATTTAGAGATGTCTGTTCTTTTCCACTAATTAAGAAACAAACAAAGAAGCGATGCTGCAGAATTATTATCAGCTAATTTCCCACCATCACCATGTGCTGCATTTTAAGTGCCTTTGTTTGCTGACTGTCTTTAAATTGCCATTACACAATAGCTAGGCTTTTTTGTAAATAGAGATTCAGCTAAGCTATCCCAAAGGTCAAAATGTCACCAGTCCCACAATTTACAGTAAATGCCAAGCCTGTTCTGTGCCAGAGTTCTGGATAAGGTTGGCGTGTTGGTGCGATCTCATTTGTATGGGGCTTAATGGGCATGTGGGTGTCAGCTAAAGGGACCTGACTCTTACCTACATGTGCATTAGGCAGCTACTGATCTGTAGCGGCTCTCCGGTGGGGTACACTCACGAGCGAGTCTGCTTTATGCTGTGATCTATTGCCACGTTTAACTGCGGTGATCTATCGCACGGAACTGGCAGTAACGGATGAGCCGGCCGAGCTGGAAAAACTCCCTCATTTGTCTCTGTCGCAGCAGCTGAAGGAGAGGAGACACTAATGCAGGCCGACGGCACAGAGAAGGGATATAATTATGTGTCTGTGCCTCCCCAAGTGGTCGCTGGGTACCCAGGCATATTAGACGTAATAAAGACAGGTTTACCTCTTCAAATCCCCACAGGAGGCAGCGTTCATAAACTCCTTGTGCTGTTCATGTGTTCCCTAACCCCTTTGAATAAAATTGGAAGGGTTAGGACTTTTCTCGTACCAAACTGTTTTACAAGACAAATTTGCAGTAGATAAAGGACGTATGTATGTATGCATGTCGTTAAGTGGGTAGTTAGATGGTTGGTTGGTCAGATAGTTGTTGGTTGGTTAGTTCGTTTTTTAGATAGGTAAGTATATTGTTAGGTGGGTAATTGTTTGTTTGTTTGTTTGTTTGTTTGATTGGCTAGTTAGTTAGTTAGTAAAATACGTTTGTCATTAAATGGATAGTTAGATGGTTTGTTAGTTAGTTTAGTAGGTATGTATGTTGTTAGGTGGCTAAATATACATTTGGATGGCTAGACAGTTAGTTAGTTATGTATGTCTGTCATTAAGTGAGTAGTTATATGGTTTGTTGGTTAGTTAGTTTAGTAGGTAGGTATGTTGTTAGAGGGTTAATTAGATGTTTGGTTTGCGAGACAATTAATTAGTTAGTTAGTTAGTTAGTTAGTTAGTTAGTTAGTTAGTTAGTGGGTAATTATTTAGATAGTTAAGTAGGTAGGTATGTCTGTCGTTAAGTGGGTAGTTAGATGGTTGGTTTGTTGTTTAGTTAGTTTAGAAGGTAGGTTTTTACCTATGTTGTTAGGTGGTTAATTAGATGGTTAGTTAGTTAGTTAGTTAGTTAGTTAGTTAGTTAGTTAGTTAGTTAGTGGGTAATTAATTGGATAGTTAAGTAGGTAGGTATTTCTGTCGTTAAGTGGGTAGTTAGATGGTTGGTTGGTTGTTTAGTTAGTTTAGAAAGTAGGTATGTACCTATGTTGTTAGATGGTTAATTAGATGTTTGGTTAGATAGTTAAGTATGTTAGTCATTAAATTGGTAGTTAGATGATTAGTTAGTTTAGTAGGTAGGTATGTTGTTAGGTGGGTAGATATTTAATTAGTTAGTTAGGTATGTCTTATGTTAATTAGGTACTTAGTGGGTAATTACTTAGTTGAGTAGGTAGGTATGTCTGTCACTAAGTGGGTAATTAGATGGTTGGTTGGTAGGTATGTTGTTTGCTGGGTAATTAGTTAGTTAGTTAGTTAGTTAGTTAGTTAGTTATGTCTTCTGTTAAGTGGGTAGTTAAATGGTAGGATAATAAATTAGTTTTCTAGGTAGTTAGGTATGTTGTTAGGTAGGTAATTAGTTAGTTAGTTAGTTAGTTAGTTAGTTAGTTAGTTAGTTAGTTAGTTAGTTAGTTAGTTAAATAGGTAGGTAGTCTGTCGCTAAGTGGGTAGTTATTTTGTTGGTTAGTTAATTTAAAGGTTGGTAGGTATATTGTTAGGTTGGTAGTTAGTTAAGTCGGTAAGTATGTCTGTTGATAAGTGGGTAGTTAGGTTGTGTAAGGTATGTCATTAGGTGGGTAAACAATAAACATTTTATATTGTTTATGCAGTAAGCATTACATTAAATAGACACAATTATTAACAAAAAGTATAAAGAATATAAAAAAGCTAAACATTACACAGTTTACGCAATTGTTGGTTTGATAAGAAATAATCTGTCAAGAACAGAAATATAAATGTTGTGTACATTTCAAACCTAATTACCAGGAAAATAAGTGTAAATATTTCTGGATTATAGTCCTTTGAGGAAATCTGTAATATGGTTTCTTCAGGAGAAGTATCATAAGAATTCTCCATGGTGTGAATGCTGGCCTTAACATTTTTAACCAACATTTAAGTGTGCAGAAAAATACATCTATACACACACACACACACATACACTTTACCTTATGTTGACCCTAAATAGTTTACTCAGTGGAGTCTGAAAGTCTTGTACTACCAGTGAAAATATAATTACATTTTTTTTCAAGAATTCTACAATTTTTTTTATATTTGGTATGTACTTATTTTACTCTAATGACAACATGACAATCCTTGCGCAAAATCTGATGATCCAGGTTATCCAGCGTGATTTAATAATATTTTTTTCAAGACAATCTTGTGTGCTTAAATATTTCTTAACTTTATCTTGTATCTATTCTTTAAAATTACTTTCAAAATCATAAATCTTTCCATTAAATTTTAGGTTTAAACAAGAAAAAAAAAAGACTTTCAATGAAATCTCAGACTTTTGGACAAGCCATATAACCCTGAAGCTCAAGATTTGTTGCCTACTGAAGCTAAGCAGGGCTGAGCCTGGTCAGTACCTAGATGGGAGACCTCCTGTGGAAAGTCAGCATGGGGTGCTCAACCTGCAATCTGTGTAGGTCCTAATGCCCCAGTGTAGTGATGGGGTCACTATACTGTAAAAAGGCACCATCCTTCAGATGAGATTTTAAACTGAAGTCCTGACTCTCTGTGGTCATTAAAAATCCCAGGACACTTCTCGAAAAAAGTAGGGGTATAACCCTGGTGTCCTGGCCATATTCCCCCATTGGCCCTTATCAATCATGGCTTCCTAATAATCCCCGTTAATTAATTAGATCTATCACTCTACTCACTCCTCTCTACAAATAGCTAGTGGTGGTGAGTGTACTGGTGCACTATGGTTGCTGTTGCATCATCCAGGTGGACTCTGCACACTGGTGGTGTTTGAGGAGAATCACTTGTTCACTGTGTAAAGCACTATGAATGTAGAGTCAGAAAAGCGATTATATAAATGTAACAATCATTCATTAATTCATAAATGGACATACAAATGTATTGTAGAATACATATTTTGGTGAAATACACACATGGTGTCAGTTACATAGTCTACCCTGATTTTGTTTCCAATTTCTGTCATAAACTGGAAATGCTCCAAACAGAAGGTATGAAATTCTTCAAGACGGAGGCTGTAATTGTCGTATCAGAGAGCCCTTTACAGAGATCACAGAATGAGAGTGACATCACATACTCAGGGATGCTTTGAAGTATCAGCTGACCACTTGTAGCACGTCTTTACACTTCACTTTCTTTCAGCCACTACAGGCCCGAGACAGAGATGAAGGGCCTGTTATGTCAATTAACCAACTTGCGTTTGGCTGCAATTCAAGGTTGCACGGGAGGAGTATAACCACTCGAAGGGAAGGCTAGTGGTTAGAATGGTGGAGTTATTTATGTCACCAAGTATTTCCCCAACAACTGCTGCAGACCATATGCGATCGCGAGCAACCCAGAGCTCATCACGCAGAGCAGCAGACTGGGAGAGATTATACCTTCAGTCCTGAAAATGATTTGATGGATGGAGCTTTCCCAATTTCACATCTATCTTCTGGCTCTGTGGTGCACTGAAGGTCTTGTGCAAACACAATTGGCTATAACAAACAGGAAGGCCCTGCTGTTTTATGGGGATGAGGTAGTGAGTGTATCACACACACACATGCGGCTATCCTTATGAGGACTCTCCATAGACATAATGATTTTTATACTGTACGAACTATAGATTATATCCCCTTAAACCTAACCCCCACAAGAAACTTTTTGCATTTTAACATTTTCCAAAAAACTGTATGTTTGTATGTTTTTTGTTTGTTATGTATGTTTTTTAAGTGATTTGTATTATGGGAACACTAGAAATGTCCTCATAAACCACATTTGTAATATAATACCTTTGTAATTACCAGTTTGTAACCTAAAAAGGAATGTCCTCGTAAACCACTTAAACCTGTCCACACACACAGAGTGAGAGAGAGAGAGAGAGAGAGAGAGAGAGAGAGAGAGAGAGAGAGAGAGAGAGAGAGCATGGGCGAGAATAAAATCTGTCAAAGTACAGTTGGCACATTATTCTTTATCAGCGTATACAATGTCAATTTCCCTTTTTTAAGTAATGGATTAGATAACGTATTCAAATTAATGAAGTTGAAGTTCATTTAACCCTCTTGTTGTGATTATACTTAATGTACATTCTTAATGTTTGGGGTGGTAGAGACCCCAGTGATGTATATAACATGTATACAGTGAGTAAAAATAATAATACTATTTTAACCTCTTATTTTCTCTTTTAAACTGATTTAATGTGTTCCTCTGACATATTAGTCAACATCCAGTAAGCCTATTAAGGCTTTATCCCTGTGTTGTATTGCAAAATATTCATGCAATATGTTGTCCAATATTGTAAGGTTGTCTATTCATTTGACACCAACTAAAACATATAGCAGAAAAATACAGTTAAATAAATCCAAAAAGACAACTGGCAGGAATCCACTGCTATGATATGTACCAATAACAAAATGTTAATATGTGAAAATTATTTGTATTTATTCATGTTTTATATCTGGGGATCACCCCCACCCCCCTAAAAAATGTAGATTTTAATGGAGGACATTTGAAGCATGTTATTAAGTTTTCCATTTTCACCAGTTCTCAAAAGATTATTAAAACTTCTGAAGTATAAACCTTATATTACATTTTTAAGTATGTTTTTCAAACTACTAAAATGGCTTTGGGATGTCTTTGCCACAACCAGAACATGAGCGTTAATTAGCTGAAAAACAAAATGGTACAATAGCAGCCACAATGCACAACCAGTCCAGACCCGATTATGCATAAAGAATGGTGAAGACTGTACTGTTTCCCAGATGGATCCCATAAATAGAGTCCAATTGGAAATGGCAGATAAACGGCATTGTCAGAGAGGACAAAAAGACAATTTTTCAAAACATCCCAGAGAAACAGACCCAACCAAACCTTCATTGCCTCTCTGGTTTTGGACTGGAAACAGAAACTATTCACTCCCTGGAAGTAAGTAATCTTATGAAGGAAAAAGTGCTTGTCCCCCGTGGAACATTCCTCACTGAACATGGGAGGGGACTGCAGAAACAGGAAAAAGAAAGAGTGTGTGAAACCTGTAGATTACATAGATTAGTAATCTTCTATCTATCCATCCATCCATCCAGAATAAATGGGAGTAGGTTTAAATGCAGAATCCAATTTGCTCTCATCACTGATTACTTTAATGGGAATAGTTGGAGCTAGTGGTCAACCAGTATTTTCAATGGCTGATGCTGATGTATGGAAAGCAGGATAGGATATGTCCGATATAAATGCCGATATAAAAAATACATTTTAACAACAGAAAATCAAATGTACACAAAATTTCCTAAAAGAAAAACAAACTAGGCAAACTGAGCTGGAGATTAGTAATCAGAAAAAATGCAATGAAAGCAATGAAATGAAAGTGAAAATCTGGGAAAGTTCTAGCCCCTTGGTCCTGCCATAACTTTTTTGACAGTGTCCCTGTCGCCTATAAATATCAGAAATAGGCTAACACTCAAACACATTCACAGACAGCAGTCCCTGTGTGAGTGTGTGCATGTGTGTATCCTAGGGGCCCGGGGTCACTGTACGCACACACAGAATTAGCCTTCAGCTTTATACGGCCTGCTCTCAGGTAATGAGTCATGTGCAATGAGAAACACAAATTCACCCAATCATTCTGCTGAAGGCAGCTGCTAACTTCCCACCAATATTTACTGCTTCACGTTTTGAAGCATGTGTGTTTTGCTATGCTCACTTCATCCTTTTAAGAGCTGTGGATTTGCTTTTGGTGGAGAGAAAGATAAATAATTGGAGATGACAGTGCTTAAGGAGGATCTAAATCTCTACAGTAAATTTGTCAGAAAACAAGGCTTTTAACTCAAGGCTGTGGGCTCATTGGGTGGATAAGAAAAAGAAGAACCAATGAACTTCAGTAAGAATGGCGGTTCTATGTAAAATTAAAATTTAGAGCAGTTGGTTTTGTCATCAATAATGCAATTAATTGACCAAATACCATTACATGATGAGAGTGGTTCAAAACTCACTGCCAGAGCAAAGGTGTTAAGAGTGGAATTTAGCACATTGCTATTTGGTTGCAGCAGTGTAAATGATGGTTGCTATGGAATTGCTAGATGTTGACTAGGGTGTTCTGGGTGGTTGCTGTGTAGTGGTGGTATACTGACCAAACTAAAAAGAGTCAACCTCAATGCTCAGGCTCTTCCTTCAATGTAAGTGTAAGGAATGTTTGACTTTTTTCTGTAGGACAAAGTATAAATCAAAGTTAAATACTTAAGTATATACAGTATATATTACGAAGGCTGTTGCTAGGTAGGACGTGCACTTTGTAGGCAGTGGTATACATAGTGTTCTCAAATTAGAATTAGCTTATTTAAACAAAATGGGCCTTGTCCCAACTGGCACCCTACACCCTTGCTGTCCTCCTCAGGAGACCATTAGTGTGTTGTTCTTCTTGTGTTAAGAAAAAGTAAAGTCATACAGGGTTATAACAACACAGGAGTGAGTAAACAATGAATACATTTTCATTTTTGGGTAAACTACCTTTAATGGTACATGCAGGTGCTTAAAACAGTCAAATGCATAGAAAGGAAAACATATGTCTCACGTAGCACATTAGATCAAATATCTTTGTATTTATATATGCACAGCCACATTTAAGGTCTATATGTCACTGGTAGACTGAACGTTGCTATTTAAATAAATATAATTAATCTTGCAAGCTACAGTTATGCGCAGGAACATACTGTCTTGTGTCTTAATACTTTAGACACTCACAATAATACTAAAATCCTCTTTGTAACAACTTTACCCAAGGTTTGGTTTTAAGTTACTTACTTTTCTGAACCCAAAACTTTTTTTTTTTTAAATAGTTATACACATCACATTAAAAAGTAATAGCTGGGCTTAGCCGAGGGGTACATTGAGGGTGCAAATGAGATCTTGAACTCTCTACAGTCTTGTGGACTTTGCAGGGCAAATAAAGACCATTCAAGGACGTCCACATCAAGTGTTCCATTGGATACAGGGCCATGGTCTTATTTGCGCAAAACGAAACAACGTATCATGGTTGCTATGACCGTAAGCATCGCTCTCAACCAGGGGAGCATTTCCCAAAAGCATCGTTAAGGCCTCGGCGCACTTCATACGATATCACAGAACAAATGGGTGGTACATAATTTAGAACAACATCTTGCCAAAAACAAAGGTGTTTTTGAGGAAAACTTCAGACTGGCTGCTAAACACCTTACTGCCATTATACAACATCATCGGTAAGAATAACCTGGAGCTTTGCCTACGTTGAGGTTAACAGCTAATTCCCATCAGTCAACTAAGATCAGTCAACATGAACACACCGGCATGCAGAGTTAATAGCTGTATAATGGTTCACATTAGAGATATTTTACTCAAACATGTCATGCAATTTAATTGTTTAATTAGTCTACTAAAGGAATCAGATCTACTCAAATACTCTTAAGTGGCCATTAACTCAGTTGATGGATTTGCTGCTTCACTCATGTGCCATCTGCAGCCGAAAGCCAATCACATATCTGCCTAAAGTAAGATATGCATATCATCATTCTTTTGCTGTATTCTGCCCTGTAACACTTTCATACACCCATCTTTGCAATAGTATCAGTGTCATCATAAATTACAACAGAGGATTACCAGCACATATCATGGCAGTGCTAGCGTGTTAGCACATTAGAGCAGTGAATGCAGAATGTAAGCATGAGAAATTATACATTATCTACTGCATATATTTACTTTAAGGCTACACTATGTAAGAGTTTTTGGTTAAAATGAACAAATTGCCATTATTGATTGAGTACATAAACAATCAGTGTTCAAAACAATGTTTTACCTTACCCCGATTCACAACGGTAAGCCTATAAAAATGATTTGTATTTTGAGCTGTTGGGTTTGATTTGGCATGAAATCGCTGGCTTATGGCGTTCATCCTTGCGGCATTATGTCATGTCACGTAAGCACAGGAAAGAAGTCCCGGCTGTCTCGTTTTCCGGCTGGAGAATTGTATGCATCTGCTCTGTTTTTCCATTGTTTTCCTATGTAAACACACAGTGGTCATACATCCTTGACTGCTGCACGTTGTCTCGCTGTCTGCACCAAGAAATGTTTCAGTGCTTGATAAACGGCAATGTTTTTTTTCCCTTCTGCTCTAGTGTGCTGAGGGGCCGCCATGCCTTGTATGTTTACTGTTATTGTTACGAATGTTGCCTACAATGCATAAAATACAGCCTTTTGCAGCATGGTGAACAATACACTGCAGTGTCAGAATATAATCTCCAGATGCAAGTAAAATAAATAAAACAGAAATATATTACATATACATATTATCACAACAAATCCTCAAAGTAATAATAAGTAAGTAAGTATCATATTATAATGACACACTGGACAACAATGAATAATTGTTGAGTTATAATAATAATAAATAACAACTGAATTCCAAAATTGTAGTGAGTGAAGTAGTAGATTTTGCACACTGAATTCATTAAAAATCAGTGTTTTGTAAAAAATATATGTAGGTTAGTATTGCTTTTTTTCAATGTATTGTCAAAAAACCTGGAAAACATGCATTAATTATCGTGAACTAGAATATTATTTAATTAAAAATGTTGAATGTCGTTTGCTTGGGGCCTCAGAAATCATAAACCCGCCTCTGGTAGTAACTGAGGCAGGACAATATAGTATAAAATTAATAAAGTGTTCTACTGAACTCGTATCAGCCATATCACAAGTTTAACCTCTTAAATTGAAAATTGCAGAACAATTCAAACATTAATAAATCACTTGAATAATCATATTAAGATCTACTGGAGGTGGCTGAGGAGAGTCCCCTGTTCTCTATTTAAAAGAGCTTTGAGTGTAGGGTCAGAAATGCAATTTAAGTGTAAAAATTCATTCAGATATGTGTAAGAGTGTTGTGTGTGTTTGTCAAAGCAAGTAATCAAATGTTTAATCGTATAACATAAAATCAACATGAAAATAGCACTTTATGACTCCAGCTAACACCAAATCATTCCATCACCAAAATGATTCAATGATTTGGTGTTTCCCATAACCATAGTTCCAACAAATATTTCCAAACAGCATCGCAAAGTTGTGTGGTTGGAACTGCTCTCCACCTGTGGTTAGAAGCAGAGTTCCTTTTTAGTTTGTTTGACTTTGCTCTGGCCTCTATATCTTTATTGCATTTATATCTTTCATTCTGTCAAGACTTTTACCACGTTCACATGCAATTAAGGAAACATCTTACTCTGAGGTTTTGCAGAGAACGACATTCTGAAACGTTATGTAAACGTGAATGCAGCTTTTCTCACATTATTTAAGGGATTAAAGTCTGTCAAGAGAAAGCGCTTTAATGCACAAGGTTTCTGTTGGAGAACATAGTTTACAGTATGTGTACATGTTCACGCACAAGTAAAGTTCTTAGATGTGACGGAGGAGTGCAGATATGCATATGTGCTAAGTTCATCCGGGGAATCCCTAAGTTTGATGTAGAGGGAAACCCCACTACTGCAGCGCAATGCATTTGTTACATTACATAGTGAACGCTGCTTTTGTGTCTTCAAATGTCATTATGGTTTAAATAAGAAATTTTATTAAGATATCAATTTAATTTCCACGTAAGTTATTAATCCTCACTCAGCATAATGTAAAAAATGACAGCTCTATAATGTTGAACCAACTTGGTTCGAACGATGGATGTGCGACATGGATGCATTGTACTCTGGTGGTTAAGTAGTGTTACGTCATTGTACGAGAAACACACCTATGCATGAATGAGTGAGAATAAAATCTCTGCTGTAAACTTTAGGAGAGTAAAATGATGTAGAGTGAGAAAAAAAAGTAAAATAGCTTCACTATATTTAATTTATAATACTTTATTTTACATTTTATTTAGGAGTAAAGACCTGAGTGACTTTGACAAGGACCAAATTGTTATGGCCAGATGACTGAGTCAGAGCATCTCTCAACAGCAAGACTTTTGGGGTGCTCCCGGTCAGCAGTGGTGGGTACCTACCGGCATTGATCTGAGGAGGGACAAACCACAAACTGGCAAAAGGGTGTTGGGCACCCAAGGCTCATCTATGCATGAGGGCATTGAAGGCTATCCCATCTGGTCCGAACCGACAGAAGGTCTACTGTGGCACAACTCACAGAAAATTTTAATGATGTTACCGGAGGAATGTGTACATCCTGCTGTATATGGGACTGTGTAGCCGCAGACTGGTCAGAGTGCCCATGATGACCCCTGTCCACCATTGTAAGTGCCTACAATGGGCATGTGAGCACCAGAACTGGACCTTAGAGCAGTGGATGTAGATCACCTTGTCCGATGAGTCCCATTTTAATTTAAATCACGTAGATGGCTGTGTATGTGGATGCACTATGGGAAGATGACAAGCCGGTGGAGGGAGTGTGATGCTCTGGTAAGTGTTCTACTGGGGAAACCATGGATCCGGCCATTCATGTGGATGGCAATTTGACACGAGCCACCTACCTAAACATCATTACAGACCAGGTACACCCCTTCATGGCAATGGTATTCCTTGATGGCAGTGGCCTCTTTCAGCAGGATAATGTGTCCCACCACACTGCACACATTGTTCAGGAATGGTTTGAGGAGCATAATGAATAGTTCAAGGTGTTGCCCTGGACTCAAATCTGATCCACATCGGCTTCACCTCACACTTACAGGACTTGAAGAATCTGCTGCTAATGTCTTGGTGCCAGATACCACAGGACACATTCATGGGTCTTGTCTAGGTGCTGTTTTGGTGGCATGCGCAGGACCAACAGCATATTAAACAGGTGGTCATAATGTTTTGGCTCATCAGTGTATAATGATAGTGAAAATTTACTTTTGGAGGATAGAATGGGCAAAATTTATTCTACTTTAGAAGGGGTTTGAACTAGTCGTTTGAAACCAACATACCTAATGCTTTTGGGGTTGTATTATTACTGATGTTTAAAGGATTATCACTGAATTAAAGAATCAAACCTTTATCCAAAACTGCTGTGTTTGTTATTTTGTCTCAAACTGATTAGCATTAACAACAGTTTATAAAGAAAATTAGCAGGGTGAATCTTGTAAAAAAAAAAAAATTTTTTTTTTTTGCAAGAAAGCCTTAAAAAAAAGTCTAATTAAAGAAAGCGTTCTATTAATTAACAGATAGCCTGTATAATCTGAACCAAGAAAGAAATAGGAAAGAACATTTTCAGAAGCGATATGATAAGTGAGAAACAGATCAATATTTCAGTCCTTTTTTTATTGACTATTTTCAGATGTGAAAGTGGAGATTTAGAGTAAGTGAGAGAATGTTCATTTTTGGGTGAACTGTCCCTTTAAGTTTTCTTATTCCAGTGCCATAGCTCTTTTGTTTTATACTTAAAAAAAAAATCATGTTTTATGGTCTTAACATGAAAATGAAACTACAGCCTGTATTGTAGTCCAAAATCTCTTCTTAGCAACAACAGCATTCCTATAACCACTCTTAAAGTCTTTTAACTCCACCTAAATCTCAGAAACAGGACAGTTGTGTGTGTTAATAAACTCCCTGCTCACCCATTGTGAACGTATCACCGTGTACTCAGCAGAGCCGAGTCTGATCCACACGTCTCCCACAATACGGTGGCCAAGATTAAACGGTATGGAAACGAACAGGGACAAAAGCCCATCAGCGTGTCACGGAGGCAGCTGTTATTGTATCTATATGTATTGAACAGCAAAGCCGTCAGGACTGCTGGCACACTCATTCATCACAAACAAAGCGGGCTCAGTCACAATACTGAATACATCAGTAGCACTGCTCTCTGACAACCAGGACACCAAAAGCAGGCCAGTGGAGGAACATTCAGATGTTTTAACCTTTCTATTCTTTCTACATCTTTTCTCTTTTTCTCTCTCCTATTCATTGTGTCTTTCTCGCTCTCCACCTCTCATTCTTTCTTTGAAAGCATCGCCTTGCTCCACTCAATATCACTTTTAAAAATGAGTGTTCCTTAAAGGTTCTTTAATGAAATTAATCGTTCAATTTAGAACTATATCTACCTTAAGAATCCTTTAATGCTGAAGTGGTTCTTTGTGTTTGTATTGCTGATCTCTAATCCTGCACAAGGCTCTTGTTCTTTATGAATCATATAACAATTCTATTTAGCACCAGGGTTCTGCTATTATTACAAGCCATTTAGAAGCATTTTTCTACATTTCAAATTTTTCACTTTTAGAACATTAATGTAATTGTTTCACTTAGAACTCATGACTGAAGTTTCAATGAGCATTTGAACAAACAATATAATATTCTTTTTGTCAGAAGATCTGCATTCCTTCAAGGTTTTTGTTCCATGTTATTGTACTTACATATTGTACATTTGACTGATCCAGTCACAATGGAGATTAATTTGTTTATGAAATGTGACTGAAGTGGTTATGTTGAATGAACATTATCTTAAACCTTGTGCGTCAATAAAAAAAAGTTACTCAGAGGTCCTTCGAGGACAAAAATGTCCACATCAAAAAACTGCCATTATATTTTAATATTATTTCCACATTTAATTAGTAAACATTAACCAACATCAGTCCTGATCATAATAACCAAATATTCATTCATTTTCAGGATTTTAACCCTTTAAAAGCCAGTTTGTTTACATAATGCCTCTGTTGTTAATATATATATATATATATATATATATTCCATATACTAAATTCTAAGGGAATTTGGGGAGTTTTATCACAGTCTGGGATGTGTCAATGATTAGCAAAAACATTGATATTGATGCATTATTATTTTTTGCGCAGTGTCAGAGTAAACAAAACAAAAAACAATCTCACACTCAGGACCTTAAAGGACAAAAATGTTTGCGTCAAAAAACTGCCATAAAAATATTACACACAAACACACATACACATACACAATACACAGTTACAAAATACACTCTGACATCTATACCAACACACACACAAAATTTTAGCAATTTCATTTATTCAATTGGCCTGCAGTGCTCTATAATACAGCAAACAGAAAATAGGGGAAAAGTATGTATTTGCTCCACAGGATAAACATTTGAAAAACAGTGCCATCTGGTGGAAGACATAAAAATAAATATTTTTAAGACAGTGCTTCGGAATAAAAGCTTAATATCATATGATTCATAATTGTATTTTTTAATGGCACTGGGATCAAATATTGCAGTTTTAATGGGGACATTTTTGTCCTGAAGGTCCTGAGTGTAACTGTTTTGTGTACACAGTGTATTATAGATGTATTATTGGAACTGAGGTTGAAATATCAAAATTCCCCCCAAAATACACACATTTGGCAAAATGTATGCCTTTGGCATTAACCAAGCCAAAAAACAATAATAAAAAGATAAAAATGTCCCAAAGGTTGCACAAGGGTTGATTTTGTTCCACAAAAAAAAAAAAAAAAAAAAAAAAAAGGTATTTGCATAAGATGACAAATGTTATCCAATAACTATTACCCCTATATCTACACTTTGTCACTTTACAAGTATTACCTCCCCCAATGGCCTTTTATCCCAAGTCAGATGTGGGGGTAAAATAATTTTTTTCATTATTGATACACTTTGCAACCGGAAAAAAAGTACATTTTCCTTATGGCCTTAGCCCCATACTTTACCATAATCTAATAGGGTTTAATAAGAGCGTATATTAACTGTATGTAGATACACTTTATAAAAATAAATACATAAATAAAATTATGTTATGTTTCATATACATCCAAATTAACTGGTTTATATCAAGTCAATTAAATAATTGAATATTACTGGATAAACCTGAATAAGTTTCGTTTCACCAATGGAAGTAATTTCAAGGGTTAGATCTGGCAGAACTATCTTCTCAAAGTAGCAACTGCACATTCACTGCATTAAGAGCCAGTACATATATGCTAGTAAATGTGTAATAGCTTACTGCAAAACCAAAAACTGTGAGCAATCTCGAAGTCAGATTCCACTATGTAATTTCTAAGTGAAATGGCATTATAAAATTCAAAGGTTTTGAAGGAAAATGATATGTGATCTTAGTGGTTCAGACGGCAGGTCAATCAAATCATGGTTTGAAATGGTCCTGGCTTACATGTCTTACTTTAACATGGTTTAAAGTGTCACCTTAAACTAACCACCTTCACCAGTAACCTTACACAGTAGGTGCCACTTGTAATGTGACATACAGTGAAACCTATTTTAGAACTGTTACAATTATTTATTTGTGTATTTATTTTTTGCAATGTGAAAAATGTTATGATTACTGAAATGAGAAACAAAAATGATGAAGTATTTATACATGGTTGTAGTATTTTGGATTTAAGCTGATTAAAATGAAAAGAAACAAATTATAACAGAATTTAGTAACACTTGACATATATGATGCTTTTATTAAGGATTTATAAAAGGGTTCATTAATGGCTAAAAATTCATTAACAAATGCTTTCCAAATCATTTATATGTAGTTATAATCAAATAAAAAGGGCGACTTTCATGCAATTTTTGTCTTGCTCATTATAAATGCGTAATTAAGAAACCTATTCATACTTGTATTGATAAAAACACATGCACAATTCATGATTTATGTCACAATGCATCAATAATAGACTGTTATAGTGAGATTAAAAGGATTATGTCATTTTGCTACAGTCCTCTTTGTGTTTATATCAATTAGTGTAATGTCTAGACTCACTTGTGTTGTCACTTGTGTTGTCAATTTTCATGTCACGTTGATGGTTAATGGTGCTAATCCGAGTGCTGTCCCAAGTTACCTAGTCTAATCTACCTAAAGTCTTCTGCAAAAACACTTTTCAGGTCTTCTTCACAGCATATATCATATAATACATCCTGATGACCATTAAACCACACTGAACTTTATACACAAAGTTTTCTAATGTTGGTAGTTTCCTAATAAATTGTTCACACATGTTCACTTAATTCAAATATAAATTTGTATTGGTTACGAATGCTGATAAAGTGTTATTAAGCATTTATAACATGTGGTAGGTATAACATGTTGTTCTAAACTCATATCATTGATTTAGAGTGCATTTGATAGTGAATTATCACTCATTAATGAACCACTTTATTAAACCATAACAAAGGAGCATTAATGTAAAGTGTTGCCCAGATTTATTTAAAAATTGTTAATATGATGAGGATTACTCCCACAAATAATTGGAATTACAAACCAAACTCCAAATTAAAACTTCTGGATGTTTTGCAATTGTGAGAATGGAGGCCCGTGGACATGTTTCTGAGAGATTCACCCCACATTTCATCTTTAAAATATTCAAACTAACCAGTGTTTTGACTGATGCCACCTTAAAACCAAACTCTGAGTTTCATGCCACCTTAAACCCTCTTCTCTTGAGTTCACTTGCTCGTGTGTAGTTCTGTCAGAGTGGCTGAATCAGCAATAGTGTTTTAATTACAGATCTGCTCAGGGTGGGAATGAGGGACCACACGCGCGCACACACATTTGCATGCACGCACACACACACACACATGCATGCATGCATGCACACACACTCACACACACCTGCAGAAGCTTTGCTCTCACCTGGGATAGAAGCTCTACAGGGGGTAAAGCAATAACATGTTCAATAGAGGGCAATAAACTTGAAGTGTGTCCTCTTCCCCTGCGCTGCGGCAACATTATCTGTTTATCCAGCACAAAACAGGAACAAACTCATATTGTATGTCATTACAAAGCTTTAAAATAATCAAATTGGGAGCTACATTGCAAAGTGCATTAGTACAAAGCCTTATATTAAAGCCTAGAACTGCAAAATGTCATTATTTGAGGCATAATCATAGTTTTCAATAAGAAATTCATTAAAAATGTATAATAATCAGAGGTTTGAGTCACGGACAGAATGAATTGGGCGCTGTAGATTGAATTGTCTTTGTTTTAAGCTTTTCTATTGTTGACGGGATTCATAAATGTGCCTCCTAAATCGAATTACTGTGATACTCAAGTCATTTACACAAAGGAACTGCACAATATATTTCACAACGAATATGAATCAAAACATCTGAATTATTTACTCTTCAAATCACCAGTAAATGGTGGGTTTGAGTTGACACAAATATTTGATGGTAAACTGTAAATCCAGAGAAATATAGAAAATGATGATCAGTGTTTCGCACAAAAGCCACAAACATCACGTATCCTGCCAATAATGAGCCAGACAATACAGTTTATTACAGTTTGTTAGCTGAGATAAATAAATAACGAATGAAAAACTAAAACGGCTCTTCTATAAACCTCTGAAACAACACAATCTGTCCACTGAGAGAAACCGACTAGAATCCTCAAATGAGAACTATTAATAACATCATAACAACTTCCTCACTGACATGTGGGGTCATCATTTATGACACAACAACCAAGGACAATATTAATCTTTTGGAAAAGACCCAAAGGAATATTAGCCTCCATGTCCCATAAAGGCAGACAATGACGACATTGTGTGTGTCTCAGGAGCATAGACCCAACCAAATATAGCTGTCTGCAGCATGCTCATTTAAAAGTCTGGGTGACTCTCCCTTGAGACCGGCACCTCTCGACACCCCCTTCCCTGCATTTAGTTTTAATTAACCTCTGTTAGATACTGGGCTGTAGCTCTAGCGTGTCCATGGCAGAAAGGTTAATGATTTTTTATTGGTTCTGGGACAAAGAGGAGGGACAGATCAATGTGACTCAATTCCCCGCACAGCTCATTCTCACCACCTCATCTCAGTTTACTGTCTCACTGTCAGTCTCTTGACCTGAGAGAGAGAGAAAGAGAGAGAAAGACACAGATAAGACAAGCAAAATTGCAGAAAACACACACACACACACACACACACACACACACACACGTTGGTGCGGCTATCCTTATCAGAACTCTCCATAGATACAATGATTTCTATACTGTACAAACTATAGATTCAACCCCCTAACCCTACCCCTAAACCTAACTCTTACAAAAACATTCTGCATTTTTACATTTTCAATAGAACATCGTTTAATACGTTTTTTAAGCAATTTGAATTATGGGGACACTAGAAATGTTCTCATAAACCACATTTATAGCATAATATCCTTGTAATTACCAGTTTATAACTTAAAAAAAGAATAAACCACTTAAACCTGCCCTCTCACACACACACACACACACACACAAACACACATTTAATTGTAGTTATCTTAATGGAGACATTTGACAGATTGTATTGTTCTTAAATTAAGCTAATTAGTGGTTCTTGCTAATGCATTATTATTGGCGGGATACCTGATTCAACAGCTCCTAAGACAAATGACAACATCATGACCCGTGGGCCATTGAAAGTTTTAAACAGGCAGGGTTTGGCCCGCATGCCACCATTTGAGCAGGCCTGCTTAAAGAGATGTGACAGAACATTTGCCTTTTTCTGCAAAACTCTTTTAAAGAGGCCCTATTATGCTTTTGGGGATTTTACCTTTCCTTTAGTGTGTAACATAGCTCTTTGTGCATGTAAAAGGTTGACAAAGGAGTAAGCCTCTGTTCTCCATTCATATCTTGGGCGAAAAAGTTCAGCTACACCCATTCTAGCAAAAGATGACAAACTTAGATGCACTGTGTGTCTTTTACTTGAAGCTTTGGTAGGATCACAATAATCAACAGTGTACATGTAAGAAAGCTACAAAATTAAAACTTACCACTGTGAAACATCCTGCTCAAGTCGTGCTTGCGAAGGTGGTTCGGGTCGATCAGCTTGTTCTTCCAAACTTTCATTATCGGATTCAGGCTAGACTACTGTTACGACTCCCACCATAATTACAATAGTTTTTACAGAGCTGCTCAGGAAGACTTAGGAGATGAAACTCGGGCTGTGTCTCATTTGGAAGGCTGCATCCGCCGGAGGTCGCATTTCTCGGCAGCATACGTCATCCAGGCTGACTCGTTTCATAAAAGCGAGTAGGACACTTCGAATGCAGCCTTCGAATGTGAACTTCTTTCATGGGAATTCAGAGGATGCATGAGGTGTATCCTTTGTGGGCACTCACAACCCTTCAACGGATTTGTCTAAAAACAATAACGCCAATTTGCCTTTAAATATGATGTTCAAACACAAGGAATGTTAATTCCCAAGTTGAAGTACCTCAGTAGATGGGTGCAGAGTACTGTACATAATATGTATTATTATATTAATATATAATTAAAATAAAGTATAAGACTAAAAGTAAACCTGTAAAATCTATTTTATTTTCTCTTTACATCTTTATAACTCTCCTAAAATTTACCTCATACATTCCCTTCTAAAGGGACTTTGTTACAGTCTCACTCAAAGCGTTCTCGTTTGTTAAAGAGTGGCGTGCTGTCATAGCAACCACGTTACGTTCCGTTTGTCCAACAAAGGCCATCTCGTTTAAACAAGATTTATTTAAAGGAGGACGCTCAGTATAATGTAGCCTTCAAAGGACACGTCCTACCCAGCACACAGCCTTCAAAAAGAGACAGCCTCGGTTATGGTAAGGGGCGTTACATTTCCGACACACGCTCTATGCGATTGACCAATCATAACAGACTGGGCCAGCTGACCAATTAGAGCAGACTGGGCTTTTCAGAAAGGGGGGTTTAAAGAGACAGGAGCTAAAACACATAGTGATAAAAAGCATGCAACATTTTCCTTGTTGTCCAAATGTTATAATTTAAATAAATTTGATCCACATCCAAAAGAAAATCAATCTCTGTTTGGCGCGAGTGGATGACATCATCTGAGATCTTTGGCAGTGGTATGTGTGCTGGGACAGTGTTGTGGCGTAGAGTGATAAATGTTGCCTGTTTTATTTTTCTCTTCATTCGTCAGAGATCCAGCTTCATCATTGCACGCTCATCAACGCTTTTCTTCCTGCTGTCACAGGGTCTGACAAATTACAGGCAACTGCGCTATTTTGGAATCATAGAGTTTATAGACATTTGTGCATGTGGGTAGTTAACAGGTTTAGGAAGGTTACTTAATTTAAATCGTAATCCACTACATGTTACATGCTGTAAATGTAATGTAAATATGTTGGATTATATTTTTTTCCATGGAATTACAAAGAAGACTGGAACTTTTATGGATCAGATAGGACACCAAGGCACCAAAGTGTGTCGTAAAAGTCTTCTAAATCAATACAAAAGCATTGCGTGAAAAGTAGATAAAACTTTAAGTAGTTATTCATCAATAGTCTCCAGAGAGCTATTAAATGCTGTGACTGGACCCCTGAGTGTGTTTACTTGCACATCAATACACTGATATATGACCAAAGTTCAGCAACGCAGCTCTATGTGGCGCAAGCTGATAGGTTCTTTGATTTGTTATCTATTAGCCAACAGCTCACTCACATGTGACATGTTAAGCCAACCATCTCGCTGACATAAGCTGATTGCTGCTCTGACTTGTTATTGGGTAGCCAATCATCTTGCGCCCCTCTTCTTGTCTTTTATTTAAATTGGCTCAGTTTTGCAGTTAGATGTTTTTTTCTCTGAAACCCACCTCGACCCCAGCTTCCCCTGCCTAGATCTGCTACACGGGGATTGTTTAATTATATTTGTGCAGCAGCATGTAATACATGCTCGATGTAGTCTTGCGTTTGTCTCATTGTGCAGCATGTCGTCGACATGCTAACTCAGTATGTATGTGTTTTTCTAGCAGTATCAACTCTCCATACTTGCTCTGTGGCAGAGCGGCAACAGCAGCAAAGTAGCAGATCTAATATCCTGTCAATATCATGTCATACCCACATTCACATGCTAAATCTTTCCGAGATCTGGCATGACTGAACAACCAAAAATTTAAATGCCAAAACGGATTCAAAAAATTTGACAATGCAAGAAAACGTCTCAGTTATGACTGTAAATTTAGTTCAGGAAACAGGACGCTGCAACAGTATCCAATGCTATGGGAACTCCTCCCAGGAGTGACAATCTCTGAAGCCCATATGGAATCACGTCAATCTCACTGGCAGATAGAGCAGGGGCCCTTAAGCACATCTCATTGCAAGCATAGAAACCAAAGCACAGAGGCATTTTTTTAGGATTATGAGTGTAATCCTAAATCCTGCAGCATAAACCAAACCGACCAAAGAGTATGTGAATCAACATGGCTTAGATGGATGCACCGACGAGTGTGGAAGAGGATGGGCACAAGTGAGCCACAACAGCCTTTTCGAGTGGGGGGAGCTCTGAATAGGTTCTTTGTGTGGCGCGATCAACTGACGTGCCACACAAGGCCACATCTCCAGAGTCATGCACTCTCAACTGAGAAGGGAGAGTGTCATGTCTTAACCAGTTGTTCGTGCAGCTCGGAAAAGAATGGCACTGGGCGACGGGACTCTGTGTCGCGCTGACTCAGTAAAAACCATTCATCAAGTCAAGAACATGCAGGTGCATCAGGCATGGGCCATTCGAACTTAAGTGTTTGACCGCCCAAGGGAGAAGTTTCATCAACTCTAAATCGGAAGCCTTCTTTGCTTGGTTTAAACCAGCAAGCTCGTCAGCAGAGTGTGACCAGGTCGCACTGTCAGAGACAATCCCCCTCATTATCATCTCCGCCAAATGTGATCGTACCATCTTTACCATTAGTAATGCACATATCTTCATAGGTGAAGCAAACAGGCGAAGATGCTTGAAACAGAGGGAAGCAGAGATGTGAGGCCAGAGCTGGCAAAAAATCATTATCAAAATCTCTGCGCTCTATATCCGGTCATCACGGATCCCGCATCCTCTCGTGGTCCTTCAGGAGCTACAGATGTCAGAAATCAGGAGTAGAGGGGACTAGCGTCAGCTTTCAGAAAGAAAGCAATCCGAGAGCAAAGCATCTTGAGTGAATACAGACAGTCTCAATGAGCGTAGTTTCCAGATTGGCCTGACTCAGGAAGACAAAGCAGTGCTCATGCCCATTGGAAAGAGGGATATATATCATTCACACAGAGGGAAACATTTGCAAAACGCAATCTTGAAAAACTCACGATGACGCAAGTGCCATCTGCCAATGAGACTGTCGTGATTACATACAGGCTTCACAGATCGTCACTCTTGGGAGGAGTTCCCCTATTGTCAGCTACAAAGATTATCAAAGGGATCGACATGAAAGGGAACTGTGTTTATCTGAGATCTGAAATCATCAGTTTTTCATTGCTTGTGATGTCAAAATTCAACCGGAATTCATATTACTCTTGTAAAATCAATGCTAATTTCCATAAGGATTAAAAAACTATGATGAAAACATTAAATGTAACACTCACTCAAATGATGTTGATAATAATAATAAAAAAGCTCATAGACTTTACTAATGGTTTTATGTGAACCACTGCCCATAAAAGAAAAAAATCTGCATTTTGTCCATCATGCAAAACCCTTATCTTGTTTCAACAAGCTCCCATTCTCCATCTCAAAAATGAGTAGCACTTCCCCCATCTCTGATATCTCACATACAGAAGACAACAGGAGGAACAGCTTTTATTTTTCTCTCTTTGGTAGAAAACATCTGGTTTACCTCTGCACAAAATCCCCCCCCCCCCCCCCCAACCCCTCTCCACTCCCGCGCCCAGCCTTGCTCTGCCAATCGCATTTCAGCACCCGTAGGAGCGACAACGCTGGACAACGTTTGAACTTCAGATGTCTGGGGGACATCTTCTACACATACTAAGAGGCCAATGTAATTCACGCTGTCATGCAGACTCACATTAGAGCATCGTTGATGTTGGCCTCCACCCGGCTGCATCTATTGAAGTGCAGAGACATACGATAATAATTATCGCTCCTCCTCTTCGCCCTGCATGCTCTGCCATTAACAGAGAAAACACATGAGCAGGTAATGCAATGCATATCTAACATTCTTGAACATTATTACGAATTAGTGGCATCAGAGATACATTGTCCACTTCAGTGTCCATTCGTGGTCCAGCAAGGAGGGATGATGAATTCCATACACATATCGTGGCAGTTCTGAGGTCAAATGTCCACTGTGTGGTGCTAAAAGTGAATGAAATACTCTCACAAACAGATGAGGTTATTAAGTTTATGTGAGCGCAGCGTAGTTCTAGCGGGAAGACTAGCAGCTGTACATCATCGCACCATTAGCTGGGTAATTCCTAGCCAATCATAGGTAAGCCATTGCTTTATAAGTCTGCTCACAATCTATCACATTGCTGTTTCAGTGTGCTAACACGGCAACCTCCACCACCCCACCACCACAAGTTGAGCCCCGTCCCGCACGGGGGTAGGCTCCTCGCCCCTGCCTCCTATCTCCGGCAGGATATGATGGTTCCGAGCACAACTCCCTCAGACTGCCAGACGGGGCCTACGCCAAAGAGAGACATTACTTTTCTGTTCTACATTCATCAAATAAATGTCATCTTAAATCTCACTCAAGCCTGTGTGTCTTCCCGATAGAAAATGCTCTATCGAGTATTAAATCAGCAAAACCTACCTTCCTACCCTAAACCTTAAACCTAAACCTAACCAGTAGTATCATAAAAGCAAATGTGAGATAAAAAATGCAATTGCTGAAGCAACCACATAATTTGATGGTGCTTCTGTGACACTTTCAGCTCACTTGTCAGCTCGCATGCACTTCAGGACTCATACCCCGGTCATTTATATTGCAAGTGGTAAATGGTAAAATGGTAAAATACCATTTTATCAGTGGAGCTCTTGAACAAGCTTGTAAATGTAGTTGGTTATGAAATGCAACCAGTCATGCACTAATGAATATGTGTTTCTATGTCATAAGTTAGTACTGTGTAAGAAGCATGGTAAAAATGTTTATGAACTGATAATCTACCGTTTTACTTATGATATATGTGACAGTGTAGTGCCTCCAGTGTTTGTTTTATCAGGAAACCGTTGCGATACTTTCAACGAGCCAATCATTTAAATCATTTAAAATGATTTTGCAAAAATGTTGGAATTGTGACATGATACCAGGTTTGTACACACGTCAGTTTTCGTGTGAACATGCGTGCGTGCATGCACCAAGCGCAAGGACGAGTGAACGAGCTACTCCCACTCTCATCATAAGAAATCTGAGTGGTCAAAGACTGATGTTATGCTCTGCTTCTCACCCAAAACCAATCATTTCACTTCAGAAGACATTGATTCAACCACTCAAGTCGTATTGTAGTGTAGGTGATCACTTTTCCACAAGGGTAGTTTTAATGTAGTTTAACTACTTGAAATTATTAATAGCTTTTTGCTACAGTTTCAAAGTAGCTGCTTAAACATGAGTGTACAGTATACATGTTTATAAATAGGGAGAGCCAGGCTGGATCAGGAGGCCCGACAGAAACAAATGACTCACATAAGGGCGCCGTTGAGAGCTTTTAGAGAGAGATGAGGCAAAGGGAGAGTAAAATGCAGTGATCTTATGACCTACAAACTCTTAACCTCTGCCCCCCAGAGTCTTAAACAACTCCCCTGCACATGCTTATTATGAGCACAGCTCTGCATCTCTCAACACACACACACACACACATGCACACACACTTTCCCCCATGAAACTCTTTATCTCTAGCCACCCTTCCACTTCTTATTTAACACACCTGGGACAGAGAGCCGGTAACATGGACAAATGTGTTCACTGATTACAATTAAATACACACAGCGATGGATTTGACTCTGTCTCTCCCATCCTGTTTTCATTCCCCTGAAGTCTGTGAAGGGAAGGATGGAGCGCAGAATGAGGAGAGAGGAGAAAAAAGGTTAAGAGATGAGGACGCCCCTCCACTTCCCCTCAAACCCTTGACAGCACGCACTAACTGGATGTGAGTTATGTGCAGTTGGTTGATGTGTTTGTTTAAACATCTGGTAGCAACTCCTGCCTTTCTTCTGGTGATGTAGAGACTGCAAACGGACAGAAATATCAGGTCAGACACATTTCATACACACACAACAACACACACACTCACAGGGTGATGACAAAATGCTTCACACACACTCACAAGCAGCCTGACATACTGATTAGAGTTACCGATCTGTAAGAGAAACAGTCAGCACTAAACGAAATAAGCGAAAGATGGAATATCAAAACATATCCTGCTGTTGTACTGGCGACCTGTCCAGGGTGTACCCCGCCTTTCGCCCAATGTTAGCTGGGATAGGCTCCAGCCCCCCGCGACCCTGTACGCAGGATAAGCGGTTGACGATGGATGGATGGATGGATCCTGCTGTTGTATGATCACTGATGCGACAATATACTGTAGATTTGCATACACACTGTCATTTATAGGAGTACAAACTTGTGTTATTATGAGCAATACCACAAGAGCAACAGTATGAGATTTTTTCCAAGATAATTGTATATCTGAAATCAATTTAAATAGTGATGTAGGAAAGAAGATCATGAAGCTTTCCTTGCTGTAATAACCTATATTTGTATATAGAGGGATATTAGTTTTTTGCAATTACATTTAGGAATCATCTCTAACTATGTTACAGCTGTTATTGGACAATGAACACAGCGCTCTGCATTAATTACACATCCTCTGTTTCATTTCAAACTCCTGAATAATTAACAAGCTTCTTTACAGATCGCTGCACAGCCCTTTTCTAGGTGTCATATTCTACGTATGCAATGTAGATTGATATAATAGCCTGATTTTGAAGTCCAAGGTGAAATGTGTCATTTCTGTGATGTTAAAACATTTCTCCTATTCCAGTTCAATGTGCAGAGACAACTATAAGCAAGCCATTTGTAGGTTGACTTTCTGAAGAGTGTAAACATCTACTCTGTGTGTTTAAAGGAATAGTTCACCCAAAAAATTATAATTCTCTCATCATTTACTCACCCTCGTGCCATTTCAGATGAGTAATTTAGAAGGATATTTCAGATCTGTAGATCCTCACAATGCAAGTGAATGGGTACCACGGTTTTGAAGCTCCAAAATGCACATAAAGTCAGCGTAAAATGGAAGATGGTCTGCACTTATATAGCTGCTTTTTAACCTTAGCGGTTACCAAAGCGCTTTACACTGTGTCTCATTCACCCATTCACACACACTCATACACCAATGACGGCAGAGCTGCCATGCAAGGTGCTAGCCTTCCAAAGGACCCTTTGGCATGTGGAGTCATGTGGGCTGGGAATCGAACCGCCAACCCTGCGATTAGTGGCCAACCCACAGTCCCATATGCCTGTAATCCATAGGACTCTAGTGGTTAAATATATATCTTCGGAAACTATATGATAGGTGTGGGTGAGAAACAGATCAATATTTGTTTCTCACTCAAGGGAATGACGGAGGCTGTGTTTGAAGCCTTCATTATTTTTGCAATTCCATTTGAGGCACTAGTGGGACTGTAGCAATCCTAACAGCAAACTCCTGCTCTAATTTTAAAATAAAAAACTGTCACCTTAAGAAGCATTAACACACATGTTTTACGTTAGTGATGTAAAATTCTTATTGGCTCTTGTGTTTTTTGTGACTGTGGGATATGCCATTTTATGTAAGATGTATTTCTAAGAGTGAGATATGATACCTTCACACAGTGGACCAGGAGAAGGTTTTCAATGATTATTAACTGAAATTCCTCTCTCTTCTTCATACAAAGATATGTTATGTCATTAGGGAGCATATTGAATGCAGCACATCATTGTTTGGACTACTTGTGCACTGGTCTTTTGTAATTTTTCAGAAAAATTATTGTATAGAAAACTAATTGCCTGTTACATTAGCACTAGTAGTATATAGTAAATATAGCATTTATCATAAATATATTTGAGAAAAAATATGTATACATTTCAAATATGTACAGTTAAATGTTACGCAAGAATAAATATAAAAATAAAATCAGGCTGGTTCCTCATAGATGCTATATTATTTTACATCTAAACACTTTTATTATAGCATGACGGGTATATTTAACATTAACATTACATAACTAACTGCATTAACAAGCTCTTTTGTGTGTGACGACATAGCTCAACTGATAGAATGTTGCACTTGTGATGTAAAGAACTGGGGTACAAGTCCTGAAGAGCATGCAAGTCGGCACGTGAGCTAAAAGTATCATAGGACCATAAAATAAAGTAGTTGCTTCAGAAATTGTGTTTTCCTCTCATGTTTGCTTTATGACACTATCAGTTAGGTTTAGGGTAGGAAGGTAGGTTGGTTTAAAACTAGATAGCCTTACAAACACCATCTGTTTCTGAGAACATTTTACACGATTTTAGCACCACACAGTGGACATTTCACCTCGGAACTGCCGTGTTACATTTAATGAAGCACTTAATATAATTGTAAGGGAAGGAGGTCACTGGGACAGGAAGGTTCAGATCTCAGATGAGCTTTTTAATCACAAACTTAGGGGGTAGCAAAGTCACAACTGGCACAGCAAATTCTTCAGCTTCACAAACTCTTAAGCGTCACAGTCTCTTATCATCACAAAGTCTTTAATGCAACTCTTTAGCATCACAAACGCAGCAGCTTCACCTTGCAACTCTCATGCCAGACTCTTTCTCCCCGTTCTGGCAGTGGCGTGGCTGTTTATATGCCGCTCTCCCCAAGCTCGCTGGAATTAGAGGCAGGTGTAAGACATAATTTAGCTCAGGTGTAAGCGACCTTACTGCTTTTTCTCCGGACAGACCTCACCCCCAAAATGTAGCTAGAGTCACATAGTTTTCAACCGATCAGGCTTTTCACATCTACACTGAATCTGGAAACATCATGTAAAAGAAATGTTCTCTGTAGTAGCATGATAGAAAGCCTGAAGATAGCAATACTGCACTCCATCTTCTCAAACCATCCAATAGTGAGTTAGTGTTACATGAAACGTTGGATGTTTTTCTCGATCTGTTTGGTATAAACTGATTAAAGCAGGAACCTCCCCCCCCCCTATTTTTAATTGTTGTTGTTTCCCTCCCCTTGCCCCTCCCTCGTCCAGGTTGATGGGGATGACCCGCCGGCAGACCGCGCGGGAGGTGCCCCCCCCCCCCAGGGGATGTACATCAGGCCGGGGGTCCCCAGCCTGAAAGAACGGGGGAGGAATGTGGCACGGTGGAAGGCAGGACCGGGGCGTGATTACGCACGCCCGGTCCTGTATTAGGCTAATTAAGCCGTCAAGAGGGATAAAGGCCGAACGCGGACGATGTGCGTGAGAGAGAGATCGTTCACAGACATGTCCGTCGTCCTATGTGTTTTTCTTTTGAGTTTTCCATTAAACCCATTATTTATATGTCAAGCCGGTTTCTCTGATACGCCGTAGCTCGTTCCTCAGCCACTTCTCCACCCTTTACAGGATGACAGCCGTGCCTCTCCGGGCAGATCGGAGGCAGTCCTCAGCCCCTGGCGGACGGAACGCCCCTCCGCGTTCCCGGGGTGTCGAAGGGGCCTCCCCCCGCCCCTGGCAGCGGTTCTCCCGAACGCGGTCAGCAGTCTCCAACCCCGCCGCATTCCAGCGGCTAGTAGGGGACTCCCCTGCCCCTGGCAGCGGCCCTAACCACTCCAGGCGGTCGGCCAGGAGCCCCTCCTCCCCTCGCGGTCGGCGGCCGTTCCTCCGTGTCCAGGTGGCTGGGCTCCTCCGTCCCCCGGCAGATGGCCGCGGCTGCTCCGCTGAGCAGTGGTGAGAACTCCGCTACGGCGCATCCCTCTTCCTTCCCGGGTTTCGGTACCAATGTAAAGAAGTTCAAGGTCAAGAAACCGGCTTGACATATAAATAATAGGTTTAATGGAAAAGTCAAAAGACAAACACATAGGACGACGGACATGTCCGTGAACGATCTCTCTCTCACGCACATTGTCCGCGTTCAGCCTTTATCCCTCTTGACGGCTTAATTAGCCTAATACGGGACCGGGCGTGCGTAATCACGCCCCGGTCCCGCCTTCTACCGTGCCACAGACTGGCACATGATGATGCATTGTAAATATAACAAACAATCATAAATTAAATTTGTACATGCTTGAATTGAGTACAAATGTAAAATATACTTAAGTAAGTTCATGTTTAAACTTACTTATTTAATGTAGAAATTACTTAATCTTTCCTGCTATAATTACTTCACCACAAAATCTTTTTTCAGTGTGTGTGTGTGTGAGATAAAGACGTTTAAAGCCTGACTAAACTGACACCCTTTCCAGTTCAAAGGTTAATGAATTAATGTTAATGTTATTTCCCGTCTCCCAGCAGGCCATGAGCACTGTCCCGTGGCCAGAGCTGTCGAGAGGGAAACATAGGCTGTTTCTCAAAGCAAAAAACACATTGTTGTGAAGACCAGTCTTGCCAAGCCACCTTGGAAGAACAAAATCAGATGGACAGGAGGACGGAGAACGCGTCTATTGCGAGCTTTGTGCTACATTCTTCCTATTGCGCAGTTAACTGGCATAGTACATTTGAAGCCAGTGAGGGGATTATTATCATCACACCAGTGAGATTTTGCAGGACTAGTGACACATTAAAAGAATACCGTCTGTAAACACTCGTTTCCTCCATGTGTTTATTACTTTATTAAAATCGTGTCCAACAAAACAAATGTTGATGGAGTATAATGACTCTCATGAGCCGACAGAATCTCTTGAGGGAAAACACAAAGATAAATCCTTCGTCTGCCACCGTAGTACCGCATTATATATGCATTCTTGGTAATTGCTTTCTTGAGTACTGGAATAAATTTCGGCAGTAGATGATGATGTCAAACAAGTCCACAAGGACATAAGAACACAAAAGAATGAGAAACAGACATATTTTGGTGTCGCTAAGAAATACCTATCTAATACAATTTCAGACATTGTTAATATTTGTAAAAGATCACAATAATTCATTTCAATGTATCTATCCTATGGACTGGTTAACATTTAACAGCAAAGAGATTCTTGTTTCTTAAGAAATAAAGAAATTGATTGAAACTTCACAAAGGGTTTAAGACATGGGAGAACCTTTTTATTCACCCCCCCCCCCCCCCCCCCCAAAAAAAAAAACCTCAAGTTTTATCTATAAATACCTATAACATGTGACATCGAAGAATTTGCATAATCTTCAAAGAAAAATTCCAGTCAACTCAGTGATGATTGGTTCTTGATGTGAGGGTTCTTTTCTCAACCTAAAGTGCTGCAAAGAACCATTGAATCATCTATTTTGACTGAATTCAGGTTTGTCCTTGGGGTCTATATGACCCTATCGACTTTTCCTTAATAAATAAAAATGGTTCCCTTCATCTCAGTGGAATAAGATTTTGTGACTTTTCCTACATTATCTATCTATACACACACAAAAAAACTGGGCTTGATTCGGTTGTTCTATAGGTATGTAAAAAACATTTTTACACTTCTGGTCTTCGGGGTCAATATGACCCCACATTGAAATGAATGGGAAATGCGAAAAAAAATACAATTTATTCATGTGTCAAAAAGAGTCAAAAAATCCAGCATAAATCTGAAAATTTTCACACAGAAATTAAGGCCTAGTACTAGAGCATACATGAGATGTAGAAAAGACATGCTCACTCACACACACACACACACACACACACACACAAACACACACAAAAAAACACACACATGTATGACTGCCCCAGAGAGCATTTTGATAGAATTTGGCACAAATGCAGAACAAAGATATAAAAGGGTGAGACCTAATGCATGCACACGGACACAGACACACACACGCTCGCACACACACACACACACACACACACACACACAGTCACACACACACAGACAGACATATGCATATTGTTGTTGGATTTATTTACATAATATTTATTTCAATTCTTTTGCATTCTAAAGTTAATTATTATTATTTGTTACACTTTGTTCATTAAAATCAGTAATATGCAACTACAATCTGACTCCAAGTCTTGTCCTTTAGGTGTGTCTTATGTGGCATTTTTCTGTCAAATTTCTGTGGCATTTTGTAAAAAAAGGCATTTCAAAATGCATCAAAAACTTAAAATAAATCTACTATTTTAAAGAATATTTATTTTAAATGTCTTTTCTAATGTTTATATATATATAAATTCACAAAATGTATCACAAACTTTGTGATAGAGCAGTTGGCCACATCCAGTAAAATGAATGGCTCTCTATTGCCTCTACTGGTCAAAACTATGTATTTCTTAAACTGTAATAATTTTAGGTTTATCTCTAACCAGCAGATTGCATACTTCTACACCTAACACCTAGATCAATATCCAGAAACAAATTTAATTTAATTTAAATCATCATTTAAGTGATTTTTTCATAAAAATGTAATATTTCATATGCAAGCTAATGGTGTAGTTGAGGAATTGTGTGGTAAATGGGTACAAAAGTACTTCATATCTCCCAAAACACAGCATTAATGAATAGATGAGAAGTAAACAAAAAAAAATGATATATTATTTGTATGATTAAAAATGTATATTTTTTGTACAATTACTCTATCAATTGTTGGGGTCATATAGACCCCAAAGACCAGAAGTGTAAACAGTAAACAAAGACCATCAAGTATAACTAGATAGTTTCATATTTATGAGGGCCATTTTTAAAGATCTGTAAGCCAATTATCATAGAGTTCAATTTCTTAAAAATGAACTTTAAAATGGTCAGATTCGTCTTCACATCTAAATCATGTTGACCAACGCTCACGAATCTGTAATCTGCAGGGTAAGTGAGAGGTCTCAGGATTTTTCGAGATCTAAAGTGATCGAGTGTTTTTTTTTTACCCCTGCAGAGGGAACAGCTTTGAAACGCATTACTGTGTGAAACTGTCTGTGTAAGTGACCTTTTCTCTCTCTCTCTCTCTCTCTCTCTCTCTCTCTCTCTCTCTCTCTCTCTCTCTCTCTCTCTCTCTCTCTCTTTCTCTCTCTCTCTCTCTCTCTCTGTCTCTTCTGACCCTGAACTCCTCTGTCTTCTGCTGGCAGGCCTCAGCTTCAGAGATCCAGAATTCAGCCCATATTCCATTTCACTCCAGTCCAGGTGCGGACTGCTGGACTTGCCACGAACTGTACCCACACCCAGACCCTTAGCACAGAAAACGATATTTACACCCCCTTTCATTCACACACCTTTTGTTTCTATTAGCAAAATCAATGACTATTTGGTATCTTCACAGAGGTCACAATGCAGAGAAATAGTTTTTTTTTCTTTCTTCATGTTAATCTTGCTAATCAGTCAACAACAAATTCTTGTAACATAATTAGAAATAAAAAAATGCAGCCAGAGCATTTGAATTATTTTCATAGCTCCATTTTTGGCTAGATTAATGGTTCTAAACTGGTGAGTCACAACACAATAATGGGTTACAGACAGTAGTGTCTATGCTTACTGATTATTGCATTGATCAGAGTATGAGGAATAATTAGATTAAGATGTTTACATGATTTGGGTCAACCACTTCAATCCTGCATGCTACTTGCCATTTTACTCTGATTATTTTTTGAGAAATTCTATGTTTTGCTTTTTTTATAAATTAATATTACAAAAACAACTTGTTGCAAATATGTCTCTTTAAAAACAGCTTGGATAAGGATTAGTCAGCCAGTTTGTGAGTCTTTTTGAAAGATTTATTAAAAGAACCACTTCATTTTCGACTACACTGAATCTGTTTTGATTCATGAAAAAGAATCAGTTCATTAGAGTAATTTCTGTGTGAATTGGAAAACACGCAATGGATGTTGTTGATTCGCCCACGAGCACAAACTCATTTCAAAGACGTGTTTCCTTCAGGGGCATTGATTGTGGGGGGGGGGGGGTGGTGTAACCACCTCAATAATCAAAAAAAGCTAGTACAACTCCCCCATTATTTATACTATGATCAATGGAAATATGTAAATGCTTCACGCTGCAACCCCCCCCCCCCCCCCAATGTTCAAGCCAAATCTACTCCCTTGGTTTCCTTCCCATTATTTTGTGGCATATGGTCTTTTTATCTCCCCAACATTCCATTCAGTCTGCAAATGGACATTCACAACATGGGAAAATATGTTTTCTTTTGCTTTGGGGTTGTGGATGAGGGAGCACCACTGCTGGAAGATGGTGAATTTAACTGCAGTTTTACATGAAGCCAAAAATTAAGTGCAGCTTCTTCTTTTTCGAGATGTTTTCAAACCTCTGCTTGGGTGGAACATGATCTGTCTTCATCACTGGCGCAGGCACAATTTGGTCAGAGTGGAAGAAATGCAATTAAAGCATTTACATGCCATTATAAAACTATTAAAATAGGAGTACTCCACATATCTTACTGTGATTATCATTACTCTGATTATAAGCATAATCGCATTATCATAATCACAATATTCTGTTTATATGAGCAACAGTTTATTTGCAGTATTGCCTTAAACACATTATAACCGCATTGTTGTTTGAGTTACTTGCACCCTTTTTATGGTTTTTAAATATTTATCCATTTAAATTATCCAAAGTGATCCAAATAGTGTTTGAAAATCAGTAAAACACTTTCTTAAGATGTTACATTCACTACATTCATACAAGAAGACAGATAAATAAGTATGTTTGGAACAGTAGAAATAGAAATAAACCTAGTGTAAATTGTCATGTGAACATTTATTGAGTACATCATGCCGGAGGTTTCCCCATCCTGAGTCCAGCAGTGGAGGAGTGTGACGAGGAGGAGGGCATGGCCGGGCAGTAAGGATGGACACCCGGCCCTGAATTGTTCTAATCAGCCTGGAGGGGGATAAAGACGCGTTCGAAGTGCCAGTTCTAGAAAGAGAGTGACACACGTGGCTGCTGTGTATGTGTCTATGTGTTTAAGCTGATTTATGTTATCAAAAGTTTTGTTGACTGCTAAGCCGATACCCATCTCATCCTTTCCCATCCTTACCTGTTAAAATACATTTTACCTCATGTATTCTGTAATTTTAAGTGCATATTCTAAAATTAACCCTCTACCTGTTTACAGTTCACAACCAATAAACAAAAAAAACACAAACAATATATACACTGAGTCAAAACATGATGACCACTCACAGGTGAAGCGAATAACTTTGATAATCTCCTAACAAGGCCACATGTCAAGGTCTGGGTAGATTAGATGTTAAGGGAACAATCAGTTCTCGTTGTCATCGTGTTGAATGCAGGAGAAATGGACAGGAGTAAAGACCTGAGGGACTTGGACAAGGGCCAAATGATTATGGCCAGACAACTGGTTCAGAGCATTTCTGAAACAGCAAGGCATCTGGGGTGCTCCCGGTCAGCAGTGGTGAGTACCTACTGACAGTGCTCCGAGGAGGGACAAACCACAAACTGGCAAAAGGGTGTTGGGCACCCAAGGCTCATAGATGCTCGAGGGCAACGAAGGCTATCCCATCTGGTCTGAACTGATAGAAGGACTACTTTGGCACAAGTCACAGAAAATTGTAATGATGGTTACTGGAGGAATGTGTCACAGCACACCAGTCTGAGTGCCCATGATGCCCCCTGTCCACCGTCGCTAGTGCCTACAATGGGCACGTGAGCATTAGAACTGGACTTTGGAGCAGTGGAAGAAGGTCGTCTGGTCTGATGAGTCCCATTTCCTCCAAATTCCCCATTTCTGGGATGTGCTGGACCAATAAGTCTGATGCATGGCAGCTCCACCTCGCAACTTACAGGACTTGAAGGATCTGCTGCTAATGTCTTGTTGCCAAATACCAAAGGACACATTTTGGAGTCTTGTAGTGTCCATACCTTGGCAGGTAGGCTGTTTTTGTGGCATGCAGAGGACCAACAGCATATTAGGTCATAATGTTTTGGTTCATCTGAGTATATTATGATATAATGTTAATATACCAACCTTCTGGAACTACAAAATACTGCACTTCTAAATGTACTGTTAACCACCATACTTTAAAAAAAAATACAGTTACATTTACTGTAAAACAATGCATAAAAACAATTATAAAAAATTGACTGCTGTGGTCACAAGAAATTCACCTTAAATTACATATAGCACCTAAATGCACAATTAACCCTATAGAAGGCTATTACAGGTGTGTGGCAGGGTGGAGGGCGGGGCAGGGTCGTGATCCTACACACCCGGTCCCGTATTAGGCTAATCAAGCCTCTGAGAATGATAAAGGCCGACTGCGGAGGATGGTGCGGGAGAGAGAGATCATTTACGGACATGTCCGTCATATGTGTATTTGTGTCTTTTGTTTCAGTTTACTGTTAAAATATAATTTATATTGTCAAGCATGTTCTTGCCTCCTCCTTTCCATTGAACTGTTTACAAGGTGGTATATCAAAAGGCCACATGATGACATGAATTTCCTCAAGAGTGTCTCTTCCATCAGCAATGGCCAATAGATATGAAGAGACAGTGCAGTGTCACTTACACAAACACAAAACACCATCAGAGTAACACCTAACCCTAAAATAATGCAGTAAACACTCTTTTTTTTTTTCTGTAGAAATTTTACATTATATTAAGGGTACAATTATGAACCTTTTTTACATTGTATATTAAGGTCACAGATTTAAGAGGAAAAACAATGCTAAATGCATTGGCAAGATAACAAAATAAATAGGATCATCAACTTTTAAAAAAAATAATTAATATACATATTTGTTGACATCAAAGGCTGTACATCCAATTAAACTCTTATGTAGCATTTTGGTGCAAATAATTTGTCACTTCTGGCTATTACCAATACAATATTTGGCCCAGTGTTTATTCTATGTGTTAAGCTGTTCTAAACCCCCCACCCCCCACATTATTTTAATTTCCAGTCATTGTGTGTAATGTTGGGCCTTGTTAATGGTAATCTGAACACATTTCAATGCTTTACTTTTTACAACAAACAAGTTTGGTTCTATGTTGGGATGCCGCTAGATACCCAATGTAAAATCTGTGTCCTGAATCAAAACCAGTTGAGAAGCACTGGGCTACATGATCTGTAACCTCACAGTTCATTTGAAATGACCCCCAAATGAGGTCATTTCACTTTCAGAGGTGATAAAGCAGATTTTGCTCCACTTTGTTGTGAGAAAAGAGATTTAGTGATTAGCTGGGCTGCCGTAGGAGCGTTACTAATGATATCAGTTCCACTTTGGCTCCAAACGGTCAGTTGAGCTTTATTTTTCTCCAATGTCCCTCGGTTCCACCTTCATTTGTGAGGCATAAACATTTGCCTGAACTGCGCGCAGGGAGCTCATTTCTCAGCGTGCTGGTGGACAGTTGTCCTGTGGGTTAATGGCTCACCGAAGACCAGAATCCAAGCAGATGAAAGAAAGCAAAGGGCCCTCGTTTTCTCTCATTAATCATGCTTGTTTTCTTTTGGCTGATCTTTTCACCCAGCTTTAAGGACCTGTCTGCCTGGCTCAGGGCTCGTCCGAGGTGCAAAGGGCCGCCAGGGGCCTCTAGGAGCCTCTCGATCTCTCAGCTAGAATATCCTCCAGGGGCCCGAATCAGACTGCACTTTAATGGCTTTTATAATAGCGAATTATAAAGGCGCTACAAGGGGAAGATTAATCGGGGGTGGTCTAAGGGGTAGGAAAGCTTGGGACACTCAGTAACCTGAGACACTTAACGTAGCTCTGAAATATGAAGCGTGCTGCCCTCGTGACAATGTTAACGTAGACATATAAACCCTGCGACGTGATGTTTTCGTGCACCATGTGTTTTTGTTGCCCGGGGGCAACATGACCGCCAAAAAATCATTATCATTTGTAATATTAACAAATTGTTTTGTCAGGTTTTTCAACAGCATCATTATTCCTGTGCTAATAGATTTGTCGTAACTGCGAGCAGGGCTTAAATTCACCCTCAGGCCTAAAAAGTGTGTTTGTGTGTGTGCTGTTAAAATGTAGCTTGTATATACAGACCTGCAATGAGACAAATTAAGTACTAAAGAAACAGGGATGAACTTTATCTTATTTGCAATATGCTAGATTCTAAAACATATCAGATATTTTAATCCAAATAAATAAAACACTGTTTTTACAGCCAATATATTGAAAAATAACACATCTGGAAAATAAAATGTCCTCAATTTCAATACTTTTGAAATTATTCTATCTTTATTATTTATTGTTGTTTTTAATTATTATTATTATTGCCACATATTTAAAGTTATCAAAGAAGTGGAAAAATACTTGATCAGTATTTAATGATATTTATTTAAATATTTATTCATTTATGTAGTCATATATCTATTTTCCACATGTTAAATCTCAAAACCAAGATTCTTGGATGTAAGATTTAAAAAATATATATTTTAATAACATTTAAAACAAGTTACGATGATAAAAAATAAAGTGATATAGAAATTAAGAGAACAAATAAGATTCTACACTATTTCTAGGTTTCTAATTAAATATAAGAAAATTTGTGCATTTTTAGCAGTTATTACTTTACTATTACTCAGGCAATGGTGGAAATACATAAAAATCAAGAATTTTTTTGTGGGTTTTTTTATTTTTTTCGTTCAAAGTAAATTCATATTTCAGTTCCATTTGACATTTAATAGTTGTCATTTTAAACCCATACAGAAATCTGGTATATCACAATAATATGCAAAACACAGGCCTATAATATGTATGTATGTTCATGTATGGTGTTCATGTATAGTGTTCATGTATGGTGTTCATGTATAGTGTTCATGTATAGTGTTAATGTATAGTGTTCATGTATGGTGTTCATGTATGGTGTTCATGTATGGTGTTCATGTATAGTGTTCATGTATAGTGTTCATGTATGGTGTTCATGTATAGTGTTCATGTATAGTGTTCATGTATGGTGTTCATGTATAGTGTTCATGTATAGTGTTCATGTATGGTGTTCATGTATAGTGTTCATGTATAGTGTTAATGTATAGTGTTCATGTATAGTGTTCATGTATAGTGTTCATGTATGGTGTTCATGTATAGTGTTCATGTATAGTGTTAATGTATAGTGTTCATGTATGGTGTTCATGTATGGTGTTCATGTATAGTGTTCATGTATAGTGTTCATGTATGGTGTTCATGTATAGTGTTCATGTATAGTGTTCATGTATAGTGTTCATGTATGGTGTTCATGTATGGTGTTCATGTATAGTGTTCATGTATAGTGTTAATGTATAGTGTTCATGTATGGTGTTCATGTATGGTGTTCATGTATGGTGTTCATGTATGGTGTTCATGTATAGTGTTCATGTATAGTGTTCATGTATAGTGTTCATGTATGGTGTTCATGTATGGTGTTCAGTTTGGTGTCACTTTGTTTTAAAAAGTGCTGAGGACCTTAGCGCAGATAATTATGTGCAGATAATGACAAATAATCTTTACTGTTTTGATAATCAGTCAGTCTTTATGATCTCCAATACATATTTCCCATAATTAATTTGATAGCTTGTCCATGAACTTTGATATCTTTAGATTTAGATTTTATTAGTTATTATGTGGTTCCTGTTGCTCAACTGATCGAGAATTTGCACGTGGTGTGAGTAAAGCGCACATCTGGATGCACGAGAGAACATCGCCACACACTGTTTCTTCTGCATTGGACACTTACCTGATGAAAGCTATTTCAAAAAGTGCTGGGGACAAAATTGGTAAACGCAAAAAGTGGAATGGAAATGTCCCACCCATCCCAACCGTAAATGACTCCTTTGTGTTCACTGGTATATAAAAGTCACAGTTGCACATAGTGTATATGCAGCAACATATGCCCAAATATAAATACTTTAGTTTGTATGGAAAGACAAATTAAATACTTTTTATCTTGCACTTTTTATAAGGATACTATAATATTTTATTAACAGACTGTTTGTTAAATCAAGTTAAATCAAAGACTCTACAAGTTTAAGCGTTTTATTCTAGTAGTTATTGTTATCTTTTACATTGCTTCAAAAATATTAGGCTTTTGTACTATAAATTCTCCCCCCTGCCCAGTAGGTGGTGATATGCACAAAGAATGGGAATCACAAGAATGTGGTAGTGAAAGTAAACATGGAGATTTATAGTACAAAAAGAGTAAAATATTGATCTGTTTCTGGCCCACACCTATCATATTGTTACTTAAGATAAGGACTGAACCACTTGATCATATGAAATTTTAATAATTTATGCTGCATTTATATGCTTTTTGGACCTTCAAAGTTCTATTATTTTATTATATTAGATATTCAAATCTTTGTTTGTGTTCAGCAGAAGAAAGAAAGTCATACACATCTGGGATGGCATGAGGGTGAATAAATGATAAGAGAATTTTCATTTTTGGGGTCATTTTTGACCCTTTTAAGAGTCAAGTCAAGTCAAGTGAATTTTATTTGTATAGCACCTTTCACAACACACATCGTTTCAAAGCAGCTTTACAGAAGATCAGGCAGACGATAAAACTGTAATGTCGATGAATCATCGTGTAATTAGATAAAATACAATTGTTAATCGTGTTTAAAAATAAGTAATTAAATAATAATTTTATTTATAACTCCAGTGAGCAAGCTGAAGGTGACTGTGGCAAGGAACACAAAACTTTATAAGATGTTGGTTAATGGAGAAAAATAATCATGAGATAAACCAGACTCGCTGTGGGGGCCAGTTCCCCTCTGACTAACATCATGAATATAATGCCAATAGTACTTATGTATAGTTAAAGTCATGGTTTAAAATTATTAAACTAAATAAATGTTAAGGGTCAGTGTTTAAACATAGATTTTTTAAACGTAAGATTAATGACCAATGTCTTTGAAGTTCATCCTGGATTAACTGCAGATGTTCACATAGATGCAATTGGCCTTGTTAACTGACCGATGAAGGGTTTTGTTGGCAATTGATAGTCTATGCATTCCATTTCAAGATCGTAGTCCATCAATAGACCGAGGTGATGCAGGCAGAGATCAGGGATGTGAAACACAGTTCAACCTGGCCGGTAATTTCGGTGAGGTTCGGTGTGGTCCATCCTAAATCCAAGGTTCAGACAATGGCATATGAAGTATCCCATGTCTTATGGTTGGAGTTGGCATCAGTTCATCCTCTGAAGTCTGATGTCATGTATGGCTGACACCGGCTGCATTTAGTCATCATCACTCAGAGACACATAGCAGTGGAGTCCAACACGAAGAAGGAATGGAGCTGAATTCAGCCGGTTCTGGTGACCTCAGGTTTGGAGTCCCGAGGTTGAGACAGGGAAACAAATAAAATAATATTAGCATAGATGCCATTCAATTTATTGCAGAGATATAGATCATGATCAATGTTTCTGGTACCGGCAGACCAAACTAAAGCAGCCTAATTGTGGGTTGGAGGATAAATTAGGTGTATGCCTGTCTAAATAGATGAGTCTTTAGTCTAGACTTAAACTGAGGGAGTGTGTCTGCATCTCGAACAGTGTTAGGGAGACATGAGCCAAATATGAAAAGGATCTACCTCCTTTTGTGGATTTTGATATTCTACTTCATTTTGAGTAATTGTTCCTCATTTGAACATCTCTCCATTAGTTCACAAATACTCTGTGCCATGAGGTGTATTGTCTGTATTTGTAGATGAACTTGTAGCTGGCAAAAATGTTAGAAATTACGCAATTTTAAGCAAATTACTCTTTAAATTTTACACGCTCAGCGCAAGTAAACTAACGGAACCGAACTAGGAGCACGACTCTTTCTCTGAGCACGAGATGGAGTTTTGGAGCACAGAATTGCTTTTATAACACTAAAACACTAATATTGCAATATAAAGACAGGACAGAGCAGCCCACATACACTTTGAAGTGAGCAGCACAAGCAGACTGCTCATTTATGTAAATAAATCACAACCTTTAATGATCACACAAGGTCGTATTGTGATTTGTGAGTAGCTGAAATGACAACAAACCTTATTTAGGGTTTCACACCCTGATGTGGATGCTGTGCTAAGACAGTCTGATATTCATATACATTTTCGATTCAACTCACATTATTTGGGGAGATGAATAGAAAAATGGAAAAGAAAATTAATAAATTAAGCTCTAAGAATCAGAGCTTATAATAAATCCCTAATTCACTAGTGTTGTTTTATTTTGTGCTACTCCTCTAAGAAACCCTGAGCTGGCCAACATTTGCCTGGAACCCGAGCACTTGACCCTCCTTAAGAATACAAAAAAAACAAAAAAACAAGAAAAACAGAAAAAAGTAAACGAAATGGGAGGCCATTGGGAGCCCTCATATCTCATCTCTGTTAACGGGTTTACTGGTGACCCCAGGGGTGCTCGTAAAAGTTTACGCCCAGGTTTCGGGCCGAGTCCCCTCTGAAAGAATGAAAGAAATGGGTTAGTTTATGGTTTGCCTTCAGGGTTTTACTGCATGTTTTACTAAAGTCCTCGTTTTAACAGACCCTGGTTCTAATTAGCCAGGCAGTGGCACCGCGGCCGGCCCAAAACCTTCCTTTCTTCTCCGAGGGAGAAATTGAGAGAGCGAGTGAGAGAGACTGTAATTGACTGTTGATCTGGGAGGACACACGCAGGTCAGGTTGGGAGGTGAAAGAACCCAGTATTTGCTGAGATATGCTGCCACTTCTGGAATGTAATGAACAGCTCCAGTCATAAAATGCTGGGCCCCGTATATCGTATCTTTATAAACACATTTGTGGTGCAGAGGGTAAATCTGTGTTACCTCGGTAGGCAGGAATGCCTTCACGGAGAGAACAGAGAGCACATCATCCCAGATGAAACAGAAGAGCCGAGTGCTTTCAGCAAGTGCTCTGATTGTAAAAGAGAATCGGGTTTATCTCACATCGCAACACAGGATATGAGCAAAGAGTGTGTTGAGAGCAGTCTGGGCTAGAGGTTTGTTACCTGACCCGAGCCTGATGGGATCCAACAAACTGTCAGGTTTCAGTCCTGGTTCGGATCAGTTTTTCAAGAATAACTTCAGGTTCAGGTCGTGTTTGTGTGTGTGTGTGGGTTTATATATATATTGCAATTTAAATTGAATCTTTTCTATAATTTGTTGCATAACCTCTTAAATATGTCTCAAATAAAAAATCCAAATATACCTAAATGTACTCTACTCTATTATTTTCAGTTGCTTCAAAATACTTTGAAAATTTTACCCTTACTACAATTGTACAGAGCGGTTATCTATGATTGCAAATAAGCAATTCTATAAAAAATATATTTTTTTTTAATTATTATTGTTACACTATAAGATAAAGGTTGAGGTAGATTAAAGAGGTGGGGTGTAACTCCAAATCATGGATGAGGTAAAGGGGTTGAATGAGGTCCTGGTTTACTAAAGATCTGTGGTATGCAACCCTAACATTTCTCTGATTCAATGCATTGTTTACAGACCATTCATTCAACACATTCAATCACGCCCCGCTACTACAGATGGCCATGGTAAGCATGCTTACCAAAATGAGTAAACCAATCAGAAGCTCCTTCCTTCAGTCACGCTATCTGATAGTTTTGTGTCAACACGTTCAAGTTCACATAACTAATGCGTTATTAAGTGCTAAAATGCTATCTGCAGTGTAAGCATCTAAGACCTATGTGGATTTGGCAAAGTTAATTTCAATTAAATATCGAGAAAGAGAGGCTATCGAAACTTCAACAAGCATGTGACTTTTATAACAAAGAAGTGATGGAGATGTTCATTCGTAAGAAGAGACACATGGATTTTGTGTTCAAGTAAAGGTAAGGTAATGCATTTTTTTAAAATCTGTGTTATTGATACTAAGTAATAGATTCTAGGCAGGGGCAGACTGGGACTAAAATGTGGCCCTGGACTTTCTGGCCCAGAGTGGCCCACCAAACCCGGCCAACAACACACCACACATAACACAATGGCTTATTGATTCCATTTTCTGGCTCAATTTCAAATTTTTGTGTTTGAAAAAAAAAAAAAGACATTTTCATTGAATGCTAGTCATGACAACCGGCCCCATAGTGCAAAAATGGTCATAATTTTAAAACATATAAAACCACTGTAAATTTGTGATTTGTGGATTTTTTAGAGAAAGCCATAAAATAAGCACTTTATAGTTTAGACAAATAACATGTCCGAAAACCTTTTTCCCAACATACAGATGTTTGATTCAAATGTTGATGAAAGTACATGGGAAAGTGTGTATTTTAGGTGCAGTGAAAAGTCAGCATTAAGTTTTTATCTTAATCACCTTTCAACTATTTTCTAGAATTGCAAATAAACTATTGTCTTAGTTCCCCTTCTGTCACTCACTCGACTGTGTGTCGATGTAGTGACACTAGGGGTCTCTCTTGAGAGCCTCGGTTACCTCTAATCTATGAGAAAAGGCCAATGAGAATTGGCAAACAGAATTTGCATGCCCCTCCCCCGGATATACGGTATAAAAGGAGGGAAGCCTGCATCTTTTCAGACAGATTTTTTCTTTGGAGCCGAGAGGTTGTGTTTCAGCAAGCTGAGTAAAACCCACTGCTGTTCCACTCACCTCTAAAGAGTATACGTTGTTGGAGATATGGCGCATTTCAGCGGCTTCTCTCTTCTTCTGCACGCCAGTGCAGACTACACCCCTGGGCACTGCGACAGCCATCTAAAAAGAGTATATATTTATCTTAAAGGGTAAGCACATAAACGTTGAACTTCTTTTAAAGATGCATCTTTTTCAAGATGCCCTTCCGTCTTTGTGTCATTCCTGGATGCGGTTTTTACCTCTCTGCTTCTGACAGCCATGGGTGCTGTCTCATGTGTCTAGGCAGAGATCACACCGAGGCAGCGTTTGTGGATGGTTCACAGTATACGGAGCAAGGTAAGTGCTTCGAGCCTCTCCTCAGTACAACCACCCCGGGACGAAGCTATGTTCCCCGATGTGATGTCGCTTGGACGCATGTCTTACGGTTCCCAACCCTTCGCGGTGGCTGGCCAGGACCATCCAACTCAGCTATGTGATTCAGTTTGCCAGGCACCCACCCTGCTTCAGCAGCGTCCGCTTCACCTCGGTGCAGGCCGAAAACGCCTCCACCCTGGGCTCAGAGATCGCAATCCTTCTGCGCAAGGACACGATAGAGCCTGTCCCTCCAGCTGAGATGGAAAAGGGATTCTACAGCCCTTACTTCATCGTGCACATGAAAGGAAGTGGGTTGCAGCCAATCTTGGACCTGCGAGTTCTGAACCGAGCCTTACACAGAATCTCGTTCAAGATGCTTACGCAGAAACTTATTCTGACATGAATATGGCATCAAGATTGGTTCAAGGTGGTAGACCTGAAGGACTCATACTTTCACATCTCAATATTACTCCATCACACCTCGCTTTCGACGGCCAAGTGTATCAGTACATGGTCCTCCCCTTCGTCTATTCCTGTCCCCTCAAATCTTCACAAAAGTCGTAGAGGCAGTTCTTGCCCTGTTAAGGGAATTCGGCATTCACATACTCAACTACCTCAATGATTGGCTAATCCTAGCACAATCTCGAAATTTGCTCTGTGCACACAGGAACCTGGTGCTCAGGCACCTCAGCCGTTTAGGGCTTCAGATCAACTGGGAAAAGAGCAAGCTCTCCCCGGTTCAGAGCATCTCTTTTCTTGGCATGGAGTTAGACTCCGCCTCAATGACAGCGGGTCTCACAAGCGAGCACACGCAGTCGGTGCTGAACTTCCTGAGTACGTTCATCCAGGCACAGCAGTTCCACTGAAACAATTTCAAAGGCTCCTGGGGCATATGGCATCCTCAGCGACGGTTGCGCAGCTCGGGTTGATGCATATGAGACCGCTTCAGCACTGGCTTCAGACTCAAGTCCCGAAATAAGACAAATTGGTGTTCTCCCTGATCTGAAGACCCACAGAGGTGCGCAGTCAGGTCAGTGCTCTCATTCCTGCAGAAGAGGCTGGAGGGTCAGCTGTCCCCCTCCACCTTGAAGGATTATGTAGCCACCACAACGGCTCACCATGATGCAGTGGATGGTAAGTCGTTAGTGAAGCACAACCTGATCATTAGGTTCCTTAGAGACAATCGGAGGCTGAACCCTCCTAGGCCATGCCTGTTCCCTTCATGGAATCTCTCAGTAGTCCTCTCGGGCCTTGGAGTGCCCCGTTTGAGCCGATGGAGTCAGTTGAACTAAAGGCCCTCTCTATGAAGATGGCCCTCCTGATCGCACTCACTTCCATCAAGAGCGTTGGAGAACTATAAGTGTTCTCTGTCAGCGACACTTGCCTGGAGTTCGGTCCGGCAGACTCTCACATCATCCTGAGACCCCGACCGGGCTATGTGCCCAAGGTTCCTACGACCCCTTTCAGGGATCAGGTAGTGAACCTGCAAGCACTGCCCCAGGAGGCGGCAGACCCAACCTTAGCATTGCTGTGTACGGTGCGTGCTTTGAGCTTTAGACACTCTGAGATGCTCTTTTTCTGCTTTGGTGGACAGCGGAAATGGAATGCTGTCTCCAAACAGAGGCTTGCCCACTGGATCGTGGATGCCATTGTCTTGGCCTACCAGACCCAGGCCATGCCCGCCCCCTTGCGGGTTCGAGCATAATCTACGAGGAGTGTGGCATCCTCGTGGGCACTGGCCAATGGCACCTCTCTAGCAGATATCTGCAGAGTGGCGGGCTGGGCAACACCCGATACCTTTGTGAGATTTTACAATCTCCGGGTTGAGCTGGTCTCGTCCCGTGTTTTGACAGGTCCGGACAAGTAGATTTCGGTAATATGGAACAGCTGGCCGGGTGTATCGTTTGCGCATAGTGCCTTTCCCCTCCCCAGAGGTGAAGACGTGCGCTCTACTCCCCCAGTCAAGTCCACAAGCCATGGACCCTGGGTGTCCTTCCTCCCTAACCCCTGTCAGTGGACCTACATCTCCCTTGGGAGAGTTCCCTCTGCCCCCAGGTCACTGTGTTTGTAGAGCTCCTCCCCGTTGAGGCAGGACTTACCACCGTGCCACTTCCATATGTGGCTGGTAAGCCCATGTGACGTACTTTGCCACATGTTAACCTCCTGCTGGGCTGTTTTTAGATAGGGACCCCTAGTGTCACTACATCGACACAACGTCGAGTGAGTGATAGAAAGGGAATGTCTCGGTTACTGTTGTTACCTCAGTTCCCTGATGGAGGGAACGAGACGTTGTGTCCCTCTTGCCACAACACTGTACTAACCGCTGAAATGGCCGGGACCTTATACTCGGATCCTCAGGTCAAAACCTGTCTGAACAGATGCACGCTTCCCTCTTTTTATACCCGTAAGTCCAGGGGAGGGGTATGCAAATTCTGTTTGCCAGTTCTCATTGGCCTTTTCTCAAAGGTAAGAGGTAACCGAGGCACTCAAGAGAGACCCCTAGTGTCACTACATCGACACAACGTCTTGTTCCCTCCATCAGGGAACAGAGGTTATGGTAGTAACCAAGATGTTAATATGAGGTTGTGGAAACAACAAGTATAATATATTATTTATGTATATATAGCTATGCACGATCATAAAATGTTGTTTAAAATAGAGAAAGAAAGTGTCACACAGCAGGACACTGATGACAGTGCTTAAAATTTCACATCAGTTACTCACATAACTACGTGTAATTTTTTTATTTATTTTTTTATTCTATGAAAGCAAATTTGACCAGAATATGTACATATATAAATATAACCAAACTTTTTATATATATATATATATATATATATATATATATATATATATATATATATATATATACTGTATATATATATATATACTGTATATATATATATATATATATATATATATATATATATATATATGTAAAAAAAATGTTATAAACAAACCTCAAAGTGCAGATTAATTGCTCATATTGTCACTCTATGTGAGTTTTGTTGCGTCTTTATATCTTCAGTGTTTTAATTCCTTCTCCAGATAATTCTTGAGAAAAAGTGAAAATCCCAATGCTTTGACAAGCACTGTTTCTGCTTTCCTTTAAACAAAGTAAGCCTCAAAGACTTAAATAGCCACAAAGTCATATTTTTCATTATTCATTTCCCACATTTTTATTAGGTGTGAGCATTATTCAGCAAACTTCAGCTCACTGCGGTATGAATAAATTATGCAAATGACTATATACTGCTCATAGCTTTACTGTTTGCAGATTTTATATATGCTGCTGTTATTGTATTTGTTGTAACTTGCAGTTACTTGTCATTTTGTGATCATTCAAAGCTCATCTTATACTTAATATGTTGTCTTTGGTTGTCAGAGACAACTTGTCACTATTGTTGTTATTTGTATGTCAAATAATGAGTTAATATTATGACACAGTTAATGCACATATGCGGAAACACTCTATGATGTGTAATTCATTTCAAATAAAAGTAATTTAAGTGTTCAAAATAAAAGTCATTCTATTAGTTTGACTTTACAAAGTCTTTTACATTTTCACTCTGTAATGGAATCCACATGGGCATGTTGGAGAAGGGCGGCCGCCTATATTGCCTGTAGGACGGGCAGGTACTTGCGCGGCAACGAGCGGCTCAAATTACCCAGCGGCCCTCCGGGAAAACATCTAGTGTTCCCGACGGCCAGTCCACCCCTGATACTAGGTCATTGCTTTTGTTTAGTCTGAGGCTATGAAGTGTTGATCTGGCAATCACGTCCTTCTTGTGTGTCTGTTTTATAGTTCTAACATTAGGGTGCAGTGTCTGTTCAAAAAAATATAGTAAAGGATGTAGACTGCCGTGTCTACATTGCATTTGCCTTGTGCATTCGTTGTCTTTGGTGGACAGATTGCTGCTGTCCATTCAAGTTGTTCTGTAGGAAGAGTGATGTGTGAGGCCTATGGTGTTTAATCTAGTAACTGCCAAACTTTTCTTTTTGTTGTATGTCAAAACAAGCTCTTCTGGCACTATGGTTCCTTGTATGATTTAATGGACATAAGTATGCTCTGTTCAATACATAACAATCTTTCATTTGTGTGATATGAGCAATATTACTTTCCTGAATTTCCTGAATATTGTCAATTTGGTCATGAAGTTAACCACTGTGACATAATTGTTTCCATTGGCTGGTGGGTTCTAAGGCATCAATTTACGTCTATAACATTTTCGCGACATACATTCACTCGTATAATGTGGTTGGGCACAGCTTTTAATAATGTGTATTAAACATCGATGATGCTTGCCCAATCTCAAAGCCCATGGCATGTGCATGCAGAGAGTGTATAATAATGTTTAAAACTAAAATGTTTACCTCAGATCTTTAGTAAATCAGGAACTCATTCAACCCCCTTTACCTCATTCATGATTTGGAGTTACGCCCCCCACCTCTTTAATATACCTCAACCTTTATCTTATAGTGTAGCAATACAAAAATAAAAAAAAAATAAAAATAAATAAATTATAATTCCTTTTTACCAAAAGTGTAAAGGGTCATTTGTGACCCGAGATATGCTAAAGTGTCTTAATATATGTTTGCAATTTAAGTTGAATCCATTCTATAATTTGATGCATCACCTCTTAAATATATATAAAATAAAATATAAAAATATAACTGTAATAATAAATGTATTCTGTAATTGCTTCAAAATCCTTTGAAAATGTTACACTATTTGGGCATTTTGCAGAGACATTTGTAATATACGTACCTTGGGTCTTCAGAAACCCAGCATGAAATAATGCTTGGACCACATTTTAGTTACAGCTCAGTTTTGACAAAATGTGTAGTTACTATGTTTTGGCTTCGCAGGACAGAAATGATAAATTAAAAAGTAACCAAAATAATGAATGATTACACACATGGTTTTATTGTTTAATTCAGAGTTCAGTATTAAGTGAGGAATGCAAGACTAAGGTCTTCGTGCAATACATCTGTAATTCATATCTGTCATTCAGAGAAACAGAAGAAAAAACGGCAGTCTGCCAAAGAGTGGAAACCATTGAGAACGAAAGAGAAAGATATGAATTATGGAACATGACACACAACACCTTCATGTGTGCCAGCAGATTTTAAAAAAGGTAAAAATGCCTCAGGCACTTTCACGGGCAGCCCAACCGGGTCCCTTACAAACGCTATCACAGAGACTCATTAATATCCCCTCAAACATCGTCTCTGGGGACAGATATCTGCCAAACTGCTCTGTATCAGTGGCTCAGCCAAGTTCTTCGCTCCCACAAGGCTAAACTGAGGGACCACAGTCAAGATACCAACACTCGCTCACTTCAAGGCAGAACTGGACATGTCTCCTGTCTCATGTTCTCCTGTCGCCATAGTGCCAGTGATATTTTGCGTCAGCTGTGTAGGTAACGATCATTAACAGAAAAGGCAGAAACCTCCCTTGTTCTCTAATTGCCCTTTTCCACCTTCATGGTTCAGGGGCGGGTTCCTGGGCCAGTGCCAGGGGTGGAGGCCATGATTATGTTTCTTCACCAAAGTTTTACAAACAACAACAGTAGCTATGATCTGCAGCAAGGAGTTACTCTATAACAACAATAAAAACCAGCAAAAATGTCAGATATCACAAGCGTTCAGGAAACGCAGAGGAAACAAGCACTCTGTGTGAAATGGTCTTCGATGGAGATACAAGATAAACAAGAGAATGCAAATGAAAAGAAGTTTACGAGGAGGAATGGCAAGAAATTGTGCACAATGGCTTAAATTGGACGATTTACCAACTCATAAACAAATTGAAAACTTTATGGAGAGTACAGGGAGCATGAGACCCAAGCAAAAGCAGAGGGAGTAGAGGGAGCAACAATGTCTTGGACTGTGCTTGGACACAGACAATCCAGTTAACTAACCGGGATATTGAATTCTGTCAGTCTCACTTGAGATAAACACTGAATTGCTGGTGTCCTTTGCAGCCAATCTCGGTAATTAATTACTTTATATTTGCCAACTATTTTAGCTTTCCTAACACTCTTCTCATATTAATTTTGTGCGTTGTTTTGTTCAGGAAGGGGAATTACTCAGTTAGGAAGATCGCTGTTATCTGTTATGTAAACATAATATAAGATGCAATGGCAAAAATACAAATGTAACCAATTGCTACACCAATGTTAATAACAATTCCACTGTTGCAGTTTATAGCAATATAAATCACTTTAAAACGTTTATACATAACAATGTAATTATGTTACCTGTCGTCTTTGGCGTAGTATCGTCTCTATCAATCATGTGAGAAATGTAAAATTGTTGTATTGCATTTCTCTGTATTTTTAAATCTGTCCTAATTAAAAAAACAGGAGTTAAAACTGTAGGCTATACAAACTCTGTGACATGCCATGCTTGTTTATGTTTGAGGTTGACGTGAAAAACTACCACAAAGCCACGTAATCAGCTATGTCTACGTTCAAGTCTTATGTCAGTGGAAAGGCGTGTCCAGTTTACAATAGGCTCCAGATTGCCCTGGCCGTGAAAAAGCTGAGCACAGGCATGGCATTGCCAGTCTGGTGGAAAAGAGCTATAAGGGTGTCACCCTTGGTTCATTTTGAAGGTCTGAAAACAGTTCGCAATAATTTTTGCATATATTTTGAACAGAAATGGGAATATCTTTGTGTTTCAGCATGGCAATGCCCCTTTGCAAAAGTAGCGAGGTCCATAAAAATGGTTTACTAAGTCTGGTGTTAAAAACTTGACTGGCCTTCAAGATGCGCAGACCTGAACCCAACTGAACACATTTGGGATGAATTGAAACACATACTGCAAGCCAGGGTCCATCATCACCCAACATCAACACCTGATCTCACTGATACTCATGTGTCTGAATGTGAGTGAATTCCTGGAGCCTTGTTCAACATCGAGTAGAAAACCTTTCTAAAAGAGTGGAATCTGGGTTATTTTTCACTAGGGGTCTTTTGAGTAATCTTTAAAGTGGTCTCAAGTTTGAAGACATCTTGAGAGACAGAGAATTAATACAACTGCTGTGTTGTCCAACATACAGAAAGGACAAAAACGATTTTTCGCCAAACTGGGTGTTAGTTCACTCACATATGGGTTTGCTCCTTTATTAATGATGATACTTGTTGTCCTTATCATTGCAGGTCAGCTCGGCTCTCCAGGTAAATAGATCTAGACTCTAGAGGAAGGTTATGAATTGGGTAGAGGTAAAGTTTTGGTCAGAGCTTAATCAGAACTTGGCTCAGGGTTGACACTTTTTGGAAAGTATGCTTGCATTTTTTGTTTTATTTTTTGTAAATGAACTCCTCAAGACAGTTACTGCATTAAAAAGCAGAAAGAGAGACCTTTGAGAGGGAACTTTTATTGCTCTTCAGCTCAGGAGACTGTTACATTTAGGTTTTAACCTTGTCTCAGTTGTTCTCTCAAAACTCCTTGATTGAAATAAACACAAGAAGAAATGTGACAATTGTTATATCCAGTAAAAATACACAAAAAATTATTTAAATTTACTGGTTTGAATCAAGTCAAAGGTCACTTCAAGGACCTTGCCTGAACCCTGTAAATAGTGTAGAAAAAAGCCACAGAGAGATCTTGATGTTTGAGGGGTAATTTCATGTATGATCACATGAATAGAAAACAGCGTTACAAATTTCAAAATATCAAATTTTGCCTTGATATGGTTTGTCATTTATAAATATCTTGTTGAGAAATATCCTCCTGAGACCCCTGTGTTACCAGTGGCGTTTCATGATGGAATTTTTCAGAGGAGGCAAATATATAAATTAGTATTGAAAGATAAAACCAATAACAGATTTCAGTGGGTCTAAATATCATGTATTATTATACATTTTAGATGGTAATTATGCTCCCATACACAGATGATATCCTCTCCCTGATGTCTTAAAATAGACGTTACAGACATTCCATCAGAAATAGGCATTAATATTTTTGATTTAAAGTACTGACCAGCACCATCCAATCACTGTCAAGCATATTAAAATAAAATTAAAATTCTGAATCTGTGTACTGATTACCATTGACCCATCGCTATTAAACGTTTCATCTGCAGCCTGAAACTGAACTTTTGATAGCATGTTTGGATTGAATGCACTTAGCTTCACAGAGAGCAATAGGATGCTCCTTTGCTCCCTATTTAGTGAACAACTTTACCTCCAGTGAGTTGTCTGTCTACACTGGTCTCAGAACAGTTTGAAATGCACATTATTTTAATTTCCTAACTCCATATAAAGCCTCTGAAAGCAACATTTTCCAGTTTTTAGATGAACCCATTGTTTCTCAATGTGATAATGCACAGTATATATAGGATATTTTCACAGAAACGGAGCACACAGTCCACAAATGAGGTCACTGTGTTTAACAGCATGCACTTTCACAATAAATTGCTCAAATTTAAAAATGGCATATTGGATGAAACTAGAGACTCTAATCTTTTGACTCAAACAGGTTTCAATGTAAAAAATTAAATAGGTTTCTTACCAGATGGAGTTTTGTTGGAGAAATCCCAGAAACAATCTCCTGTACATCAAAAGTTTTACCCTTTACTGACTGCCCAGAGTCTCCTTAACAGATCAGTCAGTTTAAATGAAATTCAATTATGTGTTGAATATAGCGAAGCCAAAATGTAATGTCCACGCAGGTGGATACTGGGTCTCAGGAAGTTATGTCCCAATGCTTGTCCCAATCTCTCAACCAACCTGAATAAATTAGGTTGCACCAAAAATTACTACAGTTTGAAACATGAGATGTATTCTGAAACTCATGAAGAGACACATTACTGGTATCTTTTGAGAAACATCTCAGAAGCAGAAGACTTCAGTAAAAGTCTGGATAGTGTATTTTATCCCATACATTTTATTGGAGACAACTGAGACTTCTTTGTGGCTTGTCTTTCTTATGGGCATGAACGACTAACTCTGTCTTGAAATGCAATGGTGCAAGTTGATTCTTTCTACTTGTTATCTGTTAGCCAGTCATCTCACTTAAATGTTAAATTATTTGTTAATCAGTCAGCTTACTTACATGTGATATGTCAAGCCATTCGTCTCACATGGTGTAAGCTGATAGGTCCTTTGATTTGTAATCGGGTAGCCAATCAATTTGCATACTCTCTCTTTGCCAAACATTTAAATTTGCTCAGTTTGCACACTCCACCTCCCCATTCAACCTGTCTAGATCTACTACACAGGAATTGTACTCTGCCAGGTAAAAAAAATATAAAAGTTGCATACTGTAATATTTAGTTGGACTGCCTTTAGCTTGGATTATGGCACGCATTCGTCGTGGCATTGTTTCGACAACCTTATACAACATCACTACATTTATTTCCATACAGAGTTGCATTTATTTTGGGCTGAGATACTGTATTGATGACTGTAGAGTCAAACCACTTCGTAAAGACTTCTCCAGCAAATCCCAAAGACTTTAAATGGGGTTAAGGTCAGGTCTAGTGTCGTCACGGTACCAAAATTTCCGTAATCAGTTCAGATACCAGTAAAATTTCACGGTTCTCGATAACAATTTCTGTACCACAGCATAAATATGCTAATATGACAATGTGCTATTGAACACACCTGTTTAACCTATTTAAAAGTTACATTTCACTTCATTCAAGTGTTTCTCAATTAAGTATGTAATTAAGGATATGTGTTTTTAAGAATGATTGTTATTATTATTGTTATTATTTTTATTATTATTAAACATATTACTATATGTTTAGCAGTTTTTGCTACAGTTTCTTCAATTTCAAGGCTCTAGTCTATATTTTGAAATGTCCTTGTATTATTACGTGTATTTTTTGCCTGAAGCTTCATCTCTTTACACTGGCATTTGAGGCATTTGAATGTAGGACACAGTTTTGGAGTGTTTGTATTTTGTGTTTTATATTGCTGGTGCTTGTATGGTGATTTTTAAATTTGATTACTGTAAATCACTGGTCAACTCTGTTGTTTTAAATGCTATATAAATAAAGTTGAGTTGAGATTAAAGTGCAAATACTGTGAGTCAATGAAATAAATATATAGTTTATACCGTGGTTCACAGTAAATTAGTGCTCTGCTCTGTCATCTGATACAACATCTCATAATTCTCAATGTCTGTGGAGTTTCCAGTGTATGAGCGATCAGATTAATGCATTCATTCAAAATATGCAACTCTTCCACACTAAGATTGCAGCCTTTAGCGGTTTAATGAATCATACTAGGACATTTCACAATTTTAATTTTATTAATCGTCCATTTCAATATAAGGAGTAACAGAGCACACATTGTCAGTCATACTGTATGCTGATACCGGATTGAGCTGGTTTTCAGTACTACTGGTATTTCAGAAACACTGGTAGCATTACAACTTTTTTTATTTTAGTATTGACTTGGTACCAAAGTACCGGTACTTTTGACAACACTAGTCAGGGCTACCGTCATGATCCAGGCCGCCTTCTAAGCAGTGGCGGTCAGCAAACCCTCTACCCAAAAGCCTTTTGCGAGAATGGGATAAACTGATGCTGAACGAGTCTGGCATTCTGCAGCGAAAGAACACAGCTTTCAAAATTCAAGGGAACTGTTCTGAAAGAACTGCATGATGAGATGGGACATCTGGGTGTTGACAGCACCACAAGCCTGATAAGAGACTACTTCTTCTGGCCTCACATGAAGAAAGACATAGAACACTATGTCCAATGAACATGTCCATGCATTAAATAAAATAAACCAAGCCAAGAGACAAGGGCACCTCTCAAGAGCATCATAACTTGCCCATTCGAACTTGTGTCCATTGACTTACTTGGACAAATGCAAAGGAGGATATGAATATATACTTGTCATCGTCGATCACTTCACAAGATCAGGCCAATGCAAAAAATATAAAAAATGAAAAACTGTGGCTAACCGACTCTTCAATGATTTTGCATTAATGTTCGTGTTCCCTTCAAGAACACACCTTGACCAAGGTGGTGAATTTGAAAATCAACTCGTCTCACAACTTCAAAAGTACAGTGGCATCACTGGCTCAAGGACCACCTTCAAGGGAATGGGCAGGTGGAAAACTTTAACCGAACATTGTTGCACATGCTGAAAACCTTGACAGAGAAACAGAAATCAAGCTGGAAGAAGTCACTCAACAAATCAATCTATGCTTACAATTGCAGTTGTGAAGTTACTGTTTTTTTTTTGCCTTTCTACCTCTTGTTTGGTCTCTTTCCAAGGCTCACCATTGATGCACTCTTCAAGATGAACTCCAATAACAGTTGTGTCAATCAAAGTGAGTAAATGGAAAACTGGAAAAAAGGAATGCGAGATGCCCAACTGTTCGCCAGAGCATGCGAGAAAGTCCAGTGAAAGAAACACAAGGAATTATGAAAACAAAGTGAGATGTACAGACATACATACAGGAAGCAAAGTCCTTGTGAAGAATCTGACCCCAAGGGGAGGACCTGGAAAACTCAGGAATTATTGGGAATACCAAGTCCATATTTTGAAGTGAAGCCTGAGCAGAGTAAAGGGAGGTCAATGGTGTTGCATCGCAGTCTCCTCTTATCATATGATCACTTACCTCTTGACATTGATCCAACACGAAGAACTAAACCAAAGCGAGGAAATCGACAAAAAGACACGGGAGCTCTGTCTGCCGAGAGGAGGAGAAAAAGTAATTTAGAGGATGACAGCGAGAGTGAGGATGAGTACTATTACCAAGTAGAACCCTACCAAATGAGACCACAGCCAGACAGTTATAACCCTTTTGATGAGGGTACCCAACAGGAACAGTCAACCCATCTTGAAAATTCATCACATCCGTCTGAACAAATAAATGAGCCGACAGCATTGCCACCTCCAACTGAGTTAGTGCAAGAAGGACTAGAACCTGTCATTGCACCTGCAAAAGGGACTATACCTGAAAACAAGGAAACGGTAGAATCGGTGACCTTAGCAGATGAAGAAAAAGACTTACCTGTTGAGAACCATTCCAAGCACTGGAATCAGGTAGCAGAACTGAGCAAGGACAGGGATGCTATCAGTTCTCTGCGAGACAACGATCACCAAAGAGGTTTACTTATGATGATAAACTTGGAAGTCCTTCATGCTATAATGTCTAAATAACCAGCAAAGGGAGCTACCCACACTTTGAACCTACATGGACACCAACTTCTTGGGTGCCAATGCCATGTTACTATTCTCAGCCCTCACCTGTCTGTTATTCATTATGAACTGAAATCCCTGACAAACTTCCACATTAATTTGTCCCAGATGGTGTTGAAAGGACTGTAATGGTATGAATTACCATCATGAAGAAAATTCCACACATATAATTTTTCTTTTGTTGATGGCAAAGAACTGTTCCTAACATAAGGGACTGTTACTTAAAATGTTTTACTGTTTTCAGACAAAGTGAACATGGACTGTTTAAAAGGCCTAATGAACACCAAATGAAAAGTGAACACTTCTAAACATTCCGTGAAACATTTTTGAGACTTCTAATCTTTTTGAGTTTGTTTTTGAGGCATCGGTCAGGACTTAAGAGCAATTTTTGCAAATGCATGGATTGTTTTGTAAAATGGACTGTTATTCAAAATGAACATTAATTAGTGTCTTTGAACTTGGGACTCTTGCACAATTATGAGCCAAGTAAGGCTGTTAAAGAGCAAATGTAGACTCTTTTTAAAGAGAGAACCTAAAATGCCATTATTGAATAAGTTTGTTTCGGTACTGTGAAAAAATATGAATGACTACATGGGAATGTGGAAAGAAATGTGTGATGCAGCCTTTAGTTTGTGACCTGTTATTGTTCTATAAGTGTGAAATGAAGTTAAAAGTGTTAAATTATTTAACTAAAAGGTAATGTGATGTGGGGCTGACATCTTATTTTCTGGGGGTGTGGAATGCAGGAAAAATATAATTTTGGTAAATTAAAAAAGGTATTAATAGAGAGTATATCAAATAATGCACACAAAACTTTTATAATATTCACTTTATTTACAGATTAAAATGGATACAGTAATTAATGTTTATTATTTTAAAAGTTTCTTTTGGTAAAGCTATTATATTCATTATTCATAGTAGTATATGGTTAACATAATGTCCTGGTGTGTGTGTGTGTGTGTGTGTGTGTGTGTGTGTGTGTGTGTGTTTGTCCTTTAAGTATGTGTGCCTTGGGAAAGTTCAGCTCTATATACTGGATATGTACTTATCCTAAATATTGTTTGACCTTCCCAGCGCGAGGCCATTACTCTCCACGGAGCCGCGCGCAGATGGATTTTTCATTGCATTAATCCTCCAGATCAGGTGGGTTTTGTCAAAGTGTTAAACTTTAATACTTTGGGTCATTTATCTTTACGGAAAAACCGGGGCTCTGTCAGCGACCAGACGAGCTATTTCCTCATTGCGCTTTCGGAGTGGAGCTGGAGCTGGAGAGGGCAGGCGCTGATCACAGCTTAATCAAATCCTCATGCTCTCTAGCTGCAAGAAACTGCATCTCTCCGGAGAGGTGGCTTCACCGGACAGATTATATATTTATTTGTGAAAGCACGGCCACTCTTCTCGGAAAAAGCATCACCGATGTGCATTCATTACCTATGCTTTTGTATTCCGCATCATATTATTGTCTTATATGCCTACATGTAGCCTATATGACATGTATTATTTTTTTAAAAAATTTTAACATTTTGTATTACAGTGTACAATTTTACGCATATTAGACTAATTGTGTGTGCAAAAACAATTGACTAGTATTTTAACAATCCAAGCAAAAATCCCCATGCAGCAATCGTATAACTGACAATATAAACACATGCAATATATGTTGAAATATGGTTTTCACTGATAAAATCACATACATCAAAATACTTAAAAAATGGCCATATTCATATATTTAACAAACAGTATATTTTCACAAATAAATGCTAATACAGATTAACTATAATTATATTTAGCCTATATGTCTGTTTGTATATGGCCAAAAAACAGATTTCTGTATGGGGCATTTGCAAAATAATTATATATATACAGTATATATATATATATATTACATGGCATTGTTATTAAAAAATAATTACATTATTATTAATCAATCATGTAATTATGTTTTGGTAGTATGCACGTGGATACAAGCGGATAATGTACAGTTAGTCGGTTGTTATGACAAAATAAATCCCGTTTGGTCATACAAGACACAATCACCCTGTCGGGATAAGAAAATGTATTTAGTAATGTAGGCCTACCTCATATTTTAAAAAGTGAAAGTGTGAAGTTGTTACTGTAAAAAGCTATTTCTACCTGATCTGACCCTTAACGCGTCTTTCATTTGTGTAAATAAGTCAGGTTGATTCAGACTTATTGTTAAAAATAGTTGCATGAAACATTAGGCTATTGAATACATTATCATTTAGATTATACTCTGCTAACTTATTTCTATTTTTAGACTATTGCTTGCAGGATAACGCATTTCATACTGCTGTACTGCTGTGCATTTGACAAATCCAACTTTAAAACTTGAAATTCAATCCTCTCGGGATTTCTGATGAGATGATTCAACCTCCTCCCCTCCATCTTCTCCATTAGGCGCCCAAGTGGTCGTGGCTATAATCGCCGTGATTGATTCAGCTGCAGTTCCCACGGAACAGTGTGCTCTTGTGATAGCATTTATCTTCATAACCGCTGATATGCACCCGGAGTGCACTCCAAATTAAATCCCCTTTAAAAAAAGGAGAGGTGGTGGTTCACAGGGAATTACATAGATCGTGTATTATATTGCTCCTCCAGTTACGTGCGTCATAATCAGCTGATGATCACCTGAGATCATTCAGCACGCTATAGTGGCACGGACAGGTCCATCTCTTGTATTGAGTTTCATAACATGGGCCTACTTTCATAACCCTCATGACCACAATGGAAACAAAAAACAATCTGAAATCTCTCCAGAACGGATTGTAGATATCGTTGGGGTCCGTGTGATTGTTCTGAAAAGCGTATAGGCCACACATATGTTTTTAATTAGAGAAATTAGCCTAAATGTGTTTGTGTACGACTTAAAACCCGAATAAAAAATATATCTTCAGGAATATTCCATTAAAACTGGTGTAATGTGCAGGGACGTCACTAGGATTGGAAGACAGGGGGGGCTTAGCCCCCAGGGTATTTGTAACTTGCGTTTGCAAAATCTTTGCACTCACATCTAGAGCTACACTTATGTCAACAACCAGTCAAGAAACCAAGATGTTAACAAGTAAAATGTGACAGACATATCCTCTTCTTCCATTTCTACTCTGTTAAAGAAAAGTTACTGTAATGTTAGCTTTTAGACACATCAAAGCTGCATGGGGGAATTTACTTAGGCCAGACTTTGCTCCTGATGAGTTATTCTATAAGCAATGACTTAAATGCTATCTGTATGCTCATGTAAATGTATGATAAAGTAATAGCATATTATATCTAATTCCTTTCTACATAAGATACGTTGTCCACAGAATGCTATTTAATTACTCTAATTACTGAAACTGCGCAGTGGATTGGTTCAATCAGAGTGTATTTTCGCTGTGTAATTTTGCTTGCATACAGTTTAACCCAAGAACCAGAATTTTAAGGTCATAGTGAAATTTGACAACACAGGTTTGAGTGTTTCTCAATTAAAGATGATTTATTCTGGCAAATGATGTATACAATGTATGATATAAATCATCAACAAAAAGGCAGTATTCAAATAAAGGAAAATTAAGAATGAAATCATTTTCAAAACCACAGTCAACAGTTACTTTTTGTTTATTGTCTACTTCATTGGTGGAAGCATCAAAAAAATGCCTTCTGTTTTTAAGGGTGGCAAATCGGTCTATCACTCTGTTGTGACTTAGGTGCTTCAGTATGTCATTTTCAATCGACATGGCTGCAAGATTGTGAAGCCTTTTCTGCCCCCTGATGCTAATTTCATGACTTTGAAATGCAAATTGGTCAAATGAAACAACATCCAAAATGTCCAAAAACAGACAAACAGAGGCCAGACAGCTAAAAAGTTGGTAAGTTAAACAAATATGACAAATAGCAGTACAAGAAAAACTAAAAAATAGGCATCACTGCATACTTTATCATGTAAGCTATTGATACGGATCCTATTTAAAGTGGCTACTGTCTAAATAAAATAACCTGATGGCAGAAGGAATAAAAGATTTGGAGTAATGATTACTGTATATATATACTGTATGTAGGATTGCTTTCATTTTAGTTTCACATGTGTATCTGTGGGCATTTGCTCATCTTTAGCCAACATTTAGGTAACATCTACGTATTTATTTAATTTATCACAGCCAATGAATGCAGAAAGTTAAATTGGTATAGCTAGCATATATAATAAATATAATGAAATAATTGAGTTATTAAATTAGTAGTACTAAATTAATTTAGTAGGCTATGCACAGTGCCTAGACCTGCCAACAAATGCTTATTGTTAGAAGAAAACAAAACAATCCTTAGACCTATAGACCATTACTGACCTCAATCACACCGGCTTCCTCAGAATCTACTGGCCTGCCAATCTCCTGCGGCTGCTTCTCTTTCTCTCTGCTAAAATATCTTTGAATATCCATCTCATCTGCTCAATGAATTGAAGGATACAATGGTAATAGCATTAACAGGGACCCTATGACATTTAGCTTTCAGTGACAACAACATTCTATGGGGATTGATATTGTTTTATATGCCTATTATAGAGAGAGGTTATATTATTGGCAAAGAATAAAGAGTTGTGATTAGCTTGCTAAGTTAACCATTTCTTGTATTTTGCTTGTTCACTCTAGCTAGACTACAGTTTTCCATAGCAAACCAAAATATCCCCTTTCCTTTACCTCAAGAAAACGCAGCTAAAGGTAAGCAGGTAATTAAAAACAACTTACAATTTCACTCTGTATCACGACACTTACCAATCTTCCTTTCACCATTAGTGTGTGTATCGGTGTGTGTGTGTGTGTGGGCGGGAGGGTGCATAGCGAGTTCAACTTTCAGACCGAACTTGCAGCGCTCCGGTCTGCAACGCTCTGAAAGTTGCCGCAGTTCACACCAATGCAATGAGACGCTGCGGTGCATCATCTTGATAGCACAACGACTCTTTGTACTTCTGTTCAACTTCCGACTTTTCGGCTATTTTTTGTAGCTGGATATACAGTATATCATTTGTTGCGTCTAATTCTAAATATGAATGAGGATACGGTTATTGATAAATCGAATTGTTATTGTTGTTCTTAATATCATTTAGGGGGGCTTAGGAACATTTTGGGGTAGCTTCAGCCCCCCTAAAATAGGCCTAACGACGTCCCTGGTAATGTGTTATTGCTTATTTACAGTAAAACCATAACGTTAATGTCTATTGAAAATAGTCTATGTAATGTTTAACTTAGATATAATTTTGAACGAATATTGAGAATAAAAACGTTAGCTACACTTGGTTACAGAAGCGTAACGAAAGTCAGTTCTCTGAACAAGAACAAGAGACTATAAATTGTTACGTAAAAACATATATCTCCTCTCAATATACAAGAATATTAAAGGTGTGTGTTCGGTTATACAAAGGCCTTGTCAACCCCACTAATCGTGCCGCTTTGGCCGCATCTTTACCCAACCCAAAGCGCAACGTGTGTGATTGTGATGTCATAGCGCATCCCTTTGATCATTTCTTTCCGTACTTTTGCCTCAGCTCAGATGACGGCAGCATCCATCACGCATCCGCACAGGACATGTGCTTATGCAAAAGAGAAAGAGAGAGAGAACGCGCGCGAATAGTGTGTGTAGCCTACATGCGACATATGTTGAATGAGAGGGTGAAAAATATAGAAATAGGAAGTGATTTGTGTTTTGCGATAGACTTTTCTAAACGAAATTTTCTTAATATTAGTATTATTTATGTTTTATTTTTTATTGTGACCAATTAGTACTATAACAAATGTACTGTTAGGCTACAACAGGCCAACTATTATTTAATTGTACATTCCTTTTGTAAATAGCAATACAATTAAACGAAGAAAAAACAATAGTGAAAATAAATAATAATAATAATAATAATAATAATAACGTTATTGTTATTATCATGATTAGAAAAAGTAGCAGAAGTAGCCTAGAGGAACTTAAAGTTTAAGGTAACACTTTACATTATTTTTCCCTTTATAAAGTGGTTCATTGATGAATAAATGTTTATTTGCAAATGCATTATAAATGCAATAAAATAAATATGCAGCCACAGCAACATGCATATAAAACTTTCATGCAATACCTGCCACGTAGTGAGCCATACTACCTTCAATGTTATAAATGCTTAATAACACATATCCAATATTAGCATAATGTACCTTGATGTAAAGTTTACATCTGAAGCAATTATTAAGGAGTTTACAACATTAGGAATATATGTACATAAAGTCCAGAATGGTTCAGGCTTTGATATAACATGATATATTATGTGTATGAGTATGAAGAGCTGAAAAGTGTTTTTGTAGAGGGCTTTACCTAGAACTAGGTAAGTTGTGACAGCACTTAGAGTTCACAATTCTTTTGACATCAATGTGACAAGGAAAGTGACAACACCAGTGAGAGTAGACATAACATTAATGAATATAAACACAAAGCGGACTGTACAATCACATAATATGCCTTTTATTAATCTCACTATAATAGTCTATTTTGCTGCATTGTGATATAAATCATGAATTGCGGTATTATAGTATTTAGAGTTCTATTAGTATGAATAAGTGTATTAATTAAGCATTTATAACATGTCAGTTATGCTCACTATTTGCCAAGCTTAGCATTTAAGTCGCCCTTTCTTCTTCATAATGTTGTAACTGAATATAAATGATTTATAAAGTATGTGTAAATGTCTTATTAGTCATTAATGAACCCCTTTATAAACTCGTTACCAAGATAACATTAATGTACATTATTTCAAATAAATGTGAATAAATTATTTTGCATTGTTCTCGGCTTTACTCTTTTTTGCTCTCTCTCTCTCTCTCTCTCTCTCTCTCTCTCTCTCTCTCTCTCGTAGTGCACAATGAAATAAATAATCAGACTTTACAACTTGACTACTAACAATAAACAACGTGTACATAATTAAAGAACAGCTTGCAATTAGACACTGCTGTTGTTCTTGCAATTATATTAAGGTGCAATATGGGTAATCTGGACACTGTAATAGGCGTGTTTTTAAATATTTGTTTTATCAACGCCATTAATTAAAGTAAAACTGAAAACGACATTTATACAAACTAAAATGACTCTTAATACATGAATACCTCTGGCAGAATGGCACAGCGGCAGACATTTCCAGGATAGTGCCATGGACTGGAACACATATCAGCTGTGTTTTGGCTTCCGCTCATTGGACTCTCAGACGCAGATGTGCGTAATTACGCGTGTCCATCAGTGAAGTGTGTTGTGGTGTCAATCGTTCATTCAGGTGAAGAGAGAGGGGCTTTCTATGAGTGCACTTGTTTGAGAACGTGTGTATCGAATAATGTCGCCTTGTAAAAATTGATGTGACATGCAAAACTAACTCTTATAGATATGGTGGACCGGCGGCAGAGCATTGGGAACAGCACTGCTTTAGTAGCCTTCTATCTGTATGTGTCTTTGATATATTTATTTTATAGTATCTACAGACTCTATAACATAATATTTATTTTACAGACATTTACCATTTTGTTTTGTCTAAGTGTACGTGTGCCAACGAAAGCCTTCATAAAAATGTTTTGTTTTAACTAGGCTACTGAAATGATTTATTGCACCTATGTTTTGTGAAGAGCAGTGACCTACAGAATTCCCACGCCTTGCTGTTCTATCTAAATAACTACGTTTATCAGTGCGGACGAATCCATTTCCTCTTGCTCACACATTTGCTGCTCATTCTCTGAACACGCGGTGAAAAGCTCCATAATCCCCTCCAGGAGACGTGCCCCTCACGGCCTTTTTTATGATCACAAACCGACCCCATTGGAGCCCTGGCGGGGTGCAACACTGCTCTGATGGGTTCCGATCCTTTGATCCATTTGTCCGGAGTTTAGGACTATGTGGGAGGTTGGGGGTGGGGGGGGGGGTGGGGGGGGTACGTTGTCATCTTGTGAATGAGAAAACATCTACAAGCACTAAATGCTGCCGAACATGACACCATCAAAAGCAACATGGTATGTAAAACAGCGGGTGACTCTGACGCGTTGATTATGTTGTTTTTAGAAAGAGGTGTCGATATAATAACGAGAAGTGTTTTGTCACTTTCACTGCACCACCCAACACCAACTCAATCAACGCAATCGAGCACGCGAGCAAGAAACTGCACGGGCCTATTCCACATATAATAAGCCTGTGCGCGCACAATTAACCTGTGACCATCCAATATGCATGCACCACACCATAATGGTTTTCCGATTTTACTGCTCCTTAATTGACTTGAGCTTGTCAAAGTCGTAGAAACACTAATCGATATGGCATTATTAAACACAATTAACACTCATGACTACATTGATTTGCTTATTATATCCACCAACAGCCTTGTGGTTTTGCATCCATTTTTAAACTTTATCTAAATCAAATAACAGTCTCTTCAAATGGGGTACATTACAAGTTGACAATCACTGATGAAGGAGGTATAAATGTAATGAATATATCCATATATTATGAATTTGTCAAATGTATTTTCATTTAATGAAAAGCTCATTTTAATTGTAACTATGTGAACATATGCACCAATCAGCCACAACATTAAAATCACCTGCCAAATATCTTGTAGGTCCTACTCGTGCAGCCAAAACAGCTCTAACCCATCGAGGCATGGACTCCACAAGACCTCTAAAGGTGTCCTGTGGTATCTGGCACCAAGACGTTTGCAGCAAGTCCTGTAAGTTGTGAGGTGGAGACTCCATTGATCAGACTTGTTGGTCCAGCACATCCCATAGATGCTCAATCGGTTTGAGATCTGGGGAATTTGGAGGCCAATTCAATACCTTGAACTCTTTGTCATGTTCTTCAAACCATTCCTGAACAATTTTTGCACTGTGGCAGTGCGCATTATCCTGCTGAAAGAGGTCACTGCCATCAAGGAATACCATTGCCATGGAGGGGTGTACATGGTCTGTAACAATCTTTAGGTAGGTGGTACATGTCAAAGTAACATCCATATGAATGCCAGAACCCAAGGTTTCCCATGCAGAACATTGCCCAGAGTATCACACTGCCTCCGCCGGCCTGCCTTCTTCCCACTGTGCATCATGCTGCCATCTCTTCCCCAGGTAAAAGATGCACACTCACTCGGCCATCCACATGATCTAAAAGAAATGTGATTCATCAGACCAGGCCACCTTCTTCCATTGCTCCATGGTCCAGTTGTGAATCTCACGTTCCCATTATTTGCATGGGCACTCTGACCGGTCTGTGGCTACGCAGCGCCATATGCAGCAAGCTGTGATGCACTGTGTGTTCTGACACTTTTCTACCATGGCCAGCATCAAGTTTTTCAGCAATTTGTGCTACAGTAGCTCTTCTGTGGGATCGGACCAGATGGGCTAGCCTTCCCACGCACATCAGTGAGTCTTGGTCACCAATGACCTTGTGGCCGGTCCACCAGTTGTCCTTACTTGGACCACCTTTGGTATAGGTACTAACCACTGCATACCAGGAACACCCCACAAGCCCTGATGTTTTGGAGATGCTCTGACCCAGTCATCTAGCCATCACAATTTGGCCCTTGTCAAAGTCACTCAGATCCTTACGCTTGAAATTCAAAAACTGACTGTTCAATTGCTGCCTAATATATCCCACTACTTGACAGGTGCCATTGTAACAAGAATAATTTTTTCTCTTCACCTGTCAGTGGTTTTAAAGTTTTGGCTGATCAGTGTATATATATACATTGGTGTAACTACCGGCAGTGCATGCAGGGCAGCTGCATTGGGGCTCACGGTCTAAGGGGGCCCATGATACAGGGCCCTACCTTAAAATGTTAAATTGATAGACAGGTTTACTGACTACCTTTGTCAGCGTACAATGCAATACATTACCGTGAGCATTTATACCAAACTGCTTTGTATTTATAGATGGACTACACACTGTGCATCGCATGTATTTTTATCTAACACTAAATAGATTATTTCATTATAAATTACTAATTTTAAGTGATACGAATGATTCTCTGCATATTTTGTTCAACATCGTAGGGCTTCTTGTGAAATCATTCTGAGCCAGGGCCTTGTTCCCCAAAAGCATCATAAGCCTAAGTAGATTGTAGAATCCATCTTACGATTATTTTATTTTTGCAGCCGTTTCCCAAAAGCATCGTAACTTAAGTAGTTCTTGAAAATGCTTGGCACGAGTGTCTGGAGTACTCCTACAGTGCTAAGAACATCCTGAGGACTTATGCAGACACCTGCCGGACAATCACAAAATTACAAGTGATACAATTTAAATACGTATAGCTACATTTTATGCTAATTTAATAGCAATATAAACATGTTTTATTTTATTATTATTTTTAACCAACAATGCTAATAATAATAATAATAATAACAAAAATAATTTTAGAAAGTTATTAGTCAATATTGGATGAACAGATCATATAATAAGTAAACAAATAAAGGTATCTGTGGACTAGTTGGTAATAACAAAGTGGTTGTATGATTGTTGTAGAGAACTGTAAAAGTTACAATCAGAGAGGGAAGGGAAAATGTCAATAACTTGCTGCTGTGCATGAACATCATCTGTACATTATACTGGCTCCTCATCCTCTCTGACACCTAAAGGCACTCTCACCCGCACCACGTGTTGTGTGGTACCGTACATGTTGGGTAGCATTGCTGTTACCATTATCACTTTTCGGAGTAAAGGGCAGATTTAGTAAACGGCCCACAAAGCAATTAAATATATATATATATATATATAAGCAATATCATACGAGCAATAGTGCGATATGGCCTTACATCAACACTGCTGTGATTCAGCCTCAGGCCGAGTGCCGTAAGTAATTACAGCAGTGCTGATGTAGGGCTATATAACACGATTGTGAGAGTGATATTGCTTATATACAACAATTCAATGAACAAGTACATTTTAAAAAATTAGGAAAAACCAAGTATGGTCATCAAAGTGCATTAGTGCATGGAACTACTTTCTTACGCAATGTAATCAGAATTTGGAAAAAAAATTAGGTTACAAACAGTTAATTACAAGGGTATTATGCTATAAATGTGGTTTATGAGGACAGGTCTAGTGTCCCCATAATTTAAATAGCTTAAAAAACACATTAAAGGATGTTTTATTGAAAATGTAAAAATGCAGAAAGTTTTTTTATGAGGGTTGGGTTTAGGGGTTATGTTAGGTTTAGGGGATGGAATATAAAGTTTGTACAGTATAAAAATCATCCTCATAATGATAGGTAGACCAACGTGTGTGTGTGTGTGTGTTTGTGTGAGAGAGAGAGAGAGAGAGAGCGAGAGAGAGCATGTGACAACACCTGTTGCCACACCCAATCAGAGATGCTGTCAGCTTTTTCAGTGGAAAATAGATGTCCAAGTGGGGGTATTCCTCTCTAGTTAGCTGTAGCCAGTGTGCAAGAGTCATTCCCTATAGATACAATGTCCTCTGCCATTTTAAACAGTAGGCTATGTATCCAATGTGGAAACTCTGATAGAAGTTAAGCACTTGAGTTCTGTAATAAATCAGTCTGTTGTGTCTCTCAGCATGAGCCTTAATCCTGAAGTTGTCAGTTTAAAGCCATTTAAAGCTATTTCCTAGTTTTGGTAATGTATTTGTAATACCAGCGATCACAGAGCGCAGTTCTATGTAAAATATGACTAACGGATTCACTTTACATCACCAACTGGCTCATATTACACACAAAAATGATCTTTTGCCACCACCTGCTGGCTAACATATGTCATTTCAAAAATAAAGACAGTAACTCTTAACACATATGCACTACACTTACACTTTAGTTTAGAACAGCATGATCACAAGCGGAGTGATACACACAGTGAAGTGTCTGAGTGCTGATGCTGTCACACCATCAGTGCTCATGGAAGTCTCTCGTCCAATCAGATTTGAGGACTGGAACTATATATATATTAAAATGCACATCTGATGAATCAAGCAGTGATTGTGTAAAATAATTATATCATCATGCAAGGCAATTGCAAGACAAAATGCAATTATGTAGTGAATTAACTTTTTCATTTAAAAAAAAATACTTTTTAATATTTCCAGCGAGCTAAATTACAAACGTTTTTAAAGTTATGCACACATATAATGAAGTTGCAATTACCCACATCACTATATGGTCATATTTCAGCACTGACACATGGACAGCGACTTAACGCTGGTCCTTGCACACTCATGTTAAGTGCAGTTTTGTGAAACACACATAAAAATAACGAACGTTCCTGACATGGCTCGTAGAAAACGCTCTTATCAGCTAAGATCAATCGTTATTGGGAAACAAGGCCTAGTGTGGTACGTTTGACGTCATTACTCAGTGCTGAAAGCGTCAGTCCGGAGCTTTCACGCAGTTTCATTAACTCGTTTCTCCCTCCACGAGATCCTGCATTAAGTGAGTAAAGAGCTGCCGTGTATCGATGATGCAGTGTCACGGTCAAAGACAAAATATATTTAATCATATTTCAAAGCAGAGAACGTTGCGCTGAGAAAGAGCATGAAGCAACAGTGACACTATTATTGGGCATCTCCAGCATGAAAGTTCAGCTGATCAAGCTAAATTGATGTGTCCTGTCGTTTTGTTCAGGAGAAAGCTGATTATAGTGTCCTAACGAAACTGACAGTAAATTAATCTAGTCCCAAAAACATGGCTATGCTCAGCTGGATTACTGGTATATATTATTTTTATTTTTTTTTAGTAAAATGCAGCCTTTCAGAATAAATAGCACGACTAATTTGTGGAATTCCATTTTAATAATTTAAGAAAGACACTTTTAGATAAATTGCTCATAATGTCTCAAAAGATGCATTGAGAGGATCAAACCTATTGAGACATTTAGTGACAATATTGCACATAAAAAAAATACTCTATAATGTCATATATTTTATATGAATTCTTGTTGGGAGTGGGTGGGGTTGACACAAGATCCAAGTTACGCCACTGTGTGTGTGTGTGTGTGTGTGTGTGTGTGTGTGTGTGTGTGTGTGTGTGTGTGTGTGATGTGTGATGTGTGATGCGTGTATGTTGACAAGTTCCTTCATTTAAATAGGTTGAGAAACTGTAGCCAGATCATATATATATATATATTCGTGTTAATAAAATTATAATTAAACTGCAATAACATAAAGCCATGATCTTTCTATATAGCTATTATTATTGATACAAAATAGCCACATATACATTATGGTATGTTTTTCTATAGGCTAGTATAGCTCTTGAGTGAGTCGGAGCTGGCCGTTTATCGTGTGCATTTTTTTGAGAATCAATCAAACGATAACATGATCTGGTTACAGCTTCTCAACCTATTTCAATGAAGGAACGTGTCAATGATCTAGTGACAGCTACGCGTGGATTTACAGTTTCGTAGACACGAGATCTATCTATCTATCTATCTATCTATCTATCTATCTATCTATCTATCTATCTATCTATCTATCTACCTATCTGTCTGTCTGTCTGTCTGTCTGATATTTATCCAGATCCATCAATGTCCGTGGGATCTAACTGTGCCAAGAGTGTATTATGGAAATAAACGGCACCAGCGCCAGTACAACACCTTACTTCATTACGCAGCCGATAGGTTTATCCCAGTCAAATGTCACCTCTCGGCCCCACGTTAATGCGCATGTCCCCGTATCATGTTTACATAGTAGTTAGTACAGCTGTTTGTGAGGCGAGCAACTGACAAGAGGCAAATGTTAGCAGAAACGAATTAGACTTGTACCCATTGAAAGTGTAATGCAACATTGCAACTAATAAATACGAGGTATTGAGGTTGTGTATGGTAAGCTATATGAGAAAGTCAAGAGAATTTCATTTCTGAGGATGAAATCTGAACAGTTTGCGCCTAAGACTGAATCCGAGATTAAATTAAAAAGTTCCTCACTTGATTGGATGAGTGTAAACACATCATTCCATTTCAAAAAGGTGAATTTTGAAGTACATTTATGTAAGATTTTAAACATTATCAGACAAAGAATGTCTTTAAGTGTTGATACATTTCACCGTGATATGTTGAGATACAGGCATGCCTTTAAATAAGCTACAGGGATGCTGATAACAGTGTTGACAGTTTTACATTTCATTTAGCCATTGCTAATTTATGCTCAAGGTCATGGGTCATGACACTAAAAGGTGTTAATTGGAAAGTGAATTTAATGCTGATATTTCTTCAAATATTAACTTTATAATTACTAGTTGTTTTCTTATAATAATAATAATAATAATCATGGTAACAGGGATAACAATTGAAAATCGTATCCTACCAAACAAAATAGAAGATAAAGACAGTGATCCAAAAGAGACTTTAACATCCTGAGAGGATGATGATTGGATGAGGACTGTCATTGTGACCGTTTATTATTATTATTATTATTATTATTATTATTATTAATAATAATAATTTATTAAAGTTATGATGGTAACAGGGTTGTAACAAGGGACACAACTTTAAGTCTAAAACATCATGTCCACTAAAACGTAAAATAACTTTTATTTTCATGTATTTAATTATTTTATATTTTCAATCAAAAAAAAGTGCATATTTGCTAATACTCAAATAGAAGTTTGAACAAACAGTAAAACACGGTATCATAAGTCACCCTCAGAAAGAAAGGCGATACAAAAACACACTTAAACATAAAATAAATGTAAGCGATTTCTACCGATCTGTTCAGAAAAAAGCCTTTAATAACACGTAGTAAAAGTTGGCATCGGCTATTCAAGTCACTGTTTACACATATACACAAAAGACACCGATTTAGCGGAAATATTGTAGGCTATAATCATAATACAATCAATAATCCGTACATGCTACTTTTCTTAAAATAGCAGTATTGCAATGACATATATATAGTAGGCCTAATTCTGGGACGGTGACTTAATGAATTGTCTGTAAAAATGCATCAAATATGATAAATAAAATTAATACATTAATATTAAAAATCATGTTGTTGCACAAGAACAGAACAGGGTAAGCTGATATATTTAGAACAGATTCAGAATCTATAGATATTAAGAAAAACAGATCCACAAACACGCGGTAAGAATCCGTTCAGTATTATCCTCCATATACAGCCACAGCGCCGCATGCTCCGGGAAGTGACGCAGGGACAGGCTGGGGGAAAATAATACCCTGCTCCCCCTAAAGCCTTGATGATTGATGATGTCAGGTGTTCTGATTCTAATTAACGTTTAAATTAGGCCAAAGAAAATATTTTTGAATTAACGCTGCTCCGCTTGAGCCCGTACAAATCCCGTCTGGCCTGTTTGGAAAGAGATGTGACTGGACTTATCTTTAGAACTAATAATGCTCGCCGCATTTGAGAGAAATGTAACACCATGTCCAGCTTCGGTTACGCTGTCCGCCCTCTGAGGGGTAATGCGAATGTGCTATTGTTGGCGCTGAAGGGCATCTTTCTCCCTATCAGAAATCCTGTCCATTCACATTACATTAGTAGGCTATCCATGGATCATTTAATAGGATTAACAGCTCTTCCTGTTTTACCAATCTGAAGTGACGAATTCGACAGAAAATGTCGTGATACATATTTGTATTCATTGTTTGATTAGCCATTATTATTATTATTATTACTATTAGGACTACTGCTATTGTTATTATTATTATTACTAATTCATTCACTAGCCAAATGTGGCATACAACGCACTGTCCCTTGCGTTATTATTATTCATATTAATAATAGCCTCGTACTCATAAAACGGAATTGAAGAAATCCCATTTCTGTTGAATTATAATGGGATTAAACGTCTCTTTAATGGAATCCAAAATAAATTCACTATTTTCCATAGCTATTCTTTGGCGGATTCTATTTATTAAATACATTTCATATATATATATATGCATTGTTGCTCATCTGCCATCAAATATTCTATTGAGCTTGTCTCTGTGTCGCCCACGTCGCCCGGTCTGGACCCGCACTAATAGAATGTCGTGCTGTTTTACTGCTCGTAAGCTGTTTGGATCGTTTTGGTCCCTGTACGAATGTTACCATATGGTGCTCTTGGCATGGACAATGCGATATTCTTTCGAACTGGCCAAACATCGCCAATGACTCGTGAAAGAGAGGCTTCTATCACCCTAATCGATTATCGAAACCCTGTTAAACATTATTAGACGTCAACAACGCCACTTGTTTTATTATCTAATGGTTTACATTTATGGTAAGACTGACAAAATATTAACAATAAGGCCTCAAAAAGGTTTAAATAATAATAATTAAGGCAATAATATTTGTAAAAACAATTATTAACATAGTAATTCATAATGATACTACTATTTAACGAGTCATCGAAGGCGTAAAATTTGACTGACATTTTTAGGAGACGAATTTAGTTTTTATTTATTTTTTAATGTGTTTAGTAATTATGTCTGTGTATATTTGCTTTAAACTGCAGTTTAGCAATTTTAATGATAATTTACAAATAAACTGTGACTATAAAGCAACTTTAGAATATTTTCCAAGTAATAAGTCCAGTAACACTTTATTTTACTGCGTCTGTATTACTCGTATTGCATGTTAATAACAGATAATAACCATTATATAACAATTTGCATTTACATGCTGCTGCACAAGTTACACATTATGTGCATGTAGTTAAATGATATTTATTTGTACTTACGTTACACTGTAACACAGACACTGTACAATAAATTGTAGCCTTATCATAAATTCAATGTACCACAACATTTCAAAGAATGACTGGATACACACACACACACACACACACACGCACGCGATTTATCCTTACATACCTCTTCACAGCAGGCACGTAGTGAATATGGGCATTTTCTGAATTTTTCAGAGGATAATGACAGAATTGCACTGCTGTAATTCTTCTTCTTTATTCTCTCTACAAATTCCTCTATTTACCAAAATGTTACAGAAAATCACTTTTATAAAAAGGAGATATTGTACTGACTGTGTATTATTATAAAATGTGTTATCCTTTACATTGCCCTGAAATTCAATTTAACCCGGCCCAAAAATCCCAATCCCTGCCCTCCTCAACTCTAATAATTATATTTGGAGTATTAAAAAAAGGAAAAATCCTATAATAAAAATCTCAACCACCATTTACCTCAATATTATATCTTTGCTTTATATCTTGTTTTCAGACGTAATATATTATGTTTTGCGATATTTTTCTAGATGATAAATAAAGAAATATGTTTCATAAGCAAACATGCATTCATAGAGGCTTAGATTATTTTAATTTTTGCAAGATTAACTCTATTATGATTGCAATAACATATAAATCAAACATATATACAATTATATAATGTTATAATAAAATTGCTGCCCACATCTGATGCTTTGCGGAATTTGTATAACAATAAAAAATAAAAAAATAAATCACATGCCTTGCGTTCTCTGAAGACATAGTGTGCGGAAATTATGCGGTCATAACATTCTCCAAAAGATTCTCCGATATTACAGTAATTAGCCACAGTTGTGTTCATAGATAGATAGATAGATAGATAGATAGATAGATAGATAGATAGATAGATCACATTCAGAAATGTATGGGTTAATGAGCACGCACTCTCCCTTATCATGGAGGTATACGCGTGGAGCACGTGGTTTGCCCTAAGTGGGAGTGGGACGCATCAACAGATGCATAAACATCCAGAGCCGTCTCCCCTCTCTTTTAACTTCACAGGGAAACTCCTCCTATTCTCGCGTCCTATTCATTATTATGTTCTGGCCCTTTAAGACGGAGCAGCGGGTCAGCAAGTAGCCTAGTGCAGTGTTTCTCTAATTGAACTTCGCAAAAGCAATCAACAAGAACTCGTTAGCAGTTGCTTGCTGTTCTGGGGGGGGGGGGGGTTAGCCTCCTTTAGACTGCTTCGTGCATTCAGTGGCCCCCTGGCCAGTACAGTTACACATGGTAAAGTTCTTCATGGAGCAGCTCAGAGAACACTGGATCCGTATAAGAGGACTAAAGTTCGGGTGCCTGTGACGCCTTGAAGCATGGTGCTTTTGGAGAACTATTTCAGAGAGAGGAAGAACACCGATTCTGCTTAAAGAAAGGGACAGAAAGTGGTTTTGTATGCATAAGGTGTCGCGGTCGTCTGCACGAACTTTTGAGTGAACTTGGTGACTTCTGTTTGAAATAGTTTCTTGGGACTGAGATGACCTCCAGCACTAAAGACATGAAGGCGGGTTCCGTTTTACAGTCCAGCGGCGAGGAGAGGCGGCGCGGTCCCTTGGACCAACTCCCACCCCCGGCAAACTCCAACAAGCCTCTCACCCCGTTCAGCATTGAGGATATTTTAAATAAACCCTCAGTGAAGAAGTCGGTCGGTACTCTGTGCGCTCCGCGGGTGCTGGAGAAAGTGACCGGCTCGAGTGCTACTCGGAACGGGATAAGCGCTCCCTCTTCTCCGTTGTGCGCTCTGGAGGAGCTGGCAAGCAAAACATTTAAAGGTCTAGAAGTCAGCGTTATACAAGCTGCAGAAGGTAAAATTATTTATCTTTCTTTATCCTTGCTGTCATTTTACGTGGGGTTCATGTCGGTCGTTAGTTAGAAATAATTGCGCAAATTTTGTGTTTGGTGACACTTTTTCAGCATTTTTGTTTCGGTGTAAACTTGAAAACTGCTGTGTGTCCTGTGAGCATTTTAAATACATATTTACATATTCATATTAAAAACATTTTGGTTGCATGTATGTATTAGCATATATAAAGCGTTTAATTATTGTCACATTTTAGGTTTAGTGTTTTCAATTGCCGGCCTGTTTCCTTTCTATTTTCAGATTTTAAATTAAGAGTGTTTGTTAGGACTAGGGAAAATCTCAAAATCATAGTGAGTCCTCGAGTGACTGTCACAGTGTTTCGGGAATTACAGCTAATAGTCTACCATCATAGAAAGCGACGTACATTAATAAGTATGTCAAAAATTGCGGAAACATTTTAATGGGTCACACAAATGGTTAAGGTCGTTTGTAATGGGATTTAGTCCAGTTCTGTGGCTTGATACTTGATTAACACATTAAGCTTGGCAATCAATAGTTTAGATGTTTTGGAAAGTGCCCCCCCCCCCCTCCACTCCACTCACTTCCCCTCCCCCCTTCTCTTTTCAGGAACAGCTGTTCTGCAGCTGGAATGAACTACTGCGGCCTATAGTGTCTAACAATTTAAATCAACTTTACCGAAAACTGCTTTAAATAATGAGTTCATGTGCACTGAAATTGTAAAAAAAAAGAAAATGTATTGAAATATTAGTTAGTGTATCTTATAGGCCTATGTCGTGGAATATATTGGGTCACGCTTTATGATAACTCCCATTAAAGGAATAGTCCGGGTTCAGTACAAGTTCAGCTCAATCAACAGCATTTGTGGCATAATGTTGACTACCACAAAAAATGATTTCGACCTTGACTCGAAAAATGACTTTGTTTAGCTATTTGAATAAAAAAAAAAAAAAAAAAAAAAAAAAAAAAAAAAAAATCGTTTTATAGTAAGGCGCTTTGGAAGTAAATGGGGCCAGTCCATAAATGCTAAGATACACATTGTTTCAAACGTATAACCTTGGGATGCAAATATTATAAGTGTTAAGATATTTGTAGTGTAATAAAACAGCTTACTATTATTTTTTAAAGAAGGCCTATAAAGTGTTTTTTTACCGGAATTTCCGGGTTTCGTTGTCATGGCAATAAAGTTGTAATATTGGATATAACTTTCAACAGATATGGTTAGTTGGCAATTTTATCTCAATAAAATGGTAACTCTTGTAAAGTCTGCATCGTGTGGCTATACTATTGAAACGATGTGTATTTTAATGTGTACGGACTGGCCCCATTCACTTCCATTGTCACCTTTCAGCGATTCTTTTTATCTTTCCTTTTTTTAACAAAGTGGGGACGACTTGTGGAACTCAACATCACGCAGCAAATGCTGTATATTGACCTTAACTTACAATGGACTCTGAATTTTCCTTTAATGGAAGTTCTCATAAAGGGTGACCCAATATAGCCCTCCACACTTGCAGTTATGGGCACGACAAACATTTTGGACAGCGTTATTGTTATTCCCATCACGTGTTCCTGGAAATCAACTCTCCTTTCTTTCCATTTTAAGGTCGCGAACATCTCAATGCCTTCGGTCAAAGACAAGCCTCCAAAAAACGACGAAAGTCCCGCACAGCATTCACAAACCACCAGATTTACGAGTTGGAAAAGCGCTTTTTGTACCAGAAATACCTGTCACCGGCCGACAGAGACCAGATCGCACAGCAGCTGGGTCTGACCAACGCGCAGGTCATCACCTGGTTCCAGAACCGACGGGCCAAGCTCAAGAGAGACCTGGAGGAGATGAAAGCGGACGTGGAGTCTCTCAAGAAAATCCCACCCCAGACACTGCAGAAACTGGTGACCATGGAGGACACGGAAGACCCCCATGGTGGCTCTGGGCCTATTTCTCCCAGTCTTTCCCCGGGGGCCTTTCCACAGTCCCCGTCCTCATCCAGAGGCCAAACTACAGACGAGTTCTCAGAGGAGGACGAGGAAATTGAGGTGGACGATTAAAAAAAAACAAAAAACAAACAGGCCCTTGTTTTCAGAAAAGGGTATTTTACACAATTTTTGCACGGACTTATGCGCGGAAGAACTTAAAATGCAAGGAAAGTTTTCTGTCTCCCATATTTTTAATTTATTGAATGGATTGTAAAACCTCCGCATTCTGATGTCCACATTGAAGACGTGGTTTAAGGAACACGTTGATAGATAAATGGTACAGTATCCAGACAGTGACATGTGTATGTACAATGATTTATTTGGCCACTTGATTTTCGAAGGACACGTGTGCAATCGTTTACACCGTCCAACACACTTTTATGACCGCTGTAAAACTATATGCCAAAAGCGATTTTCAATTAAAATTTCAGTTATATATATATATATATATATATATATATATATAAAATTCCAGAACACAAGGCGCTCAAAAGAGCGTGAAGACATTTTCCATATTTTCATGTTAAATATGCAGTTCCTGGCACAATTCCTTTGATTTCAGGCATTATTATCACATTATAAAAACGAGCGTGTATGTGCAAAATGATGCAAGAGCAAGAGTGTGTATATAACAAGTTACGATGCATCTAACTCGTTAAATTTATTGTAACATTCTATTTAATCCTCATTTATGTAAATAAAGGTTATATGTAATTTCACAATGTTTCTTGGACTTTAATCATGCATATTTTGCTTTTGTGGAATTGATAGGCTATACGAAACAGAACCAGTTCACATACAATTTTCTTTGCAAGATGTTGAAAATGATGGCACACTCTTGTGGGGTTAAACAGCTGAGAGAAGCAATGCACTTTTACACGTCGCATTCGCGGGTTCATTGTGTTTGTTAAGAGAGAGAGAGTGTGTGTGTGTGTGTGTGTGTGTTAAGTGCTTGAAGCTTAATTAGGACAATTGAACAGTTCCCCCCTCACGAGCTCTTCAGAAAACAGTTGTCACGAGACAACATAAAGCTTGCTTTCCCCCTCGCGCCATATGGTTTATGAATCTTCTCTAACACCAACTAGTCAACATGATTGATTAGGTTAACCCGCCTTTGAGCTCGCATTAACAGTTTCAGTCGGCCGAACCCAAATAATACCGCCGCATCTGTGCCCCCTTGAAATGCGTGTGTTACAAACGCCCATGAATGGCAGTTGATTTGCATGTGTGTCTAATGAATAACCCTCAATAGGAAGTCAGTGGAAATGGGGAGGATTTCGCATGATGGTTGTCCGGCTGCCCCGTCTGCTGAATTTCTTTCGGTCCATTTGTGTCAGTTGTGAGCAGATCAAGGCAGCAGTTTTGCTGCAGGGAGAAGATGGAAGTACAATTGGCCTAATCGCTTGGAATAGTTGGGGTTGAAAAGTCAAGTAGATTTTTAGGAGCGCTTTGTGGGACGCCGGAGTTCTCAGAGCTGTTTCAACAGCACAAATTATCTCAGAGATTGAAGACTTCACAAAATATCTATGTGTGGAACAAAATTCTCTTTGTATAATATAGTCAATGATTTACAGAGTGGCCAGTCATTTAAAAAGAGGTTAAAACTGACTTCATTACATGTACATGAATGGCTGCATGGAGGCACAGCAGATTCATGTTTTCATTAACAGTCTATTTACAATCTTTATTTTCATTTACATTTTTATTCAAAACAAAAATTATTTCAAGATTTACGTATTTTAATTTCATAACAAAATTTCAGTACATTGAATTAAATAATCTTGAAAAAATAGAAATAAAAAACGAATGCGTTTTAGCGATTTATAGTTTGCTAAAAATGACACCGTTGAATGTAAGAAATTTTGTCATGAAACTGAAATGCGTAAATCGTAAAAACAGGATAAAATATTTGATTTAATTGATGGCAAAGAAAATATGAAATATTGAATACGACATTAAAATAAACAATAATTTTATGAAAAACTTGAATAATAGACTTAGCCTAAACCAAAAAGCTGTCGGTGGAAAAATAATTAAATTAATAATATTTAGGCTAAATAATAAGAAACTAATACTACTGATAATAATAAGAAAATAATAATTAGGCAAAATAACAATAAGCTAATAATAATAATAATAATACAAAATAATAATATTTTAATAATAATAAAAGGCCTAGTAATTTTAAGAATTATCGTCTATTCGAATTGCTTAAAATACAGATGTTTTAATGCTTAAGAGAAAAAAAAATACAATAGTCTAGTATTACACGTTTATCATATCTAACTTCTATTTATGGAGCAAATGTCTGGATTCATGAAAAATCGCTCAACCTACAGCAAAGGTCATAACATTTGCGAAGCCCATTATTAAATGATAGCTTTAAAGAAAAAAACATTTCGTTACATTAAGACTTGAAAATTCACTTCAACAGAGCAGAATCGTAAAAACATGCGTCTAAAGCCAAATATGATCGTAATTACATCAAGCATCTACTACAATTAGTAAGATACAAACGTCATTAATGTTCTAATTTGACCCTCTTAATAACTTTTAACTAGAATTCCCGTGCATCTGTATGAAATTATGATGGCAAAATGTAGGGCCTTAAAATCTGTCAAATAGTTTAAATCTAAAATGAAATATTGACCTTATAAATAAAGAGAACTTCTGGGAAACGCGGGCAACGAAGAGATTAGTATTCAAATTTAACCTTTAACATCTAAACTTACCTTAGTGTACATTTTACACGTTCAAAATGTTATTGGCCAGAATAACAGTGATCATTCTTAAAATCCATTTTCTGTCTGTGTGACTGTTTTTAATCGGTTTCTTTTTTTCCCCTTTATTTCTTTATCACAATTATTTCATTAACGTTTTTAGAAAATGTCCCTTTGACTTGACGGTACTATGTTTTTCTTCTGCAGGACACAAACACCCTTAAGAGTAGATGAAAACCTTCAGATGATCCTGAAGAGATGAATGAGGGGATTGGTGCTCGTGCGCTCTTTTGCATACCGACACTGCCCCCTTGTGGCTCAATTCTGAAAACAGTAACGTTGAAAAAAAAACAAAATTCCCTTCTTAAACACAAATTCACCTTCAAGATTTTTCATTTCAGCGTCTAGACACCATTTTGGATAATATAATTTAGAATAATTGTGCTTAATTTAACTCATTTAAAAAAAAGGCAATAAACAAAACACTTTTTTTTTTACCACTTAATTTATTTTCAAAAATACAAAACAAAAAAATAAGTATATATGCACAGAAAGCTAATAAAATAGAATATGTGAAATACAAAATATTTACACCAATTGATTTTTACATTTTTTTACACAACCCTATCTCGTTCGCTTGTCTTTTATGGCATAATGAAGAACCAGTGGTTGTGCCTAAAAGAAGGGAGGGAAGAGAAAAGGGGGAAAACATGAAGAAAAGAAAAATGAATAAAAGACCCTAAATTTAAAGAGAATCAGAGTATAATATTGTTGACAGGCTAATCACTTTGACACTATTCAAAGAGGGTAGGCAGAACTTAATCCACCGCACAGTAAAACAGATGAGGTATGGAACTGCTAGCACTAAATTCTCACAACACTTTGATGCCCAACCAGAGCAATATGGAGAATAGCATCTCATTGTTCAGACCACAAGGCGACATCAGTCAATAATAAATCTTAATCGATTGCTCCGAGAAGACTTAGTGTTTAAAACAGAGCACAGTAAATCGCAACGGGCTGATAGTGTGAAAGAATGCAGTATGAAATTAGATGGAGACATGAGACTGTGATACCTTCCCAAACCAGTGAGACAGCCAGAGACGCTTCATGGTCATGTGATCAGGGAGAGATTCATTATTGAATAACATCTGGACCTGCAGCGCAACAAAGACCACACAATGAAGACAGGAGATGGGGGGTGGAAAAGAAGAACAATGAAAGGTTTAATTAAAAAACATTTTAACTGCATTTCACAATATAACATTTTTATTTTAGCTGGCCATTTTAATTTGAACATTGCTTCTTTCTATTACGGGATCAAACACAAAATATGCCTGATTGTATTGCACATATACAAATAGCATATGCCCTTTACATAATCATAAACAGTGCTGTGCAAAAGTTTTAGGCACTTGTAACAAATGTTGCAAAGTGAGGATGTCTTCAAAAATAATGACATGAATAGTTTTCATTTATCAGTTAACATCATACAAAGTCCAGTAAACATAAAAAAAGCCAAATCAATATTCGGTGTGACCCAGTTTTTCTTGGTTGTTGGCAGATAGGATGTTCCAAGCTTCTTGGAGAATTCTCCACAGTTCTTCTATCTATTTCGGCTGTCTCAATTACTTCTGTTTCTTCATGTAATCTCAGACTGAATCGATGGGGGGGCTCTGTGGGGGCAGTGCCATCTCTTGCAGGGCTCCCTTTTCTTCTATTCTAATCTTTTCTATTTGCAAAAGTAACGTTTGGGAGTCTAACATTTATATTTCCTATTGACACATTAAAGCTTAAGATATAAATAACCATCTTAAGACAAATGCTTTTGTGAAACATCTCGTGCCTTAGACTTTTGCACAGTATTGTATTTCGGTCTAACACCAAAAGTATTTAAGCTGCACATCAGAATGTTCATTAAGAGCAGACAAATCAGCTGTAAGCTCGAAACTACACTTCTGCAACAGTAACATTCGGGTTTTTTTCCTGCTTTATTTACAATGGAAAAACATTGGTACGGGCTATATTAGAATAGGAAAACAATTTTACAACTGCTAATACATATTGACAAAAAAAGATGATAAAATATTTAAATATACAACAAATAAAATTAATAGCAATCATTTCAAAATGAAATCAATTAAATTCAGTTAGAAAGACAAAGTGGCTGGAGAAGCTGCACAGCACTTCAAAAATAGAAAGGGGGTGTCTGTCCACTGGAATGCAACAGGTGCTTTCAGTGTAGACAGCTCTAATGATTATAATAATCCAGCCCCCCCAAAATTATTACAATGCCTGCCCCCTGCGCAACTAAAGCAAAGGGTGAATTGGAAAAAAAAAACAGCATAGACAGTGACTGATCTTGGTTTAACAAAGTGAGGGAAAGAGAGTCTGACCTGATGTTTTTCCACATTCAGTCGATGACATAACACTTTCCTCAGGTGCTGTACCTCAGCCCTGATCGAACAACGCACAAATTTCTGCTGCAAACACATGACGGAATTTTATTTAGTAATTTTTGTCTTTAAAAGGGGAAAAAATAATTTGTTTATTTGTATTATTAAAACTTCTAACCTTGAAAAAGGAAAAAAAAACAAAAAACTCTTACTACACCGTAAACCCGAATACGTTAGCAGAACTCAAATTTGAGTTTTTTAACCAGACATTTTTTAAGTTAATAAATTCCATTTTAAGTAATCAGGTTTTGATTTTGAACTACTTATGCATGCTTATTGCTAGTAAGCTAACTGATACATTTTGATGGCACTTAACTTTAAGTTGAGTAAACCACCAGATTTGTTTTTTTCAATACAAATCCTTTATTTCCATCACTATACTCACACAAGTTAAGTTTGACTGTAAGAATTACAGTTGGTATCAGTCCTCATCCTAAGCTTAAGCTCCACTCTTCACCGTAATGGTAACCCCCAAACTCCAAACTCTCAAACAAACTCTTCTAAATCTCTTCAGTACATAACAAACACGTTTCGCCCTTTGCATTCGTGTCGCAAAAACACAAAATAACACTTAAAGGTGCTATATGTAATATTTTACTGTACTAAATCATAAATTACCATAATATGTCATTAGAGAATTAGGAAACATGCTAAGTGGAAATACTGGCTTCTCTGATTAAGAGTTGGCTAATTTGCATGTCAACATTCTGGCAACCCACATGAGCTTCGAGTCTGGGGCGGGGAACTCAACTTTCCAATATTTTGAATTTGGACTCCAGTACACATTTCAAACGCTTGTTGTCAATCTTACATACAGCACCTTTAATTTTAACATTTACTTTCCCTATTGAATCCCATGCAAAGCATGCTGGGAACAATAAATCGCCTGCCCAATTTGAGTTTACCAAACAAAAGAAACGTAAGTTAATTAAACTCAAAACACTTCAGATTACTTAAAAAGATTCAGGTTTCGTGAACTAAAAAGAAAAAGTTCAAAATACCCATCAAGATTAATTTTAACTAATTTGAATGATTTTATTTTTCCCTACTCAGTAAAATTAATGACTTTAAGCACTGGGGTTTACAGTGTAGTAATCTTATTGTTTCGTTAACATTCATTACATTTTAAGACATTTTCTCCATCTCTGAATCTGGTCTTACCTGTAGAGTTAATTTATTTTTGTCTTTTCCAGATAATGACGAGCTGCCAAAGTAGAAGAAATTTTTTTTCACAAATCAAAACATGTTTCATTAATTAATTCTCCCAGCTTAAAGGAAATATTACTGGTGACAAACATCTAACTTTGACCCAAGAAAATCTTTCAATAGTGAATACCTACCAAAGGGTTATAACCTGATTAGTGTTTAGTCATAATTGTTCAATGCATCCTTTGTCTTCACATCACATTCAGCAACACCATTGAATCAACAACAATTATTACATAATTTCCTTCATAATTAAAGTGCTCTTTTTAACTGCATGATGAGTAATAAAGCCCTGTCCAGAGAAGAGATTCAAATAGCCAAATACTAATTAATGGAATATTCCAGATTCAATACAATTTAAACTAATCCGACAGCATTTGTAGAATAATGTTGATTACCACAGAAAACATTTTCGACTCATCCTTTGTTCATAGAAAAATTGCTGTTACCGTTTGTGATAAAGTTTGTCAGAACTCGAAATATTTCATAAGGGTAGTTTCACACCTCCAGATAAGATGTTGGTTATAAGACCCAGTGCGATTATTAAAGCGCAAAATGCAGCAATGAAATTATAAACACAGTTTGCAGGCTTTGCGCGCTTCACAGTGAATGTGTACTCTCTTATGTCATCTGCTACAACAAGCACAGAGTGCGATGCTCATAAAATGTGGTCTTTAGTGTGAGCAACTTCAAACCGTGTTTCAGTCTGACCCAATCTAGTTGGTGCTCGGTACTACAGAAACAATGATACCTTTACATTCACATTTTTATTTTCAACTTGGTGCCGAAGTACCAGTACTTTTGACATCCCCATTCAGGAGTATAGCCACAAGAAGATAAAAATAGTTTACTTCACACAAATAAGCTTATTAAGAGATTTTATCACACTAAAATCCATGTTAAAATGAACGGTTTACATCTTGTGGCTTTACTTTTGAAACAATGTGTATTTGATGTTTTGATTCACTTCCACTGTAAGTGCTTTACTTTAAACACAATTTTTGCTTTTTATTTTAAATAGATGAGGGACGAGGTGAAAATATGTTTGTGTTAATCAATGTTATGCCACCAATGCTGTCGATTAAGCTTTATTGAACCTGGAAAATGAATTTGATTTTATTTACCTTTATTTTTAAACACAGATTAAATAATTACAATGGCTTTCTGGCAATGCAAGTTGTCAACATTTTTGATGTTACTAATGGTAGTAACTACAACGGATTAATGCAAGTAACATGCAAGTCAAAAGATTCAACGCCTTCTTACCTTTGCCTTTCCAGACATAGAGAGACCTGCTCATCGTATCTGTAGAAATGAGCTTTAGAGTGGTCAAAGCCACTCCAAAGTGGAACCGAATCTATAGGAAATGCAAACATACACAAAGTCAACCATAAATGCAGCACAATAAGGAGGCTTAGAATTGTGTTTCTTGGTACACACAATTAGGGTAGAATGGGGCTAAAGGCCCGCTGGGGTAAAAGGCACTTTTTGATTTGACTTTCTCCAAAACACTAAACAGCAACAAAAACTACCACAGTACTTTCCAAAACCATGATGTAGTTTGCCATTATGCACTGCTAAGTTTTACTGATCCATGAGATCATTTTGTGTGGTGTTTAAAGTTTGGTATTGAGGAAATTTTATCTAATAATTTTATAAATGTTGTGAATTTATGTAGCTAATGAAAATCCCTGAATTTATCACATGTATTTTGAGACGAAACACTTATTTGTCATTTTCAGTTTTGGTCAAGATGATTAAATCAAAACATTTGAATAACTATCCAATAATTGAAAGGATAGTGTTTGAGGTAAAAGCCCCCCTGTTGCACATTAAAACACATTGTTTTGTATCAGAGTGTAGGGTAAAACGCTCCCTCGCCACCTTCCGTTGTTATTACTTTTCACACAAATTATGTTGCTCCATCAATATTCAATAAAAATAAATGTATTTTTTTAATATTGATACTCATTAACTTGTGCCTTTAGCCCAGTTGTAACCTACTGATGTTATTATATGTTTTCACTTACCTTCTCCGGGTGGCTGTATGACGCGTTCAAGACCCCGTGACTGATAAAATTCTTTAATTCGTTTGTCTTCACCTGAGAAGATGAAACTGATGTTCAACCATGACTGACCAGGACATAAACTCACAGTCAAGTTCAAAGGTTTCTGTTCACTGTACTTACTCTCTTGTAGCCCTGGGACTAGTTTGAACACAATGTCTTGCATTACTCTGTCCAGCTTTAGATTCAGCAGGGGTTGCGTTTCGTGGATTTTGATGTTACACATTGGACAATACTTGCTGGTCTGGAGATACTTCACAATGCAGCTCTTACAGACTGCGGGGAGAGGGGGGAAAAAACTTTTGTAACTATTCAGTATTATAAAGGAGGAATGTAGCCTAGGATTTTTTTTCTTTTTTGCATTGGGACAAATATTAAGTTGCCTTAAGTCTAAGCTTATTTGGCAGTTTGTTATTGAAAGCGACTTACGAGTACACACACACTTACACGTATGGAGGCATTCTGTAATGGTGGTTGCGTCGATGAAGTATCCTGCACACAGGTAGCACACAATGTGTTCATTTAGGTCCTTTATCTTTATTTTTACTTCTTCCTGTGGTACCAAACAGGGAGAAATATGTCATACACAAAAACTGAAATTACATAATGACAATAAAATTCTGTATTAAAGTTACATAAGTTAAAGGAATGTTATTTTAAAGAAGAAAAATGTCCATCTTTGTAATCTTTCATGAAAATGTTATAACTTGATCTACCTCTGAAACGAATTAGTTTTTATTTTTCAACCCCACCCTTGACCACCTGTTTTAGAGACTTTACACAATCATTGATTAAATATCTGTTTCATTTGGAAATGTCACATTACGGAAGTAAAATGGGTCACAATTTCTTGACATTAAGATATTGTAGTTCGTAGTATTTATGTCTTCCTCGTACTTTAATAAGAGCATGCACTCAAGCTGGCGTGGGAAGTGAATGCAAAGCCTGATGATCCATGCCATCCCAGCATGATCTGGGAATGTTCCCAAGAGCATAACCTGATAGCACATGTACATCACTTTTACGTTGTTTGCTCATCTGCAATACATCTTACAAGTGTGTCTCAGATGTCAATAAGACATTCAGCAGATGTCTTTGAGATGTTTATGATTTAGAATGTTTTTAAATCTGATCTTTTTAAGATGTTTAGCAGATGTTAATTAGATTGTGATGCTTTCCAGATGAAACAGACATCTCACTGATGTACACGTGCTTCAACTGAGGCAAGGAAACCTGATTTTTTGAGCAAGGCTGACCAGGTCAATGTGATAATTTGCTTGCATTTGATTAGCATCCTAGAAATAATCGTAAATGTGTCTAAATTTCACCAAAAAAATCTGTTGTTTGTTAGATCTTTTTTTTAAAATATCCATATTTTTCTTAGAAGAAAAAAAAAAAAAAAAAGTGGTTTCAGACTTTTGTAGCCCTCTGCGTGCGCGTGCTCAACGCAAAAAGCAGCATCCCAAGAACAGATGCACTTGACTTGACCGTGGTGGAGCAGAAGCGCACTTGACTTTTCAGCTGTGTCAGGTAACCAACCCTACCAATTATCTAAATACCAGAGTATGCTGGTAATAGCGACCAAAGCTCGGACTGCTCTCTGCTAAAGCCACTGAACTGCCAACAAATGCATGCGACAGCAGCTCGCGTATCGACACACTTGTTCACTCGTCTGGGCCAACGCTCACAAGCATGTGGGATATCACGGCACAGCACGCAGCGTGATCGACCACAGTTGTAGTTGCGCAAACGGAGAAAAAAATACCTCGTTCATTTCCTGTACTGAAATTTGGGGAGTACAAACACACAAAGTAGAAGATTAGACATGGGACAGAACTGACAAGAAACCCTCGCCACGGTGAACAATAACACAACAGCAACGCACAGTGGATTGATTCTTCGCAACACTCACGCCTGCGCAGACAGTGTGCACGGTCTCGCGCTCCATCTCTCGGCTTTCGCGCCACAGAACACCCCTCTCGCGCACGTCTATATAAACCCCAGAGCGCGGGAAGTGCGTGGCGAAAGACAAGCCGTTAAAACACGTTTGCCCCTTCACTCACCTCGTTCCTTAAAGGGTCGAGCTTGTAGACATTCTGCAGCTGGTTTCTTAGCCGCATCGCTATCGCCATCGGACCTTGTTCCGCCATCTTTGGGAATTCTGCATACTTCCGGGTAACGGGAGAGTGGGTGAGTTCGGTCTGTGAGAGGCGGGGGGAGCCGTTGGTTTTCTCTCTCTCACACACACACACACACACACACACACACACACACACACACAGAGAGAGAGAGAGAGAGAGAGAGAGAGAGAGAGAGAGAGAGAGAGAGAGAGAGAGAGAGAGAGAGAGAGAGAGAGAGAGAGAGAGACGTACACACACACACACACACACACAGAGACACACACAGACATCCACACACAGATATATATCTGTGTGTGGATGTGTTTTGTGTCTATAATTTTTATTTTATTTTTTTCAATTAAATTTTAAAGTACTTTATTGGCATGATTGTGTTTACATACAATATTGCCAAACCATTAATACACAAAACAGATAATGACAAGACAAATAATAATAATAAAATGGTAACAAATAACAATAAAGATAGAATTAAAATAAGGTGCCAGGTAATGAATCAAATAAAAACTATAATAACAATATACACTATACAAAATAAAAGCTCTTGGGTTTTAAGGGCTTCATGTTGCAGTGTGTTTGTGGAACTTGAATTTAGGTGTGTCCAAAATTTGAGGGATTGTTTTTCAATATGTATTATAAGTGGGTATCTGCCTAGTTTGGCCCGGCATGCATTAGTAGGTGTTCTTCTCTGAACTCTTAGAATGTTTCTACAGAATTCTGCATGCAGGGATTCTATGGGGTGTTTGCCCCATCTCGAGTAATCTGCCAGACAGAGTGGACCCCAAACCTCACATCCATACAGAGCAATAGGCATTATAATACTATCAAAGATTTAACACCAGATTGTTACAGGAATGTCAACTTGGGTAAATTCGCCCTTAATAGCATAGAATGCTCTTCTAGCTTTCTCTTTTAGTGCATTCACTGCCAGACCAAAACCCCCTGAAGCACTGATCTTTAGACCGAGGTAGTCGTAGTGTAGGGTGTGTTCTATTGCAGTTTTCCCCAGAGTGAATGTGTATCTGCTGTCCTGTAATCTGGCTTTTTTTCTGGAAAATCATCATTTTAGTTTTTTTTCAGATTGACTATCAGGGCCCAGTTCTGATAGTAGTTCTCCAGCAGGTCCAGGTGCTGCTGTAGTCCTTGTGCAGTAGCTGACAGCAGCACCAGATCATCTGCATAAAAGAAATTTAACTTCAGAATGATTTAGAGTAAGACCGGGTGTTGCAGATTGTTCCAGTAGCACTTCTAACTCATTAATGTAAATGTTGAACAGAGTTGGACTAAAACTGCAGCCCTGTCTCACTCCTCGCCCTTGAGTGAAAAATTCTGTTCATTTATTGCCAATTTTAACTCTGCACCTGTTGTCTGAATACATAGATTTGATAGTAGGGCTGGACGATTAATCGAAAAGTAATCGAAACCGAAATTCAGAACCTCTAACCGACATAATTTTCCAATGTCGGTTATTTCAGTATTTTAATCCGTTACTAATTTCCCCTTAAAAACATACTTGCGCATGTGGTCACATGACTCCGCCCCGTCCAGTCAGTGGCATGGAAGCAACATGGAGGCGAACTCAAACACAGAGTCAACTGAGCAACAGGAGCGGGTTGTACAAAACAAAAACAAAAAACGCTGTGTCTGTCGTTTGGACACACAATTTTCACGACCAGAGGTAATACCACCAATCTGTTTCAACACTTGGAGCACAACCACGTTTCCGAATATGAGCAGTGCATGGCTCAAAAAAAGAGAGAGACTGACAAGACCCAGTAACTAGTGCCTCCACAAAGCAAGCAATATTAAAAGGATACAAGATGGAAAGAAATAACTGACGCCATTTGTTACTACATCGCGAAGAATATGGCTCCCATAGCTACAGTGAAGCGCAGTGGGTTTAAACACCTCGTTAAAACTCTCGACAGAAGATACACTGTGATCCATCACGACCATATTTTTCCCAAACTGCGCTGCTTCAGATCCTGCCTGAAACCTGAAAAGGTAAACATGCTAGTGTTTCTTAAGAACCTAGAGTAAATACTTGCATATAGAGTGACCGTACAAGATCACTGAGAGGAAGATCACATTCAACAGCGATCATGAGTCAGATTCAAATCTATAACGCTATGAGAACACAGCCTGCTAATCCATTAGAGTTGCCCTGTCCAAGCCCTGCTCTTGCTCTTAATCAGCAGTGCTCTATTTACATTTTTGCACATGGCATTATTTCAAATATTTGTTTACAGGAGATGCTAGTTATTTTCTACTTTTCACATGACAATATTTAAAATAATTTATTTTCTTTGCAAAAAAAAAGCAAGTTATTTATTTTCTACTTTTTAGGAATCTTGCTTTTTACACAAACTGAAATGTGACTTTTTTCACATTTTCACATGTTTTCATTTCAAGCAATGTGTGCTTTGATTTCAGTTGTTTGAAATATTCAATAAATATCCATAAATAGTTTCAATTATTTTAAAATCACAAAGATAAGAAATGCACTCTTTCATTAGAAAAAAAATATCCCACATTTAATAGTTGAGCATATTTACAGTACAAACCTTGTCAGTGACCTATGAGGGCAAAATAATCGTTCATTAATCGCAATCGAGGTAAAATGCTAAATTAATCGAGATTTTGATTTTAGGTCATATCGTCCAGCCCTATTTGATAGTGTCGTACATTTTACCCCCAATGCCGGATTGTCGAATTTTATAATATAGACCATCCTGCCAGATGGTATCGAATGCTTTTTTTAAATCAACAAAGCATACATAAATTTTGACTTTGCTTTTTTGATGAACGTGCTGGTTGACTATCGTGTGTAGTGTGTGAATGTGGTCGGTGGTGCGGTGGTTTGGTAGGAATCCAATCTAGCACTTACTCAAGACATAGTGCTTGGTAAGGAAGGCCTGTATCCGGGCGTTCAGGATACAGCAGAAAGCCAGATTGCTGCTCACACAAATGCCTCTGTAGTTATATATAACTCGGTAGGGGTGTGTGTATGTATGTATGTATGTATGTATGTATATATACTCCCTTAAAATGTGTTGAAGTGGCTTCATACCGTTTTATTTTTGCTTGTTAACTGGGTTATTGGATCGCCAGAAAGCACTGAGAATGCACAAATCCACAAAGACCAAGAATAACGCGCGCTCAAAATGTGCAATGCTGTATTGTGGCCACTAGATGTCGCCACTAGATGTGTTTGAGAATAAAGAGAGCACAGTAGTACACACTTGTCCTGAAACCTTCTGTGTTTTTTTTTTTCTCTCTAACTCCGTGACGTATAGAATTGTTCCAAATGTATGTATGGCCTTTTCCAAATGATACCCTAAACCATAGTGGCCCGAGTCAAGACTTTGGTGACATAAGTGAATGCAAACTGATGGGGTCATGAGGGTGCATGAGTGGGACAGACTTCAAGACATCAATCAGATGATGCTTTTTTATATACATTATGTTCTTCATATACACAGAATTTTATAAATTTTTATTTTAAAAGTCATAGCATTGATGGAAATGTTTAAACTAACTTTAAACAAACTCTTCATTTAGTTTTTATTAAATAATTCCAAGCAACACACTGACAATAAAGCATTTGATAATTTAAACAAGAACCACTGAAAAACAAAGCACACATACAACAACAGCAACAAAATCCCATCTTTCAAAAAAAAAAAATATTTAGAGAACAAATATACATGACTCAGACAGATGGTTGCATTCAGGTGCTTTAAACGCAATCAAATGTATAGAAAGGAGGGCATACTCAAACACCACCATATATCACAAAAATCATTGTGTTTATATACACAACACAGTCAAAATACTGCAGGTATATATATCACTGGTTGCTATATCAATAAATATAAGTAATCTGATGATTTACATCTATGTACATGAAAATAATCTTTAATGCCTTCATTTTTTTAGAGACTAAAATCCTATTTGAAACAACAATAACAAAGGTTCAGTGTTAAGTTACTTACTTTTATGAATGTAAAACTTCCTCAAGAAAAACTATTCAAAAGAAACTGAATAGGAGTCATTCCATCTTTGGAAAACAAAAAAACTGAAATCAATATTAAATCTGCACTTGACAACACCTCGTTTGCCACCATTTTTCCTCTGGCACAAAACTCCAGTCCACTGTGATTGGCCGAAAGAATCAGCAACAGGGAATGTTGGGTAGCAGTCCTTTGTGTAGATCGCACCGATGCAGGCTCAGCCAAGGTGCACATTGAGGGTGCAAAGGAGGCTCTCGTGAGCAACCTTTTGAGCTGTAAAATGTCAAATGGGACACCCTATGTCAGGGCTACTCAACTTCAGAAAGGTCAGGGGCCGAAAAGCTGGATCCCTGTACCCTTGAGGGCCACATTCTTAATTTTTATTATTAGTTGAAGCTAGAAGTTTTCATACACCATAGCCAAATACATTTAAACTCAGTTTTTCACAATTGCTGACATTTAATCATAGAAAACATTCCCTGTTTTAGGTCAGTTAGGATCACTACTTTATTTTAAAAATGTGAAATGTCAGAATAATAGTAAAGATAATGATTTATTTCAGCTTTTATTTATTTCATCACATTCCCAGTGAGTCAGAAGTTTACATACACTTTGTTAGTATTTGGTAGCATTGCGTTTAAATTGTTTAACTTGGGTCAAACATTTTGCAAAGCCTTCCATAAGCTTCTCACAATAAGTTGCTGGAATTTTTGCCCATTCCTCCAGACAGAACTGTGTAACTGAGTCAGGTTATGTCACTATAGAACTTGTTTTACTGTGGATATAGATACTTGTCTACCTGTTTCCTTCATCTTCACAAGGTCCTTTGCTGTTGTTCTGGGATTGATTTGCACTTTTTGTACCTAACTACATGAATCTCTAGGAGACCGAATGCATCTCCTTTCTGAGCGGTATGATGGCTGTGTGGTCCCATGGTGTTTATACTTGCGTACTATTGTTTGTACAGATGAACATGGTACATTCAGGCATTTGGAAATTGCTCCCAAGGATGAACCAGACTTGTAGAGGTCCACAGTTTTTGAGGCCTTGGTTGGTTTCTTTTGATTTTCCCATGATGTCAAGCAAAGAAGCACTGAGTTTGAAGGTAGGCCTTAAAATACATCCAAAGGTACACCTCCAATTCAGTACAGCACCTATCAGAAGCTAATTGTCTAAAGGCTTGACCATCTGTCTGTAAACAATTGTTGGAAAAATGTTAAAGAAAGAAATGAAAATAAATATGAAAATTCTTTCATCATTTACTCATCTTCGTGACTTCCCAGATCTGTATAACTTTCTTCTGCTGAAGACAAATGATAATTATTTAGAAATAAATATTTCAGCTCTGCGGATGAGACAGATCAAGTCCTTGGCTTTTTTACTATAAATCTCGACTTTCACTTTCAGATGTGAAAGTGAAACTGAACAGGTGCCATATGTGACTTACAGATGTGAAAGTGGATATTTATTGTAAAAAAAGGTCTTATGTATCTCTTTCTCACCTACATCTATCATATAACTTCTGAAGACGTTAATATAACTACTGAAGTCTTATGGATAACTGTTATGCGGCCTTTATGTGCTTTTTGGAGCTTCCAATTTCTGACAACCATTTACTTGCATTGGATGGACTAACAGAGCTGAAATATACTTCTAAAATATTTATTTGTATTCTGTGGAAGAAAGTAAGTCATACACATCTGGGATGGCATAAGGGTGAGTAAATAATGAAGAGTATTTTTATTTTTGTGTCAATAATCTCTTTTAGTATTTATTTTAAACATAAGGGGTGTAATAGTTTTATTTTCTGAGATAGATAAGTTCTGTTGTAACTGTGATGGTCGACTAACAAACACCATGAGTGTTCAACATCACATACACCAGAGTTGTGTTCAAAAACAAGAGTAATATATATCCCAATTTAGAAAAAAAAAGTCCTTCAGTGACAAGTCATAAATATTTGATTGCGAGCATGCACCTCGTTAGCCTTGTTTTCGTTCCCTGTGAATAAGATCTGCACCAAATGGCACACTTGATGTGTAGGCTACTTGCAGTCTAATCATTGCGGTCATGTAAAAAAAAAACGAAGACCGCAATGATTAGACTGCAAGTAGCCTACACATCAAGTGTGCCATTTGGTGCAGATCTTATTCACAGGGAACGAAAACAAGGCTAATGAGGGTAAACTTACTCTGAAAACCCCTAATATGTTTACTCATTTGATTGAGTTAACTCCTTCCATCAATTGAATTGAGTAATAACATCTCCCAAACTTATATAATTATGTTCAACTAACTTGGTGTTCATATTGAATGAACTTTACTATTTAGGTAAAGTTAACTAGATGCAAGTAGACATAACTCAGATATCATATTTAAATGTTGTTTCAACTGTTGTTAATAATTTTAATTGAATTTATTCAATTTAAGATCAAAACAATAGCACAGCCAAATAAAGATCATAACTGATTCTAGGTCAGTCGTTAAGTAAACTTAATTCTCCAAATAAATACATATATACCTGCACTTTAACTGCACATGAACAAAGCGAATTACTCAACAGGGTTCAACTTGACGAAATGGGACACTGATCACAAAACAACTATTTGCAACAAAACAACATTTAATAATACTACATTCTTAATTACAGCAATTTAAATCTCCTCATAACTTCCCTTTGATCAAGGAAACATAAATATTAACAATTAAAATCTATGGATTTTTAAGTTAGATAAGTTTAATTAATTTAAAAAGTTATTAACTCAAGACCTGACATTTCAAGTAATATTTAAGTAAGACAACTTGATATTTCCAGTAATGGCAACTTTGGGTTTACAGGTTACCGTCTCTTTAATGACATGCACTGTCTTGATATAAAGGTATCAAAAATCTCCTTGATGATCTAATTTTCCACAACTCATGTCGTCTGGAAATTTTTGCCTACTGGATTTTTTGGAAAGATTTTTTTTTTCAATATTTTTTTCAGCATAACAATCCAAAAACACTTTAAACCGCTGTACAACCCAATGCCAATAAGTGTAAGTCTATCCCTCACAGCATTTGTTGTCATTCTGGTCAAAAATTGCGATTTAAAAAAACAATAGCACTGTTGTGAATAAGATATTTTGGTTCCTCTTTAAAAGTGATGTATCACAATTAATCTATGAACATATAGTTTAATGCGCTGCAGCATCATCTGTGTCTTAGAAATTTCCAGAGGTGTTTTATTGTAACCACAATTAAATTATTATTTCTGATCTGTTCAACTAGGCTTTGTAATCTAAGTTGAAATATACATCATTAGCATGAGAAACTAATTTTGTGGCTACTTTTATAAGTTGGACCTTTGAACTTATTTCATTTAGGATTCGAGGTAAGTTTGCACTTTCTACTCATTTGTTTTTTATTTATCAGTGACTTGGAACAAATTGCCATTATGTGCATATGACAACTGTATGCTTTTTTTTTTTTTTTTTTTTCTCATTTTAATTTATATTGTCTCATAGGTGGTCTATTATTCCTTAACTGTCAAAGCGTATTAGAATTAATCCTGTTTTCACCTGTTTGGACTCGATTTGTACTTTGTACAAAAGAAACATTCTCTCTTTCATAACAGTCATTGTGAACCTGAATTACAGCCAGTTTAACATAGAAGTAACCGTAATAATCCATATGAATGTTTACCGGTACAAGCCTGTACTGTGAAATTCAGTTCTATTTTATCATAGAAATTTGAAGGGGTCATCGCACATCTGAGTGACAACACCTGACTCCACAGACAAATCATAGAAAAACACATCAAAATCAAAAGAAAGAGATACCAAATATTTTGAAATACTGCAGCATTCATTTCTTATCAATATTTCAGATGGTTTGTGGATAATAAGACCTTCTTTTTTGCTTTTTGTCTAGACACATATAAAATCCTTACAGCTTCTTTCCCTTGTATCTAAAATAAAATAACTGCTTATTCCATCTGTCAGCCAAAGGCTATCAAAGTGAAGAAGATAAGGTAAACTGAAGTCGAATAGAGAGAGAGAGAGAGAGAGAGAGAGAGATGTTTTACAGAGATTTTAATGAAAACATGACAGGTTGATACAATATGTTTCTTGTTGAGATTCATTCATGTGAGGAAGAACCAGAACATGTTTTACTAATGCAATAGCAAACGCAAACTGCCTTCACCCTGAATTGAAGCCAGATCTCAATAAGTGGAAACAATCTGTCTCATTGATTGAATGAAAAGTCACACTATTTTCCTCACTGCAAAATGAAGGTGTAAAAACCCACACAAGATGAGACAAATATATTTGCTTTGGTTATGAAAGCCAGAGGAGCCTGTTCTATAATTAAGTAATTTTCGAATTTGAGTTAAGTAATTAAGTAATTTGATGAATTTTTGTTTTTTATATAATTTTGAACAAACTGCCAGAGCACAAAATTAGATTCATTGTATTCCAAACAGAATTCAAAGCACTTATTTTTGAGATGCTATTTCCACCCTGTCTGAAGGGATTTATTATGTCTCCTGTTGGCAAAAAAATTTGACAAAGTGAGAAAAGACAGCCATGCAGTCAATTTCACTGCCCCTAGCCTAGACCTGTTCACCTGGAGCTCCAAGAACAACCAAACAAACATCCACACCGGGAAGAGGCTCACTTGCTAAGTCATGCCAGAGTGAGGCCCTCTGTTTTGGGCACACAGACTTTTGCTTCCCCCTGTTCCAGAGCAATCAGAGCATGTAGGGACGGACACCAAGCTTTTTGTTTTCGCCTACTCCAGCAATTAGCTGCCAAGTGGCAAGCTAATGAAGATAACCCGCTCCAAGCCCTGATCACCAGCCAGGGTGCTGATGACAGCTCAAAACACAGAAACACTTATGGGAAGAAGAGGGAGGATTTCAGGTCATTTTATTGTTGTTATTGTTATTTTATACAAGGTCTAGGCAAATTCTGATAGAACAAGCCATGTACACAGCCTTTGTAAAACAGCCGATGTGCATTCAATCAGTTTAAATCCTTATTAATACTTCAAATGGCTGCTTGAACTAGTTGCTACTGGCAACTGAAAACAGCATACAGTTAGGTTAGGCAATTATATTGGTAGAGAAATGTTTTTATCTCTGATTATTATTATTATCATTATTATAAAAAATAATCTGGTTGCGGGGGTGTGGTCAAGCATTAGTGCGTGAATGAAGAGTGAGATCGGGAGATGAGAACGGTAAGGATTGTCATCTTTTTTTAATGAGTCTAACACCTGTTTCTTGTTCTAGTGAGGGTGCGGGAGAGTTTAAATTGAAGCCAGACACCGGAGAAGACAGAGAGAGACCGACATGCCTGTGCTTTATGCGTGCATGTGTGTATATTGGAGTGCCCATAGATGCGTTAGTGTGACGGAAAGGCTGGTTTAAGTTGCCGCTGGAAGGCTGTTTTGTGTTTGAGTGGAAAATAAACGATACGTCGACTGTTCACCCAGCTCCTCTTTTCTCCTTATTATGAAGTGTTACACTGGTGCAGAAACCCAGGAAAATTGGAGAAAGTGCCATTATAGTAGTCTCACCGCTGGGCGAAGTCATCTGTGCCCACGCCGGAATTCAAGAGCATCAGGTTCTCCTCGCCCAGGAGCAGCGTTTCCAGGAGCTCCTACAGGCCCAGGCCGAGGATCAACAGGTGCTGTGGAGCCTGATAGCCCCAGGAAGGTCTTCAACCATATTCCTGGGGGAACAGCTGTTCCCCCTATCCTGTTGGCCAAGATGGAGCCCCAGGATGAGCTGGAGGCCTTCATAGGGCTCTTTGAGCAGGTTGCTACTGCCTCGGGCTGGCCAGAAGCCCAGTTGGTGCTATATCTTTTACCGCTGCACTGCGGGAAAGCTCAGCTCATGGCTCAGCAGCTGCCAGTTTGTGTATGCCCAGCTGCTCCACGATGCATGTTGGAAGTGGGTGCTTGTCGATGGGAAGCCCGGCGTCAAGGTGGTGGTTAATCTGATGGAGCTGGAGCAGTTCACTGCACCCCTGCCATGAAAAACTACAGTATGAGTCCAGTGCCATCGCCCGGCATTGGTGGAGCAGGCAGTCCAGTTGGCAGGGGACCACATGGTGGCCTATCCAGGGGCCGGCGAGCCTGTATCGTCATCATGCACCTTCCTCTCGTCCTGTTCCCCCTCCCTGGAATAGAGGAATTTTCTATCCTATATTGGCTCCCCAGCTTCGGGGACTGCACCTTGCCAGTCTCTCCCCACTCTCGCCCCCAGGATGACAGATCCGCCGCCACAGGTGAGGGTGTGAAGCCTGGGACGGTCTGTTGGGGCTGCTGGGATCCCAGGCATTTCTGGGACCAATGCTCGGTGATTGAGGTGGGGACATTGGTCCGTGTCTCTGACGCACTGCAGACCACCCCCAATCTAGCTAGGATGTTCTGCATGCCTATAAGTATTAAGGGGGTACATACCAGGCCTTGGTGGATTCAGGTTGCAGCCAAACCTCATCCATCAGTGCCTTGTTCAAGATGAGGCTTTGGGTGCTAGTCATAGGGTGAAGGTAAAGCGTGTGCATGGGGGTATCCATGATTATCCCGTAATGACAGTGACAATTATATTTTCGGACAATTCAAGTGGAGATTAGTTCCCGCCTCACCCATCCGCTGATTTTAGGCATGAATTGGCCAACGTTTTCCAATTTATTAAGACACATTTGTTCAGATGGGTCTTGTATCAGAGCGTTTTGGTGTGGGATTTATGATGCACTGGCTGGGGAGGCAGAGCCAGGGCCGTCTACATCAGCTCCGCGTCAGGATGACGTAAGGCAGGGGGAAGTCTCAGCTTCCCCAACTCTTAGAGGATATCCGCCCGGAATTTCCCTCTGGAGATGCGAGACAAACCCCTTAGGCACACCTTTGACCAAGTGAGAGTGATTGATGGTCAATGTCTTCAGCCAGACTTTGCACTCTCATGTCCGTACTTTTCTATAATAAATTATCAGTTGAATCGAGTGACACAGGACGCAACCAGTTATTAATACTGAAAAGCCACTGGGAAATTTTATTCCAGACGGCTCATTATAATCCGATGGCTGGATATTCGCAGGTGGTGTACGGCATGCCGTGAATGTCAGCTGGTGAATTCGTCAGCCACCCCATGAGTGCCTTTGCAGCTGCTTCCTTTGATCGAGGTGCTCTTTGAAAGGATTGGTATGGAGCTCATCGGGCCATTAGAGTGGATGGCACACAGACATCACTTTGTGTTGGTTCTGGTTTACTACACAGAGTGATATCTGGAAGCAGTGCCTCTCTCAACATTTCAGCACGTAGTGTTGCGAAGGTACTATCCAAAATTATCTCCCAAGTGGGGATTCCGAAAGAAATCCTCCCTGATCAAGGTGCTACTTTCATGTCATGTACACTACGCGAGCTGTATGAATTATTGGGAATTAAATTGATTCAGACAAGTGTGTACCATCCACAAACCGATGGCTTGGTCAAACGGTTTAATAAAACCCTAAAAAAACATGATTTGTTTGTACACGAAGATGCTCGGAATTGGGATGTGTGACTTGAACCCCTGTTATTCGCAGATCGAGAGGTCCTGCAAGCCTCCACATGTTCTCCTCATTTTAATGATTGTATGGGTGTAAGCCTTGCAGGGTCTTAGATGTTGTGAGGGAAAATTGGGTGGAGGGACCTTCAAACAGCAAAAATTTAATTCAATACGTTCTTGACCTGAGAGCATAACTCCACATATTGTTGTAGCTAGCACAGGAGAATATGCTACAGGCTCAAGAATGTCAGTCCTGTCTGTATAACAGGGGAGCTTACAAAGGGAGATGAAGTCCTTGTATTACTATATACATCAAGCTCTAAATTACTCAAGGGATCTATGAGGTCACATGGCAAGTCGGGGAAGTCAATTATGAGATTATGACGAATGGATGGGGTGGAGCATGGCAAACTTACCACCTCAGCCTCTTAAAACCATGGAGGGAGGTGGTCCCCGTGGCTTTGTCGATGGTAGTACTGGAGAGGGAGGAGCTCGGGATGGAGGTGAATGTAAAAGCCAATCAAGGAACACTTGCGGAGCCCACCTCTCACCGCTGGTAGACACTGACATGGCCCGGATGCAAGGAGAATTCTCGGACGTGTTCTCGCCCCTTCCCGGTCGTATGAACCTCATAGAAAACCATATCTAAACAACTCCAGGGGTAGTGGTACATAGTCATTCCTACTGATTACCCTAGCACAAATACAATTTAAAAATTAATGGTTTGGAAAGAATTGAAAGCCATGCTCAATATGGGGGTAATAAAAGAATCCCACAGTAACTGGGTCAGCCTGGTGGTGTTAATTCTGAAGAGCGACGGCTCGATTCAGTTCTGTGTGGATTATAGAAAGTAGACAAATTGTTGGGTTGGGCTTGGCTCGCTTGTATTCGACACTGGATTTGACAAAGAGATATCAGCAGAACCCCTTATCACCAATGTCCTGTGAGAAAACTGCCTTCTCCACAACGTTTGGCTTACACCAATTTGTTTGGGGCCCGGCTACTTTTCACTGCCTTATGGACCGAGTCCTCAGACCATACTCTGCTGCTGCCTATCAGGATGACATCACTATATACAGTAATGATTGCCAGTGGAACATGTAGCATCTGAGGGCGGTTCTGAGGTCGTTGCAGTGGGCGGGACTTATGGTTATGGCAAACCCCAAGAAGTGCCCAATTGGATGGGTGGAGGCATGGTATCTGGGGTTCCACTTGGATCAAGGGCAGGTGCATCCCCAAATTGATAAGACTACAGCGACTACAGCCTGCCCAAGACCTAAGACCAAAAAGGAGGTGAGGCAGTTCATGGGGCTGGCTGGCGACTGTCAAAGGTTCGTGCCTAATTATTTGGACATCACCAGCCCATTGGCTGATCTCACTAGAAATGGAGTACCAGATACGGTCCAGTGGACAGAGCCATGTCAACAGGCTTTTATGCAGGTGAAATCTGCACTTTGTGGTGCTCCTGATTTCTCTCTCCCTTTTGTTTTACAGTCTGACGTGTCAGACAGCGGGTTGGGGTAATATCGAAGTGTAAATCCTTACACTTCGATGTAACCTCCTGGGACGATCTAGTGGCTCCATCGCATGAAGGATACCAACACGTAGATCACCCGTTGGTATCTGGCTCTTCAGCCTTTTAAGTTCAAGGTGGTCCACAGGCATGAAGGATACCAACGCTGTTGTAGAATTTCTCTCCAGAAATGAGATGGGGGTGTAGTTGAGTGTTAGTGTGTGAATGGAGAGCAAGATCGGGAGATGAGAATGGTAAGGATTGTCACCTGTTTATAATAAGTCTAACACCTGTTTCTTGTTCTAGTGAGGGTGCGGGAGAGTTTAAAAGGAAGCCAGACACCGGAGAAGACAGAGAGAGACTGACACGCCTGTCCTTCGTGCATGCGTGTGTGTATTGGACTGCCCAAAGACGCGTTTGTGGCGGAAAGCTCAGTTTAAGTTGCCGCCTGAAGGCTGTTTTTTTTTGTTTGAGTGTAAAATAAAAGATTCGTCGACTGTTCACCCATCTCCTGCTTTCTACTTACTAAAGGTACAAGATGAACCACAATCCCATTAAGCATTGCAAATGACGTAATCGCATTAAAAAATTATGGAAAAACACAAAACTATTTATTTGAAATTGTTGATTATAGTATAGAAACAATGTATTTGAATTGTATTGCAAAATATTCAGATATTTGCAAATAAGCAAGTAGTTTGAGAGTGTAGGGAGACTAACTCGATTGCTTCATTCACAGTGCGTCATGGGAGTGGGCATTCGCTGCAGAACTTGTTTGGCATGCTTTGTTGGCTGCAGTTCTCTGATTGGTGGATCTTTCTCTGCAGGATTATTGGTAGAGTAGTTCTTCACCAGGAATTTCATCATTAAACATGATTTTTAAATAATGAAGTTGAAATAACGTGGACTTATGGTTTCAGTAGAAGCATATACCATCGATTAACAACCTCAGAGCTCACGATAGGTTTGCCTTTAAAGATGTAGGAGTTATTGTATAAAATCTATTCACCTATGGAGAAAATGAATGGGGTTTTTACTTCAGGAACCAGACTGTTTCACACTATTTAGAGGCCCGCAGGGCTCCATCAGCTCCAATAACCTGCTAAGTTAATTGACATACAGGCTCTGTTGAGTAGTGAATGAGGAGAAGAATTACATTTCTGTGACCTGGATAACTGGACTGACAGAGTGTGCAATGAAGAACAGACCAGACAGCACCAACATTCTTCCACATTACATTAGCTTTTCTAATTCCTTATATGCATTGTCTGCTAGTAATATGCATTCAATATGAGCAAACAAGATGTGCTTAAGGTTTTGTTTTTGTTTTTAAATATATAGTAATTAGCCAACAGTTCTCCACACCAGGAGGCTCTGAAGCTGGGCAGCTGAAAGTCCATCATTATATAAAAACAAATAACACACTGCCTGTGTGTCTGTATCTCTAAATGATGGTCACTATTCCTGAAATCTATATTTGTCAATATACCCTGTTTAGTACAGTCTGAAGCAGTCCAGCACAGTGTGATGGGAGAGTGTGTGAACTAGCTTTGAAAGGTAAGCTACTGTACATTTTACATTTAGATTTATGTCACAAGCAGACATTTTTCAGAGCAAGCATCTTACAAAAATGTATGCTGTGTTCCAGTTACTTTTGTTAATAGTTCTCGATTTGTATGCATACCTAAGACTAAACTAGGACTAAGACTAAACTAAAGGCCATTAAGAAAATAGCATCGACACCGTTCCACACAGAACCAATGACCAAAAGGGGTTGTCAAGCCATGGTGCGGTGGTAGATCCTGCTTGACAAGGGAGGAGTTGCTACAGACACGACGACCGGGGGGCAGCAAGGACTGCCCAACGGAGACACAGGTTCTGCCAGCAGGGCGAACGTACAACGTAAAATACATCACAGGGAGTTGCCTGAAGTGGGAACTATGCCTGTGGAGCCCAAGCCCAACACGGAGCACTCAACTCGTGGTGGGTCTTGCGGCAAATTCAGTGGAGGGCTAGGGAGGAAGGGCATAAAGGAAGCGAGAGTTTAGTGGCTAACCTGGGAAAGAAAGCGCACTGGATAGTGCACAAGGTGCAAGCGGAACACTCGGTCGGCTGTTCCGTATTACCGAGTTCTATCGTCTCGGACTTGACAAAACACGGGACGAGACTGACACAACCCTGAGGTTGTAGAACCTAGCAAAGGTGTTGGGTGTTGCCCAGCCCACTGCTCTGCAGATGTCTGCTACAGAGGTGCCATAGGCCAGCGCCCATGAGGATGCCACACTTCTCATAGATTGTGCTCGAACCCGCAAGGGGGGAGGGGGGCATGTCCTGGGTGTGATAGGCTAGGGGACAGCAACAACAACCCAATGAGCTAACCTCTGTTTGAAGACAGTGTTCCATTTCCGCTGACCGCCAAAGTAGACAAAGAGCTGTACAGAGCATTTAGAGCCCTGCGTGCAGTCCACATGGGTACACAAAGCACATACCGGACACAGCAACAAAGAGGCTGGATCTACCTCCTCCCAGGGCAGCTTCGCTTGCAGGTTCATGACCTAAATCCTGAAGGGGGTCATAGGAACCTTGGGCACGTAGCCCGGTCACGGTCTTAGGATGAGGTGAGCAACTGCCGTAACAAACTTCAGGCAAGTGTCCCCAACCCTCTTGAGAGGCGAGTCGGCTTTGCACTCAACTGAATCACGAGGCATAAAGGGGGGTCTCTGAAGGCCTGAAAGGACCACTGAGAGATCCCAGGAGGGGAACAGGCTTGGCCGGGAAGGGTTCAACCTCCGGGCGCCTCTTAAGTAACCTGATAATCAAGTCGTGCTTACCAAGGGACTTGCCGTCCAATGCGTCGTGGTGGCAACATACACCTTCAAGGTGGAGGGGGACAGCCTCCCCTCCAACCTCTCCTGCAGGAATGAGAGCACTGACCGAACTGCACATCTCTGCGGGTCTTCAGATCTGGAATAGCACCAATTTGCGAACAGACGCCACTTGAGGTCGTAAAGCTGCCTGGGGGAGCTCTGTTAGGGAGTACCAGAGCGGCAGTGGGAGTTGTCTTGGGAGGCAAAGAGATCTATATGTGCCATGCCGAAGCGTTCCCAGATCAGCTGGACCACCTGGGGGTGGAGCCTCCACTCTCCGCTGAGCGAGACCTGTTACAACAGCGCGTCCGCCTTCATGTTGCGGTTGCCCAGGATGTGAGTGGCGACAGTGAACGGAGTCACAGCTGACTCCAAATGAGGAGATGGCGGGCGAGTTGTGACATGTGATGGGTCACCTCGCCACATGTGGCCTTGGCGATTTATGTACGCTACTGTGGCTGTCTGAACAGATCAAGACGTGCTTGCCCCGAATCAGCGGGAGAAACCTCCGCAGGGCAAGGAGTACAGCCAACAACTCGAGGCAGCTGATGTGCCAACGCAGGCGGGGCCCCATCCAGGAGCCAGCTGCTGCATGCCCATAGCACATGGAGCCCAGTTGTCTGGACACCTGCTGTAGGGGGACTTTCTGTCCGCAGAAAAAAAGTCTGATGGCAGGAAGGGGTGATTAACACACGGTATGTGCCGCGGCACCATGCCCATCTCGGGACTCGTGTCTGAAGCCAGTGCACTCATCCCGAGATCGGATAGAAGCAAGCAAGCATGCCGGGGGGGCTCTGAATCGCCTTCATCACCAGCCAGGTCGTCCTCAATCCCATGGGAAGAAGGAACGATGCAGGGGAGCGGCTGAAGTGGCTTTCTCTTGTGAGAAAAGAAAGCCACGACTGCAATTATGCCATGGCTATGTTCTCGCATTGAGAACATGAACCATTCATAAAACGCTGCCTGCGTGCGATCACAGCCCAGGCATGCGAGGCAGCTTTTATGACTTTCAGAAGTGGAGAGAAATCGCATCCAGGAACTACACAGAGGCGGAAAGGCATCTTGAAAAAGACGTGTCCTGAAAAGGACGTTCAACACCTGCTGTGTATTGCTCTTTTATGAGTGGAAACTCAAACTCTTTTAGGAGAAGAAACACTCTTTCAGGCAATGAAAGCACTGTCGAAGCACCTAGGGCCGTGGACTGCACAGCGTGCAGAGAGGAGAAATACGCTGGAATGTGCCGGAGATCGAACTGCAGTGCTTATCGCCAGTAGAGATGAGTGGAACAGTGGTGAACTCAGCTTTGCTGTTGCACAACCGCTCGGCTCCGAAGAAAAGATCTGTCTGACAGATGCTCGCCACTCCCCTTTATACCTGTATGTCTGGGGGCGGGACATGCAAATTCTGTCTGCCAATTTGACATTGGCCTTTTATCAATTTCCTCTCATCTTCTTCAGTTCAGAGGTACGCGAGGCTCTCAGAAGAGACCCATTGTGTCACTACAATCAACACAACGTTGAGTGAGTGACAGAAGGGGAAGAGCAGGTATGCTTTTCACTTCCTGGTTTATTTTCAAATATCTAGGTTAAAAGAAGTAAAACCTTTTGTGTTTGATGGCAAACACCCAGTCTGATCTCATGTAAAGTATGTGACTGTGGCGACATTTTGGCAAAATTGCATTACATGTATCAAAGCAGTTCTGAGGTAATAGCTAATTGCCACTGTATGGTGCTAAAAGCAAGGTTTATAAGGTTAATGTTCTATTAAGTTTTTTAAAAAAAGAAACTGAGTTGATCTACCACTTCCATTTCATAATAATATTTGCTGGTTTGGTAAGTGATGTCTTTTTTCTAGAACATTTCCAGTTAGTTGTCAAATTAATTCAAAACAACAGCAGGAGGCACTTCATTCTAATTGTTTGTTTGATCGGAAGAGTCTGGCTGGCTAGTTAAGTCTGAGTTAAGGATGGGCATTTTGGTCATTTTGTCTACTCGAGTACTCAGACTAATTACTCGCCGAGTACTCAAGGGGCAATAACATGTTCATAACTGTATATATAATAATATGTCTGACAAAAGTCTATGGCTGCTGCATTGCGTCTTGTTACAGTGTATCGTCTATTTATTATTATAGGCTGTTATAAAATATTATGTTACAAAATGTACAAAAGATTGCATAATCAAAATATAATGCATCATATTTTGTCATTATGTAGTTGAAGATTCGCTACCCAGCTCTGAAAGAATGTGCACAATGTGTGTCTGTCTGCTCTTCCTTCAGGTTACCGTAGGAATCTTAGTAAGTGTGCACCAGTTGTTTTAGTGACTGTATGAACAGTATATTTTCAAATAGCAGAAGATGCCATAACCATTGCGCTTTAATATGCGTGTTAAGTTCAGTTTTGAAGATGCTGCATTGTGTTCCATTTAACTGCGCTCTGTCTACCTTTTTGAAACACTCACCTGCTGTACACAGCCACATGCGCCTGGTGTGTAAGTGTGTGTGTGTGTGTGTGTGTGTGTGTGTGTGTGTGTGTGTGTGTGTGTGTGTGTGTGTGCAAATGTTCGCTATTTTGAGGAAAGCTGCGATGCTCTATATTGTTGCTGTGATTCATGACGCGTTCCATTCAATTCAGAGAGTCTGAATTTCCACCTTTCAACTGAGGATAGTGCAATGGACTGACAGATTATATGGGATATCTACCTTCTTCATTCATTTCGTCGAGATGCAGGTGTGTTTTAAGTCATGCTGGGCAGGGAGGTTTAGTCAGTGACAATCATTCACTTTTATTAAATAATATCCATTAACGAGTCAAAATTTTTACATTAAATGATAATAAAGCGTGTTTAGCAAACGTTTTACAGAGACAGGTGTTCAAAACACAGTTAATTACACTCTCTTTGTTGATTATTGTAATGATAGCATTGCAGCATCATATCAATTTGTTTGCCAGGAGTAGTCTCTGATAATCAATGTACCCATCCAAGTCACAACATAATCAATCTCAAAATTAAAATGAAGTTCCCTCTTTGACATGTTTGTGTTTAGTTGTCAGGTAATTGTCACTGGATTTAGAATTAAGTGAAAACATCATGCGCGATCACTCGATCATCATTTTCATTATCGATCATCATGTCCAAGTACCCGAGTCCTTGAGTACTCGTGCCCATCCCTAGTCTGAGTATTTCTTTACAGACTGTAAAAGTGACTTTATTGCTCTAATATAAGCTCTCTTTATTGCTCTTATAATCAATGAAGCTGTTCAAGTCACACTTTTGCTGTGTTAACTGCTTCATTGATTAAAAAATCTAGGCCTTTCTGCTAAGAAATAATTGTAAGCATCTAAACGACGATACACTCTTATCGTCTCTCTCGTAAAGATGAACACAGTGTCTGCAAGATAATGGTCCACATCTGGATATGTCACTTCATGTAAACGTTTGATATCCTTTGAGAAAATTTGCTGCCTGTAAAGTGTTATTTATAGATCAAATAATGACACTTCATTGTTTATTTAAAAATTTTGCATATCATTTATTCTGTTTTAGTTTGACTCAAAAAGCATGCACTCATTTTGTTTTGACAGTTCTGGGTTTATAAAAATGCCGCTACATGAAGTGTTCACGACAAGACATGCAGTAGAATTTTAATAACTATTTTATTTTTTATATCCAAGAAATGGTCTATAGTTACGTAATTCTACAGTATGAGACCAGGTTAAAAACATCATACGTAAGGTCATTAAGAGTTTATTCTTTTCCTTTAAGTGGATTCATCTTTAATCTCAAACCAAGACTAACACATTTACATTTCTGATGTTTTAATTGTTCATTACCCAATGATACTTTAGGAATTACTACAGGAATTTATTACTGATTTCTTAAGTAAATATTATTGAGCTCCATCAAAATTCTCTAAACTTAGTGCCTTAACACTAAGTCAACCTAGTCTTGATTAGGAATACATCTTTTAAAAAAAATTTAATTGGATAATTGGAATGACCCCAGGTTTGAAGGAACAGAATCTACTGGATAAATTACAGGATTGGAGTTCTCTACATTTCCAGTCCCTTAAGTGACTACATCATATGTGTGCATTCTGTTTTGATGATAACGTTTTCAAGCATAGTGAATTGGGGCAGGGTACACACAAAAGCCCTCTCTGATTTCAGCCTCAGGTGGTCCTATCAGGTGTGAAACTCACAGGCTGGAACCATGCCCAGTGTCTGGGGGTTGAAAGCTTTTTAGTTTTTTTTAAATGTCACAGTGCTGTCATTCACTAAGTGTGGTTCATTGCACGCAGACTTTGCTGAAAAGGACTACCCAGACTTTTCTTCTTCTAAAAAAAAAGAAAAAGTATTCTGATGCTGATTCATCTTTCCATTCATCTTTTAATCTTTTATTTTTTTTTATTCTAAAAGTTACAGCAAAGATTAAGGATCCATTTTGGACCCATCTCTGGCTGGTTTAGACTTTGAATGACACCTTCACTAGTAGAACCCAAAATGACCTCTGCAGGCAGAGAAACTGGCAAGATTAAGTTTATCATCCATTTAATAAAATTTTAAGACCCTAATTCTGAATTATTAAAAACTCTGGTTCCCAATAAGTCATACAGTTAATTCAATGACAGGTCTTAGGCCGTTGTCGGCGAAAGACTGAGCTTTTTGGTCTCGGATGAACTGGCATGACATTCACGCCCGAAACTCCTGTATGTTCAGAGGAGCAGCAGCCGTGCTAGTCTGGCACAACTTCACATTCCTTCAGAACTGGCTCATTCTGGATGTGGCCCAATATAAAGTATATTTGAGCAGAGACGTACCTTACACAGGTGTTAAGACTGATAAAACAGTCAGTGTACAGAAAGGAACCAATAAAATGTAAAAATCTCACAGATGCTGTGCTGTGAAATTCTCAGGGGTCAGTAGGTATGACCTGCTTTGGGTGGCAGAAACACCAAAACCACATTTTGGTGTTATTGATTCTTGTAAAATAATAATTAGTATTTGTTTGAATTTGTTGCTATTTGTTGTGAACCTACTTGCATTAATTATTAAATAAAAAGATGTTATATGTGAGCTGTATAGATGCCTAAATTGTCCTTTTTTTGGATTAACTTCTGGTTATAGACCCTTTCCCACTGGCAGTAATAAAGCCTGCTTTAGGTACTATTCCCCGGACATAGTACTATTCATCACTTTCGCACCTGAGGAACTATAGTTCCTTGAAGCCATTTTAGGGGATTTTTAGCTCCTCCAGGGTAGGACTGTGGGAAACTGTGGGAGGTGCTTCCGCTTGTGATTGTTCAAAAACCTATGACACACATACTGTAGATTAAACTTGGAAATTAACATTACTTGCATTTGAACATCCTATTTACGTGCAAATTGGCATATTGTGGGTTGTGAATGCCCACAAAGGATATACCTCATGCATCCTCCGAATTCCCATGAAAGAAGGTCATTCGAAGGCTGCATTCGAAGTGTCCTACTCACTTTTCTGAAATGAGACCACCTCGATGATGTATGCAACTGACAAATGCAACCTCTAGAGGACGCAGCCTTCCAAATGAGACACAGCTAACATTTATAGGCAATTAAGTGATTTCTGTAGTACTACATCAAACTTTTTTATAAATAATCAGATGTTTATCAAGAGTGGGTTATTGAACACTACTGTACACTAAACCATGGGTGTAGATTCCAAGAGGGGTGGGGGGGGATAATCAAAACAAGCAATCTAGTTTACATGAGTGAAATATTGTGTGCCTTTTACTGTGTGGTTAACTTGCCTCAAGACATATTTTTTTTAAGTAAATTAGTGAGTATTTAGTTACAGTAAATACACCTTTTCTCATCTCTCACTCTCAAGACATAGACTGCGTCAGAATACTGAAAAAAATTTGTTCAGAGGCAGTATGAGGATGGATGGAGGTAGCATGAAATAAGGTGCATTTTAAACTGTTCAGAGAGTTCCATTCATCCAAAAATGCTTTTACCGGTCATGTACAGGCCATGGAAGATTTGATTCCGGGTCGTGAGAACGTTCTGTGAGAAATGTCTGTGCAGCATTGATATACGCCCTTTGCCCTTTATGAGACACTATCCAAATTGACATAAAAGCGTGACTTCAGAAAAAATCGGTTTCACAATTCCTATAGATGAAGTTAATTTTTACAAACAAACGCTCCACCCTGCCCTTTCCTGGTTCAATTGGTTGCCCAGAAAATAATTGATGTCTATGACGCTTTACTCAAATTGCACTGAAACTGCACAAAAAGGGCTATTTTGGGGGTTGAAACGCCCTGTCTTCCAGAGATTAGGGCTTCTTTAAATGTCCACCAGATAGTTGCATCAGGAAAAAAACAGGATTTTACATAAATGATGATACTTCATGGGTCACCGTCATTGTTATCGCATATGCTCTATTACAGACAATTGACCCACAGCATTTGTTTGTGGATATGAAAATGATTATGAAGAAATCACGCAAACTCTGATTACAAACGGCTGTTTTTTTTATTTCCAAAGTGCTGTTGGTGTGACAGATATGAGGTCAAATATAATCTAACGATTATGTGATCACGACAACCATATATGATATAACGGGAGGAATGGGACCTGTCTTCACCACCTCAGAACATGGACTACTGTTTGTGAAAAGATAAGTGAATGGTCCTGGAGGAACGTTGTCTCATTTCACTGTATACTGTATATGGTTGAACGACAATAAAAACCACTTGACTTGAATAAAAATAATGTCATACTGCTAAAATTATGTCTTTGCATTTATTTTTAATGCAGTAAATAACATTGTTCAATCAAAAACAGCTGTTATTAAGTTTTGATATGGAATATAATCATACTGAAGTAAGAATATTATTATTTATTGTATGTGGGTTAATTTAAGCAGTAAAGACATTTATTGCATTTCTAGCGGTAGTTTCTATTTTTATGTATCACATTCCTTAGGCTTTAGAAGCGTGTTAAATAAGTGAGGATGTGTATTCATCAACCTTTGACATGTCTGACATAATCCTTTATAATAACTTATATTAACATTAAAATACATTGTTACATTATGTTAATCTTAAAATATTATGTAAACTGCAGTGTTGCCTATTTCCACCATTGAAATCTGAGTATTGAATGAACTCAAACCATTAACTGATTAGGCAGCAAGGCAGCTGCCTGCATTTTCCTATGCAGCCAAAGCTCGTTGTTGTTGAGGTTTTAACTTCCAAAAGAAGAAAAGTCTCCACGGTTGATCTGTTCCTTATAAAAGTTAAAATCTATAAAGTTACTTAGGTAAAAGTACTGGGACCATAGGTGGGAAAGGGCCTTATGCAATACCAATAGTGCCTGAGAAGGATATAGCTACATTGTTCCAAAAAGGGGCGGAGCTCCAAACAACATTAAAGATATAGGGTGCCCCTTGCCTAACTCGCTTCCTAATCTTAGCTGTGACTCGAAGTGATGTCCCCTTTTGGAGTTGGCACAACCCCCTTTTGAAGTAACAACACTCCCATCTGGAGTAACCACGCCCACTTTTGGAGATCCCACCCCCATTTGGAGGTCTTGGCCTGCAGCTATACCAACCTTGGTACTAGGCTTACTTGACTGGGGGGGCAATCAGAAAGTTTGGTTGGGCAGAACCCTTGAGTAGTTCTTTCCCTCACCATGGAAACCATGTTATCCTGGTTACTTTCATAACCTCCGTTCCCTGATGGAGGGAACGAGACGTGTGTCAATGTAGTGACACTAGGGGTCACTCTTGAGAGCCCAAAGACACCTCTAATCTTTGATAAATGTCAAATGGGAATTGGTGAGTGGTATTTGCATGCCCCTCCCCCAGACATATGGGTATAAAAGGAGGGGACATGCATACTGCTAAGGTATGGCCATTTCAGCAGGTAGTTCAGCGTTGTGGCAGGAGGGACGCAACGTCTCGTTCCCTCCATCAGGGAAGGGAGGTTACGAAAGTAACCAAGAAATTCCCTATCTGTCACTCACTCGACGTTGTGTCAATGTAGTGACACTAGGGGTCGCCTACAAAAATGACAACTGTCTGAACTGGGTTTTGCGGATCGGCGGTGTGAGACGGGCAGACTGCTGTGTGCCACTTAGCCAGTGCACCAGGCCGCCCTGTAACCTCCCCTGACGCAAGTGTCAATGTTGAACAGCCCTTTGGAGATGAGTCAAGTACTCAAAAGTATGGAACAGGCTTGTCCTAGTCATGCCTCTTTACCCTCTTTTTTCTTTTTCTCCCCCAGAAAAAGAGAGAATTCTCTAACTGACTGGGAGCCATGGGGGATTTAAGTGGAAATACATCACATGTCGGAAGTATGTCATGTGGAATTATGATCACATGGTAGGTCCTCCCCAATGGGGAGGAAGCTCTATGAGCATGGTGACTGGGATAGAGGGTTCTCTGCCCAAGGAAGATGCAGTTTGCCAACCAGGAAACGTTTTTCAGCAGAAAATAAATCGCAAGGGGTTGCCTATGGGGAACCAGTGCATGTGGAGCACCTGTCCCAGCACGGGGCATAGTTAGCACAAGTAATGGGCTGGCAGTGAGTTTCTCCGCAAACTTATCTGCTGCAGGGCTAGGAGGAAATCAACCAGGGAAGACATTTGTGAACACTTCTGGGAATCAACAACGCCATCTTCAGCTCGAGGGAGGTGAAATGTGCTAGGCGCAATGGTATACACGACCAGTCGGTCCGGACTTACCCATTTGTTTCTGCTAAGACACGGGACAAGACCAGCTCAACCCGGAGTTTGTAGAATCTCGCTGGTGTTGGGAGTAGCCCAGCTCGCTGCTCTGCAAATGTCAGCTAGAGAAGCGCCACTAGTCAGAGCCCAGGAGGCCGCCATGCTCCTGGTGAACTGGGATCGTAGCCCTGCAGAGGGCGGCATGTGCTGGGCCTGGTAGGCAACAGCTATGGCATCGATGATCCAGTGGCCGATCCTCTGTTTGGAGACAGCGCTTCTTTTCCAATGTACACCAAAGCAGACAAAGTGCTTCTCAGAGATACACAGTAACGCTAAAGCTGGGTCTGTCTCCTCCTGAGGCAGTGCTTGCAGGTTCACCACCTGGGCCCTGAAAAGGGTTGTGGGAATCTTGGGCACATAGTCCGGTTGGGGTCTCAGGATTACGTGAGAGTAGCCCAGACCGAACTCCAGGCACGTTTCGCTGACAGAGAACGCTTGCAGGTCCCCAACCCTCTTGACAGAGGTGAGCGGCGTCAGGAGGGCTGTCTTCAAGGAGAGTATCTTAAGCTCTACTGACTCTAGGGGCTCGAATGGAGGCCCACGCATGCCTTGCAGGACTATGGAGAGGTCCCATGAGGGAACGAGGCAAGGTCTGGAGGGATTCAACCTCGCCTGTCAGGAACCAGATAATCAGGTCGTGCTTTCCTAAGGATTTGCCGTCCACTGTGTTGTGGTGCAAAGCTATGGCCGTTACGTACACCTACAAGGTGGAGGGGGACAGCTGTCCCTCCAACCTCTCCTGCAGAAAGGAAAGCACTGAGCTGACTGTGCATCTCTGGTGGTCTTTGTGTCGGGAAGAACACTACTTAGCGAACAGATGCCACTTCAAGGCATACAAGCACCTCGTAGAGTTGGCCATAGCCTGAGTGATGGTGTCTACCATGGCAGATGGTAGGCCACTGTCTTCTGCGTCCTGTCCAAGGGCCAGACATGGAGGATCCAGAGGTCTGGTCGTGGGTGCCAGACAGTGCCTCATCCCTGAGAAAGACTTCCTCAGGAGAATTTGCCAGGGAGGGGCTGACGCGAGGAGCATGAGGTCTGAGAACCAAGTCTGTGTGGGCCAGTAGGGAGCCACTAGGGTCACCTGCTCCTCGTCCTCCCTGACTTGCACAGGGTCTGTGCAAATAAGCTCACTGGGTGGGAACGCATACTTGTGTATGGGCAACGTCCTCGACGATGTCACCGAATAGGCCAACCTGGGAGATGGGGGCGTTCAGGAAACGTGTCTTGTCAGCCTCGCGCATCTCGACAAGGTTCAGATACAGGTGGCACTCCTGGAACAACAGTGTGGACATCGTCCACCCTAGAGACCGCGCTGTAACCTTCGTTGCCTGTAGGGCAAGGTCGGTCTGTGAGTGCAGCTCCTGCATCATTCCCGGGGCAGAACTAACCTCATGCAGTTCTTTCAGCACCTTGGCTTGGTGGACCTGTAGGAGAGCCATGGCATTCAGGGCAGAGGCGGCTTGTCTCTAGCCATCAAGGAAGACGTGAGCCTACAGGCCTTGGATGGGAGCTTCGGGCGCCCGCGCCTTATCCAATGGGGGCATCACCAAGTAACCCTTGGCCGCTCCGCCATCGAGGGTAGTGGGGGCATGGTAGCCGAGAGATCGGGACCGGAAGAGAAAGGTGCCTTCCATGAACTCGTCAGCTCCTTGTGCACTTCCGGGAAAAAGGACACTGGGGCGGGGTGTGGCTGAGAGCAGCGCCTCAAGCCTAGATACCAATCATCCAGCCGTGAGGGTTCAGGGGAGAGTGAAGAGTTCCACTGTAGTCCAACGCTCGTGGCAGACCGGGAAAGAATGTCCGTCATCTCGGCGTCCGCCTGTGACTGGGCGACCACACACGAGGGGGGAAGCCCAGCGGAGGTTTCCGCGTCAGACAGGACAAGCCCGCTCTCCGATGCTGCGCTCGAGAGTTCCTCACCTTCAAGGGCACTGGGACGAGCCGGCGCACTCATCCGAATGACAACCATGAAGCATGGGGGTGGTAGCATCATGTTGTGGGTGTGCTTTGCTGCAGGAGGAACTGGTGCACTTCACAAAAAAGATGGCATTACGAGGAAGAAAATTTATGTGGATATATTGAAGCAACATCTCAAGACATCAGCCAGGAATTTAAAACTTGGTCACAAATGGGCCTTCTAAATGGACAATGACTCCAAGCATACTTCCAGAGTTGTGGCAAAATGGCTTAAGGACAACAAAGTCAAGGTTTTGTAGTGATCATCACAAATCCCTGACCTTAATCCGATATAGAATTTGTGGGCAGAACTGAAAAAGCGTGCGCGAGCAAGGAGGCCAACAAACCTGACACCATTACATCAGTTCTTATTCCAGCAACTTATTGTGAGCGTGTGGAAGGCCAAAATATTTGAACCAAGTTAAACAATTTAAAGGCAATGTTACCAAATAATAACAAAGTTTATATAAACTTCTGACCCACTGGGAATGTGATGAAAGCAATAAAAGCTGAAATAAATCATTCTCTTCTATTATCCTGACATTTCACATTCTTAAAATAAAGTAGTGATCCTAACTGACCTAAGACAGGGAATGTTTTCTACAATTAAATGTCATGAATTGTGAAAAACTGAGATTAAATGTATTTGACTAATGTGTATGTAAACTTCAGACTTCAACTGTAGAACATACATCTGTAAAGCACTTTCACCTTTGCACAAGTCTTCTACTTCTTATGGCAAAAAGGTCTCCATATCCAAACTGCTACTAATTGATTTTTCATGGGCTAAACTGACTAAATTCCTTTTTCTCTCATATAACATTGTTCATCTGAAAGGAGTTTGATTCCTTGACGGGGAAGAAAATGGTAAAATCTCATGTTGCAGAGGATACTCCAGTTACCAAAGCCATTACATACAACCTATGCAAATCAGGAAATGCTTCCTTATTGCTGAAACATCTGATTTGGTGGGAAACTGTTTCAGCAACATAGGTTTGGCTGCACACATTTAATTTGTTGGACACTTTTACTACCAGCAAGAAGCTGGAGGGGGCTGAGCATACTCAAATCTAGAAAAGAATCAGAATGTGGGAGAAGTGAGTCCACTGCCTTCATCAATTCAAGATGCTTTACTAAGAATTCATTATCCATCTCCACAATAGCGCTGTCCAGAAAATGCAGCAATTACATGTACATGACAATACATGACAGTATAGATGGACTAAAATACATAGTCTGCAGCAGCAGTTTTTAAACAAAAAAACAGCATGTAATCAACTTTTTTTAAAAAATTTTTTCTTTTAACATTGGAACAAACATGTCAACCGACTGATGATCATTTAAATTCTCACATTAATTTTCCTCTATCCCCCCCCCCCCCCCCTTTTTGAAAATGTTAAACCTTCTTCACAATACAGTGTTAAACAATGTAGATGAACTTACATTCACACAATATTAAAGGTCTAATCTGTCTGTGTGATACACATTCGTCCACCTATTAGTTGACCAGTCTGAGGTAATTCTTGGTGCATGTCGAGGTCTTAAGTTATAGTGGTGCCCGTCGAGATCATGCTCATTAACAGACATGTCGACGTTCTGAGTTTCAGAGTCAACTTGTAGGTCAGGCAACCAATTTAAACTGTCTACACTACCTGACAGGTCATGAACACTGGTTGTCACAGGGCGACTATAATCGTCCTCGATTAGCAAGTCTGATAGGTCTATGGCGGTAACACCACTACTTATTTCCCCAGGCATTTCGTCAACCAAAACTTCCACACGGAACCTTCTGTGGGCACAGTCTCTTTTCCAACAAGTCCCAGGTACAAAAAGGCAACAGATTTACCACATGAAATACACCTGCGTCTGCCCCCGTACTCACATCCATGAGTCTGTAGTTTACTTCTGACAGCTTTTGTGCAATTCGGTAAGTGCCTGTATATACAGGTGCTAGCTTAGCAGTGAAGTTTGCCAGCGCATCCGAATGGGGATGAATCTTTACCCTGACCAATTCATCCACGGATTAAGATACAGGGCGACGTTTTTGGTCATAGTACTTTTTCCTTTTGGCATGACTCTCCTCCAAAATGGATCTAGCATGATCATGCGCTTCTCTTATTGATGACGCCAAACTGTCTGGATATGGGATACCAGGCTCATCCATACCATCACAGTTGGCTTGAGTGATAATGTCGAGAGGAGTACTCAATTCTCGTCCGTACAGCAACATGGATGGACTATGGCCAGTGCTTTCGTGTGGTGCGGTTCTCAGGGCAAAGCAAATTTGGGGAAGGTAACGATCCCAAACAGTGTGCTTGTTACCTACATAAGCACGGATAGCTGTTTTTAGCATACGGTTCACCCTCTCTGTCGCATTTGTTTGGGGGTGATAAGCAGTTGTGAGTCTGTTTTCTGAACCCAAGGTGGTGAGTACCTGCCTGAAGAGTTCACTCACAAATGGTGACCCTCTGTCCGAGATCAGGTAAGTAGGTGCACCATGTCGTGCAAAGACTTCACTAAGCAACTTGCTGGCAGCAACCTGGGCAGTCGCATCTCTCACTGCACTAACCTCCACCCTCTTTGAAAAATAGTCAACGAAGACTATGATGTATGCGTTACCGCAGGGTGTGCGCGGTAAAGGTCCCACAAAATATACTCCCGTGTACTCCCAAGGTCTTTTTTGGTGGATGGGAATCATAAACCCAGCAGGTTTCTTTTGGCTTGGTTTCGTGAACTGGCAGACAGTACAGGAGGCGACATACTTTTTAGCATCAGATGACAACTTTGGCCAGTAAAATCGAAGTTTCAGTCTTGCTATCGTTTTTGTCATCCCCAAGTGTCCAGCCATCGGGTGATCATTGTAATACTCCATCAGACTCCTTTTAATAGCCAAAGGTGCGTACAGTTTAAGGCGATTCAAAGGGTGAAGATTACAAGACAATTTGTCATCCACGAAGTACAGGAGTCCATTCTGGATCACATACTGAGACAACTCCTCATCGTTACTCTCATCCTGTCCCTCCAACATCCGCAGAAGTTTCCCCGTAACTGGGTCATTGAGCTGAAGCTGCCTTAGGTGCTCCCGATCAGAAAAATTTACTGGAGGTAAGATACGCAAGTCCAGGCTCCCAATTATGGCATAATCAGGGAGAATTCCCAAGGGCATATTGCAGGAAGGAACAGGGTTACGAGACAAAGCATCTGGCACCCTATTACTTGTCCCTGGCTTATGGACAATATCAAAATCAAAGTCTTGCAATCGGAGTGACCATCTAGCTAGCCGGCCAGAGAGGTTTGGGCAAGACATTAGCCATCTCAAACTGCTGTGGTCCGAAAAGATCGTTACATGAGTGTGTTCAAGTGCCCATATAACAGCTCAGCACTCCTTTTCTGGAGTAGAATAAGGTCTTTCGACCTTATGCAGAGCACGACTCGCGTAGGCCACCACCACATCACTACCATTGTTGTCTTTTTGCATGAGCGCTGCGCCAAGTCCACTGTCGCATGCATCCGTATGGATAAAGAAAGGAAGCTTATCTTTGATAAAATCTATGGCGTTCTGACATTCATTTGACCACACAAAGGGAACATCCGTCCTGGTCAACGCAAAGAGTGGCTCAGCATGGTGGGCATAATCATGGATAAAGCGTCTATAGTAACTGGTCATTGCCAGAAACTGTCTGACTTGTTTTGCATTAGCTGGGATCTTGAAATCCGTCACTGCCTTCACTTTGTTTTCATTTGGCAGGATACTGTTTGGGGTGACGCTATAACTGGAAAAGGTGAGTTCGCTTCTACAGAACTGGCATTTTGCAAGCTTAATAGACAATCCTGCAGATTCCAGCCTGGTCAGAACATCCTTCAGGTCAACAAGGTGCTGCTCAAAAGTAGGTGATGCCACTACTATATCGTCTAAGTAGATGGCACACGATTTATAGATTAGACCAGCTAGGACTGTGTTCACAAGCCTCTGGAATGTGGCTGGTGCATTGCACAATCCAAAAGGTAAGACCCGAAACTGAAATAACCCACAATGGGAAATGAAAGCAGTCTTTGATCCTTCAAGGGACCATTAGGTAAGCGAGGCACATTCATCTTCTGGAGGGAGGATTGCCCCATCTGAACGTCCTCCCTACCCTGAAGTTTCCCATCTGGGTAAAGTCAGAGACCACACTTTGTTTCCCAATGGCCTGATCAGAGCTATCCATCCCCTCTACATCCTGCATTCTATTGACAGTATCTTTTGGGCTTTTCGGAGGATCAGTAGGGGACAAATGCAACTTCGCTCTTGGATAACAGTTCGGGCAAGTACGAGTGGTGAATCCTGGCAAGGAGCATTTAAAACAGTGAACATCTCTTGAGGGCGTACTGCTAGTATGTGTTTGAGGCGAACACCCAACACTTGGACCAAGGACTGCATGAAGCTCATGAGCCCGTAAAAGAAGGTCCATGACTGACGGTATAGGTGTGCCATAAAGAGCGACTCTATATTTCTCAAACACGTTTCCGAATCAATTCTATTTGCTCTTGTTGAGGTGGAGGGGTCTTTAGCTTATGAAATTCACCCAGCATGTGAGCGACAAAAGTCGGCAACGGCTCATTTGGCATCTGCATTCGGTCCAAAATGCCCCTCAGAATACGTTCTTGATTGTCTGAAGGCAGAAAGACCATTCTAAAAAACTCACAGAACTGATTCCAAGTGGTCAGATGTGCACTAAGAACAGTAAACCATTTTCTTGGCTCTTTTGACAGAAATCGTGGGAGATCCAGAAGAATTTGAGCATCTGTGAGATCCAGTGAGGTTCTGTATATATTAATTGACTGAAGCCATTCTTCAGGATTCAGGGAACCACCTGCAGCAATTATGGGTGGCTCGAGCCGTGATTGGTGAAGCATAGTGGTAAGTGCATTTGCTGTGTTGGTCATATCCACAGAGAGTGGCTGAGCAAATGTAGGTGCACTACTATGTATTACACTGACTGGCACTAACTTGGGGCCGTCGATGGAGTCTGCGCCAAACTGTTAGGCGTTGAGCTGGCCAAGGGAGCTGGTTGTGGGTCAATAGATACAGCCCCCTTTTGATACGCCAAGCGGTCCATCATGTCTTTTTGTAGGTTAATCGAGTCACGAAGGCACCGCTGCAGCACTTTCACCTCCGACTGTAACCTCTTTACTTGACCCTGCATGTCTCCAATAGTATGTCGTGACTCCATCTGTTCCAAAAGAGTCCACGCCTGTGGGCCAGTCAGTTAAGTCTGACTGCAAGTCAGGGTGAGTAGCCATTACTTAGAAAAACAATTAACCAATGTAACCAATAAATTGAAAAACAGGAAATTTCTTGAAAATAGTAGTCAAAAACAGTACTAACTCAATATAATGCGATTTAGCACACCCTAGTGAAAGAACAGCAGTACTTCTTTAAAATGTTCTCAAATAAGTAACATGCATCACAAATTTACCCTTTAACAGCAACCAAAAATATGTTCACCAACAGTACCTGTATAACACATCAACGTGACCCACATAATAAAAAAATTATGGTATCAAACAGTGAACCACTAATGATTTGCACAATAGACACAATAAAAACTTCACTCAACTCAGTGTCCTCGCACGTAGCGATCAATTCAGCACGCGCTGCCCTGAAACGAGCAGAGATACACACCACAAAAATGAGAAAAAAATAAATTGTGTCCTGCTCATGAATTTCTTCTCACTTTCTCCAGGTTTCACAGTTCTTTGTTGTCACATATCGTTTAAATGTCCGATCAACGCAAAAGTTTTTTATTCCGTAATGTTCGGATGCAGCACAATATAGTTCAGTACAGTTAGTGCTCCACAAGGGAAAAACTTTGAAAAACATCCAAAAGTTTGCTAATATTATCGAAACAGTCGATATTCAGGCGATCCATGAAAGATGTATAAACAATTAGTCCAAAAACAACAACAGTACCTGAACATCAGCTCCTCATTGACTGCATGGTCTCCGTAGTTAGCAAGCTAGTCTGCCAGGTCTCGTTGCCGCAACGCAATGAAAAACTCCGGCAACGTAATTCTCTTTCAAAAACTCGAACAGCCACATCAACGAAAGATTACCGGTTTGAATCCAGTTGTTTAGACGCCAATCTGTAAAAGATGTCCGTGGGTTTCAAGATGTTCAGGCGCCAATTTGTAACGTCTACCAGAGGATTTTTGGAGCCTGCCCAGATGAACCAGGAAAAACAGTAAAAATGCAATAAGGAAAACTCTGTGACAAATGATTGGGTAGTCCCACAAGGCTTCATAGATGGTTGACACAAACACACTTTTCTCATACATGTCAAAGAGCGAGTATAAACAGGGAAAAGTAATACTCTGTTAGACGCTACACATAAAAGTAGGGGTGAGCACATTAATATATAGTAACAGCACTCAGCGGTAGAGCGGCCATCTCTCTCTACGCACAAGCAATAATCTTCTCTCTGTGCGTGCACACTCTCTCATAACAACAGCATACACCATTGGAGACGTCATCTTAAAGGCACATCAACATTCATGTCATAACAGTACTTAACATTAGGTGGCCGTTACAAACCGACAAGATATGATTTCAATGCTGAGTGTAACGTGACATGGCTGTTTCCGCTGTAATCACTGATCAGGAGGTACTCCATTTTTATCTTCCATGGCTGTTTGGGAGCATGTGGGCACAACTGAAACTAAAAGCTGGCAATAACCAGAGTCTGTGTGCAAATCTGGCACCACTAGGCCAAGCTACAGCAGTCAGAAGGGCTCACCTAACAGCCCACGATGACGCGTGAGACGCCTGCACCCGATAAACACTAATCAGAGACCTTGACCGCCCGTGAGACGCCCATGAAACATGTAGCAAGTTGGCAGAGGCAGATAGTGGCCGTCTTTGAAGATTTATTTATGTTCATTCAGAGTCATGCTTTTTCCTCTTGAGGACAGCTTTGATAGAGTTACTAAAAAGGCAGGCGAACCCTTATTGCCCATGCTACATTAAGGAGAGGATTGTTTTGGAGACTGCATCCTTCTGTCTGGTCTTCTTCAACCAACATGCAGGCAGTCTTTCATCTTTGGGTTCCATCTCTTTGTTGGTAGTATGCAATACTGACTGTGCTGTCCTTAGCTGTGCAGGTAATAGTACAAGGGAGACAGACAGACAACAATAATTCATTCATTTTTGTATTGTTTTTCTTAAACAGAATGTAATTTTCAATCACAGTGTTGGGCTTCATAATTTAGATCACAGTTCTTCAAGGGGTAGTTTTACTCAACAATGAAAATTCTGCCATCTCTTACTTGCCCTCATGTTGACCCTAACCCCTATGACTTTTGTTCTTCCGGAGTTTTTAAGCAGAATATTGAAATATGTGATAGACAGTGAATAGGACGGACAATGTCAAGCTCCATAAAGGGTAAAAAAGAACCATAAAGGTATTCTATTTGATGCTATGTCTTCCAAATCTTAAGCCATACAATAGTTTTTGTAAGATATTTAAGTAGTTTTTCACTACACATTTAAATATTCCCCTTCAGTATAGCACTTATGTCTCTTTCCCATTGGGGGGAATTCATTAAGACTGAATAGTGGTAAATCCACTTTTTATTTCCAAAAAATAAGTTCACTGCCTGCTTTCCTATAGGTGGTTATAGTGTGATGTTAAAAGTTTAGAGTTTTGTGAATTAGCATTTCAGAAGAAATATGCAAAAATGAGTTACTGCATGTTTTGTGTTTAATCAGTCTGTTTTATAAAATTGAAAAATTAGATTTCTCATGTTTATTGCTCATATATATATATAACGTTTGTCTGATATATACATGTTTTCAGCTGTACAGGATGTAATACACTGAAGATGAATGCATATTTTATAAACTGTACCCCCTAACTCAATCCTAAACCTAACCCTCTGTAAAAATATTATCTTAGGGGGGAAATGCAACCCCTAAAATGGGCTTATTACTGATAATGCCAATGCAATAACTTTCTGGTTTCAATGTGTAATGTGAACCTGGATCTCCTATATTGCTGATGCAATACGCTTCTAGTCGCACCACAAGGGAAGGTAAACAAGCTTGAGCCGATCCAAAAATGTCTGATGGATGATGGCTCTTGTCAGTAAGTCGGCATAATGTTTCTGATCCTAGGGTACTGGAACATTTGGAAACAACATGCAGACTTGATAATTTTTCAGATGGATTGGTTTAACCTGTGCAATCAGCTCCTCTGTTTCAATCACTTCCAATAGAGTAAGAGATCAACACTAAGATTAGTCTTATTTTTAATCAAGAACATTAACATTTCTTCCAAAAATTTGGCAGTTGCATATTTATTGCATTTAAAATCATTAAAGATTTAAAATCTCTTTTGTGTTAACTATTAGTTTGTATCTATTGCAAAAGACCATAGGCATGGCAAGCACTATTATTTTACCCATAAGATAATGAGCTCACTCTTTCTCCTCGAGTGCAGCAGAGAGAAGATGCAGGTGAGAATACTTGAGACAGGGAGGATGCAGACCAACCTCAGACATTATGTCTGGTCTAAGAAATTGAATTTAAAAAATGAAGACAAATAAAACTGTCATGTGCCTATATATATCTTCACCTCAATAGGATATGTGGCAGACAAACCACACAAAAATCTCATGCAGAGACACATACACAAACACAGATAAGGTTGTCTCAGTGCCTGAAAATGAAGAAATCATTAGAGCCATTTATCATTGTGTTGGTGGGGAAAAACCTCACTCCTTTAAATAATTACTCTGAATCAAAGGCTAAGTGCAGAGAGATCAAAGTCAGGAATTCTTGAGTAATCCTCAAGTGTTGCAAATCTTCGGTAATTTGCCTTGCCAGGTCCCCAATGTTTGACATGTCTTCACTGTAGAAAAGGAAAGGTGCCATTAATTACTGCTTTGCTGTGCAGTTGTTTACATATGTTAAACCTGAGTGCTGAGACTAATTTGTGAAATACGGATCATCCGGTTTATGGATCACCCCTTTTCACTGTGTTTGCAGTTTGTATAGACATTCACTAGTTTTGACTGCTTGGACTGATTTCTACATTTGCGTAAGTGTGTTTGTCTGCTTGTTCCAGGAGTTAGCAGTGTGTTTGCATGTACGTGTTTCTACACTGGGGGAGTGAAGATGAGATTAGCTGTGGACACGAAGAGATCAGGCAGTTTACTTTTGTGTGTCGAAACATATTCTAAAAAAAGTCTCTCCCTCACCCCAAGCACTGCCAAACCCCAATTAAACAACTACCTTTCCAGCCACCTCAGCCCTGACTTCCAAAACCTAGCAGTGTTTGAAATCATGGCAAGGTTCTAGAAAGTTCATTCCAAACGGTTCACAGACTCTCTCAATGCTGAATCAAAAGGCCAGATTATAACCTACACTGTAGTATTTATGCAGTGGACTGCATTATTCAGTGAATACACAGCCAAAATGCTAGTGTATTAAGAAAGAAAATGCCTTCAATTCTGAAATAATTATAGAGTAATAAATAAACAAAAGCTATTTAATTTGTAGATTCAGAATTATTTATCAAAGTATTGTAGCATTAAAGATGAATCAAAGTATCATCAAAGGATGTTGTCAAATGTTGTCATTTACACACAAATTATTTAAGCTATTATACATGTAGAATATAAATCAGACATACACTGTATGCTTGCTTTTTAGTCGCTCTTTTTTCACTCTCAGACTAAATAGATATTGAGTTAAAGGCATGAAAGGTTATATAATTTGTTAACAGATGTGCTCCCATTTAAAACAAGCCCAAATCCAATGTGATCTGATGCATAGATCTTATAATAATCTTTGAGAAAATTCAAAGCAATCTCAAATATCTTTTTAATCATCGTGGTGGAGTGTTTCTGGTTACAAAGCAGACCAATCACAGCTGTTGTAGTCTGTATAGATGTGACACACAGGGGTGCAATTGCCCATTTCTGAGTATGTATTCAACACCAAGTTTGTGTCTCCTTATAAGAATAGAGTTGGGGGGGGGGGGGGTGGTTGCGTCCCCTTTAGTGTGCCACCGCAGCCCACCTTTATATGGCGCCCCTATGCATCGCGCACATTGCATTTATGGATTTGTGCCTCTGGAGATGCGTAATTCTTTAAAATTAATTATAATTGATTATATATTAAAATTGATTCTGATTTTGTGCGCATCAGGCTGCGGTGTAGGGTCGATGAAGTGTAAATCCACTTTAAGAGAGGCTTGTGTTTCTCAAAGTCATTGCAGGTGGTTTAGGATCATTCTGAACAGCTTGGTGTTGTAGTGACCGATGATTGAGTCCTTGGCGTTGTGCACTGCTATGTTGGCAAACTCGTGAGCCAACTTAAAATTTGTGAGTGAGTGGTCTTTAATTTTCCTGCAGGTCCTGATAAGGGGGTGGATCAAAGTTACAGTGAGATTAAAGGACATCGGCTTGAGGGAGCAGAGAGCCGAACAGCACAAGGAACTCTTTCCCTACACAGCTCTAATCCTGGCTGCAATCAGGAGAGTGCTGGACCATATGGGAAAGTTGGGGAGCCATGCTGAGAGAGGAACAAGAGTTCAAAGATCACATTTGAAATCCAGTAGATTTCTTAGTCATGTGATGAATGGCATGGTTTTATATACACAAGCGGCCGCTGAATGATCTATGAGCCCCCTGAGCTGTCGATGGATGTACTAGCTTGGCCAGTCAGTTGAACAGGATAGAACTGATGAAGCACTTTGAAGAGTCTTTTCCTGGTCATTGACCCCTATTTTCATCTCAGTGTCTACCTCCCATATAGACACATGTGCAGGATTTGGCCAGAGAAGAACCATCATTCCTGCCTGAGGAGGCGGGAAAGGGGATTCTCACTGCAGCGGTGAGGTCATCTTTAGCGGAACCTAATTTTCCTTTAAATTACCCTGGCTGATGACCTCTTCTTTTCTTGCAACAATTAACTCTGATTTGCTCATCAACTGAGCAGAAAAATGACCAGAGGGCAAACAAAAAAAACAAAGACCACATAGTTAGCCAGGACTGCTATCTCCCATCAGGGTTGGGATGCTCTTTTTGACGTCACCTTTTGCTTTGATTGCAAAGTAGATGCGCTGCTGGCTTTCCTCTATCAGACAGAGGGTGACTTTGATTCAGACATGATGCAGTGGCTTCTATAGCCTACAACAATATTAAAACAATGCACTTATCTGTCTTTCAGATTTTATTTCAATATCAATATTTTCTCAGTGTTTACGCAACTTTTGACGTGCATTGACAGTTTAGAATAGGCCGTTGGGAATAAGTCATCAACAATATCAGATGTTGTCTTAAGATAAAATTAAAATAGAAAAAATAAGTAAAGGTTGCAGTTGTAATCAGTGACTCAAAGTTTTGTCATTGGGATGGTAATGCATAATATTGTTTTCCCCAGACTAAGACCAATTCATTTGAATGTGGTGATAGTTCAGTTGATGTGAAAACAATATGTAATTATAAAAAAATAAATTTAATCATGAACTCTCTCTGGATAGCAAGTGCCTTGTGGTCTTCTCGAATGATTAAGTGTACTTTATGGCGTCAATGGGAGAGATTTGATAACAGCGGGGGGACCGCAGTCTCTGAGCTGTGTTTGAGAGGACATTGATTTCCCATTTGGCTGGTGTGGCTGTATCAATCAGTTACAGGCGTGTGTGAAGAGCTCAGCCAGGTCAAGATATACCCAAAAGTTCAAAAGATTGCAGAGGAACAAGATTATTGGGGGAGTTTGTCGAGGTAAAGCCATTAAGCAAAAAGACGACAAAGTAAATGGAGAGCAAAAGAAATGCGGAATCGATATTGTTCCAAGCTTGTTTGATCTCCAATCTCCTGGAATTTATTTATAAAAGTTCTGAAACTTTTTTGAATTGTTTTAAAAGAGAGAGGGAAGTTGAAGGCAGCAAGGTTGCTTCCATTTTTACTTCTTGTTGCTTGTTTTGGGTTCCTCTAAATTGCCTTAAGAGGAAACCTGGGGGAAGACCCTCCTGGACACATCGTTGTCTGAGCAGCAATTAAATTTTGAATTACTCCAATGGGGGCAGCCAAACCGTCTGGGATAGAACTGTCGTGCTTGCCAATGGTGTTGGATGTGCTTCAGCTTTGATAACACCTGATCTATGTGTCAATATTTCAGCTCTACTGTAATTGTTAATCATCTCTGAGATGTGAAATCATCTTATGTTGGGTTCCTCGAAAACTTTTAGCCCACCATGATGATACTGAACGTCTGTGATCTAATGGCTAAATGCTATTGTGTTATAATCTCATGCATTTTTAATTATTATTGATTGTCTCTATATTATGCAACTCAAATTGACAGTAGAAGTTTCCACTTAATAAATCAAATTGACTGGACATTCAAGAGTGTAGGTTGGTTTTAATCAAGAGTTTCTAGGTGTAGTTAGTATAAATAGAAAAATAAACAATGAAAAGGAGAAACCACCATTTATGACAGTGTATGTGTTCCTCTTTAGAGAGAAATGGCTCAGTAACTATCTTCACCAGCAGGAGGCAAAGGCGAGCAGGTGCCTACCTGCTCAGTCTCTTCATCCAATGTCAAGTGCTCTTAGTGAAAACAGTCAATTAATTTATTTATTTGTCTGTTAAACTATGGTTGACTGAATTGTGGTGTGAGTATAAAAATTTGGAAAAGATTTTGAAAATGAAAACGACCACTAATGATATATGCACTGCATTTCTACTGTCAAAAGGTAGCAGAATGAAGAGTGTAGACTTGTAGCTGCTGTGTATGTGTATTGTATGGGTTTTCTTGGCTTTTCTGTGGAAACAACCTCTGGTAAAAAAAAAAAAAAAAAAAAAAAAGGTTAGATAAATCTGACAAAACTTAACTTCTGTTATTTTTTTAAAATGCAAAAAGTTTAATTTTGGGTGTAGGGAAAATTTGTGTTTATACAATATGGCTGTGGGAGTAGGTGGTGTATTATTCAAGCTTTATTTACCTGCTTTGTAAAGGCCAGTAACTTGGAACATCACATATTTATTGCCCATATCAAACAATGATGTTATCACTGGAAGTTGGATATTTTCCAGATGGAGAATACAGGCGAGGACACAGCTGTTCCAGATATCTTACTTTCTCACTCTCCCCCTCTAAATGTGCAATTTTGTGTGTTTGTGCTCTCTTACACTAAATGACAAAAATTGCCCATCAGGGCACTGTAGGTATCACTGTACATCAGTTCAGATAATGCACCCTCTACATGGCTGAGGATTTAGGACTGATTTTGGAGATATGCCCATTAGATTACCCCCATGAACACACACATGGATACACGCAGACGCACATCTTTCTTTGCATGCACATGCATTATCCACTTTTCTGTCAGACCCCATGGATCAACACACATTTGTGTAAAATAAATGCTCACACACACAGGGAAGCAGTTCCAAGTTTCCCTTGATTTCACACTCTCACATTCCCATCGAAATATATTTAAAACTTCACAACTCTCTCTCTCTCTCTCTCTCTCTCTCTCTTGAATATTCATGGGGAATAGAAGAATCTTACAGTTCAGAATTCATGCTACAGGTGCAGTAGGCTGGAGGAGTGTTTACTTCAAATGAGCTCTGATTGATTCAAACACACTTTTTGGGGTCATGCTGCACAGAAGTGCTATATGGAGAAATAAATATATAAGAACAGGAGTACTGTGTGAATGTAAACCATCACCATGGACAGCAATTGGTGTCTTGCTGTATTTTTTGTAATATACGCCTTCACATTTGCAAAGCCAAGAAGAAATACCCAAAAAGTTTCGACCAGATCACAATTGTTGGGTCATGGGCAATGTGGCGTGTCAGTTCTTTGACGTAAATTAGAGGTGAAAAGGAACTCATTGATCACTGACAAGGCCAGGAAAGCAAGCCCACTGACTGCTCCAGGGTATTCCAAACTGTCCGTTGTGGGGTTCCTCCAATACCCAAATTTTGGCTTTGGTATGATAACAGCCTTGGTACCTCAGTATCACTACTATATTGTAGGGCTGAGCGATAAAATTATATTGATATTTCTCGAAAAAATAAATAAATTCAACATCAATGATAAACTTTTGAATAATTTACGATATTTAGCCTATGTTCTACATATAGACAATCGGATCAGGTATATGTTGCAAAAAAACACAAGCAGTTCAGCAAAGTTATACAAAAAAAAAAAAAACTATCTAACTGAATCACAGTCATGAAATCAGCCTGTTAGGAAGTATTAGCAGACATCCCTGCTGTCATGGAAACCGCTAATGAGGCTCGGTAGCCACTAGCTAGCAATCCAGCCAATTTAACATTGTTGTGAAATTAAACATTTAATTAAATGTTTTTTTCATGATCCATAGCCCCTGTCACAGGCTAGAAAGTGTTTTTTTTTCTTGTGATTCTTATTGGTGGTTGGCAATCCAGCATGTGGTGTATTACTGCCACCTACTGAACGGGAGTGTAGCATCACAAGGAAGACTTTCAGTGGAGTCAAATGTCAGCTAAAGATGAAGTTGGTGAAATTTCATCATAAAGATGTAATATACCTTATGCAGGATTAATTCATTAACTGAGTGTTCTTTAAAGTAAGATTACCCTCTGGAGTTTACTTGTAATCACACAAGTTATATTTAAATATTTCTTGGGGTCTAACAAACATGTGGAATGCAGTTTCCTGTCAAAAAGCTACAATTTGATTCTGCGCTGATTTAGCGCTTTGGGAACAGTTTTAGGTATGACAAGCTGTGAATATGTGTGTAATACGTCAATGAAATTGACTAGAATTTTATAGCCTCTGCTGGTGACATCAATTGGATGCACCTGTAGCAGGGATATAATTAGATGCATCACAGGTGCATTGTCAGATCTTTTGTCTTCAGATTATTCTGTGTGAGTTGTGCTTCTCAAGCTATCAGAACTTTCTTTCCTCTGTTAGGAGTTAGAATTTGTTAGGCAGTGCGCAGAAAACCTTTTCTCCTTTCCAAGAATGAGGTAAAGCAAGAAGTGTGTGTTCACGTGTTTACGCTCTATGGCTGAAATGGACACACACCAGTTTTGCTTTGTGTGTTTGGGGGAAGAGTATGCTGCTCTTGCGTTGGGGCGGATGCAAGCATTGCGATCTGTTTACAGTCAAAATGCTTCGCACTCCTCTCGCTTACTTCCAAGAGCCAGCGCCCACTCTTTCATCATGGGGCTCTCGCATGGATCAAGCTTCACCAGTAGGGATCAGGGCTCACTCTACCAGAGGGGTCACCTCCTCTAAAGCCTTGGCAAGAGGTGTTACAACATGTTTGTAATGCGGCAGGCTGGTCCTCTCCGCACACATTCATAAGCTTTTATAGTCTGGATGTTCATGCCACTCCGGGCACTTATGTCCTTGAGTCAACATCACAAGCTCATGTCTAAGACCTCTCGCGCTCTTGTGAGCAAAACTACACAACCGTAAGGGGTTCGGACATCCACAGTGCGGCGGCGTGGGTATTCTTCTTCCCAAAGCGTTAAATCAGTGCAGCATCTCGTTCCGCTTTTTGACAGGGAACATCTCAGGTTACTTAACTGTAACCCCTGTTCCCTGATAAAAGCGGAACGAGATGCTGTGCTTTATTGCCGCACTGGGATGCCCCAGGACTGCTCTTCAGACAAAATACCTTACGATGCACCTGTGACGCATCTATTTATAGCCCTGCTACAGGTGCATCCAATTGATGTCACCAGCAGAGGCTATAAATTCTAGTCAATTTCATTGACGTGTTGCACACATATTCACAGCTGGTCACTCCTAAAAGATTTTCCCAAAGCGCTGAATCGGCACAGCATCTCGTTGCACTTTTTCAGGGAACAAGGGTTGCAGCAAAGTAACCCGTGACGGGTGCGGTGGACGTAGGCCTGAAGAGCATGGACTGGACACAGTCTGTAAAATTTCTTCTGATCCGGCATTATAAACGGCAGAGGACAGAAGACTTCAAGAGTGACCGAATGTATGGTCGAAAAGGAACCTTAGGCAGGTAGTCAGGATGAAGGATGCAATATTGCTTTCGGCATTCCTGGGGTAAAGTCTAAGCAGGATGGCAAGAAGAACAGAGCCTAAAAATCCCAAATTCTTTTAAAAGAAGTAATAGCCATAAGAAAAAAAACATCTTAAGAGACAGGAGATTGTCAGACACCGACTCTATAGGTTCAAAGGGGGTCTCAACCAGACCCTTAAGGACCATAGCTAAGTCCCATGAAGGGATCCTGGTCCCAACGGGAGGCCTCAGTCACCTAGCTCCATGACCAAAGCAAGAAGGCAAAGGATGTTTCGCTAGTGGCACTCCGTCGATCAAGGCGTGGCAAGCCGATAGGGTGGCCACATAAACCCTGAGAGTGGCGGGGCATGTGCCTGCTGGTAATTTTTCCTGCAGAAAGTGCAGAACTGAAGTGATCTGGCAGTTATACAGATCTGCATTATGTGCAGTACACCACTTTTCAAAGACACCCCATTTATTGGCATAAGTTCTTTTAGTAGAAGGAGCCCTAGCACTCAGAATGGTCTCAATAACTTCAGGTGAAAACCCAGTGTACCTCAGTTGGTACCCTTCAGGGGCCAAACATGAAGGTTCCAAAACTCAGGCCGGGGATGAAATATTGTCCCTTGTGCTTGAGACAGGAGGTCCCTCCTTTCCAGTATCGCCCAAGGCGGACCGTCGAGGAGAGCTATTATCTCCGAGAACCATACGCGGCGCCATCAGAATGAGGCAAGACCCTTGTTGACAAACTCTTGCTAGAACTCCCAGGAGCAGAGAAACCGGATTGAAACAGGTGCATTTTGGGCCATGTATGTGGGGGGGGGGGGGGGGGGGGGGCTGGATGACTCGAAGTAGATGGGACATTGTGCTGTCTGTTAGGAGGTAAAGAGGTCTACTTCTGCTTCTTAAAATCTTTGCTAGATTTGTTTCACTACCTCGGAGTTTCCATTCTTCCATCTGTATTTTTTGTCTGGACAATAAGTTCGCTCCCACATTCAGGCATCCATGGATATATACTGAGTGACAGAAGCTTGCCCTGGGCCCAAAGGAGAATCTGTCGTGCCAGTCTGTTTAACTGGTGTGACCATAGACCTCCTTGATGTTTTATGTAAGAGACTGCCACTGTGTTGTCCATTCTCACCAGAACATGGCAGCCTCTCAAATGGTGTAGGAAGTATTTCAGGGCCAGAAATACAGCCATCAACATCAACACAGTTGATGTGCCAATCGAGCTCATGGGCCTCCCATTACCTTTGAGCTGGACGACCACATAAGACCGCTCCCCAGCCCGACAGGGAGACATGCGTCGTTAGCAATCTGCGATGGCAAGATGCACCTAGAGTGGGACTTAGCCTGACTTTGCTCAGGGTATACTGAATGGTCTCGATTCTAGCGGGAGATAGCTGTGCCCTCATCATGAACGAATTCCATATGATCTCTAAATATGTTGTTCTCTGGGTAGGAGAAAATGCTTTTCTTGACGTTGACTTTCAACACTGAAGCAACCAGGTGAGCTAAGACAATATTCCTGTGCTGTAATGCCAGTTCTCGTGACTGTGTTAGAATCAGCCAGTCGTCTATATAATTCAAAATGCGGATGCCCCGGAGTTGTAATGGAGCCAGTACTACATCCATGCACTTTGTGAATGTGCGAGGTGATAAGGCAAGGCCGAATGGAAGAACCCGATATTGGAAAGCTTCGCCTCCAAAAGCGAAACCTCAGAAACTTCCTGTGTTGTGGCAAAATGAAAATGTGTCTATGAGATTGATCGTGACTAACCAATCGCGATGTTGTATTTGTGACTAGACCGTTCTGACAGTTAACATCTTGAACTTGATTTCCTTGACCAAACAGTTCAAGCCTCGAAGATCTAAGATTGGACACAATCCCTCATCCTTCTTGGGAACCAGGAAGTATCTGCTGTACTAACCTGACTCTCTCCCTAGAAGGGGAACATGTTCTATGGCCACTCCGACCAGAGGATATTGCAGCTCTTGTGACAGTTTGTTCTGGTTCAACGGTAGTGGGAATCATGCCATTGAAACGTGAAGGACGGCAAACGAATATAACTCTTTAGCCTTTTCAACTCTCTTTAGGACCCACGTAGAAAAACTCAGCGGCAGCTTCCAAGCTGCCAGGTTCTCTGAAATGGTTACTAATTTTGTTACTTCCCGTTGAGGGAATGTTGGATTTTCCGCATCCTGGGTGACAAAAAGAAGCAACGGAACACCCAACATTTTGCTGGAAAACCTCTAGCTCCCGAAACAATGGAGGTGGCGGGAATAGAGAGGTTCCGTGGGGATGTCGGGAAGGTGCCGGCAGATGTTTTGCCTGCCATCCTGAGTGGGGGGGCTACCCCCACAAGGCTGGGCGCAAGACCATCAGGACTTTCTCTTTTTAGAAATAATGATCCTGAGGTCTTGCTTTGGAGGCTGCTGAGGGCGGCGAGCCAATACCCACTCTTTGCGAGGGGGAGTGTGACTCGCCACACTCTGCTTTTGGACCTCCCTTCTAGAAGGACTGGGGGAAGCTGGGTGGCCGACAGCCCCTCCCTCTGAGTGTGGCGAGGAAGGAATTGCACAAAAGCTCTTTGTTTCTTTTTACCTCCCGAAACCTGGAAATGACTGCATTCATAGAGTCACCGAACAGGCCAGAAGGTGAAATTGGGGCATTAAGGAGGAACACTCTGTCCTTATCCTTAATACCTGAAAGATTTAGCCACAGATGCCACTCCCTGCTGACCAAAGCAGCCATTGAACGGCCGATAGCATGAGCCGTCTGCTTGGTCACATGGAGAGATAAATCTGTGGCTCGATGAAGCTCTGAAAACGCTTCATCATCGATAGTACTCTCCGCACTCAGGTCCTTCAATAGATCAGCCTGGTACACTTGTAACACCGCCATGGTGTGTAGAGTGGCACCAGCCTGACCTGCTGCTTGATAAGTCTTCCCCACAAGTGTTAAGGGTGTCTTACATGGCTTTGTGGGGAGAGTTGGTCCTTTTAATGATGATGCCATACCAGGCGAGAGATAGCCCGCGAGCGTCTATTCTACCCAACCAACGATAGTTGAATATGTCATTGTTGAGGGCACAAAGACACAGGAAGTATAAGTTGTCTTCCATGAATGAGTCAACTCGTCATGGAGATCATCAAAGAAGTGGAGAGACTGACTTTGTGTTCCCTCTCCCCGGCCACCAGACAGAAATCTATCTATCTCTAATTTTGATTGTTTGGGGGTCTCTTGTTCATGCGGCCAGTCTAACTGTAGTCTGGCCACCTCACGAGTAACTACCTCAAGCAATTCCTCAACTGCTTTATTGTTACACATATCTCTGTATAAGTCTCACTGACAGAGGTTGGATCCTGCAGGCACTAGAAACCGAGAGCAGCTGCCCGGCCTCAATTCACTGGTCCAGATGGCAAACGCACTCCATCAAGATTACAGTACCTCAGAATCTACATATCGAATCAGTGTTTTTGGACTAAAAAAGGAGAATTTGCTTTTAGGAATCTTATGTAACAGTTTCTCATATTCTTTTTATGTTTCATGAGAGAAACGTGACAAGTAGGCCACATCTGTTCATAGCATCTGTAACTCTATGCTATGCACAGATAAACATCTTTTAGTCTTTGAGTAAAACAATACACCTGTTGAATTTGATTCATTCATTCGATTCACTGACTGAAAGTTTTTACTACAAGTGTGATGATGAAGCATCATTTTGTGGGTATGTGAGGAGTTGCGTTTGACAGCAGACTAGAGTTTGTTAGAACAATAATGTTATGATGGACAAACTATTTAAACTGGTTGCATAAAATACTATATTGAAAATGTACTGAATTGGCAACTTTGAAACTTTTCCACCATCTCTACACCTTCACTAAAATACCGGAAAATACGGTTTTATTTATTTTGAGGAATTTTATAATTTTGCATGACACACCTGACAATCTTTCACGGCACACTAGTGGGCACAGTGGTTGAGAAACACTGGTTTAGGTTGCCAAATTGTATTAGAGAAGATTTAGCTGACATCTCTCAGACAGCCACAGTTTCTTCTCCTGTTTCCCACATTCACTTTCTTGAAGTGTGTGAGAAGGGGGATGAGGAGGGGTGACTGACTTGAATTCAAGTTATTGCTTGTGTTTGAAGAAGGAAGTTTTACATCCAATCACAGTAATGATGTTAACAAATAAATCAGACAATGCACAGGCAATTTAGTGATATCCCACAGTTGTGGTCAAGACCGAGAAAAAATGCGGTCGATTCCGAGATGAGACCGAGACCTTCAAAAAGTGGTCCAAGACCAATCTTGAGTACTACTACACTGGCGTCATGGATGCAGCATCATTCAAACAGTCAAACAAATAATAGTTTTCAGTTATAGATGCCATTGTAGAATATCAGTTTTCACAGTAATCCATGATTAACTTAATCCATGAGTGAAAGTATCCAATAACAGGGTAGTTGATGAGAGAAACTAATTGAAAGGGAGAAAAAAATCTCTGAATTAAATGAATATTTTTCTCCAAAACACATTTGCCACAATTATTGGCACCACTATAAATAGAGTGAAATATGTCTGAAGTGTTTCCCCATTCTTTTTGGCTTTTTGGCAGAGAATTAATTAGAGAATATGGGCATGAGGCACCAGTAATTAGTTTGGTGCACACAGAGAGGTAGCCATATGGAAAAGTACCTCATGCCCATAGTTAAATGTGGTGGATCTTTAATGTTGTGGGGGGCTATTTCTATGCTAGAGGTCCTGGAAATCTTGTTTGGATACATGGCGTCATGGACTCTATCAAACTTTATATTTGCTGTGGCTGGATCTCCCAGCAGGAAACTGATTCAAAACACATCAACACAAAAATAGTTCACTGACCGCAAAATCAAGGTTCTGCCATGGCCATCCCAGTCCTCTGACCTAAACCCCATAGAAAACCTGTGGGGGGAACTGCAGAGGAGAGTCCACCAGCGTGGACCTCTGAATTGGAAGGATCTGGAGAGATTCTGTATGGAGGAGTGGTCTAAGATCACTTGCCATGTGTTTTCAAACCTCATTAGGCATTATAGGAGAAGACCCAGTGAAGTTATTTTGGAACAGGGAGGTTGCACAAAGCCTTGAATTAAAGGGTGCCAATAAATGTGCCACATATATTTGACAAAATGAAATGTTTTTTTTTTTTAATTTTTTTTTTAATAATTTGTTTTTCTGTGAAAATTTACAATTGACGTCTCTGTGTAAAATATATCAACAAATCTTTTAGACCCCTTTCACCAAGTGGGATCAACAATAAAGTGTAGATTAGGGGTTCCAGCACCTTCTGCAGTTCTACAGTGGCTAGTGCACTATGAAGCACACTATTATGCAGACACACTGTGACAGAACCTTGGAGACTGTGCGCTTCAAGGTTTCCTTTAGCTGTAAATGTCAGACAAATTTTAAAACAAATTTGCTCTGCACTGCCACAGAGGACTTTCCAGACAGTTTGTGAAGTTCAAAAGCAGCCTGTGTTATTCCTGTCTCGCGTGCCAGTTTCAAACACTTCCTTTAGTGCATTGGTTGATTAACAGGTGAGTAGATCCCGAAATTCATGCACAAAGAGTTAGTTTGTTTACATGATAACATGTAAACAAACAACATAAAAGAATGGCTCACACCTGTTTGGGGTGATTCAATCAGAAGTGGTCAAGCGAGACATCACCGTAGTATTATGCTTCTTTGTTTGACTACTTGTGTTTGGATTTCACGGGAGAGATTCTGGTATAATATCATATTAATAATTAGGCCTATGTCAGTGTATTATTGCAAGATATAGCACAAAACGTAAAAGAAGAAAGAGAAAGCCCTTAAAACATGCACCATTTCTCAAATTATACTTGCATTTAATCTAAGCACAAATATGTTATTATGAGCAGAATTCAAAGTAATTTAGAGCAGTACAGAGCTTCAAATGTGCTTGCTTAGTGATGAGATGAGCAGATTTACTTTATCATTCCTGGACACGTTGGCCCTATCTAACTGTGTTTTTTTTTTTGTGCTTACTTCATTCTAAATTTCCCCTGCTTTGAAACATTGATAAAATGCTTGACACAGGTCTCAGCATAATGTCTTTCTCGATGGTCAATGCGTGGTTTATTAAAAAAAGTGCGTTAACAGCATCAAAAAAATTGTGTCGTTAAAGACGTTTTGCGTTAACTTCGACTGCTCTATTATATATTTGTTTCAAATTAACTATTAATTTCTTTAGAAGTAAAACTTTTTTTAAATTAGGAAAACATTACTGAGTGCACCTATAAATAAGGTCCGCATCTCTAAATGAAATGCTGAAATACTCACGAGCTGAGGTCTCTGTATGTAAGTGTGAATTATGACAGAGAGCACCACAGTGAACTATGGTACCAAATTTTGCAACAAGATGATTTTGTCCCGTTTAACATTTTTGGGGATTGCAATATTTCATTAGTACCAGTATAATGTGCAACCCTAGTCCATTGTTCCAGAGGCGGCAAAGAGTGTTTATCCAGCTATTAACTCGTTGAACAATTTGAAAGTTTGAAACAACTTGTTAAACAATTTAGTAAAATTTATTTTTACATATTCTGTAGAAAATGTGAGTGGTGCTTGCCCATGAAGTACTAGCTTCTATGATGCTAGGATGTTGTGAATGGTTCCCAGGGCATTGCTATATGGTTCTAAGGTGTTCTGTGGTTTTTTGTAGCCTGTTGCTAAATGGTTGCTAGGGTGCTCTGAGAGATGCTATGTGGTTGTTTACTGTATGTCAAAGGAACCCACTACCAAGATTATGATGTTCTGTCATAACCCCTAAATATGGCTTGAGTCCCCTTTTCAAAGTTTGTTTAGTTTTAGTCTGTCAGGTGAAAATATAGTGCAAGCCTGATTGCTTAGAAAATTACAGAAAACCTCTCCTCTACAAGCTGCATGATTTGAGGTATTATTCATGTTCACAGCACAATCTGTGTAGGGTGATTTATGCGTCAAGTTGTTTAAATCCAACCTAGTCTCATAGAATGAACATTAATATAACTACATTTTTGCAAACTAAATTTAATGTGCTACATTCTACATTTGTTGTAGTTTCCTGGTGAAATAAACACAAGGCTGTGTGTTTTATTCATTTTTACACAAATCATGACCGGAATTGCTGATAATGACTTTATTAACACTTAATTTTCAATCGCTGGTATGTTATGATATCGAAACACATTTACTAATGCTTGTATTACAGACTCAACTACATTTACACAATTATTCTAAAATGATTAGCTTGCGCACTAGCTCACCTGATAGAGTGGTGGACTTTGGACTCGGAAGACCGAGGCTCAAGCTCAGCCAAGCACGCAAGCTGACACATGAGAGGAGAGTGCCATAGAAGCAACACAAAATGACGTGGTTGCTTCAGAAAATGTCCTTTTCATTTCTCATTTTGTTTAGGGTAAGGATTTCTGTTTTGTGTCTTCCTCTCAATAGATTTTAGATCATGATTGGTTAGGTTTAGGTTAAAGTTTTAGGTTAATTATATTCACCTTAAAATCCTCGCCTGATTACGACAAAATTTTACTCGCTTTTGGTGACCCCCGCTGGACATTTCGCTGGGAAACTGCAGCCAAACATTTAATAAGTAATTTGGTTTTGCTACCAATTTGCCACAGTCACTAAATTTTCATTAAACAAGGCTGTTTAAATTCCTTTCCCTTAAGTATGAGCAATGCAAATAGTGATGATTGCCTTAGGCTAATGATGCAAATCGATGAAAAAAAATCACAAGTTTAACTGAGATTCAGTCCAGCAGTCATCTTATTCTGGTTTTTAAACACTACACATGGACACATTACAAACCTATCAAGACTTTCAATGAGGCACTACCAAGTACCCCTAATGATGCTCATATCTTTCATCTGTTAATATTAGCAACAGGTGAGTTTTTGTTTTTCCTTTTCTAAAAAAAGTAGTATAAGGGTGACCTCACTCTGGCTGAAACACTAAAGCTTAAAAACTCCAAAACATAAAATAACAAGTGGGGTCAGGCAAAGAGTCTTTGATATGTTTACAAAACCCAGTTGATTCATAATGAGTTGTGAATGTTTAAAATCAGAGGGGTTGAACAGGGCGACCAAAGGTTAGTTGCCGAATCTAATATTAACTTTTCCAAGACCCTGGGTGAGACCATGTGGCTTTCAAATCCCAGAAGACTTTGCTCTCTGGTCAGCACTTGAAAGAAGCTCGTAAATTCCACAGATTAGTCTAACATGACACCATGCACACTTCTGATTTTATGATCATCTTTTTTTCCTCATTCAAGGGTCTTGTTAAAATAGCTTTCCACAACATTGGAGTTCAGTCTCAATCTGTAAGGAACCACTGATAAAGGTAATGGATTAGAGATGTAGTGTTGTTAGTTCATCTAATTGCCTTTCTTTCAGGATAAATTCCTAGTTAAAGACTGATTTGCCGTCAAATTTTTTTTATTCTCTATCATTATATTCTTTCTTTCTTACCTGTATGATGTGTTCCAACTAGGGCTGTCGATTTAACGCATGAATTCAGTGCGATTTATTTTGATTAAAAATAATGCGTTAAAAAAATTTTTTTAGCTTGTAGTACCACCTGTTTACTGTAGAGAGCATTAAGTGAAATTTCAGCTGTGTGGCAATGCACAGTTTATACAGTGAAGAAAAATACCTTTGAGCAGAACACAGACACACGTTACGTTCTTGCATTCAAAACACTTGATGGAGCACAAATCCGATCTAAAGGATCTCAAGATGTTTTCTAAGTATTAAACTATATTTAACTTGACACAGTGACCTAAACATTGGCTAAACATGACGCAATGCATCAAGACGCTACACAAGCATATCTGACGCAGGTGTTCATTGACGGTTCCGTAAAACAAGCCCTCATAATAAATCTCGAACTGATTGACAGATTCACTTGTGAAATGAATTGCTGTGAACTGTGTGTCAATGATTGACTTATGATCAATAATATGGTAGTAAACAATACATTGTATTCAAAAGCCGCTTTTTGTATTGTCTTACCAATGATTCTGCCACAAGAATGTAATGCATTTTAATTATATGAATATTTTTTATTTTATATATATATATATATATATAATTATATCATTTTTTATATTTAAAGATAACTATGTCATTATTTCATCATTATATATTGAATTATATTTATATGAGGGGCTTTCTCAGCAAATATTTGTAAATGTGAATAATCACGATTAATTAATCGGGACACCATGTAATTAATTTGATTAAAAATTGTAATTGATTGACAGCCCTAGTTCCAAAAATTATAACAAGCCAATGGGTGGACATTACAGAAAATATTTGACACCTTCAACAGATACTTTGCACGATGACCCAATTTTGGGTCACTCTAAAATGTGTTGGTCTTTGTTTGTCTCCTTGGATTTACCTGTTATTTGAGACCACATTATTAGAACAGTTAAAAACATTGCAATGGCTTGAAATTGTTTTCAAATCACTTCATAATTGAGAACAGAATCTTCCAACTTTATCTTTATCTTGATGGACAACTAAGTTATTAACAACGGCACTGCTTTTTTCCATCAGGATTGAAGCACTATGAAATGAAAAATTATAGAGCTTCTTTTGATGAAAAGCAGAATACTTAAAGGAGCTAAACACAGTTGGGTCCAGTTTCACAGAATGTTTATTTAGAAAATGATCTTTATTGCAAGGTGTCATAGAAACCCCATTCCCAACCAGCCTTGTCATAATAACCAACACAACACTAGATGAGTGAAATAACCTGTAACGAGTGGTTTGTTCACAAAAATATTTTAAAAATGTTACGGAAATATTTTGTAGGCACATTGGATCAGAAAACCTCATTCTTTGGATTGGATATGTTTTACTCCCACAGACACTTTATACACTACTCATTAAACAGAGTAGACGTGTAACATGTAATTGAACTGGGCTCAAAATACCACAAAGAATCGTTTATTCATTAGATGGCAAAGTACTGCTTTAAACGTGTTAATTCCAAACACATGCCGTAAACATGTCGGTTCACATGTACATTTGTGTGAGTGGTGCAGATGTTTGATAATGTCATTATCTCTAGGACTATAATTACCAACAGCGAGTCTCGCATGGTCATATGAGCCTCTGCATTCTTCAGCATATTCCTTGCAATACTTTTATTATCTTTCTTTTTTACAGGAGCAAACAGCTGCTTTATCCCAGAGGCAGTGTCCTCCTCCCAGACTAACATTAAACATAGTCTTTACCTTCCTGAAACCAGGGAGCATCTGTGCCTCTTCCTGCCAGAGATGTCTGGTTACAGCTGTCTGCTGAGAGGAGGGGCGTCGTCAGGGAAACCGCTTCATTGGGGGTGTAATTAACATGCTGTTGCTAGACAATGGATACAATTGTGATATACTCTCTTTCTGTGTTCTAAGGGACGACATTGTGCAGGTATTGAGGCATGATGCTACGTTCACAGTATATTTTTACATCACAAACCAGTGATGTATTTAAAGCCACTTCTACCACTGTTGGCCACCAGCTAAAATGTTCTATTTGACCTAACTATTATATCTTTCCCATGTGTTCTCTGTTCATTACCCAAAATGTGCAACTCCATTGAATCTGAAAAAAAATATATCTAAATGTACCTTAAAAGGTACACAATAGGTTCTTAGGGGACAATTATGTACCAAAAACAAGAAAAAAGGTTCCCTTGAGGATACCATCCCAGTGACCGCCCATGTAAGTTAAACAGTACCTTTTTTCTGCTAGGAAAGCATGCAGCACTGTATGCACAGAGACAGCTGAAAATGCACGGGCCATATTCAGGCAGATTTACAGACTGTGCCTGTTGTTTATTCTGCTCACAGTCTCTAATAGAAAAAAAATTGTGGGTCCCTGGTAGGATGCTGACTACGCCCCTGGAGTCGCAGGTTCAAATCCAGGGTGTGCTGAGTGACTCCAGCCAAGATTCTTAAGCAACCAATTGGCTCAGTTGCTAGGGAGGGTAGAGTTACATGGGTTACCTTGCTCATATTTGCTATATGATGGGGTGTGTGGTGAGTTGTGCCTCCACATACACTAAGTCACTTTGGTAACACGTTCAGCAAGCCACGTGATAAGATGCCTTGGCTGAGTGTCTCAGAGGCGGAGGCAACTGAGATTTGTCCTCTGCCACCTGGATTGAGGTGAGTAAAGCCGGCGTCACACTAGCACACCAAGGGTGCACATGCCGACAGCTTTACTGAGATCTCGCTCTGTTCAGTCTGAGGTATGACACACTTGCCGTTACAAAATGGTGGAGGAGTTTCAGACACACCAACTCACCGCGACTCTCTCTCTGCTTACCTGTCACGTAGAGCTCAACAAAATAACAACAGGACTTCAACATGAGCAAAAATAATTGTAAAAGAGTGATTTAGGAAGTGATTACTGAAGAACCTTACCTTGTGAAAGTGTGTGATTGTGTATTTATCCCCTCAAGGCTTTCTTTTGAATGCATTTGTCCATACGCAGCTTTCAGTGACCACGTTTACATGCACTTAAGAAAAGGTTTATACCAGAGTTTTCTCAGAAAGCATCGTTCTTAAATGTGGAGAACGCAGATTTCCTTATGCCACTGAAGGGATTAAGAGAAAGCAGTTCAGCACACTCAGGTTTCTCCCTGAGAACGCGGTGCATGTGGTCATGTAAACACATAAGCGCTGTTCTTACAGATTTCTGAGGAGTGTTCATATGTGTGAACAGACCGGATAACAAATGTCATAGGATGGAGCTTGACAACAAGTCAACACAGTGGAAAGAATTAAACATTTCTCAGAGTACAGTGGGAAAAGCACATACGCTATAAACTATACCCATTTATACACAACAATGTAAAATATTGAATATTGAAATATGTGTCACATTCACGTATATGCGCTAAAGTACACTGGGGGAATCCCAGAGTTTTATGTAAGAGGAAAACCCCACTATTGCTGCAATTCCGCTTTAGTGTGAGATATTAAGGAAACAAACACAGCAACAACTCTGGAATATCTGGGAAAAAATGCCATGTTTGTTGTTTACTGAAGCATCGCTGGGAAATTACGTTGCTATGGAGAAAGCTGCTTACTGACCGAGCAGCATACATACAGGAGTAAATATTAAGCCGCTTATACAAGTGCATGTAAACGGAAATGCTGCTTTCTCGTAATATCCCCCTTTCGTGTGTCCATGTAAACGTTGTCAGTGATTAAAGAAATTACGTTCAGTAAAAACAGACTGTTGTGCTTCTGCTTTCTGATTTGATTATTTAATATTTTTATGGAAAAACACAGGGAAAAAATGCTTGGTGACAGAATCACTATGGATTATAATCAGCGTTTGTGATGATATGCATCTGAGTGAGATTGCAGATGAAAATGTTCAGATCAGCTTGCCATCTTGTCAGTTCTTCAGTAAAAGAAGAAGCTCATTGGTCACTTCAAGAGAACACAAGATCCCGTCCCAGCGACGGAGCAATTTTTTTTTTTATTTGTTTCTGTCATGTTGGATACCTTTTTCAGATGCTGCCATTATTAACTCAGAAGGGAGTCCAAAACGATCAAGTGATTAATGATCTCCCACTGGCAGATGCAGGCTTCATCCTTCTGCCTGGCTGGTGATTATGTTAATGAAGCTCACACCTGAAAACCACCAAAAAAAATCAACTAGTGTGACAGCTGCTTAACTGCGCAACCATGAGGAATTCGAGAGTAATGGGAATTGGGCATGCTAAATATTCTATTCTATTATTCTAAATAGATACAAAATTCTGCTTAAAGGAATGCTTACTATAAAATCAATTAATGCTTAATAAAGGTTATAACAAAGAACTTACTAATGGCTAGCTAAGCATTTTGTGTGACCTTATGTGTCCTAGTCTGATTATTAAATCACAGCAGCCTGCAATTTCATTTAAGAAATATCCAGTTCTCTTGTGTTGCACGCTACTGTCACAGTTCCTCCTGACACTCCCAGCACTTTCACTCCACGATCTCTCTATCCCGAATTCAAATCACCTGCACCTGAAACCCGTTTCCTCATCAATCAGCTTCACTGCATATAAGCCCCACTCTCCTGTCACTCCTTGTCTGGTCTATAACGTCATTCACAGACTCACTTACCTGCTTCCTCCTCGAGACGATAACATTGTCTTCTTCCCAAGCTCCTCGCTCCTATGTTCCAGCGGCGATCTTCCTAGTTCTCCAATCCAGCGCTCCAGTGTGTTCTACTCCACGCTCCATTGCTCCTTCGCGTAGTTCCCGTAATCTCCTCTCCATTGCACCGCAGTCTTCACTCAGGTTCCCTCCATTCCCTTGGTCTGTCAATAAACTACACCTCCGGGTTTCAACACTACCATCGAGTCTGTGTTTCTGTTACAGCTACAAAGTGATGTGTGAAGGCGTTAATCCGCTAAAAATCACATTATGACTTCTATAATCTGTATATTAGATTACAGAGTGTGAAACACTCATTTAATGTGAAGTGTTCAGCACATTCCAGACCATTTATTTAAATTAACTGCAGCCTCTTATGGTCATAGTGAACTGCTTTTACAAAAGTGTGAAGCTTCCATCAAACAGACACAGAAACTGACACAATGATCCATCAAAATAAAAGTTACATTTAAACGGACGTGTGAAATTGAAGAAATTATGACAAAAAATACATTACAACTACATAGTAAAAATGTTATATTCATTTTATTATTATTATAAATATTATTATTATTATTCCTATTATATCAGGAATTATTATATTTTAGCAAATTTCACTGAATGTACTGCAAGTTTTTAATTTATACAGTGATTCTCTGTTTTTATCATGTTATTTGATAAAAAAAAATAACTTTTAGATTCAGCTGAAGATGTTATTGAAGCACTTTATTTGATTAAAATAATGTCATTCGATGAAGTCTTTATGAATTAATTTGATTAGTCATATTTTTATTAAAAGAAATAATATTTTAATTGTGGAATTTTGATTTTTTTTTTATTCAAAACAGAATTTGGGAAAACAAAGCAGCAAATATTTCATGGGGTCCTATTTTTTATGCCTTGCAAACTTAAACATTTGCATTGTCTTAGAAGTAATAAAAGTTGTTGATGTATTGAATATCTAATTTTGCTCTTTGAAACTTTTCATCAAAGTGGTAATTTGGCTAAAAGAATTTCTATGAGCGACAGATGTGTCTTCCTGAAGGGGGCACCTCCTGGCCTGAATCCTGAAAGCTGAATTCTTCATTGATCCGCATTAAAATCTCAGGACGTTTTGTAATACTGCAGACATCTGCACATGAAATACTGTGCCTGTAACTTTTTAGCACAATGATTAGCATCTGAGATACAAATCCATCCCTGCAACCTCTGGAACATTATTACATAGAATGCCCTATTCATTAACCACAAACTACTGTTATTGATCCATCTGGCCTAGTGCTGAGAAAAGTAACATGTACAGCATGATAACATCGCCTGTACACTTAAGCAGCATAGTAAGGACATTTTCACTAATAAAGTTTAATAGGCACTAAATTGGCAAAATATCTAAAGTCAATAATATAACGTTACGTGATCTTTCCTATTTTATTTATTTATTTGTCACTTCATCACTGTCATGTGACGTGCTGGCTGTTTCCAGAGCACGCCGCAAGACTGTAGAGGATCTCTTTTAATAAACTGTAGATATTCCTCTCTCACTAATATTCCTGTACTTTTGTGTTGTGTCTGGTTTTTGTTTTGTATTTTTAAGCTTTAGTGTCTGCTTTGAGCCTTTGAGATTGAGGTAATGTGGAGATGGTTCTTTCATGGGCAAGTTTTTAGAGTAATAAATCATTAATAAATGCTTAATTAGAGATATGCAGTTCTCAGTTTAGATTAGGTCATGCAAAATGCTTAGTAAGTAATTAGTCAATGATTTATTATGACCTATATATTAAGTTAGAATTGCTTTAATATAAGTGTTACTAAAACAGTAACAAATACATTACGTTAAAATGTAAATCAAATTAATTACGTATATGATTTATTTATTTACTGTGAATTTATGCCTTGTTCATGTCAAAAAAACATTATCAAACTGCCTATAAATGAACTTATTAAACAATAATATATAATTTGCTACAGTGAATTTAATCAAATAACAAACTATTTGTAAGTAGCTTATTAATGTAGGAACAATATTTTATAAATGATCAACTGACTATAAACTAATGCTTTACAAATACTTTATACCATGTAGTTATTATAAAGTATTACCCATTTTCATTATTTTGAATGTTTGGTATATTCAAAATATACTAGAAATTCAATTCCAATGTCCCCTTATGTTTTTCATGCTGGCATCAACTCTGGGTATAGCCCTTCAGAATAGATGTAATATTTTACAGTACAGTCATATAGAAGTTCAATATGCCAGTTTTGGCATATTGAAAATAGGTTTTTCAGACATTTCTAGTGGACAAAAATGGGTTGTGAAAATCAGATGCGACCTAGGACCTTAAAACAGGATGATATATTCAACTGACTGTGCTCATATCCCTCACAGCCTCATTTCCATTCATATAAAATAAATGTTGTTTTTCAGATGCCTCTATAACTTGTGTTTTGCATAAGACATTTCAATGATTATTTGAATTTGTCAAATTGAATTTGAGCACTTTTAGACATTCTTCAGTTCTGATTGATGTTTGGTTGGTGTTCTTTTGCCCTGTAGCACCTATACCGCAAAATACATATTTGCATTGTTTTGTTCAAGTGAACATTTTGTGGAACTATTTTTCTTCAAATTATTCTTTCTTTCTGCTTTCATGCAACGTTTTTACACAAATCGGGTCTTCATTCATTCTGTTCCAATTGCATGAAAACACTGCAAGGCTGGCACGGATTGAAAGACCCACAATGAACCGGGCACATTAGTCTTTGTCTGGTATAGCCTCTTAAATAAACGGCAAAGATTTGCAAGCAATTCCTCCGTGCTCTGATATGTCCCCCCTTCCCTTTCTCTGCCCAATGACAGCTTGATTTGACTTTAGATTGCCATGAACCATTTGTCAGGTCTTTTCGTGTGGGCTGTCAAATCAATTGACTGGCATGCTGATCGATTGTCTTCCGCATGTTGGTGCATGTGTTTGACACATTTGCAGAGAGCAAGAAAGGAACCTGGCAGACATGAGCTCTGAGCTGCCTGCTGGAAATATAGAGGTATGAAGAATAGACCTGGGGCAGATATTTTTGTGAGGCTCTAGAGTGAGCACTAATAGAATGTGAAAGGAGAGCCAGATATTTGCAGTGAGATGGGGAGAGAGGGAGCAGCTGTGTTCGCTCAGTGGGTGAACAACAGGAGAGGTGATCTCACACACACACACACAAGCATACAGTATGTGTACATACATGGAATACAACACTTTGTCCCAAAGTATACGTTCATTTTAAAACAAATTATCAATAGAAACAGATGAGTTGTACACAAACACACCCACCTATACACACATACATTATAAAATGGGTAGGCTGTACTCCTGGGTGGGCCATGTAGTGTAAGAGACAGGTCCCAGTGCATGAAAAGTGAGACTCTGTCAAGGAGCATCAATGTGTGTGTGTGTGTGTGTGTGTGTGTGTGTGTGTGTGTGTGTGTGTGTGTGTGTGTGTGTATGTGTGTGGTGATCGTTCAGCCCAGCTAGTCCTAAGGATATTTTGTGAAATAGATTTCTCCAGGGGAGAGGTGTGTATGTGTGTTAGCCTGAACACATGGTGAAATGGAGGCCCAGCACTGAGTAGATCAGAATGAGGGTGGACTCTCTACGCTTCTCGCCCAGCCAAAGATACAGCACACGTTCCACTCAATCCCATCATTACCTCAGCCAGCGCTCCCAGTGCTGCGAAACAAACACCCCGTGCTCTGCACTATTCCTGACAAAAAACTCACCACTCCAGGCATGCAACAAATGACTCAGCACTCCGCCTCATGCGTGATGGTCAACCTGGAGCACTCTGGTCGTAATTACATCACTTGTGAGGGTCAGTTCCCACCCTGCCATAGGCTGCGGCGTTAATCAGAGTCAGATTGAGCAGGGAGGGGAGTTCAAAACTCTCTATGATTTCTTTCTTTCAGCTATGACAGATCTATTTCCATAGGGAAATATCTGCAAACTCAAACGCTGTTAAAAAATTCTAAAGGACTTGCAGACCACTGCAGGAACTAAAACCTGTTTTTGGTACTTTTACAAGGAACTGGTGCAACAGTTCCTCTTAGCCATTCAGAGGGACTTTATAGGGACTTTTTTTAGCTCCTATCCTGGGTAGATACTTTTAACCCAGAAGAGGGACTGTGGGAGTTGTTGCAACCTGTGATTGGCCAAACACACAAAGCACTGAGAAACACGTGGAGTCAGTAGCCACTATGAGTGAATCAAGTTATAGCTGCTAGCCTGCTATTTAGAGGACTGCGCTAATTTTCTTATTCTCTTAACAGAAATAATATACAACATCAGAGTATCCAAAATCGCCTGTTTTACATTTTATATGTGTGCAAGGGGTGAGTAGAGCTGTTGCGTGACTTCAGCGGGAGATGCGCTTTGAGTTTTCTTCACATCTGTACTGTGTGACTCTATAGAAAATAAAGTGATTTCTGGATTACCACATTGATTGTTTCATGGAATATCAGACATAAATAATAAGATGTTTATCAAGAGTGGATAATTTAAATGTATCAGTTTATAAATGTATCTGTCATGAAAACAAATTTACACGAGGAACGTGTTGAGCGCATATTACTTCGTGGTTAACTTGCATCAAGACGTCTTTTTTAAGTCAATGATTGAGTATTTTATGTTGAGTCATAAAAGTCTTTATTGTAAAAGATTGTGTCGATAAATAGGTTTATAGTGCAGTTTCAACATGTTTTCCGCTTAGTTCAACGTGTGTTGCATTGTTAAAATAGGCTGATTGAGTGCCTTGCTGCCTAATCAGTTAATGGCTTAAGACAATTTTGTTATTTTATTAACTGGGAATTTTAAATAGCCCTTTTTAGTTGTGTCTTGACTTTTTTTTAGGTTCAAAATAACTTTTAATTTCATATAAGGGTATATCTTAAACTTTGGGCACTGTGGACTTTTTTAAAAAAAAAATTCAAACTTTTTAAAATGATTTATCTAATAACAAGGTCCAGCAGTGTATATACATGAACCACATTAGATTTGTAATTTTTTTAATTTTTTTTTTCCACCACAGTGTCATTTCTGTAAGGACATGTACATTTTTTATGTTTTTGAAATAATAAGGCCGACTACTTTAGGCCCTTTCCAACCAATAGTCCTGTACTTTTCCTTTAGTAAGTTTCTAGATGAGAACTCTTACAAAGAACAGAACACCCGAGGAGAATTTTCCCCTGTTGCATTCGCATTGCCAAAAGTTACCACCATAGATACGTAATCTAGTATTGCCCATTTTTCTTCTGACAAGGATGGAATTCAATATAAACAACAACAACGAAATCAATAACACCAATTTCAACGACAATGACAGAGGATGCCGGGATCAGAGTTACACTTTTGTTAGGGCTGTTTTATATGAGCTTTGGCTGCATCCAAAAACGTAGGCAGCTGCCTAATCAGTTAATGTTTTAAATGACAGTGCTTTTGGATGAATGGTCTCTGAACAGTTTAAAAGGCACCTTATTTTATCCCTTCTCATTTTCATGTTTTCAGTATAATATGGGCATGAGAGCTGTGTGTGCTGCAGATGGAGTGAGAGATGAGACGAGTGGTCAGACTACCCCACAGCACAGGCTGAACTCAGCGGACAACATATTGAAAGCACTATAAACCTATTTATAAACACAATCTCATACAAAGGATTTTCTGACTCAACATTTACTGTACTGTACTGTACTGAAATACTCACTCATTGACTTAAAAAATACGTCTTGATGCAAGTTACCACACAGATCCAAAAATCAGATTATTTATATTCTTCATCCCATGCAGTACTCCAGAAATCACTTTATTTTCCATATAGTCTCACAGAACAGCAGAGATGCTTTGAAAAAGAAAAGCAACTCTACCGATGAAGTTTTACACACATGTGAAGCGGGTGATCCTCTTTGTTTTATTTTATTTCTGTTAAGGGAATTGTAAAATTAGCGCAATCCTCTGAGTAGCATGCTAGCATCTAGTTGTTTACATTGGCTGCCGTGGACTCCTCTCATTTCTCAATGCTTTGAGTGTCATAGGTTTTTGACTAATCACAGGCTGCAGAACCTCTTACAGTCTCCCACAGTCCCTATATGCCCCCAAAGTACCTACTCCAAAGTAGGAGCAAAAAAATCTCCCAAAACGGCTCAGAGGAACTATAGTTCCTTAGGTGTTAAAGCAACGAAAAGTAGTTGTCCTGGGGGAAAGTATCTAAAATGGGCTTTACCACTGCCAGTGGGAAAGGGCCTTTTGTCTTACTGAGGCTAATTTCATATAATATTTTATGTATCCTAAATACACACATAATGTTTAATTTTGCAAAATTACAGGTAGATTGGAAATCACAGCCAATAAAATTATTCTGCTAAAAAGTAATATTTACCTTGATTTTTCTTTGTTTTCTTCAAACATCACTTTTCTCATATTTCATCTCAAGCTTGCTCTTTACTCGCAAATTTTTGACTTAGTTAACAAGTTAAGTAGTTTCAGAAAAAAACGTATTAAGGGCAAAAAATTTTGGTGTGCTAGAAATGACGCCACATCTGGGACAATCGTTTTCGATCAATAAATATTGAAATGTTTAGGTTTATTTCATGCTCTGCTTAGATGATCATAGTTTTAAACATGTAATACTTTGTATTTTTATAATGGATTTTCATTGTTTAATTTTGAAAGTCTGGGTCTGGACAAGGCTAAAATATTAAAAAGGTTCACTGGGAAATGTTGGTGCACTTGACGGCCCTGTTAAAGCACTTCCTGTTTCAGTTGCTACTGGCATGCTACACGAGTCTGTGTTTGTAGCTTGCTAGCCTGCTTAGCATTGCTTATTCTTATACGTTCATCGTTTTATCCTTTGCCATTTTACCGCATGCTTAGTTTTTTTCCACTTAGTTTTGGTTCAACTGCGTGTATTTTACAGCATGCACCTATTTCTCTATTTTTTTCTTTTTTGCACTTGTCTATATCTTGCATTTTGACTGCGTGCATTCGTTTTCTCCTCTATGTTTTAACTGGATTATTGCATCAATCTCGACAATTTGCAGATCAGAAACCACATCGAACCACATTGATCTCAAACCCTCGCTGCACAACAACAACCATAACAACAAAAACAACAAACAACTGTGGTAAGTTATGCCATCCGCTCATGTTATTTCTTCCTGCATTACATGCCACATGTTTACTTAGCTTAGTAGTACATAGAGCAATACACACACTTTGGTTCTGGCTGTAGAGCCCTTGCAGCAGGGGTGTTTAAGTGACGTCTCAGTGGCATACTCACTCAGCAAATCCACACCACTCTCCCGATCCTGTTAGGGTTTCCAATACCCCTTTTCCACCAAGGCAGAGCTGGTGCTGGTTCGGAGCCAGAGCCTAGTTTCAAATCGGTTCTTTGTTTTTCGACCACCAAAGCACCAGCTCCGAACCAGTAAAAGTGGTTCTTAAGTAGCACCAAATCATTGCTGGTCTAGAAGTAAGAACCGCTTACGTCAGCGGCTGGGGGCGGGGTTACCGTGACCAACAAGACGAACAGAAACTTGTGAGCGCCATTTTTGAATTAGCAGATAAACACGATGGATGCTATTAAACAAAAACAGTTGTGGTCAGAGGAGGAAACAAGCTGCTTTATTGCACTCTGGTCCTCTGCAGAAGTCCACAGTAAGTTAGACGTGGCTTCGCGGACCGTTACTCTCGCTTGTAATCTCCGTCTGTACAAATGGCGAGCCGCGCGAACACGTTGGATCCGCCGTGTTTGGATGCCGATGTAGGTCCGCAAAGCCATGAACATCAATAGCAAAGCAACGTCCGCCATTGTTGATGGTGTGTTTGTGTTTGGCAGCACCGCGCTAACGTTGCTGGGAAAGATGAGACGTAGTAAGACCTGGCTCTTTAGCCTGTGGAAAAGCAAACCGGTTCTTTGGAGGCTCATCAGTCGAACCAACTCCGAACTGACACTAGCTCTAACTCTGAACCAGCACCTGGTTCTTGTTGGTGGAAAAGGGGTACAATTGATTCTCCCCACTCAGTGATGTACCCACTGAAAATCATGTTGATAGAGCCTTAGTAATACATTTACGCATTTGTCAGACGCTTTTATCCAAAGCGACTTACAGAGCCCTTATTACAGGGACAATCCCCCTGGAGCAACCTGGAGTTAAGTGCCTTGCTCAAGGGCACAATGGTGGTGGCCGTGGGGTTCGAACCAGCGACCTTCTGATTAGCAGCCTTGTGCTCTAGCCACTACCACCACCACCACCACCACCTCCACTAATAGGTAATAGGTAATAGGTGATTCTACTCTGAGGAACGTGGAAATAGAGACTCCAGTCACTATTGTTAAATGCACAAGTGCTGGCTAATGCTAAACGTAGATTTTCTATAATTGTTATTCATGTCAGCCCTAACAATGTCGGCTTCACCAGTCGGAGGTGAACTTGCAAACATGATGTCAGACACTGTAATATACTCTGGTATATAGGTTTATAGTAGATTATTGTCACTAAACAGCTGGATGTCTGAGGGGTGTCTGGAGAATAGCATAGGATTTATAGACAATTGGACCTGACCTGCTAAAGAGAGACAGACTTCATCCCTCCAGGGAAGGTGCTTCTCTCCTCTCTAGTAATTTGGCTCATAGTCTTAATAGTGATAGTATTTGACTAACTGGGGCCCATATCAGGAACCAGACAAACTGGTTAATCCGAACGTCTGCTAGCTGCCTTGAATCGTCACACAGGTCACATAAACAACAACACATAGAGACTGTGTCTGTTCATCGAACTAATTTGAAAGGTCAAACTTGACTTTTTTTTTTTTAAGATAAACATCATAAAGGCAGGGCTACAAAACATTAGATCTCTTTCAACCAAAGTACTAATTGTAAATTAAATTATTACAGATCATAGATTGGATGTGCTCTGTTTGACTGAAAACTGGCTTAAACCGGATGAATATTTTTATTTAAATGAATCTACTCCCCCAGGTTATTGTTATAAATATGAAGGGTCAAAGAGGGGTTGGTACAATTTACAGTGAAGGTTTTGGTGTTACTCAGAGGACAGGATATCATTTTAAGTCTTTTAAACTAATAAAGCTTAATGTGACTATCAGATATAAATAAAAAATCTCTGTCGCCTTGCTATAGTATATAGATCACCGGGCCATGTAAGCACACCGTAGTTCTAGCGGGAAGACTAGCAGCTGTACATCATCGCACCATTAGCTGGGTAATTCCCAGCCAATCACATGTAAGCCATTGCTTTATAAGTCTGCTCACAATCTATCACATTGATGTTTCAGTGTGCTAACGTGGCAAATAGACACGTTTCAACCACTCCAGGCCACAGGAGAACCAGTGCACAGAACATCTCTGGAAGCCTGCCTTCCCTTAGTAAACAACCAACAAACCCGGATCTTCATCCATATATCATTAATTTAGGAGATATCTCTCAATCCAGCCACCGCATCCTCAATCAGATTGCACGACCCGGCGCGGAATGAGCGCGCTCCACGTCAAGTCCGTCAAATTCATCGGCTCAGGCAGCAGCTGGTTTCCATCAGAAATAAGTTATTATCATATCCATGAAATACATTCAGATTTAGTCATGGGTCTAGGCCTTCCATTGCCATGCTGCCTTTTCATCATAAAGTTGCAATACTGTCTGTTGATCATAACACATCTGCATCAATATCAAAAGCCAATGTTTCATGTCAACAGCGCATTAATGACAGGCAATCGAGCAATCTCATGAAGGCAACTCGGTCAAGGTTCATTCACATGTCATTCACTGTGCTGCATGCCCGAGTGTTCCCCATCGGGGAATTAAGATAATTATTCAGGCAGATCATCATGTACAGTCAGTGCTTATTGTACGGGGTCCCATTACTCCATTCAGTTTCAGATATTCCCGTTTTGCTGGTCACCTTCGCCCAAATCACATAATGAGTGCTTTCCAACACAATTTTTCATTCCTATGCCCTACTCACTAGGAAAGACCGAGCCCATGATGTGGGCATTCCGAGCACAAACCATGAAAATGACATACCTGAACTTAAATGGTTGTATTTACTGGACCCCTTGGAGTATGGACACAGTTGTAGTATATTTTGAAAGAAGACACTTTGGGCATTATTTCCCAAGTTTAAGAATTAATATATGTTGTTATTTTTTAAAGTTAGAGAACTATGAAGTTTATAGAAATGGTAATATTTTGTGCTGAACATGTTTAAATATTTAAAAAAAAAAAAAAAAAAGTGCCAAGACAATCCAGAAATACAATGTTCTCAAAGCCACAAGTCTAAAAAAGTTATGTTTCAAATTTGAAGATGATCTAACAAAAAAATTAGGCTCCTGTGACCTTTTTTCTGTGTAAAATCGCTGGAAGCGTACAAAGTAAAATTAAGGGTCCGCCTTTCAAGACGACACAAAATCTGACAGCACTGCTTGGCTATTATGAATAAACTATGCCTCATTATTTCAAAATAGACTTTTGAGACAGGCTCATTTTGTTTATGAGACTCTAATATATAAGGTAATATACAGTTTTACAACATGAATGCTGCTCAGATTGCATAGTTTGTTGAAGAACGACGATGGAGGGTAATTCTTCCAGGTGAGATCTCATTAAACAATGGAGAACATAACACTATTTCTCAGATTTATCATTTTTATGGACAAAAGTGCTATTGGATGTTATAGTATGAACCCTAGTCATGGACAATTGACCCAAGCGTGGCAAATTGGATTTATCTGGCGATCGTGATTTCATAATAAATGTATGAAGTCCCGTTTTGATCTTGCATGTTTTCATTCGTACTCCTGGCACAAATAAACAAATTGCTGTTTCTGGAGGATTGCTATCATGCAACAGAGATCGGATATCAATATTGAACCCTTAGACCTTTGAAAAGATGTATAATTTGTTAACATTAATTACATATATAGACGGTAAATTATATATTAAATGTAAGCAGAGTGACGTCACTCCCGAGTACGAACAAATGCGTATCAACAGGTTAATATAGCCTTCACCAAAGCCTTGTGAAAGGGTCCTTGTTGAAATAAATAACTTATTTCTTTCGGTACAACATTTCGAGTGATGTTCCCTGAGCGCCTCCAAGGGTGCATTAATGCCGATCCATAAAATGCAGCATTTTCTTTCTCTATACTTACTTCCACATTCTTATCATAAGTACGACTGATGTCGTAAAATGTGATGAGAGTGCATCTCTGTATGATCTGTATACTAGAACTTTGTACTATTGATGGGAGTGCTGTGTGCCTTTGGGTCCAATAATTATTCTTTTTTTTATTATTGTCCCCCATTCCTTATTTTTGGGTTACAGAGGGCTGTTCTCTCCTTGTTTACGTTATGTTCATTTAATTTGAATGTTGTGTATGACTATTCTTTCATGTTTTGTATGATTTGTTTTCTTTTTGTTATAGAATTGGGGAGGAAGATAGGCTACCTGATCTCTGTTTCTTCCTCTACCTTCTGTTGGTGGTGCTTGTAGTGGTTGTTGTGCCAATACTGAGGTGTCGGGTGCACATGTGGCTGCGGTGCCCTCTCTTTTTTTAGGATGTCAGGGAAGACCCCTTGGGGTGAATGATCTTATGTGTTGACCCCAAGTTGTATTTAAAATAATTGTGTATTATTGTTTGAGTTTTTTTTTTTTTCATTATTTTTCTTTTGTATTTTTGCATTTTTTGTGATGATTGGTTGCAGTTGCTAGCTGCTGGATCATTTTACTTTTAAAAAATTGATTTTATCTTTGTACCTTTCTCATGTCTCATGCCTGACTATGAATCGGTGAGCCCTGTGTGCTCTTTAACTTGTCTAGGATGATTCCTCGGTATTAGGCCTCCAGGGTGTCGTAGTCGGTTTGTTGAAATAGTGATTTGCACAACACGTCATGGCCGGCGCCGAGCCAGAGTTTCACGTCATGGCCACTGCCAAACCAGAGTTTCATTTCATGGCTGCCAAGCCAGCATCCCAAGTAATTACCAATGAGCCCATGCCTGCCATGGCCAACGAGTCAACACCCATGTCTGCCACGGCCAACAAGCCAACGTTGCCAGCCTCATCTGTCCCAGAGCCTGCACCGCCAATTTCGTCCTCACGGAGGAGGAGGAGGAGGAGAAGGGATTTCGTCTCTGAGTCTCAGTCCATGCCTGCCACCACAGAGGTCACTCCCGAGGCTCTACCCACGACCACAGAGGCCGCCCCCGAGACTCTACCCATGTTCACGACCACAGGGACCATCTCTGTGTCTCTGCCCATATACACATCCACCGAGGTCGTTTCCCAGTTATCCACGGCTCCACCTTCCATGACCTTAACCCATGTCATGGCAGACAATCCAGAGTCAGCTCCAGGCCATGTCACGGTCAAGCCAGAGTTAGCTCCAGGCCATGTCTCAGCCAAGCCAGAGTCAGCTCCAGGCCATGTCCCAGCCAAGCCAGAGCCAGCCGAGCCACAGTCTGCTCCATGCCATGTCACAACTGAACCTCAGTCTGCTCCATGCCATGTCTTAGCCGAACCCCGGACTGCTCCATGCCATGTCACATCTGGACCTCTATCTGCTCCATGCCATGTCTTAGCCGAACACCAGACTGCTCCACGCCATGTTTCAGCTGAATCCTGGAAGGCTCCATATAATGTTACAAACAAGCCTCTGCTCCATGGTCCAGGCCTGCCTCTGCACCTCGTTCCTGCCTCTGCACTTGGGTTCTTCAATTCATCGTGTCATTGCCATTGCCAGCTACATTGTTACAGTATCAATGAAATCAAAGATTGGATGGCCAGAAATGTTCTTCTACTCAGTTCCAACAAAACAGAGGTACTAATTATTGGAACAAACCTCAAAAAAATAAGCTACTAAAATATCATTTGACTCTCTATGGATGTACTGTTTCATCATCTTCTATAGCAAAGAATTGGGTGTTATATTAGATACCAATCTGTCCTTTGAAAATCAAATTTCCAATGCTTGTTGAACAGCATTCTTCCACCTCAGAAATATTGCTAAGTTACAACACATGCTCTGTTACTGCTGAAGTGTACCTCTACCTCAAGACTAGATTATTGTAATGCTTTACTGGGAGGATGTACTGCAAGTTAAATAAATAAACTTCAATTGGTTCAAAATGCAGCTGCCAGAATGCTGACTAAAACCAAGAAATATGATCATATTAGCCCAATTTTATCGTCGTAACATTGGCTACCTGTTAAATTTCGTATTCATTTTAAAATTCTGTTAAATACATTCAAAGCTTTGAATTGTCTAGCTCCACAGTACTTAAGTGACCTTCTAACACACTACAATAGTTCCTATAATTTCAAAATTCACAAAAGGAGGTAGATACTTTTTCTATTTGGCTCCATAACTATGGAATAGTCTATCTAACAGACACACTCTCTCAAGATTAAAGACTCATATATTTAGCCAGTCATACACCTAATTTATCCATCAACTCACAATTAGGCTGCTTTATTTAGGTCTGCCGGAACATTTCTCAGAAACATTTCTCATAATCTACAACTCTGCAATAAACTGAATGGAATCTATGCTAATATTATTCAATTTCTTTACCTGTCTCAAGCTCGGGATCCATATCCAAAGGTTACCAGAGCCGTCCAGATCCAGCTTCGTTCCTGCTTGGTGTGAGACTCCACTGCTACATGTCGCTGAGTGATGATTACATCCAGTGCTAGCCAGACATCATTTCAGTCTTTTACTATGGACTTCAGTGGATGAACTGATGCCAACTTCAACTGTAAGACATCAGATACTTTATATGCCACCGCCTGAACCTTGGATTTAGGATGGACCCCACCGAACCTCACCGAATGACCTGCCGGTTGAACTGCGATGCACCTCATTGATCTTTGCCTGCATCACCTTTGTTTATTGATGGACTACACTCTTGAAATGGAATACATAGACTATCAATTAATTGCCAACAAAAGCCTTCATCAGCCAACTAACAAAGGGCAATGCATCTATGTGAACTTCTGCAGTTAATCCAGGATGGACTTCAAATACATTAGTCATTAATCTTACAGCTTGTACAAATTCTTTGTTTTAACACTGTCCCTTAACGTTTACTTAGTTTAATAATTTTAAACCATGACTTGCACTATACATAAGTAATATTTACATTATATTCATGATGTTAGAAAGAGGGGACCTGGCTCCCACAGTGAGTCTGGTTTATCTCATGATTATTTTTCTCCATTAACCAACATTTTATGGAGTTTTGTGTTCCTTGCCACAGTCGCCTTCGGCTTTCGGGATTCTACATACAATTATAATTATTTAACCATTTAATTATTTATTTTTATACACAATTTATAATTACACAATTATGACTTTAAGACTCTAAGACATTACAGTTTCATTTTCTGTTAAAGTGTGTTGTGTAAAGCGCTTTTCAAATAAAAATTACTTGACTTAAAATCTATAAATAAAAGCCATTTGAAAATGATAAAAAAAATAATTATGTAGGCCTGGTAAAAAAAGCTCCCAAGTTAGTTTTAATAACAAAAATATAAAGTCTGTTGGTTAAAATTAAAAAATCAACCTCTGATACATGAAATTGGATGTAGTTGAACAAACACCCAAGTATAGATACAGATAATTTACTGATATTTGATTCTTTTAGGTGGGAAAAAAATCACTTGTGACTGCTTTGATGTAGACCAGAAGTGTGAGGGCCACAGAAGCATCCAAGATTACTTGAGTAACACCAAACCCATCGTTGTCATTAATGTTTCTCCCAACGGAGCTGCTTTCAAACTGATTTATCGCACTTACTCACCATTAGGAGTAAACTCAGCACTCATAACTAATAACAAATGCCAAAACATCTCACCTAGTTGACAGTAATGGTCTGTGTGAGATTTAGGTCAGCCGCAAAAAGAATCTCTGAATTATAACCAATGAATCATGTTCATGAATTTTGATGGGGGCTTTTAGGAGATTTTGAATATACCGTACACACAAAGCCCAGTTACAACCAAACTCCTTTTCTGTTGTGGGAGGGCAAAACCAGCTTAGCTACAGCAAAATGCGATCGGTTGACAGTTGACAACACTTTATGAGATTAAATTACTGTTAATTCCATTGTAAGAAATTCTCCCTCTCTCTTAAAACAGCATTCACACGCATTTTAGAATGAAAGACTTGACTTACAGTATGTTGTAGTTGAGTAAACAGTATATATCATCCATAATGGTCCCAGTCTGTGATGCATCCCCGCAGGTGACGACAGTGCAGTCACCACTTAACCTTCCTTCTCTAAAGTTGCTCATTGGCCCGTGAAGTTTATGAGAGAGAAAGGCTTTAAAAGCTTATTTATGAATAGTGAGTGTTTACCTTGTGCTTCTAAATGGATCTCTGAGGCCAACTGGAGAGAGAGGGAGAGAGAAAGGTGAACTGGGTTAGATCGATAGACAGAAGGAGAGAAAGAGGGAGAGAACAAGATAGAAAAATTGATAGAGGAACCAATTGAGTTGTAAATATGATGGGAATCGTAAGGAATTGAACAATTCTGATTGCGATTCTACTTAATGGGCCTTTTTCGTGACACTTTCGTAATTAAATATTAGTAAATTGAAAGTAATTTGCACCCCAGATTTGGTAGTTTAACGTGTATTTTAGTGAAATCCAAACGAAATGTTAAAATGAGCGTACATGATTTGATTGGCTAACAGGTAACAAGTTCAAAGAACCTTTCAGCTTGCGGCATGTAGAGTTTCATGCCTGAACTTCAGCCATTTGATTCCAGTATTTTTTTTATGAATCCAGTTCTGAATAAGAACAGTTCTTGGTTCCCAACTTTAGTTGGGAAGATGTGTAGAAAGAGAGGTTTTGAAAGGAAGAGTGCCAGCTGAAGATAGCCCTCGATCAAAAGAGTGAAAAAGATGTTGGATTCGTGTGTCTGCCAGCCTCAGAGTGATCCTTTTCCTCCCTGTGCTTTTAAACATGAATTAATGTAAATTGCAGGCGTTTTCTTTCCCCGGCTTTGACGCTCCATCTCACCGGTGTTCTGGAATCTCGTAGGGGTGTGTGAATCTTGCAGTAATGGCATTCCTGCCCAACTACATTACCACTTTTTCCCAACCATCAATCATGGGCCTGTAGTGTTGTGTTATGAGCCGAGAACAGGGCCGGGGGAGACAGGGCTGGAAAGCAGATAGCTGCTACTGATATTAGCACCAGTCCTGCGGTAGCAGTACAACTTTTCAACTTGACCAAGAGAAGGCCCTCAACTGAAAAGATTAGAGAGTTTGATATTGCACTGCTGGGTAATGTTTTCACACGGTGACCAAACCGTTTTCACACGGTGACCAAACTTAAACAACGGAATCCTGTGAAGACATGAAGATTGTATTTACATGAAATTTAAGGATGCACCTTAATTTATCCAAAACATTTCCTTACAGCTGCCACACATTTTTGATCCAACCGGCACAAAACATTAAGTTGGTCACTTGGTTTCTACGTCTGTCATTTCACACTGGGTTGCCTCACCCATAGTAAAATCTCATTGGTCCCAAATCCCACTCCACATAGTACATGTTCTGATTGGCTTTGATTTTGTCACTTCGCACAGCATATTTACTTTCAGTCATGACATAAAAATGACTTGAAGTAACAATGTAAATTGCTAAAAAAAAAACACATACAGATTAGCCACTATCTGACTGTTACTACACACATACAAAACCCTGTTGGCTGCAAGGGAGTGCTAGGGGGTCTGCATACATTTTCAGAGAATAAAAAGTGTAAAACAATTTTAATAGTAAGAAATAAACCAAATATTTTCATATATTATTAAAAAATATAGTCTATATAACATAACACTTATTATTTTTCCCACACAGTGTAAATTAGTCTTTATTAGAGCTGTCCAAATTAATGCTTAATGCATGCAAAATGTTTAACAATTTATTAATGCATTTACCAATTTTAACATTAGATTCTGACTTCTGTGTGAGTGATGAAGACTGGTTGGAATAGGGCGGAAACTTTGCAGTGTGTCCGGGGATTACACTGATGTACACACTACAGATGTACACGCACAACAGAGATTCTGTGTCAATGATCATGTGATGGAGAAAGGACTTCTTACAAAACAAACCCAGATGGGATTTGTGACAAAAATCAAGTACTTTGTAGTCTTTGTAAGGCATAATTTTATTACTACAGAAGTATGTCAAGTTGTTAATAGCACCTGATAAATTTACCAAACACATGATAAATGGCACTGATGAGGGACCGCTGCGGATGGCTACCTTGTTGGAGTTCTCTCATGGAATAGCATACTACCATACTACTCACTATTTCTGCCATATTTACTATTTACTACCATTCATAGATATCACAGAAGCAATAAGCTTCTGCCTGAAGAGGTTGGATGGCGATGATCCAAGGGAGGGCGTATCATTCCGTCAACTGCGCCGTTTCCACTTACAACCATACTTGCATTTTCTCCAACACTGTGGTGGGGTGAATAATAGACAGACACAGTGGGTGTGGTGTCAGCCCTTGGAAAGGCACATTTAAAAATTATTAAACAATATAAACATTTCAAAAGGGGGAATTAAAGTGTCCATGGGAATATGTCTCTAAAGAGGGGGGGATCTGGCGTCCTCGCGGTGGGCTGGGGCTATGTGCAGGATAGGCATTGAAAATAGGCTACGGTCCATGTATAATGGGCAGGATCCAATGGCTGCATGAGCTCCTCACCTGGGTACGGGGCGTGAGGGGCGGTGGCTTCCCTGGCTGCAGCACGTTAGGGGAATATCGGCCCAGTACCCTGGCATCTACTTCATGCCAGACCATTCCCGCTCTGTTCCTGGACCTGCAAGGACGCTAGTGTGTGAACACAAGGAGATAGAAGCTGGCTCCCTGAGGAGAGGCATGCTCTACATTTTATTGGCAGCATTGATGATGCTGTATTCACCTCAGAGGCGGGGCAATGGTGATGAAAGGTATAGGCTGGTTGTACCGCCACACCTTGAAAATATATAGTTGCCTTTATATTTCATCAAGGGGGTCCCTCGCAAGGGCATCATCATATTTGGTGGTCTTCTGCATCTAAAAGTTTTTTCTTGTCTTTTTCTCCCCAATTTGGAATGTCCAATTCCTAATGTGCTCTAAGTCTTTGTGGTGGCATAGAAACATCATGGTTGCTTCAATCAGGGTGACGGAGGACGAATCTCAGTTACCTCCACTTCTGAGACCGTCAACCTGTGCATCTGTTCACGTAGCTTGATAAGCGCGTTACCGCAGCGACATACCACATGTGGAGGCTTCACGCTATCCTCCACGGCAACCAAGCACAACTCACCACGTGCCCCAACAAGAGCGAACCACATTATAATGACCACAATGAGGTAACCCCATGTGACTCTACCCTCCCTAGCAACCGGGCCAATTTGGTTGCTTAGGACAGTGTTTCCCAACCACTGTGCCATGGCCATGAAAGATTGTCAGATGTACTGTGGAAAATTATCAAATTCCACAAAATAAATAAATGCATGAAAAAATTATAATTTCAGTGATCCAAACTCCTCACCTTTCTGAGAAATTCGCCAATTTGAAACCATAATCGGACACTTTTGTGATTGTGAAGAGCAATGATTAATGAGTGAGTGATATTTATACACGTTAAGGGCTTTCATATGACTTGCATCAGCTCTGCAGTATACATTATTATGAATGTAATATTCATAATATTCATAGAATGCAAGATTAACTTATCGTTTACAAATATCAGAGACATCATTATTAGTTATAAAATTAAATTAGCACAGCAGGCGTTGAACATCCTTTTCAGGACGCGTCTTTTTAAAGATGCCCTTCCACCCCTGTGGATGCGGTTGATATCTCTGCGCTCCTGACGGTCATAGATGCTGCCTCGTGGAGTTTGTGGATGGTTCTTGTTCTCACTGTGAGAACTTTACCATGGCAACGTTGCGGTTGCGGCTGTCCTTCATAAAAAAGAATGCCACTCCTGTAAGTTCACCAGGCCAAGGCACTTAAAGATCTGCACTTGGGTAGTCCTGACCCCAGACTGTGCTCTGCGACCGACCTCGCCCTCTGGGCCACGAAGGTCACAGCGCGGACACTCGTGCAGGTGATGACCTGGTGACCAGGTGATCACCCTCGTGGTCAAGGAACGTCACCTGTGGCTGAACCTGGTTGAGTTGCAGGTTGTAGACAAAGCCCACTTTCTCAACGCCCCCGTCTCCCAGCTCGGTCTATTTGGCGACACCATCGAAGATGACGACCAGCAGTTTTTGGCGGTGAAGAAACAGACAGAGGCCATTTCCCACATCATGCCCCGCCACCTTTCTAGCGCGGGCCGTAATCCGTCTGCTTGTTGAGGGCATCCCCCTGCAGCTTCCAAACACAGGCAGCTCAACCTGGGCTCAGCTCTCAGCCCCAGCGTCAAGCGCCCCACAGGAGCGGCTTCGGCTGCGGTACCCACAATCTCAATAAAAGAGCGATTTCCTCATTCCTTGGGTCATCTAGCCCGCAAATGCCATTCTCACAGCAAACCGGTGCCACACTCCGGCAGTCCCGGCACCCCGGACGCAGACCCTTCACCTCCGGACCCACGACTGCTGTCCCTCAGCCGGCCGGTTCTGATGAATCTAGAGGATGCCTACACAGGACCTCCTCCTCAGTCACTAACCCGCCCCCTGCCAGGTGCACGGAGCATGGTAAGTGCATCGAGTCTTCTCTCAGCACCAAAGCCTCAGTACACGCTTTTGCCTCCCAACACGACACTACCTGCTCCGCCCCACTGCGAAGCAAAGACCCAATAGAGCATGTCCCTCCAGCCGAGATGAAGAAGGGTTTCTACAGCCTTTACTTCATCGTACACAAGAAAGGCAGTGGCTTACGACTGATCCTGGACTTGCAAATTTTCAACTGGGCCTTGCACAAACTCCCGTTCAAGATGTTCAAGCAAAGACACATTCTAACATGCGTTTGGTTCACAGCGGTAGACCTGAAGGACGCGTACTTCCACATCTCTATCTTGCTTCGACACCGACCCTTCCTATGGTTCACGTACGGCCAGGCAAATCAGTACAAGGTACCCTTCGGCCTGTCCGTGTCCCGTCGCGTTTTCATGAAGGTCGCAGTTTCAGCCCTTGCCCCGCAAAGTGAAGTGGGCATCCGCATACTCAATTACCTCGACGACTGGCTCATCCTAGCCCACTCTCGAGTGTCACTGTGCACCCACAGTGACCAGGTGCTCAGGCACCTCAGCCATCTAGGGCTTCAGGTCAACTGGGAAAAGAGCAAGCTCACCCTGGTTTAGAGCATCTCTTTTCTAGGCATTCAGTCTCAATGACAGCGTGCCTCACCAACGAGCGAGTGCAGTCGGTGCTGAAATGACTCACCTTGTTCAAGCCAGGCACAACAGTTTCTCTAAAACAATTCCAGAGGCAGAGCCAGCAGCGACTCAGGTTGTTGCATGACACTCATTTCCTGGGCAACCGGGGTTGCAACTTAACTGGCCAGTGGTGAAATAAGTTGAAAAAAATCATGCAGGCTTAAATTGAAAGGGAACTTAAGCCACAGGGATCCCTTGGGATCTTTTGCTTTTGGCTAGTAAGCAACCTTCTATCAATACAGACTTGGGAATAAAGGGATTAAAACTAACATAGAAATACATATATCATACATATAGGGCCAGTGGTAGCTCAGTGGTTAAGGCTCTGGGTTACTGACCGAAATGTTGGGGTTCAAGCCCCAGCACCGTCAAGATACCTGTTGGGCCCTTGACCCTATCTGCTCCAGGGGCGCTGTTTCATGGCTGACCCTGCGCTCTGACCCCAGCTTAGTTGGGATATGTGAAAAAAAGTGCATTTCATTGGCTCTGCACAATGACAATAATTTGATTGTAAATCTGGTGTAAACCCAGGATGGGATCTAAACTGCTGATAATGGGGTGGAGGGGGGTGAAAACAACAGAAGTATGCCAACAATGAGAGACAGCAGAGCGGCCTTATTAAGTGGAGGCTGTATTGTGATTGGTTGAGATGTCTGATAGAATTTTCCCAATATTTGACATATCTAGTAACCACGCTTACACATTTAGTAACCACCCAAAACACCCTAGCATGATGACTTTGCATAGACTCCAGTTTCAATTACATCATATGACTTGGAAATATCTCTTAACCTTTGAATGCTCATTTATGTAACAATCTCTAAAATATATGAATAGTATGTAAATGTTAGGCATATGTTTTCTGTGTGAATAATCAAGAATCCCAAGGGTAGTGACAGATAAATCACATCACTGATCTCTCATGTAGTCATGAAGAACCCCCTCCTACCTCATATCTGTAAAATATGACATTATCTTACTAAGATGTCTGTATTATCTGATTATGACATCATAATTATATCAGCTGGTGCCAAGAGCCTTTGGTGTGAGAGAGTTGTTTCTGAGGTGTTCTTCCATTGATGGTGACATTGTACACACAATCGTACACAGTGAAAAGGCATCAGCATGCTCTCTTGCAGTGCATTCCCTCACACTAAAGGGAGTTGCAGAGTGGTGTATATGGCGTAAAGCAAAACAAATGGGTGTGTTCCTTGAGTGTGTCTGTTCTCCAGCATTCACTTTAAATGAATCATTAGGGAATCTGAAATACTTAAAAATAACACTTGCATGGCTTCTTAGAATGAACTAAAGCTTGAATCTAATCTCTGCACATTGCCAGCTAATCCATGACAAATAGATCAAGCATCCACCTAGTATTGGAGAGACACACCAGGGATGACCATGAAAATCCAATCACTTAATTAACTTACCAAAAAAATGTTCATTTTGAATGGCAGCTCAAGAAATGAATTGTGCATCCTGGGAGCATTTGATTTGAAGTTTTTTTTTTATTTTACAGGAAATTTTATGCTGCTTTTTAAGACCCATTTCTCTTCCAATCTTAGACAATGTTTACACTAGACCTGCAAAACCTGCTGCACACTTTGAAGGGTGAAGATCCTCTCATCACTCACAGGTAAGCTATTAAAAATAACCTTGATTGGTGGCCTGGGTATCTCAGCGGGTAAAGACACTGACTACCACCCCTGGAGTCATGAGTTTGAATCCATGTCATGTTGAGTGAATCCAGCCAGGTCTCCTAAGCAACCAAATTGGCCTGGTTTTTAGGGAGGGTAGCGTTACATGGGGTAACCTCCTTGTGGTTGCTCTAATGTGGTTCACGCTCACAGTGGGGCGCATGGTGAGTTGTGTGTGGATGAAGCGGAGAATAGCTTGAAGCCTCCAAACATGCTATGTCTCTGCAGTAATGCGCTCAACAAGCCACGTGATAAGATACATGGATTGACAGTCTCAGAGGTGGAGGCAACTGAGATTCGTCCTCCGCCACCTGGATTAAGGCAAGTCACTATGCCACCATGATGACTTAGAGCACATTGGGAATTGGGCATTACAAATTTGGGAGAAAACGGGAGAACAAAAATACCCTTGTTTGCAATTTAAGTGATTTGATCTCAGCACAGGCAGAACTCAATGTATAACGCAAAGCATACCACTAAAGAAAAATCTTACTTGTCCTTTAAATGGACTTGTGTCTTGTCTTTCAACATTATTTCCTTTAAAGGGTTTTTTCAGCCATTTCGGTTTAAAAATTAAAGTTAAAGCAACGTCACAAAAATTAGGTATATGCATAAAATCTGAGTTATGATTGGCAGGACAGTACACATGTACGTCAGTAGATCCTGAGCATTTCTCCACAAATTATGAGAAGGAAATCTTCCATTCGATCACAGCACTGTCTCATCATGAGCTGGCATTACAGCGCAGAAATCAAAATACGTTCAGATGTGATAAAGGTTTCTGGCCGGAGCGAGTTCAACAGCAGCAGTAGCTGAACAGATATGATAGGGGAACTGTGGCAAGATTTCATTACAGCGGAGAATTCAAAATACACACGGACGTAACAAATGTTCTGGGCTGACGCATGTTTAAAAGAGTGCTCGCTCAACAGATAAGAGCAGGCTCCGTGGTGAGATCACATTACAGTGGAGAATTCAAAATCACACACGGACATGATAGAGGTTCCTGGCGTAATTTTACACTAAACACTGTGGTGAGATCAAAATCGCTCAAGGAGATAGAAGCCTTTACCATGAGGAGAGGAGCACTCTATGTTTTAATGGCAGTGGTGATGATGCTCTATTCAACTCAGAGGTGGGGTGATGACGAAGAGAAATACGGGTGGGTCATTCCGCCACAACTTGAAAATATATAGTTGCTTTTATGTTTCATTAAGGGGATCATCATTTCTGGTGGCCCTTGGCATCAAAAAGTTTTAAACTTCATATTGAACTATAGTTTTTCTAAAACCCCATCATAAGTATTAATCTTTGCTACATAACCCATCTGCCACCATTTGTGCAATGGACATGAATGATACCTTAGCTTGTTTGGCTTGCATCTTACCTGACTAACAATGAAATAAACAGAAACAATCATGCAGGCTTACACTGAAGGGAGGACTCAAGCCACAGGGACCAGGTGGGATATTTTGGTTTTTGCCAGTAAGCAAGTATTGGGATTACAAACGTAGAAATACTACTATTTTATTTGGCGTGAACACCGTCCTATGGTTCAGCGCTCGGATACTTGCTTGAATGTCAGATCTTGTCGGACATGATGATGGGAGGGGCGGAGCTTAGCCCCAAAAAGTATGGGATCTAAACTGGTTATGTGGTGTAGGGGATTGAAAACAACAGAAGTATGCCAACAATGAGAGACAGCTGAATGGGCTTATAAAGTGAAGGCTGTATTGTGATTGGATGAGATGCCTGATAGAATGAATCCTGATATCAAACAGATCTAGTAACCACACTTACATATCTAGTAACCATGATGACTTTGCATAGACTCCAGTTTCAATTACATCATATGACTTGGAAATATCTCTTAACCTTTGAATGCTGTTTTATGTAACAAGCTCTAAAATATATTACTAGCATTTAAATGTTAGGAATATGTTTTCTGTGTGAGCAGTCAAGAATCCCAAAAGTACTGAACACTCATTTAGTCATGAAGAACACCTCCTACCTCTTATCTGTAAAATATGACATCATCTTACTATGATGTCTATATTATCTGATTATGACATCATAATTATATCGGCTGGTGCCAGGAGCCTTTGGTGTGAGAGAGGTGTTTCTGAAGGGTTCTTCCACTGACGGTGACATTATACACACTCTCGCACACAGTGATACGGCGTCAGAATGCTCTCTTGCAGTGCATTCCCTCACACTAAAGGGAGTTGCAGAGTGGTGTATATGGCGTAAAGCAAAACAAATGGGTGTGTTCCTTGTGTGTGTCTGTTCTCCAGCATTCACTTTAAATGAATCATTAGGGAATCTGAAATACTGAACAATAACACTTGCATGGCTCCTTAAAATGAACTAAAGCTTGAATCTAAACTCTGCACATGGCCAGCTAATCCATGACCAAATATATCAAGTATCCACCTAATATTGGAGAGACACTCCAGGGATGACAAAGAAAATACAGTTACTCAATTAACTGACCAACAAATTTGCCATTTTGAATGGCAGCTCAAGAAATTAATTGTGCATCATGGGAGCCTTTGATATGGGGTTGGGGAGTATTTCTTTTACTGGAAATGTTATGTTGCTTTTAAAGACCCATTTCTCTTCCAATCTTAGAGAAAGTTTACACTAGACCTGCAAAACCTGCTGCACACTTTGAAGGGTGAAGATCCTCTCATCACTCACAGGTAAAATATTAAAAATACCCTTGTTTGAAATTTAAAGGATTCACTTTCAGGACAAGCAGAACCCAATGTAGAACCTAAAGCATACCTGGCGGAATTTTACACTAAACACTGCAGTGAGGTCAAAATCACTCATCAGATTGGACCGCAGTCCTTTACCGGACTGACAGAAGCACTTCTTTTCTTCAGACATAAAGCAGCATCATGGCTTGTTCAAAAACAGAAGGCAATGATGAAGGCTGAAAAATAAAAGTCATGCCAGCTCTCTTTATTGTATCCTTTTCGATTTATGCCTACATGATTTCAGGGCCTCCCTGGCCAGACTGATGCCCTACAGGCCTACACAGTGCTCCGCATTCATGGGACGGGGGTGTGGGGTGGCGAGCTGTGGTGCGAAGGTGCGAGGCAATCATCTGTGTTCCACGAATGTTATTAGGTCCTTGAATAACATATACTGTAACGTCCGAGTAAGGACATTTTCTGGTGCCCCCTAGGGTAAGATGGTGCCCCTAGGGAGTTAGTGCCCTATACAGACTGCGTAATATGCGCACAGGGAGCGGCGGTACTGCCGGTATTACATAGTCATGACAATGGAGTTGAAATACTGGATAACGTTACACAGACTAGGTAAATAAGCGATTTTATCACACTGGAGTTATGTTAACACATATTATGCTTATGAATTGTGGCTATAATTTTGAAAATCAGTGTTTATTTAAATGTTTTGTGCATTGGACCCATTTACATTTATTGTATGTGAATTTCTGCACCCAGTATTTTCTGTAGACAAAGAGGGATGTATCTAAATATTTCTGTGGTAATTATGCCACAAATGCTGACAATAGAGTTGAACTTGTACCATGAGCTCTATGAAGTAAAGTCTCAAAGGAGTGCCGATTTTGATGGTAGCGTGTGCTGTTCTCACTTCATTCTCAAATATTTGAACAAAGCATTAAAATCTTTTGCTTTTTGCAAACTATTCTATATCTTCACTCTTCACACTTCTGTCCCATGATTGATATACAGCAAAGTGCCCCAAAACTCTTTTGTTTTCATCTCCACTCATAATGTGATGTTCAGCCATCTCTGTTGTGTGTTTTGAAAGTAGCTCTTGACCCCTCTCCTGTGCTCCCCGATTCCTGCCCCCATAATCGTTAACATTTTTACATATTTCCACGCCCATTCCACAGCTGTTCTGAAAAACAGACTTGCGGCCATGCTGCCTAATTGGTTAATGGCTTAACCAAAAGCATTTCTAAATGAATGGAATTCTTAAGGAAACTGGTCTCACAACAGTTTTAAAAGCAACTTATTTTTATCCTACCCATTATACAGCCTCTGAAGGCAGCATTTACCAGCATTCCAGCAGGTTCATTCATTATTACTATTTTATTTTCACTGTAGAAAACTATTTTCACTGTAGAAAAAATTAAACCTGTCATTTACTACAGAAACCATACTGTCTTCCGCCATGTTGAAAGTTTACATCTCATCCCAACTGGAATACTGGGATATCAGTCTTATCTCAGAGTTTCCCAGTTGTGATTATGACTTGAAGGCTTGTTTATTTGCAACATCTGAGTGGGAAACTGGTATTTATGATAATTGGTGGGCTGTTATTCCATGAACATGCGCTACACGGACACCTTTCTCTCATGGTTTATAACGGCGTCTCCTGGTGAAGATGTTTAGATGTGCTTCTTCCAAGAACATTGACGGGAGGAAATAGGGTGGCAGACACCACGAATTGGGCCCCACTGCGAGTTAGTGGACCTTGGGCTTACACCCATGTAAGCCCATGCATTAATGTGCCCCTGCTCCCTTCAGACATCTTTGCATCAATTCAAAAGTATTTTCCTTTTCTGTGGTGTGTTTTGTTAATTGCCTTGGAGACCCAGGTTTTTGTCCTGCATTGAAACCAGGAAGTAGTCGCGTTTACATAATCATTGACAAGCACAATTCAGAAAGTTTCATTTTCCCTCCAAGATTACAGTTTTACTCCCCTAGCAGTTAGGTTTGGGGTTGGGGTTTAGATTTGGGGGTAGAGTTAATAAAATAAGCATTCCTCTTCACTGTATACTTCATTTACATCTTAAAAAACAGCTCACTTTTGGCTCCACTCCATGGGCATTTCACTCGTAAACTAAAGTTCACACATGTGCATACGTTCGAAAACACTTTCAACTTCGGCTAGTAATTTCGGTAAGCACAAGCCGAGTTTAGTTACACTCTTTAGTGTAAACTTTTAGTCTACTGTAGCAAAGTTCTTAATGAGATTCAAAAGCAATCATAGATTTGTATTGTCAATTTGATCAAATCAACATGAAACGCCCTTTCAAAACCATTGTACTTACAAAATGTATTTCCAAGTGAATCATTAACGAAGGAAAATGTAGGGTGGGACTTCAGTTGATTGAATCGTGAAAGGCTGTCACTATATGTCTGGTGGTTGGAAAATAAGAGGACAGAGGTGGAGAGTTGTTTCAGAGCTGGAGCAAGTTTTAGCATTTTGATATAAGACTATGAAGCCAATTGTTTTTTGCTCTGGAATAATGGTTACGCTAATGTGATGCATTGTTCTTCATTAATTTTAGGGCTGGGTATCGAAACAGTTATTTCAATTCCAATTCACAAACTCTCAATTGAGATGAGATTCCAATAATTTGGCATACAGTACTGTACATATTTATACAGTACTGTACATATTCATTTTAATGACAACATTTCTTATTCCGTATATGACTATGACTATGAATACCAATTACGATACCACAACAAAATACTAATTTGAGTAAACATTATTTCAACTTCTCAAGTAATTATTCAAGACAAGTAAACAGTCCCTAATATAGTATAAGAAAAAATAAATTGCAAGCAATACAACAAATAAAAATAATAGAACAAAGATACAAAATAAGAAAACAGTGCTTGATGTTTATAACAGCAGTATCAAGTATTCAAGTAAGCATTAAGAGTATGAAAAAAGTTATAAAATGTAACACAAATCTACTTAAATTACTTTAAAGCTGCTAAAGGTATCCAGGCAAGAGCAGAGTCATTTTCTTGTTGTTGGTGTTTGATTAATATTAACAACATACTAGAAAGTGGCAGGTATATTAGGCTGCATTTACAAGTCCAATATTTTGATACAAATTCAAATAAATTTTACTGTTTGTGTGGGTATCTGCATAACCGCATCTCCGCGGGTGCTCTCGGTGCACACACACACATAAAGCACACACAAGCCATCTGTCAGTCAGTCAAATAGCGTGCAGGTGGCACCATAAGGAAATAAAAAGTGATCTTGAAGATTTTTGTTCTTTGCATAGTCTGTCTCTCTCTCTCTTCTCTTTTCCTTTTGGCCTGTTAACGCAATCAACCAGTGGTCTTGTGATTGACTGATCAAAATCAATGTTATGAGGACCCCTTGTTGCAGAGTAAAATATTTTAAAATATTAGCATTTTCTCCTCTTTTCTCCCCAATTTGGAATTCCCAAGTCCTTGTGGTGGTGTAGTGACTCAATTTGGGTGGCGGAGGAAGAATCTCAGTTGCCTCTGCATCTGAGATCGTCAATCCACGCATCTTATCACATGGCTTGATGAGCACATTACGCGTAGACATAGCGCGTATGGAGGCTTCATGCTATTCTCCGCAGCATCCACGCACAACACACTATGTGCCCCACCGAGAGCGAGAACCACATTATAGCGACCACGAGGAGGTTACCCCATATGACTCTACCCTCCCTAGCAACCGGCCAATTTGGTTGCTTTGGAAACTCGCGAATCGAGGGATGGTTGTTGTGATGAGGCAGGCAAGGAATAAGGATCTAAACGCAGCTTTATTAAACTGAAAAAAAAAAACAAGTAAACTCGGAGCAAAAGGAAACGCAACACACAGGGAACCTGGCACAGCACATAGAAAAAAACATTCATACATGCAAGAACTGACACAGGAAACGGGGAAACCAAGGGCTTAAATACACAAGGAAACAAACAAGGGAACGAGGATCACCTAGGGAAACAATCAGGGAATTAGAAATAATCAAGGAGAACCAATCAAGGAATACAAAGGACATTTGTATACAAAGTACTACAAAACTAACAGGAAACAGGAACTAAACAAGAATTTCAACATAAAAGTACAAATACAAAAGACAAAAGGGAATATGAGCTTCCCAGGCCCCCAAACACTGATTTTAAGAATCGGTATTGGGATTATCCAAATAAAGATGGAATCTTTTTTTTTTTTATCACTCAGCGCTAATTTCTTTTTTTTTTTCAGTTCTATTTTTATTTCTTACTATACTTCAGGTGTTCTGCACATTAAGGTGCGGCTCCAACAAAGAGCAATACAAGCTTTTTAAGTGCTTTGAACAGCCCAAAAATAATGCACTTAAGACTGGAGAAATCTACTAATGCTACTGCGATTACTTGGGGTTTTTAGATAAAATTATAGGACAATTAAGTTTGGAATTTGTATAACACCAAAACTTTCAGTTGTCTATTCCTTTCATCGGAATAGCTTTAAATTATAAACATGGGTAAACTCAACATCCATACTCAAAGAGGCGGCAGTGTACAATGAAACTCCTTTACTCATATACAGATGAGTAAATTCGCCAGTGCCAGAAAGAGATCATGTGTAAGCTTATGTTGTATAGGTGGGGATTAGTCCGATTAGTCCTGTTGAATGTATGGATTTGTAAAAACCTCTTTGGAAATTATGGATGCTCTCATTCCTAAATTTATGAATTTAGGCTCTTTATTCTCAGCGATACTCAACAATGCCATGTTCAAAAGCGTTCAACAAGAAAAATGTTTGTTCAGATGTTAAAAGCAAGAACTACATTACCAGTTCTAAGCCTTATCTTTTTACACATGCTCATATAATACCCGAGAACAAGATGAGTCCTCTACAATGTGCCATTAATTTCAACTTTCAGGCCTCCTTATCAAAATATTTTGTTCCAACTTCCATCAAAATATTTCGGTAACCTTGGAATCTATCAAAACATTTGGGTATTTTGCAGTTTACCTAATGGCAAACAACTGAAATAGTTGCCTGAAATATTCTTTACATCACAGATTAAAGAGCTGTGTGCTTTAAACAAAGGTGTATTTGAGTGAGTAGAGCGGGGCTGAACTCTGCCTTGAACTATGCCATTACTGAAAATATGAGCTTTTGACTTGGAATAGTGAAGCCAAAATGGGCTGGGAGGGAACATGACCGAGCAATGTTTGACCTCTGACCTGTCTATCTGTCTGCCTTCTTCCCTCCCAGTCTTTTTAACTCTTGTTCTTTGTCTTTCTCCAGTAAACCATCGTCAGCGCATATGTAACCGAAAACGGGAAAAGTCCCTTTCAATTGTTCTAGAGTCCATCCATCCATCGTCAACCGCTTATCCTGCGTACAGGGTCGCGGGGGGCTGGAGCCTATCCCAGCTAACATTGGGCGAAAGGCAGGGTACACCCTGGACAGGTCGCCAGTCCATCGCAGGGCCACACATATACAGACACACACTCACACTCACATTCACACCTAGGGCAATTTTTTTGGAGACACCAATTAACCTAACCTGCATGTCTTTGGATGGTGGGAGGAAGCCGGAGAACCCGGAGAGAACCCACGCAGACACGGGGAGAACATGCAAACTCCACACAGAATGGCCGGGGCAACCGGGGTTTAATTCTTCTAGAGTGAAAATGTTATTTTTAAATTCTGGTAATGTTATTATTTCAATTCAATAATTTTTTCATGAAACATATGCAAATAGGAATCTGTGATATTTATTTATTTATGTTGGATATTAAACTTTTTTATTTTTAATAGGGGATTTGTGGACACAGTAATATATTTAGATATGTAAAGTAAAGAATAGTTGTTTTATTTTGAAGTAAAAGGTAAAGTTATACCCTTAGCCCTAAGAATTGGGGAAAAAGGCCCCAGTGACATGTTGTTACTTGTGTATTTATGATTTAATATATGGAATAATTTTAAATGTACATTTCAATTAACTTTTCAATATAAACTATAGGCAAATTGAGTGGGATTCAATCTGAATTCATAGAATTGCTATCATGACATCCCTTCAATTAAAAATATGGACATCTATATACTGTATGTATACACTGATAAGCCAAAATATTATAACCACTCACAGGAGAAGCAATTAAAAAAGACCATCTCCTAACATGGCCACATGTCAAGGTCTGGGTAGACAAGATTGTAAGCTAACAATCCGTTCTCATTGCCAATGTATTTAATGCAGGAGAAATGGGCAGAAGACCTGAGGACTTTGACAAGGACAAAATTGTAATGGCCAGATGACTGGGTCAAATAATCTCTGAAACCGCAACGCTTGTGAGGTGCTCCCGGTCAATAGTGGTTAGTACCTCCTGACAGTAGACCAAGGAGGGACAAACCACAAGCCGGCGACAAGGTGTTTAGGACCCAAGGCTCATTGATGCTTGAGGGCAATCCCATCTGGCCCAAACCAACAGAATGTCTACTGTGGCACAAGACAGAAAATTATAATAGTGGTTATGAGAAGGGGCCTGGGTATCTCAGCAAGTTTTGATGCTGACTACCACCCCTGGAGTCGTGAGTTTGAATCCTGGGGATGCGGAGTGACTCCAGCCTGGTCTCCTAAGCAACCAAATTGGCCTGGTTGCTAGAGAGGGTAGTCACATGGGGCAACCTCTTCATGGTTGCTATAATGTGTGGATCTCGCTCTCAGTGCGGTGCGTTTTGAGTTGTGCATGGATGCCGCGGAGAACAGTGTGAAGCCTCCACATGCGCTATTACGTCACAGTAACAAGCTCAATAAGCCACGTGATAAGATGTGCGGATTGACGGTCTCAGACAAGGAGATATCTGAGATTCGTTCTCTGCCACCAGGATAGAGTCACTATGCCACCATGAGGACTTAGAGCACATTGGGAATTGGGTATTCCAAATTGGGGAGAAAAGGGTATGTATATACACTACCGTTCAAAAGTTTGGGGTCACGTACTCATTCTTTATTTATTTATTTATTTCACATTTTAGAATAATAGTAGTCAGCAAAACTATGGAATAATAGAAATGGAAATATGGGAATTATTTTGTGACCAAAAAATCCAAAATAAATCCAAAACTATGTAATATTTTAGCATCTTCAAAGTAGTCACCCTTTGCCTAGATTTTGCAGACATGTACTCGTGACATTTTCTCAACCAACTTCTTGAGGAATCACCCCGGGATGCTTTTTAAACAGTATTGAAGGAGTTCCCATCTATGTTGGGCACTTATTGGCTTCTTTTCTTCATATTTTGATCCAAGTCATCCATTTCAAAAACTTTTTTTTTTTTAGGAAATTTTAGATTTGTAATTAAATAAATGTATATGTTTTGGCAGAATAATATTTTGTCTACAAAGTTAATTTCAAACTTTTAAGCATACACCTTCAGATCAAAAGATTTTTAAGATCATGAGAAACATTTCAGACAAGTGACCCCAAACTTTTGAACGGTAGTGTATATATATATATATATATATATATATTTAATGGTTATGAGAGGAATGTGTCAAAGTGCAAATGCAAAACACAAAGTGCATCGCACTCAGCTGCATATGGGGATGCATAGCCTCAGAGTGCCTATGATGACCCCTGTCCACCATCAAAGGTGCCTACAATGGGCAAGCAAGCATCGGAAGTGGATCTTGGAGAAGTGGAAGAAGGTCACCTGGTCCGATGAGTCCTGTTTTCTTTTACACATTTTACACGTTTTCTTTTACACATCACATGGACGGCCGTGTACGTGTGCACCGTGTGATGCTCTGGGTTCTGTAGGTCTCCACTTATATATCTGGAGTGTTTGAGCAGCTGGTCTCCCTTAACTGGGAGAGATTTTCTCACAGTGTCTCTCTCCTGAGGAAACACCACTGCAGCTTTTAAAGATGACCACACATCTAGCCCCAACCAAATGCTTTCTTCTCGCCATCCATCCATGCACTGAATATTCCCAGCCCTTGAACGGAGTCCAGTGCAGCCATACTTTAGCTTCGTGCAAGCCTGTTTGTTTGGGCCGTATACCCAGCACAGCTCTTTCAGTCACAGAGCCATCACTGTCTGCCCTGCTGCTCAACCTGTGGAGATTCCTCAGGGATGGAATAATCACAGGTGAGGTTGCAGTTTGACAGCAAAGTGAAATAACGCTATATTATATAAACATTACATCACTGGTTCTATAAGTTGGGGCTGGCAGTGGTCCACGTGTTATTAGCGCTAGTGTGCTAGTGTGAGGAAAAGGGAAATTATTTTGTACCTCAGTGTACATTTCCCACCACAAACCGACAGACAACAAACACAAGCCATTATTTATGTTGATTTCAGGGGTGGGGATTTTTATTTTTGAGTAGTGCTTGCCATCAATCATTAGTAAGGTAAGTATTACTATAACAATTGTTCATATTTATGGTTAGGAGTTTTAAAAATACAGAACCCTCAGTTTTTAACTTAGGCACATACTGTAACTTGTGCTACGGAAGTGAACAATGCTTTGAGAGATTGTTGTTCATTCTCTCGTGAAATCTATGTGTGAAACCCCCTTCAGTTTGCTTACTGAGCAAACAGGTCTGTGGATGATGCTGTAAACATGGAACTGCATTATATCCTGCAACACCTCGACAGACCTGGAACTTATGCAAGGATCCTATTTGTGGACTTCAATAGTACAGCCTTCAATACCATTATGCCTGATCTTCTCTCAACCAAACTGACCAAGCTCTTCGTGCCCACTCCAATCTGTCGATGGATCACCAGCTTTCTGTCAGATAGGCAGCAGCTAGTAAGACTGTGGAAACTCATATCCGGGATCCACACTTTTAGCACTGATGCTCCTCAGGGATGCCTACTCTCTCCCCCTCCCCCACCCATCCTGAACAGCAATGTGGCAGCAGTGGAGCCATTCTGGTTCCTGGGCCCTACCAAATCTCAGGACCTGAAGTGGGACACACATATAGACTCCATTGTGAAGAAAGCTCAGCAGAGGTTGTACTTCCTTCGCCAGCTGAGGAAGTTCAACCTGCCATAGGAGCTGCTGACACTATTCTACTCAGCCGTCATTGAGTCTGTTCTGTATACATCTATATCTGTCTGGTTTGGTTCAGCAGATGGAAACTACAATGGACAGTCAGGACTGGTGAGAGGATTATTGGTGCCCCCCTGCCCACCCTCCAAGCCCAGTATGTCTCCAGAGTGAGGCAATTGGCAGGTAGAATCACTCTGGACCCCACACACCCTGCCCACTCCCTCTTTGAACTGTTGCCCTCTGGCTGGCACTACAGAACACTGAGTACCAGGACATCCAGGCGCACGAACACTTTTTTCCTTTTATGCCATTTTCCACATGAATAATTAACTCCCCCATAGTGCAATAATATAAATAACTATCTCATGTACATATGTAAACTTAGATATTTAATTCAATAACTGGACATACCCCTACCTTGTACATATATTACCACTTGCATATATATGTACATAAGCCATTCTATGTTATATGTCCTATTATTTGTATGTCTTTTTATACTCTTACCTTATTTTATATTCTGTGTCACTGTAATGTTCTGTGTGCACTTGTTTCTCCTATAACAAAAAAAATAATCCTTGTGTATGTGAGAACACTTGGCAATAAAGCTCATTCTGACTCTGAAAGACGGTAAGTCTTGTACCTTTGTCTTTTGTAATTTTCAAATAAATTATATATTTTTTTTAATATTGTAATGAACCTCAGAGCTGATTGGTTTGGTTCATGCTTCATGACATGTATAAGAATTTTATTTAAAACCCTGTGGGAAAAACATATTGGGATACTCTATAACGCTCTATGAGCCCTCAATGTTGCGCTCTATATGTCTGTCAAACAATATCAAGGCAATATCAGCTACAGATTGAGAAAAAAATCTTGGACTTTTGAAGATGTTCTGTAAATAGAATTAAGTTCAAGTCTCTGATGCTGGCCAAACAGAAATGTCACTGGTCTGCTCCAGCTTACTTTAAATCATTCATGCAGAGCTACATTCCCACAAGAAGGCTGCAAATGAACAGCGCCTTGTCGTACCAACACATAGAGGCAACAAATCACTTTCCAGGACTTTCGGCTTTACTGTACTTTGATAGTGAAACGACCTTCCCAACTCCATCTGTGAAGCAAACTCCCTCTTTTAAAATACACAACTTTTTTTTGAGCACTCAAAAAAATTTTTAAATAAACATTGTTGCATCTCTGTCATGGCTAGTACTTTTCTAATACAACTGAAACTTTGCAACGCAGCACTTCTCAAGTTACTGTCTCCTTAAGATTATCTGCTTATGTTGTATCCTTCCTCAATTTGGATAAAAGCATCTGCTAAATGAATAAATGTAAATTACTTTATGATTTTTTATTATTATAAAAATAGTCTTACAGCTGGAAAGTGGTCCCAGCCATGATGGATTTGATAGACTAATCTGATCTGACAGATTATCTCTAGAACTGGTCAGTACAGTTTTCTATGGAATCAAAGTTAAACAATTTGCAGAAGTGATCAAAAGAAATGCTTGGTTTGAACCTGGGCCAATCATTTGTATGACCTTAGGTTATAAAGTTCTCTCTTACATCAAACCCCAGAAAAAAAGTGATTCGTTCTCTCTGCTTATTTCTCACCAAACATTTCCTTATTTTGACATTCTAGGACATCCGAACCTTAAAAAAAATATCTTATTTTGTCTCCTTGACAATAAAAGCGAATGAAACTGGCCCTTTTTCACAGTATGAGAGAATAAAGCAGAGACAAAGAGATTGTTAAGTGTGATATAGCCCTCAAACTGCAGCTGAGAAATGGTGTGTTTTTGTTTATGGAGTGTGCATGAATATATTCCAGACTTGATTAAATTGTGAAGTCATTGGGAAGGAGAAAGGACTGAATTGCACTTTGGAACAAAAGGCCTCAGGTATCATGTTATGTCTTGGTTACAAATGACACGGCTTAACCCGGTAAAGGAGACTAAGGCATAAATTGAATCTGCCCCCAAACCACAGACTCCATAAGTGAAGGAAGGACATATCTGCAACACTTCTCTGACACTGTGAAGTGATACTCTTTTATATTGTTATAGTTAGACTGACGCCTTGAGCCAAAAAATGGCCAAAAATGGATTTCAACCCTTCAACATTTCCAGCTTTATCCAGCAGATTTCTCAACTATGAAGAGATCTATTCCTGAGTCATGCTCCCATCTTCACTGAGTCTGCAACGAGAGGTGTGTTAATGTTCTGGAATGTGCATTATAATGAAAAGCCATCAATATTGCAAGTTCATTGTTGCAATCTAACAAATTACTGTATGTTGCCGTGCCAAGAAAAGAGCCATGGATAACTCCTTCGCAAGCATTCTGCTTCTATTGTTATTCAACTCATTAATCATTCTGTTATACCTCTGATCTCATATTGATATTAAATATATTCCCAAATGTTTTTCTTGACAGTTCTACCACTCCTGTCCTGAACATCTTTGCTATTGTTTAACTTATGAGCAGGAAAAACTTGCAGCCTTTAATAGACTAAAGAAAACACAGATTTGTCATCAGTCACAGCCAGTGATTTGCAGTGATGCTACACAACAAAGCCACACTTACAAATTTGCTTTCAATTGCTAAATAGTGAAATCAGTGTTTCGTTGGAAGGGCGTAATTTTTTTCCCTACAAGGAATGAATCAATAAAATGTCATTCATCTTTTTCACGAGTTTTGCTTTGATTAATTGAGTGTCTGGCTGCAGAAAGTCCCTATCAAGAATTGGGATTCGGGAAGGAGGGAGATGTTTAGAATGCAGTGTTCATCAGAAATCAAGTCTTTCTGACTGTACATGATTTCTGTTTTTCCTTGTTACAAAAAATTGTCAGCATTTCTCTCACTCTCTCACTTCTTTATCTGTCATTCTTACTTTACAAATTGCCACTTCTTTATTCTCTCAGACATTAACTTACTATACATGTAAAAGCCAAAGTATATGTTGCACATCTGTGTTGCGGATCGCTCCACGCGCAGTATGCGTGATGTTAATTTTGTCACTGATAGATTTTCTCGACTTGTGGACGTGGTCATTGTCTGTGCGCATCGCCATTGGATAAATCGGCCATTGACCCCACTAAAAGAGTATCTCAAAAAAGTTATAATGGGTATGTATCAAACGTGTTCATATTTGCTTGCGGTCAGAAGAATGCATAACATGCAAAAATGAAGTATACCTGGGCCTTAAAGTATTTCAACCATTAAGACACTTAAAAATGTGTGTCTTTGCATTAGATTACAAACCCATTGGCATTTATTTTAGGGAAAATACTTCTTCCAATTGATTTGATATTTTGTTCCAGAGCAATGCAAATTAATTAAAAGTGTCCAAAAATATGGAGCCAGAATCTCAAAATGAATAAATTTACAAAATACAAATTTGCTCTTCTTTAGGCTTCTATATTTGTTGGTTGAAAGGCGATACAAAATGAATTACATTATTTTTAATCAGCTTTTCATCATATTTTTTTGTTATCTATTGGATATTTCTAAAAAAAAATATCATAGGAATTAATGAGTAACTATGGTAACAGGGAATTGATTTTCCCCACTAAACAATAGTCTAATGCGTTCCAAGCGAGTTCATCAAGGCATGTTATGATTGGTTGATCAAAAGCTCAATGTGATTGGCTAAAGAGGATTTTGGATAAATATATTATTTTTGAGATCATTCTGGGTCCATACAAAAAATGTTTTAGGGTCACATTATATTTACCCACAGAGATTCATACACGTATTTTTTGCATGACTTTCACATGTTAATCAAAGAAAACAACTATGTGTGCTTTTTTAAGTTTCAGAATGATCTTGATGTGTGCTGCTCTTTTGCCAGTATTTCACACCATTTTTAATAGAGGCTCACAGAAAAGTCACATATTTTTTGCATCTTTAAGAGCAAAATCCTCCTGATTAGGTTCTTTATTTGTAAATACCATCATAGATTTCATTTTACGACTAAGGTAATGTTAAATGCTGAAAAATGAATGATAAAGAATGGAATTTCATTGTTTGTCAATGTTTTAGCTGATTCATCATGAAATTGACTGTTGCCGGTCCAGGGCCAATCTCTGTCATGCAAACCTCTGGTCTAATAATATCAGAACATGTGGTAGGATGATTTGTGCACAGAAACACTTATAGGTACTTTCCCAGACAATAACACAGAAGAATGCTACTCTACATTTTACGCCTAGCGTTTGAGTGATGGCGTATTATATGAGTTTTTTAAAGGACAGAGATTAGTGCACTGTATATCTGCTTAAGGCTGCTTTATCAGCGCTCAGACAAAGCTTCTTTGAGACTGAAGCCCCTTCATGGACAGATAAAACCCTTAGCACCACAAAGTGCCTGAATTATTTTTCTCATAACAGTACCTGCTGAAATCCACCTCAATTTGAGCTTCTTCTTTGAAGGAGAAATTGTCGTAGAAACATTTAACACTGGAAAGAGTAGGAAATTTGACTTAAACATTTTTAACACAGAGGTTTTAGTTTGTAATTTCTGCGTCACTAGCGGCACCTACCAGGGGTGTATTTCCAAAAAGCACCATTTGCCAACTATGGTCAAAAGTTCCATCGTTACAAACTTAGATTTGGTGTTTCCTTAAACCATAGTTCCAACAAACATTTGCAAACTGCATCACAAAATTGTGTGGCGTGAACTACGGTTCTTTACCTGTGGTTAAATGCATAGTTCCTTGTTAGTTTGCTGTGTGGACATTGTTTGACATCACTGAGACTTCTATAGGCATTCTGAAACGTCACGTAAACACGAGTGCAGTTATTTAAAGGAGTAACAAAGGTTCGCTGTCGGGCTGATAAAGGAGGAAGAGGGAGCTGGTTTCCACTATCCAAGTGAGATTTTATTAAAAAAGTGTACATCAAACAAAAGACTGCTTTTTAGTCCAGCTTTTAAGCAATAATCATAAAAAGTCTGTGATCACAAATACACAGTCTCTGGTGTGTCACTCTCCTCTCTGTGTGTAGACTGGTCATCTTTTATCTCCCCCGACTCTCACTGTGAACATAGAGATGGTAATTAATCACAATTCACCTAAGGTGGATGTCCTTACCGCTTTCTCTCTCCCCAGACAGGCACTCGACCACGCCCTCACCTCCACAAAGGGATTAAAGGCTGTTAAGAGAAAGTGCTTCATCTCACACGATTTCTGTTGGAGAACACAGCTTTTATGTGTTTATGTCAAAGCGTAAGTGGCATTAGTATGTTTTTGAAGAGTACGCATGTGCATATGCTCAAGAGCGTCAGTGGAACACCAAAGTCTAATGTAGAGGAAAACCCACTATTGCACTAATGCATCTGTCGCATTACAATGCGCATGCCACTTTCATGTCTTCAGCAGATTTCTCACATTAAACAGTATTCTGGTGTGCATGTAAATTTGCTATTATAATTTTATATTTACAAAAGTTATTTCTCCACCCCCTGAGTAACATCATTTAGGAAAGCTCAACTAATGTGGTTTGAGCGAACAATGGATGTGCGACATATTTACTACAGTTTCAGTCATAACTAGCTCACTTACGCAATGAGTTATGTCATTGTACAGGAAATGCCCCCCAGAATAGCAAAAATAATGAACTAAAACATTACAAATTCTCTGCCATTGTTTGGACAGACAGCCAGTCCTGCCCCAAACTCACACCATTGGTTGAAACAATTCTTTTATGTCCAGAAGATTTCAATTAATTTTGGTTGTGCTAGTGCCCCAAAAATTACACACTTCACCATTAAATTAACACATTAACATACATAAGAAAGAACATTTATCTACAAATAAGCAGGTTTGCAGAGTTAAAATAACCAAGGACAATGTCTACCTATACAACCATAAGGTTGGACATCGGTCGTGATACGTGCGAGAACCAGTGACGTTTCCTGTCATTGATGTCAAGCGAGGTACAACATATCCTGAAGTGGCAAGTCTTAATGAACGTGATTACGAATGAGATTTGAGACAGAATTTTCCTTTTTGCGTGAACCATATTTCTTTAACATACTGAGATTTCTTTAAAAAAAACATTTGTGACAGAAATATTGAAAAATAACCAATGCAACACATGCAGAATTATCTTCATGACAATCTGCGTTGAATTCTTAACATCAACATAACATCTTATGTAATTTTGTGTTCCTTGTCACAGTTGCCTTCAGCTTGCTCACAGGGGTCATAAATACAATTATTATTTAATAAATTTTTATACACAATTTACAATCATATATAATCAAACTACACAATGATGACTCTAAGACTTTATAGATATTACAGTTTAATTTTTGTAATGCATGATTATCTGTAAAGCTGCTTTGAAACTATGTGTGTTGTGAAAAGCGCTGTACAAATAAAAATGACTTGACTTGACTGTACATTAAAAGTATGGACCCCAACCACTGTAGAGGTGGTCTGTCATGTTCCTGTCCATCTGCTTGTGTTCCTCCTACAGTATGAAGTCTGTTTTAACTCTCTTCCTCCCTGCTCACACACTCAGTCAATACCTGTTCAGTGTTCTCTGTAACCCAATACAGTATTTAAAACAAAAGGTAGACACTCTTCAACAAGGAAAGGTCCTTTATCACCTTCCAAAGAGGTTTTGAATATCAGTCTGTGGAGATAGCATCTCTCGCCGGCTATTCGAGTGTGTCATGGCCTCTTTCATTTGATCTTTATTTACATCTGCCATTGTGTGGCCGAAGCCATTAAACTAGAGGCTCTTCTGAATGGATGAGAAGTTTGGGATAATGCCTCCATGCACCATTCAGTTTCCTTCATTAGCGAGCTGTCTGTCCGTGGTGACAGATGAGAGAAAAAGTAAAGAGACTGAAAGGGGAAAAGACGGAGGCAGACTGAAAATGGGGGACCAAGAGATTCACTTTAAGGCAAATGGCACACCTCATAGAGATGCCATTCAAATCAAGACATGAAGGCTAAGTCAAGCTCTGTTTCCATCAGACAGAGAGAGAGAGAGAGCAAGATGGCAAGGCTCCATAACAGTGTGTGTGTATGTGTGTGTGTGTGTGTTACTCTGTGTTTTTTTAACGCATACATTTATGTGTGTGCATGTGTGTGAGCACACGCTCCTGCTGGCCTTTTTACAAATTGCGCGGTGTGGGAATTTCCCTCCTGTAGTGATCTGTCAATCAGAGTGTGTGTGTGTGTCAGTATGTGTTCACTCTTGTGCGACTCTGTTTGTGTGTTGTGTGTGTTTTTTCTCCTTGCAGTTTCTCTCTCAGCCTACTGATGTTGGTTGTTGTGTTAGTGATCATTCATGGCTAATCCCGCCACTTTCCCTCCCAGGTTGCTCTGAGATGTTTGTTAAAGGTAAAACAGGCTGGTGGAGAAATACATGAGCAATTTTAGGCCTCCAGGGTGATGACAAACAAGAGTTCACAAGTTCAGATTTTCATATAATTTATAAGAGCGATTTGTAAAGGTTAGACATGAGTGGTTTGCTGTCTGTATTGTAGGGACTTAAGAGATACGTTCTTCTCCTGGACATATCTCTAGAAAGAAAAGAAGGACTTGGGGTGGTGGAGGAGTGATACCGGAAGAACTGTTTAAAGGAGCAAGGTATCTGATGGCTTATATGCCATCAGTGTTGTTATTGGCAGCATTATTGGAACCTGCTCCTCCCAATGAGTTGGGAAATCAATTTAAAACCTCACACTGAGGACATTTCTAGCTAAAAGCACAGTGGGCCTCAAAGTCGAGCTAATCAGGATGTCAAACAGTCAGTCATATTAGAGATGTTTCTGTAGAATAGAAGGGCTGGATATCGTCAACTACCTCACAATATGAATCACACTGTAAAATATGTCATAATTCATTGCATCACAATATCATAATTGAATTACAATTGAAACTACACCAAATATGCAAGAGAGAGACCTAGCGTGTCTATGCAAGAGGGAGAAACTCTGTGATTTCTCTCAAGTGATTCATTACACTATCGTCCAAAATGGTATAGAAGCAGCTCAGACTGCTAAGGGTGCCTATGCACTATGGTAAGCTCCAACAAAGTATTTGATAGATTGGACAGCATAAGCTCCATTTTAAGGGTATCAGTTTGTCAGTTTTCCAAATGAACAACTGGGACCACCTTACAGTGATTGTCATTCGATCGTCTAGGAATGACTTACAAACAGAGATTGTAGTATTTGCTTCTTCTAACATCAAGAGTAATGCCAATTTAAATTTTGAAGTCCTAATACCCTATGTTAAGCCCTACATAAAAAATTTGAGAGTCCTTTTGGACAGTGCTCTAAAACTTGATAGACAAGTTAACCAGGTTGTTAAAGCTATTTTTAATCAATTACAAGCCTTGGCAAAAATGAAATATTTTCTCTCATTTGAGAATTTTGAAAGGGTGATTCATGCTTTCATTTACACTTGGCTTGATTACTGCAACTCTCTATACCTGGTAATCAGCCATTCTTCTTTAGGTCACCTTCAGATGGTTCAAAACGCGGCTGCCTAGAGTTTTAACAGGGTCTCGAAAGTGGGAACACATTAACCCAATTTTTCGGTCTTTGCATTGGTTACCTGTTTACTATAGAATTGATTTTAAGTGCTCATATTGGTTTTTAAGTCTAGAAATGGTTTAAAACCCTCATATCTCTCTGACCTGTTGATAGATCACCACCCAGTGAGAGCTCTCATGTCCGCCAATCAAAGTCTTTTGGTGGTTCCAAAATCAAAGTTAAAGTCTAGGGGCGATCGGGCATTTGCAGTAGCAGCTCCCAAACATTGGAACAGCCTACCAAGTAAAATTAGAATTGCCCCACACTGCCTATTTTTAAATCTAAACTAAAAACTTTTTTATTTGATTTGGCCTACATTTTATGACGTGATGCTTTACTGTATTTACTCTGTTTTTGTATTATGTTTGACTGCTGATTGTATCTGATGGTAATTTACGTTTTATTGTACAGCTCATTGGTCAACGGTAGTTGTTTTTAATAGTCTCTATAAATAATTAATTGATTGATTGATTGATTGATTGATTGATTGATTGATTGATTGACTATTTCAGAGCCAAAAGTGCAAAAGTTTAAATGTTCTCAACTTTTGGTCGCATGACGGTGTCACTTTCGCAAACCCATCAATGACTTTGCAGAGTTTACGCTTATTTCAATGACCTGCTTCTTCACCGATTGATTTGAACGCATGGATAAGATACAAGGATCTAACATATTGATGCAATGTTGTGAGAAAAAGTATATGTATATATACTATTGTATATATATATATATATATATATATATATATATTGCATTTACTGAAAACTCCTACAGAGCTATTGCAAGGTAAGTCTGGAAACTAAGGACTCATTAGCCAGAACAATGTCCAACTTTAATTCCATCTTAATTTGATTTCCTGAGTCAGTGCATTGAAATGGGTGGTATGTATATTCAGGTGAGCTTCTACCCTGCTTCAGAAGCATTGGTGTTGGTTTGTGTTGAGTTGGCTGTGATCGAGAGGTGGGATGGGGTGGGGGTGTCAAGCCACCGGTTTCATTGCAGACAGCACATTCCAGGCCCGGCTTTGATAAGACACAGGGCAGTAGAAGACAAGGAGTCAGTCAGCATTGGGGTTCACAGCAGGCCAATGATTAATCCAGCCCCAATCATTAGCAGACTTAAAACTCTCAAATACGCAGAGGGGAGATGAGGGCTAGCCCTGGCTTACAGACACATACATAACAGAATCTAGCACACACACAGTGGAATCTAGGGAAATGTGGGAAATCACTTTCACATGGTTAAAGCACCAAAATCATCATGGATACACCTGCAAATCTTTAAAACTACCCATAGAGTAATTAGATGTTGCACTGATGTGCTACAACTCATTGTTTTTGCCAGCAAAAACTGAACATAGTTTTTAAATCCTTGAACCCTTTGACGTGTCAAGATAATGTATCCTTCATTAAAGTTTAAAATCTATCCTCAGTTTGGAACTGTCTCAGCATTGGACCTCTGGGTTTGTAGATAGAAGGCAGCTGCAAGATCACAATACATCTAGTTTCTGTAGTCCCCTTGGTCCCCTAATCCCATTGGCTCCTGCCTGCACTGGTTCCTCTACTGTTGAGTTTTGATTAGTTGTTCATCGGTTTCATTAAAAGGAAACCTAACCTGCACATTTTTTGTTACAGTGAAGAATTCCCTAAAGCAAGCCTCTGAAGCCAGCAGGGTAAGATCAGGGGGTCTCTGCTCCATTTGAGGTCCTGGTACCATTTACTGTAAAGGAGGGGTCAGGAGTGTTGCAGGGGTCACAGTCTGCAATTTAATTGTATGAACTTGTAGTTGCAGTGCTACAATCAGTTTTTTTACACTTTTATACATCTTCCTTTTCGTTTCTTTTTTAGGTATATTTGAGTACTACGTGTTGGGTCACTGGTTGGTTTGAACTTCTGAGCAGTTTTTATTTGATTTAGGCTCATTCTCACCTTGACCTCTTCACATTGTTCAAACATTCTTGACTGCCAACACAACACTATTCAAGAAGTCAAGCATTGAAAGAAAGGTGTGTGCTAGTAAGTAAGCAGGTAGGCAATCAAAGTATGCTTTCAAAGTCCAGTAGTCTGCTGTCCATGACTAAACCAAAGCAGTCTGTCCTGCTTGCTTGACTGTGTAAACACATTAGCAAAACATAGCACTAACGCAAGCTTTGTGATGTGCATTGTTGTCAAAGCATTCCTGTTAAAAAAGAAAAAGCCTTAGACCTCAAGCAAGATATACTACTTCTGCAGCATTTGGTTAATGCTTTACATTAAGGGTCACTTTGTAAAAGGTTAATAAAGGGGTTCATTAATGACTAATAACTCATCTCCAAATGTGTTATAATTCATATAAATGCAGTTAATAAAATGAATAAAAAGGGTCACTTTAATGCAATACTTGCCAAATAGTGAGCTAATTTAAACTTGCATGTTATAAATGCTTAATAAAGGTACTTACTTATTAATACTTATTTTAAATATCATATTTCATGATTTTTGTCATTATGTAGCAAAAATAGATTAATATAGAGAGAATTTAAAGTGTTGCGTTTGTACTCATTACTGTAGGGTTTTAAAGGCAAATCATTTTTTATTTCTGTAGTGCTTTTCACAACACACATTGTTTCAAAGCAGCTTTACAGAAAATGATGCTATAACAGAAAATAAAGATGTAATATTGTAATGTCTTAGAGTCATCTTTGTGCAGTTTAATAAAAACTTGATTGTAAATTGTGCCTAAAAAAATAAGGCTCTTGACTCACGTGTAAAAGTTGAAATGTCTCAGCCAAACACCTTTCAGGTCTTCATGCTCATCCACAGCAATATTGTATACCTGTAACTTTGATTTCTCTCACTTATCAAAAGTATATCTATATTCTTTATTTCCCTTCATTGTATTGGTCATTTATGTAGTTACAATACCATTTATTAAGTAACAATACCATACCTTGCAATACAAGACATAATGTAAGGTGGATTTACAAACGTAAAAATATCCGATAGTGCAACCTGGACAACTATGGCCTTTGTATTGAGTTAGCCATAAACCATTTACTGTATTAATGATTTACCAACATTAATAAGCTATGAAAGTATAGGCCTACCTTAATGTAAAGTGGACACCCGTGAACCATTTATTAATGACTTACCAACATTAGTAAGCTATGAAAGTGTACCTTAATGTAAACTGGATATCCGTGAACCATTTACATTTACATTTATGCATTTGGCAGACACTTATATCCAATGCGACTTATAGTGCACTTATTACAGGGACAATCCCCCCTGGAACAACCTGGAGTTAAGTGCCTTGCTCAAGGACACAATGGTGGTGGCTGTGGGGATAAAGTGGACACCCGTGAATCATTGATTGATGACTTGACATCATGAAAGTGTACCTCAGGGTAAAGTGGATAACAGTGAACCATTTATTGAGCTATCTACATTATTAACCTATAAAGTATGCAATAATGTATAATGGGCAATACAAAAATAAAATAAAACATTTAAAGAGTTAACAACTCCTGCAGGTTTTTTGTAAATGAGTGCCTAATGCTTTAGTATCACATCATAAATCATGTACATAAACTAACATATATTATGTAATCTTTGTATATTAAACAGTTACATTTTCCACACAACCCTGGTGCCATGGGGTTACTTTAGATTTGTTATACACTTGTTATGGGCAAATATATTTGGAAGGTAAATGCGTTGCGCTTTAATATAACCCGGTCAGCGCACGTTAGAGATGTATAAGAACCGAACTCTATATAAAACATACATTATCAAAGCACGAGATGGATATCATTATCCTTGTGCGCCACACATACGAAACTCGTAATCATCTGTGGTGCGGTTCTGTATTTCAGTGTGTGCTCAAAAGAGAAACAGTGATTGGTCAGTAGCGAACTTCTGAAGAGAGCTTGATTGGTCAGGTGAGGTGGAAATAGACTAGGAAAGAGCATGTGATTTAAGTCAAGTCAAGTCAATTTTATTTGTATAGCACCTTTCACAACACACATCGTTTCAAAGCAGCTTTACAGAAGATCAGCATTAACAGACGATAAAAATGTAATGTCTATAAAGTCGATAAATCATCATCCTTGTGCAGGGCTCCAAACTGCGACTAAAAATGGTCGCATTTATGACCAAATAAATTTATTTGCGAGTGTAATTTCTGTCAAGGTCGCCATTGGCGACAGTAAAAATTTACTCCCTTTGATTTTAAAATTTGCATTACATTTCCCGAGATACATTACAAAAGTTTATATCAAAAGAAATAGCAGGGAAAACGGAGTTCATTGCAGGAACTAACCATTTTAAAAAAAAGAGACTGTGAGAAAACACGGTGACAGTAACGAGCATAAAAAATGCACGTGATCACATAATTGCGAAGAATGCTCCACAGACTACACTGTTAGCACGTGCAGTTTTTCTTGCATGAGAGCTGCGGGACGAAAAGGAATGGAAGGAGTTAAAAATGAAAATATTTGGTGCCTGTTTTTCCCCCTATAGGAGCCAATGGCTCCTTAATTGATTTTTTGTTTGGAGCCTTGTTGTGGAATTAGATAAGATATGATTCTTTATAGTGTTTAAAAATAATTAAATAATAATTGTATTAACCCCAGTGAGCAAGCCGAAGGCGACTGTGGCAAGGAACACAAAACTCCAAAAGATGATGGTTAATGGAGAAAAATAACCTTGGGAGAAACCAGACTCACTGTGGGGGGCCAGTTCCCCTCTGGCTAACATCATGAATAATGTAAATAAGAATTATTTATAGTTAAAAAACATGATTTAAAAAATTATTAAACTTATTAAGTGCTAAGGGTCAGTATTTAGACAGTGATTGTGTTTGAACTGCAAGATTAGTGACCAGTGTCTTTGAAGTCCATCCTTGATTAAATTCCAGAAGTTCACTTAGATGCAATTGTCCTTGTTTGGCTGATGAAGGCTTTTGTTGGCAATAATTAGTCTATGTATCTCATTTCAAGATCGTAGTCCATGGTGATGGGGCATCTGAAGTCTCCGTGAGAGGCTGGATACAAACTGGAGCTGACGAACGCTATTTACCTCGGGACTGGCGTCCCGAGATAACAGCAGAAAAGCAGATGGGAAATAATTAGCATAGCTGATGTTCATAATATTAATGCATTATAACTGATTCAGCAGTAGTATAAAAAGTAAGATGCTTGGTTAAAGAGATGCGTCTTTAATCTAGTTTTAAACTGGGACAGCGAGTCTGAGCCTCGAACAATATCAGGAAGGCTATTCCAGAGTTTAGGAGCTAAATGTGAGAACGCCCTCCCTCCATTAGTGGACTTAGATATCTTAGGTATGACCAGAAGCCTCGAATTTAGTGATCTTAAAGAGCGCGATGGATTGTATGGCGATAGAAGATCCGTTAAATACACCGGAGCTAAACCATTTAGGGCTTTATAGGTCAGTAGTAATACTTTGTAATTGATACGGAACTTAATAGGTAGCCAGTGTAGAGATGATAAAATCGGTGTTATATGATCATATTTTCTTGACCTAGTAAGAACTCTAGCGGCTGCATTTTGGACTAACTGTAGCTTGTTTATTGAGGATGCAGGGCAACCAGCTAATAAAGCATTACAGTAATCTAGTCTCGAGGTCATGAATGCATGAACTAACTTTTCTGCATCAGAAACAGATAGCATGTTACGTAGCTTAGCAATGTTTCTAAGGTGGAAAAAGGCTGTTCTCGTAACAGATGAAATATGATTTTCGAAAGTCAAGTTGCGGTCTAGTATAACACTCAGGTCTTTTATTGTAGTGGATAATGTAACAGGACATCCTTCTAAATTAAAGTTGTATTGTAAGGGATTTTGTGGGTAGTTTTTTGGACCAATAAGTAATACCTCCGTTTTATCAGAATTTAATAACAGGAAATTACGCGTCATCCAGCATTTTATATCTTTAAGACACTCTGTCAAGTTAGATAAGTTAGTGTTTTCATCTGGTCGTGATGAGATATATAATTGAGTGTCATCAGCATAACAGTGGAAATTAATTCCATGTTTTCTTATAATTTTACCAAGTGGCAGCATATATATTGAGAATAATAGAGGGCCTAACACAGATCCTTGTGGCACTCCATAGTCTACTGACGATATTTTCGATTTTTCCCCATTTAAACAGACAAAATGGTAACGGTCTGATAAGTACGATCTAAACCAGCTTAATGCCTGTCCCTGAACACCAGTGTAGTTTTGTAGTCGATCCAAGAGTATTTTATGATCTATAGTATCGAACGCAGCGCTAAGATCGAGTAGAACTAATATTGAGATGCAGCCTTGGTCAGAAGCTAAAAGTAAATCATTTGTAATTTTAACTAGCGCAGTTTCTGTGCTATGATGCGGTCTGAATCCATAGATATCATTTTCTTGCAAGAAAGAGCACAATTGAGCGGACACAACTTTTTCTAATATTTTAGACATAAATGGAAGATTTGAGATGGGTCTGTAATTTGCTAGGTTATTTGGATCTAATTGTGGTTTCTTAATGAGAGGTTTTATAACTGCCAGCTTAAATATTCTTGGAACATGACCTAAAAATAAAGACGAGTTAATAATATTGAGAAGAGGCTCTTCCACTACAGGTAACACTTCTTTCAGTAGTTTAGTGGGTATTGGATCTAGTAAACATGTTGTTGTTTTAGATGCAATGATAAGTTTATTTAGCTCTTCCTGTCCTATAGTTGTAAAGCGGTGTAGTTGTTCTTGAGGGGCGATAATTGAGGCTGAATCATAAGACACCATAAAAGATTGTACATTAACAGTTGTGTTTACAATTGTTTCTGATGTTTTCTATTTTCTCAGTGAAGAAATTCATAAAATCATTACTACTAAACTGTAACGGAATATTTTGCTCAGGTGATCTCTGTTTATTTGTTAGTCTAGCCACGGTGTTAAATAAGAACCTTGGATTATTTTGGTTATTTTCTATTAGTTTGCGGAGGTGCTCAGCCCTGGCTGTTTTTAGAGCCTTTTTGTAACGTGACATACTGTCTTTCCATGCGATTCTAAAGACCTCTAAATTAGTTTGTTTCCATTTACGCTCCAAGTTACGAGTTTCTCTCTTGATAGCATGCGTAGCACTGTTGTACCATGGTGCTCTAGTTTTTTCTCTAAACTTTTTTAATCTAATTGGTGCAACAATTTCTAATGTACCAGAGAAAATGGTGCTCAAACTGCTAGTCAGTGACATCATCATTTTGCGGTATAATATCTATATCGGTTGGATTGGTTCCATATGATATAATTAAATCTAGCGTATGATTTAGGCGATGAGTGGGACCACTGACATTTTGCGTGACCCCGAAGGACTTTAACAAATCTGTAAACGCAGCCCCTAACGCATCATTTGTGTTATCTACGTGTATGTTAAAATCTCCAACAATTATTGCTTTATCGACATTGACCAATAGATCTGATAGAAAGTCTGCAAACTCTTTTAGGAAATCAGCGTAAGGCCCTGGAGGTCTATATACGGTAGCCAAGGCTAGAAATAATAGGGATTTTTTTCTTACATCTGAGAGTGTAACATTTAGCACAAGTACTTCAAACGAATTAAACCTGTGACCTATTTTCTGAGTAACATTAAGAATATCTCTATAGATTGTTGCAACACCGCCACCACGACCAATCAGACGGGGCTCATGCTTATAACAGTATCCTGGCGGAGTAGACTCATTTAGACCGAAATAATCATTTGGTTTAAGCCAGGTTTCAGTAAGGCAAAATACATCAAAACTATTATCTGAGACCATTTCATTTACAATAACCGCCTTAGGTGTGAGCGATCTAATGTTTAGAAGACCTAGCTTTAGAAATTGTTTTTGTTCACTGATATTGAGATTTTCTGGTTTAATTACAATTAGATTTTTCCTAGATCCTACAGTAGATGTATTGTTTGGCTTTACTAAACGAGGAATAGACACAGTTTCTATATAATGTTCTACATTGGTACTTATATCAATTAAGTTGGGACAGCAAATACTGTGATTTGGACTTTGACTTACTAGTCATATGGTGTGTAGTGTCTTGGAGATGTTGTCCGACAGAACAGCCGCTCCGACTCTGCTGGGGTGAAGGCCATCAGCACGGAAGAGCCTAGGTCGCTCCCAAAACAGATTCCAATTATTAACAAAGAGCAGTCTCTGTTCATTACACCATGACATTAACCATTCATTTAGAGCAAATAATCTACTGAACCTTTCTTGTCCTAGTCGGTACGTGGGAAGCGGTCCAGACACGACGATCGTTGTTTCTGGCGAAGTGCTGCGTACCGTCTCGATCAGGCTCCTGTAGTCCTTCTTCAGTACCTCCGTCTTCCGCAGCCTGGTGTCGTTCGTTCCCACGTGCAGCACGACAGCTCCGACGCGCTCGTCACCATTCAGGATCTCGGGAACCTGCGTAGAGACATCAAGAACACGAGCACCAGGAAAGCAGTGAGTGCGCACCTTACCTTTGCCAGAGATTGCGCGGACATGACGGACGGTGGAATCGCCAATGATCACGGCGTCATCGCGCTCCGACTCGCGAAGAGGTGAGAAGCGGTTCCGGGTGGAGATCTCGAAAGCCGGGAGGGGCGGGGAGGTCCTTGGTCTGGTCCTGGCTCGCGTCTTCCGCCGTGGAATCACCCAGGGTCCGTGGTGATATGTCGGTGCCGGAGTGAATGAAGCCAGGGAGGATCGCGTCCTGGTTGCTCGGGACCTGTGCAGAGAAACACACGGAGTAGACGAGGTCGGAGTCAAAAAATTATTAACCACTGACCTGTGAGCATCGGCGCGTGATGCTTCAAGCGCGGACCGCCGATCTCGCAGCTCGGCCTGTCTCTCTAGCAGGTCGTGGATCTGCCTCTCGACGGATTCGAGCTCCAACTGCACCGAATGTAGTTCAAAGGTGTCTTCACCTGCACACAGAGGCAGCGTTAGACACACATCCGCTATATTCGCCATTATAGCAGATGTGCTATAATGGCGAATTATAGCTTTCAGTTATACAGGTGTAAGTAAGACGATCGATAGGCGAGAGAACACACGTGCAGTGCTAGCGGGCTAAGACTAGTAGCGGAAGTTCGGAAATTTGGATATAAGTAGCGATATCAAAGAAATCTGATTGTTTTTTATAAAGAGTAGTATCGGAGATATGTTCACACGTTTGTAAAGTTTAAAATTTAGGTTTATGAACAAATGTGAAAGAAGAAAATCAAGGATTGGGGATCAATTCGACGGAGTTATCCCAGTAAGCTTTTGTGAAGGTTTACGCATTTAGTCCGTAGACATAGCCTATAATGAAAATGAACAAAAATGTGCAACTTTACTTGGCTGACATCTTCTGTTTTTCAATTTGATTGATATTTGCCCTATATAGATTAATGTGTTTATTTTTTCGAATGATAGTGTAAGCAGGTCTATTTTTCCATGTTGAAATTTATTGGTACAGTTTATTTGCTATAATAAAGATTAGATTACATTAAGTTTATTTATGAATGGTATAATACAATATGTACTGTATGATACATTATGTAAACTTGAAGCATTAAAAGTCTCTCATTAACAAATGTTGCTCAATTGTCCACTTTACATTAACCTCGTGCGACCCTGTGTTCACATGTGTGGATGTTGTATTTTGGCTTTGCTAGGCAACACATCATTTCATTTCATTTAAACCGACTGATCTCAGTTCAGGAGACTCTGTGCTCTCATTAAAGGGTTACAATTTCAACGTACGGAGTCATGTGACCAAACAAAATGTCGTTGATCACAGAGTAGTTTGTCTTTGGGAGAAACGCCAACAAAACTACATCTGGTAAGAAACCTGTTTGTGTTTCTAGTTTCATCCGATATGCCATTTTTTTTAAATTTGAGTGATTTATCGCAAAACAGCACGCTGTTAAACACACTGATGTACGTCACATTGAGAATCAATGTATGCATTCAAAAGCTGAAAAATTTTGCTTTCAGAGGCTGTATACGGAGTTAGTTTGAAAATAAGGTGCATTTCAAACTGTTCTGAGACCAGTGCAGTCAGACAGCACACTGGAGGTTAAAACATTCACTATAAAGGGAGCAAGGGAGGATCCTATCGCTCTGTATGCAGCTAAGTTCATTCAGGGGGGTTCTGTTACTACTTTACTGTGACTGTAGACTGTGTAATCTGCATATAGAGAGCATCAGAACTGCGACTCTGTACATATCGTAAATGGGTCATTCCTACAATTCGGTGACATTCCGGCTTTGAAACATTTGAAAAATAAAACATACTTCTACAAGTTTCTAAATGTTTCATCATTTCAGGGACATATTAAAGACTGTATTAGTCATACTGGTCAAGCTAAATTACTAAAACATAAGTAAAACATTACTAACATTTTTTCAACTAATTTTTTCCCCCTTAATTATGGGATGATTCCTTATTTTACAGGATGATTGGCATATTTTGTTAAGTAATTTACCTGATACTGCTTCAGCTTGAGGGTAAGTCTTTCTCCACTCACTTTCATAAATTCCCTCAGTCGATGATGGCAGCGACAACAGTTACAGACACATAAACTACAGAAATCAAATGTTAATGCACCAATTACAACAAAGATTCTCCAGTTTCACAAAACAGCATCCTATACAGTTAAATGGGAACTAACAAAATTAGATTATGGACTTCTGATGCAGCAACTCAAGTGGGTATACCGAGGGTATATGCAAATATTGATCCTTAGAGGTCATTATACGCAAACAACATATAGCATATTTATGCAAAAAGCTCCATTCATTAGTGTAACGCAACTTGGTTGTACAGAAAATATATACAATCTATTATTATAAATCAATAGTGCATTGATAAATCAAAATGACAGTTGTGATGGAATCACATCAATACTGAATTGTGTCAACATATTTATAATGTACATTCTATTTTATTAACCGCTAAAAACCATTGACAAAAACATATTAACTAATAAAATTAAAGCACTGCAAGGTACAATAAATGATTGTTCAGAAATAGCCCATAAAATAAAGGGTTTGTGGAAAATCTATATATTTTTGGTAAACAAGAGAGAATCCTAATGATTATACACTGCTGTAGAAGAGCATCAATACCTGAGTGTTTTTGCAGAAAACTGTTGGTAAGACACCACTTGGAGTAGCACCATACATTTTGACATCAAAGTGACAAAACACAACTTTTAATCTCATTATAGTCTTCTATTTTTGCTGTATCTTGACATAAATCATAAATTATGACATTTCATGAGTATAAGTGAAAATCCTCATGAACATTTTCATGAAAATAAGTTTATTAAGCATTTATAAAATTGGCACACTATTAAGTATCGCATGAAAGTTATCCTTTTTATTTATGTTGTTATTTAACTGCATACACAGTTGAAGTCGGAAGTTTACATACACATTGGCCAAATACATTTAAACTCAATTTTACACAATTCCTGACATTTAATCGTAGAAAACATTCCCTGTCTTAGGTCAGTTAGGATCACTACTTTATTTTTAAAATGTGAAATGTCAGGGGGTCTGGTTAGCTTAGGGAGTATTGACACTGACTACCACCCCTTGAGTCATGAGTTTGAATCCAGGGTGTGCTGAGTGACTCCAGCCAGTTCTCCTAAGCAACCAAATTGGACACTTGCTTGGGAGGGTAGAGTTACATGGAGTAAACTTCTCACAATGGGGTGCATGGTTTGCGGAGAGTAGCATGAGCCTCCACATGCTGTGAGTCTCCACGGTGTCATGTGCAGAGAGCCACGTGATAAGATGCACGGATTGACTGTCTCAGCAGCGGAAGCAACTGAGACTTGTCCCCCACACCTGGAGGTGAGTAATCGCATCACCACGAGGACCTAGTAAGTAGTGGGAATTGGGCATTCCAAAATCGAGGAGAAAGGAGATAAAATTAAATAAAATATATATATATATATATATATATATATATATATATATATATATATATATATATATATATATATTTTAAATGTCAGGATAATAGAAGAGAATGATTTATTTCAGCTTTTATTTCTTTCATCACATTCCCAGTGGGTAAGAAGTTTGCATACACTTTGTTAGTATTTGGTAGCATTGGCTTTAAATTGTTTAACTTGGGTCAAATGTTTTGGGTAGCCTTCCACAAGCTTAACACAATAAGTTGCTGGAATTTTGTCCCATTCCTCCAGACATAACTGCTGTAACTGAGTCAGGTTTGTAGGTGTCCTTGCTCACACACGCTTTTTTACTTCTGCCCACAAATTTTCTATTGGATTGAGGTCAGAGCTTTGTGATGGCCACTCCAGTACCTTGACTTTGTTGTCCTTATGCCATTTTGCCACAACTTTGGAGGTAAGCTTGGGGACATTGTCCATTTGGAAGACCCATTTGTGAGCCATGAGCTTTAAATTCATGACTGACGTCTTGAGATGTTGCTTCAATATATCTACATATACTTCCTTCCTCATGATGCCATCTATTTTGTAAAGTGCACCAGTCCATCCTGCAGCAAAGCACCCCACAACATGATGCTGCCACCCCCATGCTTCACGGTTGGGATGGTGTTCTTTGGCTTGCAAGCCTCACCCTTTTTCCTCCAAACATAACAAATGTCATTATGGCCAAAAAGTAAAACTTTTGTTTCATCAGATTAGATGAAATTCCTCCAAAAAATAAGATCTTTGTCCCCATTTGCACTTGCAAACTGTAGTCTGACTTTTTTATGGTGGTTTTGGAGCAGTGGCTTTTTCTTTGCTGAGCAGCCTTTCAGGTTATGTCGATATATGACTCGTTTTACTGTTGATATATATACTTGTCTATGTGTTTACTCCAGCATCTTCACATAGTCCTTTGCTGTTGTTCTGGGATTGATTTTCACGTTTTGTACCAAACTACATTCATCTCTGTGAGACAATTCTTCTCCTTTCTGAGTGGTATGATGCATTGTCCCATGGTGTTTATACTTCCATACTATTGTTTGTAGATGAACGTGGTACCTTATAGCGTTTGGAAATTGCTCCCAAAGATGAACCAGACTTGTGGACGTCAACATTTTCTTTCTTTTGAGTTCTTGGCTGATTTCTTTTGATTTTCCCATGATGTCAAGAAAAGAGGCACTGAGTTTGAAGGTAGGCCTTAAAATACATCCACAGATACACTTAAAATTTAGTACACCTTCAATCAGAAGCTAATTGTCAAATTGCCTAAAGGCTTGACATAACTTGGATTTTTCCAAGCTGCATAAAGGCACAGTTAACATAGTGAGTTTAAACTTCTGACACACTGGAATTGTGATATAGTCAATTAAAAGTTAAACAATCTGTCTGTAAACAATCGTTGGAAAAATTATTAATGTCATGCACAAAGTAGATATTTGCCAAAACTATAGTTTGCTAATATGAAATCTGTGGAGTGTTTAAAAAATGAGTTTTAATGATTTCAACCTAAGTGTATGTAAACTTCTGACTTCAAATGTAACTTATTTTTAATGCATTTTGTAGATTAGTTATTAGTCATTAGTGACCCCCTTTATAAACCATTTACAAAGGGTTCCTTAATGAAAAGTGTTATTAGCATTTCTAAATGTGTACTTCTTAATTCAGCTGTGGAGTATTGAGACATTTTTTGTTTTAAAATAAACTGTTTTACCACATAAATCAGTTTGGTTATGTTAATTAGTGCCATTGTGTCAGTACAGCATTCAGTGTGGTTTTAGTACAGCAGTCAACTTAGTTGTAGTAATACATTGTAGGAATTAAATGTGGTTGATTTAAAACAGCAACCAGTGGGGCTGTAGTAGCACAGCAATCAGTGCAATTGTAGTAATCAATACCCATTCCAGCTGTTGTAATACAGAAATCAATGAATTTGTAGTTATCAATTTCAGCGGTTGTAATCAGCAGTAAAATTGGGATTTTTGAAGTGGGGGAACCTTAAAATTGGGTGGTGATTTTGGTGCCCTAGTTGAGATATGACATGATATGACTTGTAAGTTCATATCAGTGGATGGGGGCATGCTGTCCCAAGCTGCTCTAAAGAACAGTGCCGCTCTTGAATATGCCAACTTTACCAGGGTCAGCAACTGACTTGTGTGAAATATAATGCTTAATGTCATGAACTTGAAATGTTTTTGAGCAAGTACACTCTCTAAATGAGGAGAGAATGTGTCTTAGGAGCTCACAAGAAATGGAATTGATTAACAAACATACTGGCATATTTTTTCTTTTTTGAATCTAAGGTGCTGGATCACTGATTCAGCCCGATTTAACCTGTGGTTGTAGTACAGCAATCAGTGCAATTGTATCAGTAGAGCATTCAGTGTGGATGTATTAGTCAAGCAATCAGCAATCGTATCAGTTTGAATCAGGGTTGGATCAGTGTGGGCTGTGGAGAGACACCCTGCTGTTTGTTGCAGCATGTAGAACAGTGGGGGGTTGTGCAATGTTTGTTTAAAACTCACAAGAGCCCCATTAAGCCCCGATTCCACTCATTTAGTGCTTCCACAGGAACAGGGGGCCGAGCCCCTGGGAAGCGGCACATTGCAAGGGACACCAATTATGTTCTGGAGGACACAGGCCTGCCTGTTTCTGTTCAGGCCAGCTGTCACGTCGCAGGATGACCCTCTCTGTCAAACCCATTCAGCTGAGCGCATGGAAAGCCAGCCCTAATTTGTGTTGGGCAAACAGATTTTGTCACAAAGTTGCAAAGGAAGCTAAGTAGCTGAACGTTCACATTGTCCAACCCCTGAACTACAGTTTGGAGCATTCCGAGACATCCATTATGTTCCGTTGCATTGATTAATCATTTATGACCTATGCCTTGTTTTTGCGAGCTCTGGAAATTCAGGGCAGCAGTATTTTAGCAGTAAGCATCAACGTAAATAAGAAGTGAGCCCTTTACTTCCTGTGGCATGATATGATATGTACAGAGAGCTGGGCTGGCCTTGGCAGGCACATACTGTATCTAGTAAGGTCTTTTGGGGCACATTAGATTCAGTTTGCCTTTGGCTTTTGTCTCCTGTTTTTTTCCCTTTTTCTCAACCTGTACACACATCCCTCCCTTTATTTTCTCATCCTCTCCCACCATCCTTCTCTTTCGGATGTCTTTCATTCTCCATTTTAGAAAGAGGATTTTGTGAGGGATTCACTTGATATCATTAGCTTTGGAGAAGGGCCACAATAGATGATCTCTTGTCTTGGCATATGAAAACATATGTTGAATCAGCGATTGCAGAACTCTCTCACCCTCAGGTGAAAGGTCCACCTGTTTTAGCGCTAGCTTCTCTTCTGTCTTTCTCTGTCAGCCTCTCTCCTTTACCATCCCATATCCCAATCATCCTTATTCTCTTCTCTCATCACTTTCCTCTACTGTAGTACCACTATTTAACTTTTCTATCTCTGCTGCATTCTCTCTGATTTTGCTTCACTCAGTTGAAATAATTATTTGACTGACCTTTCCTTCATTCATTTCTTCCTTCCTTCCTTCCTACCAACCTTTTTTCTAGCCTTTCTTGCATTCAGTCCTTCCTACCTTCATACCTTCCTTTCTTAGTCTCCTTCCTTTCTTACTTTTTTTTCCTTCCTTTCTACCTACCTTTCTTCTAGCCTTGCTTGCTTGCTTTCTATCCTTCCTACCTTTCTCCCTATTCTCCTTCCCTCCTTCCTTCCTTCCTTCCTTCCTTCCTCCCTTCCTTTGTGTCTTTCCTTACTATCTACCTTTCTTCCAGCCTGTCTTACTTTCATTGCTTCCTTCCCTTCTTCCTTCCTTCCTTCCTTCCTTCCTACCTACCTTCCTTCCTGTCTTTCCATACTACTATTTTTTTCCAGCCTATCTTACTATATACCTTCCTTCCTCCCTTTCTTTTCTTTCTTCCTTGCTGCCTCCTTCCTTTGTTTATTTCCTTACTACCTACCTTTCTTCCAGCCTGTCTTACTTTCATTGCTTCCTTCCCTCCTTCCTTCCTACCTACCTTCCTTCCTGTCTTTCCATACTACTTATTTTTTTTCCAACCTGTCTTACTATATACCTACCTTCCTTCCTTCCTACCTTACATTTCTTCTAGCCTTGCTTGCTTGCTTTCTATCCTTCATACATTTCTCCCTATTCTCCTTCCTTCCCTACTTCCTTACCCCTTTCTTTTCTTTCTTCCTTCATGCCTTCCTTCCTTTGTGTCTTTCCTTACTACCTAACTTTCTTCCAGCCTGTCTTACTTTCATTGCTTCCTTCCCTTCTTCCTTCCTACCTACCTTCCTTCCTGTCTTTCAATACTACTTATTTTTTTCCAGCCTGTCTTACTATAGACCTACCTTCCTTCCTTCCTTCCTACCTCCTTTCTTCTAGTCTTAGTTGGTTGCTTTCTTTTCTTCCTACCTTTCTTACAGCCTTTCTTACTCTCCTTTCTTCCTTCCTACCATTTGTATACCCTTCTTTCCTTGCTTTCTTTCCTTCCTACCTTTCCTTTGGGCTTCCATCTTTTCTTTGCTGCCTTTCATTTTTCCTTCTTTCCTTTCTTTGCTACTTATCTTTCTTACGGCATTTGTTCCTTTCTTTGCTACTTACATTTTCCAGCCTTCCTTCCTTTCTTCCAACTATTTTTTTCCAGCCATCCTTCCTTTCTTCCTACAGACCTTCCTTACTTCTGGTGAGGGTGATAGTTAGGACACACTTAAATTATAATATTTCATCTTTAAAGTTCAGTCACAGTTGGACCCAATGGTATTGGAGCAATACAACATACTCATACTGTTTTCAGCTCATCATACTAAAGGTGGGAGACCTTTTGAGAGCATTGATGAAAAATTCAGCCAGCATTTATATTTGGTTTTAAAAGCTACAACTCTGGTTATCTGGTCTTTATTTATCATTTTCTAAGCAATGAAGGAATCTTTAGCTGCAGTTGTATAAAAAAAATCCGCAAAATCACCCAACCCTAAAACCCTAACCCTAAATCAAACAACACAATGTGAGTGCATTTAAAGCAGGATTAGGATGATGAATTAGGAAAGAGTGCAGTGACTGGGAACACTATAATACAAGCTCATTGTGAAAAGCAAAAAAACGAAAAACCTCATGTTTGGGTTGCTTTGTCATTCAAGATGATATTGCTACCTGATATGAGCGACTCATTCTTCTGATTAATTACATGTTATTTGGGAGGTGATGTAATTCATTCTCAGTAGGGTAAAAAAAAATAAGAAAATTAGGATTTGCCACCCAAGCAACCAAAGCAGTAATAACACTGGCTGCACAATTGTAAATATCTGAAAATTAATGACCTTCATTTTGTTCTGTGTTTTTCAGGTCAGTTATTACAGATGAATACACTCAATGTTAATTAAGTCTCGCAAAGAGAAAAAGGATAGAGAGAGAGAGAGAGAGAGAGAGAGAGAGAGAGAGTTGACAAAACATATTTTTATATACATACAATATATATATTACAAACATATTATTTTGTATAGGGGGGCATGCTGGAAATTAAGAATATATTTATATAACTATATATTTGGATTTACCACTCTATATTCAGGATTGACATGGATGGCTGTATATTGAAATGTCAAATCTTTTTTCCAAACAGAAGACATTAGGGGTTGTCAAGTTCTACACATTTTCAAGCACTACAGATTATTTTCACACACACACACACACACACACACACACACACACACACACAAACACAAACACACACACACATATAACTGTATAGTACATTCTGAAATAGATAAGATACTGTAGACATGTGATAGTTGCTTATATAGTTATAGGCACATCACAGTTATAGTTATAGTCACATCCCATTAAATATAGACTCATTACAGTTTCCTACAGTATCACCTGCTTTGGAAATAACCACTAAACAGGTGTTGTTAGGTGTTATAAATATAATTATTAATATAATCATATAATTCAGTCCACTACTGTCAACCACAGTGCCTACATTCAAGTTCTCTGGTGACCCGCTGTACGTTTTTGAAAAACAAACAATGGAATTCTCCACCAAAGTATCTCTGTGTATAAGAGAGGGACTGTTTTGAGGGGCGGGATGGGGGGGGGGGGGGGGGGGGGGGGGTCAAGAGGCTTTTGCCATCAATGGGAAAGTACTGATTAATTTTGAAGAATTTCTGTGAGAAAAAACGCCCCGCACACAGTTCACTAATTACAGCCCTGCACAACGCACAACAAAGAACCATCTCATATCGCAAGACAATGAGGAGCCCAGAGAGAGGGAGGGAGAGTGAGATAGAGTGAGAGTGACAAAGAAAAAGAGAGGGACAGAGAGAGAGAGAAACTAATGAGATGAATCACCTGTCAGCAGAGAGGATTTGGGCCCCTGTTGGCCCCCAGGAGCAAGGACATGCATGAGGGCCCAAAGTCGCTCCCCACCAGACATTCACCTTCCCCCTCTCATGACAGACAGAAAGTGGGTCCAGACAACTCTCCAGCTCTGTCATGCACTAGTCCATGTAGCAATGCTTGCGAAAACCCCTCTAAGATTTTGAATGTGTAGATTTTTATTTTTTTCAAGTAGTAACCTGGGCTGAATTTACTATCTGTGTTAGAATAGAGGAGGATAGATGAACGCATATATGAGAGTAAAAAAAAACTGTACATGTTTTTCTGCCTGAAAAAAAAAAATGACATATGAAACCAAAATTGACCCTCTCTAATTAATCCATGTGCTATTAATACAATTCACTGGTGAATGTTTTTCCAAAGAAAAAAATGTTTGTCAGCCTAATCATAAAAAAACAAAATAAAAAAAAAACAACAACAGCAAAAGTTCAGACAGACCTCATGACCCCTTTTACATGCACTTAAGCAAAAGCCATTTTTCTTACACCACCTAAGGGGTTAATGATTTTGCACATATGATCAAACCGGTGTGATTACACTTGGCTGGGCTCAGATGCGTACAATCAAACCAGTGCAATCTGTATTCGAGGGACTGAAGCGATTGTCATTATGAACCGGCTGCTAAAATAGTCTTTTCAACATCCCAATATCTTTATATTTTATGTAAATGTGGTGATGGGGCCGTGGCCGAGCAACGTCTGTAGATAGTGAGCAGTGATGGACAGTTGCTTTGCTACAAATAAAGCTATTCGCTGAACTACATTTCTGAGTAGTGAGACGGTAGCTTTGCTAGTTTTTAAATCAAGTATCAAAGCTATATTCTTGACAAAAGCTACACCGCTACATCATGCCTTGTACCCGTTGTTTACTAATGCCAGTTTTAAATCAGAACTAAAGATGTCCAATCACAAATGAATTCTCATTTGAGTCAGTTCTTTACAATGAATAGGAAAGTGGTCTGAATCATTCGCGATTAAATCTGAATGACTCTCGGAGTCTTCAGCACTGCTGAATCATTTGTCAACAAGCTCATGGAATATGTCACAGCAAATAAAGAAAATACTGGTTGCAGTGGATCTTCAATCAATCAATGGAAACCAAACAGGCAAATATTGTTTGCCAGTGATGAAGAAACTCTTTATTAAGTTACTTACGTGTAAATATATTTTCCAACTAAAAGGGTATCAAAACGTCTCGGTTACGTATGTAACCTCCGTTCCCTGATGGAGGGAACGAGACGTCGTGTCGAAGAAGCGACACTAGGGGTCTCTCTTGAGCGCCGAAAGATACCTCTGATCTATGAAAAAAGGCCAATGAGAGTTGGCGAACAGTATTTGCATACTCCGCCTCCGGATACGGATATAAAGGCGAGAGAAATACGCTCGTTCATTCAGGATTTTTCTGAGGAGCCGGGAGTGTTCCGGGCATCTCAGCGGCTCGGCTCAGCGACGTGGCCGGGAAGACACGACGTCTCGTTCCCTCCATCAGGGAACGGAGGTTACATACGTAACCGAGACGTTCCCCGTCTGTCGCTCACTTCGACGTCGTGTCGAAGAAGCGACACTAGGGGTCCACTTCAAAACTCGCCATGCGCTGAGCCGTGTACGTGTACTGCTAACACAGAAGCGGGCAGGTATTTTGCACGTGCACAAGCGACCAACTGTGTTCAGGCTGCACGTACTCTTCCCCAATGCCCCGAAAAAGCGTCAGCACCCTTTTGGTTACCCTAGGGGGGAACAAGGTGACGCTCCCAACTAGGGAACGGGCCAAGCCTGGCTGGGCCTCTTTTCTCTCTATGTTTTCTCGGCATAGAGCAAGAGCAGCCGGGGCCCTTACCGCATCGAGGGAAGGGGGTCTTATTCCGAAGTCCTATTCTTTTAGGGGGAAAAGACCCTGCGGAGGCCACACCCGCCCAGCAGGGAAGGTATAGGTGGCAAAATACACCACATGGCCACTTTGGGCATGTGGGAGGAAATGGCGCGGTGGTAGATCCAGCCTCGAGGAGGGGGGAGTTGCTACAACACGGCGACCGGAAGGCAGCGAAGGGCTGCCTAAGGGAGACGCGGGTCAGCTCGTAAGGTGACCGTACCGCGGAAATACACACAGGAGGAGTCCCGTAGGAGGCCTGATCTGTGGAGCACTTATTCCAGTAGGGGTAGCCGGAGGTACCCGTAGTGGACTGGACCAGCACGTTCCTCCGATGAACTGCTGAGGGTCCGAAGTGCTAGGGAGGAATCAACCAGGGACTTGGGTCCTCTGGGACAAAAAGCGCACTGTTTTGCCTCGGTAGAGGGAAACGGCGCTGGAACAAGCGGATCACCCGGTCAGATCGTCGACGTGTACCAAGTTCTACGGGCTCGGACCTGAGAGAACACGGGACGAAACTGACTCAACCCTGAGATTGTAGAATCTCGTGAAGGTGTTAGGTGCTGCCCAGCCCGCAGCTCTGCAAATGTCTGCTAGGGAGGTGCCCCTTGCCAGTGCCCATGAGGATGCCACGCTCCTAGTGGAGTGGGCCCGCACCAGTAAGGGGGGCGGCACGGCCTGGGTGTGGTAGGCCAACTGAATGGCCTCCACCACCCAGTGAGACAACCTCTGTTTGGAGACAACGTTCCCTTTCTGCTGTCCTCCAAAGCAGACAAAGAGCTGCTCAGAGCGCCTGAAGCTCTGGGTGCGTTCCAGGTAGGCACGCAAAGCACGTACTGGACACAATAGTGAGAGGGCTGGGTCTGCCTCCTCCCGGGGCAGCGCTTGTAGGTTCACTACCTGATCTCTAAAGGGCGTGGTAGGAACCTTGGGCACATAGCCCGGTCGAGGTCTTAGGATCACATGAGTGTCTGCCGGACCGAACTCCAGGCAAGTGTCGTTAGTAGAGAACGCTTGCAGGTCCCCGACCCTCTTGATGGAGGCGAGCGCGATCAGCAGGGCCGTCTTTAGAGAGAGAGCCCTGAGTCCGGCTGATTCTAGCGGCTCGAAAGGGGATCTCTGAAGACCGGCGAGGACCACCGAGAGATCCCAGGAGGGGAACAGGTTTGGCCGGGAGGGATTTAACCTCCGGGCACCTCTTAGGAACCTGACGATTAAGTCGTGCTTGCCCAGAGACTTGCCGTCTACTGGGTCATGGTGAGCTGCGATAGCAGCAACATACACCTTTAAGGTGGACGGGGACAGCCTCCCCTCCAACCTCTCCTGTAGAAACAGGAGCACTGACCTAACTGCGCACCTCTGTGGGTCTTCTGCCCGAGAAGAACACCAATTGACGAACAGACGCCACTTTAGGGCGTAGAGTTGCCTGGTAGAAGGGGCTCTGGCTTGGTTGATCGTGGCTACGACCGTGGGTGGTAGGCCAGCTAGATCTTCCACGTCCCGTCCAGGGACCAGACATGGAGATTCCAGAGGTCTGGGTGCGGATGCCAGAGCGTGCCCCGTCCCTGAGAAAGAAGGTCCTTCCTCAGAGGAATTCGCCAGGGAGGGGCTGTCGCGAGGAGTACGAGGTCCGAGAACCAGGCCCGGGTGGGCCAGTAGGGAGCCACGAGAGTGACTCGCTCCTCGTCCTCCCTGACCTTGCACAGCACCTGTGCAAGAAGGCTCACTGGGGGGAATGCGTACTTGCGCAGCCCCACCGGCCAGCTGTGTGCCAGTGCATCTGCCCCAAGGGGAGCCTCTGAACGGGCGTACCAGAGCGGGCAGTGGGAGGTCTCTCGGGAGGCAAACAGGTCTACCTGGGCCTTGCCGAACCGTTCCCAAATCAGCTGAACCGAGTGGGGGTGAAGCCTCCACTCTCCGCCAGGCAAGCGTTGTCGTGACAGCGCGTCCGCTACCACATTGAGGTTGCCGGGGATGTGAGTGGCACGCAGCGACTTGAGTCGGTGCTGGCTCCAAAGGAGGAGACGACGGGCGAGTTGTGACATGTGACGGGAGCGTACGCCGCCTTGGCGATTTATGTACGCGACCGCAGTGGTGCTGTCCGACCTGACTAGGACATGTTCGTCCCGGATTAACGGGAGAAACCTCCGCAGGGAAAAGAGGACGGTCAACAACTCGAGGCAGTTGATGTGCCAACGCAGCTGGGCCCCTTTCCAACGGCCTGAGGCTGCGTGCCCGTTGCAAACGGCGCCCCAACCCAATCTGGAGGCGTCGGTTGTGACCAAGACGCGTCTGGACACCTGCTGTAGGGGTACTCCAGCCTGTAAGAAACAGAGGTCTGTCCAGGGGTTGAATGTTTGTCGGCAGGCAGGGTGATTGTTACCCGGTGCGTGCCGCGGCACCATGCTCGTCTCGGGACTCGGGTCCGAAGCCAGTGTTGGAGCGGTCTCATATGCATCAAGCCCAGCGGCGCGACCGCCGCGGCGGATGCCATATGTCCCAGGAGCCTCTGGAAAAGTTTTAAGGGGACCGCTGTGCCCGGCCTGAGGGCGGCGAGGCAGTTCAACACTGACTGAGCACGCTCCTTTGTGAGACGTGCGGACATTGAGACCGAGTCTAACTCCATCCCGAGAAAAGAGACGCTCTGAACTGGAGTGAGCTTGCTCTTTTCCCAGTTGACCTGAAGCCCCAGACGGCTGAGGTGCCTGAGCACCTGGTCTCTGTGAGCGCATAGTAACTCTCGCGAGTGGGCTAGGATGAGCCAGTCGTCGAGGTAGTTGAGTATGCGGATGCCGGCTTCTCGGAGCGGGGCAAGAGCTGCCTCTACGACTTTCGTGAAGACGCGAGGGGACAGAGACAGGCCGAAGGGGAGGACTTTGTACTGATACGCCTGGCCCTCGAACGCAAACCGCAGGTAGGGGCGGTGTCGGGGCAGGATAGAGACGTGGAAGTACGCGTCCTTCAGGTCTACCGCTGCGAACCAATCTAGATGCCGGACGCAGGTTAAAATATGCTTCTGCGTGAGCATTTTGAACGGGAGTTTGTGCAACGCTCGGTTGAGAACTCGCAGGTCCAAGATTGGTCGTAAGCCGCCGCTTTTCTTGGGTACGATGAAGTAGGGGCTGTAGAAACCCTTCTTCATCTCGGTTGGAGGGACAGGCTCTATCGCGTCTTTGGCCAGAAGAGTCGCGATTTCCGCGCGCAGAGAGTGGGCGTGTTCGCCGTGTACTGCAGAGAAGCGGACGCCCATGAAGGGGGGCGGGGGCCTGGCAAACTGAATTGCGTAACCGAGTCGGATGGTCCGTGCCAGCCAGCGAGACGGGTTGGGAAGTGAAAGCCACGCGTCCAACCACTGCGCTAGGGGCACTAAAGGGACGATTAATTTTGACGTACCCGGCGGGGCTTAGCAGCGGGGCGGAGCAGGTAGGGCAGCGTTGGGCGGCGACGGGGCGACCCGCGGCTGAGGTGCTGAGAAAAGACTCAAAGCACTTACCTTGCTCCGCACACCCGGCAGGGGGCGGGTTAGCGACTGAGGAGGAGGTCCTGGGTAGGCGTCCTCTAGACTCGTCGGGACCGGCCGGCCGGGGGACAGTTGTGGGGCTGAAGACGGGTGGTCCGTGTCCAGGAGGCCAGGACTGTCGGGATCTAAGGGCAAAGTGCCGTGAGAACGGCATTTGTGGGCCAGGTGACCCAGAGACACAGGAAATAGCTCTTTTACTGAGAATGTGGGTACCGCAACCCCATCTAAGGGGGGGCGGCAAATTAAATTGTTTAGAAACAAAAGATTCTCCTCCCGGCCCTCCACCGGGGGACGGAGTGGTCTTACCACCTCCGGAGCTAACGTCTGCGTCGCTGGGTCGTCCGTCTCAGGACCGCCTGGGAGCCTTCCGGGTCCTCGAGGGAGACGGGGGGCGTCTGCTTCTTGCGGTGTGCTCGACGCAGGGGCTGAGAGCTGGGCCCGGGTTGAGGCGGAGCAGATTTCTTAGCCGCAGGAGGACGCCCTCGGCGAGCAGACGGGGCAGTGGCCCTGGCGGCAGGTTTGCGGCGAGGCAGGATGTGTGAGATGGCCTCCGTCTGTCTTTTCACCGCGGAGAACTGCTGGGCAAAGTCCTCGACGGTGTCGCCGAAGAGGCCAAGCTGGGAGACAGGGGCGTCGAGGAAGCGAACTTTGTCGGCCTCACGCATCTCGACCAGGTTGAGCCACAGATGACGTTCCTGGACCACTAGGGTGGCCATCGCCTGCCCGAGTGCCTGCGCGGTGACCTTCGTGGCCCTGAGGGCGAGGTCGGTCGCTGAGCGCAGTTCCTGCAACACGTCGGGATCAGGGCTACCCTCGTGCAGATCTCTGAGCGCCTTGGCCTGGTGGACTTGCAGGAGAGCCATGGCGTGCAGGGCGGAGGCGGCCTGTCCCGCGGCGCTGTAGGCTTTGTTGTTGAGGGAGGATGAAGTCCTACAGGCCTTGGAAGGGGGTACAGGGCGCCCGCGCCAGGTGGTAGGGTCACCGGGACAAAGATGGAGCGCAACTGCCCTATCCACTTGGGGAATCGCCGTGTACCCGTGGGCCTCTCCGCCGTCGAGGGTAGCGAGAGCGGACGAGCAGGGCTTTTGACGGACGGAGAGCGGGGCTCTCCATGACGACGTCAGCTCGTCATGCACTTCCGGGAAAAACGGGACCGGGGGGGGGCGTGGCTGTGAGCGGCGCCCAGACCCCAGGAACCAGTCATCCAACCGTGACGGGTGTGGGGAGGGTGGAGGTTTCCAGTCCAACCCCACCCCGACGGCGGCCCGGGCAAGCATGTCGGACATCTGCGCATCCGCCTCAACCTGGGCCTGCTTGCCCGAAGGCGGCAGTCCAGGGGAGGAGTCAGCGTCAGACGCCGCGCTCTCCGATGGAGCGGCGAGCTCATCGGCTTCAGGCTCAAGAGGATAGGCAGACCGGCCCGGAGGCAAGTCGCCGTTACCTCGAGACTGGACGGAGGTAAACGAGCGTGCCGGGGGGCGGGTGGTCCGAGGGGACGTGCCCGGCGGAAGCGCACCCGCTGCCCTCCCCAAATCGCCTCCAGCGCCAACCGCATCGTCCTCAATCCCGTGGGAAGAAGGAGCGATACGGGGGGCGGCTGGAGTGGCGTGCTTTCTATTGAAAGCAAGCCGCGACCGCAACGTTACCATGGTCATGTTCTCGCAGTGAGAACATGAGCCATCCACAAACGCAGCCTCGGTGTGATCGGCGCCCAGACACACGAGACAGCGCCTGTGGCCGTCAGAAGCGGAGAGCACTCTACCGCATCCAGGAACTACACAGGGGTTGAATGGCATCTTTAAAAAGACGCGCCCTGAAAAGGGCGTTCAACACCGCTATGTATTGCTCTTTTAGAGAAATAAACTCTTTATGAGAAATATAACTCTTTATATTGAGAAACTCTTTCAAACTCTGCACTGTCGAAGCGCCCAGGGGCAAACTGCACGCCGGCAGAGAAGAGAAAAACAGCCGCTGTAGTGCGCCGTAAATCCAACAGCAGCAGAGCGTCAGAGGATCAGAAGCAGGATCAGCAGTGTAATACACAGCAGTCAGCATAAACACGACCTTCGGCTCCGAAGAAAATTACTGAATGAACGAGCGTATTTCTCTCGCCTTTATATCCGTATCCGGAGGCGGAGTATGCAAATACTGTTCGCCAACTCTCATTGGCCTTTTTTCATAGATCAGAGGTATCTTTCGGCGCTCAAGAGAGACCCCTAGTGTCGCTTCTTCGACACGACGTCGATGTGAGCGACAGACGGGGAACACTTATTAGCCTACATGAAAACACAAAAAAAAGTACAATGACAGTTTTTTGGACATGTACCATTACCTGAGAGCACCGCATTAATACAATGGTATATGGATGTGGTAATATTGTGAAGGGCCTTGGTATTTTTTTTTAATTACCTTGAAGCACCATGTAACAACAATAGTATATGAATACGGTAATCATATATCAAATTACAATGGTAGTAACATGGTATAATTTGAAGTATTTTGAAGCACCATGCAACTACAGAATGTTAATAAATGAATGTTGTAAATTGTTGTGTTTCAAAGTACCATGATATTACCATCAGAATTCACATTGTTATTGCCCAAATGTTCTCTCTCTCACACACACACACACACACACACACACAGGAATGTGGCCTCTTCTCAAAAACTTGCAGTACATACAGAAATACAAGAGCTAGACACAGAATTACAGGAAAGTTTAATAGTATACTGTATGTACGCAGAGTTTTTATACAGAAATGTGCAAATTAAATTACGTTTAAATGGGTATAGTGTAACATTGCTGAACGAAGAAAAGATGACATGAAGAACCCAAGTGCAATTTTATTTACAAACGTGATATCTAAACACCCTGACTACAAACGTGAACAAAAGACTTGATTAGACATAAAACTAGACTTGACATAAAACTAGACTTGGCTTGACTTTACTTGACTAGACTAGAAAACCAAAACCATGAAACGACATTACATCAACAATACTGGCTGAGGACCAAGATGGAGTAGGGGCAGGCCTGGACTGTGGAGCAAAGGCTTGCTTAAGACATGGCATGGAGCAGACTGAGGTTCGGCTATGACATGGCAAGGAGAAGTCTGGGGCTTGGCTGTGACATGGCATTGAGCAGACTGAAGTTCGGCTGTGACATGGCATGGAGAAGTCTGGGGCTTGGCTGTGACATGGCATGGAGCAGGCTGAGGTTCGGCTGTGACATGGCATGGAGAAATCTGGGGCTCGGCTGTGACATGGCATGGAGCAGACTGAGGCATGGCTGTGACATGGCATGGAGCAGGCTGAGCTGTGGCTGTGACATGGCATGGAGCGACGGCGGCCTTGTCGTGGAACACTGGTCTGGCGGCGGCCATGATGTGGAACTCTGACTCTGACCCTCCCCCACAGTGAATGTGGAACCAATGATCTGTAGGGCGAGGTCGATATATTAACAAGTTATATATATATATATATATATATATATATATATATATATATATAAGTTATCAAGACCACCAATGAAAATACAAGACTGAAAACAATATAACAAGACAATGAAACATGAACTAATGATGTAACAGAACTGATAACAAGTTAACAAGACAATAAATCAATGAAAAAAAACACATGAACATGGAGGGAAAACAGAACATCACATTACTAGGGAAACAGGTACTAAACTTTTCATAATAAAAGACATGAAAGACAGGAACCAACAGAATAAACATGACATATGGGTTTGTAGATGTAGTAATGTAAATAAAAATATAAAAAATTACATGTAAAAAATTTTCATATTGAACACAGGTTTATATAGGTAGCATGCAAAAATATGAATGTACATGTTTGGATTTTTACGTGCACATAGGTATTGCACCGACTGTATACTTGTATACTGTATTACACTAAACTGTAATATACTGTACCATGGCTTTGATAAATGCCACGTGAATAAGTTTTTTAGGTGCTTGTTTATGACAGTATGCTCTGTGCATCTGCAATTGAAAAAAATCACATAGATTAAATGTAGTAAGCTACATTTCACATGTAGCTTGTAGTCTAACTTGCTACTTTTTCTGAAGTGTAGCTTTTATCTTAGCTTAAAACATTTTTCTGTTGAGTTGATGGTAGCTTAGCTAGCTAAATTATTTGAGTAGCTTGCCCAACACTGAGAGGGAGGCTGGGAGAGGAATGGTAAGGATTGACACCTGTGAGAAATTATCTCTAACAATTAATTAATTATCTCTAGTGTTACAGTGAGAGCTGGAAAGGGATAAGAGGGCAGTCCAGACCAGCAGAGGAGAGAGAGAGAGAGAGAGAGAGACAGAGACCAACTAACTTGAATGTGTATGCCCTGCTGAAAAGAAAACAATGCGTGTTATACTGAAAAGTAGTGTAAATTAAGAAACTTACGTGGATTGTTTATCCTGCTCCCGCTTCCTCCTTCCTACCTGAACAAGTGACTTATCACAGTGGTTCCGAAACCCGGGAATTAGGAGAAAGAAAATGCCATCATGTAGTCCTCGCCGTTGGCCGAAGTATTCAAAGCCCTCGCAAGCATCCACCAAGCCCAACATCAGTCTCTGCTTGGGCTGCATCTGGAAAAGGATCAGCGGTTCCAGGCACTCTTCTAGGCTCAAGCAGAGGACTGGCAGGTGCTACGGAGCTTGTTACTCCAGGAGGTGTCTTCCGTCACGCCCCCGGACACACCGCACATCACACTGACGAAGACGGGATCTCAAGATGACCCGGAGGCATTCCTTGAGCTCTTTGAGTGGACAGTGGGAGCATGGAACTGGCCCAGCGCTCAGTGGGTGGCACGCCTCATGCAGCTGTTGTCAAGCCTTACCCGTGGCCCACCAACTACCTGTGTCCAGCCTCCTGGTGTATGAAGATCTGAAGAAAGCCATCCTGCAACAGGTTGGTCAAAGCTCAGAGCAACAATGCCAACACTTCCGTTCGCTGACAGTCAGCAAGCTTGGCCGCCCGTTCACATTCGCTCAACAGCTACATGACACCTGCTGAAGGTGGCTGTGGCTGAAGATCGTGAAGCCAAGGAGATACTCGATCTAGTGGTATTGGAGCAGTTCATTGTCCAGTTACGAAAAAGGACAGTGGAGTGGGTCCAGTGCCATCGACCAGCATCGCTGGATTGGGCGGTCCAACCTGCTGAGGACCATATGGCTGCGTATTCGGGGACCGGCAAACCCCCTTCTTCTCTCTCTCTCTCTCTCTCTCTCTCTCTCTCTCTCTCTCTCTCTCTCTCTCTCTCTCTCTCCCTCCTTGTCTCTCTCCTGACCCCAATCCTGTGGGCCATTCAAACCGCCGGTCTTCAAATCAAATCCCTTTATTGTCACTCAACCATATACACAAGTGCAACAGTGGGGGAAAGTCTGGGGTGCAGTTCCAAGCAACAAAGCAGTATGACAATTACAATAAACATCTGATTTACACATAACACAATTTACACATCTTGTTACACAACACATACAGTATACACAAAATAAGAAGACTGTATACAATAAAAATACACTGTACTCCCTTCCCCCATGTAATCAGTGGAAATAAAGTGTTGTGTTGACATTCAGCTGTTGGTTGATAGTCAGTTGCCAGTGTGTTATTAAGAGAAGTATAAAATGTGAGTCCAGTCTGAGGATAATAAAGTATGGTGCTGATATATGTATCGTGAGCGAACAAGAAAAAATTGCTTGGGGGAAGTAGCTGTCATGAATTCGGCAGGTGTGGGTCCTGATGCTGCGATACTGCCTGCCTGATGATAGCAGTGAGAGTAGCCCATGGCTCGGGTGGCTGGAGTCTCTGATGATCCTCTTTTTTTCACACACTGCCTGGTATAGATGTCCTGTAGAGAAGCTCACCTCAGATGATGTCTCTGGCAGTTCGCACCACCCTTTTCAGGGCTTTGCGTTTGAGGGTGGGTGCTGTTGCTATACTAGGTAGTGATGCAGCCAGTCAGGATCATCTCTACTGGGCTGGTGTAGGAACGTGTGAGGATGTGGTGGTTCATTCCAAACTTCCTCAGCCATCTCAGGAAGAAGAGGCACTGGTGAACCTTCTTCACAATGGCCTCAGTGTGGATGGACCATGTGAGTTCCTCATTCATGTGCACACCGAGGAACTTGAAGCTGCTGACTCTCTTCAGCTGTGCTCCATTGATGGTGATGGGGCTGTGTCTTTTCTTCTGAAGTCCACCACAAGCTCATTGGTCTTACTGTCATTGAGGGAAAGGTTGTGCTTTTGACACCAGCATGTCAGAGTGTGCACCTCCTCTCTGAAGGCTATTTCATCATTGTCAGTTATCAGACCAACCACAGTTGTATAATCAGCAAACTTAATGATGGCATTGGAGCTATGTTGCCACACAGTCATATGTGTACAGGGAATACAGGAGTGGGTTGAGAACACGCCCTGCAGGGCTCCAGTTAGGTTAGCGATGATGAGATGTTGCTGCCCATTATAACCACCTGGCATTTGCTTGACAGGAAGTCTAGGATCCAGCTGCACAGCAAGCTTTTTAAGCCCAGGGCCCAGAGTTTCACATCAAGTGGAGGGCACTGTGGTGTTGAATGCTGAGATGTAGTTTACAAACAGCATTCTAACATATGTGTTCCATTCTCACATATGTGGGAGAGAGCAGTGTGTAGTGCAGTGAGGCAGGCAGCACAGAGCAGATGTAATCTCAGATTAGTCTCTCAAAGCATTTTCTGATGATGGGGGTCAGAGCATGATGGGGGTTCCTTCCATTAATCGAGGTCCCCTTCAAAATAATTTGTATGGACCTTGTCAGGCCATTAGAGTGGACGGCATGCTGACATCATTTTGTATCGGTTCTCTGTATCTGGACTATGCAACGCGATATCTGGAAGCAGTGCCTCTGAGCAACATTTCCACGCAAATTGTTGGAGAGGCACTCTTCAGAATCATCTCCTGAGTGGGGATTCTGAAGGAAATCCTCACTGATAAGGGCACTACATTTATCTCACGTACACTACTTGAACTGTACAAATTATTGGGGATAAAATCGATTCGGATCAGTGTTTACCACACCCAAATGGATGGCTTGGTCAAACGATTTAATCAGACCCTAAAGAAAATGATTTATAAGTTTGTGCATGAAGACAATAGAAATTGTCTTGAGCCCCTATTATTTGCAGTACGAGAGGTCCCGCAAATATCCATGGGGTTCTACCCATTTGAATTATTGTACAGGCGTTGACCGCACACATGCGTGACATCCTATGGGAAAATTGGGAGGAGGGACCTTCAAACACCAAAAATTAAATTCAATATGTTCTTGACCTGAGAGTAAATCTCCAAACATTGGGGAAATTAACACAGGAGAATTTGCTCCACACTCAAGAACGTCAAAGCCGGCTGTATAATAGGGGTACTCAGCTTTGGGAGTTTACACCAGGAGATATAGTCCTTGTATTGCTCCCCATATTGAGCTCTAAATTACTCACCAAGTGGTAAGGACCCTTTGAGGTCACATGGCGAGTTGGGGAAATCAATTATGAGTTGAAGTGAATGGATAGAGGCAGAGCATGTCAGATTTACCACCTCAACGTCCTAAAACCATCGAGAGATGTGGTCCCAGAGTATTTGGTGATGGTTGTTCCAGAGAGGGAGGAGATCGGACCAGTGGTGACCGATCAAGTCACCCCGATCACTTGTGGAGACCACCTCTCACTATCCCAAATCACGGAGATTGCCAGGTTGTAAGGAGAATTCTCTGAAATGTTCTCGCCTCGTCCAGGTCATAAGAATCTCATTGAGCATCATATCAAGACGACACCAGGGGCAGTGGACAACGCCATCCCTACCTGAGCACAAAAAAGTGGTTCGGGAAGAATTAAAGGCCATGCTGGATATGGGGGTAATAGAAGAATCCCACAGTGACTACGCCAGCCCATGGGTTTTGGTTCCGAAGAGCGACTGTGTGGTCTGTTTCTGTGTGGATTATAGAAAAGTCAATGAAGTGTCTAAATTTGATGCATACCCGATGCCTCGGATTGATGAACTGCTCGATCAGTTAGGTGCGGCTCGCTTTTATTCAATGCTAGATTTAATGAAGGGATAATGGCAGATCCCCTTAACTCCTGTGTCCCATGAAAATATGGCATTTTCCACACTGTTTGGATTACACCAATTAATGTCACTTCCATTCGGTTTGTTCAGGGCCCCGGCTACTTTTTAGCAGCTCATGTACCGAATCCTCAGCCTGCATGCTGCATACAGGTGTGTGACAGATCAGGATACAGCACAAACTCGACCAAAAAATCACAGTTGAGTGAAATTTGTATGCGCAATTCTGATCTTGTGGGCTGTACAGCATTACTGTGATCCAGAGGCCTGAATTATCTCTTTAACATGCTGAAAGTGCACTTCACTATACCGGGCATCTCAATATTTGCCAGGTTATAACGCTCTTCTCCATCATTTAATAATTATTTGATTCATTACTGCTAATATGATTGAGAGAAAGAACAAATGGACAATTTTTGTGAATGAAGCGCAATCTATAGTGAGCCTAAATTACACAGTAAGGAGGTGTCTTTCTGCGAGTGGAATTTCAGCGCTGATTGTGTCTGCAGCATCTGAGAGTTATCCTGAGGTTGTTGAGAAGGGCGGGACTCATGGTAAACCCAAAGATGTGCACAATTGGGTGGGTGGATAAAAGTTTAAATCCAGTACCGTTGGAGCTGATTGTTTTGATGCAGCGATGCGGCCATGTTTTCTGATGTCAAACAAAGAATACTTAAACTAGTTAGTTCACTCAAGCCTTCTGCCATTCCATCCGTCACTCATTCTCACCACTTCCAGTGCAAAAAAGTGGAAGTGCAACATTTTTAAAACCTTCTGTGCTTGATGAACTCAGAATCCCATGCTGCATTAGATAAGTTAATGAAAACAAGCACAGCAACAACTCTGGAATATCTAGAGATAAATCGAAGCAACAGGGAATAAAAAATAGTGAAGTTGTCTGCAGATGTCATGTTTATTATTTATACAAGTATCATGGGGAATTTACATTTCAAATTCCAATCACTGCCCCCAGTGGCCGAAGCTGGAAGTGTTATTGAATGTATGGGCACATGTGAGCTCCAGTTTTTGTGTAAAATGTCCACAGAGTGGTGCCAAAAGCAAGTTGAAAAGTTGTAAATTATGTAATGCAATTAACAGGAATATATATTTTACTAACCATACACCCTAACCCAAATCCCAACCCTAAACTTAACCATCAGTGGAGTAAAAAAATTAATCTTAAAGGGAAAATGTGACCTCCAAATCACATATGATCATTGATTATGTTTATGTGATTACTTCATGGTTTCCGTGGGATCAGAACCTGTTTCTCTGAGGATGTTTGCGCAATGCACCATAAGTAGCGCCACAATGTGTATACACATTTTAAGTGAGGCAAAGATGTCTGATGGAAGATGGCACTTGTCAGTTACTCAGCAGAATGAGGTTGATATCAGGGTACTGGAACATTTGGTAGCAACATGACAAGCTCCCCTGTGATCATGTTGTAACTTGCTCCACCTCTGAAACAACTTTCCTTTTGCCTGATGCCTCCTAGGCTATTGGTTAATGAAAACCTTCCTTTATAATACACTACAAATTCACATTCACATCAACTTTTCACAATCCAATCAATTTCCTACATATAAAATTAATCAGAAATACATCACATTATGGAAGTAAAATTGGTTGCAAATACTCTTTAATGTTGACTCTTATTTTTGTATAACACAAAACTAGACAGGATTGAAGGCTGAAAAACATATATTTAGTTAAAGTTGGATGTTTTTCCATTTTCCCATATTATTTTTTTCTGACCTCTTCTCCACAGATCTATAATACCTCACTTTCATTAGGCATATATTGTATTCTTAGAATAGTTGTCTATAGGCACATATGCAATCCTATGAAAACAGTTCTCCACTGTATGTATGTGAACGGTCATAAACACAGGGAGGAAATCGTAAAACGCTCTCTGTATGTTTCATGGTTTGAGCAGGAACGCTACATTTGATCAGATTCACTGAGAATGAAGATGAAAATTGCGGTGTCACTGCGGTTTTAAAAAAAATTAAAAACAACACACAAAGAGCTGTGACAGTTAGGATTATATTAGTGGTCAACCTTTATTTTGGTTTCAGATGTTTTTCCCTCAGAGCCCGAAGGCAATGTTAAGTAATATTTAAGGAGACAAAGGTTGTTCTGTGTCGAGAATAGAGGGCCACCAACATTTCAGTTGACATGGCTCTTTATTAAGTGTGTGGTTGCTGAGGAGAGTAATCCGAGGAGCGTTTTCTCTGTGTTTCCATTCGCAAATTTTAACCCAACTGCACAATTCTGCGCAACAGTGACCGCCGTGCTGTGGCACCCACCTTATTTTCTGCTAGTCACTCTTGAAAGGAATCAAGTGCCGACTGGCACCCACCAGGCTTGGAAAACATTATCCTTATTTGTGGCTTTTACAGAAAGCTTACCCAAGAGTGCAATATTTTAAAAAGTAATAGAATGGTCAGCTAAAGAAGGCAAAGTGTTGTCTTTATACAGTCATGCACTGCTGATGTGTCCCATGATGGAGTCAGCTCCATCTGTGGTGAGTTCATAGAGCTGGTCTTGAAAGGAGTGGTCAAGAAGAGATTCTATGTTTTATTTCAACATTTTGGGTCAATTCCTGGGTGAAAGCATGTGGGATTCTCGAGATAAACACATCAGATCAGGAAACAATGCAAACTCGACCAAAAAAAAATCACAGTTCAGCAAAATTTGTACGCGCAATCATATTTAAAAATATTTAGTCAAAGACGGAGCACTTTTATTAAAATTAATGGGAGAAATTGACACTCTATATGGCAGATGTAGAAAAGGAAGTCCCGCCTTACAGGTAAATGAGCCAATGACCTTTACAGACATCAGTCAGTCAATTCGAGAACGTGCATGTACATTAGCTGGACAAGCCTTAAAAAAATGTAAACGGTGTTTTTAGAGTGATCTGAGCTAAAGAAGCACAATTTATGATACCATTGTTGTCAGATTTTACTGCTGTTTTGAAATATGTCCTTTGATCGTAATCTTGACCAACTGTTTTGGAGATTTCAGTACTTTCCCATTCAAGTAAATAGGAGCTGTACTTTTATGCATCTTGTTTTCATATAAAATAGCTTCCTGAAATACCACTTTTTGTGATGTTTTGTGCATTCGCCCCTCAGCTTTCTTTATTTTCGAATGTAAAGCTAGAAAATTACTCTTGTTTCATGGGCTTTGTTGGCAATATAATGTTTGGTCGTGAGTACAAGCGGCCGAAATGGGCTTCCTCAGAAGGGTGGCGAGCTTCTCCCTTAGAGATAAGGTGAGGAGCTCAGTCATCCGTGAGGAGCTCGGAGTAGAGCCACTGCTCCTTTGTGTTGAAAGGAGTCAGTTGAGGTGGTTTCGGCATCTGGCAAGGATGTCCCCTGGTTGCCTCCCTAGGGAGGTGTTTCAGGCACGTCCAGCTGGGAGGAGGCCTCGGGGAAGACCCATGACTAGGTGGAGAGGTTACATCTCCACACTGGCCTGGGAGCGCCTCGGGGTCCCCCAGTCAGAGCTCGTTAATGTGGCTCGGGATATGGAAGTTTGGGGCCCCCTGCTGGAGCTGCTGCCCCCCGCAACCCGACTTCGGATATGTGGTTGAAGATGGATGGATGGATGGATGGATAATGTCTGGTTTATTTGCTCTGGTCAGGAGAAGAAGGTCGACATGAGTCTGCAGTTGTATGTAAGTGTGTTTATTTCATTGTTTTAACATTGTTACAGAGTGGTATTCATTGCTAGATCGGTGCTGTTTGTTTATGTAGGGCCTTGCCCCACTCAAAATGGCAGCAGAGACAGCATGGCCCTTTGCTCTATGATCAAAGGGGAGACATTGAACTCGGTTTCCCAGAATGCTTCACAGCTGGATGGGAAGTCCCACCCATGGACTCAATCTCAAACTGGTCAATTGGTCAAAAGCAGCCTATGACCGATGATGTCATCTTCTTAACAAAACCAGCGGTGAGATTTGATTTCGCTCTCTCTGCCTACAGCTTCACCAGCCTGCGGTCTAAAGAGACTGTATCTACACATATTACTTCTGGACAAAGAGAGACCACGTTTTTCTTACCTCACCATTTGGCCACGGTAGAGAAAGATTAACTTAGCTTTGTTCCAGTCGTGTAGTATACTTATTACAAATGGTTCATTTCATTTTCACTGTGAGACAACAGTGAATTTATTTAGGAAATGGAAAAGGTGACCAGCTTCCCTTCTCAATCGTTTTCTATCAACTTTGAATACCTCCTTGCATTTCTCTCCATCACCGGACCCGAGAAATAATGCAGAGACGCGTCTTTTCGCTGACGAGCGTAAGACAAAGGACCAAATCCAGACAGTTTTCTCCTGAACGCTCAACGCAACAGGAATTCAAATGGACAACCCTGCTGAAATCACACAGGATTTCCCAAGTAAGGCTTGTTATCTGGGCAGATTTATTTTAGAAACTTTGACTTTTCTTATAAAACTAAATCAGATATATTTGATTGCTAAATGTTTGATGTTTTGTTACATTTGTCTGTTTAACTACGATCGCTGATTGCTGTGTTGATTTATGAGATCGTCATTTTTGGGCGAAATGTTATTTTATTGAGTGATCTGAACTAACGATTCAATCGCACTGTTACCAGCGTGTATCCTCTGTTAAATTGCATGAACCCCTGTTAGTTCGCTCTCTCTCACACTCACTGAAATTCACGGAGCGAGCAGCACCGCGGTTTATGTCCAAACCAGGCTGGTGTTTTTCAAATTCTCCCACCTGTTTCGTTCAGTTCCTTTGTGTGTCTGCTCATTACCACCCACACATGGTATAAGCTCTGTTGTTCTGGATCTGATCCAGCCATCTTTCTTTCCCTACACATTCAAATAATCGTTGGCTCCGCCCTTTACGATCTAATCCTCCATTTTGAAACTAGTTTCCATTTTGAAATCTTAATCTTGTTTAAATCTTAAACAATTAAATCTTGTTATATTATAATAAGTACTCCTAGTTGTTTGTTTGAATATTGTGTTGAAGCCAGCCTCTGCCACGTCAAGAACTCCCGTATTACTTCAGTATTGTTAAATTGTTGTTGTTAGAAGCCAACTGTAACCAGATTACTGTTGGATTTGAATGGTATTTTGATTATCAATCAAAATACTCAATCTTCAGGGTAGAATTTTATGAGACTTCATCAGTCACTTACTACAATTTTTCGCTTGTCAAAGAGTGGTGCCCCGCGGATAGAATTTAACAAATTAAATTATATAATTTAATTTAATGATTATTTAATAATTAATAAACATTAATTATTAGTTATATCTGATAGTAAAACTGATCTAAACAACCAGTGCACCCTACATTTACTGTCTCGAACTCTCGTTGCTTAAACGTGTGTTGTGGTGTGTATGTGCTATATTGCTTTGAATTGAGTATTCGCTACTAGATTTAGAGTTGGTTATCCAGTGTGTATAAAACTATCATTGTTTTAGTGTCTGTAAACAGTGCTTAACTTTTTTAAGAGTATTATTTATTGCTAAAGTGCAGCATAATTTATTTGCGGTGTACGGAAGTCACGTTTGTTCCAGCGCTTGTCACCTCATGCAACCCTTAGTTTCGGTTGACCACGCGACTAGCTTTATTGTGCTAAGTATTATTAAGGTGTATCCTGCTTTTTTCCACTAAATGGCTCATTAAAATTGTGTATATAGTTGACTGAATTATGACGCGGAAGCGGCAGTGGTTGCCCTTGTGTTAAGCCCTCCTTGTGTGAAGACTCTTCCTGTGTGAGTCCACCGACAAGGCGCCACTCACAATAGCACTTAAGTATCTTTTAATTTTATATCTTCACTTATTTTTCCTTCTGCATACTAACATGTCTACTTCACAAATAACACATGCCTTCAAGCACATCCCTGTTATCTGTTATAGACTATTTACATAATGCAAGACCAAATGCAACCCACGCAACCTACAGCCACTTTGCACTTCAGCACCTGCTCTGCTCTCGTTCTCAGTGGGACTCTGGAACTGCTAGTCTGCTGTGTACAAAGCTGACTTCACTCCAGCCTTTGTCACACAGTCCACCCTCAGCATCCTGGCACTCACAGAGACATGGATATGTCCAGAGGATACAGCAACACCAGCTGCTCTCTCCAACAACTTCTTCTCTCACACCCCTTGACATACCAGTAGGGGTGGTTGAACAGGTTTGCTCATTCATAACAACTGGACTTTTTCACTAAGACAAGTCCCAGGCCACTGAACTGAATACTCTTCAGGGCTCATTTGACTTGGAAAGACTACAAACCACAGCAACTCTCAAATCAGGCAACCAGCTGGACCTAATTTTTACATGTACGTGTACCAACTAAAATATTCTTGTTACACGTTTATATGTCTCTGATCACTACTTTGTTCAATTCAACATTACTCTCCCATCTACATTAAAACAGACTCCACCTTTGGTTTAATTTGGCCGTAACCTCCATTCTCTTTCACACTCTTGCCTTTCCACTGCTGTCTCTACCTATCTTCCCACAATAAATGTATTTTTCACACTTGATGTAAACACTGCCACAGACAAACTTAGCTTTAACAACCTGTCTAGACAACATCTGTCCTCTCACCTCTAGGCCAGCGCGTACTACACCACCCAGCCCCTGGCTGTCTGAAGTCCTTCACGAACATCGGGCTGACATCAGGGCAGCTGAGAGGAGATGGCGGAAATCTAAAGATCCAGCAGATCTAGGTAAATATCAGCTTCTGCTTGCAACTTTCTCAGATAATGTTAAATCTACAAAAACCTCCTCTTACCAGACCAAGATCAACAGCACCACAACACTAGCAGCTTGTTTAACTCTTGTATGGTGTTCGGGTCTGTTGGACCCGTTTTCATTTTTTATCAAAAGAAAAATGATACGATTAATTATTTTTTCAAACTCAGACCCATTGGCCTTGGCTCATTTTCTGTGAAGAATATATATCAGAACACATTTTCAATGAAAACACACTGTACACCCCCCTACACATTTACATTACACACAGGATGTTCGGGTCCACTGGACCCGAGGCTAATAAAAGTGTGGAAACTGTAGATCCTGTGTACCTTTACTTTGTCCTCCTCCTGTCAGTGTGTGTGTGTGTGTGTGTGTGTGTGTGTGTGTGTGTGTGTGTGTGAAGTGTGAGTTTTGTGTTTCTGCACCTGCCGTTCCCACACAAGGTCACAACATTGTTGCAAAATTCAAGCACGGCCACCGTCTGCTCTCACATTCCCGCACATTTTACCCTCTGTCTTGCGGGAACCAATCTTTCTTTTCTCATACTCTATCCCAGCTGCGAATTGGGCACGGGACACAATAAATAATAATAAATAATAAGCTTTGCCAGTGTGGTGAAAATTGTAGGTTCTGTGTACCTTCACTCTGTCCGGGCCTACTGTTATTGTGTGTGTGTGTGTGTGTGTGTGTGTGTGTGTGTGTGTGTGTTCTTTTATATGGTTTATGAGGACACAAGTGTGTATAATGGGTATTACAACATAAACATGGTTTATGAGGACATCTGTGTCCTCATAAAACAAACAGCTTAAAAAAACATACTACATGGTGTTTTTTGTAATTCAAAAAATGCCAACGCTTTCTGTGATTGGTAGGTTTAGGGTGGGGTTAGTGTAGGGGGTAGATTATACAGTTTGTACATTAGAAAAACCATTACGCATATGAAGAGTCACCATAAACCACATATCTATGTGTGTGTGTGTCGTGTGTGTGCGTGTGAGAGAGATTGTATGTAAGTGTGAGAGAGTGTGAGTGCAAGAGTTCCCGAACAAGGTTGAAACATTGTTGCAAAATTTAAGCACCAACACCATCTGCTCTCACATTCCCGCACATTTTACCCTCTGTCTTGTGGGGACCAATATTTATTTTCTCTAAATTGGGGGCGGGACACAATAAATATAGCTTTGCCAGTGTGGTTTCTTATCACAACTGATCAAGATGGCCAAAAGATTCGCTGTTCAGAGGGCCTTGCAATTGATTTTGGAAGAGACAGAAGATTTTGATGATGTACAAGAAGAGGTTTCAGAATGTGAAGATCACATTTCTGACAATTCAGAGTCTGACAGTGACTTTGAAGAAGAGGATGAGATTGAGCATCACCTAGTTCCAAAACGAAGACGAGCCACAGGACCAGCCTGTCAGCATCCAGCTCCAGGACCAGCCCGTCAGCATCCAGCTCCAGGACCAGCCTGTCAGCATCCAGCTCCAGGACCAGCCCGTCAGCAGCCAGCTCCAGGACCAGCCTGTCAGCAGCCAGCTCCAGGACCAGCCGTTCAGCAGCTCACAACTGATGAAATATGGATGTCAAAAAATGGGGAAATTGAATGGTCTTCTTGCCCAAGAAATGAGCCACACCGCATGGCTGCCAATGTGATAAGGATGCAACCAGGGCCAACACGGATGGCAGTTACTCATGTGCAGGACATCAAGTCTTCTTTTGAGCTTTTCATCCCAGATTCCATACAGAAAATCGTTCTGGATTGCACTAATTTAGAAGGAATGCGTGTTTTTGGAGAGAGGTGGAAGGAGATGGATCAAACCCATTTGCATGCCTACTTTGGGGTTCTTATCCTTGCTGGAGTTTTCAGGTCCAAAGGAGAATCCACAGAATCCCTGTTGGATGCAGAAACTGGCAGAGAACTTTTCCGTGCAACAATGTCTCTGGAAAAATTCCACATAATTTCCAGGATTATCCGCTTTGATAACCGAGATGACAGACCAGCTTGACGGCAGAGAGACAAGCTAGCTGCCATCAGGAAAGTGTGGGACAAGTGGGTGAACCGCCTCCCCCTGTTTTTCAACCCTGGGCCTAATGTCACCATTGATGAGCAGCTGATGCCATTTAGGGGCCGCTGCCCCTTTAGGCAGTATATACCATCTAAACCTGCCAAATATGGTATAAAGATCTGGGCTGCCTGTGATGCCACTTCCTCATATGCTTGGAACTTACAAGTCTACACAGGGAAACCTGATGGAGGAGCCCCTGAGAAAAATCAAGGAACGAGAGTTGTCCTGGACATGACTCGGGGACTCAGTGGACACAACATCACATGTGACAATTTTTTTACCTCACACAAGCTGGGACAGGAGCTCCTAAAGAGGAAGCTGACCATGCTGGGAACGATACGGAAAAACAAGACAGAGCTCCCACCCCAACTGCTGACTACAAAAAACAGACCTGTCAAGTCTTCCAAGTTTGTGTACACAGCTGTCACAACCCTGGTATCCTATGTGCCAAAGAAAGGGAAGAATGTGGTACTAATGAGTACACTGCACAGGGATGGAAGAATCTGTGGCCAGGAGCATCAAAAACCAGAGATCATCATGGATTATAATGCCACAAAAGGAGGGGTGGATAACATGGACAAGCTGGTGACTTCCTACAGCTGCAAAAGGAGGACCCTACGCTGGCCACTTGTTATATTCTTTGACATATTGGACATCTCAGCGTACAATGCCTTTGTCATCTGGATGGGACTGAACCCAGAGTGGAACAGAGGGAAGCTCCAGAGGAGACGCCTCTTTCTCGAGGAACTGGGAAAAGCACTGGTACAACCTCAAATCCAGAGAAGACAACATGTTCCAAGAACCCCAGTGTCTGAAGCCATCATGAGAAGGATTCAGGAGGAGAATGGTGGTGCCCCATCCACCCGACCTACAGAACTACCATTTGCAGAGCCTGAAGTAAGTGTGTTATGCTGTTGCAGTATAGTATCTCCTTGCGAGAGAGAGAGAGAGAGAGAGAGAGAGAGAGAGAGGTGTTAGTAAAATTCCTGATCTTTTCATTATTCTAGGTTGCGGCCAGCAGCAACAAAAAGAAGCGCTGCGAAGTGTGTGGACCCAAGATGGACAGAAAAACACAATATACATGCATCAAGTGCAAGAAGTACATATGTAACACACACACAGTAAAACTCTGCCCCTCATGTGTTGTATAGACTGGTATGTAAAGGCAATGTGTTCAATGGGGCCGATGTGTCATCTAGACTGACATGGCTACTGTATGTGTTCAGCTTGTGTTGTGTAAACTGACCTGAATGGGTTAAATTTCTAATGAAGTTCAAATAAATAAAAGTCAATAGTTATGAAAAACCTTGCTTCATTTGAAAATTTGTTGAATTTTTCCACTCATATCTTGATTATAATTGATTTTCTTTTTTTATGTCATTTTAGTAAAAAATAAACAAAAAAACGAGTAGCACTTTAATTCTTAAATGTGATCTAACAAAGGTAAAGAGAAAATATTAACCATATATGCTGTTTATATTGCTTGTAATTATGATGAAGTAAACATCTGTTGAGTATTTTAACATAAAATTGTTTGATTGTGTTGAATTAAAAACCCCAAAATGCAGCGGGTCCACCAGACCCACGAACACTGGCTGAACCCCCCCACCTGACACATCACTGACAACAGAAATCTTCGCAAAATCTTTTACTAATAAGGTTACAACCATAAGCAATACATTCTTAGTACCACACCCTGTCAAACACCTGTCTCCTGTATGCAACTTTTCTGTCTCTGTGTTCTCTCCTCTGACTGACACTGAGGTCTCTGAACTCCTCCTCTCCAATCACCCCACCACTTGTTCCCATTACCCCATTCTTTCTCACCTACACCAGGCCATCTCACCGTCCATCCTACCTGGACTCACACACATAATTAACATTTCTCTACTTACAGGCATTTTTCCCACTACATTTAAGCAGGCTCGAGTAACCCCGCTGCTGAAGAAACCCGCACTTAACGCCACACAAATAGAACACTACATACCAGTCTCTCTCATCCCATTCATGGCAAAAACACTTGAAAGGAAAAGAAAGAAACATCTCTCACAGAACTAGCTGCTGGATGACAATCAGTCAGGCTTCAAAAGTGGACACTCCACCGAGACTGCCCTGCTGTCATCAGATCCTACTCTCCATACTCTCTACTCTGGGAATCACAGGAAATGTGCTTGACTGGTTTAACTCCTATATCTCAGGTAGGTCCTTCAATGTAGCCTGGAGAGGTGAGGTATCCAAGCCTTATCAGTTACTTACTGGGGTACCTCAGAGATCAGTGCTTGGGCCACTTCAATTCTCTATATACACAACATCACTGGGACCTATAATTCAGTCACATGGTTTCTCTTACCACTGCTATGCTGATGACAAGCAACTCTACCTGTCTTTCCAGCCTAACGACACCACAGTGACTGCTCGAATCACTGCCTGCCTGGCAGAAATCTCGGCCTGTATGAAGGAACACCACCTGCAACTCAACCCAGCCATGACCGAACTCCTTGACTTTCCAGCCACCCTGCTGTTGAACACAACATCACCGTGCAGCTGGGTACAGCTACAGTATCGCCATCCAAAATGGTCAGAAATCTAGGGATAACCATCGATTACAAGCTGCATTTCACAAACCACATCTCAAAGACCACAAGATCATGTAGATGCTCTACAATATCAGGAAGATAAGACCCTTCCTCTCTGAACATGCCACACAACTGCTTGTTCAGCCACTTGTCATAACTAGACTAACTCTCTCATTGCAGGCCTCCCTGCATGTAAAATTAGACCTCTGCAAATGACCCACAATGCAGCAGCATGTCTGGTCTTTAATGAACCAAAGAGAGCACATGTTACACCACTCTTTGTCTCTCTCCACTGGCTGCCGGTTGAGTCACATTTCAAATTCAAGACTCTGATGCTGGCATACAAAAAATCACTGGGTCTGCTCCAGCATACCTAAAATAATTTCTGCAGAGCTACACATCCACCAGAAGCCTGCAGTTGGCTAAGGTCGCCTTGTTGTACCAACACAAAGAGGCACCAAAACACTTTCCCAGACTTTCAGTTTCATCACACCACATTGGTGGAATGACTCACTCCCTGTCTTCAAAAATCTTTTCCATGAGCAATTAACCAGTCACTAAAAAATTAAATAACATTTGTTGCACTTTAATCTGTTTTGAATACTATTCTGATGCTAGTGAAACTTTGTAGTATGGCACTTTTCTTACCACTGTATCCTTATGATGATTCGCTTATGTTTTCCTCTTTTGTAAGTCGCTTTGGATAAAAAGCATCTGCCAAATAAATGTAATGTATCAACTGGCCAGCCGGGGCCAATACCCTCGGACCTGCATCGATCTGCATTCCCACCCTCGGGCCAATAGCCCTGCAGCGTTACCCTATAACCCACCCTTAATATATTGCTCTGGAGCCGATGTCACACACCCTGCTCATTTCAAAAGCAAGAGGAAAGCTCAAGCTGAGGTATCATGCAATCTAGCTATCTAGAATATCGAGTTTATATCATTTGTAAACATTAGCTAGCTAGCAAGATAAGTTAGCCTTGACATCTCACCGACTTTAACTGCCATGGTGTCCCGAGTGGTCTCTACACTAATAGCGGGACGATGTCCCAGCACATTATCCATGATCTTGAACCATGGAAAGTTCTTTCTAATGACACTGCTTTATCTATTGTGGTTTAAACGGATTTGTACTGTGCAAGTTGTTCTTACATTTCCCCCAAAACTATACCATTGTGTGCTGGATACACAACCTGGCAAATTCGCCGGTTGGCCTTGTTTATCCCAAGGATAATCGCTGGGCCAAAGGCCATTGGCTGCACGATGAAGCCCTAAAGAGACAGTGGGAATGACACTGGCCATGGCATGCAGTAGAACATAATCATTTGACCTGATAGTGGAAAAATGACTACTGTGCATTCTGTTCATCTTTATGAATGTACAAATATATTTTTTTCCTAAATAAATGTACCAGTTTGTTGTGTATGGCACTGTCATGCTCTATAATGTTATTTGATAAGGTGCTACATATATACCATTGTTTTTGTTGTATTTTAAAATTATTTCTTATAGAAAATATAGACTCTGAAATGCTGCTTACAGAGGTATGCAATTTCAGGTGTGCTAATGTGAAATGCTATTGATCAACTGCAAGCCATGTAGAATGTACTTTATATTGCAAGTTGAGTACCTCCCTAACGAAGGTGTTCTAAATCAGTCACTTGAGGTTCCATGATGACAAGGACACTGCCTTGACCAGGTTTTCAAACAGAGATATTATGTCTGATTGTGTTTGTTTTATGAATTTATCTTTTCATTTGGGACTAAACACAGAAGGTGAGTAGTCCCTGTTGTATCCATTAGTATTATATTATCATTATTATTCTGCTTCTTCTTCTTCCTCCCAATGGGAGTCTATGGCAGCCAATATAACTGTTTGTAGGGAAAATATTAAATTTGGCACACTGATAAATGTGGTCATGAATAGACCACATAGCAAATTTGGGCCCTCTAGGTCAAACTCCATAGTGCCACCACCAGTCTTTTGCGTGTACCTTTTGAATCGTTGTCCTAGAAACACAATTTTTTTTTTTGTCTGGTTACTCTCCTCTTAATGATTCAAATGAACCCCATACATTATAACTCTGCCCATTACAGTAGCTGCCATCTTTGATATTGATGTTTACAGTTTATAAGTCCTTCAAAATTTCTCAGATTCGTCCAAACAAAATAATCTTCAGACTGAAGTTTTTTTTTTTTTTTTACTGATTATTGAACATTTTTGTTATTAATGCATTAATATATTATTTCATTAATGTCCTTGTGAACTGTCTTATAGAAGAAAATGTGCTAGTCATGTTAACAGTTCCTACTGAAACAGGAAGTTGTGGTGAGGCATATCAAAGAGCTTTTTTTTTTTTTAAATAGCCGATAGGCTTTAGTTTACATCCTGAGTGAGTCGAAAGCAATGAAGATACTTGACATTCTGTTGTGGAGGATCCAAACTCTGACAGTCTAAGAATATAATTACAGAAAGCCCCAAATCCAGTTTTGAATAAAATACAAGGGATTACAATATCACAATATATCAATGTTTTGAATCACAATCCACTTAATAAAAATAATATCAAATACCCTTGCTGTACAGAGTAATGACTGCCTCTGCTAATGTGAGGTAGCATCTCAGCATTTAACGTCCCCAAATTCATGTTAGAAATTATTCAAAATGAATAAACTCCAGCCACATAATTCGCAACCAAACAATTTGAAGAATTTTTTTCTATTTAAATTATCTCTAGATGAAAACGTACCTTCACCTTGTGTACTCTTACATGCATGCTTTATTATTTATTTAAGGGAGAGAATAATGTACTTCTAACAGCTGTAATAATGCATTAAACAAAAATGAGGTGATAAACAGTGCGTAACAAACATTAAACAACAAAACACACAATATAAACCCTAATCTCTTGAGTAATATTTATTATAACAGCCAGACCGTAAGTACTGTACAATGGTGGTTTGTGTGCATTATGGATTTGTTCACGGGACATGGACAATCCATGGACAATGTGGTCTAAAGCACATAACTGGTAATCTGGTAATCAGAAGGTTGCTGGTTCGACCCCCACAGCCACCACTATTGTGTCCTTGAGCAAGGCACTTAACTCCAGGTTGCTCTGGGGGGATTGTCCCTGTAATAAGGGCTCTGTAAGTTGCTTTGGACAAAAGCATCTGCCAAATGCATAAATGTAAATGTAAATGTTCTTATGCATAGCTCATTCACAGACACTTGATACAGTACTCATCTGTGACAGTTCCACTCAGGGGTGGACTGGTCATCGGTAGCGCCGAGAGTTTTCTTGGTGGGTCACTGGGTACTTAACCAGCCCATCCTACAGGCCACATAAGCAGCTTCACTGGGAAAAGTGAAAATTCAATAAACTCTGCAAGGAAAGCAAATACACTGGCTTGTACTTTGAAATTCCTGACACAACAACATTCACATACATGTGACACTGTATCTCGTATTGACCTCATTATTTGACCTACAAATCACAATAATGGTGACAACCAAAAACAACATATCAAGTATAAGATGAGGTCGGAATAATCACAAAATGACAAATAACTGCAAGATACAACAACTACAATAACAGCAGCATGAATAAAAGTGGCAAAGAATAAAACTATGAGCAGTCCTTGAAATTTTAATAATGTATTCATACCGTAAAAAATGACTGGGTGCAGAAGTGTGGCTTGCTGAATAATGCCTGATAAAAATGCATAATTAGACATGAATAGTATTACTTTGTGGCTATTTTAGTCTTTGAGACTTACTTTGTTTAAAGGAAAGCAGAAACAGTGCTTGTCAAAGCATTGGGATTTTCACGTTTTCTCAAGAATAATAATAATAATCTGGAGAAGGAATTTAAACACTGCAGATATAAAGATGCAACAAACTCTCATAGAGTGACAATATGAGCAAATAATCTGCAAAATATCTGCACTTCAAGAGGTATGTTTGTTTTATTTTTATTTTTTTATGTATTTATTTATATATGTACATATTCTGGCCAACTTTGTTTGAAATCCTGCGAGCTCAATCAGAGGACCGGCACGCGATCCGGACCCTCCTTGCCCAGGAGAGAGCCCTGGCCGCGACCTCCGACACCTGCTCCCAGATGCCCCCCCACCCTCCCAATGCTTCTGAAAATGGGGGCGGAAGATGATCCGGAAGCCTTTATTGATCTCTCCAAAAGGACGTCAGAGATCTGGGGCTGGCTGCGTGATCAATGGGCGGCGAAGCACAACTTGTGGCCCAACAGTTGCCGGCAGCTAATCTCTTAACCTATGCAGACCTAAAGAAAGCTATCCTGCAGCGGGTGGGACACAGTCAGGAGCAGTATCGCCAGCTGTTCCGGTCTTTGAAGCTGGGGAAAGACGATCACCCGTTTGCTTTCTCTCAGCGGCTCCGAGATGTGAGCCAGAAATGGCTGTTGGCAGGGAATCCTGACGTCAAGGGAGTGATCGATCAGGTGGTGCTGGAGCAGCTGATCCATGCACTGCCAAAGGGGACAGCGGAATGTGTCCAGTGCCACCGCCCGTCGTCACTGGAGGAAGATGTCCAGCTCGCGGAGGACCAGTTGGCGGCGTACCCAAAGACGGAAGAGCCCTGTTCTCTCTTTCTCTCTCTTCACCCTCCCCCTGTGTGTTCCCCCTCTCCCCCTCACTCTGCTCTCTCCCCAGAGCCCGTTCCCTCCTCCCGGAGGCGAGGAGCTCTGCCAACGTGACCAGTTCCCCGCACAAGGCTGTGGACGACCCCCGCCTCTACAGCATCTTGCCACCCTCCCCCTCCAGTGGAGGTGCCCGCCGACACAGGTGCGGGCATGGCATCTGGGCCGGCCTGCTGGGGCTGCGGGGACCCAGGGCACTTTCGGGATCAATGCCCTGTGATGGAGCTGGGGACTGTGGTCCGGATCCCCGATGCCCCGGAGGCTGCCCCCGAGCGAGCCGGAGTGTACCGGATACCGGTAAGAATCAAGGGGGGTGCTTACCAGGCATTGGTGGACACCGGTTGTAATCAAACCACTATCCACCAACGCTTGGTTCAACATGGGAATATTATAGGAGGTTCGTGCCTAATAAGTCGGACGTCTCCAGCCCGCTGACTGACCTCACTAAAAAGGGGGCTCCAGATCCGGTCCAATGGTCGGAGCAGTGCCAACAGGCGTTCACACAGGTTAAAGCCGCACTTTGTGGGGAGCCGCTTTTACATGCACCTGACTTCTCTCTCCCTTTTGTATTACAGACGGACGCTTCATACAGAGGGCTGGGGGCTGTTCTCTCGCAGGTGGTGGAGGGGGAGGAGTGCCCGGTGCTGTACATCAGTCGGAAGCTCTCCTTAAGGGAGACCAAGTACAGCACTGTAGAGAAGGAGTGTCTAACCATCAAGTGGGTGGTCCTCACGCTCCGATATTACCTGCTGGGGTGGGCCTTCACTCTCTGCTCGGATCACACCCCACTCCAATGGCTCCACCGCATGAAGGATACTAACGCCGGACCACCCGTTGGTATCTGGCCCTCCAGCCCTTTAAATTCGAGGTGGTCCACAAATCGGGGGTACAGATGGCTGTCGCTGACTTCCTTTCTAGAAATGGGGGGGGAGTGGTAGGCAGGCCGAATGGCGCCCCGGCCTGAGTTGGGCGGTGGGGGTATGTGGCAGCGGTGGCGTGGTCAAGCGCCCGTCCGGGGCAGAAAAGCAGTAAGGGCGCTTGCACCTGAGCCAAATTATGTCTAACACCTGTCTCTAATTTCAGTGAGCATGGGGAGATCGGCATAAAGACGGCCACAGAACCTCCAGACGGGAGAGAGAGAGTGACACGCGTCAATCCAGTGTTGGCGTATACAAGAACTAGAAAGAGCTTTATGTTAAATTGAGAAGTTTTGTTTTTGTTCACAAAAGTCATTCAAGTTATAAGCTTTGCTGTGGCCATTAAAAACCTTACTTGTGAAGAGCGCTGTGTCTTCGTTCCCTCCTTGTTGCAGACATCATTACAGTTGGGAAAAAAGTTTCCAGACATGTTATTTGTCTGAGCTATAAAGTGCTTATTTTAATGCTTTCTCTCAAAAATCCACAAATCACATTTACAGTGGTTTTATATGTTTTAAAGTTATGACCATTTCCGCACTGGTGGGAGCTATTGTCATGACTAGAAGTTAATCAATTTTTTTTTTTTTCCCCAACACAAAATTTTGAAATTGAGCCGGAAAATGAAATCAATGAGCCGGTGTGTTATGTGTGATGTGTTGTGGGCCGGGTTACGTGGTTTTAGTCCCAGTCTGCCTCTGGTTCCACCGTATAACTTATGAAATGTGAACACAACATTCATAATGGGAATAGGTAAGATCATACAGATGGAATAGTCATGAGTCATAACATTAGAAAAGTCTCAACTCGTAAAATGCAACAAGACCCTTCGTTTCACTCACAAACTGGTGTTTTTTTGCCATCTCGAGTCACTCTGTGAAAATTCTTTCAAGATCTGTGAACCGTGTTAGGTTGTGTTTGGGCTTGTTTTAATCGTAATGCTGTGCTGCAAGTAACGATGTGCTATTTCCCACATTCTGGATATGTTTCATTAAGTAAAAAGCGAAAATGATCGCACCCAAGTAACATACTTGTTTTTGACATGTTATCACTTATTGCCTCATGAAACAAAAAAAAAGAATATGGGAAATGGCATGTAGTTATTACAGCAGATGATCCCGAAATAAAACCAAACCCATAACAATGGAACAAGGTTAAGAGATGTTGAAACAATCTACACATAGCGACATCAGCTTGGCTCTAAACTCCTCTCACTTACACGGACACTCTGTGTGTGCGCATGCGCACTGTCGCTTGGGGCTGTTCAGAGATTCTCAGCCACAAACAAATAAACCATAACAAATTATCAGCGGTGATTCTATTATCGGCACAATTACACTATTTTTATTTTCCCAGTTATCTGCCAATAATATATTGGTTGCCGATATATCATGCAGCCCTATGTATTTTTTTTTTCTGAGGTTACTTTTCCTGATAGAGAGTGCACATTTTAAATGCATATAGCTACTGGAAGCTAATTTTGTCAAGCGCATTAGCATATGGATGACTTTTAAGCTAATAGACATGGACTAAAAACAACAAAACTTTCATTTTGATTTCTTTGATAATCTATAGATTAAGAACTACTTTTGGAACTCCAAAACTATTTACACTGCATTTTGGTCATTTTGTTTTTATAATTATTATGCATGCAGCATTTATGGTCTTATATTAATTGAGTGGCTATATGAAATATTTTCATTTTTAAAAAAAATAATTTATCCCACCACAGGACAATTTAAAATGAACTAGTGTTGGCAAATAGGTGATTAAAAATGGCAAAAAAAATAAAAATAAAATAATAAATAAATCAGAAGGAATGGAGAATAGCTACAGGATGATATACATTTTACCCTTATACATTAATGTACATTAATTTAACCTAAAATATTGATTAGGATAAAGGCCATAGATACAAAATGCATCAACTACTCATGTGTATAAATATATGCATTAACTAATGATTTAAGAAATATTTGAAAATCATGTTTATTACTAAAAATGAACATTTTGCAGAGAGAGAGAGAGAAAGAGAGAGAGAGAGAGAGAGAGGAGAGATATGCATATCTAGAATGTACCATGAGGTCATTTGTGTGTATACATATTTTTCAGAAACTTTAAAACATTTGAAAGTCTTATCACCTCTTGCATCAGACCTCCTTCTCACCCCCATCACCAAATATGTGTGCAGAATTTTTTTAAACCCAAAACGCCAGTGTTGCTTTAAACACAATCAGACCCTGACAGACTTCTGTGTCTACGTTCGGTGATTTTCTCAGATCTGTCTTCTCCAAGTAATTCAAGCTTGGAGGGGACACCCATCTAAAAAAATAGAGCACACCATTATTCAGCCTAAAGGAAGAAATAATAAAAAGGGGAAAAGAAAGAGAATCCGTCAGACATTTAAATCAGCTGATATCCCCTGGTCTCCCCACGCTGTAGGTGGCTATGCTGCAGAGCCTCTGATAACATCAGTGAGAAGTTAAACAAAAGGCATTTTTTCCTCAAAACAGCCATCTTTCAGCTTGACTACTGCTGTAAACATCATTCCAGAACACAACATTATGAGACATCTTACCCTACATTCCTTATCCTCCTCTTTAAAGGGAGAGATACGTCTCAAAGTGCTTTGCCAAAAAGAAGACTCCTAACAGTTTCAAGACACACGGAGGGGGAGAGGTATAGAAAGAGTGTGTGTTTAAAAAATGGGCCAGGATTTTGACAGCAGTTTTGGAGTTTTGCTTCAGAGGTCTTGGTTTCACCTTTGAGTCTGTTATTGACACATTGAGAATTAGAATAAATTCTCTCTAGTGGCTAATGCAGACTGTCTAATGAGCGCGCTGTCATCCGCCAAAGTAATTTCTCCCAGAACAAGGTTTCATACCAGGAGTTTTGGAAATCCATTTGGAAAAGGAATAGTTCCATTGACCTTAATACCTTTCCGAACATTCTCTTTGAGCATTCTTTCACTCCCTTCGGTTCTAATTGATTTCATAAAAGCGGTAATATGTAAAACCAAGGAGGGGCTCTGTTGATATAACCTTGAATCTAAATGATCCTTGAATCCCCTTGTTGTCTGTGAAACTCTTCACTGTCTTTAAACGCCTCATAACTTCCCCATGACACATTTTCTGGACCGTGTCTGTAACTTCCACAGAGCAATTCACCTCTTCATCTCATGTAGACTATTCCTGCGGCAAATTATCTACTGTAACTTCTGCCCCAAATGTCAACTCCCTCAGATCAAGAGTGCATTGCGTTTACTTATAGCACAGTCAGGACGTGTACTGGTTACAACCTTTTAAGAACATATTCACTTTGTGTAGGACAAGGTATATTATGTAGTGAAGGGAATGTGGACGGCAGATAAACGCACATGGGCACATGTTTAACTTCCTGTAGCTGAGTGTATTTTAAGGTTGTATCTTCCAGGTAATGCACTGCTTTCTTATAAAATCAAGTCATTTTTTTATTTCTTTTTTATTTTTAATTTGAAATTTTAGACAAACACACACACACACAATCCACTTTATTAGGTACACCTGAACACCTAATTATTCATGCGATTATCTAATCAGCCACTACAGGACAGGAACTTCAGTTAATGTTCACATCAACCATCAGAATGGGGAAAAATGTGATCTCAGTGATTTCTACCATGGCATGATTTTTGGTTTGAGTATTTCTGTAACTGCTGATCTACTGGGATTTACTCAGAATGGTGCCTAAAACAAAAAACATCCAGTGAGCGGCAGTTCTGTGTATGGAAATGACTTGTTGATGAGAAAAGGTCAACAGAGAATGGCCAGACTGGTTTGATATGACAAAGTCTACAGTAACTCAGATAACCGCTCTGTAAAATTGTGATGAGAAGAATATCATCTCTGAATGCTATTCTGAGATGCGGGTTGGTGCTGTTTTGGCGGCATGAGCGGGACCTACACAATATTAGGCAGCTGGATTTAATGCTGTGGCTGATATATTTATATATATATATTATAGGCCCGGAATCAAATTTTAATCCTAAAACATAGTCTTAAGATAAGGAATTCCTAGTGCCCTAAATATTATTTTGGAAGCCTGCAAAGAAATGACTTGTCACCAGTCACCAGTTCAGGTCATAAAACTAATTTGTGTTTCTAGTTTTGCAATAAAAGTACAGAAAACCACATGAGAAGAAACATAAAAAGTATTACATTTTCCATATGTAGTCCTCTTTTTTATTAATATTAACAGAGGTCAAATAAATTCAAGTCATATTTACAGAGAAAGGCAATAAATATTTTATAATAGTAATAAAATTATTATTTTCTGCATACATTTTTAAACTGTACGTGTGTCATGATTGTTAGTAACGTCTGAAATACGATGAGTATATAGATGTGTGTATACTACAGCTATACACATAAGGAGAGTAGACTTCACCATTACTGGCTGGAGCCCAGTGTCTGCAGAATGGAGTTCCACTCAATATAAATGATCCAATAAGCTTTTGTCAATGTCTCGGACCCACAGACTATGTGCACCTCTGTCTCAAACATTAGATAAAGTTGTAGGAAGTGAGAAAATTCTACAGCAGAGAAAGGCCATGCACACACTGCAAGGCTTTGGGAGTGAAAGCCGCATTTAAATGCAGGAGTGAATCATCTAAATTGCCGGTTAGTGTGTGTACGCAATACAACAGTTACTCCCGAAACTGCGATGATATTCATTTGATAACCATAACAGCATTTTGGCAGCTTAGTTCGCCTGAAAGATATACACAGCCTTCAAGTAGAGTCCGATGTATTGTAATTATGAGTTCCAACACATTCTAGTCACATTTACAAGTGAGAAACTAGATGATACCTGAGTTGCCGAGTCGTGAAGTTGGAAGGGGTGTGTTGACATTTTGTTTCCAACTTTAATGTGTAACATGTCTTAATAAAAACTTTGTTGTAAGAGCTTCTTAGATAATAGCAATAGCAATAATAGCGACCAAAGACATTTACATCCAACAGTTTTTATTAAACTGCGACAGAGGCAGTGAGTTTTGTTTATACTCTCAGCATGCTCTCTCTGGACTGTAATACATAGGTTATGAGAACATAGGGCTAGTGTGGAATTTGATTGTAGAATGTGGTTTTCACTCCCCATAAGTAACTGAACTTTGTGAGTACAATTTGGGTTTAAGCACTCAAAATAGGAGTGACAACCATATTTACCTGCAGTGTGTACTTGGCCAAAGTTTTCTAGAATGAAAGGAGAGTTGTAGAACAACTGTTTCTGGTTCAGACAGGTGCGATTTCATTGGCTGAATGACATGCACTAGTAAGATTTGACACTTTTTTCCCCAACTGAACTGTTAATTGTCATGGACATTAAGGGCAATGCATCATACCTGGTTTTTGCATTTTGCAGAATTGTGTTAGCTAAATTGATATTTGGTAGCTAAATTGTTTTTAGAAAGGACTCAGGTTGACAACATAATCAGCATGAAATTTCTGCATCATCGAAACATTGGCTGCAGTTTGCTAAAGTACACAATGGTGCGTTACATGCTAGTGAAGTAGATGAGAGCATTGAGACCATTGTTTTTCCCAAAACCTTATTACAGAAAGCAAGGTCAAATGCCCCTCCGATCTCTTCCAGTCCCTTCATATCCTGGCTTCAATTTTTTGTTTTTTTAAAGGAACTACTACCAAAGCTGATCTGGCTAGTCAAAGCATGTTGATCTAAGATGATTCACAGAATACACACAAATGTCAAAGTAACCATATAGTACTCTGAGCATTCTGCATATTTCGCCCTTGAAAGGGCCTGGTGTCTGCTCAAGAGTGGTGGCCCAAAGGAAAACATCCAACAAAGAGAGGAACACGGCTCTTCAAAATATTGCACTCAAAGCTTCACGTTTACCTATGGAGGCCTGTAAAGGTCACGTGACTTTGTTATTGCTCTCTCGTTGTGTCTCCATGACAGCCCATTCCAGTGGAAAATATTGGATCCTTGTTGTCGGGGGCAACACAAATGAAAATAAAAGGTTTCCTAGGCGGTGCGGTTTAATCTCATCGCTTTTCCAGAGTTTTAACAGGACGCCTTCTGCTGTAAACATGTTAAAGCAGGAGACACTAGTTCCTTGTATGTCATCCTTAGTTAAATCAGTATAAATAAAAATAACTGACACCAATATTACATAAAAAAACAACCCATAAACATTCAACAGCTGGGAGAAACTTGAAGCTTCTGAAATATAAAAATAAAACATCTTTGAACTTTTTTAAGCTTCTTTTCTCGTGTCTGTAGCCATTAATTACTTGTGTCCTCTTCCATAAGATTAGTCTTTAAGGTAAGAAGCACGTGAGATCCTTAGGAAACAGTGCACACTCATCCTCACTGACTCAATTCGTTTTGGGGTTGGGTTTTAAACGCCGCGCCCTCCGTGTCCGTTTTGTAACTGTTGTGAAACGGAACTCCTCCAGAGGGTCCACTTTACCCTTGGGATGGCGTTTCATGAAATGCACTTCCTGTTGCGTCTGTGTGGTCCTTGAGCCTTTCTTGGGTCGACCCTTTCGGTTGAAACCCAAATACCACCCTTTGTACTTGGCCGAGACCAGTGCTGTGTAGTTATTCTCCAAATATTCCTCCACAAAGACACAATCCTGGTTATTCCCATTGGGCTGAGGAGAGAGAACAAGAAAAAATGTCAGAACATTTTAGGACCAGCGGAGGGTTCGATTGGTCATAATACATGAACGCAAGTGACTACAGGCATATGCTTAACTAAACCCAGAATACGTGATGTATGTGTGATGTTGGGGGCGTGTTGTGCGCTGGCGTGTGAATGGAGAGCGAATTCAGGAGATGAGAAGGGTAAAGATCATCATCTGACAATGGTTGTCACTAACAGCTGTTTGTCATTGTAGTGAGAGTTGGAGATGTATTTAAGAGCGAGCCAGATGCCAGTGAGGGAGAGAGCTACCAAAAATTATAAATGAGTGAGGTGCTGAAAAGAAAATGTTGTGTTATAAAATAAATACCATTTGAGTTGAATTCGCCATCTCCTGCTTCCTCTTTGCACCCCATCATAAACTTTGTTACAGTATGGTACATCAAGGTTTTATGTGTAGTAAAGCCTACAAGAAACTGTCAGCAATTCGGCAACCTCCAACTGTTTATGTTTGCTGTATTTGGAACAAGGTTCAGTACTAGGATGTGATCTTTGAGGTAGCATTTTATCTTTATGGTGGGCAAGTGAAATTCTCTAGTGAATCCATGATCAAGGATCAAAACATATATAGAAATCATTTAAATTAATTTGGTAACATTATTGGTATTTCTAAATGACAGTGAGTCTTCAGAATTCTTCAAGTTTGGTGCATTTGCAGAGAAACAAGAATAAGTGATACTCAGTTTATGCAGCAAAGCAAATTGCATACCACTCCATGCTGCTCTGAGTAGTTGGTTAATATGTGTAGTGCTATGAGGTGGTGCATTTGCACTTGATTAACACTGTGGAAGTTTTATGCTCTGTGAATATCTCTGCTTTCAGAGTTCACTCTGAAACAACTTAGATGACCAATCTATATTCCACATATTGATTGATAATGATGCCTCAAAGTGTTTTAAAAAGTAAGGCCATCCCCTCTGCCAACAAGACACACTAATTGTGCCCCTCTCTGGAATTTATGGTTAGTTAAATATATACAAGCCAAGTGAGCCATGGAATATTCTATTCAAGGCAAAATGTAAGAGGTATTATTCTTTCCACTTCAAATTTGTTTGTGGTATGGCAGATACTGGAACTTTGGAAAAACATACAATTATACCTCAAAACAGCATCCCTAAATATTTCATTGTATTTGAATAGATGGTATTAAAATACACGTTAACTGGCTCCATTGGGTAACCATCATGATGTGGTTGCAGTAGTTGTAGCAGTGGTTTTGAAAACATATATCCAAAATTTGTCCCAGCTACAAACTCATCCATTATAGAAAGCTGACATGCAGTGAACATTGTTACAACCTAGCAGCACATTTTGGAACATTCGTCATAACTGCATGTTTGATATACGCACTGACATATGTAGTCAGTAGTCGCTCTTGGAATTGTAAAGTTCTCAATGGAGACGCTGTGCCTCATTCGTGAAACATTGAAACTGTGCACTTGGCTTGCGGTGTGAACGTAGCTTCTGAAACCCAATGTAGTTTTGCCAGGATGCATGACGTGATCTGATATGAACGTACAACACATGACTGTCCAGAGATGTTAACATTCACAAATAGATAGATAATCTAGTCTAAATGTGAATTTTCTTAACAGGCCCAGTTTATTCTTAAATGGTAAAAATAAACTTACTTTTCCAGTAATTTTGCCGTTCTTGTTCATGCATATGTAGTATCCGCTCTCTTTTCCTTTTATTCGAATGTGACTCCCGAATGTCTCTGTCTCAACAACAAGTAGAGCTGTAATAAAAAAGGAAACATTGTTAACTTAAAGTTCACAGAATGAAATAAGGTAAATATACTGCAACAAATACTAACAAAACCTGCCAAGAAAATGTCCCAGTCATATTTCACCCCAGAAAGAAAAGAAACAATTAAAAATTATGTTGTGCTTGAAGAAAAGAAAGAGGCTATTTTTAGGTGCATTAAGATATTTGCATTGCAACATTATTTTCATGACAATTAAGCAGCCCCTACCCTGTTTGTAAAGCAATAAATAAAAAATATATGTTATATATAAAATAGTATATTATACATATTAGAGCTGTCGATTGAATGTGTTAATTCAATGTGATTAATTATATTTTTAATTATAACTTGTTTATTTTTACACAATCATGTCCCCTGACTGTAAAGAACATTCCTGTGCAATTCAAGCTTGAGGTGCCACCTGTTTCCTCCAGGGGGCAGTAAGCGAAACTTCAGCTGTATTGGCAATGCACAGCTTATACAGAGAACAAACCAACACTTCAGCAGACAGCACAACACGACGATGCGTTTTTGCATTAAAAACACAGATTGATGGAGAGCAAATCCAAATGTAATATTTTTACATTTTTCCTAAAAACGGTACGTTTATGACGTGATGCAACCAAAGTGGGATGCTACATAAGCGTCGAACTGACGCAGGTGTATACTGACTGTATACTATATACTGTATACTATATTTATCATAATAAATCTCTGACTGACTGACAAATTCAATTGCAAAATAGATTGCTGTGAACTGTAGGACAATGATTGGCTTATGTTTAATAATATGCAAATAAGCTAATTAACTCCTCTGCCACACATATGCATTTTAATTATTTGAATATAATGTTTATATATAAATATAACTATTTATAATTGTTTCATCATTATATATTGAATTATTGTTATTTGAGGGGCTTGTTCAGCAAATATTTATATATGCAGTTCATTCGATTAATTAATCAGCACACCATGTAATTAATTTGATAAACTATTTGTATCAATTGATAGCCCTATGGCTATCAATCAATACAAATATTTTATATTTAATCAAATTAATAAATAGGTGTACAGGTGTACCTACTAAATTGGCCGATGAGTGTACACTCATCAGCCAATTTAGTAGGTACACCTGTACACCTACTTATTCATGTGATTATCTAATCAGCCAATAGTGTGGCAACGGTGTAATTTATAAAATCATGCAGATATGGGTCGGGAGATTTAGTTAATGTTCACATCAACCATCAGAATGGGGTCAAATGTTATCTCAGTGATTTAGACTGTGGCATGATTGTATCTATACACCGATCAGCCACAACATTAAAACCACCTGCCTAATATTGTGTAGGTCCACCTCGTGCCACCAAAACAGCTCCAACCTGCATCTCAGTATAGCATTCTGAGATGATATTCTTCTCACCACAATTGTACAGAGTGGTTATCTGAGATACTGTAGACTTTGTCAAAACATCCCTTCTGGCACCAACAATCATGCCACACTCAAAATCACTAAGATCAAATTTTTGGTTTGATGTGAACATTAACTGAAGCTCCTGACCCGTATCTGCATGATTTTGTGCATTGCTGCCACATGATTGGCTGATTAGATAATTGCATGGATGATTGTTGGTGCCAGACAGGCTGGTTTGAGTATTTCTGTAACTGCTGATCTTATATATATATCATTATTGTAATTTTACCTATCTGTATGATATGATATATTATTTATTTATATTATTTAGTTGAATAAATTAAAAGTACATATACACTGCATGCCCAAGTGAGTATTCTGATCTTATCAGTATTTCCATGCACATTTTCCAACTCCAAAACATATAAGCATGAATGCATTTTCAGGTGGTATGTATTTGTATATTGAGGAAGGGTGTGGCGAAAGTGGTTAACACCTTATATCAAGGTGTGCTTAATTATTAGGCAGCTTCATTACCTCAGGTAAAATGGGCCAGAAAAGAGATTTCACTGACACTGAAAAGTCAAATATTGTAAAATGTCTTTCAGACAGATGCAACACTCTTGAAATAGCTCAACTATTGATGCTTGACCACCGGACAATCAAACATTTTTTTTGCAAATAGTCAACTGGGGCGCAAAAAATGCACAGAGAAGAAAAGGCGTAAAGTTGAAGCGTCAAGTTTGGACAAAGAAGTACATGAAGACAGATTTTTCAAAGGTTTTATGGACAGATGAAATAAGAGTGATTCTTGATGGACCAGATGGATGGGCCCGAGGCTGGATCACTAATGGACACAGGGCACCACTTCAAGTTATTTTCACTGAATATTTTTGAAAGGCCAAAAATTGTATTTAATTGTCATTTTGTGTTACTTATTTGTAGCACCTACTCTAAAAATTGAGAATAAACAATTGAGTTGGGAGAAATTATTTTTGTAATTTAGTTGCATAATAATTGTGAACACTTATATATTCACCTGAGAAAGACAAAACTCACTTTTCCTGTTAAACATTCAGGTTTGAGGTTCAATAACATTTTGGATTGACTGAGAGCATTGTGTTTGTTCAACAATAAAAATGAATCCTGAGGAATTCAATTTGCCTAATAATTGGGCACGCAGTGTAAAAAAGTATATAGAAATGTATCAACTAAGAAAAAAACGAAACAAAAAAGCTCTAAGAAAAAGTATTCATCATACACTACAGGGAGGAGCTTCCTCACAATCCTTCAAACACCAAACACACTATTCTCTCTCCCTCTGTAGCCACCTTTGTTAAGGGCCCCCTCTCTGGGGGGAAGCAATCCGCAAAGCTCCTTGGAGCAGATCAGACCCCTGGGGATTGGGTTTCCACTTGCCTTTAGTTCGTGCTCACTCAATCAAAAAGTTAGGATGATCCATTTGTTTAACACACTGGGCTATTCAAAGGTGCTCAAAGCAGAGAGGCTTAGAGAGCAACACCAAAACGGTCCCCTTCGAAAACAGCCCAGGGTAACATAAGAGGAGCAGCCAATCCAGGCAGAGCACTTCAGATCAAATGAGACTGGGAATGATCCCACTCCTGAGCACATGCCCTTTACAAGAACATGCTGTTTAAATTGTATGATTGAAAAATACTAAAGCTTTATTATGGGGGAAAAAAAAAAACTGGAATAAGATTTGTTTTTGGATTCTGTCAGGAAAGTGACACAAAAGCAGTCAAAATCACATCTTTCTGTATTTAAATGAACCTGTAACTAAAAATATATATTTTAAAGCCGTCAGCCTACCATCTGTGCATTCAGTATCTTGTACAAGGTGATTTCAGAGATTGATTTGCTGTAGCTTATTAATATTAAGGAACAGATGTCAACTGGACCCTGTCATTCCCAAATAATATAAAAAGAAAAGTCGGCCAACTGCAGAAAGGGTGAGTGTTCTGGCAAAAGTGCCGTTCCATGCCATGATTTAGCCATGTCAACTCAGTCTCATGACAAGTCGTGATAGAAGTATGAGATGTCGAAATTGTGAAAAATGTTATGAGTTGACTCAAGTTTAACCTTTAACCCTAACCTAAACCTAACCATAATGTCTAACTCCTTATCTAAACCATAAGCCTAAATAAAGTGTTGTATAGTAGGCTAACTCTGATCCTAGAAGTTCAGTACATGAGGAGCTATTTTAACATGCTCAGCACTCCTTTTGTTTTTGAATGTTTAAACATACTAACTTTGACAAGACAGCAGTAACACAAGGATAAAGCTGACTCAAAGTAGCATAGTATGTGTGTGTGTGTGTGTGTGTGTGTGTGTGTGTGAGAGAGAGAGAGAGAGAGAGAGAGAGAGAGAGAGAGAGAGAGAGAGAGAGAGAGTTTCATGGATCTCACAGGTGCCAGGTGTGGGGCTTTACCTGGATCTGCCTCCTCTTGTGCTAATACAACTTAGCATTGCTCAGCCAATGCTGTGCTGCTAAACTAACACTGAGTGCACTTACATGAACAGTAATACCTCCTGAAAGCTATCCAAAAATACTGGGTTATGCTCTGCTTTTCACGTCAAAGCTTATATAGCCAAGCGCCAATACTTATACACATTGGATAATGGTTGGACACTGATAAAGGTCTTTAAATGCTACTCAAAATCTGGGTAATGGGCAAAAATCTCTGTTTACTGGTTGGGTTTTGCTTAAACCATTTATGAACTTACAATGATAAAAGAAATTTGGCAACCTTTTAGCTAAATGATATTATGTGGTTCATTGCACGTATCACAGCAGATCCGAGGTGAAATGTCCACTGTGTGATGCTAAAAGCAAGTTAAATGTTCTCTCAAACAGATGAGGTTTTTAAGATGAATGCTCTATCGAGTTTTAAATGATCAAAACCGACCTCCCTACCCTAAACCTTAAACCTAAACCTAACCGATGGTGTCATAAAAAGAAAATGTGAGATGAAAAACACAATTGCTGAAGCAACCACGGCTTCTTGTGGTGCTTCTATGACACTTTCGGCTCCCATGTTGACTCACATGCCCTTAAGTAAGTTTTTCAAACTGATAATCTCAAACAGTCATTGTTGTTGTAGCACTTCTAGTGTACATTTCACTAGGAAATGCCATGATACATACATCAAGCCACATAAAAACTGTAAAATGCAGGTATAGTAACATGGGACCAGCTTGACTAGGTCTGAATATGGCACCAACCATCAACAGAACAACTTGCGTTCACAAAACACAAACCAGTGATTCTAACCAACTCAGCAGCCAACCAAATTCTTAAAATTAAACACTCCTAATCGTGCTTCCAATATTATCATTTATATAACAAATTACCTAATATTACAAAATGCTACACATACAGTACAAACAAAAAAAAACTTTAGACGTTCATATTAAACCATGCAGCTAACACAATGGACCAGTGACTAAATATAACAGACAATTTGGACTCCCTCACAAGCATTAGTTTAACACAAACACTATACAAGATCCAAATCCAAATGAGTAACAGGATTACCCAGGTACAGAAATACAGGACTAAAGGGTTTTAGAATCATGTCTGCTGAGGAATTTTTATGCAGCTCTGACTGAAAAAATGATTGCAAGAGTGGAATATAAACATGGTTGTATCAGTCTGCAAAGTGAAGTGTAGCATTCAATGTGTTTATCCTCACTAAAAGTCTCCCTTTCTCAAACTAGCACTGCTGGGGCAAGCTGCCCATCAGTTTTGAGATTTTTGTTTAGTTTATAGTTTGTCAGATTTTGATTAATAATGGTCCAGGTTGGAAGTTATAATAGAGAAAATCATTTTAGGAATTTTATTCGCATATCTAAGATTATTCGATGTTCTGCACTTATTCCGGGGGAATATTTGCAGACTGGATTTAAACATGACGAAAAGTGCTAAACATAGCTGAGAATATCATACTCGTAATTTTTCCTAAGAGATGGCAAAATCTCAAGATATTGTGCGGTTTAGATCGGATGAAAAGATGACTTTTATTCCCAAAGAGACCACCCAAACAACAAACAGAACTATAGGCCTAAAATAAAACTAAAATATAGCCATCAAATTTTAGCTAGCCTCTTAACACTTTATTTTAAGAAAGGAAACATCTGTGAAGAAATCTGGTAACTCAATCCATATTTACTGTATTTATGCAATACAAATGACTGATGTATCTCCATAATCTGTAATATGCTTCCCTTGTCTCGATCTAAACCCAATGTTTTCTTTCTTCTGGGGTTCACAAAAGTTATTTTCCAATTAAAATCAAGGTTAGGTTTAGGGGGTAGACTTTATGGATAGGTTCAGGTTTGGGTTAAGTGTTTAAATTAGGAAAAATCGTAATAACATCGTTCATTGGTTCCTTTATTTTTCTTTATTAAAGTCATACGTTTTTATACGAGCCAACTCGTGCAATTTCTTAAGATCTCGTAAGCAGCACAACAAAAAATTTGAATTAAAAGAATAAGAATCATTTTATTGCACCAATTGAACATAATGTGTTCATTGCAAGAAGAACAGATTCTGAGTCAGACCAGAGTTTTTATGGTTTAGTCTAGTTGGCTGAAGCATCTAAAGCACAGGAACACTCCCGTACCGTACTTGCCCCCATCGTCTCCATTGGCGTTGACCTTCTTGCCCAGGATCTGCACGTGTTTCCCTGTGGTTCTGCTGTAGAGCTGATATATCCGCACTTGTTTCCGGCTCACATCGTCTCGAGTGTGGTTTTCGATGTAGAACCGGAAGTCAGCTGAACTCTGGTGCGATTCCTAGAACCAGCAAGAACAAAAGGTGTGTTAATCAAGGGTTTAGAGATAGAAGTGATGGTTATAGTTTATAATGCAAGACCAACATCCACGTTACATTAGTGCATTTGTCCGACCCTTTACATTCCACCGAGCCTATGGCCTTTGCACTGAAAGTCTTTTCAAATGTTGCGGTATTAAAGTCAACATAAAAAGCCATTTATCACCATTTCGCGAGATGGACTTCCTGTGGCGAAACATTTCAAATCGCGAATTTCGCATGGAGTTCAAGTTTGGTGAATTTGTCGCATTGACCAATGGGAATTTGCTTGGTTTGGCAGTGACATCTGTGTGGGCGGTGCTTCATACACAGCTACACTGAAAAATCACAATGGACAAAGATGTCTTTTAGCTGTGTTTTTTTTTATACATTTTTCACTTAAGTCTCACAGAGAATAATGTTTTAAGGCTGCTTGACAATTATATTTTTGCTAATTTTCGCCTTCAGGATTTCACCGTATCAATGTTCTCTAAAATCCCTATTCGGTTATTCTACATTTATAATAGCGGTCTTCAACCCGGTTCAAGCCCGACAGTACCCCACACACTGACTGATGTTGGGCCAGGTTCGGGTCAATGTTTCAAATATAGTGTGTGCTAGGGGCTGTTAGGGGCTATTCAAACGTTTTTGCGTCTCGCACAGGACCACAACATTTTTTAGACTTTGTTTTAAAATTGTTTTATTTAGTTTTTTTACTCTGGTGTGCAGACTATAATTCCAAAAGTTAAATACTAGCCAATTAAAAAATCAAAGCATCCCGAAGAGACTCATAAATCGCAGCAGTGTAACATGACACGCACATGACAATATTAGCGTTCGTAAGCACTTATAATGTTTAGCACTTATTTGAAGTATTTTCCTTCGTAAAGTATACTATGTTGCAAGCTATGACATTTGATTATTTTTATATCATTTTATCATTTGAAAATATATGTATTGTGCTATTTAAGCTTACATCTCACCGTGCACTTTATTCCATGTTATTTTGAGTTGTGTTTGATGTATATCCATTGCAATCAACTTTATTTATGAGTCTCGACTCCCGACAAATAATCAAAAAATCATTTGAGAACACTTGCAGTTAACTGATTACAAATGGTTACCGTGCACATCTCTAGTTCATACTTCATTTTACTTCGGTAATGTGATTGGAAATTGAGTGAATCAGGATATTCTATGAAAAAATAAAAACTGATTTTATCCATCAGGAACTTATTGGATTGGATCTGCGGAATAGTGGTCTGTATATGACAGGATGTTTGGTGACATCAGCTGAAATGGAAAGCCGTTTCAGATGTTGAGCAAATAATAACATTTTGAAGAATAACTTGTTGTCGTTCTTTGGAATAACATGCATGAATCATATGCAATAAGATCTGGGATGTGTATCAAAAAAAGATGTCTTCATTTACAATGTGACATGTACAGTTTGAAAAGTATTACAAATGTAATCAAAGTTTGTTATGTGCAATAATATCAGGACTGGGTAAAAATATAGATATAAAACCCTCAAATCGTTTTCAATAATTTTATGTTACATTTTGGTTCTGTTGATTTGAATAAATAGATAAATAAAAATTTGAATCTGTTAAATAAATAGGCCTACCAATAGTTTGGGCCCTGTTGATAATTTAATTATTATTTTCAGAATGTTCCAAGCATTGATATCAAAAGTACCGGTACTTCGGTTCCATGTCAATACTAAAATAAAAAAAGATGTAAACCAGAGTTTCTGCAGTACCAGTAGTACCGAGCACTGACTCAGTTCTGTCCCAACTGCTCACACACTTATTTTAATTCATGATCGGTTACTCCTTTACACTGATATGAACAATTAATCAAATAAAAATTGTGATATGTCCTAGTGCAGATGTGCCCACACTTCTATGTCATGAGATCTACTTTTTCATAATGCCATTACAGTAAGATCTACCATGTATTGTAGGCAGTGTTGTCACCATACCAGAATTTCAGTAGTCGATACATGTGTACCAGTGCAAATTGACAATTCTTGATACCAAAACTAGTATCAATACGTATTCAAGTATACGTTCAGAAAGTTCACAACCCTAACCCAACCTATAAACATATCGCTATCCAATCAGGTACTGTTTTCCTCATAAATATGAATGAGTCTTCCACTGCCATCCTGTGTTTCGGAAATCAATGCGGGGGAGACGACAACAGGAAATAAAACATGATCTTTAAGATTATCGTTATTTGTCTAGTTTATATCCCTTTCCCTTTTGAACTGTTAACGAGATCGACCAGATGTTGTCTTGCGATCGACATAATGAGCAACCCTGTCTTAGTTTGATTATTAAACCACAAAAGGATAAGATTTAATGTAATAAATATACAGTTTGCATGTACTGCACGTTGTAAAGTGAATGCGTAAAACTGCTCATATGCTCAAAACACCACATTTTAAGTGCATCACGAGCTGTGCTTGTAGTAGTAAATGACAGAAGAGAATGCACTTTCAACATGCTGCATCCAGTGCCTTCAGACTATATATTCATATAATTAAAATGCAATATTTTGTGCATCAATAATCACACTGGGTCATATCTTATCCGGAAGTGTGAAGTTACCATCAAAATCACAGAACTGGAAAAGCCTTCACTTCAAAATATAAAGTAATTCATAAAAAATAAAAAATAAATGAAATAAAAAAATTAGAAGAAAAAAAAAAGCATGGGAAATTTTGGTTTTTTTTTAAACCGAATTTAGAAAAAAATAAAACAAATTTTATAGGGTCCTATTTAAAGTTTACTTTATCAATTAAAGGGTTAGTTCACCCAAAAATAAAAATGATCCCATAAGTCACTTCTCACCAGAGCTTACGTTTCGCCTATGTCATACGCCGGAACTCTCTTGTGAACGCGAAGACGGCCGTTACCGGAAGCCAGTGATTATAGTTTATAAAGTTGTAAATATGGATATTATTCTAACAAAAACGCATTGCTTCACTTCAGAAGGCCTTTATTAACGCACTGGAAACGTATGATTACTTCTATGATGGATGGATGCACTTTTTTGGGCTTCTAAATCTAAGGTACCATTCACTCCCATTATAAAGCTTGGAAGAGTCAGTATATTTTTAATATAACTCTGATTGTGTTTGGCTGAAAGAAGAAAGTCATATACACCAAGGTTGGCTTGAGGGTGATTAAATTATGGGATAATTTTTGGGTGAACTAACCCTTTAATTGAGAAACATTCAAAGGAAACATGCTATTGCTTTAATGTATTATTTACATCTAAATCGAACATTTTAATTGGCTAAAGGAGTATGTTACCTATTTTTACTGTGGTATTGAAATTATCATGAAATTTGACTGCTATCGTTGCAGTCTACAGGAATGTTGGTATCGTGACAGCACTAGTACCACGAAAGTAAGTCCCCGGTATAATTAAAAACATTAGCGAAATTAGACTTTTTTTTTTTTTTTTTTACTTTTTTAAGCAAAATTGCATTAAAAAACAGTGTTGGGTAATTTACTCAAAACAATGAATCCACTAAAAACTACTAAAATTGTAATCATATTACACTAATTACATAATGGGAAAAATAATCACAGTACTAATTGCTTTAGTTGAAAAAAAAAATCTGAAACACACCACAGAAAAGTTTAGCTTTTTCGGCTCAAAAATATATCACGTCTAATTTTCCTCTTTGTTCATTTTTGCATGCAAGTCAGACTCAGAACCACACGTTTACCCACAGAAACACAAACAGATTATAGATAAATCATATTATTTTATATATATGTTACCCAAGTAATGTACTTAAAAGTAATTCATTTATTTGAAATAACACAAACTAAAAATGTAATGCATTACACAACTTTTTAATTTAAAAGTAATTAAATTATAGTAATTCATTACTTTGTAATCAGATTACACCCAGCACTAATTATAACTGAAATATGCTCAATTAAATTAGAAATAATTCAATTGAAATCGAATTGAGAGCTTGTGAATCAGAATCAAATCAAATCGAGAAATCAGTGTAGATGCAATGATTTCGGCATGTTTTGGTGCTCGTCTCCTACTCTCTCTCTCTCTCTCTCTCTCTCTCTCTTTCTTTCTCTCTCTCTCTGTCTCTCTTTCTAAATAAATAAAACAGCTGAATAGAATGAGCCTGGAGCTAAAGAACCGAGAAGTGAAGTTTTCAATTTCCACTAGCAAGTCTCCAGCAATTATCCACCTGAAAGATCCAACTCTGTCATCAAACAAATATCTGCCTAGGGTAAGAATCACACTCATACATCAAACACACACATGCACACACACACACCTGTAAGTACGGGAAATACATAATGTACATGCATGTACACAACTGGTAAATTATGCATTTGCACACACACACAAACATAATAAAATGCAACACAGGTTGCCACGACATCTGTAAATATAGAGTCATCACTCACATTCACACTCTGTGACTATCACACAAGGCTTTGCACAAAAACAAGCTATCTCGCATCTTATCCAATACCCTTCCTCTATATGGGAGGAAAACATATACCTCTAAAAAAAAACTGGAATCTCTATCCCAGCCAAGACTGCTCTCTCCGGCTGAAACGAGGGGTAATTACCCTGTAATGAGCTTTTATGTGGCTTCTCTCAGGTGGTTAATTACACACACATTACATGCTTCCATTCTGTGTTATTTTAACCTCGGCTAATTAATGACATTTAGGGAACACGAGGGGAAACGTGCTCACAGTACGAAAACATTTTTTCAATGGAAAGAAACCACTTCCATTTACAGTGGCCCCTAAGAGGTATTTGGACATTTAAGTCACACTTAAAAATGTATGAATGTCACTGCATTAGACAGCAAAATATCAAACCAAGTAGCACTGATTTTCAAGAAAGCAAGCACACTTTTCAAGCAAAACATCTCACAATGAGAAGTTTGTTAGTATTAAGTTATAAAAATGCATGGACATACTGTTCAAAATAAAAAGAATAGTATTTTTAACACTTTGTGGTTGTCAAATTTTGGCGGACATATGAAATATTGTCAGAAAATGATATATATTTTTGACATTAAACTTATATTATAAATAGAACAAAAATTGTTGCACATGTTTGGGTATTTTTTATTAATTATTTGTTTTATGCCTCATATTTGATATATTAGGCTTTAAAGGTCATTATCCTCCTGAGACCCAGCAATGCATTGTGTAGGATATTTGTTATTAAAGTTTTCTTGCTACAGTGGTAATGTTGAGGTATTATCAGAGGTCTCCCTGAGCTTTTCAGAAATACCAAATGTTTGAGAGTTTGGCCATGACAACTTCCTCTCCTTGGTCTACAAATATGAATTGAAATATATCACGGTTCAATTGAGGACCTCAATTACAAAATGAATCAAATGTAATTTTTTCAATAAACAAATGTATCACATGTATTTTATGCACCAGACTATATTGGCATTTAAAAAAGGGAAATTGTAAAACTTTTTCGCTGGGTCTCAGGAACTTGTGGTAAGATGGCATCATAATAATGTAGTGTAAAAAATGTGATCTTTATTATGACAGAGCAGGCTGCATATATGAAAATACACAGGAATATTAGTTCACACTTTAAATATATCTTATAAAACGTATATGTCATAAATTTCACAGCTCTGTGGAATTTAATTTTTATTTATTTATTTTTGCGGTGGGCATGAATGGAATGTAATGGTGATTGAAAGATCCACCTCAAAAGCCTGTTGTGTCATATTTGATACATGATTTCAAAGGGCTGTTTTCAATAAAATTATATTAAAAATTTTAACCAAGCACAGGCTGCATATTCAGCAAATGCTTATTTTAAAATATCAGCAACAATATACTCATTACTGTCACTTACTTTATTATAATAAGCTGTTATTTATCCCAACATAAGAGTCACTTTTGTGCATGCCCACCACCATTTTAAATATATCGATGTAAACATTGAAACCACTTTTTTTCTTCCCAAATAACTACTAGATGGTGCCATAAACATGTGAAACTTACATACCAGAGGTTGTTTGGCTCGTCAGCTTGAGTGTGAAACAGGAGCCGTCAAATGTTGTGTTTCATATTTAATAAACACAGCATTATAGGTTTAATGTGCTGATCTGTGGTCACTTTGCTAGGACACCTGTGTGAACTTGAAGGGAACTGAATTCATACATCCCAGTTGCTTAATAGACTGCAAAAATGTCTCAAAAAATTAAAGTTAGTTCTGAGAAAAGCTCTAGCAGCATGTGTTTTCCGATGCCACTTGGTTTGATATTTTGTTGTCTAATGTAATGATATTCCTATATTTTAAATGAGATCTAAATGTCCAAGTACTTTTGGCGATTATACAACAATTACTGTTGTTCCCTTTCACACAAATCATGAGTAAAACGGCAAACTATTAGTTCATGTTGTTTATTGTAAAGTGGTTTATGTCTCGTCACTGTCATTACTGCAATGTTGCTCGGAACTGCATACAAGACTTTCACCTACTGTTGCACTCGTGTACACAGTAGTGTGACAATAAAGTGATTTGATTTGGATTTGATTTGATAAGCACATACTTTTCGTCCTGTTCCTCACACAATGCTAACTTATGACATTTAAACACTTTTACTACAGTGCATGACTTGTAAGGCGAACATTTTAATGAACAACATTTGAAAGCTTGTTCTAGTGTGATCAAAAACATATCTGATAGTGTTGCACTTGTGATGTAAAGAACCGGGGTATGAGTCCTGAAGAGCATTCGAGTCGACGCGTAAAGGCCCAGGTATACTTTGTTTTTGTGCATTCTGGATCAGATCATGCCCGGCCGACCACATTGCCTTTGTGAGTATACTTTTCTGACCGAGTGAACACGAACGCGTTTGACACATGCACACTACAGCTGATTTGAGATACTCTTTTAGACTAGTTCATGGTCTGCGCATACGACAACGATGCACACAGACGAGGACCATGTCCACGGGTCAAGATAATCTGAGCGGCTCGTCACGCATACTATACGCAAAGCGATCATCAACGCGGACACACAAAGTATACTTTGGCCTTAAGGTTCATAGACATACACCAAAATTATGTGGTTACATCAGCAACCATTTTTTTTCATCTCACATTTGCTTTTTATGACACTCTCGGTTAGGTTTAGGTTTGGAGTTTAGGGCAGGGAGGTCAGATTTGCTGATTTAAAACTTGATAAAGCATTGACCTTAAAATCCTCTTCTGTTTTGAATAGCATTGAACTCGCTTTTAGTGCCACACGGTGGACATTTAACCTTGGAACTGCCGCGACATGTATAAAATAAAACACGTAATATAATTTTTTTTTTTTTTATGTTTTGGAAACATCAGCATACACAAGCTTAACTGTCATTCTGGTAAGCCTATATTAATTTCAAATCTGATTGTATGGATCCATGTATAAATTAAATTACCCTAAATTCATTACACGGCTGTCTCCAACGTCAAAACAACTCAGTTTAACATAGAATCAATGTCAATTTTTAACTGCTTGCCAATTTCTGCTTGTAAAATAACACTAGCGTAAAAACACAAACACTCACACATACAGCCTCTCCCAGAAGGATTTACTCTGAAATCTGGCCATCTAGTTTTGAAGACAGTTGTATATGTACGGGAGCAGGTCGGAGAGGGCATGCCTATGCAGGGAGCCCGCCACGGCCAAACATTTTTTTATCACACCGCCTGACTCCCTTCAAAGCCAACCAAGCTAATCGAATATCACTGCGACTTCAAAAGACGGCGCTGTTCTCGCTAAGAAGCTCAGCACTCTTGCATGTCAGATAGGCCGTATCTGCAGACACTCTCTGTGCAGGATGTATCACAGGAAACAACGCTTCAGTGCACTGCCACTTAAACTGTGCTTATCGTGCCGTCTCTTTCACTGCATCTCATTAATAACAACCTTGTGCATTTGTGGAATGAATACTACAATAACACTAAAGGTCACGGTTAACAGTTAGCAGTGAAAAACTGGTGATATGTAAAGGAGATCGGGGCTAGTTGTCACACTTTTACTCCAGCCAGTATTTCTCTGGGTAGTTTATCTGTGAAAGTCAGTTTCTGTATAGGCACATACTTTTATGTCTTGGGTGCAAAAAAAGCTATTGAATATTTAAACAGTTTTTGCCCATGATGTCACAATAGTATTGGGCTGGTCACAATGGAATCTGCCTAGCACAGGATTTTCACCAAAATTGAAATAGTAAAATGTATGCCATTTATGAATAATACCCTTGTCCTGAAAACACAGTTTTTCAAATATACATTTATTATGTAGCATTTTAGTTTTTAGGTTAGAATTCACAAAATTACTCAAATTTAAGAGGATTTTTTACATTAGGTATTTGAAACCAACATTTGTGTAATTGACTTTTTGATTGAAAACCTTTTAGTTACAGAGATATCGCACTTGTGACAACTTCCCCATGTGACAACTAGCCCCAGTCTCCTCTATATTCTGTCTATCAATGATCTGGAATACAATTAATGATCTATACTAATGTTGTCACTTACTCAAAAAGCAGGCTATGCCACACTGTGGCCTTGTTTGTGCCAACTGCTTTGGAACAAAACTGAGCGCACAGAATAATATAACCAACTTGGGTCTCGCTTTCTTCAAATCAGTGGCTTTTTGTTCCTGATTTGAGAGGTGTCTTTGTAGATCTTTCCCCTCTATTATGACATTCTGATGCAGGTTTTGTAATCACATTGCCTTGACCCATTTGCCAGAGGGGGGAACAAAAAATGTTGCCCATTAAGCTGTTCTCGCCTTGTAAGGTATGTTCATCTGTCAGTCAAGTCGGTTCGAGGAACTGCACATATCTAATTACTTATTTGTTCTGCATATTGTGTTAGCTGAATTCTGTCAGAGATTCAGAAGGATTAGTCACCTTCCTCAAAGTCTTGAGAGAGCCTGAGATTTCAGCTCAGGTGAGCTAGTCATAACTTAATAGCTTTATAAAGGAAATTATATTTGTATGGTCACCTGGCTGCCCTCTAAATGAAGAAAATCATTCTTTCTTTCTAGATATTTTATTTTAGCATCTTTAAAGAAGCCTAGCTTACATCCTTTGCTTAGATAACAGCTTTGCACACTTGGGACAATCTCTCAACCGACTTCATGAGGTATCCACAAGTTTTTTTAACAGCATTGAATCATATTCTACAACATTAAATTCAAGTAATGGTCAAGTTTTTCCGAAACAAAAGATAGATAGAGTGATAGACTGATAGCAATTTAAAGGAATGTTCTGGGTTCAAAATAAGCTAAATCAACAGAGTTTGTGACATTATATTGATTACCACATAGCATCCCTCCCTTCTTTTCCTTTACTTTTTTTATTATAAAATGTAGGATACAGTGAAGCACTTACAATGGAAGTGAATGGGGCCAGTTTTTGGAGTGTTTAAAGGCAGAAATGTGAAGCTTATAATTTTATAAAAGCACACATTAATTCTTCTGTTAAAACTCTTGTATTATTTGAGCTGTAAGGCTGTTTAAATAGTCATTTTTTTAACGGTCGTTTTAGTGTTTTTGGATGCATTATGTTATTATGGCAACATAGTTGTAAAATTGGTTTAACTTTACACAGAAAGGGATAATAAGCGATTTTATTCCACTAAAATCATTTTAACACGCATATTGTTTATGTCTTGTGGCTATACTTTTAAAACGGTGTTTTTTTAACGGATTGGCCCCATTCACTTCCATTGTAAGTGTCTTAATGGTACCCCGATTTTTGCTTGGTTTAAATAAATGAGGGACTTTTGTATTAATCAGCATCATATCACACATGAGCGCGGGATATTCCTTTAATTATGCTTTTATATCAGTCTAATCCATTACTACAATTCAATTTCCATCTATTTGTCTGGGGATGCATAGACACATTTATCTGGCCGTCACTTTAATTACAAACGATTATTTTATTAATTTCATGGAGAGTACAGAAAATGCATCGGGGGTGTAATTTGTGCAAATTAAAAAGAAACAAATCTTCTCTGCGTTTATATGTATTGGCGTCTCCTTGCATTGCGCAAAATGTTCATTTTATCTTTCAGGTTTATACAAGTGAATAAATGAATGTTCAAACTATTCCAATGGAAACGTTTGCGTTTGTGACAATTGCAAATAAATTAGTTTTACACATTTTTCACGAAGGTCTGAATGCAACAACAACATCCACAATCCTTTTTAAACAGAAATTCAATTTCTCCGACGAGATCACGAACACCTCCAAACCCACTTTTATTTTACATCCCCCTAGGGTCTATATTTCCCATGCCAGTGTTTACCATAACCTTAAAACAACAAATTAAATACGCTTTGTGTTTGCGCACATCCTCAAAATCCTTCCCTAATCCAGATTATTAAAGACAGTGAAACAGCCAGACTTACCTGTAACTGGAAGTAGAGGACCAGAAAGTGTAAACACCTGGAGAAAGAGAGATAGAGAGAGAGAGAGAGAGAGAGAGAGAGAGAGAGAGAGAGAGAGAGAGAGAGAGAGAGAGAGAGAGAGAGAGAGGAAAGGAGGGGTGAATCACAAGCAATTACACCAGATAAAAATATGCCAGTACATCTCAAGCCTGGCTTTGGGCGACTTCTATTGGCAAGAATGTACGGGCTCAATCAAAGTGAATATTAAAAAGGTTTCTTACACATAGATAAACCTCGAAGGCAGAACAGACATCATGGTCAAATACACCTGTTTCCAGCCTTTGACGCGGAGCCCCGCCAGTGTCTCACACACACAATCCCCGAGGAGATGTGCAATCCCGGGGAACAGAGTGATAAAGGAAGTGAAAATGTGCCGCGGGAAGCAGCATGAGGCTCGTCCTTGCTTCAGAATGATCGGAATAAACACAAATCAATGTCTCGGTCCGCGGCCGTGCGCACGGCGCTCTCTCGCCAAAGCGCGCAAAGATTGAATTTGTAAGAAGGGCTGTAGCGGAGTGTCTCCTTCTCGGAGAACAATCCACGGCCTTTGCTACTTAGTCTTGATCCAGTATGCGTTAAAACAAGATCAATTCCGTTCGTACCTGCCGAAGACACCTGGAAGCGCACACCTTACATAGATCACACTCTTTCCATATCCGTCGTTTGGAGAGGGAAAACTTTCTCAACAACTCAAAACTGTCCGGATAGAAGAGTTAGCTGAAAATAAGTCTCGCTTTCTCTATTTGCTTTTGTTATCCAAGCGATAGTTGAATATAAAAGGCGGATAGACCCTTGGCGAATCCCAGAAGAGCAAGTGGTGATGGTACGGGACTCCTGTCAGTGGTCTGTCTGTCTGTGTGCCGCGGAGGGTTGGAGCGCACTGAGGGGTTTTTGGTTGGTAGTGGGTGGAAACCTGTCAGTGGTTTTGCACCTGATAGGGTGATCTGCGAGAGACCAATGCGCTTTTCCTCAGTCGGACCGCTTTCCCTTTGCGCTTCTCACAGTTTCTTGAGCTCTTCTTTTTAATGCAAATCAATAAAAAATTCCTTGCGGATTTCACATTAGAACTCATAAACAGGTGCATTTCAGTTGAGCAAAAGCAGACCCTCACACATGAGATAACAAAATTCTCTTCCGATGCTGTAAAAAGGCGTTATTTTACACTACTTTTCCAAAGCTAAAATGAATATCAAATTTAAAAGCAATATTGTTAATACTAATAATACCGATGAGAGGTCAAATGTATTTATTGTTTATATTTATTTTAAAAGTATGTATTGCGTTAATTTACTGCATTTATTTGTTCGTTTGGGCTTGGAACGGAGGTGTAACTCAATTAGTGTTTCCAGACCAACTACTAAAACATTTTAGTACTTCTTAAATTTATTTTATATATATATATATATATATATATATATATATATATATATATATATATATACGTGCGTTTATTATTCATCCTCTGATTACCCAATTTCAACTCGTTTGTTCACTCCTCAAAGCATTTTATTGGTGGAGTTTGTTGATTCCACTCAGACAGTATTGAGATGCAAGTTGATTGTCGAACTCGAATTTTCAATATTGTGCTATAAGTCATCTGCCATTGAAATGCATGAGAGGTGTGAATGCGTTTACTTCTCCTGAACATGCCCCCCCGTCGACTGCAAGTTAACTCCCAACAATGACCCTTTCTCAACTGCCAAACATTTTTACCTTTACATCACCGCTCTGTTTTACCATGCAGTAGTAGTATATTTTGTTGTTTGCAAGGAGTTAAAAAGCTGATTTCTTTTCTCATGTGGTTTAAAATAAAATAAAATAACGAGAGTGCTTCACGTGGAGATGTTCTAATAAATCCGAGCAAAAAAGTAAAATGTGCGTTTATTAAATCTGATGAATTAAGTTTGAAGTCTATCCTAGATATGGTCGGCACAATCAATCGCTTCTTTAACACCCATTAAACCCTAGTGACATTATGGTCCTTTATTTGTTTCTTTGCATGCTTTTCTCTTTTTTCATGCATGCATGCACTTCTTTTGAGAGCCTTCTAATAATAATAATAATAATACAAAAATAAAATAAAAATAAAAAAACAGTAAGCTATTAATCTAGGTGCTTGGCGTACAATGAAGTGAATTTCCTTTGAACTGGATCACCTGGACTGTGCAGTAAGCTCACGATTATCCTTTTGGGAACAACCACAACAAACGCGGTTTTAAATGAAGAAGTGAACACAAAGTTTCGTCCGTCATCGGCCAAATGAGATCATGTGAGGCGTTGGCAATATGACAACCTACACAACACACTTGCACATAGTTCTAACGAAGAGGAAGCTCTGCTCCAGCATTCCTTGAAATTCGGAAGTGACTTCATCATTCTGAATATTCACATTTCATCTGTCTTGCAGGGTGTTAATTATTCAGGTGGCCAATTAATAGTTGATTCCAAGAGCAACTTATACTAAAGTGAGGTCCAAAATCATTTGGGTATAAGGCATAGGTATAGTTGTGTTTAAAGGATCTTTTTTATTTATTAGTATTGCAGTACTTGGAAGGATAAAGATAAAACAAATGAGCGAAAGATTCCAACAGTTATTCCTGGGAGAGCTGGAGAGGTCTACATCACACATTCGGTTGAACTTTAAAGTGGGTCAGACTTTGTACGTGCAGCAGTTAAGTGGGCCGAGGAGTGATTTAACTAAACAACAAAGGATCATTAGTCAAAGTAGTTTAACGATGGGATAATGCATTTAAAAAAGATAAATATGTCAGATCAAGGTTTTCCGCACAAAACATTGGCCTAAAAAATAAGAAAAACCGCCTGTCCTTTGTGCATTGGTGTAATGGAAGTTAGGAATGCTGATCAATTGCTGTGTCCCTAAAGTTTAATAAAAGTTGGGAAAAAAGCAGGTTTAATAAGACAACTCAGAGGAGAGGTCACGCACAGTTGTTCAAAGGCTTTAGAAGGCCTGACAGAGGAACTTCACAACTTCTGGAAGTAAAGCACAGTACCACATTAGTGTCAGAACACCTCCGACACACACAACTTCCTCCCTATTTCTGCTTTCATCTCTGACACAAACATATAGATGGAGGGAGTCATGGCATCTGTGTCCGATTGAATTTGAAGGTGACAGAGAGAGCTTATTTGCTGATCAGGATTTTGGAGTGTGAGGGTAGATGTATGTATGAAGAGAAAGTATGGAGAATCGAGAGAAAGTAAAATATTCCTAAATCTGTCTGTAAATCTATCGGTCTATTTTTAGTTTCCTCAACTTAAGCAGTTTTTTATTCTCCCATTTTTCTCCCCAATTTGGAATGCCCAATTCCTAATGCACTCTAAGTCCTCGTGGTGGCATAGTGACTTGCCTCAATCCGAGTGGTGGAGGACAAATATCAGTTACCTCCACATCTGAGAACTTTAACCTGCGCATCTTATCACGTGGCTTGTTGAGCGTGTTACCGTGGAGATATAGCGCGTGTGGTGGCTTCACTCTATTCTCCGCAGCACCCATACACAACTCACAACGCACCCCACCAAGAGCAAACCACATTATAGCGAGCACTAGAAGGTTACACCATGTGACTCTACCCTCCCTAGCAACCAAGCCAATATGGTTGCTTAGGAGACCTGGCTGGAGTCACTCAGCTGAGCTATCCAGGCCCCAATTTAAGCTTAAGTTTTTGCTATTCTTACTAGTTTTATTAAAGATACAGTTACTCTCAAAATCCTAGAGTTGTCATTAATAAAAACATTGTGTTCCTAATTAAACAGTACTTGAAATGTCACATTTTGGAATAATAACTCAAATATATACATTGGTGGCCAAACGTTTGGAATTTATACTTTAATTCACCAAAGTGTTATTCAACTGATCACAAAGTATAGTCAGGACATTACTGATGTAAAAAAAACAGCACATCACTATTTGAAAAAAGTCAATTTTGATCAAAACTAGACAGGCACCATTTCCAGCAGCCATCACTCCAACACCTTATCCTTGAGTAATCATGCTAAATTGATCATTTGATACTAGAAAATCACTTGACATTATATCAAACACAGTTGAAACCTATTTGGTTCAATGAATGAAGCTTAATATTGTCTTTGTGTTTGTTTTTGAGTTGCCACAGTATACAATAGACTGGCATGTCTTTGGTCAATATTAGGTCAAAAATGGCAAAAAAAAAAGAAACAGCTTTCTCTAGAAACTTTTCTCTTGAGGAACGAAGGCTATAAAATGCTTGAAACTATCAAAAACTGAAGATTTCATACAAAGGTGTTCACTACAGTTTTCAAAGACAAAGGACAACTGTCTCTAACAAGGACAGAAAGAGATGTGGAAGATCAGATGTACAACTAAACAAGAGGATAAGTACATCAGAGTCTCTAATTTGAGAAATAGACACCTCACATGTCCTCCGCTGACAGCTTCATTGAAATGTACTCGCTCAACAACAGTTTCATGTACAACAGTAAAGAGAAGACTCAGGAGGCCAAATGGGAAGAATTGCAAAGAAAAAACACTTTTGAAACAGAAAAACACAAAGAAAAGTTTAGAGTGGGCAAATAAACACAGACATTGGACAACAGATAATTGGAAAAGAGTGTTACGGATCTAAACCCCATTGAGCTTTTGTGGGATCAGCTAGACTGTAATGTGCGTGAGAAGTGTCCGACAAGACAGCCACATCTATGGCAAGTGCTACAGGAAGTGTGGGGTGAAATGTCACCTGAGTATCTGGACAAACTGACAGCTAGAATGTCAAGGATCTGCAAAGCTGTCATTGCTGGATTGATGAGGATTTTTTGATGAGAACACTTTGAAGTAGTTTAAGAAGTTCAGAATATTTTTTTCAAATTGTAATAGTAATTTTTCACATTATTAATGTCCTGACTATACATTGTGATCAGTTGAATGCCACTTTGTTGAATAAAAGTACCAATTTCTTCCATAAGTGCAAAATCATTACATTATTCCAAACTTTTGGCTGCCAGTGTATGTTCTTTAAAATTTGGCTTCAAGTACTATTAACTCAAAATGATTAATATAAAACCGGCTGTGTGGAATACCCATAAGCCCTTGCACATTAATAAATTATGTATGTTTGGTCAAAACAAGGGAATATATCAAGAAAAATAATTGTTCTTTAAATTTACTTGTAACTACTTAACATTACTAAAAAATAAGTTCAATTTACTTGAGCCAAATAATTATGTTTACTTACAAAAAGCGTACAAACAGATTGCCTTGAAAAATCGAAGGTCAACTAATAGCATATTAGTTAACTATCTATAAATCTGTGGAGTGTTTAAAACATTTTTTTAATGACTTCAACCAAAGTGTATGTAAACTTTTGATTCAACTCCTAGTCAAGTTCAATTTGGTCCTAACACTTAATAACAGAAATGTCCTGTATTAGGTCAGTAAGGATCACTAATTTATTTAAGAATGTAACATGTCAGAATATTAATAGAGAGAATGATTTATTTAAGCTTTTATTTCTTTCATCACATTCCCAGTGGGTCAGAAGATAACATACACTTTGTTAGTATTTGGTAGCATTAACTTTATATTGTTTAACTTGGGTCAAACATTTTGTGTTGCCTTCTACAAGTTTCTCACAATAAGTTGCTGGAATTTTGGCCCATTCCTCCAGACAGAACTGTGTAACTGAGTCAGGATTGTAGGTGTCCTTGTTCACACATGCTTTTTCAGTTCCGCCCACAAATTTGCTTTTGTATTGAGGTCAGAGCTTTGTGATGGCCACTCCAGTACCTTGACTTTGTTGTCCTTAAGCCATTTTGCTACAACTTTGGGGTCATTGTCCATTTGGAAGACCCGTTTGTGACCAAGCTTTAACTTCCTGGCTGATATCTTGAGACGTTGCTTCAATATATCCAAATACGATGACCCCACAACATGATACTGCCACACCCCTGCTTCACAGTTAGGATGGTGTTCTTCGGCTTGCAAGCCTCACACATTTTCCTCCAAACATAATGATGGTCATTATGGCCAAACAGTTCAATTTTTGTTTCATCAGACCAGAGGACATTTCTCCAAAAAGTAAGATCTTTGTTCCCATGTGCAAACTGTAGTTTGGCTTTGTTTATGCCGGTTTTGGAGCAGTGGCTTCTTCCCTGCTGAGCATCCTTTCGGGTTATGTCAATATTGGACTTGTTTTACTGTGGATATAGATACTTGTCTACCTGTTTCCTCCAGCATCTTCACAAGGTCCTCTCTGTTGTTCTGCAATTGATTTGCACTTTTTGCACCAAATTACGAATTACCAAATTACAAATTTCTAGGAGACAGAATGTGTCTCCTTCCTGAGTGGTATGATGGCTGCATGGTCCCGTGGTGTTTAAACTAGCGCACAATTGTTTGTACAGATGAACATGGTACCTTCATGCATTTGGAAATTTCTCCCAAGGATGAACCAGACTTGTGGAGGTCCACAATTTTTTCACAAAAATCTATCTATCTGTCTGTCTGTCTGTCTGTCTGTCTATCTATCTATCAATGGTCAATCTTTTAAAAAAAAACCTGATAGGTCGATTTCCGGTCATGTCCTGTCGGAGAGTGACAGACAGGGTGGGGGATCAAAGCCTTGATGTTGCTTTGAGGGTGTGCACACATTCCTAATTTGTCCCCCGTCACACGTCGACTGCATGGAACCGTTTAGAAATCCACTGAAGTGCAGGACGTGGCATGTGTGATGTTGGATAGGTGTGTGGGTGGGAACAGGAGTGTGTGTGTGGGGGGTGAGGCACATTTGAAGGTTGGGGGGGGGGGGGGGGGGGGTCTAGTGGTCAGTGGGTTAGAGAGAGAGTGTGTGTGTAAAGCTGAAAGGGGGATGTTGCCTTGGCAACTGAATTAGATAACTGTTCTGTCAGAGCGGTCCAAATTCTGGCCTACACATAGAATGCATTAGCAGGGCCTGCGACCAGGCTGCGCAGCGTGGCGCTAATGATGATATTTTCCCCCTTGCTCTATGTTCCCTGTCCAACGTCATAAACACTCTTTACAGCTCCCTTGCCACTAGCTGCTAACATGTGTTTTTATTTTCATGACTGCATCAATTTCCATGGCTCACTGAACTGTGCGCTCCTTAATTATTCCACAGTCGTTTTTGTGGAGTGTTTGCTGTGGAGTTTAATAGATTTAAAAGAGCTGGCCTGTCAGAGCTTGTCACAATAGAGTGGATGTTTCAAATTGGGGAGAGTAATTGGTTTGGGAACAGCAGCCCCCCCATCCCTGGTTTCTTTGGCACATCCTACCAGTCCGACAGGTGACACCTTGTTAGCCAGACAGCGGCGACTAATCACAGATGTTCATTTATCTTATCTCGAGTTGCTGTGAAAAAAACCTGACTTCTAAAGAAACAGGAAAGAAAATAAATTTAAAGGTGAGTGGATTTGGATGAAAGGGGTTAGAGCAAAAAGGTCACATCCATCATACCAGAAGAAAACTATCTATTGGCATTACCATTCATTTCAGTGTCAGTTGTTCGGTTGGTTGTCCGGGAATATGCAATTTTAAATTGCCATCTTTGCTCATAGATATAATTGTCTTTGAGCCAATCACCTGGCATAAATGGCATTTGACTAATTACTCAAGAGTAAATGATGTCCTGACATGCTGATTGGCAGATGGTAAGCACTTCACCAGCGAGTCCATTTCACATTTTTAAGAGCTCAGGTGAAAAATAATTACATAAAATGGGCACCAGTAAAATATCTACTATGATATACTTAAACATTTACAATTTATTTGTTGATTGCAATATGGGTGTTTCTTCAAGTTTGGGTTCTTTCATGTGCCAGGGTTAGATTGTTATTAAAACTAATATACCTACCAGACCTTTATTATTTATTTTTGGTACTTTTCAAAGTCCTATTATATGTACATATTTTACTGTTTTAGCCTTGTCCCAGACCCAAACCTTCAATAGTATACTATGAAAATACGTTATAAAAAATGTGTGAAACTATAAAACCATATCAATATTTATTATGGAAAATATATTTTTTTTAAATTACAACTGTCCCAGAGAAGCTGCATCATTTTGACTATAATCAAGCTCTAATTTGGCCAAATGATGCAAAAAGTGTGAACTTATTATTTAATTGTGTGCATTTAGGATACATAAGATGTTAGATATGAAATCAGCATAAGGAAGACAAAACAGTCAGTCATTTTATTTAAAAAAACATTACAAATGTAATTTCCATCAACGTCATTTCCAGAACAGAATTCAATTAAACACAATACATCAATTGAGATGTGCTGGAAATGACACTGTTGTGGGAATTGTCATGAGTTTCAGAAATAAAATGACATAAATCTCTTGTTTGACATTGTTAGTATACAAATTGTGAGGGTAAAACAATTTTTTAACAAAACTTTACTGTCTAGAAATCTACACTACTAAAATTGCCTGAAATTGAAGAAATGGTCAGAATATACAGCTCTATTTCAATAAACATCAATAAAGAAAGAGGCTTTTGGACCAGATGGTGTAGTTTCAGCATCTACCACCAGAGGCTAACTGGGCCATGCTAACAAGCCAAACCTTGACCTCTTGGGTTTAAGTGCATTTGATGTCAAATTTTGTTGGACAAACTGCTGCTGTACTAAATTGGTCAGTGAAAATTATTTGATAGCTGCAATTACACGACACCTTCAAACATCACAATGAGGCAATAATCAGTGGAAAAGTCTTGTGTTGATGGACGAAATTGGCTTTGTCAATCAAAGACTTACTTGGTTCTGGACATAGGCCAGAAAATCTTGTTGACATCATCTCTTTAATAAAATTCAATGAAGTAGTGTCACCACTAGTCCCGAACAGAAGCCAAGTCCTCACAATGCTCAGTCATAAAAGCAGTATCTCTGATTACAGTAAACACTACCTTTGCTTCCAGAATGGGTCAGCTAAGGGCACTTTACCATTTTAAAACAGAGAAGCTTTGTTCATAAATGTACACAACGCTGGAATGAGCCATATTCTTCAGTTAGAATTTACACAGTCTCAGGTGTATTCTCTTACACTGCATAAACAGGCATACACACTTTTCAACAGAAGTGTGCTCGAAGTGTACTGTGTGTCCCCCTAGAGCTAGTTTAAACTAGCTCAAACTCAATGGGGTAGTCAGACACCCCCCCCCCCCCCACTCTGGACTGATCTGTTCCCCTGTCTAACACCTCCTTAGAGCCTGCGCTTCCTTTGTTCTGTCAATACACAAACAACTATTCACATATGGCCACTCTGTAATCAGTGAAATACTAGCCTCTGGGCTTTCAGCAAGAGAGAGAGAGACAGAGACAGAGAGAAAGAGAGAGAGACAGAAAGACAGAATCATCCATTACCAATCAACTTTCAACTTTTCTAGCTTTTGCTTGCAAATGTTTTCTGAACAGAACAGGAAAAAAGATTCCTTTCCTAACAGATAATTCTCATTTTTAATGACTCCGATACAAGTGAACAAAAGCAACCCAAAGAGACATATAAATGGAATAAGTATGTTCTAAAGGTAAATAAAGCCTAAAGGCCAAAGCATACTTTAGTTTTCCGCATGCCGGTATGTCTCAGGCACAGTGCACAGACACTAGGACAGTCATTGCCTGTGCGCATCGTCAGCACAAGTGCCTGACGTTGACTGTACTGAAGAGTCACAAAGTAGTCATAGTGTGCATGTGATGAGCACATCAGTATAGGGTAGCGGTCAAAGGTACTCTTTGAAAGACAGTGTGCTCGACCATGCAAGGAACGGCAAGTGAAAAACAATGTATACCCTAACTATGAGGCCCAAAACACACTTAGTGCAAGTAAATGCTTTAACTATGCAAGCTTGATTTTGTGCATTCATGTTCATTGAGAACGCATGTGCATTTTCAACGCTATTAGCATAGCATAAACTTTGTGTATGCTTATACGGTAAGTTTATTCTTTCATTTCAAGTGCTGTCAAGGCAGAGAAGAAGTTTGAAGAAAATTAAAGTCAAGAAATTTATAGGTACAGTAGCTACCTGAATAATAATAAATCTAGTTTAATGGCACAGACATTTGATGGCAACCCTATTGCCCCCTTATTGAGGTTTGTTACCATCAAACCAATGGAAAAACACACTTTAAATATGTTCAATGGGACCACGTGCCTGCAATGAGCAGGCCAAGCATTCATGTCTGGATTTGTGTAAAGTTTCTTGCAAATTTTTTGGTGTTTTTTTCCAAAGGACAGGCTTTCTTGAGGGATGTTAAATGTATCGATTTGCTGCAACAAAGAAACCAAAATGTATTCATTTTCAATTAGTCGCCGACGTGAGTGACAGAAACAATTGGTGATGCAATATGGTGTGTCCAACGACTAAACTGAGAACGTGTGTATTAAGGAGCTCTAAAACACTTGGAGAACACTTGGAGAAAGTGATTCATTAGCATTGCCATTCATATCAATAGCATCTGCTAAGCTTGAGCAGGGTTCCCCAGTAGTATGAGATCTGGAATCTTTTCTCATGGGTGTTAAGTTTCAAGATTGGATGTCATGTTACCAATCATTCGATGGCAACAGATAGTCAATATACCACTGTAATGACATATTTACTATTTTAATCTTAATTGTAAAAAAATATATATGTTTTGTCAGAAACATGTCTTCCTTTGAATGGCTGTCAATAGTTAAGCCAGCTTTTTTCCATCATCAGAATCAGAATCAGCTTTATTGCCAGGTATGTGTACAGATACAAGGAATTTGACTCAGGATTGTACATTGCTCACGATGTGCTTACTCATACAATACAAATAACACAATAATAAAATAAAATCAGACACAGGCTACAGTGTAAACAACACAAATATACACACCATGAACAAAAACAATATAGACATATTGACAAATAGTGCAGTGATCAGAGTGCAAAGGATGCATGAGTAAAATTATTATTATCATTATTATGTACATGTCGGAGGTGGATGTGATTTACAGGTACACATACATGCAAACATGTACACAGTGCGATGAAGCATAGTGCAAAGGATGCTGGAATAAACAAGTATTTTGTGCAGGAGTTGTGACTTGAGGTAGGTGGATTGGTATACAGTATATACAATATGACAATATAAGAATATGAACAGTATGAACAGCTCTGAAATAGAGAATGGTGAATAAATAATAAGTAGTATCCAGTAAATAGGTGGCTGATTATAGACAGAGTTACTGGGTTATTGCACAGGAATTGTTCCTGACACTGTGAGTCAGAAATCAGCTGTTCATCAGAGTGATGGTTTGTGGGAAGAAACTGTTTCTGTGTCTGTTGGTTTTGGCGTACATTGCTCTGTAGTGCCTACCAGAGGGGAGAAGCAGGAACAGGTTGTGTCCAGGGTGAGATGGATCTGCAGTGATGTTTCCTACCCATTTCCTGACTCTGGAAATGTTTAAGTCCTGAATGGAGGGCAGGTTGGCACCAATGATCTTTTCTGCAGTCCTGACTGTCCGTTGTAGTCTGCTCCTGTCCTTTTTGGTGGCAGATCCAAACTAGACAGTGATGGAGGTGCAGAGAACAGACTGGATGATGGCTATGTAAAAGTGGATCAGCAGCTCCTTAGGTAGGTTGAGCTTCCTTTGCTGGGCCTTCTTGATGATGGTGTCAGTGTTGGGCTCCCACTTCAGGTCCTGGGATATATTGGAACCCAGTTATTCATATTCCTCCTGAAGTCCACGGTCATCTCCACAGTTTTGAGTATGTTAAGCTTCAGGTTGTTCTGACCACACCAGAGAGCCAGCTGATCAACCTCCCGTCTGTAGGCTGACTCATCACCGTCCCGGATGAGGCCGATGACCGTTGTGTCGTCAGCGAACTTCAGGGGTTTGACAGATGGGTCTCCTGAGGTGCAGTCGTTGGTGTAAAGGGAGAAGAGCAGTGGGGAGAGCACACAGCCCTGGGGGGCGCCAGTGCTGATTGTCCGGGTGCTGGATGTGATGTTCTGCAGTCTCACCTGCTGACTCCTGTCAGTCAGGAAGTTTGTGATCCACAGACAGGTGGAGGCTGGCACAGTGAGCTGGGTGAGTTTGGTGCTGAGGATGTCTGGGATGATGGTGTTGAATGCCGAGCTGAAGTCCACAATCCTTGCATATGTCCCTGGAGCGTCGATGTGTTGCAGGATGTAATGCAGTCCCAAGTTGACTGCATCGTCTACTGACCTGTTAGCCCTGTAGGCAAACTGCAGGGGGTCCAGCAAGGGACCTGTAATGTCCTTCAGGTGGGCCAAAACCAGTCTTTAAAAGGATTTTATGACTACAGATGTCAGGGCGACAGGCCTGTAGTCATTTAGTCCAGAGATGGAGGGTTTTTTGAGGACCGGGATGATTGTGGAGCATTTGAAGAAGGAGGGAACTTCACACCGCTCCAGTGATCTGTTAAAGATCTGCGTGAAGATGTGGGCCAGCTGGTCTGAACAGATTTTCAGGCAGGATGGTGACACACCGTCAGGGCCAGGAGCCTTCCTGATATTCTGCCTTTGGAAGAGGTGGCTCACATCCTCTTCACAGATCTTGAGTGCAGATGAGGGGTCAGAGAGGGGGGGGGGGGGGGTGACAGTGTGTCAGAGGGGGAAGGTGGTTGTTTGAAGATGGTTGTGGAGTGGGGGAGAGGTGTGACTGTGGGCTTTTCAAACCTACAATAAAAGCCATTCAGCTCATCTGCCAGTTGTTGAGTACCAGCAATGTTGGGGGATGGTCTCCTGTAGTTAGTGAGTGTCCGCAGGCCTCTCCACACTGATGCAGGATCCTTGGCTGCAAAGCTGTTATTTAGCATTTTGGCGTAGCTCCTCTTTGCAGCTTTGATCTCTTTAGTCAGTGTTTTCCTGGCCTGGTTATACAGGACTCTGTCCCCACTTCTGAAGGCCTCCACTTTGGTCTGATAAAGCTGCCTGAGTTTCGCTGTGAACCAGGGTTTTTGGTTGTTGTATGTGCGGAAGGTTTTAGTCTGCACACACATGTCCTCACAAAAACTGATGTGAGATGTCACAGTGTTGGTTAGTTCATCCAGGTCAGTGGCTGCAGCCTCAAAAACACTCCAGTCAGTACAGTCAAAGCAGGCCTGTTTTGACTCGTTGGTCCATCTTTTCACAGTCTTTACCACAGGTCTAGCAGATTTCAGTTTTTGCCTGTGTGTCGGGATACGATGAACCAGACAGTGATCAGAGAGTCTCAGGGCTGCAGTCTGCATTGCTAGCATATGGTCATAAAAACCCCTGCAATGAATGTACTAGGATTGCTACATGCTGTATCCATGCTGTATCCAGCCCAAATACCATTGTGGGCTGGATACACAACCTGACAAGTTTGGCAAAACTCTGTCTTTGAAATTTACCCAGCCTCACTCCCCAGTTGGCCTTGTTTGGCCCAAGGGTACTCGGCAGGCCAAAGGCCATTGAGCATTAGAGAAAGCCCTGAGGCGTCACAATGAATCCTTGGATGTGACAGTGGGAATGCAACAGTCACTGGCATGCACTACCATGCCCTCATTTGGCCCAATAGTGGAAACACGGCTAATCATGTGCTTGGCCCACCTTGGCAACCACACTCCCAGCTTCCCCTCCAACTGTTTGGCCCACCCAGAGGGTCTTATGGCAAACCTTACGTCTTAGAGCTGGAGCCAGGACTGCATCATAGGATCTATTTCCAGCATCTATCAGCAGCTGCTAATTGGGACCTGTTAAGCAGCCAATTCCTGACTTACTTGTGTGAACCTTGTTTCCTCAATTAAAATGACTGCTTTCTTTGCCTAAAAGTAAGTAGGTTTAAGCCTGAAGTTGCTATGGAATCATAGCTATGACTAGTCTTAATGTTTTACTTAAAGTGTATGTCTTTAAAGCCACTTTTCCACTGCACATTACGGTTCGACTCGCCTAAACTATACTCGCTTTACGTTTCTGATCTTGCATTTCCACTGCAGTTTAGTGCCATCTCAACGTGGGTGGGATTATAGACTGGTCTTCATATTTGCACCGCCTTTACTGCCGTGACATTATTTTAAACATGACACAAACTGACAAAAATAACAACACAACCGCTAGGTGTTAGCTTCTAGCTCATTGTGCTGCATAAAGCAGTTTTTGCATGGTGATTTTACACAAGTGTAACAGTTAAAATGGCCTGGTTGTTTTAGAAGCAAGCTTTCCAGTAGCTGGTCAACTAAATAAAGTGAAGCTTTCAAGCAGAATATAGAGTTAACGTACCATCCTCCATCGTGGCTGAGTCCAGGGCACTCTCCCTCCCATTGCTCACCAGTTTAGATAGCATCCTTTTGGTTGAACCACTTCCACATTTCCTTGATGGTTCTGTAGTCACTTTTAAGTTTTTTTTTACTTTACCCTACAATGTTGGTAGGTCCGGTGGTAGCCGTGTGTAGCCAACAGCTGAGACACTTCCTGAAAGACTTTTTCCAGATAGAAAAAGATATCTGTTTTGCTCACAGTCATTTCTTTTTCAAAATTCAAAAGTACCATGAACAAATTATACTGTTATCATTGTTGTTAACTTTAAAACTAGCGGGTTGATGTTGCGTGTCAGAAATCCAATAACGCTGGTAGTGACGATTCTCCCTGACCAATCAGTGATCTGCAGGATTTTGACGTCACATTTTGTATTGGCTCGGCTCGCTTGGAACCTCGACCGAGGTGGTACTAAAAAAGTATCAGGTATCAGGTACTATCCACAGTGGAAAACCCCCAAAAAAGCGAGCAGAGTCAAGTTGAGTCGAGTTGCATGGAAAACCATGCAGTGGAAAAGCCCCATAAAATGTACTATTTAACGGTTAATTGGTTAACAAGTGTGAAGAATAAGCTGTTACAAAGTAGCACACTGCTCTCTCCAAACCAGTAACTTAAAGGTGCACAAAGTATATTTTTCCTCATTAAAAAAAGTTTTATACCAAAACAAATTAATAGTAATTTTGATACATATAAAAGCATGAGCACTATCATGAGATAAAGGCTCCAGTCATATGAGTAACCTTATAAAAGCTGTTTTATTCTACATGGAGAGGGTCCTCTCATGAGGGCTGCCATGTTAGAATCACATGACCAGCCGAATACTACTGGCTTAATCTCACCACCCCATTATTGAATACTTTCACTCATGGATTAAATAAATCATGATAGGTGAATTTCTACAATGGCATCAGTAATTCAAAACTACTGCGTTTGAATGATGCTGCATCCAGGCCCCTAGGTGTCAGTGTAAGTCCAAGACAATTGCCATATTGACCAGCACAACGTAAACTAAAGATTTTTTTTAGTGCACCTTTAATGTGTTAATCAAGGATCACAGCCTGTCTCCTCTGGAATGAATTTAATGGCAACATAATTTCAGTACTACGTTCACTGATCTTACGTTCACAGCCTATTCACACACTTGTTTGCTTGATTTCTAGTTGGATTCTTTAGAGACTGTTTTTTGGCATTTTTATTGAGAGTCATATTAGATACGTAGAGGACAGGAAATTATGTGGGGGAGAGGGGAGGTTAAAAAAATTATGGGAGGTACAAGTTAGGGAGCAAACGAAGAGAGGAAATAATGTACTACAGACTCAAACTTTTGTCGCCAGCATACGTACCATGACTCAATATTTATGAATGTGTGCTAACCACTAAGCTACAGCTCCAAGTTTTGCATCTTGGCTTCTTTCACGCTACACCCAATTCAAATTAGTTTTTCCCAAGTCTTATCCTTAGTACTGACTTTACAAGTACTGAAATTGATGTATTTGTGTTGTTGTTGTTGAAACAGTACTTTCAATATCTAGTATATCAACATACGGACTGAAACTGATTTTCAAAAATCATTCACATGTGATTTGGAACGGGTTTGTACAAACCAGATTTTATTAGCTTTTTTCTTTAGTTCAGACCACAAACTGAGCAGAACTGATTTGAATTGGATACACCAAAAGCAAATTTTTGCTGCCTGTCTGAACAAAGCCTTAGTAAATACTGTAGTAAATTAAGCTCAAATTTCCCTTCCTCAACATACATGCCATATCGCAGGGGTGATCCATACCAGGTGTTTTAAGTGTGGCCTCATTCCAGCCTCAAGCCTTCAATTATTATTTGGTCTGATTTGTATTTCTGTTGTCTTTCATTTCGCTGTTCGTATGGTTACTCTCAACTCCTCTGTTGTCTGGATCCACCTGGCCATGTCGAAACGATAGATAGAGGCCATCACATTGGAACAAAAAGCCTGCAAATCATATGGCCTGTCACACACCATTTAGCCGCAAATGGGTTCAATTCATCTCGATAAGAGACTCCAGAACATGGAGGGGAAAAAACCCCAAACCTCATCCCATCATTCTCTGAGAACTACAGGTGCCCCAACGACCCTGCGCTGAGTGCGTTTGAAGTACAGAACTGCTAAAAACCACAGGGACTGCAATCTGCACAAATATTACTCACTTTATTTCACTCAAGAGATGTTTAAGAATGACAAATGGCCCTTTTTAGCTTTGCTGTTTCATAGGAGGTAGCAAATGTTTGTGAAAAATGCTAAAACAAAACTGTTCGCAGTAATGCAGGGTGAATGTAAAAAGCTCAAGATCTATTTGTAGGTAAATATATGACCTTCTCCAGGTTTGAGTTACTCTCATTACAGCTAATTTCAGAGGGGGACTCATCTGTGTTGTGTACAAACTAATTCTTAATGACACGGCTAGACTATTAGCATAACAATATTCCTGTGCTTCCTCAGCAGCTGCTACCATGACTATGTAAAAACACATATGAGCACATGATCTAAAGAGGGTTAAGTTTCTTCTAGTAATTGACCAATATATTGGCCAGGCTGACTGTTGAATCTGTATAAGGCCATTTTGAGACTATCGACATTGGCAGATAAAAGTGTTTGCTTGTCGGAACACTTAAAGGCATGTTCCAGGTTCAATACATGTTAAGCTCAATTGACAGCATTTGTTGCATAGTGTTGATTACAACAAAAAAAAAAAATTCTTAAAAAAAAAAAAAAGACACTGGAAGTAAATAGGGCCAATCTGCAAATTATATATTATCATATTCACATTTTTAAAGGTATATCCAAAAGATGTGAACAATATGTGTTAACATGACTTTAGTGTGATAAAATCACCTACTAGTGTTTTATGTGTAAAGTTATATAACTTTGTTGTGCTGACGACGCAACGGAGTAAACCCACAATCCCGTAAAAATGACTGTAAAAACAGATTTAAACAACTATACAGCTCAAATAAAACAAGTTTTAACAGAAGGGTTTTTTTATTTTTTATTATTATCTTCAGATTTCTGCCCGTTAACTAGGACTGGAAAACGCGTTAATTTCTGTTATTAATAGTTGACTGTTTAATGCGTAAAAAATAATGCAATTACTGCAGTATCAGTTGTTTTCACTTCCTAAAACCTCACTTATTTTTTTCCCAAATTCCTGTCGCTAAAATTGGCATATATACATTTTCAGGAGGCGCACGCTTGACTCGAATGGGGGCGTAACTAAAGGGAGGGCAGGGTTGGCAGCCGCCCTAAGGCCCGGAGTGTGAGGGGGCTCGCAACAGTTGATCAAAAGGAACTATAAAAATGACTGTGGTACTGATGGATGATTATAAACGACCCAGGCTCCCCAAGGAGTAGGCCTGACAGGTTCTTTGCACTGGGACCTGTAAGATCCAAGTTACACCACTGGAATTGACTGCACAACTAATGCATGTCCAGGGCAAAATAAAAACGAGAGCAGATTTATTTTACAGAGAATGGAGACTTCACCCGCAAGTGGTGAGCCAGGTGTGGGAGAGATACGGGCAAGCTGTCGTATCTCATCGCATCACCCGAAAACGCTCTGTAAAGGAGTTCAATGGAAAGGAGGATGCGAGAACCGGCTTGACGATATAAATAATATTTTAAAGGTAAACTGAACTAAAAAGACACAAACATCTACACACGAAGGTCAACTGCCCGTAAACATTCTCTCTCTCTCTCGTACCACCGTCCGCAGTCGGCTTTTATCCCTCTCTGAGGCTTAATTAGCCTGATAAGGGACCGGGTGTGTAAAATCTTTCACTGCCATCTGAATCAGTGTTAAAATCGAAACGCACAAGAGAGACCAGCAGGTGTGCGATAGAGACTGAACGGCAGCCAGAGAAAAGAACAGTTCTGACATTTTAAACTTTATTAAACTTCAGCATTTAATTTCTTTTCTATCTGTATTTATTGTGTGTAATAACGCATTGTAAATGTACACTTCAGTTTATCTTGCAAAAAAAATAAAGCTTGATATGAATTGAATTTGCCCATTTGATCCTATTATTAAAAAAGTCCACTGGAAAACAGCAGAAGATTTTTCACAACTTTTAATTACAGCTTATTCACTGATTTTATGGTATGTTTACATATTCATGTATTAAAGATTTATACCTTTAAAAATGTGTGCAATTAATTATATCTGAAAAAAATTTATTTAACATGTACATATTTAAATAAATCAAATTAACGATGACAAACCAAGTTTTTTGAGACAAAGTATAAAGTTGAGGAATCTTATCATTTTGCAAAAATGTTGCACAGTCTCGTAATTTCATGAGGTAATATCACAATAATTGTAAAAGAATTAGCAAAACATTACTTAATTAGTTTTTGATGGAGTATAGCATGCCAACTACCCATTACGCCACATTGTATCGGTGATCAGCCACACTGCTCTCTATTCTAGATATTGACATCACTCATTGAAAAACCCAAATCAGTTGACCACTAGTTTGTACAGATTTATCTTTTCATGTGGTTTAAGGTTGTGACACATCTTTGGCCATTAGTAGATCAAGATAGAGGAAGTCTCTTGGCTGTTAAAAAAGACACATGATTCATATTGTATTACCACAGAGAAACCACAAACTAACCACACAGCAGCTTCTAAGAAATCACTGACAAGCCATTATAACCTGCAATAAAACTCCCTCCAAACTGGCCCTTCTGTGTTCGCCGCAGATTCAGAGCTCAGAGCTGAGGATTTTTGTGGGTAGAGGAATGCAGCTCACATCTCTGCCATAGCCAGCCATGAAGGTAATGCACTCGCATGTTGGCACATGTTAAGGGATGTGCGCCTTGTCTCTTATTAATAAAGCTTGGCCTCCTCTCTCAAAACTTGCTGCTCTGTCTTAACCACTTCATGAATTTCTTGGAACAGATCACAACCCACAACCATCGCAATTGTCTGACACCCACCCTTAAGATTTAATGATGCAAGTCATGTTTGGAGAAGAACTTTTCAAAAAAGGATTTTTAAAGTTATACATGTATTACAAAATTGTCAACATGATTTTGCAAATCACCGAGACATGAACTGCTTGACAGAGAGAGAGAGAGAGAGAGAGAGAGGGAGAGAGAGAGAGAGAGAGAGAGGGAGAGAGAGAGAGAAAGAGAGAGAGAGAGAGAGGGAGAGAGAGAAAGAGAGAGAGAGAGAGGGAGAGAGAGAGAGAGAGAGAGAGAGAGAGAGAGAGAGAGAGAGAGAGGGAGAGAGAGAGAGGTTTTGGTGTCATCCTAATAGATTAAAACAGGATAGAATGTCAGAACTCGGCACTGTATAAAAAAAACAGCAATCTGACAATGACAATGATGGCTTCCTCTCCATCTAATCTAAACATACCAGCATGATCACTTATTTTCCCCTCGGGCTATCGTATTGTTCCACTTCCATTCTGAAAGCTCTCCGCAAATGCTTGAAATGCTTCTTTGCTTTTTTGGGGCTGCATCAGACAGGAGAACAGAGAAAACCACATATACATGACAACTCATAGACACACTCAAAAAAGGATTTTTGGTGCTTGTTTCAATTTACTTAATTAAAATGAACTAATGCAACACAATTTTAGAACATTTTGTCACAACTTGATTCTATTAAATTCTATCCATTTACATTTATCAAATCAATTTGACAATTTGGGACTACATGATTACCTTTTGTGGTGTTAAGGTAGGTTTCCTGCGAGATGAATATAAAGGGAATCCTTGTTAGTGTTTAATGTTTTGGTGAGCTGAGATTCAGAGGAGTTTCTGTTATGTTGGGAGTTTTGGGTTGGGGTTATTGTAATGGTAAAGAGTGGAGCTTGAGCTAACGATGAGGACATGTAGATGTCGCACGTGATATTGACTGGCCACTTTGTTGAGCAAATGTTGAGCAAAACTAGCTAGTACAAACAGAAATAAAAGAGATTCATTTGATCTAGACATCTAATTTTGTTGGGTTTACTCAACTATTGAACTAGGTTGTTTCTACGCAGAGTGTTTGTGTTGAGATAACATTTTAAGTAATTTTAAGTTAAGAGAACTAATTTCAAACATATGTAACCACTGTCCACGACTGATTCAATTTCAGCCAAACAGCTATTTTTTGGAGTGCGTGCTGGTAAAGCATGCACAATGAAAGAAAACATATGATGTAAGCTCACAAGAAGACAACTAAAATGTATTCACATAATGTACTCATAATGCTCAGTAAAATATGCTGCAGTTTTGCGATACTTTACAGAAGTGGTTTTCAGGACCAAGGATTTATATTGGACATGAAGTGGCAACCCGATTCAAAACGATTTTGTAAATGCATGAACAACAGCAGTAGGGTAATTTACATGTGAACCCATATTTAATGCAGTGTGGGTTTTATTTGATTTTTCCTTAAGTAGATCTGTTTATGGTTTTCAAGGATGATGGCATGTCACGCAACAAGTCAATGTTGTCATCTGCCTAATTTTACGCAAAATACCATATAGTTTGATTGGACACACAGGCTTTGACATCAACAACTAAAGACCCGTTCTTCACTTGGTATTAAGATGCGTTTCGGGTGATCCGATCACATGTGGTCAGCCCTAAATACAGGGTCTCAAATGTTTTGTGATAAAAACCTTTTTTGGGTCATGACCCACCTGTTATGAACAACTGTTCTACAGCACCTCATCTGAGGAAACATTTTTATTTTGTACATTTTTTTTTTTTACCCTTTTGAGACTCGTTATATTTCTTGATTACTGGCAACTTTTCATTTTTGCAAGGTGTTTGGGGACAAACTAAATACAAGATACCATACAGCACTTTACAGTTCATTCTTTCGTTGCTGACCAGAAAAGACCAACCCTATTTATCATCTATGCAACATATATTCCATCTGTTCCATTTGGTTCATTAGAAGCAAACTAAGCTCTTAACTGTTTCATTAACATTGTGCGGTTGTGGAACTTCTCACTTTCCCACAGTCTTCGGCTACGCCTGTTCTGGCGTAAACGTTCTCTCAGGTAGCATGGGCCTCTTGAGGAACACGTTGCTTAATCCTTTCCCCACCAATGGAAAAACAGAATAGCTGAAGAATGAGATGGAGGGACTAATTATGTTTTAGTATAGTAAAGGAATAATAAAAACATTCAGGTGTAAATACAACTTAAGTTCTGTCAAAAGCACCTGTGGCCTTCAGTCGAATGGTGATTAAAAAATAAATTCCAATAATTCTTCAGTTTGTAAGAAGAACGGAATAAACAATAATGCACTTACAACGGAACAGAACTGCCGTTCACTGGATGTTTTTGTTTTAGGCACCATTCAGAGTAAATTCTAGAGACTGTTGTGTGTGAAAATCCCAGAAATACTCAAACCAGCCCGTCTGGCACCAACAAGCATCCATGTGATTATCTAATCAGCCAATCATGCGGCAGCAGAGCACAAAATCAATGCAAACACGGGTCAGTATCATCAGTTAATGTTCACATCAACCATCAGAATGGGGAAAAAACATGATCTCAGATATTTGGAGCGTGGCATGATTGTTGGTGCCAGATGGGCTGGTTTGAGTATTTCTGTAACTCCTGGGATTTTCACATACAACAGTCTCTAGAATTTACTCAGAATGGGGCCAAAAACAAATTAAACATCCGTGATCAGCAGTTCTTTGGATGGAAACGCCTTGTTGAGGAGAGAGGTCAACGGAGAATGGCCAGACTGGTTTGAAATGACAGAGTCTACAGTAACTCGGATAACCGCTCTGTACAATTGTGGTGAGAAGAATATCATCTCTGAATGCTATACTGAGATGCGGGTTGGAGCTGTTTTGGTGGCACAAGGTGGACCTACACAATATTAGCAGGGGGTTTTAATGTTGTGGCTGATCGGTTTATAAACAATGGTAAGCGTGTTTGGGGAGGTTACATTTTCACAAAAAAATTATTTTTTCCTTTACTGATGGTTAGGTTTATGGTTGGGGTTTGGGCGTTTATGAAAAGAAATACATTCCGTTCCTTGAATATACATCACTTTTGCCAACTTTCTGTGGACATTTCACCTCAACAACACTTCCAGCTTCGGTCACTGGGGGCAGTTATTCAAATGTCATAAGCACAGACTGATTTCAGCTGAAGAACTTTCGCCCTACTGTCACTAAAATTAACAGTGGGATCAGTCTGAATTATCTTGCTTCTATCTAACAAAGCCAAATTTGTGAAATCCAGTCCTTGTATCTACCCGTATCAACACATGGAATTCATTTCCATGCAGACAAGTGCAGCCCAGCTTCTGGAAATTGCACTGTTTTAAGGCTGTCCATTTGGAGCCTGCGATTTCAGTGTTTTCCAGTTTTGAGTGCAGTCCATGTGATTTAAAAACAAATTCACTTGAATGATGGACTCAATTTCCCGCTTTGTTTTACAAATTGGAACACTTTGTCAAGATGTTAGCTAAGAAGGGAGTCCAAACTGAGGTTCTGAAGGTGACCCATGTTCTGATGGTGTCCGGGCCCCACCAATCACAAGCACCAAAGACCCAAATGAGACTGGGCCATATCACTGCCAAGCTCCTGACAGCTGAAATTGAGGCAACGTCAAAAATTTAATCAGCCTTGATCCAACCAGTTTTTGCCCTCCAGGGTCTCGCTAAACATGCCAAGTTGCCATTCTTTCACTCTCCCATAGTCAATGTTTACAAATCTGTCTCCTGTGCACTTCAGCAGTCTGTGTTATCACCGTGAGCATGAATTCTTTGTTTTACCTGGCCTAGGTAAAACAGCCAGCTTCAGTGGTGTATCTTTCCAAACAGAGCATGAGCTTTAAACCACATGAAATTAAAATGTTGTTAGTTTTAGACCATGTAGCTTTAAGGTCTTCTTTATATTGGTGTACTTCCAGAAGTTCACAAAATTCCCTTTCGGCAGATGTACGCATATACATATTTGCAGTCTCTCTCTTCATAAAAGACCCAGGAAAATTCATGCTGTCACAAGAAATTTGTCCAATTAAACGATTTCTTGACAGTACCTCCCCCTACATCTGTTGAATGCACATATCTCTGCTCTAAACGGCACAGGTGATGTTTTCGCAGGGCACTTCGAAGGGAGGACACAATGCTGTAGTGTTGTTCCAAACTGGATTTCCAATAAGAATGACTTCAAAAGTGTTTCAAACGAATGTTTTCGAGTTCCGATATAACATGGATCATTACATGGATGACAGCAGTTCTGAGGTGAAATTAATGCAAGTTAAATGTTCTCCCTGACAGTTTAAGTTTTTAAGGTTAATGCTCTATCGAGATTTAAATCAGCAAAACCTACCTCCCTACCCTAAACCTTAAACCTAAACCTAACCGATAGTGCTACAAAAGCAAATGTGAGATGAAAATCTCCATTGCTGAAGCAACCACATCATTTTATGGTGCTTCTATGACAATTTCAGCTCACGTGTCGACTCCAGGATTCATATTACACATTACCGGTCCTTTACATCACATCAGTTGAGATATCGCACAATTTGATCACGAGTAAAAAGGCTAATAAATGCAGTTGGTTAAATAATTCAAACATTAAAATGTATCGCCGCACAAGTCACGCACTGTAGTAAAAGTGTTTAGATATCACATGATAGCATTGTGTGAGGAACAGGACAAAAAGGTCCTGGTGTTTGCAGTAACACACAAATGCGCATCTTAGCAACACAGTGTTCAGGACAATCAGGACAGCTGCTTCTGTTCCATCCCACAATAAAACAGCATCAAATTGCTTTATGCCCCCAACATGATCTTGCAGACACTGTTGTTTGAGAACCTCCCGTCAAAGACTGGAAATATTTGATAATTCCTTCTGATTAACTGCTGATTGGAACAGCTCATGAGTTCAGGTGAAATTTCTTGAAGTTCTCTTTCATCCCTGTTTCTGCCTGGAGTGTGTGCTGATCTGGAATTTTTCACCATTGGTAAAGAGGGGGAATTCCACACAGCAATAGTTCAAGTCTTGCTCCCATACACACCCTGTCTGCTGAGCTCACTTCCTGCTGCGGACCCAGACAACAGGAAGTAGGTGAGTGTCAGCAGGCATAATGAAAGAGAGTAATTCAAGTGAGAAGGTGATTAATTTGCCCCTTACACTAGAGTGTGATATGACGTTCCATAAATTTATAAAAACTCTAATTTTAAGCCATTATCGCCACCATGTGGTTACTGTATGGAGAATACTTTTCAAACTAAATTAGCAAAGCAATTCTAGGGGGCCTTTGCAAGGAAAAGGGTGCTAAAGGGTTCCCAGACAGAAAATATACACTAGCAGCCAAAAGTTTGGAATAATGTACAGATTTTGATCTTAAGGAAAGAAATTGGTACTTTCATTCACCAAAGTGGCATTCAACTGATCACGAAGTATAGTCAGGAAATTAATAATGTGAAAAATGACTATTACAATTTGAAAATAAATTTCAGAACTTCTTAGTGTTCTCATAAAAAAATCCTCCACATGCAGCAATGACAGCTTTGCAATTTAAGGACATTACAAATTATTAAAAGCCAGTGAAAAGAGATGAGTAAGTCAGTTACTAATATAAGTTGACTTCAGCACCTCTTGTTGCATTATATGCCAAAGGTGCATCTAAAAATGTGGATTTGTGTCCAAAAGTTGGAGTGTCTACAACTCCAGAAGTATTATAGATATCTTGATATCCTTTTAGACTATGGTTCAGAACAAACTTTCCTTTTCATATCTTCATTTTAAGGCCCTTGGTATGATATTGGGCTCTCAATGTTGTTCAACTCATTCATTGTTCAACTTCACCTAGTTTTGATGCTGCCACCTTTCTCAGGTTATTTTTTTTCTGTAGTTTTGCTCCTAAATCACAGGGGAAATTTGCCATTTTGACAATTTAATGGATTACTCAGTAAACATTGATCCATTGCATTTAATATTTTGCCTTGCATCATCATTTGTATATCTTTTACCTGTGAAAATAAATAAATAAATATGACAAGTTGGCACAGAATGACTCATGTGTTACAAACAGGAAGGTCTAACAGACTCATTTGAAAAAAATAACTATATGGTTAGGCTTTTGTAAAATGAGTTAAAACATATTAAGCAAATAATATTCATCCCAATCCAGATCCATTATCATAATCCTGAATGACATTTCTGTTCCAGTGTGAAGGATATGGATTTGACCAGATTCCAGTTTAGGAACCACTGAGCCATTTTTCCCACAAATCAGCAGCGTAAATAGAAAAGGCAACACGTTCTATTCAGTTGACTCTTTTATTCAGTTTCAGACAAGAATAGGAAGTCACAAAGATGGAACTGAACCATTGCTTCTTCAAAAAAGTAAAGAAGGTGAGAATTCAGGAGAAATTGAGAACGCTCTTCTATGGGGATGGAGAAATATCCTCAGAGATTAGATTCAGACCCTTCAAACAGTTTTGGAGCTAAGCAACAAACCAAAGGCATTAAATCGAGGGCAGACTATTCCACTAGAAAAAATAAGGGTTTTAAAAACTCACACTTCAAAAATAAAACTGTTTAGCATTAAAATAATAATTAAAAAAAAAGATAACACATTGAAAGAAAACATACCAAATCTGAATTTCAAAACAAAATGTTTGTGGTCATACCTACTGACTGAAATCATGGGTTAACAATCACATTTTAAAAGGTATCTTCTGACTGTATTTTCAAGTGAACTTTTACCAGAGAATCTATAGCACTGGAGAGATGATAGAAAACCTTAAATGATTAAGGCTTTTGGAATCCCAGCGGAGTGGGATACTCGGATCTACACGGAATACTGCAAGCTAGACAGAATTTTCAGTCAGAACATTCATGCCAGACGGAATACTCAGAACTGGGCGGAACATTTAGCATTATTAAATTCAGCAATTCAGCTGCCATCTTTACACACTGAAATAAAAGGGACTATTTACAGAAAAAAGTGATTATGTTCTCAAACATACACCAGAGGCAAGCAGGTATGGAAGTCGTATCTCTTGACTACGCCACAAAATAAAAACGAAATAAAAAAAGGTCATTCTCACTTTATAATTTACAACTGCAAGAATTACCTCTTCTTTTTATTATTCAGTGGCATAATCAAGTCACCATATTATAGAGCCTGATCCTGCCACACACAAAAAAAGTCATTCTGACTTTATATCTCACAATTAAAACATAATAACTTGCATTTCTTTATAAATCGCAATTTCAAGAAATAGTCACGATTGCAATTTTGTCTTTATTCTTGCAATTGCAAAACAAAAATAATTGTGAGATATAAAGTTAGAATGACATTTTTGTGTGTGGCAGGATCAGGCTCTATAATATGGTGACTTGATTATGCCACTGAATAAAAAAAAAAGAAGAGGTAATTCTAACTTTATTAACTTTTTTATTATAATTATTACATAGTGGTATCAAGACACCATAAGTCGGTCTCCGGCTGGCATTGCAAAAAAGCTGTTTTCCTCAAGATACTTTCATGCTTGCATTTTAATTTTCAAAAAGGGCCTCACAAAACCAGCATCAATCAATGTCAGTTCAGTGGCCTTTTCTCAAATGATTCTTTTTTATTTTTAAAGGTTAATTTCACAAAAACAGGTCTGGGTCACAGATCAAAAGCAACACAATAATAATAATAATAATAAACAATCATTAAGATTCTGTAAATTGTGATACACTTATTGCAACAAGAGAAGTAATGTCACAATGCAACAAATCGTAAAGTTTCTAAAATAAGCTTCATCATTACTTCATTGTTATTTATTATTTGGATTATTTCTTTCTTTTGAGTTGAAATATGACCTGAACATGTTCTTGAGTCCCTTAACAGAATATTCCAGGTTAAATGCAAGTTAAGCTCAATTGACAGCATTTATGACATATTGTTTATTACAACATAAAATAAGTTTGAATCGATTCTTCTATATTTAAAAAAAAAAGCAAAAATCACAGTTACAGTGAGAAATCTTTACAATGGAAGTGGATGGGCTCAGAATATAAACCCTAATATACTCACTGTTTCAAAAGTAACATGATATTAGTGTGATACAATTGAATACAATCTGTTCAAAGTTATATCCAATATTAGAACTTCATTGCCATGACAATGAATCCATGTAATCCCCGTGTTGGCTATAAATTTACACAGAAATGGTTAACAAGTGATTTTATCACACTAAAATCATGTTAACAAGCATATGGTTTTCGTCTTGTGGCTATACTTTTGAAACAGCAAATATTTTAATGTCCCCTTCCATTGTAAGTGCCTCACTGAAACCCTGATTTTTGACGAAAAATCGATATTTTTGCCACAGAAATTCTGTAAATTGAGGTTCACTTGTATTGAACCCGGAGTATTCCTTTAAGTAGCTTTTTAAAATATCAGCCTTACTGAAACATTTCAATAATGTTCTTTGAAGAGAGCCTTTTTAACGAAGAAAAACAATCATCAGCTTTCATTATTTAAAAAATAAAAACCAAAACAGATAAAACATTAACCGTGGTATCTCTGCGATTGCTGAGGCCCGCTCTGCTCCATCCGTCTCTTAAATGAGAGAAGAGAGCAGAGAAGAGCAGGCAGATCGCATTGGGAGGGGAAGAGGCCAGATCGCAGTTTAAGTGCAGTAACTGGCTCACCCCAGACTTCTGCTGCACTGGGACGGGATGGGGAGCGCAGAGCAGCCATTACTTTTTCAGTGATTGTAAAAAGTTCCAAAGGTCTTTGATCACCTGCAACAAAATAAATGTGGAGAGACAGAGAGAGAGAGGGGAGGGGAAAAAGGATGAGTTGGTGAGGCTGGAACAGAGTTTCTGTAATGTAGCGACTCATTTGGATACTTAATAATTAGAGCTGTGTGAGTCAGTTTGGACAAAAAGCTCCACATTAGCAGTGTGTCTGGGGTATAACTACAGCGCAGAGCCCAGAGGAAGTGGTTGCAGTCATTGTACATACCAGAGGGTATGACTAGTGCCTCTACTTGACAAAGATATGTCTTACATCTCTTTGCCTGCTATGATCCCAGAGCTGTTTCTGCTCAAAAACACACACACACACACACACACACACACACACACACACACACACACACACACACACACACACACACACACACACACACTCCACCCATTCTACATCTGAGAGGACACCTGCTCAGCAAAGTCTGCAATGCCCCAGACATGTTTCTATGACAGATGCATGGGGCGCAATGCTTCAAATCACACAACTCATTATGGATGAAAACACAGTTACTCAAACTCTTGTGTAGGGCAACACAATTAATTGAAATTGTGATATTATTAAATTATTATTAAATGTGCAATCATTATGACCTTGCTGTGATTTAGTTAAATAAATAGTCTGCATGTGCAGCTGTTCTGTTTGTATGGTATTAAGTGTACTACACAATCTAAGAGCACATATGAGGCTCATGATACAGTGGTTTCAGTGTGGTTCTGTGCTCCACAATTCAATCTTCTGCTCAGAGTAACAGATTTGCTCAGAGTTCAGTTAAGTTTGCTAACGTGCACAGAGTGCTCCAGATATTTAAAGTGCTCCACATTCACATTAATTTGATCCTTTTGCATAATTCTAAAATGTTAAGGTGCAATCACTTTAATATGCAACCTTAATATGGTGAAATTCTGCATTTCAATGGGAATCCACGCAATCGTACATTTTAGTGGCGAAGAATTTCCCCTCACAAATTATATGTGGAGTTAAAGTCTGGTGAATTTTGACAGGCAAATTCGCCACACTAACCATTAGGAAGTTGCTTGGTTTGGTAGTAACCTCTGTGTGGGCGTTGCTTCTTACACAGCTACACTTAGCGGAGAGTTTCTTTTTAATTTCACTCTCTCAGAGTATAAAGTGCAGCATTAAAAAGAGGCTGCTTGGCAATTCATTTTTGCTGGTTTCACACGCACTCAACGTCCACCCACACCTTCTTCGCCCATGGAATTTCACTGTGCAAAGGTAAATGTGACCGTGCTTTTAGACTGCTAAAAGTTTATATACAAACACAAATAATACACCCATAGCACCAGGTATTTGTGGACAGAGGAGGAGAACATGTTAAAATGAGGAGCATACAGCTGTTGTGGACTGCAGTTTTCCACAAAAATAAAAGCTTAATGTTAACCCTCTGGGGGCGACGCGTCCGAGCAGTGCACCTCAAGCAGTGTACACTCACAATAACAACAAAACCTTGTGCTTTTGTAAAATAAAGAAAATAAAAAGGGTGAGCTTTCAGCAGTCTCTGTGTTCACGAGCGTATTTCTGAAACACGTCACTAAAATGAACTGAAACTGCAAATACTTATCACACAAACATGAAACATATGTCTAAAGAAAGCTTAAAATGACTCCTTTTAAATAAACAATTCAAAGTTAACATTTTCCTCAGAAGAAGAGCAGGACTCAGATGAACGTTTGTATTTTGAAGAGAGACTTAATCCAGCTGAGGATACAATTTCAGATGAGTAAGTCATTTAGTTTTCATTAGTTGACATGCTATTTTATATACACATGTACATATTTTACTAGTGGGACTGTTTCCAGTCGACTGTTTCAGTAATGATGCTGAAAATTCAGCTTTGATCACAAATTGCATTTTATAATATATTCAAATAGAAAACTGTTCTTTTAAATTGTAAAAAGAGTTCACACAATGTTTTTACTGTATTTTGGATCAAATAAATGCATTCTTGGTGAGCAGAAGTGACTTCTTCTAAATGGTAGTGTAGGTATAAAATTAAGTCTTTATGTAAAGAAAATGTATAGTCAGATTACTTCTTTTAAATTAAAACTTGATTTTAATCATCAAGTCTCCTCACATTCATTCTTTCTGTCACATTCCTCATTGATAGGCCAAGGGGAGGGGTCTTTTGTCTCCTCCGGTGTGAATTACAATCCATATTCATGATAGTTCATGCCTCCTTGCATATGACCTTTCTAACACTAAAAGTGTCTTAAACGTTATTTTCTCAAAAATACAAACCTGTACATACATGTTGCTCACATATTATTGTAGCCCAGTTTGTGCTAAATACAGTGTTATCAGACATTAGCCATTAATACGTTTTGAAGCAACTGAAAAAAGCACAAATGTCAAGGCATGTCAAAACTTCTCCAGGGCCCAAAACACCCTCAGACCCCAGAGGGTTAACCTAAGTAAAAGATTGAAGCTAACTTCTTGGTTTAACTCGCCTGCATAGCAATGCCCCCTGCAAGTTAAGATTTTATTACAGAAATATATAACTGTTGTATAATAATAATAATAAATATAGATGCAAGCAGCAATTACCAGGGCCGAGCACTTAAGCAGCACACTCAGCAGCTTAGCAAGCATTGCCACCTCGAGCAGTAACAAGTAAATCTGTTCATTGAACCATTTATGATAACATCTGACCACTAGATGACACCATCCTGAAACTTAATATGGAATTTCAGGGCAACAGGTTAGCACTGTGCCAAAAGTGCTAGGTACCCTCAAGGCATGGTAAATAATTACAATACAAATCACGTTCAAAATAATCAAGGCATGTTTTAAACACTATAACTAAATTAACAGAAGAATATTTCATTTTCATTTATATGCCCCAATAAAACTATAATCAATAATTATTTAGCTACACATATTTTTATGAATTTTTAAGTGCCTTTAAATTTTTGTAAAATCTGATTTGTATTGAATAATTGAAGCTGAACTGATTCACAAAAATAAATTACATTTACCAACTCTAACAGCATGTGTTACTATTTTTTTAGTTTAAATCAAAGATGCTATTAAAACATCTCTGTCATAGTGCTCTCATATGCACAAGTAGCAAAACAAGGAGGAATTGTTAAACTAGTCTACTGACACTCTTTAGGAAAATTAATGGCCACATAAAAAGCCCATTTAATTCACGATGGTGCTTCATTTTATTTCGGCAGTAAAATCATCACGAATATATCATGTATTTGATACATCACCCAGCCCTAATTGGTACCACTACACACAGACACACATACACAAGCACTTACACTGACTTCTGCACTCTCTTGTTTATAATTTATCCTGAGAAAAGAGGAGCAACAGCAGACACTACAGTGTGCTTAAGTTAAGAGATATTTTTCTCTTTTGACCCAAACGTTGCCATTTGTGAGGGCTGCTTTGCACTACTGCAATATTTTAGGTTAACACCCAGCTTGACACATAAGACTGTGAAAAAACTAGACAGAAGAGATAGAGAGAGGGGAATGAGTGAACGAAAGGTTTAAATCACAGCTAAAGATGTCGGTCTTGACATTTCTCGCCTGTTTTTTTTTTATGCCAAGAGGTCAATCAGTGCATATTTCATTTGCTGATAAAAAAAGAGAGAGGCAGGAATATCTCAGTATGCCACCCCCAACCAGCCCTCTGAAACACAACATGCTAATGCTTGTGTATCTCTTTGCTGGCTGTCGAACAGGGATGTGCAAAAGTGCATATTTTCAAACTCGACTAGTTGGTGGGTTGTGTAAACGTCCAGTCTGTGTAAAAGAAGCCCTGTATAATTACACTGGTTTGGGATCATGTAGACACCACCAATTTAGCGATACTATGTCTTGAAGAGGGTTTTAGCATGCTGTACTTTAGTGTGCTAACAGTAACTGTTTGACTGTCAAACCCTACAAAGGTTGCATCTCTAAATTCACCCCCTTTAACGCAATGCCACTACAGCCCTTTTAGCACCGCTTTTGCAACAAACCCACTTTAACAAATCATTTAAACTGTCAGACTCCAAATATTTTTTAAGTTTAGGTCTATTTACATGTGCAGATGTAGGTCTTTGGGTATTGTGCCACATACGGTGTCATGAGCATTTGTTCTACTCAATTGCCCTTCAGCCAGCTTTTTTTGAATACATAAATTGAGCCTAATCTCCTAAAAATTACGTGACTGTGGCAACATTTTTAATAAAATAATAGTTTGTGGCTTCTTACACGTATTGCGACAGAAGCAAGGCGAAATGTCTAATGTGTGGTGCTAAAAGGGAGTTAAATGTTCTATATACATTTATCTATCTATATAATGGTAATACTCTATTGTGTTACCTAACCAATAGTGCTATAAAAAGCAAATGTGAGATGAAAAATGCAATTTCTGAAGCAACCACATCATTTTGTGGTACTTTTATGACACTTTCAACTCACATGTTGACTTGCGTGCTCTTCGGGACTCGCACCCCGATCCTTTGAATCACAAGTGCAACACACTATCAGTTGGCCTCTAGTGTTCATTTCACCAGGAAACTGCCACAACACGTATAACAACCCACGTAAAATGATTTTGGGACATTACTAATCAACTAAGCATCTTCACCCATTTCTTCTAAGGAGTCTCATCTTCTCAACAGTAGGGTCTTAATCTAGTGGATCCTTACATAAGTGAACTACTCTCATTTGTTACATAAGAGACCTCTTAGAAGTGCTGATAAATTACGTCAGTGCTGTATATGCTTTTCCACAACATACAAATGCTACAAATAATCTAGCCACAGTGTGATGGTGCTTTATGAAAGGGACGATACTCACTTGTTTATCGGAGATCCTGAAAGAGCTTTTAGCGTAGTTCTCAAACTTCTGTTCTGTTTTTGGAAGTGACTTCCCCTGTTCAGAGAAACATATTTTTGAAGAAATGAAAAGGCTCTTTTTCATGACTCGTGTCTCTCTGCAAAGTGTTGAGATCATACTGACTTTGTGCCAGAGTGCTGCAGCGGTGATGAACAGGGTGAGTCTTTGGGTGTTGGACACACTTCAGTGAACATGCATATTTTATTTTTTGTTTTTTTGTGGCCTATATATTAATTCCAGTTCCACTTATCTACAGCAGACCGAATGAAATCACACAGACACAAATCATCATATCTGTTCAACACAATTCATCTGCTGTATCCTTCCAATTTCATATCAGCCAGCAGCTTACCATTTTTTTTCTTTCTTACAAATTGGTGGGTACGGTTGGAATTTTTTATAAAAAAAAAAAAAAAAAAATAGTAAAAAAAGAATACAGGAACACTTTGATTTTCGGTTTCATGAACTGTTCACGAATGTGCAATTTTCCACCAATATAGACAGAACACTGCACTACCACCATAATCTGACAGTGTTTCCTGCAGCACAATTCAGTGACAGCAATGCCCATCTACTGAATCTACAACATGAAACACACAGCAAAAACAATGTACTCAAACCGGAGTCTCCCAAATAAGCCGGTTTGTTTCAATCTACAGCGTGAAACACAATGCAACTAGCATAGTTCGATTTCCAAACAAATGACTGTAATGAGCTGGTTCTTTTAAAACTACAGCGCAAAACATACAGTGGCATTCTAGTCCGATTCCCGAACGTACGACTCTTATAAGATGGTTCTTTTAAATCTACAGCGTGAAGCATACAGGATCAGTCTAGTCTGATTTCTGAATGAATGTCTCTTATAAGATGGTTCTTTTGAATCCACAGTGTGAAGCATACAGCGCAACCAGTGTAGTCCAATTTCCAAACAAATTACTTGATTTGTGGTATGTTTTATTCCAATAGCCATGACTTAATAAAGGCTTTTGAAACATGTAAACCCTACTCTGAGTGCCTTGAGCCACTAGAGCATCTGAGCTACCAATGTAGTCAGATTCCCGAATGACTGACTGTAATAAGCCGGTTCTTTTGAATCTACAGTGCCAAACATTAAGGACTCTGAATCTTTAAAAAGGAATCGGAAATGGAATTATTAAATTACTTACAATTCCCATCCCTACTGACAGGAGTCGTCTCCTCTAGTACCACACACATACTGATATCTAAATACATTACAGAAACCCAATATACTGACTCTAATTATCCTGCTGCGTATTTACATACACGCTTTTGTTTACTGGTTTCTGAGAACATACCGATGACATGAGACCCTCAATAAGATCAAGAAGGCTCTAACAGAGAAGAAAAAGATGATGATGAGGGTGACGCTGGTGACTAAGGTGGTCTCCAGTTAGTGGTCAGGGTGCTGAGTGAATCAATGTGTTTAGGAGTTGATTGAGGAAATAAGCAGGTGGGCCCAGGAAGGCTGCTTAATCCCAGCACAGGGCCGATACGGTGATATCATAGAGCTGGTCATCCCCCCTCCGGCCTCAACTTTGTTACTCACACACCTCATTAACATCTGACCAACACTGCGTCTGTTGACTTGGCCGACTTACCGTTAACACATGACATGTGTGTTTGTTTGTCAGAACTTTGACTACATCAGATGGGGTGCTTATTTAGATTGAACAATCAGCATTTTATTGGTATTTCACCAAAAGAAATAGATACACAGTTTGCAGAGAGACCAATGTAAGTATGAAAGGGAATAGGTTGAGTTGTTTACATACCTCTTTAACTGCTGATGACAGTTTGTTTTTGACCTCACTCAGGCTGGGAGCGCTGGGAGCCTTCCCAGAAGGCCCTGCTGCCGACTTGTCTTTTACTTTCTGTGGTGCCTGTGAATAAGAGAAACTCTGTTCATCTACCCAAAGTCCAGCAAAACATGTTAAAACCACACTTTAAAACAGTGAACAAGTCACATTCTCAATAAATTAGACAAAATGCCATTTGCAATCAGAAAACTAAGGTTGTAAATACCATTGGTTTATATTCAGAATACTTGTTGTTAGTAACAAATACAGTAACATGTCACCATGATACCTTTTGAATTACCATTTCAAATACAAATGAAAACCTCTGCCTTCCCCAAAACACAATCCCATACATCACCAATGTGACAAAAGAAGATCTCTTGAATTTTTGTATGTGCGATGGCTACCAGCTGAGACGGGCCACTTCTATTAAAATAAATGGGAGAAATGGGAACGCCCAACGGTCAACAGATGTTGAAAGGAATTCCTGCCTTAAAGGTAAAAGAGCCAATCACCTTTTAGATACAGACATCGCCTGTCAATCAATGAGATTTAGGTCTTTCCCATAGATAGGAGCTGTACTGTCTTGACTGGAAATATCTTCCCAGGAGCGTTCCAAAGATGGCCGTTGGTGGACTGACTTGCTAGAAAGACAATGGTATAAGTCACTCAGTACATTTACATGCACAGTTATAATCGAGCTACAGCGTTTCTTTTGCGTATTCGAGCTACAGTCTTCAATGGTCTGTCCAAGTATACAAATGCGTAATCGAATATTGAAGGATGCCGAGCTACAGTGGCATTATCAAGTGGGTCTGTTAGTCCGACTTCACACAAATCAGACCGGTGCAATTTCAGTCTGCGTTTCATGGTATTTAAAAGACAACTTATTGTTTTAGTCTGACTGAAATCAAACTTTTAAAGTGCAGGTAAGTGTACTGACTTAAGTCTTTATGCAACAAACAACTGTTTAGACTTATTAACAAATGGTCGAGTCTGCTGCACTCCTGAAAGCATCTTCTGACAAACATAGTATGGTACAAATGATCCGTTCGTTGCCTCTATGCAGGAGAGGACAAGTCCTGAGCTCTGAGCTGTGGAACGAGACGCTCTGCCAAGAAGAGGAATAAACGACTTGTTTTTCAGTAACAAGATCCTCATTGCCTCACACCCTCACTTACAAAAGAGATCAACAATTAAATATATCAGCACCATTAAAACAAGGACTTACAGTAGTCCCAATATGTATTTGGACACACTTAAATTTAATTGAATTACATAACAAACCAAGTGCTTCTAATGTGTAATTTGCTTTTGAAACACTATCAGTTAGGTTTAGGTGTTGGTTAAGCGTAAGGATGTCTGTTTTGTTCATCTCTCATTTTATTTAATACACCTCTCACTATTGGTTAGGTTTAGGTTCAATATTTTGGTTAGGGAGGTACGTTTTACTTTATTAAAACATCCTATTAAAAATCACATTAAAAACATTGTCTGATTACAACATTTCACTATTTGGCCCTGTAAAGAGAAAATATTTTATGTGGCCATTGATGTTTGGTCACAGGAAAGCAGGATCATGGGGGTGAATGTCTATAATATTACAACTTCACTACAGAATCTGGTGTCCACCCTCTCTATGAGCGTGGGTGTGTGTGTCTGTGCTCACTGGGCACAGATGTATGCCCGAGATGCACTGTCCCCCTGCTACAGACTGATATAAAGGCACACACACACTGGCCTGTCCACACATGCAGCCCAGCCAGGAATCCACACTGATTGCAGGGTTACACTGATGGACAGAATCTTGTTTTTCACAGAGAGAGAGAGAGAGAGAGAGAGAGAGAGAGAGAGAGAGAGAGAGAGAGAGAGAGAGAGAGTGAAATGAAGTGATGGAGAGAGAGAGTGTGTGTTCAGTGGTAAAAATGCTGGCAACCACCCCTGGAGTTCGCTAGTTCGAATCCCAGAGTGTGCTGTGTGACTCCAGCCAGATCTCCTAAGCAAACAAATTAGCCAGTTGCTAGGGAGGGTAGAGTCACATGGGGTAACCTCCTCGTGGTCACTATAATGTGGTTTGTTCTCGGTGGGGCACACATGGTGAGTCGAGCGTGGATGCCGCGGTGGATGTCACGAAGCCTCCACACGTGCTATGTCTCCATGGCAACACGCTCAACAAGCCACGTGATAAGATGAGTGGGTTGACGGTCTCAGATGCGGAGGCAACTGGGATTCGTCCTCCACCACCAGGATTGAGGCGAGTCACTACACCATCACAAGGACTTAAAAGCGCATTGGTTTTTGGGTATTCCAAATTGGGGGAAAAAGGGGGGGAAAAAAATCAACAGCGGTGCTATTACATTTCAAACTCTGTCAATCATGAAGAGTAATATGTAACTTAAATTGATTATTTGTACATACATTAAAATCATCATTGCAAATGTATATGACATTTTAGGGGAAGTCGTGCTTCCTGTGTAGTTTTAAGGCAATTAAAACTGGCACAGATGGATGCAAAAACCTGCAAAATCTGCTGCACTCCTGAAAGTGTGTTCACTTTGTTTGTTTTAAGGGTCTGAGGGCAGTTCGCAAGAACTCTGGTTAAACGCTTCACATGAACTCAGACCCCAACAAAGGAACCAAACTGGAACATCTTGGGAGGTGGTCGGAGTCTGGTATGCATATGGTCTTAATTGTGAGTGCAAAGCACATCAGGTTCAATTTATTTTCAAATGTTCATAATTCCAATTAATTGGGAGTTTTACAGGTTACTGCACAAAAATAAACTATTGTAAACTAGGTAATAAAACTCACACTTATGGCATTTAGATCTAAACTAAAATGAAGGCTTCACTAAAGACCGCATGAAATCACATGCTAAGCTGTTTTCTTTCCTGTGTTGACATGTTTCCTAATTAAACAGGAAGTTTGGGCAAGGCATATCTAAGAGTTCATTGCTTTGTGATAAAAAATAAAATACCCACTAACCTTAAGTTATGTAATAGCTGCAAACCAAGATTTGCTACTTGACTAGTCGGAGGTAGGTGGCAGGTGGCATTTACAATTTAGTTTAGAGGGACATTCTCAACACTAAATTGAGGGGCAATTTGTTGGACAAAATTTTTTATATACCCATGTATACAAGTTCTGTGAAAGGAAACTTAATTTAAAATAAATTTAAACTGTATATTAGAGGTAGATCAAAATGAGTCATCTTCACTGATATTTGCTTTTGGAAATGGAATCAGTTTCGTGCAAAATTAACACATATTTCCTCCCCATGGGCAGTGTTAAAGTGTTTGAAATATAAACAATCACTGACACCTTGCCAGAATTTGCTGTATCTATATATGTTTAATTGGCAATATTCCTCCATATTTTATCATCACTTTAAAGTAGTTTGTTACTTTGATGAGATAATCAAGTGTTCAGCATATAAGCTTGCAAATATAAGGCATGGAAAGAAAAATGTGACTTTACAAAAACATGCTGCATCTTGTTAATCATAATATAAAAAAAACCCTCATTTGATGTATATGTAGGCTATATACACTGATGAGCCAAATCATTATGACCACTCACAGGTGAAGCAAATAAGGTTGATCATCTCCTAACAAGGCCACATGTCAAGGTCTGGGTAGATTAGATGGTAAGGGAACAATCAGTTCTGTTAGGAGAAATGGGCAGGAGTAAAAGACCAGAGTGACTTTGACAAGGATCAACTTATTATGGCCAGACAACTGAGTCTGAGCATCTCTGAAACAGCAAGACTTTTGGGGTGCTCCCGGTCAGCAGTGGTGAGTACATTCCGACTGTGGTCCAAGGAAGGACAAACCACAAACAGGCGACAAGGTGTTGGGCGCCAAGGCTCATCGATGCGTGAGTTCAACGAAGGCTATCTCATCTGGTCCGAACCAACAGAAGGTCTACTGTGGCACATGTCACAGAAAATTTTAATGATGTTTACAGAAGGAATACACAATGAATCGCACCCTGCTGTGTATGGAGCAGCATAGCCACAGACCGATCAGAGTGCCCATGATGACCCCTGTCCACCATCAAAAGTGCCTACAATGAGCATGCAAGCTTTGGAACAGGACCTTGGAGCAGTGGAAGAAGGTTGCCTGGTCCGATGAGTCCCATTTTCTTTTACATCACTTGGACAGCCGTGTATGTGTGCACCATTTACCTGGGGGTGTGATGGCACCAGGATGCACTGTGAGAAGACGACAAACTGGTGGAAGGAGTGTGATGCTCTGGGCAATGTTCTGCTGGGAAACCCTGGATCTATCCATTTATATCGTCAATTTGACATGTGCCACCTACCTAAACAACGTTACAGACCAGGTACACCCCTTCATGGTAACGGTATTCCAAGATGGCAGTGGCCTCATTCAGCAGGATAATGCACCCTGCTGAATGAGGGTGCATTATCCACCCATAATGCACCCTCAGTTGCCTCTGCTTCTGAGACACTCAATCCATGCATCTTATCACGTGGCCTGCGTGACACTGTGGAGGCTCCCAGCATGAGGAGGGACATGCTACTCTCCGCGATCCACACACAACTTACTACGTGCCCCATTGAGAGCAAGAACCCCTAATCGTGACCTCAAGGAGGTTACCCCATTTGACTCTAACCTCCTTAGCAACCGGGCTTAGGAGACCTGGCTGGACTCACTCAGTACACCCTGGATTTGAACTTGCGACTACAGGGGTGGTAGTCAGCAGCAATACTCGCAGAGCTACCCAGGCCCAGCCTTTATTCACTGTTGAGTTCATGTTGATTTTGACTTGCAGTCAAGCGACCACTAATGATTAATTGTGGATTAATTACTGCTAATAGTTATTAAATGAATACATTTTTTTACATTGTAATATGTTGTAGTTGATTGTAAGAGTCCGTATTTTGTTCACTTTTTGACATACATGACTCAAGTTTGATTCATTCAATGAGTATTTAAGTGTGAAAACACTCTTAATTCATAGTATCTCTTGACACGGTCGCAATTTAGCTTCAAGGAGAATGGGTGAACATCTCTGGAAGAAACTTGCAGAACTTTTTTTTTCTGCTAGATGAAAGCAGAAAGGGAATGAGGAACATGAAGTAACAGACAATGTCTTCCAGTCATTCTTTCTTTGTAAGAACAAAATAAATAATCCCCCTTTTCTCTTTAGCAATTGACGAGCATGCAATAGATCAAAAGGTATCAGATTAAAGGACAAATGCACTAACAACACACACACACAAGACTGGCAGTGCGCCAGGAATGCCCAGTGTGGTGGAGTCATTATATAGCAGGGCGTTTTTGTCTTCTTTTTTTGTTGTTGGGAAAGGACAGCTGTAGAGTTAAGACAGCTGACAGACAGAGAGTACAGCGAGCTTTTTAATCTACGCCAGACACTGATTACAGATGCCAGGGGACGGCACTTAATCATTAGCACGCTAACATTTGGTGTAATCAGATGTCCTCAATACTCACAAATACACACACACACACACGCACACAGTTAATGCACCTCTCTCTGTCCTCTATGACTCTACTAAGGGTGCCAGTCGAGATGTTTCTGGGAAGCAGTGATCGATCTCATAACTTCAAAACGTAACAGATCTTTCTTTCTGTGACATTAAGGGATGTTCAAAGCTCTACAATAACCTAGTTTTCAACCACTTTCCGCACTGTTTTCTTATTGACAAAGTGAAAATGCGCAAATTTTTTATGCAAAATTTTACCGTCTTCTGCCCATTTCCATTCAAATGGCCTTTTATCAATAAAAATGGTGTGCGTGATGACGTCATGCTTAAAAGAACACTTTGTCTCATAAGTTTTTGTTCATCACTAAATAAATTTGGCCTTAAGCGTTTCCATACAGATGTGTGTATATTGCTAATTGTATACCTTTCGCCTCCTAGATGTCCCTAATTCCCCCAATTCAATTCATTTAAATGATCATTTTAATTTCAAAAATAAATGCATTCAGAAGACAGAATTGCAATCAAAATGTAGCTCTTGCCCTTCTGATATTGGTCATGATGTTGCGTCTACCACAGGTTGGCACCGGTTCCGACATGCGAATCATCATGGCCCTGTTCAAACTGGCAACCTTCACCATGTAGTGGGGGAAACTTTCAGTCTTAGTATAAAGATCATCCATTGATGTGTGTATGCGGTGTGCACAGATATTAAAGAAACATTGATGCAGTGTAATATCTGGGTTTACATATGATACATTTCTGATATTCATTAGGCTATTTTGAACAATCATCTAATCTAAAGCACTGCCATCACAACTAAATTATGTCCCGTATATTTCTCCAGCAACTTTTAATGACCAACTGAACTTTTTAACTTTAATGACCAACTGAACGTTTATCATCTAAAATAAATTTTAGTGTAATAATGTAATTTACATTTCTGAAGCAGCTCAGCAAATGTGAACTGAGGTAAAGAGGGTTATATTTAAAATATTTAAAAGTTTTCAAATGTTCAAAAGCTTGTTTTCTGAAAGTGAACTCCGCATTGGACAAATAGTTCTGATAGTTTATAGTCTTGAAAAAAATGTAGAACATTTTGAGAATGTCATTCAGCCGACTTTATTCATCTACAGAACAGGGTAAAGCCAATTTATGTTTGTGTAAAGAAAAAGCAATTAGATAGGTCTAACAATATAATAATTATTACAATAACGGATGATACCCACTCCTGGTAATTGCAAAATATAAGACTCAGATTGGATAAGATTGGAGCTTGCTGTTTCAAGAAAGCTCTTGCTCTTTTTGTAAGCAATTTTGCGCCAGGCAGTCAGCAAACTGTCCTTTGTTGTACCAGAGACTAACACAAAGCCGGCGTCTCAATATCCGACTCCAAACAACTTGATTTGACAGAGGGCATCAATCGGGTCTATCGAAAAATTCCGATCATGACGTCTTGTCACTTCTGCAGTGTGAGCAGCATCTTATTGGTTACTTGACGAAACCACCCAAGCACGCCCCAGCGACTGACTGATTTTTCCAATTTAATGCAAGTTCTTTTTCAGTTGTTGGAGCTATTAACTCAGTAGGGAGTCGAGACATTCAAGGGATTCACAATCACTCACTGGCAGATGCTAATGCGAACTATGACTCCCTCTGCCGGGCCAACGATTATGCAAATGAAGCTTATGATTGAAAATCTGAGGAAAGATCAGTGTGACCCTGACTTGACTATGCACAAATATTCCTGTATTCTTTAGGATGTATGATGCCATCTTTTGTCCTGTACAATTTTTTTTTACTTGTTTCTACATGTATGTACAGTTATACAAAGCATTCCACAAGTACTCAAGTCATTTCTCTTCATGGGTCCATACAGATATGCAGCTCTCTGGTTTAATGGCTCATTGATGGGAGAATGTGAAGTGTTACGCAAAGCAGCGTCTGCCATGTTTTAATGACAGAGCACTTGGTTTCCGCTCACCTCATAGCCTGTAGGGACATCCAACTCCAACCCCTATTTCTAATGGCAGAGGAGTGGCCACCGGAAACAAGGGTGTGGAAAAGGACAATCTGTGTGTGTGTTTTGGGGGAGGTGTACAAGGTAACGGGAGGAATAGCTGACCGGAAGCAAAAGTGTGAAAAAGTGCATGCCCTGAGAGACGGGTTGTGAGAAAGATGGGTGGATGACAGTCTGTTTGAGTGTCTAATCTCATTAGAACAGAACATGAACCATCAGAACATGGCCATTATGGAATTTGCCAAATGTGTGTGTTTGTGTGTCAAACATTAGGTAACCAGTGCTCCTCACGACAGCATCTAAAATGGTAATAACATGCTTACTAAGTCTTACAATGTTAGGTCAAGTGAACTGCAAGCAGGAGCAGCAATGGGAAACTCATTGAGACATTGTGAAGGGGTGTGGGGGACTTGTGTGTTAAAGGTGGTTTTGGTTTGAATGCAAAAACCAAAGGTCAACCTGTAAGGGTTTAAACCTGTCCTGAGGGGATATGTTCCAGGGGTCAAAGGCCAGACACGTTTATATAAGTGGGGAAAGTTCAGGCTCACCTTTGTTTGTCAACTGTCTTTCTTGTCACCTGCAAAATGGATTGGAATGTATTGGTCACCCGGTTTGTGAAAATTTCTTTGGGATGTTTAAAGTGCAAAGCTTGATGAACATTTATGAAAATATGCTTTTGCCTGGAACGAGGAGCAGGTTTTAAAAAAATTGGAGCGTCATTGTATTCTCTCGCTCCAAATGTGCTGCACGAGCGCTCCATCACAGGCAAAACACCTGTTAACGGACCGTCATGCAATAATGCACCGCTTGTTAAGCAATGTTAAACTCTATTGGCATGAAGTAAAGGTGGAATTTCTGATTACAGAAAAATACTCAATTAAAATCTAGCAGCACTTGGTAATGTTCGACCTCCAGCGCAAAGATTACATTCACTTTCTTTTTTCATGCTCCCTATTATTGAGTTAAGCTTGCGGTAAGGCTTGACTTAACTACATGCTTGCGTCTCGTCTCTTTATTCTTACATCAACTGGCATATAGTGAAAAAAATTCATGATGGGATGGCGAAGGAGAACACAAGCGGGGAGGTGATTGGCACAATTAAAGGTTTGTTGTGAAATCCTAAAAGAGGTGTCCAAAAAATACGATGATAATCTAAAAGGTCAGTAATACAGATATGCCCTATTAAATATTTTGAATAATCATACCAACAATCTAATCTAATGAATCACAATCTTAACTGTAGGCTATTATGTCCCACATTAAATAGAATTAAACTTTTAACAACGTAAAACAGCAGCTGAACTAATCAACATGTTAATATTGAATAGTTTGACTTTAATCCATTGCCATTTAAATGTATTTTAGTACCGTAGGCTAATTTATGCCTTATAAATTTGCAGATGAAGAAGCTCAGCAAATGCGAATAGAGGAAGATTTAAAAACGTTAGCATTTCTAAAAGTGAACTCTGCATTAGACATATATATTTTTTGTAGTTTATCTAGTTTTTATTAAAAAAAAGTGTAGAACATTCTGAGAATGTTCTTTTTTCATTCACAGAATTATTGGGCAAGGTTAATTAAAAGAAGTTCAATAATAGAAAATAATAGGCAATAATTTGGCAATAATACATAGGCCTAATAATGTTATATATATTTATATATTATTATTTTTTGCATTTAGCAATTTATTTAATTGATCAAACCCAGAGAATGCTGCCGATATGTTTCAAAAGTAAGCTATAAACATGATTTAATTTATTCTTGAGCTAATGTTAAGTGTTTTAATAAAGCACATTTCTTTTCTTCTAGTGTTGTGTATTTATTTTTTCATTTAATACACCTTCTGCGTTAAAGGTTGTGATATTAAAAAGCATACTGAAATAACTTTACAGTGGAGAGTCAGTTAGGCGCTATAGAGCAAACACGGAGCGGGGTTTCTTTAATCCAGGAGCACGGAGCGAGCTAGGAGCGGGAAATGGACAACCTGGAGTGGAGCTGGAGCGGAGTGATTAAAGAATGCTTTGAGCATGAAGGAGAAATTGTTGCCGCTCCACTCCACTCACATACTCTGGTCACTACCCATTGTTTGTCCATAGTCAAGTCAAGTCAAGTCAATTTTATTTGTATAGCGCCTTTCACAACACACATCGTTTCAAAGCAGCTTTACAGAAGTTCAGCATTAACAGACGATAAAAATGTAATGTCTATAAAGTCGATAAATCATCATCCTTGTGCAGGGCTCCAAACTGCGACTAAAAATGGTCGCATTTGTGACCAAATAAATTTATTTGTGAGTGTAATTTCTGTCAAGGTCGCCATTGGCGACATTAAAAGTTTACTCCCTTTTGATTTTAAAATTTGCATTACATTTCCCGAGATACATTACAAAAGTTTATATCAAAGAAATAGCGGGGAAAACGGAGTTCATTGCGGGAACTAACCATTTCAAAAAAGAGACTGTTAGAAAACACGGTGACAGTAACAAGCATAAAAATGCACGTGATCACATAATTGCGAAGAATGCTCCACAGACTACACTGTTAGCGAGCTGCGGGACAAAAAGGAATGGATGGAGTTAAAAAATTTAAAATATTTGGCGCCTGTTTTTCCCCCTGTAGGAGCCATAGGCTTTAAAAAAAAAAATTTAAATGATAAAAATAAATAAATCAATTGAAAAGGGTGCAAGACTGTTTACTTATACAAGTTAAGCCCAATCTACAGCATTTGTGGCATAATGTTGATTACTACAAAAAATTATTTTGACTCATTCCTCGATTGACTCAAAGCAAAAATCATGGTTATAGTAAGGCACTTACAATGGAAGTGAATGGGCCCAATCAATAAACATTCAAATTAGCGAAATGTTTTAATTGTGATTAAATCGCATATTTTTCTTTTTAGTAATCGTACATTTGACACTATATTGTCACGAGAATGCAAAACCCAAACGCAACGTTGAAAAATAAAAGGGAATTGAATTAACTACAATGGCAAAAACAAACCAAAACTCCAACAGGGGGGAAACTAACATAAACTACCCCAAAGGGGAAAAAGGGTAATCCAGGCTAGGGCAGATGGAAACAGGACTGACCGGACCGAAACAGGAACCAGGTGATTGAAACAGGACCGACAGGGAAGACTGAACACACAAGACTGGAAACAAGATGAACTGGACAGCAAACACAAGGAGACTAAAATAGGGTGAGAAATCAAATGGGTTAACTTGGGACAGCTGAGGCAAATGAACTAATAATAAGCAAACAAGGAGCTTATGTATCACATAAGACAGAGAGACATGTGGCAATACAGAAACAAAACAAAGCCATGTGCTCTCACAAGACAACAAAACACCCGAATAGCATGAGCGCACACAAGTAAGAAAATAAGGAAATATACGCCCATGCCAACCTACAATCAAGACGAGAGTATGTGGTGCAATGCCTAACAAAGTGATGCCACGCATTCTCGAATCCTGAGCGTACATTGTGACGCAAGCACCATGTGATGCACGCAACAGGTGACAAAAACAAGACAGGACACCTGTGCGAGAGTTAGGCCACACGTACACACCCGACACTTTAGACTAAATCTCAGCACAACATGAAGACAGCTCGCAAATCCGGGCGCACAACGCAATCGCCAGACAAAATATTGACGCGAACGCATGCTGCCAAGATGACAGACATCGAGCACAAGTGTTCAAGACCGAAACTGAACCAGACAGGAAGTCAGGATCCAGACACTGTGCTCCTGACATTGAATCTTTGCGACACCTGTGCAAAAAACGATCTAGATGCAGCGCAATGAATGAAACAGAGTGCAGGTGCCTCGCCAAGCATTTTTGAGACTTGAAGTTCTTATTAACTTGGCACGGTGTCTAAAAATGTGCAGATCCTGCACGAGATGCTGAAGAAACAGCGAGACACGATGCAACAGTCAAAGAAATTCATTCAGCATGTGGTTAAATAGGAAAACTATGATACGATGATGAACAGAGCAGATGCACACAAAAACATGTTCGATGTGAACGGCCCCTAACTTATCCGTTCGCGCATGCTGTGAGTGAGATCGCGGAACACGTTCAGTAGAGCCTGTGGATTTTTCATGAATTAAAAACCTGATCCCGAAGTCCTACTTGAAAAAACTGACCCCAACTCAGATGGGTTGTCGTGTCCAGTCGAGTCTGGGTTGGGTTGCAGACCTCTTAGTGATAAACAATGGCTTACGGTTTATTACAAACACACAGATAAATGAAAGATTAGAAATAAATGGTTTACTGACCAGCATTAGTGTAGTGTGCAATAAACCTGGCACTGCTGCATCTTTCAATGAAAGAAAGAACTCACCTCGCAGCACTAACTTGTTCTCTCCTTAACAGTACACCCACAAATATGTTGCATGTTGTGGGCCATGTCCATGCAAATGAGCAATATGTTGTTACATCATTAATGCACAGATTTCAAAACGAGACATTTCAGCAGGGTTGGGAACTATAATGCTCTTTTTAGTTACCTCGTATACGTTTTAATATCAAGGCAATTCGATTCTCCATTTCATGACCCCTTTAATCGTGCTTTTTAAATAAACGAGGGAAAAGTCTAAATTTATGGAGTAATCAACATTATGCAACAAATACTGTAGTGGAAATCACACTGAATTGTGGTGGGGTGGCTGTAGCTCAGGTGGTAGAGCGGGTCGGCCACTAATCACAGGGCTCCACATGCCGAAGTGTCATTGGGCAAGACACTGAACTCCAAGTTGCTCCCAATGGCAGGCTAGTGCCTTGCATGGCAACTCTGCCCTCATTGGTGTGTGAATGTGTGTGTGAATGGGTGAATGAGACACGGTGTAAAGCGCTTTGAATACCACAGCTATGGTTAAAAAGGCGCTATATAAGAGCAGACCATTTAACATTTGGTATAGACAGAAGCATATAACATCACGCTCAGAGCTCATTGTATTGAAAAGTTTGTTATTGCTAAAAATCTATTTCTATTTCCAAGTTTTACTTTCAGAACCCTATTGCTGCGTTCTATTTCTCTTCAAAAGTGTTTCCTCAAACAGGCCTTATAAATTATTACTGTTTGTTTTTACCTATCTTTCTATTTAGGTTTTTGTGGTGAATTCATCTAAAACAGACATCTCAGCTGTTTGACTTCGAGATTGATTTGCTATTTATTAATAAGTGACTCATTCCTCTATGGATGTCTTTGAAGAACCCTCACAGTGCTCCTGTGATTCAGCACCACAATTACAGTGAGGACAAACTAAATGGAGAAAAGAAGTACATTAAAGACAATTCACCCCCACACGACTGAGTGTGCATTGGTCGGGGGCTGGAATATGTGATTAGAAGTCTGGAGAATGTATTTTAGATTCCCAAACATTGGTCACACTGCCAAGAGGCCGTGGCTTTGAGGAAAGTTTGTTGTTTTAAAGCAGACCACAAATGACCCTTTAAATTGGACGTTTTGGGATTGGTGCCACCAGCAGCTAGTTAAGAGTGCTTCACGGTTTCCTTGCATGGGAAAATGTGATGGCCTTTTTCCATGACCTGAACGACAACCTTTGAATGTCAAGATGTTTTCGCTAATATGCTTGATTATTAAGTGTTTTTAGTACATTCACTCAAAAATAATGGCTTTGTGGATTTGGAATACTAGTGTCCTCCTAAAACTGTGCGGTTTTGAGCTAATCACAGCTGGAGTTTTGAATGCTGTTGTACACATTTATCTTTAGGGGTACTGCTGGTCTAATTCACATTTTACTTTTGGCATTGTTGGATGATCGTAAACAAAGACAGGCCGACTCATTATCCTGTGGCTTTCTCTGTTAGGTTGCCATGCTGTTGGCCTTCCACACTGCACCTGGACTTTTGGTAAGAATTACCATTTGGTTGGCATGGCGTGGCAATTTGGAAAAGAGATCTGGACTGAATACCAAAACCTGAAGTCAAGACAGCTCCTACAACTTGCAGTAACCCAAATGGGGCCTTTGGTTACCTTTAAGTAGAGGCGAGTAAAAACATAAATAAAAATTGGTATATACTGTGCCGTGCAATGGTTATACTGTACATATATTTACATGGCCATCAATGGACAGGACTGCTTTACGTTTTTACATGTGAGAGCGATGACAATACAAGGAGTAATGTGAAAATACAGAGGGGAATGTCTCCAAAACAAGTCAAGAAGAGGATGAACTTAAGTGGTGTTGTTAAGCACAACGCTAAACAGTTTAGTTGCTTACGGTTGTCAAGCAACACTGTAAATTGCTGTTTTAATATTATATTTTACCGATGTGTGGTCACAAGTGTATGTCGCCTTTTTAACCACACAATAATACTTTGATTTTAATTTTATTAACATTAATTGTAATGCCTTTAACCTCCTGAGACCGAGCATGACTGTTGAGTGCATTTTCCATTTCCCTTTTTTGATTTGTACCATGTTAAAATAAAATTATACATTATAAATTCTGAATCTATGTACTGATTACCATTATCCAATTTCTGCCACACATGTTGAGTGGACCACACATCATGTGCAGCCTGAAACTGAACTTTTGATAGGAAGGTTGTATTGAACGTACTTAGCTGCATAATAAGCTATAGGATGCTCCATTGCTCCCTATTTAGTGAATGACTTAACCTCTAGTTTGCTGTCTGTCTGCACTGGTCTCAGATCATTTTGAAATGCACCTTATTTTCATCCTAACTCTGTATACAGCCTCTGAAAGCAAAATGTTTTAGCTTTTGGATGAACCCATTGATTCTCAATGTGAGTTTAGCAGCATGGCGTTTTGTGATAAATCGTTAAAACGATAAATTTTAAACATGGCATATCGGATGAATTTAGAGACTCTAATCTTTTGACTCAAACAAGTTTCAATGTAAAAACTTAATTAGGTTTCTTTACAGATGGAGTTTTGTTGGCATTTCACCTAAAGACAAACTCCGCTGTGGTCGGCACCATGTTGTTTTGTCACATGTGCATGGTAAGTTTAACCCTTTACTGACACCACGGATTCTGTTGAACTGAGGTCAGTCAGTTTAACTGAATTTAAATTATGTGTTGCGTATAGCAAAGCCAAATACAGCAACCACACCTGTACGTGGGGTCACACGAGGGTTAAGAATAGACCACTGGGCAACCTATAACCATCGACCACTAATCTCAATAGTCTATTAGAGGAAAGTATCCCACTATGGTGTACCGGGACCCTGACAGCACGTCCACAGCAACCCGCTAAAGTTTGAGCGCTCAAGATTTGGTAATAGGAAGGCAGACATTGGACTCATGGGACATGTTCTTTGTTGCGGAAATTACAATTTATTGTCGCACATTATAATTTTTAATCACAAATGCTAGCAAAACAGTCGCACTGTACAGCCAGCACATGAGCGATGAAGAAACATGAAATAACTTGAAAATACAGAGGGGGACGTGTCCCAAAGAAGTCAAGATGAGGAAGAATGTTTTAAAGGGTGTTTGTTAGGTGCAACATGAAGCAGCTTAGTTGTTTATGCTTGCCAAGTAATACTGTAAATTGCTGTATTAGTTACTGTTTTGAGTCTTTATTTTTAATTCAAATGTAACATAAGGTACAGCTGTTTTTGCACAGACTTATTCATTCATTTGTTATGAATGATCATATATTTTGGTTTGTTTCCATCAAATACCAAATAAAAATAGTTGAAATCAGAATCAAGTCAGGTGAAGTAACATTCATTTGCTAAATATTAAATTTTCTGGATTTAATATTTAGCAAAACAGGAACCGGCAAAAACAACTTTTGTGATATGTACCATTCCTGTGATATACTGTAAAATAAGTCATTTACCAAGATTGTGTGCTTACCGTCCAACTATCTATCCTGAAATGTTGCTAATTTTATCCAAAGTTAATCTCTTACCAAATTTTGGCAAAACCTACCTGGGTTTGAGGCTTCCCCGCTGTTCCTGCTTTCTTGTCCGGAGAGCCGTTTTGTTTATCTGCACTCTTCTTCTTCTCTGGGGCCTGAAAATTAAAAAAAAAAAAGAGGCTCTATTCACACCTGCGATTAATGTCTGTCTCGGGTGATCTGATCTCAAGTGGTCAGGCAATACAGATCACCATTTAAATCCAGTAGTGATATGCATCTCAAATGTTCAGACTTCGAGGGGAGGGTCTCTGTTTTAATGACTGTATACATTACTCACTATGTTCAAGTTTTATTGCATGTTAATAAAATTGCAAAAAGTTTAACAGGGGCTCAAACAGTTGCTTCCAAACATACTTCCAAATTTTAATCTAACCCTATTGTGTTTAGAGCTCCTAATGTATTTTAACTGAACGTCTAATGAGCTTGCATCACATGATCTTTGTCACCGCAGGTTGATGTCAGGCTAACCAGAAAAGTTCAGTGAAGTGTTGTGCGTGTATATGTACTGACACTACAAATGTAATATGGTCACATGTATTTCTAACCAGCTCTTAATGCGGTTTCAGTGCCTGGACCACCAAACCTTTTGGACCTCTGTCCACTTTTGATCGAATCAGCCTAAATTGATGTTAATTACCAGGTGTAATTCAGGTCAGAGAGAGACATCAAAACCCCTCCATCACAGACTAAAACAAGCAAGGAAACATATTTCACACACGTCAAAGGTAGAGGAAGTCCAGTCACCTGTCATACTCTGTGTTAGACTCATAATAGTGAATAATGTTAGTGAATTGAGTTATTCTGAAGGCTCTGCTCATCAGCAATGTAATACAATACACTTTTTGGATGTTTTTTTCAGTCAGGCTGTCAAGAGAGATGTGATGAAAGAGAGCAGTAATTTGTAGAAAATGTAGCCTGTCTAGGCACAGCCTTAAGGGAACATCCAACACTGTCACTGTTAATCAACTCTATGGCCTTGAGAACATTTTTATTATTTTATTGAGCCGAAACATTTCATACATTGAAAATGTATTTTATTTTGTGGTAATTATAGCAGAAAAGATTAAGTACTTTCTACATTAAATAAGGTGGTTTAAGCATAAAATTGGAAATATTAAGTAAATTCAACATTTAAATTCAATTCAAGCATGTAAAAATTAATGCTGTATCTTATAAGTAAATATGATTTATGATTATTAAATTTACTCATGTATCAATCCTAATGTAAAAAGCTTAATTCGCTTATTTGAGTAAATTTCACTGGTAAATAAAATAAGCAAGTTTTACTGAACTTTTCGAAGCGGGTGTTCCCAACATGCACCAGGCTCGAATAATTAATGAGCTTGCATGGTTTCACTGTTTGTGAGTTTATTTACATAATTTTTATTGCTGGTTTTGTAATTTCCTTTGGTCTAAAATTTTGTAAAAATTGTGAGTGGTGGTGCAGTAGTGGGCTAAATGCTAAGCAGAAGGTTGCCGGTTTGATCCTTACAGCCACCACCATTGTGTCCTTGAGCAAGGCACTTAACATCAGGTTGCTCTGGGGGGATTGTCACTGTAATATGTGCATTGCACAGCCATGGCCAAAAGCAGTGGCAGTGACACAAATTTTGTGTTTAGCAAAGTGTTCCGCTTCGGTTGGTGTGGTGTTGATTCACATTTTTTCTAGATTACTGTGCAGAGTGATCAGACGCATTGGCCAAAAAAAAATGTTTACTTTATCACAAAAACCCAAATTTCACTGTTTTTTGGCCCTGTCACAAAATGACAAGCCAACATCATTTCACTAATCATATCAGCAGCACCTGGGAAAGTGTGAATGAGTACTAGTCAGGTGAAATCACTCTATCATTCTGATTGGATAATAAGAGCAGACTGATTGCTATAAAAGGAGGGAAGAAGTGCTTCCAATCATTGTGTTCTTGTTAGCAATGGTTACCTCTAAAGAAAGAAGTGCAGTCATCATCGCTTTGCATCAAAATGGCCTCAGATGCAAGGAAATTGCTGCAAAGAATATTGCACCTGAAATAACCATTTACCAGATCATCAAGAACTTCAAGGAGAGCGGTTCAACTGCAGTGAAGAAGGCTTCAGGATGTCCAAGAGTGTCCAGCAAGCACCAGCACAGTCTCTTCCTGAGGAGTCAGCTACGGAATCGTGTCACCACCAGTGCAGAGCAGAGCTTGCTCAATATTGGCAGCAGGTTGGTGTGAGGTCATCTGCACGCACAGTGAGACGAAGACTTTTGGACAATGGCCTGGTGTCAAGAAGGGCAGCAAAGAAGCCACCTCTCTCCAAGAAAAACATCAAGGACATACTGAAAGTCTGCAGGAAGTACAAGGATTGGACAGCAGAAGACTGGTGCAAAGTTATTTTCTCTGATGAAGCACCCTTCCGACTGTTTGGAACATCTGGAAAATCGATAGTCCGGAGAAGAAAAGATGAAAGCTATCACGAGTCCTGTGTTGTGCCAACAGTGAAGCATCCTCATACCATCCGTGTGTGAGGTTGCTTTTCATCCAAGGGCGTGGGCCCTCTCACAATCCTGCCCAAAAACACTGCCATGAATAAAGTATGGTATCAAGACTTCTCCCAACGATCCAGGAGCAATTTGGTGATGATCCGTGCATTTTCCAGCACTATGGAGCACCATGTCACAAGGCAAGAGTGATAATGAAGTGGCTCGGAGATCAATACATTGAAATTTTGGATCCGTGGCCAGGCAACTCCCTGTATCTTAATCCCATAGAGAACCTGCGGTAAATTCTCAAAAGGTGAGTGGACAAACAGAACCCCACAAATTATGATCAACTCCGAGCACTTATAAGGCAAGAATGGATCACCATCAGTCAGGATTTGGCCCAGAAGCTGATATCCAGCATGCCAGAGCAAATTGCAGAGGTTATGAAGAACAAGGGTCAACACTGTAAATACAGTATTGACTCATTGCATACATTGAGTGTTTTTGCAAATAAAAGCCTTTAAAACTTATGAAATGCTTATCATTGTTTTCCAGTATACCATAGAAACATGTGAAAAAATAATCTACAAATTCTGAAGCAGCAAATTTTGCTAAACACAAAATTTATGTCACTGCCAATACTTTTGGCCATGGCTATAATTTGCTTTGGATAAATGCATCTGCCAAATGCATAAATGTAAATGTAACTTCTTGTTTTGTGAATGCTAAAGTTCACGTTCAACTTTAAATTGACCGTTCAGAATCAGAAAAATTCTCTGTTGATGTTTACCATCATCGCATTTTGCACACTAAGCTCTGTATCTTGTTTCTGTCACTAGTAATGCAAGGTGATGTTGTCTAATAGGCTACATAGCATTCAATAAGCTTCTCTGTGAAAGGCTTCTATCTGTCATGTGGTATGTTATTAATCATTTGTTTATAAGGAAAGTTCATTTAAATGTTCATTTACATTTTACTAAGATTCTTTTAAGTACATGTACATCACATTTGTCAAAGTTGCTGTATTAGCTGAAATTATTAAGTTAAATTTACTCACTTTAATCAATGTCAAAGTTGAATAGATCAAAAACTTGTGAAATAAAAATTATGTAAATCTTCCTAGTAATTAGTTTGTTTTCAGTGTAGAAAGTGTAACCAACAAAACAAACAGTGAAAGAGTAATAAAGTTCAGACCATGAGGTTGTACAGGGGTAGATTTAGAGACAGCTTAAAAAGGAATGAGTGAAAAAAACAGATTGAAAAGCCGTGAGAAGAAAAGAAAGCATTCTGTTTGGCTGGATCAGAGAGAATATAGGAGTGTGTGACAGAAACGCTCATCTGTCGTCCAACCCTCAGGGCAGTAATAAGTCCTCACAGAGCAGGTATGTACCTCTGACGCTTTGATCTCTAAACACACAAACAAGCACGCTCCTGCAAACGTGAAAAGTGAATGAGGACAAGGGCTGAAACGATAAATTGATGTTCTCAACAATATAAAATTGTTGACAAAATGTTCACTGTTGAACTGTTGTTTTGATCTCAATTAATGTAACATGAGATCACATGAAACTATTGATGCCGCACAAGAGAAAAGAGAGGAAGAAGTCGCAGCTCACATTCCAGACACACTTTAAACTTTCCAAACAGAGTAAGGTGATGTAGATCGTAGTATGAGGGAAATATACAAAAATACAAAATAAATACAGAAGTAGTATCATGAAATAAACCACAGATGGCGTTCCACTGGAGTAAAACCTGCATAACAGAGTGGCCAAAAAGGAAACACCAACAGTTATATCTTTAAAATATCCTTTATTTAAGTTAAAATAATAAGGAAGCGGGTCATGTATATAAGCACAAACTCCAAAACTGGAATTTCTCTGTGTGGTCATCGCTTCTATGAGTCACCGCGTGTGGAAAAACAGCACGAAAGAGTTCCTGATCCCTGGTGATGGACTCATCCCTCGAGCGACCTTGCCATTGCTTCAGATGGTAATGTGATAGCTCGCGATGTACTGAATCATAATGTGTGTGTCTCGATGTGTATCTTATCGTGAAGAAATCACGAGATGCAGCTCTATTAAGAAGAGAGAGTTTGTTTTTTTGTGAGTTAAAGATGGATAAAAATCAAGTGAACAGAACGGTGAGAGAGAGAGTAGTCTTAGCCCACTATACACTGAATCAAATTTTTTGGCTTGTTTTACAATATAAATATCTAAAACTCCTTTAAAAAAAAACATACATTTGCTTGAGGATCTATATAGAATTTTTCAGAGTATGTTTAATATAATATTGAATATACACTCACTAGACCACTCTATTAGGTACTTCTGTGCACCTATTTATTCATGCGATTATCTAATCAGCCAATCATGTGGCAGCAGTGCAGTGCATAAAAATCAGTTAATGTTCATATCAACCATCAGAATGGGGGAAAATGTGATATCAGTGATTTGGACCATGGCATGATTGTTGGTGCCAGACGTGCTGGTTTGAGTATTTCTATAACTGCCGATCTCCTGGAATTTTCACACACAACAGCAGAAGAGCATCTCAAAATGCACAACATGTCAAATCGTGAGGCTGATGGGCTACAACAGCAGAACAACATGTTGACTGTAGTGGGCACAGGCTCACCAAAACTGGACAGTTAAAGGCTGGAAAAACATATCGTGGGCTGATGAATCTCCATTTCTGCGGAGGTACACAAATGGTAGGCCCTCTGCTGCCTCAGCTCTCATTAACAAGGCATGTCCATCCAAAGAACTGCCGGTCACTGGATGTTTTTTTTGTTTTTGGCACCATTCTCTTTACACTCTAGACACTGTTGTGTTTGAAAATCCCAGGAGATCAGCAGTTACAGAAACACTCAAACCAGCCCATCTGCCACCAACAATCATGCCACAGTCCAAATCACTGAGATCACATTTTTCCCCATTCTGATGGTTGATGTGAACATTAACTGAAGCCCCTGACCCATATCTGCATGATTTTATGCATTGCACTGCTGCCACACGATTGGCTGATAAAATAATCGCATGAATAAGCAGGTGTACAGGTGTTCCTAATAAAGAGGCTGGTGAGTGTAAGTGTATTTTGTCTTTACTGCACTGGCAGAAGTATAAACAAGTGACAAATACACTTATATTCAAGATATATTCTCTGAAATCAAGTAAAACATCATTTATGTTGCTTCTCAGGTAAATGTATATTGTTTTAAGAAGTTTATATTTTTACATGGAAAACAAGACAAAAACACTCAATAACAATAGTATTTTTTGCTATTTTTATTTTTTGAAATTTTTTCAAACTTAATATTAAGTATTTTTAATAGAAAGTATCAAGTATAATTTTTTCCTGTAATTTAGTGGTATTTTTTTAAGATGCTTTCATCCTGTATTTTTTTAGTAAGTGTGTTTAATAACCTCTTAACTCGAGGCACAAGCTGAATTGTCAGATAAGAGTTAAGAATTAATCGTTCCAATAATCACCAGAATATTCTAATAATCAATCTAATAATCATTACATTAGTCGATTATCAAATAATTGTTAGTTGCAGCCCTAATGGTGATTGAGCCCAAAATTTTACATAACATAACCTTTTGTGTACCATGGAATAAAGAAAGCCATATGGTTTGGAACAATATGAGGGTGAGTGAACAGACAATTGACATTTTTTAGTGAAATATTTAATTTAGCTAAAATAAAATACAAAAATGTTTTTCATTTCAGTTCATTCTAAGCAAAAACTGTATTTTTTAGTTCTGGTTCAGATGTTTCGCAGCCTCCTTTCCAAAATGTTATTGGTTAGAACAAAATAAAAAAAAATATTCATAATGGTTCTTTTTAAAATGACCGTACAGACGGCAGTGTTGCCAGATCTCGCAGCAGAAACAAGCAACCTGGTCTGGAAAAACAAGTCCAAAATAAACGTAAATAAGCAATTCAATTTTTTTCTTTTGTGATGGACTTATCAGCATGAAATCATAACAAGCGGTTAAGTAACAGTTAAGTATAATTTTATTTAAAGATATGCTTCTGAGCCAAAACACGCCAGCATCAAATAATCTTTAGAAATGCATCATATCTAACCATAATTCAGTGAAGACATGGAAACAACTGAGAAATGTACTTTTTACCTCTAATGATCTTTTTCTTGTGTCTGGACTAACTGTGCATGTTTATGTAGTAATTACTGTATACATAGTTGATATAAAGGGCATCCACAACGGGTAATTAAGCAAAGAAATGTGTGATGCAGCACACATTCAGGATCCAAACAAGCACAATTTGTACAGGGCAACTGCACTGCAAGAAACCCTTTGGCCTTTAGTTTCATGAAACATGATCGGAACAAAATTACCAGCATTTCACTCCTGAACAATTAAAAATCACTTTGTTCCAAATTTGGTCATGTTCTGCTAAATATTAGATTGTTTTCATGAACCATTTTTAGTCCCTGATAATAATAATATCATAAATTCAGACAGATTGAGAGTGTGGGGCTCTGAAAACAGCAGGATGTGGAGAGGACAAGAGTCATGAAAAGAAAGAAAGTGAGAAAGACAAAGACGGGTGTATGATGAATAAGAATGTCCGAGATTATAAAAAATGAAAAGTCTTTTAAATGATTTACTTCAAAGTTCTTAGAAATGTAATATTTGTATTAATGTTGGTTTCAATAATTTTTGGAAAAATTTTACCATTTAAAATAATAATATTACATTATTTTAATAAATTATTAAACAATATTATTTAAAAAAAAAAAAAAAAAAAAAACGTTTACACTTTGAATATACATGAATGTACACAACTTCAGAATAAAAAATAAAAATAAAAAAAATCTTTTATTCATTTTATTTTTTACAAATATCATGAATTCTTTTATTTATTCTTGGGGTTACTCTATTTTACTGGAACAAACAAAGGTTTTACAAATATAAATATTGTTTTTAATTTAAGCAGCTTAACTGTTAAATTTAAAAAAAAATTATAATAAAATTTTATGCCAAACTAATTATGCCAAAGTTTATTTTTCAGAAATTAAAAGATGTTCATCATGGAGGTGTACTCAAATTCAAATAACTTAGATATGAACAAAAACAATTTGTCCAGTGTCATGTCACTGATCCAGACACGAGAAGTTTCAGTGAGACAGAGAATATGTTTGATATGGAGAGAGACAAAGTGCTCTGGAAGTGGACAGAATAAGCACATTAAGTGATGAGTGTGTGTTGGGGGTAACCTCTCACTCTCTCTTTCTCAGGCAGAGACTGGCACCTGCTGGTCACTCAGGTGGTCACTCGACTTTATTCAGGACAGCAGCAGTAATGTGCAGTAATATACACAATTCACAGTTCTTTAAAGAAAGGGAAAACAGCAAGACTCACTTTCTGAGGGGCTTTTACGGGACTCTTTGCACCTCTCATTTCTTCCTCCTCATCCCTTCAAAGACAGACAGACAAAAAATCAGGTATTAATCTGACAGTTTAAAAAGACACGGATTCATCTTCTGCATTGCGCACAACTATCGAAATGAACTCTCAAAGTAAGTTCTAGTTTACTGAGAGTGCTCCTTTCATCCGACCTCACATATTAATTGAACAATCTTGATTTCTTACTCTTCGTCTTCATCGTCTTCATCATCATCTTCGTCATCCTCCTCACTGTCGTCTTCATCCGAGTCCATTTTAAGCTTTTTCTAAAAATATATTAAAAAACATAACAATGAGGAAAATATACTCAAATGTAAAATCTTTGCAGCACAATCTAAATAACACAACATTATTTATAAAATGGATAGTGACCTTTTTAAAATCTGATTCGGTGAGCTACGTTCAAATCTGTATATCAGAACTGCATGTTATAAAAGTGATAGTTCCTCCTATAACAGCCTACAGTGCTGGGTGGATTACTTGTGAATTGTAATCAGTTACTAAATAAAAATGACATGACAAAAATGCAATCAGTAACAATCTCATAGATTACATTTTTGGGGCATTCTAATCTGATCACTTTTGGATTCATTTCAACAATTTTATTTTATTTTTTGTCAAATCCATTTAAGTGGGATAATCATTTTAACATAAAAGTACAAAGAGGAAGAACATGTGTTCTATTCTTTATAACAAAAAGAGCTCATGACAATTGTAAAAAGTGCATTAAACATTACATGAACAAAACAAACATTAAATCTAACAGCAATGACTAAAGATTATAATTCAAAACACTGAGACATCAAGTACATTTTAAGTGCATAAAACAATAGAAACATTACATCAACAAACAGTGAAATCAATAGCAATCAACCCTTAATAATTATTAATAGTCCATCATCTATTCCTTAGCCGAGATGCATATCTTACTGTTGTAACGTAAAAAAAAAAATTCAAAATGTTCATCTGCAGGGGTGTAAAGTAACGAATTACAAATGCTCACGTTTCTGTAATTAACTACTTTTTCCCAAGAACTGTACTTTTTTTTAAGTAGTTTAAAAATGGTATACTTTTACTTGAGAACATTTTAAGTGCCGTAACTGTACTTTTACTGTCCTATTTTCCTACCATTTGTGTTCGCTACTTCCCTGTCCTGATTTTTTTTATCTATCAACATGATTGGCTAGGGGGAGTCTAGTGACTCTCGTCATATCAAATCACATGGAAAAAACTTGAACGGCAGCTGCAAATCTGGCGCCAACTATTAAGAATTCCTCCAGCATAGTTTACAGCCGAACATCACGGCCACACATGAAAGGGATTTTTGCTGTGTAAAAGGCCAGTTGCTTGATCGTGTCAAGTGAGTTTAACTTGCTCAAGCCAGATATCAGCATTAATCCTGCCTATTATTTGAAGAAACATATCGAGGTAAATTTCTTATTTCTGTTTACTAGATTATGTGTGTCTATAATGTAGCCTGTTTTTAACTAGCTATCACTGAGATTACTGGGATTATTGGGATAAACATAGAGATTAAGGCAATGTTATCAATAGGGCTGGGAGATAAATCAATCTTGATGTTTATATGAAAAAAAAACAGAGATGTCTTTGATCAAACTTTTTAGTAGTTTTCTATATTTAGCCTATGTTCTATATCTAGCACAAGAGTGTTCATTACATCAATCACGACAGCAAGAGCACAACTGGTTGGTTGATTTAGATGAAATATAAAAGATTGACTTTTTATTTCCTGATCTCTGTAGCAGTGTGTTGTTTTGATTAACAGACAGCTAATGTGGTGCCTAAATTATCAAATATACTTTATAATTCCGCCAATAACCGTCTTGATGAGCATTGAATGTAAATGCAGTGAATTATGTCTAAAGTGAATTTAAACAGTGGGACAAAAAGTGTATTTGCATCAAAATGTTGGACTTGAAGTGTACATGTAAACGAATTGAACACTGTCTAGTAGGCTATGTCATATAAAGTTTATTAATCAAACAACATTAATAAGGTGTGGCATAGTGGAGGGCGGGGCCGTGTCATGACTCAACACGCCCAGTCCCGTATTAGGCTAATCAAGCCACCGAGAGGGATAAAGGCCGATCGCAGAAGGGCGGTGCAAGAGAGAGAGAGATCCTTACGTGTCCGTCTTATGTGTTTGTCTTTTGAGTTTCACATTAAACCTTTAGTTGTACGTTAAACCGGTTTCTCGCCTCTTCCTTGCCCGTGAGGGCGAACTTCTTTACACAAGGAAATGAGAAAAATACTCACTACTTTTGGCTAAATAACTTGTGTAGCTTTAAAAATATTAATGCAATAGAATAAAACAGTGATATTTTTTAATAATAATATTTTTTTTAAATATTGTTTGTTTTTTAATAAAACTGACCCCTGATGTAAAGTGTGTTTATTTTATAATAAATTACCAGGAAAGTAGAGATGATAAATTCATTTATAATTATGCTTAGTTTTTATAAAGACAGAAAAATATAAATATTTGTAGAGTAATACTTCAGCAGAATATTCCACCAGTCAAAAACTTCAGAAAATTGTGCATCATGCATGAGAATGAGAACACAACTATTGCTGGGCTTAAAAGATACAAGAACTAAATCAATGTATCTCAAAAGGAGGACTTATGATTTTAGGTGATTTTAATGCACAAGTTAAAATTGTGATCAGTGTATTGAAAATAACTTTTTAATCTTTTCATTACTCTTATCATGTCTTTTTTGGAATCAGATTGATATAGTGTTTATCATAGTTAAGTGATGTATTTTAAAAGTTGCATACAGTGTTCATTATAATGGGGCATAGGTTTTGCAACTCAGTACTCAATACTCATGAGAACTGTTAAATGAGCTACCCTTTTACTCTTACTTGAGTAGTTTTTAGGACAGCTACTTTTACTCTACTCACACAAAATGTTTTGGGAAGTAACAGTACTTCTACTTGAGTGTGATCATTCAGTACTCTTTCCACCCCTGTTCATCTGTGAGACTACTACGCTTCGGGGTAAAAATATGATGATACTGATATGAAAATGAATAAATAACAATTTACTGATGTTGCCTTGTTAATATATAAATAAAAGGTAACTGTAGTCTGATTACAACTTTTTTTTAAATGTAATTTAATCCAATTACAAGTACTTGATTTTTGTTATCTGATTCTGTAATCCAAATCACAGGGTTATTTGGGTCGGCCTGATTCTTCCCCAGAACATCACAATAGGTGAAGAGAAGAGGTGAAAAGAGATGAGAAAAGATGAGAAGTGAGACAATGATACAAGACGAGAGGAGAGATGAGACAACTTTACAGTTTCTCTTTAAACAATCCATTTGATTTTTTTATTAAATGTTCCCCATCAGATTTTAGTATTAATTTCTGTCATAAATAAGGAATTTATCTCTAGCTATCTATGGGAAGTTCTAGGCTTAATTGGGCCCCATTCAATTTTGGGTGGAATTTTATTTATTTCAATATAGACTAATGTCAATGACATGATTTCGTTTTCTTGACACTTTTCCTTTAACCCTCTTTCTGACCATTCAAATTAAACATGGCACTTTTAGCTGTCACGTGTTAATGTGGGTCTGTGTAAACAGCTTTATTTGTTTTGTGTTTTTAATTCCACTCTGTTTGAGGTCAGGCTCACCTGAGGCACTTTTGTGAGGGCAATGTTGGATGGTCTCTTTACCGGTGATGTGTTATTCTCCTCTTCCTCATCCTCATCATCTGATTCCTTCACACCTAAACAAACCAGAAAGATCACAGATATAAATGACTGTGGTTTCAAGCTAAAATATTTTATTTATGTGCTACCAGTGAGAATGTGATACCAGTTCACAAATGCTCTCTTATTGAGACAATAAGAGACGAAAATAGAAGAGACAAGATGAGATGAGAGAACAGAAGAGATAAGACGAGTAGAGACAAGATTATAAGGCAAGTGAGCTGAAACAAGAAGTGAAAATAGTTGAGAAAAGTCTAGATGAGATAAGATGAGAAGAGAAGCGAGACAAGACAAGATGGGAAAAGGTCAGATGAGAAGAGAGGACAGGAGAGGACAGGAGAGGAAAGACAGGAGAGAAGAGGACAGACAGGACAGTACAGGAGAGGACAGACAGGAGAGGAGAGGACAGACAGGACAGTACATGAGATGAGAGGACAGACAGGAGATGAGAGGACAGGAGATGAGAGTAGAGGAGAGGACAGACAGGACAGTACAGGAGATGAGAGGACAGACAGGAGATGAGAGGACAGGAGATGAGAGTAGAGGAGAGGACAGACAGGAGAGTACAGGAGAGGACAGACAGGAGATGAGAGGACAGGAGAGGACAGACAGGAGAGGAGAGGACAGAAAGGAGAAGAGAGGACAGGAGAGGAGAGGACAGACAGGACGTACAGGAGAGGACAGACAGGAGAGAAGAGGACTGACAGGACAGTACATGAGAGGAGAGGACAGACAGGAGAGTACAGGAGAGGAGAGGACAGACAGGAGAGTACATGACAGGACAGACAGAAGAGTACAGGAGAGTACAGGAGAGTACAGGAGAGGAGAAGACAGGAGAGGACAGTAGAGGAGAGGACAGATAGGAGAGGAGAGGAGAGGACAGACAGGAGAGTACAAGAGAGGAGAGTACAGAAGAGAGGACAGACAGGAGAGGAGATGAGAGGAGAAGACAGACAGGAGCCTCACAAAAGCCCTGGGCTGACCTGAGAAACAGTCTTCCAGAGCTTTATCCATAGTGGCCGTGTCCTACTTCGTAATAACAAACAAGTATATACAAAAAGATACTCACTGACGAAATGCTGACCACTAATGTGGACCGGCCCCCCTCCTGACTGCAGGCGAAAAGACACAGGAGGCGTGACCTCGAACCCTCCCAGACTAAGCTACAGGGAAGAGGCAGAAACACATGTTGTTATCCATCCTGACCTGTGAATCTATTCATTATGAACTAAAGGTGAAGTGAGACATTTCTGTAAATATGAATCAAAGCCAATAAGATGAACTTAAACATGACATGAACTTCACAACAGTGAATACATTCAAACATTCAATATGCATCCTTTTTTTTCAAAAAAAAACTTTATTAAGAAACTATATGTCAGTGTATGTAGACTACTGAATATTAGGCAAAGGGACTCTAAATTTATGATTTGATTAACTTGGTAAGTACTGTGTAGTGCTGTTATCATCAAATAATCTCTTTTGGCTTCTATCAAGGATACTATTTCATGGACAGACAAGCAAGACTACGCATTCTTTACCAAGAATTACGTTTTATGATCTTTCTCATTTATTAAGTTACACTCTCTTGCCAAGCATGTTTTCTTAATGTTGCTTCAGTGCCAAAAGCCAATGACAAATGATGCATACCACAAACATGATATCCCCATCACAAAGGCTTTCAGCATTTAAACCTACAAACAAGATTTTATTTTTCCCAGAAACACTTCACAACTGGGACCCATCCTGATCACATCACTCCAGCATATATGAGACAGGCCTAAACAGCTAAACACAGACTCTATCAGAGCATAATTACACAATTCACAAAATATAAGCTGAAGCCAAAAATTCTGAATGAACATTCCATTGCGCCAGGCAACGGCACTTGCATCCATGGAAACCATAAGTAAACAGCTGAAGGCGTGATGGTCTGGTTAATGCTTTAACTGAGAGCTATGAAACTGCTGTTGTTACGATGAATGGTGAGAAATCCCTCACGTCCAATATAATCAGATTATCTGTTTCAACACAAATGCTGACTGATGAGTTGATTGTCTTCTGAGTAATCAAGACTAAACCTTGTAATTAGGGTTCAATTACTGGTCGACTCTTTTGGAGTTAGATATGCAAGGTCGCATTCTAATTTAGGGATTACGGAATAAAACCAGGGAGTCCAAGATTTTACAGAGATGGTAAATATCACACACACAAACAAAATCTTAATAAGGTCTTATAAGCATGGATGAAACAGCCACCATTCCCTAAAGACAATGTGGGCACAAAGTTTTGGGGTGGTTAAAACTCATTCTGCACTATTAAAATTCCATTTGCTGAAATCCCGCCCACTGTACTGATCAAATAGATTCTTCCAAGGGTTCTTTGTAAACTTGCTGATACAAAACAGAGGCGAATATGTGCTTATGTCTTGAAGAGCTTGTGCCCATGTCATGAAGAGCTTGTGCCCGCTGTCCTGATGATGCAATAAATGCCCAACCCTTTCCAAAAACTCTGTCAATCACTACTTGACCAGCACAGCTGGAATTTTTATTAGACACATTCTTCCAATACCATAAAAACACCCATAAAAGGCATCATTCCACAGTATAAACCCACATACAGCAACCAGATAAACTTCAAGGTGCAATTTGAGCATCAGAATGATTTACACCTGGCAAATAATAACAATTATTGTAGACTAGTATTATCACTGCAATATTCATTTTTCTAACAAGACATTTTAGAAATGTGCTCAATACAAACAAAAGGAAAAGAGAAACTAGTCATAGGCTGATATACTGTACACTGATGAGCCAAAACATTATGACCACTCGTATTGTACTGTATCGTATTGTATCGTACGATACGATGCTCACTATACAATACAATATGTATCATACGATACATAAACGCATTATAGTGTAATTAAAATCAAGCAGCGCAATATTAAGAGTTGCGGAACGGTCTCCTCCCATGAGAGGCAGCGATGAGTGCTCACAAGACAACAGAGCAACATATCTACAGTACATAGGTGAGAAGATCAATGGCAAACAGCGAGTAGATTGTACTGTTGTGGTACAGCTTGTCGAATCTGCCAAACAACTGTGTCATGTCCTAAAAATGTTGTTTTATTTACACAGACATCACCACGTAATTCAATGGATCTGTGAGGCAGAAACAGCAGTAAGTTTAACAGTCGCCTCTCACATAACATGCACAGCAAGACGCACATAAGTTATGAGTCATTTCTATAAAAAGAGCTCATTCAAAAAACAGACAACGTAAGAAAACCACAATTCCATGAGACTTATAATTATCTGCCTTTGAATTTGAAATGTAAACAGCTTTGAGAACAACACATGCGCACATGTTATAAGCCGGTAATAATGCCCGTAAAGTTTACATGAAAAGTTAAAAGGGGAATAGGGCAAAAAAAATGTGTGTCTGCTGATCGGTTTTTGCTCAAGTAAATACAGTGCTGTTGTTTAAGTAACTTAGAGCTCTGCTTTTTATTTCCAATGTTTTATTTCCTATAAAAGACATTTATGTTGAATCCTTGAATAAGTGTGAGAGAAACATTTGTGGTTGCTCTATTGTATCATGAGGCTATGCATCATATCATGAAATGTGTGCATCGTTACACACCTAAACCACTCAGAGGTGAAGCAAATAACATTGATCATCTCCTAACAAAGCCATATGTCAAGGTCTGGGTAGATAGATGGTAAGGGAACAATCAGTTCTCTTCAGAGAAATGGGCAGGAGTAAAGACCTGAGTGACTTTGACCAGGACAAAATTGTTATGGCCAGATGACTGAGGCAGAGCATCTCTGAAACAGCAAGACTTCCGGTAAGCAGTGGTGAGTACTTTCCAACAGTAGTCTGAGGAGGGACAAAATATAAACAGACGACAGGGTGTTGGGCGCCCAATCCTCATCTATGTGCGAGGGCACCAAAGGCTACCCTGTCTGGTCCAAACCGACAAAAGGTCTACTGTGGCACAAGTCACACATTTTTTTAATGATGGTTATGGGAGGAATGTGTCACAACATGTGTAGCCACAGAACGATCAGAGGGTCCATGATGACCCCTGTCCACCATCAAAAGCATCTACAATGGGCACGTGAGCTTGGAGCAGTGGAAGAAGGTCACCTGGTCTGATGAGTCCCATTTTCTTTTACTTGCGCCATGTACCTGGGGATGCACTGTGGGAAGATGACAAGCCGGTGGAGGGAGTGTGAAGATCTGGGCAATGTTCTGCTGGGAAACCCTGTGTCCGGCCATTCATGTGGACGCCAATTTGACACGAACCACCTATCTAAACATCGTTACGGACCAGGTACACCCCTCCATGGCAATGGTATTCCTTGATGGCAGTGGCCTCTTTCAGCAGGATAATGTGTCCCACCACACTGCACACATTGTTCAGGAATGGTTTGAGGAGCTTAATGAAGAGTTCAAGGTGTTGCCCTGGACTCAATCCGATTGAGCAACTGTGGGATGTGCTGGACCAACAAGTCTGATCCACCGTGGCTCCATCTCGCAACTTACAGGACTTGAAGAATCTGCTGCTAATGTCTTGGTGCCATATACACCTTCAGGGGTCTTGTAGAGTCCATGCCTTGGTGGGTCAGCACTATTTTCCAGCACGCGGAGGACCAACAGCATATTAGGCAAGTGGTCATAATGTTTTGGTCAATCGGTGCAAATCAGCCAGGCCATTTAATTGGCTGATTGCAATGTACTTTTGTATGTGTTTGTGCCAGAATTAAAATTATATACAGCCAAAAGTTTTGAATCATTTACAGATTTTGCTCTTATGGAAAGAAATTGGTACTTTCATTCACCAAAGTGGAATTCAATAGATCACAACGTACAGTCAGAACATTAATAATGTTAAAAATTACTATTACAATTTAAAAAAAAAAATTAAACTACTTCAAAGTATTCTCATAAAAAAAATTGTCCATATGCAGCAATGACAGCTTTGCAGATCCTTGGTATTCTAGCTGTCATTTATTTCAGATACTCAGGTGACATTTCACCCCATGCTTCCTGTAGCACTTGCCATAGATATAGCTGTTCTATGAGGCACTTCTTACACACCTTACAGTCTAGCTGATCCCAAAAAAGCTCAATGGGGTTAAGATCCATAACACTCTTTTCCAATTATCTGTTGTCCAATGTCTGTGATTCTTGCCCACTCTAAACTTTTCTTTTTGTTTTTCTGTTTCAAAAGTGGCTTTTTCTTAGCAATTCTTCCCATAAGACCTCCTGAGTCTTCTCTTTACTGTTGTACATGAAACTGGTGTTGAGTGGGTAGAATTCAATGAAGCTGTCAGCGGAGGACATGTGAGGCGTCTATTTCTCAAACTAGAGACTCTGATGTTCTTATCCTCTTGTTTAGTTGTACATCTGATCTTCCACATCTCTTTCTGTCCTTGTTAGAGCCAGTTGTCCTTTGTCTTTGAAATCTGTAGTGAACACCTTTGTATGAAATCTTCAAAACAATGATTGATGGATGAGTTTCTAGAGAAAGCGGTTTCTTTTATTTATTTATTTTTGCCATTTGTGACGTAATATTGACCTGAAGACATGCAAGTCTATTGCATAATGTGGCAACTCAAAAACAAACACAAAGACGATGTTAAGATTAATTTAACAAACCAAATATCTTTCAACTGTGTTTGATATAATGGCAAGTGATTTTCTAGTACCAAATTATCAATTTAGCATGATTACTCAAGGATAAGGTGTTGGAGTGATGGCTGCTGGAAATTTTTTGCTAAAAAATTACATTTTTCAAAAAGTGATGGTGCTGTTTTTTAAATCAGTAATGTCCTGACTATATTTTGTGATCCGTTGAATAACACTTTGATGAATTAAAGTACCAATTTCCTTCCCTACTTACATATATATCTTTATTTTTTTTATTAAATTAACTGCAAAACGTTCTTGATTGGTTTGTTATTTTCAACTCATTCTACCTTATTCTTCAGAAATTATTAGATTTTATACTTGCAATTTTGGTAAAACCGTATCTGTCTTAGCAAGCTAGATAATATTACCTTGGTGATATAATTAGAAGAATTCACAACGGTACTCAAAATTCATAATGTTCAATACATCACAGAAATTCAAATGCTTCACATTATAAGACATATAAAAAGCATTTACCAGATCAGTGAATGTAAGATTTAGTGACAAGGCAGCACTGGCCCAATAGGCAGGCTCAGACTGAATCTGCATGCGCAGAAATCTGCAGATTTCCACAGAATTACGCCATCTGTCTTTGATAAAAGTACTGTGCATTCCCCACTCCTAGCATGTTTGTTTATTAAATATTTTGGCTAATTTCATGATACTTTCAGCCAACAATCAGAGTGTAGTACTTTCTACTCTGCAGATCTATAGATTCTGTCTGAAACTATTAACAGGGCAAGTGGCAGTTCCATCAAGCGGGGCGAAACTCTCGAACACTGGTCCCAGGCCAACAGGCCATTCTTATTGTTGAGCCCTGCCGTCATTTCACTAGTAATAGGATAAATAGCAGTAAAATAACATGGTAACTGTTTACTGTATTCATGAATAGGCATATACAACTATTTACATTAAGCAAAACTTGAACATTTTGTTCTTTCAGAACATATGTATTAAAAATAAAACTAGTCTAGCACACTTACAGAAGGCAGAACAGATGGTTTCAATACAGCAAGGGTGATTTTGGTTGTTTTCCCATCGTAAGTCAATCCCTCCATCTCTACCGTGTGAAATTTGTCCTCCGCCTCTGCACCCAAACACACCTGAGAACACAAGTGAGGAAGTGTGTGTGTGTGTGTGTGTGTGTGTGTGTGTGTGTGTGTGTGTGTGTGTGAGAGAGAGAGAGAGAGAGAGAGAGAGAGAGAGAGAGTGAGAAAACTGTTCTGGAGTAAACTGCCTCTTTAATCTGAGTTTATGGGCATTCAAGATGCGATAAACATTCACAATAAAATAGATCTTTACAAACCATATTTGATCAACATAAAGAATCAGTCAGAGGAAGAACAGTTACTATACAGACAGAATAGAACAGCAAACAAAATCATTTAAAATTGAAATAATAGAATGTTAAACTTTAGAATGTCATAGAAAGCTAAAAATCAGAATAGAACAGCATACAATTTAAACCCTTAAAATGTTAAACTCTAGAATTTAAGAATAGAATAATATAGATTTAGAAAAGAATATAGAAAAGAGAATAGAATTTAAAACATTAATAGAATGTTACCCTCTAGGACTAAAGAATAGCACACATTAAGATGTCTGCAACCCCACCTAGGCCGACGGGACCTGAGAACTTGACGGGTTTTGGGCCGGGTTTGGCTAAGATTTTCAAGTAGGACTTTGTGTTTGGGTCGGGATCGGGTTTGTAATTCATGAAAACCCAACAAACTTGTTTCGTGCACGCTCTCACACTCACAGATGAAAGGAAGTGTTAGGGGCCAAACGTGTATTTGTGTGTGTTTGTTCGGTTTTCCCACAGTTTTTCTATGCAAACACATTCTGGAAAATGTCTTTGACTGTTGTGCCATGTCTCACTGTTTCTTCAGGGTCTTGCGCAGAACCGGTATTGTTTAAAGACGGTCTCAAGTTAAAAGGTTAACACCTGCACTCCGTTTCATTCTTTGTATTGCGTCTAGATTGTTTTTTAGTCACAAATATTCAATGTTCTGAACAAGTTCAGGCTGTAAAGAGAGGAATGTTGCATTGTTTAATATTAATCCAGATTGTTCTGCACCACGCAACAGAGCATTAACGGTAAATCAATGCTTTTTTCCATTCTGCTGTAGTGTACTGAGGGGCTGCCATGCTTAATGAAAACTGTGTGTGTTTACAGTTTCAATACTGTTACAAATGTTGCCTATATGCTTACATAAAATATAGCCTATTGCAACAGTACTTGCTAGGAAAAGAAATTAGAAATATAGTGAGTGATTTCAGGTTCAGGTTTATAATCTGACTGGGCCACACTGTCTCGGGTTTCATTTTAAGGCCCGTGCAGACCTCTAACACACGGAAGTTAGCAGAGAACAGAAAATATAACATTACTAAAATGTTACAATGCAGAGCTAATGAACAGAATAATATTGATTAGCAGAGAATACAATTTCAAACATTAATAGAATGATACACTCTGAAATTTACGACAAGAACAATATTGAAAAAGAATAGATTTGAAAAGGTTAATAGAATGATTAGAACACAATAGAATTTAAAAGGTAAATAGAGGTTACACTCTAGAATTTATGAAAAGAACACAGATTAGAATACAATTAGAATTTACAACAATCATAGAATGTTTCAGTATAGAATTTAAGAATAGAATAATATAGACTGGAACAATAGAAGTTAAAATGCTAATAGAATGTTATGCTTTAGAATTTAAAAATAAATGAATACTGATTAGCAGAGAACAACATTTCAAACATTAATAGAATGTTACACTCTGCAACATAGAAATAGAATAATATATATTAAAAAAAGAATAGAATTGAAAATATTTATAGAACATTAGACTATAGAATGTAAGAATAATACAGATTAAAAAAACTGAATTGAACATTAGACTATAGAACATAAAAATAGAATAATACAGATTAAAAAAAGAACATAATTGAAAATACGTATAGAACATTAGACTATAGATCATAAGAATAGAATAATATAGATTAAAAAAGAACAGAATTGAAAATATTTATAGAACATTATATTATAGAACGTAAGAATAGAATAATATAGATTAAAAAAGAACAGAAATGAAAATATTTAAAGAACATGAAACTATAGAATGTAAGAATAGAATAATATAGATTAAAAAAGAACATAATTGACAATACTTATAGAACATTATACTATAGAACATAAGAATAGAATAATATAGATTGGAACAGGACAGAATGATGAACTTGAATATGTTAAAGAATTTAATAGAAAGCACAAAATAGAATGACACTGACACTATATATTTCAATAAAATGTTCAGATATTTCATGACTGCATCTCTCAATTTCTGTATCGCTGGTGCAGTATTTATTAAACTAATCCATGCAGAACTGGACATCTGGACAAATGAGTGACTTTAGTGATAAATTCATGAAATCCTCCTCACCGCTTTGAGTGACAACTGATGTTCAGCCTCATCATCATCATCCACCTCAACTTTGTGCTCTTTCTTCTCTGCTTTCAGCGAGCAACCTACAAAAGAAAACAAAAAAAGATCCAATGTTAGTGAAATCCGCCTGTATATAAACGATCCAAGACGCTACACAATAATATAATTTACTAAAACTGTAGATACTATATTACAGTAAACGAGAGAGGAAAACAGACATCTTTGTTCCTCCTCATATAAATATCTCTCTCTCTCTCTCTCTCTCTCTCTCTGTATATATATATATATATTAAATAATAATAATAACAACAATATTTGAGCTCACACTGAACATTAGCTTTAGGCCACAAAGGCAAAGTAAAGGCATGCGGCTAACTGCATTAGCTTGCACAGTTCTCTTTTATATGCTGAAATAATGCAGCAAACGCGTGTCAAATGATTGCATTTAACGCTTTAGCGCAAATATATATGATTATGCAACGTGTGGTTTTATTTTAGCTCACCAAATAAATACATCTGAGGTCGGCTGAGGTCTTTAATATTGTCCTCCATTTTTGCGCCAGAAATGGTGCTTGTTCTGTAATCGCAGTTCCGGCGCAAAGGTTGATATCTGAATGGACGAATGAGAGCGTTCGAATGGACGGGTGTCTACCAATGGCGTGCATCCTAGATAATAAAAGGTCCATTGTTTACGTTTTTCTTGCTTGCAAGTACCACATTTATTCGCAAGATGACGCCAAATAATAAATATTCCGTGTACTTTCTTGTATGCAACGATAAAGCGGTTGGTTCGTCTTTTTAGTAGTGTTACATTATTTATTTCATAGTTCATTTAAATTAATAATGCATAATCTAATGCAATTTTTGTGCTTCACAACATTGTAAATGTGTTTTTGGATGACTTTAAAGGTGGTATATGCAATGAATGAATGAATTAATATATTATTATATTTATTTATTTTGTTGTTAAATCACACCTGTAAACAGCTATAAAGAGCAAAGTGAAAAGAGAAAAGAGTGACCTGCCCTATTAAAACACTCTCACAACAAGTCAGCTGATGAGTCTTTTCCAGGGTAGGGTTTTGAAGCTCCTTAAACGGCCCATTGTTAACAAACATGTGGGTGACTGAATGAATGACTGTCTGAAAGTAATACAAACTCAACAACTGTTCAACTAATTCCATGTCTTGTAGACTACACTGGCACACTTTGGCAATGTTTGCTATTTATTAAACGCTTAAAAAGGATTTAGTTGATTTCCTATTCACAAGAACAAAGCTTGTTGCTTTGTTTGATGTGACAGCCATAAATAAGGATGAAGATAATTGCTTCCACCCTTCATACAGGCCCTTGTGCCATCTTGAAAGAAAACTGACCAAAACTGGCAGCACTTTAAAGTGAGTGACCCATATGCACACAAATATGCCAGTGTGATGACACACCCCAAAACGCATGCATGGATTCCGGAACTTAAGAGCTCTCTGTAGTCTCTGAACTCTGTCAACACATTGCTTAACATTCAAATAAACACTTCTTTCTGTTAAATCCTCAAATGGAGGGTGTAAACGTATCGTCATCTGCTTCTTATGGGGGTTTTATCAACATTATACAGAACATGTCCCTTACTGATTGTACTCTGTCAACCCTTTTAATGCATTGCACCTTTTCATGTATAATTACAGGGTGTATGTTTATTATTCAAGGGGTTTCACCTGAAATATTAAAGGTGCTGTACTGTTAAACAGTGATGTATCACATTAACTGTAGTATTTAGTGAATCTTTAATTGCTCTATGCCAAAAAATGTGGCTAATGGCTACAGACACAATAATATTCATAGTTGTAACATTCTACGTTAATTTTTCCTTTGTTACGGGTTTATAAAGGGGTTAATTAATGACTAATAAGTCATCTATAAATGCATTATAAATCATTGATATGCAACTAAAACAAAATACATACATAAAAAAATGGCTTTCATTTAGTACTTGCCAAATATTGAGCAGTTTAACTTACATGTTATAAATGCTTAATAAATACTTTATTATGCTTGAATTCATGCTTAGATTGCAAAAGAACACAGTTAAATGCCCTAATTCATGATTTATATTACAATCCAGAAAAAAATTTTTTTTATCATATATTATCATAGTGAGATTATAAAAGGAGGGATTATGTCATATTGCTACAGTCAGCCAAGTGTTTAAATTCATAATGTCTTGACTCACTTGTGTTGTCAGATTCTGTGTCACGTTGATTTCAAAAGAATGGTGCTACTCCAAGTGTTGTCCCAACTTACCTAGTACCTAAAGTCCTCTGCAAAAACACTTTTCAGCTCTTTATCACAGCATATATCATATCATAAAGCCTTATGACCATTAAGCCATACTAAACTTAATGTACATATGTTATGTACATACAGTATCTTTCAAAAGTGAGTACACCCCTCACATTTTTGCAAATATTTGATTATATCTTTTAATGTGACAACACTGAAGAAATGACACTTTGCTACAATATAAAGTAGTGAGTGTACAGCTTGTAAAACAGTGTAAATTTGCTGTCCCCTCAAAATAACTCAACACACAGCCATTAATGTCTAAACCACTGGCAACAAAAGTGAGTACACCCCTAAGTGAAAATATCCAAATTGGGCCCAATTAGCCATTTTCCCTCCCCGGTGTCATGTGACTCATTAGTGTTACGAGGTCTCAGGTGTGAATGGGGAGAAGGTGTGTTAAATTTGGTGTCATTGCTCTCACACTCCCTCATTGTGTGTCATGGTCTGGGGCTGCACAAGTGCTGCCAGCACTGGGGAGCTACAGTTCATTGAGAGAACCATGAATGCCAACATGTACTGTGACATACTGAAGCAGAGCATGATCCCCTCCCTTCAGAGACTGGGCCGCAGGGCAGTATTCCAGCATGATAATGACCCCAAACACTCCTCCAAGACAACCACTGCATTGCTAAAGAAGCTGAGGATGAAGGAGATGGACTGGCCAAGCATGTCTCCAGACCTAAACCCTATTGAGCATCTGTGGGGCATTCTCAAATGGAAAGTGGAGGAGCACAAGGTCTCTAACATCCACCAGCTCAGTGATGTTGTAATGGAGGAGTGGAAGAGGACTCCAGTGGCAACCTGTGAAGCTCTGGTGAACTCCATGCCCAAGAGGGTTAAAGCAGTGCTGGAAAATAATGGTGGCCACACAAAATATTTACACTTTGGGCCCAATTTGGACATTTTCACTTAGGGGTGTACTCACTTTTGTTGCCAGCAGTTTAGACATTATTGGCTGTGTGTTGAGTTATTTTGAGGGGACACATGAAAAGATATAATCAAATATTTACAAAAATGTGAGGGGTGTACACTGTAAAAAGTGACAATGTGCAGTCGTTACACCTATAGGTGCAGTATGTAAGATTCAGAAATCCTTGTTATTAATGACACCTGTAGCTGTTAAGTGACCAGCTGACTCGTGCACACACTCCATAGGGACAAGAGCGAGCATCAACCAAAACAATGACGAAACATACAAAGAGACAATGTGATTCACCAGCATCACGCTGACAGATGAGGTAACATAATTAAAATGACAGTTATGATAGTTTTTCTACAAACTTTGAGACGAAACTAAAACTACTTATCAGCTAACATAGCATACTGATACACACATACAGCTACATACTACCAAACTATACCAGACAGTTTACTGTTGCACTGTAATTTTATGTTGCACTATTGTATGTTTTGTAAGTCATATGTAGTACTACCATCAAGAAACCAGCGAATTTGCTTCAATTGATCCTGTATACCTGACTTTTAGTGTGGCGTAGTGGGCTAAAGCACATAACTGTTAATCAGAAGGTCACTGGTTCGATCTCCACAGCCACCACTTAACTCCAGGTCACTCCGAATGCATAAATGTAAATGTAAAATGTAAATGTAGTATAAAGAGAAGATCGTTGAAATTATTTGAAAAACTAAGAAAGGTAGCTTGCAATTCCTCAGCGTTAGCATGCAAGATCAAGTTAGCTAAAATTACACTGATCAATCCTTATGGCACTATATTTCACATGCTTTGCAGCTATGTAAGCTTGTCCAACAAGAAGAATGCCAATTCAGAGTCGGTTTTCATCCCCAAAACCGAATTAATGACATTCAAAAAGTATTTAGATTACTGATGAGATTTTTCTTACATTTTATTGTCATTTGTTTCATTTAATATTTAGTGCTTTCAGATGGAAAACATTTATACATATAAATGATGCGATCCAAAGTGCATTTGAACAGCGGTGAAACACTTTCTTATGATGTGTTACATTCATACGAGCAGACAGAGAAGTACGTTTGAAGTAAGTTTGGAGCAGAAGAAATAGAAATAAACCTTGTGTAAATTGTTAGCTTTATGCTAAGCTAACATGCTATTTCTAGCCATTTTACATGCACATGTTTCCAGACAAGATCATATTTTTTTATAAAGAAAATTCATGATAGCTCAATTTGATTTATCTTGTTTTAGAAACAACAATACATATGATATTTGGGTTTTTCAGAGAAAGTATTTTTAACGTGTGTATTTTGTCTTACTGTACTGGCAGAATTTTTATAGTCAAAACAAGTGAAAAAAATCAACCAGTGCTGAAGAAGTAATCCAAAGTATTTCGAATACGTTACTGACCTTGAGTAATATTATGAAATACGTTACAAATGACATTTTTTAGAATGTAATCTGTAATCTGTAGTGGAATACATTTCAAAAGTTACCCTCCCAACCCTGGGTATTACTTTAATTTATATTGGGTCTTTAAGCATACCTTGGCAACCTGTTGTTGTGACTGTGGTAATGTTGGTTAGTTTTGGAAATTATTGCACTGTAGTAGCATGTTAAACTCAAACTGGAAAATGATGGCAACCAGTGTGTGTATGTGTGTGTAAGAGTGCGCTTGCACTGATGTGATGTGAGAAGGGGTCTTTAAACCTTTCACAAGTTAATGTTGCGAAAACATGTCTGGACATTAGCAGGTCACAAAAGATGAAGAGGTTAATGCTTATTTGTTTAATTTATTTGGATATAATAGACTTATTAATGTAAAAATCAAGAAGACTTGTTGATATCTTACAAGGGTGATTCTCATAAATCCCATAAAGAAAATGTCCTGATCATATTTAACCCCAAAATCAACACACATAAAAAATAATATGAAACTGTAGGCCTATTTTGATTAAAGAAAATAAAGCCTGCGTTTAGGACCATGTGAAATGGATAGGTCCATTGTGAACAATTCTTATTACAGTAACATGTCTGGAATTTTACTTTTACTATTCCCATTGTTTTCAATGATGACCCTCATTACGGTAACACAGAATTAATTTTTTACCATATTATAGTCAAAAAAGATGCAATCGCTCAATTATTTTTTAATGAAAATCAGCAAAAGTTAAAAGGCACTACCAAGGGTGTACAAATATGAAATTCTTTTAAAAAAAATCAGTGAAATGAAAATTGGGGGATAAAATGTGCGTAACAGTCATGAAAATAATGTCACAATGTAAAACATCTTAATGGCCTAAAAATGAGCTTAATTTTCTATTTGCAAACTATAATTTCTTATTTGTTTCTTTTGAGGACAATTTCTTGACAAGTTTCTTGTGAATTAATTGTTTTTATTTGAATATGGCTTTAGTAATTCCACAAATTCCAAGATCTTATCCAGTTAATTCACCAGAATTGGAGAATGATTTTATATGTGAAAAATGTTAGAATGGATCAAAGCACACACATCTGATACAATTATTTATTCATTTTTTCCCCATTGAAAGATGCAAGTTTAGCTTATTTGTGCAACTGCTGGTTGTTTTGTGAGAGCTACAGGCTGTGGAGAGCTGTAATCAGTTTACCTCTTTAGCATTTCCTGAGAGATGCAGCCATGTGTAGAACAGAACGTAAGGGCTCATTTACTCAGAATAAAACTGCTATGATTCCACATCCCCTCCCTGAGTTACCCTGATATCTTCTGTGGTAACCGATGAGGAAATTCCTGTTTTGATTGCAGTTTTGGCTCACAGAGATCCCATCAGTTTTTTACGCCCCTACAGTGTCTGGGTGGACATGGGGTGATGAATGCCTCCACAATATGTCATTTTTTATACAAACTGCACTCACGGGTACTCACCAACATGTTATTAGATGCTAACAATGAATAATGATCTGGAATCCAAATATAGCTGGTAGAATTTAAAGTGGTGTGAGAATATATTTTTTATTCAATTTTGCATGTTACCGTAAAGCTTCTTGTATCCCTGCTTAATATAGAGAGACAACCATAAATAAGCCATTTGTAGTTTGATTTTCTCTAAAACTTTGAAAATATCCCTCTGTTTGTTTGACCCTCAAATCAACTTTAGGTCAACCAATGTAGTGATCTTGTTGCAGGACTATCTGTTTGACAGACCAATGCCAGTGTTCGAGAAATCTGATTGAAAACAATCATTGTTTTTGCTAATCATTTTGGTATGGAGCCTCAAAGAGGTAATCATGGTCAATTTTGTGGTTACAATAGTTTTATTTCAAATACCATGGATAAACTGGTTACAGCAGTAAAACAACGATTAATTGTCATAAGGGTTAACGTCTCGGTTACGTATGTAACCTCCGTTCCCTGATGGAGGGAACGAGACGTCGTGTCGAAGAAGCGACACTAGGGGTCTCTCTTGAGCGCCGAAAGATACCTCTGATCTATGAAAAAAGGCCAATGAGAGTTGGCGAACAGTATTTGCATACTCCGCCTCCGGATACGGATATAAAGGCAGAGAAATACGCTCGTTCATTCAGGATTTTTCTGAGGAGCCGGGAGTGTACCGGGCACCTCAGCGGCTCGGCTCAGCGACGTGGCCGGGAAGACACGACGTCTCGTTCCCTCCATCAGGGAACGGAGGTTACATACGTAACCGAGACGTTCCCCGTCTGTCGCTCACTTCGACGTCGTGTCGAAGAAGCGACACTAGGGGTCCACTTCAAAACTCGCCATGCACTGAGCCGTGTACGTGTACTGCTGACACAGAAGCGGGCAGGTATTTGCACGTGCACAAGCGACCAACTGTGTCCAGTGCACGTACTCTTCCCCAATGCCCCGAAAAAGCGTCAGCATCCTTTTGGTTACCCTAGGGGGGAACAAGGTGACGCTCCCAACTAGGGAGCGGGCCAAGCCTGGCTGGGCCTCTTTTCTCTCTATGTTTTCTCGGCATAGAGCAAGAGCAGCCAGGGCCCTTACCGCATCAAGGGAAGGGGGTCTTATTCCCGAATTCCTATTCTTTTAGGGGGAAAAGACCCTGCGGAGGCCACACCCGCCCAGCTGGGGAGGTAAAGGTGGCAAAATACATCACATGGTCACTTTGGGCATGTGGGAGGAAATGGCGCGGTGGTAGATCCAACCTCGAGGAGGGGGGAGTTGCTACAACACGGCGACCGGAGGGCAGCGAAGGACTGCCTAAGGGAGACGCGGGTCAGCTCGTAAGGTGACCGTACCGCGGAAATACACACAGGAGGAGTCCCGTAGGAGGCCTGATCTGTGGAGCACCTATTCCAGTAGGGGTAGCCGGAGGTACCCGTAGTGGACTGGACCAGCACGTTCCTCCGCTGAACTGCTGCGGGCCCGAAGGGCTAGGGAGGAATCAACCAGGAACCTAGGTCCTCTGGGACAAAAGCGCACTGTTTTGCCTTGGCAGAGGGAAACGGCGCTGGAACAAGCGGTTCACCCGGTCAGATCGTCGACGTGTACCGAGTTCTATGGGCTTGGACCTGAGAGAACACGGGACGAGTCTGACTCAACCCTGAGATTGTAGAATCTCGTAAAGGTGTTAGGTGCTGCCCAGCCCGCAGCTCTGCAAATGTCTGCTAGGGAGGTGCCCCTCGCCAGTGCCCATGAGGATGCCACGCTCCTAGTGGAGTGGGCCCGAACCCGTAAGGGGGGTGGCACGGCCTGGGTGTGGTAGGCCAATTGAATGGCCTCCACCACCCAGTGAGACAACCTCTGTTTGGAGACAGCGTTCCCTTTCTGCTGTCCTCCAAAGCAGACAAAGAGCTGCTCAGAGCGCCTAAAGCTCTGGGTGCGTTCCAGGTAGGCACGCAAGGCACGTACCGGACACAATAGTGAGAGGGCTGGGTCTGCCTCCTCCCGGGGCAGCGCTTGTAGGTTCACTACCTGATCTCTAAAGGGCGTGGTAGGAACCTTGGGCACATAGCCCGGTCGAGGTCTTAGGATCACATGAGTGTCTGCCGGACCGAACTCCAGGCAAGTGTCGTTAGTAGAGAACGCTTGCAGGTCCCCGACCCTCTTGATGGAGGCGAGCGCGATCAGCAGGGCCGTCTTTAGAGAGAGGGCCCTGAGTCCAGCTGATTCTAGCGGCTAGAAAGGGGATCTCTGAAGACCGGCGAGGACCACCGAGAGATCCCAGGAGGGGAACAGGTTTGGCCGGGAGGGGTTTAACCTCCGGGCGCCTCTTAGGAACCTGACGATTAAGTCGTGCTTGCCCAGAGACTTGCCGTCTACTGGGTCGTGGTGAGCTGCGATAGCGGCAACATACACCTTCAAGGTGGACGGGGACAGCCTCCCCTCCAACCTCTCCTGTAGGAACAGGAGCACCGACCTAACTGCGCACCTCTGTGGGTCTTCTGCCCGGGAAGAACACCAATTGACGAACAGACGCCACTTCAGGGCGTAGAGTTGCCTGGTAGAAGGGGCTCTGGCTTGGTTGATCGTGGCTACGACCGTGGGTGGTAGACCAGCTAGATCTTCCGCGTCCCGTCCAGGGACCAGACGTGGAGGTTCCAGAGGTCTGGGTGCGGATGCCAGAGCGTGCCCCGTCCCTGAGAAAGAAGGTCCTTCCTCAGGGGAATTCGCCAGGGAGGGGCTGTTGCGAGGAGCACGAGGTCCAAGAACCAGGCCCGGGTGGGCCAGTAAGGAGCCACGAGAGTGACTTGCTCCTCGTCCTCCCTGACCTTGCACAGCACTTGTGCAAGAAGGTTCACTGGGGGAAATGCGTATTTGCGCAGCCCCACCGGCCAACTGTGTGCCAGTGCATCTGCCCCGAGGGGAGCCTCTGAGCTGGCGTACCAGAGCGGGCAGTGGGAGGTCTCTCGGGATGCAAACAGGTCTACCTGGGCCTTGCCGAACCGTTCCCAAATCAGCTGAACCGAGTGGGGGTGAAGCCTCCACTCTCTGCCAGGCAAGCGTTGTCGTGACAGCGCGTCCGCCATCACATTGAGGTTGCCGGGGATGTGAGTGGCACGCAGCGACCTGAGTCGGTGCTGGCTCCAAAGGAGGAGACGACGGGCGAGTTGCGACATGTGGCGGGAGCGTACGCCGCCTTGGCGATTTATGTACGCGACCGCAGTGGTGCTGTCCAACCTGACCAGGACATGTTTGTCGCGAATTAATGGGAGAAACTGCCGCAGGGCTAGAAGGACGGTCAACAACTTGAGGCAGTTGATGTGCCAACGCAGCTGGGCCCTTTTCCAACGGCCTGAGGCTGCGTGCCCGTTGCAAACGGCACCCCAACCCAATCTGGAGGCGTCGGTCATGACCAGGACGCGTCTGGACACCTGCTGTAGGGGTACTCCAGCCCGTAAGAAACAGAGGTCTGTCCAGGGGTTGAATGTTTGTTGGCAGGCGGGGGTGACTGTTACCCGGTGCGTGCCGTGGTGCCATGCTCGTCTCGGGACTCGGGTCTGGAGCCAGTGTTGGAGCGGTCTCATATGCATCAACCCCAGCGGCGCGACCGCCGCGGAGGACGCTATATGCCCCAGGAGCCTCTGGAAAAGTTTTAAGGGGACCGCTGTGCCTGGCCTGAAGGCGGCGAGGCAGTTCAACACTGACTGGGTACGCTCGTTGGTGAGACGTGCGGACATTGAGACCGAGTCTAACTCCATCCCAAGAAAAGAGATGCTCTGAACTGGAGCGAGCTTGCTCTTTTCCCAGTTGACCTGAAGCCCCAGACGGCTGAGGTGCCTGAGCACCTGGTCTCTGTGGGCGCATAGTAACTCTCTCGAGTGGGCCAGAATGAGCCAGTCGTCGAGGTAGTTGAGTATGCGGATGCCGGCTTCTCGGAGCGGAGCAAGAGCTGCCTCTGCGACTTTCGTGAAGACGCGAGGGGACAGAGACAGGCCGAAGGGGAGGACTTTGTACTGGTACGCCTGGCCCTCAAACGCAAACCGCAGGTAGGGGCGGTGTCGGGGCAGGATGGAGACGTGGAAGTACGCGTCCTTCAGGTCTATCGCTGCGAACCAATCTAGATGCCGTACGCAGGTTAAGATGTGTTTCTGCGTGAGCATCTTGAACGGGAGTTTGTGCAACGCTCGGTTGAGAACTCGAAGGTCCAAGATTGGTCGTAAGCCGCCGCTTTTCTTGGGTACGATGAAGTAGGGGCTGTAGAAACCCTTCTTCATCTCGGTTGGAGGGACAGGCTCTATCGCGTCTTTGGCCAGAAGAGTCGCGATTTCCGCGCGCAGGGAGTGGGCGTGTTCGCCGTGTACTGCGTAAAAGCGGATGCCCATGATGGGGGGCGGGGGCCTGGCAAACTGAATTGCATAACCGAGTCGGATGGTCCGGGCCAGCCAGCGAGACGGGTTGGGAAGTGAAAGCCACGTGTCCAACCTCTGCGCTAGGGGCACCAAAGGGACGGTTAATTTGGATGTACCCGGCGGGGCTCGCAGCGGGGCGGAGCAGGTAGGGCAGCGTTGGGCGGCGACGGGGCGACCCGCGGCTGAGGTGCTGAGAAAAGACTCAAAGCACTTACCTTGCTCCGCACACCCGGCTGGGGGCGGGTTAGCGACTGAGGAGGAGGTCCTGGGTAGGCGTCCTCTAGACTCATCGGAACCGGCCGGCCGGGGGACAGTCGTGGGGCAGAAGACGGGTGGTCCGTGTCCAGGAAGCCAGGACTGTTGAGATCTAAGGGCAAAGTGCCGTGAGAACGGCATTTGCGGGCCAGGTGACCCAGAGACATAGGAAATAGCTCTTTTATTGAGAATGTGGGTACCGCAACCCCGTCTAAGGGGGAGCGGCAAATTAAATTGTTTGAAAACAAAAGATTCTCCTCCCGGCCCTCCACCGGGGGACAGAGTGGTCTTACCACCTCCGGAGCTAACGTCTGTGTCGCTGGGTCGTCCGTCTCAGGACCGCCTAGGAGCCTTCCGGGTCCTCGGGGGAGTCCGGGAGACGGGGGGCGTCTGCTTCCTGCGGTGTGCTCGACGCGGGGGCCGAGAGCTGGGCCCGGGTTGAGGCGGAGCAGGTTTCTTAGCCGCAGGGGGACGCCCTCGGCGAGCAGACGGGGCAGTGGCCTTGGCGGCAGGTTTGCGGCGAGGCAGGATGTGAGAAATAGCCTCCGTCTGTCTTCTCACCGCGGAGAACTGCTGGGCGAAGTCCTCGACGGTGTCGCTGAAGAGGCCAAGCTGGGAGACAGGGGTGTCGAGAAAGTGGACTTTGTCGGCCTCACGCATCTCGACCAGGTTGAGCCAAAGATGACGTTCCTGGACCACAAGGGTGGCCATCGCCTGCCCGAGTGCCTGCGCGGTGACCTTCGTGGCTCTGAGGGCGAGGTCGGTCGCTGAGCGCAGTTCCTGCAGCACATCGGGGTCAGGGCTACCCTCGTGCAGATCTCTGAGCGCCTTGGCCTGGTGGACTTGCAGGATGGCCATGGCGTGCAAGGCGGAGGCGGCCTTTCCCGCGGCGCTGTAGGCTTTGTTGTTCAAGGAGGATGAAGTCCTACAGGCCTTGGAAGGGGGTACAGGGCGTCCGCGCCAGGTGGTAGGGTTACCGGGACAAAGATGGAGCGCAACTGCCCTATCCACCTGGGGAATCGCCGTGTACCCGTGGGCCTCTCCGCCGTCGAGGGTAGCGAGAGCGGACGAGCAGGGCTTTTGACGAATGGAGAGCGGCGCTCTCCATGAAGACGTCAGCTCATCATGCACCTCCGGGAAAAACGTGACCGGGGGGGGTGGGGGCTTGGGGGGGGTGTGGCTGTGAGCGGCGCCCAGACCCCAGGAACCAGTCATCCAACCGTGACGGGTGTGGGGAGGGTGGAGGTTTCCAGTCCAACCCCACCCCGACGGCGGCCCGGGCAAGCATGTCGGACATCTGCGCGTCTGCCTCAGCCTGGGCCTGCTGGCCCGAAGGCGGCAGTCCAGGGGAGGAGTCAGCGTCAGATGCCGCGCTCTCCAACGGAGCGGCGAGCTCATCGGCTTCAGGCTCCAGAGGATAGGCAGACCGGCCCGGAGGCGAGTCGCCGTTACCTCGAGGCTGAACGGAGGTAAACGAGCGTGTCGGGGGGCGGGTGGTACGCGGGGACGTGCCCGGCGGAAGCGCACCCGCTGCCCTCCCCAAATCACCTCCAGCGCCAAACGCATCGTCCTCAATCCCGTGGGAAGAAGGAGCGATACGGGGGGCGGCTGGAGTGGCGTGCTTTCTATTGAAAGTGAGCCGCGACCGCAACGTTTCCATGGTCATGTTCTCGCAATGAAAACATGAACCATCCACAAACGCTGCCTCGGTGTGATCGGCGCCCAGACACACGAGACAGCGCCTGTGGCCGTCAGAAGCGGAGAGCACTCTACCGCATCCAGGAACTACACAGGGGTTGAATGGCATCTTTATAAAGACGCGCCCTGAAAAGGGCGTTCAACACCGCTGTGTATTGCTCTTTTAGAGAAATAAATTCTTTATGAAGAAATGTAACTCTTTGGAAAGGGAACTCTTTCAACTCTGCGCTGTCGAAGCGCCCAGGGGCAAACTGCACGCCGGCAGAGAAGAGAAAACAGCCGCTGAAGTGCGCCGTAAATCCAACAGCAGCAGAGCGTGAGAGGATCAGAAGCAAGATCAGTTGTGTGTAGCACAGCAGACAGCATTCACACGACCATGGGCTCCGAAGAAAATTACTGAATGAACGAGCGTATTTCTCTCGCCTTTATATCCGTATCCGGAGGCGGAGTATGCAAATATTGTTCGCCAACACTCATTGGCCTTTTTTCATAGATCAGAGGTATCTTTCGGCGCTCAAGAGAGACCCCTAGTGTCGCTTCTTCGACACGACGTCGAAGTGAGCGACAGACGGGGAACCCTGGTTACTGTAATTGTATTACTTTTAGTCAAAAAAGTAGTGTAATGAATCACATTTGAAATTCTTGTAATCAGATTACAGTTACTGGGCCTCACACATGAAACGTTTGAGTCATTTGCGCATGAAATGGATCTTCCCGAAAACGTTCTGATGGATTCACAACGCTTCGTACTCCTCAGGGCTGTGTTTCCCAAAAGCACCGTAAGCAAACTATGGATTTACCCGAAGCCGAATACCTTTTTCGGAAAGGCACGAATAATTAATTCAAAACGAATAACAAATTAATCCGAATAATAGCAAAAATATTCGGAAGACTGATCGTCCAACGAGCACAGGAATTAAGCCATATTTTAAATAAACCTACTGAAAATTACAAAACAATGTTGAGTCTGTTGAGCCAATTTTACTTCAGTGTAAACCTTGAATGATTATACACACTGTGTTATTTCAAGTTCATCGGACGTCCGCAGAGTCGACTCCGCTTCAGTCTCCGTTAATTGTACTCATCTCAGAAATCTCATATTGTCTTTAGTAATGTTAACTAAGATACTATATTATGCACATTTTCCACTTTTTAAAATGCCCGTTAACACAAAATGTTTCACACAATTCACACGTAAGTATTCATAAACCAAACTTCCTGATGATTCTATAGCGGAGCTCGTCTACCCGTCTCTTAAAGCTGACCACATTTACATCCATATCGCAGAGGAAAGTAAATCCATGGTTTACCCTTTATTCCCCAACAGTTTCAATGCCCCAAAGAGGTTTAAAAATAGAATATTCCTGCACACGGAGGAATGCGGAGAAACCAAAACATTCAAATCTTTCCTACTTTTCTCTTCTAGAAATATAGAGGATCGCTCTTGCTATTTATTCCACTGCATTTCACTAATTCTGCACATGTAATTTAACTAAATAATTATGTCCTCCACATTATGTTGAAACATATCCATCTTCATCTGGTGAAATATTAAAGGATATATCAATAATATATTTAAATAGTAATAATTGTTATTATTATTAATAATAATAATAAATGTTGTTAACATCTAGGCTATGTGGAACAGTAATTAAATCATTTTTATTAATAAAGTGCATTTACATGGTAAAATGTTGATTTTGCTGACGTGTGCGTAAAACATTTTCAGTTCACACCTGGAGGAGGATGTTCATCACCATTAACCTTCTCTGGTTCAGTTTACAGCGCATTGCCAGCATCATTTGTGGAAATTCTCGTGTAAATTATGATGCTAAAAGTGATATACAGTACTTGTAACTGGAAGAGAAGTTAATAGAATGCCTGAAGAAGATCTTAGATCAAATGCCGTAAGATATAACAGATTTGCAAGCTATATGACAGTGTGCAGGTTTTTTCTATTTTTCCTCCTTGTATTGTGTACACACCTGGCCATGATGTGTTTTTTTATGGGTTTAACAGTATTAGCATTGATCATATGTTATCAACTGAACATGATTTGCCAATGCCTTTACTAAATTATGAAACCTAAATTATAGAGCTCATATCAAATAAAAAAAAACAAAACACTCCAAACAGTCACGTTAGAGGGCATTTATTTTTTTTCGAGAAAAATTATAGCATGTCTGTTAAAAAAATGAAAAGCAGAGTTGTTAATAAATTATACTTTTAAAAAATAGCAGTAAAAAAAGTTTCTAAATAAGTATATGGTTTGAGTATAAGTACATGGTTTGAAAAGACAGATGTCTTACACACAATTAAATCGTGGTCGAGAGCAGGTGTAAAGTTCATTCATACCATCTAACATTTTGAAAATACGAAAAATTTCACGAATCCATGAATTTACGTCAAAATGGCTTTATGAAAGATTTACACAAAAATGAGTTCTGCTCGTGTTTGACGAATGAGACCCACTGACTTAAATACTTTAAGTATATTATATGGTTATGCTTATTTCTAATATATTATATATGTAGAATACATGAATTATGGCCCTGTAATGAGTCATTGTGAAGGAGAAATGTGAGGTGCTGTGTTTATGAAGAAATATTTTCATAATTTTAAAATTGTTGAGCAGAAAAGTGTTTTAGAAAGTAACTTAAAAGTAAATATTAATGTGACTTATTTTCCAATTAAATAATTTGTAAAGAATTCTGATTAAAATTAGTCATTAGCAATTAGTAATTTGTAGTGGCTATTTTTAAGTAACTTACCAAACATTGTTTGTGGCTATGGTTTTACTACAAATACAACAGCTGAACTATAGATATTGCAGTAAACCATGGTACATTTTGTGCTTACTATAGATCTGCTACAGATACCAGGTCAAGTATGGTTATTGTTGTAAAACTCTAGTTAATTTATTGCAAGATAACCCAACATAATTGCTAAAGTATGCAAAACTATAGCAGGAATGCAAAACAATTTCAGAAAATAAATTCCCTTCCTGTCCTCTAAGGGGCTCCATAGTTTGGTGATGTTTGGAGGTGCAGAGGTTTTACACTTTACCTTTAAGATGATTCCAAAATAATTTGAGGTGCTGCCTATAAGGTCTGAAACAATGAAGGAAGCACACGCCAAGAAACAACTCAACCTTCAACAGAATATTTCAGTCACAATTCATTTTATTATAAAATGCCTTTAAACGTCACGTTATGAAGAATCCAGAAAGAATGCCTCCATAATTGCTTCCAAAGTTCATTTTAGGAGGGACTCCAGCGTGATGGAACAAACAGTTTTTAGTTTGTCTCTTCGTACAGGAAATGTAGAGAACATGCATCACAAACACATCTTACAAAATCCAAAAAAAAAAAAAAAAACACCAATAAAAGGAACAAGAATGAACAAGTCTGGGGTTGAGTCAGTCTCCATGATGCCAAATGGCACGTAGACAAACAGCCATCTTGATGGGTGAAATTCATCAGACAGCTTTGCGGTTTTGGGTTGGAAAGGACATAGCCCCTCCCTCTCTTAGATGGGTAGCTGAAGAAAAGAGGAACGAGAATGTAGCATAAGGGATGAGAAAAATTACCAATCAGATTCAGCTGGGAATGAAAATGTGAATTGGAATATTATTCCATATTAATTGGAATATATTGTTCCATGCCAAGACATAAAAAACACATATTCCTAAAGAATTTTGAGCAATAACCAAAAACACAAATATACAGTTCAGTTTAATCTGTAGGCTCTGGCCATTGTATTGCTGAGCCAAAACTCATCCAATCGGAAATCATTGAAATGGAATTAATGCTTTCCGCATTCTATTGAGTTTTATTTTATTTTTTTTCAAAGTAAGATCTCCTTTATGGTCTCACAAAAAACTTGTTTAGCTTATGGCATCATACAGATGCTCGTGAAATGAGTCCATGTGTGAATTTCAGAGATTCACCCAAATTTTGGTTGAAATTAGTGTCCTGTAATGCTTTTAAACCAAGACTATAAAATCCTTCCTCAATCAACTTGTACACATGAGAGGTGTGGGTCACACCACAGATGCAACTGAGGTGACGGAGGTCACCTTGTTGTCCTCTGCCCAGGGTTGTAAGTTCTGCAGGGCGTATAGCGAGGAGTTGTGTAGGCAGAGAGGGTCTTGCTGAAGCGGTTGACTCAGAGTCTTCTGAAAAGCCTCCTGTTGTAGCTGCAACATCAGACGGTTGGCTTGCTGTCGCTCAGCCTCTCTCTCCTCAGCGGTCTGCCTCCTGTCATCAGAGACACATGATAGAAGTCAACATAATGTGTGGTGACAGTGACCCTTTTCAAATACAAAAGCAGATTATGTCATCTAACATGTTTATCTAGTGCAGGTCCTACTCTGGTTTTAATTACAATGAGAGATCTGAGCACTCCACATGCACAAAAGGGATGATATGACTTTATGAAAAACAACAATGTGCACGTTATGACTAAAATAATTTTAAATGAAGCATGTGAATGTTAATGGTTCTTTACATTTAATAAAACCTCATATTACTATTATAAACATGAGCAGCCTATTGGAACAGTGACCAAAACAGATATTATAGTCTTTGTATTAAACAACAGTAAATGTTGCGATTAACTAATGCGATTAACCACAATGCGTCACATATTTTTAACTAATTCTTGTTTTTTACTGATCCGAGGAACCGTTAAGGGTTTAAGGGATTTATTGACAACTCATTTGGAAATGCATTATAAATAACTGATAAATAAAATATTCGGTTATGACAACATAAAAGGGCTACTGTCATGCAATATTTGCCAACAAGTGAGGCATTTTACCTCACATGTTATAAATGCCTTATAACACTTATTCATCATTAGCAACCTATAAAAATGTACCTTAATGTATAGTGGACACAAATGAAGAATTTATTAAGCAGTTGCAAAGATTGGAATCCTATATAAAAGTTTCAAATATGGTTTAATGATCATCAGGTGTTATTACATGATATATGCTGTGAATAAACATGAAACCATAAAATGTGTTTTTGCAGAGGACTTTAGGTAACTAGAACTAGGTAAGTTGTGACATCACTCGCATCACACAACTCTTTTCACATCATCATGACAAGGAAAGTGACAACACAAGACATTACAGTAATAAATATAACAAAACGTATATTGTAGCAAAATGATATCATTCCTCCTTTTAATCTCACTATAATAGTCTATATTATTTTGTATTGTGACATAAATCATGAATTAGGGCATTTTTTATCTTTATTAACATTAGTATGAATAAGTGTATTTATTAAGCATTTATAAAATGTTATAACAATTTAAAATGCTCACTGTTTATAACATATTATAACAAGTTATGTAATGCTCACTGTTTGGCAAGAAATGCTTGAATGTTGCTCTTTTTCTACATGTTGTTATAGCTGCAAAAAAATGAATTATATTACATTTGTAACTGCCTTATTATTAATTAATAAACACCTTTATAAACCCGTAACAAACGGAACATAAATGATAAGTGTTACCCAATCATTTCACAGCATTACTTAAGCTTGTAAATACTGCATGAAAGTCATCCTTTTTATTCATGTTGTTATAACTGAATATCAATGATTTATAATGCATTTGTAAATGAGTTGTTAGTCATTAATGAATCCCTTTATAAACCCTTAACAAAGGAAACATGTAATGTGTTATCAATCATTTTATTGGCAGAATTTTTAAAATTTAAAATCAAATGCAAATGTTCATAACAATTATTTGTAGTTAGAAAAGCAGAATTTAATTGTTTCTTAAAGGAAAGGAAGGCACGATGATGCAGGGGGCAAGTTAGTCTACTAAATAGTCAAATTAACAAATGATTAGCCATACAAAATCTACTTATGGTGAAAACACAAGAACACTTTAACATGGGTTCTCAAGTAGTTTGCAGGTCTGTTCTTATAGAGTTTTGGACACCACGGAAAAACTAAGCTAGTTGCACATAATGAAACAACTCTAGAATCTAAAATAGCTAGGATTACATAATAAATAGACTTCTTGAGTTTCATAAAAGAGGAAAATCTTGTTTTGTTGATCTTACAGTTCGTATGTCCAATCAAGCTTTACAGTATTTAATAAAGCTTTTAAAGAAGCCTTTATTTTGTCACACATTATACATTTTGCACACATACAGTGAAATTATTTTTTTCGCATATCCCAGCTAAGCTGGGGTCAGAACGCAGGGTCAGACATGACACGGTGCTCCTGGAGCAGATAGGGTCAAGGGCCTTGCTCAAGGGCCCTATCCGTATAATGGCTGACCCTGCGCTATCTCAAAGCATTTTGGAAGAAGCTAGCTATTAGCTAGATGCCAACATGGAGAGGTTGCGTGACAGGCCCTCATCCTTGAAAACCATGAACAAAACTATGCAAGTTAAAAGAAAACATGACCCAGAGACTACAGTTATTACATGTTATGTTTGGAAGTGACTAGGGTGTTGGGTTGCCATTTGATGTCCAATGTACAAAATGGATCCTGAAACAAAGAGGAGACCTCCATAATTCATGAAATCATCCAGACTTAATGACTTCATTATCCATGACAAAATCTGTCCACCATGAGGGCACAATGGTTGTTCCATACCTGCCGCCTGGTGTCCATTAGCCACACATCACAGTTAAATGCATCACTGTAATGTGATTGCACTCGGCTCATTTGATCACGGGCTTGTTACCCCTACGGTTGACACGCAAATGCATCCTTCATTCTCAGAGTGTCTGTGTAAGCTACAGTCAAATCCTATAGGCAATAACAAAACTGGAAAACATGAAATTTAAGGATTTATTAGCAATATTTATATTAAGTGATTACACGTAACCCACTTATTAATTTTAATTATTTATTCATTAAAATTATTCATATTAAATTATTCATATGAATCCAATTGTAATCATTTAATTTATATATCATTATATATATATATATATATATATATATATATATATATATATATATATATATATATATATATATATATGCAGGTGCTCTAAACAATTCTTGTACCTGATCGGAGGGTAAAAATGAATTTGGTGCAACCTTATGTAGTTAGGTAGATTCAGTCATACATCTTACTATGGAAGTGATTGTTGTTGTTGATATTCTAGTTGGCTGCATGGTGCCAGCTTTGATGTAGCAGCACTTCATTCAAGGCCATATAATGATTTTCAAATTTGACAATCCAGAGAAGTGACTTTGCTAATGAATATTTCCCAGCAGCTTTTAACAGATACAGATAATTGTTGAATGCTATAAATAAATATTGATGAGCAGGCATAATAAAGCGCCAATAATACTTTTTCATTTGTTAATGGCCATGACTCAGATTCATTAAAAATAAATCATGTTCAGCAAGCTCTTGTCTGCCTACTGCAGCTTGTTGGCAGGACCAAAGTAAGCCTGCTCCTAATTAGATTGGGCATTTATTTGCTCCAAAAGAGACAACGACAAAAGGATGAGTAGCTTATGGGGAAAGAATGGACATGCTTTCAATGATTTAGAAGTATAGGCTCCATAATGCATAGACAGCAAGTTTCCACAGAGCCTTTTTAGAGCTTCAACATTTCTGCTTGGTCAAGACAATCAATGTGCGGTGTCAGGGGCGTAGCAGTCATTTTAAAAGTGGGGGGGACACAGCTGTCAGTTGGTGGCTCACATAGACCTAACACTTACAGTGCAGTATTAATATATTACAATACATATTAATATATACATATTATTTACTTTTAATATTTGTAGTATTTAAAAAATTCAAGTATTTAGCAAAATTAGCTGCAAAATTAAAAGCATTTTGTGGAGCACTTGCTTTTGTTTCACACTTGAAAATAAAAGTCTGAGCACAATCTGGTCCTAGAATAAATCATTTAATCAATTACTGTACAGTAATGACATCTGTGCATATGCAGAATTCAATTTTTTACTCTGTGCTTGTGCATTGTGGGATTTAAATGTATCCAAGTGGCTTGCGTGTTTTGACTACGTTCACCAAAACTCCTTCAGATCCATTTAATGATTCAGTGACCATTTCTGGTGATGCCAGAAGGTGGTGACAAATGAGTGTCTGTGAAATTAATTACTCACTGAAAATTGTAATATTTTAAAAGTGTATGTCTACGGATCAACAAAGAGACTTTAGTAGAGCTTTTATGCATTATAAGAACAAAGCAAATCTATCATTTTCCGACAGTTTGTGAGCTGCTGAAATTTTTTTTATCAAAAGAACACAATAATAGTCTTATATTATTATGAATTTCAATAACATCTGTTTGTTTTCATGTGTAAAAAAGCTTGTCTACATATCTATTCACTTTCAGTAAATGCAGTACAGCTATTTTGTATCTATTATTCCCCACAGTTTGTCGACTGCACACCAACACAGAGGTAAAAAATAGGAGCTGATATTAAAAATATCTTTACATATTTAACACAGATCTAGTAAACTGGTTAAATTGCCAAAAACAACTGATCAGATTATTACCTTACAAACAACGTAAAAGGCATAACTTAATGAAGACTCATGCGCTGATAGAAACTGGCTTAAGAGAAGGATTGTCCTTTGTTTATTTTCTGCAGTGCATTTCACATAATGCTGCCAATCATGAACGATATGCCGATAAATAATTCTCATCTGTGTGTTCCTCATCTCTAGATTATTCATTAAAATGAACATCAGCTCTGATAAATAACATGGATAAATGAGCATTGTTGAAAGAGACTTTGTAGAAATGAACGGAGCCGTGTTGATTAGACTGTCTGACTGACGGTCTATTAAGTAAGAGTTGTTTCGACTCATGAAACTCACCTGTGATTGGCTCGATGGTCGCTCAATCAGCCCAAAGCAACAAAAACACAAAGAGCACTATACACAGGTGGGCCTGGGTAGCTGAGCAAGTAAAGATGCTGACTAACACAGTCACAAGTTCAAAACCAGAGTGTGCTGAGGGACTCCAGTTAGGCTTCCTACGCAACCAACTGGCCCAGTTGCTAGGATGGGTAGAGTCACATGGGGTAACCTCCTTGTGGTCGCTATAATGTGATTCTTGCTCTCGGTGGGGCGCGTGGTGAGTTGTGTTTGGATGCCGTGGAGAATAGCGTGAAGCCTCCACATGAGCTAGGTCTCCACGGTAATGCGATCAACAAGCCAAGTGATAAGATTGGAGTGGTGGTGGCGTAGTGGGCTAAATCACTAAAACTGTTAAGCAGAAGGTTGTCGGTTCAATCCCCACAGCCACCACCAATGTGTCCTTGAGCAAGACACTTAACTCCAGGTTGCCCACGTCCCCCTTGTCCCCTGTCCAATGCACATTAAATAAACAACTAAAATGTCAACTACAGCCAATCCACAGTGCCATTATTCTGGTAGGCCTTGAATGCCATCTTCAATTAAACTCAATTGTGACTAAATCTGGTGCTAGACTTTATTCACAGCAATGCCATCTTTGATATTTGATGGGAATGACAAAGAGGCTGTGAGGGACAGTCTCTTCAAAGGGTTGTACAGATGTTTAAAGTTGTATTGGATAGTTCTGCTGACAGAGCATTGGAAAAAAATATGTTTCCAAGAAATTTTAAGTAGACAAAACTCCAAACAACATGAGATGTTGAAAATTAGATGTGATCCAGGAGCTTTGTGATAGCTTTATGCAGTGCATGTCATCAAAGAGACTGTCTTTCCCTCAACCCTGATAGCACACGTACATCCCCCAGACGTCTATTTGATGTGTGTGTTTACACCTGGAAGACATGTTTTTTTAGGTTGTTTACTCATCTGCATTACATCTACAAGACATATGTCTTTAAGTGTGTCTCGGATGTCAATAAGACATTCAGCAGATGTCTTTGAGATGTTTATGTAAATGTTTGTAAATTTGATCTTTTTAAGATGTTTAGCAGATGTTTAGATTGTGATGCTTTCCAGATGAAAATTTCTAAAACAGACATCTCATTGATATACGTATGTATCTGAGAAAACCTTGTTTTCAATACAGTCAAAAATGGTGCCACTGTGGATATTAAGGTCTGGAAATTATAATCATCCATTGCAAACAAAAGAGCAGTAAATGGTCTGAAACACCAACAAATGATGAATCAATAGGATTGTTAAGCTAATGTGAGCGGCACAAATAATAGCTTAAAATAAATAAAGAACTAGCAAAGAGAACAAAACAAAATCATGCTTAAAGAAGATGACACATATTTATAACCATTAAATATTATTGTCATGACAATATTCGTTACATCTCCTCTTCTGCGCATCACATTCTCTTCCACTATCTGTGTATAACAGATTTGTATTTATATTGTCTATTGTGTATTTCTATATATACCTATATTTTCTATTCATTTTTACTTGTATTCAATTTTTTATTATCTCTGTCTTGTTGTATTGCTTGTGCACTGGAAGCTTCTGTCACCAAGACAAATTCCTTGTAATATGTGCAAGCACTTGGCAATAAATCTCATTCTGATTTTGATTACTGGAATCCAGAAAGGTTATTTTTATCACTGTAATGCAAAACAAATGCTGTTTTTATTATAACATTATATAACTATAACTGACAGTGTAGAGGGTTTGTGCTTAATTGTCTTACAAACTCATGTCACATTGTAAAAAAAATAAAATAAATAATAATAATAATCTTGATGAAATTAAATGAATTAGGCATAAACCAAATGTGACATGGTCCTAGACCCAAATTACATTTTTGACAGATGGATAAGTGAGTTAAAATGACAGTCATTTTTTTTACTCCTTTTTTTTTTTTTTTTTTTTTTTTTTTTTTTAATAATACATAATAAAATAAATATAAAATAATTTTTTTTAAAAATAAAAAAAATATTAAAAAAACATTTTCACCCACCTCCATTTTGTTCTTCTGTTCTGAAACCAGGTTTTGACCTGAGCATCTGTCATTTTCAGGGCTTTGGCGAGCGTTGCGCGCTCCGCAGACGCCAGATATTTCTGCCGGTGGAACCGTTTCTCCAGCTCACAGATCTGCACACGGCTGAACGACGTGCGGGGCTTTTTCCGTTTCGGCGGAGTACGGTTCTGGTATGGATGGCCGATTCGTCGAGTCACGGAGAACGGTGAAAGGGCAGCTGAAAAAACAGGAATGAGGCATGAGTGTAGGTGAAATAAATAAATAAACAAACTAATAAATAGATTTTTAAAAAAAAAAATAATAATAATAATACATTTTGTAGTAGGCCAATTCGGTTTTATTAACAACATTCACAATAATTGCTTCATCAAATAATGCTTAACTTAATTTTTAATGTAGAACCAAATGATTGTAAATTGTCCTGGTATTTGTATATTTCAAATATGTTCAAAATTGAATGAACATGATCTTCTGATTTGTTATCATGACAAATGTTTGCTAATAACTTATTGCTTATTAATGAAAGTTATTATGTTGTGTTACCTTGTTTTGTCACAAAGGTGTTTTTAAAAAAAAAAAAAAAAAAAAAAAAAACTTTGCCATTTATTTCATTTTAATTACATTTTTAAGTCTTAGCCTTGCTTTGGCCTGGGGTACATTCATAACAGGCCTGCAGTCAGTGCAATAACATATCCATAAACAAAGAAACATCAGGAGAGTCTTTCCTGGGCTGATGGTCTCTCTGTGCCTGTATGTATGCATATTCTAAAATATGTATTTAATTAGAAAAAAATCTAAAGATACAAAGGAAATATTAAATACAATGGATAATCTTAATGAGGCATTGTCTAATCTAAACTGCAGAACATGTACAAATTGTATTTCGGCTTTCAAACAAAATGCTAATAGATGTGAATTGAAAAACAGGCTATTTCACATTCAGCTCATCTATATTGTTCATCCATTATTCATGCTTTTACATCCAAGGCCTTCATTTTGCATTCTGAATTCTACTTGATATGTTCACCTTTCCCCTCCTTTTTTTTTCTTCTAATGTTGAGCTGCTGTCAACTGGTGAACCAGAGTGCAACTAAATGCCCACGCTTCTAGACATGCCCTTTGTAAAGTTAGGCTATATAGTAAGGGCAATATCAATAATCAGGACTATATCAACAGTGTATGAAAAGAGCACACGATAGGATCGGTCCTCTCTAAGTCCATGTGTGGACAGCAAAACATTCCCAGACATGGTGATTCCTGTTGTCTTTTCCACTAAAGGGTAACTGGAACCCAGTCAAGGCTTCTAAATGGAGGTGAAGAGTCTAACCAATATGATGTTTTGGCTATCCAGGACAATGTTGACTCTCATTGTGTGTTAAGTGTGTGTGTGTACCTGAGTGAAACCAAAGACTACTAACTAAATGACTTACACAGTATACTACACTAGAAAACATCTGTTTGATTTAATGTTGCAGCATAAACCCAAATTAATATGGAACATCTGAAGAAACATATTCACTCAAAAAAATGGATTTTTGCAGGTTGTTCAGTTTACTTAATTAATGTGAACTAAAGCAACACAATTCTAGAACATTTTGTCACAACTTGATGTCATTGCGTTCTATACAATTAAATTTGTCAATTTGAAGTTTATTTAGTCCTTTTGAGTGTGGACTACATGATACTTTTTGTATCATTGATGAAACTGGCCAAGGGATTTCCATTTCACCAGCATGCCTTACATGAGACCGGATGGGGTGAACAGATGTTGAACTAAGTGTTAGTTTATGCATTTTCGAGCAAGATGAGACTAAGTCCTTAAGCTGGACCAACATGAGAAAATTCATGAAATTAAACATTAGAAAATTGAATTTGACAAACCTAGTAAAGCTGAGTTAAAACGACTTTAGCACTCTGATTTGACCTAATGCAACTAAATTATAGTGGCTGAACGTAACTGACCTGATTTGAATGAAAGCATTTACCTTGCTTGTGAAAACTTTCTCAAAGACACTTTTAACAATTCTGTGAACATGTGTGAAATCAAAACTGAAAGTAAAAGACATAGTAAATGCCAAAACATTAAATACAAAACATTAGATGCCTCAGTAATGTATTACACTCTTCATATAGGCCCTGTCATTTAAATCCTTTGGCCATCATAAAGAAAATGAAATTATGGAATAAGACCGGAACAGCAAAGTAATTGGAGAACATGTCTTTTCAACACATCACTGTGGAAAACCCTGTTTTTATCAAGAAATCCTCAACCAAGATGTTTATATTACAGTAATGTGATTCTTGTTACTGGACTGAACTTGGATCTCGCAATGGTTGGCTACCCATGTGAGAAGACAACATGATCAGCACTTGACTGTTCTTGGCTACTCATGACACTCATCCAAGCATTAGTGAAATTCAAGATTCAGTTCATGGCTGTTGATAGCCCTCAAAAGAACTCCAATAAAGTTCCCTCATACTGGGGTTCCTCAAGGTCAGACATGATGTCAGGCTGACATTGAAGCTGTTTTGGTCATCCTCAAAGACACAGTTGGGAAATATATGATAAATAAATAAATTATTGCTGTTAATGGAAAATAACAAGGTGCCAATTGTCTTATATAGATTTAGCCTATTTTTATTTTGATCAGGACATTTTTAATGCTTAGATCACAAGATCATTAGTTTATTTAGCATCTTTATTATTGGACAAGCTCAAGAAATGGCTTGTGATTGGATAATGCGCACAGACTCTTCATTCCAGTGTGTAATTGGATTTGATTGCATTTAATTAAAGTGCTGCTCTTGAGTGACAGGCGGCCCGCATCGTCATCATTTAAGCGCGCGGGTAATGTTCGGTATGATTCCTCCGACAGTGACAGAGTGTTTGAAATTAAAGTTATAGTTAATTCATTTATTTAATTTTTTTTGGACGATAAAATTTGAAATTAGGATTTTTGATGTGCTGGCACAACTTTATTTATTATTATTTATTTATTTTTTGGGCGATAAAATTTGAAATTAGGATTTTTTTATGTGCTGCCACAGCTTTATTTATTATTATTATTATTATTATTATTATTATTATTATTATTATTATTATTATTATTATTTTATTTATTTTTTAAATGAGGATTTTTGAATGATGCCACATATTTATTTTTTTTTACTCTCCACTCCCACACAAGTACAAATGTGCGTCAACAGGAAGCAAAAACAATCCCTGTATCCTCTTTTGACAGCAGGGGGAATTCTAAATGATATGTCTGTGTAATAAAATTTATCGTGAGCGCATCAAAAAATCAAAGCTTGCCTTAGAGAATATGCGGACAGTAATAAAATCAGTTATACGTGATATCACCTTCATGCGACAGCGCCTGCCTTCCCCATTGCGAATATTACCTTTGTAGCAATCTAATAAATATACATGTAATGGATTCAAAGTGAGATATTGAAATTTAACATGGGCATTTGTCGCTATTTACGCGCGGTGGGGCAAAACAGAATGCGCCTTTAAATTTCCATTCATGCTGGGAATTGAAATATCGAATAAAATAAAATAATTGTCATGAAAAGCCATAAACCGTCCGCTCAAAAGCCGCAAGTGACGATCGTCTTTCCCTTTAGACACTGTGTCACCATGGCTACGCGGCCTCGTCTCAGTTTCATAATCATTTGTATTTATGGCTGGGAAAGATCATTATTGTCATTTCAGATACAGCGCCATACACACGCAATTTCATTTTCCAATTTCTCCAAGTCCAGTGATATCAGATTACGACTATCACCTGCCCTTTGTTGTGATGCAGTTCGGTCCAATAGCCCCCACCTCACCAGTAATAGGCTACTGTTGTGTTAAATAAATCTGTACCCACTGATGAATATACAGTTATATGGATCAGTGCAAGCGACTGTGCCATTCCAGACATACGGCAAATTAATACAACCATGCTATTGTTACTGTGTTCATGGTATTATTAAGATAGCAATTATCAGTAATATTTTATTTATAGACTTATAGCCCATATAGCTCCTTACACGGAGCAGTTGTCACCAGTGCTGTTAACGGGGACAGCAAAGACGCGCGTAAAGATCATTTGAAACGGAAAAGTCAAACCACCTGTGTTTATTGACTTGAGAGAGACTGATCTGTTTATGCGTTTCTGGACATTTATAAACTTGCAAACTGCCAAGGAGTCACTTAACAAAAAAACATGCGGTATAGGCTTTCGTCGCCTCCCAATCCGGAACGATATGTCCGGCCTGCAGTGCATATCGAGTCTCAGGCCAGCTCGTGCACCTTTACGCACCGTGACACATGGTGGTGAAATGCAGACATGCAATTCAAGCTGACGGAGAAAATAGATGACATTTTTGCTGCACATTTCTGTGCAATACTGCTGAAATCAGTGGCCATGACAGAAAGGCAATAAATGAATTACAAACAAATGTTTAAACTATTCCATATGTTAGGAATGACGCTTCCAGATTTTTTTTACATTTATTTATTTTATTTTTTTTTATTTAGTTGCTTCAACAACTCAAAAAAATATTTTAGCCTATTTTAGTTTATAAGTTTAACAAAATGAAATGTATAAAACTAATATATATTAATGTTTTATTGACTTAAATTGAAGATGAATCTATTTAATCTGTTAGGAAATATTTTTTGAGTAAAACAATCATATAAAATAAGTATATTATAAGTATAATACTATTTAATTATTATTATTATTATTATTATTGTAATTATTATTATGTGTTTTTATTTAAAAAAAACTATATATGTTTAATATATATAATTAAATATAATTAAAAACATAACTGTATTTGCAACCAGCGCCATTTAAAGGCACGGAAGAGATAAAATATAATAAACGAGTGGCCCAAAGTGACTATGAGTAAAATTGATAAACATATTTACAAAAGAGCTTCTGCAGTTGACATATCATTCTCCCATTTAAATAATTAATAAGAATAGAGTGGAATTCTGAATATTTAATGGAGACAAATCCATATTCTTCTTCGTTTTCATCTCACTATATGAGTGACGTCATTTGAAGACCTGAACTGACCAAATGGAAAACAGGGAAGGATGCTACGGCTGTACAGACTAGACTAAACGCCACTGATCTGCCATGATCCGAGATGTCAAGACGCATACAAAAATAAACACAATGATCTCTGTTAATTAAAGAATAACATATTAATAATGTTCAATAGATAATTATCAGTAGTGACCTTTCTGTACGCGTGCAAAGGTCAGCTTATCCTTTACAAATACGCGCAGTTATCGTCCCACTTGGAAATGTTATCCCAAATCGGGCTCTGTTGGATATCCATTGGCTCTTTGCGTAGATTAAAACGATTTGTCAACATGTCATCACGCATCACTACAGGCTGACATGCTGGCAACATTAAGATCTCTCCAACCCCTGAAAGATTCATTTGTCCAAAAGGCCAAGAGAGACAGCAGCTCAAGAATATTAAAACATACAGATGCAGCTGATTAGAGGAAATCGAGCTTTTGAAAGACATTGTGTTGCTATTAGCAAAACAAGGAGCAGAATATAAGTTGATATTATACTGGTGCTACAGCTGTGAGATAAATACAATACAATTAAAATACATTATTGTGAGTGATCTGCCACTTTTGTTTGAAAGGATTTCCCAATTAAAGAGCAATGCTGAAATGTAAGTCAAAAAGCTTTGTAAAAATTATATATTGCCTATATATATATATATATATATATATATATATATATATATATATATATATATGTAGCAGAAATGTGATATAAAACATTAAATGACTATTTCTTTAATATGGACGGTGTATTGTCCAAGAAAATGTTTCAGTGAAATGGGAAGTGTAAATTGAATTTCTGTTATGAAATTAATAGTGTGTCGTATTTCATGACATCAATTCTATTAAAAATGCACATAGCTCCTTTATCAATAATAATAATAATAATAATAATAATAATAATAATAATAATAATAATATTTATTACTCTTTATTAATGGAATATTGAGACCCTTTTTGCCCCTAAATTTTTTAATGTTTAACATTTTTATTTTTTGAACATAAACTTTTTATTACTAATTACGTTTATTTATTTATGTTCTGTTGTTATTGTTGTTGTGTGCTTTTATTATGTCATCCTGCATGAACATTGCTGTTATTACAAACTATATTGCTGCTGAATGTACAACTTGTGCAAGACTTTTATTGATTTTTACGGAAAATGTACAGTTTTATCGACGATGTTCTAATTAAATATGTAGGATAATAGATGTTTTATGAACACATTCACTGAATTTTCAAAAAAAAAAAAAAAAAAAAAAACAGAAAAAAAAAGTGTCCATCCTCCTCGACGTTGGTCAATATCGTTATACTTTCTTCTGACGCAAGCAGGCATGTGAGGCAGACAATACAAAAACAATATTGTACATAATAAAGTCTTACCGGTCAACCGATCCTTCGCAAATCTTCTGCTGCTCTCCATCCAGGGGAACGTGAAGCTGGCGGGACTGCCCATGCTGTGCACTGTGGGCACGGTGGGTATCCCCGCCGCGATGCCCGGTGGATGGGCAGGGTTAGGCGGGTGAGGAGCGGGTGGCATGGGTCTGTGTGCCGGGACTCGGATGACACCGCCTGCATTCCCTGAGTTCACGTTAACGTTCATGTTCATGCTCACATTCATGTTCATGTTGACGTTGTAGGAACCAGCCAGACCCGCCGCCATCGAGCAGGCCGGATTGTACACGCTGTTGTAGCCGTTGTAGACGTTATGCGCGAGCGAGTAGTCCGAGTCACCGGTTCGGCTCGGTAACATGCAGCTGCTCGGCTGATCCGAGCCATTCAGAATCTGATCTATTCCAAAACTGATGGGTTCGTGCTGCTGGTGGGTCTGGTTCACCTCTTCGATTCCCGTGTGCTCCATTGTCGCGGATCTGTGTGTTACGCACAGCCTCGAAGGTTGCAGTGAATTATTCCTAAAACTTCAACGCAAGATTGCGTATTCCCCAACGAATAAAATCGTATTGTTAAACAAATATTCTTCCTCCAAGCTCTCAGGACCCATGCAGTTTATACTGCTGCCATTTGATGTCCAAAAATAGCGATATCAGAAATCACAGTGATTCCATCACGACTGCAGGAGACGATTCAATCAACATTATCCCACACTTACTTGCATTGCGCCTGGCTCACTTCAGTTCCATGATGATTCCTAAAAAAATCAATTCGACAGTAAAAAAAAGCGCTTAAATCCTTCTTGGAGTTATCAGTTGCCAAGTTGTGGTGAAGAACACTGACGCGTTATTTCTGGTGTGCTGCTATTTCTCAAAAAGGCGCACGGCCCAGACTCGAGAGCATCACTGATATCTAAAGTGAAGTGTTAACTGTCCGATACGTGCATATTAATTGTCGCAAGCTGAAAACGTCCTGCTCATGCGCCTCTTCAAGTGATTTCGAGCAGGTGAGACAAACCCCCTCTGCCCAAACTCTGACACGCGCTTTTCCATTGGCTTGCGCAGGACTTCTGGAGACAATGCATCGATCTCACCCGCACCCCTCTCTTAAAGAACCCGCCTCTGTTTTTTGCCAGGGCAGTTGCGTTACAAATGAAAACGTCCGGTGTTATACACAAATGAAGCAGTGCAATTTGTAGCCTACAATATATGAAGGAGTGTTCGAATCAGAACGGCACGTCAATTTCCTCAAGAGCTGCTGGAGAATATTGAATAAAAAAAGAATTGGCATCATCAGTAGTCGAATAATAGTATAATAATATTAATAATCGAAAGGCATCAGTTTTTATACAAGGGTACCGTTTGGGGGGGGGGGGGGGGGGGGGGGGGGGGTCGGGGGGGGGGTCCATCGTAAGGAGACAGACTCAGCACCTGCAGGACAATCCCAAACTTTAATCAAATCAAATACAAATAAATACATAAAGCAAAATTAAATACATATTTATTTAATTAATGACACTGCAAATAAATATAAATAAGTTAATGAACAGACAGCGGCGCGTTCATGTTTTGGTGGCTCTAAAATGGTCAAATGTATCCATATTGGGAAACTTGGTCCAGGTCGTTGATGCTTTTAATTACACAGTGAATTAAAGACAAGTTTAGTCAATGCAGACGTTTAGATTCAATTATAAATAAAAAAAATCCAAAAATAAATACACTTCAGGACAGGTTTTTGTCAAGGGTAGATCCTGAAACATGCAGCTTTACACACAGCAATGCGTTTCTTTAATCAAATGAAACTGAATTGCATTGAAGTGCACTTGCCTGTGGCTGCCCGAAATGAAGGGTGAAGCCAGAGAAGCCTCCGTTGCCTTTAGTGATGCAGAATTTGGCGCAAATAATTTAACCTTTTTCCGCCTGAAGCAACAGAGGAAGATTCTCCGCTTACAATTCAATAAAAATGAAAAATGGAGCATAATAAAACCTGAAAGCAAGGCAAACGAATTTAATAAATCATCGTTTTATTACGTTCTTATTTCAGCTTTAGCACGAATAAAAATATTTCTCCGCAGCACAACGTGGCTAGAGGGAAGCATAAAAATCAATTTTCGGAATACAAATCTGTATCAATAATAAGCCTCGATAGAAGAACATGTTAGCTTGATGTCAAATAAAGAAACCTTGAAAGAGTGTGTTTAACATCACGAGGTCATGCTACAACAACACCTTCAAATGAGATGTTTTTTTTATCATTAACAAGGTTTACGTCATTAATATCACTTGAATGTGTAATCAATTAGGCCTACTGAATATAGGTCAAGGTCAAGGTCAAGTTTATTTATATAGCACCTTAAAAGCACCACGAGTGCTAACCAAGGTGCTGTACAACAGTCATAAAATAACACATCCCCCTACACTGATATATGTAGTATAAGACACCATAACTAACATTTTGTTCAACTGTTATGACTAGGCCAGATCTCGTTGCTCTGCCAAAGTGATGCTGGTGCAACGTGCAGTTTTAGAGTCTATCTGAGGTCACACCGATCAGACACGATTGATTCTGTCTTTATCACGAAGCAGATCAATTAGAAATAAAGTAAGAGCTCAGTCACAGTCAGGGCCGGAGCTAGTGAAAGGTGGCAACGATTCTAAGGGCCCAAAGGTGGAGGGGGCCAACAACAAATTCTAAACTCTGTTGTTTTTACAGTTAAGGGCCTGGAATTCCTTGTTTCGGCCCTGATCACAGTTAACCGTCAGGATTAACACAGTTATTATTTCCTGGATGTGGGATGGTTTTCATTTCCATAATTTCGCCCTAATGCAAATTTGTGCTACACGCATGCGACTGTAGATCTAATTTCTTTCACATATTGCTCCAGCAGTTATTTCCCTAAGATTGCTTTATTTTAACAACAGTTCTTATCCCACTAAATGAACTGCGTTGGAAATCTTTTAATTGCGTTTCTCTCTTGCTGTTATTGAGTTGAATTAAATTCCAGGAGAAGCCAGCGCTATTCCCCGCGTTCTCCAGTCGTGTTCGTCTGTAGCCTACTGAAAGTTAAGCACAATTACATTTTCAAAATGTTATCTAATGGTTACTAATTGGTTTACGTTATCATTATTTCGAATAGTAAGAAGCACTTGTATTATTGAACCTGACAAACCGCGCCTACCTAACTGTTGTTTCATTTCATTAGGTGCAATGAACTGTTTATTCTCAAACCTGCCCAATTAATGTCCTGTTAAAACATCGTTTTGACTTTGCAGTTTAGAAGTTCAATTAACACAAAATCGATATTCTTCAGATGAGTGCAATGCATGCTGGCATCATTTGAAACCCCAAATAAAAAGACGGTAAACTTGTCTATATATTATTTTATTTCACGACGGGACACTTGCATGATCTCAGCTGTGAATAAGCTGTCTTGGTCATTTCAGTTTTAAACGACTGCGTTTGTTCTTTGTCCACACACGTAAAACGCCGCTTCTAAACGACCTTCTTACCGCAGTCTCCCGGTGGAAGTCTAATATAAAAGCCCTCATAGCTGGTTTCCCGCAGGCGATGTCTTGACAGGGTGTTCAGTGTATATAGGGGTCATTGATAAATCGGAATCTCCAGGCGGCGTTGATAATAAAGTATAAAGACAAAGAGAAGACAAAAGGCATTTGTCACAGTGACCCGCCGCCCTCCCGCGCGTAACCTGTTTCAGTGCGCTTTTGGAGATTTGCAAACAACTGTGATGGTGTTTGTTCAATACGGTGCCACAGGGATTGGAAGGCGATACCAAGCAGCAGCTCATGACAAATGGCGATTACAACGCTACATAAAGAATGAGATGAGTCTAGCGAGCTACTCAAAGCTGTTTTATTTGAAGAAATGACAATTGCAACTCAACACTATGCTGTCGATCTAAACGAAGTAGGGTAAGATTTTTCTAGATAAATAAATAAACGAAAATAACAACATTACTGAACAACAAAGAGCCATCAAAATGTTTTGCCAGAACACCTGCTGGTCTTGTTCAATATGGACCCTGCTCGTGGGTTTGAAAGAACAATCCCATCCATCCCAGCTGCATTCATCTATAGATTATGAGGATTGACTCTATAATGCATCTATTTTTACTTTAAATAACCTACAAGTATTTTTACAGTTTTTAAGGTGAAATATCATTATATTTTGCTACTGATATATATATATTGTAATTCGTTTCTGTACTCTAATTTCGTTTTAGTCAAAAGCGGTGTAATGCATTACATTTTCAATTCTTTTAATTAGACAGTTACTGACTTTCAGTTTTATGTAGAATACATATAAAACATGGATTATGTTCATATGTGCATCTGTTTGCGTTTCTGTGACAGCTGAAGTATCACAATAATAAGTCATTATCAGCGAGAAACGAGTGTTTGACTTGTGTACAACAAAGAGGAAATATGGACATTGCTTTGAAATGGTTGAGCAGAAAATGTTGCTAATATTTAAAAACTACTGCATGTATGGCAAAAGTAGGCAAACAACAGTATTAGTAGGCTAGCTATTAATAATAATAATAACAATAACAACACCACCAATAATAATAATAATAACACCAATAATAATAATAATAATAACACCAATTATAATAATAACAATAACACCACCACCAATAATAATAATAATAATAATACCACCAATAATAATAATAATAACACCATTAATAACAATAATAATAACAATAACAACAACAATAATAATAAAACTAATAATAACAACAACACCACCACCACCACCAATAATAATAATAATAATAATAATAATAATAATAATAATAATAATAACACAAACAATAGTAATAATAATAATAATAATAATAACAATATAAACACCACAAATAATAATAATAATAACACCAATAATAATAATACTACTAATAATAATAACTATTATTACTATTAAATAATCTCTAAAATTGTAATCTAAGTACTATTCTTCATTTGCAATGTAATCACATTACTAATTACTTTACTATTGATTACTTTCTATAACATTTTCTGCTCAACCATTTCAAAGCAATGTCCATATTTCCTCTTTGTTGTACACAAGTCAAACACTCGTTTCTCGCTGATAATGACTTATTATTGTGATACTTCAGCTGTCACAGAAACGCAAACAGATGCACATATGAACATAATCCATGTTTTAAATGTATTCTACATAAAACTGAAAGTCAGTAACTGTCGAATTAAAAGAACTGAAAATGTAATGCATTACACCGCTTTTGACTAAAACGTAATTAGAGTACAGAAACGAATTACTTTGTTTTCGGATTACACCAAACACTGGTTACAATCAAGCTCCAAAATGTCCGCTTGAGATGGGTGTCTTTAGAGAAATGGCTCTGGCCCTGATCGCCTCTTAGTGTCAGTACATCCTTTACCTTCAGCATTTTCTTGTGTGCATCTTTGCCTTGTGCCCCTCAAATGCATGTGCGTACGTGTGTGTGTGTGTGTGTGTGTGTGTGTGTGCGTGCGCCGATGAGCCTGTCAAAGAGGGAATTCGCATCCATTGCACCATTCTCCATCCCTCCCATGACTGTTGTGCTTTCTGCTGTAATTAGGTTGAATTCAGAGCAGATTGAATTACGTTATTCTGCATCTCGATCTGCAGTCCTTGACTTTCTCTCTCCCCCGGGAGAACCTGGCGCCTCCTTGCCCGATCAGACGTCTTAAACTGGACGGACCGCCAAAAGGTAAAAGCGCTCAGGAGCGCACCGGGATCTCCGATACGTCATCTGGTAATGTGGGCTAAATGAGAGGTTTGAGGGGAGGGGAGACAGGATAACATCGAAAGGTCTTGTGTGACCTGAAACAGATAAAGTGTTGGAATAATGAATTGTTTTATTCACTTTGTCGATATGAATTTTGCGCGCAGAGAGGGCGTTGGGGAAAAATGGAGATGTTGAAGGAAGAAATCTCATTTTGTTTCATTTTTTGATGTAGCTTTAATTCAAGCTTGTGTTCCTTTTATAGATATTGCCATCGTGTTTAATGTATCTGGTACAAGCTAATACGCTAATCATACGATTTTTTTTTTTTTTTTTTATTATTAATTATGACTAATGCACACATTACAATAAATAAACCTAATAGTCCCATATTAATAATAACACCGACTGTTATAATTGCTTTGTATAGGTTTAGATTTTGATTTATACTTACATATATTTGATATCTGTTAATTACTTAACATTCCATAACATAATTAATAATTTTCGATAGTGGATCAGAAACATTTCAAAACTATTTGGGGTAAGATATCTCAATGACTGAGAACAAACTGTTATTTTCAGTGCAGAATGCTTTTAGTTATTGTTATGTTAAACTAATGTCAGACATGCTCTCTCTCTCTCTCTCTCTCTCTCTCTCTCTCTCTCTCTCTCTCTCTCTCTCTCTCTCTTTAAGCTTGCACAATTTATGTAAACATATGAAAACAACAATAATTTGTTTATTTGTGTGTGTGTGTGTGTGTGTGTGTGTGTGTTGATTGGTGGATTTTAATTGATGAAAGGTATTGTCCTCAACTGATATTCGACTGTATGATTTAAAGATGCCTTACATTATTTGAACGCATTTATATGTTCATTTGTCAATTACGTCATTAACAACTTTATGCATATATGCACATTATATTAGATGGCATAAGTCTCATTTAACAGTTCCAGTTAAATTGTTTTGATGATTTTGGTATCACAGATATATATATATATATATAATTTTGTTGTTATTTTCCTGATGACTTACACATGTTGAAACATTTTTTAAAGGCATCTGCCTCAATATCCACTATTGCGTTTCTTGTAATCCATCTTTTCTCTCTTTCATCCCCGATCGCGCTTCTACACGCGTCTCTCGTTGAAGTGTCTAAAGTGTAATTAAGCGTATCATTGGCTTTGTGTTGTTTACAAACCGTGCGGCGTGAGCAGTAATTTAATTTCCTCCACCAGCCGCCACCGGCACGGACGCAGCAGTGATGCCCGCGGGCTCCGGGAGGAGACGGACCTTCTGCCAGCCACCTGCGGGGGGTGGTAACCCGGGGGAGGGCAATTTAATGAAACAGGCTATATTACAATACTTTGTTAAATACTTTGTTTTCGCGATGAGAAAGGTAGGGCCTATGTCAAATAACCCTCCTCAAATTGCTCAAGATTATTATTATTTTTTTTTAAATAAGATAGTAGATATTAAATATTAAGCATCCTATAGCCTATATATATATATATATATATATATTCATAGCCAAAATAACATTCCGAACAACACATTGGCCTCAAATGATCCAGCTAACATCGGTCATATCTCAGCGTTGACTCTCTGTCATGGGCTGATCAACTGCAGCAGATCTTTATACATACACATTTGATATCAATAAGACAAACGAAGCTTTTTGTATCTCAAGAGCACGTTGGAGTTTTTAGCAATGTGCAAAAAATAAAAGCATAACATGCCATATATTATATTATATTATATTATATTATATATTTTTTATATGATATTATATTACATAATTTATATTATATTATATTATATTATATTATATTATATTATTTTTTATATTATATTATTTTATATTATATTATAGTATACTATATTATATTATATTATATTATATTATATTATATTATATACAATACATTTGTTTGTTCTTTTAATCTTCTTTTAATTGTTTGACATGCATTTTTTTGCTATTATTATTCATACTGTTTATTTGTGTTTTAGTTTTCAAATGTTATGATTTGAAAGTACCTACATTTGAGCCATTAAAAGTGCCACTTGGCATAGAATATACTTTATTTATTTATTCCTTGAATAAATCTTTTTTTCATTAATTATTTTGTCATTGTATTGCTCTTATTGTTGATGCTAATTAAAAGTAAGAAAGCCATTGCCATTTTTAATATACAAGTATACCAGGGCCTATAAATTGGCATATTATTATATTATATTATATTATATTATATTATATTATATTATATTATATTATTTATTTATAGATGTATCTATTTCATCAATCTTATTTTTGTTTATTTTATAAATGTATTTCTCCTATTATTATTGCCATTTATTTTTGTGCAAGTTTTTAATTTAATTTCATTTATTTTATTGTGATATACTGTTTTTTTGTTCTTTGAGAAGAGAAAGGCAAAATACAGCAAACTACAAGCAAAAATGTGTGGGGCTGAGGAAAAGAGTGAAAGAGATAGAAAGACACAGAGCGAATAAGAGTGGTTTTGGTAATAATGATGTACCCTCAGGCTTAGTCCTGTCTATCATACCCCCAACCCCCCCTCATGCTCTATTTCTCTCTCACTTTCCCTGCACAGTCTCAGCATAGACAAGCCCGTTGTATTAGAAGAGGGTTACCTAGTGTCTAGGCCAAAACACATCCTAACTGATGACTCCCTTTGAGTGAGGAAAAACTCTTGCTGAGATGAATGGCTTTGCAATTTAGGGCTTTTGGAATGAGTCCTAGCAGCATTAACTCAATGAGTTGTCTATCAACGTGGCCTTATAGCCCATCCTGCCACATCACTGAATGAGGAGAATGACTTTAATTACAAAACATTTGCATGAAATATTCGGAAGGCCATGCACATATCTCAATGCAATATAGGGGCAAAGAATTATAGATTATGATATGCTATTGTTCTGTGGTATTTAAATGATTTATTCATGGTTTATTAAGCTCATATCTCATCACAAATCTGGAGTAAACTCAGTTACACAACCGTCTGCTGAAAATCGGTCTGTTCTTACCGAAATGCGAAGCACTGCCCCCAGTGGCCGAAGCGGGAAGTGTTTTTAAACATACAGGCACGTGAAATGTCCACAGCTTGTTGCCAAAAGCGAGTTGTAAAGCAAGTTGTATTTAGTTGTAAATGGTCTAAATACAGTGATGAGGAATGTGCATTTTATTAGGTCTTCCCTTCAAACATAAACTCAAAAATTAAATCACAGAGGGAAAATTAAACCAATGATTATGCAAAACGCAATAACTTCCTGGTTTCAGTGGCACAGAACACCAGTCTTTGGCCATGCTGATTCCACAAGCTATCACTCATACCACAGGAGAAGGTAAACATGCTGCTTGACAGTAACTCGAAAAAAAAAATGGGGCCAATGTCAGGTTACTGTAACATTCGGTAACAACCTGTTGACTTTCTGTGTAATCATATTGCATGATGAAATTAAATTCTTAAATTAGCAGGAGCTTTTATATATATATATATATATATATTAGATAGAAAATTAACTTTTAATTTAGCTTTTAAAGGTAATTTTAGTGAGGCAAGGAGAAACAGCACTTATAAAGAACTGTTTCACCCCAATAAACAAGATTAGGTCACACAACAGTGTCTACAAATGGATAACATGTAATTACTGAGCAGTTATTTGTGGAGCTGCCTGTACAACCTATTGCTATTGTTATATTTTTAAATAAAAATTATGGTAACGTGTAATATGTTCAACATTAAAACTGTAATATAAAGCATTGTCCAACGTTATTGTAGCTATCAATGTAATGGCTATTTGTAAAGAATGTCCACATTGGACTATACTGCTTTAATTGTCTACTGACCCTGCAGTCCCATGGTTCCACGCTGTTTAATTGCATGGCATTTTGTCTTGGTGTTTCCAATAGCTACAGTCAGTCTTCAACTTGGCCTGCTTTCCCAGCCATCTCAAACGGGTAATTACATTTTCCATTTTCTTTCACGACAATGGAGCATCCACAGCTTGCACATTATTAATCATAATGAGCACAAGGAAATAAGCCCTCATGCATCACGCAAGACATGCACTGGAACAGTTTGCAACTTACAAGCAAAGGCATTTTTACCATTTTAATGGATTTTAAAGTAAACGAATGTGCTTTAGTTTCATGCTCGCTAGATTCAATCATGTGCAAGAATGTTTAATTTTACCACACGCCCTACCGACTGCATTTACAGCTTGTGACTTATAGTGTATTGTAATATAATAAAACACAATAATCTATTGTTGCTGTGCTCCTAATGCTGTGACCAACATGTTCATTTCAAAATATAATTCGTTTAGAAATACTGTAAATGGTGGCATTTTTTGTTGTAATGGTTTGAAATAATTCATTATAGAGTAACTTGTCATAAAACTTATATGTGAAACAGTGATTTCATTTCAAATTGGTCCAAATCCATTTCTTTAAAGGCACACACCTTAAAGTCTTAGCCACAAACAAGCTCTTAAACATTTCCACCGTTACTACCCATGTCCCAGTTGTGGGGCACAGTGTCAACCTATGTGGGGTTAGGGTATATTCTGTTAACAAAGTGATTAGTTACTGTAATCGAATTACCTTTTAGGCTAAAAAAACGTTGTGTACATTAGTAATTATATTACACATTTTCTTTAAGCACATTACTTGGGTTACTGTAAGGATTACTCAGGTGATCACCAGCGGCCACTATGTATGTTTATTGTTCATTTCGTGTCTTTTGTTTGTTTATGGGTTTTGTAGTTTTTTTTCATGATCTTTGTTCATTGTTCCTTGTGTTCATTAGTGTCAGGTGTCCCTCATTTCATCATTAGTTATCAGTATATTTAGTTTCCCGTATTCATTGTCAGTGGTTTTCCATTCGTGGATGTGACGGTTTGTTCTATTTTCATGTTTTAATTTGTATTAAAAAGCCTGCATATAGATCCTTTTTCTCTTGCCTCATTCCTGCAATCGTTACATTTACACATTTTTAAAATAGTTATACTCATGTAAAATTTCAGCTGTCACAGAAACGCAAAGAGATTTACATGGACATAATTAAAATTCAAATCGCTTTGATTTTCTGTGACAGCTGAAGTCACTGTAACGAGAGAAACGTGTGGTGTTGAGTCACTTGCATGCGCTGCGACAATAAACAAGGAGCAAATATAGACATTATTTTGAATTTGTTGAGTAAAACAACAAAAATGTCTGTGAAAAGTGTTGTGAAAAGTAACTTAAAAGTAAAGCAGTTAGTAATCTGACAATAAAGTAAACAGATTACAATTTAGAGAAGTCATTTGTAGTGAATTACTTTTTGGAGTAACTTACCTAACATTAGTTAGGTACAAATTAATTAATGAAACAGAAAGGTAACAGAAAGCATATACAAATTGTTTAAACTTTATATACAGAGGAATTTCACCAAATAATCTTATATATTCAGGTTTTTAGAGACCCTGAACTTATATATATATATATATATATATATATATATATCTCACAAATGAATCTACAAAATGACCAGATTTAAAAAAATAAACACTAAACACAAAACATAAAATAGACGTTACACATTCATATTTTCACAGGCACCTTTTGAGTCAAAATAAATACACAACTTACAATTCTTTCAGTAGAACCCTCAAATGACATCTGTCATATCATACTGTTTTGATTTTTCATTTTTATTTGTATAGCACTTTTCACAACACACTTTGTACAGAAAATCAATCTGTAATATCTGCAATGTCTTAGATTCATCATTGTGTGGTTTGATAAGAATTTGATTGTAAATTGGGCCTTGAAATAAATAAATAATAATATTTGCATTTAGACCCACAGTGAGCAAGTTTAAGGTGACTGTGGCAAAGCACATACAACTCTCTATAAGATGTTGGTTAAAGGAGAAAAATAACCTTGGGGTTATGACCCAGGCTTATTTTGGGAGCCATTTGTCCTCTGGCTCCCAAACAGCATGAATATAATGTCGATATTAGTTATTGATGTGCAGTACAAGTCATGGTTCAAAGTGAGTAAACTAAGTTAGTGTTAGGAGCCAATGTGTAAACAACAAGATTTTGTATGAACTGTAAGACTAATAACTAACATCTTTGAAGTCCACCCTGAATTAACTGTGGAAGTGCACACAGATACATTGTCCTTTGTTATTTGGCTGATGAAGGATTTAGTTGGCAATTAATTTATTGTCTATGTATTCCATTTTACGATTGTAGTTAATCCTTTGACCAAGGTGATGCAGGCAGAGGTTAATGAAGTCACAGTTCAACTGGCAGCTTGTGGGGCAGCTTTTAAGAGTTTAGTTGGTATTGGGTATAACATACATGTTGTTGCTTTTTATGTTTTTGATTCTGACCTATGACACCAAAGGACTGAAGTTGCTCATGGACAATAGTATGAGACACTGTCTTCTGAGGTGCTATGGTAGACATAGGTCCAATTTCGCTTCTGATGATTTCAATTTTATCATTAAAAAAAAAAAACTCATAAAGTCATTACTACTAAGCTGCAATGGAATATCTGGTTCAGTTGAAGCTTTATTCCTTACCGATTTAGCCACAGTACTGAATAAACACATAGGCCTTTTGTTGGTATTTTCTATGAGTTTGCTCAAATATGCTGACCTGGCAGATTTTAGAGGCTGTGTGTAGCTAGAGACACTATCCTTCCTTGCACCACGAAACAGCTCTAATTGTATCCTCTTCCACTTGTTCTCCAGTTTCCGATCTGATCTCTTGAGAACATGAATATGATCATTATGCCATGTATGGAGCTTTTCTCTTTAATTTCTTTAGTCAAAGGGGGGCTACACTATCTAGTGTGCAAGAGATAACTGCATCTATTTTATTTTTGTGACTACATCAAGTTCCTCTGAACTTTATGGATTACTGAGTATTTGAGACAAATCTGGACGATTATGAGTGAAGCCATCTTTAGTGGTCAAAAGAACAGTTTTACCCCATCATTAACGCAGCATAGATGGAGGGACCTTAATTAGGATGATGGATGGAGTCGATAGATAGATAGATAGATAGATAGATAGATAGATAGATAGATAGATAGATAGATAGATTTATATGAATGTCAGAGAATAGGGGGCGATTTCAGACTGTTCTGATTGGAAAGTAACCAGTTGATTACAGTCACTTGTGATTGGTAAATGACAGGCAGCTGTCGCGAAAAAAGTTTATCTTTCGCAGTGTGTACTACAAAAAATCCTCATGAATTCTCGCACGTCTCCATGTAGCCGCCTGGCGCCTCTTTCCCTATCCCAAAATGAATAGGGAACTCACGGTTACCACATCTACATTTTACTAAATAGACAGTTTTTCAATCTATGACTGTGCTGAGCCTGCTAGATTAAAACCTGATTGTATCAGCCTGCACATGACATATCATCTATTATTACTGGCTTCAGATTTCAGATTTCACAATGCAACGTAATTGTTAGGTAGAGAATCGTAATAGAATCGAATCGTTGTCAGAGCAAATTGTCCCATCCCATCTACATGTATATGGAGTACTGATAAATCACCATTGTTGTTAATTCATTGTTGCACAGAAAATCAATGTGATTGGCACAATGTTTTGTCATTTGTGTGTGTGTGTGTGTGTGTGTATGTGTTTGTGTGTGTGTGTGTGTGTGTGTGTGTGTGCGTGTTACAGTCTTTATTTGAGATTGAGGAAAACTGTGGGCACAACTCCAAAAAAATTAGAGGTACATGGTCAATAAATACCTGAGGTATGCGTTTAAAGGTTAATCAACTGCATAAATTACAACATATAAAACACATGACAGCTTCTCCCAATATAAATTAAAAAATATTATTCCAATTTAAGATAAAAAATACACAATACTTAGTTACTGAGATATAGCCTTTGTGAGATCTTCTGCATGTGGCAACTTTCCATTACAGTATATAAATGGCACATATGAGGAGTCAATTTTCATATAATTGCTGTTAATTGTACTGCAGTCTGTTTTAATGACAGAAAAGGCCCCTAAAGGTGTGTTAGAAAAGCTCTCAATCAGTCCATCTCATGTAAGTTTGATTAAAAAGGTGTGCAGATCAATAATGTATATGAACCTGGAGCTCCTGAGGTGAAATTTTAACTGATAATACAGTTATCTAGAAATATGACCACTTTGATATAATTTATTACAGTTCACAGTAGGACCTCCAGGCTGAGTCTAATAAATCTGAGAGTAACAGGTCTGCTAGTGGCCCTACTTAACTCTATATGAACACACAGTCTGAAGACTTCATTACGTCTCTACAAACACAACCAAATCAATACGGTCACCCTTTTTGCGGCAGAATCATGGTGGAGGGAAAAGGATGAATCTAATGAACAGTATTTGTGTTTAGGGTTGCTTTGTTGTTCTGCAGGAGAGTTGGGCACAGAATATTTTGTCCCCGCTCTAATTAAGAGGGTTACAATAAACTGAGCCCTGCAGTAGGGCATTGAGAGAGGAATGGATTAAGGCCTAACGAGAAAATGATTGCAGCAAGAGTATAAACAGAGATGTCTTCAGACCATCACACCTCTCTTGCTTTCCTTTGGGTGTGTGGACAAACAACAAAATTCTGCACACTCCCTGATTTGTGAACAGGGGTATCAGTCTTAAAAATAAAGGTTATTCAATAGTTCTTTGCAGCACCTTAGGTTCAGCAGACACCTCTATTGTTATCTTCTTTATATGGTTCTTTTTAAATGAAAACTGCTAAACTGTAGCTTTATTAGCTCCGTTTATTGGATCCTGTGCTATTTTTTAGGTTCTTTAAACAAACAGTACATAAATGGTTTTCTAAAGAAACATGCTCTTCTGTTCCAAAACCGCTTCCATGGAAAGCAACAATGTCAACCTATGTTTTCAGTTGTCTTCATTTCAGAAGTATTTTTCCCATATATTGTTTTCAATAGGGATTTCATAACATGGGCAGAATTGAGTCTGTATTTGGTGTTATTCTTACTGTAGAAAGACTGGTATTATTGATTTAAATATTACTTAACATTCAAATATACTTATATTTAAGTATCAACTTGATACAATGCACCGGTATTTTTGACATCACTTTCGAGCCTTTACTGAAAACATTCATGGCTTAAGCCCGGTAGCCTACCCCTAGCGCCACCCATGTTTAATAATAATAGTCTTATTAACCAAACCATCCAGTTCTGAGGTGAATCACATCAGTACAAATTTTGATTTGAATCCAAAAAGTATTTGAAAATCAGACAAAAAGACAAAGCAACAAGACTGTGTACTTACCGTCTTTAATGCGGGGATTGCAATCCCAAGCAATGTAAATGATGTAATTGAATTCCAAACAAAGATAACATATAATTCTATTGATTTAAATTTGTTGTTTATAAGAATAGACTAAATATATTTAAAGAATTTTGTAAAATATTCAGATATATATTCAAATATATACACAGTTTTCACAGTGCACAGTGGGCGGTCGCTGCAGAGCTCTTTTGATGCACTTTGTTTGACGCTGATTGTAGATCTTTCTCTGCTGCAAAGATCTCACAGGAGAGGGGCCTGGTCGAGGCATCCGACACTGTATTCTCTCCCGTCGACGTTCGCAGGAGGACGCATATGTAAACGCGTTCAGGGGAGGCATTAATGTAAACACAGAGACAGTGCTCAACGGCTAAACCAGATAAATGTAGCCCATTATCATAGAGTGACAGTGTGAAAGCGGCATGGAAGTGCAACTTCTATCTACCTTTACCTGTAAGACGGGACATCTTATTCTACATCCGACATATTGGGCATTCCAAATGCTTCATCTTAGGCTAAATAGTCTCTGACTGAAATCAATTGTGAGTTTAGTCAAAGACTATTTGGCCCAAGACATAGCAATTGTATTAAAATAAATGGAAGAAAATCTAACACCCAATATGGCGGATGTAGAAAAGGAAATCCTGCCTTTTTGATACAGACATCAGTTAACTACAGATCACGCATGCACATTAGTTTGACATTAGCATTTTTTATGCGTGATCTGAACCAAAGAAGCACAAATTATGATATCATTGTTGTCTGATTTTACTTCTGATTTAAGATATGTTATTTCATCAAACTCTTGACCAACCATTTGGAAATTTCAGTCTATCCCCATTCAATTAAAAAAGGAACTGTACTTGTATGCCACTTGTATCTATAGACAATAGCTGCCTGGAATTGTTCCCAAGATTGCCACCATTTGGACAGACTTCCTTGAAAGGGACTTTTGTTGAGTCTCCTGTGAGGAGCGTTATAGGGTCTGGGTCAAGGTTAGGTGTTAGGTTCTATATTAGAATGTGCTTAATCAGGCACTTATGAATAACAGTAAGTATTTTGGGTAGGATGCTGCCTTGGAAGGCAGCTTACTAGGTCTTGGCACAGAGCCATAACGATTTAAAAGTTCGTTAAAAAGGTTTTCCTATGACATCAGGCTGTGAAGCCCTTTTTGGCATGTGCAAGTATGTGCTTGTTTGCATGTAACTGAAGACGAGTATGTTTGTGATTTGCAAGCGTTTGTGTTTTTTTTAATGTGCGTGAGATTATGTGTTTGTATTTGCACATTTGTGAATGTGTGTGTGTGTGTGTAGAGCCATTCTTCAGGCAGGCGATGTCAATAGAAGTGTCTCACTGTCAGTGAACCCTGTAAAACTGTACCTCTGTTGCAACCTTTGATGAGTGATGACAGAGAGGCAGAGTGACAGCAGTTAAAGGGTGAGTCTGAGCTCTGCTGCTCCACGCTTCACCTCCTCTCACAAATACTCATTAAACAGAGCTGTATGCTGCCAGAAGATCTCCGCACATCAACAGGTCTGATCAACCTCAGAAAGAACCGACTTGGTGGAATGTCACGAATGCCAAACATGCTCGAGAAGGGGAACTACAATAGTTAAACTTTTACTGTATGTTTGTTCTTGCCATTTTCTTTTCATTTAAAAAAAGTGTGCATTGATGCAAAGCCACACGGCAACAATGTTGATGGAGTCAATGAAAAAAATCAACATGATTTGGACTGCTTCAGTATGGTTTAATGGTGATCAGGCTTTATTATTTGATATATATTGTGAATGAACATAAAGACCTGAAAAGTGTTTTTGCAGAGGACTTTAGGAAACTAGGACTAGTTACGTTGGGACAGCACTCGGAGAAGCACCATTCATCAATGTGACAAGGAAACTGACAACACTAGCGAGTCAAGACATCACCGTCAAGAGTATAAACACAAAGTAAACTGTAGCTAAATGACATAATCCCTACTTTTAATCTAACTATAAAAATCTATTTTTAAATTAGGGCATTAAGGTTTTGATAAATGCATGTCTGTCACCCATTTTTAGGTTGCTATAACTGCATATCAGTGATTTTTAATGCATTTGTGACATCTTATTATCATAAATGAACCCCATAATAAAGGGAACATTAATGTAAGGTGTTACCAGTATACTGTATGTTAGCAGTTTTGCTGATTTTTACTCATTGAATGGAAGAAAGCCTAAAACAAGGTGTTTCTACAACATATAGATCTACAACATCTACGCTCAAGACAACAGGTAATAATATCACATTATTTTTTAAAGTGGCTTATATTGCTAAGTACTATAAACGTTATAGTGCAATCATTAATAAAATTGGTGTAGCAGATGGTTATATTTGGATTTTTGGCATAGCATATAATATTATGTTTACGTCTTGATTGAGAATCCCACCGGTTTACTTAACATACTCGTGATCTTCCTAACTAAGTGAGTAGTCCCCTTGCTGAACAAAACAATGCACAAAATGATGAGAAGAGAGTAAGGAAAGCTATCAAAGTTGGCAAATCTAATAACTTAATGAGTAATTTCTTACTGTATCTCTTTGTAAACTCATTTTTTTCCCTTTGCGGTCTCTCTATTTATCTTGGATCTCCATAGAAGACCATTTCGCAAGTAGAGTGTTTGTTTCGTCTGCATTTGAATGCTTTTGATGTCTGACATTGTTGTAGACTGATGAAGTACACCTTTCTGCAGATTGTAGCTTCTGCAGTAGTTTTTGTTTGGAAAAGTTTCCCTAGTGATGAAATATAATTCTGCCCTCCACCCCATGACATAATTGTTTCCTACATAGAACCTAGAAAGCCTTTAGGGGCCAGTGGGGTGCCAGTTTTTCCACCCCAGAACAGGCTTTTCTTGTGGTGGAAACACGTGGAACAGCTACAGAATTTACACCAGACCACAGACAACACCTGAACCATGTTGGTGGAAAAGGGCTACATGTGGACATTTCAACCGTGTAACAGTATAAGGATGGGCAAGGAAGAGGCGGGAACTGGATGAACAAATTATAAAAAAATAACTTAAATGAACACAGACACACATGCAGCGCAGCCGTGTGCGTCTCTCTCTTTTTCGAACTGGCGCCTCCGGCTCCCCTTTACCTCGCTCTCCCGCTGATCAGCTGATGCAGCTTCGGCTGTGCACTATCACAGCCTGGCCATGCCCTCCTCCTCGTCACACTTCTCCCCTGCCCGATTCAGGCCAGGGCGCCACCGGACTTACTTACTCCCCCCCATCTCTGGAGGGGAGATGCTGCCTTTCCGGCCGATCTGTCAGCCGGTGGTCCACCCTGCCTCCTGTAAACCTGGGGGAGAGGGGAGGGGAGGTGTAGGGAGAGGGAAAGGGTGAGCGGAGTCATACAGAAAGAGAGGAGAGAGAGAGAAGAACTTGCTTGCCAGCTCCCGGAAGCACTGTCGCCAGTCCTCAACTGCTCCTCCGCCCTCTGGCAGACACCAGCTCACTCCTTCCCTGGCGATGGCAGCAAGTCCTCGGCCCCTGGCGGATGGGGCCGTACCTACCTACCTACCTATCTATCTGTCTGTCTGTCTGTCCATCCATCCGTCCATCCATCCATCTATCAAAATGCTTAATGCTGTAAAATTCTTGAAGTACAGTAGGTCTATATAACCTTTAAACTTCAAGGATTTTGTAAGCTATTCTAAATTTCAGGCAAAATTTGAAGCTTGGTTTGACAAACGTTCCTTTCTAATTTTTTCTAAAAGGGTCCAGAGGATAATCTTGAATATTCCACAATAGCCTGTACAGGTTCTATTATGAGAATGAGTCATAGCACAGTTCTCTGCCCATCCACTCCACATGACGAACCCTTTGAGGTGACCGCGGTGAAAGGTTTTGAATGCAGAGATGAAAGTTTGTAAATTCCAGAGTACTGCACTTTCTCATGTTACAAAAACGAGGTCAATCCATTTGTCCTGACAGGACTAGAGTGGCAAGGCCTGAACCGTGATCTCATGTTGGCCGAAGGGCATTTTCATGTCTGCTCTTATGTTTGGCAGCCATGCTTATGTTCACAGAGCAGAAAACATCTGAAGATTAATCCTCAGAATCCATTTTTGTCCTACAACTGGCTTAGTTATCAGCACTAACACTGTTACAGACTGATGGATCTGTGTGGGCCTGTTACTGTGATTTGTGAAAAGTTAAATCTTTTCTCTCCTCACACGTTTGTGGAGACATGCAGTTGCTTCGCTGCAGCTTCCAGCCTTACGTGAAACTCGATCTCAAACATCTGTGCTTGCTCTCCGTGCCCAGATTCTTGGCTACTGTAGCGAAAGGTTTGTTTTGTTCCACTGTAATGCAACTTTAATACTCTTCTGCCTGAACCTTCCATAAAAATGTCAAGAAAGAAATATCTGGATTAAGCCCAAGTGAAGTAGTGTTTATTTTCAACACATTGATGTGAGGGTGCCCAGTCGTGTGGGCCTTGCTCAGCCCACCCCTCGGTAACCAGATACAGAATAAAGGAAGTACCTTCAATATAATGCTAGTAGGTTTATGAGAGGGTTTAAATATGGCAAGTTGATTTGCTTAATTTGTCTGGCTCATGTTGTTAAAAGAGAGTTCAGTGATCTGTGCAGGTGTTGTAAGACACTAGCAGCATTCTTTGGCTAAGCCCAGTTCTCACACAGCTGCACGAGTGCTTTACTGACAGAGCTGTGCGGTGAATAACTAAACTTGGTACTCTTTATCTGCAGAATATGTTGACCTTTTTATCTGAGAGGTCAGTGGCAAAAAAATGGTTCTTTCTTCAGTGTTTTTTTCCAGCAGCTTCAGCAATGCTAAGAATTTAATTAATTTAATCAAGAATCATTTAATTTTATAATGGGTTTTTGAGTTGGCTAAACAAAGTTCAAAGGGGTAACATGTAGTTGTTACCTCAAATATCTATTGTAATTTAAACAGTCCCTTAAAAATGAGTTTGTTGGTGTAATTAATGTATTAGGGTGTTTCTTCAACTTCAGTAATGTTCATGTCCCAGGGGTTGGTTTTCATTTAAATGTATTATTTCAATTTTATATGTATATATATATATATATATATATATATATATGTATATATATATATATATACTTATATATATATATATATATAAGAACTGAAATTAAAAGGTTTAAATAAAATAAGATTGTATGGGTGATATTGCGAGCGTAGGGAAACGGAGAAGGGGAAGAGGAAGAGAGTTGGAGGAAGAGGTGAGAATGCACAAAATAATCAGGTGGAACGAGGCGGAGTGACTGTTACAGAAATGTTTAAATAAACCCTGAGTTTTGACCACAGAAGTCTTGGTCTGACTCCTCTATTCAGTGGACATAACAAACAAGGAAAATAACCAAGAACCCACGCATAATACTCGGTAAGCATGGATTCATCCAGACCTACAAACTCGAGTATTACATATATATATATATATATATATATATACACATATATACACACACATTTTTCCCAACAATGACGAATTACTTTTCCACTAAACATTTTTTTTTTGTGCTGCTAATACAGTTTTTAAAAACGTTTGTGTACTTGTTAAGCAAGTTGGCAAAAGTGTCAGTGAAGAGCATGCTTGAGATAAAATATAGAGTGATGTTTGAACAAAACAAAGAAAATTCAAGGCAAATATCACTTGTGAGCAGAATATTTTTATTGGGCATCATTTCGCATCAAGCTGCAATTTTGCCTAATCATGCGTGAAAATATTCATTTGTGTGTATTTGGGATACTTTAAATTTTAGCTATACAATTAATCTCAACAAGACAAAGGAGTCTGCCATTTTATTTCAAAAACATTATAAATGTAATTTCCATCAGCGTTATTTCCACCACATGATTCTATTGAACACAATACAGAATTTGTGATGTGCTGGCAATTACACTGTGGTGGGAATTTTCATGACTTTCAGAAAAAATTACATAAATCTCCTGTGATGCATGTGCTACAATGTTGAACACTGATAGTTAACATTGCACCAACAATCTTCCATGTGATTATCTAAACAACCAATCGTGTGACAGCAGTGCATAAAATCATGCATATACGGGTCAGGAACTTCAGTTAATGTTTACATCAGAATGGGGAAAAAATTGATCTCAGAGATTGGATGGTTTGAGTATTTCTGGGATGTTCACACAGAACAGTCTCTAGAATTTAATCAGAATGGTGCCAAAAACAAAAATATCCCGTGATCAGCAGTTCTGTGTAAGGAAATGTCTTGTTGATGAGAGAGATCAACAGAGAATGGCCAGACTGGTTTGATCTGACAAAGTCTACAGTAACTCAGATAACCACTCTGTACAATTGTGGTGAGAAGCTATAATGTCAGAATGTCACTGATCTCTTTTCTATTTCTGAAGAGTTGTTTGCAGCAAAATAATTACTTTAGATTAATGTTCCATTAGTTAAAGGTTTATAAAGCTGTTCAATAACGACTTATAAGTCAGTTACTAATATATTATAAATCATTTATATACGGTTACAACAACATGTATATAAATAACAACTTTCAAGCGATTCTTGCCAAATAGTGAGCATTTTACTTGCATGATATAAATGCTTAATCAATACACTTATTCATACTTATATTAATCAAAAACAAAAAATGCCTTAATTCATGATTTATGTCACAATGCAAAAAAATACTCATTTTTCTACAGTCTTCTTTGTGTTTATATTCATTACTGTAATGTCTACTCTCATTGGTGTTGTCACTTTCCTTGTCACGTTGACGTGAAAAGAATTGTGCTACTCTAAGTGCTGTCACAACTTACCGAGTCCTAGTTACCTAAACCTAGTGCTTGCCTAAAGTCTTCTGCAAAAACACTTTTCAGGTCTTCATCACAGCATATATCATATAATAAATCCTGATGATCATTAAACCACACCAAACTTTATGTACTTACATTTCTAATGTTGTAAACTCCTTAATAAATGCTTAATGTGTCCACTTTACATTAATATACATTTTCATTGGTTTTTAATGTTGAGTGTTAGCAAATGGCTCACCGCTTGGCAGGTATTGCAAGAAAGACGCCCTATTTATGCATGTTGTTACATCATATCAGTGATTTATAATATATTTGTAAATAAAGAATTTGTCAATAATGAAGCCCTTTATAAAAGTCTTACTGTAAAGTGTGAACATTATTTGCATTCATCAATCTGATTGGACTAGACACAATTAAATATCTGTGCCTAATCTGTACTGATTCAAGTTTTGAAAACTATGGTAGCTAGTAAACATCTGAACATCTGAAAAGTGCATCACATGTCTGGATATGTACAATGGTCTACAGAGATACAGGCTCATTGGATATTATAATTTTTTTAATACTAATTATATATCTTTTGTATATTAAGTATCTGGTGTAATTATTCTGGCTTCATGTCCAATTCTTTCATTAACAGCTAAGACTTCATCATTTGATAAAACTTTGCTTCACATTTGTGTGAGACGAAATGCAAGTTGACTTTTCATTTCAACCTGCTGGCCTCTTCATGTCCCACACTTCTATATGATTTCAAGATCAAAGAAAAGGCAAGGTTTTTGATATCTCTAATGTATCCACTCAGTGTTTGTATCTCTCTCTCTCTCTCTCTCTCTCTCTCGTTCTCTCTCTCTCTCTCTCTCTCTCTCTCTCTCTCTCTCTCTCTCATCCTCTGTCATTCAGGCTCACATGCTTTCTGTGATGTGTTTGAAGTGCTTCACAATGAAGGGTTGCTGTCTCACCCTCTCAGCTCTCTCACCTCTCCAGTTGTTTTGTCGCCTGTCGGTCCCACGACTGACATTTTAATTTCAAACACCCCCCCCCCCCCCTCCCCCCCCCCCACCTCATCCCATCTCTTCTTCCAGTCGTCAACTCTCGAACCCAAGCAGTCCCTGTGCTGACAGCTGAAGATGCTGAGTGCTCTTCAGAAAAAGGGTGCGTGTGTTCGTGTGCATGCATGTACATGTGTGCTTGTGTGGAAACAAGTGAAATCTGAGGAACCAGGTTTTCTTTTGAAATGGCAGAGATCAGAGGAAAAGCAATTACTAATAACAGACATGAACAGCCCTCATTGTGGTTTCTTTAAGAAATGTGTAATGTTTAGTGAAATGACCATGAGTTGACATTGATGTGACTGTGGCAGTATGATGTGTATTATAGAAGCACTTTAAAGGAATATTTCGGGTTCATTACAAGTTAAGCTCAATCGACAGCATTTGTGACATCATGTTAATTACAACAGAATAAAAAAAAAAATTGTTGTCCCTCAACAAAGAGCAAAAATCTAGGTTACATTGAGGCACTTACAATGGAAGTGAATGGAGACAATGTTTAGAGGGTTTAAAGGCAGAAATGTGAAGCTTATAATTTTATAAAACCACTTTGTTATAGCAATAAATTTGTAAAATTATAACTTTTCACAGAAAAAGTTAGTAAGCGTTTTTGTCACACTAAAATCATGCTAACACTAGGGCTGTCAATTGCTATTTTTTTTTTTATTGAATTAATTACATGGCATGCCAGTTAATTAATTGAATTGCAAATAATTTCGTGCATAAATATATGCTGAGAAAGCCCCTAAAATAACAATAATTAAATATATAATGATTAAAAAATAAAAAAAATAGTTATATTTAAATGATTCTAAATAAAACATAATTATTACAAAAAATAATAAAACAGATAATTAAAATGCATTACAATATTTTGGCACACAAGTGAAGCATTAAAATCACAATACAAAAAGTGGCTTTAGAAAGCAAAATATAGTTTATTTCCATATTATTGAACATAAGCCAGTCATTGGCCTAACGTTCACAGCAATTGGGGCTGGACTGGTAACCTGGCAAACTGGGCATTTTCCCGGTGGGCCGACGCTCTTTGGGGCCGATCAGAAGCGGACTCTCGAACCGAGCTGGCCGGTGGGTCAGCCGTAAAACGTGACAAATGGGACGTGATAAGCTTAAATGAGCCGCAGTGTTATGCAGAAAGGACCACAAAATGGAGCAGCAATAATGACAGCGAACAGCGAACTGCCCCCTGGAGAAAACAGGTGGTACTCCAAGCTTGCATTGTATAATGGAAGGAATATTCCTTATTATGATCCAGGGAAATTATTAATTGCATACATTTTTTAACATATTATTTTTTTAAATAATTAATCGCACTGAATTAAGGTTTTAAATCAACAGCCCTAGTTAACATGCATATTGTTTATATCTTATGGCTATACTTTTGAAACAGTACTCTATTTTCATAACCGTGCTAGACGAAGCAACTGTGCATCTCTTCCAATTTTCGCGAAGGAGCAAATCTAAGCGCAATTTTCGTACCAGAACAACAAGCAAGTAGTAGTAGGTGAAAGTGTCTGTGCTATCTGTGGCCGTTTGAGTGCAAATTGTGGGTGTATATTATGTTAATGAAGTGGCGGAAATCGCTATTTGCTTTTTTAGAAGGAACTGGTCATTGCGATAAGACGTCTAAGATATACGTCTATTCTCAGCAAAAAATCTAAACTCAGTTACTGCATTTGCAGTTTGGGAATTCAACCAGCAGCTGATATCAAAGAGCTATCGATCACTTTTAATACTAGCCATGATTTGTGTCAGTAGATCAATATGATTAATTATACTTACATTCTTTATATTTAAACACAGCTCACATCCAATTAATCCTGATGAGCACCACATTTTCCATGTGTATAAAGATATAGATATGCCTGACATTCAATAAGGACATAGTTAATGCATGGGCAAAAGAGCGTAAGACACAATAGTGCATATTTCTATTCTTCTAATGCATTGCATACAGCCCATTTACACTACCAAATTCTTATGAATAGTCTTTATTAAAGGGATAGTTCATCCAAAAATGAAAATGCTCTGATCATTTACTCACCTTCATGCCATCCCTGATGTGTATGTCATTGTATCTTCAGCAGAACACAAACTGAGATTTTAATATTTCAGCTCTGTAGGTCCTCACAATGCAAGTGGATGGTGATCAGCACAGACAGTCATAGTGAAAGTTATCTATATGACTCCAGTGTCTTCTAAAGCAAAACCATCGCTTTGAGTGAGAAACAGATCAGAAGTGCAGGTCAATTTGTTCACAAGCTTCATTGGTTTTGCTTTCATTTGAACAATCCAGCACGCTTATATTACACGAGAGGCAGCATCAACGAGTCCCCTCGTGGACACTCTTTGGAAAAGTATTATAGTTTTTAATAAATGTAGGCGCTTTGCTTTAGATTTTGACATTTACCATACTTCTTTAAAAAAATATTCTGGGTTCAATACAAGTTAAGCTCAATCATCAGCATTTGAGGCATAATGTTGATTTCCACAAAAATGTTTTCCAACTTGCCCGTCCATTTCTTTAAAAAATTAAAAATCTGTGTTTAAGTGAGACAAAATGGAAGTGAATGGGGCCAATCTGAAAACGTTAAATGCTCACTATTTCAAAAGTACAAGACTTAAAATGCGTGTAAACGACTTTACAGCTCAAATGATACACAAGTTCTTATAGAATTAATGTAAGTGCTTTTATAAAATAATACGCTTCACATTTCTCTCTTTAAACCCTCCAAAACTTCACTTTCATTGTAAGTGCCTCATTGTAACCTCGTTTTTCTTCTTCTTCTTTTTTTTTTTTTTTTTAAAGAAAATGAGGGACTAGTCAAAATAAATGTTTGTGGTAATCACCATTTGCCACAAATGCTGTCAACTGAGCCAGGAACTTGTATTGATCCCGGAATATAACTTTAAATTAGAAAATCCTCCATTTAAAGGGTTCACGAAGTGCTATTTTGTATAACTGTATTATCTTCCATGAGGTCCAGTGATAATGCTATAAAGGTTTTTTGCAGCAAAACAGTCACAATTTAGTAATATATGATAATTTTTCAGTTTCTGTCCCTCTGTCTGAAAAGCTCAGTTTTGGCCGAAGTGCCTCCTTAAAACTTCAACATAAAAGCCCACTGTTATGATTGGCTAACATCATGCAGCCCCTCAAATTCAGCAAAATCAATGTACAAACCCCTCATCATTATAAAATAATGTCAGGGTTTACACATAACATACGTCCAGCACATTGCATCCAAATATATTAAACTGTTCATTACAAGCACATCTTTTAACACTCAACACCATAAACTATCAAACAGTCATGACGTTTGAAATATTCATGAAACAATTTACTTAAGCTTTTGATCAAGTCCAAGTGTTTTTAACTGCCCCATGCTTCAATAAAAGTTCCTTTGCGAAGCTTGAATCGTATTATGACTGAGTCACAAGCAATCCACACTGATATGAGCTGTTCATTTTTACATACCATTAATTAAAAATAGTGCAGATGGACAAAAGAACGCGTACATGACACATTTGTGCTCAAAACAACAAGAGGCAGCAGATAAATAAAAGAGAGTTTCTTCCTTTCTGAGTTGTTACTTGACACTGCGTCTTTTAAAAGTGGTGAGATACATGACAGTGGTCAAAGAGTCTGTGTAGTTCATGTTCATATGCAAATAATTAAAAATAGTCCAGATGGGTCCCATTTAGTATTCAGGAATAGTTAGCCACACAAGGCCTGGTTTATGACGGTTCCAACACAAGGGTGTACACTAGTGGTGCGCTCTACAAAATAAATAGCACTTTTAGATAAACCAATGAACATCTTGCACTGATCCCCACTTGCACCGGGGATCCCATACACTTGATCATCTTTTATTATTAAAGATAATAAAAGAGCAGTCTTAATTTTAGCTTAGCGAAGTGGCCATTTATCACAAAATCATGCATGAAAAGTGAGCCTGTCAGAGAATGTGGCTTATGTGGCCATGCAAATGTAAAACTGCCATACTTTTGGAAGAGTGCACATATTCTTAAGTGCCTGGGGAATCCTGGAGTGACATAAAAGAAAACCCCATCTAATGCAGTGTCATGCCATAATGGAAAGTTAAGAAAAAAAAATACACCAGCAACTGTGGGACATCTGGAAATAAAGCGAAGTAACTGAGAACAAAAAATAGCGAAGTCGTCCAAAGACGCCATGTTTGGGATATTACTTTCCTGTGGAGAAAGCTGCTTACTCACTGAGCTGCATGTATATGAAGGTAAAGAGAATGCAAATTACACAGTGCATACAAATCAAACACCGCTTTTTGGTCTAAAGCAGCTTTCTCGCAATAAAAAGCTTTCTTGTGTCCAACCTCTTGGTTGAGGTTATTACTCCACCCCCTGCTTAACATAATTAATGACAACTCTATATTGTTGAACCAACGTGGTTCAAATGACAAATGTGCGGCATAGTTACAATGGTTTTGAGTAACAGTCATGACTAGCTAGTTATTTTCTCCAACGATTCATCGTACAATGGTAGTTAAGCAGTGAGTTATGCTTTTGTACAGGAAACGCACTATAGGTTTGGAATAACATGAGGTAAATTAGAACAGAATTTTCATTTTTGGGTGAACTAACCCTTTAAAAAAACAAACAAACCTATTACCTTACCTCAGAGGAAAGGGCTGCAAAGCTGTTGTTGTGGTAAGTACTTCCAGTAAATGTAATGGTAGACACACCCTCATCATACACAAACACACACCTTTAAATTATTAAAGCAGTTAATAGAAGACAGACAAAGAATGTAAACATCCCTTCTTTTATCATGAAAATGGATTTGTTATTCTTCCGTCTTTTCACTCAAGTGGGAAAAGCAGGAACGTTTCTAGAAGCAGTACCCACATATGCTGGTCACCTGTAATCTTCTATGCTTGTACTTCCTGAAATTGAATCTGACACTTGTCTCTGAAGTGGAATCTGTGAGATACTTACAAGTATTAAATATATCTACCCTTTTCCTGAATGTGAAAGTGTTGCCCGGTTGATAACTTTAGCCTGTTTTCGTTTTCCGGTCTCCAGTGTTTTCACTTGCTTCAGAGTATGTTCTTAGCAGATAATGTGATGTTTGGTGTATTAGATTGGGGGGGGAAAAAAAAACTGAATGTGGCTCCATATTGCCTATACTAAAGAGTTGTGTTGACCGGTTTTCAACAGTGCCTCACCCGTCAAAGTTTAAAGAGTCTTGGGATGACGTGAAACTGCACCGAGGTTAGTTACAATACGTTGGTATCAAGTACTTCGAGTTGTTATGACTGCCAACAACTGCAATGCTCATTTCGGTAGTTTTTACAATGCTTCTAATGGAGAACGGAACTAGAAAACAGTGCAGCAGCAATCCGAATCATCAGTTGCTAATTGGTTGCAGAGATGGTTGAAGGGTTTTTGTAGGGCATTTCTAGAGTGTTCTGGGAGGTTGCTTGTTGGCCCAAGTCAACAGAGTTGTTTTAGCACCTCTAGTATTCATTTCAAAGTGAAACTGCCACGATATGTTCAAGACATGTAAAAAATATTTTGATGATCAGTACAACAACTGATCGACCATCTCTAGTCATTAACTATTGAGCCATAAAGCTATTTTTCCACTCATTTAACTTCAAACACTCTCAACCATTAGCCACTAATGAAATAAAAGACATCTCAGCACCCAGGAGAGTTTACCATGATCAATGTACCACAGTTCCGCAAAAATGAACTTCTGTATCACCCTTATTTGTTACTTGGGAAGATTCTGATCTCCGGATGAGCACTCAGGATGTGAGGAACCCTGATGCACCTTGATGGTCCAGTGGTTAATGAGGCTCAGGCTCCACAGGGCTGAGACTGGAGGTGTTCACAATGGCTCTGTTTCAGCATGCTGGTCTTTAGCTGCTCTGTTGTCAGCAGATCATGGATACGATCTTCAGCTGTTTACTAAAGGTGAGTTAAAGAGCCTTCATACACTTTTAAAGATATATCTAAACATGCCTCATCCAGTGATCCATTAATAATAAGAATAATAATAAGTTTAATTTATATAGTGCTTTTCCCGAGCTCAAAACGCTCAGCAAACATAAATACATCAAATGCACAACATAACAATCCGGGAGTAAAATGTATAGTTCAAAGTGTAAATGTGGATGTGCACAAGTCTGATCCAACAGTTCAAAAGAAATGAACAGAGGGCGAAAAATTGACATGGCCAGAGTTGTCCCTCGTGGAGTAGATGGCACCAAGCAACCTGCGCCGACCCACATCTCCCATGTCACAGAGCCAAGACGAGGACAAACTCTGGACACCAAATGGCAAACGGGAACACACAATGATGACAGGCACTGTGTCGCAAAATCCCTCTGTCACAAAGCACAGCCGCGCTGTCCACAGCAACCGCTCTGGTAGACAGGCCAGTGGAATCAGATAGACCGGGTAAGACACTGTACCAGGCCAGTGAGCAGAGCAGCCCGCCCCCACACACCAGCGGGAACCACGAAAACTGGCAAAAGTCGGTTGGAATTAAATCCAAAAATTCTAATTTTATGGGTGTGTGAAACGAAAGGGAAAAAAGTGCATTTAAGTAAATACTATGAGATGAAACAAAACTAAAGACAAACAAACAGCTCTAGAGTGAATTGGCAGCCAAAACGTGCAAAGCGTACTCACTCCGGAAACACAAAACTTTTTGGGGAAATGTTACAAAGAAATTGGGAACGGCATTTGACAAATGGAATGGGGTTTGATTTCAAAGAGTATGAAAAACATCAAACGGGTGAATTAAATATTCTGTCCATCATAACATTATTTTTCTAACAAACTCTACGTTTCACCACACTCATAGTAAAAACAATAGGTGTGTTCACCTGGGCCCTGTTAATCCATTTGAGATCAGACTAGAAGCTCAATCCGAATATAAACGTCTCATGTAACCACATAAATTGGATTAAATTGACCACATCCGATTTAAATTTCATTTGGATTGTAAAGGTTGGTGTAAACCTTTTCTAATCCGTTTGAAAAGAGATTTTTTTGCCATTTGATTGGATTACTTGGACCTGTGCATGTTCAGTACTGAAGCAGTAATGGCGTCATGACACTTTCATAACAGAGGGCATTTTGAAGAAGCAACAGCAGTGAATGGAGAAACACCTGTGAAATTACATCATAAAAAGCATCCAAAATTGCTTTTGATTCATGCCATGGTCATGGACAGTGTGATTTATACAGGGATGTGACTTATCTGTTTTTTGTTTGTTTTTTCCTCTACACAATGCAGTTTTGACCAGGTGTGACTTATATTCAGGGTAAATTTTATTTCCAGAAAATACGGTATATCATAAATAAATATTAACTGCTATTAACTTTAGCAAGTTTAGCACATTAATACCATGATACTGCAGTATTTTTTGTGAACACCCCTAGTGAGGAATAGACCAAAAAAAGTCTTAATTCAGTGATCTCCATATGCTGTAGCAACCATAACAGTCAAATCCTGCATTCATTTAAACTGTGAAAACTTGCCACCTTAAGAAGTGTTACAACACAGGTTTAACGTCAGTGACGTCAAATGCACATTTGCTATGTTTCCATCCAAGTTGTGAATTTAAATTATGCGAAAAACCATAATATCACCCAAAAATATGCCCAAAAAAAAGGCAATTTTCCATCCCTTGTGTTCAAAAGCGGACAATCGTCACTTCTGGAGAAACTGTTAATAAAATACTTGCGGTTTAGAGCACACAGACAAAACACTGAAAAGAACTCATCAATGAAAGTCTCATTTCTGCGAGCGACAGCTGGTCACACAGTTCTGGGAGCACTATGCATTAGCATTTCTTCTTGCTTTCCTTCTTGCTCGTGTCTTTGACCTACGTATCTCTAATATATTTTTTAAAAGTGCCAACCTGCTTTTCATGTGCAAAATTCGTATTTGACAAAGTTTGTATTCGACTTATTTGCTCTTCAATCTCTATGCATACTTTCCATTGCATCCATTATTTCAGGATTGCCAAACCAACATTTCAGGTGCTATAATTGGTCTGCTGGTTAGTCCAGTTATGAACGAGTTATTCAGTCACATTACTTTTTTTGATGTGCGTTTTGTATTCCTAATAAATTGAATAGTAGTTTATTCTGTAAATGTGTTTCCATCATAGTTTATGCATATTACTTTTTATCGAATAAAAAAGTATTTACCTTAAGCAAGCGTATACGTTTTTAATGCAAATTTTGGAGATTTTATTAGCATCTTGGTGTTTCCATCCAGCAGTTTTTATGCAGTATCCCAAAATGTGCATAAAACTACATGGATGGATACTCGGCTATTGGCTCTGATGTGTCTCGTGACCGATTGCGACATTCCCAATTTCTGAAGTATCCTTTTGAATAAGATATGACGCCTTCAATGAGTGCATCAGCAGAACATTTTCAGTGATTAACAACTTAAATTCTACTCTCTACCTCACACAATGGCCTTTTGACATTTTTGGCAATAAATTATTGTGATTATATTTACAGTATCTGCCTGGTAAATGTTTTACATTGTTAAGAAATGTTTAGGTTTAGGGGTAAAATATCTTTACAATTGTATATTGTGTATATAGTATTACATAGTATATATAATAGTATATACAATGTAATATTATTTTCACACAAACCTTTTTTAGATTGTATAGAAGTTTTAGGGGTTGGGTTAGTAAAGGGATATAAAATATCTATAAAATAGTAAAAATGTAACTATACAAATATACTTATGATTAGAGCTGTCAGAACTAATGCTTTAATGCATGTGATTCATTTTAAAAGTTTAACACATTCACTTTTCTTACTTGCAATAAATGTATTTACCAAACACATGTTGGGAATGGCAGAAACTGTGTAATCTGTCTGCCAGGAGTCATTACACTGACGCACACTTCACATCACACACACATACCAGAGCCCTTCTACCAAGATGAGCCTACTATAAGCTAAGCATAAAATAGAATAATGTGGAAGTCCTATAAACATTCTATGGGTGAAAATGTCGTAACACGCTAGTTGACAGTTACACCCTCTCCTATGATACAGCCGCACAGGTAGAATCTCTGCCCACACAACAGCACTTCCATGATAAAATGATTGAGAAAGGACCGCTTAATGCTATTCGATGTACAAAACAAGCCCAAATGGGACTTGTTAAAGAAATCAAGTATTTTTCAGCCTATGTAAGGTACATTTTAATTAACACAGAAGCACACCAAATCTTAACTATCACCAAAATGCAGAATGAATTGTTTTTGTTTGCAAGCACTTTTCATGTGCAGTTCAAAGTGGTGCTGGCATTGATGCCCTGATGCAAACATAAATGCAGCTTCACGATTGCTGTAGAAAAGAAGATAGCCACAGTCTACTGGCAGATTGTGGATGATTTGTGTTTAAAAGATTTAATGCACATTGCAATGAAATTGAAACATATCTGGGAACTAGTTCTCAATTAGTAAACCTCCCAGTTAGAATTTGGGAAACGTTTAATGTTACTTGAATTGGTGCTATTTTTGTGCATTTCTATCTCTATACTGAGGAATTCTTTGTTTGGAAAATGTTAATAAAGCATTTTATTTGTACATATTGATTTGTTTTATTTCCTAAGATGGAAATAAATGAATTTTTACAGGAAAAGAAACAAAGAATATATATAGTCAAATTTCAGCACTTTCAAAATCTGAAATTAATCATGATTAACTATAAAAAATGTATGCGATTAATCACAATTTAAAAAAATTAATTGACAGACAGCCCTATTTATAATAAAGCTGTAAATATGTAAAAACCTCTATGTTTTAGATGCTGTAAATTTACCCATATTGTACATTGCAGTCTATTTAAATGTACAAAAATGTATGCATAAATTTATGAATACCTACAAATAATAAGGAGATCATACTGCTCATTACTGTAATGCATATAATCTCATTACAGTTATGCAAATAATTACTGTATTCATTATAGAGAAAAATGGGAATTACTGTACAAAAAAAATAATAAAAATAAATAAATAATAATAATAATAAAATCCTAATGGTCTTAAAAATAGGCATTTTCTATTTCAGCAAAAATGTATTTTTCTTTTGATTTTGGGATTTGTGAAATGCAACCTTTGTCAAGTTTTTGTAAAATTTACAAAAAAGAAAAAAGAAAGATAAAAATGAAATCTAAAACAAATTATGCAAATGAATGACTTTTAATGGTGATAACTCTATTTATTTTTAAGTTTGATGCATAAAACCCTTTTCTGAGTTTGATTCATCCATTTTAACATTTGTGAGTTTGTGCATATGGCTGTGTTGTGTGTGAAGGGAGGTAAAGTGTTTTTGGTCCAACACTGAGGCAATCAGGAGTGAATTTGTTCTGATTATGTCTGAAACATGATATTCCTGCAGCTGTGTTCTACCATCCAAAAAAACCCTGCTCATCCCACACACCTACCAACATGAACCTCACACTCAATCATGCATGCACAACTGCACACATAATGCACACAAACAGATTGTATATTCTCTCCTTAGTGTAGACAGGCTCTTGACTGTGGTCAAGGGTGTAGATTCCAGGGGGTATGGGGGGATGTAACCCGTAACCCCCCCCCCCCCCCCCCCAGTATTTATAACAAAATAGCATGATCAATGGTAACATGTAAATGCTTCACGCTGCTGCAACCTTTGAAATAAACCTTTGCTGTTAAAACAAAACCGGTGATAAACAGCCAGTTACTAAATCTACATTTTGCTCCTTGTACGTATCACGTATCAACACTTTCCTGGTGAAAAAAACACAACTGTCAGTACAATAACAATAGTCTTGTGTAGCCAGACCTTTGACTTAAACGGCAAAGGTCTGGACCATATAGCAACTTAGGCTGATCAAGGACCGCCCACTTTCATGGGACTGATGAAATGTCCTGTGTGCTTCTACTCACTCCTCCCGAACCTCTGTTAATTAACGCCATTACTTATCATAGGTTCAAAAACATTTAACCTCATCTGTTTACATCAACCTCATCTGTTTGAAAGGACATTTAACCCACTTTTAATGCCACACAGTAGACATTTCACCCCAGAACTGCCTTCATATGTGTAAGGAACCATATAATGTCAGTTAGTTATAAATAAAAGTTTTTATTGCATGCATATTGATGTTGATGCCAGTTCAACAAAATGTTGTTTCAGTGGCTCAGTGGTTAGCACTGTCACCTCACAGAAAGAAGGTCCTGGGTTCAAGTCCTGGCTCAGCTAATGCCATTCTGTGTGGAGTCCACAAACGTTAATTGAAAATGCATATAGTTGATGTTTGAAACAGTAAGTATTTGAATGTTTAATGATTGGCCCCATTCAAATCCATTGTAAGTTTCTCATTGGATCCTAGACTTCTCCATCCATCCATCCATCTTCTTCCGCTTATCCGGGGCCGGGTCGCGGGGGCAGCAGTCTAAGCAGAGATGCCCAGACTTCCCTCTCCCTAGACACTTCCTCCAGCTCTTCTGGGGGGACACCGAAGCGTTCCCAGGCCAGCCGGGAGACATAGTCTCTCCAACGTGTCCTAGGTCTTCCCCGGGGCCTCCTCCCAGTGGGACGTGCCCGGAACACCTCCCAGGGAAGGCGTCCAGGAGGCATTCGAAACAAATGCCCGAGCCACCTCAACTGACCCCTCTCTGATCCTAGACTTCTGCTTTTCTTAAAGAAAAGGAGGGATATATTTATACTGACTACCACCCCTGGAGTCACGATTTCGAATCCAGGGTGTGCTGAGTGACTCCAGCCAGGTCTCATAAGCAATCAAATTGGCCCGGTTGCTAGGGTGGGTAGAGTCACATGGGGTAACCTCCTTGTGGTCCTGATTAATGGTTCTCGTCTAAGTGGGGCACGTGGTAAGTTGTGCATGGATCGCGGAGAGTAAGGTGAAGCCCCCACATGCGCTATGTCTCCGCGGTTACACACTCAACAAGCCACGTGATAAGATGCGCAGATTGACGTCTCAGACGCAGAGGCTAGTGAGATTCGTCCTCACCACCCAGATTGAGTGATTGAGTCACTATGCCATCATGTCGACTGAGAGCGCATTGGGAATTGGGCATGCGAAATTGGGGAGAAAAGGGCAGAAAAAAAAGAAGAACTAATGTACCTCTTGTGACTTAGGGTAGTCGCGGTAGTAGAGAATAAGGCATTTTTGCAGCTTGGTTTGGGGATTAAGTTTTGAGTTCTGACATGTACAGTATGTTTTTATAGTAGAAAGGGAAAATTTGATTCCTTGTGAAATGAACCCTTTAATACTGCAGAAAGCTGACATCACCCAGAGCCCCTGTCAGTTATCAAACTCTACATTTTATTTTTTGAGCTCTTTCTTAGTATTGATGTGCATATTAACCCTAATCCTTCTTTTCTTTTCGCAAATATTCATATCCTCTTTACAAAACTGATTGCTCACAGATCAAAGGATGCTGGTGTTTGTGAATGAATCACACAATGTGATCTAAGACAGGGTGCAACATGTAAAGTACTGTCTTGATGACCCAGAATCCTTGACTCATCCTCCTCACCCCAGTTCTAGCCATCAATGTGAGGATATGATACTTTAGTAGCACAGCGCAAGCATTAAAAAATACCATATGAGATCTGTTTAATACTGTATCTCAATTGTTACTCTAGATAGATATGAGATTCAATGGAAAGCACATGGAGACATTTGAGTTTATAAAGAGATCTCAACAATGTCTCAAATTGTTTCCCAAGCTGTGCTCAGACTTTGTAAATCAAAATAGATATGCTTTTCACATTCATTTTACAGCTTTATAGTCTTACTGTATGTCAATACTCACCTCATTTGTGACTACTTTATATTTCTCTTTAGGATTTTTAAAAGAAGCATCTCTGACAATGTTGATTCAACTGAAACCCAATCGAGATCGTCTACTGAGCTATGAAAGAGCAATTTCTTTCTTAGTTTACCCATCATGTTAATATGATAATTGTGTTATGAGCTGCTTCAGTGTGCATCACTGCATGTCACAAGGCCATGTTCAGTATAAAGACCTTTAATCCTCTTTCCTTCTTTCCCTCTGTCTCTCTCTCTCTCATACACTCTTCCCTGCTTCTGTTCATTAAGTGATGTCAGTCATCTCTCTCACGCTGAGGTTTAAGTGGCTCAGCTGTCAGAAATGAAACACCTCGGCAAAGCGTTAAACGCTTCATCTCTCACTGCAGCAGCCAAAGTGACAGAGTTCCAATAGCATTAAGCTATTCTCTCCAACACAAACACATTTATGGGCAAGTTAAGAAGTCTCTCATGTTATGGCAGTAACTGTCAGATATCTGTTTTGTCTTTTATTCTGACACCAAACTTTTTCTGTTTTATCACCTGGATACGGTCAGAGAAACCAACCCTTGCAGAAAGAGACATTTGTCATGGACACTTCACCAGCATCAAAAGGAATCGAGGGTACTTTAGTGATGAAATACAGTGTTTTTCAACCAGTTTTGCTTTTCATGACCCAGACATTTACATTGGACATCATGTGACGACCCATCCCAATCTAATGAGAATTCGTAAGAATATTAACTGTAACCTACATTTTTACTTTTTTAAAGAAAAGGAGTGAGTCCATTTGATTTATTGTGATAATCAACATTATGTCACAAATGCTATCTATTGAGCTTAACTTAAATTTAATGTATTGAACCCACAATTCCTTTAACATGATCAATATCCATCCATCAATAGGAAAACTGACCATTTTACACAACTCTCAAATTTGAAGGTTTCATTCTCTTGGCAGCCAATAAATAAAACTGCACAAAACACAGTTGGCACAAACCATGTGTATCCTCATTGTATTTAAAGGGATAGTTCATCCAAAAAAATGTATTATCTAATCATTTAACCACCCTCATTCCATCACAGATGCCTTTGACTTTCTTTCTTACAAAAAAAGTTGTAGATGAATATCTCAACTAAAATTGGTATATGTACATTTTGAGGGTATTCACACTCGACTGGACTGCACATCCTAGCACAGAAACTGATTGTGTGTAACAGTGCATGCTTACTCATTATATGCAACATAAGTCCGTGGGCCCATGCATAATGAACACGCGAGTGGATTTACTGTATGGAGAATGGAGACTTCACCTGCAAGTGGTGCAATCTCTTCGAATTGTCTGAAAATGCTCTCTCACTGTCATCTGAACCAGTGTCAAAAGTGAAACCATGCGCTAAAACCCAGTGTGTACGCGATAGAGACAGTTTGTTTGTATCTGTATTTATATTTTCTAATTATGCATTGGAATTGCACACCTCAGTTTATCTTGCTAATAAAGCTTGATATGAATTGAATCTGCCCATTTGATCCTATTATTAAAACAGTCCACTGGAAAACGCCAGAAGATTTTTCCCAACTTTTAATTACAGCTTATTCACTGATTTTATGGCATGTATACATATACTTGAATTAAAGATTTATACTTTTAAAAATGTGTCTAATCAACTCAAAAAAAAATTACAATTTTAACGCACATATTTGAATAAATACATTTTGCAAGTTCTTTGAGACAAAGTATAATGTAAATATATTTATGATTATACTTAATGTTTGTTTTAATCTACGACGTACCATGATTAATCGCGATTAATCACAGAAAACTGTGTGATTACTTAGTTAAAAAAATATAATCAATTCACAGCCCTCAAATTTATAACATTATACTTTGTAATACCATTACATTAGTTAAAAAAAAAAAAAGTTACTATTGCTACAAGGGGGTTTCAAATAGAGCTGCTGAGGGACTGATAGACAATTTGGTATCTTTCTTTGACAATGCAAAATCACTATAAAAGTTTGCTCTGCGTTAATTTACTTCTGCGCTTTAAACTTGGAAAAGGGTCTATTAGGCCTATATCATTAGTTTAATTTTATGATTTGCATTTAGCATTGTTTTTCCCTGCTGTTCAGAACCCATTCAGAACTGACAGATCGCTGTGCTAATGTATGGAAGGTGACTAGACAAAAAAATTATCTTTCATTCTGAAAGCCAGAACCAATAAATTGAAGTTTATAATTAGCTGCAGGAATGACGTGTTGCACTGTTTTCAATGTCTGTTTGGAAAGGTTTAAATATAGCTCTGTAATTTGTAGGCACAGCTACAGGATGCTCTGTTAATCTGTGCAGAGAGCTAATCAGGCAGCAGGTATGTGCAGCGGGAGCTAACGTGATTTAGCCTGTGCACTGAGCGGATCCTATGGCTTGTAAGTGACTGTGATGGATGAGCGAGTCCCCACACATACACTCACACACACGCAGACCACCTAGAACCCAGACCAAGGCCCGTCAGAGTGGTGCCAACCCCGGTGTGACATCACCCAGCACCAGAGCGTGTTTCTGTTAGCCTGTAAGTGCTATTGCTTCTCCTCCATCAATAATGCAGTGAGTTGAGTTGTTGTTCCTCGGCAGTAAAGCTCACATGAGTGCAGCAATTAGGACAGCATGACCTCCGATCATCTCGAGCTTCAGCCCACAGCCCTGGGCGATGGATAGGATCTGTCCTCTCAAGGGCAGGGGAGGATGGTTTAAAACAGGGCACCAGAGACCATCTGGCAGGGGCCATGCTGCGGTAACCTGACTAAACATTGGTGAAGAGGAGATGGTTTGCGCTCACTGTTGGCCATTAAAACAGGGATGTTTTCAGAAAGCAGTACAGCTTTATCCCGCTGTACAATTCGTAGATAGGGAAGATGGAAATACAAGCATGGAAACAGACGCAGGGAGCACTTGACCTGACACGTGCACTGTTGCATTTAGAAAGCATTCAAGAAGAGTTTTATGTATATACAGTGTAAATAAGATCTTTAAATTGTATTCAAATGCATTTAAATAAATTATTTTTGGCCATGGATTTAATGCTCTAATACGATGAGCAACAAACCACAGAGCAGGCAGCACAAAATGTGTAAAGGAGCCTCACACAGGAGGCCACGTTCTTGCGTTAAAAGACATGGAGGATGCTCAGAATGCTGGGATCTTGAGACGTGATTATAAAGTTTTAAAATGCATAGCACTTCACATAGCATCTTAAAAAGCATCTTCTGAGAGAAAAACATGAGATTACATCCGTAACATGCTAACGAGAATACATCACACAAGACCAAGTGAACTTCGCCCTCTCGTGAATGCGTATACGGCTGCTGACTGGAAGCGATGACCTATAGTTTAAATTACATAAATATTGATCTTTTTCGCACCAAAAGCGGTCATTTCAATTTATAGAGCATTAATTTAACCAGTGGATTCATATGGATGATGTTTATGCTGACTGTCTGTTCTTTTTGGAGCTTCAAATATATTTTTCAAATGTGTTCTGCTGAAGAAAGTCATACACACGAAGGCATGAGGGTGTCACAGTCCTGTCACACTGTCACTCTGGATTTTTGTCTCACAGGACAATGGCATCATCGTCCCATGTCTGTCTTGTATTTCGTTGTCTGTCTTTGTGTGAGCGCATGGTTTCGTTGAATTCCCCGCCTTGCGCTCTTCGGTCTGTCCTGTTTCATTTCAGGAGCACAGTGTCTGGATCCTGACTTCCTGTCTGGTTCAGTTTCGGTCTGTGTCAGGATCCGAAGACTTGTGCTCCATATCTGTCTGTTATTGACGTGGGTGCATCGTGCTTATATCATCTTGGCAGTATGCACAGTGTGCCTTGAATCGCGCTCACGTCGCGGGACAGGGTCTCAAGCCGTCTTCATGTTGTGCTTATCTTAGGTCACTTCGTTCTAAGGTGTTGGGTGTGTGTGCCCGAAATTTCGCACAGGTGTCCTGTCTTGTTTTTGTCGATTGTTAAGTACATCACGTGGTGTTTGCGTCACATGTACACTTAGGTTTCGTTTAGTGTGAGAATGCGTGGCATCACTTTGTTAGGCATTGCAACACATACTCTCGTCTTGATTGTAGGTTGGCATGGGCGTATATATTTCCTTATTTTCTTGGCGATGTGCTGTCATGCCATTTGGGTGTTTTGTTGTCTTGTGAGAGCACATGGCTTTGTTTTGTTTTGTTTCGCCGCGTGTCTGTCTATCTCACGTCATACCCCGCCTCCTTGTTTGCTTATTATTAGTTAATTTGCCTCAGCTGTTGTCAGATAAATCAATAGGAGAGGAGGATGCAAGTGCCTTAGGACAGTTTTAATGAAGGCAATTATCCAATATAGATGATAGGCAAAATCCAACAGTAAGTGCAGACAGAAGGTAAGGCGATCGGCAAGCAGACATAAACAGGCAAGAGACAAACTTGTGGACAACAAACAGGAAAAGTATAACAACAATGAATCAGGCAGAACAAAGTAAGCTTGGTAACACTTTGAAATTGAGAGTATACTTCGCAAGGACTGAATGTGACAGAGTCTCTTATAAAGGGTGCAGTGATAACTGTGGTAATGATGTGCAGGTGTGGCTGATCAGAACTCTGGTGATTGAGATTGAGGTGGTGCATGGGAATTTGAGTCTGGGTTGGCCATATTTGAATGCTGCTGTGACTGCTGGGAATCTGAGTTCATGACACCTGTCCCTAGTTAACCCATTTGATTTCTCTCCCTCTTTTAGTCTCCTCGTGTGTGCTGTCCCGTGCCAGTCTGTCTTGTGATCTAGTCGACCTTGTATGTGTGTTTGGACACATTCATTGTTGGTCCTGTTCCCCTAACTTGCTCCTGTTCAATCCAGTCGGTCCTGTACATCGTTTACCTTCTTCCCCAGCCCAGATTACTTCCTTTGTTCTTTTTCCCCTACGGGGTTGTTTATGTTTGTTTTTACCCCTTGTGGGAGTTTTGGTTTGATTTTTGCCCTTTTGTTTGGTATTAATAAATTAATTTATTTTAACTCTGCGTTTGGGTCCTGAGCCTCTCTTATTCCTGACAGATGGTGAGTATATGAGGAGAGTTTTCATTTTTTGGTGAACTATCCCTTTAATAAGACATTGAAAACCAGAAACACGATGCAACCAAAGTGAAATGCTCCAGAATGCATAGTACAGATGGGCACATAGACCAACAAAATGCAGCAGACGCAATACGTCCTGTGAGAACAGGAGAACAGATTAGCAAACTCAGCTGCAAAAGGAATTTCTGTGGACTGTAGGCAAGTGATAGGCTTATGGTCAATGACATAGAAATAAAACAAACATATACTGTATTTACTTCTAAAGCCACTTTTTTGTATTGTTAAATCAATGCTTTACTCAAACTGCCACAATAATGCAATGTCTTTGAATTATCAGAATTAATTTATTTAGATTATATATTTATTTATCTTTATTTTTGGGCTTTTATCAGCAAATATTGGTATGTGCCATTAATTGTTTAATTTTGATTAATTAATCAAAACCTCTTGTAATTAATTCAATTAAAAATCGATTGACAGCCTTAAAATGAATACATGTAGAGTAAGAATGTTCATAATATGGACGCACACACTTTAATGGTGTAGTGTCTAAATGTCTGTGCCAAATGACCTGTTTCATGTGATGTCACTGTATGACCGGGCAGCCATGTTTGTGATCAAAATTCCATATTTTTTCATTGTGCTGTACTGTAGGATAGAGCAAAAGCCGGCAAATAAAAAATTATATTTATAAATCATGATAAGATGATACTGGTGTTTACTTACGAGAGCCAAAATATAATTTTTCTTTCATTAAAGTTTTATCTTTTAAGTGACACAGCTAAATTTCACCAAACTAAAGAGGGAAAGCATGGATAAAACACTTCATAACACCCAGTACAATATTGTGATAAATAAAAAAACACTATAATGTGAATAAATAGTATATATGTATATACTAATGTTAGTCAATAAACATCATAAGCACAAGTGACTTTATTCACACCATTAGACTATATTTGTCATCAGGGGCGGATTGGTCATCGGGAGCACCAGGTGTATTCCCGGTGGGCTGCTGGGTAATTTGGGTGGCCTCCCTGCTCCAACATGCCCACATGTCATAGGGTCCCTATCGCATAGTGAAAATTCAATAAACTCTGTAAGGTAATACAACTATTTTGAATAAACATAAGTGCTTCTATTTGGAAATTACTTGCACATCAGAGCACATATCTGTGCTTATGCATTTATTCTGTACATTGGGTGGACCTTATTATTTGACCTACAAATCACAATAATGGTGACAACCAAAAACAACATATCAAGTATAAGATGAGGTCGGAATAATCACAAAATGACAAATAACTGCAAGATACAACAACTACAATAACAGCAGCATATATAAAATCTGCAAACAGTAAAGCTATGAGCAGTCCTTGAAATTTTAATAATGTATTCATACCGTAAAAAATGACTGGGTGCAGAAGTGTGGCTTGCTGAATAATGCCTGATAAAAATGCATAATTAGACATGAATAGTATTACTTTGCGGCTATTTAAGTCTTTGAGGCTTACTTTGTTTAAAGGAAAGCAGAAACAGTGCTTATCAAAGCATTGGGATTTTCACCTTTTCTCAAGAATAATCTGGAGAAGGAATTAAAACTAATATGGGATAGTTTCTTGCTTCTGTTACACACAACAGCTTCCTATCACGTTTACACACTCTACTGATCGATTAGGTTTAGATAAGAGGTTTGGGTAAGGGCATGATATTAATAAACATGTCCTTAAAACCTTGTGTGCAAAATGAAATCATACAAATTTACATGAACAAACTCGTACAAAATAATACGAATACGAATAATAGCCAACTCGTAAAATATGTACGAATTTAAATAAACATTTACACATAGTTATGTGAGTAATTGACATGTAATTTTAAGCACTGTCATCAGTGTCCTGCTGTGTGACACTTTCTTTCTCTATTTTAAACAACATTTTATGATCGTGCATAGCTATATATACATACATAATATATTATACTTGTTGTTTCCATGACCTCATATTAACTACGACAATTGTTTATTTGCACTTCTAGAAAATAGTTGAAAGGTTATTAAGATCTTTAAAAACTTAATGCTGACTTCACACAGCACCTAAAATACACACTTTCCCATGTACTTTCATCAACATTTGAACCAAACATCTGTATGTTGGGAAAAAAGTTTTGTTATTTTTATGACATGTTATTTGTCTGAGCTATAAAGTGCTTATTTTATTGCTTTCTCCCAAAAAATCCACTCATCACATTTACAGTAGTTTTATATGTTTTAAAGTTATGACAATGTTTGCACTGGAGGGGCCCTTTTTTTTTAAACAAATCAATGAGCCAGTGTTTGATGATGTGGTGGATTGCGGGCGGGGGCCACTCTGAGGGGCCACATGTTAGTCACAGTTTGTCCATATTTTTTATATTTTCTAATGAAACCATGTTATAATCAAATTGTCAAATTAATTAGAATAGACATCAATCACACAAAGCGGGTTAATAATGATACCAACATATTTTTTTTTATGTCGTATAAAACACATTTTCTTAGCTCCTTGGCAATTTACATTGAACGAATGTGCTGAAAATGCAAGGAAAATTATTCATGTGCACACGCACATCCCCAGTTGATCCAAAACACATGTCACATATCAGACTCACCAGCGTACGGAGGTAAATCGTGGATAAAATATATTTAAATGTCTGCGAAAGTCAAATTTGGCAATACTTGTGCTGATTTCAGACACCTTTCCTGGGACTTTGCATAGATCAAAAGCGTTTTAGAGGTTTGCAGTTTTACGCTTGTTTTTCCATTCACCTCCATTGTTTTCTCCCACTGATAGTCACAAATATGGCGGTTGTGGGGAAAAAGTGACGTTACTGAAACAGATCAATAGCATTTTCAAGTGATCTGCAAAAATAGTGGTAGAGTTCAGAATGGAAACTACAAAACATCTTTTACTATTTCTGCTATATGTGAAAGACTGTTTTCAAACAAGTTTCCTGAACAACTCCCCAGTCTTTCATTGGTTTGTTAAAACAGATGGTTATGCCCTAAACCATTAGTTGACCCAATGATGCTGTGTCATTCTGGGGTGCGTTTCCTGTATAACGTAACTACAATGTAACAATGTAACTAACTGCGTAACCACCATTGTACGATGCATCGTTTGAGAAATTAACTAGCTATCACGACTGTTTCCCAAAACCATATTGATTATGTTACACATCTATAGCTGTCGTTAATGGCATTACTCAGGATGTGGAGTAAAAACTTTTGCAAATATTAAATTATAAAAGCTAATTTACATGTACACCTGAAAGCTGTTTAATGCAAAAAAGCTGCTGAAGACACAAAAGCGGCATGCACTTTTTAATGCGACAGATGCATTGCACTGCAATAGATGGGTTTCCCTCAACATTAGAGAAATACATTGATGTAACTAATATTATTCACATCGCCTCAACACAATTAGATTAAGTGAATAAACTGTTGATTGATGCACACAATGAAATTATGTTAGCATGTAGCATTAGCTTATTTGAAATAAGTTAGTTGAGCAAGCAGTAAAAATCATGTTGAGTAATTACCATCCGTTAGAAGTCTGAATCCACTTAAACATTTCATGGCAATGTGATCATATCTCTTTTTCAAGTTTTTCACAATCTCTTTATGCAATAAAATGATGTTCTCATCTCAATCATAAAAGTATTACGTTATTTCAAGTCTACTGGTTTAGCATTTTCAAAAGAGCTGCTTTCCCCTTTTTTTGTGTAATTTCTCTTTCCAATGCAGAGTCTTTGTTTATGCCACGTTTCAAATGAACAAAAGGCTCATAGCAATCACCCAGTCGGGAAGTGAACTAATCATTTCTGTTTCCTGTACAGAGCCTATGCGGCGTCACATGTGAAATGAACAGAACACAAACTTTACATTTTGTGCATGCATGGCCACGTCAAAATGAACTTTTCACTCTCTGAGAGATTCTCGTTATTCCAGAGTTCTCTTCTTGTTATTCCTGAGTCATATAAAAGATTTGTTCAAAATGAATGATTTGTTCATTAACGACCCATCAATTCATTGTGGCTGAAACATAGAAGTCTTGTCAAACAAGTTGTTGCATACTTCTGAACACCTTTACTCAGGGATGACATTGTATGTTTTGCGTTGAGAATGTCAGCACTTCATCTTTACACAAATTTACACTAACACTCTTTTTCTCTCCTTTTCTCCCCAATTTGGAACGCCCAATTCTCAATGTGCTCTAAATCTTTGTGGTGGCGTAGTGACTCGCCTCAATCCAGGTTACGGAGGACAAAACTCAGTTGCCTCCGCTTCTGAGATGGTCAATCTGTGCATCTTATCATGTGGCTTGTTGAGCACGTTACCGTGGAGACATATCGCGTGCAGAGTCTTCCCACTCTTACCCACAGCATCCATGCACAACTCACCACATGCCTTATCGAGAGTGAGAACCACATTATGGTGACCACGAGGAGGTTACCCCATGTTTCTCTACCCTCCCTAGCAACAGGGCCAATTTGGTTGCTTAGGAGACCTGGTTGGAGTCACTCAGCACACCATTGATTCGAACTTGTGACTCCAGGGGTGGTAGGCAGTGTCAATACTAGCTGAGCTACCCAGGCCTCCCTACACTATGATACTTTAAAATATGTGCTGACATGAGTAAGACATTTGCACAATGCTTGCATAGCACGCAGAGCTGTCAGAAAGCATCGTTTGGCATTTTTTCACAGACGATTCAAATTCAAGATTAACATTGTTGTGAAATTCATCAACTGTTGAAATCCCATTAGAGGATGTGTAAGGATATGTTAGAAGGAGTGGTCATTTCTAATACCATATGAGTGAATCAGTCACTGACTCATAAAGAAACATAAATGATCTTGCCGTATATTTTAAAAGAGATTAATACACAGTACATGAGGATATTTAGTTTTGACAGAGCTTTTGAATCAGCAATGGTGTCAATGACAATTAAAATGGTCCCAGATCTTGAAGAAGTTGAGCTCATGGAGTTAATTCATGCTTAGACGTGCTTGGTGTTTTGAACTGTGAAATCCAGCTCATTGTTTGGATCATCTTATTTCGATTCCATTATACAGTATGTCATCACCTGAAAATAACGTTTTATACAGCCAGTATTTGACTGACTATAGGGGATTACATTGAATTTGTAAACCTGGTGTGTACAGCACTCCTTAAAAGAGTTAATGACATGCCAATGACTGTTAGTTTGTTCCTCACACTCACTATCGTATGGCTTCAGAAGACTTGGAATATAGCATAACATTTTAATGGTATTTTTAAGCCCTTAATATACTCTTTGCAGGTACAATAATGCAGATGCTTCTGGCTATGCTAGTTTGATTTGTTCGTTGTTGAATTCTGAAATGTGTCAGACCATAGTTCATGACACAACGCATGTACATGTTGAATTCTCAGGATTGGCACAAGAGGTGCTATAGCCGATATTAATGTGAACTGTCTGCTTCTATGGTGAGTTTTCTCTTTCAAGTCAGCAACTGTAATGGTGGAGCACCAGTAAATCAGAAATATTCCTGAGCAAATTAGTTAATCTAAAGTCAATATATTTATTGAAACTTACCTGAATAACTAGATTGCTAAAGTTTTTCAAGTCAAACTTTGATGTTGACTAGAAAAAGACCTGTCTAAAAGTACAAAAAAAAGTTTAATAAGACTTAAAGTTAGACAGCCGGGAGGGATTTAACCTCCGGGCGCCTCTTAGGAACCTGATAATTAAGTCGTGCTTACCCAAATACTTGCCGTCTACTGTATCATGGTGGGCCGCGATACCAGCTACATACAACTTCAAGGTGGAGGGGGACAGCCTCCCCTCCAACCTCTCCTGCAGGAATGAGAGCTCTGACCTAACTGCGCACCTCTGTGGGTCTTCAGCCAGGGAAGAACACTAATTTGCGAACAAGCACCACTTCAGGCCGTAAAGTTGCCTGGCAGAGGGAGCTCTGGCTTGGTTGATCGTATCTACGACAGCAGGTGGTAGATCAGCTAGATCTCCCGCATACCATCTAGGGGCCAGACGTGGAGGACGTCCAGAGGTCTGGGTGCGGATGCCAAAGCATTACCCGTCCCTGAGAAAGAAGGTCCTTCCTCAGGGGAATTTGCCAGGGAGGCAAATTTAATTGCATAACAGAGTGAAATGGTCCTGGCCAGCCAGCGTGAAGGATTGGGAAGTGAGAGCCACACGTCCAAACTTCAGAAAATTTCTGAATGAAACAGATGCATTTCCTTCCCTTTATACCCGTTTGTCCGGGAGTGGGACATGCAAATTCTGTCTGCCAATTTCTCATTGGCTTTTTCTCATAGATCAGAGATGTGAAAGGCTCACAAGAGAGACACCTAGTGTAGCTTCTTCGACACAACGTCGAAGTGAGCGAGAGACGGGGAACTGTATTTAAGTACAGTAACGAATATTTGTACTTTGTTACTGTACAGATCTGCCGCAAGCATAGTGCAAGTCGAACCTTATATAAGTCCTTTATGTAAGTCTTATATAAGTTGCATATATTTGTATTGTTTGGATGTAAGGCTGCTGATAAATACTTTTCAGAGACGTGTTTCAAATTATCAGAGGAGGGGAAGTAATATGGGCTCATTTTAAACATGGATGGATTTAAAAACACCCTGTAAGAGTATTTTCTTCAGAGAAATACCAAGCAAGACAGAGATGATGAAGATTGGAAAACCATTTGACAACTCTTTAAATAAAATATTTTCTTTCTCTCCTACTTTAAATGAATGAAAACACTTTTTGTAATATGCTGAACAATGGAAGCCTAGGAAGCTATGAACACTGTGAATAAATGTCTAAAATAAAATATCACATGGTTTCAAAAGGATAACAGCTGATGTCCATAAACCTTGAGTTGTAAATATGTTTATGATTTTATTCTGACTAGGACGGATTTACTTGGTGAAAATCTAACTGATCTATACATGTGATGTGTGATCAGCATTAAGGACATCAGTACTGAATTAGAGTGTCAGCTATCTGTTGAGTAGTTATTACACCATACCTTGAGTTTAGCACTGACAAGTACCACTTCCGTTCTCTTCAGAAAATATAGAAATTTTAATTTGCAGTTCAGAATATGAGGATTTAATACACTGATATTAAAGACTCTGCTCTAATTGAAGCACAGCCCACTACAGCCTACATTCTGCTGGTCCCACGCAATCCCTTAGATTCCCTAAATTCCAAGAAGTTTAGATACCCAAGTGTACAACCCTAGTCAGTCCAGTCGATAACCCAATGAAAGAAGAGCTGAAGCAGCTAAAGGAGTTATTCTTAGACTAGGGTCAAAGTGTGAAGCAGCTCATTTATGTGATTAATCAGATGTACTCTTCAGGAAGGTTTTGGTCCATGCCTCCCTTGCCTAATGTTTGTTCCCCAGTCCCAACTTTCATGAATGAGCCTACAAGACTTAGCCCAGGAGCTACATGATTGCCTTCGAGAGTACCAAGCTAAATTAGTTGCCAATGACCAGAAGTTGCCAGGTCAGACTAGACAGTCTTCCCAACCACGCCTTCCTTTGTCTGTAGTGCCAACCCTTTAATCTCAGCCCAATAGCCATTTAAGTTCTCAGCCAGATGATCCAGTAATTTTGTGTGGAGTAAACCAATTAACCATAAATTGCAGTCCTTCCATGTTGAGGAAACTGACTGTGATCTGGAACTTTCTCATTACCCAGCCTGCTAATCCTGTCCAATATTCACAGTCACTTGCCTTGGATTGAGGCATCAGTCAGTCAGTCCACCTCCCAGCCTTTTCCATACATGTGGTCTGAAATGCAGCACCAGCCATTAGGTATGCCTCACAAGCTCTGAAGTACAACCCCCGATGCTGCTCTGGATGTGTACTCAACACTTTCCCATAGTTTCCAAGCATTCTGGCCAGCACTACTATTCCAGGTTTATCCAATCCCACTGCTTCCCAGTGTTGCATTAGGGTGTATGTAATCAGTCTCATTCAGGAGATGAAGTACAACCCCCGATGCTGCTCTGGATGTGTGCTTAACTCTTTCCCATAGTTTCCAAGCATTCTGGCCAGCACTACTATTCCAGGTTTATCCAGTCCCACTGCTACCTAGTGTTGCATTAGGATGTATGTAATCAGTCTCATTCAGCAGATTAAGTCCAGCATCCTAGTAGCCAGTTCCCTACTCTGCCCATATTCCAGATCCCTGTTATGACCATTCAATCATCTGCACCCCTTTCAGTGTATAAAAGCCATCCAGCCAGTTTGATCAGCAGCCAAATCAATTCTGTACCTAAAGTAATAATTTGACTGATTTAACTCCAGTCTAACCTTTCTATTCAAGGTAATCAGTCTTCCTTTTCCTAGCCTGTTCCTACAAGTCTGACCTGTTCTGTGACTGTGAGACCTCCTGCTCTGTTTCAACAGACTGCCCAATTTCCACAGCTCTATCCAGTAGATTCCTTGAATCAAGCCCCAGAGAAGCCTGTTGTTCCTACCCTGTTGGTGGACAAACACTTATGCTGCCTTTATTTCCTGCCTCAGCCTGTGCATCAGGTGAATTAATGCAAATTCCATCCCCACAGCCTAATATTTCTGCAGACCCAGAGTGTATAGTCCTCAGCCTTTTCTGTAGCTCTTCCAGAAGGCTGAATCTCTGACTAGTCCTGATCTGCCTAAACCTCTTCCTGGCCCCAACTTAGTTGAATTCCCCTAGTTCTATCCTGGCTGATCCTTCAAAACCTCATCCTGGCCTTTAACTGGCTGTCCTAGAGATTTTCCCCCTATCCTGGCTTAGCTGGTCTTTTTTGGCTGATCGGTGATGGACTTGTACAACTTAACCCTTCTTAGTAGTCCTTGCTTCACAGCCTCAGAACCTAGCCTTCTCAGTCTTGTTCCACAGTCTCAGCCTCCTCATTTCCGGCCACTCAGAACCATGGCATCCCTCTTCACCTAGTACATCACTGGAGTAAGTGCCTTCATCATCATTGTTTGAGCTTCTTTAATTGTCCTCATGGGTCGGCAAAGATGCCCCTCTACATTAAGTCCTTTATGCCATCTCCAACTTGCCTATACAGAGAAGATGGCAACATAATCAGGTCCTTGCTGAACATGTCTGGACCGATTTATTAATCTCTTGGCCAATACTGCATGTCCATCTTCCCCATTCCCTTTGGCCATGTCTGGTTCACCATATAACTGGTAGTCTTAGTGCTTCACCCTTATTCAGATTAGAATATGAGCAGATAATACCTGGACATTAGAGATTTTTATAAAATTACAAATATGTATTCATATTTGGGGGCGTTTTTTTAATCCTAATGACTTTGCTCTAATTGAAGCCCTGCCCGCTACCAACAGCTGCAACTCATGGCCAGTAATGAGTATCTTTTCAAAGTGAGTGGCAGCAGCTCTTTTGTTCCTTTCCAGCTTGGGACCTTCATTGTTGGTGTCTTGTGTGTGAATAATATAATACCACAACAATATCACACAATAGTAACACACAACAAAACTTTGTTGTGGCAATTGAATATACAGACATTGATCATGAAATAAATTATGCAAATAAATGCATGTCTTATGGTGTTTTGACTGTTACCCCATTGCGATAATCCTCCTACAATCCAGAATTTCTTGACATTCCCCAAATACGGTTCAAGGCAATGTTTATTTTATTCGCTGTTTGAGATGTGTTTTGTGAGGTGCTCTGGGGCAGCCGTGAGACATTTAATTACACAGAGAAGCAGAGAGAGGCGTTTTCATCAAAAGTTGTAATTGCGTTACAAAGAAAAGTCAGTTTCCCCATTTTGTCTTTTCCTGATATTGTGGTGTCTGTAAATATATAATGAGGGAGAGAAATTACAAGGGTATTTGCATTTCTCCCCCCTCGGCACTCCTGAATTGAACAAAATTAATTTAAATGAAAATAAGTTATAGAAATATCACAAGAGGAAGTTATATGATATGAAAGAAGGATTTGTGTTATCTTTTTATCCTTTGTTTGAGTATTTCATTTGAAACAAGCACAATGCTAGCTGTATGAATTCCTTAAAGGGATAGTTCATCCAAATATTAAAATTCTCTCATCATTTACTAACCCTCATGCCATCCCAGATGTGTATGACTTTTTTTTCTTCTGCTTAACACAAACAAAGATTTGTAGGAGAATATCCCATCTCCAGAGATCCATACAGTGCAAGTGAATGGTGACCAGAGCTTTCAAAGCTAAGCTTCAAAGCTTCTCCAAGTGCTTTCCCAACTTACCCAGTCCTAGATACCTTAAGTCCTCTGCAAAAACACTTTTCAGGTATTCATGCTCATACACCACATAAATCATACAATAAAGCCTGATGATCATTAAACCACACTGAACTTTATGTACATTCAAATGCTTCAAATGTTGGCAACTCCTTAATAAATGCTTAATGTGTCCACTTTACATTAAGGTATATTTTCATAGGTTACTAATGTTAAATAAGTGATGTATTTATTTTATGTGAGGTAAAATGTATGCTCACTATATGGTATATGTATTGCATGAAAGTCTCCACTTTTATTAATGTTGTTATAATTGCATATCAATGCTTTATAGTGGATAAGTAAATTATTTATTAGTAATTTATTAACACATTTTTAAACCCTTGACAGTGAATATACATATAAAATGTGTGTTTCAAACACATTGTTGTCACTTGACCTCATCACTTTGAATGCGAGTAGCATCCAGTTGTCATCTTGGTAAAACAAAATGCCCCAAATATACAGGATACAAATAAAAGCATTATTATTATAAAAATAGAGATGTTAAAATTTGCAGCTATAATTACATTATAGGTTAAGGGTGAGCGCATTGCAGTGTGCTCTATTGTACTTTGCATTTTAGCTAATGTACTGTTGTAGGTCATGTGTCTATTCAATGCATTCAGAAAATGTGCTTACTGTGCACAGTATAAATACTAAATACTGCAGAAAGAGTAGTATGCTATTCTGCACATAGCTATTATGTGTCAGTAAGGTTTTTTTCTTCTTTCATTTTTTCTTTGATTTGACTATGAGCCACATTACATTACGTCTAATGAGAGATCTCATTGAATATTTCACCGTTATTGGCCTTTGTCATTTTAATATTGAGTTGTGAAACTGCACATCAGAGACCATTACGATCTAGCATTTCATACTTGGTATAAACAATGTCCAATTCCATCAAATATCACAGAAATAGCCGCAATAAAGACTTACAGACATAAAAACGGGGTTCAGATGCCCCAGGAGGGCTTTTCAGTGGCGGCACCAAGCGTGATCCATGTCTCAATACTGTCCTGAAAAGCATGCCGGGAGCCCGCCCGCTCCAGTGCCTACTAATTAGACCACCATAATTATCAGAGCTGCTGGAAGCGGTGCATCATGGGAAATGCTTACACTATTAGCCCCACTGGTTTGTCTTCATCTTAACAATTCACAGGAGTCGCATGACACACGCCGAGCAGCCCTACTCTCTGTGATTTGACTCCAATGTTGATTCTTCATAATTTAACTGGGAGAGGAAAAATATTCAAATCATATGTAATTGTTACATCGCAATAGGGAAATTAAGCAACATGCTACAAGGGGCTGCTCCAATTACTGGCCTTGTTAAAGCAATTGAAATGACTTGATGATATTATAAAAGTTTAATGTCTGTAAGTGGAGCTGTAAACGTGTAAAGCGTTGAAGGTAGTTTAGGAATATTCATTTATTATGGGGACATCAGTGTGGATTATATCATTTGTTGGAAATGGGTAACGCTATCTGAAATGTTAGCTGTGGTGCTGAGAGTGTTCTGCCAGTACTCCCATGTTCTAAAACACATTTGCCCTTTTTAAAGCACGTTGTTCTCTGTATTTCTTAGAGAATCTTATCAGATTTTATATTGCTACTTTTATCAACTCATTTTTTTTGCAAAACTCACCACCAGGGCTGTTATGAGTGTTTGTTAGCACAATACTGTACAGTTGCTTGGATATATGGGTTGTTGCTAGGTTGTTTTTAGGTTGTTCAGGGTGGTTGCTAGGTCACAGCTTCCTGGTCACTCGATATGAAAATGGATTCTGCCTTCAATGTAAGTCTGGAATTGTTTTGCTTGTTTTATCCACCAGGTGAAAACCATAATCCCGATCAACAAAACCTACCTCACTACCCTAAACCTTACACCTAAACCTAACCAATAGTGACATAAAAAAACATATAAGAGATAAAAAACACAATTGCTGAAGCAACCACGTCATTTTGTGGTGCTTGTATGACACTTTTGGCTCCAGTGTCAACTCGTGTGCTCTCGAACAAGCTTGTAAATGTAGTTGGTTATGTAATGTATATGTTGAAACCTATTGCCTTACAACTCAAGCACTATACTAAGTGTTAAGATATCATAAGATATCATTGTATGATTGTGTGAAAATTAAGTGTTTATGAACTGATAATCTGCTGTTTTACTCATGAATTGTGTGAAAGGGAATAAAAATATATATTTTTTTATAAAAGTTCATTTCACCAGGAAACTGCCACGATATGTACAACAAGCCACGTAAAAATTATTTAGCAGAAATACACTCATTTACCACTTTAGTAGGTACACCTGTACACCACTGGTGTGTAGTAGTGTCTGAAGAGGTGGGTATACTGTGAATTTATGAAAGACTCAACCCTTAAAAATCCTAAGAAAGATAGGTGGGTATTCGGCAATACTGCTGTACAACTACTTATTCGTTTGATTATCTAATCAGCCAATCGTTTGGCAGCAGTGCAGTTCAAAGGCTGCGTTGGGCACAGGCTCACCAACACTGGGCAGTGAAAGACTGGAAAAACATAGCCTGGTCTGATGAATCTCGATTTCTGCTGAGGTACACAGATGGTAGGTCCACTGAGATCCACCTCAAGCTAGCCCATCTGGAACCAACTATCATGCCATGGACGAAATCACTGACATTGCATTTGACCCCATTCTGATGGTTGACGTGAACATTAACTGAAGGTCCTGAGCCATATCTATATGATTCTATGCATTGCACTGCTGCCGCATGATTGGCTGATTAGATAATTGCACGAATAAGTAGGCGTACAGGTGTTCCTAATAAAGTGGCTGGTTAGTGTATAGTAACCATGTGAGACCAAATTGTTGATCTGAGTGCTTAATGTCTTAAATTTGATTGTATTCATCACACAATATGATCATTGGCTGCATGTGTTATTTAAAGAGTAGTTACTTATGCAGCCAATGATCATATTGTGTGATGAATACAATCAAATTTAAGACATTAAGCACTCATACAGGTTTGAAGTCATACAGGTTTGAAGAGACATTAGCATAACAAATATAACATAATTTATCATTTTCAGTGTACTATCCTTTTTTTTCACATTTTGTTGAAGAATGTTAAAATTCAAAACCTTAAATATGAACAATAGAAATAGTGATGCATGTCTTAGCAAACAGTACAATAAACAGAAGGATAGAGCCCCTCTTTGTATTGCCTTCCGCTGAAGGTATTTGCTTGTAATGTGATGTGTGTGTGTGTATGTGTGTGCGTATTTCTCCCATGTCTGCTGTTGGGTTTAACGTGTCAGTAGCACCACACTTTAGTGTATTGATCTGTTCACGCTCTGCCATGTGAATCCTGATCGTGTTTCTTTGACAACTGTGGCCAATCTGCCAGGCACCCTGGTTTAGAAACCTCAGGCATTAAAGAGGTCAGACCGTCTCCTGGGGAAAAAGACTCACGATCTCCCATAACTTACGATCTGATGTGGAAGACTATCTGTCTCTTACATTCAAACTGTGCTTCAGGGCTAAAACAATCAAACTTAATATCAGCGTCTTTTCCTCTAACACACAAACACACACACACACATACACATAAACATACACAAATGCAGACAATACAAATAATTGCACACAGGGCTGCTGTCAGAATTAACCCATTAATGCTTGTGATTCATTAAAAAAATGTAACGTGTTAGCAATTAACACATTTACCATTAATACATAAACGAGCATAAACACTTGTTGGAAGGTCGGAACATTTGCAATTGTTCATCCGGAGTCATTACAGTGATGCGCACTTCACAACACACACACTCACACACACACACACACACTCACACACACAACAGCGTTTCCTTGCCATAGATACAATTATGGAGAAAGGACCTCTTTTGTGCTATTTGATGTACAAAATAAGCCCAGATGGGATTTCAAGATAGAAATGACGCACTTTTAAGCCTATGTATTGCACATTTTAATTACCACAGAAGCACGTCAAGTCTTAACTATTACCAAAACGCAGAATGAGACGTTTTTGTCTGCAAGCGCTTTTCACGTGGAGTTTGATGCTGGCGTTGATGCCCTAAAGTGAATCATGAATGCAGCTTCACAATTGCTGTAAAACGGAGAGCCACAGTCTACCAGCAGATTGAGAGTGTGAAGGATGAGAGATTAAGATATTTAATGTCCATTGCAATGAATATGCAAACCATGGGAGACTAGTTTTTTCAATTAGTCAAACTCCTTCTTCGACTTTGGGAAACATTTAATTTTACTGGAATTGGTGCTACTTCTTGTGGTGCATTTCTATCTTTATACTGTGGAAGGTGCTTCTTTTTCTGATGTCATGTGGAGTCTATTCATAGAATGAGGCATGTAGTCATTGATAACATATTTTAATGTCAGTACAGTGTGCATCTCATATATAAATGTTCCTCTTGACGCTGGCCACAGCGGTGTGTTTAAGAGTTTAAGTGTTCACAAACAGCATACCGTTGCTTAACTATTTCAACCTTCCTTCTGGCTGAGAGCGAAGTATGAATAAGAAATTTTATAGGATACTTTATGTCTCCAGCCATCAAGGTGAGTTATCAGATTGCCTCTTAGAGCACTTGTACACTTCTATAGTTATTTGATCAGTACAAATGCATTATGTGATCAAGTGTTAATACCCCCAAAGATAGCCCAGTGACTTATCAAATCTAGGCCAAAGAGCAGCCCAATACCAAAACTAAAAAAACATACCATTCTAGAATCCCTGTCAAGCATGTTGAACCTGCCTATATACACCAACAGAACGTCTCGGTTACGTATGTAACCTCCGTTCCCTGATGGAGGGAACGAGACGTCGTGTCGAAGAAGCGACACTAGGGGTCTCTCTTGAGCGCCGAAAGATACCTCTGATCTATGAAAAAAGGCCAATGAGAGTTGGCGAACTGTATTTGCATACTCCGCCTCCGGATACGGATATAAAGGTGAGAGAAATACGCTCGTTCATTCAGGATTTTTCTGAGGAGCCGGGAGTGTTCCGGGCATCTCAGCGGCTCGGCTCAGCGACGTGGCCGGGAAGACACGACGTCTCGTTCCTTCCATCAGGGAACGGAGGTTACATACGTAACCGAGACGTTCCCCGTCTGTCGCTCACTTCGACGTCGTGTCGAAGAAGCGACACTAGGGGTCCACTTCAAAACTCGCCATGCGCTGAGCCATGTACGTGTACTGCTAACACAGAAGCGGGCAGGTATTTTGCACGTGCACAAGTGACCAACTGTGTTCAGGCTGCACGTACTCTTCCCCAATGCCCCGAAAAAGCGTCAGCACCCTTTTGGTTACCCTAGGGGGGAACAAGGTGACGCTCCCAACTAGGGAACGGGCCAAGCCTGGCTGGGCCTCTTTTCTCTCTATGTTTTCTCGGCATAGAGCAAGAGCAGCCGGGGCCCTTACCGCATCGAGGGAAGGGGGTCTTATTCCGAAGTCCTATTCTTTTAGGGGGAAAAGACCCTGCGGAGGCCACACCCGCCCAGCAGGGGAGGTATAGGTGGCAAAATACACCACATGGCCACTTTGGGCATGTGGGAGGAAATGGCGCGGTGGTAGATCCAGCCTCGAGGAGGGGGGAGTTGCTACAACACGGCGACCGGAAGGCAGCGAAGGACTGCCTAAGGGAGACGCGGGTCAGCTCGTAAGGTGACCGTACCGCGGAAATACACACAGGAGGAGTCCCGTAGGAGGCCTGATCTGTGGAGCACTTATTCCAGTAGGGGTAGCCGGAGGTACCCGTAGTGGACTGGACCAGCACGTTCCTCCGATGAACTGCTGAGGGTCCGAAGTGCTAGGGAGGAATCAACCAGGGACCTGGGTCCTCTGGGACAAAAAGCGCACTGTTTTGCCTCGGTAGAGGGAAACGGCGCTGGAACAAGCGGATCACCCGGTCAGATCGTCGACGTGTACCGAGTTCTACGGGCTCGGACCTGAGAGAACATGGGACGAAACTGACTCAACCCTGAGATTGTAGAATCTCGTGAAGGTGTTAGGTGCTGCCCAGCCCGCAGCTCTGCAAATGTCTGCTAGGGAGGTGCCCCTTGCCAGTGCCCATGAGGATGCCACGCTCCTAGTGGAGTGGGCCCGCACCCGTAAGGGGGGCGGCACGGCCTGGGTGTGGTAGGCCAACTGAATGGCCTCCACCACCCAGTGAGACAACCTCTGTTTGGAGACAGCGTTCCCTTTCTGCTGTCCTCCAAAGCAGACAAAGAGCTGCTCAGAGCGCCTGAAGCTCTGGGTGCGTTCCAGGTAGGCACGCAAAGCACGTACTGGACACAATAGTGAGAGGGCTGGGTCTGCCTCCTCCCGGGGCAGCGCTTGTAGGTTCACTACCTGATCTCTAAAGGGCGTGGTAGGAACCTTGGGCACATAGCCCGGTCGAGGTCTTAGGATCACATGAGTGTCTGCCGGACCGAACTCCAGGCAAGTGTCGTTAGTAGAGAACGCTTGCAGGTCCCCGACCCTCTTGATGGAGGCGAGCGCGATCAGCAGGGCCGTCTTTAGAGAGAGAGCCCTGAGTCCGGCTGATTCTAGCGGCTCGAAAGGGGATCTCTGAAGACCGGCGAGGACCACCGAGAGATCCCAGGAGGGGAACAGGTTTGGCCGGGAGGGATTTAACCTCCGGGCACCTCTTAGGAACCTCACGATTAAGTCGTGCTTGCCCAGAGACTTGCCGTCTACTGGGTCATGGTGAGCTGCGATAGCAGCAACATACACCTTTAAGGTGGACGGGGACAGCCTCCCCTCCAACCTCTCCTGTAGAAACAGGAGCACTGACCTAACTGCGCACCTCTGTGGGTCTTCTGCCCGAGAAGAACACCAATTGACGAACAGACGCCACTTTAGGGCGTAGAGTTGCCTGGTAGAAGGGGCTCTGGCTTGGTTGATCGTGGCTACGACCATGGGTGGTAGGCCAGCTAGATCTTCCGCGTCCCGTCCAGGGACCAGACATGGAGATTCCAGAGGTCTGGGTGCGGATGCCAGAGCGTGCCCCGTCCCTGAGAAAGAAGGTCCTTCCTCAGAGGAATTCGCCAGGGAGGGGCTGTCGCGAGGAGTACGAGGTCCGAGAACCAGGCCCGGGTGGGCCAGTAGGGAGCCACGAGAGTGACTCGCTCCTCGTCCTCCCTGACCTTGCACAGCACCTGTGCAAGAAGGCTCACTGGGGGGAATGCGTACTTGCGCAGCCCCACCGGCCAGCTGTGTGCCAGTGCATCTGCCCCGAGGGGAGCCTCTGAACGGGCGTACCAGAGCGGGCAGTGGGAGGTCTCTCGGGAGGCAAACAGGTCTACCTGGGCCTTGCCGAACCGTTCCCAAATCAGCTGAACCGAGTGGGGGTGAAGCCTCCACTCTCCGCCAGGCAAGCGTTGTCGTGACAGCGTGTCCGCTACCACATTGAGGTTGCCGGGGATGTGAGTGGCACGCAGCGACTTGAGTCGGTGCTGGCTCCAAAGGAGGAGACGACGGGCGAGTTGTGACATGTGACGGGAGCGTACGCCGCCTTGGCGATTTATGTACGCGACCGCAGTGGTGCTGTCCGACCTGACTAGGACATGTTCGTCCCGGATTAACGGGAGAAACCTCCGCAGGGAAAAGAGGACGGTCAACAACTCGAGGCAGTTGATGTGCCAACGCAGCTGGGCCCCTTTCCAACGGCCTGAGGCTGCGTGCCCGTTGCAAACGGCGCCCCAACCCAATCTGGAGGCGTCGGTTGTGACCAAGACGCGTCTGGACACCTGCTGTAGGGGTACTCCAGCCCGTAAGAAACAGAGGTCTGTCCAGGGGTTGAATGTTTGTCGGCAGGCGGGGGTGATTGTTACCCGGTGCGTGCCGCGGCGCCATGCTCGTCTCGGGACTCGGGTCCGAAGCCAGTGTTGGAGCGGTCTCATATGCATCAAGCCCAGCGGCGCGACCGCCGCGGCGGATGCTATATGCCCCAGGAGCCTCTGGAAAAGTTTTAAGGGGACCGCTGTGCCCGGCCTGAGGGCGGCGAGGCAGTTCAACACTGACTGAGCACGCTCCTTTGTGAGACGTGCGGACATTGAGACCGAGTCTAACTCCATCCCGAGAAAAGAGACGCTCTGAACTGGAGTGAGCTTGCTCTTTTCCCAGTTGACCTGAAGCCCCAGACGGCTGAGGTGCTTGAGCACCTGGTCTCTGTGAGCGCATAGTAACTCTCGCGAGTGGGCTAGGATGAGCCAGTCGTCGAGGTAGTTGAGTATGCGGATGCCGGCTTCTCGGAGCGGGGCAAGAGCTGCCTCTACGACTTTCGTGAAGACGCGAGGGGACAGAGACAGGCCGAAGGGGAGGACTTTGTACTGATACGCCTGGCCCTTGAACGCAAACCGCAGGTAGGGGCGGTGTCGGAGCAGGATAGAGACGTGGAAGTACGCGTCCTTCAGGTCTACCGCTGCGAACCAATCTAGATGCCGGACGCAGGTTAAAATATGCTTCTGCGTGAGCATTTTGAACGGGAGTTTGTGCAACGCTCGGTTGAGAACTCGCAGGTCCAAGATTGTCGTAAGCCGCCGCTTTTCTTGGGTACGATGAAGTAGGGGCTGTAGAAACCCTTCTTCATCTCGGTTGGAGGGACAGGCTCTATCGCGTCTTTGGCCAGAAGAGTCGCGATTTCCGCGCGCAGAGAGTGGGCGTGTTCGCCGTGTACTGCGGAGAAGCGGATGCCCATGAAGGGGGGCGGGGGCCTGGCAAACTGAATTGCGTAACCGAGTCGGATGGTCTGTGCCAGCCAGCGAGACGGGTTGGGAAGTGAAAGCCACGCGTCCAACCTCTGCGCTAGGGGCACTAAAGGGACGATTAATTTTGACGTACCCGGCGGGGCTTCGCAGCGGGGCGGAGCAGGTAGGGCAGCGTTGGGCGGCGACGGGGCGACCCGCGGCTGAGGTGCTGAGAAAAGACTCAAAGCACTTACCTTGCTCCGCACACCCGGCAGGGGGCGGGTTAGCGACTGAGGAGGAGGTCCTGGGTAGGCGTCCTCTAGACTCGTCGGAACCGGCCGGCCGGGGGAAAGTCGTGGGGCTGAAGACGGGTGGTCCGTGTCCAGGAGGCCAGGACTGTCGGGATCTAAGGGCAAAGTGCCGTGAGAACGGCATTTGCGGGCCAGGTGACCCAGAGATACAGGAAATAGCTCTTTTACTGAGAATGTGGGTACCGCAACCCCATCTAAGGGGGGGCGGCAAATTAAATTGTTTAGAAACAAAAGATTCTCCTCCCGGCCCTCCACCGGGGGACGGAGTGGTCTTACCACCTCCGGAGCTAACGTCTGCGTCGCTGGGTCGTCCGTCTCAGGACCGCCTGGGAGCCTTCCGGGTCCTCGAGGGAGTCCGGGAGACGGGGGGCGTCTGCTTCTTGTGGTGTGCTCGACGCAGGGGCTGAGAGCTGGGCCCGGGTTGAGGCGGAGCAGATTTCTTAGTCGCAGGAGGACGCCCTCGGCGAGCAGACGGGGCAGTGGCCCTGGCGGCAGGTTTGCGGCGAGGCAGGATGTGTGAGATGGCCTCCATCATCTCGGCCTCACGCATCTCGACCAGGTTGAGCCACAGATGACGTTCCTGGACCACTAGGGTGGCCATCGCCTGCCCGAGTGCCGGCGCGGTGACCTTCGTGGCCCTGAGGGCGAGGTCGGTCGCTGAGCGCAGTTCCTGCAACACGTCGGGATCAGGGCTACCCTCGTGCAGATCTCTGAGCGCCTTGGCCTGGTGGACTTGCAGGAGAGCCATGGCGTGCAGGGCGGAGGCGGCCTGTCCCGCGGCGCTGTAGGCTTTGTTGTTGAGGGAGGATGAAGTCCTACAGGCCTTGGAAGGGGGTACAGGGCGCCCGCGCCAGGTGGTAGGGTCACCGGGACAAAGATGGAGCGCAACTGCCCTATCCACCTGGGGAATCGCCGTGTACCCGTGGGCCTCTCCGCCGTCGAGGGTAGCGAGAGCGGACGAGCAGGGCTTTTGACGGACGGAGAGCGGGGCTCTCCAATACGACGTCAGCTCGTCATGCACTTCCGGGAAAAACGGGACCGGGGGGGGGCGTGGCTGTGAGCGGCGCCCAGACCCCAGGAACCAGTCATCCAACCGTGACGGGTGTGGGGAGGGTGGAGGTTTCCAGTCCAACCCCACCCCGACGGCGGCCCGGGCAAGCATGTCAGACATCTGCGCATCCGCCTCAACCTGGGCCTGCTGGCCCGAAGGCGGCAGTCCAGGGGAGGAGTCAGCATCAGACGCCGCGCTCTCCGATGGAGCGGCGAGCTCATCGGCTTCAGGCTCAAGAGGATAGGCAGACCGGCCCGGAGGCGAGTCGCCGTTACCTCGAGACTGGACGGAGGTAAACGAGCGTGCCGGGGGGCGGGTGGTCCGAGGGGACGTGCCCGGCGGAAGCGCACCCGCTGCCCTCCCCAAATCGCCTCCAGCGCCAACCGCATCGTCCTCAATCCCGTGGGAAGAAGGAGCGATACGGGGGGTGGCTGGAGTGGCGTGCTTTCTATTGAAAGCAAGCCGCGACCGCAACGTTACCATGGTCATGTTCTCGCAGTGAGAACATGAGCCATCCACAAACGCAGCCTCGGTGTGATCGGCGCCCAGACACACGAGACAGCGCCTGTGGCCGTCAGAAGCGGAGAGCACTCTACCGCATCCAGGAACTACACAGGGGTTGAATGGCATCTTTAAAAAGACGCGCCCTGAAAAGGGCGTTCAACACCGCTATGTATTGCTCTTTTAGAGAAATAAACTCTATGAGAAATATAACTCTTTATATTGAGAAACTCTTTCAAACTCTGCACTGTCGAAGCGCCCAGGGGCAAACTGCACGCCGGCAGAGAAGAGAAAAACAGCCGCTGTAGTGCGCCGTAAATCCAACAGCAGCAGAGCGTCAGAGGATCAGAAGCAGGATCAGCAGTGTAATACGCAGCAGTCAGCATAAACACGACCTTCGGCTCCGAAGAAAATTACTGAATGAACGAGCGTATTTCTCTCGCCTTTATATCCGTATCCGGAGGCGGAGTATGCAAATACTGTTCGCCAACTCTCATTGGCCTTTTTTCATAGATCAGAGGTATCTTTCGGCGCTCAAGAGAGACCCCTAGTGTCGCTTCTTCGACACGACGTCGAAGTGAGCGACAGACGGGGAACTAATTTTAATTGTTAGATCAAGTAGTTCCTTAAGTTATCAATTGAAGGTTATCACTTTTTACAGAATAGTTGATATTGTATTAACTTTTACTTTTAAAAATGCACAAGTTAATGTTGAAATGAACACTAATCAAGACTAATACAGTATTGTTCATTGGGAAAACCATGCGCATGGTAACTCTGACTGCATGTTCATAAAAATTACAGATCAAACATTGATTACAATTAAAGATAAGTTTTATCTTTACGATTCAAATTTAACCTTAACTGTGAGAATTCAAAAGAATGTTTTTCCTTCTGTCTGTTCCCACTGACATGACTGACATAATTCATGCTAATCATATTTACACAAAAAACTTGTTACATGAATGAAAAATGAATGAGCCTGTTACTTCATGCAATGATGGATGTGTCCTAAGGTGCCATCTACATTTCCCAGACACTGTTAGCGTGCCATGCCTACATTTCCCTTACCGTGTGGTGTAGCTATAGCTGAAGTGTGGTTACAGTGCATACTGTGTGCTTTCCAAGTCATGTTGGAATGATATTTAGGAGATAAGTACACATTAGCGCCACAACAATGACGTAATTACCAGTGGAAAATGTAGGTGACAAAGCTTGCCAGAAATGAGTAAAGAATTCTAATGTACCTAGACCCACTCATCTATTACTTATAAATCTCAGTGTGCAGTTGTTCAGCTGGCATGCAGACTCTAACGCGGATGCTGGCATTTTTGCTAGTTCCAGACATATTTTAGCCAATAACCTGAGCCGTAAATGTCATGTGACTGATCACACTTTGTTGGAACCCATTTTAGCAAAACCCCCCAAAAGAGCCCTTACTAAAAGCAAGAGTTCATGGCAAAATGGCTGCAAACGTGTCATAAATTCGGCACATATTATTTTTCATGCAAATGAGCTTTCCGGCAAATTTGCGACAAATTGTCCATTGTTGCCAAAAGTTTGCCGGAGGTTCACCACTACCGGCAAAGAGCCGCAAACATTTACATTGGATCAAAAGCTCATTTGCATGTCTAAATAACTAGCAAATTACGGGCAAATTAATACGGGCTAATTCAGATTTTTTTTTTTTTTAAGGGTGACCATGAATGGAGAAAGATACTTAGTAGTTACGGCATCTACCAGCAGGGACTAACAGCTAAAGCAAACCAGCCAAACCTTGACCCCCTGGAAAATTCTGCTCATGAGAGTTCATGGCAAAAAAGCAAATTGCGGTGAATTGCAAGCTCTTTTGCATGTGAAAATAATGAGTGGCATGTTTGTGGCTAGTTTGCCTCTAGATTGTCTCTAGATTTTAACTCTAAGGTTTTAGCAACATTTATTGAGCTTGAATGACTAAATTTCCCATTAATAATTCTCATTTCCTTATGGTGTGTAGGCCTATGCATATATTTGTGTGTAAAACCTGTGTGTAACCATTTTCATGAAGAAATCATGATTTATCAAAAGGTTTGTGCTTACATTTTTAACAGATCTGGTGGCCTTAGCCCTGAGAGACCAACCGTAGCATTGCAATGTTTGTTTACAACAATTAAATAATATCTAATTTTCATTCAGTAAAAACGATACAAAACAAAAGCTGACACTCTATGCTGACAATAAAGCTGACCCTAATGCATATTAACTATCAGAACTTGCTAAAATCACACAAATAGGTCACAGCTAGTTGTTAGCACAATTGCTAAAAAACAGTGCTAAAAGTGCTAACAACACTTTTGGAACACATTGAGCAATTTTCCAAGTAAGCATTTTTTTTATTATTATTATTATTATTATTATTTTTCAGTAAATCATTGATAAAGGTTTCCTGTGCTGTGTGCTTTGTTTTGTGGCATTCATGGTATATTAATGTAAATGTACAGTACAGCATTACATAGAGATGGGATTTTTTTTTATTTTATTTTGATTATAACAGCAAATATATCATCAATATCAATTGTCCTAATTAGTTTTAAACAGTCACATTTCTTAACTGATAATTTAATGCTTGTAATTGATTACAATACTTTTGTTTGTTGAATTGTTGAAATGTAAACTCAGAACTTCCCCTTACTATCTAAAACAACAGGGGTGAAATTCTGTCACCCTAAATGCCCTGCGGTGCAGTTTTGCAACTTTTTTCCAAAATTCATCATACATTTTTTTTTTATAAACATTGGCTTACTAAAAACACTTTCAATGATGAGAAGAAAAAAATAAAAAATAATAATAATAATAATATATATATATATATATATATATATATATATATATATATATATATATATATATATCAACAACATCAATGTGCTAGTCTCTGAGGGGTTAGAAACATGGATTGTGTTAAGTTGAAATGTTTATATGTAACCCTACAATACTTTCTTATTTCAGAGTGTTTCAGAGTGTTAAAGTAGCTTGATCTGACGTAGATTCTCCAGTTTCCGGATTCATCAACATTAGAATGAAGTTAGAACACATTTATGTACCTGTACAGTAGAAGTTTTGCTTGATACCCTTTTCTTTGCACAGGACACCTCAATGCAATTATTAGAAAATGAAGCCCATTCTCATTAGAAATAACATCTCAGTTCCAACAGTAGGACCTTACCGTGCGGACCTGCAGGCAGCATTAGAAATGGGAGCCATTTCTAGGTGCGGAACACTATCTTAGGACCATAATGTTGATGCAGCTGCTGAAGTCTCTCCTGATCATCATCAACCACGTGTGTGTGTGTGTGTGTGCATGTGTGTGTGTGTGTGTGTGTGTGCATGTATGTGTGTGCATGTGTGTGTGTGTGTGTGTGTCAGTGTAAAGGAGAGAGAGAATTTGAGATCAATAGACAGTGAAGTGCAGAGATTAAGAGAGATGGACAGAGTGAGAAAGAAAGAGATTAATCTGAAACAAGAACGAGGGATTTGAAAAATGAACCTCCATGTAGCGACACGTCAGACTGACAGAAAATATGTGAACGGTGAAATGAAATGCATTGATGTTAAGTAGATGTCACACAGCTGTGGGCAGCTCGACTAGCCACAATCGTGCAAACACAAACATTTATCTAAATTAGGACATACCATAGACTTATATAAAGCTAATTATAATGACTACATAAAATAATTCTAAAAGAAAACTTGTATTTACTTTATATATGAATAGGGTTGGAAATCAAGAACTGGCACTGAGGTCACATCCACACTAATTCATTGACGTTTGACACTTCTGTTTTCATTTTCATTAACATCATTTCCCAACGTATATGGTTATGGAGAGCATCTCCAATTTCGGTTGAGGAAAACGCTCTTCTAGTGTGTATGAGAGGCATAAACGTAGCAAAATAGATGCATTTTCAAACCAGTTCCATTTAAATGAAAACTGAATGATTTTCATGACATTTGGTTGTGTTATCGCTTCTTGAACGTCCACATTCTTCCATCGATGCAGACCGAGCATCGTACTAAAATACTACTAAGTGTTTCTGCGCCAGAAATATTAGTTTTTATTATATATTTGTTTTCAATTGTTGCTAAAGTTCTTCTTATTTGATTTTATAGTATAGTATAGTTTATAGTTTGGACCAATTAATGGGGGTTGAGGTATGTTAAAACCAGAAGTGTTAAATTCCCATCCTTATTTATGAATCATTTCTTAGGACTATTTTAGCCCAAAGGCATAGCTACTTTATGTAAACCCATTCTTACATACACTTACAAGCATTTACTGTTTATCCCTTCTGACAGTCAGAGCTGTTAGCCAGTACTTTAACAGTCATTGACACATGAGATAATAGCTTGTGCTCAGACATGAAGGTATGTGACACTCATATTTTATCTGGATCTATTTAGTTATTTAACAGTACAGTACATATAAAAATGCATATATATATATATATATATATATATATATATATATATATATATATATATATATATATATATATATATAATTTTTTATTTGATCCCCTTTTCTACCCAATTTGGAATGCCCAATTCCCACTACTTACTAGGTCCTCCTGGCATGGCTATTCACCTCAATCTAGGTGGCGGAGGACAAGTCTCAGTTACCCCCGCTTCTGAGACAGTCAATCCGTGCATCTTATCTCGGGGCTCGCTGTGAATGACGCCGCAGAGACTGACAGCATGTGGAGGCTCATGCTACTCTCCGCAATCCATGCACAACTTACCACACGCATCCCATTGTGAGCGAGAACCACAAATCACGACCACAAGGAGGTTACCCCATGTAAAACTAAATAAATAGCCATGTGTAATTCACAGTGTGTTGTTAGCTAAAGCACTTCAAGAAGATGAGATCACATTTTATGAATGTAAAAACAAGCTAATTCCAAAGGGTTCACATACTTGCCACTGCAGATTTTTAGAAGATTTCTCATTTTATCACCTCGGACAACCTTTTGTCAATTACCCTAATGCAGACAATACAGCGAAGAAAATATCTTAGATAAAAAATAAATATCTTGTTTTTATAATTTACAATTTTTTAATTGGAACTTGAATTCAATAAAAAAAAAACAAGCTTATTCATAACTAATGAACCTGTTTGTGTGTGAAACAAAAGGCAAATAAAAAGCCTGGCATCAGTGCCAAAAATAGCTTAATATTTTGTAACACTTGAGTTAAAAACTCAAAAGCTGCAAAACTAGCACTATAAAACCCATGGTTCAGACTCTGGAATTCTGACTGGATGAGGCACATTAGAAGCTGTTGTTAAATAGCCAATCATAGCAGCCGTAAACAACTAAACTCTGTTTAGCATGATGCCTAACATCACCTTTAATAAATGGTCTTCTTGTCTTCACTTATTTGGGACACATTTCTACTCATGATAATCATGTTTCTTCATTGTTTTCACATTTAAACGATGTAAAACAGTCCTGCTCAAAAAACTAAAACCCTATGACTTTCTTCCATGGAACATTAAAGAAAATGTTAGGCAGGTGACAGGAAGAACTATGCCCTGTTAAAAAGTTGCAGTCATGATTAGAAATTTAAAAGAGCGGAGTAGCAGTCAAGTTCAATTAATCAAAGAAATGATGAGCCACTTATAATTGAATGAGGGTAAATCAAGGAGTTCTCTTGTTTTCCTCCCAGAAAGGCATGATTGATCATGTGGATGATTGCACCAAAAACTGAGACAATGAGTGCGACTCTTAAAGACGCCCCCAGGGAAACATCATTGCTACCTCTGGCCACTGGGCCCTTTCAGTAACGCTATCCGCATCAAAGTCGTGGAAACATTGATTTAGCACTTAGCTCTCACGTCCCCCATGAGCGCTTATCATTTCTGGACTCTCGCCAGAATGGAGGCGTCCAAGTTACAGATCGATTCACAAAACTTTGAAGATGTGGAAAGTACCATAAGGAGGGTGGGTTGAGCGGGGAGATTTGTTTGCTTAGGTGACAGAGTGTGGAGTCAACAGATGGTATTTTGAGTCTATCAGTAGTGATTTTGACCAGTTTACTAATATAACAACTGGTGGATAGATGTGCCACCTTACGCATAGTGTCATAAATAGCAAAAGTGAGATGAAAAACAACATTTCTGAAGCAACCACGTAATTTTGTGATGCTTCAATAATACTTTCAGCTCACGTGTCATCTTGCGTGCTTCAGTACTCATTGCCTACCCTGATTCTTTGCAATACAAGTTCAACAGTCTACCAGTTGACCTACGTCCAATTTGGGGGACATTCTCACATTCTCACAGTAGGCAATTAGTTTACATAGGTGACAGCTGTCATACGTTTATAACAAAACATGTTACAAGTAAATATAGTATAAATTGGTTTAAAAATACACAATTTTTATTCCAGAGGTTAGGCCATGTCTCAAGAATTTAGCATAAAGTAGTTGAAATATTACATATGTAATAAGAGCCCTGTTTCACATACAATTTGTTTTAAGAGTAGGCAGTAGCAGTTGGCAGTGAAGCCATTATCTGTATCTGTATCTGTTGCAATGGCAAAATTAACTGCATCTGTATTGGGATATAAACATTTGTGGGTAGGTCTTAACTGATATGCATAACAACTAAATGAAAGGCCCACGTTTAAATGTAGCTCTAATGTATTTATTGTTTCCGTAAAGCAAATATGCCTTGTTTAATTCATACAGTTATTTCTTCTTTTAATATTATTATAAATATTATATTATTATTATTTTATTATAATTTTTTTTTTTTAAAGTGCCATATGACATGCAAAATTTTTATAAAGTTTACAGTTTAGTCATATAGTTCACATACTCATCATTGCGTTGCAAATTTAGAATGTTTATTTAAGGTATCACTTTATCTTTGTGCTTGTTGGATAAACAGTCCAAATTTTGGACAGTCCACATTGCACCCACCCCCCGGCACACTTGCTTGTTTCCGTCCGAGCTCGGCATGGGTGAGGCTTGCGGCCAGCCAGCCCCCCGGAATTGGATGACGATTTCGCCGCTGCATTAGAGAGTGTAACAGCAGCATCTGAAGCTGATGACTCGTCTGGGCTGCCACCTTCGAGTCTACTCGCCCAGTCTAAGGCTGGCGCGCAGATGTCTGCAATGCTTTCCCGGGCCGCCGTGAGTGTGAGGCTGGACTGCAAACCTCCGTCTCCCCCTTACGGCTACTTGAATGGTTCCTCGTGTCAGGGCGCTGCTCAGTGCCATAATTCCCAAAATTCTACAGTCCCGACTCCCCGGATGCAGCTCTCTCGCCTCTGGACCTGCGACTGCTCAGCCCTGGCAGGCCAGTGCTGACGAGTTCTGAAGACACCATTCTAGGACCTCTTCCTCAGTCTCTAACCCGCCCCCTAGTAAGTGTAAGTGCTTTGAGTCTTTTCTCAGCACCGCGCTATTACCTGCTCCCCCCCCCCCCCCCGCCACGAAGCCCTGCCCGGTATGTCAAAAGCGATCGTCCCGTTAGTGCCCCTCGTGCTGAGTTTGGACACACTGCTTTCGCTGCCCAACCAACTTAGAAAAACTAACAACAACAGCAAATTCTATCAGATTGAATTATTGAAAACTGCAAATGACTGGAAATAAGACAAATACTATATAATGATTTATACTGTAGCTTGTTGCCTGGACCATCCAACTCGGCTACGCGATTCAGTTCACCCGACTCCCACCTCGTTCCGGTGGTATTCCATCCATCTCCATAAGCGGTGAAAGAGCTTTACAGGCAGAGATCACGACTATGCTTCCCAAGGACGCGATAGAGCCCGTCCCTCCAGCCGAGACAAAGAAGGGTCTCTACAGCCCTTAATTCATCTTACCCAAAAAGGTGGCGAGTTGCGACCAATCTTGGACCTGCGGGTTATCAGTTGGGCTTTGCACAGATTCCCGTTCAAAATGGGCGTCAATTCACTCTTTTCGAGCCCGGCACGGCAGTTCCTCTAAAACAATTCCAGAGGCTCCTGGGGCATATGGCATCCGCAGTCGTGCCACTCGGGTTGATGCATATGAGACCGCTTCAGCACTGGCTACAGACTCGAGTCCCGAGATGGGCATGGCACCACGGCACATACCATGTGACAATCACCCCCTCCTGCCATCAGACTTTCAACCCTTGGACAGACCTCTGCTTCCTGTGGACCGGAGTCTCTTTGCAGCAGGTGTCCAGACATGTCGTGGTCACCACAGATGCCTCTCAACTGGGTTGGGGTGCCATGTGCAACGGGCACACTGCCACTGGCTCCTACACAGAACCCCGGCTGCATTGGCACATCAACTGCCTAGAGTTGCTGGCTGTGTCTCTTGCCCGGCGGAGGTCTCTCCCGCTAATCGAGGCAAGCACGTCTTGATATGTTCAGACAGAACCGCGACGGTAGTGTACATAAATCGCCAAGGCAGTGTGCGCTCTCGTCATATGTCACAACTCGCCTGCCATCTCCTCCTTTGTAGTCAGCCTTCGACTCATCCCTGGCAACTGCAACACGACAGTGGACGCACTGCCGCTACAGGTTTTGCCCAGCGGAGGCTCCAACCCCAGGTAGTCCAGCAGATTTGGGACCTCTTTTTGAGATCTCTTTGCCTCCCAAGATAACTTCCACTGCCTGCTCTGGTACCCCCTGACAGAAGCTCCTCTCGGGACAAACGCGCTGACACACCCCTAAAGTGGCGCTCATTCGCAAATTGGGGTTCTTCCCAAGCCGAAGAACCACAGAGATACGCAGTTCGGTTCAAACAGCGGCCCACCATGACGCAGTAGAGGGCAAGTCTCTGGGTAAGCAAGACTTGATTATCAGGTTCCCTAGAGGCGCCGGAGGCTGAATCCTCCCCGGCCAATCCTGTTCCCCTCCTGGGATCTCTCAGTGGTCCTCTCGGGCCTTCAGAGTCCCCCCTTCGAGCCACTTGTCTCAGCTGAGATCAAGGCCCTCTCCTTGAAGACGGCCTTCCTAATAGTGCTAGCTTCCATCAAGAGGGTTGGGGAACTGCAATCTCTGTCAGCGACACTTGCCTGGAGTTCGGTCCGGCACATACTCGCGTTATACTGAAACAACGACTGGGCTACGTGCCCAAGGTTCCTACAACCCCCTTCAGGGACCAGGTTGTGAACCTGCAAATAAGCTGCCCCAGGAGGAGGCAGACCCAGCCTTTTCGTTGCTGTGTCCGGTATGTGCTTTGCATATCTAGTTGGACCACATGCAGAGCTTTAGATGTTCTGAGCAGCTCTTTGTCTGCTTCGGGACGGCGGAAAGGGAACACTGTCTCCAAACTGAGGCTGCCCGCTGGGTCATCGGCATCATTTCCTTGGCCTTCCACACTCAGGCCGTGCCCACCCCCTTGCAGGTACGAGCACACTCAACGAGAAGTGTGGCATCCTTGTGGGCACTGGTCAACGGCACCTCCCTAAGCAGACATCTGCAAAGCAGTGGGCTGAGCAACACCCAACACCTTTACAAGATTCTACAATCTCAGGGTTGAGTCATTCCATCTTTAAAGACAGTAAGTTCAAATGTCTTGTACCTTTGTCTTTTGGTCCTAAGTTTCTAATAATTATTTTGCTTCAAATCAAAGTCTGTAATGTTGTGATACACCTCAGAACTTGTTGGTTTGGTTCATGGCAGTATGGGCGGCTGTGGTTCAGTTGGTAGAGTGGGTTGGACACTAATCACAGGGTTGGTGGTTTGAATCCTGGCCCACATATCTCCATGTGCTGAAGTGTCCTTGGACAAGACACTGAACCCCAAGTTGCTCACAATGGCAGGGTAGCACCTTGCATGGCAGCTCTGCCGCCATTGGTGTATGAATGTGTGTGTGAATGAGTCACAGTGTAAAGCGCTTTGAATACTGTTAAGGTTAAAAAGGCGCTATATAAGTGCAGACCATTTACCATGGCTTGAAATGTGTTTATGAAGGATTTGATCAAATCCCTATGGAAAAAAAATATGTGAAACTATAGCTTAAACAATGGACAGGCAATGCTGTGCTCTATAGGTCCACATAGATTTTTGGTTCAGTGATTTTTGACGTTTGTAACTTGTCATATCAAGTCTGATTAGGACACATGTACACCTATATTGGTTTAGTTACCATCAACTATCATAAATAAAATAAATAAAATTAAAGTGTGAATAACATTAAGACTGAAGCATAATTATGTAGGTTCAGATCTGACAACAGATAATTAACAGAAAATATAAATTATGGTTCATATCTGTGTGGCAACAGACTCTTTCTTGAACAGGGAGTTATGACATCGGACTGCAGTTTGGTACTAATGAGGTATTGATATGATTTTATCACTTACCATATTGTGATGTTTCCTGATTGTAATGATCTTTGGGGGAAACCATAAAAAGTCATTGTAACAAGGAATTTAGATGGGCAAGGAGGAGGCGAGAACCGGCTTGACGATATAAATAATAGTTTAATAATAAACTTAAAACAAAATACACAAACACACACGACGGACATGTCCACAAACGATCTCTCTCTCCTGCACCATTCTCTGCGATCGGCCTTTATCCCTCTCGGAGGCTTGATTAGCCTAATACGGGACCGGGTGTGTAGGATCATGACCCTGCCCCGCCCTCCACCCTGCCACATTCCTCCCTCCTTCTTTCAGGCTGGGGAGCCCTTGGCCTGACGTACACCCCCCCCCCCCCCCCCTCTTTCCATGGGGAGGGGCGCGCCTTCCACGCCATCTGCTGGCAGGTCATCCCCGTCTACCTGGACAAGGGAGGGGACAAGGGGAGGGAAACAAAAATAATTTAAATGTGGGGGGGTACTTCCTGTAACAGTGTAGTACCCCCCAAAAAACACTACAATTTAAAAGAGAGGGAAAAGGCCAACGCAGAGCGGCAGTGAGAGAGCGAGAGGAGAGAGAGATAAAAAAAAAACAGACACTTACTCGCCGGTTCTCCGATACGCCGTAGCTTGTTCCTCGGCCACTCCTCCACCCTCTAATGGACGACAGCCGCGCCTCTCCGGACGGATCAGAGGCAATCCTCCAGCCCCTGGCGGACGGAACGCCCTGCCGTGTTCTCGTGTTCCCTGGTAGCGGTTCTCCAGGCGGTCAGCATTGAGCCCTCCCAGCTCGCGGTCGGCGGTCTCATACCCCGTCGCGTTTCAGCGACTGGTAGGGACTCCTCCACCCCTGGCTGCGGCCCAGGCGGTCGGCTAGGAGCCCCTTCTCCCCTTGCGGTCGGCGGCCATTCCTACGCTTCCAGGTGGCTGGGCTCCTCCTCCCCCGGCAGATGGCCACGGCTGCTCCGTTGGGGTGGATGTTAGTGGCGAGAACTCTACTACGGCATATCCCTCCTCCTTCCTTGGTTTCGGCACCAGTGTAACAAGGAATTTAGATGGGCAAGGAGGAGGCGAGAACTGGCTTGATTATATAAATAGTTTAATAATACACTTAAAACAAAATACAGAAACACACACATGACGGACATGTCCGTAAACAACCTCTCTCTCCCGCACCATCCTCTGCGATCGGCCTTTATCCCTCTCGGAGGCTTGATTAGCCTAATACGGGACCGGGTGTGTAGGATCACGTCCCGGCCCCGCCCTCTGCCCTGCCACAGTCATTGTTATCGCCCAGAATGCTCATTTGACAATGAAAGTCCCAACCTGCTGACTTTAATGTCTATTAAAGTTATGTAGATGATTACGATGAGGAGAAGCTAAAATGTAAACTTAGAAAAACTAACAACAACACCAACAGCAAATTCTAACAGATTGAATTAGTGAAAACTGCAAATGACTGGGAAATAGACAAATACTATTTAATGATATATACTGTATTCATCTTCATGTGTTGGATGGGTGCTGCACAAAACTGTCTAGGTACGGTTACTCTAGGTATTTGTATTACTTTCCATCTATTATTCAAACATGGTCTAATGGTGTTTTCAGGAGTGGATATTTCTATAATTCTTGTAAAGGTTTTTATGACGTATCATTGTGTCTCATAATGGGTTTCTGTATGTGACTTGTGTTCTGTTTCACCTTTTGAAGGAATTTAAAAGCTCTTGCTGATTTTCACAGTCTAACTGGTGTAGCATTTGTTGGATGATTTTAAAGAAATGCCCTATATTTACTTATTGAATAGCCTGTTTTACTAAAAAAAAAAAAAAAATCTCACAGATGCTCAATCGGATTGAGATCTGGGGAAATTGGAGTCCAGGGTAACACCATGAACTCTGCATCAAGTTCCTCAAAGCATTTACGAACAATGTGTGCAGTGTGGTAGTGCGTATTATCCTGCTGAAAGTGGCCACTGCCATCAGGGAATACCATTAACATGAAAGGGTGTACCTGGTCTGCAACGATGTGTAGGTAGGTGGCACATGTAAAATTGACATCCACAGCCGGACCCAGGGTTTCCTAGCAGAACATTTCCCGGAGTATCATACTCCCTCCACCGGCTTGTCGTTTTCCTACAGTGTATACTGGTGCGATCAGAATTCTGGGTTCAATACAAGTTAAGCTCAATGGACAGCATGTTGATTATAAACATTTTAAAAAATCAAGTCGTCCCTCTGGGTTACAGTGCTGAGGCACTTACTGTACAATGGGAGTGAATGGGGACCGTTTTAGGAAAGTTAAAAAAATTTCATGAGTAGAGTCTACATTTCCCTAAAAATGCTGATAGAGTACAAGTCCTGAAGAACAGGTGAGTTGACATGTGAGCTGGAGGTGTCATAGAAGCACCACAAATGACGTGGTTGCTTCAGCAATTGTGTTTTTCATCTCACATTTGCTTTTTATGACACTATCGGTTAGGTTTAGATTTAAGGTAAGGAGGTCAGTTTTGTTGATTTCTAATCTGTTTGGGAGAACATTAAACTCACTTTTAGTGCCACATAGTAGACATTTCATCTCTGAACTACTGCGATAAGTGCAATGAATTACGTAATGTCATTTTGCAAAAATAACGCCAGAGTCATGTAATTTTCATTAGAGCAAGCTGGAAACTCCAGTCATGTTTAAGTGAACGCTGCTGTTAGGTGACGTTTGCAGGCTTGGCATCTCACCTGTCCCGGTACTCTCCCTGTCCTCCCCTCTGCTGGTGTAAGCGCACAGCCATTACTCTCCATAAAAGATGATGAATTAAAGACTGATATACACTGGGCTGCAGCACTGCTGTCTCAGTCCTGCTCATAAGAATGATGAAGTGCACTGCGTTGCCCCAGAGCCTAAACACAGCTCTTGCCTGTGGGGGAGACGGCACAGGAAATCGGGTTTGAAGAAATCCGGGGGTTCCCAAATCGTCCCGCTTTAATCTCAGTGCATGTAGAGTAAGCGCTGGCTTACAGCACTAGTCCTTCTTGACTGCCTGAATATAATGATTACAGATCTGTTATCGCAGATTCTTCTTCCTGATGTTTACATTGCATTCCATGGAATTATTAATTTTTGTGGCTTTAATTTCACGTAAGCTTTGAGACCATCTGTATGCAAGTGTTCTCCTAAAAGTCTTTTTTTTATTTTACAGAAAAATTGAACAAAAATAGTAATAACTCAGCTTATTTTTGTCCAATGAAATGCTGTCTCTTGTTGTCAGGTGAATAAATAAAAGGTACATTCCTAGTTTTGACATTATTTGTACTTCAGACTTTTGTTTTGCTGGACAAGAAAAAATTGCTTGATTCCACGTGACTCACATGTTGTTTTGGACTATTTAAAATGGGTCAAATTTAACATGGATGGAGCTACATTGAGAGCCCCCTATCTCTGGGATTCAAATATGTGTGGCCTTAAAAATTAAGATACAAAAAGAAAAGTTGGTTCTTAACCATAATCTAAAAGGATATTAAGATATCTTTAAAACTTCTGAAGTTGTAGGTACTCCAAATGTGGAAAAACAACACAAATTTCTTTTGGACTCCAGCACCTTTTAACTAATTTTAGCAATAGACCTATACAGTAATTGTGGTTTGTTTGTTAAGGTTTTAGGTCTTTTTTGTGTCTATGTAAAAAAAATACAAAATAATATATATATATATATATATATATATATATATATATATATATATATATATATATATATATTATAGTGCCTTGCCTTGCAAAACATACCTTTCTTCAGAGACAGAGATTGAATTTAACTTCATATAAAAATAGTGAGAAAATGAAAGTTTTGAAAGTCATTTTGACCCCTCTCTACGAAAAATCTCTAATAAATATTCTGGCTTATATCATCATTTCTGTTTATCTTTCACCAACATTTTGAGCCAGGGACCTCTTGTTGAGGTGACACAGAATTACTCTATTGGCAATTTTTTATTTTTTATTGTAATTTTTTTATGGATGAGCCCTTCGGTATGTCCTGCCCCAACTTCCTGCACTGTAAAAGTAATCTATATGACTTGAATGTGCAATTCTTATGCCTTATCATAGCTTTTGATAAGTAACAAACATACATTTAAGCAGTTTTTCACTGAAAGTCTTCTCCTCTGCCATATTTCTCGCACCTCATTCGCACTTCCTAATAATACAACTAGCCACATTGCAATTTATCATGTGACATAGGAGAGCCAATAACATTTGCCATCACTGACATCAAACCTATTATGACAAATCTTCACATGGTGTATTTAAATGTGAATGAGATTCAAGGGAAAAGGTTTTAGTAAATTACAATTTTAATTACAGCTAGTCTGTTCCTCACACAAAGCAGACGTGAGGCTTTAGAAGAATTGGAGTACAGTTTGACAGCTTAGATCATTATAAACTATTGCTTTGAAAATAGAAGTGTACTTCTATTCTACATACTTAAAAATTTATATTTTGGTCCCACTTTATATTAGGTGTCTTTATCTACTCTTTACTAACTACATGCTGTTCTGCAGAATTCTCACAACATTTGCTGCAACTGATGTTGAAGTAGGAGTAGGGTTATGGGTAAGGGTTTAGGTGTAGGATAAGGGTTAAGGTTAACATGTAATTAAATGCAGGTACTTAAAACGTAAATGCAATACAACAACACTTCTGTGCATAATAAGTTAATTGTAGACACCTAATATAAAGTGGGTCCTCTATTTTTGTTTTCCTCAATAAAAAATAGCAGTAAATAATGGCAGAATATTAATTTTAGAGTGAACAACTGCTTTAATCATACAGCTTGTGTATCTACAGTTAGCACAGAGAAATATACTGGTTCAATTGCACCTGTTATTTGAGTGCAAGTAAGAAAAAGTGGTTTATCTTGTCAACATAGTGGATTTTTCTTCCTCCACAGCCCATTGCAATTTTCATTTTTACTTTGAATCATCTTCTACCATTTGGCATGTTCTCTCACTTTTGGAGCCTTTTTTGCTTTTTGAGCATGCTCATCTGCCAACCACTTTCCATCAAGAGCTGCTTTTATTTTTCTTATTTTTCCCACAAATGATTAATCGTCACTTGACATGGAAGAGGAAGACATGCTGAAGCAGCTCCGGTTGAGATTTATTGAGGTTTGTTCCCGGAGGGGAATCTGACAAGAAGGTTAATCTCTGTCACAGAACCATTTTTAAGGGCAAGTACATTGTTTATACAGCATGAGGGTAATTAAGCAGCCATTACCCTGTAGCTGCGAGCCATTACCTGTAGAAATGACTGCATTGTTAGATTTAGAATTTTGTATTTTGAAATAGTTTGTGGCAGTGACCTTTTAATTTGAGAATCTTAGTGTCATTTTTCTGTAATGAAATAAAAGTGTTTTGATGTCATGAAAAATAATTGTGTGATGAAACAGGGTGATAAGTAAATGTTTATGAAATAATAATCTGTCATTTGTGTGAAACTGAATACAAGTCATTGTTGTAGCGCCCCTAGTTTTCATTTCACCAGGAAACTACCATGATATGTACAGTGTGCCACTTAAAAAATGGCATAACTTCAGAGTACTTGCAATTAATGGACTACTTCATACAACTGCACTGTATGGCTGTGAATTCACAGCCCAAATTTTTGTCACAATAACTGAGCTAAAGTGGGTTATGTGTTTTATGCCAGCAGGAACAAGCATCTGTCCCATTACGTACAGTAAAATAAAACCCTCAATATATCATGCATCTCCTCTCACCACCATTAGTGTATATTTGAAGCAATGGATTCACCACAAAAATGCGTTCTGAGCCGCAGCACTCATTTGTCTCTGTCAAGTAACTATTAGGTGTTTCGTAATATCCGAGCTGATTCCTCACTCCGATTAGAGACGTCATTTTCTGTCTGCATATGACAAAGTGATTCATCCTGTCAGAGTTTGACATGAGGAGGGTGGTTCGAATTTCATGTGGAAATTGGAAATGTCATGTGTAACTTCTGCAAGTTTGAATCAGAAAGGTCCGGGCCTTTTTTTTTTTCTTTTTTTTTTACATTATTATTTGCATTTACATACTTCCTATTAAAGAGGAAGTGTGTAATTTTTTGCACCACTAAAGACACCAAACACATTTGCCAAATTATTGATTATTTTCAAACAAGTTTCCCCGTCTTCAGTTGGTCAGACAAAAAGATTTTCCCGCCAAAAACTCACACCATTGGTTGAGCCATAGCCACTTTTACGCATAAAACCTGTTAAGTTGCAGTAAAATCGCAGGATTAAATTTTCTTCTATATGTGCCATATCTTAACATTTTATGACGTAATTTTCTGGAAATTACCTATAAGCAGCCGCACTGAAGAATGTTATTTTGTCATAAGAAGGGATGGATTGGCAAACGGTGGAGGCGGGACTTTTCCCTATAGTCTGATGGTCCACTAGCAGGCCAATGCATAGTATATAAAACAGTGGTGTGCACAGAAGGGGGCCGCAGAGGCGCAAGTCAGGAAAAGGGGAGACATTTTAATAATAAATTTTAAATAATTAGATAAAACAAAATTAATATATTTGAATAATCTCACAATAATAGTAATAATGTGTAATTATGAGATTTCTTTGTAAATCACTGAAGCATGAAATAAAATGAGGCCGTGGTGCCTTTAACAGCGCATGCTATAGCAGTTCGGGGCGGATTCCAATTGCAAGTGACCCTCCCCATGCCCTACTCACTCCGAAGGGCAGAGCCCTTGAAATAGGTACACTGAAGGGAACATGGCATTACTATATGAATGAACCCTTCGCTAACAGTCTTGTGGAAGGGACCTTTACATTCATGTGGAATGTACATTTAAGTGCTGTCCCATTACTGCAACAGCGCCCTTCAAGGGAGCAAAAATTATGTTTTGAATTCACCCCTGAACATCGTATCATGGCCTCAGACAAGTTACATGTCAGATTTTAGATTACAAGATACAGGTCAGGTTTATTGTATTGTAAATTAATTAAAATAATTCAGCCTGATCTCATGAAATTTATGTGATAATGGCAACATTTTTGTAAACCAAAATTATGTTCGTCATTACAAGTTTGGCTGCATTTTTCCAGTGAAATATCCAGCAGGGGGCGAGAGAATCGAGTGAAATGATGTCATAATCAGATTAGGTTTTAAAGGTGAATATTAGATGGATGTTTTAATGAGTAAAATGTACCTCCCTAACCTAAATCGTGAACCTAAACCTAATCAATAGTGTCCTAAAAGATAAATGAGAGGTGAACAGACATCCTTACCCAGACCAAAGACTAAACCTATCTGATAATGTTTTAAAAGTAAAATTTGCGTGAAAAGCACAATTACTGAAGAAACCACATCATTTTGTGTTGCTTCTATGGCACATTCACTTCACTTGGAGTTAGCTCGAGCCTTTGTCTCCAAGTCCAGCACTCTATCTGGTGAGCTACTGCGGAAGATAATCATGTTGGAATACTGTGTGTAAATGTAGGTGGGTTTGTAACAAGCATTAAATTGTATAGTTTGCAAATGAAGCGTTAGAGTAAATGTGTTTGTACATTATAACATAGCAGGGTGTAAGTAATAGAGCAATAGATAAGTCTTTATAAAAACAGCCAGATCAGATCACAGCACCTGTGATTTGTGAGAAAGTGAATAACCCTAACAGATGTTGTAGCGCCTCTAGTGTTCAATTCAACAGGAAACTGCCGCAAAATGGAGAAAGCAGCACGTAAAACTCAGTTTGCAAAAATGTAATGTTATAGTACAACTAGTATGAGACTAGGTTGAAAGATTAATACTCGATTGCATCTGCATTTCCGACACTGCAGTTATTGTAGAAACAAGGATGCATGTGTGTGTGTGTGTGTGTGTGTGTGTGTGTGTGTGTGTGTGAGAGAGAGTGAGAGAGAGAGAGAGAGAGAGAGAGAGAGAGAGAGAGAGAGAGAGAGAGAGAGAAAGAGAGAGAGAGATTGAGCGTGAGCGATTACATGCTTTGTTATGACTCTCAATTAGAGATGCTATAATGTGTTAGTCAGCTTGCTGAAGATAAAGTCTTTTTGGTCAAATTATACATCCTATTTTCTTTGTGTTAGGGTACCCCCTGAGTATTTCGTGATAGCCGGTGTGCCAGTCATTCACTATAGAAACCATACTCTCCTCCACATTAGATCTCCACACAACGCATCCAGCTGGGTCATCATTTAAAGATTTAACAGTTTAAGTTCTTTTTAAGTCTGAAAAATTTAGAACACCTGCATGAGACACTGTATAATCAGTCAAAGACATCAGTCAAGGGCACGTTTACTTAGGAAAACAATTGAAAACCAGCAAGGATGAATGCAATAACACATTCGGTGTGAACGGCCGCAAATGGTGTTGCGGAGAAAAACATTGCATCAAAGGCATAAAGGTCATTAACCTTTGGTTTTAACTTTTAAGACTTTTAATAAGGTTTATTTATTTATTATCCTTTCTTCTGCAGAACACAAATTCAAATTTTAGAAGAATATTTCAGCTCTTTAGGTCAGTACAATGCAAGTCAATGGGTGCCAACATTTTTATGCTCCAAAAAGCACATAAAGGCAGCATAAAAATAATCCATAAGACTCCAGTAGTTAAATCCATATCTTCAGAAGTACCATGATAGATGTGGATGAAAAACAGATCTATATTTGTCATTTTTTGCTAGACATTCTGCAAATGAAAAAAAAAAATTTTGACACACATTCACTTGCATTTTACAGACCAAAAGTGCTGAGACATTTTTCTAAAAATCGTAATTTGTGTTCAGCAGATGATAAATTCATACACATCTGTGTAGACATGAGGGTGAGTAAATTATGAGATAATAATTTTTTTTGGTTGAACTATCCCTATAAGGGCTCTTGTCAGATCTGGTTGAATTTGTCATTAAGAAGAGTGGTGTGGAAAACTTTCTAGTAATTATTACGGTGAAAATGTCCCACAGGGACATTATATATAATGCTGAAATATAAACCAAAGCAAGATCATGCTTAGCTAATACCTACTTTCACTATTTCATAGAATTCACTCCTGTGTGAATTCTTATTTCAGTGTAGTTCCAATTTTCAGTGTCAAAATAATTTAGATCAGTTCCGTACAACAGTACCACCACTCTCTAAACACAGAATTCGCAGCCAGCGTAGGGCACCCTGGTCACTGAACATTTGCTGTGTCTGAAACCGCCCCCATCCACTATATAGTGCACTATTTTGGGTGTCCGCCATTTGGTAGGAGTGTCTGAATTCTGAGTGAGCCACCAGTTTCCTACTGAATTCTGAGTGAGCCACCAGTTTCCTACTTTTGTTCACTCATTCTTCCCACAATTGCCCAGAAGTCACCATGGGGAAGACGAGCTGGGAGTTTACTGCTTCCTTCACTCCTGCAATGTTTTATTTCATGCTGAATGTATTAAATTGCTTTTTTTGACAAATCATTACTTGATTAAAATAACATAATAACATATAGAGAGGCAAAACATACAGATACATTTTAAAATGATACTAATTTGTAACAAATAAATACAATAATGTACATTTGATAAAATGTGTTTACTATGTATATTAACATATATATTAAAAATGACAAACATAATGAAGATTTATTGTATTAATATATTATTTAATAAGAATAACGAGTAAGGTCCAAGTATTTTAAAAGTTCATATGTGACATTGTTTCTGCGACAGCCCCATAGCTCTGATGCTCGGTGTATATGTCAGCATCTGAATAAGCTCACTCACTGCCATTTACTATATAGGAAACAGTGAATGAGTGAATGATTTATGACACATTTCTGATTCTGTCTTTGGCATACGGTTGCCTTGCACCTGCACATCTCTCACGTGCATGCCTCGAGCCCCTCGCTTTGCACGAGCAGAAATGCTGTCTGTTTGTGCTCCAGTCGTTGATCACGCAAATGGCAGATCAAAAGGCATTTACACTTAACTTGGATACATGGATTTATACAGTTAAAAACAAAATAGCTGCAGTAGTTTCCAGTATCCCCGCGAGGGCGCGGGGTAAATGCATTAATACTGCTCATGACATGCGAGACAAAGTGCACTGATATATTGTTGCACTGATTTAAAAATGTACACTTAAGAACTGATGTCATATGAGCCCAGATACAGAACCACCCTGAAAATGACCATCTCATTACACAGAAAAGCCTGTGTTAGCATTGGAGCCAAAACTTACCTTGACAAGCTGCCTTAAATTGAAGCTGTGATTTTAATCTTGAATTATAAGCTTTTCTTGTTGTTAAATGAAGACATTGCATTACGAAACTATAATGTTTTCACTATGCAGAGTGAAGTGTTTCACTTTGAAGTGTTTGAAGCTGCAGCAGTGATGGACTCTGCTTTAGTGACAGTCTGTGTAAAGTACCTACTTTTAAACGTACACAAATATATATATTTTTTCCAAAAGGTTACTCAAGTAAATGTAACACGTTACAACACACCTCTGGAGGAGACAGCATTCAAAGTGGCAGGGGAGAGTATGGTATCTGTAGTGAATGATAAACATTTTTCTCTTTTCTAAATCCAGCTACTACCTTGTTATCGCTTGCTGTTTTGGTCATATTTATTTGTATCAGTAATTATTTGATGTATATTGTGAAATGTTACACAGAGAAAATTGCAAGTATTTGACCAAAGTTTCAGCAAGCTGACACATTGTATTGCGTTGTAAAAATAAGAACAAACCTTGCATCCTCAATGTTTCCAACAACACTTGAAAGTGACATACTAAAAATGACGCCTTCAAAAGTAGGAAGTAGGATCATTCTGATAGTACGTGAAGACAGCATAAAAGTTTATTTCCACAGAAATAAACTTACGAATGGCTTACTTAAACATGTCTCTATTTATTAAGATGAAAAAGGAGAAAGTATATTCCCTTCAGCTTTTTATATCTGTGTTTGTGTGCTGCTTCTTGGTTGGCAGAGACTGTAGGCCCTATTCAGGAAACATAATATCTTTCTGTGTATCCATATACAGAACATAGTTAAAAAAAAAAAAAAAAAAAAAAAAGGCAAAGCACAGACATGCTAAATTTTATTTCAAATCCATCAGCTCTCCTTGTGTTTGTCTGGTTGTAATAATAGAAGCCAACATAAGATTAATGATTTTTCATGAGAGTATCTAAGTAACAGTATGTTGAGTGATTTTCATCAAAGACACAATACTCTGAACTTCCTCATCATTGCCCCATATTTATGCTGCACCAATGTACATATATTTTGTTATTAACATTTTTATTGATTCCATCCACAAAAACCAATAAACACCATAAAATACGGAATCGGTTAAATAAATTCCCCCTGAACACCCCCCACCCTACACAAACTTCACTTACAATTGTAATAAAGAATTTTTAAACAAACTAAAAAATATCTATTTTCAAAAAACAAGAGTTCACATACACATCAAACAAAAAATTACAAATCAAAAATCCCTCTCCATTACCCCTCCCTGAGTACCCTCCAAAAAATCTAAATATCCACCCCACTTCCTATTAAACAAATCCCACTTTCCCAACCTTCTATGAATTGCCTCCTCAAATGCCGCAACCTCACCCATCTCCCCGCACCACTCCTGAAACGAGGGTGCCCCAGCCGTCTTTAACCCCCTGAGAATGATTCGCCTTGCAACCATAACTCCGGCCAGGGTCCAACTTTTCAAGTCACTATCCCCAAAATTAATTACCTCCCCATCAACCAAAATGCAGAGTCTCAGGCAAAATGAGAATTGTGTGTCCAACACGTCACACATAAATCTTTGAATCTTCAAACAAAATTCCTGTATCTTAACACATCCCCAAAAAACATGGGTTTTGTCCCCATCTTCTGATTGGAATAGCCAGCAGGTGGTTGTGTCTTTAAGACCAGTCTATACAATCTAGAGGGTGTCCAATATAATCGATTAAAAATCTTAAATTGTATCATATGCACACTTGAATCTCTACCCCTACTCACCAACTAACATCACTCAAAAAACTTTTTATTAAAGGGTCAAAGTTAACTCTAATTAAATCAGCCAAATTTTCTGGGAATAAAATGCCAAGATACTTAATGCCCTGTTTGGTACACTGGAAGGCGCCTGGCTGAAAATCCATTACTGGGCAGTATGCTGTCAGAGCCAAATCTTCAGATTTAGACCAATTGACTCTGTAGCCTGAGAATTTAGAAAAGGAATTAATAATTGTGTGGAGGCAAGGTATAGATCTAGTGGGGTCGGAGACAAATAATAATATATATATCATCTACATAAAGCAAAAGCTTATCTGCCATACCTCCTGCCATCACCCCTTGAAAATCATCTTCCTTCCTTATTGTGGCTGCTAATGGTTCCAGAGCAAGACAGAACAATAATGGAGAAAGAGGGCAACCCTGTCAGGTGCCCCTATCTAGAGTAAAATAGTCTGAAATTAATCCATTTGTTTGTACCGCCACTACATAATGTCTATAAAGTAACTTAATCCATCCAATAAAAGTACTCCCGAATCATATATATTAAACATCTTAAAAAGATAATACCATTCTTCCATATCAAATGCCTTTTTGGCATCAAGTGGCATCATTCCCCACTGACCAAATTATATTGATGAAAGCCTAATGTTATCAGAAGAGCTGCAGCCCTGAATAAACCCCACCTGATCTATAAGTATAAGAGATGTCATAAATGTTCTTAATCGGTTAGCCAAATTTTGGGACAAAATTTGAATGTCTAGCTGGATCAGGGAAATTGGACAGTAACTTTTACACTCACTTGGATCTTTGTCCTTTTCAAGAATCAGACTGATCCGGGCTTGTGTCATGGTTGATGGAAGCTTTCCATTCTTTAGTGATTCCATATAAACTAAACAAAAGTGGAGCCAATTCTGTAGCATTAGATCTAAAAAAAAAATCAGCGGTAAAGCCATTAGGCCTTAATTACCTCACCAAGCTCCTCCAAGGTTATCTCAGAATCGAGAGAAGTTTTTTGCTCCATCGTCAGTTTAGGGAGTTCTAATGGTTCCACAAAGTTTCTAATATCTTCATCAGTAGATGAAGACGTGGAACTTTAAAGATCAAGATAGAATTCTTTAAAAGCATTATTAATATCAATGGCCGAGGTAACTATTTCATCACCAGCAGATTTCACTGAGGGAATAGTAGAAAAAGACTATCTCTGCTTTATATATCTAGCCAAAAGCTTCCCTGCTTTGTCCTTAGAGTAAAAAGAAAATGTTTTTCGGCAGCTGTCCGTCCTGTGTGTTTATGTTTGTGTTTTTGGTTTTGGTTTATTTCTTCACTAAACTATTATTTATATTGTCAAGCCGGTTCTCACCTCCTCTTTTCCCTTAAACCCCTTTACAATCCCCTTTCTCGTCTGTTCGCGAGTGACGTTTTTCAACCCGAACCCGAAGTTTTAGTTGGAAAACTGACCCAAATCAGGCCCAAATATTTGATGGATAGCAGACCTCTAAAGCTACTACATCTCTTATCCATGAATGTAGGACCAAAACTGTTTGCCTAACATAGGATTCATTAACATTTTTACAACGTTTACAAATAGAATATTTATTTATCAGGTGCTTTTATCCAAAATGACTTACAAAATGAGGTTCACCTTAAGGAGACAGTAACATGAAAAGTGCTGCATTACAAAATGTTAAAATGTTAATGTTAAATGTAAAAAAAAAAAAAAAAAAAAAAAATTATTGCCATGAGAGAGATCATTTTTTTTGGTATGGTCAAGTGCTCACTATAAAGTTGTCTCTTTTTGTATGTTTTTTTTTAAAGAGAGGGAGTCTGCTTCAAAAATTACAATACAGTGAAGGCGAAAGTCCGGGAAAGTGATTGTGCCTCTTTGTGTTTGTTACGGAATGGGCAGACGAGGAGTGAGGATCCAATAGCGGTTTATTGAAAATAACACAAAGTAAAGCAAACAATGAACACAGGAACAAATAAAACATCCACAATGGGAAACAAAGGTATAAACACAAGATATAAACACTGGGAATCTTCCAAGGAGGGCACAGGCAGAAACACGGACGAGGGCAGGATTCACATGCAACATTTACCAAACAATAACCGACCAGGGACAAGGTAAACATGAGGACTTAAATACAAAACAAGGGGAAACATAGACCAATGGAAAACCAAAACTCAAAACAAGATAACAAGACAATAAACTGAAACCAATGATAAACTAGAACTGATAACAAGATAATTAGACAATGAACCAATGAAAATCAGACACATAGACATGGAGGGAAAACAGAACATGACAAGACTGGCAAACAGGAACATAAGAATTATTTCAAAATAAGAGTGCATAAACAAAAGACAGTATGGAGCGAAACGGGTGCCAGAAACTTAAAAATAAAAGAACATAGACAAAAGACAATATGGAACGTAACATTGTTGTTACGACAAGGTGCCGCTCATTTGCAGACCTTCTGGTGTGAATGTACACTGGTGGCTAAAACTTTGGAATATTGTACAGATTTTTCTCTTATGGAAAGAAATTGGTACTTTTATTCACCAAAGTGGCATTCAACTGATCACTATGTATAGTCAGGACATTCATACTATTTACTATTTAAAATGTACTATTACAATTTGAATTTTTTTTTACAGAATTTCTTAAACATCTTCCTCCACATGCAGCAATGACAGCTGTGCAGATCCTTGACATTTTAGCTGTCAGTTTCTCCAGATACTCAGATGACATTTCACCCCACACTTCCTGTAGCACTTGCCATAGATGTGACTGTTCTGTGAGGCACTTCTTACACACCATACAGTCTAGCTGATTCCACAAAAGCTCAATGGGGTTAAGATCCGTAACACTCTTTTCCAATTATCTGTTGTCCAATGTCTGTGATTCTTGCCCACTCTAAACTTTTCTTTTTGTTTTTCTAAAAGTGTCTATTTCTTTGCAATTCTTCCCATAAGCCTGCACTTCTGAGTCTTCTCTTTACTGTTGTACATGAAACTGGTGTTGAGGGGGTAGAATTCAATGAAGCTGTCAGCTGAGGACATGTGAGGCGTCTATTTCTCAAACTAGAGACTCTGATGTTCTTATCCTCTTGTTTAGATGTACATCTGGTCTTCCACATCTCTTTCTGTCCTTGTTAGAGACAGTTGTCCTTTGTCTTTGAAAACTGTAGTGAACACCTTTGAATGAAACCTTTGAAATGCAATTTCAAGCATTGTATAGCCTTCATTCCTCAAAACAATGATTAACAGCCGAGTTTCTAGAGAAAGCTGTTTCTTTTTTGCCATTTTTGTCCTAATATTGACCTTAAGACATGCCAGTCTATTGCATACTGTGGCAACTCAAAAACAAACACAAAGACAATATTAAGCTTCATTCATTGAACCAAATAGCTTTCAACTGTGTTTGATATAATGGTGATCTTCTAGTATCAAATGATCAATTTAGCATGATTACTCAAGGATAAGGTGTTGGAGTGATGGCTGCTGGAAATGGTGCCTGTCTAGATTTGATCAAAATTGACTTTTTTCAAATAGTGATGGTGCTGTTTTTTACATCAGTAATGTCCTGACTATACTTTGTGATCAGTTCAATAACACTTTGGTGAATTAAAGTACCAATTTCCTTCTGAAACAGCAAAATCTCTACATTATTCCAAACTTTTGGCCACCAGTGTAGTTCTTCGCTCAAGTTGCTATGTCTTTTACACTTTAAAACAATCAAAAATGTTTCCATCCAAGCACTTAAGCAATGCCATGATACCAGACTTTGTTCAGTTTAAGAATTTTAATAAAAAAAAAACGTTAGATTAAATAATACAGAAGTTAAATAAATGTCAGAAAATGACTGAAATATTGCAGAATGCTGCAATCTGAGATATTAAGGATTTGTCAGCTGTCTCTGTTGTCATCAATAATTCATTTAGTTTTATCTTTAAAAATAAAAAATGTAGGAACCGTTCTCTGGTGATACCTGAGATTGTTTCTTCACTAGTATACCTATTGGTACCTAACATTTATTTCATGTTTTCATGGAAATATGGAACTGGTGGCATCCCATAGTTTTACCGAACACAAACATCCTGCAGAAACATTGTTCTCATTGCCATTCTTAGAAATTACGTGTGGTATGTATGTAGGTGCTAAGTTCTGCATTGATTAACTTCAACTAAAATCATTTCATTTGATTTGTTACAAGATAAACTCAATCTAAATCATTTAATAGTCAAGTTACTTAACTTATTCTGCCACTGCATCAACCAGCTATTGAACTTGTTTTTCTACACAAAACGGCACTGGCATAGTTGCTGACATCATTTGTTTCATGAAGATCCGTTCTGATTGGTCCGGCATAAGTTGTTTCTATGTTGGCCCCGGCCCCACCCAGCAACAGTAGTCTGCTCTCACGCATCTTGGTTTACAAGTGCACAAGTGAGTTTTGTTAAAGGTTTATCGCAAAAGTATTGCAAAATTGAAGGCGGGAAGATTTGAAGTTGCCGTGGCAGATTTGAGAGGTTGTAAGTGCTGATTTGTGGTTATACTGCGAATATGAATTAAAGTACAAAAGTTCATGTGTAATACAAGTTTGTGTCTGTAGTTGTATTTATGTCAATGTCATTTTACACATTTGTAACTATTTGTCTACAACTCTGAATTCAAAACACAGGTTTTTGATTACTGACTGTGAGTGCAGATTGCAACATTCAACTTCAGATTTTTATTAGACAAGTATTCACATCATTGCTGTGAGTGTAAATGTCAACTTACGAGAACTAATATTTATTGTACAAGTTCTCAAATTCAAATCTACGAGCTAGATTTCTGCAACCAGAACAGGAAGCTATCTTTCTCCACTTTGGCCCAGAGTGACGAGTGACACAATGCCTAGCGGCTCCCTGTGAAAGTGCAAGAGGGCAAGAAGTTAGCCGACATGTTGAGCAAAGTCTGTATGAGACCAGACGATGGACAGCATACAGTCTCAGAATGAAGTAACACAACAATAGTGACTTTACTGGTGAAAAGAAACCCCGTTAAAACCCATTTTAAAATGGGTTTAAAATGTCTTGGGTTTTTCAAAACTTTTTATTTTGGGGGTTTTCTTCAACTACGTGCACATAAATATACATGGGGTTACTAAAATAAATAAAACTAAAAAACAGATTGCAGCTTTTTGATTTTTGTTATTTGAAGGTCACATTAAAAATATCTTAGAAACAGTTTTACAAAATGTTTCATTCAGTCCAGTTTGTGTTTACATATGTATTACTGTAATGTCTTGTGTTGTCACTTTCCATGTCACATTGACGGGAACAGAATGGTGTTACTCCGAGTGATATCCCAACTTACCAAGTTCTAGTTTCCTAAAGTCCTCTACAAAAACACTTTTCAGGTCTTTGTTCATCACAGCATATATCATATAATAAATCCTGATGACATTAAACCACACTGAACTTTATGTGCATAGATTTCTAATGATGGCAACTCAATAATAAATTCTTCATATGTATTTATTTAACATTAAGGTAAATGTTATAGGTTACTAATATTGAATAAGGGTTATTAAGCATTTATAACAAGTGATGTAAAATGACTCACTATTTGGCAGATATTGCATGAAAGTCACCCTTTATATGCATGCTGTTTTAACCACATATCAATTGATTTATAACGCGTATGTAAATTAATTATTAGTCATTAATGAACCCCTTCATAAAAACCCTCAACAAAGGGAACATTAGTGTAAAGGGTTACCAATTTTAATTCTACATTTATGAAACTATGATCATTTAAATATTTAATTTATATACATTTTTAAACACCGCTTAAAAACTCTCACAGTTGTGTCAGAGTAAAGCATGTTTGAGAAAAGACACTTTTTGTTGTGTGCCATTTCCAACCAAGCTCTAATTTGCCAAACTACGCTAAGAGCAATCAAAATACTTAAATTGATCGTTTTGAAATGAGCCTTAGCAATGAGTCTGTCATTTTATATTTAAAAGTTTAAAATGTCCATCACCGTCATTTCCAGCACAAGAACGTAAGCAAGCACATTACATAATTTGACATCATTTGGACAATGTTAGCTGACAAATATGAAATAAACTGAGAGTGTGAAAAGTGTGTTTTTAGGGACTGTATTTTCTAAAAGTGCTCATAGTCGAAAAAACACCCTTTGACTCATCACACTCTCTCTCACTTTCCGTGGTATTGTCTGACAGCTGAATTTCTCAGAGAGCTCCGTCCAGTCCTGTGCAGATATTGGGGGTGTGATAAGTCCTGATTGGTTGTCTGGATGTATCTGTGTGCTTGGAACCTGGTTTCCATATTATAGCTCTCAGTGTCCATGCTGTCACAACACAGTACACATCTCTACAGTGAAGATGGATTACCACAAGAGGCGTATGGGTGAGGGGAGATAAAGGGAGATATTCATAGGAAAAGCAAAAACAAAGAATGCAAAATCAAACTTGATCATATGAATTAGGGATAATAGAGGAATGCACAAATCTCCTTATCTGATGTTAAACAAATGGAAAGAACAGAAAAGGAAAATTGATGACTCTGTCTGCAGTCTAGCCCCCCCACCCACCCCCATACATTAGGCCTGACCTTTGACCTTGATCATGTGATCAAATTACAGGGTGGCCTGAGGTGGTAAGTGGGCATTATAGGTAATATGCCATATCTCACATGCTATGCTTCTGTCATGTGCTGTCATGCACATTCAGGTGCTGTCCTTCACGTTCTGTGGATGTTATGTCTGGGTCAGAAATCTCTGGGGATATGATTGAGCACAAGCGGGAGAATTTGTTTTCAAACAAACAACATTTAGATGACGCATATTTGAACACAGCTCGATAAAATTAACTGCATTAAGTGCTTTCCAAGTTAATCTCTATTAACAACATCTGCGCTGAACATAATTTTATCCCTCAGTTTGTACAAACAAACCAAAAATGGGCTGTTCACTTGCCCCATAAATTTCTATTGTCAGTGCAATTTGAGATCTTTTTGTTTTAATTTGTATTTATTATAGAATAATTTTATGTTGTAACTGACATGCCACAGATGCTGTCAACTGAGCTCAACTTGTATTGAACTCTTCAATACAAAAAGTTTTTGCATAATTTTGCAAAATTACACAAGAGATCAGAAGAGACTTGAATACTCTATATTGATCCCAAGAGTTAAATAAATATGATCTTCAATGTCAAACCAAACCTTTGTCAATATAAGAATAATATAATTTTCATTTTACTATTATAGAACACATCCTCTTTTAAAACTGTGAGGAGTTTTTAACACAATAAACCACAGAATAAAACAATAAAAAAGAAAATTAGTACATTTTATTTGTAAATTTTTGAGAACTTCCCAAAGCCAGTCAGCGTTTTAGGCATTTCAATTTGTACGTCATTTACTCAAGGATGTTTACTAATAGTTTTACCAAATTTTATTGCAAACATAATGACTGTCTTCAAAAAAATTCCCAAACACTTATATAGAAATATATATATTACAAATATATAGTCCCACCCCAAATTTACACCAATGGTTAAGTCAATGTTGTTGTCTTTTTGTCATAGTTTTTGTGTCTGGTTAGGCCACAGTGTTACTTAAGGCCCAGTCACATTTACCTTCGTACCGTGAAATGTCATGGGCGTTCTTCTTAATAGACATGGATATAATTTTTAGCACCAATAATTTTTTAATTTCACTCCCCCAGTGTCAGGGCTGGACAGGGAAGAGAAATTTGATATAGCAACTGGCCCAAAACCGGTGTTCGCTGTCTTTTTCTGCATAACGCGGCAGTTCATTTTAGCTTATCGCGGCCCATTCGACACGTTTCACGGCCGACCATCCGGCCCGCTCAGTTCTCCTGATGGCCAGTCTGCCCCTGATTGGCCAAAAGTGCGTCGGCCCACAGGAAAAATGCCCGGTATGCCAGATTATAAATGCAGCCCTGCCCAGAGTATAAAGCGCAGAATTAAAAAGAGGCTGCTTGGCAATTACATTTTGCTTGTTTACCAACGTCTGCCAACACCTTCTTCACACGCGGAATTTCGCCATGCAAAGGTAAATGTGGCCGTGCCTAAAACACTGTAAAAAAAAGTGTCAGATAACATGGAAACATCGAAAAAATTAATTGATTTTTTTATTTTTATAAAAAATTATTATTTAATAAATTATTATTATTTCATTTTTATTATTCTGAGTTAAAGGTGTGTAAGTGATTTTTTTCATTGAAAGGTATGCAAAAAAAAATTCCTACTCCCTAAAAGATGTTAATGAAATATGTGTCTTGAGATATCTCACCCGTCTCTGGGACGTCTCTGTTGCACTTAGAGTATAGTTTGCATGTTAAGCTAGGGTAGAATAAAGCATTTTATCCTTTTTAATTATTTATTTTTAATAAAAAGGAGACCGTAGTTGTGCACTTTTTTTACAAAGTAAAATTATATGGACTTTAATAGCCACCAGTGATTCTGCATAATGAGATGAGATGGCACATTATCTCCCTAATATTTATTTCTGTTTAGTTATTAGTTCTGACTTTGAATGAATCTGAATAAGTGTTTCCCCTCACATTTGGAAGACAACTGTAATCCAAACAGGCAACAAAGTCTGTTTACTCTCTCTGTTACATTGCTGCCACATATTTCTGTTGCTTCTGAACTAAACGTGGCATGAGGATTTATAGTATAGCAATGACAGATAATATCATTTCTTTCTGTCTGATGAAACAGAATGAAAGTATTGTACCAGCCTGGACAGAGACTGTTAACGGTTCTCCTTTAAGGACCTATAGAGTCTGGGACTGTACTGGACAGTAATTACACTGGGACTGTCTTCAGCAGATTTAATGAAAAAGTGGTGATGAGCCCTCTGCTAAAGCTGGTGAGGTTATTCAAATTATTGATGGATCGCTTTGTCTCGTTTAAGCTGCTCTTTAAGTTGCTTTACTTCTTTTATGTCCCAGGTCAATAATGTCAAGGAACTAAAGGGAGTCAATTCAATGGATTACTCAAGAAAACATAACTAATCATACTGTAAATTAATTGAGAACAGTGATCTGGAAATACTTTGGAAAACAATTATGTTAGACTTATCTGTTAACTTAGAAAATACTGTATGTGGTAACAGAAAGCATTTTCGAAAGTCTATTTTTGATGGAGGAAAATGCCAATATACTGTGGATAAGAGGAGTAAACAGAAAAAAAACAAAGCATTTTCAAAGTACAGCACATTCAACATATCCTTTCAAGTTAAGTTATGAAAATGCTTTGCCTTTTCTGTGTACTCCTCTTATCCACAGCAGAATGGCGTTTCCACCATCAAAAATATATATTTTTTGAAAATGCCTTCTATTACCACATATTTTTGATCATCTGTTCATGGTTATCAGATTAGTCTAACATAATCGTTATCCAAAGTATGCGGTAATAGAGAAGGTTTTTGAAAGTTTATGTTTACTCCTCTTATCCACAGTAGAACAGTGTTTTCCTCCAACTAAAATGGAGATTTTCGACTTTGAAAACATTCTCTAATTACCGCATACTTTGAAAAACTAAGATGTTAACTAACTGAAAACAGAGGTTTCAAACTTCAATGGATTCAAACTCAAACTGTCAAGTTCAAATGAAAACTAACATGAAGTTAACTCTCTGTCTATCTATCTATCTATCTATCTATCCGTCCGTCCGTCCGTCCGTCCGTCCTTCCATCCATCCATCCTTCCATCCATCATATGTGATTCTGATATTAGTTGAGTAACACATAAAACAAAACAGCAATACTATTTGACAGCAAAACTGGTGAGAATGTCAAGGCAGATACCTACAGAAAGAGCAAGAGGGGATTTGAGGGAGATACAGAGTGAGAGAGGGAGACAGACAGAGAGAACAGCTTTTAAAAGGATTTTGTCGGTTATTGACTGGTTGCTCTCCACTGCTAATAGCCATTTAAAGATTATAGGCCTGCTGGTGAAAATCAAGGCCTTCATTGTTCTCCTTATTGCATTCTGGCAGATGGGGGCTGACACAACAACACGCTCTCTCCCTGCGGGCAGCCTCACTCCGCACGGCTCTCCATCAGCAGCCATTCTATTGAACCAGCCCTAATAACTACCCATGAATTATTTATCTCCATACGATATTGAGGGCCGAGAGGAGGAAGAAGATGACGTGAGGAAGAAGGGAGGGGCGGTCTGCGCAAGATTGGCGTGCAGGTGCCAGGTCGGAAGATCTTGCGGTCCACCCAAAACACTCCCAGGGTGGCTCTTTCCCGGAACATAGCTAGCCTTCCGATCAAGGGAGAGGAGGAGATAAAATATATATTCATTAAATGTCAGTTGACTGATGAAATGAGAGCGATCCATTAGGCTCGGGCGGCGGTGTGGAGAGCTAATGTTTCCCGGTTGTTCTGAGGACCGGACGGCTTTTAGTGGGCACGCTGGTGCCGCAGGGAGCAAAGCTCTTCATCTAGAAAGTTGGGCTGGTGTAGTCGGCTGTTTTAAGAGGGGAAGGGTACAGGACGTCTACAGAGACTGAAGATCATAATCTTTATTATCTGGGAATTGTGGCCCTCGTGCCCTACAGGTCTGAGTTTGGATCAAATTTTACACATTACAACTTTGGTAATGAGTCTGTTCACACTTCCACATTAAATGTCTTTCTTTCAACAAAATTTCTTTCAACAAATCACAGTTTTAATTCTTGGGGTGTCTTAAAAGGACACTCTGGGCTTTTTAGATATACCAAATGTTTGGGAGTTTGCCATGACAACTTCCTCTCCATGGACTGTAGAAATGTTTGACATTACAATTGAGCACATCAAATACAAAATGAATGGGGGGGAATATTAGCATATGCTTTTTATGCACCAAATACTATATTGGCATCTGTCAGCACTGGTCTCAGAACAGTTCGAAACGCACCTTATTTTCATCCTAACTCTGTATACAGCATCTGAAAGCCAAATTTTTTAGCTTTTAGATGCACCCATTTACAGTATTCTCAATGTTAAAATGCACTGTAAATCTATAGAAATACATTTACTAATACTAATGAATAGAATTGTATTGCACAGTGATAACAAAAATAAAATATTACAAAATGCATATTAAAATGAAGTGAAATGACCCACAGAGTTGAAAGTTATTCAAAATAACTATGTATATGTTTTAATTATTTTTGAGGAAATGCAGTGCCAATTTCCACATATGTGAACATCATGAAAAATGCACAGATATTTTAAAGTGGCATATCGAACGAAGCTAGAGACTCTTTACAACCAAACAGGCTTCAATGAAAAAAAAAAACGTAAAGAGATTTCTTACCAGAGGCACTTTTGTTTCCGTTGCATCTGTAGGAGCGCTTCACACGGCATGCTGTTGTGTCACGTGACTCGGTGCAGCAGAACTTTAACCCTTAAATGACAGTCTAGAGTCTTGTGAACTGTATTCAGTCAGATTTTATTCATTTAAATTATGTGTTGCATATAGCGAAGCTAAAATACAATGTCCACGCATGTGAACGCAGGGTTGCACAAGGTTATAGTAAGATGACACTATGATAGGTTGTGATTTAAAATAATGAGATTTTAATAATGACAGATCAGGTCTATATAATGACAGATCTTTTCTATAAAAGAATGAACGAAATTTTAAGCATGCACAAGTTGCTTCAAATAAGCATAACTCATTTTGAAATAACAGATACAAAATAAATGTTATTGTTACTTTGCAAAGATTTCGCAGCAGAAAGACATCGGTCACAGAATGAAGGCGGCCATTTTGGAAATTATTTTACAAGATCTTCTACTCCCAGAATAGCACTGAAACATGCACCAGGGGGCAGCAGACATATCTAGTCATTGCATTTTCAGCACAGTATGCATCATGTACATGATCTAGAGGCTTTAGAAAACATGCATAAAATATAATATGGTATAACAGCACAATTTCTGGTCAATAACTACACTACCCATGATCCTGAAAGGTACAATTCAAAAAGAGTTCTGCAGCAACTGGCCATTCCCATGATTCTCTGTGATTGATGCAATCGAGTCAGTCTCCCTGCACTCTCAAACTACTTACAAATTTATACTGTATATCCAGATATTTTGCAATACACTTAAAATACATTGTTTCTATACTTATAATAATTAACTTTAAATCTCCAGTTTTTAAATCGATTACATCATTAAAAATGGTTCATTGGGATTGATTATCTTTGTCTTTTTGCCCAATTTTTAAATGCTTTCTTGCTTATAAATGCTTACAAATTACTGTTGTTGATCCTAGCTGTAAATCCACTCTCCAACACATTTGTTTTTGAGTAATGTTTTAATTCCTGAAAGGATTCTTGTTCTTTTCTTGCAATGTTACAGCATCACAGTGTCTGGAGACTGCACACTGGAATTACACGGCCACTGGCAAAGCTTCTTTCATAAGTACGAATGATGCAAAATTAAATACGCAGAGTGTTTGATCAATATAATTTCCTCTGTCCAAATTTAGAGAAATAATAAGCAATGGCACAAGAATCCTTTTCAAATATTCATTATGGACAATGAAGGTGTACTCGCGTACGCATACTCGCGCAACCTTTAATTAAAAATCCAACACAGATGCGTCAATCACCTAGTTTTCATTAACATGCATCACAGACATACTTCAAAGTCAACTGTGTAACTGTAATGCTCCTGTTACCTGAATTAATAGTCCATTTTATGCCCTCATTGTGTCAATAACACAGTAATGATCACTGAAGAATGATTTGTGATTTAGTGACTCATAACCTAATAAGCGATTTATAGGAAGCACGTCTTATAACTTTCCTTTTGTTTGACATGGCAGCATATGCATCAAAATGACTAATTTCTTATGAGTGTGTGTGTTTGGGTCAGTGCCCACATTTCAGTCTTACAGCAGGGAAAAGGAGGAAAACTTTAATAACAGATTGGAGTCCAGCCAGAGTCAAGACAAATAGCCTTGGATCACATCCAAAGAAAACATGCCAACTGTCCACAACTGGCATCATTATTGGCTCCTTCACACCTAAAGGAAATGGCCCCAAATGACACAATTTCCATGTCAGTAAAGCTACATTATAGACAATTAACCTGAAACTTAGCTGAGCTTTAATACCATAGAGAAAATTAAAGTATCTTTAAATCTTTGAAAAATGATAGTGAGAGAGAGAGAGAGAGAGAGAGAGAGAGAGAGAGAGAGAGAGAGAGAGAGAGAGATGATGCAGGTGTCATTGAATTCAACTATAGTTCTGCTATGATGAATGCAATTGAAGGAGAAGGAAACTTTACATCATTTGCTACACGACTGGTGCCACATCTTTCACTCTCAATCAGTCAGACCTGTAAACACAGACCGACATAAAATCCAAAAAAACTTAATGTTACTTAAACACCATACAGTCTAGCTGATCCCACAAAAGCTCAGTAGGGTTAAGATCCATAACACTCTTTTCCAATTATCTGTTGTCAAATGTCTGTGATTCTTGCACACTCAAACCTTTTCTTTTTGTTTTTCTAAAAGTGTCTATTTCTTTGCAATTCTTCCCATAAGCCTGCACTCCTGAGTCTTCTCTTTACTGTTGTACATGAAACTGGTGTTGAGGGGGTAGAATTCAATGAAGCTGTCAGCTGAGGACATGTGAGGCGTCTATTTCTCAAACTAGAGACTCTGATGTTCTTATCCTCTTGTTTAGATGTACATCTGGTCTTCCACATCTCTTTCTGTCCTTGTTAGAGCCAGTTGTCCTTTGTCTTTGAAGACTGTAGTGAACAACCTTGTATTAAATCTTCAGTTTTTTGGCAATTTCAAGCATTATAAAGCCTTCATTCCTCAAAACAATGATTGAATGATGAGTATTTCTTTTTTTTGCCATTTTTGACCTAATATTGACCTTAAGACATGCAAGTCTATTGCATACTGTCAAAAACATAAACACAAAGACAACATTAAGCTTCATTTATTGAACCAAATAGCTTTCAACTGTGTTTTGATATAATGACAAGTTTCTAGAACCAAATGATCAATTTAGCATGATTACTCAAGGATAAGGTGTTGGAGTGATGGCTGCTGGAAATGGGGCCTGTCGAGATTTGATTAAAAAAAAATGACTTTTTTTCAAACCGTGATGGTGCTGTTTTTTATATCAGCAATGTCCTGACTATACTTTGTGATCAGATGAATGCCACTTTGGTGAATTAAAGTACCAATTTCCTTCTGAAACTTCTAAATATGTACATTATTCCAAACTTTTGACTGCCAGTATATGCTGAAATAATCAAACTAAAAAAGAAGAGAAGAGTTCATCAAAGCAAACTTTGATGTTGGCTTGACAAAGTCAGACATTTTTAAACAGCTTAAAATCCTGAAGTTTGAAGGTTATTTATCACGATGTAGTTTGAAAATGAACGGGCGGGTGGGTGGGCGGGGGGGGGGGTTGGGGGGCGGACGGACGGACGGACGGACAGATCGACAGAGACAGAAAGAAAGAAAGTAAGAAAGAAAGAAAGAAAGAAAGAAAGAAATGCATTTTGACCCGGATGGTTCTTGGAAGTGTCTTAAGACGTCATTCCATGTTGTATTGTTGAAGCTTAGTAGAGAGAGAAAGAGAGAGAGAGAGAGAGAGAGAGAGAGAGAGAGAGAGAGAGAGAGAGAGAGAAAGATATGAAGACAGTAAAGAACACAAAGTAAAGCGAGAATGAGAGAAGATGCCTGCAGGGCAGAATGAAAACAAAAACCACACTAAGCTCGTAGGGGAGGAACCAGCAACTGGCTCCGTCAAAATGAACCATCTGGGTACATGAAAAAAGAGTCAAAGACAACAAACAAAAGAAGTAGGGGTGCCAAAGAGTGTCTGACCCTCCTCCAGGCAGGCACTCGATGATTCTCCTAAAAAAGGCTGTCTCTCCCCAGGGGCTTCTGTAAGAAGCAGAGAAGCCACAGATCCCCGCTGGCTGACAGTCATCCAGGCTAATGGGCCAGTCTGAGCTGGGGCTGTGTACTCTATAGTGTGAGGAGTGGATTAGAGAGGTAATTAAGGTTAATGATCCACCCGCTCTGTGTTATACCACCTCAGGCTACATGCTATCGCAAACACTCAAGCAGATGCTAACTCCAGCCACACACAGGTGCATTCAACACCAGGGTGTCTGATAGTTCCGGTTCTGGATGCTCATTGGTCAATACAGCGTTCCAGTTGATCTAAAATACAGATCTTTTTTTTTTTTTTCTTAATTGAAGAGTTGTTCAAAAGAGATGAATGATTATGGTAGGTTAGAAGCAGTGCGTTTATTTGCATAACATGATCACACAGGACATATACATACTGCTGCACCCTGAAATCGACCATAATCTGCTGAATAACTGATAACCACCATCCCCTCAGACATTTAAAATCACTGATTGCGTTACACAAGCAACCTCAAGACACAGGGTCTGGTCCCATTGAAACCAGGAAGTAATTACGTTCAACCATCAGCAATGGTGAGCCTGATTCATGGGTTACATCTTCATACTAAAATTACATTTTGACATCATTGATGGTTAGATTTAGGGTTGGAGTTTGGGTGTAGGGTTAATAAAATATGCTCTCCTTTTGACTGTATTACATAATTTACAATTAAAAATACAACTCGCTTTTGGCGCAACACTGTGGTAACAAACACTTCCAGCTTCGGCTACTGGGGGGCAGTGGTTCAAATTCCAGTAAGAACAGACTGATTTCAGCAGCAGAACTTTCGACATCCTGTCACCGAATTTACAGTGAGATCATTCTGAATCACAACAAATGACATTTCTAGAATGTATCTTTAGCTACATGCTTTTGCAGTTAAGGCAAAAACATTTGTATGCTCTATTCCATTCAACTAACATTCCCTGTTATCTTGGATGCAAGTGGAACATTCATGTAATTAATGGGTCTACACTTGAAGCCTCCATTGCGGCGAGTCGCATAGTGCCTTTAGTTGATGGACACCCATTATATTTCTTATGCACAGTTCTACAGCCATTTTATTAAATAATTATACTGACCAATTATCATATGCGTGTATTTCTTTTGCCATGAATTTTATTTGTTGTATAATTAATTAACTTCTGACCATTAAATCACAGCCAGCTAATGATGTTTCAAGACTGCAAGACTGCAAGTTTTAAGTGGAGGAAAAAAACTTACTTACTGTGTGTATAAGAGGCATAAACATAGCAAAATTAATGTGTTTTCAAATGAAAATGTATTAGTGTGGCTGCGGCTTCCAGTGTAGATAGCCTTGACATGTCACGTCATCGGTCGCATCTGGTATACGCAGATATATTTTACTGAGAAAAGTGCAGTCGAACGGTACTTGAAGTCAGAATTCCAACTGGAAGTTCACATGGAAATTGGCACTCCAATTTTGCTATGATGTGGTTTTATGGCATCACACAAACATATACACTCACCTAAAGGATTATTAGGAACACCATACTAATACTGTGTTTGACCCCCTTTCACCTTCAGAACTGCCTTAATTCTACGTGGCATTGATTCAACAAGGTGCTGAAAGCATTCTTTAGAAATGTTGGCCCATATTGATAGGATAGCATCTTGCAGTTGATGGAGATTTGTGGGATGCACATCCAGGGCACGAAGCTCCCGTTCCACCACATCCCAAAGATGCTCTATTGGGTTGAGATCTGGTGACTGTGGGGACGATTTTAGTACAGTGAACTCATTGTCATGTTCAAGAAACCAATTTGAAATGATTCGAGCTTTGTGACATGGTGCATTATCCTGCTGGAAGTAGCCATCAGAGGATGGGTACATGGTGGCCATAAAGGGATGGACATGGTCAGAAACAATGCTCAGGTAGGCCGTGGCATTTAAACAATGCCCAATTGGCACTAAGGGGCCTAAAGTGTGCCAAGAAAACATCCCCCACACCATTACACCACCACCACCAGCCTGCACAGTGGTCACAAGGCATGATGGATCCATGTTCTCATTCTTTTTACGCCAAATTCTGACTCTACCGTCTGAATGTCTCAACAGAAATCGAGACTCATCAGACCAGGCAACATTTTTCCAGTCTTCAACTGTCCAATTTTGGTGAGCTCTTGCAAATTGTAGCCTCTTTTTCCTATTTGTAGTGGAGATGAGTGGTACCCGGTGGGGTCTTCTGCTGTTGTAGCCCATCCGCCTCAAGGTTGTGCGTGTTGTGGCTTCACAAATGCTTTGCTGCATACCTCGGTTGTAACGAGTGGTTATTTCAGTCAAAGTTGCTCTTCTATCAGCTTGAAACAGTCAGCCCATTCTCCTCTGACCTCTAGCATCAACAAGGCATTTTCGCCCACAGGACTGCCGCATACTGGATGATTTTCCCTTTTCACACCATTCTTTGTAAACCCTAGAAATGGTTGTGCGTGAAAATCCCAGTAACTGAGCAGATTGTGAAATACTCAGACCGGCCCGTCTGGCACCAACAACCATGCCACGCTCAAAATTGCTTAAATCACCTTTCTTTCCCATTCTGACATTCAGTTTGGAGTTCAGGAGATTGTCTTGACCAGGACCACACCCCTAAATGCATTGAAGCAACTGCCATGTGATTGGTTGATTAGATAATTGCATTAATGAGAAATTGAACAGGTGTTCCTAATAATCCTTTAGGTGAGTGTATAATATATTGTCTATTCATTTTCCTGCACCAATAAAACATGCAGCTTGAAAGTATGTATTTTTTATTGGGCTAAGAGGTCAGCGTGTGACGTTTCGATCTTCTATTGGTCAGGTGTCCTCTCATCGTACAAATTCATGGTTCAGAGTTCACCAAGCTTCAACTTTGTTGCACGGCATCGAACAAAATTTCTTCGCATGAGCTTGCGTTTCCAGTCTCCCGCGTTCGGATGTGTTTAAATAGGAGTTAATGGAGTGTAAAGTGTTGGGTAACCGCCACATTAATCCCTGAATGTGCGGTTGTTACGCAATGATATCAGACCACTAGATGGCGGCATTGACCAATCATAATCAAGTATTCCAGAGCGCATGTAATAAAATATGGTAAATGATCCTCTCTGTTGATAATCCTACACCTGTAAAACAAATGCTACGGTAGCATGGCATAGCTTTATTTTTTCAAGTGAAATTGTTAGCAAAGGGACTTCTTTGTTGACAATCAAACACCTGCAATGTTAATGGTAGGATTGATATTCTGTTTTTTTTTCTTTTTGGCAATAATATAACACCTTTATGGTCAGAAGTCGATGATATCTAGTTCAAATATCCCACATCCGTTTCTGGATGGGACACAGCAAAATTTGGGTTTTGCACTTTTGTCCATCATATTCCTTAAAATATCAAATGAATAATTATTTTCTTTGGCCAAAGGAAATGTACTTAATGTAGTTTGGTTATATTAGATATCTTTAGGTTTTGACAATAGAAAGTTTGGTCTAATGAGCTTTATACTCATGTTGTGTTTGGAAATATATATGCTTTTCATAATCATTGTCAAATGAATTCATATAAATAAATTCCATCACAATAATTCATGTTCTTCTCATATAGTTGTAATTATTTTTTCACAGTCTAAATTTCTAACATCTCCCTTTTTCCTAAGGAAATATAAGAGTAAAGTGAGAATGGGGAATTTACAGGGACCTAATGTGTGGCATAAATCATCATAAATGAAGCTCCTTTCATGTAATTGCTCTGCTTTGTGTAGTACATGTAACAGAAGGTCACTCTCTTTGGAAAGAAACATGGTTGTTTTCCGAATAAACTGATCAATTGTCTTGGACATCAAAAAATTACATTTGAAGAACCAATTTTTTGCTCTTATCCATCTTTGAAATACCACAGTAATAGCAACAAAGTGGTTTTTGCTCAAAAATGCAGTTTCTGTTGATCGAATCAGGATCAGGGCTGCACATTTGCGCATATGAATGACAGGACCCATCAGACTTAAGTGAATTATGACCCTGTTAAACCAGATTTTAGTGCCATCAGAAGCAGACACATTTTCTAGCCTTTTCCTCTAATTTTTGAAAGCCTTTTTGCTGTAATAAAATATCACTTTTTCCAGCATTTATGCATTAAACGCCCATCGTCCTCTTGTCTCTGCGCCGCTGATAATCGGATTGCATCTTGCATCCTTTTCCATCCTTTCTCAGATCACTCTCAGTGAAGATGACACGAAGGCCTGCAAACTCGACCAAATTTACCTCTGTGTCTTTCTCTCACTTTCACTCTCTCTATATCTTTCTGTTCTAAAATCTATTGAGCTGCTTATAGAGACAGCATTTAAAAGTATCATAGGTGTGCTCATGAGACGAAGGCTGTTCCACAAGGTTGGTGGGTTAATTATCCTGCCTCCTAAGATACTTTCTTTTGGCCAAATTCTAAGTCAGCACTGCATCTATCCTTTGCGGAGAAGGTCCATGATGCCGAAAAATGCTAATTGCAAATATTCTTATAATTAATTTACTAATGAAAATAATCTTTAAAAATTGGTTACAATAATTAAAAGCTGACTGTTTTGTACAAAACTTCTCTGTGAGATTGGTGAGATTTTGACCACTTCATTATTGTGATTATATTTTCCTTTCATTTGAAGTGTAATTTGAATTTAGAAATATGTTTGTTTTAATTTATTAGTGTTTTTATACATGTATTTATTTTTTCAAAATCAAAATTGACCGGTAGAAGTGACGTGTGTTCTGATACAATAACTGTTAATACTAGCCATGAATTGTGTCGGTAGATGAAAATTATTAATAAGAATACTTACTTAATTTAATGGTACATATCTCCAAATTCTGACGAAAAATACATTTTCTATGCGTAAAAAAGGAGCGTGTCACTGTCATAGAAAAATGTCTGACATTCAACACCGACTCAGAAAATGCACAAAAGAACATAAGTCCATATTACTATTCTTTGAATTTATTGTATACAGTCTATTCACACTACCAACTTATGAATGTGCTGTGTTTGTTTATATTGCTGGTGCTTGAGGGAATGGACTATATTTTAGGCCGCAGATGCTGGAATAACCAGAGAAGAACCTAAGAAATCAACTGTACTTGATCCAGTGTTTTTGCGCATTGCACTGCTGAGTTAGCCAAACCCACTTGCTTCTAGACTTAGCGCATGCTTGCACAAAAATACCAAAACTTCATGGACATGCTTATGACTTAAGGCATTGCGTTGCGCTTAACACTTGCACTCTTAAAATAGGGCCCCTAGTTTCACCCACCATCTTCTGAATTATCCTCCATCATATAGTACATTTTTGCATCAATTTAAATGCATTTTCTTTTCCTTGTGGTGCTACCAATACTATATTGTGTGAGCAATCTGTAAGATTTTGCTCCCATGGATCCAGGAAGTAATCGTGTTAACTCTGAGACACAATTTTTTGGTCTCATGGAAACCAAGGAGTAATTGATTTAATGTAAACAATGGTTAATTTGATTCGGAGGTTGCATTTTTGCTCTAAAATAAAATTTTACTCCATTGACTTGTATGTTTAGGGTTGGGGTTTGGAGTAAAAAAAAAAATTATATATATATATATATATATATATATATATATATATATATATATATATATATATATATATACTGTATATATATATATATATATATATATATATATATATATATATTCCTCTTGACTGCAGGACATCATTTACAACTAAAAATACAACTCACTTTTGGTGCCAACTTGGGGAAATATCACCCGGAGACTGGAGCTAACACATGCCCATACATTCAAGAACACTTTCAGATTCGGGCATTGGGGCAGTGGTTTGAATTTTGGTAGGCACAAACCAACTTCATCAGCAGAACTTTAGACCTACTATCATTTGGCAATTTTCCACTGCACGTTACGGTTTGACTCTCCTCAACTCTTCTCGCTTTACTTTTCTGAGCTTGCACTTCCATTGCAGTTTAGTTCCACCTCAACGTGGGTGGGATTATAGGCTGGTCATCATAGTTGCGCTGCCTCTACTCCCGTGACATCATCTTAAACATGACACAAACTGACCAAAACAATAACATGACCGCTAGCTGTTAGCTACTAGCTCATTGTGCTGCATAAAGCAGTTGTTGCATGGTGATTTTACACAAGTGTAACAGTTAAATTGGCCTGGTTGTTTTAGAAGCAAGCTTCCAGTAGCTGGTCAACTTAACAAAGTGAAGCTTTCAAGCAGAGTATAGAGTTAATATAACAAAACATACCATCCTCCATCGTGGATCAACACCAGTCCAGGCCCCTCTATCTCCCATTGCTCATCATGGATGCTCATTACCATCCATTTGGTCGAACCACTTCTACATTTCCTTGAATGGTTCTGTAGTCACTTTTAAGTTTTTTTTTTTTACTTTTCCCTACACTGTTGGTAAGCCGGATCGGTGGTAGCCGTGTGCAGCCAAAAGCTTCCTGAGAGACTTTATCGTTTCGCTCTTCGCTAACGATTGGACCCTCTGAACCTCGTTTATTGACCACGGCGTGGTTTTGTGCACAGCCATTTATTTTTTCACAATTCAAAAGGCACGTGAATGAATTATACTGCTATCGCTGTTGCTAACTTTAAAACTAGCGGGTTGATGTCACGTGACAGAAATCCAGTGACGCTGGTAGTGACGATTCTCATTGACCAATCAGTGATCTGCAGGATTTTGACATCACATTTAGTATCGGCTTGGCTCGCTTGGAACCTCGACCGAGGTGGTATTATAAAAGTATCAAATACCAGGTACTATCCACAGTGGAAAACCCCAAAAAAGCGTGCAGAGTCGAGTTGAGTCGCGTTGTACCATGCAGTGGAAAAGCCCCAATTGAATTTACAGTGCTTCTGTATGCAGTAGGCAGGGAGTTGTTATGTTTTGGAACATTACTTGTGTTATGATTACATCATGTAAAGGAGCAATGAGGTGCTTGTGACTGTTGCAGAGGACTCATCGTGTGGCTTTTTACCCACAATATCTTGGGATCATGTCCCGCATAAATACGTCTTTATTACATTGTAACTTGGTGCAAACCCTCAAATCAGCTATTAGCTGATGGCAATGTTTACAAGATCCTGATGTCCCCAACAGGTCCTTTTACTCTGAGAGTAGAACACTTTGACTTTTATTTCTCATAAAGAACAAAGCCCCTCTGATGCAATGCACAATTATTACAACTATGGAAATATGATCATGGGCGATGCGGTAACTCATTGAAAATCACTGAAACCCAGCTGTGGATATTGGCAATTAAGTCAGGCATAATTGTTTGGAAATGAGAATAGTAGGCTATAAAACAGGATGGAGGAATTAACAATCACTCTCTAAATGATCATACTCACTTCGGTCTGTGATGAACTATCTACAAGGGCTCACAACAGGTTTAATCCTCCATTACTGATGTGGGTTGTTTAGTTCACATTAATGTTCGTCAGCCCTGCAATCCACAACAGGTAGCCCTGCTGCAATTCTGAGAGCACTCAGGACCAGAGGCAATGCTATTTACCCATCTATAACCAACGAGCCTCAGCACCTGTTGTAGCGTCTAGAAATGATTCATCTTCGCAACATGACGTCACCACAAAATTGTACCCAAATGCTGTCTTCCATGCATTGCGGCTAAGCATTAAATGTGCACTCAGTATTCTTTCCTACTTTAAGAAGTTTTACTTCTAAACAAATAAATATTAGTTTTCAAACATATGAAATATGTCATGAGCACTCATAAGATGAAGACTGTAGTCATATCAGGCCTTATAAAATCTGTTTTATTCTACATGGAGAGGGTCCCCTCTTGGATTCTGCCCTGTTAAAATCACATGATTATATGAATACTACTCAATGGACACTCAGGGATTAAATCGGCTGACTGAGAATAGTGAATTTCTATAACAGCACCAGTAACTGAAAACTATTGCATATGAATGATATGTCATCCATGCCCCTAGGTGTCAGTGTAAATCAAAGATGACATATTTAAAAAATGACTGAGTGCACCTTTATTTAATCCCAGCCTCAGACAACACACCCACAGTCTGTTCATTGATGGTCAGATGAAAATTGCACACAAAAAAACGGTAAGGCCAAATAATGGCCAAATAAAAGCACTACGCAAGTTTTGGCAGTCATGTAGTACCAGGGCTGGACTGGGAAGAGAAATCGACCTGGGATTTTACATAGTAACTGTCCAAAAGAGCCAAATTGAGCCAAAAGTTGTTCGCGGGCCTTTTCTGCATATCGCCAAGATGGTTAAAGAGGTTAGGTAAAAGAACCAGCTTTACAGAGCTGGTGGGGTGAACTAATGAGTATAACCTCAGTCTTGTCACTGTTGAGACAAAGAAAATGTAGACATCCATATTTTTCTGCATATCGCGGTGCTGTTTTGTGGTCTGTTCTGTATAACGCTGTATACCAGCACTGTGTGGTACACTCTGCTAATACAAAGAGCACTTTTGAGAAATAAATAATCACTCGATTTTCACCCGATCCATATGGTTTTTGGACTGCAACCTAAACATCTCTATTTAGTCTTGATGAAGCAAAGATCTGAATTCTCCAAAAGATCTGTTTTCACAGAACAACTCTAATTTATTCAGTGATTTCACTGGGGTCACGTGATATGAGCATGAAGTGATCGTCTGTGTACCGCAACTGCTTTTGGGTCCTTGAAAAACTTATAACGTGCGAGTAAGGGCAGCCGGTGGACTTTCTGGTGCCCCCCTAGGGAGTTGGTGCCCTACGCAGACTGTGTAGTATGCGTGTAGGGAGCGGTGATGCTGATAATAGAATATTGCAACATATCAAAGAAAAATAAATAACAATTTGCAAAACTGCAAAAAAAAAAAAAGGATGCTATTTCACATGTGCATTTAAAGTATAACATTGTTAATGTATATAAACAAAGTGCATATAAATGTAACAATTCAAAACTAATACAATCTGAACAACATACGTTGGCTCCGCCCTCCCTCACACATCTTTTGTTCATTGGTTGACACTGTGTGTCTGATTGACACGAACAACCTGTGAGGCTGTTAGTCTGAGCAGACTGTCACAACAAATGTGTGTGCGCTTGAGCATTTAGGCCTATATTATTTTATTTCTTTTTTCGTTCATTGAATTAGTTATTTCTATTCATTTAAAAATTTTGATTATTCATATTTTCATTTTTTTCATATTTTTATAAATGGATCCAGCTCTTCTGATATGCGAGCCGGCTCCCAACATTCACCTACAAGATCCGACTCGTTCGCGAACGACTCATCACTACTAGACAGCCGCTTGTATCGCCTGAAGGATGGGCCGGCCCTGCAAGGATGCAGCATTCTTTGGTCATTAAATATGAATAAAGAAAGACAATTGCAAAAATGGAAAGATTTTAATGAGAAAAAAAACTGACAGTCAACAGAAGACAACTGCCAAAATGATGAATGGATGACTAGACAGCTGATTTATTATGCTGGTGACAGTACCTGCTGGTGAACCCATGACGGCTCTCCCTGATCGCACCCTCAGCATGTCAAAGATTACACCGTTCCATTTCCGACACAATGGCCACTGTGTCTTAAAGGACAGGCAGAACTGTCAGCAGTAGCTAGGTTGGATTAAAGACAGGCAGTGAATAAATATATGCCACATCACGTCACAAATCTTCTCAGGGGATCAATACATCTGTCAATCACTGGCTGCTGTCTGACTGGGCCAGATGAAAACGATGCATGAGGAAGCACATGCGATTTTAATAAGCTACAGTGAAACCGAGTTTAGCTTGAAACATGATGAGTATAGCTGTCAACTTTAAAGAGAAATATAGGGTCTATTACAAAACCAAGTGAGTTGCCTCCGGAGGCAGCACTTTAAGACATCATAGGCACGCTCTCGATGCGAAGCTGTTCCAAAAGGTAGACATTTTAATTATGCTGCCTCATAAGATATCTCAGCCAAATTCTAAGGTATCATAGTATGTGTCCTTCCCCAGGTAGGCGATTCCAGAATACATTGTGATGAGCTTGGTGGAAAAATAAATCCAAGATGGCGGACGAAGCGAGAAACTTTATCATAATAAATATACTTATAATCCATTCAATACTGAAAAGTATATTACATTTTTTTTTATATATCATAGAAACATACTATTTACTCAAAATATGTGTGTGTTTTGCATATTTATGCTCATTAGAGTATTGTGTCGTTCCTATCATTAATGATACCGTTAATGATGTTACCCACAGCGTGGAGTAATAACTTGCTTGAATATTCAATTAAAAATCGTATTTACACGTAGAAAGCCGTTTTATGCTAGAAAGCTGCTGAAGACAGGAAAGCTTCATGTACTGTGTAGATACATACATTGCATGATGGTTTTCCCTCTACATCAAACTTCAAGGTTCTCTGATTCACTTGAGCACAAACGCACTCTTTAAAAACATATAAATATGGAGGCCTGGGTAGCTCAGTTGTAAAGACACTGGCTACCACCCCTGGAGTTCACTAGTTCGAATCCCAGGGTGTGCTGAGTGACTCCAGCCGGGTCTCCAAAGCAACCAAAATGGCCCGGTAGAGTCACACGGGGTAACCTCCTCGTGATCATAATAATGTGGTTCGCTCTCAGTGGGACATGTGGTGAGGTGTGTGAGGATGCTGCGGGGGATGGCGTGAAGCCTCCACATTTGGTATATCTCTACAGTAATGTGCTGAACAAGCCACATGGGTTGACAGTCGCAGAGGCAGCTGAGATTTGTCCTCTGACACCCAGAATGAGGTGAGTCACTATGCTACCACGAGGACTTAGAGCACATTGGGAATTCCAAATTGAGAAAAAGGGAACCCCCCCACCCCCCCCCCCCCCACCCCCCCAAAAAAAAACATATAAACACAACTTTTACGTTAACATAAACAGAACAGAACAGTTCTCAACAGAAACCATGAGTGATAAAGCACATTTTCTTAACAGCTTTTAATCCATTGAAGGGTTGAATTTGTATTTACATAACGTTTCAGAGCAGCGCTTTTCTGCAAAACCATGGAATAAGCAATTTTCTTAAGCACATGTAAACATGTTCAAAGTCTTGACAGAACAAAAGATATATATGGAATATAAGATAAAGAAGCCTCATTAAAGTTAAATTAATGAACTACGTATGCTTCTAATCACAGGTAAAGAGCTGTTCGGTGGAACTATGGTTTCTATGTTAACGATGGAACTGCAACCATAGTTGGCTATCGATGCTTTGGGAAACGCACCCGATTAGGTCATTGACAGAAGGGAAAAAAATCCATTCATTCTATCATTCATTCATTCATTCATAGCCGCTTGTCCTATATATGGTCATGGGTAGTGCTGGAGCCAATCCATGCTGTCTTGGGCCGAAATTAGGGAAACACCCTGGACAAGTGGCACACAGACATACATATTCACACAATCACTCACACCTGTGGGCAAGTTTACAGTCTCCAATTCACATAACCTGCATGTTTTTGGACTGTGGGGGAAACTGAAGCACCCGGAAGAAACCCACACAAACACAGGGAGAACATATAAACTCCACACAGAAATGCCCTGTGTGAGCCAGGACTCAAACTGGGGGCTTTCTTGCTGTAAAGTGACAGTGCTTCTCACTGAGCCAACATGCCACCCTCAAAAAGCAAGGAGAAGGATAGTTTGACCTAGACTTCATTAAATACGGATTCATAGCTATTGATTATGCATGTACATAATTGTTCATTTTAATTTTCAGCCAATGTCATGTTGATATTTTTACACATTGTTGGGGCCATATTTACATTAGTTTATGGAAATATTTATATTTCGCAGTGTTTGAATTGAGGGAGATCTTTGTTTACTTTTGTATGCTTAACAATTTCAGTAGTTTGGGTTGCTATTCGATGTCCAACGTAAAATCAGGATACTGAAGCAAAACAGTTTGAGAACAACTGGTCTAAAAGTAATTTACCTGCATATAGTGTACTCTCCTCCTTGAAACAGAGAGTGTGAGGGTTTGTTTGTGTGAAAGCTGACCTGTGAATGTGCCATACATGATCCGAATCCAGACTCTGAGGCCCTGAACTCAGAACAAGGATGGAAAAATACCTGCATGTTTACTACTTACTGTAGTAATCAAATCCTGCTTTCACAGGAAAAAGCTAAGTGAAAGAGTGGCTCTCCAGAGAGCAAAATAGAAGGGTTAAATGATACATTCCTGCAAATGGAAGTCCATTTCTACAAAGCAAAGCTTACTGTCCATGAAAAGAACAAAGATGTAAAAGCACATTGAAATTGTGAACTCTATCATTGCAGTATTTGTGCTCTCTTAAGTAAAGGGATTGTCGTGTAGTAGGTCTGATTAGTATTAGTATTGTCGTATTTTGTAATGGTGACATGTAACCAAAAAGCTAAGCTCTAAAATCTGATTCATATTTAAGAGAATATGTGTCAATGTCAATAGCCTTATTTCTACTAGTGGGCCAGTGTGAGCCAGGGCTATCAACTCGTCAGCCAGGGCCAATAGACTTGGACCTCGAGCCGCAAGGCCAAAATCGATCTGCATTCTCACCTTTCCCTAAAGCCAGCCCTTAATACGCAGCCCTGGTGCCAACATCACATACCCTGCACATTTCACAAACAAGCTCAAGCTGAGGTATCAGATTCTGGAGACTAGCTAGCCCTCGAAATGAACATGGTGGAGACTGAAGGAGCAGTTTGTTTACTTATTTTGGTCTTTGCTTGGTGGAAAGTGTTACCTGACTCTGTTACAAACCTCCGCCTTTGAAATTGACCCCGCCTAAATCTCCAATTGGCCTTCTTTGGCCAAAGAGTAATCGGCTGACAAAAGGTGCTTCACCATTAGCCTCGAGGATGCCCCGAGGAGTGAGGAGAAACCCCGGAAGTGATAGTGGTAACCCAACTGGCCCTGCGGATGGTTGTGCATAGTACCAAAGAGCCGTTGGGAAACACTCTTCCAGGCGGCTCACTATAATCCAATGGCTGGCCAATTAGGTCACGAAAAGTCTTTGAAACGTATAATGGCCCGTTTCTTTTGGCCTGGGACGTCCACATGTGGTGTGCGGCGTGCCGGGAATGTCAGTTGGTGAATCCACCTGCCACCCCAAAAGCGCCATTGCGCCCGTTGCCTTTGATCGAGATCCCCTTCGACAGAATTGGAATGGATCTCGTCGGGCCATTAGAGGAGACTGCATGCAGGCATCACTTTGTATTAGTTCTGGTGGACTATGCAATACAATATTTGAAAGCAGTGCCGCTACGCAACATCTCAGCACGTAGTGATTCCAAAGGAAATTCTTACTGATCAAGGCACAACATTCATGTCACAAATATATTTTAATATTAAGTAATATATATATATATATATATATGTGTATTTGTGTCTGATCAACAGTCCTGTTTTGGTGAGATATTAAAAACATTGTTGAGTTGGTCCATCCAGATCCAGTAAATACCACAATTTATGAAAAACAACCCTGAAAACAAAGAGTAATAAATACAGATGTGCTCAAAGAATCTGCAAACTTTAAGTAATCAGGACAGTTGTGTTTTTTGCTAAACTCTTTTATTAAGTCAAGGTGCCATTAACCTCACTAGCAACAAGCGAGATTTATAAAATGCATGATACCAGTAAGACAGCAAATCAGCATCCTTGTTTAACTCAACGTGAAATAGGCAAAATCTAAACATAAAAGTTAAAAAACTGTCCAAAAACTTAAACACCCTGGAAACTGTAACAAAACTTAATTATGTATACTCTACCAACCAGAGGTGTGCTTCACAAAAGCATTGTTACATATTTATGGTTGCAAGTTCCATCGTTTCCAACATACAGTAGTTCATCGATTTGGAGTTTCCCAAAGCCTTGACTTTTTCCCAAAGTTCCAACGAACATTCAAAAAACAGCATTGCAAAGTTGTGTGGTTTGTAACTACAGCTCTTTACCTGTGGTTAGAAGCATAGTTCCTTGTTTGTTTGCTGTGTGGACATTATTTCACTTCACTGAGGCATCTATATCTTTTATTCTATATATGTATCTTTTCAAATTATTCCGGGGTTTTGCAGAAAGCGGCGTTCGGAAACGTCTCGTAAATGCGAGTGCAGGCTGTTAAGAGAAAGTGCTTTATCACACACGTTTTCTGTCAGAGAACACATCTTTTATGTGTTTATGTTAATGCATAAGTGCCGTTAATATGTTTTTGAAGAGTGCCCATGTGAGTGTGTGCTCAATTGTGTTGGGAACACTATAACTGAAGTCTAATGTAGAGGGAAACCCCACTATTGCAGCACAATGCATCTGTCACATTACAAAGTGCATGCGGCTTTCACGTCTTCAGCAGCTTTTTTGGATTAAACGTCTTTCTGGCGTACGTGTAAATGAGCTAATATAATTTAATATTTGCGAAAGTTATGAGTTATGCTCAAATGATGGATGTGTGACATAGTTACTACTGTTTCAGGAAACAGTCATGATGTCTAATTAATTTCTACAGTGATGCATCATACTATGGTGGCTACGCAGTTTGTTATGTCACTGTATGGAAAACACAGCCCAGAGCATCTTTGCACAACTGCGTGAGGATGAAGCGGACTAAATATATTCTGCTTCTAACTGATGTGCACTGGCTTTTGCCTGGCCAAGTGCTTGTGAGTTTCCTTTTCTTTGATCTTAATAATTCATGGAATTTCTGCGATGTAAATGTGTCAACTGATAGAAATAGTTAAAGTATTGTTTCTATCACGGTTATGCACAGGGGCAGGGGGCCATGCCCCCACCCCATTTTGAGCACTGTAAAATTTTAATTTAATTTTACTGTATCTGACGCCATCAAGCTTTCCTACTGGCAACTGTTCTGCCACAAAGACAGAAGGGATCGCAGTGGAAATTACCTCAGCAATAATTAAATAACACAGTTGTTAACTATTGCGCAGACTTAAAGCTTAAAGGTGCTATAAGTGATTTTAGCCATTCATGAACTTCCACAAGACCTATTAAAAAGACATCACGGTTGTCAAACTCAACATTAGCAAAATAGCCCCTCAGTTGACAACCGTTATGGATACCCCTCCCCCAATGTTCAAACCAACTGTATGCCCATGATTGTACACAATGTGCATTAAACTAAGTTAGCGGGACCTTTTAGTTATTTAAATGACATCTCGCAGATGTAAAAAAAATGCTTTGCAAGAGAACGTAATTGTTTGAAAAATGCTATTTAGCTGCACCATTTTAGCGAACCCTGATCAGCTAAAATGGTCCACTTTATAAACTGACTTATAAGAGATATTTAGATTGTTGTTTATTTTTATTATTATTATTATTATTAAAACTGTTCAAATAATATTAAAATAATTCAAATTCAAGTTTGGATGTGTTGTATGAATGTTGTATGAATGTAGTAGCCTACATAAATGTGTTCAAACACACACGCACACGCACACACACACGCACACACACACACACACACACACACACACACACACACATACCTCATACACACACTCACACACACTCAGGCCCATTTTATTACACATGTTATAAGTATCCAAATATAATTACACAAAATAAAATTTCAAATAAATTGCTTATGAGTCTATTGAGTTTTAGTAAGGGGAATTATCTTTTAAAGATATTCTTATATTCTTATTAATGTTACATATTTTTCTCATTCTAATACCCACAAAATGATGACAGATTTGATTTACCCCTTAAAGGTGTGAAATACACCTTTAAGGATTTGGCGGGGTTTTAGCCTTCTGTGTTGTTTAATTATTAGAAACACTATTCCTTTGTTTCTGTGTAGATGATTGGTGGGCGGGTTATTTGGTTGGCCATACTATGCGATCTGATGTGCCACCAAATGTAAAACCACATGAACCCCGTTAGTAATTCACCGCCACCTCCAATTAGTGTGACAACAGTAACCTTTCATCCTGTCATTTATCAATTAGAGGAGAGAAAGAGGAGGAGGAAAATCTTCCAGCTGAGAGCTGTGCAATAATGTGCAGCTGTGCTGAAGAATTCGTCGTTCCTTTATTACTTTGCGACAGCGGGGAGACAAAGACATATTTCAGTCATTGCATGAGACGAGTTAATGAATCCATAATCGAAATGCCACCCAACAGCGGACGCGAGATCTCGCGAGAGTTCTTCCGACAGCGATGAGACAGCGGCACGCGCCACCTGATGGTGTTCATGACACATTTCTGCATCTTTCATCCTGAAGAACTTCTAAAAGTCATTCTGAGATTTGTATTATTAAACCTTGAGGAATGAGTGAAGGATTCATCTTATGAGTAATGCATTACCCTTTAATGGGTAGTCTCAGATATTTGCACATAAATTCATACAGAAATAAATAAATAAACAAATACAGATATAGTTCATTAAACTAAACTATCAATGTTTTATTACAATGTTACAGTGTTCAATTATATTATATTTTATATTATTTTATAATAATATTATATTTTATATGATTTTTTTATATTTATATTATATTTTATTATTACTTCATATTATAGTTCTAGAGCATTCAATTGTTTTATATATTTCAGAAATATAACATTAAAATTCAATGATACATTTTCCATTCGTTTCATTTTAATTTTAGTTATGTATGTATTATAATGTGTGCATTTTTTATTTATTTATTAATGAAACTTTCCCATTAAAAATTTTTTTACCATTAAAGGAACTAAATATGAAAATCATTGAATAAACAAATATAAAAACAGAAATATGCAATTAAATTACTATCGATGTTTCATTTCCTACATTTATTTATATATTATATTTACTTATTATTTATTTAAATATATTGCATTGCTATATTATATTATATTACTGAATATTACATATATGTATTTAATTCATTTTATTTATTTTAGAAATACATAATTAAAATTCCATTATTAGTTTTCCATTTTTAATTCCTAGTTATTTATTAATGTATTTATTTTTTATTTATTACATATGTATTTATTTAAATGCTTATATCATTAGTTATTTAGATACATTGCAGCATTTATTTATATATTTATGCATCGTTTATGTATGAATATCGGTTCGGTCCTTCATATATCTTTTGAAACACAATTCATTAAATGATTCAGTCACACTAAATGTAAATGGTGATTGACAGCACCTCCCATCACCCATTTTTAATACTCTGCTTTCCTGAGATTCTTTCTGTGCACTGTATGAAATATCAAAATCAGTTGAATAATTATATGTCAATAAGCGGTTCTCTGCTTCAGAGTTTATGGTTTCCTACAGAGATGGAGGATCAGCAGTCGATATCATCTGTTCATCTCTCCTGTGGATATTCACCCGTCCTCTCCATCGACCAGAGCAATATTAAAATGCTTCATTCAGTGTCATGACTGCTTCATTATGTCATTCCTGCATGAAACACTTCTTCCTCTCAGACTCCTTGCCATTTCCTAAAAGATACAGACTTTCACATGTCGATGACTCTGTATGAAAAATGTGTTATATTTGTATGTTACATTTATGCAACATTTATCTGCATATTTAAGCTCAAACTGACCACTCATTCCAAATGTCTCACTCACACTGTGTTTACACCCGGGTGAAATAAAGTGAGGTGGTTTGGGTGTGTGTATCTGTGTGTTTCAGGTGGGACTGGGCAACTAGTAACCAGACTCTGCATTTTACTGAGATGTCCATTAATCCGAGCTCTCTGCCCATGACCTCTGACCACGGCTGACCCCTGCACATGGTGTTGCCGGCCAGAGGGACTCGAGCACGGCTGTTTCCAGATCCCGTCTCCCATCCTGACAGCAGCTGAGCGTCTCCCATCAGAGAGGGAATCATTAAGCGTGAATCCAAAACGAGGGCCAGGGGAGAGCTTTATCCACACAAATACAGCCATGAAATAGAGGCTCGGCTCGCATCTCGATGGATATAGTTACACTGGAGGGAGAATGATTCAGCTTTTAATTGCATTCTTCAAACTCCATACCGCATCTTCATCCATCCATCTCTCTCTCGGTCTGTCTCTGTTTCTCGCTCTCCCAATTACGTTTCGCGCTCCCCAACAAACGCCTCTTGAAGAGCAAATCATTCCAAATTGGAATTCATTTTCAAAGAGCTTTTAAGAAGACGAATATGAGAGCCACTTATTTTAAATGATGCATTTATTAGTCGTATCATTTCCCTGTCTTCTTGATGGCTCTGAGAAAATGCTCACCTGACACAAAGAGTCTAAATATAAAAGGCACCCTGAAAGCTTATACAAGCGTTCATTAGGTATCACTGCTTTCACACTGACGGTAGCGGCACAGGAGCTAGCCGCACTGAAAGCAAACACCTGATTGGCCGAGCGTCTCCCCTCTAAGCTGTTGTCACCTATCCGAGCACTGTTGAGCAATTACCTGGCCTGTCGGAATCCTAGCCGGACAGATTGAATTCTGATTGATTTGTGCCCAGGAAAGAGGAGAGAATTTAAAGGTTTTTTTTTTTTAATTGGGTATTTGGTGTGTGCTGATGTGAGGAGCTTGTTCTTCCCCGGGGATCCTTTATGGGGCAATAATGGCGCTGAGAAACAGCCTGGTCTGCTCTCTCCCTGGAAGGCCATAACCCCGCATTTGTCCTGAGTGCTTTTCTATTATGCATTGATAGCTAAGCATCAATCAATAGGGGAGGGAAAAGAAAACCCAGAGAAACCAACTTCTTAAGTGTAAAACGCCTCTTAATACCAGAGCTTTCAAACAACTTAACCTGGGTGTTTTTTTTTCTTCTTACTTTCTGCTGAGCATCTTTGAGAAGACACAAGTGAAGAGAGATCCTAATGTTTTATTCAGTAATAGGGAATTGGTTCAGGGTAAATGCATACCATGGCTGTTTTCTGGCTTTTTCTGAAGTCCAGGTAACACTTTCCATTAATGTTTTAAAAAGGGGTTCATTAATGACTAATTGGTCATTTACAAATGCATTATGAATGGTTAATATCTGGTTATAATGCAACTTTCACTTGCCAAATGCATGTTATAAATGCTTAATAACTACACTGATGCACACTTAAACTAATCAAAAACATAAAATGCCCTAACTCATGATTTATATCACAATGCATCAACAATAGACTTTTATAATGAGATTAAAATGAGGGATTATGTCATATTGCTACAGTCTGTAAGTCCTAGTGTTTATATTCATTACTGTAATGTCTTGACTCACATGTTGTCACTTTACGTGTCACGCTGATGTCAAAAGAGTGGTGCTACTCCCAATTTTCCTAGTTCTAGTCACCTAAAGTCCTCTGCAAAAACACTTTTCAGGTCTTTGTTCATCACAGCATATATCATATAATAAATCCTGATGACATTAAACCACACTGAACTTTATGTGCATAGATTTCTAATGATGGCAACTCAATAAAATTCTTCATATGTATTTATTTAACATTAAAATACATTTTATAGGTTACTAATGTTGAAAAAGTGTTATTAATCATTTATAACATGTGAGTTAAAATGGCACACTATTTTGTATTGCATGACTGTCGCCCTTTTTATTCATGTTGTTATATATGCAAATCATTGATTTATTATGCATTTGTAAATGATTTATTAGTCATTAATAAGCCCATTTATAAATGCTTAACAAAGGAAATATTCATGTAAAATGTTACCCAAGTCCTGAAACATACAAATGCACATTCGCATAGTGGCAATGTTTGAGATGGGTTATGAACAATTGGAAGATAACTTTTACAGAACTCAATAAATGAATGCATTACTAAAGCAACTATTTAATTAAATTCTATTTTAAGCACAATTCTCAAGAGTAAATCTAATTATTTGGATTCATATACAATGCACACACATAAACACAGATCTTTGAAGAAGGCGACAAATGTTTTACAGGTACAAATTTAATGTGAGTTTCAATTTCAAACATAATAAAACATCTCTATTTTTATAATCTCTATATCTTACAAATACATGTATCCACTTGGCTGGCCATCATAATCTTCATCATCTATGATCTCCTCTTCGTCCAGTATTTTATAAGCTCCTTTTTCATTCCGCTGGAGATCTTTGGTCAACTGAGAGCCTGGAGAACATAAAGAGAAAGCAAAAAATGTTGATCAAGCTTAATGTTTCATATATGAATGTGGCATAGACAATAAGGAAATAGAGAAAAAGAAAAAACAGACAGGACTTTACTTTGGAGAAAAGAAATATACAGTATATACTATTTATACACACACACACACCTGTACATCTACTTATTCATGCCATTATCTAATCAGCCAATCATGTGGCAGCAGTGTAATCAGGGTTACAGATGCTTGAAAGTTAAATTCAAGGACTTTTTTATTTGTTTTGAAGGACTATGCTCGAGATGTCATTAAAACTAATTATTAATTTGTTAATTTTAAATAAAAAAATTTTATTCATTCAGTTCATTTATTTGTATTAAACACTACTCATTACAAGTACATGCTTTAGTAGTCCATATGACTCATGTGCTGTGTTCCATGTTTTCTAAAGTCACACAACAGATTTATGTGAGGAACTGACTCAAATTGCAAATGGATCATTCTCAAAAAAAATGGACTTTCCAACTTACAAAATATAGAAATTCTCTGTATTTATAAGCAAATTTTGCCTATAAATGCTGAGGGTAAACATTTAATAACACGTTGACATTATTTTTATTCATAAAGGACAACTTGACTGATTTTGTTTCACAAAGCACAACACCAAATATTTTTGTGTGAAAATATTAGATACAATGTGAATTAATAACTGTTTAACATGCTGGGGAAAATCACTATATGCATATTTAAGCAGCATCTGAACTTTGACCTTAAAAATTATTTTCCACATATTTTTGTATTTACATTTTTGAAATCAACGGACAAACATTCTTTTTAAATGATTTAAATTATTAATAATTATTTTGTTTTGCTTTTTTGCACACTCGGCCTTGCACTAATGCTTGTATTAAAAATAAGTAGAAAATAAATACATAAGTAACTTCACATGTCATAGCACTGGTGTACCAGAAGAAGGATTTTTGCAGGCAATTGACAATTTAACATATATTTCATATCTTTAAAGGTTAGGTTATAGAATAAAAATCTGTATTTGAAAACTTTTTTATGACTAAAAAAGTCAAGGGACATATTTGTCAAAATATTTTGATATTGACCCAAATGTCAGAAATATCCTATTTTGTGAGACACAAAGCTGTCTTTACACCAGAGGGCGCTAGATGGCTCACACAACTGAATCCTCCATTGACCTGCATTCAAATCTCAGAACGTTTTACATCTCATCACCTTTTTACAATCTGGAGAAACATTTTTATTTAAAACTGATAGTTGTAAGGATTCATACTTGTTAAATCCACATCAGCAGTATCTATAAAATATATATATATTTTAAATCCTCTATTAACAATTGATTGTGATTTGCCCATTCTGAACAGTGACATTTCATTTATTAAATGGTTTAAGCAATGCATTTTATGATATTCTTTATAATTCAAGATTTTTTTAAGCATCTCTTGGTAAAAAAGCTATTTCAAGGGTTTTCCAGGACTTACATTTGAAATGCCAAAAGTGCTTCAAGCACCTTTTATGAACCGTGTTTAATGTATAAAATCATGCAAGTATGGGTCAGGAGCTTCAGGTAATGTTCACATCAACCATCAGAATGGGGAAAAATGTGATCTCAGTCATTTCGACTGTGGCATGATTGTTGGTGCAAGACGTGCTGGTTTGAGTATTTCTGTAATCATCCAGCAAGTGGCAGATCTGTGGACGGAAACACCTTGTTGATGAGAGAGGTCAGCAGAGAATGGCCAGAATGGTTCAAGCTGACATAAGACTATTTTAACTCAGATAACCACTCTGTACAATTGTAGTGAGCAGAATAACATCTCAGAATGCACAACATGTTGAACCTTGAGGTGGATGGGCTACAACAGCAGAAGTCAACGTCAGGTTCCACTTTTCTGTCAGCCAAGGTCAGAAAACAGGCTGCCAATAGTGGTACCCAGAGGGGTCGTCTGTTGCTGGAGCCCATCCACCTCAATATTCAAAGTGTTATTCATTCAGAAATGCTTTCTGCACAGCACGGTTGTAACATGTGGTTATTTGGGTTACTGTCACCTTCCTGTCAGCGTCGACCTGTCTGGCCATTCTCCTCTGACCTCTGTCATTAAGCCATTTTCGACACAGAACTGCCACTTGCTAGATGTTTTTTGTTTTTTGCACCATTCTCTTTACACTCTAGAGACTGTTGTGTGTGAAAATCCCAGAAGATCAGCAGTTACAGAAACACTCAAACAAGCCCGTCTGGTACCAACAATCATGCCACAGTCCAAATCACTGAGATCACATTCTTCCCCATTCTGATGGTTGATGTGAACATTAACTGAAGCTCCAGACTCATATCTGAATTATTTTATGCATTGCACTGTAAAAACGATTGGCTGATTAGATAATCACATTAGTGAGTGCCGGTGAGTATATTATTTATTTATTTAACTGATTTAGATCAATATGCAAATAAAGTTTATTAATTAAAGGTGAAGTGATTTCTGATGAAGTCAGCAAATGGATTAAACTGGAATAGGAGAAAATATTTAATATCAAAATTAACATTCACATAACACACTTCATCTTTAAATGTGTTTTATTCATTGTAAATAATGAATGAATGTAACTACCAACACTTTTGTAAATTAATCATATTTATTTTGTGTACTTTAAAATATTTTTCCCTTTTATGCTCAACAGCTCCTGCAAACAATCCATTATACACACACACATAATCAGCATACTTGTACACATTTACACACACACACACACACACACACACACACACAAACACACACACACACACACATAAAAAAATTATGTGATTGTGAGAAATTAGTGTCCACTGTGTGGTGCTAAAAGCAAGTTAAACTTTGTGTTTTTTTTTCCTCCCCTTTTCCCCCGAGTTTGGAATGGCCAATTCCCAATGCACTCTAAGTCCACAAGGAGGTGTAGTGACTCGCCTCAATGGTGGAGAACGAATCTCTGTTGCCTCCACGGCTGAGACCGTCAATCCACACATCTTATCACGTGGCTTTTTGAGCGCGTTACCACAGAGACGTAGCGCATGTGGAGGCCCACGCTATTCTCTGCGGCATCCACGCACAACTCACCACACGCGCCACCGAGAGCGAGAAGCACACGTTACAGCAACCGAGGATGTTACCCCATGTGACTCTACCCTCCCTAGCAACTATGCCAATTTGGTTGCTTAGGAGACCTGGCTGGAGTCACTCAGCACGCCCTAGATTCCAACGCATGACACCAGGTGTGGTAATCAGCGTCAATACTCACTATCCAGGCCCCCAATGCTCTATCAAGTTTTAAATCAACAAAACTGACCTCCCTACCCTAAACCTTAAGACTAAACCTAACCGATAGTGTCATAAAAGCAAATGTGAGATAAAAAACTAAATTGCTGAATCAACAGCGTCATTTTGTGTTGCTTCAATGACACTTTTGGCTCACGTGTCGACTCTCGTGCTTTTCAGGATTTGAACCACAATCCTTTTCATCGCAAGTGCAAGACTCTGCCAGTTGAGCTACTTTGCAATTTGATCATGCTTGTATATGTAATTATTAACATAATACAAAAAGTCACGCGCTTCAGTAAAAGTGTTATTATGTCCTAAGATAGCATTGTGTGTTCAACATGGTGAAAAGTATGTGTTTTTGAACTGATAGTCTGTTGTTTTGATCGTGGTTTGTGTGAAAAACTGCACTTAACATGAACATGCGAGGACGCGCTTAAGAGAGTCGCTGTCCACGTGACAGTGCTGAAACGTGACCGTATAGTGTTGCTTGTCATTGCAAATTCATCATATTTGTGCATAATTTACCAAGCTAAATTTTGTTTTAAAAAAATGTCTTAAATATTCTACATAATTAACTGCATATTTACATATTGTTTTGCAATAATTTTGTGCTGAACGATCTTTTTCTTTTACACAATCTGCTTCCATAATAAGGTGTGCATTTGTACTATTTCGTTTTCACAAATTCCACTCGATACAAAAGCTTCCAGGATTAGTGAAGACAATGGAGGCCCAGTGTATGATCATGCTAATAACAAGCATTCATTTAATAATAATACATGTCAACGCTGAGTGCAAAATAATGAGACGTTTGAAGATTTACGGACATTCACAAATAAAGCAGAGTCTGCTCTTTACTCCCAAAAGTGAAACGGTGACAGTAATGCTGCATGTGTGGTGCTACGCAGCTTGTAATGAAGGTGAAAGAGCATTTGGCCACAACTCTGTTGTAACCAACTAGTCCACATAAATAACCTTATTTGTTTACTAATGAATGTATTCATCCATTTAGATGCATCTATTTGATGTATTTCATTATTATTATTATTAGTAGTAGTATTATTATACTTGTGTGTAAAAAAATAAATAAATAAAACACATAAATCCTGATATTAAAATCTCAGTATAAAGTGTAGCTATAGGAATTTAAATTGTATCAGGTGTAAATTTGCGATTGTCCTGCAGGTGTCTACAAAAGTCTATGTGCTCTTAGCGCAGTACGATTACTCCAGACACTCGTAAATCATGGGCATTTTCAAGAGCTAGATAAGTTACGATGCTTTTGGGAAATGGCCCGCAAAACTAAGATGTATCGTAATTTGGATTCTACAATCTATTTAGGCTTACAATGCTTTTGGGAAACAAGGCCCAGGTTGACACACACATAATTTCAATCTATTTTCTTTCTATTTTTCTCTACAGTGACCTTCAGAACCTTAAGCCCATTTTATAGAAGTTTCTGCCTTCTCCAGAGTCCCCTTTCACTTCCACCTATCCCAGTACATAGCAGTAGAGATGTGCCAGGAAGCAAAGAATGGGGGGAGGGGGGGTGTCACTGCTGCTGCAGATAAGGGCCGTCTAAAGCAGTAGATCCTCCAGAGAAAGAGATAACAGCCAGACAGTCAAAGCAATAATCTGCCACTTAATACATAAACCCTTCCACCCCTTCAAATCCCCCCCATCTCAGGAGCCTCTCGACCTCCTGTCATCACCAGCCTTTACAGTCCTGCTGGAGAAAGCCCCTGGCTGGTGTACTGTTATCGTCAGCTCTGTCGGATTCTCGGAAGGCCAAGTTCACCTTTACCGATGAGGGATAAGCATTGATAATAGCATATGGGAATCGATCAGTTTCCAGTATTGGTGCATTCGGATGTCTTTTTGACCACTCCACAGACCACAGAGGGAACATGAATAACATGTAGACCTCTCTCAGTAGTGTGGATGGATAATTTTCAATTTTAAAATAAAAACTCATCAAATTCAGACTTTGTTTGTGTTATTGTGATAAGTGTGTTTCTTTAACTTCAGGCAATTTTATGTCCCAGGGGTTGATTTTTGGTAAAACAGATGTTCTTTTGTTCTTTTTGTTTCATTAAGGTCACATTAAAATGACTTAATAATTTTTTTTAAAAATTTTGGTACCTTTTAAAATGCCTTTTACGTACATGTTATCCACGTCAATATAAAACTATGAAAATCAATTATAAAAATACAAATATGTGCAAAACTACGATAATCAAAACAAATATTGAAATAAACATAAAGCATTTAAATATTTATTGTTTAAAAAAAAATAAAGAAAATTTGTGAGTGCCCTACAGTTGTGGTGTCATTTCAACCACATTAAACAAATTTGCCCCTAATAATTGCTATACAATAGTTAATGTACCACGTGAACAAAATTGTCAGTGAAGAGCTTGTTTGAGATGAAAAATGCAAATTATATATTTTTACCCCCTCCCCCTCCCCCTAAAACAATATTATTTAAAGGATTTGTTTACCCAAAAATGCAAATTCATTCATTGTTTACTCACCCCTGTGTTTTTATAACCCTTTTGACTTTCTTTCTTTTTCTTAACACAAAGGGAGAAATTGTGAAAAAATAAATGTGCACAGTTATGTAATAAAATGGCAGTTTATGGTGACCACCTCTTCAAGCTTCAAAACAGAAAAAAAAAATAAAAAATGCAGACGTATAATTCAGAAGTCTAATATATTATTTGATGAGACTCATGATTGTTATGAAAGTATATGATATGGTTTGGTGAGAAACAAACTGAAATATAATGTATTATTTAGTGAAAATGTTCACTGACCTTTGATCTCCCGTGCATGACAGTGCACGAGAGCAAAATTTCATGCAGCCCCCTCGTGACTTTGGGGCGTTCAAGCAAAAATGTTTATCTAAAAAAAGGTCCTCAACAGCGATAATAACAACAGAACACAACACAGCTGCACACAAAACAGTGAACAGAACTTACTAAACGTCTACGTTTCTATTTGATTTCTCAATCCTCATTTAAAAAAAATTAAAATAAGGCTGGACATAGAAATGCATCAATTCTTCGACTATAAACTCTTCAGACATGTTTAGTAAGTTCAGTTCTCTTGTTTGTGTGCAGCTATGTTGTGTTCTGTTGTTATTATCGCTGTGGAGGACCAGTTTTTAGATAAACAAACACATTTTTGCTTGAATGCCCCAAATGTCCCGAGAGGGCTGCATGAGCTGTTGCTCACATGCCCTATCATGAACGTGCACGGGAGATAACGGTCAGTGAATATTTTCACAAAATAATACATTCAATTTTGGTTTGTTTCTCACCATATCATATCATATACTTTCATAAAAATCATGAGTCTCATCAAATAATATTTTAGACTTCAGAATTATACTTTTGCATTATTTTGAAGCTAGAAGAGGTGGTCACCATAAACTGCCATGGTATGACATGAAAGTCATATGGGGTTATAACAACACAGGGGTGAGTAAATAATGACTGAATTATCATTTTTGGGTGAACTATCCCTTTAACTGTGTGTATTTAGGATACATAAAATGTTTGCTATGAAATAAGCCTTAACATGGCCTATAAAATGGTCTGCCATTTTATTTCAAACATATTAAAAATGTAATTCAATCAGTGTCATTTAAAGCACATAATTGTATTAAACACAACTGGAGACTCTTGGCTTTCTTTTGGGAAAAAGTAATCTTCAGAAGTGATCTCAACCATTTCTCAATCTTTACAAGACAACTGCAGTCTGCAGTCTAAGGCCTGATGCGTTTCCCAGTACAATGCATCACTGGAGAAATTAAATAGCTAGTCACAACTGTTTCCTGAATCCGACTTCGGGGTTCCTCCCATGCTCATGAGCACATATGCACATGCACACTCTTCAAAAACCTATAAGAATGGCCCTTATATGTTAACATGGATGCATAAGCCGCGTTCTCCGACAGAAACTGTGTGTTTTAAAGCACTTTCTCTTAACAGCCTTTAATTCCTTAAACAGATGCATTCTCATCTATGTGATGTTTTCAGAATGCAGAATAAGTTAAATTTGTTTTAACTTGACAGAATGAAAGATATATATTGTATGTAATAAAGTTACAGAAGCCTCGGCCGAGTCAAATGATGTCCTCACAGCAAATTAACAAGGAACTATTTGTCTAACCACAGGTGGAGTGCAGAAGTTCCAACCACACAAATTAGCGATGCAGCACCAGTTGAACTCTATTGGTAACGATGGAACTTGGAACCACAGTCTTTTATCAAAACCTTGGATTTGTGTGTGTGTGTGACTCCACAATTGTGTTGTTTCAGCTTGTTGGCCTCTGACCTTGTTTTTCTAATGGCCATTTGTCTGTGGATATAAATGCGTGTGTTCTCAGACATACCTGTGTGTGTAACCTGTAATCTGGCAGAGGCAGACACCTCTCCGAAGGAATTCCTGGCGGTACATTTGTACACACCTGAATCGTTCAGACCAACTCCCTGAATCTGGAGCCAGCCGGTCAATTCAAACCGCCGAGGGCCTCCGCGAGCCTGTAATTAAACAGAAATATACGCATACAAAAACAGAACTGTTTGTCAGAGCGAGAAAAAGAGAATGTGTCTAGAAGGTAACACTAGTTTCAGGTCATTTGTCTGTGTAGGAGTGGTTGACATGAACTACTTTTGTAAAGGTGACATGACCTGTGGAGTGACATGAGAATCTCCATTAAAAAATATTTTAAACAGCATTTTGATAACTTTTTTAAACTTTTTTGACCAGACCTAAGATTTTAATTCTCCCTTATATATTTGTATACATTTGAAATGTAAAATCTTGATGTTATGCAACACATTTTTCTGTTCAAAATGGCAGATAGTTGAACAATGCTATGCAAAACATACATGACTGTATGTGACTGTCATCATATGCAGACTTGAAGAGATAACAAGATCATTTCCTTTTACATTTCCATCTGTTTTATAGTACACCAGCTTCCTGTACGTGAATATACCTGTACGGCTGTGCTTGAGTCATCAGCAGGAAAAGAAACAGTATCCCCCTCTTTACTCCACAGAACGGTGGCCAATGGATATGACGAAACCTCACAGGAAAAGATGACGTCACTTCCTTTGGGGGTGATTACGTCATGGGGAGCATAAGTGATAACCGGCTCTGTAAAGTTAGCAAAAGATGGAAAACTGTAATGATCCAATATTGCAAATTATACGAACTAATCTAAAACTAATTGTTTCAGAAACTAAAAAAAGATGCAAATATTTTTTGTTAAATGGTAATCCAAAGCAACTCTAACCACTATTGTTTATTTCTTTCACACTAGCTTCTGTATGTGAGAAGTAGCCTTTTGTGCAGCCTGTTTGTTTAACTTGGTTAACTATCCCAAAGTGAGATAATGAACACTTACTTACAAGCTGCTAATCCTAAACATTACAGTGAAACTAATCTAACGGCTCACTTTTCAAATTCATAGGTTAATTTGGCCTATTTTCAGGACAAACACTTTTAAATGAGGCGATTATGTTGGCGCTCAGCTCCCTATACATGACAATGGTTTCTTCTGAGAGTACATTTACATGTACATATACATTTACAATAGCAGGTGTGTTCTTACCAAAAATGATGTGAGGGGCAATTACTTTAGTTGAGGTAGCTGAGCAAACATATCAAGTTCTATGACTACTGTAAATAACAAAAGGAAATAATAAAAAAATTCCAAAACTCTGTGTAGCTATTAGAAGGGTGAATCTAACAAGAAAAAATTAAGACAAAATCTAAGAAAATTTCTAAGCCACATTTCATCATAAAGACAAAATAAAGAAATGAGGAATATTTGTTTTTTGCTTAATGAAAATGAAGCAGGACTTACCATTCAAATTAATTGTATTATGGCATTATTTTCATGACAATTAAGCACACAACCCTCATTCTCAATATCATAATGCACAAAAAAAAACCTAATTCACATTATGGCAATGCAATAAAAAAAACTCTCTCCTGCAATGCAAAAAAAACTCATTCTCATAACTGCAATAGAAAAATATACATTAATTATCATTACTACAATGAAACGTGTTCTCATTACCGCAAAAAAGTACATCTCATTATCGAAATGCAAAAAACCCTCTTTCTCATCATCGCAATGCAAAAAAGTGTTGTCATTTCCACAAAGTTCCTAAAACAGGTTTCATTGTCAGTATGCACAATATATTTGGATTTTGGGGTAACATGTGACCTGGACATATTTGCATGAGATTCACCAGGAACTTTTTGTGAAAAGTAAGTTTATGTCATTAGGGAAATGGAGAGATACTCACTTGACTTGCAGGGTCCCTGGTGTACCATTGTCAGTATATGACCTTTGCCTTGCTTGTGTTGGGCTGCCCGCAAATCGCATACATTCTTATACGTCTTCCCATCTGAACCACAAAGAGTTTTGTGATTGCTGCACATGCAGATCGCTCTGGGCTCACTTGCTAGGTATCTGCGTGGAGCCATGCAGCGAAGACCTTCAGCACAACGGCCATAGAATGTAGACCCGGTGTGGAGCTCAGGGTCACAAAGTTGCCCCTCACCATTCCCACATTCCCAACAACACCTACATTGGTCACGCACCAGCCCGCCTTGACAGCCCTGCAGCAGCCTGACATCTGGACATCTCTCAGGGTAACACTTTTTAGGGCAACCCTCCCCTGGTCGAATGCTCTTCTGCCAGTCAAAACGGCCTACGTGCTCCAAACGGTAAGAGACAGATACTGAAACTAGCATCAATACTAGCATGGGTGGTAAACAAGGCATTGTGATTGTCCAAGGTTATACTTGGCCAAAGTCACTTAAAAAAGGTCCTATTTAGAACCTTGTCCTTGTTTTCGATAGCAGAAGTTACTTTTGTATCTGTGTAGCAGGCCAGCTCTTGAAGGGCTTGAGTTGAGTCCTCACCAGTTACTAGGCCTGAAAGAAGTCCCAAAATACAGTCTTGAAAATTCCAGGCTTCTTTTGTCTCGTTGCAGTCCTTGATTATCCTTATAAACTGACCTGTGTTGCTGTGACACAGTCAAACTTTACAGGAAAATAAAAGAGAAAAGAATGCAAGAGTACAACAAGCTGAAGAAGAGGAGAGATGTGTGGGAATAGAAACACTGAGGCTTAAGTCTAAATTTGGTGACCCCCTCTCAAACTGCAGGGTGCCTCCACCCATTTGCCCAACACAATGAAGAAAAGGTGTGAACTGGGAGATGAGCAACAGCCAATCAGAATACTTGATTCTGAGTTGGGGGGTTGAAATCATGGGCTTCCAACCAAACTGGAATAATAAGCAAAAAGGGTCATACATTAACCCCTTAGAAACCTGGTCTTAGGTAGTATCTGTTCTCCCCCCGCTGCTGTTTTCCATACAATGAAAGCAGACAGTGACCGGGGCTGTTGATTTCAAAAAAGGTAACAAACAAAAAAAGGATGATCTTTTGAAGCCATATTATAGCTTTGTGTGAGAATAAGAGGGACATTTGAGTCACCCATCCAACATAGTCTCAGGACAATTAATAATAAATCATACAAGATGGCAAAATTATATATATATATATATATATATATATATTACATATATCTTATGACTTGGCTCGTACAAAAAGGTATGACTTTTATTCCCAAAGAGACAACAAATCACAAAACGTTGAATTTCAAATTTATACAATAGAGGCATCAAATATATTAAGAAAAGAAACGTCAGTGAACAAATTTGGTTACTCATTCCATATGTATTTATGCAACACAAATGACTGATGGACGTATATAACCTATTATTCACTTCCTTCATCTCGTTCCAAACAACGTTTTTTTTTCTACGTTAATTTCCTCTTAAAATCATGAATTTAGGCTTAGGGTTTAAGTAAGGGATTAGACTTTATAGTTAGTTAGTTTGTCATTACTAACGTTATACCAGGAGTAATGTGTCTTCATACTGCGTATTTAAATACACAGATGCAAATGAGCTTTCAAATCTGCGTCAGAGACAAAGATTTTCAGTAAATATGACTTTTGGACCATCAAACAGTCAGCAGCCTGATGGCACCCATTCACTTGCATTGTACTATGGACATACAGAGCTGAAATGTGCTAATAAAAATCGTAATTTCAGTTCTGCTGAAGACATACACATCTGGGATGGCTTAAAGGTGAGTCAATCATGAGAAAATCCTTAATTTCGGCAGAACATGAAGAAAGACGTTTGTTTGTAGTTGAGTTCACAAAGGCAATTTAAAGCAAAGAAATGCTCTCATGAGGGGGGACTGAGTAGCTCAGCAAGTAAATATGCTGACTACCACACATTGAGTCGCGAGTTCGAATCCAGGGGATGCTGAGTGACTCCAGCCAGGCAGCTAAATTGATCTGGTTGCTAGGGAGGGTAGAGTCACATGGGGTAACCTCCTCATGTTCGCTATGATGTGGTTTGCTCTTGGTGTGGCACATGGTGAGTTGTGTGCGGATGCCGCGGAGAATAGCGTGAGCCTCCACACATGCTACGTCTCCACGGTAACAAACTCAGCAAGCCACATGATAATGTTACGATCCTCTGTTGTCTGCCTTGTGTTTTTTTCCCTTGCCATCCCTTAAACTACACTTCCCATAATTCCCTCCTTGTCTATGTGTCTGAGTCTCATTGGTTCATTGTTTAATTACCCTGTTTTCAGTTCTAGTTTGTCATTGGTTTCAGTTTATTGTCTTGTTATCTTGTTTTGACTTTTGGTTTTCCATTGGCTCACGTTTCCCCTTGTTTTTGTATTTAAGTCCTCATTTTTACCTTGTCCATTTTTGGTTATTGTCTGGTAAATGTTCATGTTATGTATGCCCTTCACCGTGTTCCTGCTCGTGCCCTTCGTGGATGTTTCTGTTGTTTACACCTTTGTTTTCCCTTCGTGGATGTTTTATTTGTTCCTGTGTAAATCATTTGCTTGACTTCTTGCACTTTCAATAAAACTGCAATTAGATCCAACTCCTCGTCTGCCCTCATCGTTACAGATAAGATGCATGGATTGATGGTCTCAGGCGTGGAGGCAACTGAGATTCATTCTCCGCCATTGAGGTGAGTCACTACGCTACCATGAGGACCTACAGCACATTTGTAATTAGGCATTCCAAATTGGGGAGAAAATGGGAGGAAAAAAACTAAAATGCTCTCATCCACTCTTCTGTCCACAAAAACCTGGTGTTGTGGGGTAACTTTAAGCAGCCAAGCAAATTTGGAAACTAAAATGTGCAATTAGTGAATCTAGAGCATGGTAAATTTAACATGCTCAGCTCATCAGCCTTAACGCATGCTTTGAGTCTGTGAACAGAGAACAGCCCTTACAAAAATCAAGAGTCCATGGCAAATTTGCCACAACATCGCCACCAATTTTCATATTCAAATGAGCTTTGTGGAAAACTTGCAGCAAATTGTCCATTGTTGTCAAAGGTTTCCAGCGATGGTGTATGGTGCTTGTTTTTAATTCTTAGAGTTCAACAGCATTCATTTTCATGGAAAAGAGCTGTGTTAAAATTTAACCTAACCTTATGTGTTGCACGTAAGAAAGAAAGTAATTCAAGTTTGGAATGGGTGATGACAGAATTTAATTTGGGTGATCTACTCTTTTAAATTTTGGAACATGGTAAGTAGGAATAATGTAGCAGAAGCTTTTATCCAAAGTGGCTTCAGACCTATTTGGACAGGATATGGGACCATGGATTAATCAAATAATTACTAGCTTCTCTGATATATTAATCATGTGTAAATTGGTCATATCAGTAATTTTATTGGACTTTTTACAGACTACACATTTCAACTTTAGGTGAAGTTTATTATACAGTAGCTAGCCTAGCCAAGATTATGCATCTCACAATACAAAAATGACACATAATGCTAATATTTAAAAACCTAATTTCTGATAAAGTAATCAACTCCCATCTTCACATTTTCTACAGACATTGCTGGATTAAGGCTTGTGGCAATTTTAGGTGAGGTTTATTATACAGTAGATAGCCTAGCCAAGTTTATGCATCTCCCAATACAAAAATGACCCATAATGCTAATATTTAAAAACCTAATTTCTGTTAAAGTAATCAGTTTCAACATGACCACATCTTCCATCTCCACAGTTTCAACCGATATTGCTGGATTAAGGCTTGAGGCAACTTTAGGAAAGGTTTGTTATACAGTAGCTAGCCAAAATTTTGCTTCTCCCAATACAAAAATGACCCATAATCCTAATATTTAATAACCTAATTTGGTAAGTAATCAACTCCCATCTCCACATTTTCAACAGACATTGCTGGATTAAGTCTTGTGGCAACTATAGGTAAGGCTTATTATACAGTATCTAGCCTAGCGAATGAATCTCCCAATACAAAAATGACCCATAATGCTGATATTTAATAGCCTAATAAATGCTAAAGTAATGAGTTTTGACATGATGACAACATACATCTCCACAATTTCTACCGACATTGCTGGATTAAGGCTTGTGGTAACTTTAGGTGAGGTTTATTATACAGTAGCTAGCCTAGCCAAGTTTATGCATCTCCCAATACTAAAATGACCCATAATCCTAATATTTAAAAACCTAATTTCTGCTAAAGTAATCAGTTTCAACATGACCACATCTTCCATCTCCACAATTTCAACAGACATTTCTGGATTAAGGCTTGAGGCAACTTTAGGAAAAATGTATTATACAGTAGCTAGCCTAGCTTATGCATCTCTCAATACAAAACTGACCCATAATGCTAATATTTATAACCTAATTTCTGCAAAAGTAATCATCTCCCATCTCCACATTTTCTACACACATTGCTGGATTAAGTCTTGTGACAAATTTAGGTAAGTCTTATTATACATTAGCTAGCATAGTGTATGAATCTCCCAATACAAAAATGACCCATAATGCTGTTATTTAATAGCCTAATTTCTGCTAAAGTAATGAGTTTCAACATGACAACAACACCCATCTCATTGCTTATCCTGTGCGAATAGAAAGTAAAATTACAGACGTCCACACCAACAATTACTTTACTGACATATGTCTGAAAAAACGAATCCCTCCTAAATAGGGTTTTACAGTACACTTATTACATATTACTCCTTTAATAACCTGTAGAACCCAAGTGCCTTGTTTAAGGGTACAGTAGTGGTTGCTCATGGCTTGCTCCTTATGAATCTTGAACTAACAATCTTTTGTTTACCAATTCTGGGTTTTGGTCAGTATGACACATCCACCCCCTAATGTACCCCCATAATTGGTCCAGACCTGTTGTTGGAGCCCTATATGAAAAGGAAAACAGGCTTCAATTACTAATGAGCTTCTCTGAGCTATGAGAGACAGCGAGAAGACATTTAGCTCCTCAATCTTACTAATGTCCTTAGTTTATCTGCTGCTCTCACCTCTCCACGTTAATCCAAAACAAACAATTAGATGGCCATTAAGGGGCCATTGTTAATTGTAAATAATCCATCATTAATATTGATTAGCTGTGGCGTGCAGATCTGATTCACTCCGTACCTACTAATGAGTGGGTCTTAGTGGGCTAATTGCTTCAGGCTATTTCCATTCACACCGGGGAGGATGCAGTGCGCTCTGGAGTGTGCCTTGAGTTTGTACTATTAACTAACGCAGGCTGAACTTCCATGATAAGATCAGACCCCACTCCAATTAGCTGTTTTTCATAGAATCTCTCACAGTGTTACAGTGTGGAATTCCCATCTCATTCTGTCCAAACCTAACAAAACATTGCAATCCAACCTATGCAAGACCGCAGGCTTCTGGTGGGAACGTAGCTCTGCATAAATGTTTTTAGGTATGCTGGAGCAGACCCAGTGGCTGTTTTGTATGCCCTGATGCTGGCATATAAAACAGTCACTGGGTCTGCTCCAGCATACCTAAAAACATTTATACAGAGCTACGTTCCCACCAGAAGCCTGCGGTTAGCTAAGGAACGCCGCCTTGTCGTACCGAAACAAAGAGGCACCAAAACACTTTCCCGGACTTTCAGTTTTATCATACCATCGTTGGTGGAATGACCTTCCCAACTCAATCCGTGAAGCTGACTCACTCTCTATCTTCAAAGAATGGCTAAAAACACATCTTTCCAAGAGCACTTAACCAGTCACTAAAAAAAAATAAAAATTACAATTCTTGTTGCACTTAAATCTGTATTCTGATGATAGTGAAACTTTGTAGTATGGCACTTTTCGTACCACTGTCTCCTTAAGATGATTCACTTATGTTTTTTCCTCTTTTATAAGTCGCTTTGGATAAAAGCGTCTGCCAAATGAATAAATGTAAATGTAAACGCAAGAATGAAAGAATAGTTCATCCATAAATTAAGATTTCACAGTGTTATGTTTTTTGACACACAAAGTTTAAATATGTGCAAATGCGATTTGGGGGCTGTGGCAGAAGGGACGATTCAGATTGATCTCCAAGTGAAATTTGAAACAGTATGTTGACATTTCTTTAGTTAAAATCGGTCTTTGCTTACCGAAATTCAAAATACTGCCCCCCAGTGGCCAGAGCGGTAAGTGTTGTTGGGCATATGGGCACATGTGAGTTCGATATTCCCGGTTGAAAATGTCCACGGTTGTTTTCTGCTGAACAGGCTGTAATGCAGTGAAGAGGAATGCATATTTATTTATAAACTGAACCCCCAAACCTAAACTTTACCATCAGAGGAGTTAAAATATTAGGTTAGAGAAAGACCAACCTCTGAACCGTGCTCATCACCGATTATGCAATCACGATTACTTACTGGTTTCACCATGGGATCCAAGCTCGGGTCTCTCACATTGCTAATGCAATGGGATTCGGTCACACCACAAGGGAAAGTAATCATGGTGGAGAAAATGAAATGTCTGACATGCCATCTTCCCTTCTTATCATGGCGATTTTCAGTGTATAATGACATCAATTTTGGTCTGTTCATTACGCAAAGAAATATATATTGGAATATACCATATGCATCATTTCAACCACTTTTATGTTGTATGTCCTTTTCGGAACTTCACAGTCCCTTTATTTTAGGGTGAACTGACGCTTTAAGGCTTTTAACTTAAAAATACATGTTGTCACTGTAATTAGACAGCCTTCAAGAACCCTACAAACCTACACTGAATACACCTCCTTTTTCAGTCAGTACATGGTCATAAAGTGTTACTTAACCCGAGACTGTACAGTCATAAATTGTTGCTTAAAGGTAGACCATGCTGTCTGCAATTGGGAAAATTCTTGTTGAGATGATGGCAATAAAAGTTGTATCATTTTCTCCCCGCAAGTTAGTCTAAAGAACATGACATCTGTTTTTGATTTGTTTTTCTTTCTACTTTAGGTACAGTGTGCAGAATATTGCCATATATATATATATATATATATATATATATATATATATATATATATGTATATGTGTTTTTTTTAAATATGGATAATATGTGGACATATGAGCTGGACATGTTCTTTACTGGTTTCGTGCCATTAGGTCATCAGGCCTGCAACCTTAAAAAGTTGTAAGGTGGCATGGCTCTTTGATATATATTATATACCATGGTACTGAAGGATCACCATGTACCATTGCATTTGCATAGTATTCTATATACTTCAAAGAATATCATGGCTGTCATGTCCATACATTGATACTTATTGTGATTCCAACAATTACAGGAGAAAATCAGCAGAGAAAATCAGACTAATCCAATCAGTTTGGATCTTGCAAAGAAATGCAAATGTTCCCAATCAAATATTCTTTAGGAAGCCTTGCATTGTCATTAGAAACCTAAGAAAAGGAAGCAAAACTTGATATATAAATCATTCTGGTTCATGTACATTTTTGTTGTCTCTTTTGCAGGATAATGGCTGCTGGGCTCTCTGATTTATTTTCAAGTGGACATGTATGTCAGATTCATGAAGATCAATTGTCTTCTCCTCTCTCTCTCTCACTCTCTCTCTCTCTCTCTCTCTCTCTCTCTCACACACACACACACACACACACAAACACACAGTCTTCATGGAGCCTCCACAAATTAAATTCCTTTATAACAATGATGTCACCAAGCAGAGGTCACTTATGGAGCAAATGCTTGTAAATCCAAAATGCTGTATGGTGTATTAAACAGGGATAGCAATGGAATTACAGTACCCACAGGCAGGGGGAGATTTACCCCACCTTAGGGATTAGACATTTTGGTCTGTGATAATACATAAACCGTGTATCACTGCAGAGTATTACAGGTATAGTGCTGTATCATAGGATCAATAGGATCTTTATTACCCTAATTTATATGCAGAACAAGGAATATTCCAGGATCAATACAAGTTCAGCTCAATAAACAGCATTTATGAAATAATAAAAATACATTTGACTCATCCATTGTTTATAAAAACAACAACAAACAAACTGGGTTCCAGTAAGTAAATTCAATGGATGAACTACAGTCTGGAATACATAGATAATACATGAATTACAACATAAGCCATCCTCAGCCAATTAACAAGGACAATTCATCTGTGTTCACTTCCGAAGTTAATTCAGGATGGAATTCAAAGACTTTCGTAATTAATCTTACAGTTCATACAAAATATTTTATATTCAATATATTCATGTTGTTTAGCCAGAGGGGAACTGGCCCCCACAGTGAGTCTGGTTTCTCCCAAGGTTATTTTTCTCCATTAATCAACATCAAATGGAGTTTTGTGTTTTTTGCCACAGTCGCCTTTTTCCTGCTCACTGGTGCTCTAAATACATTTAATTTATTATTGATTTTAAGGCCCAATTTACAATCATGTTTTTATCTATCTGCACTATTATGACTCGAAGACATTATATTACAGCTTGATTTTCTTTTATATCATGATTTTCTGTAAAGCTGCTTTGAAATGATGTGTGTTGTCAAAAGCCCTATATAAATAAAAATGTCTTGACTTACATTGGAAGTAAATGGGGCTAGTCCGTAAACATTAAAATACCATCTGTTTCAAAAGTATAGTCACAAGACATTAACAATATGCAAGTTAACATGATTTTAGAGTGATAAAATCACTTACTAGCCTTTTGAGTGTAAAGTTAAAGCCAATTTTACATGATTGTTTTCATTATCGCGTAAACACTGTAATCCGGGTATAAGCAATTTTATTATACTAAAATCATGTTACTAATGTTAACATCTTGTGGCTAACTTTTTGAAACTACACTTTTGTGTATTTTAACATTAATTCACTGGTCATATTTTCTTCCATTGTAAGTGCCTTACTGCAACCGTAATATTTGTTTGTTTGTTTTTTTATTTGTTTATTTATTTAATTTTTTAAGTGTCGAAGTGGCTTACATTGGCTTACATTGACACCTAGTGGCCTGGATTCTGCTTCATTCAAACACAGTGGTTTTTAGTTACCAATGCCATTGTAGATATTCACTATGCACAGTAATCCAGGGTAAATTTAACCCGAGAATGAAAGTTTCAGTTACTGAGATTAAGTGAGTAGTATTCAGCTGGATGCTAACATGGCAGCCCCCATGAGGCGCCATTGCACCATGTAGAATAAAAGAGCTTTTATAAGGTTACTGATATGACTGGACTCTTCATCTCACATAAGTGGTTCAAAATGACTATTCATTTTGTCAAATAATTTAAATGAGGGTAAAAAACAGATGATTTAAACAAATAATAACACAGGTTTAACTGAATTATTCATGTAAGTGCTTTTATAAAATTACAAGCTTCACATTTCTGCCTTAAAACCCTCCAAAAATTGGCCCCGTTCACTTCCATTGTAAGTGGCTTACTCTCAATCTAACTTCGATTTTTGCTTTTTTTATAAAGAAAAGGAGGGACAAATTATTTTTTGTATCTATCAACATTACGCCACAAATGCTGTCAGTTGAGCTTAACTTGTATTTTACCCAGAATATTCCTTTAAACATATCATTATGGTTTTTCCAATTTCCAATTTGATGTTCATATCATATTCACCACATCATGCCACATCAGTTTTGTGCTCCCACATAAGGATGTGTGTTATTCTGTGGGAAAGCAATATAAATCCCATTCAACATTTCACCTGCTGTGAAATCACAGTATGATGTTTTGTTGGGATGTGTACATGCTGAGTTGAAGGTATTGAGTTTAGCTTAATGGATTTAAAAGAATAATAATTCTTTGACATATTGGAATATGTTAACATGCATAAACAAAACAAGTCAAAGAAGACACTGAAATAATCCTCTCTATCCAATCATAGCAAACTATACTTATCTGCATTTATGGTGCACTCATTATCCATTATCTCCCATATTATGAAATAGCTTATAACCCGTCTAGTGTTTTATCTCACCAGGCAGGTGATTAAATCCAGCGTTATTAACACGATCCAACCACCATAGATTCACCACAGGATGCTTCTTCTACAAAGTGCACCCCTAATTTTTTTTTAATTGTTTTAAAGTGCCTTTATTTTCCTTTTGACAGACATTAGCCTCACAGCGTTAGCCACAATTCGAGGACTTGGCACACTAGGACACAAAAATGGTCAATCAGTGCAGGTAATATTGGTCAGGGCAGTTGATTTAGTCTCCGTGCAATCTTCCAATCAGCATGACCCTCATACAAATCTGTCGATAATTGCTGAGACCGACCATTTAAGGAGCGTAATTCTATCATTTTAATAGTCATGATGCTCAACAGGTACACAGATCTGGGCACTATGTTCTGTATTTCCCAAAAGTCACACCCTGTGCCGAGCTGCACTGAATAATTGAAGTGGTTTATGTACACTCATTCATCTGAAGTGCTCTCTCATAAGTCTATCTCCAGAGACGGGTTTGAGCGGGAAAAGGTGGCACTGTTACTACGTTAATGACAAGCTCTTTGCTGTATCCTAAATAGACTCCATGAAGATTACACAACCTGACATTATGTTGTTTTTACAGCCATTTATCAAATCAAACCCAGAGTTGAGTTCAACTGATTGGCATAGTAGGTGCACTTGTACACAATGTTTGTGTGTAAGTGTGTCAATCACAAACATTTATATGTATTGCATACGATATTTAGATTTTCTATGTTAAATGAAATAGCTGACAAGAACTGCTGTAATATGGGGAAAATTCATCTGTCGCATGGTAAAAGCTAGCCAAATTAGAGCAGATCCCAACATGGACAGGTTGTGCGACATGCCCTTATCCTGAAAAACAAAACAAAAACAAAAACCACGAAGAAATCTATGCACTGAAGTAAGTTCTGGTCACCATTCACTTGCATTGTGAGGACCTACAAAGCTGAGATACTCTTCTAAAAATCTTTGTTCATGTTCTGCAGAAGAAATAAAGTCATACATATCAGAGACGGCGTGAGGGTGCGTGAATGATGATTTTTCATTTTTGGGTGAACTATTCCTTTAACCTTTCCCCGAGCAATCTCCGGGGCGTGGGATATGGTCCCATCTGTTCCAGGAGAGTCTGTTTCACTCCTGGCCGTTATTGGTTCTAATGGTGCTATCAGCTAAGCCGCTAAACCCAATTACTGCTTAAAATGGGAGGCCACCCCAGCTAATCATGGCAGTCTAACCTGATTTGGCTGTGATGAAGAGATGGGATAAAGATCAGTTAATGCAGGGAGAATGATCTCACAAATACAAAAAACTCAATTCATTTCTCCAGGAGGGCAATCTGTCCGATTCAGCGCTAATGGAGTGGAGTTTCATTAGACTCAAGGCGTGCTGCTCTCTTATCATCCTGATGACAAATAATATCAAATAAAGTTGATCTTCATTAAGAATGTGCTCATTAAAAAGCTTGAATTTGTGCTGAATTAACACAAAATCTGATCTGGACACTTTAAGAAACATGCTAACGGTAGTAGGGCATGCTATGCTGGAAACATGTGACCATTACTATTATATAAAGCAAGTATACTATGCTCATACTTTGAGTTGGGGATTTAAACAAACCCCAAATGATAACAATTAAACTTTGGCCATAGCTTGTCCGTAGCTTTGCTGAGAAGAGTTGTGATTAGGATTTTCACTGGTGATAAAACTGGGGGAGGGAACAATAGATTTATCTAGAGAGCAGAATATAACACAGAGTTGGTGAAAAGTGCCTTTCAAAGCAAGTCAGTCCACTCGGCGGCCATCTTGGGAATGCTCCCTGGCAGCTATTTTCTATGGATTCAAGCGCCATAAACGCACAGCCCCTATCTACTTGAATGGGGAATAACCAAAATCTCCAAAACAGTTGGTTTAAGATGACGACCAAATCAGCAGTAAAATCTGACAACAATGGTATCATAAATAGTGCTACTTTAGTTCAGATCATGCTAAAATATGCTATTTTTCAGGCTAGTCAAGCTAATGTGCATGCGCATTCTCGAGTAAACTGACAGGCGATGTCTGTATCTAAAATGTGATCGGCTCTTTTACTTGTGAGACGGGACTTCCTTTTCTTTTAATTTCTTTTCTTTTGATTATAGTTTCGCTTTAGATACAGTATTTTTAACGAGTCCTCAATAAAGCTCGAATCAACTTTAGCAGCACAAAGTACAGTATAAACATTTAAACAAGACTTCAAACAAATCTCCGACTGACTGACTGACTGATATCCCCTCTTTTTCTTTTCGAATTAGGACTTAAAGGAACAGTACGCTCAAAAATGAAAATGCTGTCATAATTTCCTTATACAATTTGTGTTCTGTGAAACACAAATGGAGATACTTCTAATCTGCTCTCTTCAATGAGTGTGCCTACTTGCACACAAACTTACAAGCTGACAAAGCGTAAGGTCATGTAAACGCTTAAACGCTTTTACATTTCCATGGTAATGTCATAAACAGATTAAGACTAAACCGGCTGGCATAAATAGATTTTTGCCCATTACCCAGATTTTGCATCGCATGTAAATACCTTAACATACCGGCTTAGCCAATGTGCACAAGTGTTGTGCATGTGTCTGTTTACCTTTGTATGTTAAAAGTAGATAACATTTCAAATCTTATGTAAATGTGGCTTTCTTGCATAGTCTGATTTTTTTGAATAAGCTGATTTCGGTAATTATCAGCATATTGGTGAGCATGTAAATGTGTTTGATGAAATTGGATGGGCACCAGGGGCTATCAACATCCCAACGTCCAAAAAGCACAATAAAACCATCATTAAAGTTATCCATAAGTTTTGTCCGCCAAATTCCAAGTCCTCTGAAGACATGGTTTTCTTTGAGGAACAGTCTGAATTTTAAGTTGTTGTTTACTGAAAATCTTGCTTGACAGCCATGGTCACCATTCGCATTCACTTTAATTATATGGAAAAGAGCATCTCGGACCTTTTGCTGAGAGAAAGTAAGCCATATGGCATGCGGGTGAGTAAATGATGGCAGAATTTTAAATTTAGGGTGAACTATTCTTTTAAAGTCAAGTTCTTAACACTCAACCCCACCATCTGTTAATAGGTCTGGTCCGACTGTGAGTGCACACGTGTCTGTTCACCTGAGGGTATAAATTAATTTAGTCGCTCGCTCTCATCTGCAGCCACGCAGTATGAGTGAGTTGTGTATGAGGCCTCGGGGCTGAAAAGCAGGTCTGGGCTAACAGAGCCGGGCCAGGCCTTACAGACGGACATTAGGCCAAACCGAAGTTCAAATCCTATTAGTTTCAGTTGGGAATCAGATTATCGTCGTCGAGAATCACTCGTCTGGCAACTAGGGTCTAATTTACGCCAATCAACGGCAATTATTGAGGGGAAGGGGACCGTCTATTAGGGAGGCTCATCCACTTAGGCTAATGAATGGGGCAGATTCAATCTCTTACTGAAGAGATGTATTTTGGAGCTGCAGCTGGGGGCAAATGTACCGCGCTGAAGGGGCACCAGTGTTATCTGTCAATGTGTATGTGTGCGCTTGTGTGTGAGGACATAGATGGACTATAGTCTTATTCGGAGGAGGGGTTATGATTATTTGTATAGTGAGTTTATTGTCGATGGCAGCTGTGTGGATGGGATGTTTCAGCATAGTACAGTGCAGTGCACTCTGATCGATATGTGACAAACTGCATTATTCACTTTGTCAATGTACTGTCAAACGGATCCTTTATTGAGACAGAGATGGTTGCTGGTGTCCACGTTCCCTAGTGAAATGGCGTGTGAAAGTTTGGAAAAAGTAGGGTTGATTAGATAATTTGATTGTTATCTGTACAAGTGCAATGGAGTTTTAAATCACCTGGTACACACAACAGTAGTACACAGTGGCACAATGGAGTAACAAAACGCAACTGATTAGAAATGACAGCATTGATGAAAATGCAGCGCTATTTGGTCGGAATTGGAATTTGGTTATGTGAGGGTTTGTTGTGACCTCTTGCGGTTGTAGTCTGTAAGTGCGCTACTATATACAATACAATGTCTTACAAATAGATTTAGTATTGTATAATTGCTGAATAGCTTTTTTTTTTCTTTAAGAAAAGGGATTAGCAGTTATTTGGATTACGCAATAGCTACAACCATGTTGACAATGGCTTTAAGACGTTGACAGGCTGTATTGTAGTTTATACTCCATGACGCAAGATGTCAGCCGTAAAATACCATAATGAATATACAAAAGCAAGTAAATAAGTGGAACATAAAGGGTGAGTTGTCCTTTCGAAAACTCAAGAGGAACATAGATGCTCTGTTATCTAGCGAGTCCACTCTTGATTTTTCGACAGCAGTTCAATAAATGCGCCAAAAGAGGACCTTCAGCAAGCCCACAGATCTTCGAATTTATAGACCAGTTGTTATAGGAATATTCCGGGCTCAATACAAGTTATTCTCAATAGACAGCATGCGTGGAACAATATCGATTACCGTCTTTTTCTTAAAAAAAACAAACAAAAACCTCTGGGTTCCAATGAGGCACATAAAATGAAAGTAAATGGGGCCAATCTAAACATGTAAAAAAAAAAAACACTGTTTCAAAAGCCACAAAACATAAACAATATGTATGTTAACATGATTTCAGTGTAATAAAATCACTTACTACCCACTTTTCTGTGAAAAGTTTTATCAATTTTACAACTTAATTGCAATTACATTGTAATGTCAACAAACCCTAAAATGACTAGACAATTAAGATTTAAACAACTTTACAGCTCAAATTATACATGAGTTTTAATAGAAGCATTAATTTAAGTGCTTTTATAAAATTATAAGCTTCACATTTTTGCCTTTAAATCCTCCAAAAATTGGGAGGCTTGGCACAGAAATGCATCAATTCTATGCATTTAAAACTACAAACTCTTCAGACATGTTTAGTAAGTTCTGTTCGCTGTTTTGTGTGCAGCTGTGTTGTGTTCTGTTGTCACTATCGCTGTGGAGGACCTGTTTTTAGATAAAAAAAAACACATTTTTGCTTGAACGCCCCAAATTTTGCACTCGTCCTCTATCATGAACAACGGCCAGTAAATCTTTTCAGTAAATAATACATTATATTTTGGTTAGTTTCTCGCCAAACCATATCATATACTTTCATAACAATCATGAGTCTCATCAAATAATATATTAGACTTCTGAATTATACTTTTGTGTTCTTTTGAAGCTTGAAGAGGTGGTCACCATAAACTGCCATTTAATGACATCACTGAGCTGTTGAAGAATTGTTTTTATGTGTCGTGCCAGGACCTATGTTGTAATAAAATATGAGTTTAAAACAGTTTCTTTATCAATTTAAGAATCATTACAGATATCTTAAACAATCCCAAAGAAGCAAATCTAAAGGCCAATCAAACGTGCCACTGCGAAGCACGTGACACAACACGGAAATAGCTTGAGAGTGGCTCATCTCGCTCTTCTAGTGAACTTCTTTGTTCTACATCAAGAAACATCAGCAGAGTCTCAACATGGCGAATAACTGCACAGGCTCCCCCCTTCACTCCTGTTAAAGCCTAAAGAATAGTATGCAGCAGCCCTCGAAAATATCTAAAAAAAGAATTTGAATAATGGAAACGCGGGGGATTGATCAGATGTTCGACTTCCAGCGGTAAATGACTCCCATTTAAAGACTCAAGTTTCACTGCTAACAGAATTAGCCATAGCATGTTCAAACACCGAACCCTGAAAATACAACCATATAAAGTCTGGTAAATGCTAAAGAATGAGCTTCTGATACAAAAATATAAGAGCGAACTGTAAACATGACCCGTTTCTGATTCATTTCACACTAATGTATTGTGACATAATACACTTGATGTGCCAATATGAGCACTTGAGACTGTTAATAACAGTATCATATGACGAATAAGACTGAGGCTGGCTATACTGTTAGTAAGGAAACCCTGCAATACGTGTGTTCTATATCAACACAACTGGCTCTCAAGTTGGGGATTTTGTCAATGTAATAAGTTGGCATGTGTGAGTCAGTCTGTTGGATTTGGACTGTTGCATTTAAACAAATGTGATCTCCATAGAAATCATAATTATATATTGCATAGGCGTATTTTCCCTCTTGTGTTATTGTGGCTCATATATTGTTTACCACTGTATGCACACATGACTACAGGAGTAAAGTTCATTCAGATTGTACTAGTTAGCCTGTTTATATTTGAGTGACTAGCCATTTGTATTTTTTTTTATAAATGATAATAATTTAGTCTCATGTGTGCACTGCTCTGCTCAGTTGGTCTCTGTCAAACAGCTGTTGACATAAATAGATCCTGAAGCTGGTTTCTATTCCTGTCCTCTGCTTTCACAGGTTACCAAATGATGGCTTCATCTTGCTGCTGCTGTTGCTGTACACCCCTGTCGGCCTGTGTTTGATGCTATTACGAATATTTATTGGTGCCCATGTGTTTCTAGTGAGTTGTGCTCTCCCTGACAGTGTTGTGAGAAGGTAAGAGGACACGCTGGAATGTAGATTCTTCGGTCACATTCACACCACAGCTGAATGTGTCCCAAATCAGAATTATAATTTTTTTTCATGCTCTGATTCAAATTTTGGCAATGTTGCCATGTTCATCCATTTAGATGGTATGGTTACTGCAATTGAATTATTCAAATGTAAATTTGAAAAAGGTGTCTATATTCTTTCTGGTTATAATTGGAATTTTGGTTGGACAATAAACTGTCTCTAGGGCCCTATGAAATCCGTTTCATTTTTTCCCCAAATTCCATGTGTTATGTTTGTTTTTTGTTTTTTTTCTGAATTCTGTTTTAAAGTTTAATACAATTTTATCATCAAAAAAAGGACTAATTAAAATGAATTCATTGAATTTTAATCAAATGAAAAGCAAAACAATAATTTTTCAACATACCATTACATTCTTTCAAAGTGCTGTTGACAGATCCTTAAAACACTATCGAAAACACAATATAGGAGTTATTGTTTGGTCAAATGTAGTGCTGCACAGCAGAGCATCACAGTATTAATGAAAACATTGATGATAACTTCTAGTTCTCTGTCTGTGTTGTTTCAGGTTCATAGTGAGAATAATGTGCTCCATGCTGGGCCTTCACGTCCGGCAGAACAGCCCTCGCATACGGGACAAAAGCACCCGACTGTACGTCTGCAATCACGTTACACACTTTGACCACAATGTTATCAACCTCCTGACCTCCTGTAACACGGTGAGTGTGTGTGTGTGTTCATGTGCATGTCAATGTTTTCTCAGCATGATGTCATTTCTTTCTCTGCTCTGTCCTTGAATTCTGTCTTTCAGTTTGTCCATTGGTTTACTCAATTGTTACTAGGGCTAGGTATTGCCACAGACCTTCCGATTCGATATTACAACTATATTTCCTTGCCAATTCGATATTTATTGTGATTTGATGTATGATTTAAAAACATCATCAAAAAAAAAAGATACATAGGACCTGAAAGCAGTTGCGGAACACAGATGATCGCTTCATGCTCATATCACACGAGCTGGCGGCCCTGAGGCTATAATATGCCCATTAATATTCAATATAAAATATAACAAATTACAATTGGCTATTATCATAATGATAATTTTACAACGTAGGCCTACAAATGGAGGCTTAAGAATAAACTTGTTTAAGAACCATATCTGGCGCTGTACTAGGGCTGATCGATTATGGCAAAAATCATAATCATTATTGAGATCACGATTATTTAACATGATTACTCATTGACTTAAACATCATACATTTATTTAACTTAAAAAAAAAACTTTAAAACAGTGGATTTCTAAATGTTTTCTTTACTAAATGTAAAGAAATAAAGAGACAAAACTTCTCAGAGAGAAACCCTGTTTGTGTGGAACTCTACTCAAATATACATTCCTACATTTATCTATCAATTATTGTTTTAGCATTAATATAAATGTGTATTTTTTTATTATATTAATAAAAAAAACATGAAAATCTATTTTTTATTAGCGAGATCGTTTGCCTCAGGAATCGCGATATGTAACAAAATACAAAAAAAATTTCCCAGCCCTTGTTGTTACACTCACAATGAGGTCTGTTTCTCCTTTCACAGCTGAGCTGACTTTATACTGGGCCAGAGGTCAACAAATCAAGAGTTTTGTTCTGTATGTTTGCTCACTTTAAAGGATTCACTTTGTTTGTATTTAGGAGTGTCTTGTATTTATCTCTGGTCATGCTCTTCTGATTGATCTTGTGTGTCTGCATGGGTTGTCGTTGAGTTGGTTGCATTATCCTAAGATCTCTAAATAAATACTTTATTGATCCCTTTGGAAATTGTAGTGCATTACTGCACATTTCCATAGTCTCACATTTTTTAATGCATTTTCCAGGTGATTATCGATATATATCTATATAAATAGGGCTACCTGTTGCACAATAGTCTTTATCTTTTCAAATATATTTCTCAGCACAATTCTGGTAAAGTGTGAGGGGTGATGGTGAATGGCAGGGTAAATTAAAGGGGGTCGTACAATGGATGTATCTGGAGTATGAAATGGTGCATTCTAAAATGTAACAATTATTTTCCATGAAGGTCTCTTGAGGCTGCTCAAAAATCTGCAGAGCCATAGTTTTCCATTACATTCGACCCAAATCATTATCCAAAGGACAAAGATTATTTGTTCTAGCCATCAGTGGATGATTTATTGTGTCTATGTCTGTGAAATAAAGACTTATTATGCCATGATGCATCAGCAAGTGCAGAAGTCAAACATGAATACCTGGACACTTATCAAATTTTCAAAAATCAGAGTTTGTGACCTGTTTCCGACACTATACATTCTCATTCTCAACTGATGCTAACTTTGTGTGACAATTGTTTTAATTCTTCTTTTATTTATTTTTATTCTCCTGTAAGATAAAGCAATCATATTTGCTCACTTGTAATGTGTGCCCCTATTATTATTATTATTATTATTATTATTACTTGTTACCTTATTACTACCACAATGCACTTCATCATTACTGCAACATTAGTTTCATGAGAATCGCCCATGTACAGCTGAAGTCAGAAGTTTACATACATTTAGGCTGAAGTCTTTAAAACTAATTTTTTTAACCACTCCACAGATTTAATATTAGCAAACTATAGTTTTGGCAAGTCATTTAGGACTACTTTGTGATTTTCCCAAAAATAGTTTCACTTTTAATTGACTATCACAATCCCAGTGGGTCAGAAGTTTACATAAACAATTTTTTACTGTGCCTTTAAGAAGCTTGGAAAATTCCAGAAAATTATGTCAAGCCTTTAATCAATTAGCCAATTACCTTCTGATAGGCTAATTAGAGTCAATTGGAGGTGTAACTGTGGATGTATTTTAAGGCCTAACTTCAAACTCAGAGCTTCTGGTTGACAACATGGGCAAATCAAAAGAAATCAACCAAGACCTCAGAAAAAATTGTGGACCTCCACAAGTCTGGTTCATCCTTGGGAGCAATTTCCAAATGCCTGAAGGTAGCATGTTCGTCTGTACAAAAAATAGTACACAAGTATAAACACGGTGGGACCACACAGCCATCATACTACTCAGGAAGGAGACACATTCTGTTTCCTAGAGATGAATGTAGTTTGATGTGAAAAGTGCAAATCAATCCCAGAACAACAGCAAATGACCTTGTGAAGATGCTGGAGGAAACAGGTAGACAAGAATCTATATCCACAGTAAAACGAGTCCTATATCGACATAACCTGAAAGGCTGCTCAGCAAGGAAGAATCCACTGCTCCAAAACTGACATAAAAAAGCCAGACTACAGTTTGCAAGTGCAAATGGGGACAAAGATCTTACCTTTTGAATAAAGGTCATCTGGTTTGATGAAACAAAAATTGAACTGTTTGGCCATAAAGACCATCGTTATGTTTGGAGGAAAAAGGGTGAGTCTTGCAAGCCGAAGAACATCATCCCAACCGTGAAGCAGGTGGGTGACAGCAGCATGTTGTGGGGGTGTTTCGCTGCAGGGAACATCTCAAGACTTCAATCAGGAAGTTGGAGGAACTTCTTGGTCACAAATGGGTCTTCTAAATGGACAATGACCCCAAACATACCTCCCAAAGTTGTGGGAAAATGGCTTAAGAACAACAATGTCAAGGTATTGGAGTGGCCATCACAAAGCCCTGACATCAGTCCGATAGAAAATGTGTGGGCAGAACTGAAAAAGCATGTGCGAGCAAGGAGGCTTGTCTCAGTTTCACCAAAATTCCAGCAACTTATTGTGAGGAGCTTGTGGAAGACTACCCAAAACATTTGACCCAAGTTAAACAATTTAAAGCCAATGCTACCAAATACTAACAAAGTGTATGTAAACTTCTGCCCACTGTGAATGTAATAGAAGAAATAAAAGCTGAAATAAATCATTATCTTTACTATTATTCTGACATTTCACATTTTTATAATAAATTAGTGATTCTAACTGAGCAAAGACAGGGGATGTTTTCTACGATTACATGTCAGGAATTGTGAAAAACTGAGTTTAAATGTATTTGGCCAATGTGTATGTAAACTTCAGACTTCAACTGTATATAATGTATTCAATGCATACACATCATGCACCGAATAAACAATATGCACAATATAGCCTACTCAATATACTTTAAGATATGTATTGCTAAGGTGTGTTTTAATGAGTTACTAAATTACATTGAAATTATGTCTATTGCACAGGTTCAATTTAAATAAGACCTCTAATGCACTCAGTTAGCGTGGTTCAGTTTCATTTTTGCACAAAGTTCAGCTGCAATAGAAAAAGAATAAGATACTGATAATTCCTATATAACCCTTTAAATTGTATTTTTCTGTTCATTATAATGTTAGAACTAGCAACATGCTACAACTGTCTGTGTGATATGTCTGTGTTTAGCCTCTGTTGGAGGGCCCCGCTGGGTTCCTGTGCTGGGCGAGGGGTTTTATGGAGCTGGGTCAGGATGTAGGGAGCAGGTCGGAGCTGACGGAGACCCTCTGCAGGTACTGCTCATCTCCTGGTGCTTTACCCCTCCTGCTCTTTCCAGAGGAGGAAACTACCAACGGCCGAGCTGGCCTCCTGAAGTTCAGGTATTTTAACGCCATGCATCTGTCATCAAAACACATTTTCAATTATTTCTTCATTAATCTTTTTAAAGTTGTGCTGGATGGTAAAAATAGACACAGAAACATTTCCAACAAAACATTTCACAAAAAGAAGTTAAGATTTGAAATTATAAAACTATATATATGCTGTTCAAAATGAAGATGAAAAGTTTTAGGACTCTTGGTTGTCAAACATTAGTAGAATGCATCTGTAGTAAAGGTGCTGAACTTCAATTGTGGTTACTCGGGTGTTAATCTCGTCAACGAAATTGCTGACTAAAGCCTTCATTGACAAAAGGGTTTTCTAATTTTGTTAACAATAATGAATACAAGAAAAATAATGATAATGATGGTTACTAAACAATTTTATTAATGCATACTGTTGTTGAAAATATTACAGGGAAAAAATGAATTTATACATCCACTAAATAACAAGCTGGTTATATATAGCTTGTAAATTAGTTTTGATTTAGTTCTTAGAAAACAGAAGTGTCTAAATAGCTACTCTATGTGACCGTAATATACCTGAAAGTTGCAGAGTTTATCACTGTTTAAGGTGTAAATATACAAAATGCTGTCTGTGACGTATCTGATCTGGTTTAAAAGTGACCAAGCTGTACTTAGATTGTCAGGTGCCTGTTATAAATAAAATTTGGTAAGTAAGGTTTCCTTTAATGCTGAGACTCAGGTCATTAATTGCAGATCTGCTCTGGGAAGGTTGCCAGGTGCTCTCTAAGCTTTCTTAAAGGGTTCAAGATGTGATCAGGCGTTGTTGCAATCCTCATGTATAGCCTCTACTGCTTGTAAATCTGTTGAAATTTGAGTTCACCATTTGTCATCATTAGCTTTAAAGGAGACCTATTATGCAAAATACACTTTTACGTGGCGTTTGTACATAAATGTGAGTCGGCAGTGTGTGTACACAACCTCCTACAATGTTAAAAGTCCACCCATTCCTCTTTCTCATATTTCTATTCATCAAAATCAGTGTGCCAAAATAAACGGTTTTCGTTTCTGCTCTAAAGTGACGTCACGTTAGATCAGGCCTCGACCACGACTGGTGACGGACTCCACCCTCCTACGCTGAGTGATCTACACTCAGTCCGCCATTTTTTTCCATGCTGGAGCAGATACAGTGAGAAGAATAATGTCTCAGTAAGCATCATAAGTGTTCTGTTGTTGGCTGTAAATGTGAACATTAGAGTCTTCATGCACTCCCGGCATCAGAGCTGAAGTTTTGTTTTTGAAGGAAATGTGCCCCAAAACATACAAAAAATCCTGTATGTCTGTGCAAATCATTTTACAACGGACTGCTTTGTGAATGAGTGTCAATATGAAGCAGGATTTGCAAAAAATGTGATTCTCATGCATGGATCAGTACCAACTGTTTGTGTTCCAGTTTTATATCCTGAAGATGCAAGTATCGCACTTTATATTTGTGAATGTTTGCAAATCGCCTTTCCGAATGTGCTTGTTAGCTGATTCCACGGCTAATGCAGCTAAAGTTATCATTGTCTCTGATTGTATTCACAGAGACAAGAGCTATGTTGATATTTGAAATTTTTAACCCAAAAATGCTTACTGTCAGTTACCAATGTTCTACTTTACTTGCAAAGGCCAGCACATCTGCACAAAACATCTGCACCACGAGGGATGTTGGTTGGCAGACTGACTCACCACAGTTGTGTAGTGTCAATTAACCATTCAGAAACGTCCTGGTTCATTCTCACACTTGTGATATCTGCCAGAGTCTCTCCTTCATCAGTGTCCGACTCTGGTTCATGCATATATGGCTGAACTCCGGTATTTACTCTGTCAGTCATATTTGTTCTGATTTGTTGTTGCTATAGTATATGTAGTATGCTGTAGTGACAGTCATCGGCGAGCCTCTTCTTTTTATATAAACGTTTTTTGCCAGTTTCTGTGAAACTTGCTAAATAAACATTAGCTTGCAATACTATGTACATTTTTAAGTAAATATCAATATGTGAAAAATCCACTTGAAGTAATGTGAGGCAGAGAGCAGACTTTATATTACATCTTGTAAAAAGGGGCATAATAGGTCTCCTTTAAGATTTGTAATAATTCATAAATCTTCATTTATTTCTTCTATTAGTCGATTAATTGAATAACTTTTTTTCAACCTGTATTTTATACAAATTTATTTTTTAAAAGCAGTAATAATTTTATTCTATACATTGTGTATTAAAAAGTTAAGTTATTAAAATACAGTATGTTAAATTAAGTTATTAAAAATATAAATGTTTATATATATATATATATATATATATATATATATGTGTGTATATATGTATATGTATATATATATATATATATATATATATATATGTGTGTATATATGTATATGTATATATATATATATATATATATATATATGTGTGTATATATGTATATGTATATATATATATATATATATATATGTGTATATATGTATATGTATATATATATATATATATATATATGTATATATATGTATGTATGTATATATATATATATATATATATACACACTACCGTTCAAAAGTTTGGGGTCACCCAAACAATTTTGTGTTTTCCTGAAAAGTCACACTTATTCACCACCATACGTTGTGAAATGAATAGAAAATAGAGTCAAGACATTGACAAGGTTAGAAATAATGATTTGTGTTTGAAATAAGATTTTTTTTACATCAAACTTTGCTTTCGTCAAAGAATCCTCCATTTGCAGCAATTACAGCATTGCAGACCTTTGGCATTCTAGCTGTTAATTTGTTGAGGTAATCTGGAGAAATTGCACCCCACGCTTCCAGAAGCAGCTCCCACAAGTTGGATTGGTTGGATGGGCACTTCTTGCGTACCATACGGTCAAACTGCTCCCACAACAGCTCAATGGGGTTCAGATCTGGTGACTGCGCTGGCCACTCCATTACCGATAGAATACCAGCTGCCTGCTTCTGCTCTAAATAGTTCTTGCACAATTTGGAGGTGTGTTTAGGGTCATTGTCCTGTTGTAGGATGAAATTGGCTCAAATCAAGCGCTGTCCACTGGGTATGGCATGGCGTTGCAAAATGGAGTGATAGCCTTCCTTATTCAGAATCCCTTTTACCCTGTACAAATCTCCCACCTTACCAGCACCAAAGCAACCCCAGACCATTATATTACCTCCACCATGCTTAACAGATGGCGTCAGGCATTCTTCCAGCATCTTTTCATTTGTTCTGCGTCTCACAAACGTTCTTCTTTGTGATCCAAACACCTCAAACTTGGATTCATCTGTCCACAACACTTTTTTCCAGTCTTCCTCTGTCCAATGTCTGTGTTCTTTTGCCCATCTTAATCTTTTTCTTTTATTGGCCAGTCTCAGATATGGCTTTTTCTTTGCCACTCTGCCCTGAAGCCCAGAATCCCGCAGCCGCCTCTTCACTGTACATGTTGACACTGGTGTTTTGCGGGTACTATTTAATGAAGATGCCAGTTGGGGACCTGTGAGGCGTCTGTTTCTCAAACTAGAGACTCTAATGTACTTATCTTCTTGCTCAGTTGTGCAACGCGGCCTCCCACTTCTTTTTCTACTCTGGTTAGAGCCTGTTTGTGCTGTCCTCTGAAGGGAGTAGTACACACCGTTGTAGGAAATCTTCAATTTCTTAGCAATGTCTCGCATGGAATAGCCTTCATTTCTAAGGACAAGAATAGACTGTCGAGTTTCAGATGAAAGTTCTCTTTTTCTGGCCATTTTGAGCGTTTAATTGACCCCACAAATGTGATGCTCCAGAAACTCAATCTGCTCAAAGGAAGGTCAGTTTTGTAGCTTCTGTAACGACCTAAACTGTTTTCAGATGTGTGAACATGATTGCACAAGGGTTTTCTAATCATCAATTAGCCTTCTGAGCCAATGAGCAAACACATTGTACCATTAGAACACTGGAGTGATAGTTGCTGGAAATGGGCCTCTATACACCTATGTACATATTGCACCAAAAACCAGACATTTGCAGCTAGAATAGTCATTTACCACATTAGCAATGTATAGAGTGTATTTCTTCAAAGTTAAGACTAGTTTAAAGTTGTCTTCATTGAAAAGTACAGTGCTTTTCCTTCAAAAATAAGGACATTTCAATGTGACCCCAAACTTTTGAACGGTAGTGTATATATATATATGTATGTATGTATGTATGTATGTATGTATATATATATATATGTATGTATATATATATATATATATATATGTATGTATGTATATATATATATATATATATATATATATATATATATGTATGTATGTATATATATATATATACATATACACTGCCTGGCCCAAAAATATTGCATACTGTAATATTAAGTTGGACTGCCTTTAACCTTGATTACGGTGCACATTCGTTGTGGCATTGTTTTGACAACCTTATGCAACATTACCACATTTATTTAAGTTGTTTTTTCTGATTAGCCTCACTAACAAGTGGTTTTCATGTGGCCACCCATCTGTTTAGTCCCATTCCTGTAAGTTCTTGTCGCATTGTGCATGTGGAAATGTTCTTTGTCTGTACAAATTTGCAGAGATGGCTGTGGCTACAACATTTATACACTGCTGTCACATGTAGCTGACCTATTAGAAAATGTATACTGTGCTGATTAATTATGCAGGAAATATTAAACATGATCATATACTGCATCTGTGCTTATTAGAAGAAATTTATTGAAACATCTGGTTAAATACAACAGAACTGGTGACATTAACAAGCCTGTAATTGTGCATTACACTCCTGAATTAAAACTATGGACAATCCCTTCACATTATGTAATTTTATTTGTCTCTCCCTGGATTATGTTCCGAAATGCGGGGCTTAACACAATGTCCTGAACTCAACTGCTCAAATCATAATCAAAAACGTCTCATTTCTCTTTTACATGGGTAAAAAAACACTCAACATCATAAAAAGCAAGAAAAAACAAACATTATTCCACATGCAACATACACATTATTTAAAGTTTTTGGGTCTTGACCAACATCCACTTCAGACACTCTGATAACTTAAGAAAACAGCTATATTTAAATGGCTCATGGGCTGAAAAGTGCAGATTTATGGAAGTAGGTATAGCTGCAGACCTCTAAATGGGGGCAGAATAACCTACAGGGGCAGGGTTAATACAGAAGGGGGTGTGGTTACTTCAAAATGGGGTTGTGCCAACTCTAAAAGGGGATGTCACTTCCATTCACTGTTAAGGGTAGGGGAAGAGTTAAGTAAGGGCTCCATATATCTTTAACCCTTTCACACATACTATCGGACTGGTATGATTACACTAGGTTGGGCTCAGACGCGTGTGATCAAACCGGTGTGATCTGTATTAGTACTGCTGTTTACCAGCAAAGAGGGACTGAAGTGGTCGTCATAATGAACCAGCAGCTCAAAAAGTCTTTTCAACATCACAATACTGTGCATTCAGAATTTATTCAGTCCCCTTCATTTTTTCAGCTAAATGATGTCATGTGCTAATTAGCATATTCATGATGTCATCGTCATATTTGCACTCTGCCTAGTTTCAGTCTTTTACATCTGATTGCTTCTCTCATACTCTGTGCTCACATACTGTATTTTAATACAGCTGAATTCCCAATAAAGCTGTTCTCATTTACATATTTTTCTGTTGTCAGACAACAGAACGAGTATGAAATGGTGACTGAAACGCTGCCCATTAAGATGACATGTTCACCAGCATTCACTTCCAAGTAGGGCTGAAATGATTAGTCTGTTATCGACAACGTCGACAATGGAAAAAAAATTGGCGACAAAAATGTACGTTGTCCAATAGTCATTTGATGTCATTTAACATAAGATCTCATTAAACTCTAATGATGATGTGAGAGAGCAGCACTGCAGCTCACGTCTGACTGAGGAGAGGAAGAGAAAACATGTCCAGATGCACTCTAAACTTTCCAAACAGCTTCAGGTGATGTAGATCACAACGTATGAGGGAATTATATTGCAAAAACACAAAATAAGTAAATACAGAAGCAGTGTCATCGTGAAATAAAGCAGAGCCGGCCGGATCTGGTATTCCACTTTGCATGTCAGAGCATCTAAAAAGCAAACAACCTGGTGTATATCTTTAATGCATCCTTTATTAAAGATCAGATAATAAAGAAGTAGGTCATAATCTCTGAAAATGCCATTTGTCTGTGCGGTCAGCACCTCTTCTATGAGTCGTGTGAGGGGGGAGATGCATACTCTCATGCTTGTTTGCTGCAGCTAGATTATAACGTGATTGCTCCTGACATATTGAATCATAATATACTGTATGTCTTATTGTGAAGATTAAAGGTGAGATAGTCCATTATACACTGTAACAAAAATACGTTTTTGATTAGTTTTTTCTGCTTTTTTTTTTTTAAAAATAACTCTTTTAAAACACAAAATACATTTAGTTTAGCAGCTATACTGCAGAAGACACAATTGTTATTGGAGAATGTTGAATACAATATTAAATATTTGAAAATATCTAAAAATAGCCTACTTAAAACAAGATGCATTCACTTGAGAAGCAACATAGAAGATATTTAGACATGCTTTTAGAGAATATATCTTGTAAATATGTATATTTTTGAAGTGAAAAAATACACTTATATACAAAATACACTTATATTTATGATACATTCTCTTAAAGCAAGTCTAAATATCTTATGTTGCTTCTCAAGTAAATGTATCTTGTTTTAAGGATTTTTAGATAATGTTAAATGAAAATAAGAGAAACAACTTGATAACAATATGATTTATGCAGTGAATTTTTTACTGCATAAAACAAAGTATTTTTTCCTTTCAGTGAATGTCATTTAGAGGTATTAAAAGATGATTTTGTCCTATTTATTGTTAGTAAGCATGCTTAATGCAACCTTTTAATTCGGGGCACAAGCTGAATAATCGGTTAAGTGCTAATGATTAATTGTTGCAATAATTTGCAGAATAGTCGATGAAATGTCAAATGAAATTGTTTAAAGGAGGAGCAGTCAATGCAGATAAGTGATTAGTCCTTGGCAACACTGTTTGCACATGCTCAGCTCATTCACTATGTCAGCTGCCATGCGGGCAGCTGAATGTGCTGCTCCTCTCTGCCAATCACTGAATAGAGTAGATGCACAGAGAGGTATGCCTGTAGCGGGAAATGAAGACCTCGCTCTCGCGGGGCAGTACTGGCGACTCTCTTCTACGGAAAGTAGCTAAAGTTTGTCCATTAAGTCACTATATTTGTAACAGATGCTTTTTTGAAAAAAAAAAAATAAAGTCGCTAAAGGGGGTCTAAAAGGACGTTAAATCTAGCGACAGAGTTGCTAAGTTGGCGACACAGTCTCGTGCAGGAGCACTTTATTCATCATGAGACATAAGTGCACAGGCAGACCCACGCATGTGAGCATGTGAGAGCAGTCGGCTGTAATTAAACAGCGCACATGTAGCGAATTTAGTCAGATCTTGGTAATACTGTTTTTTTTTTGTTTTTTTTGCATCGGTAGCTATTAAAATATTGAACGGAGCAGAGATTCCGTCACACTCCTGGCTAATCATCCTGCAGTTTATAAATCACTGTGCTGGACAAACGTCTTTGGTATTGTGTTTTAGTTTATTCAGCGCCTCGGGCAGGAGCGTTGTAGTCTTCAAAATTAGGAATGAGAATTTTACAATGCTGGGTTCGATCCTTATTCCACTTAACAATTCCGGTTCATTAATAATTATTTTAGTGCTTTAAGGTTTGGGAACCAAGAATAAAAAAAAAAAAACGATTAAATGCGTAATTGAATCATGTTCATGACTGTTCATATCGGTTCTCGTACATGCATTCTTCCGGCGATGCGGACAGAAAACTTCTAAAATACTCTGATAGTTTTTCCTGTACTGCCATTGAGCAATACTGCAAAACAGCAACTACCAGCAGCACAAAACATCCAGCGTGACCTGTGTAGTCCGATTTATGAGACATTTTTTTATTTATTTTTTATTTACATCACAAAGCATACATGATTCCTGAACAAATGGCTCTTATCAGTTCTTTTAAATCTACACCTGAAAACATACAGCGTGACCAGTGTTGCCCAAAAACTGAACAAATGACTGTTATGATTTTTGATTTATGAGTTGTTTTAATCTACAGAGCGAAACATACCAGTGTTGTCTGATTCCCATACAAATGACTCATACTTTTTAATTTTTTTTTATTCTACACCGCATAACATATAACATCAACTCCTGATTGAATAACTCACCAGCCTCATTTTAGTGGATAACTTGCCTAACTGCAAGTCATTTATTTCATCAAGTTCGACTCTAAATGAACCAAAAACTGTTTTATGTCAACTTTAGAGACTTAAAGGAATAGTTCACCCAAAAATGATAATTCTCTCATCATTTACTCACCCTCATGCTGTCTCAAACTCGTATGACTTCTATTATTTTGAAGAACACAAAGATTTATTTTATGTATGATAAGTTTTTGTCCATACAATGCAAGTCGATGTGGTCCAAAGAATTCAAACAACAAAAAGGACATAAAGGCATCATAAAGGTAATCCATGTGACTTGAGTGCTTAAATAGATGTCTTCTGAAGCAATCCGGTTCACAGAGTGCATGTACATCTCTCATGATCGCACCAAGGAGACTGCATGTATCATACATTAAAAAAATATTTGTGTTCTTCAAAATAATAGAAGTCATACGAGTTTGAGACGGCATGAGGGTGAGTAAATGATGAGAGAATTATCATTTTTGGGTGAACTATTCCTTTAAGTCTCTAAAGAGATGTCAAGATTTATAGTGAAAAAGGTCTATGAATATATGAATACTATATATATATATATATATATATGTGAAGACACCCCCCTTCCAGTTAGATTCTTCCTTCAATGTGTACGTAGAGGGCTGTGATTCATCAGGAAAATAATTTGGTTCCAGTATTTTTGTTGTACCGGTTCTTGATTCTCTACACTATTCGTAATTGCATCCCTCTCTCTCTCTCTCTCCTCAGCTCTTGGCCTTTCTCAGTGTCTGACTCCATCCAGCCTGTGGCATTGCTGGTCAAGAGGCCTTTCATAGCAGTGGTAAATACATTTAAACCCTTTTCTGTCATCTAAACTTTGAGTGATCATGTTTTTTTCTTGTATTGTAGATGCTTAATAGACAATCTGTGCCTCGTTTGCTCAGACTGTGCATTTCTTGTGTATTAATCCCATCTGTAGTTTGTATAACAACACTGCAATTATAATTGGAGTCACTTTATGAAACCAACCATGCAATTAAGTAAGAATGCATAATTGTCAGTCAGCAGAATTTGTGTCAAGAGTTTGCAGATACTTTTTCTTCCTTGATTTCCTATTAACACACAAGAGAGTCTTAGTGTTGCTTATTATAGCAGCACTGATATTAAGTGACTCTCAGTGCAATAGAAGGAGGGACTGTCAGAGTTCTGCAGACTGGTTTTGGTAACCCGGCTCCTCGCTCCCATTACAGCACTGCACTTCAGAAATGGTTTTGTTTGTCTTTTGGTGAACATTAGAGTATGAATATGATCTCTATTCCCAGCTGCTGAATTACACACAAGAATAAAGTACAGTTGGCACAATGTGTTGTGTTTTGACACTGACATGGCACTTCTATGTTTTATTCTTGGTTGAGCTGAAGGGGCCACATTCAACACTTTTATAGAGTTTATTATTTCTTATAAGTGTCTACTTATAAGTTCTGTTCCAAAACCTAGTGAGCTGCCCACTGTAGGCAGCATTTAAGGTATCGTACATTTGAGCTAGCCAGTTTGCTAGCTAGCTAGAACTTTGCTTTCTAAAGGTTTGCGTACGTCTATATAGTTCATCAAACTCTTATTTTAAAAAAGCAAGAACAATCCTGTTTTTCATTAAATGCCCCCTTTAAATACTTAACTGATACTTAAATCTTTTCTGATGCTGTGCTGCCATTAGTATTAGAAAACGTAAAACCTGCAAAAAGTAGTTGTCAAAAATGTAATGTGTGTCTCAATCTCCCTAGTTCAGTAGTCACTACACTGAGTGGAGTCAGCCATTTTTCTCAATCCTCAATATATAATCTCACAATGCACTGTGGGAGTGCACAGGGAGCATCTTTGCTCAATATGTTTCCTTACTGGAAACGTCGTCATGTCTTCTGAAGTCTCATAAGTTGTTAGAAGACGAGCACAAGTGTAAAACTATGAAGTCCAAGCCTTATTTTCACTTTAATAGAGATGTTGTTTGTATTTTCATTCATAATTACCGTGAAAGTGAAACAATCTTAAATATTTGAGTTGTTAAAATAAGGTTTAAAATACACTCCTATAGATTTTTATTTCTTTATGCCATTTATCTGTTATAATAACACTGTACGTTTGAATTTCTTCAAAGAAATGAATGATCGTGTCATTTATACAGGATCGTGCTGATTAATAACAGATGTTCGCTAAGTCGCCGGTGATTGAGTCATAAGTGACCTGATGTTCAGTGGATGAACACCCTTGCCAGTGCCCGATTTCACATTCACGATTTACTGATTCACGACATAGGGAGCTGATTGAGACACAGGGGTAATATAACATATAGGGGAAGTGACTCATGACTCAATTAAGCCCGTGCTCCATATAAGCCCACTAACTGTTTTATTTTTAAATAAAAACAATACAAAAAGCAAGAGAAAAATAGTTGCAGAGGAAATGCACACATTTGTTGTTATCATTTAACTTTTTAAGTTGGAGCCAATCAAATGTTTCGTTCTGGAGTTATTTGGGAACATGTGCTACCACTGTTCGGCGGCCATTTTGGAAGTTGCTCCAAAACTTCACTGCTTTTGATGACCTCAGAAAAAGTTTTTTTTTTTTTTTTTTTTTTTTTAGTCAGATGAACAAACCAGGCGAGGAATGATAAAAAAATCAAAAATTAAGAGGTTCATTTATCAAATTAGGGGTTGGTGATATACATTATTAACCAGTAGAAAATCACAAACTGGTATACATTTTGGATGATCGTCTCTTTGCATGGTAACGAAAAATTTCCACATGAGAAATGTGTACGGCACGTAACACGTAAGCATGACACATTCTGTAAGATAAATGGAGTGAGGCAGACCGACTGCTCGTTCCTTAAATTCATTTGAAAGAGATGAGAGGAGATTATGAAGGAAAAAGTGCATCCTCAGTGGTGTGGATTTGGTTTGCTGCAGAAAATAGCGATTTGCAAGGTTTGTACATCGTGTACGACGATATATCATGTGTGCATATGTATCAGTGGTCAGGGCTTCACGCGAGACTGATAGCAATAATGAAAAAGTTTTTAACTGAGTTGCACGTGTCAATAGATGAAAAGCTCATCTAGAACGTGAGAAAGAATGACACTGAATCTGCTTCTGCGCATGAAATTTCACTGATCCACCATCAAAGCAAATTCAATGACATTCATCACACATCCAAACACGCACGCTGTATTTGCGCAAGTGTTGCGCACGCAGAAACGTTGAGATATATCCAGCTGCAGATCCGCAGCACCAGCTTCAGAGATGCAGTGTCAGAACCGCAGCCACAGAACGGAAATGATGGGCGGAGCATACGTTCTTAAAGGACCCGCGCCACCTACGGTTCTGGAGCATATTTTTCTTTCATTACATTTGAAACATCTTTCTTTTAAATAAGGCCACTTTTTTTTATAAGTTATGATACAGTAAGGTACAGTACAATAAGCATTTTAAAACATTAATTTTGTGCAATATTATTGTATAATGTTATCCGTTTCATTGTATTATGTGAGTATTATTTCCTGTTTGTGAAAATGCAATGCACTGTAAATAAAAAAATTGCTTCCTCGTTCCTTCTTAAAGTACTACTTAAGAAGCACACCATTCATTGGTTTATTTATATCAAAATATTATTTTTCTGACCATCAACATGAAGACTCCACAGTCCAAACCACCAATTTGTTGGGGGACCTCCTAAAAAAAGAAGCATGAGGTTTAAGTGTAAGGGTTGGACACTTTAGCAGACTTCTTTATAACCAACCTTGTTTTTCAGTAGCATCCATGTGCCAGACCAATTTTGACCAATCATCTTACTGCAACAAAAATACACAAATAATAAAAACAAATGTCTTAATATGCATAGTTACATTATGCAACAGTTTGAAACTCTGAATCCATGCAAAATCACAGCAGTCACCAGTATTTGGGTCTTTCTTGTAACAACTGTCACAGCATGTATTTATCTTCATAAATAATAAACATCTTCAAAACTTCATCGCAAGGCCCATTTACCACAAGCGATCTGAAAAGTAACCGAACAGTCCGTAGAAAAAATGTTCTGTACAATAAAGCATGACAACAAATTCAAGCTTCAATAAGATGATAAAGCCATGCACAGATTCAGTACTTAGCAGATAAACGCTTAAGTTAATATATATGATAATTATTCACCACATAATGGTAAAAATATTACAAACAACTCACTGTGCTCTCCGCCATGCTTATCTCGTTGACAATAACTCCGCCCCTCACTTCCGTTCTATGGCTGCTGTTCTGAAACTGCTGGTGCGGCGGGTCTGCAGCTGGATACTATTGGAAACATGCAAGTATGTGCGAGTCTTGAAGTCATCGCAGTCCCTTCATTTGTGCTCCTGTGAAATGTGCAGATCACACCCGTTACTCATTCTGGTTTCTGTCGATGTCATGTTGGTTTTTAAAATGCACATTAAAACCCTTTGTAAAATTCTGTTCGAATGATGTTTGATATCAGGAAACAAACCAGCTATATTTTCCTTCAGATATTTACAGATATTATATGTTCTTTATAGAGATTACTAAAAACACACAGAGCCTAATTAAGTGTTTATTTATGGATCACTTATTTATGTTATTTTACTTATTGCATTGCTTTGGGATGTTAAGTTTCTCGAGGAAAGTTAGAACAGTAATCATAATAACACCAACAATGCTAATAATAATAATAAAAAGAAAAGATCATCAGACTGAAATTTTTTTTTTTTTTTTTTACTTTGACAAGTTCAAAATAAAGAAGAATTATATATGACAAAGAAGTTTTCATTTATAAAGTATTTAATTCACTGACTAGATTACTCAAAATGACACATTGCGACATGGCTTAATATCTAATACAATTGTATTGATTTTTCAGGAAAATGTTATATATAACTATTGTTATCTATATCTTTATCATGAAATAAAGTCACTCGTATCGTGATATAGGATTTTGATCATATCGCCCACCCTTAAATCAAATTCTACTTGATATTGTTTATTTTCTTTGTATTTAACAGCAATTCTTTGTAATTGAAAAGATGAATTTGATGAGTATCTGGAGCTAGTGCAGGACGCAGTCTTAAGTGATGATCACAAAGAAAGATGCAGTAAAAGAAAATAAATAATAAAAAAAAAACAGCTGATAAACACATTAAATGAAAATATTTAAGAAGCTTCTTGAGCTCAAACAAGATTTAGTGCTCTGTCTGTAATTATAATCTAGAAATATCACTTTGTTTTCATGTGGTCTTTGAAAAGCCTGTTTCCTCATAGCTTAAAAGCAGAATAATTATTTTATTTGTTCACATTGACTCTACTTAAAATACTTTAGGTTTATTTTCCACTGACCCCTATTGTTCCTCATAAGCCCACTGAGCAAATAACCCATTGAATTCATTGTCAGCACTACATACTGAATCTGTTTTCATTGCAGGGAGAAAGAGACTGTCCGATTCAGAAATTAAAGATTTAATTTAACAGTTAAGATGTTTTGAGGTCTAAATCTACAAAAACAATCAAAGTTGAGGTGTTTATTTAATAAAAGAAGCATTTACATTTTTAAAAGCATATTGGGCGTATTAAGAACACATTATAAGCCCACTCCAGACTTTCCAAACATTTCTATAAGAAAACATTTAAAACTTACATTTGGGTGGGTTTAATTAGGTATCTTCCTCTAAAGTATAACTTTCATGTAAGAATTGTTAAGTGCTTGAACTTAAACATAAATATATTGTGTTGTAGTAAACTTGAATAACAAGATAAGGTCTTTCTCTTTCTTTTCAGAATACACCAGAATCTTCATGGCTGACTGAACTGTTGTGGGCCTTTTTTGTACCGTTCACAGTGTACCATGTAAGGTACTACATATTACAGTCTCTCCTTTGTCCAGTGGCAGTATTTTAATTGTACAATCCACTATTCGACAGTCCAGCACTGGTAATACAACACTAAGGATACTTCTTTATGCCCTGATATACTTCTGGAGAAGTTCTTCATTCAGGGGTAAAAGGAAGCTTGAAACAGCCAAGCAACGGTATACCATTTGCGAACATTCAGACATCCACCACACCACTGTGGGAGGCGTTTAGAAGTACATTTAAATATGAGGATGCTCAGTAAAAAAAACACTGATAATTCTGCAAAGATGGGCGAATAAAAGCATGTTAATGGACAGAATACAGACAAAAGAATTATGATGAGAGGCATATCTTAATGTGGGCAGATGTGTGAATGTCTTTCACTGCAGATGGGACATAAGCGAAATTGCACTTAAGTATGAGAGTTAAAAAAATAAAAATCCATGACATGTTCTTGGAAAATATCTCTACGCAAACGATCGTAAAGATATAGGTAAAATTTGCACTGGCTCACTAATACCTCTGCAAGTCGGTGTGTTCATGTTATCTGATCTTGACTGACTGAACAACATAAACAGAATGAGCTGTCTGCCTCAAAGTAGGTGGAGCTTCTGGTCACACCAACTGATGAAGTGGACCAATGGCAGTAAGAAGCTGTTTCGCAACAGCAAGATGTATTTCTAAAAGTTCATCCCGGCGAGCTGTTACGAAGCACTGAAACAAACTCGAACACTGCCTTTTTGGTCAGATTTAGTTCTAAATGAGGTCACACCCATTCGTTTTTCTATTTCATTTGAAGTATATCAGGGCCTTTAGTATTGAATAGCCTTATGCGTACTGGGGATGTGTGAGACTAGTCAACTAAACAGTATACTGCTGCTGCTAGTCAGCAGTGGAAACATTAGTCGGTTAAATACTTTTTTCCCATGAAACATTTCTACATTTAACACGTTTTGTTTAATTTTTTTTATAAAGGCTACACTCAAATTAGTATAATGTTAATGTCAATTTAGAAATAAATATTTATAATATTAGCCCCATAAATATAGCAATATAAAAAAACAAATATCTGGATCGGATGCTTAAATTTCACATCAGGCCTTGCGTGCTGCTTCTCCCTTTCACTCACGGCACGCGTAGAAAAATTTCCTCTCATAAAAACATCAAAATTGTCCAGTTCAAAAGGATGGTAGTAGCATCACTGGGGCAAAGAATGGATCCCTTAGAGACAGTGAAAGGTAGAAGTGTTGCACTGAATTCCTCTTCTCTCCACCCTCGACACAAGAATGGTGGATGTGCAACGAGCTGTGAGAGAACATATCGCCAATCTGTATCAACGAGTCCAGAAGTCAACAAAAATGGAAGAAACGGGCCCAAGCTCTTTCTTTGGGGCTGACTATGGAGAGTCCATGCATACAAATTAGCTGCATCTCTACTGGATGGAACTATCTATTACATCTAGCGAAGCCCTCTTATGTTGCAAAAAGGCCAGATGCTTACCCAAGCTGTACCAAGTTGCTATCTGTGTAACTTCAGTTCCAGCAGAGTGGCTTTTTTCAAGTGCAGGCATTATTGTTAATCGCCTCAGGTCCTGACTTTCTCCGGACCATGTGGACATGTTAAAGGTGTAGTGTAATTTTTGCGCTACTAGTGGCACCAAACAGAATTACAAAAGTATATTTTCAAACATCCTTTGCCATCATCCCTTAGACTCATTACACCCTTTTGCATGCTCTTGATTCCCTATGAACACATTCGCCATACTAAATAAAAGGTGATAAACGTTTAACATAGTATTGAAAAAGACCACTATAACATATACACATCGGACAGAAAGCATGGCAGATGAATCAAGTCGTCCGAAAACATCGCTGGATTATATGGCAGCTGGGTGTGCGGGGGATCCAGCACATGAGGTAGGATGGTTCTTCTGGTAACTAGAAAGCATAACGATACATATCCAAGTATCTTACAAATTTATCTGGAGCTCGACAGTAATAAGTTAACATGAGTTGTAATACCTTTTTTTGGGGGGGGGGGTCGGGGGTTGGGGGTCTCCCCATATTAGGCATGCCCAATTCCCAATGCACTTTTAAGTCCTCGTGGTCGCATAGAGATTCGCTTCAATCTGGGTGGCGGAGGATGAATCCCAGCTGCCTCTGCATCTGAGACCGTCAACCCACGCATCTTATCAAGTGACTTGAGCGTGTTTCCACGGAGAAATATCGTGTGTGGAGGCTTCGTGCTATCCACCGCGGCATCCATGCTCGACTCACCATGTGCCCCACCGTGAACAAACCACATTATAGTGACCACGAGGAGGTTACCCCATGTGACTCTACCCTCCCTAGCAACCGGGCCAATTTGGTTGCTAAGGAGACCTGGCTGGAGTCACTCAGTACGATTCGAAATAGCGAACTCCAGGGGTGGAAGCCAGCACCTTTAACACTTTACTGAGTTACTAAGGCCCCCATGTGTTGTAATACCTTGAGTGTAACTTACTTGTCGAAGAAACTCTGCAAGTTGGCCATCTGTCTCCATTGAATACCAAAAATTCCCTCAAAATCTTGTAAATGGGATACCAATGTTCACTCTTGTTTTACGCCATTCTCTGTCTCTGTGTCTTTTAGCAAGTCTTCAAATTTTGGCTTTAACATCTGTAAGCGAAGCTAAATTTCTTTTCCTCTGTACACATCTTCCATGGATGTTCATATGCCCCTGGCTGAACAGCTTACTTCAAGTAGCCACACCCAAACACTATAGGTTGAGCTAGAAAGCGATAGGTGAAGCTGAGCGGCTCGCTCAAAATATAAACATTAATGTTTTGATAGTGCCTGGGAGGCTCAGTATTTATACTTTTGGGGAAGGGAAAACCCACAAATGGCTTACAGTTGTCAATGAACAATAAATAGTAGAACGTATTTTTACTTAAAAAAAGTCACCGTTAACAAAAACGGGTAGATAGAATTGTTATTGTTGGCGAGGTATGCCTATTTTATCTTAGACAATAGGCTATATTAGGTTAATGTTTCTCATAGTCTTCTTTTTTGTTTGTACCTTTTTATTGGATGCTAAATCTTATGTCAATAATGTTATGTTAACTGTTTGTTAAATGTGAACAGCTGTCATAATTTGCAGTAGAGGATATGCATGTCTCAAAATATGTGCAACTTTTCAGTTTTCAGTGTGCTGTTTGTTATGATATGCTAGACTATTTGCTCTTTAAAAGTGTTAATGGGTAGAATACACACAAAAGAATAGTGATGGAGGCATATGTTACTTTGAGGCATATGTTACTTTTGACTTTCACAGCAGATGGCACATGAGTGAATGGGCACTTTGAGTTGATTTGATTCATTTTGTAGACTTTTTTTCTATATGAACGATCGTACAGATGTAGTTAAATTTTCACTTGCTTGCTAATAACTCTACATTCTGGTGTGTTCATGTTGACTGATTTTGACTGACTGAACATGCCGGCAGTCAGTCAAAATCACAACGGCGTGTTCAGTCAGTAAACAGAATTAACTGTCAGCCTCAAGGTAGGTGGAGCTCCAGGTCACACCTACCGATGACGTGGACCAATGGCAGCAAGAAGGTATTTAGCAGTTGGCTATAAATATTCATAAACGTTCGCCCAGGGGAGCTGATTCGAACCACCGAAACAGATGTCTTTTTGGCAAGATTTTGTTCTAAATTACGTCACACCCATTCATTCTTTGATTTCATAGTAGATTTGGGCCTTATTTTGATTGTTGACAGTAAATATGCATATCATAATGCATGTCAAGCACATCGCAAATATATGTCCTATTTTTCAGAGGCATTTTATCGGATTTGGAACAATATTAGAATTACTGATTAAGAATTTAAAATAGATTGTGTACCCCTTTTTTTTCTTTTTTTTACTTTGACTAGTTAATTACAAAATGATTGTTTAAACATCAGTGAAATGAGTCGTTGTGCACATCCCTAATATATACCAAAGTTACAAGAGCGAGTCCAGAATATTCTATCAAACCTTCAAGCCTTTATTTTAGGTAATTTTTTAAAAAGGTAAATTTTTAGTATTTATTATTTTATAAAAATGTTCTTTAAATCAAATGTAACAGACCAAACTTTAACCAGATATTCAAATGTTTTAAAAAATGTATAAACTACTTACAATTATGTAAACCTGTATCAAACATATAAAGATTAATATGAATAAGATTAAAGAACATGCGGAAACTGTCCTGAAAACCTAAGCTCCTGAAATAATAGTATATAACCAATGTAGTGAATATTAGCTACTTTTTAGAAGTTACTCTGATGTGAATTTCTCACGTTAGACATTTTAGTATGCTGCGTTATGTGTAGCGTGATTTTAAGGAAAAGGCGTATTCACATCACAAGTTACGTATTCTGGCTACAGCGTTATTTAGTAAGATGTAAGTTGTACATTTACATTTATGTTGTAGATATAATGATTAATGACACATAAGTTCTTTGTACAGGTGTTCAGTTTTTTTCAGCTCAAGTGGGGAAATCACCAGCACACTATGACTGGGATTTTTTTTTTTTTTTAGATTTTTCTTTAAAATTGATAAATAAATTAACAGTATTAGTGCATTGTTAATATCTTGCATTTTTTGTTTTTATTGTATTTTCATCAACAGTATGTTTTAGTGATGATGATCATCTTATTTTGTGTTTTATTCATCTGGTCTCCTTGAGAAAATAAAAACCCTACAATATTTGTTCTTTTGATTTATATATTATTGACATTTACTAATAGGTGTATTACATTTTTATACATGTTGAGTAAATAAGGACAATAAGAAGCATCTTGTATTTAATTTGGCTTTCAAATGGATAATGTTCTAACTTTTGCTCAATGCTGCAAAGTCTGTCCCTAAACAACTAGATGTAGTTGTTTTGAAATGCTTCTTTTTCACTCTTTTAAATCAGATGGCTTCCTCCAGTGTCTAGAGAAGATGGCGAAACTGATCAAGAATTTGCCAGCAAAGTCCAGGAGGTAAAACTCTGATTTGTGCTATTAATTGCTGTGGAATTAAATGATGTGAAAATGTTTTGCCATAATTTCGAACTCTAAAGAATTATCCCCCCCCCACCCCCCAACATACAATAATTGAACATTTCCGGAATGATCATTTCATTGTCTGCTGACATGTCTTTTCATCTACCAAACCTTCAGATGTATTTCTTGTTCAAAGCTTCCAGACATGTTTATTCTATCATTTGATGTAATGCTCATTGTTTTCCTTTTTTAGCTTCTGGCGACTGAGCTGGGCGTGATCTCCACACAGATCACTAAAGCAGACAAAGCCGAACACATCAAAAGAAAAAGACACACCGTCTCTCAGACTGCACACACAAGTAAGCACGGACTTGATGGTGAGAAATGAAATCAGTGCATTTAAAAACGTGGTCTCTGTTTGGCATTTTTCATATGAAAACAAAATGTCAAAGCAATTATGAAACTATATCTTCTCATCTTTTTCCAGATTTGGGTGCCAGACCTCGCACAGTGGCACAGGGATTCCTGGGCACAAGTACAGGGACTGAAGAATCGTGTGTAGTGCGTATGGCGCAGCAAGTGAAGGAGGTGCTGCCTGATGTCCCCCTTTCTGTCATCACCAGAGACCTGTGTACGTCACCACTAGAATGCTTTGCAAAATTCAATAAAGTATTGAGTAATCGTAAACCCCTACAAATAGTCCTTAGGCACAATGTCCCTCAAAGTATTAATGTAGCTTCTCTTTAAATTAAGGGGTGATATTTGCCCCCTGGAGTTCTTTTTATGTCAAGTACTTCAATTGATTCAGTTCCTAATGTTATAGCACCGTCTAGCATTGAAATTAATGGAATTTGCCATGTGCCCTCTGAATGATATATATTGTCCATGTGTGCTTAATTTTCTACCTTCTATCTTATATAAGATTAAATGACTCATTTCACACGAATCAGACAGATGACCTTTGAAGAGGTAGACAAAGACCTACCTTAGATTTTTATTTGCAAAACCTATTCTTGCAGAAATGGAAATCCACATGACCAATGAACGCAACAGTCTGATTCTGGAAGAAAAAATCCCATTCATTTAGTCCAAAGACTAATTGATTTTCAATGATAACTTATAAACCTTTAAAGACAGACCTACCTTGAGCTCAGAGTTTAGTCATTGTTGATATATGCTTCCGTTGAAGTCATCCATCTGCGTTATTTCAACTTCACGTTTGATTGTGTTTGGTTAACAACTGCATTAACCATGGTACAGCAGAGAAATATACACCAATCAGAGAACCGTGGCCAACCAAGCCCGTGAAACATGCCTTGGAGCGACCACTCACTCCCATGACCCACTGTGAATGAGGTAATCGAGTTGGTGTCTCTTCACGCTTAAATTGCTTATTTATTTAAACATATCGTAATATTTTGCAATTAACATTAAATATATTGTTTGTACTTTTATAATCAACAACCTAAAATCAAATGAAATCATTTTTGTCTGTCCTCTCATGAAAGACGGTTAAGTACACAGTCTTGCACCTTTTGTCTTTTTGTCTGATTTTGAAATAATATTTTGGCTCAAAACCAAGTTTGTGACTTACCTCAGAGCTGGATGTTTTGGTTTATGACAAACTTGAAAAATCATGAATTAGCTCATTATAGTGCCACCTTGTCACCAGTTCTCACAAAATTTGGTATGCAGCTTCTTGTATACACCTTGTTTGTGTACGCCAGTTTTGTGACCATTAACCATACGCACTTTATTGGCTGCTATTATTTGTTCAGCTCCTGGTGATTATTCTTGTTTTTGTCAATTCTATATTTTAAGGATATTTCAACACTTGAACCGAGAACTTCCTTGATAAAAAGGTTTCCAAGCTACGACGTTTTTTTTGTTGTTGTTGTTATAGTGCCCCCTATGGGCAGAATTTGATGAAATTGGGTTTGCACATTCAAAGTGATGAAGTTTCATTTAGTTTTGACTGTGTTTCGGGGATAAAGGTCTTTAAAAGAATATGGGCCATGGCCGAACATTTTATTGGCTTGTAACTCTGAAGTGCTTTCACGAATCAGAATTCCTTTGATTCATTTTTGTCACAAGAGACTGTAGATGATGCTAACAAATGTTTGTGCAAATTGAACAAACAATAGAGGAGTTTGAAAATTAGGCTGTTCAGAAAATTCTAAATGGTGGAAAAATTGTACGAGTGGATATAAAATCAAATGATTTGACTTGACTCAAAGTGACAAAAAAAAAGGAAATTATCTTATTATAGCGAAAACAAATTATCTTATTATAGCAGCACATATAGTTGGATGGGTGTGTTTGTACACCTCAGAGTACTTCAATTCAGGGATGTTTTACATTTCTGTGACATTTTTGCCTCAAGCCCTGGCTAATTTCTGACCCTGATATGCAGCTAATGGTGTGTGCACCAAACACAGAATATGTGTCTTCCCTCATATACTTACTAATGCAAAGCTGATTTCTTGGGTTTAAGTTATGCAGCTTCTGCCGGTAGGGATTGTGTTAAATAAACACTTTCCTTTGTCTCTTTGCAGTGCAAACCAACTGTGTTGATACAACCATAACCAACCTACTGGAGCGCACTGACCAATTCCACTCAGAGGCTGCTGCGGGCACAGCATCAGGTCCAGCCAAACCAGAAGCATCCTCCTCCCCATCCACAACAGCATCCTTACCCAATTTAAAGGTACAGGTGAATCTTTTGTCACTGCATGAAAAGATATAGAATCAAATTAATTCTTAGAGCCAAATTTTGCTTTGTCCTATAGCTATTATATAGCCAATTTAAATATTAAATGTAACTTTTTTCTAAAGCAAATTTCCTATCTTTGTATAGGTTGTTTGTTGCTACCAATGTTGCTCTTCAAAATTTGGTTGATTAGGCTCTTTGTAATAAATTTGTCAATTAAAGTTGTGTAGTATTGCAACCACAAATAACAAGAAATGTTTTGTTTGGTTTGACTTTATCCTATCACATCATCTATATTAGTGAATTTACCTATAATTAATAACTGTGAAGATTTTTTGCCAGAATATTAACAGAAATACTCATCTGTATTCATTTAACAGCCAGCTGCCAAATCGTTTGAGAAAACACCAATAGACAGACACATGTCCCTACAGGAGAGAAAAGATGCCTTATATAAATATGCAAGAAGGTAATTATGATTTTTTTTTTTTTTTAAGTGATATATTGATATTTTACATGAAATACTTCTGATGCATGCTATACTCCATTTAAAGCTACTTAATATAGCATTTTTCTCATTTTGTTCATTATTGTGCATGTAGTTTTTCTAAACCTCATTAATGGAGAGACTACGTGGAATATTTGTACTTTTTAAAATTAATGTCACACCACATAAACATTTAAAGGTTCAAAACAACTTGAGCTCAATTTACAGAATTAGCACGTATTTGCACAATTTGCACGAATTAAAATTTTTATGTAAAAAAATAAATAAAAGAAATGTTACAGAAAGGCACTTTTAATGGAAGTGAAAAAGGACAGTCAATAAACATAAAAATATAGTCACAAGACGTAAACAGTGATGACGTTTACATGGACATCAGAAAGCGGGTTATTGCAAGAAAGCAGTGTTCTTGTTTACATGCGCTGTATAAGCGGTGTACTCTTTACTCCCGTATACATCTGGCTCAATCAGTAAGCAGCTTTCTCCAGAGCAACTGTAGAGTGGAATTGCACTTCAATAGTGAGGTTTCCGTTTAAGGAAAACTCCGGGATTCCATCAATGTATGAGCGCATTTATACGAACGTGAGGGACCGTCGATATTTTACAGTAGTGTTTATAAATGGGTATAGTTATAGTGTATGTGCATTTCTCACTGTATTCCCAGAAATGTTTTGTTGGCTTGTTGTTGGGCTCTATCCTATGACGTCTGTTATTTGGTCTGTTCCATGCACATGCGCACTCTGACAAAACCTGTTAGAACGCTTGTGTATGTGTTTACATGGCCACATAAGCAGCTTTATTTGGGAGAAACCTAGGTGTGTTAAACGGCTTTCTCTTAATCCCTTAAACGGCATAAGGAAATCACCATTCTCGTTTACATGATGTTTCAGAATGGCCATTTCTGCAAAAACCCTGGAATAAACCACTTTCTTAAGAGCATGTAAACATGGTCATTGCTTGTATTGATTATTGGGTGGTTACCTCCACCCCATCCCCCCAGGATCTACGCCCCTGTCGTCAACTATCCAAATAGAGAAAAATCATTATTTTTCAGATGTACATTTTATCTCACAATATAAAATAAGGTCTTTAAAAATAGTGTTTTACTCATTTTCTATTAGTTCAGATGTAACCTGATTCTTTTCTTTGTCGACCTCGCCCACAGACGATACATTGAAAAACATGGACTGAACAAAGAGGACGATCTATGACTGTGGACAAAGAATCACCTGATGAATTGTTTAGGAAAGCCGGCTGCTTAACACAAAATCCACAAAAAGAAGAAATTATAGCATTGACCCAGAACGAAACAACTTACTGAGAGAAGACTGATTTCCATAAAGACTGTTTTCTTTTTTCTTTTGCCTTTTGTGTTTTTGTTTTCTTTGTAAATTATCTTGCATGCCAGTCATGCATGTCTTTTTATTATTTCTCTCTGCAACAGAAAGCAATTATTTTGGTAAAACAATTTGTATTCAAACCCAGTGACCTTGACACACTTCATATTATTTTTATAAGGTCCAGGGGTGGAGAATTGGGGTTCATAAACATACAATACATCTTGAGGTTCATTATGTTGTTAAGGATTCGTGTTGATGCAATATCAGATTTTAAAGACATTAAAGATCATATAGAAGTGCAAAATGTGTCCCTTGTCCAGTGATGTATTAAGACTGTGAAGTACACCCATTTAAAGAGCTTTTAAACCTATCGAAGATAAATGTGATGCTCCTTTTAATCTTGTAATAAACATGAGAAATTAAGGCTTTAAATGTCAAATGGGTCGTTAGTTCAGTTTTAAATTGTCACTCGAAGCAAATAAAGCTTGGGGAAATATACCTGCATCTCCTCCCTGAAATGAAGAAAATAATTTTGTTTCTTTAAGATACGCATTTTGAATGTCGAGAGCCGTTACAACCTTATAGCTCCATGGTTACAACGAGCCCTTTAGTGACGTCTGCATCTGCAGCACCAATCATGACGATGGGCATACAAAGCAGCCAATGAGAACGCTGAACAAAGCATACAGCAGCCAATGAGAATGAAGGAAATGTGGGAGATTTCTCCAGACTGAATAAGTAGGAGTACATCTCAGAATCCGACCTCATTGTCGAAGGGTTTGAGTTTGACTGGGTCTGTCTCAGTTACTTTTGTGTTTTCCAACAAACGAACGAACGAGCAAACAAGCAATAATGAGGGAGATTGTGCATTTACAGGCTGGACAGTGCGGTAACCAGATTGGTGCCAAGGTAGGAACTAAATATCATTTTAAATTTGAATGTGATTCGTGTCAGTTGCTTTTGGAGAAAGAATCAACGGCTTATTTTAAATCTAAGCGTTTTTCGCTCTCTGTAATTTTATTTTCATTGTCTTTTGTTTTACTTTTAAATCTACCAAGTCTAAATATGTTCTTTGCTAAGTCTCAAATATGCATCCATTTTTATTTAAACCAATGTCTTATTTTGCGTGCCTATGATTCGATTGAAAATTGTATTTGTTTTTAAATGGAAAAACTGTGAAAAAATGGCCGTTGTGAATTAACAAATTAAACAATGCGTTAGTTTTAGGGTGTTGGCCGCGCCGGCGTAATGTCGCATACGAGTCGGTTCTTTTGAAACGATTCTTTTAATGATTCGGTTGCGCCTATTCGGAAATCTTTGAGGCGTCACCCTCATCTGGAAGCACACGATGCAACATTTTCCACATTAATATTTAACAACGTCGCGATTGTCAACTGTTTATAGCGAAGTGTGTGTTTTGCTACTAAAAGCACATATAAAGTTCTACGCTGATGACCGAAACGAATTGGTGAGTATTTTTGAAGCGGTTCGTTGAATTGAACCGACTTAGCGAATCGATTCCCTAAAATGACTCGTGTCGCAATGTGAGCTGTTGTATCTGGTTCATCTTCGGGATAAGAGGGAACGCTAATGTCATGGCACATATGCTCTCATATCCTCATACCTTGGAGGAAATTAATTCTTCGTGTCATTGAGCAATATCAAAAGCTTTTTTTCTTTGTTTCGTACGAGTCACACGCAGTTTCTTTTAAGCTCTCGGTGGTGTAAAATGGCTCCAGTGACTTGGCAAACTCCATTTTATGAATGTGGGACGCATGTAGCGGGAAGCGCTAGCCCATTGAATTTTGGCTTGATTTTTACTTCCTTCTATTGACGTTTATAAAATCTTTCCAATCATCTTTATTGATTAATATTTGTCAAGTTTTAATGTCCTAAATTTCAAAACGTTGAGTTACGGTTGTGGAAATTAAAAATTTAATGCTCGTTTTTCTGAATGTATTTTATTTCAGTTTTGGGAAGTCATTAGTGACGAGCATGGAATTGACCCAACAGGCAGTTACCATGGCGACAGTGACCTTCAGCTGGACCGAATTAATGTGTATTACAATGAAGCATCAGGTGAGCAGATATTTGACGCCTATTGTATCTGGGTCTTGTCTTTGTACAATACAGCTTGTACAATACAGCTTGCACATCCTATCTAATAATTTGTTAGTTGCTTTTGATTTGCCCTGAAATTTTTGACTTTGGTTTTTCAGGTGGGAAATACGTTCCACGTGCTGTGCTGGTGGATTTGGAACCTGGAACAATGGACTCTGTGAGGTCTGGTCCATTTGGTCAAATCTTCAGGCCAGACAACTTTGTCTTTGGTAAGTTTCCATATTTGGTGGCTGTATTCATTTGGACATCTAATTTGGGGGGATGATTGATTGAACACTGGCTTGGAACAGATTTTGAATAGATTTGAATGACAGGTTTCCAGTCTGATATGGATCGCTTTCCTCTTGCATTGCTTCAACTTAACTCCTGAAATATTTTTTTTTTTTTTTTTTTTTAAGGCCAGAGTGGTGCTGGAAACAATTGGGCTAAGGGCCACTACACTGAAGGAGCTGAGCTGGTAGACTCTGTTTTGGATGTGGTTCGCAAAGAGGCTGAGAGCTGTGACTGTCTGCAGGGCTTCCAGCTCACACACTCCTTGGGTGGAGGTACAGGGTCTGGCATGGGCACACTCCTCATCAGCAAAATCCGTGAGGAGTACCCAGACCGTATCATGACCACCTTCAGCGTGGTGCCCTCTCCCAAAGTCTCCGATACAGTGGTAGAGCCCTACAACGCCACGCTGTCTGTCCACCAGTTGGTAGAGAACACCGACGAAACGTTCTGCATCGATAACGAAGCCCTGTACGACATCTGCTTCCGCACGCTGAAACTCACAACACCCACATATGGCGACCTCAACCACCTCGTCTCTGCCACCATGAGTGGAGTCACAACCTGCTTGAGGTTCCCTGGTCAGTTGAATGCGGATCTCCGTAAATTAGCAGTCAACATGGTGCCCTTCCCCCGTCTGCACTTCTTCATGCCCGGCTTCGCTCCGCTGACCAGCCGAGGCAGCCAGCAATACCGTGCACTCACTGTCCCTGAGCTCACTCAGCAGATGTTTGATGCCAAGAACATGATGGCTGCCTGTGACCCACGTCATGGCCGCTACCTGACGGTTGCCGCCATTTTCCGTGGCCGCATGTCCATGAAGGAGGTGGATGAACAGATGCTCAACATTCAGAACAAGAACAGCAGCTATTTCGTCGAATGGATCCCCAACAACGTCAAGACCGCCGTCTGCGACATTCCACCCCGTGGCCTCAAAATGGCCGCCACCTTCATCGGCAACAGCACAGCCATCCAGGAGCTGTTCAAGCGAATTTCCGAGCAATTCACAGCCATGTTCAGGCGCAAAGCTTTCCTGCATTGGTACACTGGAGAGGGCATGGATGAGATGGAGTTCACTGAGGCGGAGAGCAACATGAATGACCTGGTGTCCGAGTACCAGCAGTACCAGGATGCCACTGCTGAAGAGGAAGGAGAGTTTGAAGAGGAGGGAGAAGAGGAACTTGCTTAAATTAACTATTCTGTATGTGTTCTGTGTTTTTCCTTTTCGAAACTTTCCTTTTTCTTATTGCATTTCCTGTCACTTACAACTTTCAGTTGTACTGCTAATAAAATGAATAAAATCACTGGTCTGTTTCCTCAGTTCTTTGACAATGGGTGGTGTAAGCCTGTATAAATATTAAAACTAAGTGGAAATTTTGGATAAATTATTTTATAACCCCGAAAGAGCCCTTGCAAACTGCAGCAAGTTAATTGTTTCCCATGCAAATAAACTTTTGTGGCTGAAAGTATTTTAACTAGTAAATTTCTGGGTTCAATATGAGTCGAGGTCAGTCAATGACATTTGGGGGAAATGGATTACCATGAGGTTGAGCACCTCATGACTTAATAAAAAAATAAAACTGGTTGCAATAAGGCACATAAAATGAGGCCAGTCCATAAATGCCACAAGTAGTTTCAAAAGTTGAAAACAAGATGGACAAACTGTTTAAGTGTAATTGCTTTCCATATCTAATAACAACTTTGTCAGGTGATGTAATGCCCATAAATCCTTTTAATCTTGCAAAGGGAATTTTTTTTCTTATGTTGATGCGCATGTTTGGCTTGTGGCTGTACTTTTGAAACCATAACATTTAGGAAGTATAAACCGGATGGTTAATGGATTGGCACAATTTCCATTAAGTGCCTTACTAAAACATTTTGCTTTACATAAACTAGACAGTCAATTATTTTCTGTGGTAATCAACATTAAGCCACTAGTGCTGTTAATTGATCTTTTATTGAACTCCTTTTATTCCAATAACCAAGGTTTTCAACTTCATGTAACAATTCTATTTTGTAAATGGCATATTGTGTGAATATGCCCAAGTCCACCCAATCACAAAAGTTGAATTTTTTTTTTGTGCTATTTACTAAAATCATGTGGCTTCCACTTTAATCCAGATTTGATGAATGGTTAGGAAAAGCCAAGATTAACCTTTTTTGGCCATTTTCACAATTCTTCAAGTTTAGGTCTAAATGCATACAGAAGATTATTTAAATGGCATCAAGAAGGTTTTTAGAAATGCAGTTTTATTCATTTTACAAACATGGTTCAGAATATTCCAGAAATATCATGCAAATACTACAAATGTACAGATATGTAGAGCACAAGATAAACTAATGTACATACTATGATTTAAATAAAGTTGAATGTGGGAAAAGCATCAACATTCACAGTCTGTAAACATTGAGTGTTTTATAACTCCCTGATGCATATGTTTAAAATTCACTGAAACCTGAGTTTCATGTGGATGTCTGTACTAAAATTCTTTGCAGTCATAAAAGAGGAAGTGCACAATAATCCTCTAACCACGTATTCATCGTATTTACATACACAAATCCACAGGCTACAGTCACAGCTCTGTTCTGTGTCTAAGGCTACATGATAATTGTGTTTTCGATGACCTAATCTAAGAGTAAAAGACAACATGTCATTGGACCACAGTAGAATCAGATCCAAAATGAGAATTAATAGCAATATAAAGTAATTAAGGGTTCTCAGTCCAGATCCATGTGGTTCTTGCAGTTGTTGAGTTCCTTGGCTTTCTCCTTCACAAAATGTTATGAGATCTTGTTCAGCTGCCCGGGATACTGCTTGAATTGTTTCTCAGCCTCCTCACTAAACGAATCACCTGGAAACACAATTAAATGACAAAAACTATTTAAACAACAAAATAGTTGGTTAGTTGTTGGTGTCAAAAAGTAAATGGGGAAAACTGCTTAAAATGTTGCTTAGTTTCATTTTTGTTTAAGCAAGTAGGTCATGTTCCCTTCAACCCTTAACATAATGTGAAGGGCCCAGTGAAATGCGGCTGGTCTCACCAAGATGACATTGATGCAACCAGACAGGGTTGCCATCGTATTTGCAGTTGCACCACATAGCGTTATTGGTGGAGTCGCTCTCAGCTACCTCAAAGTTGGGGTTTATTACGACCTAAATAAGAGGACAAAAAGATAAGACCCATACTGGGGTGATTCTTCCAAAATCTGGTTATATTTAACCCCTAATAAATACAAAAAAAAATAAAACAAACTTATAAATGGTAGTAGTATTTGCTGTTCTGCCTTTATTTTATGCATATATTTATTATTTATTTTTCACATTTAAGTTATAAACATGTGGCTGAAAATGTTCATAATTGTCTCGAAAATAATATTACAATGCAAAAAGTATAATCAGGAAAGTGTGGGGCCAAATTGTGACACAGTAGAGAGTTAAATGACTCATCCTTTAAAATCCTAATCCAGTTGGGTCTTTCCCAGTAAAATCCTTCCTCCACCCTTCTTGAGTACTTAAAATGTATTACAGCATTAATCAAACCCAATCCTATTACTCTTATTACATTCTTAGACTTTTTGTGAACTGTGAATGCTCTGACATATCTCCATCACTAGTACAGCGCTGCAACATCATATGGAAGACAGTTTGACCGGCTGAATCTATAATCAGACAATGGGGTCCTGCGGGACCAAAGTCTGGTGATGTAACACTGCACACTAAGTAAAGACTATCTACCCTATGGAAATACATTTACTTGGTACCAAAGTAGTTACTCGTTCTGTGAAATACTGACAAATAGCTGAATACCTGTAGTATGTAGTTTCCTGGCTTATCATCTGTGATGTCAATCCACTGGCAGTCAATATCATGTCTGTACAAGTCCCAGCAGCCCACTGTGATGCCCTGCTCACCAAAGTTAGCACATTCATATCGCTTTGAAACACCTGCAGCAAGGGAGGTTATCATATGGTAAATATGACTGTTGTCTTTTAAAACCTAAGGTATTGGATAACAACAGATGTGTCATATGGTGATAGTTTTAAAACAAGATGGATAAGGGTGACAGGGCAGGATAAAAGTAATATATAGGCATTACAAATGTTAATGTCTACTAAACCTAGTAGTCCAGGGACACCTAGTGGAATTTTGAATAACAGCCTTGAAAGCAAAAACACCATTTTGGTTATATTTCCCCCCAAAATCAAAATAAAGAAATAAGAAATTATTTTGTGTAAAGAAAATGAAGCCTATATGTGGGGCCATTACAATTTTTGGAAAGGTGACATTATGTTTTAACAATTAACAATATTTTGATTTGGGGATGAAATGTGACCTGGACTTGAGGTTAAAGCGAACGCTTGCACAAATCAAAGATCGAAAGCTTGGTATCCATTATTCCAGCACCTCTTGCAACTAACCTTTGACCTCTGTCTTACATTCATGGCAGTGTGTGTCCTCCAGGCAGAAGCTAGCTTTATGTCCATCAGCCACTTTAGTCCCATTTAGAGACAGCAGGTCATAATATGTGAGGATGTCCATATCGTGCCTGTATAAGAGGTTATACACTCAGTCTGTCTTCTATGCCAAACACCCATCACATATTACTCAAATAATTTAATTTTAAAGTCAACAAGCCCCTTCTATAATGGGACATATGTCAGACTGATATTAATCAAAAACAACAAGACCAGAAATTTGTATTTATAAAAATTAAAAAGGGTCCATTTTGATTTCATGTTGAATTTAAAATGTTTCAACCTATCAATATCTGACGTTAAAAATGTCCACAATGACTCATTTTAAATTATCATTAATCCTAAATACTGCAACCTACAAATCTATAATTTTCCTAAATAAAACAAGCCGTCCAGGACAGAATCAGAGCTGTAGGGGTGAAGGATGGAGCTGAGCTCATGGTGCAGTCACTGGTTTCAACCTGAGCACACAGCAGGTTTCCTCATCATCATACTGTCAGATACAAACATTGAGAAACCTGATAATCAACTGGAATATGCATGGTGAAGAGAGAATACAATCCAAAGCCACTTAATATTAGGAAAATAAATATTTAAAGCACTACAGTCACTACACCAATGGGCTGACTTCGCCAAATCACCAAAAATGTGAAAAAAGACTTAAATATTGATCTCACCCACACCTATCATATCACTTCTACATACACTACCGTTCAAAAGTTTGGGGTCACATTGAAATGTCCTTATTTTTGAAGGAAAAGCACTGTACTTTTCAATGAAGACAACTTTAAACTAGTCTTAACTTTGAAGAAATACACTCTATACATTGCTAATGTGGTAAATGACTATTCTAGCTGCAAATGTCTGGTTTTTGGTGCAATATGTACATAGGTGTATAGAGGCCCATTTCCAGCAACTATCACTCCAGTGTTCTAATGGTACAATGTGTTTGCTCATTGGCTCAGAAGGCTAATTGATGATTAGAAAACCCTTGTGCAATCATGTTCACACATCTGAAAACAGTTTAGGTCGTTACAGAAGCTACAAAACTGACCTTCCTTTGAGCAGATTGAGTTTCTGGAGCATCACATTTGTGGGGTCAATTAAACGCTCAAAATGGCCAGAAAAAGAGAACTTTCATCTGAAACTCGACAGTCTATTCTTGTCCTTAGAAATGAAGGCTATTCCATGCGAGACATTGCTAAGAAATTGAAGATTTCCTACAACGGTGTGTACTACTCCCTTCAGAGGACAGCACAAACAGGCTCAAACCAGAGTAGAAAAAGAAGTGGGAGGCCGCGTTGCACAACTGAGCAAGAAGATAAGTACATTAGAGTCTCTAGTTTGAGAAACAGACGCCTCACAGGTCCCCAACTGGCATCTTCATTAAATAGTACCCGCAAAACACCAGTGTCAACATGTACAGTGAAGAGGCGGCTGCGGGATTCTGGGCTTCAGGGCAGAGTGGCAAAGAAAAAGCCATATCTGAGACTGGCCAATAAAAGAAAAAGATTAAGATGGGCAAAAGAACACAGACATTGGACAGAGGAAGACTGGAAAAAAGTGTTGTGGACAGATGAATCCAAGTTTGAGGTGTTTGGATCACAAAGAAGAACGTTTGTGAGACGCAGAACAAATGAAAAGATGCTGGAAGAATGCCTGACGCCATCTGTTAAGCATGGTGGAGGTAATATAATGGTCTGGGGTTGCTTTGGTGCTGGTAAGGTGGGAGATTTGTACAGGGTAAAAGGGATTCTGAATAAGGAAGGCTATCACTCCATTTTGCAACGCCATGCCATACCCAGTGGACAGCGCTTGATTGGAGCCAATTTCATCCTACAACAGGACAATGACCCTAAACACACCTCCAAATTGTGCAAGAACTATTTAGAGCAGAAGCAGGCAGCTGGTATTCTATCGGTAATGGAGTGGCCAGCGCAGTCACCAGATCTGAACCCCATTGAGCTGTTGTGGGAGCAGCTTGACCGTATGGTACGCAAGAAGTGCCCATCCAACCAATCCAACTTGTGGGAGCTGCTTCTGGAAGCGTGGGGTGCAATTTCTCCAGATTACCTCAACAAATTAACAGCTAGAATGCCAAAGGTCTGCAATGCTGTAATTGCTGCAAATGGAGGATTCTTTGACGAAAGCAAAGTTTGATGTAAAAAAAATCTTATTTCAAATACAAATCATTATTTCTAACCTTGTCAATGTCTTGACTCTATTTTCTATTCATTTCACAACGTATGGTGGTGAATAAGTGTGACTTTTCAGGAAAACACAAAATTGTTTGGGTGACCCCAAACTTTTGAACGGTAGTGTATATGGATTTAACCACTGGAGTCTTATGGATTACTTTTATGCTGCCTTTATGTGATTTGGTCACCACTTGCATTGTATGGACCTACAGAGCTGAAATATTCTTCTAAAAATCTTCAATTGTGTTCATCAGAAGAAAGTCATACACATCTGGGATGGCATGTAGGTGAGTAAATGATGAGATGATGATCATTTTTGAGTGAACTAGCCCTTTAGTGGCCCCAACAATAGGCTTCATTTTCTTTATGCAAAATGTTCTTATTTGTTGTTTTGGAGTAAAATTGTACAAGGACATTGTCTTGACAGGTTTTGTGAGAAACCCCCCCCCCCCAATAATATTGGAATTTGTCATATTCCGGTTATGTATGCATCATCTAAACATGTTAACCCAATTGCAGTAACCTGATCAAATTTATATTCTGTTTTTAGAAATCAAAATAAAACAACTGGAATGTGCATATATTAATCTGAATTATGTGTGATGTATTCAGAATATCCTCTCTAATTGAAAATGCATTTATATTGTATCTGTCCATACGAAAGTAATTGTGAGTGCAATGAAACAGGCATGTGAGACAGGTCAAGCTAACCAAGCAACACATTTTTTGAGTGAGAAAGGAATAATGAGACCAGAATATGGAACTCACATAGTGAATGAGATTCAGTGACGCTGCCAGACCCTCAAAGGAAAAACAGAGTGTTCAAAGATCTCTGTACAAAACAATCTCTCAGAGTCCTCGCCATGACCAAATTGACTGTTTGTGAACATGCATATTTTATGGATTTTCCTGTTTTAGTTATGCTCTCCATACCATCATCTTACAAATACCCCAGAAACATACTCTATGCATGTATGACCCGAATGCTTGGCCAATGAATCCCAATATATCCATTGCACATACTTACTGCTGAAGTAACAAACCTCAGTACTGAAGGGATGATAGTAACAAACATGTTCATTTTAACTAACCTGAAAAGTGGGAAAATACTTTCAACCTGGTCTCAGAATCACATTACAATACCTACATTTTTGCAAAATGATTTTTTTTATGTGGCTTGTTCAATGTATTGTTCAAACGCTAGAGGCACTACAACAAGGACTTTTATCCCCTTTCACACAAATCACAAGTAGAACGTCAGAATATTAGTTCATAAACACTTTTCATCCTTTACTTTACACAATGCTTTGTTATGACACATAAACACTTTTACTTTAGTGCATGACTTGAATGGTGATACATTTTTACACTGTCATTACATAAACTACATTTAACAGCAGATTAAATTGCGTGGTATCTTAACTGATAGATCGGTGCACTTGTGATGCAAGTACAAGTCCTGAAGAGTACGCGAGTCAACACAAGAGCCGTAAGTATCATACAAGCTTGAGCAATTGCGTTTTTCATCTCACATTTTTTATGACACTACTGGTTAGGTTTAAGGTTTAGGGTAGGGAGGTATGTTGTGTTAATTTAAAACTCAATAAAGCATAAACCTGAAAATCTCATCTGTTGGAGAGAACATATAACTCGCTTTTAGCGCCACACAGTGGACATTTAACTTTAGAACTGCCATGATATATGTAGGAACCACATAATGTCATTTTGCAAAAACGTTGCTACAGTAACGTAATTTTTTTGAGGTAGGTCAAGCTGAAACCCTGTGGCTCTGTGGCACTATCAAAATATAGCTTTATTTGTTTTAACATCCCAAAACAGCAATATTGTCTCAATCACTGGGTTGAGTTTGGGCCTGGACTATATGTTTCACGAATCGAGAGGAGGAGTGTTCGGAACACCTGTTTGATAACAATAATTTTTAACATTTTTGTTTGGTGCATCTAGTGGAAATATACAGAAGTTAATGTGAAAGTCAAAACTGACCATAGAAGAAGTCTGAAAACATGCTCATATGTGAAAAACATGCTCCTTTTAGACGATTTAGGATTAGTGGTAAAAATAATCCTTGGTTTAATGAATTACTTCTCCTGCATACGCCACGCTCACGCTTGAAGTTTAAAAGGGATCGTGCCTTCTCTGTAGTCGGTCCCTAGACTATGGAATAACATACCTCTGGACACTAGATCCGCTCCTACGCTTCACATTTTTTAATCACATTGAAGACATATCTCTAGCGCCACCTAGAAGATTTGCATGTTCGGGGGGCTCTGTAGCACATCCCTTTTGAGCTACAGTTACCAAACTTTGTACACATAGATCTCATCAAGCCAGACAACTTTCACGCTAACAGTCATAAGCTCTGCCCAACAGGAAGTTGGCCATTTTGGATTGTTCGAAAAATGCATGCTCAGGAATTTTAAATACTCAAATGTGGGTGACATCATTCCAAGACATTGACGATGCCAAATCAGAAACTGATTTGATGCGATTAAGTAACGTCAAAAAATGGAAAAAAAGTAAGTGTCTCATATCTTCTGCATGCATTGTGTGATTTACATAAAAATTGAGCCAAATGTTTGGTCTTGTGGGCTGATCACATTGATGTGGCTATTGTGGGTCACAGTTGTACATACTTAACTGGCAGAAGGAAGTGTGGTACATTTAACAGACTTTGAAATATCCCTCTTATGTTTACCTGAATTGCTTCATTTTTTTTAATAATGTCAAGACATGCAGATTTAAAATTCCAAAGGGATTCTTGATATCTTAATCAGTGTTGTCATGGCAACACATTAAATGCCATTATTTACATGTTTTTGGGATGCTTGGCATGCTTGAATATTCATGATATTTTTATTTTTGAATAATGTCAAGACACTGCTGATGTAAAATTGTAAAGGGATATTTGATATATTAAACACTGCTGCCATGGCAGTTTACTGTCATTTACATTTACATTTATTCATTTGGCAGACGCTTTTATCCAAAGCGACTTACAAAAGAGTCCAAGTGAAAGCAGTTTTTAAAGTAAAATAAAAAAGCTAAAGAAGTTTATGTTTGTTGTAATTAAAATATACTGCTTAAACTTTTTATTTTTATATAAATAAATATAATAAAATTATAAACTGAAATTTAAAAAATACTAGAAAGTCAAAGCTAATGTCTATTCCAGTTCTGAGTGGAACTTGATCAGATGCAGTACCAGATATGTCCAATAGAGGACAGCCAAGCTCCATTGGTGAATGTGTGAAGAAATCCTCACTGCAGTCTGTAGCATGCTGGATTAGATCCAGTATGTACTGGATGTTGTAACACATGCCCCAGAGTGGATTTTGGTGATGCCATTATTGATTGAACATGCATGCACTAACTCAATGGCACCAATGAACTGTTATTGCATGTGTTTTGAGTGCTCATGTTGTCTTTGTTTGGTAAAATTGTCATTGTTTATGTTTGGACTAATGAAATATATATATATATATATATATATATATATATATATATATATATATCTTTTATGGATGTTAGAATACAATGTGCAAAATAGATTGTTAATATGTCATGATATATGCATGCTCAATGTTTGTGTTTGTTGCAGAGCTTCATTATATTACAGAGCTTATTTTTTATAATTTGATCTTTGGTTTAAAAGCTAAATGTATTTTGTGATTATTATAAATTCATAAGCAATTAGTAGATTTAATGTGTGTAAAATGCTTTGTCATTTTAACGTGCTTAGTGGTGTATAAATAGCCAGCATGAAACAATCAGCTTTTAACAAGCTACGGGATTTTACCATTTTATTTGCATTCAATGTTAACATGTTTTAAAATAAATCTATATTTGTTTATTTGATTTGAGTCATATTAATTTACTATTGATTAGAAGCAAAAATTAGTCAACTATTTGTGTTTTTCATTCACGTTCAGGACTTAGGGGTATGCATGTTACAACATCCAGTACGTGGTGGATTTAATCCAGTACGTCATTGCGCTACAGGCTGCAGTGAGGTCAGACTCAATAGCCTCATTTGAGATGAGCAAATTCTACACATAACCGATTACCACTGATCACCGGCAGGTGCATGCCGGTTAGAAATCTGTCCAACTTGCTGTGATTGCAGATGTTGCTTTTTCCAAACTGCAAGCACGATGGGAAATGACTTGCAGAAGACACAGCTTAATTCTCATTGGCTTAAACCATCGTTAAATTCCAAAATGTTAGATTTTTTTCTATAATATAATTTTTTTATGCGTATAAATTATATGTGAATATTCTCAACTCTATGACAGTGCAATCTTTGTATGGGATATTTGATAGGTATCATATTTCTGAAATATTGCAAATACATGTCTTAATTAAACTAAAAATGGACGGGAAGACAAGTCTAAAGGGGGAATTAAACAACAGGTACATTGACTGTCTTGTTCATAACATTTATTTTCATTTAAAGCAACAGAATTTAAATTGAATCCACTTTATCAACAACAAAGCACATAAACTTGAATCACACAATATCTGCCTTTGATCTCATAGCGGTCGATCCACAATGAGAAGCGAGAACTGTCGGACTTGACAGCTCTTATTTCACTCCTCCCCTGACTGCAGCCGTCTACTCTCGTCTACTTTCAAGGCGAGGCATTTGACATCTCAAACAAGCCTATTACTAAATGTGCATTGGATATTTGCCTAGAACAATCTGCCCAATAGATCTCTATTTTTTCTATCAGGAAGACTTGCAGACTTGAGTGAAATTTAAGATGACATTTATTTGATGAATATAAAACAGAAAAGTAATGTCTCTCTTTGGCGTGTCCGAAGAAGTTGTACTCGGAACCATCATATCCTGCCGGAGATAGGAGGCAGGGGAGAGGAGCCTACCCCCGTGCAGGACGGGGCTCAACTGGTGGTGGGGTGGAGGAGGTTGCTGTGTTAGCACACTGAAACAGCAATGTGATAGATTGTGAGCAGACTTATAAAGCAACGGCTTACATGTGATCGGCTGGGAATTACTCAGCTAATGGTGTGATGATGTACAGCTGCTAGTCTTCCCGCTAGAACTACGTTGTGCTTACATGACTGGCAGGTCATGTAGGCAATAGATGAAGTTACTGTTTACAACAAACACTTCACCCTGCCCCTTCTGGTTTTTTTGGTTGCCCAGAAAAGAACCGCTGTCTATGGGCACTTTGCTCAAATTGCGCTGAAACTGTCCAAAAAGGGCTGTTTGTGGGGTTGAAACACCCCGTTTCCCACAGATGATTATAGATTAGGGCTTCATTAAATTTCCACCGGATTGTTGCACCAGGAAAAACTATATATTTATATATTATATTATATAAATGATATTTCACAGGTCACCATCATTGTTATCGCATATGCTCTATTAGACACAATTGACCCGTAGAAGCTGTTGGTGGATATTAACTTTTTTACGAAGAAATCACGCAAACGCTGATCGCAAACAGCTGTTTTTAATTTCCAAAGTGCTGCCGCTGTAACAGATATGAGGTCAAATATGATCTAACGATGATCAAGACCACCATATATGATATAACAGGAGGAACGGGACCCGGCTTCACCACCGCTATGCATGCAAATTCACCGCTATGAATAAAAATAATGTCATACTGCTAAAATAATGTCTTTGCATATATTTTGAATCCAGTAAATACTATTGTTAAATCAAAATGGCTGTTATTAAGTTTTGATATGGAATATGATCATATTGAAGTCAAATATTATTATTTGTTTTATGTGGGTAAATAATTTAAGCAGTTAAGTCCCATATTGTATGTGTGATGGTAGTTTTCATTTCTAAGTACCACAATTCTTAGGCTTCAGAAGTGTGTTAAACGTGATGAATGTGTATTCATCAACCAGTTACATATCCGACATAATCATACAGGCTCAAGTTTAAACTTGTTTTTCAATATTTCAGAAAATAACCCACATACTTTCTTCACTGTTAACCATAGATATTCCTTTAGAATAACATTTTATTAATATTAAAATACATTAATACGTTCTATAAAGAGTAAAAGATTATTAAAACTGCAGCACTACCTTTTTCCACCATTGAAAACTGCTGCTTGAAAGAACCCGGAAGCATGTTTTCCTGTGGTGTGATGTCAGAGTAATTTCGTATCATGTGAGGTTTCCATGGTTACAAGGGCTGGCATTTCTCAGTTTAGAAAGCGACATTAACCACATGATAATTTCGAGCAATCCAGAGGAATTATCTTGTATAATAGATGGCAGAAAAATTATGTTTGTTAAAAATGAAAATAGTTGCTGGCTCCAACTGTAAACAGCACTTGTATTGTAACAAGTTATTATAATATTTCTAATCTTGTAAATGTATTATATTATGCTGTGCAATAAAATGTTATCACTTCACATGATAGGTGTTTCTAACATTAGTTTTGTTTAGATCACAAACTTTATGTCTTACTGTGGCATTTACTTACTGTCTTTATGGCATTTTATGAAAAAAAAAAAAACTTGTCCTGTCCTTAAAAAAAGCTTTCATATAATTCAGTGTTTCCCAAACTGGGGTATGCATACCCTTGGGGGTTCGTGAGGTCACAATGGGTGTACACGAATAACATTCTGAGATTTACCATTCTTTCAATTTCATCACAGTCTAAAATAACATTCAAACCCATTTAATGTATTTCTCACTGGCAAAAATTATTTTGTGTGCCCAATAGTGTAGAAACACCAAAATGGTTGCATCATAAAGGTCAGAAAAATATGCAATGAAATAACCCTATATTTTGCGGTTAAAAAAACGCATCTATCTTTAAGTATCTTTTTTCACCACCCAGTCCAGTGCTAGGTGACACAGCTTAGTGATAGCACGTAAAATACACATTTTTAGTTTTTTTGTTTCGCAGTTTAAAATGCAATTTGTATTTAAGGTTAGATGCATAGGGAGTTTTGATACTGATGGTATAAGTTCAAAAGCTTTTATGACAGGTGTCAGACATTCAGCAGCACCAAATCATTTGCCATATTAACAATTCAATCACATTTGCTCGCACGGTAGAAACCTGTTTTCACATTGTTGCATGATGTTTATTCAGCAAATGAGCTCAGCCTTGCTAACAGTGTCAAATGTGATATAAAAAACCACATTGAGCTGACTGCGCAATTGTACAGATACGTATTTGGCCGGAAATGCCATACCTGCAGTGATGCACAATTCCAGGCACAGAACCGAACGCTGTTGGTACCACGACGCGATGAGGGGGGAGTTTTCAAGTTATGCAGTTGTATTATATCTAGCATTCCCATCTCAATCAGTAAGACATTTATTCAGTATGTATATGATTAATATAACATGTACAAAACATGTAAAAATATGTCACAAAGAATACTGTCTCAGGGTGGATTTAATGTCTCGTTCGGGGCTTGAGATGAGGATGAGTTATCGGTCGCAACTCATGGCCGTGCCCCGCCCCGATGCCCTTCTTCCCGGAAGTGCACGAGGAGCTCGCGAAAGCCGCGGAAGGCACCTTTCTCTGCCTGTACATGCTTCGCCGGCTTGTCCACCCTAACTACCCTTGACGGCGGTGTCGAGCTTCCCCAGGTAGAGCGTGTTGTGGTGGTGCGTTTATGTCCATAGGGCGCAGCCCCCTGGAGGAACCAACCAAGGCTCCCTTCCAAGACGTGTAAGCATTAGTGGCGAAGGCTTACAATACCGTGATTCAGGCCACCTCTGACCTGCACACCATGGCTATCCTGCAGGTCCACCAGGCCAAGGTGCTTAAAGATCTGCATGAGGGTAGGACTGACCCAGGGCTTAGGCAGGAACCGCACACTGCGACTGGCCTCGCTCTTCGGGCGACGAAAGTCACGTCGTGCGCCCTGGGCTGGACAATGTCCACTTTGGTGGTCCAAGAGCGGCACCTGTGTCTCAACCTTGTGGAGATGCATGACGCCGAGACGGTTCGGTTTCTCAATGCACCCATCTCCCAAAGGGGCTCCTTGGCGACACTGTCAAGGACTTTGCCCATCAGTAACTGGTGAACACTGGACACGTCATTCATTTCTTAAGCACTATTCAGTGACGAACTCGGCGGAGGAGTGACGCTGCCAGCCCAAGCACTTGTGGTATGCCCCTTATCAGGTGAGCCTGCGTACTTGGCCTCAGTGCTCCATACATGGTGATTTCCCCTTGGAAATCCCGTATGAAATGTTTCCACTGTTCGGTTTCCCCTCAGGTGAACCCTGTGTTTCCCCTCGACAGAGCTTCGCTCCACCTCAGCCACTGTTGCTGTGTACCCTCTCCATAGATAGGGTCCTCCCAGTGGCTTCATTCCATATATGAACTTCCCTGTCTGTAAGTCCATGTGAGGTATTCTACACATGTTAACCTCCCTCCGGTAGGATGTGGTCTCCGTAGTGCTCTCCCTCCTGGAGAGGTAAGAGCAATTCCCCAGCGCTATTCTAGCAGGTGCTCGGTGGGAAATGCTCGGGTAAGTGCCTCCTCCCACCCTTAATGGGATCAATGAGATGCATTACCAAACTCACTGGAAGGTCACGACGTGGTCTCCGTACTTTGTACTCTTTTAACAATTTAATATATGTTTCACTCTAATGTTCTAATTGCAAAATAGACTGCAGAAGATGAAAGTTGATTTATTTTTATTTTATTTGATACCAAGTATGTGAACACTGATGAAGTTTTTGATATAAAAACCAAGTATTTGTTTTTTAGCCACACTTGGCCAGTGACAGTTAACAGGTTTAAAAGGTATGTAAGATGACCTCTGTAGCAAACACCATTTTCACCTACAGTCACCAAAATTGGTATATATATAGTTCTCATCAAGCCGGAGAACTTTCCTAATTTTAGTCATTAGGTCTGCCCAACAGGAAATCAGCCATTTTAGATTTTTTTTTTATATTGCAGTCTCTGAACTTGAAATACTCCAAGGGGATTGATGAGACTGTCACCACATTTAGACAGGATTATGCCAAGACATTGAAGATGAAAAAACATGAACAGATTTTTTTATATATTGAATGGTGGTGTCATGGCGACGTATTAAATTAATGGAGAAAAGTGCATTTTGTGATTTAGATAAAAATTGAGCTGCATGATTAGTAATAGGAGATGATCAGAAGGATGTGGCTATGGTGGGTCACGGTCATAGTGCCACCAACTGGTAGCAGAAAGTGTGGCACTTACATTCATTAATTTTGAAGGGATCTTTGATATCTTTAATTATGTTGTCATAGCAACAGATTACATTACATGGTGTTGTAGTCAAACTGGAATGGTGGCATATATGTATCTATTATGCATTGTACGATTAGGGTCAAAGTTTACATGAATGTTGAGTTGTGGCAGTGTCCGTCATGCATTGTTTTACAAAAGCCAATGGGTGGATATATTAAGCTATAGTCAACAAACTTTGCACATATATGGATCTCATCAAGTCGGACAACTTTCATGCAGACAGTCATAAGCTCCGCTCAACAGGAAGTCGGCCATTTTGGATTGAATGTGCATTTTTTGAAAATGGAATTCCCTCCTAGGGAATTAATTTGACTCTCACTAAATTTAGGCAACCTTATTCCAAGACATTGAAGATGTTAAATTGCGAACAGATTTTTGATATATCAAACGGTGTTGCCATGGTGAGGCAATAAATTAATGGAAAAGTGGGAAACAGGAAGTTTGCATTGCATGATTTAAATAATATTGGTCAATTTACAGTCTGTATGTTCATTGGGACTAATTGCATGGATTTGGCTACTTTGAGTCACATTCTTAGCGCCACCAACTGGAAACAGGAAGAGTGACACTTTGTCTGACTTTGAAATAGTCCTCTTATATTTACCCTCTCAAAATGCATGTGCCCACCATGCTTTGTTTCCCTAGAGCCAGGTGGTGATGGCGCCATAGTGCTTGGGGTACTTAACATGCTGAAAACTCTTGAAAATGTGCACACACATCGGAGTCATTGGTCATTAGGGCTGGGCAAAGTTTCATACAGGGGGAGCTCTGTAGTGCCCCCTTGAAAATGGGCAGGTATGGGTAGTACCCCCATTTTCACCTACAGTCACCAATATTGGTACATATATAGAGCTCATCAAGCCAGACAACCTTCGCACTGACAGTTATAAGCTCCACCCAACAGGAAGTCTTCCTTTTTGGATTGATAAATGTATGTTCTGGAAGTTGAAATACAGATTTTTGATTTATCGAATGATTTTGCCATGGCGACGCGATAAAGTAACATTAAAATATGGGAAACTGGAAGTGTGTCATATTTTCTGTGTGCATTGCGTAATGTTTCGCCTTGCAGGCTGATCACATTGATGTGGCTATTGTGAGTCATAGTGCCACCAACTGGCGAAAGGGAGTGTGTCACTTCTTACAGACTTTGAAATATTCCTCTTATGTTAACCTGAATTGCTTAAAATTCTTTTTGAATAATGTCAAGACAGTGCATATTTGATATTCTGAAGGGATTCTTGATATCTTAAAGTGTTTCCATGGCAATGCATTAAATGTCATTATTCCATTTTAGGTATATTCACATGTTTTTGTGGTACTTGGCATGCTTGAATTTTCATAATATTTTGCACACATATCAGAGTTAGGCCTGGGCAAAAGTTAATACATGCACGTGGCCTGGGAGCTCTGTAGCACCACCTTATGACAAAAGTGGTGGGGTCAGTGTGATATTATTCTCTTCAAGCTGGACAACTTTCAAAATAACAGTTTTTTTTTAAATATACCCAACAGGAAGTTGGTCATTTTGGATTGAATATGCATTTTTTTTTTTAAATTGCAGGCCCTAAACTTTCGAATACTCCTCCTAGGGGATTCATGTGATTGTCACCAAATTTAGGAAATATTATGCCAATACACTGAAGATGCTAAATTGCGAACAGATTTTTGAGAAAGAGAAGTTAAAAGTTTCTGTGAGCGATTTCACTGTTCTATATCATTTGTCTGCAACCATATACATAGATATGGTCAAATAAATTGATGCGTGGAAAACCATATTGGCATTCTTGTCACGGCTTTGGTAAGTTTGTTGCTTAGTCTTTTATGTTTTGTTATTTTCTCTCCCTCATGTCTCGCAGGTGTGGCCGGCATGCATGATCAGTGTTTCCTTGGGACCTTACTCTCTCCGCATAGTTGGTCCTGTCTCGTGGATCTGTTGGTTGCTGTGTCGGGTGTGTGGTTGCCTTCCAGTTTGCTGTGGGTCAGCTGGGTTTCCATGGAGATACTGTAGGATCGCACTACCCTGCTGGGCATTGTTCTGCACCTATGATTCAACGGAGGATTCCACAAATCTATTTCTGACTTCCACAATGCACGCACTCATTCTACGAACACTCTTCATGGATTGCCTCTTCCACAGCCATGGCGCGTGCACTTCTCAGAGATTCTCTCCCACTGCTGCAGCCTGTATTGGGATCCTAGACATTCACAGTGACTACTCAAATTTATTGTAAAAAAATCCATTGAACTGTTCCTCTGCTCTTGGGTCTGTTTGTCTTGCTGTCACTTGTTATAATTTGAGTTAGTTTGATTGATATATTGATATAACATTCATCTTGTTTAATGATATTATGCATTAAGCACTACTACAGGTTATATAAAACACTCTACCCTGCAGAATGTGCATTTTTAGAGGCAAAATAATTGATTCCTTTTCAAATTAGAACGATATCTTAGTTTTATTGGCAGTATCCTCTGTAAAAAGCATTTCAAACGCTACTATGGCCAGTTGTGCAGTCCACCAATAACGTATGAGAAGTGGCAGCAGTAGGAATGCCCACCAGCGACACAGATCACAAAGTCTAGTGACGTGCCACCTGCGGGGTGACAGGGCTTTAATCAAAGCCTATTTATTAGTCATGTTTGTTCTTCAGCCAGATCTTAAGAATGCCAGACTCAAATGTTAATGAAATACCACTTGTAATGTAATAACATACTATTTTGATGTAAATAAATGCTAATATTAACAGTTTTATTTTTATGTTGGGCAAGGCAAATCCCCAGGTGCATCATCAGGTACATCATCAGAAGTCCTGGGACATCCTCAGTGCGGCAATGAAGCGCAGCATCTCATTCTATATATATATATATATATATATATATAATGGAGGCTATGTTTTTTCCCAATCAAATGTTAATTTGCATTTTTGTTGAAAAGTTGTGCAGTGAACTGTGGAACAAAAAGTTGTGGGTTCAAATCTGTCCAGGTGCACTGTTATCTATTGCTCTGTGAGATCTTTGGGTTGCCAGTGTCATGCTAGTGCTTGGCCCTATAATTGCTGCTTGCAGCTATATTTACAATTGTATTTATAATAAAAGTTTGACTAGTAATTTTACAGCAGTTGTCATAGAGTATTTTTTAAGTCACTGCAAAAGTGGCGGTGGAACAATTTTGAAAGAATAAAATTGTTTGGATTTAAATTGATTTTTATTTTAATTGTTATTTTTATTATATTTCAATTTCATCTGAAGTGTAGTTAGAATTTTTTCAGTTTAAATAAATTAATAAAATTTTTCAAAATCAAAATCGACCAGTAGAAGTGAAGTGCGTGCCGATACAATCACTGTTTATTCAAGCCATGATTTGTGTGTGAGTAGATGAAAATGATTAATATAGTAATTCCTTAATTTAACAGAGCATACATCCAAATTCTGACGAGAATAATATTTTACATGTGTATAAAAGTAGTGTGTCACTGACTTAGAAATATGTCTGACATTCATCAAGGACGCAATCAATGCACAGAAGTACGTCATTTTTAATTCTTCTAATTAATTAAATACAGTCAATTTACACTACTAACTTCGTATGAATATGCTGTCTTTGTTTAAATTGTTGTTGTTTGGGGTAATGGACTGTATAATAGGACACAGATGATGAATATCTGGAGAAGAAACTCACACATTTTGCATGTTGCATAAGCGATTTCGCCAAACCCACTCGCGCCTAGACTTAGCCCACTAAATCTTCATGGCCATGCCCATTGACTTTATGACTTATGGCATTGCGTTGCGCATAATGCTTACGCTCTTAAAATAGGGCCCAGTGTGTGCAGATAAACATTACTTTCAGCTGCTACAATTCATTCTTAGTAAATTACCAACTGTACTTATCTTAAAACATTTGTAAGGATGCTGACAAATGTTTGTTCCTTACAGACTTGCATGTGGACCATCTGACTGATATGTTAAACCACCGATCACTCTTTACATGATTTAAAGGTACATTTTAACTGTATCAAACATGTTTACACAATGTAGTTTGACAAACATGGGGACTATTTGTCTCAAACCAAAAAATTTAAAACCTTTAAAGAGACATAATTCCGGAAGTCTGGAGCCTTTCAGGTTCTTTATCACGATCATTTTTTTGATTTTTTTTTGCAGTTAATATAAATTTGTGAATGTGCTTCTTAATATAGCCTATATTTATTATCTTTAAAAAATGTAATGCATTCAGCCTTGATCCATCTAGTCCCTCTCTTTACATCACAAAAGAAAAAACTGTTTCAATGTCAAATTAAGCAAATGCATTTACTGCATTCATTTGTAATAATCTACAACATGTCCATACGTTTAATAATCTAATACATTTTATTTAGTAGTCCTAATAAAGGCTGAAATCAATGACAATTTGAAAATAAAATAAAAAACCTCTGGGTATGGTCAAGTGTGATCATTAAACTGCAGAAGGATGATATTCAATTCAATATTATACAGTCACATGTGCTGCACGCTACAGAATGAACAAGAGGTGCTGCTCTGTCATATGATTCCCATACACACGCACACATGTGCGCACACATACACATACTCACACACAAGCGCAACACACACTTCTGGTGCTTAATTTTCATGCAGTGTGCTTAGAGTATAAATGGCTGTTAACACTTACAGTTGAAGTCTGAAGTTTACAAACACCTTAACCAAATACATATAAACTGATTTTTTCACAATTCCTGACATGTAATCGTAGAAAACATCCCCTGTCTTTGCTCAGTTAGAATCACTAATTTATTATAAAAATGTGAAATGTCAGAATAATAGTAGAGAGAATTATTTATTTCAGCTTTTATATTCTATGTCTTAAGTTTACATACATTTTGTTAGTGTTTGGTAGCATTAACTTTAAATTATTGAATTTGGGTCAAACGTTTTGGGTAGCCTTCCACAAGCTTCTCACAATAAATTGCTGGAATTTTGTCCCATTCCTCCAGACAGAACTGTGTCACTGAGTCAGGTTTGTAGGTGTCCTTGTTCACACATGCTTTTTCAGTTCCGCCCACAAATTTTCTATCGGACTGAGGTCAGGGCTTTGTGATGGCCACTCCAATACAACTTTGTTGTCCTTAAGCCATTTTGCTACAACTTTTGAAGTATGCTTGGTGTCATTGTCCATTTGGAAGACCCATTTGCGACCGAGCTTTAACTTCCTGACTTTATGTCTTAAGATTTTGCTTCAATATATCCACATAATTTTCTTTCCTCATGATGCCATCTATTTTGTTTTGCAGCAAAACAGCCCACAACATGATGCTGTCACCCCCATGCTTCATGGTTGGGATGGTGTTCTTCGGCTTGCAAGACTCACCCTTTTTCCTCCAAACATAACAATGTCATTATGGCCAAACAGTTCAACTTTTGTTTCTTTTTCACTCGCTTCTTCCTTGCCGAGCAGCCTTCAAGGTTATGTCAGTATAGGACTCGTTTTACTGTGGATATAGATACTTGTCTACCTGTTTCATCCAGAAGTTTCACAAGGTCCTTTGCTGTTCTGGTATTGATTTGCACTTTTCGTACCAAACTACATTCATCTTTAGGAGACAGAATGCCTCTACTTCTGAGCGGTATGATGATGTTTATACTTGCATACTATTGTTTGAACAGATGAACGTGGTACATTCAGGCATTTGGAAATTGCTCCCAAGGATGAACCAGACTAAACGTTAACATTATTTAAGCACAAGGGCTTATGGGTATTCCGCACAGTAACGGTTTTGTTATTGAGTAGAACTTGAAGCCAGTTGTGTAGTCTAGCACACAGGATGGGAAAAAAGTGGGATAAAAGATAGAATCGATCCCGGTAGTCCACATGCAATAAGCACATCCACACCATCGTTACACCCCACGCAACTGCAGTGACACCGGGGACACCGTTTGTCTTTAATGTGTGTGAGTCCACCAGACTATTAGACTCCAAATAGCCACTTTGTGTGGCAGGTGCTATTTACACGTTGTGCAAATAGTCACTTTTTAATTTTGAGATAAATATTAGTATTTACATTATGCCTTTTCTGGAGACCTGTTTATTTATTTAGCAGTTAGTAAGTAAATACAATGGGTTTACCATTTACATTTAATGAAGATATCATGAGAATGACTAGATAATGACTGCACTCATGAAAACATTTTTTTTTAACTAGATTTACAAGATTTTTTAATTTTCTGAAGAAGGTGTGAATGCTTGTCTGAGCAAATCTGCTGTGTTCTGGGTGGTTGCCAGCACATTGCTATATAGTTGCTAAGGTGTTTTTAGTGATTTTAGCACATTGCTATGTGGCAAGGATGCTCTTGGTCGTTGCTATATAATTTTTATTTTAGGTGAACTATTCCTTTAAATCTGTTGTAGTAACTCTGCTGATGAAATCAACAAAAGGTGAGCAATTCTGCACACACCAGTTGTCGCTACAGTTTTGATCTGAATTCTATTTCATGGCTCATAGTTATTTGTATTTTTGAAGTATCTATTCTGCTAGTGTTCTATAAAATCTGGTCAGTACAGACTTTATCTCTTTTCTCAGCTCTTAATTTGTTCATCCTAATTTCACGTCTATTTGTTCATGTGTTGTATATTATACAGCAGTTGTCTTACTCTCAAGCTACTTCTGGAATGTCCCAGCCCCAACTGTCTGCACACTACCATGGCTTCTCGAGAAGTCCATTCATCCCCACAGATCAAACCCCAATCCCTCATCCCACAGCCTGAAGAGAGCAGCAACTCCACCCACCCCTCCAACTTTGTTCATCCCCCTGTCAGATGGATCTGTCGTGGGTTACAAGGTAGGAGAAAGCATTAATGGTTAAAACGTTTGGACATCTCAGGACTGATAAGCCATGCTGCTCTTAAGAATCCATAGAATCTTAAGTGATTTCTATGGTAATGGTTTTGTTTGGAACATCCCTGTGCTGCATTTCACAAAAGCATTGCAAGATTAAGTTGATCACAGAGGCCATTGGATCCAGTAGTTACTACGATCTACTTAGGCTTGCAGTGCTTTTTGGAAACGCAGCTCTGATGATTGTTAGCATCTTAGCTATGCTAAGAGAAACATTTACACACTGGACTATTCATTAAATTAGAACAGTTATTGTGTGTAATACACAATGGAAAATGGTAAAAGCACATAAACATAATGTAATGGAAATCTACATTAGTTGAGTTGTTTAGCTGTTGAGTGTGAGGTGACAGCAGATTTAAAGCATGAGCATTTATTAAAATACTAAATTATTTATATATTACATTTCAAACATTTATGAATTCTGCTAGAATCATCATGGATGCATCAGACTGTTTTTTCAAGACCCATGTAGGGCATGTTGCAGATGACGGAGGCATCCTGCATGTTTTTGCAGTCTTCAGCAGTGATGCTCATATGTGGGCAGTTCCAGATGCTCTTCTCATCTTCACGGCACTGAACCTCATTCATGTAGATGGGGCCCATGCCTGTGAACAACAGATCATAACAGCCTCTGAAGGGGTTACATCTTCTTAATAGCCTGTGGTCACATGAATAAAACTATGTTAATATGGAACCACGATTAATCTATAAAATAAGTCAATAAATAAGTCAATCAATCAACCAAACAATCAACCAAGCAACTAGCCAATAAAGAAAGCAAGCAAACTATGGCCCTATGATTTCTGCAATAGGGAAAACATGGATGGAATTGCAGAATTGAGTCATAAAAATTGAATTAACTCTAAAATGCAGACATATTTGGGATAAAATAGGCTAGAAGAAATCGACCGATAATCATATTTTCTGATATTGTTTCCGATGTTCAAGAATTTTTCTTTAATCGGATATCGTTTTTGTAATATCAGATCCCCTGACAACTGGCGCCATCTAGTTGCAGTTTCTGAAATTGCATGCAAGATGGCCATTGCAGCAGTGGTTTGAGAGGAAACAGTGCTGGGGGTCATCCACAGGTAATGTAACTTGCTTTTGCAATGTATTGCTTGAATTAATACATTTAAACTTAAAAGCCATACATTCTAGTGAGACGTATTACATAAATGCTTGATGTGTACAAGTGCTAATAAATGGAGACAAACTCACATACAGAAAAACAATGTAGTCTCAAAAACATACCATTACTTATCATGAATCAACTCGAAAGAGCCTTGGATTAGTGCCTGTTGGAAATATGATGGTTTAATTTAATTCACTGTTCACTGTGTTTATTAGTCTTGTAAAGTTGCTGTTCAGGCTGATGCTCATGTTTCAGTGGAATGACTTGCCATATATCAGAATGGCCACGTATGCCAGCACAGCTTTTAACAAGATTCACTTGCTTCAAATTCCCTAAATAATATTAACAGTTACTATGAAACTTTATTTTACTATAAATCATCTTCTACATGATTACAGTTCTATGGAAATTAATTATCTCTGCAACATCTTTGAGTAAAAGATTTGCGTAAACACATAGACATTCATGGTGTCATTTGCTGCAAGATAGGCTGCATTTTTTCTCTTTCCTGAGAATGCATACTAATTCCAGTGAGCTATTTGCCTTTAGCCTATTAAAAACACCTACACCTTTAAACTGTAGGCCTAATTTAAACGAGATGCACTCCCTTGTCATTTATTTCACACATACGATCAAACTGGTGTGATAACACTATGCTGGGCTCAGGCGCAGTGTGATCTGCATTAGTACTGCTGTTTACCAGCAAAAGAGGGACTGAAGTGGTTGCCATAATGAACCAGCTGTTCAAATAGTCTTTTCAACATCACAATATCTTTATATTAATATTGTGATGCTCTGCTGTGCAGCAATGTACAGTATTTGCTAAAAATAATGCAATGGTATGTTATAACCAAAAAAGTAATTGTTCTGTTTGAATTTTTTTGTAATAAAGTTAATTAAACTGTAAAACATGGAATTCAGAAATAATTAAATGGAAAAAAACGAATTTGGAAAAAAATATTTCATAGTGCATTACATAGTGCAAAAAAAAACCAACCAACCAACCAATCAATGAATCAACCTAACAATAAACAAAGCAACCAACCAACCAATTAATCAAATAACCAATCAACCTACCAACCAACCAATCAATCAAAAGAACAGCCAACCAATCAATCAATCAATCAATCAATCAACAAACCAATCAACAAACAAATCAACCATATCTACCAAAAAAACAACCAATCAATAAAAAAAACAGCAAACCAATCAATGACTCTACCAACCAACCAACCAACCAAACAACCAATCGATCGATCGATCAATCAATTAACTAACCAATCAAAAAACCAGCCAACCAATCAATGAATCAACCAACCAATCAATCAACCAATCAAATCAAACATGTCTACCAAACAACCAACCAATCAATCAACCAATCAACAGAAAATGCAATCAATCAATCAAACAAAACACAATCCAGCCAACCCATCAATCAATGAATCAACCAACTAATCAACAAAGCAACCAACCAACAAACTAATCAATCAACAAACCTGCCAACTAACAATCAACCTACCAAACAACTAACCTATCAACAAAGCAACAAACCAAACAACAAATCAATCAATCAATCAATCAATCAATCAATCAATCATTCATCCTTTCATCCATGTTCATCTTGGCCCATTCATGCTCCAGTCAGAGCCTCTTTAGCAGAGCCAAATCCCAGCTCTCTACACACCACACTGTCAGATTGCAGGTTCCAGCGATCGTCACACACTGTACCCCACTCATTCCCCTTCAGCACCGCCACTCGACCCTCACCTGCTTTCGCCCCGCCCTTCAGACGCACCTTAGACTGGGGAATGAGGAGTGCCATGGGGATTAGTCTTCATTATAAGCCATAAATAGGTTATAAATCTATAAATGTTATTCTGCCGCTGATATTTACTTTACGAATCCTGATTACATTTTCTGATTAGGACAATAAACGAATACAATTACAGTGAGGAAAATAAGTATTTGAACACCCTGCTATTTTGCAAGTTCTCCCACTTGGAAATCATGGAGGGGTCTGAAATTGTCATCGTAGGTGCATGTCCACTGTGAGAGACATAATCTAAAAAAAAAAATCCAGAAATCACAATATATGATTTTTTAACTATTTATTTGTATGATACAGCTGCAAATAAGTATTTGAACACCTGTCTATCAGCTAGAATTCTGACCCTCAAAGACCTGTTAGTCTGCCTTTAAAATGTCCACCTCCACTCCATTTATTATCCTAAATTAGATGCACCTGTTTGAGGTCGTAAGCTGCATAAAGACACCTGTCCACCCCATACAATCAGTAAGAATCCAACTACTAACATGGCCAAGACCAAAGAGCTGTCCAAAGACACTAGAGACAAAATTGTACACCTCCACAAGGCTGGAAAGGGCTACGGGGAAATTGCCAAGCAGCTTGGTGAAAAAAGGTCCACTGTTGGAGCAAACATTAGAAAATGGAAGAAGCTAAACATGACTGTCAATCTCCCTCGGACTGGGGCTCCATGCAAGATCTCACCTCGTGGGGTCTCAATGATCCTAAGAAAGGTGAGAAATCAGCCCAGAACTACACGGGAGGAGCTGGTCAATGACCTGAAAAGAGCTGGGACCACCGTTTCCAAGGTTACTGTTGGTAATACACTAAGACGTCATGGTTTGAAATCATGCATGGCACGGAAGGTTCCCCTGCTTAAACCAGCACATGTCAAGGCCCGTCTTAAGTTTGCCAATGACCATTTGGATGATCCAGAGGAGTCATGGGAGAAAGTCATGTGGTCAGATGAGACCAAAATAGAACTTTTTGGTCATAATTCCACTAACCGTGTTTGGAGGAAGAAGAATGATGAGTACCATCCCAAGAACACCATCCCTACTGTGAAGCATGGGGGTGGTAGCATCATGTTTTGGGGGTGTTTTTCTGCACATGGGACAGGGCGACTGCACTGTATTAAGGAGAGGATGACTGGGGCCATGTATTGCGAGATTTTGGGGAACAACCTCCTTCCCTCAGTTAGAGCATTGAAGATGGGTCGAGGCTGGGTCTTCCAACATGACAATGACCCGAAGCACACAGCCAGGATAACCAAGGAGTGGCTCTGTAAGAAGCATATCAAGGTTCTGGCGTGGCCTAGCCAGTCTCCAGACCTAAACCCAATAGAGAATCTTTGGAGGGAGCTCAAACTCTGTGTTTCTCAGCGACAGCCCAGAAACCTGACTGATCTAGAGAAGATCTGTGTGGAGGAGTGGGCCAAAATCCCTCCTGCAGTGTGTGCAAACCTGGTGAAAAACTACAGGAAACGTTTGACCTCTGTAATTGCAAACAAAGGCTACTGTACCAAATATTAACATCGATTTTCTCAGGTGTTCAAATACTTATTTGCAGCTGTATCATACAAATAAATAGTTAAAAAAATCATACATTGTGATTTCTGGATTTTTTTTTTTTTTAGATTATGTCTCTCACAGTGGACATGCACCTACGATGACAATTTCAGACCCCTCCATGATTTCTAAGTGGGAGAACTTGCAAAATAGCAGGGTGTTCAAATACTTATTTTCCTCACTGTAGATGCATATATTAGTGCCCGACCGATTTATCTATATTAGCCTTTCACAGATATACTGCAATCATATATAAGTGTATTTGTATTCTGATATGCGCAGATTTTAAAACTTTTTTTCCAGAACATATAATGCAGAAAACAATGCTTAGGTGATTTAGAATTGGTTTCATAGCATAGTTTGGCCAGCAGAGCGTGCTCCGACTCCACTGTTTGCAGAGCTGAGCTGAGGGTGGCTCTGCAGACAGGGTGGAGTTAAGTGGTGTCTTTTCAGTAAGTTGCTAACTAGTTTGTGAAATACATACTGGAAAGTTAATAAACAATGACTCCATTTTCAGTATAACTATTATAACGTTAACCTTGTCCCTGACTACCATGTCACTCATGTCTGTTTGCTGTTAGCCAGCTATAGTTTGTCAGTGCAGTAAGTAATGTAGCAGATTGAAAGGTAAACATCAGAGCTCCTTTTTGCAGCACAGCAGACAACGTTGAGGTTTTGGATTGTGTCTGCTGAGTGTTTATTTCACACTATGTTGTTACCTAGTTGGTGAGACACAATGCTGGAAAGTAAATAAAGTCCATCTTTTACTCTCCGTGACAACAAGCTAATAGCTAACTAGCTAACCATGTAGCTACTTTCATATCTTGTCAGCTGAGTGGAAGCTAATGTGTAAACATGTATTCATCATACTTTTTTGTATGAAGTTTGGTATCCCCTTCAACCGAACAATTCCAGTCGTTGCATTTACAAAATGTAATATTTAAAAGTCTGGTTTTCCACTGGTATGTGGTGTAATACCGCTGCCACAGTTTATCTCTCGGCAGCAGTGAACCATGAGTTATGGTTTGTGACTGTTTTGTGATACATTAACAGTGAAATATTGCTGATGATGTATTGATAAGCAAGAAAACTGTACTTTAGTTCAATTTAGAGGTACTTGTACTTTACTTGAGTATTACCATGGCATGTTCTAGTATTTTATACTTCCACTCCACTACATTTCAGAGGGAAATATTGTACTTTTTCCAATGTTGACAATGTAGAATAATAATAGAAACTATATCGGCCACCAAATCGGTAATTGATGAATTCTCCCCCTCTAAAATTGGTATCGTCTTGGTCTCAATAATCCCATACCGGTCGGAACATATAGTCAATATGTTTAGTTTCTCTTGATACTTCTAACAGAAATTCCTAGAATCTAGGATATTAAAATGAATTGACTTGTTCTGTTTACCAATGGATTGAGCTTGACTCTGCGTGCTCTGCCCTGTGTGAACAGGGGCCCTGGCACACAGTTGACTGTAACTGGTCCTCCACCAGGACAGGGAGTGCTAGAGTTTGTCTTAGTGAACTCCACAGTACAGTATGTGTAAATAAACAATAAAAACACCTCAATCTATTATGCACCACATACATTATCATACACCAGAAGACTTCTTTATTTTAAAACAGTTCAAAGTGCTGAGAGAGGGAAGCCGAATGGAAAACATGACACATTTGTTACATTTTATCAGCTTGCTATGAACTAGTGTCCAGTGTGAGCAAACATGGTATGCTGATGTTGCTTTTTGACCAAGATCCTAGTACAATCTGACTTAGTCTTACCTATGGTCTAGAGTAGCCTCTATAGCCTGACCTTGAACTGCAGCTTAAACTGGTAAAGAATCACTCACTTTGACTTTGACATGTAAAGTGAACAATCACAGTTTGTTTTGTTATAACATGCTATTTAGGGGCAGGGATATCTGAGATATATAATACCATGAAAACAAAAAACGGCATTTATATAATAAATAATACATAAATAATAATATAAACAATGCTGTGGCTGTCTCCATAAACAATTGCACAGAAAAAGACATAGACATTGTGGAAAAAGTATATAGAGTCTAAGTACAGTCCAGAAAATAAGTACCATACATATGTTGTCAGGCGTAACTTGAAAAACAAAGCTGAATTTACAGGTCTGCTTGTTGGATAGACAATGTACTTGCTATTAAGTGCCTCAAATTAAACTCTGTATATGTTATACCAGTAACAGGACATGTTAGGACACAAATGTTTGTCTGTTTCTCAACCAAAACTATCGTATCACTTCAGAAGACATGGATTAAACCACTCTAATAGTATGGATATGTTTTACAATGCTTTTATGTCCTTTTTGGAGCTTGAATGTTTTGGAACCTATTGACTTACATTGTATGGACGAAAACACTTCATACATACTTTCAAATATCTATTTCTATTCCACAGAAATACGTGCTTGAGACAGCATGAGGGTGAGGAAATGATTAGACAATGATCATTTTTTGGTTCCATAACTATTCCAGGCCTGGAAATAACTTTTAAAATTCACTGTCCAGGTTTTCCATGCCAGTGGGAAACCTGCCCCTATTTGAGCAATAGTAATACTGATGCTTTACTTAGCTATTTGGAATAGGAATAGCAGAAAATTTCTTTGGCGTGCCGGACCACATAGCATGTATAAATTGAACTGCACTGTTTGACTATAAAGACCAGACCTTTACGTTAGTTCGATTGATTTATAACACATTCCAGACTTTCACACATGGGATAACACAACTGTGGCAGGTGTGATCCTACACACCCGGTCCCGTATCAGGCTAATCAAGCCTCTGAGAATGATAAAGGCCGACTGCGGAGGATGGTGCGGGAGAGAGAGATCATTTACGGACATGTCCGTCATATGTGTATTTGTGTCTTTTGTTTCAGTTTACTGTTAAAATATAATTTATATTGTCAAGCCGGTTCTCGCCTCCTCCTTGCCCTACAACAACCTTCAGAATTCTGCTATGGAGTAATATAACTGCACTGAGTGGTGATATGGGGTTATGTCATGGAGGATTAACACACTGCGGAGAAAAAAATATTCTTTCATTTCACATGTGTGTGTGTGCATGTGTGGGTGTGTGTGCCTACATGCATGAAACCAGGTTTATCTACGGTAACCTTGTCCACTCAATAAAATTATAAAATAAAATGTATTAATATTCAATTAAAATATGTATATAAATATATATTTAACCCCTTTTCTCCCCAATTCAGAATGCCCAATTCACAATGCGCTCTAAGTCCTCGTAGTGACTCGCCTCAATCCGGGTGGGGGAGGACGAATCGAATCTCAGTTGCATCAAACCATGCATCTTATCACGTGGCTTGTTGAGTGCATTACCACGAACTGTGAACAACATAAAAATATAAAATGACATGATTTTAAAAAACAACACAAACAGTGTACGACATGATAAAAAGTGCTCCACTTTCCAATCATTATTTTAAAACAATGTATAAATAGTTTAGACTTTATACTGATGCTAGGACCTATTAATCTGAGTAATATCTGTTGGAAAGCTGTTTTTATATCACATTGTTCTGCACTTTAGAACTATAAACCTTTGTCCAGAAGCAGTTGAAATTCACTGTGCAAGGGACGGGAGTCATCGTTTAATAACGAGCCAGCCAACTGCCGTAACTGTGTGGTATACAAAGATGCTGGGTTAAGCTGTGACTCCCTAAACAGCCTACTAGACCATTTGAAAATTTGACTCAAAAAAGTTTTGTTCTTTAAGAATAGATTTCTGAACCATGACACTAAAGAAAAGCATTAAATAGATTTAATAAAAGCATGATTGAATAAAGTCATCATAGTTTTGTCAATGTGAAAATGGGACAGTTTCCTTAAGCAAAACAAACGCTGTTGCCCCTTTTTACACACGGCTTCACAATTTGCTTCAGAGTTTAGTTTTGAGTCTATAATTGTCCCAAGATATTTGTAGAATTGTACACATTCCACTGTGTGACCCTTAATGGATGTGACTTCATGTGCATGAGCATGTTTTCTAAAATCAATTATCATGTCTTTGTCTTTAATAAGTTTAATTGAAGAAAGGATTCCTCACACCACTTAACAAAGTCGTCGATGACCGGACCATGACTGTCTCATTGTCCTGAAGATGACTGACAATAACAGTGTCAACTGCGTACTTTATGATGGTCATATTCTCTCACCTACTCAGACACATCTTTGTGTAGAGAATAAATATTAGGTGTGAAAGCACACGTCCCTGTGTGTAGCCAGTGGAATTGCACATTTGGTCAGAAAGAGTTCCGTTTACCTTCACTCTTGGTGTCCTATTAGTTAAAACATCAAGAATCAAGCCCACCAGATTGTTACTCAATTAAATTGTTCTAAAATCCTACTGGTTATAATATGGGGTTGAATTGTGTTAAAAGCAGAGGGGAAAAAAATCAACAAATAGAAGTCTAGCACAAGACTAATTTCCTTCCAAGTGTTTAACAAGTAAATCAAGCAAGGTGACTGTAGCATCCTCTACTCCTCTGTGTGGCCTAGAGGCAAACTGCATTTGGTCAAGTGCATGCTCAGTTTTCCTTAAGATTTCTGACCTTACTAGTGTTTCAAGGATTTTCATTAAAATTGATGTCAGAGCAATTGGTCTAAAATCATTAAGAGTTTTAATGCAGCTTGATTTAGCAACAGGGATTAACACAGCATCCTTCCAAAGCTTAGGTACATCCTGTACTGTACTGTGGACTTGTAGTGAAATGTAGTGGAATAAGGGGCTTGATTCTTTTGCACAAGACTTGATTAAACGGTCACAGATGTTATCATTTACATGGCTCTTATGTACTCTTACCGAGATGAAGGCCTTTTCCACATCCTTTTGGTCTATATTAAAATTCTGATTATCCTCAAGTTTGGGCTTCAGTTCATGGAATTCATTACTAAAATCAAGAGAGGAAAAATTATTATAAAAACAATTAAGAGCATGAGCGAGCTCAGTGTTTGAATTGAAACCATCCAGGTTGGCCTGACTGCTATTCTTTGGATTCCGAAGGCCTGTTATTGTTTTCATGCTAGACCAGTCTGAACCAAGGTTATTTGCAGTCATCTTGTTCTCTGTTTCTGATTTATAATTCTATAATTATAATTCATTAATTATATATTATTATATAATATTACATATGTTTTTTGTTATTTATATTGTAAAATGTTTTGCTTGAAAAACGTGCTTGTGCTACCTTTCTTTAACGTATGTATAAAATCATTAACTCTAACATGAGATAAAGACTCCCGTCATATCAGTATCCTAATAAAAGCTGTATTCTTCATGTGGCTGCCATTTTAAAATCACACGATCAGCCGAATACCACTCGCTTAACTGGCTTACTGTGAATAGAGAATTTCTACAATGGCATTGGAACTAAAAAATATTACGTTTTTAATAGAGGAAGAAGAAGGTGGATTGGTGGCAGGTAGGATTTAACAAAAGTAAGTGGAATTTAGTAGAGAATCGGAAAAGGAAAAAGAGTGTTAGTCAAGCATCTGGTATGGATAGTGAGAGAGAAAATCATCAGACTAGAAAAAGGAAGAACATAATATAATATTAAAGTCCATGCCATAAGTAGTGAACAATCAAAATCCATTAAAATTTACTAAAGCATTGAAAGAAACGAGAGTAGTGACTCTCATAAAGCAAGGAATAGAATTTAGGGTGGTAGAAGTGAATGGGGAGTTTGAATCAGTAGTGGTGGCGGTATGGACAGGAAATCAGAGTGTAAGACTAATACATTTTTAAAATCCATATGATAGGTTTAAAAATGATTTGATAAAAAAATTTGGTGGTGAGGGAAATTTTAGACTGGTGTGGTGTGGGGATTTTAATGCACATAGTACTTTATGGGGTAGTGCATCCAATGATCATAATGGAAATATAGTGGAAGAAATATTGGATAGTAATGATCTAGTTTGCTTAAATGATGGAAAACAAACAAGGATAGATGTTGCGCGAGGATATTACTCAGCAATAGATTTAACTATTGTGTCACAAAGTCTGGCTAGACAATGTAAATGGGAAGTGCTAGATCACACTACAATAGGTAGTGATCATTACCCCATCAGATGCATAATAAGAATTGAAGTGGAAGAACATATGAAAGAAAATTCCAGTCAAAAATGCTAGGAATGAAACATAATATAGAGGAGGTAGAGGAGTTAAGTAATACAATAAATTAAAATATCTGTAGAACAGCTGAAGAAATAATTGGGAAAAATTCAAGGGAGAGGAGATGAGAAGGAAGACTGCCATGGTGGACAGAGAAATGCAGTGAGGTAGTTTCAATCAGAAATAAAGCACTGAAAAAGGTAAAGAAAACGTATTCCTTCCAAGACTTAATACTAGGGGTGTGACAAGATCTTGTACCATGATGGAGTGTGCGGGTGAAATTAGCATAGAAGATGCCCCCACATTTAAATAGTTTGTGTGGCAGCATTTTGGGTTCCCGGTGGAAACAATAAATGGCAACAGTGTGACAAACAAGACACAAACAATATGTAAGCACTGTAAGAATATAGTGCTGTACACCGCAGCTAACACGAGCGTGTCCAGGCCCAGCAGGTTCAGCTTTCCAATCAGGTGCTGAGGAATTATTGTGTTGAATGCTGAGCTGAAGTCTATGAACAGCATTCGAACGTATGAGTCCTTTTTATCTAGGTGGGTGAGGGCCAGATGGAGGGTGGTGGCGATGGCGTCGTCTGTTGAACGGTTTGGACGATACGCGAACTGCAGTGGGTCTAGTGATGGGGGCAGCTGGGTCTTAATGTGCCTCATGACGAGCCTCTCGAAGCACTTCATGATGATGGGTGTGAGTGCAAGTCATTGAGATAGGACACTGAAGACTTCTTTGGCATGGGGACGATGGTGGTGGCCTTGAAGCACGTTGGAACGACGGCGCTGCTCAGAGAGATGTTGAAGATGTCGGTAAGAACATCTGCCAGCTGGTCTGCACATCCTCTGAGCACTCTGCCAGGAATGTTGTCTGGTCCAGCAGCCTTCTGTGGGTTGACTCTACGTAGAGTTTTCCTCACATCAGCTGTGGTAAGACAGAGCACCTGGTCGTTGGGAGGAGGGGTGGTCTTCCTCACCACCACGTTGTTCTGTGCTTCAGACCTAGCGTAGAAGTCGTTCAGTGCATCTGAAAGGGAGGCATCTTTGTCACAGGCCTTTGTCACTTTTGTCCTGTAGTTGGTGATGGCCTGGATACCCTGCCAAATGCGCCGTGTGTCGCCGCTGTCCTGGAAGTGACTGTGGACACAGGGCGTGGGAGTGTGTGTGATTTGCCTCGCTGATGGCCCGGGACAGTTTGGCCCTCGCTGTTCATGGGGCAGCCTTGTTGCCTGCTCTGAAGGTGGAGTCTCGGGTCCTCAGCAGCGCACGCACCTCCGCAGTCATCCATGGCTTCTGGTTGGATATACTTAATATATTTTGTCATTAAAGATTTCTTAAAAATAGTATTAAAATATCGTCTCGTTCTCGTGAACCCAATATCGTGTACCGTCTCGTCTCGTGAGCTAAGTGTAAGTCACACCCCTACTTAATTCTATATATAAAAGATATCAGGCAGTTGTTAGAAAAGTAATTAGGGCTGCTAAAATAATTTACTGGTGACAATTCTGTGATGAAATTGGTGAAAGTTTAAATATAAGTGATTTATGGGACATGATTAGAAAAATGGGATTGTGTGAATGCGTTTCATACAAGTTGAAGATTTTGCCCAGCAGTTCTCAGCAGTGAAGAAACAGATTTCCCACATCATGCCCCCCCCCCCCCACCGTCCCAGCACAGGCCGTGCTCCATCTGCTCACCGAGGGTGTCCCCCTGAGGCTCCCAAAAGCCAGGCAGCTCCGCCTCAACCTGGGCCCAGCTCTCTGCCCCAGCGTCGAGTGCCCCGCAGGAAGCGCATGCCCCCCGTCTCTCGAACGTCCTCGAGGACTCGGAAGGCTCCCAAGCGTCCCTGAGACGGACAACCCAGGGAAAGAGACGTTTACTCCGGAGCTGGTAAGAAGGTACCCACATTCTCAATAAAAGTGCAATTTCCTAATTTCCTGGGTCATCTGGCCCGCAAATGTCATTCTTACGGCAACCCGGTGCCACACTCTGGCAGTCCCGGCACCACAGATGCGGAACCCTCACCTCCGGACCCACAACTGCTGTCCCCGGCCGGCCGTTTCTGACGAGTCTAGAGGATGCCTACACGGGACCTCCTCCTCAGTCACTAACCTGCACCCTGCCGGGTGCGCGGAGCAAGGAAAGTGCTTCGAGCATTCTCTCAGCAACCAAGCCTCGGGACATGTTTTTGCCTCCCGACGCAACACTACCTGCTCCGCCCCTCTGTGAAACCTCGCCATGTACGTCAAAAGCAATCATCCCCCTAGTGCCCCTTGCACGGAGTTTGGACATGTGGCTTTCACTTCCCAACCCCTTTTGCTGGCTGGCCAGGACCATCCTACATGGCTACGTGATTTAGTTCGCCAGGCCCCCTTTCACTGGCGTCCGCTTTGCCTCGGTGCACAGCGAAGACGCCAAAATCCTACGTGCAGAGATCGTGACCCTTTTACTCAAATAGATAGAGCCTGTCCCTCCAACCGAGATTACTTCATCATAACCAAGAAAGGCGGTGGCTTACTACCGATCTTGTACTTGCGAGTTTTCAACTGGGCCTCATGCAATGCTCATGCAAAGACACATTCTAACTTGCGTCTGGCATCAAGATTGGTTCGCAGTGGTAGGCCTGAAGGACGCATACTTCCATGTCTCTTTCTTGCCTCGAAACCGACCCTTCCTATGGTTTGCGTTTGACGGCCAGGCGTACCAGTACATGCCCCTTCGGCATGTCCCTGTCACCTCACGTCTTCACGAAGGTCGCAGAGGCAGCCTTTGCCTCACTAAGGGAAGTGGGCATCCGCATACTCAATTACCTCGATGACTGGCTCATCCTAGCCCACCCTCGAGAGTCACTGTGCGCCCACAGAAACCAGGTGCTCAGGCACCTCAGCCGTCTAGGGCTTCAGGTCAACTGGGAAAAGAACAAGCTCGCCCCGGTTCAGAGCATCTCTTTTCTCAGCATGGAGTTAGACTCTGTCTAAATGACAGTGCGCCTCACCAACGAGCACATGCAGTCAGTGCTGAAATGCCTCACCTTGTTCAAGCCAGGCACAGCAGTTCCTCTAAAACAATTCCAGAGGCTCCTGGGGCATATGGCATCCTCCGCGGCGGTCGCGCCACTGTTGTTCATGCATATGAGACCGCTTCAGCAAAGGCTTCAGACTCGAGTCCAGAGATGGGCATGGCGCCGCGGCACATACCGTGTTATCATCACTCCCCAAATCCCGCCAGACTTTCAACCCCTGGAGAGACCTCTGTTTTCTGAGGAGATGAGTCCCCCTACAGCAGGTGTCCCGACACGTTCTATTCACCACAGACGCCTCCAAATGGGGTTGGGGCGCCGTGTGCAATGGGCAAGCAGGTGCCGGCTTCTGGACGGAGCCCCTGCTGGCTTGGCACATCAACTGCCTAGAGTTACTGGCTGTAATCCTTGCGCTTGCTAAGGTTTCTCCCGCTACTTTGGTGCAAGTATTCTTGATTCGCTCAGACAGCACCACCACGATAGTGTACATAAATCGCCAAGGCGCCGTGTGCTCTTGTCACATGTCGCCCACCATCTCCTCCTTTGCAGCCAGCAGTAACTCAGGTTGTTGCACGCCACTCATATTCAGCCTCAACTCCAGCTGATTTGGGAGCGGTTCGGCAAAGCACAGGTAGACCTGTTTGCTTCCCAAGAAACCTCCCACTGCCCGCTCTGGTACTCCCCAGTGGAGGCTCCCCTCGGTATAGACACGCTGGCACACAACTGGCCCCGGGGCCTGCGCAAGTACACATTTACCCCAGTGAGCCTACTTGCACGGGTGCTGTGCATGGTCTGGGAGGACAAGGAACAAGTTACTCTAGTGGCCCCCTATTGGCCCACACAGACTTGGTTCTCGGATCTCACGGTCCTAGTGACAGCCTCCTCCCCTGAGGAAGGAACTTCTTTCTCAGGGACAGGGCACCATCTGGCATCCGCATCCAGACCTCAGGAACCTCCACGTCTGGCCCCTGGACGGGATGCGGTAGATCTAAGTGGCCTACCACCTGCTTTCGTAGACACGATCAATGTGATAAATGCCCTTTTACAAGGCAACTAGGTAGGTTACTCTTGTAACCTCCATTCCCTGATGGAGGGAATGAGACGTTGCATTCCCCCGGCCACGACACTGAACCAAGCCACTGTAATGGCCGAACCTTATTCTCGGCTCCTCAGTGCAAAACTTGAAAGAACAGCTGCATGATTCCCTCCTTTTATCTGTCTGCCAAATTCTCATTGGCCATTTCTCAAGTTCAGAGGTAACCCAGGCCTTCAAGAAAGTCCCCTAGTGTAGCTTCATTCGACACAACGTCTTGTTCCCTCCATCAGGGAATGGAGGTTACAACAGTAACCTAGATGTTTTGGGGGCATGGATGGATGCAAAGCTTATGTTTGATTATCACATTAAGAAAATAATAGACAAATGTAAAAAAGGAATACATGTTTTAAGATGTCTGGCAAGGGTTGATTGGGGCGCGAATCGGCAATCATTAAAAAGTATATATTGTGCAATTATTAGACCAGTAATAGACTATGGAAGCATAGTATATAGTTCAGCATCAGCATCAATATTAAGGAGAATTAATGTCATCCAATCACAAGCTTTAACAATAAGTTGCAGGGCATTCAGAACATCCCCTATTCCAACAATACAGGTGAAATTGCAGATATGCCTTTGGAAATTCAGAGGCTAAAATGAAAAATGACATACTGGAGTACATTAAAGGGACATGCTGAATTGAAACCAGTTAAAAAGGTTCTAGAAAAATGTTGGGAACATGAAAGTGCAGAATTAAATAGCTTTGGATGGAATGCACAATAATAAGAACATAGGAATAGACTAATTTAATATTAGTTCCACAGTGGTAGTGCCAATAATACCTCCCTGGCTTTTCCCAATGCCAGCCTTTGATCTTCAGTTGCTAGATAAGATACATTAAAAGGGAATAAATATTTCAAAGGATATAGTTGTGAAACAGTATTTAGAACATGAATATTACAATAGTATTAAAATATATACAAAGATTGATCCAAAAAATAGATGGATCAAAGAACCCAGATTATGGACAAACGGCAGCAGCTGTTTATATTCCTCACTGTAAATACTGTATTGTAAAAAGATTGTCAGATCATGTATCAGTATATACAACAGAACTGATAGGAATTCTAATGGAACTTCAATGGGTGGAAGAAATTCATCCTATGGACGTAGTGATATGTTCAGATTCATACTGAGCTCTAATATGTTTAAATACTGGGAAATCTTTATCCAGGCAGGATTTCTTATATGAGATTCTACAGCATATGTACAGAATATCCCAAATAGCAGTAAATATTTCTTTTCTATGGGTTCCAGCTCATGTGGGGGTTGAGGGTAATGAGGAGGTGGACCATTTATCAAAGAAGGCTCTGAAACATACTGAGATAAACATTAATGTCCCACTGAGTAAAGCTGAAGGAATTATTAAAAAGGCTCTAAATAAGAAGTGGCAAGAGATATGGGATAAGGAGTTAAAAGGGAGATATTTATATAATATCCAGAACAACGTTGGGGTTGAGAGGAATAAACATGGAAGCAGAAAAGAAGATACTATACTATCCAGGCTTCGAATTGGGCATGAAACGTCCCTTTATTATTCTCTTACAGTTATTGATAAAAGAGAATCAGAGAGTTGTGCACAATGTAGCCTACCGGAGACAGTTGAGCATGTGCCGATATATTGCTCTGCATATGAGAGAGAAAGAATCAATCTTAAAGAATGTCTAAGTAATATAGTAGAAATAAATAAGCTGTATTTAAAAAGTATATTTCATAATGCACAGAAAGAATCAAGGATATAGAGTGCTCTGCTAAGTTATTTAAGGGAAACAGGATTGTTTAATAGGATTTAGGAATTTTATTAGTATTTTTTTTTATTTTTTTATTTTGCCCCTTTAATCTTCGTTCCACATTCTAACCCAGTAGGTGGCGGATATGCACCATTAGCTGGTTTGCCAACCACTATAAAACGGAAAAGAAGAAGAAGAAGAAGAAGAAGAAGAAGACGAAGAACTATTACATATGAATGATGAGGCATCCAAGCCTTTAGGTGTTAGTATAAGTCCAAGAGGACGTTTTCAAAATCTTTAAAATAATGCCATTCGCATTGACATTTTTTTACATAAGGCAATAACATTTAGACATTTTTAAGTGTGACTGTCGTGTCCAAACACTTTTTCCAACAACTGTATGTTACACTGACAGAATGAAAATAAAAAAGGCCTGTTTTATTCCATTTATGAGAAGCACAGACATCAATAGAAACACTAGAGAAGTGTAGCATGACATTTGCAATCTTCTGAATGTGCAGAGTGAGCTATTTGTGAAGTGTATCTTGCCAAACAGTATAAACCTGGTATGTCATAATTACAAAGATGAAGGGAAGTACATTATTTTACACATTTCCTTTCATTAAATAATGTCAGATCGCAGGATCATTTAAAAGCAGTAGAAAAGACTAATTACAGATTTTTCATCCACCAAAAATTACTTTGTTTATTCAGCTGCTAGAATTTTATTAAGTGACTAAGTCAAAATGATGAAAAGCCAGCAGAAGTGTGTTTTTGCAGCTTAACTTCAGCATGCTGAGGACTTTAACTCATTTCTGAAGAGCTAATCTCTGGGGTGTGAGTCATCCATCCACAAACACACACACAAACACACACACACACACATTTCTCTCAAACAATTGTAAACCACTGCGATGCACATGTGAGTTATCAGATCCTGGCACTGTCTCTTAGTCCAGCCACTGACTGCTTACATTTCACCATTTCACCATCTGCTGTGAATCTAAGTACATGTCTCATTTCATATGTGATAACAATTCCAACACAGATGTAGGAGAGAACCCTTGCAAAAATGGATTGTTAGCGACAAATATGTGGTAAATTTGCACCGAAAAAAATCTAAGTGACACAGATTATTGGCAGAAGTTGCTCTTTACCGGTTGTGGTGAACATAAAGCAAACCTTTTGTAACAATGGACAATTTGCCACTACTGGCAAATTCTTCTATAACAACCCTATAGCAATAAAGTGTTTGTAAAGCTCATTTGCATGTGAAAGTAATGTGAGTTGCAAATTTGCAGCATGTTTGCAGTTTGCCACATGCGTTTGAAAAAATATAGTGAAAATATATTTATCCTTGTGCAACCCTGCATACATATTTTGGCTTCGCTTTATGCAACACATAATTTAAATTGATCTCAGTTCAGAAGTCTCTGGCTGTCAGTAAAGGGAAAAATTTCAACCCACTGAGTCATGTGACAAAACAACATGCCGCTGACCACAGTGCACTTTATCTTTGGGAGAAATGCCAACAAAACAAAATCTGGTAAAACACCTAATTAAGTTTTTATGTTTAAACCTGTTTGAGTCAAAATATTAGAGTCTCTAAATTCATCCTATATGCCTTTTTTAAAATTTGAACGATTTATCGCGAAACATCAAGCTGCCAAACACAATGTACTCTATTTTATATAGGGCTGTCAATCGATTACTATTTTTAATCAAATTAATTACATGGTGTCCCGATTAATCGCATATACAAATATTTGCTGAGAAAGCCCATCATATAACAATAACTCAGTATATAATGATTATACATATTTATATTAATATATCATTATACATAGTTGTCTTTAAATATTAAAAAAAAATATATATTATATATTATAATTATATATATATATATATATATATATATAAAATATTCAGACAATTAAAATGCTTTACATTTCTGTAGCAGAAGAGTTAATCATTGGTAAGACAATGCAAAAAGCAGCTTTAGAATACAATGTATTGTTTACTACCATATTGTTGATCATAAGTCAATCATTGGCACACAGTTCACAGCAATCCATTACACAAGTGAATTTGTCAATCAGTTCGAGATTTATTATGAGGGCTTGTTTAAGGACCTGCTTCAGACGTCTCGGGTGTGTTGCGTCATAAACATAAAATGTTTTAGGCCACTGTGTCATGTTAAATATAGTTTAATACTCAATCTTTAAACACATCTTGAGATCCCTTAGATCGCATTTGCGCTCCTTGGAGTTTTTTGAACGCAAGAACGTAACACATGTTTATGTTGTCTGCTGAAGTGTTTCTTCACTGTATAAACTCTGCGTCGCTCATACAGCTGAAATTTCACTTACTGCCCTCTGAAGTAAACAGATGGTACTACAAGCTTGCATTTCTCAGGAATCTTCCTTATAATGGTCCATGGACATGCGATTTATTGCATTAATTTATATATATATATATATATATATATATATATATATATATATATATATAAATCCAGGTATTGGAGTGGGCATCCCAAAGCCCTGATCTCCATCAGATAGACAATTTGTGGCCAGAATTGAAAAAGCATGAGCAAGCAAGGAGGCCTACAAACCTGACTCAGTTAGACCAGTTCTGTCTGGAGGAATGGGTTAAAATTCCAGCAACTTATTGTGAGAAGCTTATGGAAGGTTACCGAAAACGTTTAACCCAAGTTAAAACAATATAAAGGCAATGCTAAAAAATACAGTCAAAGTGTATGTAAACTTCTGATCCACTGGAAATGTTGTGAAATATATAAATGCTGAAATAAATAATTTTCTCTACTATTATTCTGACATTTTACATTCTTAAAGAAAAGTAGTGATCCTTACTGACCTAACACAGGGAATATTTTCTAAAATGCAGGGATTGCTTTCCGCCATGCAACCCTCTGCCATTTGTCAATCTGTCATTTGTTAGATGCAGTAAAAAGGTGGCTTCAGTACAGTAAGACGAAAGAAAATTATCTGCAAAAATGTAATGAGTAATTTTCAAGTTTAAATAAAATTGTAAGGCGTCAAAAGTACTATTTTTTCTTTGAAAATGTAATTGAGTAAAAGTAAAGTATTCTGCACTCAAATAAAGTACAAATCCCCCCAAAAATACTTAAGTATTTTTACTCAATTATTTTACACCACTGTACTTACGTTCACGTGACGAATGCAGAACACGGAAGAAGGAAACCTCATGTCAGTCTGTGGGGTATAAGGGGAGCACAATGTCAATGAATGAGAGATCGCTTTTGAGCTCATATCTCACAAACACACACACACACACACACACACACACACACACACACACCCACCAGTGTTGGATTACCAAGTGTTTTGGATTACACTCGCTGTGGAGTATTTGGTGACAACAAACTTTTTCTCGTAGAATACTTACCTTTGGGGACTACCTGCGCTGCATTGAGTAGACTATTGATTCCGGGAAGCTACAATCCAGGTGAGAATGAACATCACTGGAGGACATTTACACACACACACATGCACGCAAGCAGATTCTCACATGGACTGAGACCTTTGGCATAGAGATATCTGCTTATTTATTTCATGTTTGCACTCTTGATTTTGTGTATGTATATATTGTATAATTCACCTCGCTACTTCATATAAGTGTTGATATTTTTTGTTCATCCATTATTTTTTCTTTACACCCTGCTTTGCATAAACCCAGTTCGATAGTAGTTCCCTATCTGTCACTCACTCATCATGTGTCGATGTAGTGACACTAGGGGTCACCCTTGGGAGCCCAAAACACCTCTGATATTTGAGAAAAGGGCAATGGGAATTGGCAAGTGGAATTTGCATGCCACTCCACCGGACATACGGGTATAAAAGGAGCTGGCTCTCAACCGCGCTGCATTCCTCTGCCGATCTATTCAGAAAGATGTTGGATTTACGGCACATTACAACGGTTTCTCCCCCTCGTGTACCGGTGGAGTGCAGAGAACTAAAAGAGTATATATTAGATATAGTATATATTTTCCAACTAAAAGTGCGGCACTGACGGAGAGCGTCTTTTTAAAGATGCCTTTCCGTCTGTGTTTAATTCCTGGTTTCGATCGTTATCTCTCCGCTTCTGGTGGCCACGATAGCTGTCTCACGTGCATGGGCACAGCACACATGGAGACAGCCTTTGTGGACGGGTCATGTCCTCACTGCGAGAGCATGACCATGGCAACGTTGTGGTCGCAGCTTTCCTTCGTCAGAGGGAAAGCCACCCCAACTACTGCCCGCCACGGTGCTTCTACCTACGGGTTTGAGGTCGCATCGGTTAGCACTGGTGGGCGATTTGGGTACCCCAATGGGAGCTGCTCCGCCGGGTAACCCCCAACGGACCTCCCATTCCCCATTGACGCCAAGGACTCGACTGGGCTCCTACCTTCGGGTGCGGAACCCTCCGCTCCGCCCTGAACCCTCACGGCTTGATGATTGGTTCCTGGGCTCGGAGCACCACTCACGGCCATGCCCCGGACCCTTTCTTCCCGGAGGAGCATGAGGAGCTCACAAAGTCATGGTGGGCACCTTTTACTGCCAGGAGCTCCTCCGCTCTCACTACCCTCGATGGTGGGGCTGCCAGGGGGTACTTGCAGTTCCCCAGTGGACAAACGTTTGCGGTGCACCTGTGCCCACAATGTGCCGCCACCTGGTGGATCCATCCAAGACTCCCTTCCAGGACCTGTAGGTTCACGTCATCACTGGCGACTAAGGCCTACAGTGCCGCTGGCCAACTCCACCCGCCACAGCCTGCTAGGCTTAGAGCTGCCCGTAGGAAGCTGATGGCCCCTGTCTCACGGCCCGCCGCCAAGAACCTGAGGAAGGCTTCAAAACGCCCCTGAGTCAGGCAACCCAGGGACGTGGAGACCAGCTACAGGCCTGGAGGTGGTGAACAGTCCAATCCATTCTCCAGTGGAGGGCCAGGAGTAGAATCTTTTGTTGCCTTTTCCTTTGATTTAGCTTCATGGCCGACGGGCTGCGGTGCCCACATTTTCAGAAAAAGAATGGTTTTCTCACTCCCTGGGTCACACATCTGGTGTTCACTGCCATCGTTATCATGATCGCCAGACGTAGCACTTTTATGGCAGACACGCCGCTGTGAAGGTGGGCCACAATGCGGACCCAGCTGTGGCACAAATACACCCATGCCAGGGGTGGTTGTGACGGACTGTGAGGACATGTCCCCTCCCCCCCATCGCTGACCGGTCCTATGGTGGGTACCCAAAGCCAGGTAAGTGCTTCAATGTCCCCAGACTCAGCACAAACCCTCAACGTGGTGCCTCATGCTCCGCACCACTACGAGGCCCCACCCGCCGGTACATCTGACATAATTGTCTCCTTTGTCCCCCATGCCGGATCTTGGAGATGGGGCTTGCGCTCCCCAACCCGTCGCGATGTCTGACCAGGACCGTCCGACTCGTCTAAGCGATTTAGTTAACCAGGCACCCACCTGGGTTTAGCGGCATCCATTTCACCTCATTGAAGGGCGAGAATGCCACTGCCCTACATGTGAAGATTGCGATAGATCCTGTCCCTCCAGCCTTGAGGAAAAAGGGGTTCTACAGCACCTACGTCATCGTACCAGGTGTTGGGTTGTGGCCAATCTTGGACCTGCGAGTACTGAACCGGGCCTTGCACAGACTCCCGTTCAAGATGCTGATGCAGATACTCATTCTAGTGATAGTTCAGCATCAAGATCGGTTTGCGGCGGTAGACCTGAAGGACACGTACTTCCACATCTCGGTTTTACCTCACCACAGGCCCTTTCTGCGGTTTGCCTTCGAGAGCTCTACATACCAGTACAAAGTCCTCCCCTTTGGCCTGTCCCTTCAGCCTGTGAGGCTCCTCGGGCATATGGCATCCTCGTCCGCGGTTACATCGCTCGGGTTTATGCATATGAGACCGCTTCAGTGGGGGGCTGCGCAAGTATGCATTTCCCCGAGTGAGCCTTCTTGCACTTGTTCTGTGCAAGATCAGGGAGGATGAGGAACAAGTCACCTTAATGGCTCCTTATTGGCCCATTTGGACTTGGTTCTCGGATCTTACGGTCCTCGCGACAGCACCTCCCTGGCAAATTCCCCTGAGGAAGGACCTTCTTTCTCAGCAACGGAAAGAAGGGTGCAACGGGGTGCTTCTTTCTCAGCAAAGGCACCCTCAGGCACCCGAGCCCAGACCTCTGGAACATCCACGTCTGGCCCCTGGACAGGACGTGGAAGATCTGAGTGATCTACCACTTGCAGTCGTATTGCAAATCAGATGGACAATCTGATGGTGGAGACTCCACTCTCTGCTGAGCGTTACCTGTCATGACAGTGCATCTGACCACTGAGGGATGGAGTGGTCTGGACACCAGTTCCATGGCAGACGTCTCTCTCCCGAAATCGCCTCCAGCGATCAGTACCAGATTACAATTCAGAAGTAATCTACCCATCCATGCATACTAGCATAAAACTAAAACTATTGCTGCAGTATCTAGTTGTAATGAGGTGGTGGTGATTTATTAGAAAAGATGCTTAAGATCTAATCGTAGCTTAGTTTAATGAAGACAAGGAAGAATGTAATACAATACACATGGAGGAATACAAAGAACTAAATATACACATTAATGCTACCTCTTAACATAAGTACAAGAACAGACAATTCATGAAGGAAACAAGTTGGTATATATACACACAGATAAATAATGAGGGAACTGGCAACCACTGTGGAAGATGGAGGGCAAGTGAGTGTAATCAAAAGGTGCATGAGTCATGGAAGACTCAGAGGGAGGAGTCGTCATGTCAGGAGTACCGGCAGTGGCTAGGGAATGACCTCCATGGTTGTGAACACTGGCAGTGACAGGGGAACGACCTCTGTGGTCACAAGTACGGGCAGTGACAGGGGAATGACCTCTGTGTTTTTGCGCTCTGGCAGGGACTGGGGAATGACCTCCGTTGTCGTGGACACAGGCAGTGATAGGGGAGTAGGAGCCCTTCTTCTCCATTTCCGCTTCCAGGCAGCCATGAGTATAGCTGGAGACTCGGAAGTTGGAGCTGTGGGAGGCTCAAAGGGTGGAGCCATGGGAGTCTTGATGAAGGAATGCTATAAGGCCACCGAGGCTTGGAAAAAGTGGTCTTTGTTGATGGGAGCTCAGAGACTACTGGAACCATAGTGGCCCCCCCAAACAAATTCCTCTTGGGCTGGAGCTGGCTCTGGGACGGATGAGGCTTGCATCGGTGACTCTGGGACAGACGAGGCTTGTAATGCTGGCCTGTTGGACGTGGCAGGTGTGGCCATTGGCTCATTGGCCTTGGCTGGGAAGGGCGTTGGCTCGTTGGCCGTGGCAGGCTTGGAGCAAGGAACAGTGGAAGTGACGGCCACCTGTGGGGCATTCACTGTAGGGGAGAATGAATCTCCTATTCCTCTTCAGTGAAAAGAGAGCCACATAATTTGAGAGCCAAATCCACATACTCACATAAAGTCCAGTAAGGATCAAACAGGGGCATCCGTGCCCTTAATGCTTCATTTATACCAGCTCTGAAAAATGGCATCAGAGCATGGTCATCATAGTGCACCACATTTGCAAGCTCAATGAACTCACGGATATGATCCTCTAATGGATGATCCTCTTGAGTGACGAGGAGTATGTGGACAGCCGCTAGATCCATTTGTGGGTCAGTTCTTCTTTAACGAGGTGGTGGTGATCTTTTAGAGAAGAGGCTTAAGATCTATTCGCAGCTTAGTTTAATGAAGACAAGGAAGAAGGTAATACAATAAACATGGTGGAATACAAAGAAATAAATAAAGAACATTAATGCTACAGCTTAACATAAGCACAAGAAATGACAATTTGTGAAAAAAAACAAGAGGCTATATATATATACACACAAATTAATGATGAGGGAACAGGGAACAGCTCTGGAAGATGGAGTGCAGGGGAGTGTAATCAAAAGGTGCTGGGAAGAGTAGTCCATGAATAAAGGGGAAAACTAAACAGTCTGAACTGAAGGTGAGGGAAAAAGGCAGTTTGTGACACTTGTAAATCCAGTATGTACATTTTCAATCAACTTCAAATTCGTTTTACCTCCATCATTTGTAACATTATTTGGTCTAGTGACAACAATGTAGCACATTACTTTTTGAAATATTTATTGTAGAATATTGCTTACTGTTTACTATTTTCCAAAAATAAGCAGTATAAAATATAAAACAAATATTATTCAGTTAGTAGTAAACTATTATTCCATTTCAACATAGTCATGGCCTTACCTGTCTGGCATCCTTCCCATAGTCCTCTGCGAAGGGAATCCCATCATGCCGCACGCCACACAAGAGTTTTGGTGATCCAGCCAGTGTTGCAGATGTGAAACCATCCATCCTTAAACTTCACCTCTACCACTCCCTCTGTGATGGGCATACGGCTGGCATTTGAGAGAGGACGCAGTTGAATTTTCTCCATCCTGTTTTCATCCACCTGCATCTTAATCATACACAACTCTACGTCAGGACAGAATCGGACGGGGAAATATGATATTATGGTTCTCAACTGAGTTTGCTTCAGAAAAACACAGCTCTGTATAAAAGCTAAATAAATAAATGTAACCAAATTGTTTCTCATAAAACTGTAATTAAAATAGCGCAAATATATCCCAATGAACGGCATAGGCCCCAAAATATGCAAAATTAATAATCTGAGATAGGAAAATTTACCAAAATGGTTTTCTGAATCTCAGAGTCATATTTTCTTTTTCCTTGTATAGGTTTTTTCAATTTTTGTTCCTACCCTCATCTATGGTCATGAAGGTTGGGTCATGACCGAAAGAACTAGGTCGCGAGTACAAGCGGCCGAAATGGGCTTCCTCAGAAGGGTGGCGGGCTTCTCCCTTAGAGATAGGTTGAGGAGCTCAGTCATCCGCGAGGAGCTCGGAGTAGAGCCGCTGCTCCTTTGCGTGGAAAGGAGTCAGTTGAGGTGGTTTGGGCATCTGGTAAGGATGCCCCCTGGGAGCCTACCTAGGGAGGTGTTTCAGGCACGTCCAGCTGGGAGGTGGTCTCGGGGAAGACCCAGGACTAGGTGGAGAGATTACGCATCTCCACACTGGCCTGGGAACGCCTCGGGGTCCCCCAGTCAGAGCTGGTTAATGTGGCTTGGGATAGGGAAGTTTGGGGCCCCCTGCTGGAGCTGCTGCCCCCGCGACCCGACTTCGGAGAAGCGGTTGAAGATGGATGGATGGAGGTTTTTTCATGGTTTTTGAGGATTAATTTGTACCAAAATATATTTATTCCCTTTTAAAAATGTATGAATCTATTTATTTTGGTATCTGAACAATGCACATTTATATGGGTAGCTTCAATTTATTATTGCATTTACCATTGTTTTTCCCCTGCTGACTGGGATAGTATCTGAACAGACCTGGGATATGATCCATCAACTGAGAACCACTGAGGAAGAGTATGTACTGGCTTTGAGACTGTGTCTGTGTATGTGCATGTCAACAGCGATGAGAAGGTCAAATACTTCTTTCTGATAGTCAAAGTAATTTTTTTAAGTAGGCAGCTTCAATCAAAGTTTTGTGATGTATTCCATGTGTTTTCATTGGCTTTGTCTGTCTCTTTGGCTTGTGCTCCAAACGAGTGATGTCACATGAGGGTTTTGGTTCTCTGTGGTGCACATCCAGACCACACTTTTATTCTGCTTTGGCTAGAGTGCAAATTCCCTCAACCATGTGTACAAGCACTTCCAAATGTCTGGTCTTGCCATAAGACTATCTGGTGAAAGCTGAATCTGGACCAAGACTCTCAGTTTCAGCATAAGGCTGAACTGCCATGCAAAGCAGCAGAAAACCACATCTGTGCCGAGTAGGTCTCTTCATGCAATTTGACAGCTTTCCGAAAGCTAAAAAGGAATAGTTCACCTAAAATGATTATACTGACATAATTTATTGCATAAAACAAAAGATGTTTTAATGAATACAGTATGTTGGTCAATTTTTTTCAATATAATGGTAGTGAATAGCACCTCGCTTTAAAGCTTAAAAATGACCCAAAAGCATGGGCTTCACTTATTTTTTTAAATGTGGCATCATGACGAAACTCACCCCAGATAGCACATGTACATATCAGAGATGTCTGTTTTAGATCTATTAGGTTAGATCTTTTCTAAACCTAACCCTATTCTAATCCTAACCCAAACCTAAACCTAACCCAAGCCCTAACCCTTGCAATCTAATTAACATCTGCTAAACATCTCAAAAAGATCAAATATACCTGTACAAACATTCTAAAATATAAATGTTTCAAATACATCTGATGAATGTCAAGACATTGGATGTTTAGCAGATAAATAAACAACCAAAAAAATAGACATCTGAGTGATGCATGTGTGCTATCAGGGATAAATATGATGGGGACCCCACTCGAAGGGTCATTCCCAAAAAAATAAGAAAGTAAATGTTTTTCAGAATGGGCCCTTTCACAAGACATTTAGTGAAGGGTACATTCAAACAATAATGTCATGCTCCCATCAGAGTGCCCACATCAAGAAAATTTGATCACACATGAGACATATTGCTGTCCTTCACATTGAGCAGGGCATAGATGATCGATTTAGATTAGAATTTGCCCAAAATTTCTTTGGTTATGGGTCAGCTGACTTGAATTTACATTTCGAAGGAGTGGGAATATTGGCAAATTTGCAGTTATGTTCAAGACATTTCACGCCTGAAATGCTGAGGTGATCACTGCTGAATACAACACGACTCAGGTGATTTCATATTTTTGAAAGCAGATCTCTTGGAATATACAAATCAAGTATATATTTTTTTCCCCTTTATATTTAGTGTATTTTGATTCAAAATGTTATGTTGATCTTTCTTGCTCATTTCTCTACATCTACAGCTTCATTGTAAGCAATGACTGCAATGTGCTTGTGCATTTATGTTGTCAGTTTGATCACCAGTGTGTTCCAGATCACTGTTCAATTTCCCTGGCTCAAGCTGCATGGTGGAAGGGGTGTGTTTGTGTCTGTGTGTCGACTGCAAACTCGCATTCAGATCTGCCTACGTTCCTGTATGCAACGCCCACATTTCAGAATCCAATCAACAACTGATGGAAAACAATCTATTTTATTTTTCTTTTGATAAGCCGCTTCACTCTGAAATACATTACAATATGGTAGTAAAGTCGGTCCCGTTTCATGGCAACTTTGAAAATAACAAAATCCAGCACTGGATCACCACTTATAACTCACACGAATGAAATGGAAACTCCTGCTCAACAACTGGAGATGTTTCTTGATGTTTACCTGATGAAAGCTTTTTCAAAAATTTCTAAAACACTTCTCAGAAAAGTTTTGTTTTTTTTCCACTCAACCAATTCAAAATAGTGTCTATATTTCCTCCATGTTCATTGTCACTCACAAGTTGTATGTTTCTTACTTTGTCTTTAACCAGCTTTCAGCTGTCACAGAAATGCAAACAGAAGTACAGTTCATATTAACATAATTCATGTTTTAAATATATTCTATTTAGTATAACCCAAGTAATGTACTCAAAAGTAATTAACTCAAATTGAATGTCAGTAACGGCTAGGTTTACTCCATCAGGGAATTGAGATTACAATAGTAACCTAGACGTTCCCCGTCTGTTGCTCACTTCGACGTTGTGTTGAAGAAGTGACACTAGGGGTCCAATTTTAATCACGCCATGCGCTGAACCGTGTACGTGCGCTGCTGACACAGGTGCGGGCAGGTAGTTTGTGTGCCAAAACGTCAGACTGCACGTACACCCCAACACCCCAAAAAATCATCAAAACCTTGTGGTTCCTTACACCCTGATATGGGGGGAACAAGGTGACATGAAAGCAAGCTGCACCAGCCATGCCTTTTCTCTCTCTATGTTTCTCGCATAGAGTTAAAGCGGCTGGGGCCATCTTAACGCTATCACACGCATCAGGGAAGGCGTTCTTTCCAGATCCTATTCTTTCAGAGGAAAAGACCCTGCGGAGACCACACCTGCCCAGACTGGGGGAGGTAAAGAGTGGTGAAATACATCACATGGGCTTTTTGGTCACATGTGGAGAATGGCGCGGTGGTAGATCCTACCTCTTTGGGAGGGAGGAGTTGCTACAAACACGGTGACCGGGGTTCAGTGTGGACTGCCCAAGGGTGATGCGGGTCTGCTCGCAAGGGGACCGTACCGCAGAAAATACACACAGGGGGATAATCCACATGAGGGCCCGACCTGTGGAGCACCTATTCCAGTAAATTAAGTACCCGCATTGGGTTTGGTCGGTGAATTCCTACGCTGAATTCGCGGACCAGAGGGCTAGGGAGGAGTCATCCAGAGAGCCGAGTTAGTGGGATCTCCTGGGATAAGAGTGCACGGTATTACCTCAGCGGAGGGAACAGTACAGTACACCCGATAAGTTGTTATTGCGTTACCGAGTTCTACCAACTCGGACCTGAGAAAACACGGGATGAAACCGACTCAACCCTGAGATTGTATTATCTCGTAAAGGTATTGGGTGTTGCCCAACACGCTGCTCTGCACATGTCTGCTAGGTAGGCAGAGGGAAAGGGCGATAGGTGCAAGCAGTACACCCGGTCAGTTGTTACCATGTTACCAAGTTCTACCAGCTTGGACCTGAGAAAACATGGGATGAAACTGACTCAACCCTGAGATTGTAAAATCTCGTAAAGGTATTGGGTGTTACCAAACCCGCTGCTCTGCATATGTCTGCTAGGGAGGAGCCTTTGGCCAGTGCCCATAAGGATGCCACAATTCTCGTCGAGTGTGCTCGAACCCGCAAGGGGGCGGGCATGGCCTGGGTGTGATTGGCCAATGCTATGGCGTCAACCACCCAGTGGGAAAGCCTCTGTTTGGAGACAGTGTTCCCTTTCCGCTGTCCACCAAAGCAGACAAAGAGCTGCTCAAAACGTCTAAAGCTTTGCGTGCAGTCCAAATAGATATGCAAAGCATGTACCAGACACAGCAACGAATGGGCTGGGTCTGCCTCTTCCCGGGGCAGCGCTTGCAGGTTCACTACCTGGTCTCTGAAGGGAGTCATAGGAACCTTGGGCACATAGCCCAGTCGTGGTCTTAGGATCACATGAGTGTCTGCCGGACCGAACTCCAGGCAGGTGTCGCTGACAGAGAACATTTGTAGGTCCCCGACCCTCTTGATGGAGGCGAGCGCAATCAGGAGGACTGTCTTCAGGGAGAGGGCCTTGAGTTCAACTGATTCTAGAGGCTCGAAGGGGGGTCTCTGAAGGCATGAGAGGACCACTGAGACATACCAGGAGGGGAACAGGCTTGGCCGGGAGGGATTCAACCTCCGGGCGCCTCTTAGGAACCTGATAACTAAGTCATGCTTACCCAAAGACTTGCCATCTACTGCGCTGTGGTGGGCCGAGATAGCGGCTACATACACCTTCAAGGTGGAGGGGGAATGAGAGCACTGCAGGAATGAGAGCACTGACCCGACTGCGCACCTCTGTGGGTCTTCAGCCAGGGAAGAACACCAATGGAGCTTTGGCTTGGTTGATCATGTCTACGACAGTAGGTGGTAGGCCAGCTAGATCTTCCACATCCCGTCCAGGGGCCAGACATGGAGTTTCCAGAGGTCTGGGTGCGGATGCCAGAGTGTGCCCCGTCCCTGAGAACAGACCTTCTTAGTTGCGAGGAGCACAAGATCCCAGAACCAAGTCCGAGAGGGCCAATAAGGGGCCACCAGAGTGACTTGTTCCTCGTCCTCCCTGACCTTGCATAGCACCTGTGCAAGAAGGCTCAGTGGGGGAAATGCATACAGCCCCTGTGGGCCAGCTGTGTGCCAGTGCGTCTGTTCCGAGGGGAGCCTCCGTTCGGGTGTACCAGAGCGGGCAGTGGGAGGTCTCTAGGGAGGCGAATAGGTCTACCTGTGCCTTGCTGAACCATTCCCAAATCAGCTGGAGCGACTGGGGGTGAAGCCTCCACTCTCCGCTGAGCAAATGCTGTCGCGATAGCACGTCCTCTACCACGTTGAGGTTGCCCGGGATGTGAGTTGCACGCAGCGACTGCCACTCACATCCCAGAGGATGCCATATGCCCCAGGATGCCATATGCCCCAGGAGCTTTTGGAAATGTTTTATTGGGACCCACGTGCCTGGCCTGAACGAGGTGAGGCACTTCAGCACTGACTGCGTGCGCTCGTTGGTGAGTCGTGCTAACATTGAGACCGAGTCTAACTCCATGCCGAGAAAAGAGATGCTCTGAACCGGGGTGAGCTTGCTCTTTTCCCAGTTAACCTGAACCCCTAAATGGCTGAGGTATCAGAGCACCTGGTCCCTGTGGGCGCATAGTAACTTTTGGGAGTGGTCCAGGATGAGCCAGTCGTCGATGTAGTTGAGTATGCGGACACCTGCTTCCCGAAGCGGGGCAAGGGCTACTTCTGCGACCTTCGTAAAGACGCGAGGGGACATGCCGAAGGGGAGGACCTTGTACTGATACACCTGGCCGTCGAACTGTAGAAATGGTTGATGTCGAGGTAAGATTGAGACATGTAAGTATGCATCCTTCAGGTCTACTGCTGCGAACCAATCTAGATGCCGGACGCAAGTTAGGTTTGCTTTTGCGTAAGCATTTTGAACGGGAGATTGTGCAAAGTCCAAAATCGGTCGTAAGATGCCCCCTTTTATGAAGTAAGGGCTGTAGAAACCTTTCTTCATCTCGGCTGGAGGGACAGGCTCTATCGCATCTTTGAGTAAGAGAGTCACGATTTCCGCGCAGGGATTTGACGTCTTCGCCATGCAATGCGGTAAAGCGGGTGCCCCCCGAAGGGGGGAGGAGGCCTGGCAAACTGAATTGCGTAACCGAGTCGGATGGTCCTGACCAGCCAGCGTGATGGATTGGGAAGTGAAAGCCACGTGTCCAAGCTCCGTGCTAGGGGCACTAAGGGGACGATTACTTTTGATGTACCTGGTGTGGCTTCGCAGTGGGGCGGAGCAGGTAATACGGCATCTCGAAGCACTCCTGGACCATGAGGGTGGCCATCGCCTGCCCGAGTGACCGCGATGTGACCTTCATGGCACTGAGGGCGAGATCAGTCACTGATCACAGCTCCTGCAGCACGTCGGGGTCAGGACTACCCAAGTGCAGATCTTTAAGTGCCTTGGCCTGGTGGACTTGCAGGAGGGCATGGCATGCAAGGCGGAAGCGGCCTATCCGGTGGCGCTGTAGGCTTTGAAGGTCAGTGAGGACATCACCCTACAGACCCTGGAGGGGAGCACTGGGTGATCCTGCCAGGTGGTGCCGTTTTCGGGACGCAGGTGGATCGCAACTGCCCTGTCCACCTGGTGGACCGTCGCGTACCCGTGGACCACTCCAGGGTAGTGAGAGCGGATGAGCGAGAGGATCGATTACGGGCAGTGAAAGGTGCCCTCTACGAGTTCGTCAGCTCATCATGCACTTCCGTGAAGAAATGAACCGGGGGGGGGGGGGGGGGGGGGGGGGGTGTGGCATGGCTGTGAGCAGCGCACAGACCCCAGGAACCAATCATCCAGCCGCGAAGGCTGTGGGGAGGACGGAGGATTCCAGTCAAACCCTCGGCCATCTGGGCGACAGCCTCTGAGTGGGCGTGCCATCCCGAAGGTACATATATATATATATATATATATATATATGTAAATATTACTGTGCAAACGTTTTAGGCACTTGTGAACTTTGTGAAAAATTTGTGAGGATTTCTTAAAAAAATAATGACATAAATAGTTTTCATTTATCAATTAACATCATACAAAGTCCAATAAACAGAAAAAGACTTAAATCAATATTTGGTGTGAACTCTTTTGCATTCAAAATAGCACCAATTCTCCTACTTACACCTGGACACTGTTTTTCTTGGTTGTTGGCGGATAAGATGTTCCAAGCCTCTTGGAGAATTTGCCACAGTTCTTCTATCTATTTAGGCTGTCTCAATTACTTCTGTCACTTTATGTAATCTAAGACTGACTCAATGTTCAGTGGGGGGCTCTGTGAGGGCTATGCCATCTTTTGTAGGGCTCCCTGTTCTTCTAACAGAAGAATTCTGTTCTATTCTATTCTGCAAAAGTAACGTTTGGGAGTCTAACATTTATATTTCCTATTGACACACTAAAGCTGAAGATAAAAATAACCATATTTTAAGACAAATGCACATTTTGTGATTAGCAAAGTTTTCTGCTTCGATTATTGTGGTGTTGATTCACATTGTTTCTAGATTATTGTGCAGAGTGATCAGATGCATTTTAAATAATTGCAAAAAGCTTCATTGGCCAAAAAAATTAACTTTATCACAAAAACCCAAATTTCACTTTTTTTTGGCCCTGGCACAAAATGAGAAGCCAACATAATTTCACTAATCATATCAGCAGCACCTGGGAAAGTGTTAACGAGTACTAGTCAGGTGAAATCACTATCATTCTGATTGGATTATAAGAGCAGACTGATTACTATAAAAGGAGGGAAGAAGTGCTTCCAATCCTTGTGTTCTTGTTAGCAATGGTTACCTCTAAAGAAAGACGTGCAGCCATCATCGCTTTGCATCAAAATGGCCTCACATGCAAGGAAATTGCTGCAAAGAATATTGCACAGAGAGAGAGAGAGAGAGAGAGAGAGAGAGAGAGAGAGAGAGAGAGAGAGAGAGAGATTGACTTTTTTTCCCTCCCTTCCTCATTGCTCTCTGTATTTTACTTTGTCAATTGTATTTTATTGTATTATCATTATTATTAATTTATTGTATATACATGTTTTTTTGTTGTTGTTGTTTTTATGTTTGTAGAGAGAGAGAGAGAGAGAGAGAGAGAGATTTTGATTTTTAAATACCCTTTTTATTACAATTTTTCACATGTCACAAACCAAATAAATAAATAAATACAAAACTGAACAAATTCATAAAAAATCAACAATAAAAACAAACAATAAAAACATGTTACTTAAAAGGGGAAATATAACTCTTCTTCAATAATTTCACAAATGACCCCGTTTATGCCACAAATTGCTTCAAAAGTTAAAAGATCATGCATTAATCTGTAGTAATAAAATCAATTAAAACTCTGGATTTGATTAATTTAGTAAAAACAGCTTCAATACTACTAAAAACATTCTGTTCCACTTTCTCCTTCCTTGTAGTATATATCGCCATTTTTGCTTGACCCACCAGGAAGTTCAACAACTGAGACTTCTGACTGTGTTTTTTAGCATATTTGACACCACAAATGAACACTTTCATTGAAAACATTACATTAAAAGAAATAAAAAACGTATTTAAGATATTAAACAGAGGTTGTAACTGGTCACAGTGCAAAAACGCATGAAATATAGTTTCTTTTTGTAAACAAAAGGGGCAGGTTTCAGCAACATCATCATTAATCACAGAAATAAAAGCATTAACGGCAATGGCTCCATGTAATAAACGCCACTGTAAATCCCCAGTTTTCTTGATTAATGGTGATTTATATAGTACTCTCCATTCAGGTCTTTCATTCACATCGAGATTAAGAACTTTACGCCATGGAGTATCACATTTGCCATTTAAAAATGTTTTGTTAAAAGCCTTCACACAACATTTGTACATGTCTTTGCCCAGTGCAGGGTTTGGGCCCACAACAGTAAAATCTTCACACTCTAATAACATGCCACTGCACTCCCCTAAACTGGGGGACAGACTCAGTTTGGGGAAAGGATCTTTGCAGTCAGGATGAATCGATTCCTTCGAGTATAGTTCCAAAAGTTCTGTTTCCTCTCCAGTGAGGGCAGATCTCCATTTCTCAACTGTTCTTGTGACTGTTCGGTGTGACCTGATACCGAGATGTTCGGAAATGGCAGTCACATTTTTAAAAGCAGGGCCTGTTATTTTATGCAAATGTCCAATTGTGATCACTTTGGCATCACACAAAGTCCTTTCAGGTATGGCAAAAGACGTATCACGCGTTAAGTCCATTCGTGAGCCAACGACCAAAGGCTCCTGTAGAAGCCAAAACAGGGAGGATGAGTTGCTTTCCCTGTTTATACGAAACAGAGACCAGACTTTGAAGAGGTTCCGGTAGAAGATTGGAGCACCTTGTAGCTTAAGTCTCTGAGGATCTGACCAGAATAAAGCTTTGTCCAGTCCTAGTCCATCAATAATCCTGAGAACAGCACAGGCAGCACCAGTCCAACTCGAATCATCGGAGTAGTTTAACAGTCTCTGTACAAACTGCAGGCGAAAGGCAGCTGTTCTGCTCTGCAGGTGAATTAGTCCAAGTCCTCCTTCGTCTTTAGACAGGTACAACACACTTTTTGGGATCCAATGCATTCTGTCCCAGAAAAAGTCAATTAAAATGGACTGTATTTTCATTAAAACCTCAGCAGGGGGGTCTATGCAGGCCAAACGGTGCCAAAGTGCAGAGGCGACCAGGTTATTAATAATCAGGATACGTCCTTTATAGGACATTTTAGGGAGCAGAAACCTCCACTTATCTAGTCTCCCTTTCACTTTCTCAATGACACCTTCAAAGTTCTTTTTTACATAATTGTCATCTCCCAGAAAAACTCCTAAATACTTGAAACCATTTCTGGTCCATTTCAGTCCATCAGGAAGCTTAGGTTCAAAACCTGACCATTTTCCAACTAAAATGGCTTTACTTTTCCCCCAATTCACCTTTGCAGAAGACAGACGTTTAAAATCATTTAAAATCTTCAACATTACACTGATATCATTACAATCACTGATTAAAACAATGACATCATCAGCATAAGCTGAAATTTTAAAAGTATTAGTGCAGTTGGGAAGACACAGTCCATGTACATTAGCCCTTAGCTTGTTTAACAAGGGTTCAATGGCAAGGGTATACAACATGCCGGAGAGTGCACAGCCCTGTCTTACACCTCTATTCACTCTAAAAGGAGAGCATAAATCACCATTAAACTTCAATACACTCTCAACGCTACAGTACATAACTTTAATCATAGAAATAAAATCCGAATTAAAACCAAAAGCTTCTAAAACACTCCATAAATAAATATGTTCAACTCTGTCGAAAGCTTTTTCTTGATCTATTGAAATCATTCCAAAGTCCAAATTGAAAAGTTTTCCACAGTCTAAAATGTCTCTGATAAAAGAAACATTGTCAAAAATGTTCCTACCTGGCACACAATATGACTGATCGGGGTGAACTATGGACTCAAGCACTTCCCCTAGTCTAATTGCCAGGGCTTTGGAGAGTATTTTATAATCATTGCATAAAAGACTTACAGGCCTCCAGTTTTGTATGTCATTTAGATCCCCTTTTTTTGGTAGCAGAGTTGATGATTGCTCTACGGCAGCTTTGAGGCAGTTGTCCATTTTCCAAGCTTTCATTAAGCACTGCTACCAATTCTGGACCCACCTCGGACCAAAAAGATTTATAAAAGTCTATCGAGATCCCATCTATGCCCGGTGCTTTCCCACTCTCCATTCGTTTAAGTGCAACCTCAAGTTCTCCTAAACACAAAGCTTTACCAATTTCTTTATTGGCATTTTTTGTTACTTGAGGCAAATTTTCAAAAAAAACAAAACTGACATCATTTAACTCTGAAAGTTCACTCTTATACAAGTCTTTATAAAATGTTACTGCTCTTTTCCTGATATCTACAGGATCTGACAATAGGACCCCAGTTTCAGACTTTAGACTGTGAATTAATTTTTTCTGCCCATTTTTCTTTTCCAGATTAAAAAAGAATTTTGATGGCGCATCCATTAAATTGGCACTCTGAAACCGGGATCTGGTTATTGCACCTTGTGTTGTCAAACCTAAAATATCAGTTAAAAGATTATTTTTCTTTTTGATGCTTTTTAAAACAGTGACATCTTTTGTGGAGTCTGCAAGCCCTTGTAACTTCATTAAATCTTCTTCTAAAACCTTCATTGATTTGTTTATGTCTCTTGTAGCGTTGCAAGTGTATTGTTGACACAACTGTTTGATTTGAATCTTTGTAAAATCCCACCACTGTTGCAAAGACAAGAAAGATGATTTAAAAGCTTTGGCGTTTTTCCAAAATTCTTTAAAAATATCTCTAAAACATGAATCACCCAATAAATTATTGTTAAAATGCCAATATGCACTTTTTGATTTGACATGATTTTTTGCTACAATACATTTGACCAAACTATGGTCAGAGAAGCTCACTGGGACTATTGAGCATTCCCTGAACATACTGAGCTGATGCTTAAAACCATAAAATCTATCAAGCCTTGCCATTGATAGCTGGTTATTAAAAGCATGAACCCAAGTGTATTGCCTCTGTGTGCCATTAAAATTCCTCCATATATCAATAATACTGTGTGATTTCATTAACTGAATTAAAACCTTTCTTGATTGCATGTGAGGTTCTACATGATTCCTGTCAAAGCCATTTTCAGTACAGTTAAAATCCCCACCCACAAATAAAAGCTCATCAGCATTACAGTCATTTAAAACAGTACCTAAAGTATTTAAAAAAAACTATTCTTTCTTCGCTGTTCATGCGCGACGCCGACAAAACATTCTCATGTCCGACAATAGCACTCACCGCCAACACACACTCCTCCACACTTGCGGTAGTGTCAATTTTAACCCCATGACGTCTAGTTAAAAACTCCAGGCTCTCCGCACCTGGAGCGGCCATCCTCTCAGTACACAGACTGGGAGTTAACAACAACCCTCCCTAAACAACCACCCTTAACTTAACGAAACTAAAAAAATGAAAAAGAAAGAAAAAAAAACACAAAGTCCACTAACCACAATAAACAGAGATAGAAAAAGGAAGAAAAAAAGATTACGAACACTCGTACCTTCACTCACCACGCTCACGCTCAACACACGCTCCCACAGTCACACCGGAAGTGAGAGAGAGAGAGAGAGAGAGAGAGAGAGAGAGAGAGAGAGAGAGAGAGAGAGAGAGAGAGAGAGAGAGAGCGAGCGAGCGCGAGCGCTCGCTCGCTCTGTTACTGTGGATATTTTCACTAAAATATAATGCAGCATAAAGACCTGTTCTTAAAGGTGATCTAGGTAGCATCTGCCAGGCACCTCACCAATGTCATAGTACACAATGGTCACCGCTAACAACAAGGAGACAGCGCCATCTCTTGGTCATTATCACATGCACATAGAAGATGTTCTTCGGATCAATGTAAACATTGTTTGATAATTTTTTTTTTCCCCATAGTTTTTAAGGAGATATTGACATTTAATTTACTGCTTTAAAATTATTTAAAGCTCAAGACAAAGTTTCAAAGAATTTGAGATATTATGAGATATTTATATAGCTATTAATTTCTTGAAGATTTATGCACTCGAAAAACTTTTTATTTTTGTTTCTTTCTGCTTGTTCAATTTTTGTATTTAACTAAAGCAACACAATTCTACAACATTTAGTAATTTCTATACATTTAAATTTGTAAAATTGAGGTTTACTTAATCCATTTGAGTTGGGACTACATGAATATTTTTTGTGGTGAAAATGTAGTGTTGATGAAACTGGGCAAGGGATTTCCATTTCCATTTCCCAGCATGCTTTGCATGGGACTGGATAGGGAGAGTAAATGTAAAAATTATAATTTTTTTGTGTGTTTTTGTTTATATTTAAAATAGTTTTTAGGGATACCATTATGGTGAAGAGTGGAGCTTGATCAAACTATGAGGACATGCAGTTATCACACATGAAACTGATTACTTGGTTCATTGAAACAAATGCTGTGTAGCATGGTTACTAAACTATATGCAGTAGTGGTTCAAACCAGCATGTATTTAGCATACTAACATTCACTTTCACTAGTTAGTACAAATAAAAATAAAATAGATTTATTTGAGTAACAATTGACACATTTAATTTTGTTGGGTTTACCCAATTCAACTAGGTTCTTTCTACACAAAGTGTATGTGATGAGATTAAGTAATTTGCAACTAATTTAAAACACGTGGAACCACTGTCCGTGATTGAATCAAATTCAGCCAAAGATATTACTAAATATTGCTCTGTTTTTTTCTCACAACTATCATATGTCTTCTGAAAACACAGATTTAACCACTGGAGTCATATGGAATACTTTTATGCTGCCTTTATGTGCTTTTTGGACCTTCAAATTTCTGGCCAATTCACTTGTATTGCATGTTCTTACAGAGCTGAAATATTCTTCTATAAATCGTTGTTTGTGTTCAGCAGATAAAAAAGTCATACACATTTGGAATTTTATGAGGGTGAGTAAATAATGAGAGCATTTTCATTTTTGGGGAACTTTCCCTTTAAAGATGTAGTTTTGGCAAATTTAAAATTAAATACACCATTTAAAACGTGTCACATTTATAGCCTATGGTGTGTTCATCTTATGTTCGAATTACCATAATTGCATGTTCCCTACTTTTAAAGACTGTTCACAAAAGTTAAACTCGTAACTAGTAGGAAACCCACTTTATACTGCTAGTGACATTGGCTACGTGTGAAAGCTTAGGCAGGTGCCTTGATGACTTTGCAGGCAGCTATTTGCATATGAAGGCACCTCATATCGATGCTGGTTTCAGACAGCCTTCCAAGGCACAATAACATAATAAAAAAGTCATCTTTTTCTGACACAGTTTTCTGTGGGGCCAACTGGGACCAGACAACCAGACATTTCCTGACCCTCTGATTACTGCTCTTCACCTGCATACCTAAAGAAAGTAATTTAATAAGAGCTGAGAGGCGCATTCATCAAATGCAATCTGGGCCAGGGTTACGATTCCTGTGGCCCAAAGCAACAGTCTGACTGGGGTCAGTTCGATATGCCTCATAAAATAATATCTCCTCTCATTCTCAAAAAAGATAAAGACCCACTTCATTATGCTAGTTTTAGGCCCATCAGTCTTAAAACTCAAACGAAAAATATATGCAAAGGCATTAGCACACCGACTTGACTCAAACAATGGCTCACTTATAAAATATGACCAAACAGGTTTTCTAAAAGGTAGGTTTGCAAGTGATATTATTCACAATCAAGCACACACAATTGATACAACCAAAATTTTGCAGGCGGGCACTGTTCTCTCTTTAGATGCAGCAAAATCATTTGATCGATAGGAATGGGGCTATTTATGTTTGGTATTACAGGAATTTGGTTTTGGCCCAGCTTTTATTAAAAAGATTTTTATGCTTTATAATAATACTACAGCAGTTGTCCAAACATTGAGGTTGATTTGGAGAGGTGATCAGTCCTACATTTATCCTCACATAGTAGGGTATCAGTTATACAAATGGTTCTGCTCCCATGTATACATTTAAAAAAAAGTTGCTTTCAAATATAATTTGGGGTTTCAAACAGCCTTGTATCCGTGTCTCCACCTTACAAAGGCCAAAAAACATGGGATACCTTGCAATTCCAAATTTTTTATTATATTACTTTACTTTTCATGTGTGGGCCATCCAGGTGTGACTCACCAAAGATTCACAGGTGTTATGAAAGGCCATTGAGGCCTCATTAGTTCATCCACAACGCCTGCAAAATGTCCCGTTCTCTGTGAAAAAGTATGATCCTGTTTTAGTCACTCCCTCACATAAATTACAGCAGAAATACATTAAAGTGCCACCTTATACCACTTCTTCTCCTCTTTGGTACAACCCTGTTATGTTATCCCATTATATTAGGAGGCCAACCATCGAAGAACTCAATATGGCTCTCTAAAGGCTTACACACATTTGGGAATATTTTCAGTGATAATGGCTTGTATACCTTCTAAGATATCAAGAAAACCTTCTCTCTCCCAGGTTCTACTTACTCCTTTTATTGACAGATTCACTCTGTATTTCAGGCATGCAAAATTCATTTGGATGTACATTTAGTTTGCCAAATATCTGTCTTTGGGTAAGGGGGTGGCATAATTTCTATATAAGCGATTTGCTGTTCAGGTACCAGAGAAAATCTCTACATTTGCAATTTGGAAAAGAGAGTTGCAATTGTATACTGGTCTGGAATGGGATAAGGTTTAGGGAAACACTTTCTTTTCATCTTGGAATTTAGCAAATCAGTTAATACATACAAGTTAATTTAATTTAATTTAATACAAGTTAAATCACAGGGCATACATCACTTCCTGGAAACTTTTACAGATTAAAGCATCCAAGGATCCCTATTGTCACGATGACTCTTTGTTGAAGTCACACACCACAAACTGCTTCTTGCTGCACTCGCAGCAGCCAAGAAAACCATTCTCCATGCAGGGTTTACACCTACCTTACCTAAGACTAAGAATATCCTTCATATTGTTGTGCATATGAGGTCATGTGCCGAACTCCAGGGAGCAAAGAGCAAAACTGTTGAGGCTTGGACTCATATTGCGAACATTGTGAGGGAATCTATTTGAAACTGTAGTCCACTTAGTTCCCTGCCTTGGAATTTGTAGTTTTTTCATTTATATATTCACTTATTTTTACTATATTTCTAGTATTTTTATTTATTGATTTATTTTTGTTTATATATACACGCACTGGCAGCCAAGTGTTTGGAATAATGTAGAGATTTTGCTCTTATGGACAGAAATTGTTACTTTTATTCACCAAAGTGGAATTCAACTGATCACAATGTATAGTCAGAACATTAATAACATGAAAAATTACTATTACAAAAACTTCTACTAAGTTTTTTTTCCACGTGCAGCAATGACAGCTTTGCAGATCCTTGACATTCTAGCTGTCAGTTTGTCCAGATACTCAGATGACATTTCACCCCACGCTTCCTGTAACACTTGTCATAGATGTGCCCATCAAGACAGCCACATCTATGGCTGTTAAACTTCATTTGTTGAACCAAATAGCTTTCAGCAGTGTTTGATATAATGGCACATGATTTTCTAGTACCAAATTAGTAATTTAGCATGATTACTCAAGGATAAGATGTTGAAGTGATAGTGGCTAGAAATGGGGCCTGTATAGATTTGATCAAAAATAATTTCTTCAAATTGTGATGGTTCTGTTTTTTACATGTAATGTCCTGACTATACTTTGTGATCAGTTGAATAACACCTTGGTGAATTAAAGTACCAATTTCCTTCTGAAACAGCAAAATCTGTACATTAATCCAAACTTTTGGCCACCAGTGTATGTATGTATGTATATATATATATATATATATATATATATATATATATATATATATATATATATATATATATATATATATATTATTACACCTGTACATCTACTTATTCATGCGATTATCTAATGGGGCTTTTCCACTGCACGGTACAACTCGACTCGACTCTGCTCGCTTTTTTGGGGTTTTCCACTGTTTATAGTACCTGATACTTTTTTTAGTACCACCTCGATTGAGGTTCCATTCGAGCTGAGCCGATACTAAATGTGACGTCAAAACCCTGCAGCATCACTGGTTTTGTGACACGGGACATCAACCCGCTAGTTTTAAAGTTAGCAAAAGCGATAACAGTATAATTTGTTCACGCGCCTTTCGAATTGTAAAAAGAAATGGCTGTGTGCAAAACCACGCTGTGGTCAATAACCGAGGTGCAGATGTTCCTCTCGTTAATGACGAATCAGGGCTGGACTGGTAATCTGGCATACTGGCCATTTTCCCAGTGGGCCGACGCACTTTGATGCCGATCAGGGGCGGACTGGCCATCAGGAGAACTGATTGTGCTTGTGGGTCAGCTGTAAAACGTGCTGAATGGGCATTGATAACCATAACCTGAAGTGGAAAAGTGCCATAATTATCTAATCAGCCAATTGTGTGGCAGCAGCTGTATGGTATAAAATCATGCAGATTTGGGTCAGGATCTTCAGTTAATTTTCACATCAACCATCAGAATGAGGAAAAATGTGATGTGTGTTATATGTTCAGAAATACTTTTCTGCATAGAACTGTTGTAACGTGTGGTTATTTGGGTAACTGTCACCTTCCTGTCAGCTTGGACCAGTCTGGTCATTCTCCGTTGACCTCTCTCATTAACAAGGCATTTTCGTCCACAGAACTGACACTCATTGGATGTTTTTTGTTTTGTTTTTTTGTTTCACCATCAGCACTCCGATGCTTCACTGTTTGTTTATCACTCCGTTTCTGTACATGCTGTTCAAACTAAAGATTAAGAGCAGTGCAGATCTGTTAAGAGCAATGGTTAGTCTTTATTTACATGTATTTTTTGACATTACATATGTCAGCCAGCAGGTGGCAAAAGGTCTTTTTTATGTGTCATACGAGCCAGTTAGGTGACATGAAATGAAGCTTCTTCAGCCGTTTACATACAACAGCTCTTCGTTACTACTACTAAAGCTAGGAAATAGCTTTAAACAAACAACTTCAGTATTAAGGTTCATCACAGCTGAGAGACATAACAGACTGATTAATTACACAAACTGAATGTGCTTACCTCTTACCGGACTTTCCACATCGGCGAGGAGACACTGTTTCAAATGGAGGACATTGCGGTTTCTATAGTGAATGACTCTTGCACACCAGCCCCGTGAAATAGGGAGAAATACCCCCACTTGGATGGCTATTTTTCCACTGAGAAATCTGACAGCATCTCTGCTTGGTTGTGCCAACAGGTGACACACTCCATCTCTATCTTTCTCTCTCTCTCTTTCTCTCTCTCTCTCTCTCTCTCTCTCTCTCATACACACACACTCACATAGACACATCCATCCATACTTGTTTATTCAATAACTTTTTCGAAACAGCACAAGCCATGATACTATTTCTTAAGTGACATTTTTGAATTACTAATGGAGACTTGGATGTATCATTTGGTTTGAACCAGCAACGCTAGATTCTGATCCGCCGTGTAATAATATAGTTCCATGAACGAATACGTTTTTATGACTGTACTCAGTATTGTATATAAGCAATATCACACTCACAATCGTGCTATATGGCCCTAAATCAACACTGCTGTGATTACATACAACACTCAAATCACAGCAGTGCTGATGTAGAGCCATATCACACTCTTGCTCATGTGATATTGCTTAAATATACATATATATACATTTTATATATATATAATATAATACATATATATAATTTTTTATTTTTATTTTTTTCAAATGAAAATGTATGTACCCTGAATGCATGTAGTAGCTTGGCTTGTTTAACGCACCTTAGTAACCAATCTTTTTCTAAATAAATGAAAACAATGGTTTATATATATATATATATATATATATATATATATATATATATATATATATATATATATTTCAAGCTGTTAACAATATTTGAAACATATCTTGATAATTGTATATTTGCTCAGATATAACAGCCATTGTAGCCAAGTATATTCAAAAAGTTTAAGAAAATAAAAATATAGAATTATTTACTAAATGAACACAAGGAAGTATGGCATGTAATTTATATTATAATAATATAATTGTTACGCACCAATACAACAATACAGTAATAAAAATGACAATGTTTACCAAAACGACAAAAACTACAACTTCACTCTCATATTTTGGAACCTTGCTTAGTATTATTTATTGTTGTCCAGTCAAGTTTATTATTATAATATGATGCTGAATTAGTATTATTATTTGAGGGCTTTTTTTTTATACAAAACAAATAGATTTCTATTGTATTGACTTCGCCTGGAGCTTTTGTTTTGACGGAACATTGATAGTGCACTGCAGTTTACAGTGTTTCTCATTTCAAATCTGGTGAACCACTGTCACCTCCTACATTTATGCGATACTTCGTCGTGTTTTTAGATTTTTATAATAACTTTAAATGACTTGAAATGTTTGGAATTGCGTGTATGAGTGAACCTGCAATATATTGCCTTCATGATGCACGTGAACCGTGAACATGAATGCCGAACAGTCACCCCTTAAGTGTTTAACCGTCTGCTCCCAGACGTCCGGGGCCCCACGCAAGTGTGTGGTTTGCGTGGTGGTTAAAACCACTACTGAATGCATTACAAACTCTGAAAGTACGCACATGTGTATCTCAAGTGCCAATCTTTCGAATTAATAGATTTAAACAAGAATACTTTTTCATGTACCATGCCCCTAGTAAGGCAAAATAAAAAAAAAATAACATTCGAATGTGGCCCAATTGTGGTCAAGACAGTAAACACCCCCCTGAAAGAAGACCATGTTGTTTATCGTAGACGACAGTTATAAACTGACAGCAATTGCTTCTGAATGGTTCAGGTGCATATGAATGGAAGTAAATGGAGTGCAAAATGTAAAGTTTGACTTGTGAAAAACACAATCAATGGTGAAATACTACATTGCTAATGTCTCATGCATGGTGCAACTATGCAAGTTTACATTGTTACATGATTACCAATGTGGACTGCAGTCTGAACAGAAACATAGAACATTTGAGATGTTGGAACTGGCAGTTAAGGGACTGAGTCTGTCTCTCCATGTGACTGTACCTGCCATGTATCACCCTCCTGCCAGCTATATTCAGTGCAACTCCATGGTGCTCTCCTTCCTTCCTTTAATTCAGACTTAATTAGCCCATCAAACTGCACTGAGACTATATGGCCATACTCCACTCCCTGATTACACTCTGACAGACAGTGGGCAGACTTGCTCACAGAGCTGTTCAACAGCCACTCAAGAAATCATGCATCGCTGATTATACAACAGATGGAGTGGAAGAAGTGACACGGACTTTCCCTTCTGAAAATAATCACTCATGAGGTAAATGTCTTCTAAAAATCCAGTGCAGTGGATGTAAATGGAATATTCACTGTGTAGAGCTTTATCACTTTGATAGCCAGGGATAAATCACAAACATAGAAAATACATTTAGATATCTGTTTAAATGATTTCCTGAACTTTCATGGTATAAACAATTTTAGTTATTTTCTGAACTAACAGTTAATTAATAGGGTGTTTCTCAACTTCGGGGACTTTGAACACTCTGAATTTGTAGAAAGTATAGACTTAAAACATATTTCACATTCTGATTGTGAATGTTTTTGGAGCTCGATTTCATATTGATTTCATAGCTATATTTTTCAACACGTTTTTATCCTCTGATATAGTGTACAATGCTTTTAAATGATTGTAACGAATTCACAAGAGGGAGGACACGGGAACAGGGTTCAACACAAAGGTAAGGCTTTTTAATTACGGATAGTAGACAGACAGGGGGTAGTGCAAAACGTGCTATACATAAACTTGTGGGACTAATCTAACAGCTTAAGATTGCTCTCTATCGCCAACACTGGACTGGCAGCTCTCTCTCTCGACTGGAGGCACTGGTGCTCTTTTATGCCGCTCTCCCCATACTCACTGAAATTAGAGACAGGTGTTAGACATAATTTAGCTCAGGTGCAAGCGCCCTTACCGTTTTCTCCCTTCGGACGGGCGCTTGACCACGCCCTCGTTGCCACATACCCCCACCGCCCGACTCAGGCCGGGGCGTCATCCGGCCTGCCTACCACTCCCCTCCATTTCTGGAAAGGAAGTCGGCGACAGCCATCTGCACCCCCGGTCTGTGGACCACCTCGAACTTAAAAGGCTGGAGAGCCAGATACCAACGGGTGATCCGGGCGTTAGTATCCTTCATGCGGTGGAGCCACTGCAGTGGGGCATGATCCGAGCAGAGAGTGAAGGCCCGCCCCAGCAGGTAGTAGCGGAGCGTGAGGACCGCCCACTTGATGGCCAGACATTCCTTCTCCACGGTGCTGTACTTAGTCTCCCTTAAGGAGAGCTTTCTACTGATGTACAGCACCGGGCGCTCCTCCCCCTCCACCACCTGCAAGAGTACGGCCCCCAGCCCTCTGTCTGAAGCGTCCGTCTGCAATAAGAAAGGGAGAGAGAAGTTAGGTGAATATAAGAGCGGCCCTCCACAGAGTGCGGCTTTAACTTGTGTAAATGCCTGTTGGCACTGCTCCGACCACTGGACCGGATCTGGAGCCCCCTTTTTAGTGAGGTCAGTCAGCGGGCTGGTGACATCCGAATAGTTAGGCACAAATCTTCTATAATAGCCAGCCAGCCCCAGGAACTGCCTCACCCCCTCTAGGGCAAGTCACAATTGCTGCGGTCTTATCAATTTGGGGACGCACCTGGCCATGACCCAAGTGGAACCCCAGATACCGTACCTCCACACGCCCAATCGCGCACTTCTTGGGGTTTGCTGTGAGCCCCGCCCGCCGCAGCGACTTCAAGACCGCCCTCAGGTGTTGTATATGCCGCTGCCAGTCATTACTATAGATAATGATATCATCTAAATAGGCAGCGGCGTAAGCGGAGTGCGGGCAGAGGATACGGTCCATCAGGCGCTGGAACGTGGCTGGAGCCCCAAACAAACCGAATGGAAGTGTCACAAATTGGTGTAATCCGAACGGCGTGGTGAAGGCGGTTTTCTCACGGGAAATTGGTGTCAAGGGGATCTGCCAATAACCCTTTGTTAAATCCAATGTCGAATAAAAGCGAGCAGTACCTAACCGATCGAGCAGTTCATCAACACGAGTCATTGGGTACACATCAAATTTAGACACCGCATTGACTTTTCTGTAGTCCACACAGAACCGGACCGATCCGTCACTCTTGGGAACAAGAACGACCGGGCTAGACCAGTCGCTGTGGGACTCTTCTATTACCCCCATATCAAGCATCGCATCCAATTCGTCCCGAACAATTTTCTTTTTATGCTCGGGGAGGCGATAAGGGCGGCTACGAACCACCACCCCCGGCTCGGTCTCGATGTGGTGTTCGATGATGTTCGTACGACCCGGTAGAGGAGAAAACACGTCTGCAAACTCTTTTTGCAACTTGGCAACCTCTGAGCGTTGGCACGGGGAGAGGTGGTCTCCGCAAATGACCGGGGCATTGTAATCGGGTTTTGGATTCACCTCCGGTCCGAGCTCCGCCCTCTCTGGAACCACCGTAGCCAATGACACAGGGACCACCTCCCTCCATAATTTAAGGAGATTGAGGTGGTAAATTTGACGCGCGTCCCCCCTATCGGTTCGTTTAACCTCATAATCGAGATCCCCCACTCATCGTGTGACCTCAAAGGGCCCTTGCCACTTGGCGAGTAATTTGGAGCTCGATGTGGGGAGCAATACAAGAACTTTGTCTCCCGGTGCAAATTCCCTTAGCTGAGTACCCCTGTCATACAGCTGGCGTTGGCGTGCTTGAGCCTGGAGCAAATTCTCCTGTGTTAGTTTCCCCAATGTGTGGAGTTTTGCTCGAAGATCAAGAACGTACTGAATTTCATTTTTACTATTCGAAGGTCCTTCCTCCCAGGCTTCACGGATGACGTCCAGCACACCACGCGGGCGCCGCCCATACAGCAGCTCAAACGGGGAAAATCCTGTGGAGGCTTGCGGGACCTCTCGTACTGCAAATAACAGGGGGTCAAGCCATTTATCCCAATTCCTAGCATCTTCGTGTACGAATTTACGAATCATATTCTTGAGCGTTTTATTAAATCGTTCCACTAGGCCATCCGTCTGCGGATGGTATACGCTAGTGCGAATTGATTTAATGCCCAACAGATCGTAAAGTTCGCGAAGTGTGCGTGACATAAATGTTGTGCCTTGGTCGGTGAGGATTTCTTTCGGAATCCCCACCCGGGAGATTATTTTGAAGAGCGCCCCCGCAACACTACGTGCAGAGATATTGCTTAGAGGCACTGCTTCCGGATATCGTGTTGCATAATCCACCAGGACTAATACAAAACGATGTCCGCATGCTGTCCGATCTAATGGCCCGACGAGGTCCATTCCAATTCTTTCGAAGGGAACCTCGATTAATGGAAGGGGGCGCAGTGGCGCTTTTGGGGTGGCCGGTGGATTTACCAGCTGACATTCGCGGCACGCCGCACACCACCTGCGAACGTCGCCGTTAATGTCCGGCCAATAAAAACGGGCTATTAGACGGAGCAGTGTTTTCCTTTCCCCTAGATGACCCGCCATGGGATTATAATGAGCCGCCTGGAAAAGCATTTCCCGACGGCTCCGTGGAATTAACAACTGAGTTACATTTTCCTTTGTCTGAGTGTCCTGCGTCACTCTATACAACCGCTCATTTATAATTGCGAAATAGGGGTATGTGAGAGCGATGTCCGGCTGGAGACGCTGACCATCAATTGTCTTCACTTGATCAAACGCGTGCTTAAGGGTCTCATCCCGCGACTGCTCCAAAGGGAAATCTACGTCAGGGAATTCCCTGCGGAGGGGAGGGGCGGAAGGCCCGCCTCTTCCCTCGTCATCCCGATTCGGAGCAGCCGAGGATGGCCCCGGCTCCGCCTCCCCTGCCAAAGCATCGCACATCGCACATCTCCCCATTCTAATGCAGGACCCATCCTTCCCAGTTTCCCCCAAAACATCCTTAAATGCAGGCCAATCGGTCCCCAGAATCAGAGGATGTGTGAGGCGGGAACTAACCGCTGCCTCCACTTTATGTTTTCGCCCTCGAAATTTAAGCAGCAAGGTCACCATCGGGTAGCTATGAACATCCCCGTGTACACACCTCACCCTTACCCGCTTAGCCGTGCCCAAAGCCTCGGGTTGAACCAAGCGTTGATGGATGGTGGTCTGATTACAACTAGTATTCAGCAAAGCTTGGTGTGTACCCCCCTGGATTCTTACCGGAACCCGGTACGCTCCAGCCCGATCGGGGGGCAGCATGTTGGAGATCGGCGACCCGGACCACCGCCCCCACCTTCATCAACGGACACCGCTCACGGAAGTGGCTCGGGTCCCCGGACCTCCGACATGCCGGACCAGACACCACACTCGTACCTGCTTTGACGGACGCCCCCACCTGAGGGGGAGAACGGCTGTAGGTGGTGGAGGAGGGATGGACTGATGCTGATGATGGAGGTGTTGGTCTCAACCAGGCTCCTCGCCTGCGTGGGGCAGCAACGGGACCTGGAGAGAGGACAGAGCGAGAGGGTTGGGGGGAGTGGGGAGGAGCGGAAGTAAACACAGGAGGGGGAAGAGAGGGGGAGAGAGAGAGAGAGAGAGAGAGAGAGAGAGAGAGGGCTCGTCCGCCCTTGGGATCGCCACCATGTGGTCCTCTGCAAGCTGGACGGCTGCCTCCAGCGACGCCGGGCGGTGGCACTGGACCCACTCCGCCGTTCTCTTGGGCAAGCGTTGAATAAACTGCTCCAGCACCACCTGATCGACGAGTCCCTCGACGTCGCGGTCCCCCACTAGCAGCCACCTCCGGCAGGCATCACGGAGCCGCTGGGCGAAGGCGAACGGGCGGTCGGACTTTTCCAGCTTCATGCCCCGGAAGAGCTGATGGTTTTCCTCGGGGCTCCGACCAACCCGCTGCAGAATGGCTTTTCTTAAATCAGCGTAGGCCAGGAGGTTCGTTGCCGGCAGTTGTTGAGCCGCGAGTTGGGCTTCCCCGGACAGAAGAGGAACAAGGCGGGCTGCCCACTGGTCCTGTGGCCAGCCCCAAATTTCAGCGGTTCGCTGGAACAAATCTAGGAACGCTTCAACGTCGTCAGCTGCCCCCATCTTCTGTAACGTGGGCGGGGGCAGCATGGCATGCGTGTCCGGGGTCGCGGCTGTGGCGGCCTCCTGGCTAAGGAGGCTCCGGATGGCCTGTCGATCATCTGCTTCGGCACCAGTGTAACGAATTCACAAGAGGGAGGACACGGGAACAGGGTTCAACACAAAGGTAAGGCTTTTTAATTACGGATTGTAGACAGACAGGGGGTAGTGCAAAACGTGCTATACATAAACTTGTGGGACTAATCTAACAGCTTAAGATTGCTCTCTATCGCCAACACTGGACTGGCAGCTCTCTCTCTCGACTGGAGGCACTGGTGCTCTTTTATGCCGCTCTCCCCATACTCACTGAAATTAGAGACAGGTGTTAGACATAATTTAGCTCAGGTGCAAGCACCCTTACCGCTTTCTCCCTTCGGACGGGCGCTTGACCACGCCCCCGCTGCCACAATGATCAAAATATATTCATATAATTTATGAAATGTCCCATTGTCTCTGATAAACTGAAATATGCTCTTATTGGACTTAAGAGTGGTTCAAAGCTCTTGTTAATTTACCAAAGTTTTTACATACTACTAGATAACAAACTATTTGGAAACCTGCAGTAGAGATTAAGTACTACTTAAGAGCTGCTAACTTTCTACTTAGTGCTTCGGGAAACGCAGCCATATAATAGTTTGATTTACACCTTTGCAATGCATTTTCATAGTTTCACATTGAAAGTCTGAGTCTGGGAGAAAGTTAAAACAGTCAAATCTATACATAAAAGGCATTTGAAAAGTACCAAAAATAAATGATGAAGAACTGGTAAAAAGCCTCAGATTCAGTTTTAATGAGACCTTCCTATAACAAAAAGAAAATAGTTTAAATCTGTTCGCTCTGATGAAAATCAACTGCTGGGACATATAATGGACCGAAGTTTAAGGAACACTCAGAATATTCTGAATCACCACTTTATGATAGCACTATTTACTTGATATAGTGATAATTCAGATCATGCAACCAATAACAAACATATAAATTCACTGCCAATTCAGTGCCAAATATTGCTAGTGCTAAGCGCAGCACTGTGCTTTAAGTCATACAGTAAGTGTAAAGTCAATGTGCAAAGTCCAGGCGCAAATGGGCTTGGCTAAATTACATTTGCAATGCGCTAATGGGCTAATGGGCTGGGTCAAGTATAATTTTATTCTCAGGTCCCTGTCCTGTTAGTCCTATTGCAGTCCTTGGAGCTCCTATTGAAACATGAAATATTTCTAAATTCAAATACCGAAGTGGTGAAAACAATCATACTAAATCCAAACATTTTACTCTCTCCAACCACCTGCAAGAGAAATATCTGATCTGCAAATACAGAAAGTGAGTTTAGACCTTGCGATGAAAACAGACCTGCTTCTCAAACATCTTTTTTTATGCAATTACATATATCTCAGGAAAACAGCCAATTGCACTTTGCAGCACTTCATTAATATACAATAAACCCACAGTTGGCATACATTCACCCATACAAACACATTTTTTGCTAGAACAAAAATTGCACTTAGAATTAGTGCTCTCACGAAAATTGGTAAAGATGTAGCACTGCGCTTTGTACACTCATGAAAACAGAGGCCTTAGACATGATTACCTAAATTCAATTAGATTAGATTATATCACTAATTTCATTAAATTTGTTAATTCAATAGGTAAAAAAAGGCACTCAGAACACCTTAGCAACCACCTAGTAATGCTGTAGTAATTACCCAGAACACCCTAGCATCCACATAACAAAAACTCGTGGCGACGAGATTTGCACAGACAACCACCTATCGTATTTTCTTCAGAAAATTACAAAAATCTAGTTACGTCTTTTCCGCACAAAAATCAGAAAGGAATAAACTTGCTCAGGACTCAAACTAAGGTGATAAAATTATTTTCAATAAAGTGTTAACGAGCTCTCGACAGCTAAGGTTAAAAATATGTGTCGAGGTGTGTACAAAAAACAAACGGTGACTGACAGCAGCAAATGACAGCTCTTTGCCAGTCTTGCTCTTCCCTCAGCAGTGTGAGGAGAATGAAGACAAGCCGATCAGACCCTTTTGCACTTAAATTACTGGTTGGGGTGAGATGATTTCCTGTGGAGCGACACCGCTGTTTCTGTAGAGATGCAGTCAACACTTCAAGTTGAGATGAATGAAGGGGAGAGAGACATCAGCATGACTTGTCAATCTGTTTTAAAAGGTTTGAGGCAGCACCAGAGGACACATTTGTACTGCAGTGTGAGATTGCCTCACCTTAAGGCCTCTCAACAGAATCAAATCAAATCAAACTGCCTCAAAGAATCATTCAAGAGAGGGCAAAAATGAAAGTTTGCATTCTGGTAAAGCCTAGCATAATTTCAAAGAAAATTTAATAAAAGCTACACTAGTACCATGTAAATACCTTGATGTGTGAATTTGGTAATCATTCAGTACCGTGATATTGACATCTGATTCTAAACCATGTTTTTTTTGACAACAGAGGCTTGTGTAAAAGTCAAATATATTACGATATTTAATGTTGTATGCTGAATGCATATTTAAGATTTTTTTGTTGAATAAGTAATTACATTTTATTTTAAATTTGAGTTATGGGTTAGTTGGTATTTTGAAAAGGACTTTTATTTTGACGCATGGTACCGTTTTCTGTTCGGGAGAGTAAAAGATGACCCAGTGTCCGCTCATTTTTTTTAGATGGTTTTTGCTTTGTATGACGGCGTTTTAGTGCCACATAAAAAAAAAAAAGAAACTGTAATGTATTGTTCCTGCAAATCTATTTCATGCATTACGGTAGTTTCTCCGTGTGTGTGGAGAACGCTGGTTGGAGCGTTGGGTGTGTGTAACGAGCGAGCGGAAGTTGAAGCACGCAGCAGTAAAGCCTCTGCAGTGAAATGGTTGTCCGTGTCCTTCCTCTTAATAGTAAAACATAATAGTGGCGACGAGGTGGTTTCGGAAGCCTCAGTGCATAGAATGAGCAAGAAAGACTCAGATGAAACAAACGGTATAGAAGAGGAAATTGAACTGGTGTGAGTCCAGCAATAGCGCATGAAGGCAGCCACAGTCACATGCTGAGCTCGTGGGAGTAGAGCGGCATCTAGAGGACGAAATGATTACAACAGCCACGAAGGTAACAGCCGGTCTGTTGACATTCACTGCTCGAAGTTAACGACATATATATAAAAAAAAAAAAAAAAAGAGAAAAGAAAAAGAAGGAAAAGGAACAGCATAATAATAAACCAAGGAAAATGGCCACAATAGGACGAGTGCCTGAGTTTGACAGTACCAAAGAGGATTTTGATACCTATTTGGAGAGATTTGAGCGATGGCTGGCAGCAAATGAAATTGACAGTGAAAAAAAAGCAAATGTTTTCCTGAGTGTTTTGGGACCAGTCGAATATGGCCTTTTGAAAAGTTTAGTGGAGCCAGGAAAAGTGATTGATTTATCATACCAGGAAATTTCTCAGACCCTTTCCGATCACTTCAAGCCCAAGCCAATTCTGATTGCAGAACGTTTCAGATTTTACCAACGCAACCAAAGTCCTGGGGAAAAAAATTATGATTACATTCTGGCATTAAAACGTCTGGCAAGTTCATGTGAGTTTGGAACATTTTTGGATGAAGCTCTCAGAGACAAATTTGTCTGTGGACTTTCTGGAGAAGTTTATCACAGAAGGTTACTGTCAGAGAAGGACTTGACTTTCAAGAAAGCCTGTGATGTTGCACTTGCATTAGAACTAGCGCAAAAGGACACCAAACAGCTGAGTACCCAGGCGGCCATAAAGGACACAAGTGTGCATAAGGTGCAAAATGTCGGTGGGGGCAGAGGGAAATACAGAGGATGGGGAAATTCTCAGTACAGTTCCAAAAAAGGGGCCCAGCAGCAACCTTTTCCCAAGCATAGAAGCAACTGTTATCGCTGTGGGAGAGGCAACCACCATCCCACAGAACGTCGCTATCGTAATGAGAAATGCCACAACTGTGGAAAAGTCGGACACTTACAGCGTGTATGTAAGAATCACAAAACACAGCGGCTAGACAATGCTCAATATGTGTCAGCGGACATATCCGACAATCAGTGTGCAGTGGATGAGGACCTGTTTGAGCTTTTCACTGTTTACTCTGCACAAGACAAGGCAGATGGCATTTATATTGATCTTCAGCTTAATGGCATAACAGTTAGCATGCAACTAGACACAGGAGCCTCTTTGTCTTTGATTCCAGAACATATCTATACTGAAAAATTGAAGGACTGTTTATTAAGCCCAACCTCCATTCATCTGGCCTCGTATACTGGAGACAAAATCCCTGTGTTGGGTGAGATCAAGGTTCCAGTCACATATGAGGGACAACAGTGTTCACTTCCATTGATTGTGGTCAAAGGAGACAAACCACCATTGCTGGGACGTAACTGGCTCCAGAAAATTTCCTTAAACTGGAGTGAGATCTTCAGCGTGAGACATGTGACACCAGTGAGTGTTCTTTCCCTCTCTGATGTACATGAAAAACACAAACAGCTTTTTCAAGATGGGTACGGCAAAATTAGTGACTTTAAAGCAAAAGTGAGGTTGCAAGAAGGATCTCAACCTATCTTTCATAAGCCAAGACCTGTTCCGTATGCTCTTAAAGAAGCAGTAGAAAGGGAACTTGATCGCCTGGAGAGGAACGGAATTATCTCTCGGGTTGTAAGGAGCGATTGGGCAGCACCCATTGTGGTTGTCCCAAAGAAAGACAAGTCAGTTAGGCTGTGTGGCGATTATAAAGTTACAGTGAACAAATGTATTCTTGCAGAGGAATATCCGTTACCTAACGTGGATGATCTTTTTGCCACATTGGCTGGGGGAAAAGTTTTCAGTAAGATTGATCTTTCTTTTGCATATCAGCAGCTGGAGTTGGATGCTGAATCCGAGCAGTACCTTACCATAAACACGCACAAGGGTCTGTTTAAGTACCATCATTTGGCCTATGGAATTTCCACGGCACCTGCAATTTTCCAACACACAATGGACCAAATCCTACAGGGACTTCAAAATGTAGTGTGTTTCATGGATGATATTCTGGTCTCTGCGCCGTCTCCTGAGGAACATCTGGAAGTACTGGACAAAGTGCTGTCACGACTACAGCAACATGGAATAAGAGTGAAGAAATCAAAATGTGAATTCCTCTGTAAGTCTGTGGAATACTTGGGATTCAGGATTGATGATAAAGGAGTGCATCCAACAGAGAGCAAGGTGGAAGCGATCGTGAAGGCCCCTGCTCCAACTAATGTCTCAGAATTACGTTCCTTTCTGGGACTTCTGAACTACTATGGGAAGTTCGTAGCAAATCTTTCCACGCTGTTGCACCCACTCCACCGATTGTTGCAGGCCAATGTAAATTGGCAATGGTCTTTGCAGTGTGCTCAAGCTTTCAACGCCTGTAAACAGCACCTGTTGTCAAGCAAGTGGTTAGCTCACTACGATCCCAAAAAGCCGTTAAGACTCGCCTGTGACGCCTCTCCCTATGGCGTCGGCGCAGTTATCTCACATGTGCTACCATCAGGGGAAGAACACCCCATTGCGTTTGCATCAAGGACTCTGACAGCAAGTGAAAAAAACTATGCGCAATCCCTCCTTGCAATCCTAGGCCCCAAGTCTGCCATCCCAACATTAGCTGCCCTCCGTATGCAATGGTGGGCTTTGACCTTGTTGGCCTATGATTATGAAATCGAGTACAGACGCTCTTCTGATCATGCAAACGCAGATGCGTTGTCCAGATTACCGTGCGAGACAATCTCTACAGGGGGGGAAGAGGGAATGGTGTTTCAAGTCTCACACCTAGATGAATTGCCCATCTGTGCAAGCGATATTTCCACTGAAACTAGGAGAAATCCTTTGCTATCAAAAGTGTTGGACCTAACTTTGTCTGGATGGCCCAATCATGTCACAGATGAACACTTGAAACCGTTCTTTGTAAGAAAAGACCAGCTCTCAACAGACCAGGGCTGTATCCTGTGGGGCTCAAGAGTTATCATCCCTCCGAAGTATAGGGAAAGACTGTTGTCCGAGCTGCATGAGGGTCACCCAGGCATAGTAAGAATGAAAGCATTGGCAAGAGGATACCTCTGGTGGCCGGGTCTCGACCAAGACATTCAGAACTTTGTAAGTAAGTGCGCTCCATGTGAGTTGGGGCGAAACCAACCACCCTGTGCTCCTCTTCACCCTTGGTCTTGGACGACAACACCCTGGGAGTGCATTCACGTAGACTACGCTGAAATAGACAAGCAACACTTCTTAGTGGTTGTGGATGTTCATTCAAAATGGGTGGAAATCTTTCCTACTCAGCTGACCAATGCAGAGAAGACTATAACCCTCTTGCGTCATCTCTGGGCTGCCTATGGATTTCCAAAGGAGCTGGTATCGGACAATGGCCCACCATTCACCTCCAGGGAGTTCGAGGAGTTCCTAAGAAATAATGGTGTGCGTCACATTCTGTCTCCTCCATATCATCCCGCCACAAACGGTCAAGCCGAGCGAGTGGTACAAACCTTCAAAAAAGCATGGGAAAGGTTACGAGCACAATCTGTAGCACCTCATCTTCGCCTGGTTCGTTTTCTGTTGACCTACCGCAACACTCCCCATACAGTAACAGAGCGAACACCTGCTGAACTGTTTCTGAAAAGACAGCCTCGTATCCGTCTCACACTGCTAAAACCAGATACATCGGCTGTTGTTCTCAAACATCAAGCACAGCAGAAAAATGCTCATGACACACCTTCCAGGAAGCTCAGATTTTTTGAGGTTGGCCAGAAGGTCATGGTGCGGAACTGTCGACACTCAAATCGTGCCTGGCTTCCAGGGGTCATCTTGTTCAAGCATGGACCTCTCACATACCAAGTGCAAGTCGGAGATCGTAGTGTGAAGGTACATGTGGATCATCTGCTGTCCTCTAATGTACAGGACAGAACGGATGCTATGGACAGTACCATGGCCAATGACTTTGCTCCTGATGTGAATGACAGGGGCAATTCCAGTGTCACCCAGCCCCGTAATCCGGTGGAAACAGGGACAGTTCCCGGTCCTGAAAGAAGATATCCACTTCGACAGAGAAAAGTACCTAACAGATTAGATCTGTAGTTATGGACTGATTAGTGGTTCCTATTCATAAGAAGTTCTAACCATGTGTATACCCAGTATGTTCTGTAAAAAAAAAAAAAGGGGAAGGGAAAAAAAAAAAATCTGTAGTTACATTGTTGCAAATTGTTTACCATGTTAAGGAGTTAAAATCTATGGGGGAGGAAATGTAATGTATTGTTCCTGCAAATCTATATCATGCATTACGGTAGTTTCTCCATGTGTGTGGAGAACGCTGGTTGGAGCGTTGGGTGTGTGTAACGAGCGAGCGGAAGTTGAAGCACGCAGCAGTAAAGCCTCTGCAGTGAAATGGTTGTCCGTGTCCTTCCTCTTAATAGTAAAACATAATAGAAACATTATGAGATAAAAGTCGTAATATTTCAAGAATTAACTCAAAATTACGAGAACAAAGTCATAGCTTTATGAGAGCTCTCTGTTCATGAACGATGTGTGCATTAGTACTGGAGTTTTCAAACTGTGGGCGCCTGACAAGGGAGGCGCGAGATACAGGTTTACTGTAAATAGTGAAAAATAATTGGAACTGATGTGAATTATATTTGTCCATTTCAAGATATTGTGCAGATTCACAAAACAGTTATGCAACTTTTGCACATGGTATTTCAGAGCAAAAACCTGCATCTTATACATTCACCACCCATCTATTTTAGCAGGTGCAATCAGCTCTGAATTTGCGCTGCTTCTTTAGTATTTAAAAGAAGTCATTGTCATTCCTTTCTGTGCAAACACACTCCTTTCAGTGTAAATTAGGCTTATTGTATAAGGCACTTCATTCACAAATTATTGCAGATTGTACTATTACCACAAATAAAAGTAGGGCGGTAAAATGAATTTTATTTAAAAGAGATATTTGAGAACATTTTCAACTCATCATATCAGCAGTAATTCATCAAACACTTATCAAATGATGGAGAAGAGCGTTATAGCTTGGCATCAGGGCTGGACTGGGAAGAGAAATCGGGCTGGGATTTTACATAGCAAATGGCCCAAAAGTTGTTTGCTGTCCTTTTCGGCATATCACGGGCCGTTTTGTGGTCTGTTCTGCATAACGCAGCTGCTCACCCAGCGGCCCGCTCGGTTCTCCCAATGGCCAGTCCACCCCTGATCGGCCCCAAAGTGCATCGGCCCACCGTGAAAATGCCCGGTATGCCAGATTACCAGTCCAGCCCTGCTTGGCATATAGCCTATCCAGTTGCACTGTGTGGTCAAGCAAACTTTTTTGGCATGTTCAAGAGATGATATAGGTGTCTGGATCACAGTGGACATGTACAGTCTAGACAGGTTCAAATTCTGTGGTCTGCAGTGTGCAAAAAAATGCGCATTCATGGTGAATGTGGTAACCCCACAGTTATAGCATTGTTTTGAGAGCAAAATCCAACAAAAAAAAGCAGACCATGTCTGGGTTTCCCATTGCAACTTAAGAGTTTATGATTATTTTAATTAACATCGTTTTGAAATGTTGCCTTGTGAAAGTGAACTGAACCAAGAAGTAAGCGCAGCATTGTTAGAATTTAGTCCCCGTTTCAGAACAAAGAAAATGGTCTAACACCCTTAATTTGACTTCTATCTGTCCCACAGGATATCCTGAGTGAGCAGTGATTTCAAATAAATGTGACCAGATTACAGTCTACCATGGATCAGCAACCACTGAACCTTCTTCTTTTTGTTATTATTTTTTTAATAAACATGTTATTTTGTCCACCTCCTTTTGTGTGTCCTCTCCTATTTTTTGACAGCCTTGTATATTATAAATATTGCCAAAATTAACATTTTATTCTTGATAATAAATTAGAAAAGCTGTGGGTTATCTTGAAATGTTCAGTATGCTGTTTTATACATTTTATGCATTCTACCACAACTCTTCCGGCAAAATGCATTAATGAGAATACATGGAAGAAAAGGAAAAGAGGCTAATTATGTCTCCTGTCATAGTTTGGGGTAAATTAAATGTACAACATATTGAACCTCAAATGATTGAGACTGCAAACATGTGGAAAAATAGAAAGAGATCCGAGGCCACTATATTTTGAAAAACTTACATTACAGTAAGTTAAGCCTTACAGCATTCCTGGTAAGTTTATAATCCATTGAGTAAATATCTTTTGTAATGATAACTGAATACTGTATATAAAGTGTGTACTGAGCTTGAAGCATTGTGCCTGTTGGCTCTTCTGCTACATTTGCACTGAGATGTCATGGTTGCTGTAGTTACTTCAACTGTCCAATTGCAGAACACCTGTAAGCAGCTTCTAATAGCCAATCCTGACGTGGGAGGCGGGACTTGTCGAAATACGGTTGGAAAAGCAATCGAGGAGTATAAAGTTTCAAGCACAGGCAGAGGGCATACAAGAAGAGGAAATGACTGACATCTTGCCCATGAAAAAAATATATTAATCTTTGCAAGAGGATACATTACTTTACAAAACTGTGTTCAAGCTCGAGCTAAATCAATTTTTGTACGCTCAAAATATCATCTTGTTTGCAGAATTTTTTTTGTGCACTCATAATATAATTTTGCACACTCCAAATACACTTTTGTGCATGCAGAATTTTGCCACATATGTAACTCCATATTATGGGAGCTGTCCAGTCTAAAGATGCTGAAACTTTTGTCAAAATATGTCCAGGAGTTTGTCTTCTCAAATTGAAAATAATGTGGAAATACTGATAAACACAAGACATCAATAGTAATGTATCCTTGTCTAATGGGACTTCACCACAGTTTGTCATTGAGAGAGGAATCAGGCAAGGTTGCCCTATTTCTCCTTTTTTGTTTCTGTTGGTTGCAGAGCTTCTTAACCTTTATATAGTAAATTGTTCGAATATCGAAGGCATCCAAATATCAGACCGCACTATTTTAACCAGTCAACTGGCAGATGATACATGTATTTTCCTGAAGGATAAAAGTCAAGTCCCCATTATATTAGAGGCATTAAAACATTTTTCAAATGCCTCTGGCCTTTCTGTTAATCAGAGTAAATCAGAGATTATGACAATTCATCATTCTGCTATCCCAGATATATGTGGAATTAAGGTAAAAGAAAAGGTTAGGTATCTTGGCATTATAATCAATAAATGTCCACATGAAAGAGTTGATAATTTTACTACGTGTTTACATAAAGCAAAAATGGTTTTTAATTGCTGGTCTCAGAGAAACCTGTCTATCCATGGACGTGTTCTGCTTTCCAAAGCTGAGAGAATTTCGAGGCTGGTATATCCTGCTCTCTCCTTGTATGTTAACTCTAAAATGTGCATAGATATTGACAGAGCCATATTTAAGTTCATTTGGAAAAACAGGACTGAATATATAAAGCGAAAAACGATTATTAGAACTCTTTCAGAGGGTGGGCTTAACGTTCTTGATTTCAGTACTCTTAACATCATTTTTAAAATCAACTTGATAAAACATTGCTTGGCCCATAATAATTCTATATGGTTTTATATCCCCAATTTGTTTTTTGAAAAGTGTGGTGGGTTAAACTTTTTATTATCATGTGACTTTAAATGTAGTAAACTTCCCATAAGATTATCGATATTTTCACAAGCAACCACTAGATGTATGGAAAATAGCCTTTAAACATAATTTCTCCCCTCACACATGTATAATATGGAATAACCAACATGTAATATCTAAAAGAAAAAGTATATATATATAAAAAAGAATGGTTTGATAGGGGAATTATTTTTATTTCCGACTTATTAAATTGTAATGGTGAGATTTATAATTATCAACAATTTCGTGCTATCTCAGGGATTGGGTCTACATGTAGAGATTACCATATGGTTGTTAATAACATCTCCATTAAATTGCTTCAGCTTGTGAAAGCGCATCTCAGTTACAATTCAGTGTTGCGGCAGACTCCCAAACGTGTTATTGGAGGTGTTAATGTTTTGGATATGAAGTGTAATAATTCTTACATTAGAAAGTGTCTTAATCAAGATATCAGTTGCTACCATAAAGCAATTCTGAAATGGAAACATTTTTTTCTTCTATACCCTCTTCTGAGATAATCTGGTCTGCAAGTAATACATTTTTACTGCCAAATAAGATCAAGGAAACTCACTTCAAAATACTACACAGATATTATCCCTGTAATGCATTCCTTAATAAGTTTAAAAAAGACTTCTCACCACAATGTTGTTTTTGTAATCTTGAATCTGAAACTCTCATACATTTATTTTGTAACTGTAAATACTCTGAAGGCTTTTGGAAGCAGGTATCTATGATGGTTTTAGATACATTTTACAAAATAATCAGAATAGATGAGGCTATGATCTTCTTCTTGGATTGTAATACTGGCTCAGATATAATTGATAACACATTAAAGTTAATAATTCTTCTTGGGAAGTTTCATATACATAAAGCTAAAGTAATGTCTATAACACCCTCCTTTAATTTCTTTTGTAAAGATCTTAAAATATTGCATGACTAGTGCATAAAAACATCTCATATTTTGAAAAAAAATATTTGTAGAACTTAATGTTTTACTCTGTACAATGTAAGGTCTGTTATGTTTACCCCAATATCTGTTTGTCTTATGTTTGATGTTAAATGTCATTGTAAGCTTTTATAAAAATTGAATAAAAATTGAATAAAAAAAAAATAAACATGGAAGTTGTTTGTAACCTTACCAAAGCACTGAATTGTATTAACTTATTTTAATTATAGAAATAATAATGACTTTAGTAAGACCGGGTTTCAAATACTTCTCAACTTCATAGAGATTAATGAAAGTGACGCAAGAAATGCATCTAACATGAATGCAGGCGATGTGAGCTTTCACTTAGCCTAAAGTTTTGTTTATTTGACTGGGACCTGAATAGATGCATAAAAAAACAGGATTAAAATGATGGACATCAGCACTATAGACCTATGCAAACATGAATAAATTATCTGGTTACAGTTCTAGGCACTGTGGACGTGTAACATTTCCATAATTAATTTAAATAAAAAAAGTGTGCTTGACCACATGGCGCATCTGTATACATGCCTGTATTTAACACTCTTCTCCATCATTTGATCAGTGTTTGATGATTTACTGCTGATATGATGGGTAAAATGTTCACAAACATCTCTTTTAAATAAAATTTACTTTTACTACTTTTTAATATGTTTATTTGTGGTAACCGCTATCTACAATGAGCCTAATTTACATAGAACGGAGGTGTGTTTGTTAATCTTGTAATTTTGACTTTATTCTGAAAATATTACGTACATTTTATAATTCCACGACTTTATTCTCATAATTTTGACATTATTCTCGAAATTGTAGATTTTTTTTTTAGGTGGCACTTAAACGCCGTCGTAGAATTTGTGCACTGACAATTGCTTGTAACTTTTTGTAAGGAGGAATTCACCATCAAGTGAACAAATAATTGAGCATTATGTCTTCAAGATCCAAACTCTATAAATGAATAGGTGAGATAAATTCCTGTTTTCTCTATGTTGTCATCCCATAAATGTTTTTATAAAATATGTGTAGAAATAAATACTGTATGTATGAATTGTTTTTTACTTGGGTTCAGTGCATGTGCATGTTTGCATCTGCATGATATAGGAACACTACGGCCCTCAGGGTAATACATCTTGCAGACTATCTAGCATTTGATTTGATTTGATTTGATTTGATTTGATTTATTTCTGGATCAAAACAAGGACGATCCAGATGGACGATCAAGACAGCAGGCTCCAGCTGTCATTCCAGGACTTCATGTCTTTACTCATTTTCAAAATGTACTTTGATTATTGGTAACATCTTGGCTGTTTGAACTTTCTAAATCCTTCCTAAAGTTTATCTTGCTTAAGCAACCAGTGTATTGAAATATGTGAGGATTAAGTGTGTTGTTCTTTGAAGCCTGACCAGGATTTCTCTATGATGTTTGAAAATGAAAATGAGATATCTGGAAAATTCTTAAAGTGGCCTATCTGAAGCTCAGATTATGAAGTTTATGAGCTGCTGTCAGCACTTAAACCTGATCCTGAGAAAAGCTATGGTCAGTTTTACATTCAGTTTACAATTGATTTCAGAAATCCTTTTATTATTGCATTACTCATTTTATTTCTCTTATGTCAAGAGTTTGCCTTCAGGATGGGATTGTGAAATGTCATCACTTCTCTTGCTGTTGCATCTTCTTCCCCCAACCTCAAGAAAACAGAAGAAAACAGCCAAGATATATCCAGCTAGAGGCGTGTAGGGATTAGATTTGGTAAAAATGAGTTTAGCTTTTATGGTTGAACGAGATAATTTAGAGATTTTTGTGCCATTTTGAAAAGATGTGGAAATCTGAAGATGCTAATTGTAATAACTGACTTAAACTGAAAATATGCTTGAGAAAACACTACTCAATTAGTGAACCTGAGGTTATCCGGCCGCTTTTCTCCATGTTTGACAGCATCTAAACAAATGCTTGAATAGCTTGATGTAGTCGAGATATATGCAACTGCACAGCCACTATCCTATCATCTCCACATCTGGTTGCCAACTGTCCCGTATTGGCCAGGACATCCTGTATTTTAGCCAAAGTGGCATTGCCCACTGTCCTGTATTTTAGAGCCGAGATGCTCAAGGGGGTTGTATGGCAAAGCGATTGAAAGGGACCCCCATCCTCTATTAAACACTTGGAATGCTCAAGCATCCTGTTTTGTGTGGTGAAATGTTGGCAATAATATCTCCAGAGCAACAAAGTAAGCGGGCGTCTCCTCCTGCATGTATGAACCCGGAACGACCAACAACATTTGCCAATACATGCATGTTAAATTAAAATGAAACCAGGGTGCTTTGTGTTCACCATCATAATCCTTTTCTAAACTTCTGCGGGACTGCAAATGGCACACAAACATCACACACTCTTTAGGAGTTGCTCTGAGTGTATTTATTCTGTATATTTATAAACTTCAATCGTTATGGATCCATCTTCATTGCTGTACAAAAAAATTGGCATAACTGACTTAATTGTATAATTCGATTAAGCAAAAAGGAATGAAAAGTTGTGCTGTACACTATTATGAATATTGTTGGCTTAAAGGCATTGTTCGTTGTATTCACAATATACAGGTATGCAATGGTCATGAAAACTGGAAATTTCAGAGAATTTATCATTTTCGGGCCTAGAAATGTTATGGAAATGAAATCTTTAAGAAATTTGTATTTCTGATATTACAGTCATGTTTTAATTTAACAAAACAATATTAAGCAAATTTATTAAGTGCTAAAATTTCCTGACAGGATTTCATCAATCACGCCATGCTTTCTGTATTTTCCATCAGAACAAGCAATGTCCAATTCGCAAATTAGACAATTGATTAGACAAGGTTCTTTAAATTGAATTGGTAATATGCTTTAGGACAATGGTCTGAATCAGTTCCTGATTCATTTGTGATAAATCTTGAGTCTTGAATCATTCAGAAATCTCATTCACACACTGAATCATTTGGAGTGGTTTCTCACTCCTTCAAAGAGTTCTGGCAGTTTAGTGTAACCATTTATTTATTGCACACAAAAACACTTGCACCATTTGTTGTTGTTGCACCTTACAATTTCATTTTGTTGTTGTTCCCACAATATTTGTGAGCCTGGGTCCCAAAGATGATGACTGAAGATTTTTCTTCCACAGGATACTTGTCACTTCCACTGTCAGAGAGGGCCAGGGTCCAAAATGCCCAGTGCAATGAAGCCAATTTCTGGATCCCCTTTGAGTTTGGTGGCTTGACAGTTCTTCTCACAGCGGACAGATGTCTGTGTGGAAGTTGTAATGCTCTGCTCTTTTTCTGACATCACATCGGAGCTTTCCGATTTATCTTCCTCAGAGTTCTTCTTCCGAATTTCTCTAAAGATGACATCAACTGATAAAACATCAGAGCTCCCCCCACAAATTATCATCAAACCTCTCTTCCCAAACGATTAAGTCAACTGACATCCCGTCAGAACACTCCATCCAAAGCTGTTCGACAATGATATCAGCCGATGTCACATCAGAGCCCCCCTCTTAATTAACATCGTCACACCTCTCTTCCCAAACAATGATGTCAGCTGACATCATATCAGAGCTCTCCTACCAGATCTTTTTCGACAATGACATCAAGAGCTCTCCTTTGAATATCTTTGTCAAACCTCTCTTTGCAAAGGATGACCTCAGAGCACTCCTTCAACTTATCTTCGTCGGAGCTTTCCTGATAAATCTGTTTGACGATGACGTCAGCCGATGTCACGTCCGAGCACTCCTCCCAGTTATCTTCAATAGAGCTCTGCTGACAAATCTGTTTGACAATTGGGTCAGCTGACATCACAACAGAGCACTCCTCCCAGTTCCCTATATGTCACTCACTCGACGTTGTGTCGATGTAGTGACACTAGGGGTCACACTTGGGAGCCCGAGACGCCTCTGATCTTTGATAAAAGGCCAATGGGAATTGGCAAGCGGTATTTGCATGCCCCTCCTCCAGACATACGGGTATAAAGGAGGTGGCGTGCATACAGCTCATTCAGATTTTCTCTTCGGAGCAGAGTGGTCACTATTTCATTGAAAAATAGGCAAGCTGAATTCCGACGGCTTCCATTCACCTCTGCTGGATCCTTATGGCGCATTACAGTGCTCCCCTCTCAGAACGTCTTTTTAAAGATGCCCTTACGCACGACCTGGTGCTCACGCACCTCAGCCGGCTAGTGCTTCGGGTCAACTGGGAAAAGAGCAAGCTCCTCCCGGTTCAGAGCATCTCTTTTCTCAGATTGGAGTTGGACTCGGTCTCGATGAAGACGCGCCTCACGAATGAGCGTGCCCAGTCAGTGCTGGCCTGTCTGAAGACATTCAGATAGAAGACTGCGTTTCCACTAAAACTATTTCAGAGGCTCCTGGGGCATATGGCATCCTCGGCGGTGACCACACCACTCGGGATGATGCATATGAGACCACTTCAGCACCGGCTCAGGACTCAAGTCCCGAGATGGGCATGGCACCACTGCACACATCGCGTGGCCACCATGCCGATCTGTCGCATCTCTTCAGCCCTTGGAACGACCTTGTATTTCTACCTGCTCCTGACAAATCTGTTTGAAGATTATGTCAGCTGACATCATGTCAGAGCACTCCTCCCAGTTATCTTCATCAGAGCTCTCCTGAAAAATCTGTTTGACGATGATGTCGGCTACTGTCATTGTCAAATAGCTCTCCTCCCTATCCTCTTCAAAGCCAAAGCTGTCCTCCAAGTCTTCTTGGACAATGAAGTAAGGCAACATCACGTCGGAGCTCTCCTCCCAATAGCATCTCATGATTCTCAAGGGCTTACCCAAGAGGGGCTCATTCATCACAGTGTTCAATGCATGAGCAGAATGGGCTTGATGCACAAAGTTGACATACCCATTCCATCGGCGGTTGGTCCTGTGGGGTCTACACCCCCACACAGAACTGATGGGACCAAATGGGCTGAAGTTCTGGAGCAGAAGGACTTCGGTTACTTCTGGGTGCAGTTCACCCAGGAACAAAGACCATGGCTGGTCACTGATCCTCTCTCCATAAAACTGTTCATTTGACATGAACATTGTTCCACTCTATACAAATAAAGCTGAATCAAATACTGTATTCTGCTGTAATCTGGCAGCTGACATTTACTGGCGTGTGCAATACAATCAAATTATGATAAACTGAAGGTTTAAGCTCATTTTATAGGCTGCAATATGCAGATTCATCACTCAATGAGTCATTATGACATCACAAATAAAAGTTCCTTTTCTAAGTTTCAAGAGTTCCATTTAACACAAAAGAGATCCATTCCTGTTTCATTATAAAACCCACTGAGTCTTTATGAACATTTTTTAACATGTACAGTAATGGAACAAGTGTTTTGATGTTAAAATGACCTTCTGAGTCTGAGGAGTGTTGCAATTGTATATTGTAGCCTATAGAAGGAGCTGAAATGACCCATATAGAGTTCCATTCCTGTATTTTGTTTAATAGTAGTTAGTAAACTTTATCAAAATGTAAGTTGTTCAGAAATAGAAATATTATGTGAAATGTAATATAAAACGTGTTAAATTATTGGTATAGTCTTCACAATTTTTAGTTTATAATACATTTATAGTTTTTAAAATAATCCAGTCAAGTGTGGTTTTCTCATTTCTTGTTATTTTTCTATGATTAATATAAATGACAAACTAGAGAGCAGACCAAAATGTAACTCCTTTTTCATTATAAATCTTGAATCCAGAAGTCTCCTTGGCGCAATCATGGTTTGAAGCTCGTTCACACTTCCTCGTACTTGACATATATGCACAGTGTGTGGACAGCACATGTACAGCCATGGCCAAAAATATTGGCAGTGACATAAATTTTGTTTCGCTTTTGTTTTGTTTTGTTTCATAAATGTTGATTTGCATTGTTTCTAGATTATTGTGCAGAGTGATCAGATGCATTTTAAATAATTGCAAAAAGCTTCATTGGCCTAAAAAATTTACTTTATCATAAAAACCCAAATTTCACTGTTTTTTGGCCCTTGCACAAATGACCAGCTAACATAATTTCACTAATCATATCAGCAGCACCTGGGAAAGTGTGAACAAGTGCTAGTCAAGTGAAATCACTCTATCATTCTGATTGGATAATAAGAGCAGACTGATTACTATAAAAGGAGGGAAGAAGTGCTTCCAATCATTGTGTTCTTGTTAGCAATGGTTACCTCTAAAGAAAGAAGTGCAGTCATCATCGCTTTGCATCAAAATGACCTCACATGCAAGGAAATTGCTGCAAAGAATATTGCACCTGAAATAACCATTTACCAGATCATCAAGAACTTCAAGGAGAGAGGTTCAACTGCAGTGAATAAGGCTTCAGGACATCCCAGAGTGTCCAGCAAACACCAGGACCATCTCCTCCAGTGCAGTGTTCAATATTGGCAGCAGGTTGGTGTGAGGTCATCTGCACGCACAGTGAGGCGAAGACTTTTGGAGCATGGCCTGGTGTCAAGAAGGGTAGCAAAGAAGCCACCTCTCTCCAAGAAAAACATCAAGGACATACTGAAAGTCTGCAGGAAGTACAAGGATTAGACAGCAGAAGATTGGTGCAAAGTTATTTTCTCTGATGAAACCCCCTACCTACTGTTTTGGAGATCTGGAAAATTGATAGTCCGGAGAAGAAAAGATGAAAGCTATCACGAGTCCTGTGTTGTGCCAACAGTGAAGCATCCTGAGACCATCCATGTGTGGGGTTGTTTTTCATCCAAGGGAGTGGGCTCTCTCAAAATTCTGCCCAAAAACACTGCTATGAATAAAGTATGGTATCAAGACTTCTCCCAACGATCCAGGAGCAATTTGGTGATGATCCGTGCATTTTCCAGCACTATGGAGCACCATGTCACAAGGCAAGAGTGATAATGAAGTGGCTCGGAGATCATTACATTGAAATTTTGGATCCGTGGCCAGGCAACTCCCTGTATCTTAATCCCATAGAGAACCTGCGGTCAATCCTCAAAAGGCGAGTGGACAAACAGAAGCCCACAAATTGTGATCAACTAATAAGCACTAATAAGGCAAGAATGGATCACCATCAGTCAGGATTTGGCCCAGAAGCTGATATCCAGCATGCCAGAGGTTATGAAGAACAAGGGTCAACACTGTAAATATTGACACTTTGCAGATATTGAATGTTTTCGCAAATAAAAGCCTTTAAAACTTATGAAATGCTTATCATTGTTTTCCAGTATACCATAGAAACATGTGAAAAAATAATCTACAAATACTGAAGCAGCAAACTTTGCTAAACACAAAATTTATGTCACTGCCAATACTTTTGGCCACGGCTGTACAGTACATGCTGCCATCACTTCAACTTCAAAATATCTTTCTTTGTGTTATGCAAAAGAAAGAATGTCATACAAGTTTGAGACGGCATGATGATGATGATGGTAAACGATGAGACAAATATAATTTTTGGGTGAACAATTCCTTTAAGGCTGCATTTACATCAATCTGCATCCAATATTTGAAACAAATCCACTTTTTTGTCCTTCACTTCACATTGCACATGGAATTTATACTGTAGCCTAATAAAAAGAAGAAGCCAAGAAAAAACAACACTGTGCTTACTAAGAGCTCTGTTTTTAGGAACATTTATGCACTGTGGCATGTTAATTGACGGTTAAACACATCCCCCTCCCCAATTTTTAATTACTGTAATGCAGAAAAATCTCTATTTTAGTACTGTATGTGAAAACTAAAACAATTATATTCAGACATGCTTACAAGTCCCTGTGGTAGAGTCCAAGTCTCAAGTCTATGGTCACAAGCCAAAGTCAAGTCTTCTTTCTTTTTTGGCAATAGTTCTTTATCTGCAGCTAGTTAGTTTAATAAATGCCATATAAGGCTAATTACATTTTAAAATATTAAAACTGATTACTTCTAGGAAGTGCTTTGTTTATTTATTCAAATTTGTCTAATAAACTATGCAAGCTCTTACTTCAATCATGGATTTTATTTGTATATGCCATATTCCCTGTTGTCTTTTTGTTTTTGTTCTTTTATGTTGAAATTCTTGTTTAGTTCCTGTTTCCTGTTAGTTTTGTAGTCCTTTGTAGTTTTATTCCTTGATTGGTTCTCCTTGATTATTTCTCATTCCCTGATTGTTTCTCCATGTGATCCTCATTCCCTTGTTTGTTCCCTTGTGTATTTAAGCCCTTGGTTTCCCTGTTTACTGTGTCAGTTCTTGCATGTATGAATGTTTTTGTCTATGTGCTGTGCCAGGTTCCCTGTGTTTTGCGCTGAATAAACTTGTTTGTTTTTCAGTTTAATAAAGCTATGTTTAGATCCTTATCCCTTGCCTGCTTCGTCACAGTAAACAATCAATAAGCTACTAATTTCAGATTTGTGTAATGTTTTGATCAAAATGTTTTCCCTAAAATAAGAACCAGAATATTCATAGAAAATCCAGGAAGGACAAAAAGTACTTTTTGTCAATTAATGCAAAATGTAGTTGTCAGTGCATAGTATACTAGAGTTATTAACTTTACACTAAAATACAGAGTACAATTTTCTTCTAAAACAAGCAAATGTCCTTTGCCATTTAAACGCAGGAATAGGGTAAATGATGAATAAAAAATTCATTAAAAAAATCTGTATATAGTTTTGATTCAATAGTTCTTACAAAAATTTTAAGGAAACATACGTAAACTACACAGTACTATTTTCCTTTACAGCAAGGAAATATCTAAGACATTGTCCTAAGATATAGAGTTTTATACAGCAGGCTGGTTGCAATTCAGAGAGATCAAATTTGAAAGTGTTCTCGCACTAATCCTGGAGTGATGAGGACACATGATGAGGCCGCCGTGGTTAAACACCCTCTCAGTTGGGGCACTGGAAGCAGTAACTGCCAACAATCTCATTTAGGGCTGTCAGTCGATAAAAGTTTTTAATCAAATTAATTACACGGTGCCCTGATTAATTGCATATACAAATATTTGCTGAGAAAGCCCCTTATATAACAATAATATTATATTTTATTCATATTTATATCAATATAATTATACACAGTTATCTTTAAATATTTAAAAATTATATATATATATATATATATATATATATATATATATATATATATATATTTAAAATATTCAGATATTGCATTTCATTCTTAATCATTGATAAGACAATACAAAAAGTGGCTTTAGAATACAATGTATTGTTTACTACCATATTATTGATCATAAGTCAGTCATTGGCATACAGTTCACAGCAATCCATTACACAAGTGAATTTGTCAATCACTTTGAGATTTATTATGAGGGCTTGTTTAAGGGCCCGTCGATTTACACCTGCGTCAGATATTTTTTTGTTTTTTTGTTTTTATTAATGCTTACAAAACTTTTACATCTAGAGCCAAGAGATATATTAAAACAAACAACAACAAAAAGGAAAATAAATAAATAAACCGTTTAATAAAAATATCAAATTGTTTTCATATTACAATACACTTTACAGCTTTCTTGTTACTCAAATTGGAAATTGTTCTTAGGTATTGCTGAACCTCTGAATTCAAAATTAAAACTAATGGTTTATAACCACCATACTTACATTTATGAATACTAAACTTGCCAACGAAAGCAGAAAATTAATCAAGTAATATTCCGTATGAAGAGACATGTCATAGCTAAAAAAAACTAATAAAACATTTTCAAAACAAAGTTGAAAGCTGGGAATAATATTATCTCTAACAATCTTGCAGAAATCAGACAAGTTGAGTAGGGACAACTCCAAAATAAATGAAAAAAAATGTTTCGCCTGCAGACCACAAAATGTACAGAATATATCGACATCACAATTAAATCTCTCTACAAGAGAGTGGGGATTGTCAGTTTAGAGATGATTTAGAGACAATTAGAATGTTACAAATGGCTATTTCTATTTAAATAAATGTATTCTTACAATTTTCTGTTTGTCCAAGAATCCTCTTGCAGCAATGCAGGTCGTTGGTATTTAGAGGCTGCTAGTTTAGGAACTGTAAGGAGTCTGTTTCTCAAACTAAAGACTGTGATTTACCTGGTCTTTTTGTTGTGCATCTTGGTCATCCACATCCCTCTCTATCCTGGTTAGAGTAATGCATGGAATAGCCTTCATCCCTCTAAAATAATAGACTTTAGCAGAAAATACCATTTCAGGTGAAATGTTTCTATTTGCCTATTTTTTAAAACCAAAATTTGACTTGGAAGTGTAAAGCATCTTATAAGATTTCAATACCTCAGCAAATGGGGAAAAACCCACTGTATTGTGATTTCTGCATGGTAGCACAACCATTTTCAAATGTTTTAATAATATGAAAATCTTCTTGAGTACCAAATTAGCACTTTAGAATGCTTTTGTAAGGAATTGCTGACACAGTATATCTTTGACATCACAGGTAGATTTTTTTTTTCTTAAAACAGTTATTTCAAACTGTAATAATAATTTGCAATTATTGATTTTGAAAGTATTTTTGACCAGTTTAATGCATCCTTGGTGAAAGGAAGCATCAATTTCTGGATTAGAAATGGAGAATACGGAGTAAATACGGAGATTACATCCGTAACCTTTGACGTTGTGTCGAAGAAGCGACACTAGGGGGTCCAATTTAAATCACGCCATGCGCTGAGCCGTGTATGTGTACTGCTGACACAGGAGCGGGTAGGTACTTCACGTGCCAAAACGACCAGCTGTATCAGACTGCACGTACCCTTCCCCAATGCCCCATAAAGTTGTCGGAATCCTTATAGTTACCCTAGACCGGGGAACAAGGCGACGCTTGCCAACCTGGGAACGGGCCGAGCCTAGCTGGGCCTCTTTTCTCTCTATGTTTCTCGCATAGAGTCAACGACCGGGGCCCTTACATGCATCGGGGGAGGGGGTCTTACCCAGTTTCCTATTTTTTCAGGGGGAAAAGACCCCACACCTGCCCAAAGAGGGGGAAGTAAGAGTGGTGACATACACCACATGGACTTTTAGGTCACATGTGGGAAGTGGCATGGTGGTAGATCCCGCCTCTTCGAAGGGAGGAGTTGCTACAGACCAGGAGGCAGTGGGAACTGCCCAAGAGAGATGCGGGTCCACTCGTAAGGGGACCGTACCGCAGAAAATACACATAGGGGGGAAGTCCACGTAGGAGCCCTGACCTTTGGAGCACCTATTCCAGTACAGGGTAGATCTGAGTACCCGCCGTGGATGGGGTCGGCGAATTCCTCCGCTGAATTGTGGACCCAGAGCGCTAGGGAGGAGTCATCCAGGGAGCTGAGTGAGTGGGATCACCTCCCTTTCCGCTGTCCACCAAAGCAGACAAAGAGCTGCTCAGAACATCTAAAGCTCTGCGTGTGTCCAAGTAGGTATGCATAGCACGTACCGGATACAGCAATGAAGGGGCTGGGTCTGCCTCCTCCCGAGACAGCGCTTGCAGGTTCACTAACTGGTCTCTGAAGGGCATGGTAGGAACCTTGGGCACGTAGCCCGGCTTAGGATCACATGTGTGTCTGCTAGACCGAACTCCAGGCAAGTGTCCCTGACAGAGAACGCTTGCAAGTCTAGGTCCTCTTGATGGAGGCGAGCGCAATCAGCAGGGCCATCTTTAGGGAGAGGGTCCTGAGTCCAACTGATTCTAGTGGCTCGAAGGGGGGGTCTCTGAAGGCCCGAGAGGACCACTTTTTTGCGGCATGGCAGAATGTGTGAGATGGCCACCATCTGCTTTTTCACCACGGAGAACACCACTGTGTATTGCTCTTTTAGAGGAAAATCTCTTTTAGAGAAAATCACTCTTTATAAACTCTTTTAGTTTGCGCTGTCGAAGCGTCCAGGGGCAAACTGCACTGCCATGCAGAAAAGGAGAAAGCTGCTGAAGTGCACCATAGATCCAACAGCAGATCGCTCTGAGGTAAGAGGAACAGGTGTGAGACTCGCAGCTCGCTGCATACACAACTACGAAAATTCCTGAATGAAACAGACTTATTTCCCCGCCTTTATACCCGTATGTCCAGGGGCGGGACATGCAAATTCTGTCTGCCAACTTCTCATTGGCCTTTTTTCATAGATCAGAGGTATATTTGGCGCTCAAGAGAGACCCCTAGTGTCGCTTCTTCTACACAATGTCGAAGTGAGGGACAGATGGGGAACCTTTGGTAAAAAGGCCAGGTTTGGCCACGATATTAATCTTAAATCCTCCGGACCGCACTGTGAGCATAGCGGAGCCACTGAAAGAGCATGCGGCTCACTAACACGTTCCACAGAACAGCCATCTATGAGAACTCTGTGTGCTGATAAAGCAGACACATATACTTTAATTGTAGAGTAAAATTAGCCCAACATTTATAAACTCTGCAGTAAATCTAAAATGTTTGATACAGAACAAGTTTGGGGAATTAATTAATGGTCAGCTTACAACTGAGAAATTAGCTTCCGCCTGTTCTGTTACAATGCACGTGTCGACGGTTTGCGAGCGATTGAAATAGTGTCCTTCACCTCTGAAGCGAACTGATCAAAAATCTGCTATCAACCCCAAGGGCCAGACAAATCTATATCAACAAAAATGGAGGATATGGATATAGGAGTCGGCTCTGCCAGCTGTGAGCTATCGCATCCTACCCAAGCAAAACTATTTCCATGTTCTGCGAGAACGATTTCAGACAGCGTGTTGACTGACTGCTCGCAAACAGATTCACGTTCGCTGTTCCGTACATATTCCTGATCAATTGAACTACTACTATATTGTGTATAATTGCCACTACTGGTGGTCTGCATGAACTTTGTAACATCCTTGGAGCCAAAAACAATCCGAAGGTAACTTTTATTTGGAAGTTTTTTGTTCAAAAAAGGCGCAATGTTAATGTGGAAGAGTGTGACTTTTATACACTGGTGAACCAGTCTTGTGGCTTGACTGTGCGAAGGACATCTGAGATTCACAGCATGCGAAACTATAGGTATTTTAGTTATTTGGAATGCAAAAGTGTACTGAGAACACCTTCTCTGTCACTGCTGGGTGGGTTTACATTCTCTATCATGTCTTTGCCAAACAAAGTTTAATTTCTAGTGAGAGTGTTTTGTGTTTCTCTGGACTCTGGACAAATTAAATTGTACTGTATACTAGGGGTGTAACGGTTTATCATGTTACGATACACCACAGTTAAAAAAAACGTGACAATGTACATTGTGGAGATGGGATGGTTTCAATTTTATATGGAAATTAATTTAGCATCTGTTCTATACAATACGTACTAAACCTACGCAACATGGGCATACAAATTAAAACTGCTCCATTGCACAGAAGGAGTTCTAAAATCTCATTGCACACTAACAGCCACAGATTTTGTATGATGAGTTTGGCTGAAACTGCGAATATTGAAATGTTAAACAGGTGTGTAATCGCCATCAAATGATGCTTTTCTCTTTTCAAGTGACTGTGATAATCATTTGCTTCAATTCTGAATTACTAATCTCTACAGCTGTCAATCAAATTACTCTGTAATGAAGCAATTTATTTTACCAAAAATATCATTAAATGTAAATATGCATTAAAACTATGCCATTCTCACAAATCTCGCTTTAATTCCTATAGGAAATTCTGCAAAGCTTGTTAGAGCGAGCAACCGTATCCAAGGGTCAGGAGCTTACCGAAGGGTACGTTTCAGCTGCCACAGAAGGCCAGTTAAAATCTGACGGTTTCTTGATGTAAAAAAACAGCAATAAAATAATTCAGAAACAGTTCTCAGATTATTTTGAATATTGTGTAGCCTACATAAATAATATGGTGTGAAATATTCCCACACAAAAAAAGTATTTTGTAAATTAAATTAACCAAAATGAATCACAATTAAATGTCAAGGGAATTAATCAGCAATTATTATTTTTGTCATTATTGTGCAGCCTGTATTGGAACACATTTATCACAGACAACAGCATAAAAAACAGGAGAGAGTGTCAAATACAATGACATACATGTGTTTTTGTCATAACACCCGACGCAACAACTCGTCGCACACTGAATGAGGGGAAAAAATCCCAAATGAAATCTGATCTGATGGTTCATACTGACATACAATAACAAAAATCTGATGTTAATCAGATTTCAAAGGCTTGTGCATTTTATTTTCCCTGTTCAAATTACAATTAAACAAAAGCGATCTGAGTCGAATCAGCAAAAAAGTACACGTGTGAGTGTGTGTTTGTGTGTAATTGGATGTATCGTTAAATCACACACAGTATAGTATTGTCAGAAATAGCATGAGAATCACATACAATTGAGCAGATCAATCAGTCAATTCAATGACAGTTAACATTATATGGTCCCTTCTGAGGCTGCAGTATTAAGGATCAAGGTAATTACTCGTTGTGTCCATTCATCCATTAGTAGCGAGAAATATCGTCCCTGCATCTCTTGAGGATTCATATTGTTCCTCAGGTAGGACAGTGTACTCAGAACGACAGTGATAAATAGTTGTGTGTTGACATTATCGTCGTCCACTCTCATGAAAAGGCAGTGGTTTGGGGTACATCCTCTTTGGCGCCCCCCACCCCACAGCAGGTGGCACCCTAGTCGACTGCCTAGTTCACCTATGCCTAGAAACGGCCCTGCTTATCATTTTATAAAAGCACTTCTGTTAAAACCTGTGTATTTTTTACTTGTGTTGTGTCATCATGGCAACACAGAGGTCATGTTAAAATCATGTTAACATGCTTACTGTTTATGTCTTGTGTCTATACTTTTGAAACCATGAGTATTTTAATGTTTACAGATTAGCCCCATTCACTTCCATTGTAAGTGCCTTATAGCAACCCAATTTTTCCTTCTTTTTTTTGGGACAAGCCAAAATTAATTTTTGTGGTAATTATGGTAATTATGCCACAAATTCTTATTTAACTAATTTAACAATATGAACTAAATGTACAATTCAATTAGTATTAAATGTAAAACATTTTAATTTCCCTGGGTATTGTTGTCCTGATTTTATGAATGTTCAAACTGATGAACGTTAAATGGACCCTAGATGGAGCTACAGTCTACTGGATGTTTAATGCAATGCTCTCTCTCTCTCTCTCTCTCTCTCTCTCTTAATGGTTTGGCTGAGATAATGTGAGAATTACAGCTAATCTACGTTTATTCCACACAATCACATTGTGTGCCTGTACATTATTCACCGTTCCACAATATGCAGACAATGGAGTTCAACTCAATAACACCAGAGAGTCATTTAGAGAGACAATTATTCTACACAACAGCATACAGTACATACACAATATAACTGCAAGACACTTAAAAAGAACAAACAAAACATGTAATTGACTTCTCATTTTATTTATGGATTTATAAACATCAATGCCCATAATCCTTAATTATATTACATTGTGATCATATCCTTTGAGGGGGATTCATTTTCGAGAATCTGATCTTGTACGAGTGTGTGAATTATGTATGTCTCTTTAAAAGGCAGGGCCATGTGGCTACACCTCCACTCCCTTTCTCATTCTGTAGATGATGTCACAATGGCATCCCTTAGAACTTGGACAAATGATGCGAGCCTCCGTGTGGCGTTCCTCCTCTTTCACACCCACCCTTTCTCTCTCTCTCTCTCTCTCTCTCTCTCTCTCTCTCCCTGTCCCTAAGTCTCCATCTCATTCTCCACAGCTCTCTTCATCAACTGAGGAACTGCAGCTGAGGAAACTTGATAGCACTCTGTCCCTCTCTTCTCTTTCTCTTACTCTTACTCCTCTTTTTCTCTCTGTCCCTCTCTCATTCTCCAGCAGCAATGTAGTCCTCTCTTAAACTTTGGCAGCTCTTTGGTGATGAAGCCCTGACTGACAGATCCACCACTCCTGGACCTCTATGGATTCATTCCTTCCTTCTTTTTGAGGTCTTGTTGTCCTCTTTCCAGAATCGCCTCTCTCTTTGTATTGCCTTGCGTTTCGTTGTTGCGTCTTTGTATTTGAACTATGGCCATGAAGGAAACTGTACTCCCTATCAGTGAGGTGTCCAGTCCATACCCAGAGGTCATGGAACTCAATGTTGGTGGCCAGGTGTATGTCACCAAACGTTCCACCTTGGTCAGCGTACCTGACACCACCCTCTACACCATGTTCACCCGCTACACCCCACAGGAACTTCCCCGCGACAGCCGAGGACGCTTCTTCATCGACCGCGATGGCTTCCTGTTCCGATATGTGCTGGACTTCCTTAGAGACCGCCAGCTGGTGCTACCAGAACACTTCCCAGAGCGGGAACGACTTCAGCGCGAAGCCGAACACTTCCAGTTGGGGGAGCTACTGAGAATTCTAGGCCCACGTGTCGCCAAACAAGGATCACTTAACGATGAGGGCTGCCAAAGTGATATTGAGGAAAGTTCTCAGAGTAGCGAGTTGGTGACTCGAACGGGAAACAGTGCCACCAACTACGGAACTTCTTCTTTTGCCCTAGACAAGAGGTCAGGGTTCATTACGATTGGTTATCGGGGGTCGTATACGATGGTGAGGGATAACCAAACTGATGCTAAGTTTCGGCGTGTGGCACGGATCATGGTCTGCGGCCGTATCGCTCTGGCAAAAGAGGTGTTTGGGGAAACGTTGAATGAAAGTCGAGATCCAGACCGCCCACCGGAGAAATACACCTCACGCTTCTACCTAAAATTCACCTACCTGGAGCAAGCGTTCGACAGGCTGAGCGAAGCAGGGTTCCAGATGGTGGCCTGCAACTCGACTGGAACAGCTGCATTTGTTAACCAGTACAGAGATGACAAGATCTGGAGTAGCTACACAGAGTACATCTTCTTCAGTAAGTAGCCCTTGCATTCTTTTCATTTCTGCTCTGCTTTTTAATTTCCCTGTGGTTGCCCACCTATTCACCAAGGTATACATGTTTCACTCCGTGTTAATTTTAACAGTTTTTTATTTGTGTCATAATTTTTGTCTTTTGTTGAAAATGCTGTTTAAATTTATTCAGTACTATTTAGTCATGTCATATTCATTAATTGTAGTCAATTTCATTCTGACTAAAATGGCACAATGTCAGTTAACAAAAATAACATATTTTAGTTGACAATAATGTGCAAAATAACAAAACCATGTACAGACCAAACTTTAACCAAATATTGAATATTGAACACTTACTCACAATTACTTAAACATGTATTAAAATAATAAAGATTATTTTATGCTTAATACCCAGAGCTGGAAGGATTACTTTTGAAATGTATTCCACTACAGATTACAGATTACATGCTGTAAAATGGAATTTGTAGTGTATTCTGTTAGATTACTCAAGGTCAGTAACATATTCTAAATACTTTGGATTACTTCTTCAGCACTGGTTGATTTTTTTCACTTGTTTTGACTATAAAAACTCTGTCAGTACAGTAAGACAAAATACACACGTTAAAAATACTTTCTCTGAAAAACCCAAATATCATATGCAGTGTTGTTTCTAAAACAAGATTAATCAAACTTGTTTTTTTTTTTAAATATTTTTCAGGAAAACAATATAAAAATTATTATATCAAGAATATGATTTTTGCCTTAATATCAAAGGTCTTACTAGAAAAAAATAAATTATGATCCAACGTGAATTTTCTTGATAAAAAATATGATTGTGTCTGGAAACATATGCATGTAAAATGGCTAGAAATAGCATTTTAGCTTAGCATAAAGCTAACAATTTACACAAGGTTTATTTCTATTTCTTCTGCTCCAAACTTACTTCAAACGTACTTCTCTGTCTGCTCGTATGAATGTAACACATCATAAGAAAGTGTTTCACCGCTGTTCAAATGCACTTTGGATCGCATCATTTATATGTATAAATGTTTTCCATCTGAAAGGACTAAATGTTAAATGAAACAAATGACAATAAAATGCAAAGTAATCTCTTCAGTAATTAAAATACTTTTTAAATGTAACTGTATTCTAATTACCAATTATTTAAATTGTAACTGTAGTGGATTACAGTTCCACTGTTGGGGGGTTGGGGGGTGTCTGTCATAAGAAACTCATGAATATTATTTCCATTTTGTGCAGATAGTGTAAAATTATCTTTTACTGTTTTAATAAATAGTCATTATTTATTACCAATTCAAGCACTCCAATAAATATTTCACATAATTAATGTAATAACTTAATAATCCGTATGTCTAAAACTACTGGGATTTAGTTATGGTGATATTTGTATGGATCAGTAATGCATGAGCCAGAATGACTAATTGGTCTCATCATGTTAAAATGTTTGCATTTAGTACAGACTTCTGGGTTCTAATCCACCCTAATATATATTTTAATTTGTAAACAAAGATTGCATCTGTACGTCAGTAAATGTATACTCACAGAGCACTATTAGAAACACTTTGCAATTTATTTTATATTATTCATATGATTATCTAATCAGCCAATCATGTGGCAGCAGTGCAATTCATAAAATCATGAAGATATGGGACAGGAGCTTCAGTTTATGTTAATAAAAAAATGTGATTCAGTGATTTTGGATGTGGCATGATTGTTGGTGTCAGACGGGCTGGTTTGAGTATTTCTGTAACTTCTTCTGGGATTTTCACACACAACAGTCTCTAGAATTTACTTCGAATGGTGCCAAAAATAAAAACATCCAGTGAGCGGCAGTTTTGTAGACAGAAACACCTTGTTGATGAGAGAGGTCAACAGAGAATGGCCAGACTGATTGAAGCTGACAGAAAAGCTACGGTAACTCAGATAACTGCTCTGTAAAAATTGTAATGAGCAGAATAACATCTCAGAATGCCCAACACATCAATCCTTGAGGCTGATGGGCAAGAACAGCAAAAGACCATGTCGGGCACTTTAGTAGGACCATAGTGTTCCCAATAATGTGCTCAATCAGTGTATATCATGAGCGAAGACACTTCTGTTTATGTTTTTCCCTTTGGGATTTATCTGGAAAGGGGCGTGAACTGCGCAACAGCAGATTGAGACAACAGCACTGATAACAGCTGGGCAAGCATTCATTATAACATTAAAATAACAAACTTCAGTGCTGGACCGGCACTTATTATAACATACACAAATGAAATGGGATTTCATAAAGTGGTAGGGACATGTCCCACCCGTCCCTCCCGTAAATGACTCCTTAGACATATTAATTACAGTACTTGTTAGAAGAAAAGTGATTCCTCACATTTTGACAGTTTAGGATATTGTATTACGTGCACATTTGTAATGAAACTGCCTATTTAAAGTTTAAGTTATGCATTTTACTTGTAACTTAATTCAAGTTCACCTGTTCATTGGCTTTATTGTCTGTGCAGATGTGAGTTGTGATATTAAGTTCATGTTGTGGATATAGCTGATTAATGTCAACTTTATTGGATGCATTTGAGTGAGGAAATGTATCTGTTTGTAAAGATAATAATGGGGAAATCTCCTAAACACTATGACTGGTTTATTTGATTAAATTATTTCTAGATTTTTCTTTCTTTAAAATAAATATTTAAATAAATACAACGTGTTAATGCATTGTTCATATATAAAAAATTTCTTTTTTAAAAATCTCGTCATATTTTCGTCAACATTATGTTTTAATTCAATCATTTGAATATTGTCATTTGTCTCATCTTTGTTATCGTTGACAAATCAATAAACTTTTTCATTTTCATTAACTAGATTTGCACTGTAAAGCACTAAAGTGTTCAATATTTTTTCTTTCTCGTATCCCAGCTAAATATGCAGAGACAACTATAAGCAAAGCCATTGGTGGGTTGATGCAGTGTGAAGCATTGCCATAGCTCATGGTATAAATACTGGGGTTTGGGGGGGGGGGGGGGGTGTAGTTGTTTTTTTTTAATTATTGGGTGGGGGGGGGGGGTGTTACCTCCCCCAATCACCCCCTGGAATCTACGCCCTTGGGTACACACTCAAAAAAATATTTTAGCCTATTTTTAAGATGTATCCATTTCAATTGAATAACAAATTTCCATCTAATTGAATTGCCTAATCATTAACTAAATAAAATGAACAAATCTTACAAATTGCAAGTTTTATTAATTCAATTTTCTTCAAGAATATTCAATTCAATTAGATGGAAATGTGTTATTCAATTGAAATGGATACGTCTTAAAAATTGGCTAAAATATTTTTTGAGTGCACGTAGTGACCTTTAGACCCCAAGATCTATCCTAATCTCTCTCTCTCTTACTCTTTCAGTCTTTTCCTCCCTTCAGCTATTCTTCTGCAATCCCATGTCGCTCATGTAGCGCATCTTGTCAAACCTCTATCACTACAGTCTTTTTTTCCTTTTTCCTTTTCCTTTTTCAATAACCACCAATTCAAACACACACACAGTCCTCTTCAATATATTCTGACTTTGATGCTGTAATTCAATGCAGTACATGTAAATGTGTGTCATAACTGGGACAAAGCACTGTATGCCTCAGGCCTGACATATTGCATAGTGAGAGGATACTACATCAGAATCTCACACACACCATTTCTGTCCAATCACAAAAACGTCTTTGAGATCAATACTTCCTTATTACCCAATGAAAATCAGAGTTGGCGTTAATGATTGGCTATTCATTGTCACCAGTTCAAACTACCGCAATGCATATTGAATCGAGTGAATGCTTGAATTAGATTTAAAAACTTTGGAGGGGGAGAGTTTTATTGAATTATAACAAACATTTTCTGACCAACATATTTCAAAACAGATCTCACAGAATCAAGTTACTATACCCTCATCTTTGCAAAATCATTTTTACATGCCTCATTGTACGTAGCTCAATGCAAGAGCGTTGCACTTACAATGCAAGTATATGACATGTACGCCGAAAGTGTCATAGAAGCCCTCAACGATAATGTGGTTGTATCAGGCTCAGGGGTAACACAAGGTTAAGGGAACTGAGCTCAGGAGGAATGGGATTTATGGACCCAGTTGCAAAGAACACAGGAAGTCAGGGATAAAACAAAACAAGTCTTTAATAAATCCAAATGATATTTCAGTAGCGATTCCAAAAGTAAATCCAAGTTAGAAACACAAAGTGTTCATCAGCTATTTTAAATCCAAAAGTTTTTCCAAAAAACAAAAATCCAAAGAACAAAAGGTAATCCCAAAAGTAAATCCAAAAACAAAGCATTCCAGCAAGAGAGGCAGTGAGACACAAGAGACACAGAGAACAGAACATGAACTCACAAAAACTGAGCAACACAGCAACATAAATACATCTCAGAAAACGAGGCACAGGTGAAATAAATAATAATACGTAATACAACAACAAGACCAAAACACTGACAGGTTGCTTCGGCAATTGTGTTTCTCACATTTGCTTTTGGTTTAGGTGTAAGGTTTAGTGTAGGGAGATTGGTTTTGTTGATTTAAAATTCGATAAACTATTAACCTTAAAAACCTTGTCTGTTTGAGACCATTTTTATTTTATTTTTTTAGCACCACAGTGTGGACATTTGATGTCAGAACTGTCGCAATACATGTAGTGAACCAGTTTTGTTAATTTGCATGCAGGGGTGTAAAGTAATTGAGTAAAAATATTTAAGTATTATACTTAATTATTATTTTGGGGGATTTGTACTTTACTCAAGTGCAGTTTAAATGGAATAATTGTACTTTTACTTAATTACATTTTCAAAGAAATAATAGTACTTTTTATTCCTTACAATATTAATTAAACTTTAAAAAGTACTCACTACATTTCTTTCAGATCATTTTCTTTCATATTACTGGACTGAAGTAATAGAGGACAGAGGATTTCAGATCTGATTTGAGCTTTGGATCCGTTGAAATATTTGTGCAGCTAGAAAATATTTGACCGTCCGAATGAATATTCATTCAAAACTATGAGCACAAAGTGAAAATACTGACGGTTTTGTATTAAACTTTATTACAAATGTCTGTTACTTCTACAGATTTGACAGTTATGAAGTTACAAATGATTATTCACATTGAATATATATATATATATATATATATATATATATATATATATATATATATCTAAAAGAAATGGCTTTTGTAATTAAATGTGTACGTGTCATTTTTTTCTACTATTGCCTTCATATTTAAATCATATCCATGAATTTCTACTCCCTATTTGTTGAATTATTGTTGTTGTTGTTAGGCAACTATAATTAAAACTATAAAACCAGCAATGATAATGACGATAATAATGATAATAAAAATAATGGAATGAATGACATCTTAACACTAAATATTTATTATGAAGTTTTTAACTTCACAAAATAATTTTGCGGTATACGCGCAATTTCACAATTGTGAAATAATAATAGTAATAATAATTTCAGGATCTTCGAGGGCCCCTCACATGCCAGGGCCCTATGTACTCAGTCAGTCTTTTCCCCCACTTACGACACCCCAGAACAGAGTCATTCAGGTTCCTGGGCTCTACCATCTCTGAGGACCTGAAGTGGGAGACCCACATTGACTTCATTGTGAAAAAGGCCCAGCAGAGGTTTAACTTCCTTCACCAGCTGAGGAAGTTCAACCTACCACAGGAGCTGCTGATACTAATACTACCCGGTCGTCATTGAGTCTGTCTATTTATACTCTTACCTTATTTTATATTCTGTGCCTCACTGTAATGTTCTGTATGCACTTGTTTCTCCTATCTCCAAAAAAATTGTGAACGTGAGTACACTTGGCAATAAAGCTCATTCTGATTCTGATATGCAACACTCTATCAGTTGAGCTACCGCACAATTTGCACAAAAGGTCACACGTAAACAAGCGTGTAAATGTAGTTGGCTATGTAATGCAAAATGTTAAAATGAGTCATGCGCTATAGTAAAAGTGTTTATATTTCGTAAGATAGCATTGTGTGAGGAACAGAGAGAAAAGTAAGTGTTTATGAACTGATAATCTGCCTTTATACTTGTGATTTGAGTGAAAGGGGATAAAAGTAATTGTTGTTTTAGTGTCTCTAGTGTTCATTCCACCAGGAAATTACTGCGTTATGTACAACATGCCACATAAAAATTATTTTGCAAAAATGTTGTTGTTATAAAATTATTCTTTGACCAGGTTGCAAATGCCACAGGGGGAGAAATATAGCAGTCGTCAGAGACAGTAAAAAGGAGACTTAACTAACCGATTGAATTTAACAACATCCTCTCTCACACAATCTCCCCTCTTGATTTCATTCTAGCTATGAAAAAAAGTTACTTTTTACTTTTTTAATACTTAAGTACAATTTAATGCGAATACTTTTTTTTACAATGTTTTTGTCTAGATATTTGGACTTTTAATTGAGTAAAATTTTAGAAAGTATCGAGTAAGTATAATTACTTTCACTTAAGTATAATTTCGGAGTACTTTTTAATGAAAATTAAACAGGGGGGGTTTGCATGTAATTTTCATGAGATGAGGCTTCAGAAGAGTCTGATATGGATATGGAGGTCAATATGGAATACTTTTATTGTGCTTTTTATGGAGCTCATCCTGCCCTGGACATTCTACAATTTTGTGTTCCACAGAGAAATAAAGTAATTTGAGTCTGGAACAACATTTTCCATACTGGGTGCACTAACCCCTTAAGTCCTAATCAACTACAGCCCCTCGGCTGAAGGATTCATACTGCAGTGACTGTGAGTTGAGTGCTGTCTTTGCAAGGTGTCAGCTAGAATGCATTGCAGTGTGTGGTCTGACTGAGTGGATGTGATTGTGGTCGTCCAAACCAAAAGTTTTATTTGATGGATTTGTGATTGACTGGAAGCCATGTCTTCCGTTGAATTTGTGTGCTCATTAAAACTATTTGAAACAGTTCAGCATGTTTTAATGGGTTTTTGTGTGCACGTGTGCCTGTGTGTTTAAGCTGAGATAAGGCATAGCTTTGTGGACCGGCAGAGAAGTGTGGAAACATGCTGATAAGAAAAGAAGGACTGTCTTGGAGGAAGAAAATCTCACTTTGGTAGACTTAAGCAAAGGTAATGGAACTTCAAGTGCTAATCCGACAACTGCATGTCGCGGATAATTAGGATATGTTTGTGTGTGTGTGTTAGTGTGTGTGTGTGTGTCCACATTTGTCTATTATTGTTTGTAGTTTTGTGTTTTAAAAGGTATCCAATGAAGATAAGCTGTCTGCTCTATGAATTACCTACAATCATTTGAGACACACACACTCACTCTCTCTTTCTCCTTCAAAGTGAGCTTGTGTGTGTAATTTTTCAATGTTTAAATACTTTCACCCATCCCAGCTTGATATGCAGAGACATGGATGTAACAACCATATACTTATGTTCAGAAATATTGATCAAGCAATATTGTTTTTTTAATGATCAATTTGTAAAAAAGTCTTGAAGAATTGCTCTTTTTGTTTGAGCGTCCCAAACAGCCCAATATAGAAATAGTGGCATAACCAATTGCTTGAATGTGCAATAAATGTTTTTCCATCATAGTTTTTGTGCATGTCGTCTTTTCAAATTTAATCACATCAAGCGAGTGAATGCTTTAGCGTATTTTTGAGATTTATTCGCACTTTGGGATTTCTATCCAGCATTTTTTATACAATGTCCCAAAATGCAAATAAAAATAAGTGGAAGGAAACCCAGCTTCTGAGCACTGAGAACACTCTTTTACTCTGCTGTTGTCACAGTCTCCCTCATGTTTTCCTATGACTCTATTTTGAAGTGTTTCCCCGGACTACATCTCCCAGTATTCAATGCCCTCACATCATTATCATCTGTTCCTTATCTTCCTCACCTGTCATTAGCACTTTTTGTATAAATATCCTCTAGTATTGTCTATTCCTTTGTCAGTTCTTGAATTATTATGTTGTGATGTTTAGTATGATGTTTTGTTCCACTCCAGCGTATTTCCTTGTCTGACTCTTTGTAAGATATTAGTTCCACTCCAGCGTGTTACCTCGACTGATTCCCTGTATTTGGTCCACTCCTGCATCTACTATATAAAGATTGGAAGTTATTGCTGTGTCTCCTCTCTTCCTCTCCACAAACTTTTTTTACAGCTATACACACAACTCTTGATCATGTTGATCAAAGCAGTAATTGGTTTTGACTGATCACACAGGAAAATCAGCTACAGGAGGTTGAATGTTTTGCTAAAATCATCCTATGCTTTCCGAAGTTAAAAGTCATGCACAGCATGAGCAAGCATTATACGGATGAAAATTTGAATGTATGTGACATCAAAGTCACGGTGCGGGAACATTTGAGTAAGATTTACATTCAAATATGCCTAACCTAAACCCTTATATATTATAATATAAAACTATATTATTAATTATTAATGCTGCATAATGGCTGTAACAAGTGCACAGTGCCTAGATCTGTATCTACATCCGATAGATGTTCTGTTAATATTTAGATATGTCTATAGATCAGTAGCCTATGATATCCATCATTTTTATCCCATTCTTTGTGCATCTGTTCAGGTCCCAGCCAAAGAATCAAATCTTTTTTTTTTATCTTTTTGTCGAGGTGCCAACATTTATTAACTATTACAGAATTTAATTACAGAAATATTGATGGCTTTAGTAAGATGGGGTTTCAAATGTATTAATTCTCAACTTCATACAGATTAATTAAAGTGATGCAAAAAAATGCATGTAACATGAATGTACGCAATCTGCATCAAAAGGGGCTCTCACGTAGCCTAAAGGTGTGTTTCTTTGGCTGGAACCTGAACAAATGCACACAGAACAGTATAGAAATGACAGACATCAGAAAGCTGATCTATAGACACAAAGATACACGCTTGAAAAACACGCTTTTATTATATTTTGAAGAACAGACTAAAGAAATGCAATCTCTTGATGTTTGTTCAGAGGTGTGCAGAGCATGTCTCGTGGAACACACCCAAAGCGGCATGTTCAATTCATATAGCATATATGTATACACCTAAACGAGTTCACCTTGAACCTAAAATGTATATATAATTATATTATTATTATTATTATTATTATAATCATCGTTATTGTTATTATGTTTAAAGTTACAATTGTCTTTAGATCTTAATATTGTATTAGTAATTTTCCACCTGTTGGAGACAGATACTTTCGTGACGCCAAAGGTGCTTATATTCGATTTAATTTAGAAATATCTTTGATTTAAGTTTGTCCTGTTTCAATACATTAATTACATTTTTAAAGCAAAATCAATAAAGGAAGAATTCACCGATCCCTCTGCTGGGGGTTGATGATGTAATCAGATGTCTCAATTTAAAAAAAAAATAAAAAATATCATGAATATATTTATTGCATATCTCCCAGCCCTACTGTACACTTGTAGCCTTACTGCCATTATGCAATATGCATTTGTGATTGCCATGTAAACAGACTAGGAGGATTTGAATCATCCATTAGAGGAAGGAAGAAGAGGAGGACGAAGAGAGAGAGAGAGAGTGAATCTCTCATTGCACACTCTCACTATAATCTCCATTGTTAACCATATTTTAATTATTTATTTTGGCCTATTTAAGTTTTATACTCCATGTCAAATTAGTCACATATGTCTTCTAAGCTAATCTGTTCAATAAGAACATATCTTTCTTTTGCCATTACAAGTATGCTCATCAAAGGAGGCTATTACAATGGTATACTGTATTGTGTGTCATGTAAATTTAGATCTATCTTCAGACCTAATTTACACACATCACATTACATGCACAGACTGTGGAGACTGCCTATGGATTTTGATACAATTTTTTTTCATCACTATTTTTTATCCCCTGAAACAGTGTACAATGGCTTTTCAATGATCAAAATATATTAATATTATTTATTAAATGTCCCTTTGTATCTGATATACTGTGATAGATGCTAGAACAATAGATGCAGTAATTGATGGACTCATGGCTCTAGTCAATTTACGAGCATTTTTACATGCTGCTTAGATAAAAATGCTTTTGGGAAACGTGCTGCAGTAAGAACAATTTAAGTGCTTCTAAAGTTCAACTTAGAGCTTTGGGAAACCCAGCCCAAGCATCAGCCATGCCGTGCGGGACTGCGAGAACGTGTGCCTGGTTCTTTCTCCTGAATAATTTCAATCTCTTTATAACCGCTGCAGTGTCCGGATCCCAATAATAACTTTGTGCTGATGTGCTAAAAGATGACAAAGGATTTCTTTGTTGCTAAATCCTAAACTAAAGTATGATTTAACTAAATCATCCATATCCATTTCTTGCATTGATGAAGCTGCTGGGGCATTCTATCGTTGTGATAATGATACGCTGATTCTGGTAATTTTGACTTTATTCTCAAAATATTCCTACTTTAATCTCATAATGCTATAACGTTATTCTCAAAATCTTAATGTAATATTTTTTTCCCATGGCACTAAAACAGCGTCGTATTATTCAAACTGTCAAACCACAAAAAGACATAGACTTTGTACTGAGAACTATACGCAATCTTCTAGCTAAGGCTGAAGTCAATAATCGATGTCCCTCTATGTACCTCGGTGCTTCTCATCCGTTTGCGACCCTTCTGAGACCAAAACAGTGTTATTTCACGTATGTGTAAATGTAGTATCTCACTAGCCAGAGATCGAAAGGGATTTGTCATGAAAGCCACAGTGCGGGTTATTTTCAGGGCATGAACTCACCGCACGGTGGCTCTTGTCCTGAATTAGGCACATTCATTTTTAGAGATGCATTACTGTCCTCCGTTAGTAATTGATAGTATTTTATATTTTTCTGACAATTAAGGAAAATATGGAGTGACTTTTGAGAGTTTTTCAATATGCCCCTCTCTGTCTTTTTCCCTCTTTTTCACTTCATGAACACACCACTCCTCTCCTATCAGTTTGTGAATACAGAAACAGGTGCAAGGCAGAGCAAACATATGGAGAGAGAGAAGGTGAGAAAACGTGTATGTGTGTGTGTGTGTTGGGGCGAGGGGATGAAAAGGTAATTTTCTGAAATGACAGAGACTTGGCTCTACAATGCTCAACAGTTCATATACTGTATAACTATAGAGAATTCAGTTTAGAACTCTTCATTATCTAATCAAAATAACAAAATATACATTGAAATGAGGATAAAAATATGGATGAATACTGTCAATGACAAAGGATTTATATTTAGCAAATCCCCATGAGGTGTCAGTGATTGTTTTTATTTCACCTTTATAGGCTGCTTAACTGTAATCAAACCATTCTAACAGCACTGGCAAAACAGAAATAAAAAAATGCTATCAGAATTTATCGTCAAAGACTTTTGCAGATAACAGATTGTATCAAAATCAGCACCCATATATCACCCATATATCACAATATTTTATTATGTAATTTTTTATCAATTTTCAATATGTCTAAAAGTAAAACACTAAAGCCAGAGTGAAATAAAACTGCTGGCGTCTCTTGCGCTCTCCCCCTCTCGCTCACTCACTCACTCTCTCTCTCTCTCTCTCTCTCTCGCTCACTCACACACTCTCACTGTCTCTCTCTCTCTCTCTGTCTCTCTCTCAAGTCTGCATGTCAGTCCTCTCCACAAAGGATTATGGGCAAGATATAGTCTGTACACTCGAAATCAGAGTGCATTGTGGGTAAGAATGAGTGAACAAATGTAGGGAATGAGATGTAGGTAACGAATTCTGACACGACTACAAAATGGCAGACACCCAAAATAGTGCACTATATAGTGGATAGGGGTGATTTCGGATACAACTATATTGTGACCAGTGTAGTCCAATTCAGGAACAAATGACTCTTTTAAGCCTGTACTTTTGAATCTACAGTGCAAAACATACAGTGCGACCAGGGTAGTCCAATACGTAAATAAATTTGTCTTACGAACCAATTCGTTTTAGTGAATAAAAAACATATAATGTGACCAGCTTAGTCTGATTCCTGGACAAATGCCTCATATGAGCTGGTTCTTTTGAATCTACAGCACATAACATACAGTGCTATTGGTATAATCCGATACCCCAACATTTATACATATCAGCCTGAGCAGTTACTAAATTAATCTTACTGACATGCAGATATGAATTTTGTTATGTCAAACTTGAAATAAAATAAGATTACTTTTAATGTTTGTAACGCTGTACTCAAGGCTTGAAAGATTTCAATCAGGCACTGCATTTACTGACTGGTTGTTCAAATGACAATGTAAAGATACACATGGATTTCTTTGTAATCAATGTAATTTTATCAAAAGAAATTATGTTTGTATAGAATTTTTATTTATAAATATATAGTTAGGATTAATTATTTGATTGCATTCATGCCTCTTAAAAAGTCTATGTAAACATGCCTTTTAATTCATTTGATTAAATTTAGTATTTTGTATATAGTTATTTTTGATTTGTTGTGCTCTGTCAAAATCTGAAAAATCTCATCATTAGGCAACTGGCTGTTGAGGGCTGTAAATGCAATAAATGCATTTCTTTTTTACAAATAATTTTTCCTCAAAAGTACTCAAAGAATTGTTAATGGAACCATTAACGAATCTGATTCCTTAATAGGATTCAGAACCAGAATCGTAAAATTCCTTACGATTCCGATCCCTAACCACCTGAAGCAGAGGTGTAGTGGTAAAAAAAGAGGTGGGTAAACTATAAATTCTGGTGGACCACGACGTGGTCACCCGGTAAGGTGGGCCCACTGCCTACTGGTGTATGTGTATCCTGATGACATCGCTATAGGCTATCATTTGATGGTACTTCCAAGGGTATCACTGGTTGTTCCCTCATCATAGGTCACACAATCACTATTCAATTCATACATTCATTTAAGTTCTTGTTAAAGAGACTCAAGAAGGAATAATATGGTTGAAATCTATAAAGTTTACTAAATGACAAAACAGAGAGAACTAAAATATTTAAGAGAGATAGAGAGGGAGGCTAATATCCAGGTCTTCCAATGCAATGCACTTGTACTGATTAGGGATTTGGGATTATTTTCATAGTCGATTAATCTGTTGAATATTTTCTTGATTAATCGATTAGTTGTTTGGTCTATAATAAGTCATGAAAATGTGGATCAGTTTTACCCAAAAGCCCAGGAGGATGACGTCCTCAAATGTCTCGTTTTGTCCACAACTCACATTTAACAAGCTGGAATCAAAGAATTTTTTACTTTTGTCTTAATCGATTATCAAAATAGTTGTCGATTACAGTTTTTTCCAATTGCTAATGTTGCAGGTGCAGATTAAGGACAGAAGGATGAATCTGGTGCCACATATTTTAATTTAAAGAAAACTCAGTTTCTGTAATTAACAGAAGAAAGACAATATATAACAAGTGTAATGGCTGCCGACATTAACTGACGATTTTGCAAAACTAAAAAAACAATAAAACAAAAAAAAAAAATTCAATTTTGTAGCCTACTTAGAAACGTGAAATAAAAATAAATAAATTAAAATAGACATAACATACTGTGTTTGATAATGTAGTGTGTTCAAGCAACGGAGAAAATGAAATAAAGTTTGAATTTGTCATGCTTGGTTTGTTCCGATTAGAGCATGCGCGGAGAGCGCATTTCTGAATATTCCGCTCTGATCGCTCATTACGCTCGAAAATATGTAGAATAAGGGCTGCCTGCCTCCGACTAAAGTTTTTTTCTAATCGACTAGTAGTTGTTAATTTTAGCCATTAGTGGACAAATCGCCCCTATATTAATTTAATTACTTAAATAGGTTATACAGGATGGATGAGCGTTAACGTAGCCTAATAGAGCCGCACTCAAGCGCACGCCCGCACGCATAAAGCTTGCCACAAAGAACCGGCGAAAGTAATTATTAATGTGTCAAAAATAGCAAGGAGACATTTAATTGTTTATTAATAAACTGGTGTTTTCTGTGTGGCTGCAAAGATGAAGTTGACGATGCGGACTCGCCATGAATGCCAGAGAGAAATGCACATTTGATTACATAATCAGAGAGTAGCCTATTTCTTTTCGTTTTGAATAGTTTCGTTTAATAGTAAAACATTTCAAGCTTTTTATAATAGATAGCCATAGCTTATATTTCTCAAATCTGTGAGGCACAAGCTGAGTTTCAGCGCCCTCCAGTTCACGTGCAATGCAAGTGATCGCCGGCGCCTTACATTGTCTGCTATATATTTGCTTCTTATTTATTAAATAGCCTACAGGCAGTTAGTTGATAAAACATTGATCAAAATTAAGATACAATTTATACAAAACGAAAATCTTTTACAAATGTTTATTCTACAAAACAAAACTCAATGAAGTGTTCAAAAATCATGTCTTATGTATACTTTGAGCTAGTGACTGATGAATCTTGATGCAGTCTACTGCTTGCTGGCTACGCAAGAGATTGGTCAACACTGACAGTAATGCAGCGCAATATGAAAGACTTCGTCTTAGGGTTAACAACCTATGAAACTAATAATGAACAATATAAAACTAAAACGGCATAAGCTTAATTTAAAATGGCTTAGGAACTATAGGCTATTTAGAGGTGGATAAACGCAATTTAGAGGTGGATAAACGCACTTTGGAGGTGGGTAAACGCTATTTCCGAATTTTAGGAGGTGCGTAAACGGCGTTTACGTGCGTTTAGCCTCCACTACATCCCTGACCTGAAGGAACAAAATTGTCTGAGGGCACCAAAACAGTGCTCATTTTCACAGAAAGTCATTAATTTTTAGAATGTAAAAAAGTATGTTTTAGAGGTTAATGTCTGTGCATTCACAATTTTGATTGTCTATACGGTTACATATAGTGTTCAGATTAGCTATGGGCAGAATTTGATCATGCATGCACTTGTCAGGATGTGTGTGAGTGGGTGGGTGTGTTGTGAATGTACGTACATTTGTGTGTGTGTGTGTGTGTGTGTGTCTCCACACATCCTCATGTGTTGTTATCACTGCTGTTTTATGTGAGTGTGTAGGGGTTCTCATTCCATCTAAGGACAAATCAAACCTCTGATTGCAAAGCCATGATGGCCTTAACTCACACAGAGGACACAAATAAATCTCTGTCATCTGTCTGACGTGGATCTGTTGGTGTCCTCCAAACCAATGACTGAAGGAGCTGGAGTCAGACAGTTAGCTCATGAACTCCAAGAAAATTGCTTTGTCTGTTTTCATTTTGCTCTTTGATGTTTCATTATCGCCAAACTCTGACAAAACAATCTGAAATGTAAAATGTCAGGCTGATTTATGTCATTTTTACGTAGATTGTGGAAAATACTTTCATGTGTTTGGGGTGCTGAGTTACCTTTCAGAGTTAACTGACCTCCATGGGGCTTTTGAATATAGCTACTCTAATGATTTAAAACAGCACTAGCTAGGTTTCCTTCCAAATGTTTTGCATTTTTATGCGCATTTCTAAAAATTGACAAAAGAAAACGTCTAGGTTACGTATGAAACCTCCAGGGAACGAGACATTGTGTCGAAGAAGCAACACTAGGGGTCTCTCTTGAACACCGAATATGCCTCTGATCTATGAAAAAGGCCAATGAAAAGTTGGCAGACAGTATTTGCATACACCACCCCCGGACAAACAGGTATAAAAGCGGGGAAATATGTCGAGTTCATTCAGGATTTTTCTGAGGAGCCGGAAATGGTCCGGCCACTACAGTGGCTCGACGCAGCGACGTGGCCAGGAGGACACAACATCTCATTCCCTCCATCAGGGAACGGAGGTTACATACGTAACCTAGACGTTCCCCGTCTTTCACTCACTTCGCCGTTGTGTCGAAGAAGTGACAATAGGGGTCCAATTTAAACGTGTTCTGCTGACACAGGAGCGGGCAGGTATTTTATGTGCAGAGGCGACCAGCTGTGTCAGACTGCACGTACCCTTTCCCATTGCCCCAAAAAAGTCATCGGAATCCTTCTGGTTACCCTAGGCAGGGGAACAAGGCGACGCTTGCCAACCTGGGAACGGGCCAAGCCTGGCTGGGTCTCTTTTCTCTCTATGTTTCTCCGCATGGAGCAAGAACTGCCGGGGCCCTTACACGCATCGAGGGAAGGGGGTCTTACCCAGTTTCCTATTCTTTCAGGGGGAAAAGACCCTGCGGAGAACACCCCTGCCCTGAAGGGGAGGTAAGAGTGGTGAATACATGTTTTTTTAGGCAGCATGTGGAAATGGTGCAGTGGTAGATACAACCTCATTAGAGGGGAGAGTTGCTACAACACGCCGGGCAGCTGGGACTGCCTAAGGGAGATGCGGGTCCACTTTGTAAGGGGACCATACCGCGGACAATACAAACAGGGGGAGTCCACGTAGGAGTCCTGACCTGTGGAGCACCTATTCCAGTACAGGGTAGATTAAGTACCTGCAGTGGATTGGGTCGGTGAGTTCCTCCGCTGAACTGCAGACCCAAAGGGCTAGGGAGGAATAATCCAGGGATCCAAATGAGTGGGATAAGAGAGAGCGCACAGTTTTACCTCGTCTGAGGGAAAGGGCGCCAGGTGCAAGCAATCCACCCGGTCAGGCCGTCAGCGTGTTACCGAGTTTTACCGGCTCGGACCTGAGAAAACACGGGACGATACGGACTCAACCCGGAGATTGTAGAATCTCACAAAGGTATTAGGTGTTGCCCAACCTGCTGCTCTACATATGTCTGCCAGGGAGGTGCCCCTGGCCAGTGCCCACGAGGACGCAACACTCCTTGTTGAGTGTGTTCGGACCCGTAAGGGGGGGGGGGCACGGCCTGGGTGTGATAGGCCAATAAAATTGTGTCCACAGCCCAGTTGGAAAGCATCTGTTTGGAGACAGCGTTCCCTTTCTGCTGTCCGCCAAAGCAGACAAAGAGCTGCTCGGAACATCTAAAGCTCTGTGTGCATCCAAGTAGGTACGCAAAGCACGTACCAGACACAGCAACGAAGGGGCTGGGTCTGCCTCCTCCCGGGGCAGTGCTTGCAGGTTCACTACCTGGTCTCTAAAGGGCGTGGTAGGAACCTTGGGAATGTAGTCCGGTCACAGTCTTAGGACCACATATGTGTCTGCTGGACCGAACTCCAGGCAAGTGTCGCTAACAGAGAACGTTTGATAGAGGTGACCGTGATCAGCAGGGCCGTCTTTAGAGAGAGGGCCCTGAGTCCAACTGATTCTAGCGGCTCGAAGGGAGGTCTCTGGAGGCCCAAGAGGACCACTGAGAGATCCCAGGAGGGGAACAGGCTTGGCCGGGAGGGAATCAACCTCCGGGCGCCTCTTAGGAATCTTATAATTAAGTCGTGCTTACCCAAAGTCTTGCCGTCTACAGTGTCGTGGTGGGCCGCGATAGCAGCAACATACACCTTTAGGGTGGAAGGGGACAGCCTCCCCTCCAGCCTCTCTTGCAGAAATAAGAGCACTGACCCAACTGTGCACCTCTGTGGGTCTTCAGCCCGGGAAGAACACCAATTTGCGAACAAGCACCACTTCAGGGTGTAAAGATGCCTGGTAGAAGGGGCTCTAGCTTTGCTGATTGTGTCTACAATGGCAGGTGGTAGACCAGCTAGATCTTCCACGTCCTATCCAGGGGCCAAAAATGGAGGTTCCAAAGATCTGGGTGCCTTGTCCCTGAGAAAGAAGGTCCTCCCGCAGGGGAATTTGCCAGGGAGGGGCTTTCGCAAGGAGTATGAGGTCCGAGAACCAGGCCCGGGTAGGCCAATAAGGAGCCACCAGGGTGATCTGTTCCTCGTACTCCCTGAACTTGCACCTGCACCAAGATTAGTCGTAAGCCGCCGCCTTTCTTGGGTACAACGAAGTAAGGGCTGTGACCAAAACCTTATTCATTTCGGTTGGAGGGACAGGCATCGCATCTTTGAGTAAAAGAGTAGCGATTTCCGCATTCAGGGATTTGGCATTTTTGCTGTATACTGCGGACGCCCACGTAGGGGAGCGGGGGCCTGGCAAACTGAATTGTGTAACCAAGTCGAATGGTCCGGGCCAGCCAGTGTGACGGGTTGGGAAGTGAAAGCCACGCATCCAAGCTCCGTGCTAGGGGCACCAAGGGGACAGTTATTTTTGACGTACCTGGCGGGGCATCGCAGCAGGGTGGAGCAGGTAGTACGGCGTCGGGAGGTGAAGACGCGTCCCGAGGCTCTAGTGCTGAGAAAGGACTCATAGCGCACTTACCTTGCTCCGCACACCCGGCAGGGGGCAGGTTAGCGACTGAGGAGGAGGTCCAGTGTAGGCGTCCTCTAGACTTGTCGGAACCGGCTGGCCGGGGAACAGTCGTGGGGCTGAAGGCAGGGGGGTCCGCGTCCAGCATGCCGGGACTGTAGAGATCTGGTGGCAGGGTGCGGCATTTGCGGGCCAGGTGACCCAGAGACAAAGGAAATAGCTCTGTTATTGAGAATGTGGGTACCGCAGCCCCGTGTAGGGTGGGCGGCAAATTAAGTAAATTCAACAAAAGATTCTCCTCCCAGTCCACCGTGGGATGGAGTGGTCTTACCAGATCCGGAGCTAACATCTCGGGCTCTGGGTTGAGCGTCTCAGTAGCGCCTGGGAGCCTTCCGTGTCCTCGAGGGGGTCCAACAGCGATGGCTGTGGGGAGGACGGAGGGTTCCAGTTTAAGCCCAAGCTGGCGGCAGCCCGGGATAGCATGTCGGCCATCTTGGTGTCAGCCTCAGCCTGGGCGTGCTGGTCTGAAGGCGGCAGCCCAGGGGAGTCATCCACGTCAGACGCTGCGCTCTCCGATGCAACGGCGAGCACATCCACCTCGAGCTCTAGAGGATAAGCAGGCTGGCTGTGAGGCGAGCCGCTGTTACCTCGAGCACAGACGGGAGTCAACGAGCGTGCTGGGGGGCGGGTGGTCCGAGGGGGCATAAACGATGGAGCTGCACCCGCTGCCATCCCCAGATCACCTCCATCGCCAGCCACATCATTCTCAATCCCGTGGGAAGAAGGAACAATGCGGGGGGTGGCTGGAGTGCATGCTTTCTGTTGTAAGCGAGCTGCGACCGCAACGTTGCCATGGTCATGCCCTCACAGTGAGAGCATGAACCATCCACAAACGCTGCCTCGGTGTGATCGCTGCCCAGACAAATGAGACAATGCCTGTGGCCGTCTAAAGCGGAGAGCACTCTACCGCATCCAGGAACTACACAGGGGCGGAATGGCATCTTTATAAAGACACGTCCTGAAAAGGACGTTCAACGCCGCCGTGTATTGCTCTGTGTAAAATACTCTTTTACATGAAATATCACTCTTTTAATACTCTTTTAAGCTCTTGCACTGTCGAAGCGCACAGGGGCAAGCTGCACTGCTGTGCAGGGAAGGAGAAATCCGCTGTAGTGCGCCGTAGATCCAACAGCAGAGCGCGTCAGAGGAACAGGAACGGGTGTGTAACTCGCAGCTCGCTGCAAATACAACCATCGGCTCCGAAGAAAATTTCTGAATGAACTCGACATATTTCCCCACTTTTATACCCTTATGTCCAGGGCGGGGTATGCAAATTAGTTGTTTGTTCTCATTGGCCTTTGGCAAATTAGTTCTCATTGGCCTTTTTTCATAGATCAGATGCATATTTGGCGCTCAAGAGAGAACCCTAGTATCGCTTCTTCGACACAACATCGAAGTGAGCGACAGACGGGGAATGCAAATCATTGCATGTTTCCGTCATGCACAATATCTTGAGGGAGTGCTCATGCTTCTGGTAGATTGCGAGTACCCACTTTGAGGACTGGCTGTGGGTTAAACACTTTTGAATGTCAAAGGCTATGTTTGAAGAATTGCTTTGCTGTGAAGAGTGGAAAACAAGTGCACAAATAGACAAAACGTAATAGTTTTCCAAATAAACTGATTTCATCATCTTAATGTACATTTGTGCACTCAAAAAGTCATACTTAAAGGGATATTTCACCCAAAAAAGTAAATTCTCGTCATTTACTCACCCTCATGCTATCCCAGATGTGTATGACTTTCTTTCTTCTACTGAATACAGACAAAGATTTTTAGAAGAATATCTTGGCTCTTTTGGTCCTTACAATGCAAGTGAATGGTTACCAGACCTTTGTAGCTCCAAAAATTACATAAAGAAAACCACATAATTCCACTGGTTAAATCCATATCTTCAAAAGTGACATGATAAGTGTGGGTGAGAAACAAATCAAAATGTAAGTCCTTTTTTACTCTAAATCTCCACTTTCACTTTTACATCTGAAAGTCACACGTGGTGCCTGTTTAGTTTCACTTTCACATCTGAAAGTAAAAGTGAATGTGGAGATTTAGGGAAAAAAAGGACTTAAATATTGTTCAGTTTCTCACCCACACCTACCACTGATATAGATTTAACCACTGGAGTCATATGGATTAATTTTATGTTTACTTTGTGTGATTTCTGGAGGTACAAAGGTCTGATCACCATTCACTTGGAATGTGAGGACATACAGAGCTGAAATATTCTTATAAAAAATATTTGTTTGTGTTCAGCAAAAGAAAGAATGTCATACACATCTGGGATGACATGAGGATGAGTAAATGATGAATGAGAATTTTTTGTTTTTTCAATTATCTCTTTAATTGATTTCTAGAAAAAGTGTACACTTTTGAATATATTGTATTTTTATTCAGATTTGTTTAAATATAAACAAATCTCTTCCAATTATCATCTTGCTTAGAATATAAAAAAATATCACTTAATTTTCAATCTTTTTTCTTCCTTTCCAGTCCCATGCAATACATGCTGAAAAATGGAAATCCTCTGCCTAGTTTTGTCAATGCTACATTAGCCCACCACTGAAAGTATTCATGTAGTATTCATCCCAACTCAAATGGATTAAGGAAACTTCAATTTTACAAATTAAAATGGATAGAACACAAAGAAATTAATTTGTGAAAAAAAAAACACCCATTCAACAACTGTTGGCTCACCCCCCACCATCCCCCACCCCCGACAAGTTTTGGGCCAGTTGCCATGTAAAATCCCGGGCCGATTTCTCTTCCCAGTCCAGCCCTGGTGTAACCTAACTGTAATCAGTTTGACTCAGCCATATTAAACTATATTTCACTTCTAAACATTAATTTACATGCTATATGATGCCCATATGAAGCAATTTTTTTTTCGTTACCTAACAAAACATCTGGTGTATGGGGATTAGTGCACTGAACAAGAAAAAAAAATAACCAATAAAATGTGTTTCATGTGTTAACATCTATATTAACTGGTTTAAAAAAATCTATTATTTTACATCACTAAATACAAATGAATACATTAGGTTACACCAAAAAAATATATATATTTTGACATAGATCAGGTAGAAATAGTTCCCTAAAACTTTTGTACACTACATGACTCAAGCTCGTCTCCTTTGAAACATCAACAAAAACATTGAGTCTGGTCTGTGATGAGAAGTCTCAGATCTCATGACCAACACACACCTGCAACAGGCCAAAGCTAGTCCCAGATGATTTAAAAACTGATTAATATCTAAATGTCTTGTCTTCAGGTGTACACTGTCCCAATGAGCGAAAGACTGACAGTGAGCCAGAGCCAATGTGTAAAGGGAACAATGGAAAGGAGGAGGTGAGATCTGGCTTGATAATATAAATAATAGTTTAATGAAGAAATAAACCAAAAGACACAAACACACACATTACGGTCAGCTGCCCATAAACGTTTTCTCTCTGTCACACCACCGTCCGCAGTCAGTCTTTATCCCTCTCTAAGGCTTAATTAGCTTGATAAGGGTGTGTAAAATCACGATATTAAAAATATTCAAGTATTTTCTTGCATTCTACACTGTTGCAAAATGTGCTATGTTATATTACATAAATATTCATAATTTTTTAAAACCATAAAAACACTTTTAGTTAAAAAGTAATCTATGGACAAGTAGCTAAAACCAATTCAGGGACAGAAAAAGAAACCAGCAAATAGTACAATAAATGCTGCAGTAAACAATGGACACCTAAACACCAACATGGTACTGTCAACATCACACTTTGTTAATATGTAAATATACAAGAGACTACTGTAATTAAAACACACAATAACTGTGATTCTACAGTACATTACTACCACATCACAGTAACGCTGCTCACATTCAATGTAATGTCACAGTATTCTGTTGACATTTAATTTGTAGAGCTACTTGTGCAAAAATGACTGTGAAGTACAGAAACTAGTAGCCAGAAATATACAGTAAATTCACACTCTTTTTGTTGTTACAGTGAGGCGGTTAGATCAATACCTATCTGTGTTATGGAGGAACATGAGGAGAATGGGCAGGTCAAAGTCAGGTTTATAGATCTAACCTTCATGAATATTAATACAAATTGATTCACATATTTTGCAGATATTAACAGGCGTCAACAAAAAGTTGTTACAGGGACTTTGAGACACAGACATATACCATGAAACCAGAGATGGACAAGAGTTTTTTACAGTCACTCAAATACACAACACATTTATGGTCTGCAACAGTATGTCACTCTACTTGCATTAAAGCTGCAGAACCTGAACAAATATCTGACCATACACATTTGCACATTTGATAACAGTAAACAGTTGTCTATTTCTCACCTTTATGCTACCGTGATGTCATTTTTTTTAGCTTATTGGACACCCATTGACTTACAATAGCCATTTACAATTGTGCCAGTGCAAGCCAGGACAATCAACTGGTCAGCCGGGACCAATAGCCTCGGACCTCAAGCCGCTAGACCAAAATCTAGAAATTAACACAGATCCCACCCAACCCCCCAAACCCATAAAATTGTGCACTGGATACACAACTTGGCAAGTTCAGTGACAATATACTTAATCACATCTTTGTTCTGCAGATGCTGTTGATGTAAGGTTGCACATTTCCATCAGCCCAAATATTCAGAAAAGACCTGATTATGTCTATTGACCAGTACTGATGATTATCCAGTCTCAGTTGATTTGTTGAGGTAAGCTGGTAGCTAGATATGAAAAATTGGGAAATAAGTATCTTGATGCTGAAAACTCTCACCTGACTCCGCCTTTGACATTGACCCCACCTCAATCCCCAGTTGGCCTTCTTTGGCCTAAGGGTTATTGGCGGGCCAGAGCACTTGGCCATTTGCCCCGTGAAAACCTTGAGAAGGTACGATGAAGCCCCGGATGTGACAGTGGGAATGCAGCTGGCCCTGGCACAAACTAGCACGCCGTTATTAGCCCAATAGTGGAAATGTGGGTATTGTATGTACAAAAACACATCATACAGCCTTAAAACTAAATATTTGTTTGTGTTCCGCAGAATAACTAAAGTCACATTAAGGTGAGTAAATGAGTGCCCTTTTAACTTGCTGTTGACTACTTACATGACTAATTGCTTTTAATGTAGGCTACCATTCCTCACTCTGGATAAAAGCGTCTGCCAAATAAATAAATGAAAATGCAAAAACTGTCCTAAAATGTTACTATCTTTTGCAAATAAATTCGACTTTAACAGCCATTTGAAAAAACAAAACAAATATAAAACAGTTGTCACAATGTCTGTTTTGATTTATAGGCATATAACGCAATGCAATTAGACACAGAGAAATCAACCATGAGTCCATTACGTCGCTCGTTCATCTTTGTCACCATACAGAGTTATTCTGGTGTGTAAACGCTGATGATGCTCTGTCATTGTGTTTTGATGGTTTGAATGCTTTTGTCACCTCACATAAACAATCTGCTGCTGCGGATGAGCGATTACAGTTACTAAATTACTTGAGCATGAATTTATATTGTAAAAATGATTGAAGACGAGAAACTAAAGGCCCACAGCAAAGAAAAGCATAGCTGCATCAATTCATTTTTATGATGAAACTAGTCACAGCACTTGTTTATGCTTAGAGTTATTGGTTGTTCGGTTTTAGCTCTTGTTTTCTTGGCTCAAAACAGACACAGTGCTCTGAACCAGAAAGAGCAGATACCGTGAAAACCCACTAAAGAACAAACCATCCTCCAGTGAACTTATAAAAGTTCTCTCCATTTCTAACCCTCGGGGTGCATAAGAATATTCAAAATGAAAAAGAATTCAAGTAATGGAATAAGAAAGCACTCTAACAAAAGAACAGATGATAAGGTAAGCCCTGCAGGTGCAGAACTGTACTTCTTTCTCTGAAAAACTGAAAACCTGAATATTTTGTATGCTACACTAACTGGGTTATGATGATATTTCTGCAGTATAATTATATCAGGAGATGATTCATGTGCATCATCAATTTTCAAATATAATTTTTTAATTGAGAATTGTTAGTATTGGTCAGTCATTTATTTAAACAGCTAAACATTTAATGAATTAGGATTCATCAAAATAGTAAACAACATTTTAGAAAAATAAATCTTCCATCACCCTTCGCGAGATCACGCCCGCTCTCCTTTCCATCTGTAACTGTCATTGAAAATTCTTCTGAGCAACTTTCTGAGGCTTGTCTGATCTCTCCTCCGAATGGCCAGTGATTATCATATGAGCAAATGACAGCTAGCAATAGTGCTATTGTCTTGAGCCAAACACGCTCCTACCATTAGATACAGCTGCCAAATCATTGCGAGGCCACTACTGAAATAAAATGCTTTAATTGTGAGGAAATTTAGCTAAAAAGTGGCTATAGAAGTCAATATATTATTTAGTTTATTTCCATGATATCTAACACAAGCCTATCGCTGGCCTACAGCGACCTATTTTGCAATTGAGTTTGTCAACCTGTCTGAGAAAGACAGGGCTGTTCTCACAGGACACTTTCTTGAGCAGGGCCAGTCAATCCATTCCATCCAAGCGCCATCGCTTTGGGGGCAACAATCTACCGAGCCAATCTCAGCATGCGTCCAATCTGCGCTGAACAAAATGTGCCCTGTTTGTTCTGATAACATATTGTGGCACCCTATACGAAACGTATAGTCCATGTACTGAATGCCTTGCTGATGCACCCCCATATCATCACCGATCCCTCACCTGGCCATCTGATGTTAGACGGAGAACTGGAGAGGCCTTCAAGACACAGTGTCTCACACCCACTGTGAAGTTTGGTGTAGGATTGTGATGATCAGTCGGTAATTCAGCAAGGCTGGAAACGGGCAGATTAGTCTTTGTGAAGGACACATGAATCATGCCAAGTACAAGGTTATCCTGGAAATAAACTTGCTTCTGAAATGTTCCCCAACTCTGAAGATTGCTTTTTTCCAGCAAGACAATGCTCCATACCACACAGCCAGATCAATCAAAGTGTGGATGGAGGACCAGCAGATCAAGACAATGTCATGGCCAGCCCAATATCCAGACCTGAATTCCATTGAAAACCTCTGGAATGTGATCAAGGGGAAGATGGATGACCACAAGCCATCAAACAAAGCCAAGCTGCTTGAATTTTTGCAGCAGGAGTGGCATAAAGTCACCCAACAGCAATGTGAAAGACTGGTAGAGAGTATGCCAATACACATGAAAGCTGTGTGTTAAAAATCAGGTTATTCTACCAAATATTGATTTCTGAACACTTACCAAGTAAAAACATTAGTATTGTGTTTTTTTTTTTATTAATATGAATATTCCTTTGCGTTATTCGAGGTCTGAATTTTATTGACCAGTTGTCAAAATGACAATAGTTATATTTGGAATTTGGGAGAAATGTTGTCAGTACTTTATAGAATAAATCAAAGATGTTCATTTTACTCAAACACATACCTATAAATATTAAATCCAGAGAAACTGATAAACTGGTCTCTTAAATTTTAGTATATATATATACCGATTAGTCACAAAAATAAATAAATAAAAAAACAGCCTAATATTGTGTCGGTCCCCTTTGTGCCACCAAAACAGAGCCAACCCGCATCTCAGAATAGCATTCTGACAATACAGGTGCTGGTCATATAATTAGAATATCAGATTAGAATATATCTATTAGAATATTCTAATTTTCTGAGATACTGATTTTGGGGTTTTCATTAGTTGTCAGTTATAATCATCAAAATTAAAAGGAATGAACACTTGAAATATATCAGTCTGTGTGGAATGAATGTGTACATTATACAAGTTTCACCTTTTGAATGGAATTACTGAAATAAATCAACTTTTTGATGATATTCTAATTATATGACCAGCACCTGTATATTCTTCTCACTACAATTGTACAGAGCGGTTATCTGAGTTATCTATTGACCTTTCTCATCAACAAGCCATTTCTGTCCACAGAACTGCCACTCACTGGATGTTTTTTGTTTTTCGCACCATTCAGAGTAAATTCTAGAGATGAAGATCAGCAGTTACAGAAATACTCAAACCAGCCCATCTGGAACCAACAATCATGTCACGCTCCAAATCACTGAGATAACATTTTTCCCTATTCTGATGGTTGATGTGAACATTAACTGAAGCTCTTGATGCATATCTGCATGATTTTATGCACTGTGCTGCTGCCACACGATTGGCTGATTAGATAATTGCGTGACCAGACAGGCTGGTTTGACGAATTCCGCTTCGTCTGCAATTAAGCAAGTAAACATTGCATGATCTTTCATGAATAATGTAGGGTCAGAACATGAGGGGAAAAGCAAAGTCTCTGGCTTGACGGCTCTCTTTTCAACTCCTCCCCGACTTCAACCGGCAAATCTTGCCGATCGGCGCAGTTCAAGTCGAACGCACCTAAATACTTTTAATTTATTAATAATTTTATAGATCTGGAAAATATAAAAAATAAGCCTCAGGACACGTGTGTGTGTGTGTCAGTCTGATAGCTTGGGGGAAGAAGCTGTATATATATATATATATATATATATATATATATATATATATATATATATATATATATATATATATATAAATAAAAATATTTCTTCCCAATTACCTCAAGAGGTCGCTAGTTTGCGAAGCAAATGTTTTGAGGCCTTATTTTGTTATTTTAAGTAACATAATGCAGAAGTGATGGTTATCTCAAAAAGTTTAGATTCTAAGCTTTCAAATGAAACCTCATATTAATGACTTATGTATACAGTATGTGGACATTAATGTTTTAAACGTAATCTTTTCACGACAACATTTTTTTTTTTTAAGTTTGAAAGCTCCAGTCCCCATTCTTTTTAAATGCATTGAATAAAAAGACCAGATCTGCTCCACAGATGTTAACAAAAGATATGGGAAGTAGATCTTGTGGTAAGCCTAGTTGATAAGTCAGTTTGTTTTGCTATCCTAACTATCTATGATTAATATAAATTGTTAAATGCATTTTATAATTTGCATTTTGCATTGTTTCTGCTCTGCTGTTTGTGACAGACTAGAACGTCTAGGTTACGTATGTAACCTCCATTCCCTGATGGAGGGAACGAGACGTTGTCTCGAAGAAGCAACACTAGGGTCTATGATAAAAGGCCAATGAGAAGTTGGCAGACAATATTTGCATACCCCGCCCCCGAACATACGGGTATAAAAGCATGGAAATACGTCGAGTTCATTCAGGATTTTTCTGAGGAGCCGGAAATGGTCCGGCCACAACAGTGGCTCAGTTCAGCAACGTTGCTGGGAGGACACAACATCTCATACGTAACCTAGACGTTCCCCGTCTGTCGCTCACTTCAACTCTGTGTCGAAGAAGCGACACTAGGGGTCCAATTTAAATCACACCATGCGCTGAGCCATGAACACTTCTGCTGACACAGGAGCGGGCAGGTATTTTACATGCAAAGGCAACCAGCTGTGTCAGACTGCACGTACCCTTCCCCAATGCCCCATAAAAGTCATCGGAATCCTTCTGGTTACCCTAAACAGGGGAACAAGGGAACAAGGCGACGCTTGCAACCGCGGGAATGGGTCGAGCCTAGCCAGGCCTCTTTTCTCTCTATGGTTCTCCGCAGGAGGCCACACCTGTCTGAAAGGAGGAGGTAAGTCTGGCGAATACATCACATGGGTTTTTAGGCAACATGTGGAAAGTGGTGCGGTGGTAGATCCAGCCTCAAGGAGGGGGGAGTTTCTACAAAACGGCGACTGGAGGGCAGCTGGAACTGCCTAAGGGAGACGCAGGTCCACTCGTAAGGGGACCACACCGCGGAAAATACACACAGGAGGAAGTCCACGCAGGAGTCCTGACCTGTGGAGCACCTACTCCAGTGCAGGGTAGATTTGAGTACCCGCAGTGGATTGGGTCGGCGAGTTCCTCCGCTAAACTGTGGACCCACAGGGCTAGGGAGGAGTCATCCAGGGAGCCGAGTAGTGGGATCTCCTGGGAGAAAAAGCGCACGATTTTACCCCGCTTTTATACTCGTATGTTCGGGGGTGGGGTATGCAAATACTGTCTGCCAATACCTCGGCCAAGGGAAAGGGCACTTGGTGCAAGCAGTCCACCAGGTCAATCTGTCAGCGTGTTACCGAGTTCTACCGGCTCGGACCTGAGAAAACACGGGACGAAACTGACTCTACCCTGAGATTGTAAAATCTCACAAGGATGTTAGGTGTTGCCCATCCCGCTGCTCTGCATATGTCTGCCAGGGAGATTCCTCTGGCCAGTGCCCGTGAGAATGCAACACTCCTTGTCGAGTGTGCTCTGACCTGCAAGGGGAGGGGCATGGCCTGGGTGTGATAAGCCAATGTACTGGTGTCAACCACCCAGTGGGAAGGCCTCTCTTTGGAGACAGCATTCCCTTTATGCTGTCCACCAAGGCAGACAAAGAGCTGCTCAGAACATCTAGAGCTCTGCGTATGGTCCAAGTTGGTACGAAAAGCACTTACCGGACACAGCAACGAAGGGCTGGGCCTGCCTCCTCCCGGGGCATCTTTGCTTGCAGGTTCACAACCTGGACCCTGAGGGGAGTCGTAGGAACCTTGGGCACGTAGCCCGGTCGTGGTCTTAGGATCACATGAGCATCTGCCGGACCGAACTCCAGGCAGGTGTCACTGACAGAGGATGCTTGCAGGATCCCGAACCTCTTGATTGAGGTGAGCGCGATCAGGAGGGTCGTCTTCAGGGAGAGGGCTTTGTTCAACTGATTCTAGTGTCTCTGAAGGCCCGAGAGGACCACTGAGAGACCCCAGGAGAGGAATAGGCTTGGCCGGGAAGGATTTAACCTCCGGGCGCCTCTTAGGAACCTGATGATTAAGTCATGCTTACCCAAAGACTTGCGGTCTACTGCGTCATGGTGGGCCACGATAGCAGCCACATACACCTTCAAGGTGGAAGGGTACAGCCTCCTCTCCAGCCTCTCCTGCAGAAGTAAGAGCACTGACCTAACTGCGCACCTCTGTGGGTCTTCAGCCCAGGAAGAACACCAATCTGCGAACAAGCGCCACTTCAGGGCATAAAGTTGCCTGGTAGAGGGGGCTCTGACTTGGTTGATCGTGTCTACGACAGCAGGTGGTAGACCAGCTAGATCTTCCGCGTCCCATCCAGGGGCCAAACGTGGAGGTTCCAGAGGTCTGGGTGCGGATGCCAGAGCATGCCCCGTCCCTGAGAAATGTCTTTCCTCTGGGAAATTTGCCAGGGAGGGGCTGTCGCGAGGAGTACGAGGTCCGAGAACCGTGGTGTGCAGGGCAGAAGCCCGGGGGGGGTTTACCGGTCCAGCCTCGCGCTCACGGTAGCCCGGGAAAGCATTCAGACCTCTGTGTGTCAGGCTCAGACTGGGCGAGCAGACCCGAAGGTGGTGGCCCAGGCAAGTCATCAGCATCAGACGCTGCTGTAACGCTCTCCGATGCAACGGCGATGTCGTCATCCAATTCCGGGAGCTCAAGGGACCGGCCGGCCATGAAGCAGGCCGCACTCATCCCGAGCTCGGGGGAAGCAAGCAAGTGTGCTGGGGAGACGGGTGGTTCGAGGGGATTTACCCGGCGAAACGGAACCCGTCATTATCCCCAAATCGCCTTCATTGCCCGCGGCGCCTGCTCCAATCCCATAGGAAGGAGGCGAGGCACAGGGGGTGGCTGAAGTGGCTCTCTCTCATGACAAAAAAAAGCCACGACCACAATGCTGCCATGGCTATGTTCTTGCACTGAGATCATGAACCATTCATAAAACGCTGCCTGCGTGTGATCGCAGCCCAGGCACGCGAGGCAGCTTTTATGTCCGTCAGGGGTGGGAAGAAATCAACCACATCCAGAAACTACACAGAGATGGAAAAGACGTCTTTAAAAAGACACGTCCTGAAAAGGACGTTCAACGCCAGCTGTGTATTTGCTCTTTTAGAAAAACTAACTCTTAGAGAAAACAACTCTTTTAACTGCACTGTCGAAGCACCCTGGGGCAAACTGCACTGCTGTGCAGAGAAGGAGAAATCTGCTGAAGTGCGCCATAGATCCAACAGCAGAATCAGCTCAGAGGAAGAGGAACAGATGTGTGACTTGCAGCTCACTGCATACACAACCATCGGCTCCGAAGAAACTTTCTGAATGAACTCAACGTATTTCCCCACTTTTATACCCGTATGTCCGGGAGTGGGGTATGCAAATACTGTCTGGCAACTTCTCATTGGCCTTTTTTCACAGAGGCATATTCGGCACTCAAGAGAGACCCCTAGTGTCGCTTCTTTGACACAAGGTCGAAGTGAGCGACAGACGGGGAACAGATATGCAAGCAACAAATTTGGGTGACCCATGTCACCCACCAGAGAAACACTGTGTAAGAGATTCTTAGGTGTGTCTGTGTGTGTGTGTAAACTCATATATATCAAAATAGATAGAGCAGCAGTTGATATATCATTCACAGTTTATAATGTTCTATCATTTACAGTAAATCATGGCCATCTGTACCAAATAAAATATCTCATCAGAAATAAACGCTTCTCTCCTCTGGGGAAAATGAGAGTTTGAATACAGAGAGATTTCTGTTATGTGTATGATTGTACTGAAAACAAGAGTGCACACAATATGTTTACACAGTTTTGATGTGAATTATTTCTAAGATAAGTTTTGGCCCTCTGAGAAATTGATGCAGACATCTGCTTCTTGTCTGTACAGGTTATAAAACTGTGGCTGAACACTTGTTATTGGTGTTGGAATGTAGAAAGTAGAAGGTGTTGGAATAAACAACTGAATACTGTTCACAAGACACTAGACTGTCATTTAAAGGGATGAACTTCTCACGTGACGCAACAACATGATGCTGATTTCCTTGAAGCGCTTCTATGGACGTAGCGACAACAACGTTTTTCATTGAAGTCTGTTTGGTTGTAAAGAGTCTCTAGTTTCATTTATATGCCACTTTAAAAAATGGGTTAAATTTTCATGCATCAGCGCCCTGATAAACATGAAGTCCACATATGAGGATGTTGGGACATTATTTTATCAAAAGTAGGAAAACTTGTTCGTTATTTTGAATAACTTTCTACATCTGTGCGTCATTTCAATTCATTTTAATATATACTTTGTTGTATTTTATTTTGTTATCCCTGTGCAATATGGCTTTATATTGACTTAAAATAAGATGAAAATGAAAATAAGTTTCAAATAAGGTTCGTTTCAAACTGTTCTGAGACCAGTGAAGACAGACAGCACACCAGAGGTAAAGTCATTCACTAAATAGGGAGCAAGGGAGCAAGGGAGCATCCTATATCCTTCTATGCATCTAAGTGCATTAAATCCTAAAATCCGACCAAAAGTTAAGTTTCAGGATGCAGATGATGTTTTGATCACTAAACGTGTTTGGTAGACATGTGACAATCATAATCCGTACATAGATTCAGAATTTATAATGCAACATTTTATTTTAATATGGTTGGAAGTGATTGGATGATGCTGGAAATGACTTTGAATAAGAATGATTTATTCAGATGTACAGAAAATAAGCGGTAATGTCTTTAATGTCTTAACAACATGAATAACCAACACTCCTGGTAACATTATAAACAATTTCTATAGCTTAGTTTTATCTAAAATTTCACAACATGTCTCACTGCCTACATATGTGGACACACATTTTTAGAAAAAAAATTTGCTCTAGAATTATATTTTTTATTTTATTTTATTTTTGTTTATTAGGTGCTAGTTTCAAATCAAAAAGGGAAATGCACACAGGGGTCACACAGGGGTCTCAGGAGGTTAAAGCAATATTCTAGTAACATCACTGTTGTAACTGTATTTGTTTGTCAGAAACCATGGTTTGGAAACAGTTAAGCATGATTTTTAATATAGTAATATTGTATTTTAGGAGCCATGACAGCAGTAACCATGGTTAATCTTGTGGTTGCTAAGGTGGTAACTATTGTTAAACTATGGTTACTGAATTAAAACAATGGCTTATTTATTAATCCCCTCCCTATCCTCTAAGGGACTCTGTAGAAGTAAAAGTCAAAGTCAACAGAATATTTATACACTAGTAAATAAAAAATTGTACTTAGTATTTGTAATCCATTACTGTACACCTTTGAGGTCATTTATGTCTGTGACACAAACGGTGCAGGATGAGCTGCCCACAAAAGTTTAATGTGGTAGGGGTTTGTTCAGATTCCTAATCCTAAAGGACTTTTCACAAGATAAGGTATTGATGAATCGCCGACAAATGGGCTATTTGCATTAAAAGCGAGACGACTGATTGCTGTTAGCACATCCACGCATTTACATTAGATGAACCTTACTGACAGTCAAATTTATTCCTGTGCAGTAAGTGGAGCATCACTTCCTACAACTGGTCTACCCTCTGCCCACCATGGATGAGAAGAAGAACAACTTGACAAGTTCATTAAATGAGAAAGAAAGCATTCGAGACACGAAATATTTTAACTATTTTAATTGTTTTAAATGTAAGCACAGCGTAGTTCTAGCGGGAAGACTAGCAGCTGTACATCATCGCACCATTAGCTGGGTAATTCCCAGCCAATCACATGTAAGCCGTTGCTATATAAGTCTGCTCACAATCTATCACATTGCTGTTTCAATGTGGTAACACGGCAACCTCCACCACCCCACCACCACCAGTTGAGTCCCGTCCTGCACGGGGGTCGGCTCCTCGCCCCTGCCTCCTATCTCCGTCAGGATATGATGGTTCCGAGTACAACTTCTTCAGACTGCCAGACGGGGCCTTCGCCAAAGAGAGACAAAACTTTCTGTTTTATATTCATCTTAAACCTCACTCAAGTCTGCAAGTCTTCCTGATTAACAATACTGATGATATCTATTTTTTTTATATGATATGGTGTTATTTACATTTGTTCAAAACACTGCATGTTACAAATTAAACATGATGACATCTTTACTCTGAAAGAGTCTGTATAATAGCAAATCTATAAAAAGAAAATCCCAATCAACAAAACCAACAGCACAGCTGTTAACAACTGTAAACGATACCACATTATTAAATATATATATATTTATTTTTTTATTTTTTTAAGAAACCACCACAACACTGTGATACAAAGACATATACAGAGTGTATTCACACAAAGTGCAAGTCACAATAATATAATTAATATTAGAGCTGTCAGAATTAATGCGTTAATGCGTGCGATTAATTTTAGAAGTTTAACACGTTAATTTTTCTTAATCATGATAAACACATTTTCCGTTAATACAGCATAAACCAGCATAAACAATGGTTAGAAGGGTGGAACCTTTATAATGTATCTGCCCAGAGTCATTACACTGACACACACACAACAGTGCTTCCCTGTCAGTGAAAAAATTATGGAGAAAGGAGCTCATAAAGCTATTTGATGTACAAAACAAACCCAGATGGGACTTGTGATAGAAATCAAGTGTTTTTCAGCCTAAGTAATGTGCATTTTAATTATCACAGAAGCATGTCAAATCTATCACCAAAATGATGAATAAGAAGTTTTTGTTTGCAAGCACTTTACCCATGGAGTTCAGCGCTTGACTCCCTGACACAAATCATGAACGCGGCTTTATGATTGAAGATATAGAAAAGCCGAAAGCCACAGTTTACCAGCAGATTAATATTGTGGAGAGTTTAAGAGATTTAATGCCCATTGCTAAATGCAGCCTATGGGGAGACTAGTTCTTTCGATTAGTCAAACTCCCACTTAGACACTGGGAAACGTTTAATGTTACTTGAATTTGTGATATTTTAGTGCATTTTAATCTTTATACTGTGGAAGGCTTTGTTTGGAAAATATAAAGCATTATATTGTAACATATTGTTTAGTTTTCTTTCCTAAGATGGAAATAAAAAGTTTGCGGTAAATTTGATTTCAGCGTTTAATGTCAGTGTCAAAACAGCATTCTGTGCTTTAGTGCCACCAGTTGCACTAATTTAATAACATTGTGTTAACTCCGCCCTCTTGTAAATGTGCGAACTGCTGCTGACCGGAAGATTATATTTAAAAAGTACTTTAATATAAATCTTTTTCCCAGCTAAAGCGATTGCTTTGCTTTAGAAGACATTCATTTAACCAGTGGAGTCATATGGATGACATTTATCATGACTGTCCTTTGGTGCTTCAAATGAAATGATGGTTTGTTAAAATAAGAAGTTACTAAAGGGTAGATGTGAACCCGTAACCTCTTACATTAATGCTGAGTAGAACAATCATTGAGGCTATTTAACGTAGAGCCAACTGATATATTTTTCCACCAGTGAACAATGTCCCAAGACAGACAGAAGCAGATTTAGAACTGAAATTATCAAATTAATTATGTCAAACATTTCTCATTAAGAATGATTATTTATCAAAACAGAACATTTAAAATAATAATTTTACTATGCATAACCTAATTAATTAGTTTCACCACTTTGCATCCCAGTGAGAGCAGCGAAAGCATGAGCAGAACGTGCATGCGCAAGAATCTTGACATGAGACCACTACCTTCTAGACACAACCATATTTTATTCGTCGTGGCATTTTATTGCTGGGCAAGAAAATATTTTTGTATTTATTTATTTTTCAAAATCGTCATTGCAGCAACAATTTGCATTTGGTGTGAAAGGGCCTTAAGTATGAACATCAGTAATAGTGATCTTTGCTGTGTTAGTACAAAGGCTCAGATATTTTATTGCTTGGAAACCTAATTACCATGTATTTTCTCTTCGTCTTTTATCAGTTTCACAAGGACATCTAGATAAAGCACAATCTATTTCTGCTTCCAGTGGAACAGGTGTCTGATTGGTGCTTTTATCACAGTCATCACAATTATATCATAACCTCTACCCATCTACTGCATTATCACATCCAAAACTTTTCCTCTGGGTCTTTCATTTTTGTATCAATCATGAAGGTCACTCACTTTCAGTAGTACCTATGCCCTGCTGCTTGACCTCCCAGGTGATGGCCATACTTGCTTTAATCCTGTGTTTCCCCAGTGGGATTACACTCATATTGAAATCCATATCAGATTTTGCCTCGCTTCAATCCTTTTCAATTCCTACTGCAGAAATGCTCTGTGCATTTCAATGATATATCAGTGCTGTGTTCAACTTGTCTTTTTTCTTCTTTCTTTCTCCTTCCCTCTCCAATAATCCATTCTCCCCAGGCAAAGGTCATGACGCGTTCTATTGTGTCTGGCACTGCTGAGAAATGCTAAACAGATGCATACAGGGATGGGTAGAATTCCTAGTCTACTCCATTAAATGACATGGAAGTTTGTATGCCATCACTGGAATTGTTTAAAGGGATTGTTCACCTAAAAATTTAATTCTGTAATAATTTACTCACCCTTTTGTTGTTATAAACCCATATTACTTTCTTAAAATTTTGAGAAATGTTACAATAACTGCAAATTTGGATTGACAGTGGAAAGAGCAACTCCATCCATTATAATAGCTGAATGAGTTGTAGTCAGTTGTTTCTCTGTTTGATTTTAACCCGGTGCCTGTCTCTGCCAGAGCTAATTGGTCTTTATTTGATGGGGCCTGGATGAGGGATAATCCTGTGCCCCTCTGCCAACAGCATTGTGACAGCTGGGAGGATAATTAACATTTCAGCAGTCATTATCCAACATTAATGTGTGTACTTTCAAACACATTAGAAAAACAGCAAGCATTTGGCCTATTTTTTCTGTTTTCTCATTTTTTTTTCTATTTTCGTCCTTCGTCGTGATGTATAGGGACAGAGATAGATAGAAGAGATAAGAAACAGCAGAAAGAGGGGCAAATTGAATAAAAAAATACAAAAGCTGGAATCGAACTTGTTGCCCACATGAGCGCCACCTTTCATTGTGTCGGTGCATACCGTCAAGTCTACAGCTTGTTAATCGTTTTTTACATGGACATTGACCAGGTCCCTGTCATAGATCATAAGATATAGTGGCAAGAAAAAGTTAACCCTTTGAAATTACCTTCATTTATGAATAAATTTGTCTTAAAATCTGATTTGTTCTTCATCTAAGTTACAATAATGAACAAACACAATCTGTTACAACTATTAATACACACATTATTGTATTGTTCTTGTATATATACAAACATTCACAGTGTAGGCTGAAAAAAGTATGCATACCCTTTAGGATACTGATGTAAACAAAATATAATAAGAGTCAGGAGTTGGATAAGCTGGTATCAAGTAAATTAGTGAGATTGGAGGTGTGGGTTTGAGCTACTTTGACTTCTAAAAAGCACTCAAACATTTTGAGTTTGCTATTCACTAGAAGCATCTGCTGACATGGACCATGTCTAAAAAAAAGAGATCTCAGAAGATACGCACAAGACGTGTTTACTTGCAAGAAGCTGGGAAGGGTTACAAAGCTATCTTAAAGGGCTTGGATATTCATCTGTCCACAGTTAGACAAACTGTCTATAAATGGAGACGGTTTAGTACTATGGAATCTCTCCCTAGAAGTGGCAGTCCAGACAAGATGACTCAGAATGCTCAATGAGGTAAAAAAGAACACCAGAGTGACAGATAAATACTTGAAGGAATGATTGGAACTGGTTAACATCTCTATTCATGAGTCTACTATACAGAAAACAAAACAGGCAAAGAAGCCGCTGCTTTCAAACCCCCCAAAAATGCTGTGCTCTTGAAGTTTGCCAAAAAGACCAACTTTACACTCCACAACGCTACTGAGAAAAATGTTTTATGGACTGATGAATCCAAGGTTTGATTATTTGGCACTGCATACCAACATAAAAACATCTTAACAGTAAAGTGCGGTGGAAGGACCATCATGATTTGGGAATGCTTTGCTGCTTAGGGGCCATCATTGAGACAAAATGAATTCCCAGATGGCTGTGCGCCAAATGAAGCTCAATAGAAGTTGGAGGATGAAGCAGCACATTGACCCTAAACATCAAATTCAATCCACTACAGAATGGCTTCAAAAAAGAAAATACATCTTTTGGAGTTGCCCAGTCAGAGCCCAGACCTTAACCCAATAGAGATGCAGTGAAATGACCTCAAGAGAGACATTCACGCCAGACAACCTAAGAATATGGCTGAGCTAAAGCAGTTCTGTAAGGAAGAATGATCCAAAACTCCTGAATGTTGTGCAGGTCAAATCCACAGCTACCGGAAACACTTCGTTGAGGTCATTGCTGCCAAAGGAGGATCGACCAGTTATTAAATTCAGCATAAAAGTAATTTATATGACTCCACTGGTTTAATCTCCAGTATGTCTTCTGATTTACAGGAGGCACTGATGGTTATTACTCTTTGTGGTGATGGGGACATGTGTCGTGTGATCCCGTTATTTGCAGTGAGAAAGGTCCCGGAAGCCTCCACAGTGTTTTCCCCATTTGAGCTACTGTATGGGCATTGGCTGCGCAGCATGCTCGACGTCATACAGGAAACTTGGGTAAAGGAAGTGAGTTTAGACTTTACAAATAAAACAGACCTGCTTCTCAAACGTCTTAGAACAATGACCATTCACTCAGGAAAATAGCAAATTGCGCTTTGCACCACTTCATTTGCATACAATACACCCCCCAGTTTGTGTGCTTACACCCACAGATAGCGCAAACACTTCCTCTCACACCCACTTGCACTTTACGCTGGCAAAAAATAGCACTTAGAATTAGCTCTCTTAGAAAATTGGATAAGCACGGTCATTGCGCCTAGCACTTTTGAAAAAAGAGCCCATGGATTTTAAGGTTAATGCTCTATCGAGTTTAAAATAAAATTAAAAACTACCTCCCCACCCTTAACCTTAAACCAAAACCTAACCAATATTGTGATTAAAAAGCAAATGTGAGATTAAAAATGCAATAGATGTAGCTACCATGCTCTTCGGGACTCTCACACTGGTCCTTTGCATCTGAAGTGCTCTAAAAGTTGATATTCTGCATAATTTAATCACACTCGATCAAGTTTGGAAATGTTGTTGTTTATATAATGAATACTTGTTCAAATGTATTGTCTTTCAGTTCATGTTCTATAGAAAAATTGTTTAGATTTAATAACATAGTATCGTGTGAGGAACAGAGCAAAAAGTATGTGTTTATGAACTGAAAATCTGCCATTTTACTTGATTTGTGAGAAAGTGAATTCAAGTAAATTACGATGTAGCACCTCTATTGTTTATTTCAAAAAAACTGTCAAGATATGTACATCAAGGCATTACTTTCAGAATGAATTATATTTTAAGATACCAGGTTGGTTTTGTGCCTTTTTTTTTAAATGTCCCAAGTGCTGCAACAAAGGTCTGCTGGTCTGGGATTAGTGTTCCAGCCAATGGTCAGGTGCCATGTACCCAGTGGATCTCCCAAATGATCTATGTCTTTGAGAGAGACTGATGAACACTTTGTTTCCTGCTATGCCTCCATATCCACATTTAATCACCAATTAGCAGCTCCTCTGCATCACATTAAGAGATTGGCCAAAGCATGCAATTACAGCTGGCTCACGATTCAGTGCAAACATGTTTTCTTTCATTATTGCAAACTAATAGAGAGATTCTAGATAAAAGATTAGATGTAGTTATTTGAGTTTGTTGTGTTGATATCAGATGAAACTTAATTTTATATTCAAAAATTTCAGAGTTTAATGTCCTGGTTGAAAAAAAAAACATCTTTACTGGTCTTAGTTGGTTTAAGCTGGTGTTCAGCTGGTTTTGTTGGTTGGCTAGTTTGTCTTCCAGCCTGACCATCTGAAAAGTACCCATATGTGGGTATGCGGGTGGTTTATGTCTCATCACTGTCATTACTGCAATGTTGCTCGGAACTGCACACAAGACTTTCACCTACTGTTGCACTCGTGTACACAGTAGTGTGACAATAAAGTGATTTGATTTGATTTGATTTGATTTGGAGGGCGAGGCTGGGTAGTGATGCTACACACCCGGCCCCTTATCAGGCTATAAAACAGAAAAGTAATGTCTCTCTTTGGCGTTGGCCCCATCTGGCGGTCCGAAGTTGTAGTACACGGAACCATCATATCCTGCCGGAGATAGGAGGCAGGGGCGAGGAGCCTACCCCCGTGTAGGACGGGACTCAACTGGTGGTGGTGGGGTGGTGGAGGTTGCCGTGTTAGCACACTGAAACAGCAATGTGATAGATTGTGAGCAGACTTATAAAGCAACGGCTTACATGTGATTAGCTGGGAATTAGGACATGTTTAACTTCCTCTCATACATTAGGCCTACAACATAAACTCAGAGGTTTGTAATACATGATCTTTGTCCGTTTATGATTAATTTTCTGGTTTATTCCAAAGGTAAAACAAAGCTTGTCTTTGTAAACTTTCATCAAAATAGTATAACTTGCTCCAGCTCTAAAACAACTTTCCTTTTGGGCGATATCACCAAATCTTCTTCATTTTATTACCCTTCCTCTCTAACCACTTGTTATGCAATACTGACATGGTCTTTAAGACTCTCATTTGGACTTCTGAAGAACTATTTCTCCTCATTTAATATGATGGCACTTGCCCTGGTAGGCCAGTTAGAGCAAATAATACAGCAGACAATGGATCTCCATACGGAATGTGTGTGCAGTCAGTACAAATAACAATTTGAATAATAATTACAATATAAATAAAATATATTCATATAATGTAACATTGAAAGCTGTTAAATATTGTCAGCCATACAAAGTAAAAAATACTGTGCGACTCAAGTTTAAATGTACTTATTGACATGTAAATTAACATTTGAAATGACTTGCCAACATAGGCACATTGGATCATTTAAGTGATGCTAAAGCTTGAAAAGCACTGCAACAGTTTAATGTTTCCTTTGTTAAGGGTTTATAACTCATTTATAGTTATACATAGTTACATAGTTATACATTATATTTACAGTTATAACTGCATACATAAAAGGGTCTATTTCATGAAATACCTGCCAAATAGTGAGCCATTTTACCTCATGTTATAAATGCACATATGTTCAACATAAGTAACTTATTAAATTGCACCTTAAAGGAACGGTTCACCCAAAAATTTAAATTCTCTCATCATTTACTCACCATCATGCCCTCCCAGATGTGTATGAGTTTCTTTCTTCTGCTGAACACAAACAAAAATGTTTAGAAAAATATTTCAGCTCTGTAGTTCAATACAATGCAAGTGAATGGTGACCACAACTTTAAAGGTAAAAAAGCATATTAAGGCAGCATAAATGTAATCCAGATTACTCCAGTGGTAAGATCTATATATTCAGAAGTGATATGATAGATGTGGTTGAGAAATAGATTAATATTTAAGCATTTTTTTATTATCAATCTCCACTTTCACTTTGTGCATATCATCACCTACTGGTCAGAGAGGAAAATTTAAAATGATTTGAAATGCATTTGTTAATGAATTTCCCGTCATGAATGAACCGCTTTTTTAACAAAGGGAACATTAATTTAAAGTGTCAAAATGCATAATGGACTGATGAGGGTTTTCTTGGCTGGAAATTACTTTATGGCTTGTACACACATGCATGTACTGTAAACTTGAACATTTAACATGCTTTGCTGCTGCTGCTTCATCACTTAATAGTACAGGTAGAATATGAGCCATTTTCTCCTCATGTACCATTCTGTCTCACTTGAACTTTAAAGCAATGGTAAAAATTGAGAATTAATTTTGAGAAATCCAAATTAGTGTTGAGTTTTTGTGGATTGATGAAATACAGTGCTGTTTGGAAAATGAGCCCATATCTCTCTTTTTTTACATTTACTACTCTGTATGTCTTGTGTATGTGATGTGATGTGTATCACATCTTAAGATAATATGATATTGAAATGTTGCCACACGCTTCTGAAAAAGGATAGCAACCTAGGTTTAAGAAATAATTTTATGGACAGATGGAGACTTTCTGCTTCAGCTTGTGGATTTATGGGTAATTAAACTGATGAAAAGGCAAAAAGAAATGGAACTATTGTGATTTGTAACAGAATACACCAAGAGAGTATTCTAGGAGCTCAGCATTTCATCAATACAGAGATTATGACATTCGCATCTAGAGGTTTCTATTGTTTTATCAGCTAATGTTTTTTCTCTATCCACCAGGGCCTGCCTGCAAGTCAGCATCCCCTAAATTGGAGAGTGAGGAGCCCAAGTCAGAGAAACTGCTGGATAAGGCGAGTGAGAGCGGGGCCTCCCTGAACGAGCTCTCTACCTCCAGTTCTGAGACCCACTCCGAGGCCACTTCGCCCCAGGATGGAGGCCCTATCCTTGTTTCTCGTGGTGAGGTTGTTGGGGGCTCCCTGGCCCCATGTGGTGCCCTGCACTCTGTCTCTCGGCCTCCGAGCACGCTCACTCTGGGTCGACCGCCAAAGAAAGGTTCCTCCGTGCAGTGGATGGAGCTACCGGATAAACGGCGGAACAGTGAGCTGTTCCAGTCCCTCACCAGTGGGGTGTGTCCACGGGAAGGTGGAGGCAGTGGTCTTACAAGGAGGAAGACTCTGGAGAGGCCAAATGCAGAGGAGGATATGAAACAGTGCATCCGAGATTTCCGAAAGATCAAGATTCCCCCAGCATTCCCAGAGCGCAAGCGGCAGTGGCAGTCGGAACTACTTCAGAAATACGGCCTTTAAAGGAATCTCAGGATAGATGACTGTGTTTTAACTACACATTCTATTCACAGTCGCACACACTATATTGCTATAGTTTTAATTCCAAAAATACAGAATTGCTCAAAGGCCTTGGTACACATTGAGAAACAGAACCATACAACCAATCATCAAAAAAAAAAGTTGAAAGAAAGAACTTGGGAATAGAACCAATTTCACTTTGATACATTTTGCTGGCATGAAACTACAAGGATTGACAGCACCATTGCTGTACCATTCATCTCTTTATAACTTGAAGAACTACCAAAAAAATAGATGAAGGTAAACTTTTTAGATAAAGATGAGATTCAATAACTAAGAGCCTTTCCATTGTTCTGTAAGTATGTAGACTCTGTACTGTAAAGTACTGAACTGACAGACAGTGGCAAAGTGGAAATATAAATGAATCCTGTGGAAGTCATGGCACTTCACTGAAGAAATACAAAGCACTTGAATCAGTCTAGAGTCTATATGATTTATGTGAAATGCTGGTCTTATATATATATATATATATATATATATATATACAGTATATATAAAGGTCTTTTATATGACACAAACAGATTTGTGGACAGCTTTTTGCTGAGAATTATTAAGCTTGATTAGAAAGTCATTTCCTCAGATTCATTCCATGAATCGGTTAAACAGAATTTACAGTACTATACTACAGGGGTGTGCTCCATTCAGAAGTGAATAGAGATTGCATTTACAATTCCAATTGGAACTGATTTTGAGTTTAGGTAGCAAACATGATGTAGAATTGTTATTCAAAGTTGAATTTAAGAAAGTAGAATTAAAATGGAATGAAATTATAGAAATGGTTTCGTTTTCTGTATGAATTAAGCAACCCAGTCTCATGAAAAGTAATAATAATTAGTATGAGATGGCAAAATCGTACTAGTGGCTTGTACAAACACATATGGCTTTTGCTTCCACCGACAAAAATAAACAAACAAACAAGCAATGTTCTTAAAATTTTTCAGGGTTGGGGAGTAACGGAATACATGTAACAGGATTACATATTTAAAATACAAAATATAAATAACTGTATTCCACTACAGTTACAATTTAAATAATTGGTTATTAGAATACAGTTACATTTAAAAAGTATTTTGATTACTGAAGAGATTACTTTGCGTTTTATTGTAATTTGTTTCATTTAATATTTAGTGCTTTCAGATGGAAAACATTTAAATACATATAAATGATGCGATCCAAAGTGCATTTGAACAGCGGTGAAACACTTTCTTATGATATGTTATATTCATACGAGCAGATAGAAAAATACGTTTGAAGTAAGTTTGGAGCAGAAGAAATAGAAATAAACCTTGTGTAAATTGTTAGCTTTACGCTAAGCTAAAATGCCATTTCTAGCCATTTTACATGCAAATGTTTCCAGACTTTTTATATTGTTTTCCTGTAAAAATTTCTAAAAATCCTTCAAACAAGATAAGTTTGATTAATCTTGTTTTAGAAACAACACTGCATGAGATACTTGGGTTTTTCAGAGAATGTATTTTTAACATGTATATTTTGTCTTTCTGTACCGGTACAGAGTTTTTATAGTCAAAACAAGTGAAAAAATGTACCAGTGTTACTGACCTATGTTACTGTAGTGGAATACATTTCAAAGTAACCCTCCCAACCCTAAATTTTTGTAACCTAAACTTAACTATAAAGTCTAACCCAAACCCAAATCTAAATATGATTTTAATTGGAAAATTACTTTAGTGTACCATGAAAGAAAGATAATACTGGGTTTGGAATGAGATGAGGGAAGCAGGTTATTGACATACATCAGTTATTTGTATTGCATAAATAAATATGGAATGAGTACCAAAATTTGCTCACAGATGTTTAATTTAGTAAATAAAGTGTTGGATAGGAGGCTTTCTCAAATTTGATCCCTTTTTTGTATCAATATGAAATTCTGTTGTTTGTTTGGTCTCTATGGTAATAAAAGTCTTACCTTTTCATACAAGCCAAGCCATCCGATATCTTACGATTTCACCATCTCTTACATATTATAACCATTTGTCATGAGACTAAATTGGTATTAATCAATGCTTGAAATGCTACCGACATTTGTATTTAATCAATATGTATTTCATTATATTTAACATATTTACTTTCATTTAATGGACCATGGTGAAAGATCACTTGTTTCCATAATGGTCTAATTTACTTTATATATTGAATATTTAATCAATAGAATCAGATTTTGATGTCAATATATATATTTTTTGAGTTAATTATTTACAATGTGGTGGCCATTTTAAGGTACTGTATTGTTGTGTTAATTGTTTTGACACTACTGAACTTAATAGAAATGCTTCTACCAGTGAAAAAAAATAATTAAATCTACAAATCAGGAAATAACTAGGCATAATTAGTCAGAATTAATTATGTAATTATTTATGCTTTGTTGGACTAATGAAATTCCTTTGTAGTGTGACTGTGTTGAATTTCTTTGAACTGCAATTCAGTAAATTCCTCTTCCTTGCATTCCAATTCCAGTTAAAGGGTGTGACCAATTCAATTTAAATTCAAATGCAAATTTAACATCCCGATGGATATGGTCAATTCAAATTCAAATTTAACCTCCTGAGGGGCATGAAAAATTTAAATTCTGCATCCTGTGGGGCGTGGCCAATTAAATTATAATTCCAACTCTCTTTCAAATGTGAAATTGTTCTTACAATTCAAAAATGAGCACAGATTAATTTGACCAATGCATTTTCTTTTTCACTTAGCAAGTTTAAATGATTTCATTGTTGGTTTAATTTGACAGGCCAACATGGATATAATCTCAACATTATTATTTTTCTTTTCAATGTGTGTTCTCTGGATGATGCCTAAAATTATTCAATATCTTGGCTGCTTTCGTATTGACATATTGTTATGTGCAATTTATTTTGTAAAGTGGTTGTGTGTGTACTTCTCTCCATACTTTGTACGTGTCTGTACGTGTGCACACACTCTTGTCTTTTATGTGAATTTCTATAAAGGTGTTTGTAGAGGAAATTTTAGATTTACCAGGTGATTTGGATTCTCAAAAAAAAAAAGAAAGAAAGAAAGAAAAAAGAAGAAGAAACGAAGCAGAAAAGCTAAGACATGTGTTGCTACAAATTTTTCATATAAGCTTATTGTTGTTTGCCTCTCAGCAAATACAGTGCTAGCTGACCACTTTGGCCCCCAGGCCCCTTGTAGGGGTCTCCAAAGTCATGTGCCCAGGGGCCTCACGGGACCATGATCTGGCCCTGAGTGAATCCCTTACAGCTTTTGCCTGGCCTCAGTTCAAAATAAACTTTCAGTGTAAAATCACCTTTAGTTTGCTTGACACAGATTAAAAGAACTGTTCACCCAAAAACTTCTTATGTTCCCTTCCAGTGAGCTTTGACTGGATCATGGAGCACATTTACATGCACATCAATACAGTGATATCAGTCAAAAATGAACTTATTAAAAAAGACATTTGAAATCATCTAATTATTCTCTACTTTTGACATCACTGGTAAGAACACCGCAAAAAGTGTTTACATGCAAAGCGAAAACGGGGTATCTGGTAATTCTACTTAATCCCTTGCTTAAAGCGTTCATGTCCTTGCCTTAATAAAAGAAAGCCGTTTAAGGTGTTTACATGACCTAACATGTTGTAGGCTTATTAAGTAAAGTCATTGTAAGTTTGTGCATGTATACACAATCATCATTCAGACCAGATTCATTCAAGGGTGCGTTTCCTAAAAGCAAAATTTGCTAAATATAGTCACAAATTCCATCTTACCAACATAGTTCAACAATTTGGTATTTCCCGAAACCGTAGTTCCAACCACACAACTTTGCAAATCTGTTTGCGAATGTATGTTGGAACTACGGTTTCATTTGTGGTTAGAAGCATAGTTCCTTGTTTACTGTGATAAGACTTTACTGAGGCTTCTATATCTTTCATTCCATTTATATTTTTCATTTTGTAAGATTTAAGACCCTGTTTACATGCACTTTAGAAAACTGCTTATTCCAGGCAGGGTTTGCAGAAAGCGGCATTCTGAAACATCATGCTTGCGCAGCCACATTCCGTACGCCAATAAAGGGATTAAGAGAAAGCGGTTTAACGCTTCACAGAGGTTTCTGTCAAAGAATGCATCTTTGGTGGCTTTTCTTCTAAAATGACAGATGTGTGACATAGTTACCATGGTTTTAGGGAACAGTCATGACTAGATAGTTAGTTTCTCCAACAATGCATTGTAATATGGAAGTAGTGGATGTCATGGTTTTGAGTAAAAATTTTTTTTATTATTTTGGTCTGTTTATCACACAAACCTACCATATGACTTCAGAAGACAAAAACAATAGTGTTCAAGTCATATGGGGTGAACTATTCCTTTAAGCATTTAATACTGAGCCTATATATATATAGAAATAGAAATAGCCATGGTATTGTGCCAGTAACACAATCCACGTCCAGAAAACGGTTCCAAAACATTGTTTACCAAAAAGTGTCATCCCAGACTGTGGAGCGATCTTTCCATCTGCCATAGGCTGAGTTTCAAATGTCATTGAGCATTCACAGTGCATTTCCATCTCCATGACGGCATGGATTTGAGAAATGGTGTGATTTGTGAATGTTTAAAGCACAACACTCTGTAAATGCCTGTTTGAGATGTGACATTGTCTCAGTCCAGGACACAGGTTTGAAAAGCACAAAGCACTGTTGACTCCTAGAAATTAAACATTTAATGGGTTTAAATCAAGGCATTGTGTTAGTTTACTCGAAACCTGAAATGCCCAAAATGTGTGATTAGTTGTTATCTGTTGATTTGCCTTAATGTCCTGTAATAAAAGTGTCATGTTATGATGGATGATTAATGTGTGTTTTTTGCTTTTACATATTTCAAGCTCTTGGAAAATTACTGCAACATTTACCATTTTCAGTCTTGTATATAAAATACCATACAGATTTAAAATCGGACATGTTCCAAATTTTTCAGTTTTTCTTTTCTATTTAGAGCAGCTTTACAGAAAATGATGCTGTAACAGAAAATGGTGCTGTAACATCAGTAATTTCTTAAAGACCTTGTTGAGAATTTTAAATGAAAACATGCTAAAAATCACGCTTTAAAAATCTATAACTAATTAGTAATTATTAAAATAATTATTACATTTGACCTGACATTAGTTTTAAAAATTGTAACTTTAATTTTTTTTTATAAAAATGATGATATTACATTTTCACTCACTACCTCTATAACCACCTGCCTTCAAAATTAAAATATATATTAAACTTAAGAAAAAACAGAATGTATTTTAAAAGGAACATTAATTATGTCCTAACTGAAGAAAGAATTTTATTTTAATCTAAAAAACAAACAAACAAAAAAAAACTCAAATAAAAAATACCTTGCTGTCCATCACCGAAGCTCTGAGTCCAGCTAAAGCAGCATCCATATAGTCTGTTATCATTCTTCTGGATCTGTTTATTTCCTTCAATTCAGTTAACCACCAGATCCTCTTTTCCGCCCTCTCATCAATGGGCATCACATGAACTGTAATCTGCTGGTTTGAGTCTTATCTCACAGGTAGATCCCCCAGGGTGACTTGGAGGGGAGAGTTGTTGAAGTCACACAGACTAGCTACCGGGGTACCTCAGGGTTCAATGCTTGGACCCCTTCTCTTCCCCAGATATATAATATCACTGGCATCTGTCATTCAGGCACCTTACTTTTCCTATCATTGCTATACCGATAACACACAACTCTACCTCTCATTTCAGCCTGATTGTTCTACATTTGCTGCATGCTGCATCTCACCCTGCCTGGTAGACCTAGATCTTGTGCTGGAAGTCTGAAAGAATGTACGTCTCGTTGTTCCAGCGAGCCCAGCTATACAACCTAACTTTCTCATTCAGCTAGACCCGTCAACAATCGTACCATTGAAGACAACCAGAAATTTTTGGGTAGTGTTTGATGATTAGTTTAACTTCAAGGACCACATTGCAAAGACAGCTCAATCACGCAGATTTGCACTGTATAACATTAGGAACATCCAACCTTTGTAATCTGAGCATGCTACACAACTTCTTGTCCAAGCTCTTGTCATATCTAGACTGGACTACTGCAATACTCTTTAGGCAAGACATCCTGCATATACAGTCAATCCTCTGCAATTAACCTTGAATATGCTGGCGGCTTTGGTTTTTGATAGGCACAAGAGAGCACATTTCACATCTCTCTTTATCAAACTGCATTGGCTGCCAGTGGTTACTTGTGTTGAGTTCAAGGCATTGATGCTCGCTTACAGAACAGTCACTGGTTCCACAGCCCATTATCTACACACACTACTATCTCACAGAAGCACAAAATTGCTTTCTCAGACTTTAATTTGCTGGTGGACAAGCGACCTTGAGCTTGGGTCTATATAAATAAAACTTATTATTATAAAAAAAAAACAATTTTGATAATTTTTATAAATAAAACTTTTATTATTTCTTCAAAACTATAAAAATAAATAAATCACCACTATCTCACCTCCTCTCTACTTATCTGAGGAATTTGAAACGTTGTATTGCATCACTTCTCATGTTATTGCCTCCTTATGACAAATTGCTTTTGCTGTATTCCTCATTTGTAAGTCGCTTCGGATAAAAGTGTATGATAAATTAATAAATGTACATGTTATTTACCAGCTATGAGGTCAACAAGACCATGCATGCACTGTTGAGTTTTCTTATAATTTTAGATACAGTACCTGTATGTATGCTTATATTTTCTGCATCATAAATTGTAAATAAATAGATTTTTTCAATAATTTCCCTGATTTTAAGCAGGTCCAATTAAAAGCTAACAACATCAGAAAAACAAAAAGGGTACTGCACTGAATACATGTATGACATGCAGAATATGGTTATTTACTTTTTTATTTTTAAAACCTTCAGAAATGATGTCTGATGGTGGTGACAGTTTAAAGGATTGAGCTGACATTCAGCTTGAAATAATCCTGTATTCTCAATTCATTTGTAATCAGTTGAATGCTAGATATGCCATTTTTTATAATGAGAATTTTTTTTTATCTGATGGTGTTGACACACATTGAGAGATACTATATGCAAAGACAAACACACATTTTGCATGAAAATAGACAACCTAGTCTCCTAGTAAGAACAAACTGACTTTTACGTGACATGTTCTACGGTTCGCAGCAATTCCCTAGTAGAAATCAACAGTAACTCTTTCACACAAATCATGACTACAATTGCTAATTCTAACTTTATAGACACTTATTTTTTGCTCTTAATACTCACACACTGCTATGTTATGATATCGAAAATGTTTTACTACAATGCATCATTTCACTTATCATAAATCACTTATTCCAACATAATTAGCTTGGGCATTAACTCAATGATAGAGAATTGGACTTTAGACTCAAAGGGCCGAGGCTCGAACTCAGCCAAGCACGCAAGCTGACACATGACCGAAAGTGTCATAAAACGACAAGAAATAACATGGTTGCTTCAGAAATTATGCTTTTCATGTAACATTTGCATTTTGGAAAATATCAGTTAGGTTGAGGTGTTGGTTTATGGTAAGGATATCTGTTTTGTTTACCTCTCATTTGAGTTTAGTACACTATTTGTTCAGGACTCAGATACACTCTCTCAGTTATAGTCTAGACTAAAGACTCATATATTCAGCCAGGCATACACCTAATGTATAAATCAACTCATAGTTATGCTGCATAAGTCAGGTCTGCCGGAACATTTCTCATATTCCATAATCCTACTTTAAAGTGAATGGCATCTATGCTAATATTAATCTATTTGTTTCCCTGTCTCAACCTCAGAATACATATCCTGATCCAGCTCTTGTTCTACCTGATGTTCGACTCTCACTGCTACGTGTTGCTGTGTGATGACGACTAACTGCTGCCTGTCCCAGCCAGATATCACTTCAGTCTATTACGATGGACTTCACAGAAGATGAACTAATGCCAATTCGAACAGTAAGCCATGAGATACTTCACTGGCCACTGCCTAAACCTTGGACATTGGATGGACTTCGAAATCGAAATGAACTGCCACAAGCTGCAAGTCATACTGCGATGCACCTCACTGACCTCTGCCTGAATTACTTTGGTCTCAGGAAGGACTACACTCTTAAACTGGAAGACATAAACATTAAATTAATTGCCAACTAAAGCGTTCATCAGCCAAATAACAAGAGACAATGCATCTGTGCCCCAGCTGAACCTGGCTTCTCCCAAGGTTCCCCCATTTTTCTCCATTAACTAACATCTTATAGAGGTTTGTGTTCCTTGCCACAGTTGCTCACTGGAGGTCTAAAATTCTAAAGGCACAATTTATAATCATGTTTTTATCAAACCACACAATGATGAATCTAAGACATTGCAGATATTACAGCTTACATCAGGGCTGGACTGGCATACCGAGTATTTTCCCGGTGGGCCGACACACTTTGGGGCCGATCAGGGACGGACTGGCCATCGGGAGAACCGAGCAGGGCAGTGGTTCAAACGCAAAACGTGTCAAATGGGCCGTGATAAGCTAAATGCAGAACGGACCACAAAACAGCACTGCGATATGCAGAAAATGATAGGGAACAAGTTTTGGGCCAGTTGCTATGTAAAAATCCGGGCCGATTTCTCTTCCCTGTCCAGCCCTGGCTTACATCATGATTTTCTGAAAAGTTACTTTGATATGAAGTGTGTTTTTGAAAAGCACTATACAAATAAAAATGACTTGACATCACTATTGGTCAGGTATAGGTAAAAATTTAGGTTAGGGGGGGTACGTTTTACTCAATCTAAATTTCACATTAAATTCCTTGTCTGATTACAACACCCTTTCTCTCACTTTTCTCGGCCACTGCTGGACATTTCACTGGGAACCTAAGGGTTTAAATCACAAGTTTCATCATGATATGATCTTACATTGATTTTCTTAGCCAGTGATCTGATGTTTGCCAATACCTCAAAGTCTGCTGCAATGTGATTTTGATTCAGTTTGATTTAGGGGCCGATGATCAATATTAAATTATATTTTGTGTATATTTTACACAATCAATTACATTTATTTTGTCATAATGACATTTTTTTTGAGCCCTATGAAAAGAACATCTAGGTTACGTATGTAACCTCCGTTCCCAGATGGAGGGAACGAGACGTTGTGTCGAAGAAGCGACACTAGGGGTCTCTCTTAAGTGTCGAATATGCCTCTGATCTATGAAAAAAGGCCAATGAGAAGTTGGCAGACAGAATTCGCATAACCCGCCCCTGGACATTCGAGTATAAAAGCGGGGAAATACGTCGAGTTCATTCAGGATTTTTCAGAGGAGCCGGAAATGGTCCGGCCACAACAGTGGCTCGGCTCAGCGAACGGAGGTTACATATGTAAACTAGACGTTACCCGTCTGTCGCTCACTTCGACGTTGTGTCGAAGAAGCAACACTAGGAGTCCAATTTAAATCATGCCATGCGCTGAGCCATGTAGGTGTACTGCGGACACAGGAGCGGGCAGGTACTTGACGTGCAAATGCGACCAGCTGTATCAGACTGCACGTACCCTTCCCCAATGCCCCCAAAAAGTTGTTGTAATCCTTCTGGTTACCCTAGACAGGGGAACAAGGTGACGCTTGCCAACCTGGGAACGGGCCGAGCCTAGCTGGGCCTCTTTTCTCTCTATGTTTCTCGAATAGAGCCAAATGGCTGGGGCCTTTACACGCATCGTGGGAAGGCGGTCTTACCTGGTTTCCTGTTTTTCAGGGGGAAAAGACCCTGCGGAGACCACACCTGCCCGGAAGGGGGAGGTAAGAGTGGCGAATACATCACATGGGTTATAAGGTGACATGTGGAAAGAGGCGCGGTGGTAGATCCCACCTTTCTGGAGGGGGGAGTTTCTACAAACACGGCGACCAGGGGGCAGTGCGGACTGCCCAAGGGAGACACGGGTCCGCTCGTAAGGGGACTGTACCGCAGAAAATACAAACAGGGGGAGTCCATGTAGGAGTCCTGAGCTGTGGAGCACCTATTCCAGTACAGGGTAGATTAAGTACCCGAAGTGGATTGGGTCGGCGAGTTCCTCTGCTGAACTGTGGACCCAAAGGGCTAGGGAGGAGTCATCCAGGGATCCAAATGAGTGGGATCTCCTGGGAGAGAAAGCGCACAGTTTTACCTTGGCCCGATGGAAAGGGCGCTAGGTGCAAGCAATCCACGGGACGATACTGACTCAACCCTGAGATTGTAGAAAAAGGTATTATGTGTTGCCCAACCCGCTGCTCTGCATATGTCTGCGAGGGAGGTGCCTCTGGCCAGTGCCCACGAGGACGCAACACACCTTGTTGAGTGTGCTCAGACCCGCAAGGGGGGGGGGGGGGGTCTGGGTGTGATAGGCCAATGAAATGGTGTCCACCACCCAGTGGGAAAGCTTTAAAGGGACCGCTGTTCCCAGCCTGAAGGCGGTGAGGCATTCCAGCACTGACTGCGCACGCTCGTTGGTGAGGCACGTTGACATTGAGACTGAGTCTAACTCCATGCCAAGAAAAGAGATGCTCTGAACCGGGGCGAGCTTGCTCTTTTCCCAGTTGATCTGAATCCCCAAACGGCTGAGGTGCCTGAGCACCTGGTCCCTGTGAACGCATAGTAACTCTCGGGAGTGAGCCAGGATGAGCCAGTTGTCGAAGTAGTTTAGTATGTGGATGCTGGCTTCTCGGAGCGGGGCAAGGGCTGCCTCTGCGACTTTTGAAAGACGTGAGGGGACAGGGACATGCCGAAGGGGTGGAATTTGTACTGATATGCCTGGCCATCAAACGCGAAGCGTAGGAAGGGTCGGTGTTGAGGCAGAATTGAGACGTGGAAGTACGCGTCCTTCAGGTCTACCGCTGCGAACCAAACTAGATGCCGGACGCAAGTTAAGATGTGTTTTTGCGTGAGCATTTTGAACGGGAGTTTGTGTAAAGCCTTCCGGGTCCTCGAGGGGGTCCGTGAAACGAGGGGCGTGTGTTTTCCTGCAGAGAAGGAGAAAGCTGCTGAAGTGCTCCGTAGATCCAACAACAGAATCAGCTCAGAGGAAGAGGAACAGGTGTGTGACTCGCAGCTCACTGCATACACGACCATCAGCTCCGAAGCAATATCTGAATGAACTCGACGTATTTCCCCACCTTTATACCCGTATGTCCGAGGGTGGGGTATGCAAATACTGTCTGCTAACTTCTCATTGGCCTTTTTTCATAGATCAGGGGCATATTCGGCGCTCAAGAGAGACCCCTAGTCTCGCTTCTTTGACACAACGGGGACGGGGAACTGCAAATCCAGTGTCCACATTGAGACATCCAAAACAAAATAAGGTACTTACTTACTTGAAAGCAATAATATAAAAAAGTCACACACCTAACAGCCAGTTTCAACAGAAGTTACTTACTACAGTCAAAAAAAAAAAATAACAGACATCATTTTAGAAGTATTACATTATTTTATAATATACGCACGCTGCAGTGGTAGAGACAGGGTCTTGTTCTTCCTGTCATCTTCCATGGGTCATGTTTATATAAGAGCATTTTGATGCAATTTGAAAATTGAAGACAGCTGTTTGCGATCGTTTTTGCAATTCTCTTGTGACAAGATCAAATCTATCAACTGCAGCTGTGGAGCAAATTTGTCTTTATAAAGCAGATGCGAAAACAATGAAGGTGATCTGTGAAATATGATAAATGACGAATCTTGAATTTATCCTGATCAACCGATGCTGATGGGAATTTAAAGAAGAAGCCCTAATCTCCAATAATCTTTCAGAAATGGGATGTTCAACCCCATAAACTACTTCAGCAATGTGCCTTTGTTCAGCAGTCCTTTTCTGTGCTGCTAAAAGAAGTGTTTGTTGTCATTTGACTGTGCTTTTTTATTGGCTGCTAGTGCTCAAGCTGCTGCATCACCTGTGAGTTGCTTCGGGCTTTGACGGAAATGTGTACGTAGCCTACATGTCTGTCATGAGCGTCAAAATTGTAAAAAATATACATTGATGTTTACGTGCTACATCGATGACATTACATCGTTGGTTATTTGATTGATACATCGATCCAGAATTATGGATAATTACACCCCTATGGGAAACTACAGCAAAATGTGTAATGAAGTACATCATTTTGTTTTGCAAAAACATTGCTACGGTCACGTAATATTCATGAGATCAAGCTGCACTAAATGTCGGTGAATACCTGTGAAAATTTTCAACGGATTTATCTTCACTGTTAACTTTGGCTTTTCACTTCATCTACTGTAGATGTAATTATTTCAGACATTTGAAATAATGCTTGTAAATGGAGCAGCTCACAGTTTTAGTCATGTGATCAGTAAAGCATATCTCACAGTTTATTCATACCAGTCAAAATGATGTCTGCCTTTAATGTGAGACACGATATATGATTTATACACTATAAATCTCAGATGTTTATAGTGAGTCATTATGGATTTCCTTCCAAAGCTTTCTCCTTGAAGTGACTTTTTCAGTTTGAGTGGTATATCATAAAGTTTTCCAAAAATTGTTGTTGCCTTAAATGACATTTGTAGTTACAAACATCCAGAGTTCATGGCAAATTTGCCGCAGATTCACCACTGATCATTTTCACATGCAAATGAGCTTTGCTGCAAACTTGCGGCAAATTGTTTACTGTTGCCAAAGGTTTGCTGCAGGTTCACCACTACCAGTGAACAGCTGGAAAACTTCTGCTCATTTCATTGCATGTGAAAATAATGAGTGGCAAATTTGCAGCTATAGTTTGCCAGAACTCTAAAGTTTGTAAGGGTGGGCAATTGACATGAAATTTTCCATTTTAATTTCATGCTTAATTTTTATTAAATGCATGGAATATCAAAAATATTTATTATCTTTGTAGGACCATTTAAAATGAACCAGTGAAGACAAACAAGTAATTAAAATGGTGAAAAATGTGACCAGTTACAGGAACTTTGACAAAACTTTCCCTCTAGAGCAGGGGTTCACAAACTTTTTGCTGAACCTAGAATCTAAATTATTTACTTAAAGGAATAGTTCACCCAAAAATGAAAATTCAGTCATTATTTACTCACCCTCATGCCACCACAGATGTGTATGACTTACTTTCTTCTGCTGAACCGAAACAAAGATTTTTAGAAGAATATTTAAGCTCTGTAGATCCATTCAATGCAAGTGAATGGGTACCAACATTTTGAAGGTCCAAAAAGCACATAAAGGCAGCATAAACATAATCCACAAGACTCAATTGGTTAAGTCTTGATATTAACTAAAAAAAGTTAAGATGATATGCAAACATCTCTTGGCATTTGTGACCAAGGGGTCACAAAATAAGTAAGCACAAAGAAGCTTAAATATCTCCAAATCTATTCAAATTAAATACAAAAATGACTCTGATGTTTTACTAATGGAACTGTTTTAATGGAGAAACAGGCTTGTCTAAATGCTGAGTCAAGTAGAAATTAAAAAGATGAATGAGATGAATGTTATGTCATTGTGTAGAATCTGACATTTTAAAGTGAATGATGGTGAAACGATTCTTAGAAAGGCTGAGCACCTCTGCTTCCATCAAGCACAGGCCGCCGAGAGCATGAATATAATGTTCAGTATGTGAATTAAAGCCGAGACGTGACACACATCAGTATATCCCATTTTATGATTGTGACCCGTATACAAGCATGCACCCATTTTAATCTATATGCAAACATGCAGCCTTTAAAATGCTGCCACTCAACTCTCTTTCTGGATTTGACATCCATTTGCAACCCAACACAGTGCCAACATTTGACAAAACTGTACGAAATTAAACAACATCATTAAAGTCAAACATGTCCTGAACTAAGTAAACCCAATAATATGAAAATTATTAACATAGGCTGAATAGGAAGAATGACAAATTTGGTTTCTAAATGTCTCTTGATAACATTGAGTTTGACTGGATTCACGTCAACAACAAAATATATTAGAATTGTTTTCTTCTCCTTTTTCAAAATTGATACACCTCTATATTTTTCTGTCCTGACTGTGCATGATTATACACAGATGAGCCAAAACATTATGACACAGGCTAAGCGAATAACGTTGAATTTCCTAACTAGGCCACATGTCAAGGTCTGGGTAGATTAGATGGTGAGCAAACAATCAGTTCTCTTAGGAGAAATGGACAGGAGTAAAGACCTGAGTGACTTTGACTAGGGCCAAATTGTTATTGCTAGACAATTGGCTCAGAGCATCTTGGAAAAAGCGTGGCTTGTGGGTAGATGTGCAAGGGCAATGGAGGCAATCCTGCCTGGTCCACACAGTGCATTGCTCCATGCTATGTATGAGGCTGCGTAGCCGCAGACCGATCAGAGTGCCCATGATGACCCCTGTCCACCAACAAAAATGCCTACAATTGGCATGCGAGTGTCGAAACTGGACCATGTTGCAGTGGAAGAAGGCCGCCTGGTCTGATGAGTCCCCTTTTCTTTTACATCACGTGGATGGACATGTACGTGTGCGCCGTTTACCTGGGGAAGTGATGGCAAAACGACAAGACGGTGGAGGGAGTTTGATGCTCTGGGCAATGTTCTGCTGGGAAACCCTGGGTCCAGCCATTCATGGCAATGATATTCCATGCCTCAGCAGTTCGGCACTGTTTTGGCAGCATGTGGATGACCAACAGCACATTAGGCAGGTGGTCATAATGATTTGGCTCATCAGTTTAGTTGATGTAAACCATTGTTATAAAAAATGCTTATGCGGAAGCATTTTCCCTACTAAACACTCTCTATGTAGCCCTTTCTTTTTTACCAAATGAAAACACTTCATTTTATACATGCAAGACGTATCATTGACAGAAGGCACATTACATATTTGAATAGAAAACAAAAGACCAAGAATTATCTGTATTGTTCTCTGATCTCCATGACAACATTTGAGTAAGTGGTTTTCCTCACCTGTTTTAGAAGACCCGTGGTCTGAGCAATTGCATACATTAGTATCTTGTATTAAAAGGCTCATATCCATGCTGCCTGTCATGTATGGCTCCGCTACAGAGAAGAATTGACAATTGTAATTACAACATACTAAAAAATCCTCCCATCAGAACACAACAGACACATACAGTGAAAATTTCACATTAAAACCTTTAAATGGTCTTTGCTGTTGTTCACTACCTGCAAAATAACCTCCATGTCTCACTTGATGTGATAAAATTATGGTTCTCCACTGGTTTCACACAGGCCCCACATTAAATATCACGTGGCAACGCAACATAGTACCAATGCTTATCTTACATGTAAACAAAACTATCCTTAAAACTAAACATTGCGACTTATTAATATTACCATGAAGTGCATAGACCCATGTAGGATTTTTGGTAATGTAAATACATACAGTATGGATTAAAGTATACGTGAACCTTCACCAAAAAGGAATTTTATAATGGAATTAGCCACATTCGAAAACCATTATCAGAAGGATAAATGACAAATATTTAGATTATTTGTCTGAATAAAATTCTCAGCCATTAAAATTGTAATACAACGGCTCGTTGCATCCGCTCACAATTTATATTATAAGGAATTAGCTTTAATAAGGGAATAATGATTAATTCACTTATTGGAGTAATACTATTTTCTTGGCTTATTGAAAATAATATCATAAATAGTTTAAATATGGTTTGATCTTTGGAGCACAGATCTTTGAAAAATCAAGTGATGAGATTATTTATCACAGAGCTTTGGGATGCACAGCCGCCCGAAATTGCGGCACCGTGTACATTGTAGATCTGGTGGTACTGAGCAGTTCATCTCCCAGCTTCCCCGAGGAATGTCCAAGTGTGTCCAGTGCAACTGCCTGACCAGTGTGTTTTTTTTCTCTCTCCTCTCTTTCCCTCCCGGGTGTCCCATTCTCTCCCAGTTCCGCCCTGTTCCAGCTCCCCGGCAGAGGGGAGAAGCCCAGCCCAAATCGACAAACAGCCACCAGCCTGATGGCACCCATTTGCTTGCATTGTATGGACATACAGAGCTGAAATGTGCTTATAAAAATTCTTCACTTCAATCCTGCTGAAGAATACACATCTTTTCTGTATATCGCGGCAGCATTTTGTGGTCCGTTCTGCATAACGCAGCGGCTCATTTTAGCTTATCGCGGCACATTCGGCACGTTTCGCGGCGACCCACCAACCCGCTTTGTTCTCCAGATGTCCAGTCCACCCCTGATCGGCCCCAAAATGCGTCAGCCCACCGGGAAAATGCCAGTCCAGCCCTACACACAAGGAATTTGGCATCAGAAAATAAGCTTCCAGTACATACAGAAATACAACAGCTAGAGAGAGAATTATAAGATAAGGTGAAATGTATATGTAGGTAGAGTTGTCACAAGAATTTGCATACAAAATTATGTGCAAAGAAATATCGGTTTGTACAGTTAGTGGAATAAATCTGAATCAGAAAATGTGAAAATAGTGATTTGCATATTAAACAGATGGGATTGTATACTGTAGGTAGCATTTATAAATAGGAATTTGCATGCTTTTTACTTGCACATACATTTTATTTTGCACCATACTGGATACTCATCTACTGTTTTGCACTATACTTTACTATGCTGTATCATGGCTTTGATAAATGTCAGGTGGATAAGTCTATGTAAGTTTGTCTATGGCAGTATGCTCTGTGTATCTGGTTGGAAAAATAAATGAAGTAGCTTAAATGTAACAAGCTTTATGCTTAGCGTAACATTTTTTTTCATTGAGTAGTTGGTTGTTTAGCTAGATACACTTTTTGAGTAGCTTGTTAAACACTGCAGGAGTTGTCAACATTAGAAACCTATGTGCACAAAGCTCTGTGTGGTTTAATGGTCATCAGGCTTAATAATATGATATATGACGTGTATGAGCATGAAGACATGAAAAGTGTTTTTGCAGAGGACTTTAGGTGACTAGGTAAGTTGGGTCAGCACTCGGAGTTGCACCATTCTTTTGACACAACATGACAAGGAAAGTGACAACACAAGACATTACAGTTATGAATAGAAACACTAAAATGACATGATCCCTCCTTTTCAGCTCACTATAATTTTCTATTTTTACTACATTGTAACATAAATCTTTACATTTTTGACTTAGTGATTACTATATATATGAATAAGTGTACTTGTTAAGCTTTCATAACATGTAGGTTAAAATGCTTACTAGTTGGTAAGTATAGACTGAAAGTTGCTCGTTTCAATGCATGTTGCAAAGCATTTTTAATGCATTTGCAAATGACTTCTTATTCATTAATGAATCCGTTTATAGACCCTAGTTAAAGGGGACATTATCGTAAAGTGTTACCACATTTTCTCCCGATAGGTCTATTTATTTTGCTATACTAACTATGCACAGTTGTAAGCTAAGTGTCAATTTATCATTTGAATTAAGCATTGTTTTTCCCTGCTGTCTGCGACCCTATCAAAACAGACCTGAGACCCATTTCTGGGTCGTGACCCACAAGTTGAGAACTTCTTCAGTAAAATACGAGAATGGTATGCGATCATACAGTAGATAAGGCCTTGCATGGGTAATCACAAATATTGTCTGAGCTGCCTTACAGCTACAACTGCCCATGAAAACCTTTTGAGGAATGCTCCTCTAGAAACAGTTCTCTGATTTGCATGAATTTTCCTTAAAAGGCCATGAATATTTGATCAATTTTCAAGGAATGTTCAAAACCACCTTGAGCACCTGCCACATTTGAGCAATGTACAGAAACATTTTGAAGATGAGTGTTTGTGTGCGTCCCCATGAGAAATCATTGTTCAGTTCTGTGTTTTTTAATTGCAGTATTTGTTATGCTCAAGGACAGAGATGTTTCTCCTCTGCTGTTAGACATTGAGCCTGGGAATTCAGCACTGATGTGAGCTTTTCAATCAAGACCTTAATTGGCAGATTTTCGGCCCGCAGCATGCTTGCATATAGTCAGGGATTAATCTCTGTTGAGGGCCTTTGTCACATGGGACAGGAATCGGCTTCCAGGCGATTGTCATCAGTGTTTAGTAGAAAGGATGTTACTGATAGAGCTATGATTGGAATGACAATGGAGATGCTGAAAAATCAACAATAGTTTTCGAGGCATCTGATTGGCCACCATCCTCCCTCCTGACATTCCGGGAACAGTGCAGAGACAAAGGCACATCTCTCTTCAAAGTAAACAAAATTTAAAGCTTACTTTGATTGCAGCTGCAGTGGAACACATCAAACGTGCATATATGCACCTGCTAGAAGGAGATACTTCAATTTGGTCTTGCTGATTTGTGTATTTATATCATACACATTTGCATATGCTAATGCATATGACTTAATGAAGTGCATATGCTTGGTTTTGTCTGTTTGACTGCAGTTTATTGGTATTGCTTCATAAAACAAATGCCTTTTATTGCAGTCAACTCTGTAAAAACAGAGCTGAATCACTCTTATGCTGGGGAACAGCAATATCTCATATCTGATACAATATTCTTTGCAGTTTTGTCTCAAATGAACAACACTATTTCAGACAAATATCACAGATTGCTTAGGCTGTTTTCACACTTGGCTTGATTGCTTGGTTAAAACCTGATTTGATCCTTTCCCCCTCCATATGGAAAACATTCAAACCGCAGTACATTTGCATGATCAATATGAGTAGCAAAGTGACCACAGTAAAGTCAGGAGAATATACCAATATTAAGTACTATATGTGTCCCTTTCGATTGACCACCAAACCTTTATATACACAGAACAGATACGTTGCAAGAGGTGCAAAGAATGAGAGCTGCTTTCCGAGGACTGTTTATTCTGAGACAAAACTGCAAATCACCAGTGTGAAATTAACACTCCTAAGAGTACATATGGAACCAATCTACAGTACTGTAAAACTAACACTGAAGCAGTCCATTACAAAAAATCTAAACTAATTTTTAATTAACTAAATTTGCAGTAAATTTGCCACTCTTTATTTTCACTTGCTAATGAGCTTTTGATTCACCGCTAATTTTTGCCATACACTACCGTTCAAAAGTTTGGGGTCACATTGAAATGTCCTTATTTTTGAAGGAAAAGCACTGTACTTTTCAATGAAGACAACTTTAAACTAGTCTTAACTTTGAAGAAATACACTCTATACATTGCTAATGTGGTAAATGACTATTCTAGCTGCAAATGTCTGGTTTTTGGTGCAATATGTACATAGGTGTATAGAGGCCCATTTCCAGCAACTATCACTCCAGTGTTCTAATGGTACAATGTGTTTGCTCATTGGCTCAGAAGGCTAATTGATGATTAGAAAACCCTTGTGCAATCATGTTCACACATCTGAAAACAGTTTAGGTCATTACAGAAGCTACAAAACTGACCTTCCTTTGAGCAGATTGAGTTTCTGGAGCATCACATTTGTGGGGTCAATTAAACGCTCAAAATGGTCAGAAAAAGAGAACTTTCATCTGAAACTCGACAGTCTGTTCTTGTCCTTAGAAATGAAGGCTATTCCATGCGAGACATTGCTAAGAAATTGAAGATTTCCTACAACGGTGTGTACTACTCCCTTCAGAGGACAGCACAAACAGGCTCTAACCAGAGTAGAAAAAGAAGTGGGAGGCCGCGTTGCACAACTGAGCAAGAAGATAAGTACATTAGAGTCTCTAGTTTGAGAAACAGACGCCTCACAGGTCCCCAACTGGCATCTTCATTAAATAGTACCCGCAAAACACCAGTGTCAACATGTACAGTGAAGAGGCGGCTGCGGGATTCTGGGCTTCAGGGCAGAGTGGCAAAGAAAAAGCCATATCTGAGACTGGCCAATAAAAGAAAAAGATTAAGATGGGCAAAAGAACACAGACATTGGACAGAGGAAGACTGGAAAAAAGTGTTGTGGACAGATGAATCCAAGTTTGAGGTGTTTGGATCACAAAGAAGAACGTTTGTGAGACGCAGAACAAATGAAAAGATGCTGGAAGAATGCCTGACGCCATCTGTTAAGCATGGTGGAGGTAATATAATGGTCTGGGGTTGCTTTGGTGCTGGTAAGGTGGGAGATTTGTACAGGGTAAAAGGGATTCTGAATAAGGAAGGCTATCACTCCATTTTGATTGGAGCCAATTTCATCCTACAACAGGACAATGACCCTAAACACACCTCCAAATTGTGCAAGAACTATTTAGAGCAGAAGCAGGCAGCTGGTATTCTATCGGTAATGGAGTGGCCAGCGCAGTCACCAGATCTGAACCCCATTGAGCTGTTGTGGGAGCAGCTTGACCGTATGGTACGCAAGAAGTGCCCATCCAACCAATCCAACTTGTGGGAGCTGCTTCTGGAAGCGTGGGGTGCAATTTCTCCAGATTACCTCAACAAATTAACAGCTAGAATGCCAAAGGTCTGCAATGCTGTAATTGCTGCAAATGGAGGATTCTTTGACGAAAGCAAAGTTTGATGTAAAAAAAATCTTATTTCAAATACAAATCATTATTTCTAACCTTGTCAATGTCTTGACTCTATTTTCTATTCATTTCACAACGTATGGTGGTGAATAAGTGTGACTTTTCAGGAAAACACAAAATTGTTTGGGTGACCCCAAACTTTTGAACGGTAGTGTAAGTTTTCAGCTCTTCGCTATGTGTTGTGTTTAAGGTTGAATTGGCCAAACAGTCAATTAAATAATCTAGCTACACTCTCCAAATGAGTATTGATAATTAGAGATGACACATGATGTTAACAAGCAGAGTCTACTGAAGAAAAGAGGGAGAGACAACAAGAACAGGAAATCAAGAGATCAAACCAGCATAACGACAACAATTTAATCTGTTTTACAGTCACACAGCCTTAGATGGAAATAAGCTGCAAATAAAATAGGTTATTGGACAGCAATCTCTTAATATGTTGTGTGAGGAAACTTAAGAAATTTGGGGTACTTTTTTGTATGTGTGTGTGTGTATGAAAATTATTTATTCAAAATTAATAGAGGGTTGACTTTATTTAGTGTTGCTGGTGTCACTTTATTGTTTCATTGTCACCATTATGGTGATTAGTGTTATCTTTGGTTAGGCACCAGTGCAGTATTATTCATGAGAACATCTGTTATACACTGTGGTTCACGGACATATATAAAAATTGACATATTTTACCATGCAGACCAGGTGGTGGAAGGTGGTGGTGGCTGAGAAGGCCAGTGGTGGCTGAGCGGTTAAGATTCTGGGTTACTAACCAGAAGGTTGGGGGTTCAAGCCCCAGCACGGGTTCAAGCCTGCCAAGACACCACTGTGTGACCCTTGAGCAAGGCCCTTGATCCTATCTGCTCCAGGGGTGCTGAATCATGGCTGACCCTGCACTCTGACCCCAGCTTTGCTGGGATATGTGAAAAATAAATAATTTCACTGTGTTTATGCAGAAATGTGTGACAATTGATCAATTTATTTATTAATTTAATCAACAAACTCATTTTAAGATTCATGCCGCAATGCATGCTGGGTGCCATTGTTGAGTTCTGTACTATGCGGACACCCAGCATGCATTGCAGCATGAGTCTGAAAATGAGTTTGTTAATTGTCACCATTGGTGTGTTTTGTATGCTGAGTCTTGATGTCTGTGTGTTTTATGGCATCTCAAACATTTCTTTTAAAGGCAGTATCTGTTCACCTTGTCACAACAAATCATTATCATTGCATTTGGTCAGTATTATAAAATTATTGTTCCAAAAATATGTGGATTTCAAAATGTTAATTCATAAGCCCATACCCTTAGGTAACAATGTATTTAGGAATATTGAAATTGATCAAAAAGTATGTTTTCCATCACAATTATTCATATTTGTTCTCTTGAACAATACTGCACTAACCAATGATGACAATAATAATCATAATGGTGACAGCAAATTAAACAATTAAATAAAACCAGCAAGACTAAATAAAACCAAACCTCTATTCATTTTCAATGAATAACTTTCATACAAAAAATAACGTCCTGGTTACTTCCATAACCTCTGTTCCCTGATGGAGAGAACGAGACGTTGTGTCGATGAAGTGACACAAGGGGTCACTCTTGGGAGCCCGAGACACCTCTGATCTTTGATAAAAGGCCAATGGGAATTGGCGAGTGTTATTTGCATGCCACTCACCATTTCTGTGTGTAGTCCAGCATTGTAGCGTTTTTTCTTTTTCTCCCCAAAAAAAGAGTGAAAATTTGTCTACCGACTGGGACCACCAGTGTGTGTCTGTGTGTATGTCATGTGGAGATGTCCCATGGAAGGTCTTACCCAATGAGGGAGGAGATTCTACAAACATGGTGACTGGGGCAGAGGGGCCTCTACCCAAGGAACATGCAGTTTACCAACAGGGAAAAGATTTAGCGGAGGATATACGTCACATGGGGTTACCTACAAGGAACCAGCACATGCGGAGCACCTACCCCAGTACTGGGCTTAGTTAGCAAGTGTACTGAGCCGCCAGTTAGTTTTCTCCACAAACTAGGGCTAGGAGGATGTCATCCACATTTTGTGAACACTTCTGGGAGTCAACAGCACATGTCTTCAGCTCAGTGGAGGTTAAAGGTAATATGCACAAGTGATACACCCGGCCAACTGTCCCTGAATTACCTGTTCATTCCTGCCAAGGCACGGGACAAAACCGGCTCAACCTAGAGATTGTAGAACCTCGCAAAGGTGTTGGGTGTTGCCCAGCCTGCTGCTCTGCAAATGTCTGTTAGAGAGGCACCACTGGTCAGGGCCCAGGATGTTAGAGAGGCGCTACTGATCAGGGCCCAGGAAGCCAACACACTCCTGATAGAATTGACTTTTAGCCCTGCGGGAGGCGGCACATGCTGGGTGTGATATGCCATGGCTATGGCATCAATTATCCAGTGAGCGATTCTTTGCTTGGAGACAGCGCTTCTTTTCCGCTGTCCACCAAAGCAGAGAAAGAGCTGCTCAAAGACTCTGAAGCTCAAAATCATCCAACAATGATAAATCATGGTTTACAGGAAAACTCAGACAGCTTCGCCATGCCAAAAAGAACGCTTACAGGGGTGGGGATAAATTCTTGTATAACCAAGCCAGGAACACACAGAATAAGGAAATTAGAGTAGCTAAAAGAAGCTACTCTGAGAAGCTGGAAAACAAGTTTTCAGCTAACGACCCTGCATCAGTGTGGAGTGGCCTGAAACAAATTACTAATTACTAATTACAGGAATTAAACCAGACTTTGGTGGACTAACGACTGGATGACGATCTGAATGTGTTTTACTGTAGATTTAAAAGGCCCAATCTCACACCCCACACCCACTCTGACCTTCATTACATACAAACACCAACACTTCCTGCAACCCCCCTCCTGCTACTCAACCTGCACTCAAGATCTGTGAAGATGATGTGTGCCGCGTCTTTCAGAAGCAAAAGATGAGGAAGGCTTCAGGCACAGATGGCATCTCACCAGCGTGCCTCCGATCCTGTGCTAACCAACTGGCCCCCATCTTCACTCAGATCTTCAATAGATCACTGGAGCAGTGTGAAGTCCCATGCTGCTTCAAACGCTCAATTATTATTCCTGAAATCACAGGACTTAATGACTACAGACCTGTCGCCCTAACACAGAAAGGAGGTTGAATGGCTGGCTCACTGGTGCAATCATAACAACCTGGAGTGGAACACACTCAAAAAAGTGGAGATGATTATGGACTTTAGGAGGAACACCCCAACACAGACCCCCCTCACCATTCTAAACAGCACTGTGGCATCAGTGGAGTCAATCAGGTTTCTGGGCACTACTATCTCACAGGACCTGAAATGGGAGACACACATTGACTCTATTGTGAAAAGGCCCATCAGAGATTGTACTTCCTTCGCCAGCTGAGGAAGTTCAACCTGCCACAGGCGCTGTTGATACAGTTCTACTAAGCAGTCATTGAGTCTGTCCTCTGCACTTCAATAACTGTCTGGTTTGGTGCAGCTACAAAATCAGACATCAGATGAGGACAGTTCGGACTGCTGAGATGATTATTGGTTGCCCCCTGCCCCCTCTTCAAGAACTATACACTTCCAGAGTGAGGAAAAAGGCTGTAAAAATCACTCTGGATCCCACTCACCCAGCCCATTACCTTTTTGAACTGTTGCTTTCTGGTCGACTCTTCAGAGCTCTAAGCACCAGAACTGTCAAGGCACAGGAAGAGTTTTTTCCCTCAGGCTATCCATCTCATAAACAGTTAAAGCCACCCCATTGAGCAATAATTATGTTCAATAAACAGTTTAAGTCTATTTATATTATCTAACATAGACTTCTTCTGCAATTACAAACAAAGTAAAAAAACTTTTTGCACTGTAAATAACATACTGTATTGTTGTACTTTATATAATGGATTTGTTTAAGATTTGCACTATGTATGTGTGTATATATGAAGGTGTGTGTCTATGTGTATGTATGTATATTTTTGTATTGTTTTTTGTGTTGTTGTGCACTGGAAGCTCCTGTCACCAAGACAAATTCCTTGTATGTGTAAGCATACTTGGCAATAAAGCTGATTCTGATTCTGATACACCTTCAAGGTTGAGGGGGACAGCCGTCCCTCCAACCTCTCCTGCAGGAAGGAAAGCACTAATCTGACTGCGCATCTCTGGGGGGTTTTCATGTCGGGAAGAGCACCACTTAGCGAACTGATGCCACTATAAGGCATACAGGCACCTCATAGAAGACGAGCCTCAGCCCGTCTTGGAGGCATCCGTCATAACCACGTCACATCTGGAGACCTTCATTGAATCTCGTCTGACGTACCGGTGGGTGGGGCCTCGCGGCGGGGCAGAGCCTGAGGCACCACATTGAAGGGGCTTGAACCCTGTGGCCATGCTGAGTCAAGGGACATCGAAGCACTTACCTGGCACCTGATACCCACCATAGGGTCGGTCGGGGGGGGGGGGGTTGTACATCGTCCCCGCAGTCCGTCGAAACCGTCCGGGTGTGGGCTCTCCGATGCTGCGCTTGAGAGTTCATCACCTTCACGGGCCCTGAAAAAGAGGTCAAACTCGCCCTGAGATGAGCTGGTGCCCTCATCCGGAAGCCTGATTGGGGCAAACGAGCGTGCTGGGTAATGGGAGGTAACGACCACAACCAGGAATAACACACAAATAGAAAGGCATCTTTAAAAAGACGCATCTTTAAAAACACGTTTCCATGTGTGCCGCTGTTTTAGAATATACTCTTTCAGTTTATTCTGCCAAAGCACCCAGAGGTTATCTCTGCAGTGCACCAGTGCAGAGAGAGGAGAAAGCCGCTGTAATGTGCCGTCAGGAATCCAGCAGAGGTGAATGGGAAGCCATGGGAATTCAGTTCAACAGACTCAGTTTCACACCAAAATATCTAGTGTATTAGCATCCTCAGGAGTAGCTATATCTTGGACCTAAAACCTTTTTGACTTAGAATACATTGTGGGGTTACTCTTTGACAGAATCTAAATGTAAATATATATAATCGTAGCCCATTTATTTGAGTCTTATTAAGTCTTATTTATAAATAAAAACCAGAACAACGTGCACAAAGTAGTAAATGGTTTGATATGGAGGTGAAAACACAGCAACTGTGTCTTCTAACTGACTGTAAATCTTGTAAGGAGTGTTGAGTTTTGAAGTAAACAAACTCGGCTGTTTTGAATATTCTGCACCAGTAAACAATAAACCCAGCATGCGTCTCCCTGAATTGATATCGCCCTGCTCAACAAAACTTTAATCAAGAGCTCTTCAGATGTGAGAGCCAGAACTGTTATTCTGCAATCATGTCATATGTTTCATATGCTGGGTTTGCACCTAGATGTCTATTAACAAAGTCTCTTTCAATGCAAGTCAGTCCACTCAGCGGCCATCTTTGGAACACTCCCAAATTGACACGTTTAGCTGTTGATACAAATTTTCATTGATATGAAAATGTTGCTCCTATTTACTTGAATGGGAAAAAAAACAAAAACAGATGGTCAAGATTGTGATGAAAGAACATACTTCAAATCAGCTATAAAGTATGTCAACAATGGTATCATAAATTGCACTTCTTTATCTCAGATCGTGAAAAAATAAAACATGCTATTTTTAACATGCACATGCTCGTTCGCGAGTTGACTGACAGATGATGTCTTTATCTAAAAGGTGTTGGGCTGAGTTCGAAATGGCATACTACCCAACAGTGTTGTAGTCAAGACCACATCAAGAGTGTATCGAGACAAAGACAAGACCAAGGCTTTGAGGGGTTGAGACCAAATCGAGACCAAGACCAGACCAGTGTGTCCCACACTGCATGACATGATAAAATGTGGAACATGCAAACCATAGGCACTACTCAAATTGGAAAGATCCACTGAAAGATCCACATTCCCATAAAAACACCCCAAAAAACAAAAGAAGATTCCTCTTCATTCACCTCTTTTATTACTATATATGTATGTGTGTGTGTGTATCAGTGTACCATGAGAAATGTCTTGATAAAATTATCAAAAGGCATTGCAGAGGTGAAATTGTATGTGTGTGAATTGTCCTATGTTTTCTATGAGCAAACAAATACAAACAAACACTAAGGAGCTGAAATCAACTTCTTTATTCAACACTATATTTCCAATATTTAACATCCAACTAAAACAGTAAAGTGTAGGTCAGTGTATCCCAACCATTTTTCTGTCACTGCACACTTTTTATGATTCAAAAATCCCATGGCACACCACTATTCACATAACCATCATCGATAGATTTCCTTTTCAAGAACTTTTGCATGTTTTCTGTCTGTCTTAGTAGCATGAACTCGTAATGTTTGAAATTCGGTTATGCAAAAAATACAAGTAACATTGGTACGCTGCATAATGAGGTCAGAGATGCCAAGAGCGCTAATTGGTTAATGAAAAAACAACAAATTTGTCTTTTCCAAATTGTTGATTTTTTTTCTTGCAAATTAATTCTTGTAATTGCACAGCAAATACATTATTTATTTATTTATTTACTTAATTTTATATAAAAATAAATACGCACCTAACTATTAGTCACACCGGGTCAAAATTACACTGTTGATAGAGAGAAAACCCCCCACATATAAGTCGTGTCTCTGTATACAGTATGTTACTTTGACAGAGGTTGGTTCTGGTAGGCACTAGGACCTGAGAGCAGCTGCCAGGACTCCTTTCACCGGTCCAAAGGAATGTGGAAGAGGTCCAGGAGGCTGCCCAGGAGGACGCCACACTCCTCGTGGAGTGTGCTCGTAAACACAATGGAGAGGGCACTCCCTGGGCATGGTATGTCAAAGTGATGGCATCCACAATCCAGTGGGAAAGCCTCTGTTTGGAGACAGTGCCAAAGTAGACAAAGAGCTGCTCAGAGCATCTAAAGCTCTGCATGTGATACGAAAGCACACACCGCATACTGCAATGACAAGTCTGGCTTTTTTTTCCTCCCGGGGCAATGCTTACAGGCTCACCACCTGATCCCTAAAAGGGGTCGTGGGAACCTTGGGCGCATAGCCCAGTCGAGGTCTCAAGACCACGTGAGAGCACTCCGTACAGAGTGCAGGTCCCCAACCCCTGCAGGTCCCCAACCCTCTTGATGGACGTGAGCGCAGTCAGGAGGGCAGTCTTCAACGAGACAGCCTTTAGGTCAACTGACTCTAGGGGCTCAAACGGAGCTCTCCGCAGGCCCAGCAGGACCACGAGAGTTCCCATTCAGCCTCCTCGTGCCTCTAAGAAAACTGATGATCAGGTTGTGCTTCCCGAGGGACTTACCGTCCACTGTGTCACTATAGCGGTCACATAAACCTTCAAGGTGGAGGAGGACAGCCATCCCTCCAACCTATCCTGCAGAAAGGAAAGCACCGACCCGACTACGCATCTCTGGGGATCTTCACATCAGGAAGAACCTCGGGAAGAACAACAATTTGTGACAAATGCCACTTCAAGGCATACTGGCACCTGGTAGAGTGAGGCCTGGCCTGAATGATCGTGTCTACCACCTCCTTGCACTCCGAGAACCAAGTCTAGGTGGGCCAGTGGGTCACCATCAGGACGGCCTATTCCTAGTCCTTCCTGACCTTGCACAAAGTCTGTGCAAGCAGGCTCACTGGAATGCATACTTATGCAGTCCCTGGGGCCAGCTATGTGCTAGCGCGTCTGTGCTGAGGGGAGCCTTGGCCAAGGAGTACCAGAGCAGGCAGTGTGAAGATTACTGGGAAGCAAACAGGTCTACCTGTGCTTCGCCAAATCGACTCCAAATCAGCTGGACCACCTGGGGGTGGAGTCTCCACCTCCTTCCTTTGGCATAATGAAGTAGGGGCTGTTGAACTCCATCTCGGCTGGAGGGACAGGCTCTATTGCATACTTATGCAGAAGTGATTCCGTCAGGTGGCGGCATTTTGTGGGCACACGTGCACCACAACTACCTTGTCCACCTGAGGAATCGCCGTGCACACCCTGGCAATCCCACCATTGAGGGTAGTGAGAGCAGAGAGGCTCAGATGTTGGGTACGGGCAGTAAAATGGACTGTTTATTTGTCTGGGAATTTGTGAGCTCCTTGTGCACTTCCATGAAGAATGGAACTGGGGTGGGGCACAGCCGTGAGTGGCGCACTGAGACCAGGAACCAATCATCAAGCGGTGAGGGCTCAGGGTAGAGTGGAGGGTTCAACAACTAGAGAAAGGGACCCCCAATCCCTCTCTGTGGAAGGAGATTGTCATAGTTAATGACCTTGTACTTCGTAATGCCCGTCAGGCCTTCCTAGCCTGCAGGCGTTCCATGGCTCTCTCAGTGACTGGAGAACGTGTGCTCTGGCTTCATCTGTCAGGCCTCCCTAACAGTGAGAAGCGGCACATCACTGGTGCCCCAGTAGAGCCTGGCCAGGTGCTAGGAGAACTGTTCCTGAGTGGGACCTCTCTATGGCGCTGGAGGCTTTATCTCAGCAGCCTTTTGACCCCCTGGGAAGCATTTCCCTAAAATCTTTGCCCATGGCCTTAGCATCAGCTAAATTTGTCAGTGACTTGCACTCTCTGTTCATTCCTCCTGCACTGTTCTCTATGTTCCCAGCATTCTCCCCCTTTTTCCTCTGCAGAGAATCAGAGGCTGAATTCTTTGTGTCCTGTCCATACTTGGGTAGTGCTTTTTGGAAGAGCGATCAGTTCTTCATCTCTTGGGGCCCCCCTCACTCAGGGAATCCCATTCTAAGCAACGCCTCTCATATTGGTGTTGTGGAAGCTATAATTTTGGCATATGAATCTAGGGCAGTGCAGCCTCCAGGAGGCCCCAGAGCCCACTCCATGAGCTCTTGGGCTCTGTTTATGGGAGTTTAATTGCAAGACATCTGTTCTGCTGCCAGCTGGGCTTCTCCCCATACTTTTGGATGTTACTACCAGGTGGATGTTACCAGGACACCGGTAGCTCATTCTGTCTTGTGGATGGGTTCTTCATAGCCCCTCCCCTGTTAGCCTCATTTATAATATAAAGAGAAAAAAGGGGGTTATGGGCCAGTTGGCCATGCACTTTCATGTCCCCAAGCATGCATTTACATTCCTGCCTGGGTGCTATCTTCACTGTATATATGCTGCTGGACTGATTTTTATGTTTGTGGCACTAACATGCTATTCATGCTCTGCCTGTGCACAGATCTCACTTGCGTGCTTCAGGGTTGTCAGGTGTGTGATTATGGGATGTGTCAAGAACCGCCTTTGGTGATCGTTCACTAGTAGGGCCTCACTGTGAGTATATTGGGCAATCGGGGAGCCGTCAATGTCTCCCATAGGTGGATCTCGAACATGAGATAATGAAAGAGAACAATAGGTTACTGATGTAACCCCGGTTCTCTGAAACATTGAGTGGAGAGATCCACCATGTTTGCCCTGCTTGCTGCACGAGAAGCGAATATACTTACTGAGGAACAGCCGCGCATGCAGGTCCTTATATGCTCTTAGGTAAGGGGGTGGGTCAAATCTGTGGTTAGGCCTAGGTTGTGTCATGAAGTTGAAATAACAACAACCAAAAAACTTGAAACATTCTCAGAAGAATACAAATTACTACACTATAAAATGATAACCCACTGGCAATTTTCAGCGAATAAAATAGTTACAAGATATAGAAAATAAGGCAGCAGAATTCCACAAAATACCTCACGATATCAGTGCTAGTTATTAACATAATGTTAGAAAACCCAAACTACCCCTTTAAGAATATTAGGTGTTCCTAATAGTTTTCCATTCATTCTCTGACTATTCTAATTTCAGGTGCTTCATTGATATCAATCCCGAGAGAGGATCAAAGGCCATCTGGGGAAAGGTTGTCTCAAAGAAGACAGGGGCGATTTTCCAGAAGAAATATTCCAGTCAATACACGCATCTCCACACTTCTGAAGAACCTCATAGACTTTGAATGGGACTTATAGGTCAGTGAGTTCAATAAAAACATTTAAAAAAAGGATAAGTGTGACAAAAAGCAATCTAATTCAACTACTACTACTACTAAAACAACTACAAAAAAGCACTACAACCTTACAAAAATGTAATTTGTTTCAGGAGTCATTATGACTCAAAGGGACCCATTTGTCAACAGTTAGGTAATTTTTTTCAACATTTTTCACACAGTGAGCACAACAGCAGACTATGTGGCTGAACTGTGGATTATTTATCATTGCTTTAGCACAAAATACATTCAATGACTTAATCTTTCAAATTACATTAATTATTTTCTCATTCAGACATAATCACCAACAAAAGTACCTAGTACCAAGAGTACAATGTTTTAAAACGGTTAAACTTTAGTTCAAAACCAAACATAACACAAAATGGAATAAGACAACAATTTACTCACAGCCACTGACTCTGCCACCGACCTCGCTCTCAGAGCCATGAAGGTCACAGCGCAGGCACTCGGGTGGGCAATTGCCACCCTCATGGTCCAGGAGCGCCACCTCTGGCTGAACATGGTCGAGATACGCGATGTTGACAAATCACGGTTTCTCAATGCCCCTATCTCCCAGCTTGGCCTCTTCTGCGACACCATCGACAACTTCGCCCAGAAGTTCTCGGCGGTGAAGAAGCAGATGGAGGCCGAGGGTGTCCCCCTGTGACCAAACAACAGGCAGCTCCGCCTAAACTTGGGCCCAGCTCTCAGCCCCAGTGTCAAGCACCTTGCAGGTGGCGCATGCCCCCCATCTCCAGAACCACTTCCAGGACCAGGAAAGCTAAGAAGCGCTCCTGAGATGGGCGACCCAGGCAGTCAGATGTTCGCTCCAGAGCTGGTACCAAGACCACTCCATCCCCAGGTGGAGGGCCGGGAGGAGAATCCTTGTTTCAGTTACTTTCATTTGCCACACCGCCTTTGGGCTGTGGTTCCCACATTGTCAAAGTGTGATTTCCTCACTCCCTGGGTCATCCAGCCGGTGCGCACCATTCTCATGGCACCCCGGCCCCAAAACTATACAGTTCCGGCTCCCCAGACGCAGCTCTCTCGTCTCCAGACCACGATTGCCCAGTCCCGGCAGGCCAGCACTGACAAGTTCCGAAGACGCCTCTCCAGGACCTCTTCCTCTGTCTCTAAGCTGCCCTGCCAGGTGCGCGGAGGAAGGCACCCAAGCCTCGGGACACGCTTGTGCCTCCCGACGTGCTATTACCTGCCCTCCCCCCGCCATGAAGCCCCGCTCGGTATGTCAAAAGCGATCGTCCCCTTAGTGCCCCTCACATGGAGTTTGGACGTGTGGCCTTCACTGCCCAACCCGTCGTGCTGGCTGGCAGGACCATCCGACTCAGCTACGCAATTAAGTTCGCTCGGATCCCGCCCCGTTTTGCCGGTATTTGCTCCACCTCTGTACGCGGTGAAAAAGCCAGTGCTTTACGAGCAGAGATCACGCGACTTGCACAACGTTCCGAAGACCCCCTTCAGGGACCAGGTCATAAACCTGCAAGCGCTGCCCCGGGAGGAGGCAGACCCAGCCCTTTCGTTGCTGTGTCCGGTACATGCTTTTCGTATCTATTTGGACTGCACGCATAGCTTTAGATGTTCTGAGCAGCTCTTTGTCTGCTTCGGCAGACGGCGGAAAAGGAACACCATCTCCAAACAGAGGTTAGCCCACTGGGTTGTTGACGGCCCCTTGCTGGTCCGAGCACACTCAACAAGAAGTTTGGCATCCTCGTGGGCATTGGCCCATGGCACCTCCCTAGAAGACATCTACAGAGCAGTCGGCTGGCCAACACCTAACACCTTCACCAGGTTTTACAGCCTTAGGGTTGAGTCGGTCTCGTCCCGTGTTTTGTGGCAGAACCGACCAGGTGTCCTGCTTGCACACAGCACCCTTCACCAAATTGATCACCTCCTCTCCCAGGTTAGCCACTAAGTGTCGCTGCCTGGATGTTCTCCTCCTTAGCCTTCTTGCCTGCGAATTCAGCAGAGCAATTCACGTCCAGACCCTCTATGAGCCACAGGTGCTCTGTACTGGGGTAGGGCTCCCTGGCTTAGTTCCCTGTGATGTATCTTCCACGGCGGACCCGTGTCTCCCTTGGGCAGTCCCACTGCCCCCGGACGGCATTTTGTAGAGCCCCCCCCCTCATTAGGCAGGGCCTACCACCGAGCCACTCCCACGTACGGCTTCACAACCCTCATGGTGTATTTGCCACATGTTGACTCCCACTAGCCTGGGCAGGTTGTGGCCTCTGCAGGGTCTTTTCCTCCTGAAAGAATAGGACCGGGAAAGACCGCCTTCCCCGATGCATTCATAGCGCTAAGTTAGCCCCAGCTGCTTCACATCCTATGCGAGAGACATAGAGAGAGAAAAGACCGCGGCTGCTGGGCTTGCTTCCATGCTAGTCATGTAGCACCTGTTCCCCCCTCAGGGGTGCCGGGAACCTAAGGTCTGTATATGACATCTCTTTTGGGGGCGTTGGGGAGGGCTACGTGCAGCCGACACAGTTGCCTCTAGCACGCAGCAGCCTGCTTGCACCTGTCTCGTCAGTTCACATAACACGGACTAATGCGTTGCGCTTTTGAATGGGACCCCTTATTTCACTTTATGCGGCTCAACGTCGAGTGAGTGACAGAAGGGGAACATCATGGTTGCTGTCGTAACCTCCATTCCCTGAGGGATGGAATGAGACGTGGTGTCCCTGCTCCCACAGCACTAGACCTAAAACTGTACACAGCCATGCCTTATACTCGGCTCCTCAGTGCAAATCCTGACTGACACATGCCCGCTTGCCTTTATACCCGTATGTCCGGGGGCGGGGCAAATTCTATCTGCCAATTTCACATTGGCCTTTTCTCAAGTTCAGAGGTACGCCAGGCTCCCAAGGAAGACCCCTTCTGTCACTTCATTCGACACCACATCTCGTTCCCTCCCTCAGGGAACGGAGGTTACGACAGTAATCATGACGTTAGTCAACACTGTAACAATATCACCAATATAACCTTATTGTACATTGACAGTTCTAGAGTTATTTTGATCATATATTTTGTTTGCTGCTTACAGTGGTACCCTGGAATAAACATGGGAGAGGAACAAGCAGCCTGGTGATGGTCACCTTTAACGGAGGAAAAGAATAATCTCTGTAAGCATGCACCTACCTCAAAGAACATTTTTATAACGTTCAACTTGTGCCTCCTTCACAGGACTCTTAAAAAAGTAAAACAAATTATATAAATATAAATAAATGTGTGGGGTTTTTTTTCAATAAACAAGACTCATCAAAATTTCATAAAGTTCATTTTAAAAACTTTATATTCCTTCAAAAGTGGGAAAAACATGTTTCCACATAAATTGTATTTGTTACTTCTAACTGCTTGGTTATTATTATTAATTGTCACCTTCATGTCGGACCATTAGTCAATGAATACTAAATACTGCATGTGTATTCATTGCAGACACAGAGTTGCACCTATCAATTTAACCAAGCTGAGTGGTTCACATACAGATCAACATTTCAAAGTATTTCTTGTTTCATTCAACCGAGAGTGGTGATGGCCGAGTGGGAGAGCTTACTTTGTAACAAGTACAACAATTTCCATCAATTCACAACAAACTTTTGGGCTATTCGTGAGCAATCTGTCAATCGGAGTGATGTTGAGGCGCTGCCTACTTTCACGTGGCTTTTCATCTGCAATTCACTGTTATCCCTCTCATATTCACAGTTTACACTCTGATCTCATATTTAGTCAAATATATTTGGTTTATTCTTGTACAGTGGATTCTTTTTAAAATTTTTGAGGAGTCACTGCTTCCCTTGCCTCCATGGAGGAAATGCCCCTGTTGTGTACATTATGTGTTTGAGAATGTGACACACATTCTGAGGTCTATGTAAAAAAAACAACACTTTTTTCAACATTTAAATAACTGTGATTTAGTTTCAGCTTCAGTTTGAGCCTTGGAGAGCTGAATATGTTTATGAAAGACAGAGAATCACTGGGAGAAATTTCTAAAATGTTTCTTGCACTCCATGACACTCGATTATGACATCACACTTTGTAAATGAATTCCACTGCTGGAATCCGTCAGTCATCCAGCTCCTACTGCAGAGCGCTGGAGTGTTTGCCAGTATTTAGCCCAGCCATTTACTCAACCAGTCAGCAATCATGCTTATGTAACTAATTATTGCCTGGATGTTGCTCCCCTGAAAGGCCTTTTCTTTCACTTGATTGTTTAGGGAAAATGAAGAGACAGCTGATTAGCTTCACTCTACTCTGATGCACAGCTACAATCTGTTATTTTACCATTGCAGCCCTGTCCCTGTGTAAGGAAGGTGACCTGTAAGTCAGCAATCAACCTGATATTCATAAAGCTATGGTATATAATAACAGATAGAATGCATTTTTTTTTGTGTTGCTTTGGAAACAGAAACACGCTCATTATGCATCCACAGAATCAGCGATATGTGTGATGTGCCGATACCTGGACTTTAGCATTTTTTCACTTGAAATGTGGTGGTGATGCTCAGGTTGGTGGGAAAATATTAATTGTGTCATTTTGCATCCAATGGAATGATTTGCATCCCTACAAATTGTATTTACACAATGGCCCACACGGATGAACAGTCATTCTACCACAGAAAAAAAGGACACAGTGAAGAATTTTGTTGCTCTGTCCCTAAGGAACATTTTATTGCTCATATGCTCTTTCAATGCTTTTTCACTAAGCTTGGTGCAAGGCATTCTGGCATTGTCTTCTACATGAAGAATACAGGTGATACTGCCTTAGAATTTGGCCCAAAGAAGGTATCTTAAAAGGCAGCTTAATTGTGCTGCCTATCCTTTCAAATGGCCTTTATGTTGGGAGTGTGTCTATGAGGCCTTCAAATCAGGGCTGTCGATTTAATGTGTATATTTTTGTCCTAGGGTTGGAAACCTATGGAACCCATGTCAATGCAAAAGCAAGAGAGAGAAGCATGTATTTGATGTATTTGAAATCCCCCACTGTGAGTGTTATATTGTCCGACTGGGGGGTCTGTGAGTGGGAGGGCACATGGGGGGTAGGCAGGCATCTGTCAGGGGTGCCGCTGCTGTCATTAAGAACAAAATCTGTTCCTTCACTTCAAACTTCGGACTAGTTGCTAAACACCTTACTGGCATTGGTCCACATCATCAGTAGGTGGAACTTGCAGCTCCACATACAGTGCATCCGGAAAGTATTCACAGCGCTTCACTTTTCCAAATTTTGTAATGTTACAGCCTTATTCCAAAATGTATAAAATTCATTATTTTCCTCAAAATTCTACAAACAATACCCCATAATGACAACATGAAAGAAGTGTGTTTGAAATCTTTGCAAATTTATTAAAAATAAAAAAAAATGTACGCTCAAAATTGAGCTCAGGTGCATCCTGTTTCCACTGATCATCCTTGAGATGTTTCTACAACTTGATTGGAGTCCACCTGTGGTAAATTCAGTTGATTGGACATGATTTGGAAAGGCACACACCTGTCTAAATAAGGTCCCGCAGTTAACATGTTAGAGCACAAACCAAGCCATGAAGTCCAGGGAATTGTCTGTAGACCTCCGAGACAGGATTGTATTGAGGCACAGATCTGGGGAAGGGTACAGAAAAATTTAAAAACTCTCAGACTATGAGAAACAAAATTCTCTCCTCTTATGAAACAAAGATTGAATATTTTGGCCTGAATGGCAAGCGTCATGTCTGGAGGGAACAAGGCACCGCTCATCACCTGGCCAATACCATCCCTACACTGAAGCATGGTGGTGGCAGCATCATGCTGTGGGGATGTTTTTCAGTTACAGGGATTGGTAGACTAGTCAGGATCGAGGGAAAGAAGAATGCAGCAATGTACAGAGACATCCTTGAAGAAAACTTGCTCCAGAGCGCTCTGGACCTCAGACTGGGGTGAAGGTTCATTTTCCAACAGGACAATGAACCAAAGCACACAGCCAAGATAACAAAGGAGTGGCTACGGGACAACTCTGTGAATGTCCTTGAGTGGCCCAGTCAGAGCCCAGACTTGAACCCGATTGAATATCTCTAGAGAGATCTGAAAATGGCTGTGCACTGACTCACCCTATCCAATTATGGGAGCTTGAGAGGTCCTGCAATGAAGAATGGGAGAAACACCCCAAAAATAGTTGTGCCAAGCTTGTAGCATCAAACACAAAAATACTTGAGGCTGTAATTGGTGCCAAAGGTGCTTTAACAAAGTATTGAGCAAAGGCTGTGAATATTATGTACATGTGATTTAAAGAAAAAAATGGTTATTTGTATTTATTTTAAGAAATTTGCAAAGATTTCAAACCAATTTCTTTCACATTGTCATTATGGAGTATTGTTTGTAGAATTTTGAGGAAAATAATTAATTTAATCCATTTTGGAATAAGGCTGTAACAGTGAATACAACGTTTAAAGGTGTAAGGTGCCTTGGTCTTACAAAGACATATAGGGTCATGGATCAAACACATCATTCAGACACAATAGTTTTCAATTACCGGTGCTGTTGTAGATATTCACCATACACAATCGGCCATGAATCATTTAATACATGAGTGAATGTGTCCAATAACAAGGGAGTTACAGATATTAAGCAAGTAGTATTCAGATGGTTATGTAGTCCTACCATGGCCACCCCATGAGGGGGCCCTTTCCATGTAGAATAAAACAGCTTTCATTAGGTTACTGATATGACTGGAGTCTTCATCATGTCAGTGGTTTCAAAATTTTAAAGTAAATTTTAAATGAGGAAAAAATGACTGAGTGCATCTTTAACTTGAAACAACGTCTTAAAAACTTGAGACACTCGAGACGTGAGACACTGAAAATCAGTTAAACATGACACAACTAACCAGCAGTGGGTTAGGTTTGGACATATGTGTACATAGAACAACAAATTTTGCACAGATGGAATTAAAAAATGCATCCTGTGAGAACTTCTCTTAAGTTTACCTCGGACAGATTGGTGAATTCAATTGTAAAATGGATTACTGGATAGGCTAATGTTCAGTGATATAGAAATATCAATACATTGACTTTTAATACCCAATCAATGCTTAACTCATCTGCCACAATAATGTAGGCTTAATGTATTTGAATAACTGAATTACAATATGCATTAAATCTGAAGTCATAGGCAAGGCATTCATAGGTTAAATTTCTTGAAGACTGTAAAAACTGCCTCTGTGGCGCTATAAAAATTCCTGTTTGTTTTGGGCGACCCGCTTAGGCCCGACCCAGACTATCTGAGGGGCATATTCAGAAAACTGAATTTGAAAACATTGTTTATTTTTGCAATTCTGTTTGATGACGCTAGTGTCACAGAAATTACATACTTCAGCTTTAAATATACACTCACTGAGCACTTCATTAGGAGCAATATGGTCTTCTGCTTTTATAGCCCATTCCCTCAAGGTTTGATGAGCTGTGCATTCTGAGATGTCAGCTCGAACCAGTCTGCCCATTTTCTTTTGACCTCTCTCCTTAAAAAGGCGTTTCCATCCACAGAACTGCCGCTCACTGGATGTTTAATTTTTTTTTGGCACCATTCTGAGTACATTTTAGAGAATGTTGTGTGTGAAAATCCCAGGAGATCAGCAGTTACAGAAACACTCAACCCAGCCTGTCTGGCACCAACAATTATGCCACGGTCGAAATCACTGAGATCACTTTTTTCCCCATTCTAATGGTTGATGTGAACATTAACTGAAGCTTGACCAATATCTGCGTAATCAAATGCATTGCACTGCTACGACATGATTGGCTGATTAAATAACCACATGAATAAGTAGATGTACAGCAGTACCTAATAAAGTGATCAGTGAGTCTAATATATATATATAATATATATATATATATATATATATATATATATTCATAAAAGAATAAGAACACAGGCAATTTGCTGAAGTGGCTTAATAGCATGACATGATGAATGCATTTCAGTTATTGCCCTGAGCATTCATGACAATTCAAACCCCCTACACCATAGCGGTTCTAGCTTGCGGCACCCTGGGCAACCCAACCCCCCACTAGCAATTCCCACCCGCCAGCCAATTTTGGTGTGTGTGTGGGGGGGTGGGGGGGGGGGGGGGGGTTGCTGCTCAAGGGGATGTCCAGGGGGTGTCCAAGGGGTGTCGCCACTGGCAAGTGTCTCTTGATGACGTTCCACATGGTAGGTGTCCCACAGTTTGTAAGCAATGGATTTTTTAAGCAGTATATGCAGTCGGGGTAGTGGTGGATTAAAGTATGGGCTGCCCATGTCGTCTATACCTAAATCCACCACTGCCCATACATACTGCTTTTCATTCTCTCTCCATTTCTCTTTCTCTGTTTTGAATCTGTCTACATTATTTCTTCACGCTTTGCGCCTTGAGAAAATCCCTCACTTGCAAACTGCGGGACATCTACCATGTGGAATGGCATCAAGAAACACAGCGAGAGTCAAACATCTGCTGTATCGTCTTCTCATCTCAGTGTGAGCCTATGACATCTTGAGTAATGACTATACTGCTATCGTTCTCTGACATAGCATTGAACACACTTAAACCATTTCCCTGCTGCTGTGGAGGACATGCCAAAACATAACTAACCAAACAGACAACAGAAAGTGTCATGCCTATTCAAACATGACCAAATGTTCAAACACCACATAACCCCTCCAATTTTTTTAATTTGACTTCCAAAATAATGATTTTTATCCTTGATAATTAAATGGCAAAATTATTTCATTAAAACTCATTACAGTAGCTGCAATCTTAAGTGCAAAAAAGGGCACTTCTCATAATTATTTATTTAAATAATAAATATAACCTCAACATGTCTGATGAGGATGTGTGTGGGTTGTCCATCAAGCAGGATGCGGACATACACTATCACACACTCCTTGACAGACATTTCGGTGTCTCCATCAATGTTGAATGAGATGTACTGAGCTGATGATCATTTACCTGCGGAGTTCTCGCAGATAGTATATGCTATCACGCCGATGATGTTGGCACATGACACATGGCGTATGTCAGGTTGATGATCTCAACGTTGTTCATTTTCATGAGCTGCAACATGGGTTTAAATTTGGTGTAGGCGAGCTCTTCTTTGGCGATTGTGTAGGCGGTGTTAATTTTCACATTCAGCTCTGCCAATAAAGTGGAACATCCGGCAGCATCCTGACGAATAAAAGCCTTTCCTGATCCTGAATTCTTTGCTGCACACTTGTCGCGGCATTTCTTGTGCTTTGCACTCTCCCCGTGTTTAATCAAGCTCTCGCGCTTAAAATGTGTGGATTCAGTGTCGAATGCAGTGTTACCTGCAACCTCTGTCCCACAAGCTTTACAGTGAACGCAGTGCTTTGAGCCATTTTCATAGCGGAGCCACTCAATGTCTTTCAGCCACTCTCTCCAAAAACTGTGAGCCTTCTTTTCCACTGGTGGATCCAGATTCACCATATGATCGCCATCACCAACTCCAGGAGTTACATTATCTGTAACTTTAGGCGGCTTACAAAAGAAATCTCTCAGTGTTTTTTTCATCTTCTCTCTTCAGCGCTTTACATTCCGCGTGCTAGTTAGCTCCTTGTCATGTGACAATGGAGCGTGGTGAAAAGGAGTGATTGACGGCTAATATTAACCAATCTAAAATCTGCATTGAAGTTAAGAATGTAAAGATGAAGTTTAATTGGTTATGTAACGTTGAATAGAACGGTGGACCAGTCACTGTATCAGCTCACAGTAGGCACATAGTGCAGTAATTAGCGAACGTTTTGTAAAGAAATGAAAACAGGTAGCACCACAACAATTATTTGCACTCACACAAATGCTACCAAATATATTTTGATGTCGCACAGATTAAATTACAGGAGCATTTCGAGCCTTTATTAATTTCGAGCGCATTTTAATTAGTGACGTTTTTAGACACAAATTTGACTGTATTCACCTGTAGTGTCTCCATTAAGTACAGTACATTAGCTTGTATGGCCATGATATATTTATTCACTTAGCTAAACTTTAGCTAACTTATTACATTAGCTAGTAGCTCATGAGTCATGCATGTTAGCAAGACACAACATGTTAACTATATTTGTCTTGTGGCTAATTAGCTGTAAAGTCGAGGCACTGGTAGCTTAGTCTTTTGTTCATCACCACTCACCACCACACAAGAAAAGAAAAACACAAGTGGGATAGGAGCTGGGAGGGGCTGCTGTCTGTCTGTGTGTCTGATGTGCCGATGTGTGCTGCACTGCTGCATGGAGGCGCAGAGACATGGAGGGAGGACATCAGAACCTGACTTAGTTTCATCTCCCAACCTGATATTTAGATTTTTTATTCAATTAACATATTTTCTGACAGGGAAGCTGTGTGCAAACAGGAATATATATATATATATATATATATATATATATATATATATATATATATATATATATATTCCTTTATTTTAAAAAAAAAGCACCCCAGAAAAAAGGGCACTTTCTCTCAAGGAAGAAAAAGGGCAGGTGCTCAAGCCCCCTTTGATATCTATGTGTGCACGTGCCTGTCTGTGTGTTACTTTTACCTACTGATCAATTCAGCTATCTGTCCATCCATACATCCCTGCTGGTTTATCTAAGCATCAATCCATTCAAATGGAATCTATAATATCTCTCGCATCTGGTATATCTCCCTTTCTCTCTCACTGTCCCCTTGATCCCCATACAATAATCCATTTATCCACATGCTGCAAACATAAATGGAACAACTATTCTAAACAAATGTTTGGGGAGAAATGTTTGTCAATCGCAAAGCAAGAATAAACAATTGGTTAAAGCTGATGTGTGCAAGTTTTTAATGTTAAAATTCTTTCTCCTATCCCAACTGAATATGCAGGGTAATCCATAATAACCCTGTTCGAATAATTAATCCATTTGTAGGTTGATTCCTTCAAAAAGTATAAACGCTGTTACTCTGTGGCACTTTCAAACGTTGCTCTGCTTGTACAATTGTCCCAACAGGTGTCTCACAAGCTGTTTCGAAACATCTCAGTTTTGATCGGGGGTGTCTCATCTACTGTTTTGGAAGAAAACTTACCCTCTTCTGTCAGAGTCAGTCACTGACATACAAACCGATTACGAAAGGAGGAGGTGTAACAGACTGATACATTTACTGTAGTTCCCTGACATGTGAATTATTTGTCTAAAAATAAAAAATGTATTTGTCTTTGTTCCAGAAATGACTGTGGTAATATTATGGTAAAGGGATGGAATTGGATCTAAATACCTTGGTACTTTGATATACACCATGGTACTAAATGATTACCATAGGTAATGGTATTACCATATGCTGGAAGAAAAAACATTTTTACGGTAAATTATTAAAAATCTAAGATAATGCCATGCTACTTTTTTATTTGTATTTATTTGTTTTTCCACAACATTTAATGAAGCCACAGGTTTAACCCTCTCTCGGTTTCTTTTTAAAATCTTTGGGAGGGAAAAATTATTTGATAAGTGTGTGATTTGTGGGTACTGATTGCATTAATGATTGAAATATGGGTGTCATATTGGATTCTGATTCTATGGTCAAAGGAAGCTTTTTGTCAACTAAGAAATATTGCTAAATTAAAAACATGTTTAACATTTAATGATTTGGAATCCATGACACATGCTTTTATTTCATCAAGACTGGACTATTGTAATGCACTTTTTTTTGTGTTACTCAATCTTTTCTTTCACGCCTTCAGCTGGCACAAAAATACTGCTGCTAGGCTTCTGACTGGAAACAGAAAATGTGATTCTATTTCTCCTGTGTTAGCCTCACACCACTGGCTTCCTGTTTTATACAGGATCATGTTCAAAGTATTACTGTTTGTTTACAAGGCCTTGCATGATCTGGCACCTTCTTATATTTCTGATCTAATTTCTCTACAACAGTACAGTAGATCTTTACATCCATCTAACAGCTTACAGTTAACTGTCCCCAGGTCACATTTCAAATTTAAGGGTGACAGAGCCTTTTCAGTTGCAGTGCCGAGGATTTGGAAGAAGTTTCATATCAGGTCTTCTCCTACACTTGATGATTTTAAATCTCATCCTAAAACGCACCTGTTTTTTTTTAGCTTTTAAATCTTTGTAAATTTTAGTATTGTTATTGTTATTATCTTGCATATTTGTTTTATGTGGCTTATTCTACAGCACTTCGGACAACAGTTGTTGTTTTTAAATGTGCTTTACAAATAAATCTGATTGACTGACTGAAGGACGAACGGACTGACTGACACACAGACAGATGGACTGACGAAAGCCAGGTATGTGACCTGACACCCTTTTGAAGACATAAACCAGCAAATTACCATTGATGACTCAAAAACCTATAAGGAGTATTTCCCTGGTTATAGAACGGGCATTTTTAATATTTTCATCAGCTTACTTGAGAGCTTGTGTCTTCATCTCATGACTTAATACATACAGTATGTTTCAAAATTATTATTAATATCTTATATTAATAATGTCTTTTATCTTAAAAAAAATTACTGAGTGCACCTTTAATGTATCAAAGTAGAAGCTGTCAGACAGTATTGGTAGAAAAGATTTTTTGAGAGAGAGAGAGAGAGAGAGAGAGAGAGAGAGCACAGTGCATTAACAGGTTTGAGCCACCAACATGGAAGTGAATGATTGGGAAAGAGGTTTTTTGCCTCTGTGACAGGGGTGTTTTTCTATTGGGAGAAAATGCAAAAGATATAGGTGTTACAGGCCAAACTTGACATTATGCAAGTTTTAATCACACTTTGTGCTGTTTGTGTAGGCCCTACGTGTTAATAAGTGTTAGGCTATGTAGTGAGAATCACCCTGGCACCAATTGAAATGAACTAGGCCTCACATCAAAGTGTGTGGTGATTTTTATCACACTTCACTTAATGTGTGTGTGTGAATATAAATATCAGATGGCCCCTTCCCCAATTCTCGGGGTACCAGCTAAGGAGTTTCACCTAAAAGTCTAAAAAATTATCCAAATAATCCAAATGATCCAAATTCAATAAATTTAAAATATGTAAATTGGAGGTAGTTGGCCATCTGAATATTCTGAGGGATTCGAGAGCAGTCTAATCCTTGTGTTGATCTGTATCATCAACACAAGGAACACAGAATTGTAATACAATTTGTTTTATTAACAAAAAGATAAACAAGAATAACTACCAAAACCTACAAAATGGTACTAATATTCTAAAAGAAAACAAATGAATATGTAAATAAAGTGCAAAGGATGGAAAGATGCAAGTGGTTGAATTGGATGTAGCAATAGCAAAGTATGACAATTATCTGATGAAAGATAAACTGCTGTTTCTGTTAATTAATAAGGATAAAACCTTATTCCTAATTAAACAAATAACGGAACGATTATTTGCAAAACATTTGATACACGGGTTATGTCTATAATCTAAAGAACATTAGAAAATCATAAACTGATAGTATACACTAATGCAAGGTCTATGGAAAGAGGTTTAGTAGTGATATTTACGTTCTCCTTGATCGATCGATGAGTTGATGGCGACGTCTTCCACTGAGGGTTCTTCCACACCAGAGGGTTCTTGCAATCTGATCTAAACCTTGTCTCTGTAGTTATCTCCCTGTATAAGGATTCTGAGCTTGGCGTTGCAACGTCTCTTGTAGCGTCTCTTGTAGTCTTGGTCAATCTTCTTCTGTCTCTCAGATGGACACTAAGAACATTGGGTGATCTGTTATCCCCTCTCTCTCTGTGAAGTGGAGACATTGGATGGTTTGTATTTTGTTACATCTCTTACCACTCAGGCCAGAGATTCAGAATGTTGATTATTATTCTGTTATTGCTCCCAAACTTGAGCAGCTGGGAAGTCAGAACGGAGAAATCTTTTAGATGTGTATCCTGTTTTTGACCCTTTTGACGGGGGCTCAGGACAAAGGTGGGGTCATCCAGAGGATAGGTTTATACCTTGCTGATGAGGAAGAGATTTCAGATTGGCACTTTTGTTTCAGGGTTATGATTGGCTGCAGACATCGGAGGGGGTCCACAAAGTGCGGCTCACCCTCCTTTCTATGTGTGGAACATTGCATATTTTAAAGTACATAGTTAGAACAATGTCTTTAAAGTTTATCTATGCATTGTTCCTTTTCCAAAACTCTTTAAAAACACTCTTGGCATTTTTCAAAGATATAGAGACCAAACATGATATTGAAAGATTGCATATTGAACATGCATTAATTTATACTGCCATAGTTCAGTTTGTGTAAACTATTATGCTAACTGAAAAACTGCAATTTACATAAACAGTTCTGTGAACAAACATTTCCCACTGCTGCTCCGAATTGGCCTTTCCCTATCTTTTAAACTTTACTGTGTTTTTTTGGTGGTTCTTCACTGTTACAGTGAGTACCCGCTGTTTTTAATTATTATTGTTGTTTCCCTCCTCCTGTCACCTCCCGGATTCAGGAAGGTGGGGATGACCTGCTGGCAGACGGGGCTGGAAGGGCATGCCATACGTCATCCCGGGGGCTCCTTGAACTGAGAGAACGAGGGAGGAACGTGGCAGGGCAGAGGGAGGGGCCGGGTCGTGATGCTACACACCCTGCACTCCATTATATTTTTTAAACATGCACGTGCAAGCTAAGCATGCGCAGTACAGCACAGATGTGCAAACGTATTAAGTGCTCTCTTGTTTAAATTAAAAATCAATCCAATCGATCCAATTCATTATAATGAATTAAACATCTGTGCACTATAGAGGACATTCTAAGATAGTGTGCACAGCTCTCGAGTCTCTGTCCATGCTCAATAAACTCGGTGTGGCCACTTGCACTGAAGAACAACAGCTCTAATCAGTTCTATGATGTGAGGTACCAGGACATTTTAATGAGAAGAAGTACTGTACATGGACAAACTATCTTTGCTCTGATACCAAATTACCTGATGCCAATCCTTTAACAAATGTATCAATCTATTTGCATGCCACTTCATCCATGGTAATCTGGTGTATTCCAATCTCCTGTTGAACTCTGCCAATGGATTATGGTGGTGGTGTGTGCAAAAAGGACACACTAGTGAAGAAAATACGCTGTGAATTCTGTCTGTATTTTAAAGTGACCTCTAGTGTTCAGAATATGAATGTCATATAATTTCTCAATAGCAGGCCAAATTCTGTTCTACATCTAAAATCTTGCATGACTCACACAATTTGGCACCACTGCTCTATTAGATGGAACCAAGAGGTGCCTGATTGCAGGCTTCTGGAAGGCGAATCATTTTGTAGAAACGAGTGTCGATAGGGGGGATCATTTGCAGAGGTTTCATTTTACATGCAGAAAGTCATGCCAGAAGAGTATTGCAGTTGTCCAGTCTTGAATTAATAAAAGCCTGAACAAGGGGTTGTGTTGCATGCAGTGTAGATCGGAAAGGTCTGATGTTCTTAATGTTGTACAATGAAAATCTGAATGATTGGGTCGTCTTTGTGATGTGAAGTTTTACTGATCGTCAAACACTACCCAAGTGGTACAATCATTGACAAGTCTTGCTGAATGGTGAAGTGTTGTTATGTTGCTGGGCTAGACTGGACAACATGAAGCGCAGTCTTCGGTAGGTTAAGTTTGAGATAATATTGTTTTATCCATCATGACATATCTACCAAGAAGGCTTTGATCTGTGCATCCACCATAGGATCATCAGGCTGGATTGAGAGGTATAGTTGTGTGTCATCGGCGTATAAGTGGTAGGAAAAGCCATGTGCCTGAATGATAGATTACAGTGAAATTTTATGTCACTGCCCCATGATCCATAGATCTGAGCCTTGGTGCAGTCACAGAACCACGAGGTACCCAGGTAAACCAGCAGTGTTACGGTGCACGGTGCATTGAAGAGAATCTTTGGTTTGCTATGCAATAGCGCCGAAGCTTTGAAGGCAAAGAACTGCTGAAGGCAAAGAGTCGGTATAGATCTGTTGTTTTAGACATCTGGGTGTTTGAATTTTCTCACAGTAATTAGTTAATGATCTCTTAAATAAAGCAAGCATGATGAATTTTAATCATTTTTCTGGCAATTGAGACTTAAATGATCTATTGATCTGCCTCGAGTCAATACTTTGAAAACAAACCAGTGAGGTCATACCTCAATCACATGAGTTTAACGTTCTGTTCACGTATACTTCGATTATATTGGTAGAGGTCAATTGTCTGTCTTGTTGGTACTTGTTACTATATTGCTGGATTCCCTAATATTACTGGTGGGCTGCACAAATGGCCATAGCTTTTGAAAATCTGACCACAAAGGGGATTATTGGTATAAAAAGATGTTATTATAATTTAACATGAAAAAAATCATATTCTGGAGAGGATAGTTTTTATATAAATTGTAGTGATGGGCATTCAGGCTCTTTTGACTCCCAAATGGCTCAAATGATTTTTTCCAGTCAAACAGTTTGGAGTTATAGTTTGACTATAATTAGTGTTAAAACTATTCTAATTAAATTACTAAATAAAATCATACTCTACCTTAACCACAATGTATTTAAAAAAGCATTGGTTTGCATTTGCATTTAAAGTGTAACATTTTTAATGTATATAAACAAAGTGCATATAAATCTAACCATTTAAAAATAATACATCTTGAACAGCATAATAGAATATTGCACCATATCAAAGAAAAAAAAAAAAAAGGATGCTATTTCACATGTGCATTTATTTTGATGTATATAAACAAAGTGCATGTAAATAACAATTCAAAATGAATACAATCTGAACAACATAATAAGTTGGCTCCGCCAATTTTGATTATTCATATCTTAATTTTGTTATATTTTTATAAATAGATTCGGCTCTTCTGATATGCGAGCCGGCTCCCAACGTTCACCTACAAGAGCTCTTAGAGCCGACTCGTTCATGAACGACCCATCACTAATAAATTGCAGCCATGCACGATGCATTATGTCATGACCACGATGAATGATTTTCATTGAATGATTCAAATTTTATAATATCACTCACAATAACATCAACTTCTCGACTTCAGAATCTCACAGGAAACAGATCACATGTGCTTCAATTCCATTTATTTCGGCCCAATTTCGGTGGACATGCCCATATTGCATGACCACTGGTCACTCTTGCTCATGTCACCGGAAATCGCCTGTTCTCATTGGGGCCTCATTCATGAAAATTTGGTAAATATACGAAAGAATTGGGAGTAATTTCTAAATAAAATGGAGCTTCCTGAAAACTTTCTGCCAGATACTCGAACGCTTTGTATTCCCCAGATTTGTTAGTACAGTACAAGTTGTGTATGTTAGTGAATTCCAAACTATCATAAATTTAGCCCGCGTGCACGTTCATTCACAATTATCATAATCCATACCCATGAAAATGCCATATAAGGAGGGCTTCAGATTCTCTGGTAAATGAGAATAAGAAGCTTTAACATATATGCAAAGAGTAATAAAAGTTTCTTTTTTTTTTTAAAGAAGTCCATTCACATCGTGAAATATTTATTTAGCAAACACTCACATCTAAAACGAAAGTGAGGAACTTACTGTCATCTTTGCTGTCATCAGAGGTTATTTTGTGAATTTGTCCAAGACGTTAAAAAAAACAAACAAAAAATACTGTTTGACATGAAGCTTTAGTGTACAAAATGTGTATTGCGGATCATTGGAGAAACTTCTCGAGTAAATCCAAGACTGTGATAGCCTACTTCCCTTGCAACAGGAACAATCTTCAAAGAAATTGATAGAATGCCTGAAGAAGGTCTTTGACCTAAAAGCTTTTAAGATATTACAGATTTAAAAGCTTTTTTTTCTCCTTTGTATTGTTTACGCACCCGCCCATGATGCGTTCATTTATGGTTTTACCAATAACCATACGGCAACTGAATGCAATTTACCGATGCCTGTACTAATAATCAAATCTAAATAACAGAGCTTATACTAAAATAAATTTAAAAAAAAAAGTCATTCACATCCAAGGGCATTATTTTTGTTGTTTTTCGAGAAAATCAAACCATGTCAAAAGCTTCAAAGAAACGTTTCTAAATTAAATATTTTTTAAGCTTAATTTCACTTTTTTTCCTTATTTATTTATTTTTACTTCTATCAAAATGTAGTCATGGCAGTGAAAGAACACAACTCGTTCGGATGTCTTATGCAAGATTTACACGTGGTCGGGAGCACGTGCGCATTTTGTTTGTACCAACAAACATTTTAAAAATATGAAATCTTTCATGAAACCCAAAATTGAAAAATCAGACTGGCTTTAAGAATGATTTACACAAAAATTTGTTCTGCTCGTGTTTCGTGGCCCATTGAAAATGAATGGCTTTTGGTCACTTTTTAGATGAACATGAAATACATGAAATTCACAGAAACATACAATTAATCAGCATCAGTTCAGTTAATAAAATGCTAGGGATCAGACAAAGGTCACTGTGATCTTGAAAGTTAATTAAATATACATTTAAAAGGGGTCATGACATGCTTTTTTTCATATTTTAAAAAGTTCATTGAGGTTAACTTTTTAAGTGTAAAAATAAAAAACAAATAGTCATATTTGTAGAACATTATTATTTTCCACCCTCACTCTGACTCTCTGTCAGAAACACTTGGTTTTGGTGCTGCTTCTCCTTTAAGATTTGACAGTTAACGCCCACTGTTATGATTGGCTCTCTGCTCTTGACTGACCCACTCTTCTTTACTTGTTATTTCACTAGGTGGGCTACTGAAGTGATAACGTAAATTATCATGTGTAGTTTTGGAGGAGGTCAGATGCAAATGTCTACTACATTGTGACATCACAATGGGTTTCAACAAATGCTCTTTTCACAGTGAGGAGGAAGTTTTTAGTTCTGAATATTACAGTATGTTTTATAGTACAGTGACCTCTTATATGTCAAAACATCAAGGACAATTGTATTCCCCATGTCTTTAAGAACAAATGATCTTAAAGACCCCATTAAATCAATATGAGTGTATGTGTATATATATATATATATATATATATATATATATATATATATATATATATATATATATATATTGGCTTGTAGTTCATGACTGATAGCTTTGAGGCCATCTATATGCTAGTGAACTCATAAAAGTTGACAAAATTGACCTAAAATTTTGGAAAAATGGGGTAAAAATGTGAAATTTTAGGTGAATGTTACCTTGTTACGGGTTTATAAAGGGCTTCATTAACGACTTATAAGTCATATAAGTCATTGCATGTTGTAAACGCTTAACAAATACATGTATATAATAATCTAAAACATATGCCCTAATTCATGATTTATGTCACAATGTATTAAAAACAGACTGTTATAGTGAGCCTAAAAGTCATTTTGATTCAGTTTGCGTTGTGTTTATATTCATCACTGTAATGTCTTGATGACTGTTAAACCATAATGCACTTTATATACAGGTTTCTGATGTTTGTAACTCCTTTTTTAATGCTTCATGTGTGTCCACTTTGCATAAAGGTACATTTTCAAAGGTTACTAATGTTAAATAAGTGTTTAAGCATTTAGTTGCCCTTTTTATGCATGTTGTTACAACCTCATATCTAAGATTTAGAATGCATTTGTAAATTTGTAAATCATTAATTAACCCTTTTATAAAATGTTACCCGAAAATATCAATGACTCACATTGCACTACACCGATAAAAAAAAAAAAAAAAAACATGCTCTAAAGAATGAGAATAACACACTTAACTTTCACAAAATGTACATGACCTGTACTTTGAAAGGTGTTTTAAAGTCAACAGAGCTACACTTTCTAAACTATTTGTACCATTGAGGATTTTCCTAAAGACCTGCTCAAAATCTTAAGCATTCAATTGTAGAAACTCTCAAATATCCCTTCATATGGCAGTGAATTTCATTTTCTCTTTCCGCAAAGGAAGCTCATAGCTGCTCATATTCTTAAATAGTGCAAAGTATTACTGTCACATCCGCTGCTCAAAATGCAGAATGTGTTTGCATAATTTGACTGTGAGTAGTGTTTGTCTCTCCAGAGATGAGTGCACTCATCAGGTTGAACCACACAAGCAACCAGCCTCATATACAAGAATTTTGCTTGCATTAATATTAACTTCTTTAAAATCCAGATGTTGTTTAATGACAGACAGTAAGAAGTGCCAAGATCCAAAACATTGAATTTACATCATTCAGTGTGTATACTCTATACTCTAAAAATATTAGGGTTCAATACGGATATAGGCACCCCTTAAAGGTTTATTAAAAAAAGTTTTACACCAAAATAAATTAATTGTAATTTTGATACATATGCATAAATAATGAACACCCATACGTGATGAGGGCTCGTAACTTTATAAAAGCTGTTTTATTCTACATGGAGAGGGTCCACACATGGAGGCTGCCATGTTAGAATCACATGACCAGCCGAATATTACTCGCTTAATCTCAGTAACCGTCCTGTTATTGGACACTTTCACTCTTGGATTAAATGAATCATGGCTGACTGTGAATAATGAATTTCTACTATGGCATCTGTAACTGAAAACTATAGAATTTGAATAATGCTGCATCCACACATATACTTTTTTTTGTTTGTTTGTTTGTTTTTTGGTTCTAAAGTATAAAGGTTAAAAAATAAATGTCTCTTTATTGAATATTAATGGAGAAACATCATTTGTGTGAATAGAATAATGGAATGTTATTTTGATTAGAATGGTGGTGATGGGGGCTTTTACCCCATACTTGGGGCTTTTAGTGATATACTGTTATGTGCAGAGGGACAATAGTTATAGGGCAAAATTAGTACATTTATGCAAATACTTTTAAGACAGTAAGAAGTATTTTGAGTAAGACATGAATATAATGCTTATTAGAAATAAACACATTAGAAAAGGGTGCACCATTTCCTGTAAATTTCAATCACATTGGGCATTTTAAAACATCTCTATAAACAAAGGAATCTACATTTTGATTGGATCAGCCCACTCTGAACATTCTTCATAACAAATATCCCAATTAAGAGTGACTCTTTTTATGGGGGTGCCTTTTGCCCCTGCAACAAGGGGGCTTTTTACCCCAAACACTATCCTTTCACTAATTTGGCAGTAATTATTTATTATAATTTTTTTATTTAATGACCTTAAACAAATCAGAAAATTACAAATAAGTATTTTGTCTTGAAATAAATGTGATAATTTCAGGGATTTTCATTAGCTACATAAATTTGCAACATTTAAAAAGTTATTAAATATCTCATGGATCAGGCAACATTTGCCGTACATACAGTACTGAAAAACAGGTGTTTAGGAAAGTTTTTTGCTTATTTTTGTTGCTATTTAGTGTTTTGGGAGAAAATAAAATGAAAAGTGCCTTTTACTCCAGTGGGCCTTTAGGCCCTTAGTACCCTACTGTGGTGGTACCATGGTTTAGTAATGGGATCAATTGGTAATACCCGTACTACTGGTATTTACAATACATGTTATTGCAAGGTATTTAGAAGAAATCCATGGTATTACCATGGTACTACTTTTTATGCATGCAAGTTCTCACGTGAACATTCAAGCTGACATCTGCGGGTTAAATCATGAGTGTGAGTGAATGATGACAACATTTTCTATTTTGGGTGAACTATACCTTTAAGTCTACAGAAGTTTGAAAACTACTGAATGGGCTTAGAAAAGCTACAGATCTCAACCTCTTTCTTTTCCTCTCCTGCCTTTATAGAACATTTTTATGATAGCAGATGATCCATTGATCCAAAGTTTATTGTCAATAGCTGACCATTCATCACAGTTTACAGTATTTAGTAGATTGCAAGGAGGATATGTTATATGATGCTAGTTCATCTTCTGAAACAGGACTGAGGCTGACAGGGTTGAATTGTTCCAATAAGATATCTGGCTGAGTCAGTTATTCTTCTTTTTTATTATTATTTTGGATGCTAATATGAAGAAAGATATTTGCTTGACAATATCAGGATGTGCACTACCCTTCAAAAGTTAGAAAACACTATGGGGCGAATTCACTAAACTGTTGTGCCACTTTTGTGCAGGGTAATTCAGTAAAAAATATGGTGTCTCATTCGCTAACACCCGCAATCAAGTTTAAGCAGACACATTCAGCGCTACAATTGCACTGTATCTTGAGTATTCAAATTAAGTGACTGTCATTCCTTTTTGCACAAACATGGCTATTGCCGGCTTCCCGAATGTTCTGGGTGCTACTGACTTTATGTAGACTGTAAGTAACTTATATTATATATATATAAGTAATTATATATAAGTTTACTTTTTATTTATATATATATATATATATATATAGAAGCCTAATAAATCATTTGCGAATCTACCCTATAGCTACATCACATCAAAAACTGATGACAATGTTTGAAATGAAAATCATTTATTTTATTTAGTTACTGTATATTATTTATATTTGCACCAAAAATAATATACATTAAGGGCCAAACTGCTTTTTCCCATACATCTCTGAGGTTTGGAACTTCTTTTATGTAATACTCGCTCTCTCCTCTGACCAGCCCTATCTGGCACATCTTTGGAGCCTGCCAATTAATTTGTTGGACCTTGGGGCCTTTTAGGTCCAGCAACACTCCCCACACTGGCCTCCAATGCACCAGCGATTCTGGCCATCAATACAGTCATCTCAGCATGGATGGATGCCAGTTGAGTTCTCAAAGCAGACATGTTTCTTCACGTCCTTCAGCCGAGTGCTATGTTTTCCACATACACAGCAATTTTTCTTTGCTACTTTGCACAGAGCAGCTGGTCAATCCTTTTGCATGAGACTTTGTAAGTAGATGGACATTGTTCAACATTAGTAGGCCTATAAGTCATCTTGTTAAATGGCTCTGAAGGCTCTAAGGCAGATCTAAAAGGTGATACATTTGATCATATTTATTTATGTTGCTATTCCACACTTACTTTCAATGGCCTTTGTAGTATACTGGCCGATGTTACGGGTTCAACACCCGTGTCATACCCCCACCCCTACACCAACAACCTGATCTGGGTGTAATTATTCCTAAACCTCACCCTTTATTTGTGTCAGAGGTCAGTCGCAGAGTGGACCTTCACATGTATGTAGTGCTTGCGATGTATTGTACGCTGCATTCTCCTTCATTCTTCTCTTCCAATCGTGTCAGTGTTTCTTGACCTATGCTGCAGTGTGCCGTGCAACACCCGCAGCTCACAAACTCCAAAATTAGAGTAAAAAATTGCATTTTGTTGTTACTGCTCTACCTGGCCTTAAGTCTTGTGAAATTCCTTTTAACTTTGTGAAAAAGGACTTCCAGCTCCCTTCCAGAAAATGGTATTGCTCTCCATCTCTCAACCATTGTCCGGGTGCATTTCCATGTGCTGCAGACATTTATATATACATTTCCACTGACACAAACTGGCCACTGCAAATTGAGAAAAATGCTCATTTTAAGGCTGTGTTTGTGTCATTACCTGATTTACTTAATTCCTTTGGTCAATCAGGTGCTAAACCAGAGAAGAGTGTGTGTGCAAATAAATAGTGCTATTACAAGGTGCAATTGATTCTCAGTGAATTCACCCCTAATATATTTTTCCTCTTGAAGAAAACGTATGGGTTAGTAATGGGTTTTTTTCTTCACCTCGGATGCATTTAATTGATCAAAAACACAACCTTATACATTAGTAATGCTGCAAATTAATATTACTGTTTGAAATAACATTTGTTATTCTTTTAAAATAAATGTTTTACCAGTGATGTCAAAGCCCCATTTTTCAGCAGTCATTACTCCAGTCTACTAAGAAAATAATGTCTCACATAATTCAAATAATTATTTTAATATGCTAATTGGGTACTCAAGAAACATTTCTATTTGTTAAAAAAGTTGTGCTACTTAAGTATGAACATCACAATACAGTGTATTTTTTCAATTGCTAAAGTATTGAATACTCTTGCATTTCTACCAGAAAGACTAATTAATATTATTCATTAATAAATTAGAATAATCATGAAATGGTGATAGAATATTTTCCTTTGGAGTATGCCCCGTCATACTGTTCAGCGATCAGATTCTCACACAAATGTCAAATTCTGCTGGAAGATGATGATGGCAGGGGAGAGGAACTTACCCCTACAGCTGAACAGGACCTGAACTGGGGTTGAAAACAACATACATATTGAGCAATTAAAGAAATCTACAGAGTTTATGATTGGATAAGATGCCTGAATTAAATGAATAGTGTAATGCTACGAGATAGACTCTGAATAAATGATAATAATAATGATTTGGAGATAGAATTGTTTCCTTTGAACGATGAAGTGTAGGAAAGTGCATACATCAGATTCTCACTCAGTGAGTCAGAGCCTGCCGAAAGATGATGACGGCAGGCAAGCAGAAGCCAAAAAAGAACAACAACAAAGAACGACAAACCGTGTCTTCAGAAGGTGAAGAAAAACTTGAAAAAGAATAAATAATTGTATGAAACGTAACACAGAATGTTATTAAATACATTAACCTACGAAAGTACACACACTTGTGTCATACCCTATATAAGAATTGACTAGGTAATGTGATTTGATGGTCCAACGAAAGGATGAGCATTGTTTGTACAGTATCTTTGCAGAAGGAGAGCAATGTGTGCAATCCGTCTTGAAACGAGTCCTTGAAAAGGGAGCATTGAATGTCCAATACCCTTTGAAAAGGATAACCAATAATTTGCGATGCATGTGAACCCTGAAAAGGGTGAGAATTGTTTTGTAATACCCTTAAAAAGGATAGCAATGCTTTGCAATGTGTAGGAACCCAGAAAATGGTGAGCATTGTTGTGCAATACTCTTGAAATGATAACAATGCTCTCGGCCCGAGGTAAAGTATATTTACTATATGAAGTAAATCAAGAAAATCTATGTGATTTAATGTGCGATAGTGAGTTACAAGCAGAACTCGAGAAGCATTATCTCAACATAATCAGATATTCAAACCACGTACACTAAAGTACTTATGCATAAACAATGTGCATAAATATTGAAACTTGCCCGGAATGGCCTTATGCGATTCCATTATGGTACAATGTTGCCTCAAGGCAACATGCAGTTTTTTGTAATGTCCTATGATACATTTGATGATAAGTTTTTGAAAATACTTCCTTACTTACCAATGAAGGTGACTCACATTTTTTGAAGGCGATTATCTGAACAAAAATTTGTGAAAAATGCACTTTTCATTGGAGAAAATATGGAGCCAAGTGACATGTGCACATGTGCTGAAAGAGGAAACAAAATAGACCCCTGTGGGTTTTGTGACCATGTGCATTTTCATTGGTTAGTATTTGAGTTCTCCTCCATGATATAGCATTGCCCAATTAAATGGGTGTCTCATTTGATTAAAAAACAACTAAAATAGGCTGTGTTGCCTGGAGGCAACACGGTACCACAGAGGGTTGAATGCAGCCTTTATTAAAACATAATTTATTTACTTTTCTATAATTCTAGATCAATATTCATGTATCCTCTGAGAATAAAATGATAATATTCTTTCATAAACATACAAATTTCATAAAGTATTTTAAACTTTGTAAGTATAGCACCCCAGTGTCAAAAAATGGGGTGTTTGAAGGAAGGAGCCAAGTGCAGATAGGCAACAATGAGCTTTTATTAAATAAAACAGAAATCATACAAAACTAAATATCTCTCGATGGAGAAAACAAAACCAAACTAGAATAAACTAACAGGGAAGGCAGACAGCAAACATGGACACATGACGACAGGAGCGAATGAATAAAGTGAAACAATGAAGCACAGGACAGCAAGCACAAAGAGATAATAAAGGGAGAAAAATCAAACAAGTAAAAAGGAACAGGTGAAACCAATTAACTAATAATGAGGAGACAAGGAGGCGGGGTCTGACGCAAGACTGAGAGACACATGGCAATACGGAAACTAAACAATGCACACGCTCTCACAGACACAACCACCTGAATGACACGAGCGCATATCGCCAGAGACAAAGGTAACATGCGCCCATTCCAGACAACAGAAAATATGAGGGCATTTGTGCGAGGGTTTGGACACAAATAAACAGGCACGAAGACCGAAGCGGGCAAACCCCTGCATAACATGACAACGAATCACGACCCGACGTGCAGTGCAAGGCGAGCACAATGCAAAATGCACCCGAGGTCACGAGAGACAAACAGAAAACAATTGACACGAATGCATGCCGCAAGAATGACATAAGAGCAATGCACTCATGCCAATAACCAACAAGACAAGAGAATGGATGACTGAACTCTGACACCCAGAGCCACAGTGTTTATACTTTTTGGGGAAAACAACCTACAACCCAAATTGCTTAACTTGTCTCTGCACATGAAATAAAGTATATAGACAAAAAAACTTCACCTTTAACTCCTCTGCTTTTAATAAAATTACTCCCAACACTAAAAATAGCTCATATTTCATAACCAATGTCTTTCTGTAAAGAGTATTTGTTCAAATTTTAGCCATTTAAATGTTTTCAATAAACCTTCAGTCTTCACTTTAGGGAGAACTATCACACGTGTCCTGATGGCATGCACTACCTTTTCTTCAATGGCACAGTTTAAGTTTTAAGTTTTAAGGCTTATGCTTTTATCTGGTGCAACAACTGGAAGAAAATTGCATATGCTGTGGCTGTAGGGAATAGCAATTATGGTTTCCCGTATCAAGCTCTTTTCTGGTACAGGGCCAGTGCTCAAGGCATGAGATGAACACTGCATCTCCACATTCCATGAAATTGGCCATACAGGGTCAAATGGCTTCTTTCTGTGCACACTTAAAGACTGTGTTACAAACCGGGCTGGATTGGTAATCTGGCATACCGGGCATTTTCCCGGTGGGCCGATGCACTTTTGGGACTATCAGGGTCGGACTGTCAATCAGGCCGCAAAACTGGCCAAATGGGCCGCAATATGTTGAAATGAGCCGCCACGTTATGCAGAATGGGCCACAAAATGATATGCGGAAGGGGCCAGCGATATGCAGAAAAGGACAGCGAGCTCTACCCCCAACCCCCACGCTCAACAAATTTTGGGCCATTTTCTATGTAAAATCCCAGTCTGATTTCTCTTCCCAGTCCATCCCTAGTTACAACTGCCATTTTTCTATTTTCAATATGAATACAAATACCAAAATATTTACATGCAGTTTACATGCTAAATTAATTGGACAGTCGTTGTAGTTCTTAAATAGCAATTTGCATTTTTAAAACACAGCAGTTTCAAAATGTATGTTTGTGGTCTTGTCTGTGTAATGTTTGTAATATACAGTATGTCTCGTCAACCGGCAGTGTTGGGAAAGCTACTTTAAAGCTGCCTAAGCTATAAGATAATCGTAACTTAAAGTAGTTCAACTGTGGTCAAGCTGCTCTTTAAAAAATATAGTTCACTTCAATACAAGTTACTAAAAAAATTATAAAAAAAATTCAAATGCATTTAAGAAATTACACGACGTTTCATTCTGATGTGGGTGTGGGCGGGAGCGGCATTCCTTCTGAGGAAGGAAAGCCGCGACCGCAACGTTGCCATGGTCATGTTCTTGAAGTGAGAATATGAGCCATCCACAAACGGTGCCTCGGTGTGATCGCTGCCCAGACACACGAGACAGCACCTGGCCGTCAGGAGCGGAGAGCACTCTATCGCATCCAGGAACTACACAGGGGGAGAAATGTCCTGAAAAGGACATTCAACGCCAGCTGTGTATATTGCTCTTTTACAGAAAATAACTCTTTTAGAGAAATAACTCATTTACTGCGCTGTCGAAGTGCCCAGGGGCAAAGCAGCACTGCTGTGCAGAGAAAGGAGACAGCCGCTGATATGCACCGTAGATCCAACAGCAATCGTATTTAGAGATGAAGAAAAGAGTTCTGAAGAAAATTTCTGAATGAAACAGACGCATTTCCCTCCATTTATACCCATATGTCCGTGGGCAGGACATGCAAATTCTGTCTGCCAATTTCTCATGAGCCTTTTCTCATAGATCAGAGATGCAAAAGGCTCTCAAGAGAGACCCCTAGTGGTGCCTCTTCGACACAACGTCAAAGTGAGTGACACTTTTGAGCACCGATATCCTTATGGTGTTTAAAAAAGAGAAAGTGGTTAAACTCATCCAGGTTTCTTCAGGAGAATGCGGGATGATATGGCCATGTAAACACATAAGTGGCATTCTATCAGGTTTTTTGTGCATGTGCGTGGAACAGACGGAATAACAAACATCACTGGATGGAGTCTAACATCAAGTCAACAAAACATTTCTGGGAGTACAGTGGGAAAAGCACATACCCTATAAACTATACCCATTTATACACACCAATGTAAAATATTGATGTTCACGGATATGCGCTCGTACATCGAGGGAATCCTGGAGATTTATGTAAGAGGGAAATGCCACTATTGCAGTGCAATTTCACTGCAGGTCGTGATAGAGATTTTTGGAAGCAAACGCACCAGCAACTCTGAAATATCTAAAGTAACAGAGAATAAAATAGTAAAGTCATCCTCGGATGCCATGTTTGCTATTTACACAAGCGTCACGGGAGAAATCCTATTTGGAGAAAGCTGCTTACTGACTGATCCACCTGTATATGGGAGTTAAGAGAAAAAGTGCTGTAAACTGGAACAATTTTTACTCGAAATAACCCACTGCTCCCAATAAGCCATTTTCTGATGTTCATGTAAATGTAGTAAATTAACAATACTTTTACAGCATTTATTAATCTTGGTTCCCCGTCTGTTGCTCACTTCGACATGTGTCGAAGAAGCAACACTAGGGGTCTCTCTTGAGCGCCGAATATACCTCTGATCTATGAAAAAAGGCCAATGAGAAGTTGGCAGACAGAATTTGCATGTCCCGCCCCCGGACATATGGGTATAAAGGTGGGGAAATACGTCTGTTCATTCAGAAATTTTCCTCGGGGGCCAGTGGTCGTGTATGAAGCGAGCTGCGAGTCACACACCTGTTCCTCTTCCTCTGAGCGATCTGCTGTTGGATCTACAGCGCACTTCAGCAGCTTTCTCCATCTCTGCACGGCAGTGCAGTTTGCCCCTGGGCGCAACTAAAAGAGTTGTTATTAAAAGAGTGATTTTCTCTAAAATTGTTTTTTTTTCTCTATAAGAGCAATACACAGCGGCGTTGAACGTCCTTTTCAGGACGCGTCTTTTTAAAGATACCTTTCTGCCCCTGTGTAGTTCCTGGATGCGTTAGAGTGCTCTCCGCTTCAGACGGCCACAGGCGCTGTCTCGCGTGTTTAGGCTGCGATCACACCGAGGCAGCGTTTGTGGATGGTTCATGTCCTCACTGCGAGAACATGAACATGGCAACATTGCGGTCGTCGGCTTCCTTCAACCGAAGGAACGCCACTCCAGCCGACCCCGTGTCTCACCTTCCCATGGGATTGAGGATGATGCGGCTGGTGATGGAGGCGATTTGGGGATAGCAGCGGGCGCGGCTTCGCCGGGTACGTCCCCGCAAACCGCCGCCCCCCGGCATGCTCGTTGACTTCCATCCGGGCTCGAGGCAACAGCGGCTCGCCTCCTTTGGAGGAGTCACCGGGCGAGTCGCCATTCATATCCCCGGCAACTTTAATGTGATGGCGGATGCGCTATGGTGGCTCCCTATTGGTCCACCCGGGCTTGGTTCTCGGACCTTGTACTCCTCACGCCAGCCCCTCCCTGGCAATTTCCCCTGAGGAAAGTCCTTCACCCAGACCTTTGGAACCTCCACGTCTGGCCCCTGGATGGGACGCAGAAGATCTAGCTGATCTACCACCTGCTGTTGTAGACACGATCAACCAAGCCAGAGCCCCTTCTACCAGGTAACTTTACGCCCTAAAGTGGCGTTTGTTCACGAATTGGTGTTCTTCTTGGGGCGAAGACCCACAAAGGTGTGCAGTCAGGTCAATGCTCTCATTTCTTCAGGAGAGGTTGGAGGGGAGGCTGTTCCCGTCCACCTTGAAGGTGTATGTAGTTGCTATTGCAGCCCACCACGACGCAGTAGACGGCAAGTCTTTGTGTAAGCACGACTTGATTATCAAGTTCCTAAGAGGTACCCAAAGGTTGAATCCCTCTGGGCCAAGCCTGTTCCCCTCCTGGATCTCTCAGTGGTCCACTCGGGCCTTCAGAGACCCCCCTTCGAGCCGCTAGAATCAGTTTGACCGTCTCTCTAAAGACGGCCCTGCTGATCGCGCTCACTTCCATCAAGAGGGTCGGAGACCTGCAAGTGTTCTCTGTCAGTGACACCTGTCATCATAAGACCGTGACCGGGCTACGTGCCCAAGGTTCCTACCACACCCCCCAGAGACCAGGTAGTGAACCTGCAAGCGCTGCCCCGGGAGGAGGCAGACCCAGCCCCTTCGTTGCTGTGTCTTGTACGTGCTTTGCGTACCTACTTGGACCACATGTAGAACTTTAGACGTTCTGAGCAGCGCTTTGTCTGCTTCAGTGGACAACGGAAAGGGAACACTGTCTCCAAACAGAGGCTCTCCCACTGGGTGGTGGACGCCATTTCATTGGCCTATCGCACCCAGGCCATGCCCCCCCGTTTACAGGTCCGAGCACACTCAACGTGTACACTCAAAAGAAGTGTTGCGTCCTCATGGGCACTGGCCAGAGGCACCTCCCTGACACAACATCGAAGTGAGCGACAGACGGGGAACATCTAGGTTACGGATGTAACCTCCGTTCCCTTGATGGACGGAATGAGACTTTGTGTCCTCCCGGCCACATCGCTGAGCCGAGCCACTGTTGTGGCTGGACCATTTCCGGCTCCTCAGAAAAATCCTGAATGATCAGACATATATCCCTGCCTTTATACCCGTATATCCGGGGGCGGGACATGCAAATTCTGTCTGCCTACTTCTCATTGGCCTTTTTTCATAGATCAGAGGTATATTCAGCGCTCAAGAGAGACCGCTAGTGTCGCTTCTTCGACACAACGTCTCGGGTTACATATGTAACCCTTGTTCCCTGAAAAAAGCGGAACGAGATGTTGCGCTGAGAGCACTTTGGGAACAATCCTATATTGAGACCAGCTGTGAATATGTGTGTAAAACGTCAATGAACACTGACTAGAATTTATAGCCTTGGCTGATGTAATAATTAGACGCACCTGTGGCCAGGATATAAATGGATGCGTCACCAGAGTGTTGTCAGATATGTTTTTTTGAAGAGCAGTCCTGGGGCATCCCAGTGTGGCAAAGAAGCGCAGCATCTCGTTCCGCCTTTTTTGAGGGAACAAGGGTTACATACGTAACCCGAGACGTTTCCTTTACAAAAAGCTTCACTAGGATGCTGCGCTGAGAGCACTTTGGGAACGAGAATACCCACGCCGCTGCACTGTGGCTGTCCGGACCCCTTACTGTTGTGTAGTGTGCTCACAAGAGTGTGAGAGGCCTCAGACACGAGCTTGAGACGTCGACTCAAGGGCATAAGAGCCCGGAGTGGTGAAAACATCCAAACTATAAAAATCGAATGAATGTGTGCGGAGGGGGCAACCTGCCGCATCACAAACTTGTTGTAGAGGGAGAACTCTAGCCAAGGCTTTAGAGGAGGCGAACCCTCTGATAGTATGAGCCCTAACAACTACTGGTGAAGCTTGACCACGTGCCTCGCAGGCCAGGGCAGAAGCATCCCTCAACCCAGGTGACATAGTCTGCTTGGAGGTGACGCCCCCCCCCCCCCCCCCCCCCCCCGGTTACGGCTTCCATGGGAAGAATTGTTGCCCTGACTTTAAGCCCCTGTTAAATGCGGTAAGTCCGAAGGGTACATACTGGACAAAGTCTGTAAAGTCTTTGCTGCTCCGGCGTTACAAATGGCAGGGAGCAGAAGGCTTAGAGAGTGACCGGATGGAGGGTCGTGAAAGGCACCTTAGGCAGGTGGTCAGGGTGAGGGTGCAAAATTGACTTGGTCATTCCTGGGGCAAAACTCTAAACAGGCTGGCAAAAGAGACAGAGCCTGTAGGTCCCCAATTTTCTTTAGAGACATAGTCGCCATAAGAAAAACCATCTTGAGTGTCTGACAAGTCTGACAGACGCTGACTCTAGAAGGTTCAAAAAGGGGTCTCAACCAGACCCTCAAGGACTACTGCTAAGTCCTCTGAAGAGGTCCTTCTCATGGCTCCCAAATGAAGCACACGAGTAGAGGATGCCTCTTTAAGGGCACCCCTTCCATCAAGGCGTGGCAAGCTGAAGTGGAGGCCACATAGAACCTAGAAGTGGACGGGCATGTGCCTGCTGACAGATCTTCCTACAGAAAATCCAGAACTGAAGCGACCTGCAGTTAGCTGGTTCTGCAATATGAACTTAGTAGAGGGAAATGCATACAGGCGCATTCTGGGCCATGTATGCGGCACCACGTTCAACCCCCCGGGGGGTGGGACTGGGTGACTCGGGGAGAAGTAGAGGAGACATTGCGCTGTTCATAGAGGCGAAGAGGTCCTCTTCTGCCCTTTAAAATCTACCCAGATCTTGTCCAAGTGGAGGGAGCACCTAGCTCCTTGATATTCTCAGGAGAAAGCCCTGTGCACCTCAGTTGTTACCCAACAGGGGCCAAGCATGAAAATGTTCCACAATTCGGGCCGGGGATGAAATACAGTCCCCTGTGCCTGAGAAAAAAGGTCCTTCCTGTTCAGAACCGCCCGAGGCAGGCCGTCTAAGGGAGAATTTAACTCAGAGAACCATATTCTGTTCAGCCAGCGAGGCGCTATCAGAAGGAGGCAAAACCCTTGCTGGCGAACCTTGCCAAGACTCCCGGGAGCAGAGAAACCGAGGGAAAAAAAACACATATAGACGCATTCAGGGTCTATGAAGGGGGCTGGGTGACTCAGGGAGAAGTAGAGGAGATATTGCGCTATCATAGAGGCGAAGAGGTCTTCTTCTGCCCTGTGAAATCTCACCCAGATTTGTTCATTATCTCAGAGTAAATCTGCTCCCACACACACGGGCATCCAGGGACGAAACTGTCCTGAGTGACAGGAGCTGCCCTGGGCCCCAAGGAGGATCCAACGTGCCAGAAATTCAGCTGACATGAACGTGGATCCCCATGATGGTTTATGTAAGAGGCTACCACTGTATTGCCCACCTGCACCAAGACATGGCAGCTTCAGGAGGAAGTATTTCAGGGCCAGAAATACAGCCATCAGCTCAAGACAGTTACAGTCACAACCGATCTGATGACCCTCCTATCCCTTTAAGCCGGACGACCACTTAAGGCAGCTACCCAGCCCGTCAGGGAGGCGTCTGTCATTAGCAGCCTGCGATGACAAGACGCACCTAGAGTGGGACCCAAGGTAAGAAACCAGGGTCTGAACCACATAGAAAGGGAACGAAGCCCGCAGCGTGTAACCCTTATCACCCAAGGGGATTCGGCCCTTGGAAGAAATCCCCTGGCTTTGAGCCACAACAAAAATGGTCTCATGTGCAGACGGTCCAGAGGGATTACTGAGGACGCAGTCACCTGAGACCTAGTACAAACTTGACCTAGCCTGATTTTGCTTAGGGTATTCCGAATGGACTTGATTTCTAGCGGGAGACAGTTGTGCCCGCATTGTGATTGAACTCCATACCCAATAGACAGCATGGGAGAGAGGGCGCTTTTCTTGGCGTTGTGCCTCAACCCCAGAGAAACTAGATGAGCTTCTTACAGGACCTAGGCAGGTCTGGGGGGCCGAAGGACTCGCCCCCTGAGTGCGGCGAGGGAGGAACCGCCTGAAGGCTTCCTCGTGGCTTTTCGCCTCCTGGAACCTGGAGATGACCGAGCTCATGGCGTCTCCGAATAGGCCAGTGGGCGAAACTGGGGCATCAAGAAGGAAAATTCTATCCTTACCCTTGATGCCCGAAAGGTTGAGCCAAAGGTGCCTCTCCGTGCTGACCAAGGCAGACATAGACCGGCCAATAGCGCGGGCTGTTTGCTTGGTCACACAGAGAGAAAGATCTGTGGCTCGACGAAGCTCAGAAAAAGCTTGCTCATCGAGTGCAGCACCCGGACTCAGGTCATCCAGCAGGTCAGCCTGGTACGCCTGTAATATAGCCATAATGTGCAGAGCAGCACCAGCATGACCTGCTGCTTGATAAGCCCTTCGCACTAAAGCGGAGGTCGCCCTACAAGACTTTGAGGGGAGAGAGGGCTTTTTCAGAGATGATGCCGAGCCCGGCGAGAGAGAGCCCGCAAGCGTCTCTTCAACCGGCGGCGTCACTGAATATCCCCATGCCTCAGCACCCACGATAGTCGAATATAAAGACATTAAGGGTACGTGAACACGGGAAGTATACGGGTTCCTCCATGAGCGAGAAATCTCCTCATGGAGGTTATCAAAGAAGGGAAGGGACTGATGAGGCATTAGAGCGTAAACAAGGGAACACGAATCGCCTGCCCTGGTTTTTGGTCATTCTCACTTTAACTCTAAAATATATATATATATATAGAATAGAGGAAAGGAGAAAAGGTTCACTGCACACTGCCTAACCAAATTCTAACTCCTAGCAGCAAAAAGAAAGTTTGTGACAGGTTTGAGAAACAGACAAGCACAGAATGGCTCTGAAAAAAACGGATCTGACGACACTCTGGTGACGCATCCATTTATAGCCTGGCCACATGTGCGTCTAATGATTACATCAGCCGAGGCTATAAATTCCGGTCAATGTTTCATTGACGTTTTACGCACATATTCACAGCTGGTCTCAATACAGGACTGTTCCCAAAGCGCTCTCAGCGCAGCATCCTAGTGAAGCTTTTTGTAAAGGGAACGGAGGTTACATCCATAACCTAAACGTTAATTTTGATTACAACATATAGTAATAAGTGTTTTCAATTAAAAGTTGCATATGTTAACATTAGTTAATACACTATGAACTTACAAGTGAACATTAACAAGGATTAATAAATGCTGTCAAAAATATATAGTTTATTGTTAGTTCTGAAGTTTTCAGATGGTCCCTTACCACACCCTCCACAGTTTTAACACATTTAAGCACAATGTGAGGACTTTTCAGATGGTCTCTTACCCAACGTAGGCACAATTTTCGACGAAGGTACCTTAATGATCTTGAATGATTTTGACCAGCTTAAATACGGGACAAATCGTGTCCTGTATTATTTAATTACGGGACACGTCATTTCATCTTAAAATAAGGGATGATCACATATTTTATTGGATGGGTGGCAACCCTAACTGTCACGCTACTCCAAAATGTTAAAAAAGTTAGTAGCATCACGACTTTTTTACTTCCCAACACTGTCAACCACGGACTTATTTTACTCATAGAAATTGTTAATTATTTTAAATATACATACAAACAGATTAACTATAAAATTCTGACAATATTTCCTCTAATGTTCTTTCAGCTAGTCTAGAGTTGCATGGACAAACACTGAACAATGCTGCCAATTTGTCAAGTTTCTTAGACAGTTGTTGATTGTCACCATTATTGAGGTTTGTGTGTGAAGTGTTGAGCTCAATGTGCATCTCGCTTCAACAAACAGACATAATATCTTCCATACTATCAAGATAATATATTTGTCTCTAATATGTAGATGCAAAAAGCTCTTATCATTGAACCATGTGTCTTGCAGAACAGAATATTGTCTGCTTTTCTTAAATATTGATATATGTGATTAATTAAACAATATATCATGTCATTTAATGCAAACAGATTTCCTTTCTCTTTCTCCTTGCTTAGATTGAAGAAACATTCTACCCAAATGCAAATGAAAGTGGTTTTGCATGCAGGAGCACTGAAGGAGACATCTGCATGTTAAGCATTCTTCAGATAACAACCTTTTCTCTGGGATTTCATTCCAAGAATACAAAAGCAATCACAAGTAACCATGGTTACAGATGTAAGCCTTTTCAAATAACAAGGCATTTATGGATATGCTGATATATCAAACATTTAATGCTTAATTGTAGCAAATTTAATATCATGCAATTAAATCTTATGCTCTAATGAGTATGGAACAGTTCCATTTTCTTAGTTGTCTTGAATTGTCAGAAGCTGAGATGTTCGCCTGCGTGCATATAAGTATAAAGCTCTGTCCTGTGTGGCAGATGAGATTAAGGTGGCAGGATTATGAGCTGTTTCACGGCTAAAGGCAGATGGCTAATCTCTCCTCCGCAGGCTCAAGAAAATGTGTTGTAGACCGTTAGAATGGATCGTGTTCTTCCCTCCTGCCTGTTTCATTTTTTCATCTGTCTAGTCGATGACAACTAGAGGCCTTAGTATAAAAAAAATAATAATTGTTGTGCTTCAGAACATTTTTGAGTTGTGTGCAATATTATACAATAAAGAACTTCAATTTATAAGTGCTACTTCAATCAGCAAATGTTTGCATCTATAAGGCTAATAAATATGACAGTGTCCACGAAACACGCCTTTATATGTTGAGACCATAGGAGAGTAATTGAGAAAGTGTTTGTAGTCCTAAAAACTGGAAGATAATTAGCATTTTCAGACCATGTGTTCCCACTGGAGTGTCCAATGGGTTTTTAGAATGACAGTTTTCGATTTATGAGTAAAATTACAAAAGAGACTTTCGTGATCTGTTCTATAATATGTATACATTCAGTTATACCTCAAAGGTAATTTTATTTATTTTTTATAGACAACCTGGTCTCATAGAATCGCGTTACTATACCTAAATTTTTGCAAAATTATTACACGTACATATTGCGACATGAAATATGGTGAAATACACATTGGTGAAATGAACACAAATCACACAAATCACGAATAAAACAGCAGATTTTCAGTTCATAAACACTTTTCACTCTGTTCCTTACACAATGCTCTCTTATGACATCTAAACACTTTTACTATAGCACATAATTGTAAGTTGCAATTTTGGGGAATAGTTAACTACATACTTAATTAAAATTTTCAGTAGCATGACAATATCTAAGGTATTTTCCCAATAGTTTAGCTTTTCCAGTATCAAGCTAAATTTTCCAAGGAGTAGTGCTGTACCGTCACAAAACACAACACTGTCACATTGTGCTGTGAACGCAGCAATGAAGCAGAGAGACAAGCTCACCTAAACTGCCCTCTCTCCCTCTGTCTCTATTTTACAGTTTAAAAATTTTGTTTTTACAGTGTATTTTATGGTGCAGTTCAGTCGTTTGTATTATTAAATAATAAACTTAATATATTAACCTTCTGAAACTGTAAAAATAATTAAAAATAAAACACTAAACACCATCAAGGTAACATATTAAAATGAATGCAATAAACATTAACTAAACTACATCAAATATAACACAGAACACCCCAAAGTACATAACTGATATTAAAATAAGAAGAAACATAACTATTCCCCTAAAATATAATAAAATGTAATGGGTCACGTAGGGATTTCTGGGAATGCCCAATTCATGTTTTGTACCATAATTTGAACAATAATTTACTGGGAAAAGTGCATGTACTCTCTTGTTAAACAATATACATTTTTACCATTAATTAATTAAAAAAATATATTTTTACATCATTTTACTATAAAACTACAGTATTCTATTTTGTAATTTATATAAATAAATATAACATACATTTACGGTAACTTTTCATTAACAAAATCTTGTTTTTTTAGTGTTGAATTTTTGAAGAAATGTGAATCACCCATTTTCAAAATAAAGAAACCGAGAACCGACAAGAATCTGCAAGCAAAAAGGGAAAGCAACAGAGCCTGTAATAAAACACAAAACAACATGGGATTGGCTTTTCTGAGGTGGCGACAACTCCATGATCTTAAAGGAGTTTAAAAAAAACTGAACAGGTAAGATATTTTATTGGACCGATAGTTAGCCAGGTAGTTCATTTAGTGTGTAGTCTGTTAGATAGCCAAATAGCCAGTTAGATAACAATGGCAATGTCTAAACCAGTTATACCTTGGTCTATTTGCCTTCAAGCTAAGTTATAATTGTTTCCACCTTTTGATTTTATCTGATATGATTAGCAATTGTTAAGTCTAATGCCAATGTTCCCTAACTTTTGTAAGGCTGTTTACACTGGTACTCCTCAAACCATCGGATTCATTCACACAGAAGAGCAGAGTTGAAGCCCAACTTGCGTACTTACCAAAACAATGTTCCTCCGCAAGTAATTTAAAGAGAATATTCATAAGAGAATGCCACCCAAATTAAATACATGCTCTTAGGTGACATTATGAATTCTTCATTATTGAATCAGAACTGAATGCGGAATTAAATAATATAATCCGATTGTTATACAGTACATGGTAAATTGTCTGCACTTATATAGCGCCTTTTTAACCTTAGCGGTATTCAAAGCGCTTTTACACACTGCGCCAACGCATCGAAGGCCAGTGGTGCCAGAGGCGAAAGGGAAAACCAGAGGGGACAGTGTGAAATCTCGCTCGAAGCGAACAGGTCTACTTTCGCTCTGCCGAACCTACTCCAGATTTGTTCCATAATATGAGGATGTAATATCTACTCTCTGGGCAACAACCCCAGTCTGAACAGAAAATCCGCTCCCAAATTCAACTGGCCTGGGACATGACAGCTCGTAGAGACAGCACATTGTCCCGTACCCACAGAAGAATGGGACGTGCCAGTCTCAGCATGGCATGAGAACACACTCCTCCCTGGTGAATGATGTAGGACACCACCATCCTGTTGTCTGACAAGATGAGGACAGGGCTGCCCTGAATCTCCTGGAGGAAAATCTTTAATGCCAGTAGCATCGTGAACATCTTCAGACAGTTTATGTCTCAGTTCTCTGTCATTATAACTTTGTGGCAACACACCTGTTCCAACGGAACGGTCAACATCAAAAGGCGGGTACTTTTCCATGGTAACAGAGTAAACATTTTTAGCACTCACATGTATCTTTGATGAGACAGAAAGCAAGGGTTAGTGGTTGAAGTCCCTTTGTGGAGTTAATTTAGTAGTCGCATGCAACATGCACCGAAAGCCTGTGAAATGTTCTCGCAGGCAGAAAGCATCCCACTATGAACATAGCAAGACAATGATGAAATTACAGAATGCAAACTGGAGACAGACGTGCCTGTATTGCTCACAAATCCAGCTCCACCCCTAGAAACAGAGTCTGTATACCTGGCCACAGTACACTCTTGTCTAGTTACACACAGCCCTAGATCAAATGGCCAACATCTTGCTGTTCGGCAGGCAAAGTCTCGGAGCAACCAGCAACAATTTTTTAAGATAATTCAAAACATGAATGCCTTCAAGGGTGTCAATGCTGCATGGTGCCAGTACAAGTCCAAGCGGAAGGAAGCAAAATTGATACGCTTGCCTGATAAGGGTCTCCCTGACCACAAGAGAGAATGACCAGAGCAACAGACTACAAAGAGTAAAAGCTATTTGAGATGGCAACCCAGAGCTGTTTTGTTTTATTTTTTGAACGTCTAGGTGTCTCTCTTGAGTGCCTTTTGCATCTCTGATCTATGAGAAAAGGCCAATGAGAAATTGGCAGACATAATTTGCATGTCCCACCCCCGGACATACGGGTATAAAGGAGGGGAAATGCGTCTGTTTCATTCAGGATTTTCCTGAGGAGCCGATAATGGTTCGGCCGCAACAGTGGCTCGGTTCAGTGACATGGCCAGGAGGACACAACGTCTCGTTCCTTAAATCAGGGAACGGAGGTTACGTCCGTAACCTAGACATTCCCTGTCTGTCTCTCACTTCGACGTTGTGTCAAAGAAGTGACACTAGGGGTCCAATTTAAATCACGTCATGCGCTGAGCCATGTACATATACTGCTGATACAGGAGCGGGCAGGTATTTTATGTGCCAAAGCGACTGGCTGCATCAGACTACACGTACCCTTCCCCAACACCCCATAAAATCGTCAGAGCCTTCTGGTTCTTTACATCCGTACAGGGAGAAACAAGGCGATGCTGCCAAGCATGGAAGCAGGCCATGTCAGCCACACCTTTTCTCTCTCTATGTTTCTCGCATAGAGCTAAAGCGGCTGTGGCCCTCATATGCATCGGGTAAGGCAATCTTTCCCAGTTTCCTATTCTTTCAGGGGGAAAAAACCCTGCGGAGACCACACCTGCCCATGCTGGGGAAGGTAAGAGTGGTAAAATACATGTAAAAGAAAGTGGCGCAGTGGTAGATCCTGCCTCATTGGGAGGGAGGATTTGCTACATACAAATACTAGATCAAGACCAGGGGGTAGTGGGAACTGCCCAAGGGAGACGCGGGTCCGCTCGCAAGGGGACCGTACTGCGGAAAATACACAAAGGGAGAAGTCCATGTTGGAGGCCTGACCTGTGGAGCACCTATTCCAGTACAGGGTGGATTGAGTACCCGCATTGGATTTGGTCGGCAAATTCCTCCACTGAATTCACGGACCAGAGGGCTAGCGAGGAGTCATCCAGGGAGCCGAGTTAGTGGGATCTCCTGGGGTAAGTGCGTAGTTCTACCGGCTCGGACCTGAGAAAACAAGGAACAAAACTGACTCAACCCTGAGATTGTAAAATCTCGCAAAGGTATTGGGTGTTGCTCAACCTGCTGCTCTACATATATCTGCAGGGAGGTGCCCCTGGCCAGTGCCCACGAGGACACAACACTTCTTGTTGAGTGTGCTTGGACCCGCAAGGTGGGGGCACGGCCTGGGTGTGATAGGCCAATGTAATGGCATCCACTACCCAGTGAGAAAACCTCTGTTTGGAGATAGCGTTCCCTTTCCGCTGTCCGCCAAAGCAAACAAAGAGCTGCTCAGAATGTCTAAAGCTCTGCGTGTGGTCCAAGTAGATATGCAAAGCATGTACTGGACACATCAACGAAGGGGCTGGGCCTGCCTCCTCCCGGGGCAGCGCTTGCAGGTTCACTACCTGGTCTCTGAAAGGGGTGGTAGGAACCTTGGGCACGTAGCCCGGTCGCGGTCTTAGGATCACATGAGTGTCTACCGGACCGAACTCCAGGCAAGTGTCGCTGACAGAGAGCGCTTGCAGGTCCCTGACCCTCTTGATGGAGGTGAGTGCGATCAGGAGGGCCGTCTTCAGGGAGAGGGCCCTGAGTCCATCTGATTCTAAAGGGGGGTCTCTGAAGGCCCGAGAGGACCACTGAGAGATCCCAGGAGGGGAACAGGCTTGGCCAGGAGGGATTTATCATCCAAGCACCACTTTGGAACTGAAGTCGTGCTTACCCAAAGACTTGCCGTCTACTGTGTTGTGGTGGGCCACATACACCTTCAAGGTGGAGGGGGACAGCCTCCCCTCCAACCTGTCTTGCAGCAATGAGAGCACTGACCTAACTGCGCACCTCTGTGGGTCTTCAGCCTGGGAATAACACCAATTCGCAAACAAGTGCCACTTCAGGGCGTAAAGTTGCCTGGTAGAGGGGGCTCTGGCTTGGTTGATCTTGTCTACGATGGCAGGTGATAGATCAGCTAGATCTTACGCATCCCATCCAGAGGCCAGACATGGAGGTTCCAGAGGTCTGGGTGCAGATGCCAGAGCATGCTCTGTCCATGAGAAAGAAAGTCCTTCCTTAGGGGCTGTCGCGAGGAGTATGCAATCCAAGAACCAAGTCCGAGTTGGCCATTAGGGTGCCACTAGAGTGACTTGTTCCTCGTCCTCCCTGACCTTGCATAGCACCTGTGCAAGAAGGCTCACTGGGGGAAATGTGTACTTGCACAGCCCCTGTGGGCCAGCTGTGTGCCAGTGCATCTGTCCCGAGGGGAGCCTCCATTCAGGTGTACCAGAGTGGGCAGTGGGAGGTCTCTAGGGAGGCGAATAGGTCTACCTGTGCCTTGCTGAACTGTTCCCAAATCAGCTGGACCAACTTGGGGTGAAGCCTCCACTCTCCGCTGGGCAAGCGTTGTCGTGATAGCGCGTCCGCCACCATGTTGAGGTTGCCCGGGATGTGAGTGGCACGCAACGACTTGATGACTGGCGAGTTGTGACATGGCAGGAGCGTACATGCCTTGACAATTTATGTACGCTACCGTGGTGGTGCAGTCTGATCGAATCAAGACATGTTTGCCCTGATCTAGCGGGAGAAACCTCCGCAGGGCAAAAAGTACATCTAACAACTCTACGCAGTTGATGTGCCAGAGTAGCAGGGCCCCTTTCCAATGGCCCGCAGCTGCGTGCCCATTGCAAATGGCGCCCCAACCCAATTTGGAGGCGTGGGTAGTGACCAGGCGCGTCGGAACACCTGCTGCAAGGCGACTCTTGTCCACAGAAAACAGAGGTCTATCAAAGGTTTAAACGTTTGGCGGCAGGCGGGTTGATGATCACACAGTGCGTTCCACGGCGCCATGCTCATCTCAGGACTCAGGTCTGGAGCCAGTGCTGAAGCGGTCTCATATGCATCAACCCCAGCGGCATAACCACCGCGGAGGACGCCATATGCCCCAGGAACCTCTGGAAACTTTTTTAAAAGGACCGTTGTGCCCGGCCTGAAGGCGGCGAGGCATCCTGTGACCTTCGTGGCCCTGAGAGCGAGGTCGGTCGCTAAGCCCAGTTCCTGCAGCATGTCAGGATCAGGACTACCCAAGTGCAGATCTTTAAATGCCTTTGCCTGGTGGACTCACAGGACGGCCATGGCATCTAGGGCAGAAGCGGCCTGTGCGGTGGTGCTGTAGGCTTTGGAGGTCAGTGAAGACGTCATCCTACAGACCTTGGAGGGGAACATAGGGCGACCCCACCAGGTGGTGGCGTTCTTGGGGCACAGGTGGATCGCAACCGCTCTGTCCACTTGGGGGACTGCCGTGTATCCGTGGGCCGCTCCGCCGTCGAGTTTAGTGAGAGCGGATGAGCAAGAGGCTTGGTGATGGGTTGAGAAGTGTGTCCTCCACGAATTCGTCAGCTCATCATGCACTTCCAGGGAGAAAGGAACCGGGGGGGGGGGGTGTTCTGTGAGTGGCGCGCAGACTCGAGGAGCCAATCATGCAGTCACGAAGGCTGTGGGGGGGGCGGAGGGTTCCAGTCCAGCCCCACACTGACGGTGGCCCGGGCTAGCATGTGGGACATCTGGGCGTCAGCCTCAAACTGGCCGTGCTGGCCCGAAGGCGGCAGCCCAGTCGAGTCATCCGCATCAGACGTCTGACCGCTCTCCGATGCAGCGGCGAGCTCATCCAGCTCGGGGGTCTCCAGAGAATAGGCAGGCTGGCTGTGAGGTGAGCCGCTGTTGCCTCGAGCCCGGATGGGATTCAACAAGCGTGCCAGGGGGCGGGTGGTTCGCAGGGGCTTACCCCGTGAAACCGAGCCCTCTGCCATCCCCAGGTCACGTCCATCGCCAGCCATTTCGTCCTCAATCCCATGGGAAGAAGGTGTGACACGGGGTCGGCTGGAGTGGCGTTCCTTCTGTTGAAGGAAAGGCACGACCGCAACGTTGCCATGGTCATGTTCTCACAGTGAGAACATGAACCATCCACAAACGCTGCCTCGGTGTGATCGCCGCCCAGACACACGAGACAGCGCCTATGGCCATCAGGAGCGGAGAGCACTCTACCGCTTCCAGGAACTACACAGGGGCGGAAGGGCATCTTTATAAAGACGCGTCCTGAAAAGGACGTTCATCACCAGCTCTTTTGCTCTTTTTATAGAAAATAACTCTTTTGGAGAAATAACTCTTTTAAATGCGCTGTCGAAGCACCCAGGGGTAAGATGCACTGCTGTGCAGAGAACGGAGAAAGACGCTGATATGTGCCGTAGATCCAACAGCAATCGCTCAGCAATGAGAGGAACAGTGTGTGACTCGCAGATCGCTGTATACACAACCATCGGCTCCGAAGAAAATTTGTGAATGAAGCAGACGCATTTCCCCTCCTTTATACCCGTATGTCCGGTGGCGGGACATGCAAATTCTGTCTCATTGGCCTTTTCTCATAGATCAGAGATGCAAAAGGCGCTCAAAGAGACCCCTAGTGTCGCTTCTTCGACACAACGTCAAAGTGAGCGACAGACGGGGAATGTATGTTAAGCTGAACAATAGGAATAAGCACAGAACTGTTCGCTGTCTCCTGACTCCTCCATTGCCTACGAACCTATCTTTATCACAATAACCATGCTTTATCTTTCAAAGTACTCAGTTCAAAATTTCCAACAGCTGCTGCTAACAATGTGGCTGGCTGAAGGGAATTTGATAATGTTTTTGCCTTTATTGTATTTAGGCATAAATGATGAGCGCCCTGAATGTATCTACAGCTGGGATGTTGAGAGAGTAAACCTTTTCCCTGGTATTTGAATGGGGAAAAGTGTATGAGCATTGGGGGGAATGTTTATTTCAGAAAACTGGTTTGCCACAACAGCCCCAGAATTCTTTATGGAGGGACAAAGTGTGGTGCTTATGTTCACTGTATGTTTTGTGTACCCTTGTGCTTGATGAACATCGAATTCTGTTATGCATGTCTCAAAACCCTTGGTCATGGAGACGTGCTATAAAAAGCAGTCACTCTGAATTTATTTACAGTAGAGGATACCAGATAAACCATCTTCCTTAGCATAGATCGGGGAAGAATGTGCGAACATGGTGGGGAACTGAAAGCAAGCAGGCTAGCCACAACGATCCCAGCATTCTTATGTGGTGTGGTGTTTATTTTCACTGTTTTTTTGTATACACTTGTGCTTTATGATTATCGAATTCTGTTATGCATGCTTGAGACCCTTGGCTGAATTCAGGAAGCATGTTTTTCTTTTTTATTGTTCGCTCCCCAGAAAGCTGCAGGAAAAACTGAACCACATTCTGGTTTTTGGATGTTCAAGGTGTGTACAAAGGCAAACTCATCCCAATACTGACCAAAGGGCAAACAGGAGATAAACGGATACGTTTATACAGTCCAGTTTCTTTCACTGAACAGGGACTTATCCTTCGTTACACAGCAAGCCCGTAAGGTTCGTATAGACCTATTTTTTTTATCATACATTGAGTTATATTCTGCATGCCCCGTGACCCTTGGTCATGGAGGCAGAGGCAAAACTCAAGCTGACAATATTTAATGCTTGTTCACCAGCGTAAATTACGGGGGAGACTGAGCTACATTGGTGTACTGAAAAAACGGGTTAGAACTAAACTGGTCCTAACATATCGTCGCTGTCGGGCGGAATCCTCGTATCTCCAAAACCATTATTTTTCAGGAAATAAACAAAACTGCATATTTTTTGAGTTATTAAACATTGTATCGTTAAAGTTGGTATTATACCTTATATTGCTATTATATACTGTTGTGTACCAACATTAACACAACATTTCCCCAAAATCATGTTTAATCGGAGATACGAGGTTTATGACTTGGAAGCAGGGAGATACGAGTTTACGCTGTCATTGATAAGAATGGAACGGACGCAGACTTCGCTGCTGCCAGCAGTGTTCATTTAAGTCCGCGGTCGCGTTGAGCCTTTTGACGAGACAAGGCTTTAAGAGCTAATCAAAGCTTATGGTTGTGGTTACATATATCTTCCTAAACTCTATTTTAAAAGTTTATGAGCTATAAGTGATGCAATACAAAAAAAAAACGAGCTGACTAGGCTGTCTAATAGGCAGAAATTAGCCTAATCTGCACGCAAACTTACCTTTGTGGCTCACGGGCTTCCTTCTGCACCTAAGCATTACAGCTTTCGATTTTTAACAAAACAGGCCTACTCAAATGTATCTATCCTAACTATTTTCACTCGTTATTACCTAAAAAACAGACAGAGTTATCCAAAGATAGGCTTACTCGACGCCAGTAGACAGCCGTTTTTTTCTCCCATAAAAACACTAGTTGGGGTATTTTACATGCATAGCAGTAAAATAATAATAAAAACAATAATTTAATGGTGGTATCCAAAACATTCAATTCAAGTATTATATTATATACATTTTAAAACTTCAATGCACATTTATAATAAGCCTAGTAATAAGTAATAAGTAGACATTTAAAATACATCAATAACTAATATCATAGTTTAACAATAAAATAAATAGAATATTAATATAAAATAATATTTATAATATAATAAAATCACAGTTAAGGCTTGTGTATTTGTGTTTGTGAGTATGGTTAGCCCTTGTCTGTGTGCATGTATCTGTGAGGCTCTGTGTGTGTTGTTACATTGCCATCATATTGACAGTATTAAAGGAGAACTCCGGCGCAAAATGAAGCCAGCAGTGAGGCCTCCTCTTCCTCCAGACCACCAGATAAATCTTTTCAAACACATCGTACAATTAGTGTGATTTTTTTTTATTTCTATTGCTGTGAAATACATCTGCATTAAAATTCATTCATTTTGGCATGTGAAATCATGATTATCTCTCAGAAATTCACTCTACCAGCATGCACCACTGTATCCTCCACCACTGTATCCTCCACCACTGTTGCTTCCTCTCTCTCTAACGTTACACTCTCTCCATCAGAGCTCTCACTGTCTATTAGGACCATCTGACAGAGTTCCTTTAAGGACACAGACATGGTTGCTGCAAAAAATAAAATAAATAAAGGTCAAATGATCATTTCACTAAGTTATACGGCATGTTTACGTATGATAAAAAGGCAAGAAGCCAGCTAGCTTGCTTAAAGTGATGAACATGACGTAAAAGGTAGCTACTTGTTGAACATGACGGAATGCCTTGACATTGTAAGCTACAATCCTGACATAGTACATTAAATTATTATGTTCTTCCTCAGATGAGTGCCAGAACTAGCGTTAGCAGGGGTCGAGAGATTTTTATTTAAGCCCCACGAAAATCACGTTGAAATCAAGATTTCAATCAACATGATAAGTTAACTTAGCTAACTTACCGTCCAATGCAAGACATAGCAGAAAGAAAAATCTAGCATCCTCAGAAATGATACATTACACTACACTTGCACTACCATTACTTCGATCGAGATAAAACTGTTATATATAATATATAAACTGTTATTATATAATTTATATAACTAAATCATGAATAAGGACATTTACCTCAGAGGACGTGTTGCTCAGCGACTTCCAATCTTGAGGAGAAAAAATGCCGCGAAGCTCCCAGCGCGCCGGCGCCAAGTGAAGAAGGGGTGGAGTTACGAGGTTTCTCAGACAGTTGAAGTGTCCAATGGAGTTAAGAGGTTTGCTCACAAGCTATTTTCAACACTTTCGATTGGTTAATAATTTGTAAAAATAACAGACCACGTGGAGACTGACCAATAGCATCGATTTGTGAAAAAATATGAAATTGACCAAATTTGGACATACGAGGTTCCCGCCCGACAGCGACGATATAATGTGTTGACCAACTCGTTCCCCAGCGCTAGCAGTGGGGGCAAAATGAGGGAAATTCCAAACTGAGCCGATATTAAGTATTTCTTAACTTGATGCATTAGGTTGGACTGCAAAACCATTGTGTGTAGATCCAACAGCTGATACCTTCTCATACAACGTTTTAAATATTGACGACTCAAGACGTGCATGGTAACTCTTTCTCACACTTGTTTGTCAGAAAATGGCCACCGAGCTAGGCCTCAGAGCATGTACGATGAGACTCGCGCTTTCGCTAAAGGGGAGGGCGACAAACACGAGGAAAAATACACTGTCCGTTCGCACTCCAATCTTCTCAGACACAAAGCTGAAAATCCCAAACTTCCCCTGCACATCGGAGCTCCAATCTGGTGGTGAGAAATTGCAAGTCGAACATCACCACTGTCCCCGTCGGACATTTGTAATGTTTAGAAAAACCACATAAAAATTACTCTGAAATTTCGATGTATAAAACGACATGAGTTGCTTCTTAAATTCCATCCTGTGTTGCCGCTCAAAAGTACAACACAGCCAGATGATATCTTGCACTGAAGAACAGAAAATCAGACTCGATGGCACCAAAGCGAGCGCTTTTATGGAGCCCATGATGTATCTTCCTAGTGGTGTCGCTTAAGTGCCACCAGCTAATAATTTGGCGTGATTGTACAAAGGCTTCAGACCACGTGACACTCAGGTGTCATGATGGTACAGCTCAGTACAGACTGATTGCAATACACATTGCTCAGAGAGGTTCACACTCGTAGACATCAGTATATTCTGAATCACAAATAAATGTGAATTATCTTAAACCTACTTTCAAAAAAAAAATAAAAAATAGCCCAGCAAGATAGACTATTAAGGGTCGGGATGATTCCATCATAGGCTCATCAATCTATGGATATTATAGTCTGTGTTTTATCATACATGTTATAAATACATTCATTTAGTTAAATTATACTATCGTATTGATACTTTAGATCCCATAAAACATAATCCAATTCCTTACTCGAACCAATTATCAACAATACAAAACATGTAACAGACACAATCTTTTTAGTTAAAGTACAATATTATATATATAATATAGATATTTTACAGCACCTAAGCTAACATTTACACCAAAACCTAAATAATTCTCATCAATATAATAGATGTAACAAGCAGGTTCATTCACAATAATTTTTCAGAACATTACATAAAAGCACTATAAAAGTATTCCACGACTCATGCTGCATTCTAAGTTCTCCAAAATCAAATGATAGTTCCGTGTGAGTGAAACTGAAATTTTAATTTGCTAAAAATCTTCTTGTCCGTGAAGGAAGTCATATCTCACTTAAAATATACATACGATCATTAGATTGTCGCAGTCGGTCACATGACACGTGAGAGCCAATGGCGCTTGACATCACTGACATCAAAGCTGTTTTAACGCTTCTTGTGGCTGCATTTTTTTAGTTTAAATGAATGTGCAGGTAGGGGACGGGGACCATGATCACTGAATAAAGACTTAAATTAAGATCAATTTCTTACACAGACATCAAACAGCTTCGGAAAACTTTTAGTGCAACTTTTATGATCATTTTCTTATTTTTTGAACAGACACTCTGATATTCTGAAAATTCCCTTTGTGTCCCATGGTAAACAAAATAAAGTAATGAGCAAATGATGACAGAATTTTTAAATAATTTAAATAAAAATGGTTTGCCTTGGTTCAAGCTATGGAATTCTTGTTGAATGAAGCGCTAGATTGATATTTGAAATACCGAGCAAAAGCAATGTTTTGTTGGTTCAGGCAAAAAGTCAACCCAATGACATTTCACCTAGAGAGTTAAAGGGGTCATGACAGTCTTTTTTTTCTGATCTTACCTGAAGTCCACTGATTATGTTATTTTTTATATATATATATATATAGTATAGTATTTTATTTTTTGCACCAAAACAGTCCTAATTTAGTAAGATATATTTGAAACTCAATCGGAAGAGAATGAATAAGCATCACAACATTATAAAACTAAATGTCAGAGTTTACACTTAATGCACACTGTAAGTACAGCAGCGCCATTAACTATCAAATAGTCAAGGCATTTGAAATATTTATGAATGAAACTGTTTACTAACGGTTTTGCAATTGGTTTCAATAGTTTTTTTTAACAGCCCCATCCTTCAATAACAGTTCTTTTGCTAAGCTTGAATCATATTATGACTGGTTCACAAGCAATCCATCCTAATATGAGCTGAAAAAACCCACACACTGTACATAGTCCAAAGCACAATAAAGAGAGACACACATACAATATCATCATGTACTGAAGCCGGGAACACATCAAATTGGTCAAAGATGTCCATCTAGTGCATGTTTACATACACCAACATTTAAAAATACCCCAGAGGGGCACAAGAATGTGGCGCATGTGTGCTCAAATCAAGAGGCACAGCAGCTGAATGAAACCAAATTACTTCTTCTTCTCAGAGTTGTTACTTGACACTGCATCTTTTAAAAGTGGCAAGATAAATGACAGTGGTCAAAGATGTCTGTCTAGTGCATGTTTATATACAAAAATAATTCAAAATAGTCCAGGTGTGTCCCGTTTCTTGTTCAGGAATTGTTAGGGCACAACTAGGCCTGTTTGTCCTGCTCTCTCTCTCTCGGAGTATGAACTGAGAGCCGGGACGGGTATGAACGGGTGGGGCAAAGGATGCGATGACGTAAAGTAGGCGTTGATGTTGTAACTGTAGATTGGTCATGAATTAATGGGCCCTTAAAATGCTCTTATTGCATTGGGGATTAAGTTTTGGGTTCTGAAATTTACAGTATGTTTTTATAGTAGAATGAATTCTTATATGTCAAAATTTTAAGGAAAATGTAATTCCTAATCACATAAACCCTTTAAGAGTTTGCGAGTTTCCAGCATGCATTGCAGTATTAACAGATTATCCAGTCATTGTTATAGGATTATTATTTTTCTTTGTGCTGCCTTTATTTATGCCAGTTATGGAGTCTTATTTTTACAACATCTTTATGTTGCAAGATGTCTTCTCTGTTACTGTGCACTGCACTGAATGAAAAAAATTACAATTTGTAGTAATTTACAGTACATTTAAATTTTTAGGATTTGTGATTTAGTTGTGTGCCTCCTTGTCAAACAATCAAAAACTATCTTGCATCAAATTGCCATGATAGATTTTTGATGTCTACAATGTAAATGTGATGTCCACTTTCTCCATAGAGCATAAAGCATCCCACTCCATATCAATTAGTAGGCTATTATTTTCAGACAGAGAACATGGTGAGACAACTATTTATTACAAACCCTTTTTTACACATTTTGCAAGATTGCTCATGGCATGTTACAAATAATTATATTATTATGCACATTGCAAATTTACATGTGGATGCACTCATTTGCACAGATAAGAATTCTATATAAGCACTTTCATTATATTACAGATATTTTTCCAGCATATCATTCATATGGGTACAGAATCTACAGATACATCTTGGACTGGGCTGTAATACTGTAAAAGCTTTTTCTTTTCTTTTTTTTATCATTCCTTATATAACAGCAGAGAGTGATTAAATATTTGATATGGCTGTTGTGCTAACATCCATATCCCCATCTTATCAACAGATGAACAAGATGACTCAGTGAATTCAGTGCCTATGAAGGGCTGATGGGAATTTGTCACAAAAAAAAAACCTGCTCTGCCTCAATAACACTTTACTTTGTCTGTCAGAATAAGATACTGGAACACACTGTGATGTCACAATTAAGTTAATGTAACAGAATGTTCCATACCACCACAAACGTACAATTAGAAGGAGTAGAACAGGCCCGTTGTGCCTACAGCATCTTTGGATTTTTTGCCAAAGATGGGTTTTAGGGCTTTTGACTTGGGCCTGTAAACAGCTACCTAGCAACAACCCAGAAAACCCCAGCAAATGCATAGCAATCAGATTAATTAACAGAGAGCAAAATACCTCAGCAACAGCAAAACAATGCTCTGGCAACAACCCAGAACCAGTGCTGGGTGTAATATAATTGCAAGGTAATTAGCTACTGTATTCTAATTACTTTTTTATTTTTATTTTTTTAAAGTTGTGTAATACATTACATTTTTTAATTCATGCAATGAGATTACAGTTAATGATTTTCAATTAAGGTAAATAATTTTAGGGGCCTTACTTGGGTTACAAATATTTCTAAAATAAATCTTGTTTTATGTATAATGCATTTCAAATATGGCCTTAATCTGATTACAAATTAAGAGAAGAAATAAGTAGTTTGTAGTTGATTATTTTTTTTGAGTTACTTACCCAACACTGCCCGGAACACAGTTGCATTGTTATAACAACTTTGCATGTTCCACTCGCATGTTCTTCAGAACATTTTTAAATCTTTAAATTACCTCCAAATAGCACTTTTGAACAACCACTTCAGGAGTGCATGCCCTAATTTTTTCCAATATAAATCTTAAAGTTACAATATTATCATGTGGCCATGTTTCAGCAGTCTATATCTATTTAACAAAATGTTTGCCTGTAAAATATAAAACTGACCATTTAATCCCTTTTACCATTTAACATAATAATCTTTTAAAACACATATGGTCATCTTTCTCTACTCAAACCTCTCTCTCTCTGTATAAGTGTTGACCCAGCCAGAGGTAAGTAAATACTACAAGTATTCTTCAAGTGATTTCACAGGCCTGTGGTCTAAAGAGAGCTTAGCCTGTGCTAAGGATTAGAAAGTCATGATTGACAGCAGCTTAAGTGCAGGTTTGGAGGACTACATGTGTGGCAGGAAACTGAGGATATATTGGAATCTTTCTGTTTCCTTTTATTTCTCCCTCCTCCATCCTGGCCTTTTTTTTTAGCTTGTCAGTGGGAAGACTCTTGCATGTTTCCTTTCTCTTAAATCAAGAAAGCCCTTTTCTTTTCTTTTTTAATTTTCTTAAAAACGTAATTTTAATTTACTAATCTGTATTTGATGCTCACGTACAATATAAAAATTTGAAACCTGCTATTGTTTCCTTAAAGGTGCACTCAGTAACTGCATTTGTGTCAACTTGGAGTACAGTAACACCTAGCGGCATGGATATAACATTCAAAAACATCATGGTTACTGTCGTAACCTCCGTTCCCCGAGCGATGAAGTGACACAAGGGGTCTTCCTTGGATGTCGAATCGTACCTCTGACTCTGAGAAAAGGCCAATATCAGACAGAATTTGCATGCCCTGCCCCGGACATACGGGTATAAAGGGAAGCGGGGCAGTGAATGCCAGTCAGCATTTTGCACTAAGGAGCCGAAAATTAAGTACGGCCAGTTACAGTGCTAGGTCTAGTGCTGTAGCAGGAGTGACACAATGTCTCATTCCCTCCCTCGGGGAACGGAGGTTACGACTGTAACCATGACGTGACACAAGGGGTCCATAAAAAAGCACCACACATTGACCGTGTTACGTGACTGTCGAAACAGGTGCACAGCAGGCTATTGCGTGCTAGAGGTGCCTGTACCGGCTGCACGTAGCCCTTCCCAATGCCCCCAACTCTTTTTTTTTTTGCATAAAAACCTTAGGTTTCCCACACCCCTGAGGCGGGAAAAAGGTGTTACATGCCTAGCATGGGAGCAAGCCCAGCAGCCGTGGCCTTCTCTCTCACTATGTCTCTCACATAGGACGTAAAGCGGCTGGGCCTATCTTAAGTTGGGGAAGGTGGTCTTTCGAGGTACCAGTCATCAAGCCGCGAAGGCTGTGGGGAGGACGGGGGGTTCCAGTCCAAGCCCACGCTCACGGCAGCCTGGGAAAGCATGTCGGCCATCTACGCGTCACCCTCCGACTGGGCGGGCTGGCCCGAAGGAGGCAGCCCTTTCGAGTCTTCCGCGTCAGACTGACTGTGAATTGTTCAATTGGTTTGCCTAGTAGAGATTTAATGTATGTGTGCAGAGTGAGAGTAAAGACACACAGTTGTTCACAGCATCTTTGGTCTCATTAACCTTTGTAAATCCCCACAATATCTTTGGTCATGTGAAATTTTTGTGCCATTGTTGTTTCATCCAAATTCATACTATTTTTCACCTGTTGCACATTGTGAGAGAATGATTCAGCCAGCTTTGTTCATAGTGATGGGAGGCCTAAGAGGTGTGTGGTGGGCGTACTGGCGCAATATGGCTGCCGTCGCATCATCCAGGTGGATGCTGCACATTGGTGGTGGTTGAGGAGATTCCCCCTTTCCTTGTAAAGCGCTTTGAGGTCTCAGATAAAGCGCTATATAAATTTAACTAATAATAATAATAATAATAATTTTACTGCAGATAAAGGGGAGGCTAGTGATAGCCTACAGTTCCCCGTCTGTCGCTCACTTCGACGTCGTGTCGAAGAAGCGACACTAGGGGTCTCTCTTGAGCGCCGAAAGATACCTCTGATCTATGAAAAAAGGCCAATGAGAGTTGGCGAACAGTATTTGCATACTCCGCCTCCGGATACGGATATAAAGGCGAGAGAAATACGCTCGTTCATTCAGTAATTTTCTTCGGAGCCGATGGTCGTGTGTATGCAGTCAGCTGCGAGTAACACCTCTGACGCTCTGCTTTGCTGTTGGATTTACGGCGCACTACAGCGGCTTTTCTCTTCACTGCCGGCGTGCAGTTTGCCCCTTGGCGCTTCGACAGCGCAGAGTTAAAAGAGTTGAAAGAGTGATTTTCTCTGTAAAAGAGTTTATTTCTCTGAAAGAGCATTACACAGCGGCGTTGAACGTCCTTTTCAGGACGCGTCTTTATAAAGATGTAATTTCCGCCCCTGTGTAGTTTCTGGATGCGGTGATTTCTCCCCACCTCTCTCGGTCATAAAACACTGTCTTGTATGCCTGGGCTGCGATCACACGCAGGCAGTGTTTTGTGAATGGTTCATGTTCTCAGTGCGAGAACATAGCCATGGCAACATTGCGGTCGTGTGGCTTTCATTTGTAATGAGAGAAAGCCGTTTCAGCCGCCCCCCGCGCCTCGCCTCCTTCCTACGGGATTGACGCAGGCGCCGCGGGCGATGAACACGATTTGGGGACAATGACGGGCTCTGTTCGCCGGGTAAACCCCCTCGAACCTCCCACCTCCCCGGCACGCTTGTTTGCTTCCGTCTGAGCTCGGGATGAGCATTCTCTCCAATGGTTCATCTTCTCAGTGTGAGAACATGGCCGTTATAGCATTGCGGTCGCACGGCTTTCTTTTGTAATGAGAGAAAGCCACTTCAGCCGCCCCCCGCGCTCCGCCTTTTTCCTACGGGATCGGCGCAGGCGCCGCGGGCGATGAAGGCGATTTGGGGAATATGACGGGCTCTGTTCGCCGGGTAAACCCCCTCGAACCGCCCGCCTCCCCGGCACGCTTGCTTGCCTCAGAATTGGATGACATCACCGCTGCATCGGAGAGCGTTACAGCGGCATCGGATGCTGATCGCTCGCCTGAGCCGCCACCTTCTGGTCTGCCACCCAGCCTGAGCCTGACGCACGGAGATCCGCTATGCTTTCCCGGGCTGCTTGATCGGTCCCGCGGGCGGGTGCGCCGCTCACAGCCACGCCCCCCCCCCCCCCCCCGTTCCTTTCTTCCCGGACGTGCACGACGAGTTGAGCAAAGCCAAGGCTTCTTCGCTCCTCCGCTCTCACTACCCTCGCGGTGGAACAGTCCCAGACCGCTTCCACTCTGCACGCCACGGCCCTTCCTGCAACCAACACCAGGCCAAGGCACTTCAAAACTTGCACCTTGGGTAGTCCTGTTCTTGATGTGCTGCAGGAACTGCGCTGGATGACCAACCTCGCCCCCGGGCCACGGAGGTCAGAAGCGCCGGCACTCGAACAGGCGATGGCCACCCCTTGTGGTCCAGAAACGCACCTGTGGACTGGACCTGGTCGAAATGCGGGAGGCAGACAAGGCACACCTTCTCCCACACCCCCGTCTCCCAGCTCCGTCCATTCGGCGCCACCGTTGACGACTCTGCCCAGCAGTCCTCAGCGGTGAGGCAGACGGAGGCCACTGCACATCCTGCCCTGCCGCAAGCCTGCCGCCATGGGCCATGCCCCGTCTGCTCGCCGACGGGCGTCCTCCTGCGTCTATGAAACACTCTGCTCCGCCTCAACCCGGGCCCAGCTCTCAGCCCCAGCGTCGATACTCCGCAGGAAGCGGACGCCCCCGTCTCACGGACCCCCTCGAGGACCTGGAAGGCTCCCAGGCTGTCCGTAGACGTTTGACCCTGTGACCAAGATGTTAGCTCCAGAGGCTGGTAAGACCGCTCCGTCCCCGGTGGAGGGCCGGGAGGAGAATTTTTTCTTGTCGAATTAATTTTCACATTCTCATATTCTCTGTAATGAGCTATTTCCTTTTGTCTCTGGGTCACCTGGCCCGCAAATGCCGTTCTCACGGCACTTTGCCCCCAGATATCAACAGTCCTGGCTTCCTGGACACGGACCACCCGTCTTCAGCCCCACGACTGTCCCCCGGCCGGCCGGTTCCGACGAGTCTAGAGGACACCTACCCAGGACCTCCTCCTCAGTCGCTAACCCGCCCCCTGCCGGGTGTGCAGAGCAAGGTAAGTGCTTTGAGTCTTTTCTCAGCACCTCAGCCGCGGGTCGCCTCGTCGCCGCCCAACGCTGCCCTACCTGCTCCGCCCCGCTGCGAAGCCCCGCCGGGTACGTCAAAATTAATCGTCCCTTTGGTGCCCCTAGCGCAGAGGTTGGACGTGTGGCTTTCACTTCCCAACCCGTCTCGCTGGCTGGCCCGGACCATCCGACTCGGTTACGCAATTCAGTTTGCCAGGCCCCCGCCCCCCTTCATGGGCGTCCGCTTTTCCGCAGTACACGGCGAACACGCCCACTCCCTGCGCGCGGAAATCGCGACTCTTCTGGCCAAAGACGCGATAGAGCCTGTCCCTCCAACCGAGATGAAGAAGGGTTTCTACAGCCCTTACTTCATCGTACCCAAGAAAAGCGGCGGCTTACGACCAATCTTGGACCTGCGAGTTCTCAACCGAGCGTTGCACAAACTCCCGTTCAAAATGCTCACGCTTAACCTGCGTCCGGCATCTAGATTGGTTCGCAGCGGTAGACCTGAAGGACGCGTACTTCCACGTCTCCATCCTGCCCCGACACCGCCCCTACCTGCGGTTTGCGTTCGGGGCCCAGGTGTATCAGTACAAAGTCCTCCCCTTCGGCCTGTCTCTGTCCACTCGCGAGAGTTACTATGCACCCACAGAGACCAGGTGCTCAGGCACCTCAGCCGTCTGGGGCTTCAGGTCAACTGGGAAAAGAGCCAGCTCACTCCAGTTCAGAGCATCTCTTTTCTCGGGATGGAGTTAGACTCGGTCTCAATGTCGGCACGTCTCACCAACGAGCGTGCCCAGTCAGTGTTGAACTGCCTCGCCGCCTTCAGGCCAGGCACAGCGGTCCCCTTAAAACTTTTCCAGAGGCTCCTGGGGCATATGGCATCCTCCGCGGCGGTCGCGCCGCTGGGGTTGATGCATATGAGACCGCTCCAACACTGGCTCCAGACCCGAGTCCCGAGACGAGCATGGCGCCACGGCACACACCGGGTAACAATCACCCCTGCCTGCCGTCAGACATTCAACCCCTGGACAGACCCCTGTTTCTTACGGGCTGGAGTGCCCCTACAGAAGGTGTCCAGACGCGTCCTGGTCACGACTGACGCCTCCAGATTGGGTTGGAGCGCCTTTTGCAACGGGCACGCAGCCTCAGGCCGTTGGAAAGGGGCCCAGCTGCGTTGGCACATCAACTGCCTCGAGTTGTTGACCGTCCTTTTGGCCCTGCGGAAGTTTCTCCCGTTAATTCGGGATGAACATATCCTAGTCAGGTCAGACAGCACCACTGCGGTCGCGTACATAAATCGCCAAGGCGGCGTACGCTCCCGTCACATGTCACAACTCGCCCGTCGTCTCCTCCTTTGGAGCCAGCACCGACTCAAGTCGCTGCGTGCCACTCACATCCCCGGCAACCTCAATGTGATAGCGGACGCGCTGTCATGACAACGCTTGCCTGGCGGAGAGTGGAGGCTTCACCCCCACTCGGTTCAGCTGATTTGGGAACGGTTCGGCAAGGCCCAGTTAGACCCCTCTGCCTCCCGAGAGACCTCCCACTGCCCGCTCTGGTACGCCCGTTCAGAGGCTCCCCTCGGGGCAGATGCACTGTCACACAGCTGGCCGGCTGGGCTGCGCAAGTACGCATTCCCCCAGTGAGCCTTCTTGCACAGGTGCTGTGCAAGGTCAGGGAGGACGAGGAGCAAGTCACTCTCGTGGCTCCTTACTGGCCCACTCGGGCCTGGTTCTTGGACCTTGTACTCCTCGCGACAGCCCCTCCCTGGCGAATTCCCCTGAGGAAGGACCTTCTTTCTCAGGGACGGGGCACGCTCTGGCATCCGCACCCAGACCTTTGGAACCTCCACGTCTGGCCCCCGAACGGGATGCGGAAGATCTAGCTGGTCTACCACCCACGGTCGTAGCCACGTTCAACCAAGCCAGAGCCCCTTCTACCAGGCAACTCTACGCCCTGAAATGGTGTCTGTTCGTGAATTGGTGTACTTCCCGGGCAGAAGACCCACAGAGGTGCGCAGTTAGGTCTGTGCTCCTGTTCCTACAGGAGAGGTTGGGGGGGAGGCTGTCCCCATCCACCTTGAAGGTGTATGTTGCCACTATCGCAGCTCACCACGACCCAGTAGACAGCAAGTCTCTGGGTAAGCACGACTTAACCGTCAGGTTCCCAAGAGGTGCCCGGAGGTTAAACCCCTCCCGGCCAAACCTGTTCCCCTCCTGGGATCTCTCGGTGGTCCTCACCGGTCTTCAGAGATCCCCCCCCGAGTCGCTAGAATCAGTTGGCTCAGGGCCCTCTCCTGAAAAGACGGCCCTGCTGATCGCGCTCATTTCCATCAAGAGGGTCGGGGACCTGCAAGCGTTCCCTACTAACGACACTTGCCTGGAGCTCGGTCCGGCAGATACTCATGTGATCCTAAGACCTCGACTGGGCTATGTGCCCATGGTTCCTACCACGCCCTCTGGAGATCAGGTAGTGAACCTACAAGCGCTGCCCCGGGAGGAGGCAGACCCAGCCCCTCTCACTGTCATGTCCGGTATGTGCCTTGCGTGCCTACCTGGAACGCACCCAGAGCTTCAGGCGCTCCGAGCAGCTCTTTGTCTGCTTTGGAGGACAGCAGAAAGGGAACACTGTCTCCAAACAGAGGTGTCTCACTGGGTGGTGGATGCCATTCAGTTGGCCTATCACACCCAGGCCATGCCCCCCCCTTACGGGTTCGAGCCCACTCCACTAGGAGCGTGGCATCCTCATAGGCACTGGCGAGGGGCACCTCCCTAGCAGACATTTGCAGAGCTGCGGGCTGGGCAGCACCTAACACCCTTACGATCTCAGGGTTGAGTCAGTCTCGTCCCGTGTTCTCTCAGGTCCGAGCCCGTAGAACTCGGTACACGTCAACGATCTGACCGGGTGAACCGCTTGTTCCAGCGCCGTTTCCCTCTGCCAAGGCAAAACAGTGCGCTTTTGTCCCAGAGGACCTAGGTCCCTGGTTGATTCCTCCCTAGCCCTTTGGGCCCGCAGCAGTTCAGCGGAGGAACGTGCTGGTCCAGTCCACTACGGGTACCTCCGGCTACCCCTACTGGAATAGGTGCTCCACAGATCAGGCCTCCTATGGGACTCCTCCTGTGTGTATTTCCGCGGTACGGTCACCTTACGAGCTGACCCGCGTCTCCCTTAGGCAGTCCTTCGCTGCCCTCCGGTCGCCGTGTTGTAGCAACTCCCCCCTCCTCGAGGTTGGATCTACCACCGCGCCATTTCCTCCCACATGCCTAAAGTGGCCATGTGATGTATTTTGCCACCTTTACCTCCCCTGCTGGGCGGGTGTGGCCTCCGCAGGGTCTTTTCCCCCTGAAAGAATAGGAATAAGACCCCCTTCCCTCGATGCGGTAAGGGCCCCGGCTGCTCTTGCTCTATGCCGAGAAAACATAGAGAGAAAAGAGGCCCAGCCAGGCTTGGCCCGTTCCCTAGTTGGGAGCGTCACCTTGTTCCCCCCTGGGTAACCAAAAGGATGCTGACACTTTTTCGGGGCATTGGGGAAGAGTACGTGCAGCCTGAACACAGTTGGTCACTTGTGCACGTGCAAATACCTGCCCGCTTCTGTGTCAGCAGTACACGTACACGGCTCAGCGCATGGCGAGTTTTGAAGTGGACCCCTAGTGTCGCTTCTTCGACACGACGTCGAAGTGAGCGTCAGACGGGGAACGTCTCGGTTACGTATGTAACCTCCGTTCCCTGATGGAGGGAACGAGACGTCGTGTCTTCCCGGCCACGTCGCTGAGCCGAGCCGCTGAGGTGCCCGGAACACTCCCGGCTCCTCAGAAAAATCCTGAATGAACGAGCGTATTTCTCTCGCCTTTATATCCGTATCCGGAGGCGGAGTATGCAAATACTGTTCGCCAACTCTCATTGGCCTTTTTTCATAGATCAGAGGTATCTTTCGGTGCTCAAGAGAGACCCCTAGTGTCGCTTCTTCGACACGACATCTCGTTCCCTCCATCAGGGAACGGAGGTTACACATGTAACCGAGACATTTCCTGCATTCCTCATACGGCATGCACTGTAATAAGTGGTAACATACAAAAATTAACTGAAGGCCGATACATAAACAACAAATGTGTTTGTTGGTGTTCATTGCTGTTTGTTGGACCAGTGTGAATTGGCCTATAAGGAGCTATTTCTACCTGATCTAACCACTGAAATTAGTTTTGTTGGTGTTACTTAATGTATACATGTTGATTCAGTGATGATAAATAATATTTCTGATCACTTGAATCAATTGGGGAATTAATTTAGATGTTACCACATAAAGTAAATTTTTAGGTTAACATTTTTTAAGTGTGAGGTGGTGAAAGAGATTGGTTGCGCTACCAATTTGTTTTGTGGCTGTTTTCTTCATGCACAGTTTGCATTTGTTTGTTTGTTCAGAACCTGTTTTCTAAAAAACATCCCCTACTGTATGTTCTACACATTTTGTTTATTGATTTGTAAATGGATGGTCATTATTAAATTGCTTGTCTTTCTCGTGAGATGAAGAGGGGGAGTGAAAGTAGCCTTCCGACACGGTCTTTAAAAACCTAAGCTGTGCATTTAAATCATTGCGATATTCAAAATATTGTTATTTTCATTTGCAAAATCATTGCAATTCTAATGTTAAAATTTAATATCTCACAATATCTGAGGAACATGGTCCGTCCACACTGAGGCCGTTGTGAAGAAGGCTCACCAGCACCTCTTCTTCCTGAGACATCTGAGGAAGTTTGGAACGAACCACCACATCCTCACACGTTTCTACACCAGCACTGTAGAGAGCATCCTGACTGGCTGCATCACTGCCTGGTATGGAAACAGCAGCACCCTAAACCACAAAACCCTTCAAAGGGTGGTGTGAACTGCCAGACATATCATCGGAGGTGAGCTTCCCTCCCTCCAGGACATCTATACCAGGCAGTGTGTGAAAAAAGTTTGAAGGATCATCAGAGACTCCAGCCACCTGAGCTATGGGCTGCTCTCACTACTACCATCAGGCAGGCATTATGGCAGCATCAGGACCCGCACCAGCCGAATTCATGACAGATTCTTGTACAGGTGGTTGTACAGTGTATTATTATTGTATACAGTCTTCTTATTTTCTGTATACTGTATATTATTAGGTGTATATTTTATATTGTGTTGTGTAACAAGATGTGTAAACTGAGTTATGTGTACATCAGATGATTATTGTAATTGTATTATTGCTGTAATTGTCAATGTTGCTTGGAACTGCACCCAAGACTTTCAACCACTGTTGAACTTGTGCATATGGTTGAGTGATAATAAAGGGATTTGATTTAAAATTCATGAAACATTTATGAGTGACCACATCATTGATGAGGTGATGCATTGCACTAACTAAGAAAGGAGAGCATAATCAGTAAAAGGCAAATCATGGACACAGGTCACAAAAGAGGAGATATATTCTTTTATTGGTTTGAGCCTCTATGCTGGTGTGGAGAAGAGTTGAGATGTCTCCACACAGGAGCAGTTTTTGGAACCCTTACTGAACCCAATGTGTAAAGCAAGCTTGCCAAATATAGGCTAAATATTTTTGGAATTTGTGAGTCCTTAATGCCTTAAATATACTCCGCTTCGCATCGTGCCAAACAACACCCTTCAGCTGTGACTATATTCCCAATATAGCATGGCCTCTCATGCCTTATTGCTTAATTAACTCACACATCCCATCAAATCAGAATCAAGTATTCAAAAAGATCATTGTATAAATATAAATTAATGATACCAGTCTTTCTAGAGAATTGATCAGTGGCACATGCAGCTGTATGGCCATACACACTGTGCATACCATGAAACATTTTCTCTGAGAATATTTCAGCAATCATGAAGTGTGTCCATTATTTTGATGACTGTTTAAAAGAACTAGTATTGGGCCTCATGTACTCAGATAAGAGACAAAGGCAGGCCTAAAAATAGTCATATAGCCTGACTGTGGCCTGTAGGAACACTAGAAGCCTCACAGCCACAACGGCACCAAAATCAAACAAAGGGAGTCCAAAACAGACTACAGGTCCCATGAAGCCTTGCTCACTTATGTATGAAATTCTGAAGAGTCGAACTCTCAACTCCTATCGGATGAAATCCACAACAGAACATGTCCCCCAACCATGACGTATAAAACCCGGATATTCCTTTGAAGCGACAGTATGTGCCTCCTCTATTTGCAGCCCTGCTGCTCCCAGGTGTGGCCTCATTGCCCAAGGAAGTAACGCATGTACCTGAACTTTGGCCATGCAATCTCATCTCGCTGGACGAGCCGAGATTTCTCCTTGTTCCACTAAGCACGCTAATGAATCTGAAGGAGACTGCTGAGCAATCTGGATCTCACCCATTTGCCTGCAGAAGTGAAGATAGATTTCTCTTCCCTCTTCAACCGAGTCAACTTTGCTGATTTCTCTGCCAGCCTGCTGAGAATCAGCCACCATACCGCCTGTCGACAGAGTGAAGAAACAGCCTCCCATCATCTCCCAGGCCTCGAGGAACAGAGTCGAAGTCAAACAACAGATGAACACACATTCAATCCACGTTCTCACAAGACTCAAGTAAGAGGTTTACGTCTGGGCAGAGATAGATTATTATAGTGTGTTTTTCTTGTGTATCACGGTTATTGCTTGTACAGTTACGGACTGCAAAGTCTGCTCACTACTGCTAATAATACTCACGGTATCATTGTAATGTACTCTTACCACAAATGTGATATCCAACAAAGAAGCAATGACCCCGACAGATGTATTATGAGCCGTTCACCATGTCTTTAGTGATAAAACTAAAGGTTGCCTTCTCTCCCACGATCACTAAAACAGGCTTCGGTGCCATCACTGTTCTCTCAGTCTCATACTAATCATACACACACACAACCTCTCATAAACATTCCCGCATTCCCTAAGTTATCATACTAGCAGAGACAAGCATTAAACAGATAGAAGCCATTAACCAGTCTCTCCGCCCATATTCGCGGCCACATTCTCTGGCCGTAAAACTCACATGCCACACTATCCATGAGAGCCACGTCCGCCATTTTATGCCCTCCATTTCTCCTTACACGTACGCACGCACACACACACACACACACACACACACACACACACACACACACACACACACACTCCTCTCATTTACTATAGACTTATTTGTTACCATAAATAATCATATTACTGTTTAGTTTGTAGTTGGAAGTCGGAAGTTTATTGACTGTATTGTATTGATTATTAATTGATATTACTGCATCAATAAATTTGTTATACTTTAAAGACAAGAGTTTTGGCATAGTTTTGTATGCACCTGTGTCCAGGGCTGGCAGGGAATGTGAGTGCTCGGATTCAAGCCTTCATTGTTTTCTTTTTGAATGTCGATGTTCTCCGGATGTCATCATTCCTAAGAGAACAATCCTATATTGAGACTGATATACTGTCTTGTTATTAGTCCCTGAATCCAGGGTGGTGCCCCGGTGATATTAACTCTTATTAATATTCTATTTATTTTGATAATTGATAGTTATCTTTGATGATTTTTGATTTTAAGGATTAGTAAACTAATGTTAATTCTAATAAATTTTCTATTGATTTTAATAATTAATAATTATCTTTAATAATAATTAGTATTCTATTGATTTTGATAATCGATAGTTATCTTTGATGATTGTTGATTTAACGGATTAAAAATCGAATGTTAATTCTAATCAATGTTCTACTGATTAGAATAATTACAAAATATCATTGATAATTATTAATTATTGCTAATAACCAAACCCGCTCCTGAACGAAGTGCCCAACAACAAGCAATGCACGATTCGGGAATGAATCATTCTTTTGAGTCGGTTCTTTTCAGTGAATTGGCCAAACGGGTTAGAAAACAGTCTGAATCTTTTTGTGAATATGAATATTATTGGATATCATTCCTTATATTAATTTACATCAGTGTAGAATCTAATATTGAAGACTATGCACTAAAAGAAACGGACTGCTTTCACTTTGTTTGAACCTTTTTTGTACCTTTCTCTACATATTTTTTTATTGGTTCATTTAAACAAATATGATTGAATGACTTATTGTTTACTGCATTTAAGTTCTTGCAATAAACAACAACATGATCACACAGGAAATCGATTAGGGTATTTCAGGGTGCTTGAATTTTCTTGAGCTAAATGTCAGCTTCCGAAAATTCATGCACCCTGAAATCAACCCCATACTGCCGAATTTCTGAAAAGCTCCATACCCCATCAGATATTTTTGCATCAATTCAAATGTGAACACATTTTCCTCAAGTGCTACTGATAGCAGTCTCAGAGACATGGGTTCTGGTCCTGTTGAAACATGAAGTAATCACATTCACGTAAACAATAGTGAGTGAGTTTAGGATGTTGCATTTTTGCTCTATAATGAATTATTTTTCTTCAATGATGGTTAGGTTTATGGTTTGGGTTAGAGTTAATAAAATATTATTAATAATAAAAAAGTGTATATCCTTTCTTTTATGCTGAGAACTTTCCTGAACCATGACTTATAAAAATCTAAAAAAAAAAAAACAGGTCCCAGTGTTTACATCAAGTGTGAAAAATACATTTATTGTGGGAAGAGAGAGGCAGAGACATCAGTGGATAGGCGAGAGGATGAGAGGGAACGGAGGTTGCGGCGAAAGGAAACCAAAGGTGGAGTCGGTTTTACTATGGATGGGAGAATCATATATATATATATATATATATATGGGAGAATATTTTTTTTTTTTTTTTTTTTTTTTCATTATACATTTTTTTCCTTCACATGTACTTCTTGTTTTTACGACTCAGTGATAGTATTCATACATTGTTGGATTTGTGTAATTGTATACATCTTAATGGACATTTATATTGAACATTCTGTTTTTTAATAAAAAATCCATAGTTTTAATTTTAGGTGTGTAGTTTTCAGACGACTCCTTACCCACTGTATGAAAACGTTCTAACTTTTTGTATATCAGTGTTAAATTAGTGAACTGGAACAATTTTGCTGTGACACCGTCTGATCAGTTTACGGAAAATATTGCCTGCCGTATTGATTCGATACGGGACGCATCGATCCCGTATTTTACGGGACGGGTGGCAACCCTACGAGGTTGAATACATTCTCAGGAGCAAAGTGTGGATGAGCAAATTGTGAATCTGGTGTACAGCAGGAGGAGGGATGGAAAAACAGGAGAAACCCGGTGTAATCTGGAGTGTTGGCAGGTATGTGAGAGCTGCAGAGTGCACACTCTATCGAAGTACTATTTTTACACTCACTCTCTACACACACATGGTGCACTTTGTGTGCACGAGAGAGATTGTTACAATCAATAATGTCATTACACTTTTAAAAGTACATTTCCCATCTCTCTGAATTATGAAATATGAAATGTTTATGAGATACATAGTCATTCAGGAGAAGCGATCTATCTACAGGAGTCTGCAGTTGTATGTAAATGTGTTTATTTCATTGTTTTTAATGTCGTTAGAGTGGTATTCATTGCTAGATCAGGTGCTGTCTGTTTACTGTCTTGAACGCGGGTCGCTTAAACGTGTATTTGTGTGTGTGCACTATATTTGCTTTGACTTGTCCCATAGTATTCACTGTTAGATTATTTGATAAAGTGCAGCATAATTTATTTGCGGTGTACGGAAGTCAAGTCAAGTCAATTTTATTTGTATAGCGCCTTTCACAACACACATTGTTTCAAAGCAGCTTTACAGAAGATCAGCATTAACAGACGATAAAAAATGTAATGTCTATAAAGTCGATAAATCATCATCCTTGTGCAGGGCTCCAAACTGCGACTAAAAATGGTCGCATTTGTGACCAAATAAATTTATTTGCGAGTGTAATTTCTGTCAAGGTCGCCATTGGCGACAGTAAAAATTTACTCCCTTTGATTTTAAAATTTGCATTACATTTCCCGAGATACATAACAAAGTTTATATCAACGAAATAGCGGGGAAAACGGAGTTCATTGCAGGAAATAACCATTTAAAAAAAAAAAAAAAAAAAGAAAAAAAAAGAGACTGTGAGAAAACATGGTGACAGTAACGAGCATAAAAATGCACGTGATCACATAATTGCGAAGAATGCTCCACAGACTACACTGTTAGCACGTGCAGTTTTCCTTGCATGTGAGCTGCGGGACGAAAAGGAATGGAAGGAGTTAGAAATGAAAATATTTGGCGCCTGTTTTTCCCCCTATAGAAGCCAATGGCTCCTTAATTGATTTTTTGTTTGGAGCCTTGTTGTGGAATTAGATAAGACATGATTCTTTATAGTGTTTAAAAATAATTAAATAATAATTGTATTAATAACCCCAGTGAGCAAGCCGAAGACGACTGTGGCAAGGAACACAAAACTCCATAAGATGATGGTTAATGGAGAAAAATAACCTTGGGAGAAACCAGACTCACTGTGGGGGGCCAGTTCCCCTCTGGCAGTATTTAGACAGTGACTGTGTTTGAACTGCAAGATTAGTGACCAGTGTCTTTGAAGTCCATCCTTGATTAAATTCCAGAAGTTCACTTTGATGCAATTGTCCTTGTTTGGCTGATGAAGGCTTTTGTTGGCAATAATTAGTCTATGTATCCCATTTCAAGATCGTAGTCCATGGTGATGGGGTATCTGAAGTCTCCTTGAGAGGCTGGATACAAACTGGAGCTGACGAACGCTATTTACCTCGGGACTGGCGTCCCGAGATAACAGCAGAAAAGCAGATGGGAAATAATTAGCATAGCTGATGTTCATAATATTAATGCATTATAACTGATTCAGCAGTAGTATAAAAAGTAAGCAGTATGTGAATGCTTGGTTAAAGAGATGTGTCTTTAATCTAGTTTTAAACTGGGACAGCGAGTCTGAGCCTCGAACAATATCAGGAAGGCTATTCCAGAGTTTAGGAGCTAAATGTGAGAACGCCCTCCCTCCATTAGTGGACTTAGATATCCTAGGTATGACCAGAAGCCTCGAATTTAGTGATCTTAAAGAGCGCGATGGATTGTATGGCGATAGAAGATCCGTCAAATACACCGGAGCTAAACCATTTAGGGCTTTATAGGTCAGTAGTAATACTTTGTAATTGATTCGGTACTTAATTGGTACCCAGTGTAGAGATGTTAAAATCGGTGTTATATGATCATATTTTCTTGACCTAGTAAGAACTCTAGCGGCTGCATTTTGGACTAACTATCATTTTCTTGCAAGAAAGAGCACAATTGAGCGGACACAACTTTTTCTAATATTTTAGACATAAATGGAAGATTTGAGATGGGTCTGTAATTTGCTAGGTTATTTGGATCTAATTGTGGTTTCTTAATGAGAGGTTTTATAACTGCCAGCTTAAATATTCTTGGAACATGACCTAAAAATAAAGACGAGTTCATAATATTGAGAAGAGGCTCTTCCACTTCAGGTAACACTTCTTTCAGTAGTTTAGTGGGTATTGGATCTAGTAAACATGTTGTTGTTTTAGATGCAATGATAAGTTTATTTAGCTCTTCCTGTCCTATAGTTGTAAAGCGGTGTAGTTGTTCTTGAGGGGCGAGAATTGAGGCTGAGTCATAAGACACCATAAAAGATTGTACATTAACAGTTGTGTTTACAATTGTGTTTCTGATGTTTTCTATTTTCTCAGTGAAGAAATTCATAAAATCATTACTACTAAACTGTAACGGAATATTTTGCTCAGGTGATCTCTGTTTATTTGTTAGTCTAGCCACGGTGTTAAATAAGAACCTTGGATTATTTTGGTTATTTTCTATTAGTATGCGGAGGTGCTCAGCCCTGGCTGTTTTTAGAGCCTTTTTGTAACGTGACATACTGTCTTTCCATGCGATTCTAAAGACCTCTAAATTAGTTTGTTTCCATTTACGCTCCAAGTTACGAGTTTCTCTCTTGATAGCATGCGTAGCACTGTTGTACCATGGTGCTCTAGTTTTTTCTCTAAACTTTTTTAATCTAACTGGTGCAACAATTTCTAATGTACCAGAGAAAATGGTGCTCAAACTGCTAGTCAAAGTCTCCAACAATTATTGCTTTATCGACATTGACCAATAGATCTGATAGAAAGTCTGCAAACTCTTTTAGGAAATCAGCGTAAGGCCCTGGAGGTCTATATACGGTAGCCAAGGCTAGAGATAATAGGGATTTTTTCTTACATCTGAGAGTGTAACATTTAGCACAAGTACTTCAAACGAATTAAACCTGTGACCTATTTTCTGAGTAACATTAAGAATATCTCTATAGATTGTTGCAACACCGCCGCCACGACCAATCAGACGGGGCTCATGCTTATAACAGTATCCTGGCGGAGTAGACTCATTTAGACCGAAATAATCATTTGGTTTAAGCCAGGTTTCAGTAAGGCAAAATACATCAAAACTATTATCTGAGACCATTTCATTTACAATAACCGCCTTAGGTGTGAGCGATCTAATGTTTAGAAGACCTAGCTTTAGAAATTGTTTTTGTTCACTGATATTGAGATTTTCTGTTTTAATTACAATTAGATTTTTCCTAGATCCTACAGTAGATGTATTGTTTGGCTTTACTAAACGAGGAATAGACACAGTTTCTATATAATGTTCTACATTGGTACTTATATCAATTAAGTTGGGACAGCAAATACTGTGATTTGAATTTTGACTTACTAGTCATATGGTGTGTAGCGTCTTGGAGATGTTGTCCGACAGAACAGCCGCTCCGACTCTGCTGGGGTGAAGGCCATCAGCACGGAAGAGCCTAGGTCGCTCCCAAAACAGATTCCAATTATTAACAAAGAGCAGTCTCTGTTCATTACACCATGACATTAACCATTCATTTAGAGCAAATAATCTACTGAACCTTTCTTGTCCTAGTCGGTACGTGGGAAGCGGTCCAGACACGACGATCGTTGTTTCTGGCGAAGTGCTGCGTACCGACTCGATCAGGCTCCTGTAGTCCTCCTTCAGTACCTCCGTCTTCCGCAGCCTGGTGTCGTTCGTTCCCACGTGCAGCACGACAGCTCCGACGCGCTCGTCACCATTCAGGATCTCGGGAACCTGCGTAGAGACATCAAGAACACGAGCACCAGGAAAGCAGTGAGTGCGCACCTTACCTTTGCCAGAGATAGCGCGGACATGACGGACGGTGGAATCTCCGATGATCACGGCGTCGTCGCGCTCCGACTCGCGAAGAGGTGAGAAGCGGTTCCGGGTGGAGATCTCGAAAGCCGGGAGGGGCGGGGAGGTCCTTGGTCTGGTCCTGGCTCGCGTCTTCCGCCGTGGAATCACCCAGGGTCCATGGTGATGTGTCGGTGCCGGAGTGAATGAAGCCAGGGAGGATCGCGTCCTGGTTGCTCGGGACCTGTGCAGAGAAACACACGGAGTAGACGAGGTCGGAGTCAAAAAATTATTAACCACTGACCTGTGAGCATCGGCGCGTGATGCTTCAAGCGCGGACCGCCGATCTCGCAGCTCGGCCTGTCTCTCTAGCAGGTCGTGGATCTGACTCTCGACGGATTCGAGCTCCAACTGCACCGAATGTAGTTCAAAGGTGTCTTCACCTGCACACAGAGGCAGCGTTAGACACACATCCGCTATATTCGCCATTATAGCAGATGTGCTATAATGGCGAATTAAAGCTTTCAGTTATACAGGTGTAAGTAAGACGATCGATAGGCGAGAGACCACGCGTGCAGTGCTAGCGGGCTAAGACTAGTAGCGGAAGTTCGGAAAGTTGGATATAAGTAGCGATATCAAAGAAATCTGATTGTTTTTTATAAAGAGTAGTATCGGAGATATGTTCACACGTTTGTAAAGTTTAAAATTTAGGTTTATGAACAAATGTGAAAGAAGAAAATCAAGGATTGGGGATCAATTCGACGGAGTTATCCCAGTAAGCTTTTGTGAAGGTTTTGTGAAGTCGCGTTTGTTCCCGCGCTTGTCACCTTGCGCGCCCCTCAGTTTCGGTTTCGTTTGACCACGTGACTAGCTTTGTTGTGCTAAGTAGCATTAAGGCGTGGCCAGCGCCAGGTAGGCTATTTAAACTGTTGTGCTAAGTAGCATTAAGGCGTGGCTGCTCTTTTCCACTGAATGGCTCATTAAAGTGTGTATTTATTGGACTGAATGTTGACGCAGAAGCGGCAGCGGAAGTGGTAGCCCTCGTGTTAAGCCCTCCTTGTGTGAAGATCTACTTGGGTAAAGACCAGCGAGTCTACCGAGCAAGGACACCGACAAGGCGCCACTTACCAAAGCACTTAAGTATTTTTTATTTTATCTCTTTTATTATTCTACTTATACATACACACTAACATGTCTAGCTCACTAATAACACATGCCTTCAAGCACATCCCTGTTATCTGTTGTATACCTGTGAACAAAGCTGCCTTCATTCCAGCTTTCGCCACACAGTCCACCCTCAGCATCCTGGCACTGACGGAGACATGGATACATTCTGAGGATACAGCAACACCTGCTGCTCTCTCCAACAACTCCTCCTTCTCTCACACCCCTCGACATACCGGTAGGGGTGGAGGAACAGGTTTGCTCATTCATAATAACTGAACTTTTTCTCCACAGGCTTCACTATGTAACAATACATCCTTTGAATTCCATGCCATTACTACAATACAACCCACAAAAATACATGTTGTTGTCATCTATCGCCCTCCAGGTCAGCTGACAAGCTTTCTTGAGGAGTTGGATGTCCTGCTGTCATCTTTGCCAGAGGATGGTAGGCCACTTGTGGTTCTTGGCGATTTCAACATACACCAAGACAAGCCCCAGGCCACTGAACTGAATACTCTTCTGGCCTCATTTGATCTGGAAAGACTACACACCACAGCAACTCACAGACTGGGCAACCAGCTGGACCTCGTTTTTACACGTAACTGTACTACCTCAAATATTCTTGTTACACCTTTACATGTCTCTGATCATTACTTTGTTCAATTCAACATGATTCTCCCATCCATAGTAAAACCGACTCCACCTTTGGTTTCCTTTCGCCGCAACCTCCGTTCCCTCTCATCCTCTCGCCTATCCACTGATGTCTCTGCCTCTCTTCCCACAATAAATGTATTTTCCACGCTTGATGTAAACACTGCCACAGACACACTTAGCTCTACTTTAACAACCTGTCTTGACAACATCTGTCCTCTCTCCTCTAGACCAGCACGTACTACTCCACCCAGCCCCTGGCTTTCTGACGCCGTTCGTGAACATCGGACTGATCTCAGGGCAGCTGAGAGGAGATGGCGGAAAACTAAAGATCCAGCCGATCTAGGTAAATATCAGCTTCTGATTGCAACTTTTTCAGATAACGTTAAAGCTGCAAAAACGTCATATTACCAGACCAAGATCAACAGCACCACAGACACTCGTAGCTTGTTTAGAACATTTAACACACTTCTCTGCCCTCCCCCTCCTCCACCTGACACATCACTGACAGCAGATATCTTCGCCACATTTTTTACTAATAAGGTTACAGCCATCAGCAATACATTCACAGAACCACACCCTGTCAAACACCCAACTCCTGTATGCAACTCTTCTCTCTCTCTCGAGGCTCAGACTCACTGTCCCAGTTTAAAACTAGATTAAAGACACATCTCTTTAACCAAGCATTCACATAATGTTTACTTTTTATAATACTGCTGAATCAGTTATAATGCATTAATATTATGAACATCAGCTATGCTAATTATTTCCCATCTGCTTTTCTGCTGTTATCTCGGGACGCGAGTCCCGAGGTAAATAGCGTTCGTCAGCTCCAGTTTGTATCCAGCCTCTCACGGAGACTTCAGATGCCCCATCACCATGGACAAGGATCTTAAAATGGGATACATAGACTAATTATTGCCAACAAAAGCCTTCATCAGCCAAACAAGGACAATTGCATCTAAGTGAACTTCTGGAATTTAATCAAGGATGGACTTCAAAGACACTGGTCACTAATCTTGCAGTTCAAACACAATCACTGTCTAAATACTGACCCTTAGCACTTAATAAGTTTAATCATTTTTTAAATTATGTTTTTTGACTATAAATAATTCTTATTTACATTATTCATGATGTTAGCCAGAGGGGAACTGGCCCCCACAGTGAGTCTGGTTTCTCCCAAGGTTATTTTTCTCCATTAACAATCATCTTTTGGAGTTTTGTGTTCCTTGCCACAGTCGCCTTCGGCTTGCTCACTGGGGTTATTAATACAATTATTATTTAATTATTTTTAAACACGATAAAGAATCATATCTTATCTAATTACACAACAGGGCTCCAAACAAAAAAAAAAAAATCAATTAAGGAGCCAATGGCTCCTACAGGGGGAAAAACAGGCGCCAAATATTTTAAATTTTTTTAACTCCATCCATTCCTTTTCGTCCCGCAGCTCGCTAACAGTGTAGTCTGTGGAGCATTCTTCGCAATTATGTGATCACGTGCATTTTTATGCTTGTTACTGTCACCGTGTTTTCTAACAGTCTCTTTTTTGAAATTGTTAGTTCCTGCAATGAACTCCGTTTTCCCCGCTATTTCTTTGATATAAACTTTTATGTATCTCGGGAAATGTAATGCAAATTTTAAAATCAAAAGGGAGTAAACTTTTACTGTCGCCAATGGCGACCTTGACAGAAATTACACTCACAAATAAATTTATTTGGTCACAAATGCGACCATTTTTAGTCGCAGTTTGGAGCCCTGCACAAGGATGATGATTTATCGACTTTATAGACATTACATTTTTATCGTCTGTTAATGCTGAACTTCTGTAAAGCTGCTTTGAAACGATGTGTGTTGTGAAAGGCGCTATACAAATAAAATTGACTTGACTTGACTTGACTCTATGTTCTCTCCTTTAACTGACACTGAGGTCTTAAAACTCCTCCTCTCCAACCACAACATCACTGTGCAGCTGGGTCCAACTACAGTGTCGCCTTCCGAAACGGTCAGAAATCTAGGAGTAACCATTGATGACGAGCTAAATTTCACAGACCACATCTCAAAGACTGCAAGATCATGTAGATTTACACTCTACAATATTATGAAGATAAGACCTTTCCTCTCTGAACATGCCACGCAACTGCTTGTTCAGTCACTTGTCATAACTAGACTGGACTACTGTAATGCTCTCTTTGCAGGCCTTCCTGCATATGCTATTAGACCTCTGCAAATGATCCAGAATGCAGCAGCACGTCTGGTCTTTAATGAACCAAAGAGAGGACATGTTACTCCACTCTTTGTCTCTCTCCACTGGCTGCTGGTTCATGCACGTATTAAATTCAAGGCCCTGATGCTGGCATACAAAACTGGGTCACTGAGTCTGCTCCAGCATACCTAAAAACATTTATGCAGAGCTACGTTCCCACCAGAAGCCTGCGGTCGGCTAAGGAACGTCGCCTTGTTGTACCAAAACAAAGAGGCACCAAAACACTTTCCCAGACTTTCAGTTTTATCATACCATCGTTGGTGGAATGACCTCCCCAACTCAATCCGTGAAGCTGACTCACTCTCTATCTTCAAAAAACGGCTAAAAACGCATCTTTTCCAAGAGCACTTAACCAGTCACTAAAAAAAAAAAAAATTACAATTCTTGTTGCACTTAAATCTGTATTCTGATGATAGTGATGTAGTATGGCACTTTTCATACCACTGTCTCCCTAAGATGATCCACTTATGTTTTTCCTCTTTTGTAAGTCGCTTTGGATAAAAGCATCTGCCAAATGAATAAATGTAAATGTATGAAATAGAACAACTCACTCTTACCAAACATTGTAATTTTTAACTGAAAATGTTGACTATATCAATATTATATACTTGTGTGCCAATGGCCAAAAAAGTCTGAAAATACAATGAGCAAGAACACAGGTCAGGGCGTGTGAGGGGAGAAACAAGCCCTGTTTCTCTACTCACATACAATCCATACAAATTATTATGTGACAAGCACCAAACGTCAGCCAGTAGAGTGTTTATCCTCAGGGAATTAGACTAAACCTGGGCACTGCAGGAGGACTGATTTTTAATGGCATCTGATCTGTTCTATTTTTATTTTATAGCCATTATTAAATGTATTATGTTACTACATACAGTATTAAATGTATGAATGTAGGAAATAATTTTATATATCGAGATAATGTATTTATAAAATATGTGAATGTCAATATTGTGCATGAGTGAATACTGTATTGTAAATCAAAATAAGGGCTAGTTGTCACACTTTTTACTCCAGTGAATATTTCCTGGGGGATGTTTATTTTTAAAAGTAAAATTTTGTTTATTCAGGCACAGATCATAAAAGTCGACTGAAAAAAAAGCTATTGAACATTTCCACTATTATTTACTAGGCAAAAGCATAAAGTTAATTTAACACATTGAATAGAGGGGCATGTTGTCATACTTTATGAGGTAAGTTGTTGCAATGGTAAATTGAAAAAATGGGCATATTTTGCCACAACACCGCAAGTTGCAACAATTGCAGAGTGTAACAATATCCAGGCTGTACTGGAAATAAAAATAGATCATCTGCACTCAGCAGCCTGACTATTCCCGCTTTGCCCAGACAACTAGATGCTTTCTGCTATCTGTAACACTATTTTCTGTCTCTCTTTTTAATTCTATCTCTCTCCTGAGCTTTATTGATCTAAGCACGAACAGAACAATTTCTCACCATCCATCATTTTATGGTCAATAAAGGCAGAACACAAGGAAGCGAAATGGAAAATGGTGACTGAGAATCACGGCCACCGCACGGCCCTTGGAATACTGTAATAAATCAGTCAATCATTAACTCAATCATAAACATAACACACATGCAGACACGTATACATGTCACAAGCTGCCACTTAAGCTGCACTGCAGCACTCAACTAAATGTTTTTGTTAAAATGATATGAAACGCCCACTCTGCCACACATGGTTTCCTCTTGAAGTGCTCCACATTTTACTGTATGTCCTGTAACTCTCTGGAAAAGCTTAAATCTTTTGAGCCTGTTTTATTATGCTATCTGTTGCGCTTTCACTTCTGATGGACAAAAAAAGTGCTACAAAATCCCATACACTTAACTAGGAATGAATGTCAGGATGGTACCTTTTATTTAGTTTTTTAATTAACTGCAATAATACAGCGGCAGTTTGTTAAAGGGGATGAATTAACAGATACAATTTATCAGAGATGATTTTTATCACACTGCAGGGTTGTTCACAATTCAGATTTGAATTAAGAATTCCAATTAAATTCCAATTTAATTCATGAATTTGAATTGAGTATGATCTGACGTAGCAATACCTATATTTTTGCTGAATGATTTGTATTAGGCAGCAGTTTTCTGGTGATATGAACACTAGAGATGCTAAAACAACAATGACTTTCATACAAATAGTTTTAAATAAAACATGTATTTTTTTGGTATAAGATGAAAGATCATGCAAACAGCAAATGGGGTATTTCAAGAAACATGACATCGTATTAATAAGGAATGTTTGAAATTCCACATATAAAAAGTTTTTATGAAATACAGTATATTTCACTATTTATTTCAGAAGTGGTGATGCCTGATTCGGGAATGGATCATTGTTTTGAGTATGTTCTGTCAGTGAATTGGCTAAACAGGTTAGTTAAAAGGTCTGTATCGATTCGTAATTGGTCCAATTTGTTCAGACAGCTCACTCGCACTCTGAATCATTTGGAGCATTTTTTTTTCACTCAGTAAAACAGAATTAGGATACTTAAGAAAGCATAGAATAAACAGTTCCCTTTCAAAAAGCTACACTTATGATGCTGTGCTGAAAAAGCGCTTTGGGAAAAACTTTAGGTGCGACCAGCTGTGAATATGTGTGCAACACGTCAATGAACATTGAACAGAATTTAAAGCCTCTGCCGGTGTAATCATTGGATGCACCTGTGGCAGGGCTATAAATAGATGCGTCATAGGCGCATCGTCAGATCTTTTGTGCAGATTCTTCCTCACTGCACTCAGGGGGCGGGGCCGTGGCCACCCAGACCCGCCCCAGTCCTGCTAGAAGGGAGGCTCAGAAACAAAGCGTGGTGAGTCGTGCTCCCCCTCATAAAGACTGGGGACAGGCTCGTTGCCCTCGGCAGCCCCCAAAGCAAGACCTCAGGGGGGTCATTTCTAAAAGGAAGAAACCCTGATGGCCTTGCGCACAGCCTTGTGGGGGTAGCCCCCTTGGGACAGGGCACGTGTATCATCCACTTCGGCCCTCCCGGTACCCCCACGAAACCTCTCCATTCCCGCCGCCTCTGGTGTTTCGGGAGTTAGAGGCTTCCAACGAAAAGTTGGGTGTACCGTTGCTTCATGCCTTAGTCCAGGACGCGGAACACTCGACATCCCCTCAACAGGAAGTGCCAAAATTACACAGCGTGGAAACTTCTGTCAGGTATTTCTATGTGGGTTCTGAGAACAGTAGAAAAGGGCTACAGAATTCAATTCGCTCGCCGCTCTCCGTTTTTCAACGGCGTGGTCCCCACTACCGTAAAACCGTAGCAGGCATGTCTACTATGGAAAGAACTGCAAAATCTCTTGGTTCAAAGGGGCCCTTCCAGAGAAAGAGTCAGGTTATTACAGCAAATACTTCCTGGTTCCCATTAAGAGTGGGGGGTTGCGTCCGATCTTAGATCTTCGAGGCTTGAATCGCTCAGTCAGGGGGTTCAAATTCAAGATGCTAACTATCAAGACGGTCATGCCACAGATCCATTGCGACTCTGGGACATCCGCATTCTGAATTACATAGACGACTGGCTGATACTAGCACAGTCTCAAGAACTGGCAGTTCAGCACAGGATATTGTCTTATCTCATTTGGCTTCTCTGGGTCTGAGACTCAATGACAAAAACAGCATTTACTCTCTCACCCAGGGAATTGCCTATCTGGGAGTTATATGGAATTTGATCACGGTGCAGGCACAATTGTCTCCCACTCGAATCACATCCATTCAGAACACCCTGAGCAAAGTCAGGCTAGGTCAAGGTTGCACTGTTCGTCAGTATCAACGAATACTAGGTCTCATGCATCTGCATCCACGGTGATCCTTTTGGGCCTTTTTGCACATGAGACCGTTTCAGCTGTGGCTAAAAGCCAGGGGATTTCATCCAAGTGCCAGTCCCCTAAGGCAATTAAGGTTTACGTGCTGTGCGCTTCGTTCCCTTTCTGTGTGGTTCAGACCCCGGTTTCTTACCTTAGGTCCCACTCTAGGTGCATCTTGTCGTCGCAGGTTGCTAACGACAGACACCTCCCTGATGGGCTGGGTAGCAGTCTTGAGTGGTCATCCAGCTCAAGGGGAATGGGAGGGTCGTCAGCTCGATTGTCGCATTAACTCGAGTTGTCTCGAGTTGATGGGTGTATTTCTGGCCCTGAAATACTTCCTCCAGAGGCTGCCATGTCTTGGTGGGGGTGGAAAATGCAGTGGTAGTCTCATCAAGGAGGTCCACGTTCACGTCAGCTGAATTTTCTGGCACGTTGGATTCTCCTTTGGGCCCAGGGCAAGCTCCTGTTACTCAGGGCAGTTTATATCCCTGGATGCCTGAATGTGGGAGCAGATTTACTGTCCAGATAGAAGATACCGAAAAACTCCACCCTGAGGTAGTGGAACAAATCTGGGTGAGATTTTTCTGGGCAGAAAAGGATCTCTTCGACCCTATCAGACAGCGCAATGTCCCCCCTACTTCTCTCTGAGTCACCCATTTCGGCTTGCCACGCCTTGATGGACGGGGTGCCCTTGGGGAGGCATCCTCTACTCGCTCGCTACATTCGTGGAGCCATGCGACTGTGGCCTCCTGCTAGGACCAGGACCCCTTCATGGGACTTAGCAATAGTCCTTGAGGGTCTGTTTGAGACGCCCTCGAACATCTAGAGTCAGCGTCTGACAGACTTTTGACTCTCAAAATGTTTTTTCTTATGGCGTTTACCTCTCTAAAATAGAATTGGGGATCTACAGGCTCAGTCTGTCTTGCTGGCCTGTTTAGAATTTGCCCCAGGAATGGCTAAAGCAATTTTGCACCCTCATCCTGCCTAAGGTATCTTTCTCGACCTTACATCCGGTCACTCTCAAAACGTTCTGCTCCCCGCTATTGCAACGCCGGAGCAGGAAAGACTTCACCAAGCAGACTATGTCGCAGTGGGTGAAGGACGCTATTGCCCTGGCCTATGAGGCGCGTGGTCAGGCTTTGCCAGTAGGTATCAGGGCTCACTCTACCAGAGGGTTTTCCTCCTCTAAAGCCTTGGCTAGAGGTGTCCCTCTGCAGCATGTTTGTGATGCGGCAGGTTGGTCCTCTCCACACACATTCATCAGTTTTATATATGTTCCTGCCACTCCGGGCTCTTATGTCCTGAGTCTACATCTCAAGCTCATGTCTGAGACCTCTCACCCTCTTGTCAGCACACTACACAATCGTAGGGGGTCCAGACAGCCACAGTGTGGCTTTTTCAGTGCAGCATCATAAGTGCAGCTTTTTGAAAGGGAACGTTTCGGGTTACTTGAGTGTAACCCTTGTTCCCTGATAAAAGCGGAACGAGATGCTACGCTTCATTGCCGCACTGGGATGCCCCAGGAATGCACTTCAGACAAAATGCCTGACGATGCGCCTGTGACGCATGTATTTATAGCCCTGCCACAAGTGCATCCAATGATTACACCAGCAGAGGCTATAAATTCCGGTCAATGTTCATTGACGTGTTGCACACATATTCATAGCTGGTCGCACCTAAAGTTTTATCCCAAAGCGCCTTTTCAGCACAGCATCACGTTCCGCTTTTATCAGGGAACAAGTGTTACACTCAAGTAACCCGAGACGATTTCAGGATGAAATGTATTTATCTACAATCAATTGAAACAAAAGGTTACCCTTTTGAGAGGTAACAGAAATTTCAACTAATGTTGTGTCATGTGAATAAGCCTTTAAGAAATGCTTTGTTGCTAATCGTGTGCAACAGACATCAGTGGCGGCCATGCATTTAAAGTCTAGGCCTTCTGTGTGATTCATGCCATTAAGAAAACACAGTTTCATAATGAATAAGACTCCCTATATACCTTTGGGCATCATATATTATGTCACAACCAACTAGTAATACCAATTGACATTTTAAAAACACATCTATGCACAAAAGGCAGAACTTGAAACTTGAAAGTGAATGTTTATCACTTATATCTCTCTGTCAACATGTTTGTGTGACATCATGCCCCTGCATCTTGGCGAAATCGGTGTTGTGAATTTCTGCATAAGCCTACAAGTTGTAATTCTGACTTCAAGATGTATTCCATTGCACTTTGCCTAGTTGGAAGTTGTAAAATCCGACTTTCCGAGTTGAATGGAACACAGCATTACTCCGACACTGAATGCTCAAGCAGCCGAATTTACACTTAGAAAACTCCTGATGTTGATGATTGGCTGATGAAGCTGACAGTCTGACTTTAGTTGCCAATTCATTTGTACTGTTGAGGGATTCTGTGGAAATTCTGAAGGTCTGAAGGGTTGGAGCTCAGACTCACGCTGTCACGATTCCCGGGTTGTCTGACTTGTGTTTCTCCCTTGTCATCTCTCCCGGACTACACTTCCCATAATTTCCTACCCTCATCACTGCCAGCAGCCATTTCATTGTTTTCACCTGTACGTCATTATCCTTGTGTATTTAAACCCTGTTGTGTCTTCATTCTGTGTCGGTTATTGTTTGGTAAATGTTTATCTTATGTCTACCGTTGACCTTGTTCCTGCCCATGCCCTTCGTTGATGTTCATCTTGTGTTTATATTATCCCCTCGTGGATGTTTCTTTTGTTCTCTGTGTTTTAGTTACTCTGTTCACCTTTTGTTTGTCTTCAATAAACTGCTAGTAGATCCTCACTCCTCGTCTGCCCACTTTGTTACAGAATAACCGACCAACTATGGATCTAGTGGAGGAGACCCTAAGAGTTAGCGGCTCGCCGTTCACTGTGGGTGTTGTGGAAGAAGGCTTTACCTCTCCTCCCACAGTGGTCATCCCCCAGCCTTCCATAACTCATCCCTCCACGCCTGCCACGGTCAACGAGCCAACGCCCACGCCCGCCACGGCCAACGAACTGCAAGTTCCGTCTGCCTCAGAGCCAGCGTTGCCAGCCTCGTCTGTTCAGAGGAGGAGGAGAAGAGGAAAGGCTTCTGCTCTCCGGTCAACGCCTGCTGCGGCCAACGGGCCAACGAGCCAATGCCCACGCCTGCCACGGCCAACGAGCCAACACCCACGCCTGCCACGGCCAACGAGCTGGAAGTCTCGTCCGTCCCAGAGCCAGCGTTGCCAGCCTCGTCCGTCCCAGAGCCAGCGTTGCCAGCCTCGTCCGCCCCAGAGCCAGCGTTGCCAGCCTCGTCCTTCCCAGAGCCAGCGCCTGTAGCCTCAACCATCCCAGAGTCAGCACCTGTAGCCTCGACCGTCCCAGAGCCAGAGCAAGTGCCTGTAGCCTCGACCGTCCCAGAGCCAGAGCCAGCACCTGTAGCCTCGACCGTCCCATAGCCAGTGCCAGCGCCTGTAGCCTCAATCGTCCGGAGGAGAGGGGAAGAAAGTTCCCCAGGGCTCCACCTCCCGAGCCTCCCAGGGCTCCGCATCTCGAGCCACAGTCCCTTGAGCCTTCCACATCTCAGCCACCGGAGCCTTCCACGTCTCAGCCACCTGAGCCTTCCAGCCTTCCGCACTGCTTCGGGTATGTGATTTGTGAAACTGCTGTCACTCTTTGCTTGTAAGCATCAAGGAATAAATTCTGACTGGATAAACTTTTCATTTGTCTCTATTTGTTTGCAGATTAATTAAGAGTTGAAAATGATTAAAAATACATAGGTGATTGAGAATGAAAGGATAAAAAGTCTTTATTTAGTTGGCATGTTAGGCCAGCAGAGAAGACTTTGCTGGCCCTGAGAATTCACCACTAGAGAAAATGTAAAAATGCTTCTCTCAAAGTTATCACAAGTCAACATATTGTTACTAAATATCCCAATACCCTGACACTGGCCACATTATGCCAAATTAGTGAAAAATGCCATCTCCAATCAGACATTTTTGCATACTGTGGATTCAAGTGTGTTATTGTTCTCCTTTGCCACGACTGGAAGCGTGTTGCATCAGCATCAATGGAAACCCGGGATCTGGTCCTGTGCTGAAACCAGGTAGTACTGGCATTTGCCTAATCAGTGAGGGGTTCCATTATTTTCTCTAATGCCTTGTCCATACTAATACATATTAGTTTGAAAACACATCTTTTTCTCTGGAATTTTGTCAGCGAAAACAGCTTTTTGAAAACGCACTCCAAAGATGATAAATTTGAAAACACCTTTTTTGCGTTGTAGTATGGACTGTGAAAACGGATATATCTGAAAATGATGATGTATTTGTTGTCATGTCATGCAATCATGTGATCTATGCAACCAAAACATTCAAGATGGCGGCCCGTGTTTATAGCGGCACTGTTGTGCCTGATACTCAATTTGATAGCATTGTTAAAAAATAAATGTTACTTAATACAACCATCACATTGCGTTCCTTCAAACGCAAAGGGAATTTTACACGGAATTGGTGTCCGGCGACGGAACACGTGGACAATTGTGTTTCAGACCATAAATGCAACGGAAATGTTCTACATGTGCAATGTTCTACATGTTAATATGATTTAAGCGTTTTCATACGTTTTAGTGTGGACGAGCAACTTTTGGAAAATGTTTGTAGTTTGGACGGAGGGCATTTTGAAATGAAAATGCTGTTTTCAAATGTATCTGGATTAATGTAGACATAGCCTTAGATTAAATTTTTACTCCACTTATGGTTAGGTTTATGGTTGGGAGTTGGGTTGAGGTGTAGGGTTATTAAAATATGCATTACTCTTTACTGTATTACATCATTTACAACTAAAAACAACTTGCTTTTGGTGACCCTCTGGGGCATTTCACCCAAAAACGAGTTTGTATGTATCCATATGTTCAAAAACACTTTTCCACTTCAGCCACTGGGGGCAGTGCTTCAAATTATGATAAACTGATGAGTTTAGCTCAATAAAGACAACCTTCTGTTTTCGAACTGAGAAAATCAATTCTCAGTCACCAGAAAGGGCCCTTTATACAGACTGTGATGATGGGTTTTTCTGATAATTAGAGCACCTGCCACACAGTGGGGTTATTTGCACACCCAATAGTCTGGTGGAAACACAGAAAAAAACACAAACTTGCTGCAAATGTGCAGTTTGTAATTTTAACATGCAAATGAGCTTTTAATTCACCGCAAATGTTTGCAGCTCTTCATCGGTAGTGATGACAGCAAACATTTGGCAACAATTGACAATTTGCCGCAAGTTTGCTGCAAAGCTTATTTGCCTGTGAAAATGAGCAGTGGCACATTTTTCACAAGTTTGAAGCAAATTTGCCATTAACTCTCGATTTTCATGAGGGTTAAAGTGAAACTGCACCTCCAAATGTTGCTGCAATAGCGTAGTGTGTAAAAATGGTGTGGATGATTTTTTATCAAGAGGCCGCCACACTCATGGTGGAATGGGCTCGATGCCCTACAGGGGGTGGCCCATGCTGGGCTTGGTAAGCCATAGTAATGGCGTCAATGATCCGGTGGGTGATCCTTTGTTTGGAGACAGCGCTTCCCTTCCTTTTGACATCCACCAAAACAGACAAAGAGCTGCTCAGAGACCCTAAAGCTCTGCATGCGATCCAAATAGATGCGTAAAGTGCGCAGGTCCACCTGTGCCTGCCCGAATCGACTAAAGATTAGCTGAACCACCTGAGGGTGGAGTCTCTGCTCTCCCTTGCGGATGACTGTGACAGCGTGTCCACTGCGGTGTTGAGGTCAGCCGAGGTGTGAGTGGCTTGCCGTGACTGAGACGTGGATGTTCATGATTTCACTACAAGAATATGACAATGGCAGCATTGCGGTCACGGCTCTCCTTTCTCAAGGTGAATGCTACTTCAGCCGGCCCCTGCATCGCTGCTCCTTCCCATGTGATTGAGTGCGACCCAGCTGGCGATGAAGGCGATTTGGGGATGACGATGGGCTAGGTTTCGCCAGGTAAATCCTCAAGCAACACACGCCCCCCCGACACAATCGCTCGCTTCCGTCCGAGCTCAGGATGAGTGCGGCTCACCTCACAGCCAGCTGGCATTCTCCCTCGAACCCCTGGAATTGGATGATGGCATAGCCGCTGCATCGGAGAGCATCCAGGCATCTGACGTGGAGGACTCGACTGAGCTGCCACCTTCGGGCCAGCCCGCCCAGTCTGAGTCTGACATGCAGATGGCCGACATGCTTGCCCAGGCTGCCATGAGCGTGGGCTTGGACTGGAACCCACCGTCCTCCCCACAGCCTTCACGGCTCCAAGACTGGTACCTCTGCTCCGGGTGCCACTCTCAGCCACACCCCCCGGTACCATTCTTCCCGTAAGTGCACGACGAGCTGACACGGTCGTGGAAGGCACCTTCCGGAACAGACCACTCCGCTCATCCACTCTACCTACCCTGGATGGCGGGCTGGCCCACGGGTACATGGAAGTCCCCCACTCCCCTCCAGAGCCTGTAGGATGATGTCATGATTGACCTTGATAGCCTACAGCGCCACCGGACAGGCCGGCTCCGCCCTGCATGCCATGGCTCTCCTGCAGGCCCACCAAGCCTAGGCACTCAAAGATCTGCACCTGTGTAGTCCCGACCCTGACGTGCTGCAGGAACTGCACTGTGCCACCGACCTCACTCTCAGAGCCACGAAGGTCAAAGCGCAGGCACTTGGGTGGGCGATGGCCACCCTCGTGGTCCAGGAGCATCACCTCTGGCTGAATATGGTCGAGATGCACGACGTTGACAAATCACGGTTTCTCAACGCCCCCATCTCCCAGCTTGGCCTCTCCGGGGACACCATCAATGACTTCGCCCAGCAGTTCTTGGCGGTGAAGAAGCAGACGGAGGCAATATCTCACATCATACCGTGGTGCCACCAAGCCAGCTTGCCCCTCGAACTGCCTGCTTGCCGAGGACGTACCCTGCAACCAAACAACAGGCATCTCCACCTCAACCCGGGCCCAACTATCAGCCCCAGCGTCAAGCAGCTCAAAAGTGGCGTACAACCCCTGTCTTCAGGACCCCTTCCTGGACCAGAAAATCTTCGAAGCTCTCCTGAGACTGGCGACCCAGGCAGTCAGATGTTCGCTCCGGAGCTGGTACCAAGACGACTCCGTCCCCCGGTGGGAGGAAAATCATTACTTATTTTCTTATTAACTTATAATATTTCATTATTAACTTATTTTCATTACTTTCATATGCCACACGGTACCCACATTCTCAATAAAAGAGTGATTTCCTCACTCCCTGGGTCATCCAGCCAGTGCACACCGTTCTCATGGCACCCCGGCCCAAAAACTCTACAGTCCCGGCTCACCGGACGCAGCTCTCTCGCCTCCGGACCCGCGACAGCTCAGCCCCGGCAGGCCAGCGCTGATGAGTTCCGAAGAAGCATTTCCAGGACCTCCTTCCTCTCTAACCTGCCCCCTGCCGGATGCGCAGAGCAAGTTAAATGCTTTGAGTCTTTTCTCAGCACCCAAGCCTCTGGACGCTCTTCTGCCTCCCGACATGTTACTACCTGCTTCCCCCCGCTGCGAAGCCCCGCCCGGTATGTCAAAAACGTCCATCCCATTAGTGCCCCTCGCGCAGAGTTTGGACGCGTGGCTTTTGCTGCCCAACCCATCATGCAGGTTGGCCAGGACCATCCAACTTGGCTACGCAATTTAGTTTGCCCGGCTCCTACCTTGTTTCTCCCGCTAATTCAGGGCAAACACGTCTTGATCTGTTCAGACAGCAACAAGACAGTAGCGTATATAAATAACCAAGGCGGTGTGCGCTCTCGTCATATGTCACAACTCGCCTGCCATCTCCTCCTTTGGAGTCAGCCGCGAATCTGGTCGCTACGTGCCGCTCACATCCCTGGCAACCACAACACGATGGCAGACACGCTGTCGCAACAGGTTTTGACCAGCAGTGAGTGGAGGCTCCACCCTCAGGTGGTCCAGCTGATTTGGGACCGATTCGACACTGCACAGATAGACCTCTTTGCCTCCCAGGACAACTCCCACTGCTCACTCTGGTACTCCCTGACAGAAGCTCCTTTCGGGACAGATGCGCTGGCACACAGCTGGCCCCGAGGGCTGCACAAGTACGCGTTTCCCCCAGTGAGCCTCCTTGCACTGGTGCTGTGCAAGATCAGGGAGGACAAGGAACAGGTCACCTTGGTGGCTCCTTATTGGCCCACCCAGACCTGGTTCCCGGATCTTACACTCCTCGGGACAGAACCTCCCTGGACCCCATTTGGACCGCACGCAGAGCTTTAGATGTTCTGAGCAGCTCTTTATCTGCTTTGGCGGATGTCAGAAAGGGAACGCCATCTCCAAACAGAGGTTAGCTCACTGGGTCGTTGACGCATCTCACTGGCCTTCCAGACCTAGGGCGTGCCTGCCCCCTTGCGGGTCCGAGCACACTCGACAAGAAGTGTGGCATCCTCATGGGCACTGGCCAACGGCACCTCCCTAGAAGATATCTGCAGAGCAGTGGGCTGGGCAACAGCCAATACCTTCACCAGATTTTACAATCTCAGAGTTGAGTCGGTCTCGTCCTGTGTTTTGTCAGGTCCGAGCCGGTAGAACTCAGTAACATGGCACAACCGGCCGGGTGTTCCGCTTGCACACAGCGCCCTTCACCAAGTTGATCCAGTGCGTCTTCTCTCCCAGGTTAGCCATTAAGCATGGCTTCCTGGATGTTCTCCTCCCTAGCCTTCAGGCCTATGAATTCAGAGGAGCAATTCGCGTCCAGACCCACTACGAGCCACAGGTGCTCTGTACTGTGGTAGGGATCCACGGGCTTAGTTCCCTCTTCAGGCAACTCCCCATAATGCATTTTCCATGGTACGGTCCCCCGTCTCCCTTGGTCAGTCCCACTGCCCCCGGACCTACCACCGTGCCACTCCCACGTATGGCTTCACAACCCTCGTGGTGTATCTGCCACATGTTACCTCCCCCTTGCTTGGGCAGGATGTTGCCTCTGCAGGTCTTTTCCCCCTGAAAGAATTGGACCGGGAAAGACCACCTTCCCCAATGCATTTCATAGAACTAAGATAGCCACAGCCGCTTCACACCCTATGCGAAAGACAAAGAGATAGAAAAGGCCGCGGCTGCCGGGCTTGCTCCAATGCTAGTCATGTAGCACCTGTTCCCCCCTCAGAGGTGCTGGGAACCTAAGGTCTGTATTTGACATCTCTTTTGGGGGCGCTGGGGAGGGTTACGTGCAGCCGACATAGTTGCCTCTAGCACGTAGCAGCCTGCTTGCACCTGTCTCGACAGTCCACATAACACGAACTAGTGTGTGGCGTTTTTGAATAGGATCCCTTGTGTCACTTCATTCGACATAACGTCGAGTGAGTGACAGAAGGGGAACTTCATGGTTACTGTCGTAACCTCCATTCCCTGAAGGAGGGAATGAGCCATTGTGTCCTTCCTGCCACAGCACTAGACCTACCACTGTAAACAGCCTTGCCTTATTCTCGGCTCCTCATTTCAAAAACCTGACTGATAGATGCACGCCTGCTTCCCTATAGACCCGTATGTCTGGGGGCATTGGCCTTTTCTCAAGTTGAGAGGTACACGAGGCTCCCAATGAAGACCCCTTGTGTCACTTCATTCAACACAACGTCTCGTTCCGTCCCTCAGGGAATGGAGGTTACGACAGTAACCATGACATCCTTGCCCTTCACCACGGTGAAGTGGTGCCACTGAACCTGGGCAGGCGTCTGGTGATCTGAATCATGTAGCCAAGTCAAATGGTCCGGGTCAGCCACGTGACGGGTTGAAGAGCATGAGCCACGCATCCAAACTCCGGGCGAGGGGGACCAAGGGAACAATCTCGTCAAATGTACCGGTGGGTGGGACCTCGCGGCGAGGCGGAGCCAGGGAAGCCACATTGACGGGGTTTTAGCCCTGTCGTGGTGCTGAGTCGAGAGGCATCGAAGCACTTACCTCCCTCCTGATACTCACCAGCGGATCAGTCGAGGAGGGGGGAGGAGGTGCTTCATCCCCATGGTCTGTCAAAACCGTCCAGGGTTGAGCATGACCATTGACAAGTAAGCATCTACAATTCAAATGTCTCAAACAGATTAAAGAGAAATTAGGAAGAGTCATTATTGTGTTAGCAGAAATTCAGAGGCAAAGGTTGATTTTGGCTAATATTTACGCACCTAATGCTGATGATCAGGGTTTCTTTATAGATCTTGAAGGGATGTTGCAAATCCATAAGATTTATTCTAGAATAGATTTGTTTTATATCTAAGTCCCACATTTCATCTGTTGCTGATTGATCAATTTGAAACATTTTTGTCTTAGATCACGCCCTGGGCCCGGTTGTTCAAAAGTAATCCACTTGGATTTTGGATAACGGATTGGATCAAATCTTGAAAATGGGTTTTTCAAAAGAAAAAATGGATAACATAATCGGATTAGATCACGTAATCCAATTTTGGTTTTGATTCGGATCAAACCTTTAGTTTGGGTTTTCCAGAACTGTTTTGTAGGATTTGGATCACTTTGATCCAAAACATCTGAATTAAACTGATCCCATCAGAAGGGTGGATTCAGCGTGGATTTCATGCCCAAAATGTAATGAAAACTTTAAAAATGTATCAAATAATACTATATTTGGATCATGCAGTATCTTACAAGATATCCTATTTATTCATAATGTTTTAATTTTATTTGTTCATCCATCAGGCTACAGTGATTAGGTAGACTTTAACGTATTCAGCCTTTCAGTATAGGCCTACAGCAAAGTAGAAAGAGTTTGGCCTCATAAAATAATCCCCCAAACAGCTGTCAAAATTGACCAAAAACAATAAATTTTATTCTGTCACTAATTGATATATATGTTCATCACAATCGAAAATATTTTTGTTTTTAGAATATTTATTAGTGATGCATGCAATGATTACAGAATAACCAAAAAAATGCAAAGAATGGCAATCACTGATTTTTGAAATCCAAAACAAATCCAAATCAGAAATAGTGTCTAACTATTGCATCCCTTGTTGCACGTCCTGTTTGCTCGTTCTGGCAGAATGCAGGAGGTTGGTTAGGGTCTCCAAGGGGCTCAGGTGCATCATTGTCAGCACAGAGAGGGACATTGCGCTTAGTTGCGATGTTGTGCAGGACAATACAGGCAAGGGTTATGTTGCATGCTTTCTGTGGTTCCGCTCTCAGGTAGTTAAGGCATGCAAAGCGCCTCTTAAGAACTCCATTTAAACGCTCAATTGCACATCTTGCTCTGCAATGAGCAGTGTTGAAGCGTGCCTGCGCCGGTGTATTTGCTGTTAGAAAAGGAGTCATCAGCCATGGTAGGAGTGGGTAGGCACTGTCTCCTAATATTATGCCATCCGGTCGGTTGGTTTGGAGGTCTCTATATAGAGCGCTCTCCCTCAGGATGCGTGCATCATGGACAGACCCAGGCCACTTGACAACGCAGTTGGTGATGATGAGGTCAGCATCACACACAAGTTGGACATTGATGCTGTGCCTCCCCTTTCTGTTTATAAACTCCCATTCATTCTCACGAGGTGCTTGTATATGCACATGTGTGCAGTCGATTGCTCCAATAGTATTGGGCATATTCCCCAAAAGAAAAAAGCTACGCTTGGCCTGTGCAATCTGGTTGTCCTTTGGAAAAGAAACAAATTCATTGACCAGGCTGGCCAGTGCGATTGACACATCTCTCACCACATCACACACAGCTGATTTCACCACTCCCATATAGTCACCAACAACTTGATAGAAAGTCCCACATGCATAAAATCGGACAGCAATGAGGATCTGGTCTTCCACAGACAGACCGTGACTCCTTTGGGTTCTGTGTTGAAGTTTTGGCCTGAGAAGGTTCACAAGGTACTCTATATCAGCCTTCCCAAAGCGAAACCGGACATACAGCTCCTCAGTGGTGTATTGCTCCAGTGGCTTGGTACGTTCAACATACACCCTTTGATGGTATCCTCTCCTGGCAAAGTGGTGGTGGCGGTGGACAACACCTGCCATTTCACTGTCTCTCTGTGAATCCTCTGAGAAAGGCTGATTTATATGGCTGTGTAGTTGGTCTTTTCAAACACACCTATTACAACTGATTTGTTTTGGCTTGTGTTCAATTGAGGCAATTGGACCCAAGGCCTATAATTGATGAACAATGTTCACTATAGTAAAGCAACGGAACCATGGACTCAAGAAGCTGTAACTTCACTGCTGCTGAAACCAATACACTACTAGAGGGTGTTCGGTGCCATTATGGAACAATAGTGGGAAGTTTTAATTCTGCTAAGGATACCAACAAAAAGAAAAATGATGTTTGGATTTTAATCACAGAAAATGTGAATGCCATAGGGTCTGGCCAGAGGAGGACCACAGACCAAATCAAATTGCGGTGGAAGAATCTTAAGGCCAGGGCAACAAAGGACCATGCTGAAGCCAAAAACCCACAAACAGGCAACAAGCCATTTAAGAGGGGAGATTACACAGATGTGGTCCTCGACATCATTGGAGGTGAGAAGTCTCAAGCTCTCCATGGTATTCAAGGTGTTGTAGGGGATGGCGAGCCTTGGCTTGAGGAGGAGGAGGAGAATCTGCCAGTTCCTCCTGAGGCTGATCCAGAGAACGTATTTATATTGATTCTCAGCTCTGTTCCTGAGGAAGAAGCTGGATCCTCATTGGTTGAGCCAGTGGTAGTTGCCACAGGATCTCAGAGGAAAGGCTTGAAGCGCCCTTCATCAAACAAAGATGATGATTACAAGGCACTTCTGCAAAAAGAGACTGAAAGGGCAGAAGCACAGCTGCGTCTGGCAGAGGAACAACTGACTCTGACCAAACTGCAGCAAACCAAGGCCAGACTTGAGATCCGCCTCCTAAAGGCTACGCTCAGACAAGCTGGTCTCTCCACATCAGATGAGGAAGTCTGAAATTATTGTGGAGTATTTGACATTAAGTCTTTTTTTTTAATTCAATACATCTATATTTGAAACTTGTTATAAATATCCTCAATGTACAGTGTTTGTTACTTGTTTTGTCTACTTGTTGCTCTTTACATATCTATAGTTCTACATTGTGGTTTCCTATCCTGTTTGAGCACTGGTTATCCAGATTTGGTGATCCTGAAATGTTCCTATCCGGATCAGATTGATTCAATCCGATGTTGCTTTGCTTACTCAAAAGTAAGCTGGATTACGTGATCACGGATCGCAAAAAAAAAGGATTACTAAATCCGGATCAATTTTATCCGGATTAAACCTTTTGAACAACCGGGCCCTGGTGAGTTTAGAGGTGTTGCCACAAATGGAGAAAAAACATAATATAGTTTGTGCTTTAATGTATCCATTTTGCAAAATCCTGAATTCCAACAAATGCTAAAGGCTGAAATCAACGTCTACTGTATATGGAGACCAACTGAGCCTTAGTATCCTCTGTGGGCATGGCTTGGGAGGCACTTAAGGAGGTTCTTTGTGGTCAAATCATACAGTATGCCTCATTCTTCAAAAAATCCAAATCATGGGAACTAGTGGAGTTGGAAGGGAATACTAAAAGTGTAGAGGCAGTGCTGAAGTGCCGAATGTCTTCTGATGGCCTGATTGAAATACAGATTGTAAAACAGATCAAGGTCACAGGCAAGGAAAAGGCGAGAAACCGGCTTAACATATAAATCAAAGGTATAATGGAAAACTCAAAATACAAACACATAAGACAACGGATATGTCCGTGAACGATCTCTGTCTCTCCCGCATCGCCATTCGCGAGTGGCCATTATTCCTCTTGACGGCTTGATCAGCCTAATACGGTCCCGCCCTCCACCGTGCCACATTCCTCCCCCGTTCTTTCAGACTGGGGATCCCCGGCCTGACGTACATCCCCTGGCATCTGCCGGCGGGTCATCCCCATCAACCTGGACAGGGAGGGGGCAAGGGGAGGGAAACAACAATAATTAAAAATGGGGGGGGGGGTCCTTCTTGCACTGGGCAGTACTTCCTCTCCCACAAACACCATAATTTAAAAAAGAGGGAAAAGGCCAATGCAGAGCGGCAGAGAGAGAGAGAGGAGAGAGAGATAAATAAAAAATAAAAAACTTACTCGCCGGTTCTCTGATATGCCGTAGCTCGTTCCTCAGCCACTTCTCCACCCTCTACAGGATGACAGCCGCGCCTCTCCGGGCGGATCGGAGGCAGTCCTCAGCCCCTGGCGGTCGGAACGCCCCACCTCATTCCCGGGGAGTCGAAGGGCCCTTCCCCCGCCCCTGGCAGCGGTTCTCCCACTCCAGGCGGTCGGCGGCGAGCCCTCCTCCCACACGTGGTCGGCGGTCTCAAACCCCGCCGCGTTCCAGCGGCTAGTAGGGGACTCCCCCACCCCTGGCAGCAGCCCTAACCGCTCCAGGTGGTCAGCCAGGAGCCCCTCCTCCCCTCACGGTCGGCAGCCGTACCTCCGCGTCCAGGCGGCTGGGCTCCTCCGTCCCCCGGCAGATGGCCGTGGCTGCTCCGCTGGGCAGTGGCGAGAACTCCGCTACGGCGCATCCCTCTTCCTTTCTGGGCTTTCGGCACCAATGTAAAACAGATCAAGGTCACAGGCAAGGAAGAGGCGAGAAACCGGCTTAACATATAAATCAAAGTTTTAATGGAAAACTCAAAATACAAACACATAAGACAACGGACATGTCCGTGAACGATCTCTCTCTCCCGCATCGCCGTCCGTGAGTGGCCTTTATCCCTCTTGACAGCTTAATTAGCCTAATACGGGACAGGGCATGCATAATCACGCCCCGGTCCCGCCCTCCACCGTGCCACACAGATATAATACTACTTTGTCACGGAAGGTGGGGTTTTGGCTATTCAGGGCAAGACAGTCATATTTTGAGTTGGGGGACAGAGCAGGGAAGCTTTTGGCTATATATATAAATCAAAGAGAGAGTCTTTTTCTACCATTCCCTCAGTGAAATCTGAGTCGCTGTCCTTGTCGAGTGGTTAATCAGGGCCACAACTCTTCTGATAACATTAGGTGTTTCATCAATATTATGTGGTCAGTGGCAAATGATCAGACACTGGTCGCAGCTGAAAAGGCATTTGATATGGTAGAATGGGATTATCTTTTTAAGATTTTGGAAATATACAGGTTCAGAAATACTTTTAATGGATGGATTAAGTTACTTTCTAGACACCCGGTAGCAGTGGTACAAACAAATGGATTAATATCAGATTATTTTACTCTGGACATGGGCACTTGGCAGGGTTGCCCTTTATCCCCATTATTGTTCTGTCTTTCCCTGGAAACATTATCAGCCACAATAAGAATGGAAGAGTCCAGGGTTGGTGGCAGGATGTGTGGTGCATAAGCTTTTGCTTTACGCAGATGATATTTTATTATTCTTCTCCGACCACATTAGATCTAATGCTTGCCTCCATAGAATTATTAATTAATTTTCTAAATTCTCAGGATACAGAGTCAATTGGTCTAAATCCAAAGCTTTAGCTCTGACAGCATACTGTCCCGTAACAGCTTTCTTCTAGCCATGTGCCTTCCAGTGGCCCAAACAGAGCAATAAGTGTTTGGGCATTTTATTCACATCAAATTTGTTGAGTTAATTTTGACCCCTTAATAAAAAGGTTTTCGAGTGATCTGGGCAGGTGGGCTCATTACATTTATCTATGATTGGGAAGGTTAATGTTATTAAAATTAACTGTATTCCAAAATATAACTACTTGTTACAATCTCTCCCTGTAGATGTCCCCCTCTCTTATTTCAAGCAATTTGATGTCATAGTGAAGTCCTTCATTTGGAATGGTAAATGTCCCAGATTACATTTTAATAAATTGCATAGTCCGATTGACAAAGGTGGGCTAGGCCTACCCAAGATTTTGTTTTATTTATATGCATTCGGTGTCATACATTTGGCTCATTGGACACTTCCACCTTAGAGAGCCCCTCCCTGGTTTTGTATTGAACAGGAAGTTCTTGTCCCTATTTTGCCATTGCAAAGCCTTTCTATCAAACTAATCGGAAAAGTTAAGTTACACCCCGTTATCACTGCATTTACACTTGGTATGGACAAAAGAATGTTTAATTCGGACATATTGATATGTCCCCTTACTTCTGGTTAGAGTGGATTGTGAGGGGGGTTACTACACTTGATGACCTATATAAGAGTGAAGTGTTGAGATATTTTGAAAATTTGGTTAAACATTTTGGAATTCCCAGATCTCAGTTCAATTGGTATTTACAGCTGCTGCTATTTATGGGAGTAGCACATACACCCCTAATGCGGCAGATCCTCTGAGAGAGGTGATTACTGCTTTAGGAAAAGGTGGGGACAGAGCTTTAACTTCTATCAAGACATTATTAGAGAAAATTTTTAACTTGGTATTGGAGGAGGAAGTTTGGGCTAGGATTCTAAAAAATGTCACTGAGCACTGAATCAGTGCTCCCTGAGTAACAGTGGTTTTTGAAGGAACAGGAGTACAATGGACATGATCTTCACCACACGACAGCTTCAAGAAAAGTGCCATGAACAACATCAGGACCTCTTTATGGTCTTCACTGACCTCTCCAAAGCATTTGACACTGTGAGCTCATTTGGAATGCACTAGTTAAATTTGGTTGTCCAATACAATTTTTTAGCATCGTTAACTCTTTCCATGATGGGATGATGGCTTGTGTGACCATTGGAGGACAACATTCTGATCCTTTTCCTGTACATACTTGTGTGAAACAGGGTTGTGGGTAGCTCCTGTCCTCTTCAACATCTTTCTCTTATGCATCACCAATCTTCTCCGTAAAGAGCTGGAGGACAGCAGAGGTGTTGCAGTGAACTTCAGACTGGATGGGAACCTGTATAATATTTAGGAGTTTCCAGGCAGTTACCAAGTTGTCTATAGAATAGGTCTTAGAGACTCATTATGCTGATGACTGTGCTCTTGTGGCATAGTTGTTAAGACCTATAGCAAGATTGGACTGTCTATTAACACCACTAAAACAGAGGTGGTCTGCCAGTGGAGCTCTGGAACACCACAGACACTTCCAGTCTTCACAATCAACAATGATCAGCTCGCAATAGTTCCATCATTCAAATACTTTGGCAGTATCCTCTCAGATGATTATAGCATTAACCACAAAATATGTAACCGGATCAAACTTGCATCAGTCTCCTTCGAGAGACTCAGGTGTTGGGTCTTCCAAAACAAGAACTTCTACCTTTATACAAAGGTTGCTGTTTTTCAAGCGGTGTACAGCAAGAAGAATGCAATACAAACCAAGCTTCAGTGTGTTATTATTACTCCATTATTACTCCAAAGAAACACTTCTGCTATACAAAATGCAGTATGTTAGTAAAAATGTTTGCATTAAAACAGTCATAAATTAGTAATACATGATCATTTTGCACCTGTCTCTGGCAGTCTTTCATCTTAAGTCTGAGTCAAGTCTGAAGTCACTAAACATTACATCTTTCAAGGTTTTAAAAAAATGCTCATACTTAAAAAACAAATTTACAAAATTACATTATATAGCCAAAATGTAGGATCTTTGGAAAATCTGGTACTAATAGGATTCTACCTGAACTTTACCTTTAATTTTATTTGATACATTTTATTTTATGATTTCACAGACTTAATTAACTAACCTGTACTGTTTTGTTGTTGTTTTGTAATAAAGGTGCCACTCTATTAAACACAGTTAATTCAACAAGGCTCAGAATGAGCACAAATGCAATGCAATATGTCATATGCAATGCAATGTAATGCAAAATCATTAGGTATAATTTTGACAAAAACTTGCCAACTGTTTTAAGTCCACAAAATATTGTTTGCATGCTGATTGAAAGATATGGGAAAAACAATATGTTGAGAGGAGAGAGAGAGAGAGAGAGAGAGAGAGAGAGAGAGACAAAAGCAGCATACTTTGTGTGTTAATGTGACTAACAATTTGGAAGTTTCTGCTTGTGGTGATGACACTATGTTAATAAAAAACAAACGTGAGCATATATGGCATGGTGGGTGCTGCCATGTTTCACGGGACTCTTATCAAATTGTGTGGTTTACGTGGAAAAAGATAATTAAATTCTATTGTAAGGGTCCGATCAATCACGACATATGGGGAAATACTGTATGTGACATAGATCTAGGGCTTGGCATTAACGTTTTGGCTCACCGGCCACTGTGGCTAGTGGTATTTCAAAGTCACTAGCCACTGAGCATTTTCACTAGCCAAAATCTCCTGCCCCACAAAAAGTGATAAAAGTTAACTGAATACTGTAACTGCATGCATTTGTTTGGACATTTTATTTGAACAAGAATAAAGAGTTCAGCAGGACATAGGCCTAATGATTTCAGTCAAGTTGCATATTTATTTACATTGAATTTATGTTTAATGCATGTTTAAACTGTGAAATTGTAAACTAATTTTGACATCCAGTTTACAATTTCAAAGATCTGGGTCTTAAGACTTGATATTTTAAAAAGAATGTGACAATTGCAAAGTTACAACCATAAGATTTTATTAAACGTGTCAAGAGTGAAAATCAAAACACGGAAAATGAAACTGGAAGTTCTGACCTTTATTGTCTCCCAGCCTAACACAGAGCACACTTCTCCAAACTTTGGTACCCATGACAGGCCCCATCTCTCTCCACTTCACCTGTGACTGAGCACCAGTGGGCAGGGCCAAGGGTGTATTGACAGAAAAATAGGAAAAATAAACGTTGCATATGCAGATGTATTTGGTCCTTGTGAGGTTACAAGTTCCACAAATTCCAAATGAGCCATTTTTGCAGCTTGGTTTAAATACACTGCTTGGCCAAAAAAAATTCACTGTTTGAATATAAATAAGCAGATACAGTAGTTACATTGTAACTTTTCAAAAAAATTATAATAACTAAACATTTTCGTAGGCCATTTTCAGATGTTAATTGTTTTACTGGAGACAGGACCGACCGGACCGAGTAGGGATGGGAACAAAAGCCAAGACCGTCATGAACATGAAACAAAATGAACTATCACTGGACAGCACGCACAAGGAGACTAAAATAGGGAGAGAAATCAAACAGGTTAACAGACAGTGCAGGTGTGACTAATTAACTTAGAATGGGCAAACAAGGAAGCAGGGTATGACGCAAGACTGAGAGACACATGGCAATACAGAAACAAAACAAAGCACATACTCTCACAAGACACAAACACCCAAATGGCATGAATGGACATCACCAAGACAATCAGGCAATATAGCTCATTCCAACCAACAGACAAGACGAGAGAATGCGTAGCAACACCAAATAAAGCCATGCCATGCATTACCACACTAGACAAAGTCTGAGCATTCATCGTGAGGCAAGTGCCATGTAATGCACACAACAGGTAACAAAACAAGATAGAACACCTGTGCGAGAGTTCGGCCACACACAAACCTGACACAAGTGAGCGAACATCAGCACAACACGAAGACAGCTCGCGACTCGGGCACACAGCGCAACCCGAGTGCAACGCGAGGCACACCCGTGTTCATGTGAGACAGACATAAACTATTGATGCGAGTGCATGCCACCAACATGTCATAATTGCAATGCACTCATTACAGACAGAACCTGGAGCATGAGTGTATAGATCCCAACACAGACAGAAACTGAACCAGACAGGGAAGTCAAGATCTACTTAGTAGTGGGAATTGAGCATTCCAAATTAGGAAGAAAAGGGGATAAAAAAACCTGAAATATCACATTGACACAAGAATTCAGACCCTTAACTCAGTACTTAGTTGAAGCACCTTTGGCAGAGATTACAGCCTCAAGGTTTTTGAGTATGATGCAACAAGCTTTGCACACCTAGATTTGGGGATTTTCTGAAATTCTTCTCTGCAGATTCTCTCCAGTTCTGTCAGGCTGGATGGGGACCGTCGGTGGACAGTAATTTTCAGGTCTCTCCAGAGATGTTCGATTGGGTTCAAGTCCAGGCTCTGGCTGGGCCACTCAAGGACATTCACAGAGTTGTCCCTTAGCCACTCTTGCTTTGTCTTGGCTGTGTGCTTAGGGTCATTGTCCTGTTGGAAGGTGAACCTTCGGCCCAGTCTGAGGACCTTAGTGCTTTGGACCTTGTTTTTATTAAGGATATCCCTGTATTTTGCTGCGTTCAGCTTTCCCCCAATTCTGACCAGTCCTCCAGTCCCTGAAAACACCCCCACAGCATGATGCTACCACCACCATACTTCACCGTTGGGATGGTATTGCGCAGGTGATGAGCGGTGTCTGGTTTATTCCAACAGTTCGATCTCTGTTTCATCAGACCAGAGAATCTTGTTTTTCACAGTCTGAGAGTCCTTTAGGTGCTTTTTTGCATATCTTGCACTGAAAGAGGCTTCTCTCTAGCCATTCTGCCATAAAGCCCAGATCGGTGGAGTATTTCAGTGATTGCTGTCATTCTGCAAGTTTCTCCCAGCTCCACACATGATCTCTGGAGCTCAAGCAGAGTGACCATTGCATTCTTGGTCACCTCTTACCAAGGCCCTTCTCCACCAATTACTTAGTTTTGCATAGTGGCCAGCTCTAGGAAGAGTCTTGGTTTTTCCAAATGTCTTCCATTTAAGAATTATGGAGGCCACTGTGCTCTTGGGAACCTTCAATGCAGCAGAATTTATTTTTTTATGCCTTTCCCAAATCTGTGCTTTGACACAATCCTGTCTCTGAGCTCTGCAGGCAGTTTCTTTTGACCTCATGGCATTTGCAGCTGTGAGACCTCATATAGGCAGTTGTGTGCCTTTCCAAATCATGTCCAATAAATTGAATTTGAAATTTATTTGAAGGATAGCCCCTTGAGATGTACCATCTGTCTTACTACTACATATGTGGTTAAGTTAGTAGCATCACTACTTTTATTTAACTACTATGCAACATTGGTCAAGACATCAGCACTAAAAAATAGCCTTTATCTAAATAAACACCAGAAAATGTCTCTTTCTAGTTTTTTCTTTCTTTCTTTTGGAGACTGTTTACTTACAAGACTACATTTAATGCTAAATGGTTGCACTCTGCATTTGCCATACACTTTCCCATCCAAATGGCCTGAGGGATGGGCTCCATCAGCCTCAAAACAGGTTGACAAACGCAAGCTGGGGACCCATGCATCCTGCTGTAAACTGCAAATGCCAGCTTCATTAGGAAGGGTTTTCAAGCATCCTGCTATCCCAGCTGCCAGGACCTTTGTAGTCCTCTACCAATCGATATTTAACATTTTCAGCTCAGTGTGTGGCCCCTCTAAGCACTGTAAAAATGTTAAATGGCAAAGCATTTGGGGACCAGAGATTAGGCCTCTCAGAAACCACAGATGTCACATAGCGAAAGGCCTGCATTTATTTATTTACTCTTGCAGAGCCCCGGATGAATAGAAAAGCCTGTGTTGGCATGTTTCTCTGAGGCACAAGAAGGGTTGAGGAGAAAAAGATGTGAACTGTACTGTAAATTGATTCGTCTTTAATCCAGTGATTGCTTACTGTGTAAAATTTGCTGTTGGCACATTGTAACTGCTGTATTGTCATCACATGAATGTTTCCTTTGTTAAGGGTTTTAAAAAAGTTGATTGATGACTAATAATTCAACTAAAAACCAAAAAGATGTGTTCATAGAAAAAAAAAAAGTGTTTGTAGAATTTGTTTGATTATTATTTAATTCATTTACGTAATAATTTTAAGTAAACATCTTGAATGAATGTCATTTTTGACCATTATTGTAGCATTTACACATTAAGATTACGTAACTCTAAGAAGATTTATCAATTTAAAGAGTTTTATGCTCATTATTCCCTTTGGTTTTAAATTGTTCAGTATTATACTACATCTGATATTTCCTATGCGAAATGTACATGTTATAGAGAGCAAAGTGCTTGTTGTCATGAGACAAAAAACAAACAAACAAACAAAAACACATGAAACACCTTCAAATTTGGTTAAAACTTCAGAAAAGTAGCCTAGGAAGAATAAAAAATACAAAAATACAAAATAATGTATACTAAATAAATCTTTGGTTATTTATTTAGCATTATTTACTTCATATAATAACCATTTTACAGTTGAAAACACACAAACAGTCATAAACTTTTATAATGCTTTATTTTTAGCTGAGCTGACTTATTTATATATACACGCTATATGGTAAAAATATTGCTTTTCTGCTAGTGCCCTTGAATACTCAGCAGTGTCCTCCACTACTCCCTACCTCTCTTGCTGGAGACTGGCCAGAGTAGAAGTGGCAGAGTGCCCGTATAGGGAATGAAGCTGTGTCTGTATCTCTCTGCTCTCAAGATGAAAGGCTGAAGGAAACCTTATCCCTGACTGAAGGATTTCAGCAAGGAATGAAAACTAAGGAACTTCCCATTTTAGAAAAGATGTTGGGCCAATGCTGTGTAATAACCTAGTAGTAACAAAATTTTAAATATATTATCACTGTTTCTACGCACATATAATTTATTTATTTTGTGTCAAAAGCCCTCTTTGGATGGTAATTATTTCTCAGGGGGATGTTAGTCAAATTCATTTGCATGGCTTCTCAGGTTAAAACCCATGTAATTAGATGGCAATTAATTCACAGAGGATGAATGGGTTTTGTCATCTGACGAATCCAAAAGATTACTTCTCGCAAGATCATTCATATGAGATGCCTTCCGATTTGCAGGATCCTATGCAATGTTTACTGTTCCCTACCCACTTGATCTAAGAATCAAGTGTATGACTGGGGACATCTGTTGAAGTTAATTTCTCTTGACAAAATGTGTTCATTTAGAATACTATGAAACATCATGGAAGAGACACAGCTTAGTCATGCAAATTACGGGTTTCGAGTAAAGGCCCAAGCACACTCACAAAAAGTTATTCTTCATTCTTCGCTCAGAGCCAAAAAGAAGTTTGAAATATCTGAGCAATGACATAGCGTTTGTGAACATTCAGACACTGAATGTGGCCACACTGCTGTGGGAGGTGTTTAGAGGTACATTTAAATATGAGACTAAACTGATGAGCCAAAACATTATAACCACCTGCATAATATGCAGTTGGTTCTCTGCGCGCTGCCAAAACAGCACCAACCCACCAAGGCATGGACTCTGAAGGTGTCCTGTGGTATCTGGCACCAAGACATTAGCAGCAGATCCTTCAAGTCTTGTAAGTTGCGAGGATGCACTTTGTCATTGTAACAAAGTTTGTAAAGGGGTGGTAAGGAGGAAGCGTGAGACAGTGAATCCAACTCAATTTATAAATGCAACTTCAATGTATTTATTTATAATACCAAACTGGCTTATCAGCACTTACTCTATAATCACTCTTTTCAGTGCACATATCTTAATACAGTCTCGGGGTTTGTGTGGTAGCTCTCTCTCCCTCATTGGCATCCGGCTTGCTCTTAAATCCATCTAAACTCTCACTACAATGACAAACATTTAGATGTTCGAGACAATCATTTCCAGGTGATGATTCTTACCGTTCTCAACTCCAGATCTCGCTCTCATTTACAAGTCGGCAATCAACCACGCCCCACCGCCCAACTCATGCCAGGGAGCAATCGGGTCTGCCCAGTTAACAGCCATCTGCATGTGGACCACCTCAAACTTAAAAGGCTGGAGCGGGGTGTGGTCCAAACACAGGGTGAAAGCCTAGGAAGTAGTACCGAAGGGTGAGGACCGCCCACTTGATTGACATACACGTGTTCTCAACACTGTACCTCACCTCTATCGCTGAAAGATTCCGGCTGAAGCACAGCACCGGGTGCTCCTCCCACTTTACCAACTGGGACAACACAGCTCCCAACCCCCCATCCAACACATTGGTCTGTTCAACAAAAGTGAGAGAAAAATCAGGAGCAAGTAACAATGGCCCACAACAAAGTGCAGCTTTCACCTGCTTAAAAGCCTGTTGGCAATGCTCCCACTACTGGACTGGGTCTGGGGCTCCCTTTTTAATGTGATAGCTATGCAGGCTGGTGATATCCTAATAATTAGGCACAAACCTTCTATAATAGCCAGCCCAGGAACTGTCTCACCTCCTTTTTGTTCTTGGGTCTCGGGCAGGCCGCATCCACTGCTGTCTTGTAAATTTGGGGTTGCACCTGCCTGTGACCCAAATGGAACCCCAGATACTGTACCTCCAAACCATCCAATTGCGTACTTCTTGGGGTTTGCCATGAGTCATGCCAGTCGCAGCGACCTCAGAACTGCTCCATAATGTTCTTAAACATAGACAGGGCCCTAAACAAACCAAAAGGAAGGGTCATGAACTGGTATAAGCCAAACGGTGTGAAGAAGGCAGTTTTCTCAAGGGACATTTGTGTTAAGGGGATCTGCCAATAACCCTTCGTTAAATCCAGGGTTGAATAAAAGCGAGCTGCACCCAACTGATCGAGCAGTTTGTCAAACGAGGCATTGGATACGCATCAAATTTAGACACTGCATTGATTTATCAATTTTTAATTGATGTGGGTCAATTAAAAATTAAAAATTACAAGGAATTTTCCCCCTGTGTAAATTCCCGTAGACGAGCTCCCGTTATAAAGTTGGGACTGACGTTCTTGAGCCTGTAGCAAATTCTCCTGTGATAGTTGCCCCAATGTGTGGAGTTTTGCTCTCAGGCCAAGAACGTACTGGATTTAGTTTTTGCTGTTTGAAGGTCCCTCCTCCCAATTTTCCCTAACAACGTTGGGATGGTATTGCGCAGGTGATGAGCGGTGTCTGGTTTATTCCAACAGTTCGATCTCTGTTTCATCAGACCAGAGAATCTTGTTTTTCACAGTCTGAGAGTCCTTTAGGTGCTTTTTTGCATATCTTGCACTGAAAGAGGCTTCTCTCTAGCCATTCTGCCATGACACTACAAGCTTTACGCACATACGGAGAGAACCCTATGGAGGCTTGCGGGACCTCTTGAACTGCAAATTACAGGGGTTCAAGCCACTTATCCCAATTCATACCAATTCTTTTGAATGGGACCTCGATCAAAGGAAATGGGTGCAAAGGCACTCTTGGGGTGGCCAGCGGATTCACCAGCTGACATTCACAGCATGCCAAACATAATCTGCGAACATCCATGTAAATGTGTGGCCAATAGAAAAGGGCCATTAGACAGTTCAGTGTCTTTTCCTGCCCTAAATGACCCGCCATCAGATTATAATGAGCCATCTGGAATAACATTTCCCGATGGGTCTTAATAGACTAAGCTGTGCATTACACATAATTATTGCTCAATGGGGCAGTTTTAACTCACATAAATCTTGGATGGCCTGAGGATGAGTAAATTATCAGCAAATTTTCATTTTTGGGTGAACTATTCCTTTAAGTCCTGTGATTTTGGGTTTCTTTGGGACAGGAATGATGATAGTAACCATATTTCCCTTTCAAGTCAGTCACTTCGATGCTGCTTCAGTAGCTGCTGCTATGGGTAACTTCTCCTTGGTGTGATGATCTCTGAATCCCTTTCAAAATCACTCCAATCTATTGGCAGATGGCGCTTAACCTGTTGCCTGATGCATGTGTCATCGCAGGCATATATCCAAATTTTTCTCTTCAGGGTCGCGATAACATACCTTGTGCTTTGAACCCCCAAAATGCTGCATTTTCATTGTTGAAATTGCACACCTGAACAGCATGTGGATTATTTTCTTCTACCCGCTGTGCTGTGATGAATAGCATCTTCTTTAACACTACCATATTTAAAATGCTATTGCACTGATAATTGTTAAGTGAATAAAAAATACAAAAAATAGTTGCTTGCTTAGTGGCAGCTTTTTTAAAGATGTTTCTCAAATGTTTTCTACCCTGTGAGTGATGTATCCCTTTCTCTGATGGGCACAAATGCTGCTTTGTCTGCCTCGGCCAATCTCACACAGAAGTGGTGCCCGCTCACTATGAACACATGAATCTCAAGACGCCTCGTTCTCGTCTAGCCTTCTTTTAAAAGAACGATGCTGGTCCCCATCCCTCCCACTATACTTTTTCTGCAGCTTGTGAGGCCAGGATATCCAGTGCAGAGAGTTTGAGGATGATTTGTTGCCAGCACAAGCCTCGTGTGCCTCCCCACCTCCATTTTAAGCATCGTTGACCTTTGAATATGACCTTTCCGAACTGCACACCACAATCACTCCCATTCCCTAAAGAGCTTACAGGCTCTCTGACCTCTTCTGTTGGAGTCTGACAAGGTAAAAAGACTGCACATGCTCTGCCTGTGTGGGTGCTAGGCATGTACATTAACCATACGAGTCAATGCAGGTTGACAGATCAGTTCTTTGTCTGCTTTGGAGGTTTCTCAAAAGGTTTGGCCATCTCCAAATAAAGACTTTCTCACTGGGATGTTAATGCCAGGTGCAATCCAATGTCCCATGGGCATTACATTTCTACACAAACCTCTAGTCCTAGGGGTCCTAAGGCCCTCAGGCTTTGGGACCTAATACTTTGGAGGCCCCTGGTACTCCAAGACGCCGGGGAACTGGCCCCACTGTCCAGGTCCATAATCCAGCCTTTGGACAGCATCTGCTTTTGTGAAGTTAATGGTGCTTGTGTATTATGCATAAAACCACCATATTTGGCATGAAAGTCATCATGAATCAATATTCCTACTGATGTTGTTTTTGTTTTGTGTGTGGGTGGTTTTTCTTTGATCAAATTAATTATTGGAAAAAACAGCAACTATAATGCAACTAATTGAAATCAAACACAACCTTTTAGTGTAGGTAAGTATTTGGCCTTGCTTGCTCTTCTAATAGATTTTATTCCATTTCAAATTAGCAGAAATATAATACGGAATATAATACAGAAATCTACATATGAGACCCAACATTACTACTACAGACCACAGAAGGTTACTATTGATGTGCACAATGTAAATATGTTGCCAAATGTTCTTCTTTACACAGACATGGGCACAGTTTTTCTTATATAAGACTAACATGAGACAGGGGCAAAGTGATTGAACAAGCCAAAATTAATCTCTCTCAGAGTACTATAATTAGTACTAATAATTACCTGTGATTACCACAATGGTATGAGTGCTATCTTGTCTGATTTGGTGGCCTTTGTATGGTCATTAAGGAGCAGTCAGCTAATTAACAAGATGTGTTTGCCCTTACCTGGAGAATCAGCTGTTATTTGTGTCCGACTGGGACAAGAGAAGGTCAACCATGTCTGATTTATTGCATGCCATGCAATGCAACAAGAATGCAATCTTTTACTTTTACAACCTCTACAAAACATTTTCAGGCCCAATCATTGCTACTGACTTTGGAATTTAAAGTATGTTGTATGTCATTTACAAATGCATTATAAATAGTATTTATGTGTTTTTAACAACATGAATAAAAAGGGTGACTGTCATGCACTTTAAAAATAGTGACCAATTATATCACACATGCTCATAAATGCTTAATAACACATTTTATTCAACATAAGTGACACATAAAATGTCTCTTAACTTCTTGAACTTTACCATAAACCATTTACACATACTGTGGACTAATTGCCAAAACCTTTCTCATTTTTTCAGAAACCACACATTCATCCTACAAACACACTCTTCACGGATTGCCACTTGCATGACTACAACACGCACTCCATTGGAGATCACTTCCCGCTGCTGCAGCTGGTGTCGGGATTTTTTTTTATCAAATCGCTGCCTCGAACTGGGCTTTGGAGATGATGGCTTCGCAGCTCACCAAACTCACCTCCTTCGTTCAGCAGCTCCGCCTATCTCCTTATGTTGGCCTATCTCAGGAAGCTTCCTTACAGGCTCTGGCAGTTCTTCTGGCTCCTGAATGCTTTCCTGAATGCTTTTCAATGCTTTTTCTCCCTCTAGCCCCGCATCCAGGTGAGGCTGAATCCTGCAGCGTATTACTTTCACAATGTTCCCTGTTCTTCATGTTACAGCCATCCACTTTTGCTTCGGATACAATGAAGGTGGCCTGAGTTATTACACTCCTCACTGGAAGGGCTGGTGAATGGGACACTGCCATTTGGGACAACAGTTATCCCTGCTGTGCTTCCTATCGTACATTTACCATGGAGCTCCGCCGAGTGTTTGATCGCTCGGCTCAAGGTTGGGAGGTGGCAAGGGTTTTATCTGGACTGTCTCAAGGAGATTGATGAGTATCAGATTATGTGATTGAATTTCACAGCCTAGCTGCTTCTTTTGAATAGAAAGAACTCATTGTCAGCAGCTCTGGTGGCCATCATTAGTGCAGGATGTATGATGTACGATGATTCTTATCTGCTTGCCCCATTTGTGCGACTAATAAAACATCCTGTGAACCCCCAGCTGGGCTCTTCTAACCGCTGCCTGTTCCTTCGAGATCCAGGTTGCACATAGCCATGGATTTCATAACTGGTCTCCCCCCCACCATGGCAAAACAGTCGTTTTGAATGTAGTTGTCCGGTTCTCGGAGGCAGCTCATTTTATTCCCCTCCCCAAATTACCTTCAGCAAGGGAGACAGCTGTAGCCATCATTAATCACATCTTCTGCATCTATGACCTCCCGATCATGTGGTTTCTGACAGAGGCCCCCAATTTTTGTCACGTTTTTGGGCAGAATTCTGTCAACAGCTGGGGCTGATTTTGTCCTCTGGATTTTATCCCCACAAAAATGGGTAAGTAGAGCAGGCGAATCTGGAGCTGGAAATGCCCTGCGCTGTGTGGCCTCCTGTAAAACATCTTCTTGTAGTGATTATTTAGTCTGGGATGAGTACGCAAACAACTCCTTGCAGTCATCCTCTATGGGGATATCACCCTTCCAGTGCAGCCTCAGTTATCAGCCCCCTCTGTTCCCCACACAGAAACCAACGTACAAGTTCCTTCCACCAATGCCTTTATGCAGAGGTGCAGACGCACCTGGAAAGCTGCCAGAGAAGCCCTAATACTGACTGGCACTAACGTTAAGATGTTGATGGACTAGCACCGGGCTAAGGCCCCAGCTTAGGTGTGTGGGCAGAAGGTTTGGCTGTCCTCCAAGGACATCCCAACTCCGACTCAACTTAAGTAAGCTGGGTCCCAAGCTTATCGGGCCGTTTCCCATCACCAAGGTCATTAATCTGGTGGTCCATCTCAAACTACCTCCTTACCTTAAGTGTTAATTCACCCTGTTTTCCACATCCCCAAAATCAAACCTGTTTTTTACGTTTTACGATTACACCCCACCACACCCATCCCACTTTCTCCGCATATTGTTGATGGCACTCTGGCATATATGGTCAGGAGACTGATCGACGTCAAGCAGAGGGTTCCAATACCTGGAAGGGTTATGGACCTGAGGAGAGATGTTGGGTCCTGGCTTGAACCTCTCTGCCTAGTTGGTCATGTCTCGTGTATCTGTTGGTTGCCCACGTGTCAGATGTGTGGTTGCCTTCCAGTATTGCTACATGTCAGTTTGCCTTAAACTGGGATACCTTGTCTCTGGAGTTAAGTTCACTCATCTCTGCTGGCTGTTGTTCTGCACCTCACTAAGCTTCAACAGAGGATTCTACTAATCTGTTCCTGACTTCCACGATGCGCACACTCATCCTACGAACACACTCTTCATGAATTGCCCCTTGCATGACTATGACGCACACCATTGGAGATCCCACTGCTGCAGCCAGTGTTAGGATTTTCTACAGTCCTCAACCCAGTGACTGCTCATTATTACTGTTAATAAATCCTTTGAACTGTTCCTCTGCTCTTGGGTCTGTTAGTCTCACTATATTTGTTGCAGTTATTTTTTGTAACATAAATGAAGAAGTAATGGTAATCAATGAAAAGTTCCAGTTCTAAGCTTTCAAACGGTACCCCATATGCCTGATTTTTAAGCATCAACTTTTTTCACATAACACCCCCTTTTGGACCTGCTGGTGGGTAGCAGAGTTGAAGAAAATGCACACATACATATGAACCATTTATTAAGCAAACATTAGAAACCTATCTACATAACGTTCAGTATTGCTTCATAGTCATCAGGCTTTATTATATGATATGCTGTGAATTAACATGAAGACCTGAAAAGTGATTTTGCAGAGGACTAAGTTGGGACAGAACCTGGAGTAACACCATTCTTTTGACATCAACGTGGCAAGGAAAGTGACTACACAAGTGAGTCAAGACATTACAGAAATAAATATAAACACAAAAAGAAGCAAAATGACAATCCCTTCATTTGATCTCACAATAATAATCAGATTTTGCTCCATTGTGATATTAATCTTCATCAGCTATGGCATTTTATTAATATTTGATATATATAATACAAATAGTTATGATTATTAAACATTTTTATACCAAGGCACTGTTGAATGCTTGATTCTGATTGGTTGACAGATGTTCTAAGGTGTGCAATTATTTTGTGTGTAAACGCAGGGCTATGAAGTAGTTCAATATCTTGACCGCATAACAGTTCCATATTACTTCACTAAATTATTACAATTATTTCACAGAGTCAAAAGGGCTGTTGCCTAAACAAATTGGATAAGAATGACAAACAATTTCTACAATATCCAAAATGTACGTTAATATCTGCGGAAATTAAACATGATATCTTTCTTGCTCGTTTGCTCTCCCCCGCACTCGCATACATGTACATGCACACGCACAGACACTCGCAGGCAAGACACAGAAGCTTGATGTCAATTTACCAACAGACTTAATCAATACAATTGATACAATACAGCTACACTGTACAAGAATAACAACGCTACCACCCTGCTACTCAAAAGTGTAGTTAATCTAACAGCTTGCCATTTTAAATAATGTTACTGATGAATACAGCTGATGAGAGCCGTAATAGACATAGATATTCACACACGCCCGATCTCTCCTTCTCTCTGTCTTAATTAGTGCTTAAAAGCAGCGCAAGCCCCTGTTACTAGTTCTAAAGTGCACTCTTAGAAGAAAAGGTTACATATAAAACCCAAAATGGTTCTATCGCTCATTTTATATTTGGAACCACAAAAAGGTTCTATATAGAACCTAAACGGGTTCTTTTAGCCAAGTGAAAAGGGTCTATATAGAACATTTTAGGGGTTCCCAAAACGAAATCATAACATTTGGTTTTTGTTTAGTTTTTAATTTTGTTTTATTATCAGAAGAATGTTTAATGGATATGTGAATTAAATAGTTCATATAGATACCATACACTAAGAAAGTGAAACAACCATATAAAACACATTTAATTATTATTTAGTAAAGCATTTTTAATAGTCTGTATATAACAGAACAAGCAATAAATTACACAATTCATAATTCAATAGTTATAATTTACTTAACAAATCCACAGGTTTGTAATAATAAGCTAAAAGTCTAAAAGTAGTAATGATATATATCATCTAACAATAACCATAAATTAAAATTATAACCATAAGTAAGATTAATAAATAAGTACAAAACGAAGTGAAAAATAAATAAAAACAAATGGCCTATGAAAATCATTGAATTATGAGTCAAAAATAGACTGTACTGTAGACTATCTATACTGAGATAAACTCGTCCTTTTAATTTATCCTTTTCTAATTAAATTGTAAGAGTGTTATTTTTCAGCAGTATGAAATGCAAATGCAAAAATTGTGTAGTGTCTTTTCCAAAATAATTTAAAAATAAAACTTTTAATTATGTAAATTATGCATACACATACATACATAGTCACGATTCACCGTTGTCTGCCTTGGGTTTTGCAGTCTCTGTCTCTGTCATCTGTTCCCCATGGACTACACTTCCCATAATTACCTGCCCTCATCACTGCCAACTGTCTTCCATTGTCTTCAAAGTTAGTTTTTGTGTATTTAATGCCCTGTTGTTTGCTCATTCCTTGTCAGTTGTTGTATGTGTTTTCTCCTGTTCAGTCATCGGTTTCCATCATGGATGTAACGTTTTATTTTTTAGTTCCTAGTTCTGCCTTGTTCAAATGTTTACCGTGTTTTTGTACTTTGCTTTATTTTCTATTAAACTTCAGCTGCATATAGATCCAGCTCTCATTATCCTTCCAAATGTTATATAAATACTCACGTTAAGCAATTGTCTGCCTAAAGAACAAAAAGGGTTCTTTTTTTTTTTTGTAAATCTTTGTAAATAGAACCTTTTTGGCAAAAAGGGTTCTTTGGAGCTGAGTAAAGAACCCTGGGGATCTATATACAACCCCAACAAAACTTTTTTCTAAGAGTGTGATGATTCACTTTGCATCGTGTCTGAAATACCACCTTGGGGTTTTTAATAATTCAACGGGCCGGCGTCATTATTTCTTAACATATAACTTAAAATGCTAAATAGTTGGCAAGTATTGCATGAAAATCACTCTTTTTATTCATGTTGTTATAACCGCATATTGTTGTTTATAATGCATTCATACATGCCATATTAATCATTAATGAAATCCTTTCTAAACTCTTAACAAAGGTAACATGAATGTAAAGTGTTCCCCAGTTTTAATCACTCATCCAGAAACGCATAATAGCGTAAGGAGGCAGATGATACTGTTAGGAATATTTAGTGGTGCTTGCTAAGGCAATATTTGAACAACCAATTGTGATATTAGCATGAATGATACCTCAAAGGTCTCTGAATTCCTGGTTATGACCCTAAAATCACAAAACTCATTTATCATATATATCTTCTCTATTTGTGGTCTTTTTAAGAAAATCCTTACTGCTACACACTCTAATTTGTTCATTTTGAGCAAGTAATATCTGTTTCTCATTTCAACTCAAAGGAGCACAATGTACTGCAGACATATTTATGCTGACACAATACTTTTATTATGGTTAATCTGATTAGGGGAACCAATTTTCCACACTTCAATGCTGTTCGTAAAAAGTCATAAAAGAGAGAACTCAATTATGCAGATTCTTTTTTTCCTCATATATTTTGCAGATTAATTAATTTTAAAAAAAGAAAGGAGAACGAGAGAAAACAAGAAAGAGAGAGATTACTACATATTATCATATATGTTTCTGCTCTATTTTACAGAAGATTTGTATTTACTGTAAAATAAATATGTATTTTGTAGAATGATATAACTAATTCACTTGTAAGAGAACCTTAACCTTAAAACCTTAAACTTGGATTTAACCTTAAACTTAACCTTAGATTTGGATTAATTCATATGATTACAGACTGCACATGAATATTGCTTCCGGTTCTCATTGTTAGGACTCCACCTGTAAACTCAACCTGTCCACACTAATAAAGGTGAAAACTGAATACAAATATATACATTTTAGGATACCCAGTAAATTAAAATGTATACATTAAATTAATCAATCCATGACATAAATTTTAAACATCATCATAAACATAACATCAAAACATGAGTTTTAGGTAATATTTTAGTCCACATTTAATTCATTGACTTATTCATCATTAAAGAAAACCAGTGAAATTGTTTCAAAACCATTTAGCATGCAATTTTTTCCCTTGTCTTCAGTTTTCATATTTTCATATTTGATTTCGTCAGCAAATGAGTATAAAGGCTATTAACATAATGGTAGAACTCTTGTCAGAACTGAATTTCTAACAAGATTATATTTGACCGGAAAACCAGTCCATGTGAGTGTAACTGTCCTTAATTAACTATTTCCCTTGAGTCAGAATAAAGACCTATCCAGACAGCAATTGTTTCTCAGGGTGACTTCTACAAAAGTAATTGTTCAATGCTCCTTTGTGATAAAACTCATGCATTCACATGACAATTAAATCATGGGGGATGAGTGAGGCTTTTTGCCGATCACATGATTACAGTTGCGCTTGTAATATGGAAAATTCATCAATCCACAAACTGTGTTCACTGTATTTGTGTTTAAATATGTTTGGAATTAAGCATAAGGGAACTGCGCTGCAGACATTTACAATGTACATTTTCACATATGACACAAGCCAAAATTATTGCGAAGAGCAATTAAATAAATCCAGAAACTGTAGAGACAAGATTATTTATCAACGCAAGCCAAATAAATCTGTCAATGGGGGTGCGCATGTTTCGTCATCTGCATCACTTCAGTTGCCTCCCCGCACAGTGCACACAAGGAAAGATAAGAAGCCGCACATATCAAGGACAGTAAAGTCAGTTAAAATGAAATTTGAGGACCCAAGGTTAAAATAGTTTTCTTATTTTTCTTATGTTTTATCAAAATGACGACGTCGTTTGGAATTATCTGTCAGTGTTTAAAAAGTGGCGGTGGAAATTAAACATTTTAAATATAGACATTGACCTGGCAACTTTTCTGGGATTAGTCAGCCCATATAAGAGTAGTCATGCAAGCCCTATGTATAAATGTAAATAGTACATGTATATTTAAATGTGATATATTACAATTTTATTGCATTGCTGCAATAATGGACAATTTCAAAAGTTTGCGTGATCTGGCTCTCGTTTTTCTTTCCCTTCTACTGAAGTGTTCAAACTCAATGTGGTGGAGTGGCGACATCATTTTATTATTGTGAATTATTTACAAAATTTCAGTTACACAATCCTCCAATTTTCAAAACTACTTTTGGATTATGAACTCAAAGATGTGGATTTGGACGGTAATTAAATTACCACATGACCTTGGTGTTTGTCAAAAAACAGTAGGTAATTTGTCAGGGAATTTTCTCCTACCCCCTGTAAACGCAGGAATTACCTCACGTCCCCATGGAAAAATATTTGCCGTCCGAATAGGGCTTAAGATAGAGAAAAAAAGATAATGGCAGAGATCTGATCTTCTAAAAGAATTGTGACATACAGTATGTCTGTTTTTGCCACTGTGCCTTTGAGAAAAGTCTCATTTGAATGTAAAATAAGTAACAGCACTTCATGCCACTTCGATAACCACGGGTATTTGGCTGAGTACAATATAGCTTTAAACTGTTCAATGACAGCCTATTTGCAAACAGACTGATATCACTGTGACAGGAGGTCAAATGTTTTGTCTGCTAAAATCGATGTTTGTTTTCTGAATGTTCGAACTACCCCAGTGGCTGAAGCTGGAACTTGAGTTGCATCACACCGTTCAAGTGTAATAACTCACAAAGGCACAGCACGTCTAAACCTAACACTAACCATAAGAGTACTGAGATCATTAAAAAATATTAACTTCTGCATGTTTGATATTGCTGAAGGTCTTTTTTATATAATTCTGGTAAAGCATAAGTAATGAGTCAAGTATTATCACATAAGTATGAAGGAATTACTAATGATCTGGACCATTATTTTGAAGTGAGGGTCATGGTAACGCATTATTATTTCATGAGATCTTACTTCCTTCCTTGGGAGTTGAAGGTTATCTGGACCATTATTCAAAAGTGAAACACACATTATAAACCATTAATAGTAACTGAGGTGTTACCTGTCAGTTAGTAATGAATACTCAAGTGTTTGTTTCTACATTTTATTCATTTAATCAAACAGAGTTAACAACCATTCACAGACATTCAAAACATATTTTTCTGGCATTGATTTATGAATGATCATAATTGCATAGGCTACAGAACTTTAGTAGGACAATGCTTTTAATTGCTGGTGCTCATGGTTACTATATATTTTAAAAGTCTTATCTCTTAACATAAAGTAAAATATTAATTAGTGTTGATCTCCACAAGACTTCAACAGAAAACAGAGAGAAAACAGGCGTGCAACATGAGGCCGATTCCACATGTGTACTTCTGCCATAGAGAGCCCACTCAGTAAATATGTGCAGTTTTTATCAAATTAATTTAACATGTTTCCTCCTTTGCCTATGTTCGGTACGAACAGAACAGAATGTATGTTAAAGTTTACCGTGTGCAGGCAGAGCAAAATCGCTCTCTTTCAGTTTCAGAACGAGCATTGAATATGGTGAACCATGATTGGATTGGAAGTTTGATGGACGTGACACTCATTATTTTTACTCAGTTACTCAGAAAAAAAAATGCATTTCACATAAAATTAAACACTTCTTGTAAGATTAACCTACAGTATCTATGAATAAAAAAATTATTTAAAAAAATGTTTTGTAAAAAAAAAAAAAAAAAGTTTACATTCAAGTGGGTATTCATTCACTTTGTATAACACAAGGGGCGATAAACGCATTTGGAACAATCACTCGTTTTATAGTCAGAAATACGTGAATACAACCAGTTAATAGGGACACATCTTTGTTTCAACATCAGCCAAAACTATGAATACTTTCTTTATAAGAATAAGGATGCACTTCCAAAGAAAAAAAACAGCCTAATCAACAAATACATCATATGCTTTTCCCTTTGTTAATTAATCCTTGTAAAATGTAAGTTGAGGGTCATGAGCACTTTGTTTCTCCACAATCAATGTTGTGTCATCCACCATCAATACAAGACAGAGGTAAGTTATTTACCGACCACAGACGGCACTTGTTAATACAGAAATAATGCAAATCTGAAGATTTTGGAACTTATTATGACCAAACATCCTGTTTTTTCTTTTTTGTAACCTTAAAAAGTGACCGAAACCGAATGTCCATCAAAATGTGCCTTGTTCTTGTGGTCACTTGAATAAAAGTGCACGCTCTCTCTCCCTCTGTCACATGCGCAGCCGGCGCTGAGATTGAAGGAGACGCAAAGCAAAGCTGGTTCAAATTAAACTGATGCAGGTTCGACTGGAGGACAATGAATTGAACTGACTGTAGAGAGCACTTCAATATAAAACAAGCAAATCCCGGGCATTTAAGGCGATTTAGAAATCCCGGTATGACTTTTTTAAAGTCCCTTTCGGGGATAAGGACGTGTTGTCACCCTAAACAAGCAGATATTACAGCTTTTTCTACTTGCATTACAACTTGTAGACAGTTTTCCCACTTCCTTGGGTGATTGTTGTGCTGTCCTGAACACCAGGGCAGGTGAATGCTCTGACATAGCAATCGGCGAAAATCTTCTCCCTCATAACGAATGTTAATAATAACAAGCAAATTAAACATTAAACATGATTGTCATTAGAAAGCCAAATGCAACTGTCATATCTGCAGGTCGGAGACGGTGAAACGGGGGCGTTTTCACCTGTCAGTAATTGATGCCCTATGAGAGTTTAGGCACACAAACATGGCCGTCCAAACACTTCCGGTGGCTTCAACTTCTGCAGGCAGTTTACAGTTGCGTCAGCGATCCAGTTATATTCATATATCATTGGTTATTTTACATCTGACAAATGTTTCTCTTTTTTTTCATATGTTCTTTAATTAATATAAAACGCACTAGATTATACATATATCCATATTCTGTGCAATTTGTCCTTTTTTCTGTCAAATTACATTCATGTTGTCAATCAACAGTGTACTGTAACTTTCTAAACATCAGCAGCGCTGCAAAAGTTGACTCGAAGCCGAAACCCCCACAGCACTTCTGCTCACACGACGCTCTGAAGGCGGTTATACGCGGGACGCAGAGGGCGACAGGCTTTGCTTGCGATCTTGCCACTTCTCGTTTGTACGGGTGTTTTCCATTCAGACGAGAAACGGTGTGAAATGTGCCAGTAGAAGTGCAATAATGCCACCCACAGCTTCAGCTCAGTTTCTGGTCTATGAGGTGATTACTGTAAATATTGTTAATTTTCATGTGATTGCACTTAAATAAAATGCCACTTATTTTTTATAACTATAAATATTGTAATATGTTTTTTTATTAAAGCAAATTTATAATACCAAGGCTAAACAATGTTATTGTAAATATTGATAGCGTATTGCCACCTGTCTCCACATTTAATGAGTTCTACATTTTTTTAATGACTAAAGAAACAGACTGCATGTTACTAAATATTTTTTTGGCAAATGGGTGTAGTATAAATAACATCACATCAATAATTCAAATTGTAGAGCTACAAATGAACATTCAAAATCCAAAAAGCACTCTGCCAATAACCCACCTGCGAAATAGTATTTTCTGTTGATCTAAAGTTGATGTTTCAGTCACCTGTTGCAGAAGAGAACATTAAAGTATACAGTCCATGGCCTATTTGTATACATTGCACAGTCATCTATCTTCCAAATATAAGCTATACATGATTCCACAGTCTGTTTGCACCTGGTACACCGACTCGTCCGCTCACAGCTATCCAAGAGGCTGTTTTCCTATTTATGTCTCTATAAATACTCAAAGAAACTTTATACTGTATGTCAGGAGGAAATTCAGCAACAACGAGTATATTCATCTCCATGGCCTTGTTCAGACTGCCACTAAAAATCAGATTTTTTGCAAATCCAGATTGTATCAAGATGAGTTTTTGATAGTCTGGACAGCAAAAACCAAATGAAATCAGATTTTTCAGAATCTGATTCAAACCCAGTCGGGAGGTGGTTTCAAATGCGATTTAAATCAGATTTTTTGAGATGCGTCTCAGTCTGGATGCTCTTTCTGGTTTCAATTCGGATTTCAAATGGTCTTTTGCATCACTCTTAACGCGTCACACAATGATGATGTCAAAAATCGGTGACTGCACAACAGAACATCACAATATTTACCAATCTCCTGCGTCACTGAGTTTTGGAGAGCGAAACTATTTGGAGAGTGAGATAATGCACCTCCATTTTTCCCGCATCTGTTTTGAAAGCATCGTCACATGGGTACGCCTACGTCATTACCAAAGCAACCCATGCAGATTGTGTTGGTTATGTCTGAACACACAAATCTGATTTGATCACTTGCAATTAATAGTGTGGACAGTCTGCCTGAAAAGATCTGATTTGAGAAAAAAATCTGATTTGCCTGCAGTCTGAACATAGCCCATGTTGTTTTTAACTTCATAAAAGCTAAATGTAATTTGATTGGTTGTGAAAAAAATCAGCTTTGACTGATTTGATTTGACTAGCAGCAGCCACGGAAAGATAAAATATTTTTTTCTTGCACTGTGCGCTGCAAGCAGTCATGCACAACATAGCTCGTGAACGAGCTTGGAAAGCGGCACCACTTCGACTGCCATCTGTTTTGCCTCCTGTAGCCTCTCTCTCATTGAAAATGAAGCACGGTGATTGTGTCTTGTGTAACCGCATTGATGCCACTGAATTTTCAGATGTGAATGCTGTAACCTGTTAAACTGGGAAAAAAAACATGCTGGTCGCGGTTGCAATGTAAAATTTCGATGACACCTTTGGGAGCAGTTTCCCAGTGAAATGTGCGGCAGATGATAAACCAATGCCTAAACCTAACCAATAGTATTTTAATAGCAAATTCAACATGAATAGCATATTTACTGTAGCATCCGTGAAATTTTGTGTCACTGCTTTGGCACTTTTGCTTCTCTTGTTTCGAGTGACTGGGCTCAAACATCAGTCTCCCAGTCCAAAGTCCAAAACGTAAGGAATAATTGACTACGGACTGTTGAATTGTTGAAAAATATTGACCTGAGGAGGTAATGCGGTCACGACATGCAGCAGAGTTGCACCTCGGGTGTGCAATATTTTTCAACGTAGTTCATTATTCCGCTTATACTACGGTTTCCACACTTTAAGACATCGTTCAGGGTTTTATCTCAAGGCATGTTCTGTTTTTTTTTTTCATTCTAAGGTGTGCAATTATTTTTAAGTAAATGCAAAGCTATGAAGTAGAGATGCATGGATTTTGTGTTTAAGTAAAGGTAAGTTAATGCATTTATTAAAAATCTGTGTTACTGATAATAGGTCATAGATACTAGGTAATTGTTTCTGGTAAGTCTGGGGCTATGAAGTGTGTACCTGGCAATCATGTCCTTCTTGTGTTATGTCTGTTTTATAGTTCTAATGTTAGGGCAGAGTGCCTGTTTAAAAAAATATATATTAAGGAATGTAGACTGCTGTGTCTGCGTTACATTTGTTTTGTGCATTCAGGTTAAGATTGTTGTCTTTGACGGTCAAATTAGTTAATTTGAATGTCCAGGATTCACACTTTTGTGAACGCAACTGTCAAAAAGTGCACGTCTTCGCCTCAAGGAAGGGGAAAGGCGCTATGCACAAGCGGTACACCCAGCCAGCTGACCCGAACTTACCTGTTTGTGTCCACTTATAACACATGGGACGAAACTGTCTCAACCCTGATGATATAAAACCTTGTAAAGTTGTTAGGTGTTGCCCAGCCTGCAGCACTACAGGTGTCTGCTAGAGAGGCACAACGGGAAAACACCCAAGAAGCCGCAAGAAGGGGTGGCACCTGCTGGGCATGGTATGCCATAGTGATGGCGTCGATAACACAGCGATCGATCCTCTGTTTGGAAACAGCGCTTCCTTCTCTTTTTTTGTCTTTTGCTTGGAGCTTCTAAAGCTCTGCATGCGATCCAAGTAGATGCGAAGAGCATGCACCGGACACAGCTACACCAAGGCTGGGTTTGCCTCCTCCAGGGGCAGCGCTTGCAGGTTCACCACCTGATCCATGAAAGGGGTCGTGGGAACCTTGGGCACGTAGCCCGGTTGGGGTTTCAGGATGACGTGAGAGTAAGCCGGACCAAACTCCAGGCACAGTTCGCTGACAGAGAATGCCTGCATGTCCCCTACCCTCTTGATGGAGGTGAGCGCCGTCAGGAGCGCTCGAAGGGAGCTCCCCGAAGGTGGGGGGGGTGGGGGTGGGGGATGGGGGTTTAACCTCCTCGCACCTCTCGGGAACCTGATGATCAAATCGTGCCCCCATCTCTCCCCCTCTTCATCCAAGGCGAAGGAGTCCACAGTCTGCTGAAGTTGCGGGGAGCCGGGCCATGTTCGGGAGCAAGGAGGTGGGGCCCTTGATCCGGATCCCCGACACCCCACAGACCGCCACTGAGTGGCCATTAGAATGGACAGCATGTGGGCATCGCTTTGTGTTAGTCCTGGTGGATTATGCAATGTGATATCCAGAAGCTGTGCCACTGCTCAACATCTCACCACAACGTGTCGAGGAGGCACTCTTCAAAATTATCTCCTGAGTGGGGATTCCAAAAGAAATCCTCACTGATCAGGGCATGGCTTTTATGTCACGTCCACTGCACAAGCTATCCAAATTATTGTGTATTCGCTTCAAATAGAAGCGGCCGAATGATTTAATAAGACTATGATTAAATCCATCCAGGATGGACATCAAAGACACATTAGTCATTAATCTTACAGTTCATACAAAATCTATGTTTAAACACTGACCCTTAACACTTTCTTAGATTAATAATTTTAAACCATGACTTGAACTATACATAAGTAATATTTACTTTATATTCATGATGTTAGCCAGAGGCGAACTGGCACCCACAGTGAGTCTGGTTTCACCCAAGGTTATTTTTGTCCATTAATCAACATCTTGCAGAGTTTTGTGTTTCTTGCCACAGTCACCTTTAGCATGCTCACTGGGGTTATTAATACAATTATTTTTTAATTACTTATTTTTAAACACAATTAACAATAGTATTTTATCTAATTTCACAATGATGATTCATAATGTAGACATTACAGTTTCATTTTCTGTTAATGCCTGATCTTCTGTAAAGCTGCTTTGAAACTATGTGTGTTGTGAAAGGCGCTATACAAATAAAATTGACGACTTGATTAACAATAAGATGGTCGGAACTGGGGTAAGTGGCTCGAACCCCGGTAATTTGCAGTGGAAGAGGTCCTTCAAGCCTCCACGGGGTTTTCTCCATTTTAATTGTTATATGGGCATAAGCCCCATGGAGTGTTAGATGTCATGAAGGAAAACAGGGAGGAGGGACCTTCTCACAGCACCACACAGCAAAAATGAAATTAGTTACGTCCCTAGTTGAGACGATCTCTCTTCGTCACAATGTACAGAGGTTGCCAATCCCAGGGGTAGTGGTACATAGTCATCCATACCGCTTACCCAAACACAAGAAACAGGTAGTACAGGAAGTATTTAAGGCCATGCTCAATATGGGGGTAATCCCTCAGTGTCTGGGCCAGCCCGGTGTCGTTGGTACCGAAGAGTGATGGCTCTGTCCTGTTCTGTGTGGACTATAGAAAAGTTAAAGTGGTGTCAAAATTTTATGCTTATCCAGTGCCTCACATTGATGAACTGAACTATTCGACACTGGATTTAACAAAGGGATATAGGCAGATCCCCTTAACACAGATGTACCGTGAAAAAAACAGCCTTCTCCACACCGTTTGGCTTAAACCAATTTGTGACCCTTCCGTTCAGTTTGTTTGGGGCACTGGCTATGATTCAGCGCCTTATGTGCAGGGTCCTTAGACCACACACTCTATTTGAGGCGCTGTGTATAGTTTTTTTGAAGTGCAAGGACATATTCGGTGTGAACAGTCATTTAGTCATTGTAACAGAGAAAAACAATGAGTATATGGTACATTATTTACATGGAATATATTTCAAACATGAAGTATAACATGTTTATTTACATTAATTCCCGCTTTTGCATCCATCTGCAACCAACGTGATTTCATGAGAATTAATATATATTCATACATAAAGTTTGGGTTTCGCAAACGTATATTCTCTTGTAATGTTGACATAATAATATGACATTTTAATGGTGTGGCACGGTGGAGGGCGGGGCCGGGTCGTGACTCAACACGCCCGGTCCCATATTAGGCTAATCAAGCCACCGAGAGGGATAAAGGCCGACTGCAGAGGGCGGTGCGAGAGAGAGAGAGATCCTTACGGACATGGCTGTCGTCCTATGTGTTTGTCTTTATCCCTCTCGGTGGCTTGATTAGCCTAATACGGGACTGGGTGTGTTGAGTCACGACCCGGTCCCGCCCTCCACCGTGCCACAAATGGTTTCATTCAGTTCTGTGTGATTTCTGCAGCCCTATACAAAGTTTTAAAGGATTATATCACTTTAACCAAGACTGCATTTTAAAATGTTAAAAATTAATAAAAGCTCTGTAATCATTTAATCATTTATTTAGCATTTATTTTATTTTTGTTTGCCACGGGACTCAATACAAGTTTTCAGAATATGCCAAAAAACTAAATAAACCACAAAAAGCACCATAAACAATAATAAAATGAATCCATACATTTGTTAGCTATAATCCAAATCTTCAGATTGCTTTCGGTGAAGAACAGACCCAAATGAAAGCCTTTAATATATATTTTTAATGGATATTTTACATTTTTAAAGCTAAAAATATTTACATTTTAGATGCTTTCAAACATCCATAATGTACATTTTATTGTCTATCCAAATGTACAAACATGTACGTTTAAATGTTGCAAATATTAACGTGCAAATAGCTTGTTATATTAATGAGATTAAGCTGATTTAACTGATATCTTTGACTGTTTCACCTTCTGTTACATTTTTTTTATTAAAAACATGACTTAGGAGAACTGCGCTCTGCTCTATTCGAGGCACTGCATCGAGCTTTTTTGTAGCGCAAGTACGTATTCAGTGTGAATAGCCTCTAATGAGTCATTGTAAAGAGTAAAATACAGACATTACTGTATTTTTTTAGCAGACTTTTCTGTGAAAAGTCTTAGTGAGGTTTTTAGAAAGTAACATAAAAGTAAAGTAATTAGTAACATTGTGGCACGGTGGAGGGCGGGACCGTGGCGTGATTACGCACGCCCGGTCCCGTATTAGGCTGATCAAGCCGTCAAGAGGGATAAAGGCCACTCGCGGACGGCGGTGTGGGAGAGAGAGATCTTATGTGTTTGTATTTTGAGTTCCTCATTAAACCTATTATTTTATATGTCAAGCCGGTTTCTCGCCTCTTCCTTGCCCGTGAACTTGATCTGTGTTACAAATGTTATTCCATTTTTTGAAGTAAAACGGAATTAGGATTGTAGAGAAGTCATTTGTAACCTGTAGTGGATTACTTAATTTACCCAACACAGTTGGGTCATGGTGTCACTGTGGAGCATTTATGAAGTATTTCAATTTCAAGGACACACTGAGCAATCACAACCAAGCACAAAGTAATATATGTACAGTATACAGTACTGTCGGTCCATCCTGCTGTCTGACAGCACCATGTAAAGATCCCAACCATCTAAGAAAAGCATGTGAGATGCTCACACAAGACAAACACATGCAAGTAGCATTATACTGTACCTGTAAAGAAACACACATATACAATCATTCTTATCTCTTGCTTTACAGACCTCCTCGTATCCTTGTGTGTTGGAGTCCCCTGCTGTTGTGGATTAGATGTTTTAAGAGCATGTGTTCTGAAGCACATCCTGTCTGCATCAGCCATCCTCTGGGATACAGTAATATGCTTCAAACTGTGCTCTCCATTACACAACTGTGGAGTTAAAAAAATGGTTTGAGAGCATCTGCTCTTGAAGGGAATCTTAACGTTATCTCTTGGCATAAAACCCATAAGACTAGTGTGAAGATCTCAACAGATCAAAAATGTATCAAAGTAATCTCGCCTCCTGTAATGCTCTTCAGGTTCTGGAAATTGATTTTTGTCCTTGAGATTTTTGGAACAGTTATGCTTCAAACGTTCTTATGTATTCACATTAAACATGTTCTTGCACCCATCCATGCTGTTTTAAAATAGTAAATAATGTATGCACTATATGGTTGTTTGATTTATCTCTCATCCTGGACCAGCAACTTTCATTTGTGCTTAAAAATGTAAATTAATAGCATGGCATAGATTAATTTGAAATAATAATTCAATACTATTAAATGATTTACAATGCTTAAATAAATATACAAATAATAATATAATCAGCTGAAGTAATAGTATTCAGTGTGTTTTGATGGAGAACTTCCCAGTGTTTATCTTCCCAGTCCATCTTGTATCAATCCTGAGTCCATTCAAGCTGTCCAACTTGTTTAATTTATTAGGGTGCTTGAAAAGAGTATCTTATGTAAATTGCTACTACAATTATTCAGGCCAATTGTGTGATTACTTATAAGAAAGTATAAGTAATAATATGAGGTTTTATTTGAAGATATTTGGAGTCCGCACTAATTTTAGTCAATAATTGAATATACGTAGATAAGGTTTATCATGGAGTGGTGGTGTAGTGGGCTAAAGCACTAAACTGTTAAGCAGAATGTTGTCGTTTCAATCCCCACAGTCACCACCATTGTGTCCTTGAGCAAGGCACTTAACTCCAGGTTATTCCGGGGGGACTGTCCCTGTAATAAGTTCTTTGTAAGTCGCTTTGGATAAAAGCGACTTAATGCATAATTGTAAATGTATCATAGTATAGGTCTGACTTGGAATTGGAATGACAGGAAGAGGATTTCATCTAAATAAATATACCGCAACAGTGCCCGTCCATTTTTACAGCTGTCTTGGTTCCAGAGGCATTTTTCCATAGATATTTAATGATGTCTAAACCACAAAGCACTTATTTGAAGCAAAAAAGTATTTTTTCAAAGTACTTTCATGAGTGAATGAATTACAATCTCATGAAGCATTGCGAATTACGAAATCAAATTAAAAACTATAGAAAATATAAAACTATTAAAACGTAGTTTAAGATTGTAGGGAAACTGACATGATTGCATCATTCTGAAGAGCTCTTTTGACTCACTTTGTTTGCTGCTATTCTCTTATTTGTGGATCTTTCTCTGCTGGATCACGGGTAGTTGAATTGCAATAGACTAATGCAGTAGTAGTCTTTAGGGCATATGCAGGCATATGCAGTATGCCCATCTAATTTTTTATGGATTTTGCAAATGGTCACCTAAAACATGTGATGATATGTATGGCCACCATAGCAACGAGTAGGCTTTTGACCCTGTAACTTTTCAATCTACTGAGGTGATTGAAAAGTTTACTATTCAAGATGGTTTACTTTGCTGTTAGCCTGCTAAATGTTAAAATATTTATGCATTTAAATACAAATTATACTATTAAACTTGTGAAAATGCTGTGTGTCATTGCACCCGTGCTAGTTTTAAATGCTGCTCCCAGGTGCTGGACCAGTTAACTGGTTTGTCCAGTATTTATATCAGATCCCTTTTACTGCTGTCACTGGTGGCATTATTCTCATTGTATTTCAATTTATATACATAATTCTTATTGATATGGTAATGTAACTTGTTCAAGTGAACAATACTACACTTATATTAGCTATACAGTGCTTAACAGTTTATAATGTATTGTGTGTTTTATTCATTAAAATTATAAAGTACATTAACAAATAAAAAGAACATGATCAAACATATTAAGTCAACCCTACCATGTTTCCATTTTCTTATTTATTTTATTTATTTATTTTTAATTGTAATTTTAGTTTTTCTAATGAAAAGAATATTTTACACATTAGGGGAATGCGCATTTAAAAAAAAAAATTATATACAGTATATATATTTATATATATATTTTATGAATATAATTTTTTGGGGGGTGGGGTTAAAAATGAACAGCATGCACACCTCTTCGGTCAGTAAAACACTAATAGCTTAATAGAAGCATATATAAGTAAAATGGTAGCTTAAGGTTGGTTGCCTACTGAAGCTAAGCAGGGTTGAGCCTGGCCAGTACCTGAATGGGAGACCTGTGGGGAAAACTAAGGTTGCTGCCGGAAGAAGTATTATGGAGTAAGGGTGTAACCCTTGTGTCCTGGCCTATTCTCCCCCATTAGCCCTTATCAATCATGGCTTCCTAATAATCCCAATCCATTAATTGGTTCTAACACTTGACTCTCTCTTCTCCACCGAAGGCTGGTGTGTGGTGAGCATTCTGGTGCACTATGGTTGCTGTTGCATCATCCAGGTGGATGCTGCACACTGGTGGTGGTTGAGGAGAGTCCTCTGTTCACTGTGTAAAGCGCTTTGAGTGTGGTGTCAGAAAAGCACTATATAAATGTAACGTTCATTCATACTGTATGTCATTGATTAACAACCTCGGAACTCATTGTAGGTCTGTCTTTAAAGGTTTATCGCTAAAAATCTATTTGCTTGTGGAGAAAATAAAGTGGATTATTAATACAGCAACTCTGTATTGAATTCACACTATTGAATTCAGAGAAATTCAACAGTCACAAAAAATAATAATTTAATTGGTCCAACACAATTTTTTTGATGAAACATAATTATATAATTAAAACTAATTGCAGTATGTAATTACAGGACGAATAATGCTATTTATTCCCTGAAGTTCAGAGTACTGTCAAAACAATTAACACACCCATTAAAAGAATTTTAATTTAACCATAAACCACCATCAACTTTATTATAAAATGTCAGATATTGAAATCAGAATTTTCAATTCAAATTGAAATTACAATTCTGCATTCTGTTTGCTACCTTAAAAATACTTTCACAAATTGAACTGGAATTTAAAAGGCAATAACTTCTGAATTAGCATACAACCCTGCACACACCACCACTACATGCCTTTTGATTAGAGATGCAAAAATGCATTTTAAGTAGTTTAAAGCTGAAGTGTGTAATTTCTTCGAAACAAGCTTCACTTAACAGAATTGTAAAATATACATTGTTTTCAAACAGATTTCTGGATGAACCCTCCATTTGCCTTCAGCCAAACAAACAAATGGTCCTGTCCCCAAATTACACCATTGTTTGAGTTAATGTTGCTGTGGTGGGTGGGCCGGGCTGCTCAAAGAAACAGATCCATGTTTGAAAGAGCTACAGATACACAATGTTTACACTTTTAGAAGAAATCAACCTTCGAATGGTTTACTTATAGATGACTTTACATATTAGAACATATTTTGTTGACATTAAGGCCTTTAAAATGGAAGTGAATGGGGCCAGTCCATAAACAATAAAATACAGATAGTTTCAAAAGTACAGCCACAAGACTTAAATGTTATACAAGTTAACATATCAAGCGAAATGTTAGTTTAGGGAAGGCATGTGAGTCAAGCTCTCAATCAGCTGATGCTCAGCTGATCACAGCATCTACAAATTCAATTTAGACATTTTTCAGAACAGTCCTATTTAAAGGTGCTGTAAGCGATTTTATTCATGGAAAGGTATGCAAAAAATGTCCTATTCCCTGAAAGATATTAATAAAACAAGTGTCCTGAGATATTTCACCAGTCTCTTTGACAGCTGTTGGCCCTGTAAACTGCAAACAATAATGTGTCCACGGTCCGCAGGCAATGATGCTATCTGCCTGTCAATCATTTGTGCATTCTCATAGTGTTGGAGTTGCTGAAAATTATTGAGGCATAATGCATTTTTATGCCATGTTGTTCATAACAGTTGTTAGTTGAGGGTGTATTTTGCAGCTGTTGCTTTTAACAACCATTTCTGCTCTCAATAAAGCTAATTTTGGGATCTTTGGAATTTGGGGTTTTGGAAAGAGGGGGTGTAGCTAATCCAATGGCTCAGTCTCGTGGAAGTAGAACAGCTGAAATTGCTTACAACACCTTTAAGTCCTCCATTTATTAATTGCCTAAGCTGCCTTTCCATTGCATGGCAACACCCTCTTCCATCATTATGTACACATGACACCGTAACAATTCTTTGTTCATTTCATATTGGATATGATGAAAGTAATGACTTGTGATTTAGTTTCCCAAAAGCATCAATAGCTAACTATGGTCACAAGTTCCATTGTTACCAACATAGTTCAACGATTTGGTGTTTCCTGAAACCATAGTTCCAACGAACATTCACAAACAGCGTCACAAAGTTGTGTGGCATTCTTTTAGGTTTTTGAAGAATGCACATGTGCGTGTGTGCTCAAATGCGCCAGGGAACCCTGAAGTCTGATGTAAAGGGAAACTATTGCGGTAAAATGTATCTGTGGCATTATACAGTGCACGCCACTTTCGTGTCTTCATAAACGTTTGTGCATTAAAAAGCTTTCAGGAGTACATGTAAATCAGCTATTAGAATTTGATATCTTCAGAAGTTATTACTCCACCCCCTGAGAAACATCATTACTGACAGCTCTATGTTGTTAAACCAATGTTGTTCGAATGATAGATGTGTTACATAGTTACTAGGGTCTCGATAGATGTGTTAAATAGTTACTAGGGTCTCAGGAAACAGTTGGGACTAGCTAGTTAATTTCTCCAACAATACATTGTACTGTACAATGGAATTTAATCAGTGATCAACAAAAAGCCCTGACTGATTCAGTGACTCACTATGGCAAGTGAGCCATAAGCCATTAGTCTTTCCCTCCATTTACAAACAATTCAGACTGCGATTTCACAACTGCAAGCTTAAACGTGATTTTTTTTTTGTTGTTGTTGTTGTTGTTCTATAGACTGGTGCTGGTGCAGACGTTCGAGAAGTGTTAAAAAAATCGAACATCATATAAATTTTTGGTTCCCAGTCTTACTTTTGATGCCGTAAGTTCAATTAAAAAAAACTTTCTTCTCTGCACTTGAGCAATGGTTACAAATTATGAATGATCATCCTTTAAATCTCTCAATTTTCTGACCTATTGAGTTTGATTTGCACTGGCCAGCTTTCATTCACTGCTGTGATCCATGTGGAAATGAATGTATCAGTGACTGGCCAAGCAACCACAAGATGTGGCCAGCGAACACCACAGAGTGGATGCTGCGGGTATGTTTTTGGGGTTTGTTCAATGCATTGCCATTTATCACCACTCATTACGGGGCCGAGCATCTGGTGACCCAGCGATTCATTGCAGCAGATACAGAACTCTTCTGTTCCAGTCCATTAGCTTGGGTGATGGGCCTGAGCCTATGGTAAATGCTTTCCAGAACATTCTAATCCCACTCATCTCTCTGTCTCTGCATTGTAACGACTATACAACAGAGATTCATTCCATCCCCATGACAACACTGACAACATGCCCCACTCCCAGTTCTAAATTCTGATCTATCTGCACACAGAGAGGGTGGGTCATTAATGGGGAGTTAAAAAACATTATAATAATAAAAGCAGGCTTAATTTGAGAGCAATTCATCGTGGCAGTGTGCAAAATAGCACTATTTCATAATTGTTCTGAAAATTTCCATAATGTGACACTGTAACTAAATCACTGCAGAATAATGTACTGTAAATCTACTGCAGAAGTTATTGTTGGGCACTTCGTTCAGGTTTGGTTATTAGTAATAATAAACAATTCTCAAAGATAATTATTATTTATTAAAATCAAAAGAACTTTGATTAGAATCAACATTAGCTTTTTAATCCTTTAAATCAACAATCGTCAAAGATAACTGTCATGGAATTGCCACGGTATTTGATCACCCAGCAGCTGGAAAAGATGTAGGTAGCCGCCTAATGGAAATTAAGCAGGGGTCGCGTACTGCTGCCGATTTATGCTTTAGATTTCCGCACTCACTAGAGTGAACCGGCTTTATTAACTGTGTATCGCCGCAGTTTAAGCCTGTCGAGGAGAATCGCTGGGTTTAGAAGATTATATCCAGCTATCCATCTCTGTTGATAACCCGTTGCGAGATCACACTTATAGAAGTTTTCCCAGTGGTTCAGAACGAGCCGTTTTCTCTCGTCCACTACAAGCTCCGCCTCAGGAAGGGCTCACTCAGCCTGAGCCCATGCAGCTGGGAAAATCACTGCTCCTCACGCTGTCTTAGTTTACCCGTTTTCTCAACCTTAGTGGAAAGCCCAGAAATTAAGTCACCTGTAACCATTCCCTCTGAGTATACTGAATATGCTGATGTTTTTGCAAAAACTCAGACCACCCTTCTCCACATGGAAGCTGGGATTGTGCAATTGATCTGCTACCAGGGTCTTCTCTCCCTAAAAGCAGTGTCCCCATTGTCGCTCCCAGAATCTAAGGCTATGGAGGATTACATTGATGAGGCCCTAAGCCTTGGTATAATTTGTCTGTCCACTTCTCCAGTTGCGTCAGGGTTCTTCTTTGTGGAGAAAAAGATGGCGGATTTCCACCTTGTATGGATTATCATGCCTTGAATAATGTCACTGTAAAATTCACATATCCCTTACCTCTTATCCAACCAGCACTGGAACATGTCAGTAAAGCTACATTTTTTACCAAGCTCGACCTCAGGAGTGCGTACATTCTCATTCGCATCAGGGAAGGAGACGAATGGAAAATGGCCTTCGTCACAAGGGGGCACTATGAATATTTGGTTATGCCATATGGCCTTGCAAATGCACCTTCTGTTTTCCAATCATTCTTGAATGAGTTTTTTCGGGACATGATTGATCGGTTCCTGATCATTTACTTTGATGATTTGTTAATTTACTCTTCAAGCATTTCTGAACACACAGATCATGTTACTAGGGTGCTACAAAGGCTCAGGGAACACTGTTTATTTGTCAAATGTGAATTTCATTGCTCTTCTGTCTCTTTTCTGGCTATGTCTCGTCTGCCGGAGTAATGAAGATGGAGACCAACAAGGTCTCTGCAGTCAAGTCCTGGCCTGAACCCAAGACGCTGAAGGAACTTCAGCATTTTCTTGGATTTGCGAATTACTACAGACGATGCATTCGGAACTTCGGAAAGATAGCTGCGCCTCTCACTGCTCTAACACAAGGTAAACCTAAAACTTTGCCGTTGACTCCATCACCTCAGCTTTCCATGCCCTGAAAGACGCACCTGTTCTCCGGTTTTGAAACAGCCAGATCCTACTCTGCCCTTTGTAGTGGAGGTCAACGCCTCTGAGACTGGTGTGGGAGCTGTACTCTCGCAAAGGCACGGAGCTCCTGCAAAAATTTACCCCTGTGCATTCTATTCCCATAAGCTGTCCCCCCCAGAACAAAATTATGATGTTGGAAACAGGGAGTTACTGGCTATCAAGTTAGCCTTAGAGGAATGGCATCATTGGTTGGAGGGCTCTAGGTACCCTTTTGTTGTACTGACTGATTATAAGAACCTAGAATACATTCGCTCAGCCAAACGGTAAATCCCAGACAGGCCAGATGGGCAATGTTTTAGTTAAAATTTTTCAGTCACCTACTGCCCCCAGTTGATGCAATGGGTACATACTTCCCTTTGTTCTGGTCATCCAGGTATCACTCGTTCAGTGGAATTAATCACTAGGAAATTTTGGTGGCCCTCCTTAACTGACGATGTATGTGATTATATCCTGTCCTGCCCTGTCTGAGCCCAATCCAAAACTCCTCGCAGCCTGCCAGCTGGACTTCTTCAACCTTTGCCTATACCTAATCAGCCGTGGTCTCATATTGCCATGGACTTCATTACTGATTTGCCACCATCGGACAATTGCACGACTATTCTAGTAGTTATTGACAGGTTCTCAAATATGTGCCGTTTGGTCTCATTGTCCGGACTACCCAATGCCACTCAACTTGCAGATATTGTAATCAATCACATATTCCGGAATTTTGGCATTCCGGGGGAGATTACTTCTGACAGGGGAACCCAGTTCACATCAAGGTTTTGGCAGGCATTTTGTGACAGACTGGGCATCCAACTTAAATTCTCATCTGGTTACCACACACAAACAAATGGTCAAACAGAACGTCTAAATCAGGAAATCGGCAAATATCTCCGAGCCTATTGTTCAAAGAACCAAGCAGACTGGAATACATTCCTCCCTTGGGCCGAGTATGCCCATAACTCTCTGGTCAGTTCGTCTACCCGGCTTACTCCGTTTCAATGTGTTCTGGGTTATCAACCACCTCTGTTCCCATGGGAGGCTGAGTCAAGTGATGTTCCTGCTGTGGATTCTTGGGCCCAAGGATGTACTCAAGTCTGGAGAGCTACCCATGATCATCTTCAGCATGCCACTCAAATGCAGAAAACTAAAGCGGACCAGCGACGTAGACCCACACTCATTATCCATCCGGGCCAGCGAGTGTGGTTATCAACCCGGGACATCCGTCTACGTCTCCCTTCCAGAAAGTTAAGCCCCAGGTATATCGGTCCATTTAAGATAATAAAACGAATAAATCCTGTTATATATAAGCTGTTACTTCCATCACGTTACAAAATATGTCCTGTGTTTCATGTTTCCCTGCTCAAGCCTGTGTTCTACAGCCCGTTGGTTCTGCCTGCGGCCTCTCAGACTCCCCCTCCACCACTGGACATTGGTGGCCAGCCAGCCTTTGCTGTCCGTGCTTTGTTGGACTCCAGACGTCGCGGCGGCCAGTTGCAATACTTGGTAGACTAGGAGGGCTATGGACCAGAGGAGCAGTCTTGGGTGCTGTCTAAATACATCCTTCACTATACACTGAAAAAAGTTTCCATATCCAGCATCCTAATCGACCTGCACCGCTTCATAGGGGACACACTCCTCGTCACGGAGGCAGAGATATGAAATCAGCAGGGTTTATTGAACAGATTATTGAAACAGAGATGTAAACATTATTAGTAAATCCAGTTGAGCAGAATGGCAATCAGCAGGTGAGTAATATACAGACAGTGTATAGATATGATGAACAGATAACTCACAACAGTCTTATGATACTTGCAGGCAATAATGAAGACACAGGTATGTTTGACATAGTAGAAATGTCTGGAGTCTCAGAGATACTATCGATGAAAACAGACAAAGTGTGTGTGTGTGAAAGCGGAGTATATATGGAGTTCTTGATTAGCCACTAATGATATGCATGTGCGTGTAATCAGAACTCAAATTATAATAATATTTACTCAAATTGAACAAATACAAAAAAATGGCTTCTTTTCAACTGATATCTTATACTGGAATAACTGTAAATTTTTCTGCTACATTATCCAGTATACTAATTAAAAAAAAAGTTTTTCTTAATAAGCTATACATTTAAATTGAAATCATGTGTAGTTAGAGGTTTGCATTTCTTTTTATATTACAGAGTACACCAATTAGTTCCACACAATAATGTAAAGATATTATAAACTGATTATGCAAAAAAAATCAACAACTCTGGCATCGGATCGGGATCGGTATCGGCTGATACTGAGATTTCCGATATCGGAATCGGAAGTGAAAAAGTGACATTGGTGCATCCCTATGTTGTTGGGGGCCAGGGTGGGATTGGGGATTGGGAGTGGGAAGGGTAATATTGGGGGTTAATGTTGATTCTGTGTATGTATGTTTTGTTTCAAATATGTGAATCAATAAAAATTGTTAATCTGAAAGAAATATTGCTGTGGCACCACCCTTGATTCAGGGACTAATCACCAGACAGTATAGCATTTTCAATATAGGATTGTTCTCTTAGGAAAGTCGATGTCCAGAGAACATCAGCATTCAAAATGTAAACAATGAAGGCTTGAATCCGAGCACTGACATCCTCTGCCAGCCCTTGACACAGGTGCAAGCAGAACAATGCCAAAACACTTGTCTTTAAAGTATAACAAAGTTTATTAGATATGGTAACAAATCAGATAAGCCTATAATTCATGTGGAGGGTAGGTGTGTGTGTGTGTGTGTGTGTGTGTGCGCGTGTGTGTGTGTGTGTGTGAGCGTGTATTTATCACTTTGTGGGGAACAAATGTCTCCATAAGGATAGTAAAACCCAACATTTTTGACCTTGTGGGGGCATTTTGTCGGTCCCCATGAGGAAAACATCTTATAAATCATACTATATTATGTTTTTTGAAAATGTAAAATGCAGAAAGTTTTCTGTTAGGGTTAGATTTAGGGGTAGGGTTAGGGTATAGAATATATAGTTTGTACAGTATAAAAACCATTATGTCTAGGGAAAGTCCCCATTAAACATGGAAACACAACATCTGTGTGTGTGTGTGTGTGTGTGTGTGTGTGTGTGTGTGTGTGTGTGTGTGTGCGTGCATGCATGCGTGCGTGTGTGTTCTGTCACTCAGCAGATGGTAAAGGAGAGAAGGAGGGTACAAAATAATGGACGTGGCTCTCGTTGAGAGTACGTCACACGAGGTTTCCTGCCACGATTGTGGGTGGAAAGACTGGTTAATGGTGTCTGCCCGTTTAACGTGTGTATCCGCTGGTGCTATAACTTAGGGACAAGCTGAGATCTATCGCCAAGTTATCTGCTCGCCAAATGTGTGTGCAGGTATGTTTGTGAGGGGCACAGGGGGAACAGCTCGTAATCCGTCCGCCGAGGTCATTGGTTCTTTAATGGATAATCATAGTGTGCCAGTCTCACCAGCGATGGCGGAAATGCACAAACAGCCCGACGTGGTTGAAGACAACACAGCAAATCTCATTCGTAGTGAGAGTAAGTTACATAAATACCTTGAGTATTATTAGCAGCAATGAGCAGACTTGGTGGTCCGTAAACTGTACAAGCAATAGCCTTGATACACAAGAATAACACACTATATCTCTGCACAGACGTAAACCTCTTACTTGAGTTGCAAGAGGACACAGGTAGAATTTGTGTTTGTCTGTCGTTTGACTCCGACACGGTTCCTAGAAGCGCAGGTGATGACGGGAAGCTGTTTCCCCGCTCTGTCGGCAGACAGTATGGCAGCTGATTCTCGGCTGGTCAGCGGAGAAAACAGCGATGTAGACTCGGTTGAAGGAGGAAGAGAAAACTTCTTCAGTTCTGCAGGCAAAATGGTGAGACGCGGATTGCTCAGCGGTTTTCTTCGGATCCATTAGCTTGCTTGGTGGAACACAGAGAAATCTCGGCTCATCCAGCGTGATGGAGATTGTATGGCCAAAGTTCAGGTACGTACATTAATTCCTTGGGCAACGAGGCTACACCTGGGAGCAGCAGGGCTATAACTAGACGCTCCTCCTACTGTCTCTGGAAGCAAATCTTAGAAGGATCTCCAAGGTATTATACTATCGATGATGTCATGGTTGCAGGACGCGTTCTGTCATACGTTCTGTCAATAGTAGTTGAGAGTTTGATCCTTCAGAATTTAACACATAGATGTAAATTGAGCAAGGCATGATGGGATCTGTAGTTCTGAACTCCCTTTGTTTGATTTTTGTGCCATTTGTGTTATCAGGTTTGAGTGTTCCTACAGGCCGCAGTCAGGCTTTATGACTGTATGTATGCCTGCCTATGTCTCCTATCTGAGTACATGAGGACCAACAGTATGGTCCATTTGATCAACATATTCTCATGACAACTATCATGAATTAATTTGTATGAGATGGCAAAATCATAAGACGTCGTATGACTTGGCTCATTCAAAAAGGTACACTTTTAAAACTTTTACACCAACCAATCAACAAACACAATTTCAAATGTAATGCATATTCATTGTTGTGAATATGGACCAAGTAAATTTGTTCTTTTACTTACCTACACATTTATTTAAGATAAAATATTTACAGATGTTTTGGTCAATTGTTTGATTTCCTTGTGACATATCTATATCTTCTGTCAGTAGGCCTACACTAGAGTTTGTCCTTACAAAAATATTTTCCTTCCTCTGGGGTGCATGCTGGATGATTTATCTCCCTCCGTGGACAGAAAAACTCCTCAAATATGTTCACACCCTTTTATCTATTGCCAGAAAGCAGCTTTGGCATTTTCAATAGGCTGTGGCCATTAATGACACCATTAAGACAGCAAATTTGTTCAGCCCACACTAATTTATTCATGAGCACAACAGGAACTCACCCTTTGAAATGTGCAACTGACCTTTAGATTGCTTTCTGTACTAAAACAGCCGTTGTTCGTTCATGGTCAGGCTTACTACGTGTTTTAACACATTGGTTGCTGTTGTTTAGAAAGTGGTCATTAATTATGGGATTAAACCCACACCAGCTAAATAAATTGATCATGATTAACAGTAGTGCTCTTTTCCAAAACATAGTGAGCTACCAACAGAGGTAGCATTTTAATGGATCATCGGTACCCTCACAATATATGATCTGTCCCAAAAGGAGAGACAAATAAACTTTCATTTAATACTGAAAAATATCAAGTTCAGTGTAATAAAAAATTGTATTTTATCCCCAGTATGTCAGGAATCAGAGAATGAGAGACGCTCAGGACCCAAGCGCAGAGTTCACAAAAAACAGGTATTTAATTATTCAGAAAATAAAAGGTAAAAATAAATTCCCACCAGGGGGAAAACATGCAATCAAACTCTAAGGGGAAAAAGGCAATCCAGGCTGGGGCAGGTGAAACTGGTTGCAGCACCGACTAGATCAGGTAAGGATAGGGAATAAACATAAACAGGAACCAACAAACAGGGACTGACCAACAGACAAGACCAGCTGGATAACACAGAACCGACAGATAGGGAGAGAAATCAACAGGTTAATGAGACAGGGCAGGTGAGACTATTATACTAATAATGAGCAAACAAGGAGCTGGGGTATGACTTCACACAGAGAGATGTGGCGATACAGAAACAATTCTGAATTGAGCACAAAACATGTCACGAGAGACAGACAGATTATTGAGTGCATGCTGCCAAGATGACAAGCACAATGCACTCACGCCAATACAAGACAAGACATGGAACATGAGTGTCCAGATCCCGACACCAAAACCGATCCAGACAGAAGGGTCAGGATCCAGACACCATGCTTTGGACAAACAAGACCGACCGAAGAGTGCACGGCAGGGAAATCAACTGAAACTGTGCACTCACACTAAGGCAGACAACGAAACACAAGACAGACATGGGATGATGACGTCACGGTCCTGTCAGACAGACACCCAGAATGACAGAGTGACAGGACGAAGACACAATATTTGTTAGTAGCTACAATGTATTTTTATGCTAATAAGGTAGAAAACAATTGTGAGTCAAGTCTCCCATGCAGAGTGTTATTTGTATGAAAGCTGGATCCTACCTTTGAAAAAGGGAGATATTTCTGACTTTTTTTTATCACAATTGATAAAAAACTAAATTCTGAGTTATAATCTCAAAATGTATCTCGCTGTTGTGACTTTTCTTCATGTAATTGTGAGTTTAGATTTCAGAATTGGGAGTTTATATCTTGCAGTTGTGACTACTTTTGTAATTGTAACTTGATATCTCAGAAATGGGAGTTTATGTCTCGGACCTGCGACTTTACTTGTAATCGTGACTTTATATCTCAGAATTCTGAGTTTAAATCTCACAATTGTGACTACTTTTATAATCGTGACTTTATATTTCAGAATCGTGATTTTATATCTCGCAATTGCTACATTACTTCTTGTAATTGTGACTATATCTCAGAATTTGGAATTTATATCTTGCAAATGCAACCTTATTTTTGTAATTGTGACTTTATATCTCAGAATTGGGAGTTTATATCTTGCAATTGCGACTTTACTTTTGTAATTGTGACTATATTTCAGAATTGGGAGTTCACATCTCGCAATTGTGACTTTACTTCTTGTTATTGCGACTTTATTATTTTAATTGTGACTTTATATCTCAGAATCGTGAGTTTATATCTAGCAATTGCTACATTACTTTTTGTAATTGTGACTATATCTCAGAATTGGGAGTTCACATCTCACAATTGTGACTTTACTACGTGTAATTGTGACTTTATATATCAGAATTGGGAATTTATATCTTACAATTACGACTTTTCTTTTTCAATTGTGACTTTATATCTCAGAATTGGTCATTTATATCTCGCAATTTTGACTTTACTTTTGTAATTGTGGCGTTATTTCTCAGAATTGGGAGTTCAATCTCGCAATTGATACTTCTTGTACTTGTGACTTTATATATCAGAATTGGGAGTTAATTTCTCGCAATTGTGACTTTACTTTTTTAATTGTGACTATATCTCAGAATTGGGAGTTTATGTCTTACAATTGCGACTTTATTTTTGTTATTGTGACTTTATATTGTCTCGGTTACTTTCTGTCGATGTAGTGACACTAGGGGTCTCTCTTGAGAGCCTAGGTTACCTCTTATCTTTGAGAAAAGACCAATGAGAATTGGCAAACATAATTTGCATGCCCCTCCCCCGGACATATGTCTATAAAAGAGGGAAGCGTGCGTCTGTTCTGACAGGTTTTGAGCTGAGGAACCGAGAGTAAGGTCCCAACCATTTCAGTGGCTAGTACACTGTTGTCGCAATTGCAACTTTACTTAGTAATTGTGACTATATCTCAGAATTGGGAGTTTATATCTCACAATTTTTACATTATTTTTGTCATTTTTACTTTATATATCATAATTGGGAGTTTATATCTAGCAATTGTGACTACTTCTGTAATTGTGACTGTATCTCAGAATTGAGAGTTCACATCTCAGAATTGCAGGTTTATCCCACGCTGTTGTGACTTCATTTTAGAATTGCAAGTTATTAAGTCACAATTGCGAGAAATAAAGTCAGAATTGTGAGAAAATCTAAATTTATTAAAAAAATTTTGTGGACCATAAATGTATGAGTTTCTGCTAAATCTGTCACGTAACAGTTAGGATGATGCCTTAGAAGGCAGCTTCCTATGTAGGCAACAAGTAGTTTTAGGAACTGAGCTTATATGATGGAGAGGGAGTGGAATAGAAAATCATCTTTATTATTCAGCTGAAGGTTAGCAGCTAAACTTTTTCAACAATGTATAAATGGGCAAATCACCATCTGGCCTACTGATACTCTTAGATTGTATTTGTGAGCAGAATACTTATATCAGACATTACTCTCTACTCCTGCTTAATCAGGGAGTCTAGTGAGGTGTGTGCTTCTCTTTTTAATCTGCTTTCTACTCCAGATGACTAATTTCGACTCCCTGCAGACCTTTGAGGTTTAAGTATTAACACTGAGAGCATATTGAGTAAATGGTCCCAGCTGGAAAAATGCATCTTGGCTTCTATCAAAATAATGTAATAATAATTTTAGAGGTAAATTCCCATTCTTTTTTCTTTTCTTTTTTAGCAAGGCATTATTTAAAATCACTATTCCAGAAGCAATCATGAAACTATGGATAAGTATATATATATATATATATATATACACTCACCTAAAGGATTATTAGGAACAGCATACTAATACTGTGTTTGACCCCCTTTCGCCTTCAGAACTGCCTTAATTCTACGTGGCATTGATTCAACAAGGTGACAAAGCATTCTTTAGAAATGTTGGCCCATATTGATAGGATAGCATCTTGCAGTTGATGGAGATTTGTGGGATGCACATCCAGGGCACGAAGCTCCCGTTCCACCACATCCCAAAGATGCTCTATTGGGTTGAGATCTGGTGACTGTGGGGCCCATTTTAGTACAGTGTTTCTTGAACATTGTCATGTTCAAGAAACCAATTTGAAATGATTCGAGCTTTGTGACATGGTGCATTATCCTGCTGGAAGTAGCCATCAGAAGATGGGTACATACATGGTGGCCATAAAGGGATGGACATGGTCAGACACAATGCTCAGGTAGGCCGTGGCATTTAAACAATGCCCAATTGGCGCTAAGGGGCCTAAAGTGTGCCAAGAAAACATCCCCCACACCATTACACCACCACCACCAGCCTGCACAGTGGTAACAAGGCATGATGGATCCATGTTCTCATTCTGTTTACGCCAAATTCTGACTCTACCATCCGAATGTCTCAACAGAAATCAAGACTCATCAGACCAGGCAACATTTTTCCAGTCTTCAACTGTCCAATTTTGGTGAGCTCTTGCAAATTGTAGCCTCTTTTTCCTATTTGTAGTGGAGATGAGTGGTACCCGGTGGGGTCTTCTGCTGTTGTAGCCCATCCACCTCAAGGTTGTGCGTGTTGTGGCTTCACAAATGCTTTGCTGCATACCTCGGTTGTAACGAGTGGTTATTTCAGTCAAAGTTGCTCTTCTATCAGCTTGAATCAGTCGGCCCATTCTCCTCTGACCTCTAGCATCAACAAGGCATTTTCGCCCACAGGACTGCCGCATACTGGATGTTTTTCCCTTTTCACACCATTCTTTGTAAACCCTAGAAATGGTTGTGCGTGAAAATCCCAGTAACTGAGCAGATTGTGAAATACTCAGACCGGCCCGTCTGGCACCAATAACCATGCCACGCTCAAAATTGCTTAAATCACCTTTCTTTCCCATTCTGACATTCAGTTTGGAGTTCAGGAGATTGTCTTGACCAGGACCACACCCCTAAATGCATTGAAGCAACTGCCATGTGATTGGTTGATTAGATAATTGCATTAATGAGAAATTGAACAGGTGTTCCTAATAATCCTTTAGGTGAGTGTATATACACACACACAAATGTGTTAGCTTGATTTAAAAAAAAAAAATTACTTCAGATTAGAATTAGGTAACAGGTAATGGTGAAATGCATTTTTTTTAGATAAACTGTAGTTTTTATCTCAACAGGCTATGCCAAAATTAACTGAACATCAATTTCCACTGACTGCTTTCATTTTAAGTTTGAATTCATCAGGAAAATGTAAATGTGATTTGTAGAGCTGGTTTCATATTCATGTCCTATGTAACTTAATTTATTTATTTTTCTTCTAAACAAAAATGAAGGGAAAAGACATAAAAGGAACAGTTCACCCAAAAATGACCACCTCATTCAATCACCCTCACTTGTTCCAAACTCATATGACTTTCTTTCATCCATAAAACACAAAAGGAGTTAGACATAATGTTAGGTTCAGTTATCATTCACTTTCACTGCATCTTTATTCAGTACAACAAAAGTGAATTGTGACAGAAGTTAAGAATCTGTATAACATTTCCTTTTGTGTCCCACGGAAGAAAGAACATCATACGGATTTGTAACAAATTGATAGTGGGGAAATTATTAATGTTTTTTTTTTTTATTCCTCGACTATCCCTTTAAAATTATTTACTTTCTAAATGCATGTTCCTGGTCTTGAGAACGAATCATTTGCATCTTATTCCTTTGACTACTGATCATTCTTGAATATAACTTTGCCAGTTGAAAAAACATCAAGTCCCACCATCTTTTTGAAGTTTGAAGATTAGTTTATTCATCAAATGCACAACAATACAGCACAAAGATGTAAATGTAGACAATGAACTGCAATAATTGCAAGCTCCAGAGCAGAAGAAAGGAGAAATTCTGAAGCTAATTTAAGGTAAAAACAAACATTTAATAATTTTATAAAACATAAGTAGAGAACCCTTTAGACAAGCTTAAAATAAATAAATAAATAAATTGTCAATATAAATAAATCAACAAATAATAAAATAATATAACTATATTTTGAATGATTAAGAATGACTGTTGCTGTTAAGCAGTCTTATCACCTGCAGATAAAAACTGTTTCTAAGTCTGTTTGACCGTGTGGAATAGTTCTGTACCGTTTGCCTGAAGGTAAGAGATCAAACAGCTGCTGGGTTGACTGGCATTCCCTATCACTCTAAAAAATGCTGGGTTAAAAACAACCCAAATTGTGTTGTTTTTAACCCAGCTGCTGGGAAAGAAAGCATGATAGGCTAAACTAACCCAGCAAGTTGGGTTGTTCATTTTAACCAGGTAAATGGGTTATTTATTCAACCCAAACACTGGTTTATTTTTACAGGAATGCTGGGTTAATTTGATCTCATAAGTGGGCTAATATTTTCAGATTGTTTTATCCTTAAAATAATATTGTAAAATAAATCACACCATAAAATAATGTGTAAACATGGTAGCTCCTTTATTTTGGATGAACATAAATGCATATAATAAGTACATTTAAACTCATTTTACAAACATTTTAATAAACAGCATGTAAAACATTAATATATTAACAATGCCCATTGTATTATTAAAAGGATAGTTCATCCAAAAATGAAAAATGTCTTATTTACTAACCCTCATCCTAGATGTGTATGACTTTCTCTGCTTCTAAAATGATTTGTTTTTGTTCAGAATACCTCAGCTCTGTTGGGTGCAAGTGAATAGTGGCCAGAACTTTGAAGCTCTAAAAAGTACATAAGGGCAGCATGAAGGTAATCCAGACTCCAGTGGTTAAATCCATGTGTTCAAAAGTCTTATGATGGATATGGATGAGAAACAGATCAATATGTAAGTAATTTCTTTCTCTAAATCACCACTTTCACATCTGAAAGAAAAACAAAACAGTGTGTGCCACGTGTGACTTTTAGATGTGAAAGTGAAGGTATACTAAAAAAAAGGACTTAAATATTGATCTGTTTCTCACTTTTCTCCCTTTCTCAGTCATTTAACCACTGGAGTCATATGGATTAATTTTATGCTACATTTATGTGTTGTTTGGAGTTTAAAAATTTTGGTCACCATTCAGTTGTATTATATGGACCTACTGAGCTGACAAATTCATCTAAAAATCTTAATTTGTGTTCTGCAGAAGAAAGTCAGTCATACACATCTGGGATAGCATGAGATGGAGTAAATGATAAGTGAATTTTCATTTTTGGATGAACTATGCCTTAAAATGTTACTTATATTTCTAGTGTATATTAATAGAAAACTATTTAAGGAATTACAAAAAAATCCATAAAATTAATTCAATTCAAATAAGAATTCAAAATTATCTATGTGCAAGCCTGTATTGTTGGATATGGAGGAATAAGACATATGGAGGCTTTGACATCTCCACTGTAAAAAATTGTTTAGTAATTATAATGGTAAAAGACTGTAAAAATGCTACAATAAAATGTTTTAATTTGTTAACGGATAGTTACCCTAAAATATACACTAAAATTGTAAAATTATATAAGACAATACATTTTTAATGATACGATTTTGTAAAAAAAAAAAAAATAAATTAACAGTAAAATTTATATTATGATAAACAAGGGAGTACATGTACTTTTTACTGTAAATTATTGTTAAAATTATGGTAAAAAACAATAATCGGGTGTTCCCAGAATTCCCTGCATGACCCAGTTCATTTCATTATATTTTATGGGAATAGTTATGTTTCTTCTTATTTTTATTAGTTATGTACATTGGGGTGATCTGTGTTATATTTGATGTAGTATAGTTTATGTTTATTGGATAATTTTAATTTCACATGTGTTAACTTGATGGTGTTCAGTGTTTGTGTGAGTGACACTGAGCACTGTCTCTACATGTTTATTGGTCATTGCTCCTGGAAGAGCCACTATTGATGATGACTATATGTCATTATGTGCACTTTTGTAATTACTACGGTGATTAACAGTATAATCAAGTTTATTTTTTAATAATATAACGTCTTGGTTACTGTAGTAACCTCCATTCCCTGTTGGAGGGAACGAGGCGTTGTGTCGATGTAGTGACACTAGGGGTCTCTCTTGAGAGCCTCCATTACCTCTTATCTTTGAGAAAAGGCCAATGAGAATTGGCGAACAGTATTTGCATGCCCCTCCATACATATGGGTATAAAAGGAGGGAAGCATCCGTCTGTTCAGACAGGTTTTGAGCTTAGGAGCCAAAAGTTCCCTAACATTTCAGCGGCTAGTATAGTGTTGTGGCAAGAGGGACACAATGTCTCATTTCCTCCATCAGGGAACGGAGGTCACAACAGTAACCGAAACGCAATAACACGCTAACGCTATAACACACATCGAGGAAGGCATTCTATTCCAATCTTATTCTTTCAGGGGGAAAAGACTCCACAGAGACCACATCCTGCACAACAGGGGAGGTTAACATGTGGCAATTTCATCACATGGGCTTACCAGCCACACATGGAAGTGGCACGGTGGTAGGTCCTGCCTCAACGGGGAGGAGCTCTACAAACACAGTGACTGGGGGGCAGAGGGAGCTCTACCCAAGGGAGACGTGGGTCCACCAACAGGGGGACCGTATCACAGAAAATACATCATAGGAGATATTGGAATAATCAGAACCTGTGGAGCACCTATTCCAGTGCAGGCAAGTCGGTGCCTGCGGTGGGTCTGGCTGTGAACTTCCTCCGCTTTGTTTCGGAACCAGAGGGCTAGTGAGGAAGGACACCCAGGGTCCTTGACTTGTGGATTCGACTTGGGGAGTAGAGTGTCAGGGGAGGGGAAAGGCGCAATGCGCAAGCTATACACCCGGCCAGCTGTTGTCACCGTATTACTGAATTCTACGTGTTGACCGATTGTAAAATCTTGCGAAGGTATTGGGTGTTGCCCGGCCCGCTGCTCTGCAGATATCTGTTAGAGAGGTGCCATTGGCCAGTGCCTACGAGGATACCACACTCCTTGTAGAGTGTGATCGAACCTGCCAGGTGGCGGTCACGGGTGCTCGAACCTGCCAGGTGGCAGTCACGGCCTGGGTCTGGTAGGCCTACGCAATGGCGTCCATGATCCAGTGTGCAAGCCTCTGTTTGGAGACAGCGTTCCCTTTCTGCTGTCCATCAAATCAGACAAAGAGCTTCTCAGAGTGTCTAAAGCTCTGCGTGCGATCCAAATAGGTGCGCAATGCACCGGACACAGCAACGCTAAGACTGGGTCTGCCTCCTCCTGGGTCAGCGCTTGTGGGTTCACTATCCGATCCCTGAAAGGGGTTTTAGGAACCTTGGGCACGTAGCCCGGTCTGGGTCTCAGGATGACATGACAGTCTGCCGCACCAAACTCCAGGCAAGTGTCGCTGAAAGAGAACGCTTGCAGGTCTCCAATCCTCATGCTTGAAGTGAGCGAGATCAGGAGGGCCTTTAGTTCGACTGATTCTTGCGTCTCTGGCAGGGCTCTCCGCAGGCCCGAGAGGACCACGGGGAGATCCCATGAGGGGAACAGTCATCGCCTAGGAGGGTTCAGCATTCGGGCACCTCTGAGGAACCTGATGACCTAACGACTTAACATCCACAGCATCATGGTGAGCCGCTATGGCGGCTACATAAACCTTCAAGGTGGAGGGGGACAGCTGCCCCACCAGCCTCTACTGCAGGAAAGAGATCACTGACACGACTGCGCACCTCTGTGTGTCTTCAGATCAGGAAGAACTCCAATTTGCGAATAAGCACCACTTTAGGGCATAAAGCTGCCTAGTAGAGGGAGCTCTGGCTTGAGCGATTGTGTCTACGACGGCTGGTGGTAGACCATTTAGATCTTCTGTATCCCGTTCAAGGGCCATACGGGAAGGTTCCAGAGGTCTGGGTGCAGATGCCAGAGGGTGTCCCATCCCTGAGAAGGAGGGTCCTTCCTCAGGGGAATTTGCCATGGAGGTGTTGCCGCGAGGAGCGTAAGCTCCGAGAGCCAAGTCCGAGTGGGCCGGTGATGGTTTTTAAGTACAAAGGACTTATAATTCATAATTTATGTATCCATTAAGAGTTACATAATTATTTTCCCTGATGTTTTTTTACTATAATCTCAAATACGTTTTCAGTGATTACTGCACACACCAATGTTGGGCAAAGCTCAACATGATGCTTACGTTGATTAGTGTGTTGAAGCCTGTCTTCGTATCAGTGACGCAAAGCTTTAGTTTGGTGTATACAGGGTGATACAGCATGTGAACGAAATGAATCATGTAGGTGATATATTTTGGATTCAAAACGGCAAATTTCGACGAAAAGAGATGTTTGCATTACTAAAAAAATCTGAAAAAATAAATTAACGTATTCAGTTCTAGTGGGCATTACAACAAAGCCAAAGCTCACAAAGCTAACGTGACATCAAATAACATTTGATGTCATATGAGCTATCCAGGTCTGAGTATAGAATGTTTTTTTCTTTCTTTACATGTTCTGGTGTACAGTAATGATATTTTAGATAAAAACACTGACACAAATCTTATTTAACCAAATGAATCCTCCAATTTGTCCTCGCTGAGATCCTCCTGATCTCACTCCTGAAGACAGTCCTAAAAGCCTGCATCAGGTAACTCCCGCTGGGTTGTCGCTGGGTTGTGGGGGTTAGTTTCAAATGTCGGTCAAAATGACCCGCCACTAACCCAGCGGCTGGGTTACACAAAAACTACCGAACAGAAAGAAAATAAACCAATAAAATAACCCAACAGGCACAACACAGCATTTTTTTAGAGTGTATGATAGACCTGGCCTTTCTGAGACATCTGAGAAGTTGACCTGTAGTTCGATAGCTTGCAGTCTATGATGATTTGAGCTGACTACACTTTCTGAAGTATTTTGCGATCACATGTGGAGCAGCTCCCAAATCAGACTGTGCTGCAGCCTGTCAAAATACTCTCGATAGTGCACCTGTAAAAGTTTATTTGAATATGATGCATCATTCCAAACTTCTTTAGCTTTCAGAGAAAGTAAAGTTGCTGACATGCAGTTTTTGCCACAGTGTTGGAGTGAAGACCCCAAGTTAAGTCCTCAGTGATATTGATTCCTAAATACTTAAAAGAGCTGACTCTATCAACTGCAGCCCCATTAACTTTTTCATTTGAGTTATCCTGTACTGACGGACACCCACTCCCCCTCCCCCAACCCCCCCAGCATGAGTTCTTTAATGTGTGCACTATCTAAAATAATAATCTTACTTTACACTTCACAGCAGATGCACTGAGGGACAGATTATATCACAGCAGGTGCACCGAACTTCAGATTATATATGATCAAACATATAATGTGGTGTTTAGATATTTTTAATGACTGATTATGATAGATAAGATGCAAATGCGTTTGCCAGTGTTAAAGATCAACTGGGGATCGTGTCAACTGTGGAACTCTGTGCACGTGAATAACTTTACTTGCATTTTCAACAGATTCGTTCAATGTGAATTTATAAGGAGCCAAGAAAAGTCGTTTTACACATCATTAAAAAATGTTGGCACCATTATTATCACACTTTGTATGATCTATGTCGGTTCCAATGAATTTGACACAGTTTAAGAGCAATTTTAACATGGTTTCACTGGGCAACATTGTTTTAAATGGCTATTACACTTGTCAGAGCAGTAAATCACATGTTGAAGTCTTTTATTTGCAACACTAAAGCATCATAGGCTGATATGTGTCAACAATAGGCAGGGCTGGACTGGGAAGAGAAATCGACCCAGGATTTTACATAGCAACTGGCCCAAACGTTGTTGAGCGGGGGGAGGGAGGGGGGGGGGGGGGGGGGGTGTTGGTGGTTGAGCCAAAAGTTGTTGTTCGCTGTCCTTTTCTGCATATCGCGGCGCCGTCTTGTGGTTTGTCCTGCATAATGCGGTGGCTCATTTTAGCTTATAGGGTCCATTTGGCCCGTTTTGCGGCCAACCCACTGGCCCGCTCGGTTCTCCCGATGGCTAGTCTGCCCCTGGTCTGCCAAAGTGCGTCGACCCACCGGGAAAATGCCAGATTACCAGTCCAGCCGTGAAAATAGGCTTATATTCTTAAATTACGTATACATATATGCAATACATAAATCTGTCTGTTGGTCTAGGGGTAGTGTGTTTGCTAACTGTGTATATAGACATGGGTTCAATTCCCAGTGAGTACCTACATTTTTTTATTAAATTGTTATAATAGCATCTTTTAATTTTCCAAGGTTCTGTGCATGACAATGTTGTATGTTTGACTACCCATGACACTGCCAAAACATGATCATTCAGAACAGTGCAATATTTTGGGTGGAGATCAAGTACTAAGGCCAAATTGACTAATGGGTAAGAATAAATGGTAAAATATAAATAAAGCATGAGAAAGTTCTTCAGAACGTAATGATTTTGTTTCCTAGGCAAAATCTTCAGATTTTCAATCTTAAATCTTGCAATTTTCTGACAATTTTAAAAAACCTGTAAACTTTAGAAAATGTAGTTCTCATTTTTCTTTTCTCAGTAATTCAACCATTCTCAGATTATTCAGTAGAGTATTTTAATTACTGGCTGTTAGATTCAGTTATTTAAAACAATGTAATAAATTGTAGCCTATATGTGATTTATAAAATTGTTTTCAATAGACATGTTAAAATACATCATAATCTGCAGCTATGCTTCAAATTTGTCCTGATTGAATGGGATTTGAACCCAGATTGCTATGTTTACTGCCAATATGAATTACCACCAGACCAGTGTCTCATCTATATTTAGCCATTCACTTTGTCTAAGAAAGTTATAGCAATTAATAAATAAAAGCAATTGAAAGTATATTATTGACTCATATCAGCATATGATGCATTAGTGTTGCAAATAAAAGAATTCAATGTGTCATCAACTACTCTGACAAGTGTAATTGCCAGTTCCCATTCAAACCAATGTCCCAGGTTAATATTGGCAACCATGTTACCTTGTGAAATCGATGAAAAATAATTTAATAATGATACCTAAATTTTTTATAATGTGCAAACTGTCTTCTTTGCTCCTTGACAATTTACATTAAACAAATCTGTTGAAAAGGCAAGTAAAATTATTCACGTGTACACGCACATCCCCACTTAACACAATCCCCAGTTGATCCATAACACAGCTGTGCACGCCGCCATGTTGTATTGAAACATGGGATTTTGAGTTTGTGATAGCAGCATAGAAGGTTCTAAAAGCCTAGCCCTTCCACTTTCCCAGCACTGGAAGTGATTAGAATGAGTGACTGATGGAATGGGAGATGGCTCAAGTGGACTTATTAGTCTGTATATTCTGTGTTTGACATCTGAAAACATGGCTGCAACACAAAACAGTGCACTTCGACGGTAACAGCTTTAAACTTTTATTTAGGGATTGTTTGAATGTGTGTAATATATAAAATAAAGATATTGTTATGTTGAAAAGACTATTTAAGCAGCTGGTTGATTATGACAACCACTTCAGTCCCTCTTTTGCTGACAAACAGCAGCAGGAATCACACTGGTTTGATCGTACGCGTCTGAATCCAGGATAGTGTAATCACACCGGTTTGATCATATGTGTGAAAGGGTTCATGTAGATTGGTGAATGGTCTCATCTCTAATGTTTTCAGAAGTCCACAATCATCTCCTTAGTCTTAGTAGTATTAAGAGAGAGGTTGTTATCTTTGCACCATACTGCCAGGTCAGCAACCTCCTTCTATATGCAGACTCTTCACCATCTGTAATCAAACCGACGAGTGTGTGTCATCAGCAAACTTGATAATGGAGTTTGAGTCATTCCTATCTACACAGTCAAAGGTAAACAGAGAGTAAAGGAGAGAGCTGAGCACACATCCTTGTGGGCTACAAATGTTCAGGGTCAGAGTAGATTACATATTACTGCCCACTCTCACCACCTATGGCCTTCCTGTCAGGAAGTCCGTGATCCAGTAACAAATCGTGATGTTAAATCCCAGATTCTGGAGTTGCAAGACAAGTTTTGATGGTACTATGGTATTGAACGCAGAGCTGTTATCAATAAACAGCATTCTCACAGATGTGCCTCTCTTGTCCACATGCGAGAGGGCAGTGTGGAGAGCAGTGGCAATAGCATCCTCTGTCGATCTGTTCTGATATGTAAATTACAAGGGGTTCAAGGTGGAAGAAATGGAGGAGGTAATGTTTCCTTTGACCAACCGTTCAAAGCACTTCTTAATTACAGAGATGAGTGCAACTGGGCGGTAATCATTCAGACAGAAAACTAATTTTCATGGGGATAGGAACAATAGTAGTTTTCTTGAAACACAGAAACTATGGACTGGTTCAGGGAGATATTGAATATGTCCAAGTAAACATCTTCCAGTTGATCTGCGCATGCTTTCAGATCACGGCCACGGATGGCATTTGGGCTAGAGGCTTTGAGTGGGTTGGTCTTTTTAAATATTTTCAGCACATCTGCTCTGGAGAATTTCAATGATGGCTCTCCCTGTGTTACTGATAACCTTGTAGCTGGGTCAGTACTATTAATCTCAAACTAGGCATAAAAAGAGTTCAGTTCATCCAGAAGAGAGGCAGATTGTAATGTGATTGTGGTATTTTGTTTTTTGTCATCTTTGATGATACTCCCCTCCACATGTTCTGTGTGTTGCAGCCCAAATAATTAGATGCGCTTTTTGTTTTATAATTGTATTTTGCAACCTTAACGGGGACCTATTATGCAAAATTCACTTTTACATGGTGTAACATAAATGTGAGTCAGCATTGTGTGTACACAACCATCCTACAATGTTAAAAGTCACCCACTCCTCTTTCTTATATTTCATTTATTCAAAAACAGTGTCAAAATGAACGGTTTTTGTTTCTGCTCTAAAGTGACGTCACGTTAGATCAGGTCTCGACCATGACTGGTGACGGACTCCACCCTATTATCACAGATCCTCTCTTGAGTTGTGACGAAGCAGGCGAAGAATGAGGATCTAAGTGAAGATTTAATGCAAACAAAAGATGAACAAATTAACTCAAAATATAACAAAACACAGAAAACCAGGCACAAATCATGACAAAACATGCAAAGACAAGCTAACTGGGGGAAACTAGGGCTTAAATATACAAGGGAAAAGAAGGAAACGATCAGGGAATGAGAAACAATCAGGGAGAATCAATCAAGGAATAAAACTACAAGGACTACAAAACTGTTTTTTGTCATCTTTGATGATACTCCCCTCCACATGTTCTGTGTGTTGCAGCCCAGATAATTAGATGCGCTTTTTGTTTTATAATTGTATTTTGCAACCTTAACGGGGACCTATTATGCAAAATTCACTTTTACAAAAACTACAAGGACTACAAAACTAACAGAGCAAACAGGAAACTAAACAAGAATTTCAACAAAAAAGCACAATAACAAAAGCCAACAGTGTCATGAGTGATCTACATACAATCTGCCATTTTTTTTCCATGCTGGAGCAGATACAGTGAGAAGAATAATGTCTCAGTAAGCATCATAAGTGTTCTGTTGCTGGCTGTAAAAGTGAACATAAGAGTCTTCATGCACTCCCGGCATCAGAGCTGAAGACGCAGTGGACAAGTTTTTTTTTTGAAGGAAATGTGCCCCAAAACATACAAAAAAATCCTGTATGTCTGTGCAAATCATTTTACAACGGACTGCTTTGTGAATGTGTCAATATGAAGCAGGATTTGCAAAAATTTTTATTCTCAAGCATGGATCAGTACCAACTGTTTGTGTTCCAGCTTAAGTTATCATTGTCTCTGATTGTATTCACGGAGACCAGAGCTATGTCATTATTTTTTGTATACTTTCTGTATAATTTAAACCGCACCTTTATTATGCACAATACAGTAAGGTGATTGTCTTTTTGAAAGCGATGTACTTTTTCTGTGAACATAAGGGAGTTGTACTAAAAGTGGAATGTTTACTTGCAAAAGCCAGCACCTCTGCACAACACTTCTGCACCACGAGGGATGTTGGTTGGCAGACTGACTCACCACAGTTGTGTAGTGTCAATTAACCATTCAGAAACGTCCTGGTTCATTCTCACACTTGTGATATCTGCCAGAGTCTCTCCTTCATCAGTGTCCGACTCTGGTTCATGCATATATGGCTGAACTCCGGTATTTACTCTGTCAGTCATATTTGTTCTGATTTGTTGTTGCTATAGTATATGTAGTATGCTGTAGTGACAGTCATTGGCGAGCCTCTTCTTTTTATATAAACGTTTTTTGGCAGTTTCTGTGACATTTGCTAAATAAACATTAGCTTGCAATACTATGTAAATGTGGCACGGTGGAGGGCGGGACCGGCGCGTGATTACGCACGCCCGGTCCCGTATCAGGCTAATTGAGCCGTCAAGAGGGATAAAGGCCACTCGCAGACGGCGATCGGGAGAGAGAGCTCAATTACGGACGTCCGTTATCTTATGTGTTTGTCTTTTGAGTTCTACATTAAACCTTTAAGTTATATGTTAAGCCGGTTTCTCTGATACGCCGTAGCTCGTTCCTCAGCCACTCCTCCACCCTCTACCGAACGGCAGCCGCGCCTCTCCAGGCGGATTCGAGGCAGTCCTCAGCCCCTGGCGGACGGAACGCCCCGCCGCGTTCTCGGGGAGCCGAAGGGGACTCCCCCGCCCCTGGCAGCGGTTCTCCCGCTCCAGGCGGTCGGTCGCGATCCCCTCCCCGCTCGCGGACGGCGGTCTTCCCTCGACCCCTCCGCGTTTCAGCGGCTGGTAGGGGCATCCTCCGCCCCTGGCAGCGGCCCTGACTGCTCCAGGCGGTCGGCTATAGGAGCCCCTTATCCCCTCGCGGTCGGCAGCCATTCCTCCGCGTCCAGGCGGCTGGGCTCCTCGTCCCCCGGCAGATGGCCGCGGCTGCTTCTTTGGGGTAGTGGCGAGAACTCCGCTACGGCGCATCCCTCTTCCTTCCCGGGCTTTCGGCACCAATGTAAAACAGATCATAATTCATGGGCAAGGAAGAGGCGAGAAACCGGCTTAACATATAACTTAAAGGTTTAATGTAGAACTCAAAAGACAAACACATAAGATAACGGACGTCCGTAATTGAGCTCTCTCTCCCGATCGCCGTCTGCGAGTGGCCTTTATCCCTCTTGACGGCTCAATTAGCCTGATACGGGACCGGGCGTGCGTAATCACGCGCCGGTCCCGCCCTCCACCGTGCCACAGTAAATTTTTAACTAAATATCAATAACTTTTTTTGCCAATTTTGTCACTTGTGAAAAATCCGACTGAAGTAAAGTGAGGCAGAGAGCATTTATTTTTTGCAATTTTTAATTTTTTTTATGCTGTTCACAAGCTGTAAAGACACACCCCACTTCCTGAAAGGGACAGTGAGCAGCAGCTCATTTGCATTTAAAGAGACACACACAAAAACCACATGTTTTTTATTCCACCCAAAAAGAGACATTTACAATATGGTATAATAAATTATATGTAGGGAATTTTGAGCTGAATCTTCACGGACACATTCTGGGGACACCTGAGACTTATATTACATCTTTTAAAAAGGGGCATAATAGGTCTCCTTTAATAGATTTTCTGAGGTTGTATCTGCTTTTCCTGTTGCTGTCCATATCATCAGAGTGAAAAGAAGCTGTCCTGGCTTTCCGTTTTTCACATATTGTGGTATTGACCCATGGTTTTTAATCAGAATAAATATAGACAGTCCCTGTGGGTACCTTGTCTTCAATACACTTATTAATATAAATAGTAACATAATCTGCATACATATAAATATTGTTTCAGCTGCATTGCAGAAGATCTACTAGTCAGTGGCAAAGAAACTGTGGGCCCACAATTCTGGCCTCTCCTGATTCATTGTTTGTAGGCAGGGGGTAACAGGATGGATATGTAATCTAAATAATTTGCTGAAGGGCGGACAGGGGAGTGCTTTGTAACCATGCTGGAAGAGAGAGTAAACTTTGTCAAGCATATTTTCTCCGCAAGTCGGAAAATCTAAATGTTTATGAAGATTTGGCAAGATTTTCACCCACAATGATGAATGCCACATCAGGATAAGAATTGTCATGCCAAATTTGATGATCATGCAATTTATCTAGTGTCATTGTGAAGTTTGCTTGTGGTCTGATGTTAACAGCTGTGAGTACCATCAATGTAAACAACTTCGGTAAGTATGGTTTCAGCCAGGTCTCTATAAACCCCAACACGTTGCAGTTTTTAAATGTTCCTCAAACATAATCCTAGCTCTAATTTCATTCAACTTGTTGTCGAAGGACTGAACATTGGCTAGGAGCAGGCTTGGAAGTGGAAGGCGGTGACTTTGCCATCTCAGTCTAACCAGAAGACCCCCTAATGTTCCCCTCTTCCTCCAACACTGGTTTACAATTACTGGCAAAGGTAAGACGTGTACTCCATGCAATCCAAGTGATCGATAGTATATCTGGTTTCAATTTAACTCTGTCCATAGTCAAGCTAATATCCATGAGTCCTTCGGATTAGATGTTAAACCGATGTCCTGACTCTCTGTGGTCATTAAAAATCCCATGGTATTTCTCGTAAAGAGTAGGGGTGTAACCCTGGTGTCCTGGCCAAATTCACCCATTTGGCCCTTCTCAACTATGGCCTCCTAATAATACCAATCCATTAATTGGCTGGTATTTTGTAAATTACTTCTTAGTTATAAATGAACACAATTATAAACCCTTAACAAATGGAAAATGCATGTTAGAGTTACCCTGTAGTGAAAAAGTTTAGTGAGTAGTGTAGTGAGAAATGGACCACACTGGTAAAAAGAAAAGAAAAAAGCACTGCTCTCTAATAATCTTCAATCTCTAATAGTCTTCAGTGTAATCAAAATACATTGGTTTGAAAAAGGCAAATGGCAGTACCATGTGTTAACCAGCATCTGATGAGCGAAACAGGGTCAGTTTGGGTCAAATTCTTTGGACATGGCCACAAAAGCACTGAAAAAAAGATACTGTACAACTACAAATAGACATTAGGCCATCATAACTGCTAGAGAGAGCAGGAGATATTGAGAAGGGTACCCTACATAATAATCAGTTCTACTGTGCATCACTGCTACAAAATAATATATCCTCTTCAAGGTTGCATTACTACTTTGAAAGAGCCCAAATCACTCGCTCAGATTGCAACATCAGCCAGTCTTTAGGACAACTTCTGAAGGATCAGATGCGAGACAATCCTTTAGGGTTTGAATGAAGAGAGAGAGAGAGAGAGAGAGAGAGAGAGAGAGAGAGAGAGAGTGAGAGAGAGAGAGAGAGAGAGAGAGAGAGAGATAGCAATCTGTCCCAGCACTGCTATCAAATGACCTTCACAGAGAAAACATATTCATATGTTGTGCTGGCTGAGTGAAAATGAAGCCAGTATCAAACACATAATGATCCATCTTTATTAATGTCTGTGCAGCCATTTCAATCAGCCAGGCTCAATCGATTAAAATATTTCATCATGATTAATCTAATTATTTTTTGTAGTTAACACATTCAGTTCCATTTTAAGAGAATAAAATTAACTAATACTGTATGTATAATTTTTAGGTTCTGCAATTTGTATGGATGATACACATGAATCAAACAATCAACAAATCAATCGATCTAGAGTATCTATCTGTTTTATAGTTCTATCTATCTATTTACAGTTTAAGTCAGAATTTTACATACTGGTTGAAGTCAATAAAACTATTTTTTTATTTACTCCACAGATTTCATATTAGCAAACTATAGTTTTGGCAAGTTGTTTAGGACATCTATTACTGTTTACAGACCAACTGTTTCAGTTTTAATTGACTATCACAATTCCAGTGGATCAGAAGTTTATATACACTAAGTTAACTGTGCCTTTAAGCATCTTGTAAAAATCCAGAAAATTATGTCAAGCCTTTAAGCAGTTAGCTAATTAGCTTCTAATAGGCTAATTGGAGTCAATTGGAGGCATACCTTTGGGTGTATTTTAAGGCCTACCTTCAAAGTCAGTGTATCTTTGCTTGACATCATGGGAAAGTCAAACAAAATCAGCCAAGACCTAAGAAAAAAAATTTGGACCTCCACAAGTATTGTTCATCTTTGGAGGAAATTTCCAAATGGCTGAAACTACCGCATTCATCTGTACAAACAAAAGTAAGCATAAACACCATGGGACCACGCAGCCATCATACCACTCAGGAAGGAGACACATTCTGTCTCCTAGAGATGAACGCAAATTGGTGCGAAAAGTTCAAATAAATCCCAGAACAACAGCAAATGACCTTGTGAAGATGCTGGAGAAAACAGGCAGACAAGAATCTATATCCACAGTAAAACAAACCCTATATCGACATAACCTGAAAGGCTGCTCAGCAAGGGAGAAGCCACTGCTCCAAAACCAAAAAGCCAGACTACAGTTTGCAAGTGCTCATGAGGACAAAGATCTTACTATATGGAGAAATTTCCTCTGGTCTGATTAAACAAATATTTAACTGTTTGGCCATAATGACCATAGATATGTTTGGAGGAAAACACCATACCAACCATGAAGGATGGGGGTGCAGCATCATATTGTGGGGGTTCATTGCTGCAGGAGGGACTTGGGCACTTCACAAAATAGATGCATCATGAGGAAGGAAAATTATGTGGATACATTGAAGCCACATCTAAAGACATCAGCCAGGAAGTTAAAGCTCGTCGCAAATGGGTCTTCCAAATGGACAATGACCACAAGTATGCCTCCAAAGTTGTGGCAAAATGTCTTAAGTACAACAAAGTCAAGGTATTGAGTGGCAATCACAAAGCCCTGACCTCAGTCCGATAGAAAATGTGTGGGCAGTACTGAAAAAGCGTGAATGAGCCAATGTTTGACTCAAGTTAAACAATTTAAAGCCAATGTTTACAAATATTAACAAAGTGTATGTAAACTTCTGACCCACTGTGAATGTGATGAAAGAATTAAAAGCTGAAATAAATAATTCTTTCTACTATTATTCTGATATTTCACATTCTTAATATAAAGAAGTGATCCTATCTGACCAAAGACAGGGGATGTTTTCTACGATTAAATGTCAGGAAGTTATGTATTTGGGGGTATGTAAATGTGTATGTAACTTCTGACTTCAAATCAATCAATCAATCAATCTATCTATCTAGCTATCTATCTGCATGAATATAGTAACTTTATTTTTTGCACGTAGTTACAATGTAATAACATGTAATAAACATGTCTGACCTTTCATAATCTCATATATCTGTGTAAATGTCCTCTTTAGCTGTCAAATTTATTTTAGCTGACAATTATGAGCTGATTAAATGAAAGAGTGACATATGGTTTCTGTAAACAGAAAGTACAGAAAGTCTGTAGACAGAGCTGTCCATAACTGTTTAATACAAAGTTTAATTCTCTCAGACTTTATGCTTTTACTTATTAGTAAAAAAAATATTTTAGTGTGCTTGCATCAGCTGATTGAAGGATTTTGATGTTTTAAACAATGATAAAACACCAAAGTAGGACAAAAGAATTAGAACAAAAGACAAGAATTGCAAGGAGAATTAAAGTATTTTTCTCAGTGAACAAATATTTCACTTTACTCAATAAAACTAAATGCTGCAATGAAAGGTTTACTATCATGAGTCATATGTGAGGAACATTCCAGGCAGCATTCTTTGGCACAGCACCTTATGAAACCTGACATGCAACCTTTAAATGGTAAAATGTATTAAAGTTATCAGCAATTGAATGAATGCCTGTAAACACATAAACAATTAACAAAAATCAACAAATCTGATCCCTGAGCATTTTTAATTTCTCATATCCATAGGGGTACTGTGAAAACATTAGTATAATAAATCATCATAATTAATACAAATATTAAATTGAAATTGTAAATAATAATTGTCTGTACAAAATATTTCGCCCCATTCCTAGGGTATTTTGGGTGGTTGCCAGTGCACTGCTATATGGTTAAAAGGGTGTTCTGGGTAGTTTTGGTGTGTTGCAATGCAGTTGCTCTAGTGTTCTGGGTTTTTCCAGGGCATTGCATTTATTTACATTTAGTCATTTAAAAAAAGCTTTAATATAAAGTGACTTGAGGAATGAGGAATACAGCAAAAGTTATTAATCCTAAGGAGGCAATCATTTGAGAAGTGCTGCAATACAAAGTTTCAAGGAATGGAGGAAGTGAAAGTCCGGAAAAGCATTTCTTTTCTTTTTTTTTTTTTTGGCCTCAGTGAGATGAGTCATTGCTCACCCACTGATCACAAGCATCTGGAGGGCACATAGAGTTGAAGTAGTGAGTGTAACTAGGGGGTGCAGAGCCAATGGCTGATCTATATGTGAGCATCAATGCCTTGAATTTGATGCAAACAGCCATTGGCAGCCAGTGCAGTTCAATGAAGAGAGGTGTGACATGTGCTCTCTTGGGCTTGTTAAAGACCTCACACACTGCCTCTTTCTGGATCAATTGCAGAGGTTTGACTGTAATTTAAGTCCTGCCAGAATAGCACTGCAGTTGTCCAGTCTCAATTTAACAAGAGCCAGGACCAGAAGTTGTGTAGAGTGCTCAGATAGGAAAGGCCTGAACTTCCTTACATTCTACAGTGCAAATCTGCATGATCGGTCTTTGCTAGGTTTAGTAATGTGCTTTCATCCAAGATGTGATGTCTAACAGGCACGCTGATATCTGTGCAACTACCATAGGATTGTCTGGCTGGAATGAGAGTTTGAGTTGTGTGTCATTGGCATAGCAATGATAGGAAAAGCCATGTGTCTAACTGACAGATCCCAGTGATGTCATGTACACTCACTGAGCATTTTATTAGGAACACTACGGACCTAATAAATTGCCCAATGTGATCTACTGCTGTTGTAGCCCATCCGTCTCATGGTTCGACAGTCTGAGATGCTATTCTACTCACTGCAACTGTACAAAGTTTATGTACATTTTGTAAGTGTTTTTAATTGCCCCATTCTTCAATAACAGTTAGTTTCCAAAGCTTGAATTATATTTTGTCTGTTCACAAGCATTCCAATCTGATATGAGCCGAAAAAAATGCACATAATTAGTCCAAAGAATCAGCCATCGTCAAAGACGTCCATTGTCAAAGAAGTCCTATGTTTACATACCCAAACAAATAAAAATAGCGGAGATGTACTAAAGAACGCATCCATGATGCGTTTGTGCTCAAGTAAACAAGAAGCAGCAGCTGAAGGAGAGAACTGCTTCTCTCTTTCAGAGTTGTAACTTGACGTAGTGTCTTTTAAAAGTGGCGAGATACATGGAAGCGTTCAAAGAGTCTGTGTAGTTTATTTTTATATACAAAATAATTCAAAATAGTCCAGATCGGTCCTCTTTGGTGTTACACAAGGCCTGCCATTGGGACTTGATATGCACACCAATGGTCCTGGCCAAAGTTGATTACCTCTTATATGTCTATATACCCCCAATACAGTTACAGAAAATTATTGTTAATAATTAGGCTTCATGCTAATACTGCTGCTGTTGTTGGTGCTGTCATTATTCATTTTCCATTCTAAGATTCCCATGTCTATCTTATTCCTAATCAAACTCTATTAAATGTCCCTTTATATTAAGTCACTAAAATCCTCTCAACAGTACCTGACTCCTGATGCTCAGAACACTTTCACTTACTCTCTGACCTGCCGCCTTATGATTTTGCCTCCTATTAAATGGAAGTGTAATGTGGTAATGTGGGCTGAACATTCAATGTAAGTTTTAATGTCATAAATTAACTTAAATACACACACAGTGGCCACATGTGGCTCTCTCTCCCTTGAACTGGCACCTTCGGCTCATTTTTTTCCCCCTCCTGGCTGATTAGCTCGATTCAGGGCCGGGAGTGTTTTCTCACGGCCCGGCCCCGGCCTCCTCCTCATCACAGGAATATTTACACATTTTTCACTTATTGTTATATACTGTAGAAATGTATTGTCTACATACAGTATATATTATTATAGTAAATATATAACTTATGTAGAATAATGTACTGTATATAGCTGTACTTATTTTCTACATACTAATATTAATATTAGTTTAACTTAAAATATGTTTTAAAACACAAAGTTATACATTACTTTTTCCCATGGCAAATTATTTTGAGGAACAACTACTTAACTGTAGACACAGTATAAAAGATATTTTGCTATATATTTTCATCATGATTCGCTTGCTTGTTGGCTGGTGTTTTGAATCCAGCTTTACAGAGAAACACTCCCTTTAGCAGCCTCCCTCCGCTCTTTCTGGTCTTCTTTTTTTGTGATGGCATGTGTAAAGGAGATTAAGAGAAAGGAGGAGGCAAGAACCGGCTTGACAATATAAATAATAGTTTAACTGAAACCAAAAGACACAAGCACACACATGACAGACAGCTGCCCATAAACGATCTCTCTCTGTCGCACCATCCGCAGTCAGCCTTTATCCCTCTCGGAGGCTTAATTAGCCTGATAAGGGACCGGGTGTGTAGAATCACCACCCAGCCCCACCCCCTGCCCTGTCACAGCATGGTACTATAAATGGTGTGCAACACACTTTGAACAAATACAGTGTACACAGCATAATGTGATTCCTTATATGCAGACCTGGTGTTATTTAACATTATGCTGTTAAAAGGTTAATTAAGTGTTAAAATCACTGCTATTTATATATATATGACTGACAAAGAACTTATATATTATATTAAGGCCTATATATTTACGGATAATTTAATACACTGTAAATTGTAAAAGACAGCTTGCTTTATATATTCTGTTCAGCAAAAGTTGAAGGGGTCATTTTATCATTCTATATATTTTATATTATAACTTCATAATTTAGGTGTGCAACAGTTGCAGTAATTGGACAGCCTACATTTAAGTTTAAATAACAAAAAAATAAAGTATTAATTTTTAGAGACTTGTTAGCTTTGCCACCTGAATGTTCTCCTTATAAAACAATGAACATTTTTAATACATCTGGGTCCGTTCAAGCAATGTCAATAATAATGAATGCACATTTTTGATGCATTTGGACCCGCTCAAGTGTCAAGTGCCCCTCCCCCTGTCACTCGTGATCCACTCCCCTTTAAAGCAAGTGACACCACGCAACAGCCGAAGTCGGTCATCTAGCACATGTTTACATAAACAAACAAACAAACAAAAAAATAAGCATAGTGTTTTACTATTCATCGTGTATTAAAATCTGACACTGTGGTTAAAAAGAATCTACCAAATTAATATTTTTCCAGAGGGGCACCTCAGCCCAGGAGGGCAAAGGGGCAGTGGATTAGGCACCCCCCTGTGCATGTCCCTGCATGAATGTAGATCAAATGGAGGACAAGTTCTGCAACATTTAATACTTGGGTTAAGAGCTTTGTTCAAATTCTTAACCCCAAGTATGAGTAAAAGTGATGACTACCTTTGAAAGAAGTGATTTTATAATTTAAAAAACAGAAGAACAAGTACCTGGCAGCTTATAATTATGGGAAAAAAATTATGCTTTGCAGCTTTAATGTTTCAGAAGCGTTTTTTTTTCTGATGCTGTGTATCAGAGATACATTGTGTGAGATGCTGGGTTCAGAACTGCTGCCTCATGAATGATTGACAGTTGTGTTAGTGCTGCCCACCCGTCATTTACATCTATTCACTCCCATTATGCATGCTTGTCACTCTGCATCAGGTCACAATCAATGCTGTGTGTGTGTGAGTGTGTGTGTTTAAGCATGTACATATGTGGTTATTTTTGTGTGTAATCATGTGCAAGTATACACTTGTGTGTATGTATGTGTATGTTTGTGTTTGTTATGTAAGTATGTGCATCAGGGTATGTGAGTGAAGTAAAGTGTCAGAAATTTTCCCTACCAGCTCAAAGCATTCTGTAATCAGTCCGCTCCAACTCCACTCCATGTTTTCCATTTCCCATTCTTCAAACGCTCACTCACAAGTTCTTTTAAAGGTTTTTTTGTATCATGAACATCTGAGACAAGATATATTAAAGCTGCACTATGGAACAAAAATGCCATTATTGACTGAGTACATTAAAAATCAGTGTTCAAATCAATGTCCTTGCCTTACCCCAATTCACTACGGTAAGCCTACAAAAATTATTAGTAATTTGAGCTGTCGAGTTGGATTTAGATTATATCATGTCCGTAAACCCAAAAAAGAAGTACAGACTGTTGCATGTTCCAGCTGGGGAACCACGCTGTTCAATCAGCCACACTCACACAGTTCAGGATAGCATCGCGGCAGTCTGGATGGATGTTTATCTGTTAAATGTTTGGCGAAGTTCTTTACTTGCTATGATGCTTGGATATGTTTTCTGGCTGGGTTTTTGAAACATATATTACTATATTATGTCACGCTTTAATGAATCAAACGTTACTCATATGTTTACCGCCACGTATCTACGTTTTAATTTACAGTAACATGTTTGCGAATGTTATTGACTTTCCTGTCGTTTTTCAAGTGTTTGTGTTTGTGTGGATCATAACACACATAGACAGTACTTTATCAATGGCCAAAGAAGCAACAGAATACTTCATCATTCATTGGTTTTGGAGGTAATCTCATAACCCAAGATGCTATCTGATGTCACACACCTGCAGGTGGGCAGCATTGCTTCATTCTTTGGTGCTCTAGATTCATGTATTCTCTTATTTTTGTCATTAATCCAGCACAGTGCACTGAGCCAACCCTGCAAATACAGACAAAAGTGTGTATGTGCATTTTTCGAAGTGTGTGCCTGTGTTTTGTGTGAGTCAGAGCATGTGTGTGTGAGTTTTAGTGTCTTTTGATGAGAGCACTCTAGTCAGCAGATGGCCACCCGGAAGGGCTTCATCTCTGGCCTCATTGGCTGCTCACATCACAGGCATGCTGGGATGTCAACACACCTAAGCCAGTTGCTCTCCCACAGATAGCAAAAACACATTATTATGACAGTAGAAGGTTAATGTTTGCGCCTAGTAACATAATGAATTTCTTAGATTTCTTGACTGATATGTGAGCGAGTAACAAATGTACTCGCTGCCATAATGGTAAGGTGTTTTGGGTGCTTGCTTGGTCATTGCATGTAGGAGCGATTGAGCCGCTGCCAGGGGCAGAGGGGCTCACTACCGGCCACCAGAATGTGATGGGGTGTCGGAGGACTCGCTTTTGTCTGCCCAGGGAGGAGTGGCTGTCATCCACCAGAGGGTGGAGGAGTGGTCGAGGACCAGGTGATGGCGTGTCTGGGAACCAGTGAGCAATAATATTTTTTTGACAAAACACGTAGACATTTATTGTTGCACTTTTCATTCGCACACAATAAGGCTGCTTTTCAGGTGTACACAAAAGGTGTCTATCTCGACTATCTCATCTTAAGTACTCCTGACACCCCCTCGCTGGAACGCGAGACCAGTGTGGCATGCAGGTGAAAGTCATTCGCCACTTATCTTCCCGACCTTGCTCTGCCCAGACATCGCTCGGCTCTGCCCTGCACTTGCACAGCAAGATAAACTCATGTGCTCGTATAGTAATGCCACAAGGTTGGCAAATGTGCCCACTCCAAAGTTTATGATACTCGGCTCCATTTGACTAAGGGATTTTGCTGCCCATATTATAGTCTGCCAGGAAAAAATTGTTAGCATGATTGCTTAGAAAATAAATAGTAAAACTCTCCTCAACAACCCAAACTCAAACAGTTTTGGGCAAGAAAGTTTAAAACTTAAAGTTAGGGGTTTGTTAAAATACCCAGGAAAAGTATGAGCAATAGTAATAGCAAAATTAGCCTTTGCAATCACCACTAATACAAATGTCCAGGCAAATGGTGGTTAACCCATCTTTATTAGACTAAATCTAAAATGATTCTCCTCGGTTAAGATTCACACCTTGTTTTGTCTTCCAGACTCACGAAAGTGGAAAGTTGTGTCTGTCTGAGTGACATCTGCTCTGGCTTTTTGCTGGCTTTGGCAGAAATAATCAGCATGTTGTCGGGTGGAGACAAAACCTGGCAAAGAGATCAGCATGTTTAGTGTCTAAGAAGTGAAGAGAAACGTTCACTTCCATTTCCTCTACGTATGTTTAGCACTTGAGCATTTTTGTCTGGGATTCTTCTCGTCTGTAAAACCAAAATAAAAATGCTTTAGTGTTCCCATTTAATCCTTTTTGTATTAAATACCTCAGGTATTTAACTGTCATTAAATGGTAATAATAATGATAAAAGCGCTCTAAATGGGAAAGTCTTAACTAAGTAAATTTTTGAGATTATGGTTTGCACGCCCGGTCCCCAATAGACCTGATGGGGCGCGCGAGGGATAAAGGCAGAAGGTGACGACGGTACGAGAGAGAGAGAGAGATCAATCAACGGACTGATCTCTCTCTCTCTTGAACCATCGTCACCGGCCGCCTTGGGGACTGGGCGTGTGACGTTCCAGCCCGGCCCCGGGCCCCCTCCACTCCACACCGAGTAATGTCTTAAGGTGATAGTAAAGCCAAAAATGAACCAGGTTTGACATCGCCCCATTGCACCAGGTTTGACATCAAAGATGGGACACAAGAGAACCAATGGCATTTGATGCGCCAAACTGTATTTGAATGTTGTAAATTTTGTTGCCGTCAAAAAAGGGCTGTTTAGTGTAAAGCGTGGGCAGAAGAGAGAGAGAGAGAGAGAGAGAGAGAGAGAAAGAGAGAGAGAGAGGGTAGAGAGATTATGAGGCGTGATAAAGTGAGTAGAGGTCACTGATGGCTTTATTACTGTGGTGTAATAAGAACCCCCCCACCCCAAAAAAAAGAGAGCACCTGCCACAGTCTCTTAACCTTCACACATACTACCACTATTTTAAACACACTTTAGCCCACCTACACCAAATAAACCATGTCTGGAAAGAGCTTTGAACACTGCTCCTTTTCCCCTCTGTTATTAAAACTCCTTTGTGAAAATATTGAGTGTAAGAGTGACCTCTACAGGTCAACACAAATACCAACAGCAGCTACAGTGTGTTAAAATGACTTCCAAAGTAATAGAAGCAGATGGGATGGTGTTTTGTCTATGGGTATTTTTTTTAGATTATAAAAAAGATAAAAAGGTATAAAGGGTGAGATCAAAAAGAGGGCATGGTTTGGGTTAAAACAGAGGGCTTTCAAGGCCAATAACAGTACAGACCTCTGTTAATCAAAAGTCCGGATCCATATGTGGCGAGCACACATGCAGCTGCTTCAGATCACCTGTGACTGCACCAACCTGAGCAATATGCTCTTGCTCTGTTCTAAAACCTAGTGAACTACCTCACTGCTCACTCCCTACATAGGCAGCTGCCTTCTAAGGCAGCATTCTAAAAGAAATGGATCCTCATAAGTGACTAATTTGGAAAACTCTACATTGGCAGAAATTCTGTATGACATTACAAACAGCACTTTACATGGTAGTGACACTGAATAACTGATGCCAACAGAGTGCAACAATAATAATAATAATAATAATAACAGTAACAAAAAAAACTAGCATTTTTTTTTCCATAGTCGAATTGATTTTCAATGATAAACTTTTAAAGGCAGACCTACCTTGAGCTCCAAGATTGTTCATCGATGGTATATGCTTCCACTGAAGCCATACATCTGTGTCATTTCAAATTTATTGTTTAAAAATCATGTTTGATAGAGGAATTCATAGTAAACAACTACATTACCCATGGTACAACAGAGAAAGATCCACCAATCAGACAACCGCAGCCAACCAAGCCCGCAAAACGTGCCTTAGAGTAACCCATGATGCACTGTGAATGATGTAATCGAGTCGGTTTCGCTTCACCCTTAATATATATATAGTGTGATATAGTGATATATAGTAATATAGTGAGAAAGCACTTTGAATGAATTGTACTGAATCACAAATCAAATTCAGACCATTTTGTAAGCCCGTTTTGGCCAATTCACTGAAAAGAACCAACTCAGAAGAATTATTCATTCGCAAATTGGGGATTTCTAGTTCTTTTAAAGAGCCAACAGAAATACAGGGCACATTTCATGATTGAAGAGTAAATATTTCTCAGGTCAGTCGGAGCGCTCATGGTACGCACAGTGCGCACAGCTGTACAGCTGTAGGCACCACTGTGCTCTTGCTTACAAAAGTATGGGAAGGTCTTTCCAAAGAGGCCAATTTTTTGTAAAGTCCATGTTCAGCCCCATGTTTCAACCTACTGAAACACATGAACTTTGTATTCTGTATGAAAATGTAACGATCTGAGGATGCAGTCAAGGCAAGGATGAAGGCGAGGAGTAGGACCCAAGTGCAGCTTTACTGAGGATAGTGGTGATACAGGAACAAGACAGGAACATAAACTATGGCTTGGACTCAAGGACATCAGGGTAACATAAGGCAGGGATCAAGGTTACAACAATACAATACTTGACCCAGTACAAGGGAAACATGAGGACTTAAATACATGAACAGGGGAAACAACAGCCAATAGACAAACAGGACTTAATAAGGTGATTAAACTAAAGCCAATGACAAAACTAGAACTGATAAACAAGCAATCAAACAATGAACCAATGAAAAACAGACACATGAACAAGGAGGGGAAACAGGACATGACAAGACTGGTTAACAGGAACATAAGAATGGTTTCAAAATAAGAGTGCAATATGGAAATAAACAAGTGCCAAAAAACTTAGACAATATGGAGTGAAAAAGGTGCCAGAAACTTAAGAGTGAGGGTACAAAAACAAGAGACCACATGGAACATTACAGGAGCCCCCCGCTAAGGAGCGGATTCCAGACGCTCCTAACAAAACAAAAAAGGAAAGACAAACAAGAGACCACATGGAACATTACAGGGAAACAAGACAGGGACAGGGAGACCATAACAGAACAAGAGGGCGGCCAGGAGACCATGGAGGACAGGCAGATGCCCAGGGATCCAAGGGGAGGACTTGAAGGCAGGGGCCGGGTCGGGAAGTCTGGGAGGTACGAGACTGGGTCGGGGGGGGCCAAGGAGGCAGCCATAGGGCAGGGATAGAGTCAGGAGGCCTGGGAGGAGGCCACAAGGCAGGGTCAGAAGGCCTGGGAGGAGTCTCAGGGGAGGCGGGCGGAGCCACGGAAGGCTCAATGGGCATGGAAAGCTCTGTGGGCTTGGTAGGCTCTGTAGGCTTGGCAGGCTCTGGGGCTTTGAGGGCCTTGAGGGCTGAGCAGGCGCTGGCAAAGCCGTAGAAGGCAGAACCGAGGAAGGGTCTGGGGGTGGAGCAGTGGAAAGGTCTGGAGGCGGAGCAGGCACAGGCAGAGCCGAGGCAGTCCTCAGAGGCGGAGACTTGAGAGGCTGTGGTGGCCTTGATGGCTCTGGGGGCCTTGATGGCGAAGCTGTGGAAGGCTCTGAAGGCGGAGGCGTGGAAGGTGGAGCCATGGAAGGCTCTGGTGACTGAGGCGTGGTAGGCTCTGGTGACTGAGGCGTGGCAGGCTCTGGTGACTGAGGCGTGGCAGGCTCTGGTGACTGAGGTCTCAAAGGCTCGAGAGGCGGAGCTCTGGAAAGCTCTGAGGTGGCTCTGGGAAGCTCAAGGGGCGGAGCTCTGGGAAGCTCAAGGGGCGGAGCTCTGGGAAGCTCAAGGGGCGGAGCCGTGGGAGGCTCAGGAAGTGCTGGCTCTTGGACGGTCGAGGCTACAGGCGCTGGCTCTTGGACGGTCGAGGCTACAGGCGCTGGCTCTGGCTCTTGGACGGTCGAGGCTACAGGCGCTGGGACGGACGAGGCTACAGGCGCTGGCTCTTGGACGGTCGAGGCTACAGGCGCTGGCTCTGGCTCTTGGACGGTCGAGGCTACAGGCGCTGGCGCTGGGACGGACGAGGCTGGCAACTCGCTGGCCGTGGCAGGCGTGGGCTCGCTGGCCGTGGCAGGCGTGGGCTCGCTGGCCGTGGCAGGCGTGGGCTCGCTGGCCGTGGCAGGCGTGGGCTCGCTGGCCGTGGCAGGCGTGGGCTCGCTGGCCGTGGCAGGCTTGGAGGAACGAGTTATGGAAGGCTGGGGGGTGACCACTGTGGGAGGGGAGGTAGCGTCCTCCTCAGCAACACCCACAGTGAAAGGTGAGCCACAGATCTTCAGGGTTTCCTCAAGGAAGTCGAGGAGCGTCCAGCAGGGGGTCGCTGGTGGCAACCGCTCCTTAAGCTGACTGTTTAAATTGGACCTGAAGAAGACGACCAAGGGGTAATCCGGGAAGTCTGATATATTTGCCAGCTCCAGAAACTTACAAACGTGGGCCTCAATTTGGTGGTCCTCTTGCTTGAGGCAGAGAAGCTGGAAACTAGCTTGCTGCGCTGTCAAAGCTGCTGGGTCCATAGTTGGGTCAAGTATTCTGTAACGATCTGAGGATGCAGTCAAGGTAAGGATGAAGGCGAGGAGTAGGACCCAAGTGCAGCTTTACTGAGGATAGTGGTGATACAGGAACAAGACAGGAACATAAACTATGGCTTGGACTCAAGGACATCAGGGTAACATAAGGCAGGGATCAAGGTTACAACAATACAACACAATATAATACTTGACCCAGTACAAGGGAAACATGAGGACTTAAATACATGAACAGGGGAAACAACAGCCAATAGACAAACAGGACTTAATAAGGTGATTAAACTAAAGCCAATGACAAAACTAGAACTGATAAACAAGCAATCAAACAATGAACCAATGAAAAACAGACACATGAACAAGGAGGGGAAACAGGACATGACAAGACTGGTTAACAGGAACATAAGAATGGTTTCAAAATAAGAGTGCAATATGGAATTAAACAAGTGCCAAAAAACTTAGACAATATGGAGTGAAAAAGGTGCCAGAAACTTAAGAGTGAGGGTACAAAAACAAGAGACCACATGGAACATTACAGAAAAACACAAGAGCTGAAATAATTGTATTTCTTTTATAATCACTTTTACATTTAAATTTAATTAAATTTGTGTTTCACAAAAATATTTTTTGTTGGGCTATGTACTGAAACATTCTTCTTATTGAGATGTCTAGAAGGCTAACAAAAAGAAAAAAATCTTTGTTATTTGAAAGAAGGTTATATTAAATGTTGGTTTATTCCCAGTTATAGCCAGAGTACAGCTGTATATATTATTGCTTTACATACTAGCAGGGAGAATGACTTGCAAATGAGAGAGAAGAGAGAAAGAGAGAGAGAGAGAGAGAGAGAGAGAGAGAGAGAGAGAGAGAGAGAGAGAGAGAGAGAGGTGTTAAAAATGTCTTAGCTGCGGTTCAGTTCACCGAACACTCACTATTTTTACAAATTCAGTTCAGTCTCCATTCAAATTTAGAGGAGTCATGCTTTAAATGTATACTACATATGTCTATCAGAGCAAAAGCACAATTCATGGAACAATTAACAAATCGTTTTTTAAATATGTACTGTATGTAGGCCAGCTGTCTCTTATTAGCAGGTCATTCACAGAATTCCAATCACCTGCCATCTCTCTCTCTCTCTCTCTCTCTCTCTCTCTCTCTCTCTCTCTCTCTGGCACAAGTAAAATCAATCTGAATATGGCACATTTTCACAATATCTCACAAAACACTTGTATTATAGTGAAAACATCCCATAACAGTGTTTGATGTTTTGATAACATAGATGATTATATAAGCTAGATAGTAATTTTTTTTAATAAAATTGCAAGCGATGCTTGCCTGTGCAAAAGTCATAAATGCAATCCTGCAGTGTTATGCATGGTTGCCAAGGCATTGCTAAGGTTGTTTTTTTCATACATTACGGTGGTTATGTTGTCTTGGGTGGTTGTTAGGGCATATGGTGTTCTGGATGGTTGCATACTAGTCCCAGTCAGAAAAGCCAACTTCCAAGTCTTAAATCATGGTCTCTAGATGGCCCGGCTCCCCACTTCAGTGTAGGTCAATGTTTTGTTTTGTTTTTTTAGATTAAAATTGTAATTTGATCACTTAATAGCACATTTCTCCTTAACAAACCACACAGGTATCATTTATAACACAATACTTATGGTAAGGGGTTTGTTGCCTAAGTACTCTTAATTCATTGTTTGAACTGTGTTTTTCCACAAAATAAATGTCAATATCATTTCACTAATACCAAAACAATCAACTTAATCTGGTTTAAAACAGTTTGGCATCTGTGGAGGTTGGTCACTGTGTTACTAAAAGGGTGTTTTAGTGCCATCTAGCAGAAGAACGTTCAAATTTACAAGAGGCTGTTAACAAGATCACCATGCACAAGGCCTGTCTTTTTTTGTGTGTGCTTTAGTGTGCAGAACTTGCTAAATTCATGTAAGTGTCTAATTATGATGGAGAAGCTGTACAAAGCTGGAAAGCCCAATCTCATAATTACAGGGTGTGCTTGAGTCCTCAGACAGTTAATTGCCTGTAATTTGTGGCTTTATTAAAACCTTTTGTTGACTCATATCAGAGACTAATTTGCCTGAATTTTTTTTAAGACTTGTATTAAAATAAATGGGAGAAATTGGAAAGCCTAATATGGTGGATGTAGAAAAGGAAGTCTCGCCTTATAGGTAAAGCAGCCAATAACCTTTTAGATACAGACATCACCTCTCAGTTAACTCGAGAATATGCATGTGTATTAGCTGGACCCTCTGACGAATACTGTTTTTTAGTGTGATATAAGCTAAAGAAGCACAATTTATGATCCCATTGTTGTCATATTTTACTGCTGATTTCATGCATGTTATTTGATCGTAATATTGACCAACCATTGTGGAGATTTCTGTCATTCAATTAGACAGTAGCTGTGCATTCATGCCGTTTGCATCCATAGATAATAGTTGCCCAGGAGTATTCCCTAGATGGCCATCGAGTGGACTGACTTGCCTTGAAAGGAACATTGCTCGTATTACAGGTGCATCTAAAAAAAATTAGAATATCATGGAAAAGTTAGTTCAAAGCTCATGGAAGTCAAAAACCCAGTATCTCAAAATATTAGAATAAAGAATTTATAATACAGAAATGTCGACCTTCTGAAAAGTATGATAATTTATGCATTTGACAGGGTGGTGGTCCAGGGTGATTTTACACACCCGGACCCTTATCAGGCTAATTAAGCCTCCGAGAGGGATAAAGGCCGCCTGCGGACAGTGAGAAGCTGAAAGGCGGCGGGGTCTGAGACCGCCAACCGTGAGCGGCGAGGGGCTCACTGCCAACCGCCTGGAGCGCTAGAAACGCTGCCAGGGTTGGGGGAGACCCCTTATGTTCCCCGAGAACGCGGCGGGGCGTTCCATCCACCAGGGGCTGGAGGACTGCCTCAGATCCACCCGGGGAGGCACGGCTGTCATCCGTTAGAGGGTAGAGGAGTGGCCAGGGAACAAGTTACGTCATATCGGAGAACCGGCGAGAAATTGTTGTATTTTTTTCTTTCTCACTCTCTCCTCTCTCTCTCCTCTCTCTCTCTCCCATTGCTGCTCCATGTTGGCCTTTTACCTCTCTTTTAAATTGTGCATTTTTTTTTTGTTGGGGGGTACTGCACTGTTACAGGGAGTATCCCCCTATTTTTCATTATTGTTTCCCTCCTACTGTCCCCTCCCAGATTCAGGAAGGCGGGGATAACCTTCCGGCAGACGGGGCACAAGGCACACCCTCCCCCATGGAAAGAGGGTGGGGGTGTACGTCATGCTGGGGCCCCCGGCCTGAGTGAACGAGGGAGGAATGCGACAGGGCGGAGGGCGGGGCCAAGTCGTGATTTTACAGACCCGGTCCCTTATCAGACTAATCAAGCCTCCGAGAGGGATAAAGGCCGATTGCGGACAGTGGTGCGACAGAGGGAAGATGTTTATGGGCAGCTGACCGTCCTATGTGTGTGTTTGTGTCTTTTGGTTTTAGTTCTTTCTTAAAAATATTATTTATATTGTCAAGTCAGTTCTTGCCTCCTCCTTTCCATTGAACTGCTTTACAATGCACTCAATATTTGGTCGGGGCTCCTTTTGCACAAATTACTGGTTTGCTGACCATGGTATTACTGTGCTTGATTAGCCAGCCAACTCGCCTGACCTGAACCCCATAGTGAATCTTTGGCGTATTGTCATGAGGAAAATGAGAGACACCAGACCCAACAATACAGATGAGCTGAAGGCTGCTATCTAAGCAACCTGGACTTCCATAACACCCTGACTTCCATAACAGTGCCACAGGCTGATTGCCTCCATGCCACGCCACAATGATGTAGTAATTTGTGCAAAAGGAGCCCCGACCAAGTATTTAGTGCATAAATTTACATACTGTTCAGAAGATCGATATTTCTGTATTATAAATTCTTTATTCTAATATTTTTAGATACTGGATTTTTGATTTCCATGAGCTGTAAGACATAATCATCAAGATTACAAAAAAAAGGCTCAAAATATTTCACTCAATGTGTAATGAATCTAGAATATATGAAAGTTCCACTTTTTTAATTAAATTACGGAAAAAAAATTACTTTTCCATGATAGTCACATTTTTTGAGATGCACCTGTTTATGGGTCAGTTGTGCACAATTGCTTTTAATGTTGTATGTCACAAATGCGGTGGTGCACTGTGCACTTCTGTTTGAGTCGTGAGTGTATTCCAATGGAATTGAGTGCATAGAAAACTTGTTAAAAAAGTGAAACCACCAGAAAGTGGTCATTGTGTGTCTTGACTAACAAAACAACTCTATGTCTAATGTTGTTCTGACAAAGTTGTTTTCTGTTTGATTTAACCCTTTCAGGTGCCCCTTTCAGACCCAAGGAGAAAACAATATTTAGTACACCTGGGGGCCACTTACAAGACCGGATACTTTCTTTTGATTTACATGGGGCACCCACCACATCCCATTATCAAATTTCTTCGATAGCCTGCCCCCTCACACACCTGACTAGGAAAGGACTTTCCGAGACAATTGTCTGGACAGAGGAAACTGACAAAGCATTCAAACAGCTGAAAGAAGTGCACACCTCAGAATCGGTACTGCACACCCAAGAATTCAACAAAACGTTTGTTCTTCAAACTGATGCATTGGAGACTGGTCGCAGGTGAGGAACATCAAATCATTTTTAAGTAGGAGCTCTCTCCAACAGAATCCGGTATGCAGCAATCCAGAGAGATGCTCTAGCCATGAAGTGTAAAGACCTCAGAACTCAGTCTCTCCCCTATGTCTTATTTAGCACCAGGTCAAAGTGGGTGTGTGACTGCGGTTAGTCTACAATAGTGTTGCCTGAGCAACAGTAAACACTCACACAAGACACCGGTGGAGACAGCATTACATCATAAGTGGCTAATCAGGAGGACCATTTAAACAGAGTGAAATCTACAGAAGGGGGAACACTGACTCCTCTAACAGACTGTCCCTACTCCCCTTTCCCTTCATCATTCCTTAAATAAACATACCCTCTTAGGGAAAATTGTGCAAATTCTCTGTCTGTCTTGTCACTCTGCATTTACTTACTGAATGCTATACATTTTATACTGCTAAATATTTTTGAGGGAGGAAAAGAAGAAAAAATAATAGGCCTAAGTGAATCCATATGCAACAGAGCCCATTATAGAACAGGGAGGGAACTTTTTTCCAGAAATAGATGTGCGTTCCCTCGCAATAAATTAACCATGGTTTTACTGCAGTAACCATAGCTGAAAGATGTTATTCATTGTAAAACAAAAGTAATAATACAGGAAAATGAAAAATATTGTTATTAAAATCAAAATTTTGTAGTTACAATGTTTTTTACTACAAAAAACATTCCGTAACCTCAACTGTAAAAGCTCAACTGTAACCGTGATTCCCTGAAAAGAGGGAACAAGACACTGCATGAGTAGCTGATGCTATGGGAGCTCCTTGCAGGGGTGACAATCTCATTGGCAGATGGCGAGGGCAGAACATCACCATTTTGTCATGATTTTTTGAATGAAGGGAGCAGAGTGCATCCCAGCGAGAAATCAGTAGTGTGGCCAGCGTATGCAGCATCTCATTCTCTCCTTTCAGGGAACCAAGTTTACATACCAAGACATTCCCTTTTAAGTCAGTCTCTTCGACACTGTCAGTAGATCCAATACCACAACACAGTGCTACTGTTTTTTGAGCCCAAAGCAATGCCTACTAGCCAATAGGGTAGTAAAAAGCATTAGAAAGACCTCCCGTTCCTATTGAAAAATAAAAAGGAAGAGCAAAGATGAATAACAATATGGTAATGGTATAACAATGACGCTAGCCATCCTGCATAATGAAAACATTGCACAAAGCTCTACTTCACACACAGTGGGAAGGGAAGAGATAAGCGATATAGCATCTCCATCTTTATCAACACCAAACATGTTTGCACCAAGATTGTCACTGGCATACTGAATGGGTGAAGCTGCTTGATATGGAGGAGAAGATGCACACAAGGCTTGAGATGTGAAAACATCCTCAGAATCTCCAAGCCTCGTGTGCCTCCCTTGTGCAGTCCCTTGGGAGCCACAGAAGGAGTATAGCAGAAGGGAAGGGACTAGCATCGGCCTTCAGAAAGAAAGCAAACAGAGAGCAAAGCATCTTGAGTTCCATGAATGGAATCAGTCTCACCGAGCACCTGATCTTGGCCCAGGCAGACGAAACTGTGCTTGTGTGCGTCAGACAGAGTGATATATCGCTGAAAGAAACACACAAAACAACAATTGCAAACATGGAAGTGTTTAAAGGATTCGCTCTCCATGATGGAGACGAAGAAATTGTATTCATTCTCTGTTGAAGGGTGAAAATCAAATTAACGAATCACAGAGTCGGGTTCAGACGACAGATGTTATCGCAACCCTGAAGATTTTTTTATTTTTTTAACATGGTTTATTACAGTCACGGCTACTACAATATTACTGTAGAAAAAACATGGTTTCCAGCTCCCAAAAATATGATCACAATAATCGTGGTTACAGTATTACGCTACATTGTTGTCACATGACATCATCACGTTGCATGTGTGTGGCATTTAGTTACCCTGATAGTTAAGTTTGTAACTTGTCTTAACTTTTGTCATTCTGATCAAACAATGAGTCAAAATGTAGATTTTAAAAATCTGTTAAATTCAGCTTCTTCCATCCTAATAGAAATAAGGTCAGCCCAAGTGATTTGAATATTGAAAATATTAATTGCATCGCAGTATTCTGTATGAGGTGCCATGTGTAACATGTCTAATTTTGTGAACTGAATGAATTACATGACACAAAATGCAATATTTCATTTGGTTATGTTACATTCATTCAGTCCACAAAAATGAGTCATGTTATAAATGGTGCCACATAATTCTGCACTGTGTGCTCTGTTGTAGACTGCACATTTTGCCAAATGAAATAAGTCATATGGTATACTGTGCACAGCAGAAAAATTAAAGGTAGTATGGTAATGTTTTATTAATTAAGACAACATAAAATAAAAAAGGTTGATTTAAGGAGTGATGCAGCAAGTACAGTACCTTTGGAATATTTAGCATTATCCTGTATTACAGTAGACAGATGTGCAACTCCTTCAAAATACATTATTTTCAAAATAATTTAAAAAAAGATGGGGAATGATTATATTCTTTTTTTAAATAAAGTAAATTATTTCATATTGATATTACCCTTGTGATATAATAATTATTGTGTCACAAGGGTAAATAGCTATCACAAGTATTGCATTGTACAATTGAGGCCATCTGGACACAGATATTTAAAGATTAAGGATTTGACTTGGACATTTCACACTACTTGTATTTCCTAACAGCACTTCTTGTCCTGTTGCCTCACATGTTGGTCATGAGTCCCAGTCTCGTCCCTCTGAAGCCTTCAAGTCTGGCTGTTCTCTGGACGGTCTGATTTTTCCAAGAATCCGCAGTGTCAGAGTCCATTACTGCAGGAGCATTTATCACAAAGAGCTGTTATATTGATACAGAAGATTTTAGATTAATCAAAGTCAGATGTCAGAGCTTCTATGGCCGAGTGTTGTCAGGACACCAAACACACAGGAACTCAGTCAACGATACAGAAACATGAAGTGGTGGTGAGACTGGGATGGCATGAGTATTGAGGGAGTTTCTGGTAAGTTATTTGTTGATAGTAAATTATTATATTGGCAGCTAGAATCCCCCCCCCCCCCCCACCCCCCTTGTTTTTAACATTTATTTGCTTTAATTTATGTTCAATAAAAAAAAAAATTAAGTATTTGCCACTGGGTTAAGAAAGTAAACTTAATTTAAGATATATTCTCATAAAAGTTTAAATATTTTACACAATTGTGCTTCTCAAGTACTGTACATTTATCCTGTTAAAAATAAAAATACTGATGAAGAAATTGTTTTTTTTTTTTTGTTTGTGTGCAGCGATGCATGCCAAAGGACGCCAAGGACAGCTGAGATAGAAAGACAAGAAGAGGTTGTGAAACAGTAGCTTCAGCAACTTCAATCTGAATACCACAAGACAACTTGAAAGATATAAATCTCTTTAAAAGTGCACCAAGAATGGAGGAGTTCAGTCCCGAGAGTTCTAATGTGCAGGATATCAGACCTCAGATTGGTGAGCTGTTGGTACAGATCCAGGATATGGCATCAGTGCTGTTTGTGAGGATCAGACAGAAACTTCTGGAAACAGCTATTTTGATCTGTGTGATACTACTGGTGTTCTGGCTGGCCTTATTCCTCTATGGAAGCTTCTATTACTCCTTTATGCCCACTGCCAATCACATTACACCTGTCCACTTCTACAACAGGTGAGGGCAACATTTTAGACCAGGTGAGACATGTCTACAGCAAACTGTCAGGATACACAACTTTATTGTGCTTGCTGCATTTGTATTGAGTAAAATAAATGAGCAAAAAAATTACCTTCTTACATTTCCATAATGTTTTTAGCACTCTAAATGAGGTCATTCATGATTTGTGTAAAAGAGAGCTTACTGTGTCCACAAGTACATCCACTATATAAAAACACCAGTGAGATATCTTTATAATGTATCATTTTGTTTCTTATTTGTTTCTCATAGATAGCAATCAAATAAAATGGAGGTCAAACAGAGACTTAAGACCTTTCACCCCAAATGCAAATTTAGATTTTCAATATAAACAATGGATTCCTATGGGGCCTTTCACACCGGGAGCGAACATTCATGTACCGACAAAGCTGAACAATAAATTGCTCTTACACACTTACTGTACTGAGTAAAATTGGCTGTTCATGAGCGACAGCTACTGTAAAGGAGTGAATGTGTGAATATTCGTGTCACATTCCATGTGAAAGGGTATTTAAATCGTCTGCTACACTGTAGGGATGCTTCGATCCGATACCTGGATCGGTATCGGCTCCAATACTGAAGCTTTTAGACATATCGGGTATCAGTCCGACGAGCCCGATCCAAATCTGATACTGTCTGTTAGCCATGTTCATTTCTGTCAAGCTCAAAAAATGACATAAATACACAATTAAAGTAGTTCATATGACTTGTGCATTTTATTCAAAGCCACTTGAAGACATGCGATAGCTCTGTAAATCACAAAAGGCTGTGTTTAATAAGTAATGTTATAGTATGCGCAGCACCAGCGCATGGTGCTGCTCTGTTTGCACACACACACACATGGCTATTTTTAGCCTTCACACAGTGTGCAATATTTGAGGGCTACTAATGAAACACATCTCAGATGTTGACGCTCAATAGTTCGGTTCACTTATAATATGCATTTAGAACAGCACCAGAGGAGCATTTGACCAGAATTTGAATAAAAAGCTAATTAAACTACTGTGAACTTGCCTACAAACAGACACACTTACAGGATTTCATGTTCATGAGTTCAGAATGTCAAAATAAAAGTATGAGCGTTAAAGAGCATTAAAGATGCACGATTGAGATACATTACTATATATTAATATTATAATATATTATTATTTGTTTACAAATTATAATAATATTTAAGTTAAGTGGGTTGCAAGAAATAAATGTGTGAATGAAAACATTTAAGTGAACTTTCCCAATTCCCCCTGGCTCCTGATATACATCAGGGTGGAGTCCCCGCCAATACAGGTACAATTTGATTGGCCAACATAATAAGGCAACTCTCTTAATAAGGCAAATAATCTCCCCCCTTTTGAAAAAGAACATTCTATTTTTCTTTAACACAATAACACATCAATGCAACACAATTAAATGTTTTTCCTTTTCTTTTTCTTTTTTTTTTATATTTTGAAGACATTAACGAACAATATTATATGACATTTCTTGTGTAATTTTCTCTTTTCTCTTATTTTTTTTTTCAACAAGAACAATAGATTAAAGTAACACTCAGTCTCTGTAAACTGATTTTAGTCTAAGTAACGTTTTGCCGTTTTCACAACTCTTCCGCTGGAAGTTACAACTGGTGGTGCCTTCACAGGTGCAGCAGGAGCAACCACAGGAGTATTTAAATGTCCAGTTCCTGCCACAGGAGGGCCTGAATTCTTTCCTCCTTGAGGTTCACAGTAGCATCTGGTTGCAATGGCATCGCTTGCAGATGTTTACGGTTCCTGTGTAGGACAGCTCCATTCTGTGTTTGCACCATGTAAGATCTTGGTTCAGATGTTTTGGTCAGCACCACAGCTGGTGTTTTCCAGCCTTTCTCACTGTCCAGTTTAAGAAAAACGTTCTCCCCAGGTTTAAGTTCTGGTAAAACACGAGCAGAGTGTCTCCGATCATAGAAGAACTTGTAGGATTCCTTTGCAGCCTTACCCTTCCACTCCACGGCTTTGTAATCAATGGGTTGAGGTAGGTGTTTTTCCACAAGCATTGTCAGGTTGGTTCTGATCTATCGGCCTGTCATTATCTGGGCAGGGCTTAGTCCAGTTACAGCCATGGGTGTCACCCGGTAGCACATCAGTGCCATATGGGGATCAGGCTGGCGGAGAATCTGTTTTGCAGTTTGAACTGCTCTCTCTGCAGCTCCATTGGCTTGGGGAAAATGAGGACTTGAGGTTGTGTGGAGAAAATCGTAGTCTTTACTGAACTGCTGAAATTCAGCCGAGGTGAACTGTGTGCCATTGTCAGATACAAGCTCCCTGGGAATTCCCCATCTTACGACATGCACTTCAGTCTGCTGATAACATGGAAGCTGGATGGTGTCTGAAAGTGGGCTATTTCAATGTCACGCGAGTAGTAGTCTACAACTATCAAGTAAGTTTTACCATTCAACTTGCATAAATCTGCTACTATTTTGCACCAGGAGGCAAGGGGGTAGTGATTAAAGGTTCTTTCCTTTGTGTGGGTTTGTGGGCCCTACAAAATGTGCACATTGAGATCCTCCTGTTAATGTCATTACCTATTACAGGCCACCAAACTGACATTTTTGCCCTCTGACGGCACTTGGAGAGACCTTGATGCCCTTCATGAATTCGGCTTAACACCTCCTCCCTCATCGACTCAGGAATGACAATCCTGTCCTCACACAGGAGCAACCCATTGACAAGAGACAAGGAAGCACTAGCAGTGTGATAGCCACTCAACTTGAAGGGTATATACTTTGGCTAACCCTTGCTGAGAAAGCTTATCACTGCCTGGAGATCTGCATCTTCCTCTCTGGCCTCTCTAATGACACCTAGCTTTGATTGTGACACCTCTTTAGATGTGACGACTGCTTCTACATATGCCTTCACCTTATCCTCCATCTCTGAGTGGCAATGCCCTCTCAGAGGATTCCGAGAAAGTGTGTCCGCCACCACCAAACATTTACCAGGTGCATGCACTGCTTTCAAATTGAAGTGCATGAGGCGCATAAGTAACCGCTGACACTGTAATGGGGCACAATCAATATCGTAGGAGTTATTGAGTGGGACCAAAGTTTTGTGGTCTGTTTGCAGGCAAAATTCATCCAAGCCTTGAAGGTGGCGGGCGAACAGCTCGCATGCCCACACACCTGCCAGGCACTCCTTTTCAATTTGGGAGTATCTGCGCTCCGATTCATTCAAGGTTCTGGAACAGAATGCGCCTGCACGTGCTGCATCACCATGCACTTGAAGCAAGGCAGCTCCTAACCCAACACTAATCACATCTCCACTGACCATAGCGGGTTTCTCAGGATCGTAATATGCAAGAGAAGCTCTTGGCCAACAGAATAAGGCTGGTTCCACACACAGAAACAGATGCATTTGGCCAAGGTTAGCCCGCTAGCATTAGCATTAGCACCATGAATGCAGGATGTAAACATTACATTACAAATTACACACTATCTACTGCATACATCTAACTTTCAATTATCATCAAGTGTTATAACATCTACTTTTACTGATCTCATGTGGAGATTCATAGAAAGGCAGAAAGCATTATTTTTATTGAATATGCAGCCTGAAGCAAATGACAGGTACATATTAAGAACTGTTCAAGTGTACAAACAAAATAGTTTACAAATTCCAGCGATTGCATGGAAAATATAGAAAAACTATATATTTTCTTAATCATCTTTATATTCTCAATATCTCTCCTTGTCTGAACAATATTTTTACACTTTACATGGAGTTTAAAAGGCTGAAAGCAAAGCAGATATTTAACAATATTTAGAACAATCCAGTAGCAAATTGCGCCATCTTCTGCCTTTGGACATCACCATAAGCAAAACGGATAAAGTACATCTGATCTGCACCAAAATAAATGCATAAAGAATGTAAGAAATGCACATGGCTGTAAAGTTTTCCATGTTGTTGTGCCCATTGTGTGCGTCTCGCTGTTGAGAAGCTAGTTAGATTACATATTCGATGCGCTACTATGATGCAAAATCATAAAGTATCTATGTAGCTGATGTTGTTTTTTTAGCTATTCGATTACGCATGGTGTCATGTATACTTGGACAGAGAGATGAAGACTGTAGCTCAGTTGCTCGATTATAAATGCCCATGTCTTGAACTGTGCTCAGACTTGCCAAGATACCAATGCCTGCAATCAAAAGTAAGAATAATAAATAATAACACAAATCCGTGGACCCGTATTTGATGGTGTAAAACAGTTCAAGTTCATGGGCAAGGAAGAGGCGAGAAACCGGCTCGTCAACATAAATAATAATTGAATTAAGAACTTAAAACAAACATTTAGGACAGCAGACATGTCTGCTGATTAAGCTCTCTCTCCCGATCACCGTCTGCGAGTGGCCTTTATCCCTCTTGACGGCTCAATTAGCCTGATACGGGACCGGGCGTGCGCAATCACGCGCCGGTCCCGCCCTCCACCGTGCCACAGATGGCAATAAACTTTAAAATGGGAGAAATAATACAGACCTATATTCATTTGTATTCTCAGTAGCTCATGATGTCATACATGTCAAATGTGTGTTTCTGCTTGGCAGGATTGACTGTCCATCTCCTCATCATTCCATGTGTTCTTTTCTGGAGGCTAATGTCTCACTGCTGAAAATTGGAAAAAAACAGGTGACCATAATTGCTTTACTACACTGTTTATATTTACCATTATATTATTTTTCTTTAAGTACATTTGCGGTTGTGTTTTGTTCTTGAGTTTCTGAGATTGACAGGTAAATGCAGGTTGTTTTTTTAATAACTAAATCGTCTAACAATGTACATGCATAATTGATTTCTTTCTTTTTTTATTTTCTGAAAGTCATGAAAATTCCCAACAATGTCCCTTGCAACAAATCTCAAATTCTGTATTATGTTTAATATAATTCTGTGGTGGAAATGACATTTAAAAAAAAAAAAAAAAACCTACTTTTTTGACTTGTTAAGACTAATTTCATAGCTAAGATTTTATTTATACTAAATACAAGTAAATTTGATTTGCACACTTAATTTAGCTAAATAACAGCTTGCTGGAAATTATGTAGAAAAAAAAATATTCTGCTCACAAGTGATATTTACCATGAATTTTCTTTGTTTACTTCAAACATCACTTGTCTCATAGTTCATCTCCAGCATGCTCTTTATTGACACTTTTATCAACCTGCTAAACATGGACACTTACTTTTGAAAAAATATCAGGGTGAAAATGATGCTAAAACTGCGGGACAGTTTTTATTTTTGTAAAATATATAGAAATAATTTTCTCACAATTAATATCAAAATATAATAATTATTTCACTCTTTGTTTTGATGTATAGTTTTTAAAATGTAATAACTTAAAATATATTTTAGTAGTATGGTAGTATTCTATGGAGTTGTCACATGATCATAATATGATGCATGTTAAATTCAGCAAGTGACACCCAGTTACCCTCTGGGAAATAATCATAGTAATTTTGCAATTTAATCCAATCATAAGAAAAACATTTCTAACTTTTGGAAGTCTGATAAAATAATGAGTGAAGAAATAGATCAAAATAGATTGATATCACTGCTGGTTTATTCTTTACAATGGAAAATTGAAGGTCTTTCGAATTGATTTATAGGATACTGTTTTTCGCACAGTGTTCTGTGGTTTCATTCTGGACATTTTGGCAAATATAGTTAATCATCTGTTGTATTTCATGCATAGAGAAGGTTTTATGTTATGCACAGTATAGATCAGGCATGGGCAATTATTTTGGTACAGCGGCCACATCAGGCTTTAAGCAGAACATGGGGGCCACATTGTTTTCCTTTTGAGATACATTATTCCACATTGATTTGGTTCTTGTATCTTTAAACCCAGAAAGAGCTGTGAACTCAATTTTCTGATGTGTATATGTGACTGATGGGACAATTCTGCAATTGCCAAATTGATTGTATTGCTCAACAAAGGTGGATAATTTTCTATCTGGCATTAAAAAAAATTGCTCACAAACTTAGTTTCACCAAACAGCGCAATCACCCTCAAGAATGGACATGGAGTGGCCGTATCACACTTTTCCTTGAGCAGAATATCACACTAGATATCTCTCATTTTATTCAAAGGAGACAGAGAGAAAGTGCACACTCCCATGCATGGTTGCCAGATTGCACAAAAGAAGTATATAACATTAGGCGGAATATTTCCAGTTTGCACAAGTGGGGGGATGGGGGGAGCAACACTGAGCATGTTAAATGATTGTGGGGGTGCGTTATGTCCCAATGCAAGATAACTGAACTATCCAATAGAAAAAATGCTTTTAGGACAAATGAGCCATGGGCCAGATAAAACCATGTGGAGAGCCAGATCTGGCCAGTGGGCCGTAAATTGCCCATGTCTGGTATAGATGCTGAATGCTGCAAAATAGTTCAAGTAGTAAGCCATCCCGAACACACCCATAGCCTTCTTTTCTTTTTTCTGCGGACTACAGGTAATGACATATGGTCAGCCCTATCAGATCACGCTAGAGCTAGAAATGCCAGAATCTCCAGCCAATCAGCAGTTGGGAATGTTCCTGGTAAAAATGTCCCCCTATTCTAAAGCTGGTCAGGTTGTTGGCACATCGTCCCGTTCTGTAAGTATAAAAAGACACAGACACATGCAAAAACAAATACATTTGCTTTTAGTTGTTCTTGACAATGAATACTGATATCAGTATTATCAAATGTTCACATTACAAAAATGCACATGGTTCAACCAATAACATTAATTTAACTGCATACTTCAGCTAGTCCTAAACAATGCAATGTGCTGTTTTTATAATGCAGCTGTGTCAGATCAAATCCAAGCTAGATTAATAACCACCTACAGTTACAAACTTGTTCGAGTGTCATCAAATTATGCAGTAGCTAAACAGATTGTCTGATACGAGTCCTGAAGAGCATGCAAGTCGACTTGGTTTCATCAGCAATTGTATTTTTCATCTCACATTTGCTTTGTGACACTGTATATTGTTTAGGTTTATGTTAGTTGTTGATTTAAACATTTATAGAGGGGTGGCGCATTGGCTCAGTGGTTAGCACTGTTGCCTCACTGCAAGAAGGTCCCGGTATGAGTCCCAGCTCAACTGGACCTTTCTGTGTGGGAGTTTGCATGTTTGTCCTGTGTTTGTGCTCTGGTTTCCTCCACAGTCCAAAAGACATGCAGGTTAAGTTAAAGGTGCAATATGTAAAATCTTTCATGTAATAATATTTTTTTGCCAATGTGTGAATGGCTTGTAACGCAACTTAAAGGGGACCTCTGGGAAGATGAATGTGTATTTAAAATTGGTCATTTATATAGTATAAATGTGAAATTATTTTTGAATTTGAAGCATTCTAGACTGAGAAAAGGCAGAAAATTTATTTTTTACTCATGTTGCTGAAAGACAACAACTCCCAGAATGCACTTGCTTTGCTGCCCTTACGAGGCCACTCCCAAACCACGCCTACCGGTTACAGGGGCAGTATCTGAAAATTTGATACAACTAGGCTTGCTTTGATACATCGTGACTCTATAAATCGTGAGTTAGTTGATAAATTGATTGACTATGCGGGAAGAACATTATGATAATTCCGGGTGTCCAAACTCTGTACATGACGTCTTAGTAACAAAAAGAAAAACAAACAATTACTCACTTTACACTAAGCCATCCGTTTGTCCCTGCGGGCTTTGGCTGGCATTTCCAATTTATCTTCGGGATCCTAAAATAAGTTTCCAGGACTCCCCTGTCCATGTGTGGTAAAAAACTTGGGTGCTCAGTTATACATGCTCAAGTTAGCGGTGCAGTTTCATCAGCAGATTCAGCGATCTCGTCCAGAAGAAAACGGCATCGCTGAAATTCGCGACAGCAATAGGACTCTCTATCTGCTTCCATAGGCGCACAGCAAGAGCACTGACACCACCAGTCCGCCCCAACTCGAGTCTAGCCGGGCTCTTCCTCCTGCCTGCCAAGCAGGTCTTGCTCTCCTGCTACAGCAGCTGCTCCGGCCGCCTCTGTTCATCGCTGTATTGCGGCTCATACAGGTAGCTGCGAGCATCAGATTCTTGCAACAGATCTTCGAAATCCCCTTCTGCCATTTCAACTTAGCCTACTTGTATACAAACTTTCTACACAGAGCAAGAGCCTGTTTTCTTAGCTTCTACAGAAAGATGGCTGACACTATCTTCACATTCTGTGAGTGAGATCCCGCCCCATATGGGCGTGGTGAAAACATGCGGAATACTGGCTGTAGTTTTAAGCCTCTGGACCAAAAATCCTCCGATGACGCAAAATGACGATTTTTGCGTCATCGGAGGATTTTTTCCAAACTAAAAATAAATAAATCTCTCATCTCAGGGGGATATGAGGGGGGGGGGGGGGGGGGGGAGCTCGGTAATTCGAAAATACTACTGGTTTTCTACTGATACAAAGCTTAATGCTAAATCCTGAAGTAACCCTTTAAAAAATTATCCCTTCCCAGACATCCTAGGTTGCCTATTAAAGCCTGTAGACTGATTTTCATGGGAAGGGAGCGGGTCGGTTTTGCCAGGAAAATCCAAAGGATGTAATGTTTATTTGCACTCCCGAGAGCCTTTCCTCAGACATTAATAGCTTCTCTTCCAATATTCAACAGCGACAACAAACTGCAACACTAGGTAATGTTATCTTAGAGATGAAATCCAGCAAACACCAACTCCTACACAAACTCAGAGTAAGCCAAAAAAAAAAACACAATTATCTACTGAATCCCATCTGTCTAAGCAGGAACATGATTGTGGTCGATCGAAAACTAGAGTGAACATTGGCAGGGCATTTGATTCCTGGAGGGACCTTCATTTGGTTTTGGGGATCAAAACCAACCCTGAATTGGCATTCTTCTTATTGGACAAGCTTACATAACTGCAAAGCATGTGAAATATAGTGCCATAAGGATTGATCTATGTAATTTTACAATAACACATGAAATTAATTCTAGACAATGTTCAAGATAACGAAAAAAGCTCCATTTATTAGTGTAACGTAACTTGGTTATACAGAAAATATATTGATAATACATTCTATTATTTTAAAACCATAGTGCATCGATATATCAAAATGACAGTTGTGATAGAATCAGATTAATACTGAATTGTGTCAGCATACTTATAATGTACAGTCTATTTTATAAACAGCTACTGTCATCATCAACCAAATTGATAAAGCTAGCTAGCTAGCTAACACTGACATAGGCTATCATATAAATGCAGTCAATGTATCATGCAAAGAAAAGTGATTACTTCAAACTACAGTCTCGCATAGTCAGATCTATATCCACACATTGTATTAGCCCTGTTCCAGCACTGGAGATTCAAATATAATATACAGACTCAAAGTTTGTATTAAAACATTCATAACTGTGTAATTTTACCTCATCTGTCAGCATGATGCTGATGAATCACATTGTCTCTTTGTACGTTATGTCATTGTTTTGGCCGATGCTCCTCGCTTGCTTACCTATGGAGTGTGTGCACGAGCAACAGGTAGCTGGCTGCAGTTCATTTAATGACCGCAGGTGTCATTAACAAGGGTTTCTGAATCTTACATACTGCACCTTTAATTGGAGACCCTAAGTTGCCCACAATGAGAGTGTGAATGTGTATGTCTGTGTGTATTGCCTTGTGATGGACTACCCACAACCCTACATAGGACAAGCAGATATAGAATATGGATGCATGGATGGAAAACTTTATAGAGCATGAACCCTATCCATTTTAGAGAGAATTTAATTAACTTTTAGCGCCACACAGTGGTTATGGAACTGCTGTGTTATATGTAACAAATCACATAATATCATTTTGCTAAAATTTTGCCTGTCATGTAAATTTCGTGAGATCATGCCAATCAAATCAGATCTCTTCTGCTCTTTCTCATTCAGGCAATGCTTCATTATCGTTCCACTCTGCTCCAATCTCTGGGTACAATCATCTTCTCTCCCATGCTGTTGACAGGGGTGTCGGAGCAAAAGCAGTCAGTTATGGTGGAGCTGTTCTCTGAATTCAAAGATGACTCTGTGGGTGTAGCCTCAGTACCATTCTCACATCCTAAAATGCAGATAGCTCAAATACCTATTTATTCATATGATAGTTGAAATGATTCTCTTATTATTCTATATCTATGAAGTTGTGAAACGTGTTGATGTCAACTGAACACACAGTTTGTAAGGTTATCTCTGTTTTCTCAGTACAAACCCACTATTGGTGCTGTTATAGAGATCCATTCTCCACATGTTCAGATCTACAATGCACATCTCTACATCTTTGCTCATTTTTCAGGCATCAGGTCTGCGTTTTGTGTGTGTCTGTCTATTCATTTGAAGTTAGTGCTCACATTAGTCCATTTGAATTAATTTACAGTCTTTATATCAATGCATTTGTCTCTGATTTGTACAGGTACCTGCTGTATAATTTCCCCCTGACTTCAGCTGCGATTGGGGTGATGAGTAACTTTACTTTCCTTTGTTTGATCATCGTTCTCAGCTTCCTGCAATTTAATCTGAGTGACCGCAGGTCGTTACCTAGAAAGGTGGGCTGCTAAAATGAAAATGGAACTGATGTCAAACTCTGTATACTTAAAGTAAATGTTAAAATTCCTTCACTTATTGTAGGTTATAAGTAGTGGTTCTCAACCTTTTTGACTCTAAAGTCCCCACTGACCAAGACAACATTCACAGATGTGTTTTCAATCATGTCAACTGCAATCAAAAGTTGTCGCATTACAAAAAGTATTGAGCCTAGTGTCAAAAACATCTTAATTTGTCCAAAAGCCTCTCAAAACAAATAAAACATAATAATACTACATAAAAAAACGAATTACACATGAAAACACAACAATGAAATAAGGTTTGCATAGCATGCAGATATGATTTTAGTTATGATATTTCACAGAATGAGTGCCTTTTGACTCAACGATTCTGCATCATTGAGTCTGTGTGGGCTTGTTCCGTGAAATGAGGCACTTAGCTATTACTCACTATATTTTTGTCTGTGAGTATTGTTGCTGGTTGTATTGTACTCTTTGAGAGATTTCCAACAACATATGACACATGGCTATTTGATCAGTTTGATGTTTTTACAGATTGCAGTATTATGTACAGTGCAACATTTTTTTATATATATAAATTAGCAAACCGGAACACTTCTGATTTGTCGGCAAATTTCAAAGCACTTGTTCAGTTTTGGACATAATACCTGCATACATTGTAGAGTTTCTAAGTTTTCAAACGATACCTATTTTGTGTTGGTAAAGACTGCAGGGGTTAATATTTTGATGAATGTTTTTTCTTGCGGGCTGGCGCATCCGAGCTTAACGGGTTGAATAAAGTGTTGGATAGGAAGTGAGCTAAAATTTGATGCCTGTATTGTATTGATTTGAAATTCTATGTGTTGATTGGTTAATCTCTTTGGGAATAAAAGTTGTTAATTTTTCTGCTTTGAAAAGATGTGTTGTGAAAGTCACTATACAAATAAAATTGACTTGACATTTCGAATGGTTCTATTATGCAGCAGGTTTGTGCACGTTAACAAATTTTCCATATAGTGTATTTTTTTTTTTGCTTCAGGCTGATATGCAACAAGAAGAATTAAAGGATGAATCAGAGGACATGAACGACCAGTGTGAACCCCAGGATGAAGAAAATGCCACAGGTGAAGTCTTGTTTATGTACTATAATTTTCAAGCCATCCTAACAATGTACAGTAGCAATACAACTTTAAAAAATAAAGTTAACTGATTTAAGATTTACAGAATTTCATATCGTAAATATTGTACATAAACTTTAATTTACAAATCTGTACTTACATATCTTGATGGTTTAATTTTTGAATGAGAATATAATGTGCATTAACTTACAGTATGTCTGTATACAGCCACTACAACACATGAGATGGATTCCCCCCTTGTAATGGGCAGCGACGATGTCATGGATTCCAATGCTGTTGAGATGGAAGAATCCATTCCAGACATGGGGATGGTTGAGAGTGAAGACTCCAGAGAACTTGCTGAGGAAGAACCCATTTGTGAATTAGGTAATGGGGAAATGATTTTGAGGCAAAGACATTTGTCTGAGGGGACGTTACAATCATCTCAGGCATTAAAAGACACCGTAGATAAGAACTACTATCGTGTTGGTATCTGTTTGAGCTCCTAGAGCCGATGGAGTATAACTGTCTGCTAAACAAGGGGAAAGGTTATGACAAGCAAAGGCCACATACTGGACTATATCTGACTTTATAACTTTAGTAAGTTTCCTTTTTTTTTTTTTAAATATTAACTTTTTGCTAGACTGATGTAATGGCTTGTATATTAGTTCACTATTATTTGACAAGAAAAGCACACATATATTTGCCACCATGTTCGAAGATTTATTTTTGTCTCCCAGTTATTGACAAATGACCTACATATCCAAGCACATTTTGATTTATAACCTTTTTATTGATAACCAAATGTAACCTTTGATTCTGTATGGGTTATTTTACACAAACAACATTGCCTTGTCTATTAAAAACAATGAGACTACAGCAATAAATAGCCTAAAGGGAAAATGCTATTTGGTTGTGGTTTATGTTTGGAAAAAACATTATTCATTTGCATTCATTTACATGTGTGCCTCTTTTGAAAAAATATCACCAACCTGAGAAATATCCACTGATTGCCAGAAGTGAACTATTGTTTATACTTAGAGTGAGGGATTAAATATTAGATTTTGGGTATATAACTAATCCCACACTGCTTGTGCTACAGACACAAACGTACATAAAATCATGTGGCTTGTTGAGGAAAGGTGTGCTATTACTTTTATAAGTACTAATTATTTTCCACTGAAAAACAGCATCACCAATCACACTCATTTCAAGTACACTCGATGATGGTTAATTTCCCACAATCCACCATGGGGAAACAACTGACCGGGTGTACCGCTTGCATCTAGCGCCTTTCCCCTCCACTGAGGTGATCTTGTGCATTCTTATCCCAGGAGACCCCACTAACTCGGCTCCTTGGATGACGCCTCCCTAGCCCTCTGGTCCGCGAATTCAGTGGAGGAATTCCCTGAACAGACCCACTACGGGTACTGAAGCTACTCTGTGCTGGAATAGGTGCTCCACAGGATGGGCCCCTGTGTGGATTAATCCCCCTGTGTATATAATGCACTATTTCGAGTTTTTTCTATTTTGTATTCTTCTGAGTTTACCACTCGTTCCCTACTTTTGTTCACTCATTCTTACACACAATGCACACTCATTTCAAGTGTACATTTCAAGTACACTCGATGTTTAATTTCCCACAATCCACCATGGGGAAGACGTACGAGCTAGGAGTTTACTGCTTCCTTCACTCCTGCAATTTTTTATTTCATGCTGAATGTAGTAAATTACTTTTTGACAAATCGTTACTGGATTAAAATAACATAATAACATAGAGAGTCAAAACATACAGATATATTTAATACACTCTTTATTTGATAAAATGTGTTTACTCTTTATATTAACACACAGTATATATTAAAAATGACAAACAGAATGAAGATTTGTTGTATTAATATATTATTTAATAAGAATAACAAGTAAGGCCCAAGTATTTTAAAATTTCATATGGACCGTTGTTTCTGCACCAGCCACAGAGCTCCAAAACTCACGTCTGAATTCACTCATTTAGTTCATTTACTGCTGAGATATAGTGCACTAACTGCCATTCACTATATAGGAAATAGTGAATGAGTGAATGATGGCATGATGAGCCGACGAGCTCTCGCTCATCCTCTCTCACTAACCTCGATGGCGGAGCAGCCCACGTGTTCGCCCGGTGCTCCCCTCCAAGGCCTGTAGGATTACGTTGTCACTGACCTCCAAAGCCCACAGCGCCGCTGGACGGGCCACTTCCGCCTTGCATGTCATGGCCCTCCTGCAAGTTCACCAGGCCAAGGCACTCAAAGATCTGCACTTTGGTAGTCCTGACCCTGACATGTTGCAGGAACTGCGCTCAGCTACCGACCTCGCACTCAGGGCAGGCGAAGGCCACTCTCGTGGTTCAGGAACGACACCTATGGCTGAACCTGGTCGAGGTGCAGGACGTAGATAAGGCATGCTTCTTCAACACCCACGTCCAGGTGTGTGGATCTAGGTAATTGTTTCAAGTCTTCTCTCAGCACCAGAGCCTTGGGACGTGTTTTTGCCTCCAGACGCCGCATTGCCTACTCCGCCCCACTGCGAAGCCCTGCCGGGTTCAAAACTGGGTGTCCCCTTTGTGCCCCTAGCACGGAGCTTGGAAGCGTGGCTTTCAATTCCCAGCCCGTCGCGCTGGCTGGCCAGGACCATCCGACTCGGTTATGCAATCCAGTTCGCCAGGCCCCCACCCCCTTTTGCCGGCATACGCTTTACCTCAGTGCACTGCGAAGATGCCAACACCCTGATTGTGGAGGGTGCTAGAGCCTGTCCCTCCACAGCCCTTACTTCATCGTACCCAAGAAAGGTGGCGGCTTATGATCAATCTTGGACTTGCGAGTTTTCAACCAGGCCTTACACAAACTACACACAAAGTAGAACTCGGTAACGCAGAAACAACTGGCCGGGTGTACCGCTTGCATCTAGCGCCTTTCCCCTACACTGAGGTGATCTCGTGCACTCTTATCCAAGGAGACCCCACTAACTCGGCTCCAAGGATGACTCCTCCCTAGCCCTCTGGTCGGCGAATTCAGTGGAGGAATTCCCCGAACAGACCCACTACGGATACTGAAGCTACTCTGTGCTCCGCAGGACGGGCCCCTGTGTGGATTAATCCACCTGTGTGTATTTTCCATGGTACGGCCCCCTTACGAGCAGACCTGCGTCTCCCTTGGGCAGTCCCCGCTGCCCCCGGTAGCCGTGTTGTAGCAACTCCTCCCTTTCAGCAGGTAGGATCTACCACCACGCCATTTCCCACATGTGGCCTGAAAAGCCATGTGATGTATTTCACCACTCTTTACCTCACCTAGCCTGGGCAGGTGTGGTCTCCGCAGGGTCTTTTCTCCCTGAAAAGATAGGAGTTGGAAAAGAGCATCTTCCCCGATGCACGTGATAGTGTTAAGATGGCTCCAGCCGCTTTAACTCTATGTGAGAAACATAGAGAGAGAAAAGGCACGGCTGGCGAGGCTTGCTCCCATGCTCCCATCGCCTTCTGGGTGTCAGGAACCAGAAGATTATGATGATTTTATGGGGCGCTGGGGAAGGGTACGTGCAGTCTGACACAGCCTGTCTCTTTGACACGGAACTGCCTGCCTGCACTTGCATCAGCAGCGCACGAGCACGGTTCAGCACATGGCATGATTAAATATGGACCCCTAGTGTTGCTTCTTCGACACAACGTCGAAGTGAGTGGCAGATGGGGAACGTCTAGGTTACTATTGTAACCACCGTTCCCTGATTGAGGGAACGAGACGTTGTGTCCTCCTGGCCACGACGCTAAACCGAGCCACTGTTATGGCCGAACCTCAATCTCGGCTCCTCGGGGCAAAATCCTGAATGGACAGATGCATTTCCCTCCCTTTATACCTGTAATGTTCTCATTGGCCTTTTATCAAGTTCAGAGATGCGCGAGGCTGTCAAGAGAGACTCCTAGTGTCGCTTCTTCGACACAACGTCTCATTCCCTCCATCAGGGAACGGAGGTTACAATAGTAACCAAGACGTTTTTTTCACTGCATGGAGCGAAGAAAGTGTTTCACTTTGAAAAGTATTATATTATTGCATATAAATTAAAATGAATGAATATAATATTTAAAATAGATTTTTACTTCATGCATTAAACAAAACAATTTTGTATCTATTTGGCTGTTTGGTTTAAATGAAAAAACTGAGCTTCTCATCTTTCCAGCCAACCATACTGTTGAGAACAGTATCACCGTTCAGCTGGGTTCATCTAAAATAACACCTTCCAAAACTGTCAGAAATCTAGGGCTAACCATCTACAACCAACTCAATTTCACCAACCACATCTCAAAAGCAGCATGATCATGTAGATTTGCACTATCAACATTATCAAGATAATAAGACCCTTCTTCTCTGATCCTTGCCAAAATTAGCTGGCTATATTTAAGCTACTTCATTGTTTTAGTTTTTTTTCCAGCCAGATGCACAGAGCATACTGTCAAAGACAAAGCATCTTGACGTGGATTGGTGGTGGTGTAGTGGGCTAAAGCACATAACTGGTAAGCAGAAGGTTGTTGGTTACCTTACCCACTGCCACCACCATTGTGTCCTTGAGCTTAACTCCATGTTGCTCCGGGGGGATTGTCCCTGCAATAAGGGCACTGTAAGTTGCTTTGGATAAAAGCGTCTACAAATATACAGTATGGTGCAATATAAAATGTACAGGTATGTCCATGTTAAAAGAATTAATATTAAGACATGCTACCTATACAAACAAGGGGTGTAATGCTTAAAAATTCTCACTGTTCATGGTTTTAGGGTTTCGGTATGGTTCAGTATTTGCTATGTTCAGAAAAAAATATTACTTATAAATCCAAAGAATACTCTATTTGGTAAACACTTTAACAGGTTTTCCCTTAATAAAAATCATGGTATTACAACAGTTACCATAGTTTAATTATGGTATTTGAAATAAAACCCTAGTAACCACAAAATCAACATGGTTACTGTACTTTCATGGTTGCAATAAACAGTAAAACCATGATTACTATATGAAAACTGCAGTATCACTGATATAAAACCATGGTTAATTGTATCAAAAACGTCATGGTTACTGTTGTAACATCCGTTCCCCGAGGGAGGGAACGAGACATGTGTCGTCAAGACAACAACGTCAAGTGAGTGACAGAAGGGGAATGTCATGGTTACTGTCGTAACCTCCGTTCCCCAAGGGAGGGAACAAGACGTTGTGTCCCTCCTGCTGCAGCACTAGACCTAGCACTGTACATGGCCGTGCTTCATTTTCGGATCCGCAGAGCAAAATCCTGACTGGCATTCGCTGCCCCGCTTCCCTTTATACCCGTATGTCTGGGGCGGGGCATGCAAATTCTGTCTGCCAACTTGACATTGGCCTTTTCTCAGGTTCAGAGGTACGATTCGGCATCCAAGGAAGACCCCTTGTGTCATTTCATTCGACACAACGTCGAGTGAGTGACAGAAGGGGAACATGATTTCTGCTCAGTTAGTTATTTCTGGTTCATGGTTACTACAATATTACTATAGTAAAACCATGGTTCATTTTCATCAGGGTCCTTAACTAAAAAAAAAAAAATAATTCTCTAATTACTGAATCAACTTTAAAAATTAAAACCTGGACTTTAATGCTACATGCATCAAAATAAATTCAATTTTAAACAACATTTTCAACATTCAGAATCTGTACATCACTATAAAAGGAATATCCTTGCAATTAAAATAGATAATGCGGCTCAGGTATTTTAATCATATGTGGAATCCCACATATGGCAATGAACAGCACTTTATGCTGTTTCATGTCTTTCTGAATTAGCACTGAGTGCCTGCTTAAAAACAGAAGGGAGTGTGTGCAGTTTTAACTCACCTGCGGCTCTTTCTTTCTCCGGGTGATATCAGCGTAAATGATTAATCATGTATCGATGTATTACTATAAAGGCATTTTAATGCCATTAATCAAAGCGCATTATTGATGCTCGCATGCTCGATAGATTACAGCCGAGCAAGGAAATAGGAAGAGCAATGTGCACATTTTAAACCCTGGCTTGCTTTTTTTTTTTTTATTACCAGCATATGACACTCGCGTCGAGCGATGTAGGCAAACAGTGCCTGTTTTGTAAACATTTTTTGACCATCGCTGTAGTAATTGCAAAAAGAATATGTTTCCATAAAAGAGAAATGCATGGGGCTTCTCTCCAATTGCCATTTTCAAATGCACACAATGTATGCAGAACTGTGATGTCATCAAGTTGACCCACATGAAACACAGGCAGTGCTTGTTTATCTACAGAGCCATACAGGTGCATTAGCGGATGTTGTAACTGTGCCTGTAAATTTGATGCTTTGTTTCCTTCACCACTGTGTGTGTGTGTGTGTGTGTGTGTGTGTGTGTGTTGCTATTGTATTTGCATGGTGATCCCAGGTAATGGTACATGTCCAGAAAACATGGAAATACCATGGTACTCTTTTGATGTGTTTTTGTGTACGCTACTAAGTGTTTTGATGCTCTTTTGGTTGGAAAATGTCTTTACCTGCAGAAGTTGTTTACAAGCTGCAAACGTGTTGAACTTAATAAATAATAAAGAGTGTTTGCAGGATTGGTTTCCATTGATTGTACATACATTTTCACTGCAACAGCATTATCTAAGTTTTTCGTGTTCTAAATTATTTAATTATTGTTCTGGCAAGCGAGTATCACTCCAAATGATTCAACAGCGCATGTGTGTGAGCTTTCTGTGTCATTTAGATTGAATCACACACTGGTTCAGACTACTTTGCTATGACATATGACTCATTCATTGTATAGAAATGACTCAAATTAATAAATCGTTTGTGAATTGGACATTTTTAGTTTTGATTCAAAACTGGACACAGTAACACTGGGTTCACAACATGTTGTAGCTTTTTTCAACACTACATCGCTACCTAATCAAAAAAATAGCTTCGCTACTGTGGCAGACATTTCCTCTGGTAGGGAAAGGAGGGAGCAGGAACCAGATTAACAATCAACAAGACATTAATTACAACTTAGAACATCACGGGTTACTTAACTGTAACCCCTGTTCCCTGATAAAAGCGAAATGACTATAAATAGATGCGTCACAGGTGCATCATCAGGTATTTTGTCTGAAGAGCAGTCCTGGAGAATCCTCAGTGCGGCAATGAAGTGATTTAACTGATTGTCCCAAAGCGCTAAACTGATTTAGCGCTTTGGGAACGAGAATACCCACGCCGCCGCAATGTGAGTGTCCGGACCCCTTACGGTTGAGTAGTTGTGCTCACAAGAGCGTGAGAGATCTCAGAAATGAGCTTGTGATGTTGACTCAAGGACTTAAGAGCCCGGAGTGGCATGAACATCCAAAAATCTTATGAATATGTGTGGGGAGGACCAGTCTGCCGCACCACAAACATGCTGCAGAGGGAACCTCTTGCCAAGGCTTTAGAGGAGGTAACACCTCTGGTAGATTGAGCCCTGATACCTACTGGCGAAGCTTGACCGTGCGCCTCATAGGCCAGGGCAATAGCATTCCTCACCCAATGTGACATTGTCTGCTTGGTGGCGGCCGCCCACTTGTTGCGGCCCCATGGCAAACGGATAGTTGCCCCGACTTACGGCACTAGCTAGTGCGGTGGACATAAGTCTGAAGGGCACGGACTGGATACTGGATACTTTCCTGCTCTGGCATTGTAAACGGCAGGGAGCAGAAGGCTTCGAGAGTGACCGGATGTACAGTCGAGAAGGAACCTTAGGCAGGTAGTCAGGATGAGGGTGCAATATTGGTTTAACCATTGGGCAAAATCTAAGCAGGCTGGCAAGACAGACAGAGCCTGCAGATCCCCAATTCTTTAGAGAAGTAATTTCCATAAGAAAACCATCTTGAGAGTCCGCACATAGAAAGGGTACGTAGCACGCGGCACGTAACCCTTATCAGCCTTTGGGAACAGGCCCTTGCATGAAATCCCCTGGCTTTGAGCCACAACTGAAATGGTCTCATGTGCAAAAAGCCCAAGGGGATCACTGAGGATGCAGTTCCCACAAGACCTAGGAATCATTGATAGTGACGAACAGTGCAACCTTGGCCTAGCCTGACATTGCTCAGAGTGTTCTGAATGGACTCGATTCGAGCCGACAATTGTGCATGCATTGTGATCGAATTCCAAATGATCCCCAGATAGATAGTTTTCTGACTGGGAGAGAGGATGCTTTTCTCTGCATTGAGCTTCAACCCCAGAGAAACCAGATGAGCTAGGACAATATCCCTGTGCTGTAATGCCAGTTCTTTTGACTGTACTAGTATCAGCCAGTCGTCTATGTAATTCAGAATGTGGATACCCTAGAGTTGCAAAGGAGCCAGTGCTGTATCCATGCATTCCATGAATGTGCGGGGTGATAAGGCTAGACCAAATGGAAGAACCCGATATTGGAAAGCTTCGCCCCCGAAAGCGAACCTCAGGAACTTTCTGTGTTGTGGGAGACTTTCTATATGAAAGTGCGCATCCATGAGATCAACCGTGATCAACCAATCGCGATGTTGGATTTGAGACACGACCGTCTTGACGGTTAGCATCTTGAACTTGAACGCCCTCTGAGCAATTCAAGCCTTGACGGTCTAAAATCAGACGCAACCCTCCATCCTTCTTGGGGACCAGGAAGTATCACTGTAGTAACCTGACTCTCTCTCTGTAAGGGGAACGTGTTCTATGGCCCCTTTGACCAAGAGATTTGCAGTTCTTCCCACAGTAGATATGCTTGTTCCGGTTTCACGGTAGTGGGAACCACGGAGTTGAAACGCAGAGGATGGCGAACAAATTGAATTCTGTAGCCTTTTTCTACTGTTCTTAGGGCCCTCATATATGGTCTTGCACCTCACCCCATGGCTGGGTGCAAGACCATCAGGGCTTTCTCTTCTTAGAGATGATGGTCCTGAGGTCTTGCTTTGGGGGCTGCTGAGGGTGACGAGCCAGTCCCCATTCTCTTCGAGTGGGAATGCGATTCGCCACGCTCTATTTTTGAGCCTCCCTTCTAGAAGGACCGAGGTGGGGCTGGGTGGCTGGCGGCCCCTTCCCCTGAGTGCGACGAGGGAGGAATTGCCCGAAGGCTTCCAGCTTTTCGCCTCCTGGAACTGGTGATAACCGTGTTCATGGCATCACCAAATATACCAGAAGGCGAAATCGGGGCATTGAGGAGGAACACTCTGTCCCTGTCTTTGATGCCCGAAAGGTTTAACCATAAGTGTCCTTCTGTGCTGTTCAAAGCAGACATAGACCAGCCAGTGGCGTGAGCTGTCTGTTTTGTTGCCTGTAGAGACAGATCTGTAGCATGACAAAGCTCGTCGAAAGCCTCTTCATCGACCGTACTGCACTCAAGTCCTTCAGCAGGTCAGCCTGGTACGCCTGCAAAACTGCCGTAGTGTGCAGGGCAGCACCAGCCTGACTTGCTGTCTGATAAGCTTTTCCCACAAGCGTGGATGTGGTCCTGCACGGCTTTGTGGGAAGAGTGGGTCTCTTAAGAGATGATGCCAAGCCAGGTGAGAGATAACCTGCAAGTGTCTTTTCTATCGGCAGTATCGTGGAATACCCCCGTGTCTCAGAACCCACGACAGTCGAATATGTGGACGTCAAGGGCACGAAGACATGGGAAGTATGAGGATTCCTCCGTGAACGAGAAAGCTCGTTATGGAGGTCATGGAAGAAAGGAAAGGACTGATATAGCATTCCCTTCCTTCCTTCTTTTTCTTTTTTTTTTTTTGGCCACAAGACAGAAATCTGTCTAATAGTTTGGTGCGTTTGGGGGTCTCTTGTTCGGATGGCCAGTCTAACTGCTCTTCCCCCAAACACACAAAACAAAACTGGTGTGTGTCCGTTTCAGCCATTGAGTGTAAACACAGGAACACAAACTGCTTGCCTAAAAGAGGAAAAGAAAGTTCTGACAGCTTGAGAAGCACAACACACACAGAGTGGTCTGAAGACAAAAGACCTGACGATGCACCTGTGACGCATCTATGTATAGCCCTACTACAGGTGCATCCTATGATGTCACCATCAGAGGCTATAAATTCTAGTCAATTTCATTGATGTGTTGCACACATATTCACAGCTTGTCATTCCTAAAGATGTTCCCAAAGTGCTAAATCAGTGCAGCATCAAAATTTAGCTTTTTGATAGGGAAAACTGAACTGAAACATAAAACCACACACACATGAACACTGCTGCTAGTGTGTGTCTCTCTGTCTTTCTGGCGTCCCCGGCTCCTCCTTTATCTCTCTCCTGCTGATTGAGCAACTCAGCGTGCATCCTCATCACATATACTGAAAAACTACTTGATTTAAAAACTAGCAAAGCTACCACCTCGCTACTGAGAAATGTAGTTAAGCTAATAGCTCACTGCATACAACTCCTTATTCAGTCGCTTGTCATATCTAGACTGGATTACTGTAATGCTCTTTTAGCTGGCCTTCCTGCATGCACAATTAGACCTCTGCAAATCTGCACTTCAACAAACCGAAGAGAGTGCATGTTACACCCCTCCTTGTCTCTCTACACTGGCTGCTGGTTCTGCAGAGCTATGTTCCCACCAGAAGCCTGCAGTCTGAAAATGAGAGGCGCCTTGTCGTACTAACACAAAGAGGCACCAAATCACTTTCACAGACTTTTGGCCTCACTGTTCCTTGTTGGTATTTTTCTGATGCAATTGAAACTTTGTGATGCAGAACTTTTCAAATTACTGTCTCCTTAAGATACATCACTAATGTTGTATTATTCCTCTATTGCCTCTGCCAAATGAATAAATGTAAATGTAAACTTTAAAACCATTTCAGAGCAAATATATAATTGCAGAGATATATATCAAATATCATCAATAGGCTGGAAAATATTGATATGTAATTTGTGTAGCCATACCACCAAGCCCTGCATTGTGGCAGCAAGTTTTTTTATAAGCAAGCACCACTCACTTTTCCTTAAAAAAAAAAGATGTAAAGAAAAAAAAGTCTAGATTTCTTTGGTGTTTTTTTTTATTATTATTATTTTATTGCATATTATAATTCGTTCCTTGCTTGTGGTAATATGTACAGTTAAATAAGTAACTTGATACTACATCCACCATAAAGTAAGTGATAGCATCTCATTAGTTCAACTGGGAGCAACACCATGGTCATGCCTCATGGGTTCAATTCCCAGGGAAAATGAGTTATGATAAAATATTTCCCCTTTAAGGTAAAAAAATCTACCAAATGAATAAATGTAAATGTATCTGGTTGTAAGAGAAAGTTTCTGCCGAATTCTCAGCCCAACCCCGGAAGAGCTCATTGTCGAATAATTTTGTGGAAACTTCTTGTCACACTATGCAAATCATTGGTGGTGAACATTGACAGCAATACATTGAACTGGTGTTGAGTCTTTGGCATTGAACTGCTGGAGTGTTCAGCATAACAAACTGGAGTGTTAGGTGATGACAGGCAATTCTGGTATGTGGGAGTTAGTTTGTTTTGCTCTGCACCTTAGCATATGTGAGCTATTTCCAGGGCACATATATAGCATGTTCGTGGACTAAAATGCCATTCCTATATGACATAACCACTGATGATAGTTTTTAGTTTTTAGACCAATGCTTAAAATGTGTCCTGGAAATAATTAACTAACTTATCTGTCTGTCTGTCTGTCTGTAATGTAATGTTTTATCCAATCATTGATATCAATATAATTTTGCTCATTCACCCAGATTCTCTTCTTTCAATGCTCAAAATAATGAAACTGGATTTTTATGCACTTCTGATGATAATTTCCATTCAAGCAGCTTCATAAAAGACTTGGATTTACCTTCAGGAAGAATGAGCATGTTGTCAGCAAAAGAGAGCAACGAGGGTAATGTAGAATGCGTGAAAGATGCCGTAGATGAAACAATTTTTTATTTATCTTCATCTTCATTCAAACTAAATAAGAAGAAGAAGAAGAATGTGGGATTCAGATTCAGACCTAAGCTGGCCTCTGCTCACGCAGTCCTATCGTCCAAGCTAGAAGAGCCAATAGAAACGCAGACACTTGAGGAAACCGATCATATGAAACCAGAACCTCACAAACATGTTTGTGTGGATCCCCTACCAATGCCTGCTGAAGAAATTACCATGGACAAGGATATGGAGGAAAAGAGAGTGAAAGAGAGAGTGATGGCAGGAAAACCTTATGTCAAAGAGGGTTTCAGGATGGAGCTTAATTCAGCAACTAGAAACAGCTTATGGAGGGGGAAGTTTGAACTCAGGGAGAGACTGAAGGATGGAATGCAAGAGAGACTGGGCGGATGTCTGGAGAGTATCGATGAGGGGAACGAGAGAGAGTTGAGTGAGAACCAAAGGCAAAGGAGGATAAGTTGGGTTTCAAAACAAAGAGATGCACAAACATTGGGGGCATCAACGGATGGAGAGAATTCTATGGACAGAAGTATTGTGAAAGAGGACAAGATAGACAATAGAGAAATGAAAGACTGTGTTCAACACCCTTTCCTCTCTCGGGTTCTCCTACATTCCTCAGCTTCATCCTCATCCTCCTTCAACTCCTCAGCAGAGAGTGATGATGTCTTTAGTGAGGGGGAGGATAATACTGCTGCCCGGAGGAAGACAATGAGGAGGGTAAGTGGATCGTTCAGGACCAGTTAAACTTGCTGTTATCACTATAAAAATGAAAAAAATATTATACTACTTGGGGTTCATCAGATTGTCATGCCCGTGGAACCCATTGCTGAACATCCAGATTGTACAAATTAAAAGTTACCTGAGGCACCATTTGGGGTTCCCCAGCTGCCACACCAGCAGAACCCTCTGGAAATCCTCCAAACACCCCTTAAAGGAGTCTTAAATATCCTGTTTATGTATTCAAGGAACTTCTAAATATATTTCAAGAGCATATATATATTTGAGCATTTTCTTCATGATAAGATTGCTGAAGGATCTATTGACAGTCCTTATAGTTCTTAGAGATGCGATCACACTTACCCACGCAAAATGGAAAATGCTACTTACAACAACAGAGGCTGTTGTAAATGAAAGTTCACCTTCATTTAACATGTTTCAAAAACATTTATAGATAATTAAAATGCTTTCCATCACTTTGACTGTTAAACAATAAGAAATGACTCTCTACTTTAGAAACATTTGCCCCCTAAATTATGCCAGTAGTGACAACGTATTTAAGCACATGGTTTATTCCAAGATTTTTGCAGTAAGTGGCATTCTGAAACATAATGTCCACAGTCGCTTTCAGCATGCTCACTGGGGTTATTAATACAATTATTATTTAATTACTTATTTTTAAACACGATTAACAATAGTATTTTATCTAATTACACAATGATGATTAATCAACATTATAGTTTTAAAGTCTGTTAATGCCTGATCTTCTGTAAAGCTGCTTTGAAACAATGGGTGTTGTGAAAGGCGCTATACAATCAAAATTGACTTGACTTGACTTAATGTAAAGAAGTACACTGATTGCCTTATGCCATTTAATGGATTAAGAGAAAGCAGTTTAACACTTCCAGGTTTCTCCTGAAGCACGTGGCTTAATGTGGTCATTTTTGAGGAGTGCACATGTGTGTGAACAGACTGGATAACAAACATCATAGGATGAAGCTCAAAAACATGTCAACACAGTGGAAATACTTCAACATTTCTGGGAGTACAGTGGGAAACAATATAAACACACAATATAAACTATACTCATTTATACACACACCAATGTAAAATATCGACTATCTCTTACCTTGAAGTAAAATTACGATGCAGGTTGCTTTAGAAGGCTAAGGAAACAAACACAGCAACAAGTCTGGATAATATATCTGGACATAAAGCGAAGCAATAAAATAGTGAAGTCTTCCTCAGATACCATGTTTTTTATTTAAACAAGCATCGCAGGAAAAGTATGTTGCTGTGGAGAAAGATGCCTTCTGACCGAGCTGCATGTACAGTATACGGGAGTAAAGAGTACACCGCCTATACACTGCATGGAAACGGGAACGCTACTTTCTCGCAATACACCACTATCTTAAAATAAGCCAATTTCTGTTGTCCATGTACACATAGTCAGTGATTAGAAATCCTTAACTTTATCCGTAACTGACGGACTGAGTTTAAAATTTTCTGCAGAATTTTCAAATGGTAGCTAGCCAAACTTTTGTTTTTTGGAAAACTTTACCTGGTAATGAAACATTATTCCCTCCACCCCCTGACTTTGTCGGTTCCTGCTAAAAAAAACAGCAAGCTTTTGGGCCTGGTGCTGAACCAGTTTTTCCACCATGGCACTGACTTCTGCGGAGGAAATGGTTGTGAATTTGCACCGGCTCAGAAGCCAGTCTTGGAACCATGTCAATGGAAAAGGGGTATCAGAGAACTGAAGAGGTGTCTGGAGGTTCTCCATTGGGGTACAAATGATTGGCTGCTGAGGAACCAAAAATGGAGCCTTCAATATCATAACATTTTTATAGTGTAGGTACAATTTTAAAAGAGTACATTTCAGAACTTTCAAAATGGAACCAATACCTTCCTGCAAGAACTGTAGAGATTGTGAATGGTTCTTCCAGTAACTGCATCATAGGGTAAGGGTTTTGAGGCACTTGAAATATACTGTATATTCAAGTTCCTTGAGTACACAACTGGATATTTGAGGCACATTTTAGAGGGTTTCTGGATGTTTTCCAAGGGTTACACAAGTGTGGGGTTTACAGTTTTGTGTTTCTTAAATCTGAAAAACCCCAAATGGTATATACTTGTCTTCATTTTTCGGTGCAGTGAAATGTGTTAGACAATTTGCATGATTTTGAAACACCACCATACAATAGAGTATTTGAATATGTTATTTGCATAGTCCAAACTGAGATAAGGATGGCGTAACATGTTACTGTCAAATTTGCAATATTCCCAAAACAAACTCAACTTGTTATCTGCAAATTAAATAGAATTGGAGTGAAAAGGACAAATATTATGTTTTTGGAACTTAAACAGTTTTACCATGAATAGTGTATAAGTTTGAACCCTCGTGAGGATTGAAATGCAATTTTGTGAGTTGCAAAATTTCGATGATGCATCTACTGGTCAACGGCATGGTTATGCTGGTACACAAACTGGACCAGCATAAATCTGGTCTAAACCAGCATGGAAATTCATGCTGGTCTAAGCTGGTGAGGAAAGTTACAATTATTGATTACAGTCTGCTTGTTTTAATGTACTGTTAACTGTACTAAAGGAAATTGGCTTATTTTCTTTCATAGTGTCAATCTTGGAGAACATTTCTGACCATAATGCAGTGGTCAAAGTGCACACCGAGATCATGGATCCAACTGGCTGGTCACCAAGGTATGTAGCTTGCATACAAACTGTATGATTCAACAGTGCATGTTATTTTTACTTTGTTTGCAATGCTCATACATTCGAGTGTTTTGTGGTCTCTCCAGGTAATGTCAAGCTGAGCAGTGGTGGGGAGGTGCTCAAGAGGTTTTGTGATGTGGAAGACTACTGTCTGCAGGCCCTCATGTCTGACAATCTCTGTCAGTTTGTGCCTCATTATTTTGGGCACATCAGTCAGGATGGAGAGCAATACATCCGTCTAGAAGACCTGCTGAGCGGCCTGAAACATCCTGTTATCATGGACTGCAAAATGGGTGTCCGGTAGGAAGAGCCTAATAGATGCACAATAATATTGATTTAGTTTCCATTTTGCCGAATAATATTTCTGAAAACCAGTGTTCAATTGAGATCCTCAGTGTGTGAGAAAATATTTGCTTGAGTGCTCCTGGCAAATTGTATGATAATAGTGAAACAGTCAGTTCCCTGCTAGAGGCTTGTGAGACAGGATTCATTGCCAGTGTGCAAGCTCTGTTGGTCCATTCTATGAGAGTGAATAGGCAACAAAAATGATAAACTCCAAAAAGCACAAAGGCAGAATAAAAGTAGTCTATAAGACTCCAGCGGTTAAATCTATATCTTCAGAAGCGATATGATCAGTGTGGGTGAGAAAAAGATCAATATTTAAGTCCTTTTTAATTATACATCTCCACATTCACTTTCTTCTACTTTTGTTTTCTGCGATTTACATTCTTTGTGCATATCAACACCTACTGGGCAGGGAGAAGAATTTATGGTAAAAACAGACTTAAATATTGATCTGTTTCTCACCCACATTTATCATATTGCTTCTGAAGATATAGATTTTGACCACTGGTGTCTTAAGAATTACTTTTATGCTGCCTTAATACGCATTTTAAAGCTTTAACATTTTTGTGCCATTCACTTGCATTGTATGGACCTACAGAGCTGATATATTCTTCTAAAAACATTTGTGTTCACCAGAAGAAAAAAGTCATACACATCTGTGATGGCATGAGGGTGAGTAAATGATGAGAGAATTTTCATTTTTGGGTGAACTATCCCTTTAAGGAAAATGATAGAAATATAAAAAAAAATCTAAGTGTGCTTTGCTGCATCTCTGCAACAGAGATGCAACAACAGCTTTTGAAGCGACTTCAAATTCCAACTGCATTTGCTTTTATTCATGCTTTATTTATGCTTTTATAGAATCTTGCATAAGGCCTTTGCGTAATCTTGCATATGGCACAGATTTACATTGGAGGAATGGGTAGTTGTGTATGTTTGAGGTTCTTTGAACCTCCAGGCGGAAGGCAGCTGGCTCCTCTGCTTCCTGGCAAATAGCAACGGCGAGGACTCCATGACAGCACATCCTTCCTCCTTCCTGGGTTTTGGCACCAATGAAATAAATCATGTTCCCTTCAAAAAGCTACACTTTGATGCTGCGCTGATTTAGCGCTTTGGGAACAACTTTATGTGTGACCAGCTGTGAATATGTGTGCAACACGTCAATGAAATTGACCAGAATGTATAGCCTCTGCTGGAGACATCATTGGATGCACCTGTAGCAGGGCTATAAATAGATGCGTCACAGGTGCATCATTAGATCTTTGGTCTTCAGATCATTATGTGTGTGTTGTGCAAGCATTGTAATCAGTTTACAGTCAAAATGCTTTGCACTCGTCTTGCTTACTTCCAAGAGCCAGCGCCCACTCGTTCATCGTGGGGCTCTCGCATAGATCTGGCTAAGGAGCGAGAGACGGGTCTGTCCCTATCGCTCGCGTTCTCCCCAGATCCAGCTGATCCTTCTCGTAAGCCTGAAGCATGCTTCAGTGCCTCTTCGGTTCACGAGGGGGACGCTGAAACTCTGAACATTCCACGCATAATAATAAAGCGGCTTAGGAATTACTCAAGTTGGTTACTTGCGCTGTGGCCAGGCCACATTTAGACTGGCCACACGAACAAGAGACCCCCCCAAATGCTCCAAACTAGAAGACAGATTTGTGTCTGGTGGCCAAAAAAACAAAAAGTAAGGGAAGGGAACACTATATCAGTCCCTTCCTGTCTTTGATGACCTCCATGACGAGCTCTCTCATTCATGGAGGAAACCTTATACTTCCCACGTCGACATATTCGACTATCGTGAGTGCCGAGGCACGGGGGTATTCAGTAATGCTGCCGGTAGTAGTAGTAGTAGTAGTAACCCTTTATTGTCACATAGTCACAGGTAAGTAGCCAGTGAAATTGGCCATCATCCTGCCCATACAAACATACAATATGACAACGGGGTAGACAGGGCAGGAAGACAGGGAATTGAGAAGATATACAGCATTACATGGGGAAAGGTGAGATAAAAAAAGCAACCCCCAGACTATGCTCCTGTTAGGATTACAGTGTGGGAACAGGAAAAAACATCTCAGCAACACTTAGCACATAATCAGTACATTCTACAACATAACATAAACTTGCAACAGGGTAGGGGAGTGGGGGATGGAGTTAACCCAGCACTGGCAAGCAGCCATCCGGACCTGCAGCCATTCTCAGCGCTGGTCACAGACCCGCCTGTCAGACTGGGGGGTACGAAGTGGCGAAGGCGAGGGATGGGGTGTGGGGCGGATGCATATCTGTATTTGTGTAAAGTCTTGTGTGTGTGTGTGAGCCCAGAGATTCGCCAAAAGGTCACAATCCCAGGGTGTTTTGGGAGGGGGGAGAGAATGCGAGAGCGGCTCATTGCAGTGCTCTAACCAGGGGAGTTGTTGATCCATCAGCGGCCTTGGCCAAGGCCAGTGCTGGTTGCGGGGTGCCGAAACAGATAAGATTGAAATGTTTTGTCTTGGGGCGAATAGCTGCAATTTCTCAGGCTATTCTGCATGTCCGTTTTGGTCTCTAAAACAATCCATTTGCCTTTGCAAATCTGTAAGCTCCTTCATGATGTTATCCGTATTGAGAGTCTGAGTGCTGACAGCTCTGCCCACCGCCTCAATCATGACGGGCAGCCTTGTGAGGCTTTGGACAGCTGTCTCCGTCTTCTTAATTCTTCGATAACCCAGGGCAATGCCTAATCCAATCAGCAGAAGACCTGTTATCATGGTTCCGAATAGGTAGATATCTTCAACGTCCTCCACGGAAAGAACCGCCAGACACACGACCCGCCACCTCTCCCACGCGTCCATCGTGTAGCCAGCTGCAAACGTTCTATCAGGGCAGTTAGGTTCCCCCGAACCCAAGCTTCTCCTCGAGAAGATGGTGTCAATTGCGTTGAGAGACCAGTTGACCAAATCCATAATAATTTCTTAGTTTGGAGAGCAGTGCTGAGAGAGTCTCTCAAAAGTACAAGACAGTTGACTAGACGTGACGAGAGAGCAAAGCAGGGAGGTCAGGGGAGGGAGAGGGAGAGAAAATGCGACCGCCTTCACTGAGTGCCAAACGAGTGTGCGGTAGAAGAGACACTTGTGTGTTATCTCTCGCCTGGCTCGGCATCATCACAAAGAGACCCACTCTCCACACAAAGCCATGCAGGCCACCTCCACGCTTGTGGGGAAGGCTTATCAGGCAGCAGGTCAGGCTGTTGCTGCCCTGCACACTATGGCAGTGTTACAGGCGTACCAGGCTGATCTGTTGAAGGACCTGAGTGCGAGCAGCACGGTCAACGAAGAGGCTTTCTCTGAGCTTCGTTGAGCCACGGATCTGTCTCTCCACACGACCAAGCAGACGGCTCGTGCCATTGGCCAGTCTATGTCTGCTTTAATCAGCATGGAGAGAAACTTATGGCTCAACCTGTCGGGCATCAGAGACAAGGACAAAGTTTTCCTACTCGATGCCCCGGTTTTGCCTTCTGGCTTATTTGGTGATGCTATGAATGTAGTTATCACCAGGTTCCAGGAGGCAAAGAGTCACGAGGAAGCCTTCGGGCAATTCCTTCCTTGCCGCACTCAGGGGGAGGGGCCGTCGGCCACCCAGCACCGCCACGGTCCTTCTAGAAGGGAGGCTCAAAAACAAAGCGTGGCTAGTCATGCTCCCTCTTGTAGAGACTGGGGTCCAGCTCGTCGCCTTCAGCAGCCCCCAAAACAAGACCTCAGGGCAGTCATTTTTAAGAAGAAAAAACCCTGACGGTCTTGCGCCCAGTCTTGTGGGGGTAACCCCCCTCGGGTAGGGGCGCGTGAAGCATTCACTTGTACCTTCCCGATACCCCCATGAAACCTCTCCATTCCCGCCACCTCATATCCATAGAACATGTTCCCCTTCCAGAGAAAGAGTCAGGTTACTACAGCAGATACTTCCTGGTTCCCAAGAAGGCCGGGGTGTTGCGTCCGATTTTAGACTTTCAAGGCTTGAATCGCTCAATCAGGCCGTTCAAGTTCAAGATGCTAACTGTCAAGACGGTCGTGTCTCAAATCCAACATCATGATTAGTTGCTCATGATTGATCTCCTGGATGCATATTTTCATAGAAATTCTGCCACAACACAGGAAGTTCCTGAGGTTCGCTTTCGGGGGCGAAGCTTTCCAATATCGGGTTCTTCCATTCGGCCTAGCTCTATCACCCCGCACATTCACGAAAGGCATGGATGCAGCACTGGCTCCTTTGCAACTCCAGGGCATCCGCATTCTGAATTACATAGACGACTGGCTGATACTAGCACAGTCACAAGAACTGGCAGTTCAGCACAGGGATATTGTTATAGCTCATTTGGTTTCTCTGGGTCTGGGACTCAACGTCAAAATGAGCGTTCTCTCTCCATCCTGGTGCGGGTGGACAACACAGCAGTAGTCTCTTACATAAACCATCAAGGAGGTCTATGTTCACGACAGCTCAACAGACTGGCATGGCAGATTCTCCTTTGGGCCCAGGGCAAGCTCCTGTATATCCCTGAATGCCTGAATGTGGGAGCAGATTTATTGTCCAGACAGAATATACTGATGTGGGAGTGGAAACTCCACCCTGAGGTAGTGGAACAAATTTTTCAGAGCGGAAGTGGACCTCTTCGCCTCCCAACAGACCCCTCTACTTCTCTCTGAGTCACCCAGCCCCCCTGGGTCTGGACGCGATGGCACATACATGGCCCAGAATGCACCTGTATGTGTTTCCTCTGGTTTCTCTGCTCCTGGGAGTCTTGGCCAGTTTGCCAGCAAGGGTCTTGCCTCTTACTGATAGTGCTACATTAGCCGAACAGGGTATGGTTCTCGGAGATAATATCTCTCCTCAACTTCTCACCTTGGGCGATTCCGGACAGGAGGGACCTTCTGTCCCAGGTGCAGGGGCAATATTTCATCCCCGGCCCGAGCTGTGGAACCTTCATGTTTGGCCCCTGAAGGGTACCAACTGAGGGACACTGGGTTTTCACCTGAAGTTATCGAGATCATTCAAGTGCTAGGGCTCCCTCTACTAGAAGAAGCTATGCCAATAAATGGGGTGTCTTTGAATGATGGTGCAGTGCACATAATGCAGATCCAGTTAACTGCCAGATTGCTTCAGTTCTGGACATTTTGCAGGAAAAATTGTCAGCAGGCACATGCCCCGCCACCTCAGGGTTTCGTGGGGGCTCTATCGGCTTGCCACGCCTTGATTGACGGGGTGCCCTTGGGGAGACATCCTCTGCTCACTCGCTTCGTTCGTGGAGCCATGCGACTGAGACCTCCTGCTAGGACCAGGATCCCTTCATGGGACTTGGCAATAGTATTTGAGGGTCTGGTTGAGACACCCTTTGAACATCTAGAGTCAGAATTGGGGATCTACAGGCTCTGTCTGTCTTTCCGGCCTGCTTAGATTTTGCCTCAGGAATGGTTAAAAGCAATTTTGCACCCTCATCCTGACTACCTGCCTAAGGTTCCTTTCTCGACTGTACATCCAGTCACTCTCGAAGCCTCCTGCTCCCCGCCGTTTACAATGCCGGAGCAGGAAAGACTTCACAGACTTTGTCCAGTCCATACCCTTCAGACTTATGTCCACCGCACTAGCCAGTGGCATAAGTCAGGGCAACTATTCGTTTGCCATGGGGGCCGCAACAAGGGGGGTGGCTGCCACCAGGCAGACTATGTTGCATTGGGTGAGGGACACTATTGCCCTGGCCTATGAGGCGCACATTTAAGCTTCGCCAGTATGTATCAGGGTTCACTCTACCAGAGGGGTCGCCTCCTCTAAAGCCTTGGCTAGAGGTGTCCCTCTGCAGCATGTTTGTGATGCGGCAGGCTGGTCCTCTCCGCACAAATTCATGAGATTTTATAGTTTTGATGTTCATGCCACTCCGGGCTCTTATGTCCTTGAGTCAACATCACAAGCTCATGTCTGAGACCTCTCGCACTCTTGTGAGCACAACTACGCAACCGTAAGGGGTCCGGACATCCACAGTGTGGCTGCGTGGGTATTCTCGTTCCCAAAGTGCTAAATCAGCATCAATTCAATTTAGCTTTTTGACAGGGAACGTCTCGGGTCACTGTAATCCCTGTTCCCTGATAAAAGCGGAATGAGATGCTGCGCTTCATTGCCTCACTGGGATGCCACAGGATTGCTCTTCAGACAAAATACCTGACGATGCACCTGTGACGCATCTATTTATAGCCCTGCTACAGGTGCATCCAATGATGTCACCAGCTGAGGCTATAAATTCTGGTCAATTTGCACACATATTCACAGCTGGTCACACCTAAAGTTGTACCCAAAGTGCTAAATCAGCACAGCATCTCGTTCCGCTTCTATCAGGCAACAGGGTAAAGTAAGTAAGTTAAGTAACCAGAGACGTTCTTATTGTGGAAAGGAGGAAGCGGGGACTGGGTGAACAATCAAAAAGGCTTTTAATAAACAAAACAAAACATAAAAGTGCTTTTCAGCATAAAACATTGACGTGCACACCCACAGCAGCTGCATGTCTCTCTCTCTCTCTCTCTCTCTCTGACATCCCCGACTCCTCCTTATCTCTCTCGCGCTGATTGGGGAAACTCAGCACCAGGTGTGCACCCTCATGGCCTAGTACACCCTCATCGCAGAACACTATATGGTCCTAATAAAGTGCCTGAAGTGGTCTTTTGCTGTTATAGCCCATCTGCTCAAGGCTGGACGTGTTGTGAATTCTGAGATGCTTTTCTGCTCACGAAAATTTTACAGAGCGGTTATCTGAGCCTTTCTGTTACTGTAGCCTTTCTGTCAGCTCAAACCAGTCTGGCCATTCTCTGTTGACCTCTCTCATCATCAAAGTGTTTTCGTCCGCAGAACTGCCGCACACTGAATCTTTTTTGCACCATTCTGATTAAACTCTAGAGACGGTTGTGCGTGAAAAAGGATATCAGCAGTTACAGAAATACTCAAACCAGTCCATCTGGCACCAACAATTATGCTCCAGACGAAATCACTGAGATCACTTTTTTTTCCCAATATTTATGATTAACATTTTTATTGATTCCTGCATCAAAGACATAAAAACAAAACATAAAAACACAGAATCAACATTAAAAAATCCCACTACCACCTCTCCCCAACCCCACCCAAACCCTCAAAAAACACCCCTGTGGTCACACATGAGCACATAGGGGAAAAATAAATAAATATAAATAAAATAAATCACATACATTAACAACTACCCCTCTCCACTGTTCCAGCCGAGAACCCTCCAAGAACACTAAGTATCTTCCCCATTTTCCAACAAACAAATCCAAATTCCCCAGTCTTCAATCTGACTCTTCTTCGAAAGCAGGCACCCTCCCCATCTCTGAGCACCACTCCTGAAATGGGGCACTCCCAAAAACAATACAGAGCTAGCGGCGCAGCTGTAAATACCTATAGAATTGAGATCTGGGAATCACAAAATATTGAACAAAATTTTCAAAAGATCTCAACCCTCCACTCTCATATAGGTCACAGAGTGTAGTAACCCCACTCACAATCCACTCTGTCCAGCAGAAAGGGGACTTATCAATACATAAGTTGGGGTTCAGTCATAAGCTAGAGGCAACATTTAAATACAAATGTATGAATTAAACTCTCTGGACACTTTTTGTCAATAAGAGAGGGGGACATCTACAGGGAGAGACTGTAGCAGGTAGTTAAATTTTGGAATACAATTCATTTTAATAACATTAACCTTCCCAATCATAGATAAATGTAATGAAGCCCACCTGCCCACATCGCTCCAAAACCTTTTTATTAAGGGATCAAAATTAACTAACTAAATCACATATATTTGCTGGGGATAAAATGCCCAAATACTTAATGACCTCTTTGGGCCACTGGAAGGCGCCCGGCTGGAAAGCCTTTACTGGGTAGTACGATGTCAGAGCCAAAGCTTCAGATTTAGACCAACTGACTCAGTATCCTAAGGACTTATAAAAGGAATTAATATTTCTGTGGAGACAAGGCATAGATCTAGTGGGGTTGGAGATGAACAATAAAACATCATCTGCGTAAAGCAAAACCTTATGCACCACACCTCCCGCCACCACCCCTGGAAAATCATTTTCCCTTCTTATTGCAGTTGCTAATGGTTCCAGGGCAAGACAGAACAATAATGGGGATAATAATCAGAAATTAATCCATGTTTGTACTGCCGCTAATGGGAGTCTATAAAGTAACTTAATCCATCCAATAAAAGTATTCCAGATCCCTTATATTTCCAAATTCTTAAAAAGATAATCACATTATACTATATCAAGAATTTTTAAGAATCAGACTGATCCGGGCTTGTGTCATGGTTGGCGGAAGCTTTCCATTCTTTAAGGACTCTGTATAAACTTCTAACAAAAGTGGAGCCAGTTCTGTAGCATAAAATCTAAAAAACTCAGTGGCAAAGTCATCTGGCCCTGGAGCCTTGCCTGTAGGCAGGGCCTTAATTACCTTGCCAAGCTCCTCCAAGGTTATCTCAGAATCACAAGAATTGTTTTGCTCAGTTATCAGTTTAGGGAGATCTAATGGTTCCACACAGTTTATAATATCCTCATCAGTAGATGATGATGTGGAACTATAGAGATAGAATTCTTTAAAAGCATTATAATCACCAGCAGATTTCTCTGAGGGAATGGTAGAAAAAGACTCTCTCTGCTTTATATATCAAGACAAAAGCTTCCCTGCTTTGTCCCCCGACTCAAAGTATGAATGTCTTGCCCTGAATAACCAAAACTCCACCTTCTGTGACAAAATAGTATTATATCTGTATTTCAATCTGGTCAATTCTCTGAGGCCATTAGTGCCTCGGCACTTTTAATATTACCCTTCCAACTCCACAAGTTTTCGTGCTTTGGAATTTTTGTTGAATCTGGCATACTGTATGATCCGACCCCTAACTGCCATAAGTACCTCCCAAGCCACGCCCACAGAGGATACTGAGGACCAGTTGGTCTCAATATGAACATTGATTTCAGCCTTTAACATTTTTGGGAAATCAGGATTTTGCAACTATATGATTTATCAATATAATGATTCCCCTGCTCTTACTTGATCCAGCACTAAAGAAAAACCCATATCTTCCCAAATCTTTCAGCTTCCTGCGGGGAAAGATGCGGTTCTTGAAGAACACTATATCAAATTTCTTTCATTTACGAAAAGAAATAACCTTCCTTCTTTTTATGGGGTGCCCCAACCCATTCACATTCCACATGGAGAGAGACAATCCACTCATACTAACATCTGACATTTTGACATATTAGAAAAATTTGATTGTGTGTCAAAAATAAAAGGATAAAGACCACATTCCAACATTAGTGCTACAGTCAAACCCAGAACTTCCCCTGAACCAAACAAATAGAAAAATCCATCTAAACTCAAACAATCCATATATGCCTATGAGTTCCCCCATGATAACTTTCCATTTGATTGCTCAAGTCCGGTGTTTCTATACACATTTTGTGAGACAGAATTACATAACAGAAGAAAATCTGAAAACAAACTCCAGCCAATAGGCAGTATAAACACAACAAATGTGTATTCTTCTCCATAACTGTCCCGAAAGTGTGTTCCACCACATACAAACTCCAGCCTCCAGCCTCTAGCAGTCAAACAAAGGTTCAGTGAGCTGGCTGTTCATGAGTGCAGCAGATGACCTAATCCTTACAATATCCTGCAGAAAATACTCCAAAAAACAAACTCCAGCCAATAGGAGGCATAAGCACAAAGAACATGCAGATTCATCCACATACTGTCCCTAAGGAGTGTTAATCCACAAAACAAACTCCAGCCACTAGGCAGAACCAGCACAAAAAGAAACAAAATAGGTGCCCAGTTTCCTCAGACAGTCAAGTGAATGTTCAGTCAGTCAGATACACTAGGCTGCATCACACAATGACTTACTCATTCCATTGACTCCATGAAGGACAATGTTTGCAACATGAGAATCACACAATAGCTTACTCATTCCATTGACTTTATGAAGGACAATCCCTGTCAAGGGCATGTAAATAATTTGCGACTATCCTTAGTATTTATTCTAAATTTGGCCGGGAACATCAGTGCAAAAGTGACCTTCTGTTGATGTAAGAGTTTCTTGCATTTCTTGAATCGATCACGTTTCTCTCTTGTCGAATTCACAAAGTCTGGAAACAAGAAATTGTTGTGGTTCTTCCAAGAAAGCGTTCCTTTACTCCTCGTGTAACACAAGATCTATCAGATGATCTCAGAAATTTGTCCAGAATTGATCAGGGCCTGTCTCCCTCAGCGGATCTCCAAGCCAGAATTTTGTGAGCTTGCTTGATTTCCAGCTTATGGCCTGTTATGTCGAGCAGACTCTGGAAGAGTTTGTCTAGGAATTTAACCATATCTCTGCATTCTTCATTCTCAGGAATTCCAACAATTCAGATGTTGTTTTGCCGATTATGATTTTCAATGTCTTCCAACTTTCCCAAACACGTTCCAAATCTATCTTGGTCACTAGCGGGTTAGCAGCTAATTCCCTCTCTGATGACTCCAGATAATCGATCCGTTTCTTGACGTCCCCCATTCTTGTAACCAGAATTTAATCTTCATGGGAGTGATCGATCGACGTATTACAGCACGATCCTCTAATTCTGCAAGAATTGTCGACATGCTGACAGAGTTGACACTGAATCTCTCCCGTCGCACCGTCCCAACCGAGTCTCTGGTCTGCGGCCCTGTCTTGGGTATCAGTTTGAGCACATAAGTATCTTTTAATGTCTCCAGAGCCCAAGGATTTTGAATTCTTTAACATAATGTCTTCATAGAACAGTTATGGAACAAGGTGTATCGAATCTCACTAGTTTATGACATAAAAAGTATTAAAAACTAGCAAAGTGAGCAGAGCTCGCCATCCACGCATCCGAACCTCGGATGGCGCCACGTGACTCTTTTTTTTCCCAATTCTGATGGTTGATGTGAACATTAACTGAAGCTCCTGACCAATTATCACCATAACTTTATGCATTGCACTGCTGCTGCAAGATTCAGTGATTAGATGTACAGGTGTTTCTAATAAAGTGCTGAGTGATTGTATATCACAAGCCTGTTCTGGGACATTTCTTACAGGACTTACCAAGAGGAGGAGATCATAAAAGCCAGGAACAATGCCAGCGTGCGGACTGATATGTATCAGAAGATGTTGAAAGCTGATCCAGCAGCTCCCACTGTGAAAGAACATGCTCAGAGAGGCGTGACAAAGCTGCGTTACCTGCAGTGGAGGGATGACAGCAGTACTACCTCTACACTGGGCTTCCGCATCGAGGGCATAGTGGTTAGTTGTTGTAGCTGCTTTGACCAAATTGCTAGCCAATTTCAACACTTTCTGATTTTAAATCCAAAATGTAACATATGGACCCATGTACAATATTCTCTTTCACAGATGGGGAATAGAAAAGTACTACGGAACTTCTACAAGACGCAAACAGAAGCCCAAGTGACAGAAACTCTGTTATCCTTCACCAGTAGTCAGGTTCACATTCTAGTGAGTGCACACCATTTCGTACTTGGGTTAATAATGTGATGGATTTATGCAAATTTTTTAGAACATTCTCAATGTTTTTCCTCAAACTGTATGCAACAAGTTAGTTTCTCTTGCAATTCTCAGGATGCAACGAAGCACTGAGTCTTTTATTTTTCTGCCTTTTTTCTGGGGTTTTATTTTTCTGGGGTTTCTATTCACATAGATTCAAATACTCAATCAGATAACAAATTCACTCAGCAAGCATTGAATTCATGCTCTCAGGGCACTCTCTCTCCCAACTGGTGAGCTGGTGCGGCTTTTAAGTCTCCCTCTGCATAACAAGAGACAGGTGTTAAGAGATAATTACAACCCAAGTGACGAGCCTTGCCGTGCTCTCTCTCTCCCGCAGACAGACACACGACCATGGCCCCATCACCACATTTATTTAATTACAAAAAGCATTATCCCAAGTGGACTTTTGAATTCCACTGCATTCTGTATCAACATATTCTTTGTTTGTTACTCTGTGTATTCCAGAAGTCCTACATATCCAGATTACAGGCTCTGAATGAAACGCTAAAGAAGTCAACGTTTTTCAGCAAGCATGAGGTCAGTGCAAAGCTCTTTCATTAATATTTTGCAACATTATTCTCAGGCCAGTGTGCATTTTATGGGACTCCTGGATTCAGCTTTACCTCTAAATGTCCTCTCAATCTCTCATAGATCATAGGAAGCTCTCTGCTTTTTGTGCATGACTCCAGCAGCAAAGCAAACATATGGATGATAGATTTTGGGAAAACTATCCCAACCCCAGAGGATGTCCATCTGAGGCATGATGTTCCATGGGTGGAGGGAAACAGGGAGGATGGGTACCTCATTGGGTTGACCTCCCTAATCTCTCTGCTGGGGGAAGCTATCAGACAAGCAGGGGAGCAAAGTCAAGAGCAACCACTTTGAGACTGAGCTCACAGAGACTGTAATAAATAACATGAAATCAATGAGATCACATCAGATCCAGCTATAGACTCTATAGAAACAGCCCGTTTAAAAAAATGCCTTATAAGTATGTTAAAATAAAACAATCTTTAGATACCTGAAAAGGTTGGAGGACTGGGTCCTCAATTCTGGTCCTAGAGTTATCGCTTATTGGGACAGTTCACGACTATAAATGACTCACTTTTGTCTGTGGAACACACAGGAAGGAATTTAAAGGATGTCCTGTTTGTGGCTAACTTTAAAGCTTAAAAAAGAACCCAAAGTATCATGAAAGTAGTCCGTCAATAAGATTTGTGCATCACATTCTAGTCTTTTAAAGGCATATGATAGCTTTTGGTGAGAAACAACCCGAAATGTATGTTTTTTTCACTGCAAAAAAAAATCTATTTTTGTCTTATTTTCAAAAAATCTAAACATCCTCAAAAAAAAAAAAAAAAAAAAACTTGAGAAGCAGAATGGGTTTAAGATATTAAGTCTTGTTTTCACAGAAATATAAAAAGGATTCACTTTTTAATAAACATTTATTTCTTCCCTCATGGACAAATAGTTTTTCTTGTTATAAGCATAAACCTTACCATTTATTTAATTTTCTCTAAAAACAAGACAAGATATAAATTCATTTTTCTTTTCTTTTAAACGTATCTTGATTTCAGAAAGTTTAGATATGGAAAACAAGACAAAAATACTCAGTAAAAAAATAATTTTTTGCAGTTTGTACCATGGAAATCTGGAAGCTTGTTCACACCAGAGCACTGTTTTTGCTTTCGCGAGATTTAACTGCAAGCCATTCTGAACAAGCTTCTGTCATACATTCACAAATGTTTAAAGGAGTCATAAAATGCCCTTTTTGATAGTTTTATTATCTTTCTTGAGGTTCACTGATAATGTTAGTAATGTTTTTTTTTTTTTATTAAAATAGTCATAATATATTAATATATGATCATTTTCTACCCTATTTCTGACCCTCTGTCTGAAACACTCGGTTTTGGCATAAACACCTCCTTAAACCTTCAACGTAAATGCCCACTGTTCTAATTGGCTAATATTGTGCAGCCCCTTAAATTCAGCCATATTTGAAATTCAATCGAATAGAATGAACAAGCTCCACAACATTATAGAACAAAATTACATATTGCATCTGAATATATGAAATTGTTCTTTTTAACCACAGCTGTTAACACTCGCACCCCGTTTACAACAGACGTGAGAGTTGCTTTGCATCCTGTCAAAAGTAATAGAACCCCTTATAATCAAAGATGCTGTGTAGTGTGTACCATGGAAACATCTGTTGCGGCAAGTCTAATTTTGCTCTGCACGCGCTAACGCTACTACTTCCAACAACAAATAAACGGTTTAGAAAGTCTGTTTAGTGTAGATAGCCTCAAACCGTTGTATCACATCAGTGGATGCACCCGATGTAAACAGGATGTCAGCACCATAAACTATCAATCAGTCATAACGTGAAACATTCATGAATGGATTTGTTTACTAACTGTTTTGCATCGGGTCCAAGTGTTTTTAACTGCCCTATCCTTCAATTCCTTTGCAAATTCCATCCTTGAATTCCTTTTCAGTTCCTTTGCACAGCTTAAATAGATTTATGACCAATTCACAAGCAATCCACATTGATATGAGCCGAAAAAAACATGCAATCGACGCTGAAATACACTGAAGACACATCCACATGACACATACATAGTCCAAAGCATAGTGTAAACTTGCTGCACACACATCTAGTTTCCAGTATCATTCAGCACTGAAATCGTAGGAGACGCATCTAAGTGGTCAAAGACGTCCATCCAGCGCATCATTTTATACACCAACAGCAGATGGGCGAAAGACAGCAAAAGGCAGCAGCTGAATGACAGAGAATGGATTCTCCTCTTCAGAGTTGTAACTTGACACCACGTCTTATAAAAGCACCCCAAGATATGTATCAAGTGGTCAAAGACATCTGTCCGTGCATGTTCAAATACAAAAATAACATAAAATAGTCCAGATGGGTCCCATTTGGTGTTCAGGAATAATTAGGCCACAGTAGGCCTTGTCCTCCTCTCTCAGTTTACAAACTGAAGCACCAAGTGGGTGGGGCCAAGGGTGCATTGATGTAAAAGTAGGCCTTGGTGTTTTTGAGTTGTAGAGGTAGTCATTAATTAATGAGCCCCCAAATGATGTTTGGAAGTCACAGAAGTAGAGAATAAGGCCTTTTTGCAGCTTGGTTTCAATAAATGCTTTTATTGGCTTGGGAATTACATTTTTTGTTCTGAAATTTACACTATATGTTTATAGTAGAAAGAACTTTTATATGTCAAAATATCAAGGAAAATTTGATTCCTCATGACATATGTAGCCATCAGGGCTGGACTTGATGCATACTGGGCATTTTCCTTGTGGGCCAACGTTCTTTGAGGCTGATCAGGAGAGGACTGGCCATCGGGAGAACCGAGGGGTCTGGTAGGTCGGACGCGATAAGCTAAAATGAGCTGCTGCGTTATGCAGAACGGACCACAAAACAGCTCCGCGATATGCAGAAATGGACAGCCGAAATTTCCCCAAGAAATGTGTAAAAATGAACCTGGCATCCTCAATGATTCCTTTTCTCTTTGACAACAAAGCACTTGAATGAGTCTTCTGAAGTGGGAAGTTGAATAATTTCTACAGCATAATAAACTGATACGTTGAATCAGGTGTTGGATAGATTGGGGATCCTACAAGACCAGGATTGGAAAAAATGTATTTTGTCCAGACCATTAAGGTGAAGCACTTAACAGTATTAATAAGACACAAAATTATTTGTGTTTCTATGGCTGGGGCAGATGTTCTTGTGAAATGTATATAAGTGCATTGTTTGTTTTTGTGTTGTTTCTGTTGTTGTTTTACTTTAAATATTTGTTTATTAAATGTTTGATATTATACAAAAACTTGCAATATTTGTCTAATCCTCCTATTAAGTTCCCAACTACTGGCCCTGCTTTTACTGATCTCATGTGGATTCCATTCATGGAATAGAATACAAGAGAGTGCATGGAAATTATAGACAAACTATAGTTTTGTAATTGTCTATTTATTTACAACATGTCTCATCAGTCAAATCATTTGTTTTAAGTAGGGGTGGGCGATCAAAAAACCATATCACGGTTATAACACATAATCACAATCCACAATCTGAATCACGATCTCCCCAATTTTGAGATGTACTATAGAGAATATCCAGACTGGAACAAGCCTATGGATTTATCTAATTGTACAATTTAAAACACAACATTGAATTAAAGAATCAGTCAATAGATAAACATTAAATAACACAGGATCTTAAAGTACTCAGAAATTGCAGTAATAAAATATAAACACAAAGGTGTGCAATTTTAAATCCACAGATTTGAATGGCAACATATCCTTAGCTAAGTAGAATGTGACCGGCTCCGTCACCTCTTTCCATCGTTTGCTGCTTTTGGTGCACAGATAGTCTAGTCATGCCGTTTGTCACAGAAACAATGCAGAAAAATCATGAAATCATGAAAAATGTAAAAGAAAGGTAAGGCAATATCAGCTATGCCAGCATCTCCAGTTCCATGTAAGTCTTATGGTTACTTTGACCTAATCTTTGCGCATCAACAATAAAAAAAAATCCTCATTAGGTTAAGTTCGATCTGACAAAGGTCTTGCATTAACGTTAACAGCCATTAGGTGGCGAAATGAGAGGCACTTCCATAGAGGTGGAGCTAGACTAGGTCAAGAGAGGAGGAGCTTACATTGTAGCTTGCTCTGCAGCGAGCACCACTTGAATTATAAAGCCATTCGATTTTTGTAGTTTAATTATGGCAGTCGCTGCTCACTCAAACAAGTTTATTAAAGTCATCTATAACTGCGTTTCCATCCAAGGATTTTTTTTGTGAAAAAGGTTTTAGCGCATCAAAATAAAGCTGATGGAAACGCACATTATTGCTAAAATGCACAAATGTCGACATAATATTTTTGTTTAACTCAAGCGCATAAACTCTATGTCGATACATCAAATGTCGTGAAATACTGTTTTGGAAAAAATTTTCTCGATAAAATTGGCATTAACACAAAAATTTAGTGTCACATGACTGAGTTTGCCTGTGTAACGACGACAGTATTGAAAGCCAATTAATTGTACATGATTATGGATTGATGTTTAAGGCATATAGAGCTGATCTGCAAATGTGACACTTCCAGGAGTGCCAACACAAATATCTCGTGCACATTGAACAAATGAATGGCCACTGTTTGCCATTAATTTAATCACAGTATCCATCCGTTTATTTATAAAATTTTCTTCTACACACCATTCAAAAAAATAGATGACAGTCATTGAATTAGCCCAGTTGAATTAACTTAGGGGTGTACTCACTTTTGTTGCCAGCTAACGGTTTAGACATTAATGGCTGTGTGTTGAGTTATTTTGAGGGGACAGCAAATTTACACTGTTATACAAGCTGTACACGCACTACTTTATATTGTAGCAAAGTGTCATTTCTTCAGTGTTGTCACATGAAAAGGTATAATCAAATATGTACAAAAATGTGAGGGGTGTACTCACTTTTGTGAGATACTGTATAAATACACACACAACAGTTAGTTCCGGTCCTCAAATCTGATTGGCGAAAGACGTTCCATGAGCACTGATGTGGTGTGACAGCATCAGCATTAGGACGCTTCACTGTGTGTGTATTACACCGCTTGTGTTCCTGCCTTTCTAAACTAAAGTGTAAGAGTCGTGTATATCTGTTAGAAGTTACTGTCTTTATTTTTTAAATTACATATGTTAGCCAGTAGGTGGTGGCAAAAGATCATTTTTGTGTGATCCAGTTGGTGACGTAAAGTGAATCCGTTAGTCATTGTTTACATAGAACAGTGCTCCGTGATCCCTCGTATTACCACTACATTACTTAAGCTAGGACATTGTTTTAAATGGCTTTAAATTAACAATTTCAGGATTAAGGCTCATTGCAGCTGAGAGACACAAAGGACTGTTTTATTACAGAACTCGAGGCACTTACCAAGTTTCCACATTGGATACACACTGTTTAAAATGGCGGAGGACATCGCTGTTTCTATAGTGAATGACTCTTGCGCGGCTACCACGCAATAGGGAGAAATATCCCCGCTTGGACATCTATTTTTCCACTGAGAAAGCTGACCTTCAGAACCCTGACAGCATCTCTGCTTGGGAGTGGCAACAGGTGATCACACACGCTCTGTCTTTCTTTCTCTCTCTCTCTCTCTCTCTCTCTCACACACACACACACACACAGACACATAGACACACACACCCATCAATCCATCCTTGTTTATCCAATAACTTGTTAGAAACAGCACAAGCCATGATACTATTTCTGGAGTGAACTTTTTGAATTACTAATGAAGGCTTGAATGCATCATTTGTTTTGAACCAATAATGGCAGATTCTGATCTGTTGCGTAAGAAAGTAGTTCCATGCACAAATGCGTTTTTATGTCTGTACTCAGTTTTTCCTAATTTTTTAAAATGTGCTTGTTCATTGAACTGTTGTATATAAGCAATATCACATTCACAATTGTGCTATATGGCCCTACATCAGCACTGCTGTAATTAATTACGGCACTCGGCTTGCGGCTGAATCACAGCAGTGCTGATAGCACTCTAACTCGTGTGATATTACTTAAATATATATATATACACCGATCAGCCACACAATTAACACCACCTGCCTAATATTGTGTAGGTTCCCTTCATGCCACCAAAACAGTGGCAACCTACATCTCCGAATAGCGCTCTGAGATGATATTCTTCTCATCACAATTGTACAGAGTGGTTATCTGAGTTACTGTAGACTTTGTCAGTTCAAACCAGTCTGGCCATTCTCCGTTGACCTCTCTCATCAACAAGGCATTCCCATCAACAGAACTGCCGCTCGCTGTATATTTTTGGCATCATTCGGAGTAAACTCTGTTGTGCTTGAAAATCCCAGGAGATCCGCAGTTACAGAAATACTCAAACTAGGCTGTCTGGTACCAACAAGCATGCCATGGTCGAGATGACCAAGATCAAATGTTTCCCCTTTCTGATGATTGATGTGAACATTAACTGATGCTCCTGACCTGCATCTGACTGATTTTATGCACTGCACTGCCACATGATTGGCTGATTAGATAATCACTTGGATGATTGTTGATGCCAGACGGGCTGGGTTGAGTATTTCTGTAACTTCTGATCTCCTGGGATTTTCATGCAAAGACTCCCTTGAGTCTGCAAACACCGTACCTACAATGTAACTAGTGTACTTTGAAATTAAATGACTTTGCCCCTGACAGTTCTGTTTCAAATTTGGAAATTTTCTTTACTTTTCCAAACCGCTTGGACCCCAAAAATTGCTTTTTGCAGCTATATTTTATTTGATTTATTTAAAAATTATTTTGTTGTAGACTGCTGTGTGCGTTTATTGTAAAATGAACTGATGAGCATCTTTATCAAATGTACAGCCCTCAGTGGCACAGTGACAGAGTTCGGATATGTGTGTTTTTTGTTCTTGCCAATGATTTGACTGGACTAACAAGGTGTGATTGTATCTATAAAATTTACATGTAATTCCTACCACATTTTAGCTTACAGCCGGAGAGGTTTCAGAGCTGTCGATGCAGGGAGAGGAGGAGGGAAAAAATGGTTCAAACTTAATGTAAGAACAGAGAAGCACTGTTAGTATCACTATTACTGTTTCTCATACTTGAGGTGATGAATTTAAACAATCCCCTAATTGTAAGTTGTAAACTTGTGCACAACCCGTCCTTGGTTTTCTCTAATGTGAACATGAATTATAAACAAGGAAAAAGTGATCTGGAACATTTCTTAATGTGTTAATGTGACTTTGTTTTGACTATGTCTGGTTGATTTTCTCTTTGTTACACAGATACTACATGGACAAAACTATGATAAGATATGGCTGCTAACAGCACTGCAGAAACGCTGTCCCATACCATTCACCCCACTGCATGTAAGTTATCAGAATTCAGTCAGTTACAAGCTGTACAACAGTTTGTCCACTAGAAGGCAGAGCTGATTATAAGTCAATGGGATTCTGATGATGTAATAACTTTATTATTTTTAGCATTTTTGCAAAACACAAAAGATATTTAACTTTTTTTTTTTTGTCTATTCATTAAACCATAATGACTTTCCAATACAATGAGTGTGTTTACATGCACTTTAAAAAGTTATATTTTAGTCAGACTAAAGTAATAATTTGTCTTCATAATATGTTATGTAAACGCATTAGTCCATCTGAAGTCTAGCACGTTTTTTGAAATCAAACGAACAGACCATAATGCGATTGGATAATGTGTATACACGTCACTCAGACCTTGATAGGCCTTGGCGTTATGCACTTGCTCCAAAAAACAGAGGTGTTGCACAATGTGTATTTAACTCAAAAGTCAAAGGCAACAGAATGCAGAGAAGAGCAACAACAGCACAGGGTGTGTTTAATTCAAAAGTGATCATGCCTATGCCCTCTTCCCTTTCAAAGACTTTACCATCCATTGTGAGCTTTGGAGGGCTGAAAGGTGTGGGGTTCAAAAATATAGTTTATTCGGAACTCACATTTTAACTCATTTTTATTGGAAATTCAATTGAACATTACAGCATGATTATAATGAATGTTCTCCTGTCAAAGTGCCCTTCGGAGGCTGATTTTTCTCAATAAATGTTAATTTGTTAGACTGATCAGCAGTCTGTAAGCCATTCACCTGACACATTAATGTGGCTTTAATTTTTTCTTTTGTCTGTATTCTGCCCAGTGACTAATCCTCTTATCTGTGTGCCATCGTAAGACCCATATTATACATTTAAATGTGCATCAACCAACACCCATCTTTGCTGTAGTATCAAATTTCTTTCTTTAATAAACAAGAAATGTTTTCATGATCTTGCATGGATTATTTTCACAAATTCCATCATAAAATACAATAAAACAGGATAACAGATGCATATGGCCAAGGTTAGCCCACTAGCATTAGTGCCATGAATGCATATATCTGCATATATCTTTCGATTATCATTGAATGGTTATAATAGCCTCTTTTATGGTTATAACAGCCTATTTTACTGATCCCATGTGGATTCCGTTCATAGAGGCAGAAAGCGTTATTTTTATTGAATATGCAGCCTGAAACAAATGACAGGTACAGATGCAGAACTGTCAAAATATACAGACAACAAACCAATAAAAATACCAGCGATTTCTTGGAAAATATAGACAACCCATGTATTTTCTCAATTGTGTATTTATTCACAACATCTTTCCTAAGTTTAAACATTATTACACTTTACACAGAGTATATTAGGATTATGTTAAGTGAAGCAAAGCAGAGCTTGTATAGTTAGGAGCAAATTGCTTCGTCTTCTGCCCTCGGATGTTACCATAAGCACAACGGATAATGAACATCCAATCTGTGCCAATGTCAACGCATAAAGGATGTAAGAAATGCAAGTGGTTGTAAAGTTTTGCTGATGTTTGTGTATCGCTGTTGAGAAGCTAGTTAGCTGACTTTTTCAATGTGCTACTATGACAACAGGAAAACATCTATGTCACTTCCACAACTGACGTCCTTTCTCCCCCTATTTGATTGCACATAGTGCAATGTATACTTGGACAGAGAGATGAAGACTGTAGCTCAACAACGTAAAAACCTGCGGTAGCTCGATTATACTGTAACTGCCCATGTTAACATACTCGTTTTTACATACAGTAGTATCATGGTTTTCTGCAGTAGTTCAGATTTGTACTTGCCCTGCTAGCATTTTGACAGGCCCTACCATAAATTATTTGAAATAAAAAATAATTCTTAATTTTATTTTTAATTTAATGTTGTTTACTTTCCAAAATTACTAGGTTAATTTGGAGTAATCGCAGCAGGGTTGTGAGGGTTATGGAAATATCAGGGAATTTTTTAAAATTGATTTATACAATGTAAAAAAAATACAAAATCTTAGTCCAACTCCTTCCTTATTATGACACAGAGGCAACAAGAGTCCAAAGTTAATAAAATCCCAAAGCCCAAAACAAACCAGGGACTCTTATTTTTAAGTGATGGAGAATTGGGTCTGTTAAGGCCGGTTTATACTTCTGCGTTGGACCTACGCCATCAGCTCTGAATTGTGGCCAACATTGGGGGGTCGTATTTATAGGTAAATTATTCGTATTTATAAAATTATTAAAGTATTGAAAAGTCTTTTTATAATTAAAAATGTATCTCACCATCTTGGGTTTATTTTTCGACTGAGTGTGTCACAGTGCATTCTGAGATCGCCTACCTGGGGAAGGATACATACAATGTTACCTTAGAATTTGGCAAAAACAAGAAATCTTAGGAGGCAGCAAAAAGGCCTTTGCATCAGGATTGAGCCTATGATGCCTTAAAGGGATAGTTCACCCAAAAATGTAAATTCTCTCATCCTTTACTCACCCTCATGCCCTGCCAGATGTGTATGACTTTCGTCTTCTGAACACAAATGAATATTTTAAGAAGAACATTTCAGCTTTGTAGGTCCATACAATGCAAGTGAATGGCGACTAAAACTTTGAAGGTCCAAAAAGCACAAAGGCTAAAATCCATGTCTTCAGAAGTGATATGATAGGTGTGGGTGAGAAACAGTTCAATAATTATGTCCCTTTTACTCTAAAATATCCATGCCCACTAGATGGCAATATGTACGAAGAATGTGAATCACCAAAAGCAAAAGAAGAATTTGAAAATGGAGGTTTATAGTTAAAAAAGCATTTAGAAATTGATCTGTTTCTCACCCACACATATATCACTTAAGACATGGATTTACCACTGGAGTCTTACACGCCGGTTCTCTGATACGCCGTAGCTCATTCCTCAGCCACTTCTCCACCCTCAACAGGACGACAGCCGCGCCTCTCCGGGCGGATCGGAGGCAGTCCTCAGCCCCTGGCAGACAGAACGCCCCGCCATGTTCCTGGGGAGTCGAAGGGGCCTCCCCACGCCCCTGGCAGCGGTTCTCCCGCTCCAGGCGGTCGGCGGCGAGCCCTCCCCCCGCACGCGAGTAGGGGACTCCCCCGGCCCTGGCAGCGGCCCTAACCGCTCCAGGCGGTCGGCCAGGAGCCCCTCCTCCCCTCGCGGTTGGCGGCCATTCCTCCGCGTCCAGGCGGCTGGGCTCCTCCGTCCCCCGGCAGATGGCCACGGCTGCTCCGCTGGGCAGTGGCGAGAACTCCGCTACGGCGCATCCCTCTTCCTTCCCGGGCTTCGGCACCAAATGTAAAACAGTTCAAGGTCACGGGCAAGGAAGAGGCGAGGAACCGGTTTGTGATGTGATTTAAATGTTTATGGCAGTAAGCTCCACTAGGAGGCGCTACTGGCTTTTGTATTGTTTAGCTCTGCTTGTTTTACGGCAGATGACGGGTTCTCCGTCAGTTGTAATATTGTTGATAAACGCTTGATCGACACTCTTGCTCTTGACAAATCCTGTTAATAAACACAGGGATATTTCGCCCTGTGAACAAGATTGAAGCAACGAGATGGCTAAGTTTCAATCTCCCGAATCGTTTGACTTCACCCAGCCTTCGGCGTGGCCGATCTGGAGACAGCGTTTTTCCCGCTTTCGGGTAGCAACTAAACTAAACCAAGAAGACGACGATATACAAGTAAATACGCTGTTATACGCAATGGGGAAAGATTCGGAACCTATCTTTAGCACCTTTACATTTCCGGACGATGTTCAGCACTATTATGAAGAGGTTTTGAAAAAGTTTGATGAACATTTTGTGCCAAAGCGGAATACGATACATGAACATGCCTGTTTCCATAGACGCTCACAGCTCCATGGAGAGAGCGTGGAAGCGTTTGTCAGAGAGCTTTATAAGCTTGCAGAGCACTGCGATTTTGGAGCAACTAAAGACGAACAGATAAGGGACCGCATTGTAATCGGCATCGCAGATGGAGAAGTGTCGCAAAAGTTACAACTCGAACCGGATTTGACATTGGAGAAGGCAATCAGTATTGCACGGCAGTCGGAGCTTATTAAAGCACAAAACGCCAGCGCCAGAGCAACAAATGTTGAGGTGGGTGCCGTTAATGCATGCAAGTACAAGCAGCCTAGGCAGTATGACAAAAGGTATGCCAAAAACAAAGATGAACATTACAAAAATGTGACACATCAAACAAGGAAAATGTGCACAAGATGTGGGAGACAGCATGATTACGGTGCATGTCCAGCTACAGGTAAACGCTGCCGCAAATGCAATAAAACGGGACATTTTGAAGCACTGTGTAAAACTAAGAATGTAAATGCAATTAAAACTACTGAAGGTGACAGTGATGAGGGGAGTGCATGGTTTCTCGGGGCTGTTGCTGATGGCAGTGAAGGTGATGAGGACAAATGGTATGAAGACCTACAAATCAATGGCACAACTGTTATGTTTCGGATTGATACAGGCACGGATGTAACGGTGATTCCCGAGGAAACATATTCATCCCTGCAACAGCGCCCTCTCCTGGTGATGACAAAATCAACCTTCACAAACCCAGGTGGAAAGCTCGTGTGTAAAGGCAAGTTTAAGACACACTGTGAAAAACATGGACAGATTTTCCCATTCTGGATTTATGTTATGTCAGGCCCCTTCACAACAAACTTACTTGGACGGAAAACTGCAATCAAAATGGGACTAGTGCGCAGAGTAAATGGACTCGAGTCATACGATGATGTATTTGGGAACATTGGACTGTTAAATTGTGAGCCAGTCAAAATAGAGCTTAGGCCGGACGCCAAGCCATACAGCATTGTAACCCCACAGCGCATCCCATTTCCAATCCTACCTCAAGTGGAGGAGGAATTGAAGCGAATGCAGTCTCTTGGCATCATAGAAGAAGTAAAGGAAGCCACAGACTGGTGTGCTCCTATGGTGCCAGTGATTATAAAGAACAAGAAACCTCGGATCTGTGTGGATCTTACCAAACTGAATAAAGCTGTGAAAAGAGAAAGGTTCATCCTGCCCACACTAGAGGATATTGCACCAAAACTGTCAGGGGCAACCGTGTTCTCCACAGTGGACGCATCAAGTGGGTTTTGGCAGATCCCACTTGATGAGAGCAGCAGGAAACTTACAACCTTTATTACTCCAGTGGGCCGCTTCTGTTTCCGTCGCCTTCCTTCCGGCATTACATCTGCACCGGAAATATTTCAGCAGAAAATGAGCTCACTTCTGAGGGATCACACCGGCACAGAAGTTGTCATGGATGATATTCTGATCTTCGGCAAGGACAAGGAAGACCACGACCAGAACCTACAAGCTGTGATGAGAACAATTAAAGCTTCAGGACTGAAACTAAACAAGGACAAATGTCAATTCAGGAAGCCTGAGATTCACTATTTTGGACACATCATTGGGAAGAATGGCATTAAACCGGACACTGAGAAAGTCAGAGCCATTGCGGAACTCCCCAGCCCAACGAACATAACGGAACTGCGCCAAAGGATTGGAATGATAAATTACTTGGGAAAATTCCTTCCTGATCTCTCCACTGTCATGCACCCTATAAACAGCCTATTGAAGAGCGACACAGTGTGGACATGGGGAGAAACACAAGAGGAAGCCTTCAAAAAGGTAAAAGGCATGCTAACCTCAGCACCTGTACTGGCATATTATGACACAACAAAGTCAACAGTGGTAAGCGCAGATGCAAGTAATTATGGCCTAGGCGGCGCACTCTACCAAGAACACAGTAATGGACTCCGACCAGTTGCCTTTTGTTCAAGGACACTGACAGAGACTGAGCGTAGGTACTCCCAGATAGAAAAGGAATGCCTTGCCAGTGTGTGGGCATGCGAGCGTTTCGGGATGTACTTACAAGGTTTGGACAGGTTCGTGCTTGAGACCGACCACAAACCTCTGGTTCCACTTATCAACAGCTACGACCTGGATAAAGCACCTGTTAGGTGTCAGAGGTTATTGATGCGTCTAATGAAGTTTAACGCAGAAGCTGTTCACGTACCAGGAAAACAGCTCGTTGTAGCTGACACCCTGTCTCGCAACCCCCTGCAGGGCGATACTGTGTCAGACACAGAGCATGATGTCAAAGCTTATGTTCAGGCAGTGATTGGAACTAGACCAATCACCAAAGACAGACTAAATGCATTGAGAGAAGCTACAAGCAACGACAACATTCTTCAAACGGTGATTCGTTACACAAGTAATGGGTGGCCCTCAGATTGGTCCTGCCTGCCACACAACCTACTCAAGTATTACGCTGCCAGAGCTCACCTGTCTGAAGTCAATGGACTCTTGCTGTATGATGACCGCATTGTTGTTCCTCTTTCAATGCAAAAGACTGTGCTGTCACAAATACATGCGGGTCATCAGGGACTCACGAAGTGCCATAAAAGGGCTAAAATTTCAGTGTGGTGGCCAGGTGTCGGGAGAGACATTGCTGAGCTTATAAAAGCATGTGAGTTTTGCATCAAGAATAAACCAACTCAAAGAAAAGAGCCACTTATCACCACACCACTGCCAATAGGAGCATGGCAGAAGATAGCCGCTGATTTATTTGAGCTTGAAGGTAAACAGTATTTGGTAGCAACAGACTATTACGCTACATTGAGATTTCTCATTTACCTTCCACAAGCAGCAATCAAGTCATCACTTGCCTGAAGTGCATGTTTGCCAGGTGGGGTATCCCGTTTGAGCTAGTTACAGATAATGGCCCTCAGTTCGCTTCAGCGGAGTTTCGCCAGTTCAGTGAGGACTACAATTTTGAGCACACTACGTCAAGCCCTCACTACCCTCAAGCGAATGGAGCTGCTGAGAGGAGTGTAGCCATTGCAAAGAGAATTCTTCGACAACCGGATCCACAACTATCACCGCAACAGGCCAGAGCCCAGTTCAACTGATGATCGGACGAGAAATCAGAACCACAGTTCCTGTGTTGCCACAGCAGCTGAGCCCGACTGCAGTTGACCATCAGGCGGTAAGATTTATGGACCAACAATCCAAAGCAGCCTACCGCTTCTTCTACAACAAGCGCCACTCAACCCGACCTCTGCCTACACTGCAGCCTGGCTAGAGGGTTAATGTCAAACTGGAAGGGGAGAAGGGCTGGAAAACCCCAGCAAAAGTTATCGCGAAAGCTCAAGAGCCCAGGTCCTATCTAATTCAATCCGACCAAGGGACTGTTGCCCGCAGGAACAGGAGGCATTTGCAAGAAGTGCCTGAGCCAGTATCTGAAAGTACTGGACAAGAGACTAATTATGACTGTGACTTTGCCACCCAAGGTGACACAGACATCCCTCTCACTGCTACTTGTTCACCTGTGTCCTGTGTTCCCACTATTTCCCCGAGTTTGGGTGCCTCTCCAAAGAGAACCTTAGCCGGGAGAGCTATTAGACCACCCGCCAGGTTAAAGGACTATGTTTAAGATGGAAATGTTCTTTACTGGTTGTGTATTGTGTTACAGTACTGACTTCTTGTTCTTATTTTATTATGGAAGTTACAGTGACAGTTAAATTGCTAAAAGTAAAAAAAAAAAAGTATTTTGTTCAAGACTTTGCTAATCTGAATATATTGATATACTGCTAATTGGAATTTACTTAAGAGGGGAGATGTGATGTGATTTAAATGTTTATGGCAGTAAGCTCCACTAGGAGGCGCTACTGGCTTTTGTATTGTTTAGCTCTGCTTGTTTTACGGCAGATGACGGGTTCTCCGTTAGTTGTAATATTGTTGATAAATGCTTGATCGACACTGTTCTCTGCTCTTGACAAATCCTGTTAATAAACTGTTTGAAGACTACTTTATGAATCCGTGAATTCATGACACGGTTTAACATATAAATAATAGGTTTAATGAGGAACTCAAAATACAAACACATGAACAAAAACATGTCCGTGAACGATCTCTCTCTCCCACACCGCCGTCCGCGAGTGGCCTTTATCCCTCTTGACGGTTTGATCAGCCTAATACGGGACCGGGCGCCCCGATCCCGCCCTCCACCGTGCCACATGCCTATTGGATGGAGTTTGTTTTATAGATTAACTTTTGCTGTGTAATTCTGTCTAACAAAATTTGCATAGAAACACCGGACTTGAATAATCCGTCGACAAGGTTGTCGCGGGGGATCTCATAGGCGTGCACGGACTGTTTGAGTTTGGAGAATGTATGGATGCCATTTTGCGCTGTCGTGCATGTGGTTAATGCGCATGTTTGTTTGTTTTCTGTTCTAGGAGATTTTTGGGGTTTGATTGTTGCACTAATGTTGGAAGGTGGTCTTTATAATCCTGTTTTTGACACACAAACCATTTCTTCTTATGTCAAAATATCAAATGTTAGTATGAGTGGGTTGTCTCTCCCCAAATGGAATGTCAATGGGTTGGGGCACCCCATAAAAAGAAGGAAGGTTATTTCTCTTAAGATTAAGAGATATTATATAGTGTTTCTTGAAGAAATGCACCTTTCCTCACAGGAAGCTGAAAAATTTGGAAAGATATGGGGTGGGCATTTTTTTTTATATAGTGCTGGCACAAGTAAGAGCAGGGGAGTCATTACATTGATAAGTAAATATCTACAAGTCTCAAATAGCGTGAAGATAAATTAGGAAGAGTCATTATTGATTTAGCTGAAATTCAGGGACAAAGTCTTATTTTGGCTAATATTTATGCACCTAATGTTGATGATCAGGTGTCACATATTCCCTGTTGTCTTTTGTTTGTGTACTTTTATTTTGAAGTTCCTGTTTCCTAGTCTTGTGATGTCCTGTTTTCCCTCAATGTTCAAGTGTCTGGTTTTAATTGGTTCATTGTTTGATTACTTTGTTATCAGTTCTAGTTTTGTCTATCATTGGTTTTAGTTAATTGCCTTGTTATCTTGTTTAGAGTTCTGTTTGTCCATTGGCTTATGTTTCCCCTTGTTCATATATTTAAGTCCTCATGTTTGCATTGTCTCTTGTCGAGAATTGTTGTTAGCTTGTTGTTAGCCTGATGTTATTTAGATGTTAGTTTGTGTAACTGAGCCATAGTTATGTCCTGTTCATGTTCCAGGTTCCTGTTTCTAGTTTAGTTATCGTGTCTAGATCTGCACTTGGGTCCTTTGTATCGTCTTCATCATTGCCATTGTCAGTTACACGTCGTGACATCAGGGCTTTTTTATAGATCTTGAAGGGATGTTGCAAGCTGCTGGCACCCCTCATGATATAATACTGGGAAGAGACATTAATCTTTTGATGGCCTCACAGTCGTTGATCATAGTGAAGCAAAAGTGTGCAAGCCCCCTATAGCAGCAGTGATGCTTCACAGGATGTGTAAATATCGTCTAGGTTACGTATGTAACCTCCGTTCCCTGATGGAGGGAACGAGACGTCGTGTCGAAGAAGCGACACTAGGGGTCTCTCTTGAGCGCCGAAAGATACCTCTGATCTATGAAAAAAGGCCAATGAGAGTTGGCGAACAGTATTTGCATACTCCGCCTCCGGATATGGATATAAAGGCGAGAGAAATACGCTCGTTCATTCAGGATTTTTCTGAGGAGCCGGGAGTGAACCGGGCACCTCAGCGACTCAGCGACATGGCCGGGAAGACACAACATCTCGTTCCCTCCATCAGGGAACGGATGTTACATACGTAACCTAGACGTTCCCCATCTGTCGCTCACTTCGACGTCGTGTCGAAGAAGCGACACTAGGGGTCCACTTCAAAACTCGCCATGCGCTGAGCCGTGTACGTGTACTGCTTACACAGAAGCGGGCAGGTATTTCTACGTGCACAGCGACCAACTGTGTTCAGACTGCACGTACTCTTCCCCAATGCCCCGAAAGAGTCATCAGAATCCTTTTGGTCACCCTAGGGGGGAACAAGGTGACGCTCCCAACTAGGGAACGGGCCAAGCCTGGCTGGGCCTCTTTTCTCTCTATGTTTTCTCGGCATAGAGCAAGAGCAGCCGGGGCCCTTACCGCATCGAGGGAAGGGGGTCTTACCCGAATTCCTATTCTTTCAGGGGAAAAGACCCTGCGGAGGCCACACCCGCCCAGCAGGAGAGGTAAAGGTGGCAAAATACATCACATGGCCACTTTGGGCATGTGGGAGGAAATGGCACGGTGGTAGAGCCAACCTCGAGGAGGGGGGAGTTGCTACAACATGGCAACCGGAGGGCAGCGAAGGACTGCCTAAGGGAGACGCGGGTCAGCTCGCAAGGTGACCGTACCGCGGAAATACACACAGGAGGAGTCCCGTAGGAGGTCTGATCTGTGGAGCACCTATTCCAGTAGGGGTAGCCGGAGGTACCCGTAGTGGACTGGGCTGGCAAGTTCCTCCGCTGAACTGTTGCGGGCCCGAGAGGGCTAGGGAGGAATCAACCAGGGACCTAAGCCCTCTGTGAAAGAAGCGCACTGTTCTGCCTCGGAGAGGGAAACGGCGCTGGAAACAAGCGATTCACCCGGTCAGATAAATACAATAAACCTTTTTATGTTTACATCAAGTGTTGGCTCACGTTTCTGGGGCAGAGGACTGAAGGGAACCCACCACGTTTACGTTTTTATTATTTAATCCTGTTACCCTCTCCCGACCCTAGACTGGGAGAACTTGTAACAGCTGTCTTAGGCATCTCACTGTATGGACATTGCAATTTATTGCCTGGCCACATCTGTAGTCCTCATGCTTCCATGCAGCATGACTTAGACACGTTCACGCAGATGAGCAGGGACCCTGGGCATCTTTTGGTGTTTTTCAGAGTTTATATATAAAATCAGAAAGAAAAAAATATATATATTTTTTCAGGACACTGTATTTTACATATAATTTTGTAAAATTCCAAATAACTTCACAGATCTGTATTGTAAAGGGTTTAAACAATGTTTTCCATGCTTGTTCAATGAACCATAAACAATTAATGAACATGCACCTGTGGAACAGTCGTTAAGACACTAACAGTTTACAGACGGTAAGCAATTAAGATCACAGTTATAAAAACTTTAAGACACTGAAGAGACCTTTCTACTGACTCTGAAAAACAGAGGATTTTGTGATTTATTTTCAGCAAAATTAACGTGTAAATATTAAAAAATACTGAAGGGGGGTCATAATCAAAAGTAACAGCCATTGTCTGCTGTTGCCACCAGCTGCATTAAGTCCTCCTCATGGACTGCACCAGATTTGCATCAGACGTATGCCCCAGATCGATCGATCGATCGATCTATCTATCTATCTATCTATCTATCTATCTATCTATCTATCTATCTATCTATCTATCTATCTATCGCAAAAGTCTTGGGCACATAAGATTTTTTACAAAAACATTTGTCTTAAGATGGTTATTTATATCTGCTACTCTAGTGTGTCAATAGGAAATATAAATTGTATACTCCCAAACAATCCTTGTGCGAATAGAATAGAAGAAAAGGGAGTCCTGCAACAGATGGCATTGCCCTCACAGAGCCCCCCACTGAACATCGGGTCAGTCTGGGATTATACGAAGAGACAGAAGTAATTGAGCCTAAATAGATAAAAGAAGGCAAATTCTCCAAGAAGCTTGGAAGATCCTATCTTCCAACAACCAAGAAAAACTTTGACCATGTGTAAGTTGGAGAATTGGTGCTATTTTTAAGCCAAAAGTGTTCACACCAAATATTGATTTAGCTCTTTCTCTGTTTACTGGACTTTTGTATGACGTTAATTTGATTAATTAAATATTTTTTTTTAAAGAAAAAACTTTTACACAATACTGTGTGCGCGTGTGTGTGTGTATAAAAAAAATATAAGATGTCCAGTTGGGCAAATGACAGTTTATCAGCTAGCCCAAACTCTCAGGCCATCCTAACTTTTGAGGCATGTAAAATATTTGCAGCTGCTTTTTCAGTTCTGTCTGACTGTGTCTCTCTTTATTTGTCTCTAGTACTCCACAGATGGACTTCAAGTGCATTTCTATGTGGAGGGTGGAGCCACAACCAGATCCCTGTGCAAACTCTCATGCAAAATCACAGAGAATGAAGGACACAAGGTACTGTGCAGCTTCCTCTAGTTGTAAACCAACTATCTATTTCAAAGTTGCTTTTTTAATTGGACAGTGTGCCTGTAAACAGGGCTGACATGATAAAAGCTAGTTTAAAGATTTTTACATCATGGTATTCCTTGACAGTAATGGGAATCAAATCATTTAGTCTGCATGGCTGAATTAATCAAGGAAATAACCAAATAATCAATATTCGTGGAAACCAAAGGTGAAATTAAGAACTGATCATTGGAAAATCCATATTTATTGGCCACTATTCTAAATATTATGAATAATTTGTGTATGTATGTAATGCAGCTATATTTGAAATTATTATCAATATTTACTCAAATAATGACTAAATAAATGATGAAAAAATATTTTGCTTTGACTAGGCTGTTTATTACTGTTCAGCAATTTTACTCATTTGAATGAAATCCTGAAGTCCTTTTGTACATTGTGAGTCTGTGTATTTCTTCATTCACTGAATTTGCAGACATCAGTACAGGGTTTTTCCTAGGACAAAAATGGTCTTCGGTGGTTTCCGACTAACACGGTCATCTACACATGCAACAGTGGGGATTTCTTTAAGACTGCAAGGGAAGCTCGGCTTCCCCTATAATGTCAAAAAAATAATGGTCAATTTATTGACTAAAAATGCGTTAGAACATGTTCATCTCGAAAACGAGTTAGTTCAGAATCAGCTACTTATAGCAGGTCGGCTGACTCGATTTCATTCTCATACATTCCCGTAGCGTCACAGTGCATTTCCCTGTTGAAGCCGAGCGTCCATTGACTTCAATGGGGCTGCTTTGAACAGTTTTTTTCAGTGCTCCGAAACTAGATGGTCATTGGATAAATGCTGCGATTATGTCTCGCCCACGGACGCTCAGCGTCTCTGGGGGTGAATGAGGAGTGGGCTGGCCCGGACTCCGGGCTTCCGCGTAATGATTGGAGGATCTGTCGAAAGACTGCATCTCCTTTTGACTGACAGCGAATCTGTACTATAAGAAGTCGCTGAAGCTATTCGCGCTCAGTCCCATCACGGATTTCTCAAGTGTAGTCGAAAGACAAACTGCTGCAACCTATTTCTTGATATCATTGCAATCATTTTCTCGAAAAGGAATGTAGGGCAGAATTTACTTTTAAATAAATGGACAAGTTTATAATGTCGGCCGAAAATGAGCTTCCCCTCTTTGAAAGACCAGCAGCTGCCACTGACATGCAAAGATGGTTTATTACATAATTGCATTATTATGACTGTACATGAATACAGCACCATACTGATGTGAGAGTATGCTTTTAGTAAACATATTTCTTCCTACTCCTTAAAAAATTATAATTTTTTTATAACTCTTAATGATTTAATTCTTCTCTTTGAATATTTGATGGAAAATATGGCCAGTTTGTTTCTTAAGATCAAACATCATTAAAACAGCAAGGACAAAGGAGGACTTTGTTCATAATTCTTTGAAGTCCAGAGTTTAAAGCCCTTAATTCTACGTTCTTCTTGCCCTATGTTTACTATACCTGCTCTCTTTTCAATAGTTCTTCCATTGTGGCATTTGTAATGTCATAACCACACGTAAGACCACTGAAGTCTCCTCATTACTGTGGTAATAAAATATAAATAATAAATATAAAGTCTCATAGATTGTCCCTGACAGATTATGCATTATGAAATTTCTGGTTTGCTTGCATAACACTCGCATGAAACCAGGCTTCAATAGTGCAGCGCACATGCTCATTTCAGACGATTTGCTAATTTAGTGTTCGTGAAGTACAGAACATTGAATATCATTGGATTTGCTTCAGCCGGCAAAACATTTCCAGTGCAGGGAAAACCCTGCAGTATCATTCTGTACCTAATTTGTACAGATTGCTAGTGACATCTATTTTGTAACATAGAGTAATAAAACGTGATTTTTGGTTTGTTTAGAGTAATGAGATTCTTGTCCTCCAGGTGGTTGTGTTTATGAATCATTGTTCCACTCCCCTTTTCCTTCAGAGCGAGCTGAAACATCAAGATCTGGATCATTCAAAGGTAGGATTTATGCCTGTTGTCCCACTAAGACTTGTCTTTTCTCACCAATATATTTATTTTTGTATTAAAACCCAAAGCACACTTCAGATTTGTGTTAACAGCAAATGATATACATTGCATCATCAGCAGAGTGCTCGAGTACTGTACCTGTGTGGCCCAATTTTCTAAAATTGTCTGCCCACTCGCCTGGATTTATTTACACTAATTAGTTGTCCATAAGGAGGAGACACTCAGCCGTTAACAGTGCTGGATAGTAAGAGATTACATGTAACCAGGATTATTTAATCATATTACAAAGGGTGAGTACTTGTAGTTGGCGGTAATGTCTGAATCACGAGGATGTTTTTATTATTGTAAACTTGGTTAAAGTTAATGCTGTTACCTAGGGGGCCTGGGTAGGTCAGTAGTATTGATGCTGACTACCACCCCTGGAGTTGTGAGTTCGAATCCAGGGTGTGCTGAGTTACTCCAGACAGGTCTCCTAAGCAACCACATTGGCCTGGTTGCTAGGGAGGGAAAAGTCACATCGGGTAACCTGATTAATGGTTCTCGCTCTCAATGGTGTGCGTGGTAATTTGTGTTGATCGCGGAGAGTAGCATGAGCCTCCACGTGCGGCGTCTCCACAGTGTCATGCATGACGAGCCATTTGATAAGATTAACATCTCAGAAGTGGAGGAAACTGAGACTTGTCCTCCACCACCCAGATTGAGTAGAGTAACCGTGACACCACGAGACAAAAAAAATTATATATATACATACAGTGCATCCGGAAAGTATTCACAGCGCTTCACTTTTTCCACATTTTGTTACAGCCTTATTCCAAAATGGATTCAATTCATTATTTTCCTCAAAATTCTACAAACAATACCCCATAATGACAATGTGAAAGAAGTTTGTTTGAAATCTTTGCAAATTTATTAAAAATAAAAAACAAAAAAAATCACATGTAGCCTACGTAAGTATTCACAGCATTTGCCATGACACTCAAAATTGAGCTCAGGTTCATCCTGTTTCCACTGATCATCCTTGATGTTTCTTTGAGAATGTGGACCTGATTTTGTTTCAATAGGACAAAGCATTGCCGAGATATAGTCTCAATTCCTGATTTACGTCGACTTCGTTAACTGACATAATTTCTGATTGGTAGCACAAATTAAAATTGGTTTCTGGTCAGTTATGTGCGGCTCAGTCTGCAGAATATTCGGAACCTTTGTTTGGGCATATCAGATCAAGTTTGAAGGATCTGAAAATTTTACTGTAAGTGTCATAATCCAAGATGGCGGCCACTGAAATGGGGTTTTAATGTAACCCCCTATCAGTGTGCCATATATCCTAATTTTTCTATGTACAGTTCATTGGGCTGCCAAAGACTCCTAACCAGAATAGTAATAATATTTACGGATACAATAAGGGCAAAAAATCTACAATCTAATAAATTCTACAAAAACCTCCTACTTTAAAGCGCTGTGAAAAGTCAAAACGATAGACAGGCCAGACATCAGAGTTTCTTTTATTAACTTAATAAACCTCAGAAGTTCTATCATAGAAGAGAGCGTAACAATCAAATAGCATGTTACGACAGTAAGTCACCATTTAGGGATACCATACAAATGAATGGGGAGAGCCATAAACCAACCTGTCACAAAATTGTCTGTCTTCTCTTATAAAACAGCAATTTTATTGTAGTAAACTCCACACACATCTTACTACATGGCTTTTTGGGTGCGTTACTGCAGAGAAATTGAGCGTGTGGGGCTTCACGCTATTCTCCTCGGCATTCACGCACATCTCCCCACGCATCCCATTGAGAGCGAACCACATTATATTGACCACAAGGAGGTTACCCCATGTGACTCTACCCTCCCTAGCAACTGGTCCAATTTGGTTGCTTAGGAGACCTGGCTGGAGTCACTCAGCACGCCCTGGGATTCGAACTCTTGACTCCAGAGTTGGTAGTTATAGCGTCTTCATTTGCTGATCTATCCAGGCCCCATATAGACCTTATTCTTTCATTTTTTATGTGAATGATAACGAGGCTGTCCAATGGGTTTTACACAGTTGTTTAAAGTGTTTTGGATTGTTCCTCTGATGAAGCATTCAAAAAAATATGGATTTCCAAGTGTTAGATAATTTTGTCCTCCAATGTGTTTAATTTATTTCCTTGATCTGCAATCCCCGTCTCGATACGGCTCAGCTGAGGGAAGAAAGAAATGGCACAGACACCCAGTGCTATCAAATCCTTCTTCAACGTTTATTGTTCAGCACTTTGTTATATAGTCCAGAAAACCACATTCCACTGGACAATTACCAATGGAATGGCTCATTACCTTATTATAGAAATGTGACATACATTTCCCTTATTATAGAAATGTGACATACATTTCTGAGCTACGTGAGAGTAGAGACAAGAGACCAATTCTTATAGAACATCCTTCTAACTGGAAACAGCTGCAGTTACACCAACAGGAAAAGTTTAAGAGATGCCTCCATTATTCCACACCAAGAAATGTATGTAGACAAAAAAAAACTACACAAAATGAGTTTTTAATTTTTTTTTTTTTTATGTGATCTAGGAGCTTTTCGATAGCTTTATACAGTGCTCACAACCTCGTTTTCAGACGACGCTGTTGTGAAAAGTACATTCTACTGACCTTCCAAACATGGCGGATCCTCACGTCTAATTTCCGGCTTCTTGCGTTCTTGATGACGCCATTGCGCCACTTGTTCAGTCTGAGTATGAAAACAATAAACAATCCGTTGGCGAGAAGCATTGAGGAACCTGTCGCGTATTTCTGTGACACATACGATTAAAATAATAACGAGTGACTCGTTTCAGCAAAAAAATTAACAATTTAATAAGCCGCTTTTGACAAAGCCAGGTCCAAACACGGACATACGGGGGAATTTGGTGTCAAAGGGCAGGAAGTTAGACTTTATCAGTCCCTCATTTTTTACCCTAGTACGCTTTTATTCTTGTATTCTCATCTGTACACACTGCCGAGGGGGTTTACATTTGTTATGCAGGACTGGTCTCTTGCTCCGTCGCGTCTCTACTCCCTCTCCCCGTCTGCTCTGACCCTATGTCTCGGTGGCTCTTTCCCTGGTCGGGCTCGATAAAGAAACGGGCCTGTCGGTACCTCTTGCAGCACTACCTGGGCCACTTCTTGGAGGAGAGACTTAGTTTGGACCAGCTGAGCTTGGATCTGCACAATGGCAGCGGTGTCATTAGGGACATTAACTTGGATGTTTGGGTAAGTGGTGCTGAACACAAACGAAGATTTTTAAGAAAATCTCAACTCTGTAGATCTTTACAATGCTAGTGAATGGGATCCGAAATTAAAGCTCCAAAAAACACATTAAGGCAACATAAACGTAATCCATATGATTTCGGTCAGCGATCCAGTCTGTTTTGGGTGAGAACAGACCTCGAATACACTTCCTAGTGCCATCTAGCTCTCTGCACATGCATCAAGCGCAATGAAGCTTAATCAAGCTTGAAATCATGATTGTCTAGAGACTGTGATGGCAAGATGTACCGTGAAATGGGAGTTACATTTTGGTCTGTTCTCAATTCAAATTTATCAGATCGCTTCAGAAGACATGGATCGAATACTTGTATGCTGCCATTATGTGCTTTGTGGAACTTCAGAGATTTGACAACCATTCACTTGCATTGTATGGACCAACAGAGCTGAGACAGTCTTTTAAAAAAAATATATTTTGTGTTCTGTAGAAGAAAGAAAGTCATGCATATCTAGGATGACTTGAGTGTGAGTAAATGATGAGAGATTTTTTCATTTTGGGGTGAACTATCCCTTTAAGAGCTCTCCACCACATGGCCCTGATTTCCTTTGCCAGTGTTTCGCAATGTCTGGACAAACTAGACATCAACACAACTCACTTATGTTTCCAAGGTTTGATGACTGTAAAATATTTTTATCTTACAATGACATGTGCAGAAAAGACCTACAGCTTAAATTCTTTCATCGATTACTCACCCTTATGTAGTTCTGCACCCATATAACTTTCTTTCCTCTTTGAGGAACACATAAGAAGAATGTTCATGCTGCACTTTTCTTTACAATGAAAGTGGATGGTCGCTGTGGACTTGCAAGCTCTGAAAAGTACTAATGAGCATATTAAAAGTAGTACATATGATACATGTTCTATGGTCCAAGTCTTCTGAAGCCATATGATAACGTTGTTTGAGGTACTGACTGAAAATTAAGCCATTTATAATCTTGCTCGACAACTGTGGTCACTTTAATTTTATTGATTAAAGCTACTTGTATATTCTGCTGTAAATCACTCCTTTTGTGTTTCATGTAAGAAAGAAAGTAATTGAACATTGTGAAGGCCCTTGATCTGATCTGCCTTAATTCTGCTTTAACTTTCCAATTTAAAACTCATGTGCCTTTACTATGTTTTTCAATATTTCTGGTGATGTTATTTAGCTCATCATCCTTCCGCTGTTTTGAAGTCATCACCTCTGTTGGCTGTGTGGTTAACCATGTGGTTAGTGTCCACCTCCAGATTTCCTAACTGTACTCTGATCTTTCTGTTTCAGGCAGTGAATGAGTTGTTGGATTCATTGGGGGCTCCGCTAGAGATTGTTGAGGGTTTCGTAAGCAGCATAGCGGTGACTATTCCCTGGGCGGCACTTGTGACGGATCACTGCACCCTTGAAGTCACCGGATTGCAAATAACATGCCGACCCAAATACAGAACCAGTGAGTTTAGTTGACTGTGCTTTGTGGACTCATTTGATTTGATGTGAGAATAAAAGGGCAGGACCAAATTTAATACATTAATTTAAAGTTGTAATTTGTAAAGATAAAGAATTTGGATGTTAAAGTTCTTTCTCCTGTCCCAGTTTAATATGCATAGACTACCAGTAAGCCATTCGTAGCTTGACGAATGGCTTCTTAAAAAAATGTAAATACTATGGTCTATGGCACTATCAAAGCATTGCTCTGTTTGTTTGAGCATCCAAACCAGCCTGACACAGGAACATCGGCTCAACCAATAGCATGAGTTTGGGGTGGGGCTATCAGTTTGCCCAATTAATAACAGACAGCAGTCATTATTTTTACAATTCACAATAAGTTATTTTTGTGAAAACCTTTGGTCAGTTGTAGTAACTGTTTTTTAATGATCTCTGTTAGATGGCAGCTGGGATTCTCAAGGGTGGTCCTCATGTATGACGTCCAGCATGCAGCTGGCCCAGGAGTGCCTGAAGGACCCGCCCGAGGCATCCGAAGAGCCACCTGCTCCGCTGGAGGGGCTGGAAATGTTTGCACAGACCATCGAGACAGGTGTGTATCAACACTGACCAAAAGGGCTTTACTGTACAGGCACTCTGTTTTCAGCAGTCATTGTTGTTTGTTTATATTTTGTAATTTGTTGTCACAGAAGAATCTTCTGGGTTCAGTACATTGTAATGACAGCATTTGTAACGATGTTGATTTACCTATTTTTGTGGTTACAGTATAGCACTTAGCTCAAAGTATACTTCGCTTTTGATGTGAATGCTTAGCGTAAAACCAACACTCAGCCTTTTAAAGTATACTTGACAGTGCGTATACACAGACAGTTGCCGCAAAAGCTCTACGACTGCCATGAGAAACTGGACTATTTCTTACACACGCTCTTGACGTGCACATCATCTGTTGTTGTTCCACATTCATCTCCTGTAGTTTAGCGGTGATTACATCTTCTGGCAATTCTTTGTGACCGCAACGGCTCAACGGCTGAGTGTTAACACCTTGTGGACCCACTAATTACTGCAAATAATTCCAGGCGCATGTGCATATTGGATATGCGTGTTTAGAAAAATCGGGCCATGTGCGTTCAGTGCTCAAGCACTCTGCGAAGGACGAAATTTACGTCATGCATCCTGTATGCAGACGCTCAAGGACGAAACGTACTCTACGCAAGTACACGAACGCAGATGTAATTGTATGACCAGCGCATTGCCCACGTGTGATCCATTAAAACATGCTTACCTTGCATTCTTGTGTTACTGTGGCTGCAACAAACCTCAGTACTCAAGGGGGCGATAGAGTTACCTTCAAACGTCAGTGCCGTTTGGTTTGTCATTATTCAGGTACGTTGCTATGAATATATTGACTTTAGCTTACTTGCTCAGCAATATTCTCTTCAAACTCTTGATATGCCATGACAGTAGTTGACTTGCATGAGAAAATGCACCATAGAAGTGGATATTTAACACTAATCTTGCTATATCGGCCCTTGTGGCAACGCTGAGAATGCAACGCAATGACATGGGAAATCGAACTTGCGTTGCAAGATGCATCTGCGTTCACGTACTTGGGTAGAGTATGTTTCAGCCCTTGGCGTTCGCATCTAGCCGAAGTATAATTTGGGCTTTAGAAGAAAAGTAATGGGTACAGTGCAATAAACATTAACATACGCACTGTTTTATAAGTAGACTTCATCATTAAACGTGCTAACATGACAGTATTTTCATGGAATCACTTGCTTAGCTTGTCTGTGTTAAGTTATGGGCAGTATTTCCAGCTCTTTTTTTTTTCCTGACCTTTTGCATTTTACACATGAAAGATACAAAATAAGGACACACTTTTTACACACAGAAATGTCTGTACACCAGAATTATTCATTGGTGACGAATAACAATGATTAAGTTATATATATATATTTAACAAAAATAGAAGCTTTTCTACTTTTAAAGGAACTTTACTGGTTTAATACAAGTTAAGCTCAATCAGCAACAATTTGTTGATTACCAAAAATATTCTCTCATCATTTACTCACCCTCATGCCATCCCAGATGTGTATGACTTTCTTTCTTGTGCTGAACACAAACAAGGATTTTTAGAAGAATATCTCCGCTCTGTTGGTCCATACAATGCAAATGAAAGGGGTCCAAAACTTTGAAGCTCCAGCTTTTGGGTGAGAACAGACCAAAATATAACTAATTTTTCACTACTAATCTTGGCATCTGCAGTCTCCTTTACAATCATGATTTCAAGCTTGTTTGCTCTTCTTATAGCGCCAAGTACTAGGAAGTGTAATCGAGCTTGAAGTCATGACCGTGCTTAGAGACTGCAATGTGTACAGTGAAAAAGGAGTTATATTTTGGTCTGTTCTCACCCAAAACCACATCTGAAGACATTGATTAAACTACTCTATTCTTGTGGATTACTTTTTTGCTGCCTTTATTTGCTTTTTAGAGCTTCAAAGATTTGGATCCCATTCACTTGCACTATAGGGTTCTTCAGAGCTGAAATATTCTTCTAAAAATCTTTGTTTGTGTTCATCAGAAGAAAGGAAGTCATACACATCTGGGATGGCATGAGGGTGAGCAAATGATGACAGGATTTTTATTTTTAAGTGACCTATTCCTTTAAGACACTTACAATGAAAGTGAATGAGGCCAACTCATAACCATTAAAATGCTCTGTTTTAAAAGTATTGCCTCAAGATGTAAACATTATACATGTTAACATGATTTTATTGTGGTAAAATGGCTTACTAACCATAGCTGTGCATGGCTTTAACTTCCATTTGTAATGCCTTACTGTTACTGTTTTTTTTAATAAAGAAGGGATGAGTCCTTTACTTTGTGTGCTGATGGACATTATGCCACAAATGCTTTCATTAGTGCTTAACTTGTACTGAATGTGGAACATTCCTTAAATATATTTTGTGTGGTTCATGAACTTGTACTGGAAGCTTTAGCTTGATATATTCAGATTTACTGGACTGTTTGTATGTTTACAGTCCTACGTCGAATAAAAGTCACCTTTCTGGAGACCATAGTGAGAGTAGAACACCGTCCCTTGGACGCTGACACTGGAGTTGCCTTAGAGATGCACATTAAACGGTGAGACCTCACATAAATCACATCTTTGTAAACATGAAAATTATATTTTCTGTCAAAATCACATGCCATTATATCAAACACAACAAGGTGTACACTACAGTCTTCAAAGACAAAGTACAACTGGCTCTAACAAGGACAGAAAGGGATGTGGAAGATCAGATGTACAACTAAACAAGAGGATAAGTACATCAGAGTCTCTAGTTTGAGAAATAGACGCCTCACATGTCCTCCGCTGACAGCTTCATTGAATTCTACTCGCTCAACACCAGTTTCATGTACAACAGTAAAGAGAAGACTCAGAAGTGCAGGCTTATGGGAAGAATGGCAAAGAAAAAGCCACTTTTAGAAAAACAAAAATAAAAGGATGGAGTGGGCAAAGAAACAGACATTGGACAACAGATAATTGGAAAAGAGTGTTACGGATCTAAACCCCATTGAGCTTTTGTGGGATCAGCTAGACTGTAATGTGTGTGAGAAGTGTCCGACAAGACAGCCACATCTATGGCAAGTGCTACAGGAAGTGTGGGGTGAAATGTCACCTGTGTATCTGGACAAACTGACAGCTAGAATGCAAGGATCTGCAAAGCTGTCATTGCTGCATATGGACGATTTTTTTATGAGAATACTTTGAAGATGTTTAAGAAGTTCTGAAATTTATTTTCAAATTGTAATAGTAATTTTTCATGTTATTAATGTTCTGACTGTACTTTGTGATCAGTTGAATGCCATTTTGGTGAATAAAAGTACCAATTACTTTCCATAAGAGCAAAATCTGTACATTATTCCAAAGGTTTGGCCGCCAGTGTAAAAAAACTGATTCCTACAATGCATTTCTTTGTTAGTAACTGATCTGTATTGTGCCCCTGGTGGCTGTGTGTGGTATTGTAGGTTGGACTATTGTGATGAGGCTGTGAGAGACTCAAGCCAGACAGTGCCTGTAGACAGCCACCAGCATTCCTGCACAAGATCCTACAGCTCAACTCTGTACAGCTGCTCTATGAGACCCTGGGAGTATCACAGGTGAGGAGCACTGTAGTCTCGCAAAAAAAAACCCCCAAAAAACGCAATAGTTCTATCCAAGAACCGCCCACTTAGAACTGAAATGTAAAGCAATCATTTAGAGTTGATTTTTTTCACTACATGTCATTTTGGGTAATAATAGTTGACTGAAGCAAACATAATTTTTACCATTGCTCATACTTCCCATATACAGGTGCTGGTCATATAATTAGAATATCATCAAAAAGTTGATTTATTTCAGTAATTCCATTCAAAAAGTGAAACTTGGATAATGTATACATTCATTCTACACAGACTGATATATTTCAAGTGTTCATTCCTTTTAATTTTGATGATTATAACTGGCAACTAATGAAAACCCCAAAATCAGTATCTCAGAAAATTAGAATATTGTGAAAAGGTTCAATATTGAAGACACCTGGTGCCACACTCTAATCAGTTAATTAACTCAAAACACCTTCAAAGGCCTTTAAATGATCTCTCAGTCTAGTTATGTAGGCTACACAATCATGGGGAAGACTGCTGACTTGACAGCTGTCCAAAAGACGACCATTGACATCTTGCACAAGGAGGGCAAGACACAAAAGGTCATTGCTAAAGAGGCTGGCTGTTCACAGAGCTCTGTGTCCAAGCACATTAATAGAGAGGCGAAGGGAAGAAAAAGATGTGGTAGAAAAAAGTGTACAAGCAATAGGGATAACCGCACCCTGGAGAGGATTGTGAAACAAAACCCATTCAAAAATGTGGGGGAGATTCACAAAGAGTGGACTGCAGCTGGAGTCAGTGCTTCAAGAACCACCACGCACAGACGTATGCAAGACATGGGTTTCAGCTGTCGCATTCCTTGTGTCAAGCCACTCTTGAACAAGACACAGCGTCAGAAGCGTCTCGCCTGGGCTAAAGACAAAAAGGACTGGACTGCTGCTGAGTGGTCCAAAGTTAATATCTCTGATGAAAGTAAATTTTGCATTTCCTTTGGAAATCAAGGTCCCAGAGTCTGGAGGAAGAGAGGAGAGGCACAGAATCCACGTTGCTTGAAGTCCAGTGTAAAGTTTCCACAGTCAGTGATGGTTTGGGGTGCCATGTCATCTGCTGGTGTTGGTCCACTGTGTTTTCTGAGGTCCAAGGTCAACGCAGGCATCTACCAGGAAGTTTTAGAGCACTTCATGCTTCCTGCTGCTGACCAATTTTATGGAGATGCAGATTTCATTTTCCAACAGGACTTGGCACCTGCACACAGTGCCAAAGCTACCAGTACCTGGTTTAAAGACCATGGCATCCCTGTTCTTAATTGGCCAGCAAACTCGCCTGACCTTAACCCTATAGAAAATCTATGGGGTATTGTGAAGAGGAAGATGCGATACACCAGACCCAACAATGCAGAAGAGCTGAAGGCCACTATCGGAGCAACCTGGGCTCTCATAATACCTGAGCAGTGCCACAGACTGATCGACTCCATGCCACGCCGCATTGCTGCAGTAATTCAGGCAAAAGGAGCCCCAACTAAGTATTGAGTGCTGTACATGCTCATACTTTTCATGTTCATACTTTTCAGTTGGCCAACATTTCTAAAAATCCTTTTTTTGTATTGGTCTTAAGTAATATTCTAATTTTCGGAGATATTGAATTTGGGATTTTCATTAGTTGTCAGTTTTAATCATCACAATTAAATTAAATAAACATTTGAAATATATCAGTCTGTGTGTAATGAATGAATATAATATCCAAGTTTCACTTTTTGAATGGAATTAATGAAATAAATCAACTTTTTGATGATATTCTAATTATATGACCAGCACCTGTATTTGTATTGATGGAGGGACCCTAGCCTAGCAACCACCCAGAGCCCCTAGAAACTGTACAACAACATGCTAACAACCACTTTGAACACCTTAGCAACCACATAGCAAAAAGCCCTGGCAAACACTCTAGCTAGAACCACTCTTCAGAAAATTTATAAATCTTTTGCAGTTTTGCTGTGCTGTGGTCTAGCGATTAAAGATGTGAGTTGGAAAGTGAAAGGTTGTAGATCTGAACCCTGCAAAATGCCGTTGTGTCCTTGAGCAAGGCTGTTAACTCAGGTTAAAGGGGATTATTCCTGTAAATCAAATGCTGTTGTTGAATTATTTGAGCTTCTTTCATGTATTTTAGGGACTGATTCATTCTGACATGGAGAGCAGCAGGGAGAGTTTTAAAAAGACAGATGATGATGATGAAGTTGCCTCTGATGCCCCACAATCACTGAATCCGACCCAGAAGTCCCCTAAACCCTTGCTGATTGGACAGTGCTCGGGATTCATGGAGACGACTGTCAAAATCAAACAAAACAAAATGCTGCCTGGGCCCAAGGTTTGTGCTCTCAACCATCAGACTGAATTTATGAAACCATTGCAATGTCTAAAATGATCACTACATTGCTCTAAAGTTACAACTAGATCTGTCAATCGATTACAATCTTTAATCAAGTTGATTACATGTTATGCAGATTAATTAATCGAATTAATGACACATGTCCCTATTTGCTGAGAAAGTCCCCCAAATAAAGATAATTCTATATAAATTCAATATCGATCTGGGCTTTATGGCAAAGTGGCCAGACAGAAGCCTCTCCTCAGTGCAAGAAAGCAAAAAAGCACCTAAATGACTCTCAGACTGTGAGAAACAAGGTTATCTGGTCTGATGAATCAAAGATTGAACAGTTTGGCCTCAATTCCAAGTGTCATGTCTGAAGAAAACCAGACACCGCTCATCATCTGCATAATACCATCACAAAGGTGAAGCATGGTGGTGGCAGCATCATGCTGTGGGGTCATTTTTCAGTGGCAGGGACTGGAGAACTGGTCAGGGTGGAAGGAAAGCTGAACGCAGCAAAATACAGCTATATCCTTAATTAAAACCTGTTCCAGAGTGTTCAGAACCTCAGACTGGGCCAAAGGTTCACCTTCCAACATGACAATGACCCTAAGCACACAGCCAAGACAACGCAAGAGTGGCTTAGGAACAACTCTGTTGAACCCAATCGAACATCTCTGGAGAGACCTGAAAATGTCTGTCCCATGACGTCACCATCCAACCTGACAGAGCTTGAGAGGATCTGCAGAGTTCCTCAAGAATGGCTGAAAATCCCCAAATCCAGGTGTGCAAAGCTTGATACATCATACCCAAAAAGACTTGAGGCTGTAATCGCTGCCAAAGATTCTTTAACTAATTACTGAGTTAAGGGTCTGAATACTTATGTCAATGAGATATTTCTTTTTTTTTCTTTCTTTTTAAGAAATTTGTAAAGTAATCAAAAAAAAAAATTGTTATTATGTTTGTTATTATGGGGTGTGTAGTGTATATTGTGGGGTCATATGGGGTAATGACTTTTTGTCAGTAAGTTTTTGCTTTGTCATTATGACAAATGCACTTAAAAGTTTAGCGGTTCTGCCCAATCGAGTGCTTATGTTTGTGGTCAGTCAGACTCTGGGCAGCATGTGGTTCATTGGGTAGCACTGTCACCTCACAGGAAGAAGGTCCCGGTTTGAGTCCCAGCTCACCCATTGCCTTTCTTTATGCAGCTTGCATGTTCTCCCATGTTCGCATGGGTTTCCTCTGTGCTCCGGTTTCCCCCACAGTTCACAAACATACAGGTCATGTGAATTGGAAGCTCTAAATTGCCAGTAGGTTTGAGTGAGTATGTCTGTGTGTGCTAGCCTTGTGATGGACTGGCCACTTGTCCAGGGAGTTTCCCTGCCTTCAGCCTGTGACAGCTGGGATAGGCTCCAGCACACCCGCGACCTATTTAGGACAAGTGGCTATAGAAGATGGATTGTTGGATTGATGAAGGTTTATCAACTTTCATTCTGTGGCTGCACTCTTTATGAGGTTTGATGAGGCATTGCCCCTGCTGACGTGGCTTGTAAAAATATCTTCAAGCTTGAATTGCTCCAATAGAAAATATGTACTTACTGTCAGGGGACATGATTAATTGCTTCAGGGTGCATGAAAGATTTCAATAAGGTACATTCTGTCGTTCTCATGGAAAGTTTATTTTTTTTAGTCCAAGTTCTGAATTATGTCTCTTCTCTTAGTTTGAGTTGGATGGTAAGGTGGGCTGTCTCCACCTGCTGCTGTCCCCCAGTCAGATCACTCACCTGACAGATCTCCTGTCTGCCCTCTGCATTGAGACTTCAGGTAACCCTGCATTTGTACAGTCAATTGTGTGTGTTCCTGTCTAGCAGTGTCTCTCCATGCAAGAAAATGGTATCAGCAAAGGTTTTTAAATGCGCTAAAATAGGATAATTTCATGATGCATTTGAAACATGTCAACAATGATCATATGGCTCTTTGCTCCAGCCTTACTGTATAGCCAGTGGGATGATTGTGTTCCCCTTATTCTGTTTCTTTCAGAGTGCAGCAGTGGTGGAGTTGTATCTGCTGGGGACATCTCTAGGCCACTGGACTCTGATGATCTGCGTTTGATTGAAGAGGATCTCAGTAAACAGCTGAATGCAGAAATGATTGACAGAGACCTGGAGCTGAACGCAGAGCCTTACGCCACCACCATAGAGAATGGAGGTTGGAATCGGCCTCTGTTGGAAGACCTCTCGTTTCTCAAGAAGCACATTTGTAGTTGAGGATCACGTTCAGTTTTCTTATTCTTTGACTGTTCTTTTCTCTCAGAGATGTTCTACTCGATGGGTGCTGGATTCATGACCAGCAGTGTATTGTCGACACGATCTGGGAGTGAATTGTCTGATAGGGAGATTGAGTCGTCCATTCACAGCCAGAGCAGCCTGGCTCAAACAAAGCCTCTGTATCCACAGGTCAGTGCTGGTTGTGTACATGTGATTGGACCCTACTGCTGTTCAGATGTGCAAAGAGCTGTTCACATCAAGTTTGACCAGAAAACATACATGACGAGATTTTCAATGTAAGCAGTGCATCTGTATGATCTTCACTCGGAGTTTAACATATAGCAATATCCAGTGTTCATATCATCAACAAAATTACTAACAAAAATGTTTGTGAACACTTCCTGTAGCTATATTCTCATATAGCTACAGGAAGTGTTCACCTTTTAATCAGATACAGTGGCAAGAAAAAGTATGTGAACCCTATTTATGCAATATGTAGTGCATCCACCAACAGTGGATGTGCAATTCAAGAGTATTTATGTGTGTGAGGAGGTCTAGAGATACCTGCATAAGTATAAATCAAAATCTTTATGGATCTAAACTCCTGAACAGAAAGTCAGGTATCTCATAGCAGTCGTAGATCACATGCATCAACCACCTGTGTATGCGCGCAGTTATATGTAGTATACTTTGACAGGCTCGCATTAGACTGTACGCAGACGCTGAGCGTTCACCTCAAAATGGAATTATACCTAGGGTTTTAGTTTCATCAGTCCACAAAAAATTACATAATACATCAACTACAAATGTACTGTGTGTGAGATAAGACTGATCTGTGTGAAATCTGTCTTGCAGGGAATGCTAAATTGCCCTCGTAGTTATCCTGTACCAGGATCCTTATCTAGTTTGCCACAATGTAGCAGACCACCAAGTATGTATCTAAACCTGTTTTAAACAAACATACACACTTTTAATGTCACTGCAGCTAATTTCAGGCAACAAACTTCTCCATTGTGACACGATTCTTTACCAGCAGGACATTCGTCTCGCAGTAGCCAGTTGGAGCCACTGAAACCAGACTCTCTGCTCCGTCTCTCTCTGGGTGGAGTCACTCTGACTCTGCTGGAGCAGGAACCCCCTCCTGGGCCGGACAGGCTCTCCTCATTAGCTGAGGTGTCGCAGTTGTTTTTTCGGGAGCTTGCATCCTTTAAGGATGCTATGTTCAGCGAGAGAGACTTCCAGAATCTGAGAGGGAGCTTTGCTAAAGCATGTCTCCACTCCCACATCAGGTATCGCAGGAATTATGTTTGTGCCACTTTCCATTATTTGGGGTAGTAAATAGGATCTGAAACTCTTAAAAATTCTTTACTTAAAAAGTCATCATTTCTTAAAATTTTTGACTGATTGATGTTTTCCAACACAACGAAAGTGCTTTTCCAGTTGCTAGAGCCATTAACACAGGGAGTTGAGTCAGTCAAGTGATAAATGACCTTTTTTATAGTAGGGGTTTTTAATTACATGAAATGCAGAGTTGGGCTGAAACGATGAGTCGACAACATCGACAATAAAAAATTGTCTACAAAAATTTCCGTTGACGAATAGTCGTTTGATCTCTTTTAACGTAACATGAAATCACATTAAACTCTAATGATGACGCACGAGAGCAGCACTGCAGTTCGCACCTGACCAAGGAGAGAAATAATTACACAGCTCACAGTCCAGATGAACTCTAAACTTTCCATACAGCTTCAGCTTATGTAGATCGCAAAGTATGAGGGATAAATTCTAACATGCCTAATAATTCTGACAACACTATTGTGCCTCTAATGCTTTAAAAAAAAGTGTAACCTATTCAACGAAAGGTCATTGCACATCAACTGTAGATATATGTAAACACACTCCCTCTGGTCTCCAGGGTGACTGGTGCAGCAGTGCAGCTGGCATGTGAGATGCGAAGCGCTGGGCGGCACAACCGAGTCATGACCTCTGAACTCTCCTTCAGCAGGCTGGAACTGCTGGAGTGCCTGTGGGACTCAGGTGGCATGCAATACACAGAGGTACATGATAAACTTGTTCAATTCTGCCAACTCAATTAAACTTTTATTAGGCTTTCTGTATTCCTTGTCTTTTTGTAGTCCCCCCCCCCCCCCCCCCCCCCCAATAATTATTGTCAAGCATGAGCGCACTGAGATTAGTAGTGCATATTTCAAAAGAGTCATATTCTATACTTTTGTATGATACATGACCAAGAAGTCCACTTATACATTTTTGTCAAGGTGTCTTGGATGAAAATCAGTCATGTTTTAATTTTACCTGACAAAGTTCTACTCTCTCTGTGAACCTTAAGGCCTGTTCACACCAAATTTGTGATGAATTTGTGAGACAAACTGCTGGCAGTGTGTCTGTCCACATCAAGACCAAAATTAGAGAAATGGAAAACATTTTTTACCCCGTACAGTAGGTGGCACTGTTTTGGTTTTCTTCGGACTGTTAAGCATTCAGTTGTGTCAATGCATGGAATTAATATATTTATCGCTGTTGAGGCAATATTTACCTAATTTGGCATAACTGTTTTATTATGATCTTTCTATGTTTTTTATGCATTTTGAGGTATACAGAATCTGTATTTTTTTTGCGAGTGAGATGAGTAGAGTAGTGTTGCATTTGCACTGTGTCTTCATATTTATGTGTGAATTTTGCTATGAGTATGTAAAACAGTTCACACTCTCGCGCGGTCTGCCGGCGGGTCATCCCCATCAACCTGGACGAGGGAGGTGGCAAGGGGAGGGAAACAACAATAATTAAAAATGCACTGAGCAGTACCTCCCCTCCCACAAACACCATAATTTAAAAAAGAGGGAAAAGGCCAACACAGAGCGGCAGCGAGAGAGAGAGAGAGAGAGAGAGAGAGAGAGAGAGAGAGGAGAGAGATAAAAAAAAAAACGTACTCGCCGGTTCTCCGATACACCGTAGCTTGTTCCTCAGCCACTCCTCCACCCTCTACCGAATGGCAGCCGCGCCTCTCCAGGCGGATCCGAGGCAGTCCTCCAGCCCCTGGCTGACGGAACGCCCCGGCGCGTTCTCTGGGAGCAGAAGGGGACTCCCCCGCCCCTGGCAGCGGTTCTCCCGCTCCAGGCGGTCGGTCGCGATCCCCTCCCCGCTCGCGGACGGCGGTCTTCCCTCGACCCCTTTCAGCGGCTGGTAGGGGCATCCTCCGCTCCAGGCGGTAAGCTAGGAGCCCCTTCTCCCCTCGCGGTCGGCGGCCGTTCCTCCGCGTCCAGGCGGCTGGGCTCCTCGTCCCCCGGCAGATGGCCGCGGCTGCTTCGTTGGGGTAGTGGCGAGAACTCCGCTACGGCATATCCCTCTTCCTTCCCGGGCTTTCGACACCAATGTAAAACAGTTCACGCTCACTGGCAAGGAAGAGGTGAGAAACCGTCTTAACATATAAATTATAGTTTTAATGGAAAACTCAAAAGACCAACACATAAGACGATGGACATGTCCGTAAGGATCTCTCTCTCTCTCGCACCGCCCTCTGCAGTTGGCCTTTATCCCTCTCGGTGGCTTGATTAGCCTGATACGGGACCGGGCGTGTTGAGTCACGACCCGGCCCCGCCCTCCACCGTGCCACAGAGTATATTCCAATTGAACTCCCAAACCCAGCTTCACTTTTTTTTAATGTCTGGATAATATAATACAAAACAGGTATTAATAAAACAGGTGTAACATAAAAATTAATAAGCATTAAAAATAATATAAAAGAAACACAACCTCCCTGTATTTTCTTTATGTAATATTTGTATTGAATTCAGGGTTTCTTGTGTGTGTTGAGAAAAAGAGCACCGTTACTGGAATACTTTATGTTTGATATTATCCTTGCAATAAAAATAGCAGTGAGGTTTAGCAATTCTTTTGGCTATACTCATAGTAATATACTGCATGTAAAGAGCTTTTCTTTGTGATATTTTACTACAGGTTTAGTCCAAAGAATTTGTGAACCTCACTGCTATTTTTAATGACAGGATATAATAGCAGGCACAGTGATATGTACATTAAGACAAAACACAAGGTATATTATATAAAATGAGGTATCAGCACATTATATAAATATTCTAAAAGGAAATGTTTACAGCTTATATTTTTTTTTTTATTTTCAGCATATTTTTATTGAATTCAGATTTTTTGTGAGTGAGACGAGTAAAAGGGCACAGCACCTGTTTACCAGTTGATTAGCACAACCAATACGCTAGCACCAGCGACTCAAATGACAAAAAGCTCCCATCTCAGTAGTCAGTCAGTTTTCATTGAAGTCTGAAGGGGGGAAAAAATGGGCTGCTCTTCACAAACAATCTCCGGATTGTCGGTGGACGGTTTGTTGAACCCGGTTTGAATAGCGCCGCTGGAATCCAATGTTCCTGTTCAAAAGCTCCTACGTAATGAACATTTGCAATGTAAATTTGGGCTTGGTGTGAATAAGCCTTAAGACTTGAACAGATTGTTTTTGCTACTGTACCTTTTAGACTTTTACATGTAAATGACCTTGCATGGGAAATGAGTAACAATGCCCAAATTGCAGAATACTGAATAGGTGTTAATATGTAAACCTAGGCGGCCATATGCTTAATGTATTCATGGATGTTGTGATGTCATTAATATTTTGAACACTTTTATTTCAACAGAGCAAAGAAAATCCTTTTTTCATTTTATGTCACCTAGAAATACTTTCTCTACATCATTCTGTGGAGTATTTAGTTTAATTTCTGTTGAACTCTGGACCAGTTTGGTTTGTTCAAATGTTCAAATGGCTTTATTATTAGAAAATAACAGGTTTGCCTCCAGCTTCTCACACATCAGAGCTTTTCTGAACAAATGTGAACACAGTTTGAATTATACTAAGTTATACTGTCAGATAAGTTTCTTTCATGTTGTTCTCCCAGCTTTTGCAGTTCCAGTCAGCTGGTCTCTTTACGATGGGCGCCACTGCCAGACCATGTGCTCAGTTCCACCACAATCTGTCTGAAAAACATATGCGTAAGGTACCGTAGCTTCATTTGCCTTGTCTTGAGACTTAGATCTAAGAGAAGTGTGTGAGCATTTTTATTAGAGCCTGACCGATATGGGATTTTTCAGACTGATATGGTGGCTGATATTTTGAGCTGGAATGAAAACCAAACTTTCCTATGTGAATTGTTCCTTGATTTTGCACTGATATGACTATACAAATATATTTGGAATGCTCCATTCTAAAACAAATGTTTTTATCAAAGAATATTTGACATTATTATATATTGTCAACAAATTCTAGAAATGATCACTGAGAAAATAAAGAATAAATAAAAATAAAATTAATTGCTAAATAAACATCAGTACCGTATGTTTAGTGTCAGTCAATTGCTGACTATAATACTGCCAGTCAATGATTGGCAGTAGGGTTCCAATGGCATAAGATTTTCACGGTATGATAACCGTCTCAGAAAATTTCACGGTATACAGTATTACACAGTTACTATTATCAGTGAAAACGGAAGGGTTATTTTATTTATGTATTTTTTTGAGCAAACATTTTATTACAATTGAAACTTGAAACTAGGGCTGCACGATTTAGACAAAAAGTCATATTGCGGTTATTTAAAAAAAAAATTGCGATTTGAACTGCGATTATGATGGTAATGTTTTCCACATGTTCAACTGCAAAAAGACTACTGGGGTATTCACATTTGAGCCCTCTTAAAAAGAGCCAAACTGAGATCTTTTTTCAGTTCACCCACAAACAAATAAATATATAAACAGTGAAACAAATTCTTCATCATATCCAAATGTTACCATCCACTGTGTACGTGTTTTTGTCCATTTTGTGACAGGATCTCAGCCCACTAATCATCAACATTAGTTTTTGTAACACAGTCAACTTGAATATTAGGGATGCTCCAATCAGGATTTTGACATCCGACACCGATCTCCAATTTTCATCTCATCAATCGATGCTGATCATTTTATCAGCAGATTTGTCAAAACTGTTTATATGTAAACTTTCTGCTCAATGTCACTGTTAACTAAATTTCCCTGTGGATCCTTGTCCCCAACCATAGATGTTGCCTAGTTTTTGCTGTCAAAAATAATGTTGGTTGATTGAATAATTCAGTATAAACAAAATATAATATTAAAATATAAATGTTACTCTTTATTCTAGGCCTTAAAAACTAGTAGGCTTATGCAAACTATTCTTTACTGTATATGTCATACTGAAGTTGAACTGAACTCATTGATGTAATTAAATTTAAAGTGAACATTTTGATTTTATTATTTTTATTAAATATTTTTAATTTAGCAATGCATTATATTATAGTAATACAATATTTGATATAGATTTATTATATGTATGTTCCTTTTCATTTTGTTGGACGTTGGTAATATTAGTTCCGTTTTCACTTGTTTCCCCGGGGAGTGTAATAAGAGCGACACGCTCTCTGGTGAGGTAAACAAATGACAGGAGAATGGAGAGCGCATGTTTCTGGACTCTACAGTGTTACTGTTAATGCTGTTTGCTCAGCAATCATTTAATAAAGATGTTTGAATTATACCCCATCTTGTATCCTGTGATATTATTATGATACCTGTGCCTTGCGGAGACTGAGATGCTGCTACCGCAGATAATAATAAAAAACGCTTCACGCAGGATGCGCCAGATTAGTGTAAATAAAGCGTTTTGCGCACGTAATCAAACGGAACCGAACTCCGAGGACTTCTGTTGCTCTAAGCGTGAGAGAGAGTTGTGGAGCACAGAGCTGCGCTGAAAAGACTGTAATAATGCTCGGACTTAATATCGAATGGACTGAGCAGCGCAAATAAACTGAAGGGAGCGGACTATTTATTTATTTAATTAATTAATTAAATCGTAAAAGATCATATCGCGGTATCGACTTCATTTCGATTAATTGTGCAGCCCTACTTTAAACCATTTTTTAAATTGAAGTATGTGTAAAAAAAAAAAAAAAAAAAAAAAAAAATATATATATATATATATATATATATATATATATATATATATATATATATATATATATATATATATATATATAGAAAAAATTAGAACGCTAACAGGATTATAATAAGAAACCAAATTATAAACATGATAAAAATAGCATGTAAGTATAACATGTTATATAACTAAAGCATGTTAGCATAGCATGTTAAATTAACTACCAAATAAAAATAACATCAGCTGTGTGAGCTTTTAAAGTAATGTCCTATGATTATTAATAATTAACATATACTGTAGACTGCTCCTGTCTGTACATATAACTCAGTGGTTCTCAACTGGTTTTGCTTCAGGACAGATTTTACATTGGAAATCAACTGGTGACACACTATAGTAAAAACGTAACCTGTATTAAATGTATCCTAGGTTGCATTTCCTTTTATGTTGCATAGTTTTTTTTTCATAGTTTCCAGTACAAGGACATGCATTAAGTGACATTATTTTTGTTGATGTCAACAACAAAAAATACTGGAAGTTTTCCTATATAGTATATTTACTTATATGAGCCCATTATTATCCCGTTAGTTTCCTAATTTCAAACATCATTCAAACAGAACACACATATTACACAGAAGGAAAGGCTCCTCATTACCATGGTTAGATCAGTGTAGCTAGTCTTAAATAATGCTAATAATAATAACAAATGATAGTATATCTGAAAAATAAATACTAGCTGAAACACATCTTGAAACTTTAACTACAACTGCCACTGTTGATTATAAAATTAGGTCTAATAGATTCTACCTTTAGATTAGTTCATATGAATATCGAGGGAAGCCCAGTAGTTGCACGTGCGCACCAGAGAGAAGAGTAGATCATGATCGCAAGCTCATACACTCGTGGGAAAGTGCAGATGAGAAACCTTTAACTGATTGCGAAATTATCATTAAATCACTTGGGCGGCCACCAAAATATCTTCAATGGGAGAACCATGGCATTGTTCTTTCCCTGCTGTCCGCAACCCAGTCTGAATAGACCAGTTGAGAAACACTGCTTTAACTCTCTCTCACACACACACACACACACACACACACACACACACACACACACACACACACACACACACACTCACTTATGTCAGAGCCCCTCGCTTCTCTCTGACATTTTCTCTGCTGCATGTGTGTGTGGCACAAGCTGACAAGTCTGAAAGGCAGACAAAGAGGAAAGGAGATGCGCATGTGAGATTCTCCGTCCGGTTCTCAATACCGTAGATAAGCAAATGTACATGGTATGATAACCGTAAATTTTCATACCATAGTATACCGTGAAACCGGTACATCACTGCAACCCTAATTGGCAGGTTGTAATACAAGAAGCATTTACACCTGTCGAGACAAGAGAAAAACAGCAGCAGTGGTGTAACACTGTATTCTGCTATACAAGTTCAGGGGAAACTTTCAACGGTGGAAAACCAGACTTATAAATATTACATTTTATAAATACATTGACTGGAATTGTTCGGTTGAAGGGGGTACCAAACTGAATCCTGAACAAAACAGTTTGATGAATACAAGTGTACACATTAGCTTCCACTCAGCTGACAAGCAATTTATGTAGTTTCGTCGTTAGCTAGTTATCTATTAGCTTGTGAAGACACCGCTCAACTCTGCAACACTTAACTCCGCCTGTCTGCAGAGCCACCCTCAGCTCAGAGTCAGCTCTGTAAACAGTGGAGTCGGAGCACGCTCTGCTGGACAAACTATTTAATGACACCAATTCTAAATCATTGTTTTCTGCATTATATGTTCTGAAAAAAAGTTTTCATATCTGCGCATATCAGTAAGCATATACGCTGATACGATATATCGGTGAAAGGCTAATATCGGTCGGACACTCATTTTTATACTCTTCTTTGTCTTCCTTAAACAGTAGTGGGACATCTGGACACACCTGGCTAAAAACTGAAACAAAATATTTGTATAATCCTTTGTTTGAAGTAAAATTATGGAAATGAATTTATTTCCATTTTAGGAGATGAAACAAAGCAATATAATGCTTTATTAAAATTTTCCAAGCAAAGCCTTCCACAATATAAAGACTAAAATATCACCAGTTCAAGTAACATTAAACATTTCACAGTCTAACTGGGAGTTTGACTAATTTAAAAAAAATAGTCCCCACATAGGTTGCATATTCATTCCAGTGGGCATTAAATCCCTCATTCTGTCATCCACCACATTATTAATCTGCTGGTAGACTGTAGCTATCCACTTTCCTACAGCAATCGTGAAGCTGTTTATGATTCACGTCAGAGCGTCAATGCCAACATCGAGTGCCGCTTTGAACTCACCATGAAAAGCACAAGGAAAGCTGTCAAAGATTTTTATTTTTTTTTTATGAGATAACCTCCGTGGTTCTTTCAGCTCCTGAATGGGTACTGTCCTGCAGACTTTAGCTCCAGCCCTAATCAAACAAACATGAGCAAACTAATCACGGATCTCCAGGATTACTTGAAAAAATTAAGGACAGGTGTGTTTGATTGATAGGTTGGAGCTAATCTTTGCAGGACAGTGGCCCTCCAGGAGCTGGGTTCCCCATCCCAGAACTAGAATGTCTATGGAACACGTATTATGCTATTTTATGCTGAGCTTGTAGGCTCAACTTGTTAGAAGGGCTCTGGCGCCATGGCGTGTGCTTCAGTGTAATGACTCCTGGCGGACACATTAGTAGGTTCCGCCCTTCACACCAGTGTTTATGCTGTATTAACAGTTATTAATGTGTTAATCCCAATTAAGAAAAGTTAATCCGTTAAATGCATGCGTTACACATTTATTCTGACAGCTCCAGTTATTACATTATGTTCTTTCTTCAGTCAATCTGACTTTACAATAAAATCTTGGCTCCAACAGTTTTATAAATGTTGTTTACAATATTCCATTCAACACTATTTCAAACAAAGTACAATAAAAACATTTTCAAATATTTGGCTATGGCTAAAAATGCCATTTTACTGAAATGTTTGCCGAAAATGTTTGGTGCCTCAACTTGTCACATGTTTACACTCTTCCTGTTTTCTGTCATGTAGAGTGGAACGAGACGGCGTGTGGTGCGTAAAGACAGTTCTCTGCGGGTTGAGCTTGGGGAGCTCTGCTCTGAGTTGGACCTGGACATTCTGGGGCGACTGGAGAACATCCTGCGGGCTCTGAGCTACTGCCCAAAAACACCCCAAAGAACCAAAGCATACACTGCAGAGGTGACTGTACTCTCCTGCTATAGAACACCAACCAGTGCATCGGTGACATACTTGTGTACAGTAATGCATTTACAATGGGGCAGATATACCAAAGGGTTTAAAAGGCAGAAAATATGAAGCTCATATTTCTTTTATATAAATTTTTTTGTTAGAAACATATATTGTCCTTTTTAGATCAAACTACTTTTGTAGAACTGTAGTGAGAATCACCCTGGCACCAATTGAAATGAACTGGGCCTCCCACAAGACACCAAAGTGTGTGGTGATTTTTTTTTTTTAATCACACTTCACTTAAGGTGTATGTGTGTGATAATTAATATCAGACGGGCCCTCCCTCCATCGTCGTGACACCAGATAAGGAGTTTCATTTTAACAGTAAAAGAATGATCCAAATGGTCCATTCAATAAATTAGAGTTATGTAAATTGTAGGGAGTTGGTCATCTGATTAATCAGAAGGATTCATGAGATTCGGCCTAACCATTTAGAGCTCTTCTGTATCATCAACACAAGGAACACACAGTTGTAATAAAATGACTTTTATTAACAAAAAGATAAACAAGAATAACTACCAAAACCTACAAAATGGTACTTATATTCTAAAAGAAAACAAATGAATATGTAAATAAAGTGCAAAGGATGGAAAGATGCAAGTGGTTGAATTGGATGTAGCAATAGCAAAGTATGACAATTATCTGATGAAAGATAAACTGCTGTTTCTGTTAATTAATAAGGATAAAACCTTATTCCTAATTAAACAAATAACGGAACGATTATTTGCAAAACATTTGATACACGGGTTATGTCTATAATCTAAAGAACATTAGAAAATCATAAACTGATAGTATACACTAATGCAAGGTCTATGGAAAGAGGTTTAGTAGTGATATTTACATTCCCTTTGATCGATCAATGAGTTTGGTGATGGCGACGTCTTCCAATGGGGCTCAGGGCCAGTGGGGAAGGAGCTGGATTCCATTTCAACAGCCTTGGACACGAAAGAGCTGAGGAATGCTGATCTCCTGGAAGCACCGAGAGGGTTCTTGCAATCTGGAACACACATATATACAACCCTTGTTCAGAGCAGGTTTCTCTATCGGAACGCGCAGATGCACGAAACTTGAAGAGAAGGTTTACTCACCAGAGCTAAACCTTGTCGTTGTAGTTATCTCCCTGGTATAAGGATTCTGAACTTGTCTTTGCAACAGTCTCTTGTAGTGAGTCTTGGAACTTGGTCAATCTCCTACTTACTGCCTCTCGGATGGAGACTAAGAACGTTGGATAATCTGTTATCCTCTCACTCATAGAGTGAGAACAGAATGGAGAAGTGTTATAGAAGTGTATCCTGTTACTAACCCTCTGGATGGGTACTCAGTGCAAATTTGTTTTAGAAGTTTATCCTGTTAATGCCCTTCTGGACAGGGACTCAGGACAAAGATTTGGCTGTTGTAATGATGCTTTATACTGTCCTGATAAGGAGGAGATTTCAGTTTGGCACTTCTTGTTTCAGGGTCACGACTGGCTGCTTAGATCAGAGGGGAGGGCTCATAGTGTGGTTAATCATCCCTTCTCTGCATAAAACTCATTTGCATACTCATTGCATGCTTAAAGTTCAGTTAAAACAATGTCCTTAAAGTTTCATCTATGCGTTGTTCCTTTTCCAAATCTCGTCCAAAATACTCTTGGCATTTTTCTGAAGATATAGAGACCAAACATGATATTAAAAGATTCAATATTGCGCATATGTTAATTTATACCACCGTAGTTCAGTTTGTGTAAATATTGTGCTAATTGAACAATTACAATTTACAAAAATAGATCTGTGAACAAACATGGAGTGGATATGTTGCATTTGGTGTCAATGTTAGGAGTAAAGTTTGTGTGTAAAGATTTGTTTCAGCTTTTGCCACATGGTAAGTTAATGCTGCTTCGAGAAGTCTTGAAGATATATTTATGGTCTTTATCTCAACTCTGGGTAAGCCTTAGGATGGGGGGTTTCAGAGGTTGCTAAGAAACAACTTATGGACCAATGAGAAGTCTTTTCCTTCCTTGTGAGGGGTGTCTGGCAGTTGTCTGAGCAGCTTATCTGATGGCTGTGTTTGGCATTTGTTTGTGTTGGTCCTGTCATGATCCAATCAAAATGCCTTGACAGTTAGAGAGGGGCTCTGACATAAACGGTTCACCACTGGATGATAGGTGGACTTTTCTCCATGTAAACAGTGCATTAATGATGGTTACATTACCTCCCTTTATGGTATTTTTTTGCAGATATCATGCGAAAGTTAACAGGTTTACATGGTCATGATATGAGTTTTAAAATTGGATATGATTTGCGGAGAAGAAGTTGATACTATATGGTCACGCTAACACGTTTGATTGTTATACTTGCTAACACTGTGATAGTTTCATGTTTGAAATGGTTATTTGTGGGTCTGTACACTTAACTTAGGCTTCCATTAAATGTATTACTGTACACTTGTTTTCTTTTATTTGTGCAGACTGATGGAGGGGTCTAAATAATTGTTTGTGGTAACAACAGCACACCACAGATTCTGTCAGAGCTTAACTTGTATTAAACCTGGAGCATTTTTTTTCAAATACACTTGAGAATAAATAGTTTTACAGGGTGCAATTGGTTATAATCGATTGTTTCTTTCTGCAGACTGTCTTGTTGGAGCTTCACTCTTCTCTCCTACTTCAGTCGCCTCATGCCGTGCTGAAAGTCTGTTTCCCCATTCCTGATCTTCGACCTCCAGGGCTAAGGCGACCCTCGAGTCAGCGTGCAGTGCGCAGTGAGGTCTTAAGTCTGAAGATCTCTAATCTAGAGCTGAAGTCTCAGCAGGGTCCAGACGTTCAGCAAGAGGCCAAACTCTCCAAACTGCTGGAGGCCTGTTTCACTGATCTACATGGTGAGGAGGATAAGAGTTTAATCTTTGCTCAGAATGGTAATATATTCTATTCATATATTGATGAATAATTTTTCAGAACCGATCAGAAGTCAAATACTGGGTAGAACATGATCAAGATTTACACCATGTATTTTTATAATCAATTGCCCTGGTGTACATTTTTATAAATAAACAAAAGTTGGTTGTCTTAATCTTTGTCTCACTGGGACTTTTTCTGCTAGAAAGGCCGTGTGGGCTGGGAAAATATTAAAGGTGCTGTAAGCAATTTTTTTCATGGAAAGGTACGAAAAATGTTTTCCTACTCCCTGAGAGATGTTACTGGAATAAGTGTTGTAAGATATCTCACCTGTCTATGTGACAGCTCTAGGCTCTGTAAACAGCAAACAAAAATGTGTCCGTGGACAATGATGCTTTCGACCTGCAATCATTTTATTATTGAGACTTACTGCCATTTTTAAGCCATGTCGTTCATAACAGTTGTCAGTTGAGGGCACTATTTAGCTGCTGCTGTTTTTTAACAACCATTTTTGCGCTATGTTGGTCTCTATAACGCTCATTTGGTATATTCGGAGTGTGGGGTTTTGGAAAGAGTTGGCGTGGCTAATCTAACGGCTAATGGCTAGAAGAAGGGCTAAAATCGCTTACAGCACCTTTAACCTCTTATTTATATTTCTACCAATCTTGATTCGATTGGCATGAATAAAACTAAGCCCTGCCCTACACTGAAATCCCTAATAAGTTGACTTAATTGAATTGAGAAAGGGCATCTTCAAAACTTGTGTAATTACTAATTAAGTTAAGGTAACTAAATGCAAGTAGATTTACTATTTAAATGTTGCTGTTTCTACTTCATTATTATATTTGATTTTGACTAATTTAGGTCATACAATAGCATGGTTTAAATAAGGAAGATTATAACTGATTCTAGGTCAGGCATTAAAAAAACAAATTTCTCCACAGAAATACATAAACACATGTACTTCAGATGGATTTTTAAGAAAAATAAGTTCAAGGAACATAGAAATTTGAACTATGAGCCCAAAACATGACTTGAGTAAAGTTTAATTAAAACAACTTAATTTGTCCAGTTATGACAAAATTATGGTTTACAGTGTACACTTTTCATGCAGAATATGTTGCTAAATTTAAACGCGTTGTATCCTCAAAAAAAAAAAAAAAACAACATTCTCAGTGTCGTTTACTCTCAGATATTAACTCAACTGGCACATTGTTTTTTTTAGGAGTGTATGAGGGCGGGGAGGGGAAATCATTTCCCTGTATCCGTGTACAGAAGAGTCCTGATCCACACAACACTGATGGCACACCCAGGTGTGTGTGTGTGTGTGTGTGTGTGTGTGTGTGTGTGTGTGTGTGTTTGAGCCTATGTGTCATATAATAACACAGACAGATCTTTATTTAGATGGAACATTTAGCCAACTCTCTGTCTCTCGCTCTCTCTCTCTCTCTCTCTCTCTCTCTCTCTCTCTCTCTCTCTCTCTCTCTCTGTCTGTCTGTCTCTAGGATCCAGGTGCGAGTGAATGATGGAGCGGGCTCTGACAGCAGAGGTGTGTGTGAAGGGGTGAACAGAGGTCTGCATCTGGGCTCCATGTCTCTGGAGAATCCCTGTGAGCTCAGAGAAAAGAATAACTCTCCATTCTCATCCAACCGCACCATGTTTGAGACAGAAGAGGTACGTCCTCCCTCTCTGTTTATCTGTCTGTATTTCAAGAATATCGGGGTCACATTTTACCGTTAAAATCAAAAGAAAAAATATTTTTGGACCATTTATAAATATTCATTCAATATTAGATTATTTAAAGCGGAAGTATGTAATTTCTGCACAACCAAACAAAATAAATAACATAAAATGGTAGCGCCATTTTAACACAGAAAAAGTTACATATTTCAACTTCAAATTGTATGATATTATTTAAATTGTAAAGAACAATTTTAGGTATATATTATGGTAGTATTTTCTGTACTGAATTTGATTTATGTTGATTATTGTTCAAAAAGGGTCATTTATATCACTTCTGTTCATAACACAATTAAAGATATCTACAATGAATTTCTTATTAGTTAAAATTCAAATTTAACATATCAGCTATGTAAATGTTATCATTTTTTATGTCAATATTACATTTATATTATTATACATTGTTACTGTACAAATTTCCAATCCTGATATCAACAATTGAATTGTACATTTTTGGTATCTGTATATGTAGTTCAGCATGTTAGATTTGGTATTTCAGGTATCTGGAAATGGATTTCAGATATCAATAAATTGCAGAGCAAGTAAACATATACACTACCGTTCAAAAGTTTGGGGTCACTTACTCATTCTTTCTTTATTTATTTATTTCACATTTTAGAATAATAGTAGTCAGCAAAACTATGGAATAATAGAAATGGAAATATGGGAATTATTTTGTGACCAAAAAATCCAAAATAAATCCAAAACTATGTAATATTTTAGCATCTTCAAAGTAGTCACCCTTTGCCTAGATTTTGCAGACATGTACTCGTGACATTTTCTCAACCAACTTCTTGAGGAATCACCCCGGGATGCTTTTTAAACAGTATTGAAGGAGTTCCCATCTATGTTGGGCACTTATTGGCTTCTTTTCTTCATATTTTGATCCAAGTCATCCATTTCAAAAACTTTTTTTTTTTTTAGGAAATTTTAGATTTGTAATTAAATAAATGTATATGTTTTGGCAGAATAATATTTTGTCTACAAAGTTAATTTCAAACTTTTAAGCATACACCTTCAGATCAAAAGATTTTTAAGATCATGAGAAACATTTCAGACAAGTGACCCCAAACTTTTGAACGGTAGTGTATTTAAAAGGCTTTCTTACTAGTTATGACAGCATAATAGTTATCTGATATTAACATGCCACTAGTGAACCAAAACACTGATATCAAAAATGTACATTTTCTCTAGTTGTAATTCAGTTGTTGATATCAGGAATGGACAGCTGCACTTAAGTATTATCAAAATATAGCATTTTTGATGTACATTGCTGAAATGTAAAGTTGTAATTTCAAATAGTAAAAAATTAATGATAAATATGTCATTGCATTTTAAACTCAAGTGAATGACATCATTGTGAAATTCGGTAAAATGCAGTTAAAGATATCTGTAATTGTGACTTTCACAAGTTGAAATAAAAAAAAATTTATATCAAGGATGAGTAATTCCACAAGTAATGACATCATTTTTAATATCAAGTATTGACGTTTTACTAGTGCAAATGTAATAATCTGAAAATTAGCAATTAGCATTTGAGCTAGTGAAAATTGTATTGTGTATGTATAAATATCATGAATATTCTTCACGTGAAAGGGCTTGCGATACGTGCACATTTCTTTAGATTCACATATTGTGTCTGTAAGTTAATTCATGTACTGCGTTTCATTCTTTATCTCTCTCTCTTTATTTGTACATGTCTTTCGTCTTTCTCTCTCAGATGGTGATCCCAGCAGACCCAGAGGAGATGAATGAGTTTCAGATTCAGTGTATATGTCAGTGTCAGTATGTGGTTGATATCACATTTCCTGTAGTCTACATCCTTCTGCCTAGTAAAGAGGCCTTCCAGAGCATCTATAACAGGTATCACAATTACACATACATGCAGATATTTTATAGTTTTATCTCTGGACATCAGTTAGAATTAAATCATCATCATAAATGTATATCAGTTTCAGTTAGATTGCATGTATGTCGACTTTAACAAAGTCTCATGGAATTCTTGTGTTCTCCCCTGTTGTTTTCCTCTTTCTCTTTTTTGTCTTCTCCCTCTCTTTCTCCTCAGGATTAATAATGATCTGTTGATGTGGGAGCCTCCTCCACCACCTCAGTCTCCTCCTTCTGCTCCGCCTTCCTCTTTGCAAAGTGCTAGTATTCCCTCACAGCAGCACAGACATATGGAGGATGAGTTTTACGCTTGTAAATCTGCCTTCAGTCTTGGTCAGTCATCTTCGTCATTTCCCTACTTCAAATTAAGATACTGTGTGTGTATATATGTGTATATGAGCGTGTGTGTATATGAGTGTGTGTGTATATGTATGTGTGTGTATATATATATATATATATATATATATATATATATATATATATATATATATATATATATATATATATATATATATATATATATATGGAAGATTCTCTCATAATCTTTTGTCTCTCCCCTCATTTTAGAATCTGACTCTGAGGAGGAGGAGCCTCAGTTTTACTCAGCTAACCAATCAAAAAGAAGGAAGCAGCCAGAGCCTCAGTCTAGCCACGCCCTTAGTCTGCTCTGTTTAACTGTGCTCATTGGCAGAGGTCGCCTCCAAGCCATGACAGACAGCAAGGTAAAAAATAAACCAACATATTTTTTTTCATAGTTAATCGAGATTAATCTCAATTTTGAAAGTGTTAAAATTTGACACTCTACATTCTTCCTAGAACTGTGTATTGTGAAAAGCGCTCTAAAGAATAAAAATTACTTGACTAGAAAAACATTATACAATATGTAACATTTTACAAAGTATTCAACCATATAAAATAGAAATGCACTATTATTATTATTATTATTATTATTATTATTATTATATTAATTGGCACCAATTCAAGTAACATTAAATGTTTCCCAAAGTCAGAGTGGGAAGTTGACTAGTTATTAGTTGCAAAGCACATTACAATTCTTAAACCCTCATCCTCCACAATAAGTTGTGCCTAATTCTGAAGTCTAGTAGTGAGGTTTAGGGGTAGGTGAAGTATTGGGCTTTTGAGATGGGGACCAATCAGTTAGCAAGAGTGAGAATCTGGTGGGGAGTCCAATTTCGGCACAACACCGGCAAGCTTGGTTATCCACTTTGCTACAGCAATCGTGAACCCGTATTCACATGATTCACAGCAATGAAAGCATCAAGCACCACTTTGAAGTTTGATATCCACATGAAGAATGCTGCAGAGGATGTCCGAGTTTGCAATGGAATACTACCTATACTACTCTAACTGCTTCTGGCATATCTGTGTATGGCAGAAATAGTAAGGTATGCTGTGCAAAGTGTTAAGCAGTTGTGTATAGTGAGGACGTTTTCAAAAATAATGCCATGCATAATTTTTATTTATCAAATAACTTTATACAAAGTGCAGCAAATATAATGAACTCAATCGGTATTTGGTGTGAGTACACTATGCCTTTAAAACAGAACCAATTATCTTACACTTGCACACAGATTTTCCAGGATGTTGGCTAAATGGTTGTTCAGAGCATCTTGGAGAACTTGTCACAGTTCTATTTATTAAAGCTGTCTCAACTGCATATGTTGTCTTCATGTAATCCTAGACTGACTCAATGATTTTGTGATCTATTGTCAAAGGAATGTTTGGGAATCTGAAATTGATATTTCTTATTGACACACTAAAGCAGAAAATATCAAATAACTTCTGAATCTTAACACCAATGATTATGTGAAACATCTAATGTGCACTGTTTTGTATATTGAATTTTTATTGGCAAATAAATGGGTGAACTTGAACTAAATGATGTGCTAGTAATAGTATTTTATAGATATATATTTTTTAAATGTTTGAATATTAGGTTTAAGTTTGGTCTGTTACGGTTTGACACCTTTTTTAATTTTGCACATTATCGTCTAGGGGTTGACCAATATTGGATTTTGCAGAAACCGATAACTAAGGTACTGGAACAAGCTGATAACCGATTATTTAGCTGTTTGTTTTTAAAATTTCTATAGTGAATATGTACAAAAAAATGATCAAGTCTTTCCTTAGTCATTTGCTTAATTTGAGCTATCAACATATAACTGATATTTCCAAAAGCGGCTATCTGTGCTAACATTATAAAATGTTAGTTTTTGACTGAAACGATATGCCATTTTGTCGTCCGAGTAAAATTTTCTAAATTAAATGAATGACTCAAAGAAATAATGACTACATTTAAAAAGAGATTTTCATATAAAGACTAAAACGATGATTAAATAAACTAAAAATGATCACTGGTCAATTATGACATTCTTTTCATTTCCTGTAGAATGAGGCTGGATGTAAAGTGGATCAGTGTCATGGAGAACTCATTTTGGACTTGGAAGGTGGAAAGATTTTTAGTGTGACACAACATCAGAACAATCCTAATCTCAATTTCCTGACCATAGAGAGCAAAAGAGTGGAGCTCTACCATAAAAGTAAGCTGTTAAACACTCATGTCTGGGTAATTCTCACAATGAACTAATCTGGGTCATATTTTCAAAATTAACTTGTATTCATTAAATAAGGGGTTGTGCTTAAATTTCATCTTAAGTTTAAAGCTGATGCCCATGTTGCTTTGTAAAGTACTGAATATCCTGCTATTTGCAGTTCTAAAATGCTAAATTATGTTGTTTCCTCTACAGAGGAGGTTCCGGACTCCCCTATCCCTTTCAGATTGGAAATGCCTAGGTTTACTCTCCCAGGGCATTTGGACCCAACCATTTACCTCACAGAGGTGGGGGTAAGCAGCATCAGCGGCCGGGAATCAGACATTCAAATGTTGTCGACTGCCATCAGAATTACATTAGACCTTGAGAGGAATGTCAAGGTTTGTGTTTTATTACTTTGTCACAAATGTGAGGCAGTAAAAACAGTGAAGTATTCACCTAATTTCTTCTTCAGGAGTTTCTGGTTGCTCTGCGACTCCGTGGTGCTACATTACGACATCACATGGCTTTGACCAATCATAGCTGGCATGAACAGGTACCTATTGGCAGTCACATTAGATAGAAGGCTTTTATAGATGTATTCATCTTTTAGGATTGACATCAATCTTTTAGGGTAAATCAATATTTGGACCACCTTTGCCTTTAAAACCGCACCAATTCTCCTAGGTACACCTGGAGAGTTTTTCTTGGTTGTTGGCAGATAGGATGTTCCAAGCTTCTTGGAGAATTCACAACAGTTCTTCTATCTATTTTGGCTGTCTCAATTACTTCTGTCTCTTCATGTAATCTCAGACTGACTCGATGTTCAGTGGGGGGCTCTGTGGGGGCCAGGGCATCTGTTGCAGGGCTCCCTGTTCTTCTATTCTGCTCTTTTCTATTTGCAAAAGTAATGTTTGGGAGTCTAACATTTATATTTCACACACTAAAATCTGAAGATATAAATAACCATCTTAAGACAAATGCTTTTGTGAAAAATCTCATGTGCCTTAGACTTTTGCACTGTACTGTATATCTTTCTGCATTCTTTATTCAGATAGTTGATTTCCTCGATGTCATTGATGAAGAAATATTGGGCTGCACCCCACCTGCCATCATCACAGTTTTACACACTCACCTGGCCACCTGTGCAGTTGACTATAGGTAATATAATCCTTAAGGTATTATACAGTTACATAAATATCATTTAGATTAATTCTCAATATTTTCTCTGTTCTTTCCCCCTCCAGACCCCTCTATCTTCCTCTGCGACTTTTGTTTACAGCCGAGTCCTTTTCTCTGTCTAGTAACATCATAGTGGACACTGCAACCTTTCACCTCAGGTACTGATCCTAACCGGTTATGCTGAGACCAGGTAATGCTCTGTTGATTGGATCTAACTGCTCTGAATTTCCCATTAGGTTTATCTTGGATGACTCTGCGTTGTACCTGTCTGATAAATGTGAAAGCGATACAGTGGATCTGAGGCGAGGTACAGAACTTGTTTCATTTATTAACAAATGAAAAGCTATTTTCTATTTCTATTATAATTGTAATTAACAAATTAACAATATGTTCAAACAATGGACAAAAATGTGAAGAGTAGCTTTTACATCAACAAAGTTTTGGCATTTATTTTGTTTATAGAGCTAGCAAGTTATTTTGACTTAACGGCCTAGGTTGTACTGTATACTAACTGGTATTGAAGAACTGTTCCGGGTTAAATACAAATAAACGGATGAAAATTATGAAAAGGTCTTTCTCAAGAGGACTTTTCTTCTACCATGGAAAACAAAAAGAGATGTTTGGTAGAAATAGAGATTGACCAATGAGCGGTTTCACCAATGTTTTAAAACGATATTTACAGTTTGACAATCTTTTTTTTTTTTTATTATTATTTTTATTATACAAAAGTTAGTTCCAGTACGAGATGTTCCATGAGTACTGATGTCTCACACTATCAGCACTCGGATGCTACGCTGTTTGTATCACTCTGCTTGGTTTTGTGGTGTTATAAACTAAAGTGTAAGAGCAACGCAGATGTGTAAGAGTCAGACGTTTGTCTTTTCATTTATCCCTGACATTAAAGATTTTAAAGAAAGAAATTCCATGCCCAATGCATTTGTTTGTGTGTGTGTGTGTGTGTGTGTGAGACATTCCTTGGTTTTTTATTTACTTGTTCTTTTAACTGTTGTTTAAAAGCAATATCTCACTCACAATCGTGTGCTTTATAATCTGGGGGAGTGAAGTGATAAAGAAACTCACTGCTAAAATAAAATCCTTGTCCAATGTGAATAAACAGTGTAGCTGTGTATGAAGCACCACCCATACAGAGGTCACTGGCAAACCAAGCAACTTCCCATTGGTCAATATGGTGAATTGTCTTAGTTCACCAAACTTCAACTCCACGCGACATCCACAAGAGGAAATTCCAGCATATGAAATTCACATTCGCACAGATTCCCATTGATATAAGGGCGAGGGTAGGGGTGTCATAGTATAAATAATGGGGTTTGTACTTGCTTGTTTTGATTATTGGGGTGGAGGGGGTACCTAGTTTCGCTAAATGAATGGCCGCCTGTAATCATATTTTCCTTTCTGTCTCAGACTATGTGTGTGTGTTAGACATTGACCTGTTGGAACTAGCCATTACGACATGGAAAGGAACAGACTCCAGTAAACTGGTTAGTTTCACACTGGTTTCAAACACCAGCATGAAGAAATCATGTCTATTGTCAGTATTTACATTATGACAAATTCTTATATTTGTTTTGCTCGTATTCCTCTCCTTGTTTTTGAATAGCCATCTGTGCATCTGTAATATATTTCCAGACTCAGCCACTGTTTGAGCTTCGTTGTTCCAACAATGTAGTTCACGTGCACACCTGTGCGGACTCGTGCGCTGCACTGGTTAACATGCTGCAATACCTGGTTTCCCAGGGTGACCTACACCCTCCTCCTCGCCACACGTCCCCCACAGAGATCGCTGGGCAGAAACTCCTGGTGAGATTTGTCTTTTCAAACCTTTAGTTAAAACCTCCTTCAAACTTTTAATTTGTTTGCAGCTTTACACTCTGTTCCTTTCAGCTGTCTGAGAGTCCCGCCTCCCTTCCATCCAGCCCACCAGCAGAGACAGAAGAGATTAACCAATGTGACCTCACAGATGCCTTGATTGACACAGAGAGAATACTACAGGAAGAGGCCCGAGACTCTGGTGAGACTTTGACAATTGTTTGTAAAGACAGAGTGATGTTTGTTAAGGGAAGCATCATTTTATTATCGCTCATACGGAAGTGAAAGAGGTGGGATGATATGTCAGCTCAATAAACTATATGAGTTTCACGGTTCAATATAATCTCGATTCACTATAACACCACTTTAATGGCAAATTTTGACAGAAAATTGGGGGTTTTATTTTTCAGAAAAAGTTTGAGCAAAATGCACAAAGTGTGATTAAAGTTCTCTAATACACAATATGAATGCTTGAAGTTCAAATAATAAGATGAGCAATATAACTGAAATCTCTTGACAGATTGCAGTCAAAACTCCTCTATAGACAGCTGCCCTTGATTCAAATCCTAGCCAAGATCAGGGACTTGTTGTTTGAGAGGGAAACAAATAAATAAATATAATGTATGCGAACCCTTTGGAATTAGCTGGTTTTTGTATTAATTGCCCATTAAATGTGATCTCATCTTCTTGAAAGTCACAAGTATAAACAAACACAATGTGCTTAAGCTGAGAACACACAAACAAGTATAATCTTTTGTGTCTTTATTGAACACATCCCATTAAACATTCACAGTGCTGTGGAAAATGTAATGAACCCTATATATGGAATCATTTATAACATTTTCCAAACATAAGGATCAATTTCTTTATATAAGAACAAAATCTGTACGTTATTCAAAACTTTTGGCCACCAGTGTATTTTCAAATCAAATCAGTGTTTCATGTCCATTTATTTGTTTATTTTTGCAAGTAGCATTGTAATAGGCTGAATCATTTTCACAAAAAGAAACCACCAACAGAGACCCAAACCGGTGGTTGATTTCAGCTGTTCAGCGATTTCGTCTCAAATTACATAATTTCAATACAAATCACCAGTCACTCTGGATCCCACTCACCCAGCCCATTACCTTTTTGAACTGTTGCCTTCTGGCCAACGCTTCAGAGCTCTGAGCACCAGAACTGTCAGGCACAGGAACAGTTTTTTCCCTCAGGCTATCCATCTCATAAACAGTTAAAACTGACCCATTGAACAATAATTATGTGCAATACACAGTTTAGTCTTTTTATATTTATCCAACACACCCTACCTCTTCTGCGATTACATTCCCTATATGTTTGTGTGTGTGTGTATGTATGTATGTGTGTGTGTGTGTGTGTGTGTGTGTGTATATATATATATATATATATATATATATATATATATATATATATATATATATATATATATATATATATATATATATATACATATGCTAAAGATGACCAAAAAAAAAGCTAATTAGTGTTAGGTATTCATTCAAATTTGCAATGTGAAAAGTCTTTTATAGATTCTATATAAATTAGATTATTAACTATTTATCCCCTCTCTGTATTTGTTGAGCAGGCTCTCCCTCCATCCGAAGAGCATCACCTGTCTCGGTCTACCTGTTCCCAGGAGAAGCCCCTAAGCTCCACCCCTCTGTTCTCGAAGGGGAAGAGTCTGATCTCAATGAGCTGGTGAGCACAGATATGGAGGTAGAAATGATGTTGGAGGAAGGCTCGGAGGGATCCACTGAACATGATGGCTTCTGCATCTTAGAGGCTCCTGGCATGGGCATCCCGGTGTGTACCTTCTTTTCTTTCTTGACCGTTTCTCTCTTCAGTAAGTGACATTTATTCATCTAAATTAATTTGTATTCAATAAATGCTCCACAGCACCCCATAATGACATTCTCTCTCACAGTCTAGAGATGGTGAGCCTGTGGTAACCGTGCTCTCTCAGGGTCCTATAAAGGTGCAAGATGGGTATTTCTCTCGCCCGCGGGGAAGTTCAGACCTGTTGCGCGCCCCGGCCCATTTTGCAGTGCCTCAGAGCAGAGTGGTGCTCCGAGAAGTTTCCATCGTCTGGCACCTGTATGGGGGCAAAGACTTTGGTGGCAAACCAAGCTCTGCCCACACACAACACAGCCATAAGTACGTCAAGCAGTACCATAAGGAAACCCATACTTGGTTGTGGTCAAGAAATTAACACATACTGTATGTATTTTCTCAGGCACATTAAGTCTAAATAGTCACCCAAATAGGTAAATGGGGTGGAATAAGGTCCCAGGTTCATTGAAAAGACCTGAGATATACACCGATGAGCCAAATCATTATGACCACCTGCCTAATATGGTGTTGGTCATCCGTGTGCTGCCAAAACAGCATGACCCACCAAGGCATGAACTCTACAAGACCACTGAAATTGTCTTGTGGCATCTGGCACCAAAACATTAGCAGCAGATCTTTCAAGTCCTGTAAGTTGCGAAGTGGAGATACTGTGGATCGGAGTTGTGGTCCAGCACATCCCACAGACGCTCAAGATCTGGGAAATTTAGAGGCCAGAGCAACACCTTGAACTCTTCATCATGTTCCTCAAACCATTCCCCATCAATGTGTGCAGTGTGGCAGTGCACATTATCCTGCTGAAAGACATCACTCCCATCGAGGAATACAATTTCCATGAAGGGGTGTACCTGGTCTGCAACGATGTTTAGAGAGGTGGCACATGTCAAATTGAAGTCCACAAGTATAGCCGGACCAAGGGTTTCCCTGAAGAACATTGCCCAAAACTTCACACTCCCTCCACCGGCTTGTCGTCTTCCCACAGTGCATCTGGGTTCCATCACTTCTCCAGGTAAACAGCGCAAATGTACATGTCCATCCATATGATGTAAAAGAAAATGGGACTCATCAATCCAAGGTCCGGTTCCGACGCTCGCCGTGGCCATTATATGCACTTTCGATGGTGGACAAGGGTCATGATGGGCACAATGACTGGTCTGTGGCTACGCAGCCTCATACACAGCAGGTTGTTGTGACGCAATCCTGCCATAACCATCATTAAAATTCTGTCGGTTCGGACCAGACGGGATAGCTTTCGTTGCCCTCAGACATCGTTGAGCCAGTTTTGGTTTGTCTCTCCTCGGACCACTGTCGTTAGGTACGCCTTGACGTTTCAGAGATGGTCTGACCCATTTGTCATATGGGCAAAACAGTTTGGCCCTTGTCAAAGTCACTCAGGTCTTTGTCCTTGACAATGTGGCCTTTTTAGGAGATGATAAATGTTATTTGATTCACCTGTGAGTGGTCATAATGTTTTGGCTCATCAGTGTACATTTTAAGGGTTAAGAGCTCATAGAAATTCCTTGTTAAAATGTTCTTACAATGCACATGAGATGTTAGATCGACAGGGTGTCACAGTCATGAAAAACCTGGAAATATTAGGGAATGTTACCATTTTGTTTTCCTGTCCTGGAAAAATGTCACGGAAATGTACACAATCTGAAAAGACATGCTCCATTTTTAAATATTTTGAGCTAAATTTTGCTCTTGCTCACCATCTAAAGTGAAGTGAATTTGTGAGATAATCTTTTGTTTGAGTCAGTTTTTTTTCAATACATTGTCTGAAAGATTAGTTGGTCAGAATCACAATTATTTTTAAAACACATCAGTTGTGAAGGTCATTGAAAAACCTGGATAGAGAGACTGAATGTTTGTGTCTGTTAGGGTTCGCTCAGCTGCTCCTGGAGCTCGTGGTTCTCCCTCTCGCTCAGCAGGTCCCTCACGGCCCCAGAACTCTTGGCGTTGGGTTGGAGGAAGTGGGAGGCAGCACACACTGCTCATGGAGATACAACTGACCAAGGTAAAGTGTGTTTTTGTGTGTGTGATAGTCCGAAGCGCACTCTAAGCAAATGTGTGGATGCTTTAAGCTACACAATCTTGATTATGTGCCACGTTGTGTTTCTAAATGTGTCATGGTGCAATTCATTACACTTTGCTTCTAGGGTTTGACACCTTGATTTATTGATTGTATTCCCCAATACTTTAGTTTGCTGGTTTTCATAAATCAACAAAAACAGACAGACAACTGGTAGGTTCAGACATTATAACACTTGAAATACATAATACATGAAATAACAGTGTTGAAGGGCTGCCAGACAAACAAAGTACATAAAAGTGCTGCGCATTAGGCCTTGAAATGGCCATGAGAGGTCAACTAGGTGGGTTAGTCATGCTCCCCCGACCTCGTCTAGATAAGCAAGAAATGGGTCCCATAGCAGAAAATATTTTGATTGAGTCTTTCCATCTGTATGACTGAAATCATGTCCACGATCCATCTCTGAAAGGAGGGGGGAAAGGGTGATTTCCATTCCATCAGAATTTGTCTTTTAGCAACCATTATCCCCAGCATTAAAGACTGTTGTATGGCTACAGGGAGGCAGTTGGTGGACTGTGAGCAGCCGAAGATGGCGAGTCCGACTTCCAAGGGAGAGGTCCTATTATAGGCCTTTGAATACCAGTCAAATATTTTTAGACAGAATTCAGACAGTGAAGCATAATCATCAAACAAACATACAAACTTTGAAACAGGATGCCTGGAATCTGGAGTGTTCTTGAGAGTATCAAAAAATGGATGCCTCCCTGGGAGGGTTTCAGAGCTACAAATCTTAGATTTCACGTAGTGCCTAATTTGTAAGTAGCGGAAAAAGTGCTTGTGAGGCAGCTCAAAATATTATGTAAACCGTTCCTCGATATACAGATCTTTGATGGAAACTAAACACTTCTCCCTCCAGGCATGATAGTTGGCAACCGAGTTAGCCTCCATATGTAGCCACAAGGTGGCCTCAGAGGCCAAGTCACCCTGAGCCCCCTTGTTGCCAGAACATTAGAGCCCTAGCATTCGCAGCCCAATAATAATGTTTAAATGTGGGTAAACCCAGCCCTCCTTCAGATTTGGGCTTTTGTGTGTGAATTTTTGAGATCCTGTGATTCTTATTCCAAATGTAAAGCAAAATTATGGAGTCCAATTCTTTGAAGAAAGCTGTTATGAGAAAAATGGGGAGATTTTTGACAAAGATAAAGAAACTTGGGGAGAGAGACCATTTTAATTGAATTTGTACGGCCTATCATTGACTAATAACATTTTTAGTCTATACACATGTTGAAGTCCTTCGCAGCTGCATGCCAAATCTTAAAGTGGGACTAAACTGTGCTAGTCAGTAGAAGCGTGTAGCCCGGACAAACCCTTCACAGGACCACTGCTCATCACTCACATGAGATGAAGAATCCATTTAGTAACCTTATAAAAGTTGTTTTATTCTGCATGGACATGGTCTGTCAGTTTTTCTGTCTTTTTCTTTCTTTTTGGAGGAGGGTTGACACAGGGATTAACAAGGAAAATTAAAAACATCACTTCATGTCAAAAATGTTGCAGACCCCTGCTGAAAAGACCAGATAAAACCAGCCTAAGCTGGTCAGTTAGCTGGTTACTTGACTTTTTAGCTGGTCAGGCTAGTAGACCAGCTAGCCTCCCAGCTTATACCAGTTTGGCAAGGCTGACCAGCCAAGACCACCCTGATGAGCTAAGACCAGCCTGACCAGCTAAAAAATTGTCAAAAATCAAAACCCCTTTAAAACCAGCCATACTAGCTACTGTATGACCAGCTAAAACCAGACAACCAGCTCATGCTGGTTTTATCTGGTCTTTTTAGCAGGGCAGCATTTAATGATTATTTCTATGGTTTTGCAATGTAAACATCATGAAGTATGTGTATACAATAACATGGTACTGTAGCACCATACCCTTTTTATAGGCATAAAATGCAACACTCAATTTTATACAATATGTACCGGGGATCCCGGCTCCGTCTCTCTACCCACAAAGCGGTCCTTGGCATGAAAATGGTTGAAGACTCCTGGTTTAGGGTCTTTGGGTATTATCAAGCTGAAATAAGTAAGGTGATCTTTGACTATTTTGAACGGAGTACTATCCAAAAAACCGGGTGTGTAAACATCAGAGGGAGGCATTAAATTACTTTTTGTCCAATTGATTGTGTACCCTGATATCCTGCCAAAGGAAGTGATTAAATCTAGGAGAGCAGGGACTAATTTTTCAGAATTTTGCAAATACAATATGTTGTCAGCATATAAACTAATTAATGTTTCCATGCCTCCCACTTTGAGGCCCACACAGTTTGGATGATATCTAATGCTTAGGGCGAGGGGCTCTTATCGCAATGGTGAAGAGGGCCGGTGAGAGGGGGCAACCCTGCTGGGCTGAGCGGTGTAAAAGAAACATGTTTGACTTGTTGCCATTAGTTAAGAGAGAACACGTTGGACTGGAGTATATTGGTTTAACCCTGGAAATAAATACTCCCCAAACCCAAATCTAAACAATGACTCAAAATTGTAGGGCCTCTCGACCTGGTTAAAGGCCTTTTGTGCATCCAGGAATAGGATCGATGCTACACTTTAGGGCTGCACGATTTAGACAAAAAGTCATATTGCGGTTATTTGAACTGCGATTATGATGGTAATGTTTTCCACATGTTCAACTGCAAAAAGACTACTGGGGTATTCACATTTGAGCCCTCTTAAAAAGAGCCAAACTGAGATCTTTTTCAGTTCAACCACAAACAAGTAAATATATAAACAGTGAAACAAATTCTTCATCATATCCAAATGTTACCATCCACCATGTACGTGTTTTTGTCCATTTTGTGACAGGATCTCAGCCCACTAATCATCAACATTAGTTTTTGTAACACAGTCAACTTGAATATTAGGGATGCTCCAATAAAGATGTTTGAATTATACCCCATCTTGTATTCTGCGATATTATTATGATACCTGTGCCTTGTGGAGACTGAGATGCTGCTACCGCAGATAATAATAAAAAAACGCTTCACGAAGGACGCACCAGTTCATTTAATTAAGTTAATTAAGGGGAGCAGCGTGGCAAGGGTATCACAGAATTTCTTATAGAATTTTTAACCTTGCCATGTGGAAATGATTTAATGGCAGAGGTTATTTCTTCTAATGTGAAATTGGAGTCTAGGTCCTTCCTGGCAGCAGCACTAAGTTTGGGCATTACAATAGGATCAAAGAGGTAATTGAAGTCAGAATGAGTGGCGCCACTTTTGTAAGTGTAGAGTTCACTATAAAACTCTTTTAAAAGCAGACATTTATATCCTTAGGGTTAGTTAACAGGGTGCCTGCCCTCATTCTGATGCGACCCCTAAGCTGTAGCGTAAGTAGCATACCGGGCTTGTCTCATGTCTCGAAATGCTTTTGTCTTAGTTTTAAGAGAAGGTTGTTTATTTGAGTTGTACTCATATTTCAGCTTCATTATCTTATTATAGTCTTCAGGGGGATTTGATGCCTGGTATGCCACTTCAAGGGTGTGGAGAATGTTCTCTATCTCTAATAATCACCCTGCTCTCTCCTTGGCGGTGGATTCATAAGAAATGAAATACCCATGAATGACAAATTTTAATGTCTCCCAGAGTGTAGAATCTGACACCTCGTCATTATCATTGATTTCTATGAAGTCTTTTAACCTGGTGGTAATGTTTTCTATGAATTCCTTATCAGTGAATAAGGAAGGGTTGAAATGCCAGGAAGAGAGATATTTGGGGACATGGTGTAGGGGCTATGGTCGGAGAATAATATTTTGTGGTATTTTGTATCAGTGATGGGGGAAATTAAATGAGAATCAACCAAAAATTAGTCTATACTACTATAGGATTTCTGAACATGAGAATAATAAGAATAATCCCTATCGGTGTGGTTTTGAACTCTCCAGATGTATATTAAATTCCTGGACTTAATCAGGTTGTCTAGGTCTGGCTAGAAAAGGGTCCAGATAGCAGTTCAGGTCACCTCCGATTATTATGTTTGGATTACTGGCATCTGGAAGCAAAATGAAAAACCTTATTAAAAAAATTTGGCTCTTCAATATTTGGACTGTAAATGTTGAGGAAGGTTAACCCTCTGGGGTCGACGGACACGCCGGCGCGTCCTGCTGTATATTTTCGTCCAATTCTCCATCATTTTGGGGCATATAGATAAGTGTAAGACATCATTAGAGAGTATAAAGGGTCTACTTTTGTGTACACTCAAAATAACAAAACCTTGTGGTTTTGTAAAATAAAGAAAATAAAAAGGGTGAGCTATCAGACGTCTCTTGAAACTCCGCAAATACTTATCACACAAACATGAAACATATGTCTAAAGAAAGATTAAAATGTCTACTGTCAAATTTAAAACAAATATTGTCCTGCAATGTAATCTGTATGAAACAAAGTGATGTACAGTTATCCTGGCTCAGCTAAGTATAGCTAATGTGATCACACCCACCAGCAGAGCGCGCCATTCATACGCTAATGTGCTGAAGTGATCAGTGCTAATGGTAAACGCCCCGACAGTGAGGTTTGATGTAAACACAATTCATTCACATTACTGCGCGTTTGTAATGATACACAGGCAAGGAAACTCCTGGATAGTAAGGAAGAGTTAACATTTTCCTCAGGAGAAGAGCGGGACTCAGATGAACATTTGCATTTTGAAGAGAGAATTGATCCAGCTGAGGATACAATTTCGGACAAGTCATTTAGTTTTCATTAGTTGACATGCTATTTTTATATAAACATGTACATATTTTACTAGTGAGACTGTTTTCAGACTTGCCAGCCAGGATTCAGAGTACTGATATTTGAAATATGTCCTAATAAACAAGTTTTAGTTACATTTAAATGCTGTTTCGGCTAAAGCAGGTATTTAAATTGTATGCTGTATGATATAAATATGATATGTAATATGACATCAAATTATATGAATGTTTAGATTATATTTTATCTAGTGTTTTTGCTGCTTCATTATAATCAATGCTTGTGCTTGCAAATATCTGTTCAGGTGTAAATGAGTAAAATGCACTTTAAATATGCCCATATTATAAAATCAGCATATTATAATGATTTCTGAAGGATCATGTGACACTGAAGACAGCAGTAATGATGCTGAAAATTCAGCTTTGATCACAAATTGCATTTTACAATATATTCAAATAGAAAACTGTTCTTTTAAATTGTAAAAAGAGTTCACACAATGTGTTTACTGTATTTTGGATTAAATAAATGCATTCTTGGTGAGCAGAAGAGACTTCGAAAACTTTTATACGGTAATGTAGGTATAAAATTAAGTCTTTATGTAAAGAAAATGTATAGTCATATTACTTTTAAATTAAAACTTGATTTTGATCATTAAGTCTCCTCACATTCATTCTCTTTCTGTCACATTCCTCATTAATAGGCCCAGGGGAGGGGTCTTTTGTCTCCTCTTGTGTGAATCACCTCAATATACATGATAGTTCATGTCTCCTCGCATATGACCTTTCTAACACTAAAAGTGTCTTACAAATGTTAAATTATGTATATTGTTTTGTATGAATGAGTGATCAGGATGGTGTTCACATAATTTTGTAGCAAAAACTCTAGGCTACAAGATCCAGTTCTCAAAAGGCTTGTGGACAAATGTTTGTATGTGTTATATGGCCTTATTTCAATGACTTAAAATTGTAGTTTTTTCAAAAACCACGCAAAATTCCATTATAAGAGTGTAGTCCATCATTAGACCAAGGTGATGCAGGCAGAGATCAGGGTGGTGCATTGCAGTTCAACCAGCCGGTCCTAGGTTCAGGCAATGGCATATGATGATTCCATGTTTTATGGTTGGACTTGGCATCAGTTCATCCTTTTGAAGTCCATCGTAATAGACTGAATGATGCTTTGATATGGGTTTCCTGCAGTAAAATTACATCTGCAGATAGTGATTTAAGATGTCTAAAGACTTTACGTATCCCTCTTAACTGCATGGTGGAGCCCCTTATCGTTCCACAAGACTATTGTGATATCCCTGCCCCCCACCTGCATCACCTTGCTGGCATATTCCTGGAAAATCAGAACCTTGTTTCGCTTGTACTCCATGGGTTGTAGTCTGCCGCAAAGCAGGATCAGCTCTTTCACTTGAAAGTGGTGAATGTGTGCCAGTATTGTGTGCGGCATGGCGCTGGCTTCGGCGGGAGAGAGCGATGTGCTTGGTCGACTTTGACCGGGTGCGGACAATGCTCTTCACCGAGCAATTTAGGAATCAGTCTAGATACAAGTTCAGTGGGTTTACCTTCCTCTTGTATTCCCACAGTCTTAATAGTCTCAGAGAACAAGCTTCTAGATCTAGCACTTTAGTTTGGAGCTGGCTAATCTGTTTCGCAAGCTCTGAATACTTGGCTTCTAGCTCTTGTATGTGTGCTTCGATGTCGCTAGCGTTTAGCTCTTGGTTTGCCACACGGGCTTGTTGATCGGCCTGCAAGGCCACAAGCTTCTGGAAGCTGGATTTAAAAGCATCAAAGTGTTCATTAATGCTACGCAGAACTGACTTGGACATCTCCTGGCATAATATCCTTGCACATGGTGCAAGTTTTGTCCGGCGGTTCCTCTGACGTGGTAGGAGAGTGTTTTGCAGGCCTGTTGTTGGCATTAGCTGAAGCTCCGGTGGCTTGGCCGTCAATGGCCCTGTCTTTGTTGGCAATGCTTGGCTTCGTCATTATCAGACCTTTCCATACACTTGGTTTAAATGGGGAGAGTAGGCATGAACTATTGGCCTGTAACCGAATAAAGCATGGTTAAATAACAATATTGCAGAGGCCTCGGAGAGGAGCACTGACCCAACATGTCTAATCCATACGCATGTGCACTAGCGCACCCACCCCTTGATTTTAACCACTCACTGTAACTGTTTCTTCAGGTCAGTTTCCAGCATGAGACGTACCCAGTGGTGGTGCCTCCTACTGTGCTGGGGCAGGATGCAGAGGGGCCGGGGCTTGGGGAGCAACCGATTTTCCGTCAGGTGTTTATTGTCCAGGAACTTGAGGTGCGAGATCGACTGGCCTCCTCTCAAATCAACAAGTTCCTGTATCTGTACACCAGCGAGAGCATGCCACGCAGAGCCCATTCCAACATGGTAAATTATAGATAACAGGAGGCAATTGTGTGGTTGTGATTATGGTGGTGGTGGGGGGGGTGTTAAACATTCTCCTTAACTGTAACACTGTTTCTGTTTGCGTTCTCATCTGTCCTACTTGCTGCTGTAGCTGACAGTGAAAGCTTTACAGGTGATGCCTGAATCAGGTCTGGGCGGACCAGAGTGTTGTCTGAGAGTCAGTCTCTTACCACTGCGACTCAATATAGACCAGGTACACATTATACACTATTTATACAACAGTCCTCAAACCTGATTGGGTGAGCAACATTCAAAGAGTGCTGATAGAGAGTCCAACATCACTGAGATGCTTCACTGTTTGTATCACTCCTCATGTCTGTGTTGTTGGTTTCCAAAGTATAGTGGGGATTTAGATTCTTAATTCATTTTATTTAGTTCACTGATTTGTTCAGTGACCATTTCTATGGAGTGCATTTTAATGCCACCAGATGGCGACAAATTATGTTATGAGTGAGACATTGAATCATTAACTGAAATGATTCATTAAAAAGCACAGTCGTTCACGACTGAAACAATGGAAATTATGATTCGTTCAAAAGCACCACAAGGTCAAAACTAGAGTATGAGAGAAGAGCAGAGTTGTGCATTTCTTCTCAACCAACAAAAGAAGCAAAACTAACTAGCCAATATTTTTCTGAAACATAAGTTAGTCAATATTTTTGGATAAAGGAATATCACACTTAGCATTTTGTTGTTGGTCTGAATTTCAGCACGGCTGTTATTCATAATTTAGACCAACTTAACATCACTTATACATGTAACCTAACAAAGACCAGTAACATAGCTGGGTGAAGGTTATGAAAATTGTTGAGAAATGTCTGGGTCATATTTCATCCCAAAATCAAAAAATTAAATTAAGAGATTATTAAGTCTGGGAAATTGAACACATTAATTTCTAGTGTGTAGCAGTAAAATTGCCATATATAAATTTCCAGGAAGTAAACAATAAACTCGACTGCACATCCTGGCTCAGAAACTGATTGAGTGGTGCAGTGCATGCTTATTCATTTCGCGTGATGCATGTCCCGGAGATAAAAAAAACACAGGAGCAGATTTTCTGTATGAAGAATGTGTTAAGCCAGGAGTGGAAGATATAAAGACATGCTGCCGTATCTCTTGGCATTGCCCGAAAATGCCTACTCGCTGTCATCTGAAGCAGTGTCAATAGTGAAACCACGTGAGACAGACCCAAAATGGTCACCGATTCGGGTTTCATTCCCAAGAAGGAAACTTGCCGACTGGGTAAAAGCACACTATTCAGCCAATTGACTTTGAGGCCCAAATATTCCAAAAGATCACTGTGCAACCAGTCGTCATGGTAGTTTAACATACAGATGCCACTCAGCCTCGGCAGAGCAATTGGCACACAATGCTTGCGTCAGCATCAAATCCTCTCAAACTCTCGGCACTCTATATCCGTGCCTCGTGTGCCCCACTTGTGTGGTCCTTTGGGAACCACAGGAGGAGTATAGTGGGAGGGGTGGTGACCAGCATTTTTAAGAAAAAAGTCTACCCAAGACCAAAGTATCTTGAGCTTGGCACAGGCTGACAAAGCAGTGCTCGTGCCTGTCAGAAAGGGGGACATATAGCTTGCAGGGTGGAAAATATTTGTGAAACGCCATTTTTAAAGACATTGCTAAGCAGACAGCTCTTTCATGTGCTTTTCACTCAATGAACACACACACAACAGTCACGATACAATAGCGAATTATAAAAGGATATGCTTTTCATCTGAGCACAGGCAGGGAGAAGAAAAAAAAATTCACTCACTGTTCAGGTGTGCAGATTCAATGGCGAAAACCCTGCTTTTTAGGCCTCCAGATCAGAGGTGTAGTCAAGACCAGAGCCTCCAAGACCCAGACCAATACCAGACCCTCTAAGTCCCAGACCAAGACTAGACCCTTCAAGACCCAGATCCAGACCAAGGCCTGTCTGCCCAAGAACCATGCAGTACATTTTAATGAACATTGAAGAATCTTCTTCCTTTACTGTGACGATCCATCACAGTAGAGATCTGCATGGCATTGGTCTGATTTTCACTGCACGTACACCCATTCCTTTTATTCCCCCACCACCTCATCCCTCAGGTGTCACAAAGCTGTTTATCCTTTATCCCTAACGTGTCATAAATGGTTCTTTATTGCAGGCATCATTTTTAAAAAAGAAAAAAGTCCTATTTTAATTGTTAAATCAATCAATTTCAGTTTATCCAATAGGATCTTAATGTATTTTTAGTGAATAATTATTTGATTCCTTTATGATTGGTTCAAAATTATGAAAAATTCCTTCATGATTTTCAACATCATAAATTCACTCCTAAAACACAGATGGCTGCTTCACATGTTAACATTAAATACCAAATGTATCTTTTGCTAATCAAAGTTAAACCAAGAGATGGAAACTTTATTGAAAATTATGTTGAAAGATTAAACCATTAAAACAACTATGCATAAGCAATGTTCTTCACTGACAATAACACTGACCATCTCTGATTGAAATAAAGAAACACAAATGCTGATGTAAAACAATGGCAGTAACTAAACAAAAACTGTTTGAAATAATTGATTTGCCGGACTTCCTAAAACCATGGGTAACTGAGAACTGTGTTTCATATGCATTATATTAACATAACAATGTTTGCAATGGACAGTCAGATTCGTTTAAGTTTAAAGGATTAGATCATCCAAAAATGAAAATTATGAGAAAATGTACTCCCTCCAAGATGTGTGTGACCATCTTTCCTCAGCAGAACACAAACAAAGATTTTTGGAAGAATATTTCAGCTCTATAGGTCCATAAAATGCAAGAGAATGGTGCCAAATTTTTGAAGCTCTAAAAAGCACATATAGCTATCATAAAAATCATCCATACGACTCCAGTGGATTGATTAATGTATTATGAAGCAAAATAGTTAGAAATAGATAAATATTTAAAACTTTTTTTTTTTTTACAAAAAATGAATGAGGGTCAAGGTAACAGCCTCTTGCGTAATGTAAGCATGTTGGCAATTTCACGCAAGAACTGCTGCTTGAAGTTTGGAAAAAAACAGAAGCAGTGTTGTTTGCAAGAGAGGAGCATAGATATTCATACATAGATGCTTCATTCGGCGTGATTAATGTAGATATTTTTTTCCAAAGCACTTGAGCGCAAGCCATGCCCTTATTGAAAACTACCGGCAGGCTTATCTTACCATTGATCGGCATCGGATCCATTCACAAACTTTCTGGAATCTGAACTATTCATAGGTGACAGGTGCGTGATTGAGATGACCAATGAAAACGTTCCTGAGGGTTTAGTCATGGCTGCGGGGTGTGTTTTGGGAAGAAAAAATATCAAGCGGTTTGGATACGTCAACTGCGGCGCCATCTTGGAATGGTCAATATGGAGAGCTGTTTAAATCGGTTTCAATGCAAGTGAATAGAGGATATGCCTCAGACCGAGCTCCTTTCTCAGACCGCTGAATACATTGTTTTTGTGTGGAAACAGTGTTGCGGTCCATAGGAACAGCTGCTAATAAGGTATCTACTGTACGTAGGAATATCTATGCAGAGGCGGCTTACGCGCTTCAGTCACACGAGAGTCTGAACCCTACCCTCGTGAATGAGCTGGCCGTATGCGAACATTTTTAGAAAAAGCGGCTACTGCAAATAAAGTTATGGGTTTTACATGGTTATATAAATAACCATAAATCACTAATGATCATAGTTCTTGTACTTATGATTACTTCTCAGTAATGGATGTCCGATGTCCGCCAACTAGAGGTTGAAATAATTATCACATTTAGTGCACTGGTAATACACTGAGGTCTTGACTAAGACCATAAGCAGAGACCCAGACAAAGACCCTGAGTAATGAGACCCAGATCCAGACAAAGACCACGTTTATATGGTCTCAAGACGTCTTGAGACCAAGACCCCAACTCTGGTCCAGAGCACAAGAGATGTAATTGCAACCCTGAAGAGAACATTTCTAATGAAATGCAGCTGTGCTCTGGGTTATATGCTGTCGATGATATGCACATCAAGGGGCTGAGCATCAAACAACATCTGTGCTTTAATAGGGCTTCAGATATCGTCACTCCTGGGTGGAGTGGCCCATAGAGTTGAAGTGACTGACTTGAAAGGGAACCCATTTTAATTGTAAATTTTGGGCTGGACTTAATTTTGTCAAGTGGGAATAGATTGAATGGTAAAAGGGTTTGGGTTTGGGTTTTTTTAAAACCAAAATGGAGCCAGGTGATTGCAGGGGAGGGGTTTATTACATTTTGCTGACAAAATATAAGATAATTTTTTTCAGTAGAATAGACCACATGGACACACAAACCATTTACAATAAGACCAGGACAGGTATTAAATATGGGTTTGATTGCATGTTGACTTATTTGTTGTCATTTCCCAGGATGCACTTTTCTTCTTGAAGGACTTCTTCAGTAACATGGCTGCAGGAGTTATTCCTTACCTACCCCTCGACCCTGCAGCTGAGGGTAAGTCTAGACTCTTGAAACAGCACTCTTCTCTTCTTCTTTTTCATCTGTCACTCCTTTGCTCTTTTTCCCAGTGAGAACTGACACTCCTCAAAAGCATTCAGACGAGAACGATTCTGCCTCTAGATTGGGCCACGATCTCGCTGCCTCTGTAGAAACAACCTATAGTGAGCAGAGTTCCTCCTCTGCTGGCTCTTCCTCCTCCGACCAACCAATCTACTTTAGGTAAAAGATCTGACATCAGATCTCAACCCTGTGTCTAATAAAACAAATGTCTAAATCGTAATTATTGTTTAGTCAAAGTCTTTCTCTTTTAGAGAGTTCCGCTTTACCTCTGAAGTACCCATCTGGCTGGACTATCATGGGAAGCATGTGGTTATTGAGCAGGTTTGAGATCACCTTTATAATATTACGGATGTTTTGTCTTCATGAAAATAATTTTATCTATGTCAGGTTTTCCAGGCCTTGGAAAGACTATGGAAATTATTTTATAAGTATTTTTCTAGTTTGTCAGTACTAAAAAATATTTAATGAGCTATATATTGCTCTTGTGTAGGGTAAAACTTGAAATGGTTTAGAAATCAGTCTAAATTATTTATTTGCAAATCGGTCTGAATCAAAATTACTTCTAAAAATCTGTATCCACTATCCAGTTATCACAAATGCCTGGAAAAAGTCATGGAAATGAATAGGTCAAAAATGGTGGGAACCCTGCTGTGAAGATTTAGAGAGGAACTTCTCATATTTAAGAACTTAAAAACAGTAAAATCTTTATATAAGCTTTCACACAACTAAAGCTAAACCAACTTTTTTATCATCTGAATAAAAGTAATGCTTGAGTTTCAGCTGCTGTTGTAATAATGGATATCGTCTCTGGTTTCTTAGGGGACGTTTGCTGGCATTTTGATTGGTCTGGCCCAGCTGAACTGCTCTGAACTGAAACTGAAGAGGTTGTGCTGTAGACATGGGTATTCATTCTTCTTCACAAACACTTCATCCTCGCCTGGGCTTTCTAAATCTCTGTTCTCATAAATGGTGTCATTTACATATAGATATCATAAAGGTACAGTAACAAAATCAGCCTTTTTTTATTCTGACCATCAAATGACAGGATGAAATATGGTCAAGATAAACTAAATTATGACTGTTTTTGGAACAGGAAAACTTGACTAAAATCACAAGTTCAATAATGTGCTACCGAAGTGTAAAAGTACTGTTTTACTGTAATACAGCAGTAATGATCATCATCCATACTTAAAAAAAATCCATCATGTAGACTTATAAAAGGACTCGTTCTCTCTCTGTCTCGCCTCAGCCTGCTGGGTGTTGATAAGGTTATACAGTATGCTGTGAATGAGTGGCTGACAGACATCAGGAAGAACCAGCTGCCTGGGATTTTGGGAGGTGTAGGCCCCATGCATTCTGTCGTACAGCTCTGTAAGTACAAAATGTCATTTTACAGCACTGTGTCTCACAACTGTCCAGGCTCCTTATTGAAAATAGCCCTGAAATCGGTATGATGTTTGTTTGAAGTTTAGGCCATTTTCACATCTGGCTCATTTGGAGCATTTGTTTTGGAATCTGGTGCATTTTCTCTCTTAGTTTGGTTAGTTGATGAACAAGACATATGTGAATACGACAGTCGCACTCGGATTCGCACCAAAACAATCGATCAACTGTCTGATTGTAAACAAGTGTTTTGCTTGTGGTGAGAATGCAATCCGACCCAATGAACCAACCAATATTCCTATGAATTCATGAGCATACCTGAAATCTGTAGGTCAGCATATCGCTGTAAAAATCAAAGCGTGTATTTATCCTTCAGTTAAATACTAGAGACTTTTTGGTTACTAAATATTAGTAAATAAAAAAAAATTTAAAAAGTGTTGTTTTATAGTAATTTTTTACGCTCTGTTTGATCACTTTTCTTGTGTTTGCAGTAGTGCTGTCAGTCAATAATTTTTTTTAATCACGATTATTTGCATCATTTTCGTAGTTAATTGCGATTAATCGCATATTTTGAAAGTGCTCAAATTAGACTCTAAATATACTTCTGTTCCTTTGAAAATGCATTTATTTCCTCCTTATGAAAAAAAATGTGACAATATAATGCTTTATTAACATTTTCAAAACAAAGCCTTCCACAGTATAAAGATAGAAATGCACTAAAATTCAAGTAACATTAAATGTTTCCCAAAGTCTAAGTGGAAGTTTGACTAATTGAAAGAACTAGTCTCCCCATAAGTTGCATTTTCATTGCAATGCACATTAAATGTCTTAAATTATCATCCTCCACAATAACTATTCAATTGGCTATCCACTTTGTTACAGCAGTCGTGAAGGTGCATTAACGATTTGTGTCAAGCGCTACTTTGAACTCCACATGAAAAGTGCTTGCAGACAAAAACGTCTCATTCTTCATTTTGGTGGTAGTAAAAACTTGACGTGCTTCTATGGTAACTAAAATGCACCTTACATAGGCTGAAAAATACTTGATTTCTGTCAAAAGTTCCATCAAGGCTTGTTTTGTAGCTTTAAGAGCTCCTTTCCCCATCACTTTATCACTGACACTGAATCACTGCTGTGTGTTGTGTGTGTCAGTGTAATGACTCCGGGCAGACACATTGCAAAGTTTACACCCTTCCAACCAGATCAAAGAAAACAAGTTTGAGTAGTTTAGTGAAAACTAGGTTTTAACCATCTTTACATGGATTTACTCTGCTGTGTGTATGAGAGAGCACGCTTGGTAAAGAAAAGACACTTTTTAATGACGAAATGGCACATACGTAACTATTAGTTGAAAAACAATGACGGAAATTTTATAAACACTCATCAAGCCCAATGACAGCTATCATAACAGTTATTTGTAGTGCAACCTTTTAATTAAAACGTGCATTCTGTCCCACACAATGGCATTAAGCATTATCACAATATAAATAACACTAAAAAAAATTACCAGTTGACACATTTCTACAGGAATATTGTTTTAAATGGTATATCACCCACCCCTAAGCCACAATGAGCTAATGCTGTGTTCTATTCAAGTTGGATGTGGGATATTCCTACTTGATATCTCCGATCATTAAAGCATTCCATTGCCAGGTGCTCGGAAACTGACGATTAAGGAAACAAATCTGCAATGTTCCCATTATCTTAGCAGGGGTTTAACAGTCACAAGAGATGTCTCCTAGCAACCCAATTCATAAACAATGCTGCAATGCTAGCATTTGTGCTACAGGTGTACGATTATCAAAAGAGAGTACAATTTACCATGCTTTGAACACCTGCTAGTCTGCTAACGTCTGTTAAACAAGCTTTAGTATCATGTAATCTTTGGAAGTCTGACTTATTTATCAATATTATTTAATAAAAGTGAATGTTATTTTGGAAAAAAAAAAGTGATCAGTTACTTTATGTATATACCCCGAGTTGAAAATTTCCTCACAAGTTAACAAGTTGTAATTCTTACTTTTGTCCTGCTTGGAAAATCCAATTTTCCAAGTTTAATGGAATACAGCATAAATCCCGGAACAGCCCACAAACATTCTGACCAATGAGGGGACAGTTTGCTCACATGTGACTGATCAACAAATTTTGGTCCGTTTTGAAATGCATCCTTTGCAAAAGCCAACTGAACTAAGGAGAAAATGCAACATTGTAGCAATGTTAGTCCATTTCAGGACAAAGCAAATGAACTACAAATGAAAATGCCCTTAATCTGTTACAGTAATGTGGATCCAATTTAATAACCATGAAAATGTTAATAATAAAATAATTTAATAACCATGTGTATTTCAGACATTCAGATTACAACAAGAGGCTTTCTCATTATCTGCTATTCACTTTCTAGTCCACGGTGTGCGCGATCTGTTCTGGATTCCCATTGAACAGTACCGGAAGGATGGACGCATTATCCGAGGTCTACAGAGGGGGGCAGCATCGTTTGGCACCTCTACAGCCTCTGCTGCCCTTGAACTGAGCAACAGACTGGTGCAGGCAATTCAGGTATTCACTCAAAAACTCACACTCACAAATATTACTGAGCCATGATGAATAAGACCTGAAATTACACCCCAAACTGCCAGATCCAATAAGCTACAATTATTTATTAACAATGCCTTTCTGTTTGTGAATGTAACTTAGAGGCTTGTGATTATGCATTTTAACCAAATTGACACAGAGTACACAAAATATGTACAGTTTTCTGGGCAGGCCTGAGGTAAGATGTCTTAATAGATAAGAATTTTTGCTGTGTATTTCCAGGCCACTGCTGAGACCGTGTATGACATCTTATCTCCGACTCCCCCTCTAACTCGTTACATCACTGAGGGACGCCCCACTTCCCGTCCCAGACGTACTCCTCAACCAGCTGACCTCAGAGAGGGCGTGGCCAAAGCCTATGACACCGTCAGAGAAGTATGTGTCTATATTATTGCAAACATGTTGTTTTGCAAGTTGTATGAATTTGCATAAACCTTGTAAATGTTTCCAATTAAAAAACATTGCTAACAATTGGACAGATATGTCCACATTTTGGTAGGGTTGGGTATCGATACAGATTTCGAATTTTTGATTGCGATTCACAAGCTCGTGATTTTGATTCATTTGGGTACATTTCAGTTATAATATCCATTTTGCTTTCGTTTGAAAGTAATTTGAGGATTCTTAATAATAATTCCAATACCACAACAGAATACTAACAAATTTATGTAAACTTTGTTTCAAGTTATCAAGTAGAAAAGTGAACAATCGCAAGAACATGCAGACATAAAGCGCACACACATAAGCCGCCTGTCAGTCAGTGAAACAGCTCACGGGTGATGAAATGAGGAAATAAAAAATCTTTAAGGTATTTGTGTAGTTCCTCTCTCTACTCTTTTCCTTTTGGCCTGTTAATACAAGACAACCTGTGGTTGAGCTCGATGGACTGTTTTATCGCCATCGACAGGGCTGGACTGGTAATCTGGCATTCCGGGAATTTTCCTGGTGGACTGACACTTTTGGGCCGATCAGGGGCAACTGGCCATCGGGAGAACAGAGCAGGCCGGTGGGTCGGCCGCAAAACGTTAAAATGAGCCGCTGCGTTATGCAGAACAGACCACAAAACGGCGTCGCAATATGCAACTATTGACTCAAACCCACCACCCGCTCAACATGTTTTGGGCCAGTTGCCATGTAAAATCCCGAGCCGATTTCTCTTCCCAATCCAGCCCTGGGCGTTGACATAATGAATATGCCAGACATAGAGTAAAAGATAGAACTTGTCATTTTAACCCTTGTATGGTGTTCGGGTCTGTTGGACCCGTTTTCATTTTTTATCAAAAGAAAAATGATACGATTAATTATTTTTTCAAACTCAGACTCATTGGCCTTGGCTCATTTTCTGTGAAGAATATATATCAGAACACATTTTCAATGAAAACACACTGTACACCCCCCCTACACATTTACATTACACACAGGATGTTCGGGTCCACTGGACCCGAGGCTAATAAAAGTGTGGAAACTGTAGATCCTGTGTACCTTTACTCTGTCCTCCTCCTGTCAGTGTGTGTGTGTGTGTGTGTGTGTTTTGTGTTTCTGCACCTGCCGTTCCCACACAAGGTCACAACATTGTTGCAAAATACAAGCACGGCCACCGTCTGCTCTCACATTCCCGCACATTTTACCCTCTGTCTTGCGGGAACCAATCTTTCTTTTCTCATACTCTATCCCAGCTGCGAATTGGGCACGGGACACAATAAATAATAATAAATAATAAGCTTTGCCAGTGTGGTGAAAATTGTAGGTTCTGTGTACCTTCACTCTGTCCGGGCCTACTGTTATTGTGTGTGTGTGTGTGTGTGTGTGTGTGTGTGTGTGTGTTCTTTTATATGGTTTATGAGGACACAAGTGTGTATAATGGGTATTACAACATAAACATGGTTTATGAGGACATCTGTGTGCTCATAAACGGGACACAATAAATATAGCTTTGCCAGTGTGGTTTCTTATCACAACTGATCAAGATGGCCAAAAGATTCGCTGCTCAGAGGGCCTTGCAATTGATTTTGGAAGAGACAGAAGATTTTGATGATGTACAAGAAGAGGTTTCAGAATGTGAAGATCACATTTCTGACAATTCAGAGTCTGACAGTGACTTTGAAGAAGAGGATGAGATTGAGCATCACCTAGTTCCAAAACGAAGACGAGCCACAGGACCAGCCTGTCAGCATCCAGCTCCAGGACCAGCCCGTCAGCAGCCAGCTCCAGGACCAGCCTGTCAGCAGCCAGCTCCAGGACCAGCCGTTCAGCAGCTCACAACTGATGAAATATGGATGTCAAAAAATGGGGAAATTGAATGGTCTTCTTGCCCAAGAAATGAGCCGCCCCGCATGGCTGCCAATGTGATAAGGATGCAACCAGGGCCAACACGGATGGCAGTTACTCATGTGCAGGACATCAAGTCTTCTTTTGAGCTTTTCATCCCAGATTCCATACAGAAAATCGTTCTGGATTGCACTAATTTAGAAGGAATGTGTGTTTTTGGAGAGAGGTGGAAGGAGATGGATCAAACCCATTTGCATGCCTACTTTGGGGTTCTTATCCTTGCTGGAGTTTTCAGGTCCAAAGGAGAATCCACAGAATCCCTGTGGGATGCAGAAACTGGCAGAGAACTTTTCCGTGCAACAATGTCTCTGGAAAAATTCCACATCATTTCCAGGATTATCCGCTTTGATAACCGAGATGAAAGACCAGCTCGACGGCAGAGAGACAAGCTAGCTGCCATCAGGAAAGTGTGGGACAAGTGGGTGAACCGCCTCCCCCTGTTTTTCAACCCTGGGCCTAATGTCACCATTGATGAGCAGCTGATGCCATTTAGGGGCCGCTGCCCCTTTAGGCAGTATATACCATCTAAACCTGCCAAATATGGTATAAAGATCTGGGCTACCTGTGATGCCACTTCCTCATATGCTTGGAACTTACAAGTCTACACAGGGAAACCTGATGGAGGAGCCCCTGAGAAAAATCAAGGAATGAGAGTTGTCCTGGACATGACTCAGGGACTCAGTGGACACAACATCACATGTGACAATTTTTTTACCTCACACAAGCTGGGACAGGAGCTCCTAAAGAGGAAGCTGACCATGCTGGGAACGATACAGAAAAACAAGACAGAGCTCCCACCCCAACTGCTGACTACAAAAAACAGACCTGTCAAGTCTTCCAAGTTTGTGTACACAGCTGACACAACCCTGGTATCCTATGTGCCAAAGAAAGGGAAGAATGTGGTACTCATGAGTACACTGCACAGGGATGGAAGAATCTGTGGCCAGGAGCATCAAAAACCAGAGATCATCATGGATTATAATGCCACAAAAGGAGGGGTGGATAACATGGACAAGCTGGTGACTTCCTACAGCTGCAAAAGGAGGACCCTACGCTGGCCACTTGTTATATTCTTTGACATATTGGACATCTCAGCGTACAATGCCTTTGTCATCTGGATGGGACTGAACCCAGAGTGGAACAGAGGGAAGCTCCAGAGGAGACGCCTCTTTCTCGAGGAACTGGGAAAAGCACTGGTACAACCTCAAATCCAGAGAAGACAACATGTTCCAAGAACCCCAGCGTCTGCAGCCATCATGAGAAGGATTCAGGAGGAGAATGGTGGTGCCCCATCCACCCGACCTACAGAACTACCATTTGCAGAGCCTGAAGTAAGTGTGTTATGCTGTTGCAGTATAGTATCTCCTTGCGAGAGAGAGAGAGAGAGAGAGAGAGAGAGAGGTGTTAGTAAAATTCCTGATCTTTTCATTATTCTAGGTTGCAGCCAGCAGCAACAAAAAGAAGCGCTGCGAAGTGTGTGGACCCAAGATGGACAGAAAAACACAATATACATGCATCAAGTGCAAGAAGTACATATGTAACACACACACAGTAAAACTCTGCCCCTCATGTGTTGTATAGACTGGTATGTAAAGGCAATGTGTTCAATGGGGCTGATGTGTCATCTAGACTGACATGGCTACTGTATGTGTTCAGCTTGTGTTGTGTAAACTGACCTGAATGGGTTAAATTTCTAATGAAGTTCAAATAAATAAAAGTCAATAGTTATGAAAAACCTTGCTTCATTTGAAAATTTGTTGAATTTTTCCACTCATATCTTGATTATAATTGATTTTCTTTTTTTATGTCATTTTAGTAAAAAATAAACAAAAAAACGAGTAGCACTTTAATTCTTAAATGTGATCTAACAAAGGTAAAGAGAAAATATTAACCATATATGCTGTTTATATTGCTTGTAATTATGATGAAGTAAACATCTATTGAGTATTTTAACATAAAATTGTTTGATTGTGTTGAATTAAAAACCCCAAAATGCAGCGGGTCCACCAGACCCACGAACACTGGCTGAATAACAAAAATATGAACACCACACAAGGGTTAAGAATCGATATCGGGATCATTCAAATGGAGACGGCCCTTTTTAAACATCCCAAAAAAAAATCTTGCCCACACCTTAGCTAATAGAAGAACTTCCACATAGTTCTCTGCCAATGGCGGGAGATTGAGGAGTGTTTGGTAAACCTGTTTGGAAACCATCACTGTTTTTGCAATACTGTTTGTCGTGCTAGTGGTGCAGAAATTGCTGACAGCCGCTTTAGCATATGCTTTGATTGCAGTCTCATACACAAACTCTCATGCCATCTTGTCTTTCACAGGGAGTGATTGACACAGCTCAGACCCTGTGTGATGTGGCATCTCGCGGGCATGAGCAGAAAGGTCTTCCTGGGGCAGTAGGTGGGGTTTTGTGCCAGATCCCGCAGACCGTTGTCCGCCCTCTAATTGTTGCCTCGGAGGCCACCTCCAACCTGCTGGGAGGCATGCGGAACCAAATTAAGCCAGACGCGCGGAAAGAGGACTTCTTAAAATGGCGCACCGAAGATGGCCAAGAATGAGATTGGCTGATTTTTGTTTGTGTGAATGTTAGAATGAAGCATAAAGGTTATAGTATTCGAGTTGATCATTGAGGATCAATGCAAAAACAAATGACAAAAATAACACTGAAAACTCCAAATGGAATCGTTTTTATGTGGCTTCCACATAGTTGCGCACTTTGTTTCATACAATGCAAATGTTTTCATGTTGCACATTGCAAGAAGTGGAGCTCTCTAGAAAGCCAAGTGCAGCTTATTATCTTGTCACATTGAAACGTGTGCAATCATATCAATCTGTAACACTGTTTAACTGTGAGCTCAAGACCAGATGTTTTCTCGCTTCTAAACACTCATTCAATGTTTGATTACGTCAGTACTCTCCCTCTGAAGCATTACAAACATTGTCATTTCTGATTTAGGTCAGGTTGCCTAACCATACAATTTTTGTTGATCCCTTTGTAACGCTAGGAAAATTCTTCTTCTTTATCCTCTTTGAATTGGGTTTTAATCAGTCCTTTTTTCCTGGCGTCTTTGTGCCATAATTGAATCATTGACAATTATAAAAAATGTAATTATGTTTAGGGTAATTATTTTATATTAATGTATTTATTTTTGCATTGTTAAAAGCATATTCATGACAATAAAGCACATTTTTTACCAATAATTCTCATTCTATTAAAAGTGATTCTCATTACTGTAATGTAGAAAAATGATAGTATTAAGTAAATAGTATTAAGGCAGTACAACAAATACTAATTTAAAAATATTATTTTTGCATTAAAGTAATTTTAATTGTGGGGGGAAATGTGCTTGATTATCGTGAAAATAGTATCACTATAATTCTTTTTTAAAGGTTCTAAAAATGGGCTTCATTTTCTTTAAGAAAAATGTCTTAGTTCAACCTTTTGATTTGGGTCTGAAATATTGCCTAGACTTTTGTGAGACTCACCCTTTTATCTGCCATTTATCCATCCAAACATGCTTGTTTTTGTCTCATTAGTTCCCTTCTTACATGTTTTAAATGTTTTATTTCACTTTAAAAAAATTGTCCATGTGCAGGCAGAAGAGGTTGGAGTCAGTCGGTTGAGAACAGGGCTTTTGGGTAATGCCACTTTTTTTTTGTTTGTTTGTTAATTGCATTACAAAGTGTAAGGGAAGTGAGTTGTTTGAGCTTGTGTTTTAGTAAGTGTACAGTGCTTGTTCAGAGTGTGTGTGTAAGGACGTGCATGTTTGTGTCGAGCTGGCTATGTGACTCATTGCTATCAGTGTGTGTTTATTTCTTCTGTAATTACAACGATATCATGCGCTGTAAGAATTACCTGTATAGCACCAGGACAATGTGTAAAATTCATACAAAACGTTAAAATGTGCAACATTATTGTAAATTATAGTTGTAAATATTGCACCCACAAAGATGAGAAAATTAATTTCTCAACCCAACTATATTTTTGGATTAGTGTGTTCATTCATGATGTGCCAATGTGAAAGGCTCATTCGTAATGGATGTACAGGAGAACTAAAAAATATTTAGGAGCTTAAACCCATTATAAAGCTGATGAGGGTTTGTTTTGTATATTAACTAGGGCTGTTGATTTAACATGTTAATTCAGTGTGATTATGCATTAAATAAAATATTTGTTTAAAAAAACATGCAGTTAATCATGCTTCCGGAACCCTATGTAAATCCCTACCATCAGAGCAATTCAAGCTTGAAGTACATACTTTTGTGTTTATGAGCCACGTCAGCAGGGGGCAGTCAGTGTACCTCTACAAACCTCACAAGCAGCGAAACCACTAAATTCATCAAGGACGAATATGTTTTTAAAGCACAACCGAATGCCTCTCAAGACACTATTTTTAAACTTTCAACTTCTTTTAAATTTACACAGTGTCCTAAAATTGCACCGATTGATGCTGAAAACTTGAGACACTCCAAAAGCCTTTTGACTGATGCAGACACCGATCAGCCACAACATTAAAACTACCTGCTTAATATCATGTAGGTCCCACTCGTGCTGCCAAAACAGCTCTGACCCGTTTAGGCATGGACTCCACAAGACCACTGAAGGTGTCCTGTGGTATCTGACACCAACACATCAGCAGCAGATCCTTTAAGTCCTGTAGGTTGTGAGGTGGGGCCTCCATGGATCAAACTTGTTGGTCTAGCACATCCCATAGATGCTCAATTGGATTGAGATCTGGGGAATTTGGAGGCCAAATCAACACCTTGAACTCTGTCATGTTCATCAAACCATTCCTGAACAATTTTTGCTGTGTGGCAGGGCGCATTATCTTGCTGAAAAACGCCACTGCCATCAGTGAATACAGTTGCCATGATGGGGTGTACCTGGTCTGCAACAATCTTTAGGTAGGTGATACATGTCAAAGTAACATCCATATGAATGCCAGAACCCAAGGTTTCCCAGCAGAACATTGCCCAAAGCATCACACTGCCTCTGCAGGCTAGACTTCTTCCCATGGTGCATCCTGCTGCCATCTCTTCCCCAGGTAAACAACGCACATGCACCCCGCTGTCACCATGATCTAAAAGAAAATGTGATTCATCAGACCAGGCCACCTTCTTCCATTGCTCCATCACAATTTGGCCCTTGTCAAAGTCTCGGATCCTTACGCTTGCCCATATGTCCTGCTTTCATCACATTCAAGAACTGACTGTTCACTTGCTGCCTAATATATCCCCACTCCTTGACAGGTGCCACTAAAGAGATAATCAATGTTATTCACTTTACCTGTCAGTGGTTTTGATGCTGTGGCTGATCAGGGTATGTACATAAACCGACAATTAAAAATAGCGCAGGCAGAACGCAAGAACATGTCTTGTGTGAACAGAACAGATATTTGAATTATATGTATTATTTCTTTTTAATTATCTTCATTTGGGGACCTTTCTATTGTGTGATAATAATATTAACATTTTAATGAAGAAATGTGCATTAAATGTAAGCTTTATTTTATATGTAGTTATATGGCTTCCTGAATCTTCCTTTTAGTCTGAAGGAGACACAAAATTGGTGGAATAAGATGGCTAGTTTCAAGTCAAAGTCCCAAACAGAGTGAGCTGGATGAAATAAGACTTCAAGAGCATTTCAAGAGTTCACTCCAAATTGTCTTCCTGAGCACTGAAATCAGCTATCTAAAACATAACTAATGATTTACTGCCACTTCACAAATCATCTAAAATAAGAGGAAATGCAGCTAAATTCTGCATGTGCTGTTTATCCAGTAAAGACTGGACATATTGGAATAAGTTTAAGGCTCTTGAGTCAGAAGAATTTTGTAGCATTGCATTTTATCTTCAGTTCTGTGAAAATCTCCTAAAATTAGCAGCAGTATTCAAATTACAGCCATTATTCTGCACACACCTGACAGCAACACCACAACTTTCAACACATTTGCCTTTCCAACATGTTCAAGATAATGGACAATGCAAGTAAATGTAATTTTTATAAATTAAATAATTTTCAACTAAAAACAAAAATGTAACATTTAAATTTCAAAATATTTAAGACAATAAAACAGATCTTTTCATCCATTGTATATTTTCACTTCAGGATAATGTGTCCAACTTTAGCAATTGTCCTCACTGTAATGTAAAAATATATAGTTATAAGTATGCATTTCAACACCATGGTAGTATTTGTTGTACTGCGTCATTATTTATTTATTTTTTATAAATGGGCCTAAGGTATGGTATAGCAGATTACAATGTTTTTTTTTCCTCCCCAATTTGGAATGCCCAATTCCCAATGTGAGTCCTCGTGGTTGTGTAGTGACTCGCCTCAATCCGGGTGGCGGAGGGCAAATCTAAGTTGCCTCCACTTCTGAGGCCGTCAGTTCGCACATCTTATCATGTGACTTGTTGAGCGCTTTACCACAGAGACATAGTGTGAGTGGAGGCTTCATGCTATTCTCCGCAGTATCCATGCACAACTCACCATGCGCCCCACCGAGAGCGAGAACCACATTATAGCAACCACGAGGAGGTTACCCCATGTGACTTTACCCTCCCAAGCAACCGGGCCAATTTGGTTGCTTAGGACACCTGACTGGAGTCACTCAGCATGCCTTGGATTGGAACTCATGACTCCAGGGGTGGTAGTCAGTGTTTTTACTCACTGAGCTACCCAGGCCCCATGTATAGCAGTACATAAAAAAAATATTAAAAAAGGATCAAATTTACCCGACACAGCTCACCCAAACGGTCCAGCTCTTGTTTTTGTTCTCAATATAGTGATGAAATATGTTCTTCACTTGAAACAGATGTGCTGAAGGTGAAGTCATGTTCAAAAAGTAGCTGTTTAACTTCCAACAGTTGCAACAGTTGCTCTGCAGCCTGACGTCATACTAATGTGAGCTTCCTTAGAAAATCACCACTGTCTTCAGTATTGTTTTCATGAAATGGGTCAAACAGCACGTAATGATCAGAAGAACCTGTCGCTGGGTGTCCATGGACGTCTGCCACTGTCTTTTTAGAATCCAGCCACAGCAGTGACGTTGCCAACATTACACACTGCACCAGTTCTATATTATCTGGAGTGGGTTCCATCAAGCATCCTTCAAATGGAGAGATGAAGACCTATTCTGTCTACCCTCCCTAGCAATTTGGTTGCTTAGGAGACCTGGCAGGAATCAATCAGCACACCCTGGATTCGAACTCGTGACTCCAGAGGTGGTAGTCAGCATCAGAAAAATATTTTTGTTCCAAAACATGTTTGCCACAATTATTGGCACACCTACGAATTCTCATGAGTAAAACATATCTGAAGTATACTCCCATTCTTATGTTAATTTTGTACACCTGGGTGACTAGGAACATGAAATTGTTCAGCTATGACTTCCTTTTTCACAGAGGTATATATATGAGGTAACACACAGTCCAAATTCTCTTAGTCATCAATCACAATGATTAAGACCAAAGAATAAAGTTCTGATGTGCAGCAAAAGGTTGTTGAGCTTCACAAAATGGGAAGTGGCTATAAGAAAATAGCCAAAGCATTGATAATGCCAATTTCCACCATCAGGGCAATAATTAAAGAAGTTTCAATCAACTGGAGATGTTATGAATCGGACTAAAAGAGGACATGTGTCTATATTGTCTCCATGAATGGTAAGGATGGTTTGAGTGGCCAAAAATTCTCCATGGATCACAGCTGGAGAGTTGCAGAAATTATTTAGATCTTGCGGTCAGAAAGTCTCCAAAACTACAATCAGACATCACATATATCACCAGTTGTTTGGGAGGGTTTCAAGAAAAAAGCCTCTGCTCTCATCCAACAACAAACTCAAGTATCTTCAGTTTGCCAGACACTAGTGGAACATCAAATGGGACTGGATTCTATGGTCAGATAAAACAAAAATAGAGCTTTTTTCAGCAAACACCAGAGATGGGTTTGGCACACAGAGGTAGCCATATGGAAAAGTACCTCATGCCCATAGTTAAATATGGTGGTGGATCTTTAATGTTGTTGGGCTGTTTTTATGCTAGAGGTCCTGGACATCTTGTTTGGATACATGGCGTCATGGACTCTATCAAATACCAACAGATAAAAAATCAAAACCTGATTGCCTCTGCCAGAAAGCTTAAAATGGGCTGTGGTTGGATCTTTCAGCAGGACAATGATTCAAAACAAACATCAAAATCAACAGATTGCTCACTGGGTTTCTAAATACAATTATTATTTAATTTCTTATTTTATACACACTTTATAATCGTATTTAATCAAACTACACAATGATGGCTCTAAGACTTTATAGATATTACGGTTGAATTTTCTAGTATTGCATGATTTTCTGTAAAGCTGCTTTGAAATGATGTGTGTTGTGAAAGGCGCTATACAAATACAAATTACTAGTTTCACTGACCACAAAATCAAGGTTCTGCCATGGCCATCCCAGTCTCCTGACTTGTACCCCTTAGAAAACCTGTGGGGTGATCTGAAGAGTAGAGTCCACCAGCATGGACTTTGGAATTTGAAGGATCTGGAGAGATTCTGTTTGGAGGCGTGGTCTCAGATTCCTTGCTAGGTGTTCTCCAATCTCATTAGGCATTATAAGGACTCAGAGCTGTTATCTTGGCAAAGGGAGGTTGCAAAAAGCATTGAACAAAAGATTGCCAATAATTATGCCCCACATATATTTGACAACAATTTCTTTTGATAAAACGTGTGTTGTGTTTGCAATTGTTTGCTATCCATTATAGGATGATCTAGCAAAAATGTCATTGTATTACTATGTTGTTGGTTCTGTTTAAAATACAATCCCACATGAATGGTAATGATTCAGTACCCTGGTATTACATATGATATACTGTGTTATCACTGTACATTGACACTATCACAGTCATTGAAAGAGACTATGCTGTAATCGATCCTACACATTATGTTGTTCAGTGGTTTAAATGAATATTTCGGGTTCAATACAAGTTAAGCTCAAACAACAGCATTTGTGGAAAAATGTTGATTACCACAAAAAAAAAAGCCATTCTCACAGCTACAGTGAGGCACTTACAATGGAAATGAATGGGGCTAGTCCATAAACAGTAGGCTACACGCTGTTTCAAACATATAGCCAAAAGACATAAACATTATACATGTTAACATAATTTTATTGTGATAAAATCCCTCAAAAGTACTTTGTTGCCATGACAACATCACTCTGGTGAACCCTGTAATCTTGTAAACATCTGTATATTATTGATTTAATCACACTAAAAAGCATGTTAACATGTATATGTATGTCTTGGCCATACTTTTGAAACTGTATTTGAATGTTTATTACCATTGTAAGTTTTTTATTATTATTATTATTTAATAATGTGTGTGATAAACATTGTGCCTCATTGATTTTAACTTGTACTGAACTCAAAACATTCCATAAGTAGGCTACTGTGCTTGCTTGAGATTAACTAGGTCAGCCCAAGTAGTTTCTTGGGCCAAACTCTGCCAAAGACTTTTTCACATCACACAAAAAGCTCAGAGAGCAATATGACGTGGCAAGACGGAAACTATATTTAGTTAAAGGGAGGTTAAAAGAAATACAAATTTGATATGCTGTTTTCGAAGGCTCTATTTTTAAATCTCATATTGCAATACCGCATCTAACCACCAGAGCAGCGCTAGAGTCTTTCATCCATCCGCCGCCAGATGTCACCAATGAGACTATCCCTCCCGATCCAGAGTAAGAGATCAAATGTTGGCAGTCATGTTTGAACAAGAACATTTTTGTTCTTTGGAAATTATATCAGTCCTTGAAAAATTCTAGCCCTCTGGTGTCTCTTTTTGCTTCCTGATTTTTAATTTCTCCAAGGTCTTTGGTGTGTCATACCTTCTCCGTTTGCTGAAGTTCAATTACAGCCTTCTTGGCCAGACTGTAATAATGTCATAATGGTGAGGTGGAGAGAGCAGCAATAAAGCCACTTTTGAAAGATTAACGATCATGCTGTTGGTGAACTGTAATTAACAATGAGAAGAAAGATGGGAAGTGGAAGTAAAATAAGAAAGGGTGTACCTAAAATGAAAAGACTGGAAATCTTAGACTGAGGCCTTGGCTGTCTATCCTTTCTCTTCAGAAAAAAAAAAAGAAAAAAAGGTGAAATTAAAATCCAGTGAGCTATTTCAAATGTATCTGGTGAGTCTGGGCTACTTAGAATGGGTCTGTTAAATGAACTAAACAGATGAGCGGAAATATTAGATTAGAAAAGAACATTGTATTGTTTCCAAGGAAAAGGAAAAAAGGCCTGTAATTTTTGGATCTGTGGTGGATTGGTTATTTGACTTTAAAGGATCTTGTTAATTATCCGACTCGTCCTTGGAAACACGGTTGTCCAGGAAAGATTCCAAAATGTGTCACAATTATAGCGCAATACTCAAATGGAAAATACATTTTGTAAAAAGAAAGAAAATGTAACATATTGATGTTTATTTTGGTGTCAGACTATCATTACACGTGCCAAAATCATTGTATAAACACACATCTTAGGCTATGGCTAATAATATTATGTGCAGTACCAAAGGACATAGGCTATACTTTTTTACTGTACTTGAGTACAATTTTTGGATATTTCTACTTTAGTATAAATATTTTGGTTGACTTTTACTTCACAACATTTTGAGGAGAAAATTCTACGTTTACTTCAATACATTTCTCATGACCTTTTTGTTACATTTGTGACAACAATGCGAAACATATTAGGCCTACATAATAGTGATAGTGATGCCGATTCGTGAACAAATAGTTTGAGTCTAAACTTTTGATCAATATGATTCTTTTGAATCTGTTAAATTGGTTCGAAAAGTGGTCTGAACGATTCATTTTTAGAATCTGAATCAAAATCATGCAGAACACTAAACAGCGTATGTTGTGTCTCCACTTGAGAATATAAAAAGCGGATAATGTTTTTGTACTTTGTTAAAAGAGTTTTTGGCAATAAATGAATTTGATCAAAAAATTACATTAAGAACAATGTAAAATACTTAAGTTATATGCCTTAACATTGGTTCAAGTCTCCTGCCTTTGAGAACTGTTCATCTGTCGAATATTTAGCAGTTAAATAAAAATTGATTTCAGTTTACATTTAGCTAAGGTACGGTTCTGAATTACCAGGTGTCCTATTTATGCCATTTCAGGCACTGATGTCTGTCAACCTCTCTGCACTGTTTATGAAAAATAATAAAATATATTATAATGAAAATTATTCAACAGTTAGTACCGGTCCTGGAATCTGATTGGATGAGAGGTGTTCCAAGAGTACTGACAGCTCACACCATCAGCACTGGGACACTCAATTGTTTGTATCAATCCCGTTTTGTTCCTGGCATTCCCAAAAGTGTAAGAGGAACTAGATGTGTGAATTTTCATTCATCCCTGTGACATTAAAGATTTAAGCCAGCAGGTGGTGACAAAGGTCTGTCTTGTGTGTACTATGAGCGAGTTAAGCTGCCGTTGATATTGACGGTGTCATTCAGTGCCAGGGGTGTAAAGTCAATGAGTAAAAATACTTAAGTATTATTTTTTGAGATTTGTACTTTACTCAAGTGCAGTTTAAATGGAATAATTGTACTTTTACTTAATTACATTTTCAAAGAAATACTAGTACTTTTCCTCCTTACAATATTAATTAAACTTTAAAAAGTACTCACTACATTTCTTTCAGATCATTTTCTTTCATATTACTGGACTGAAGTAATAGAGGACCACAATTGAGATTTCAGATCTGATTTGAGCTTTGGATCCGTTGAAATATTTGTGCAGCTAGAAAATATTTGACCGTCCGAATGAATATTCATTCAAAACTATGAGCACAAAGTGAAAATACTGATGGTTTTGTACTAAACTTTATTACAAATGTATACAGATTTGAAAATTATGAAGTAAAAAAATGATTATTCAAGCAAATATACAGTATATATAAAAGAAATGGCTTTTGTAATTAAATGTGTACATGTCAATTATTTCTACACTGGCCTTCATATTTAAATCATATCCATGAATTTCTGCTCCCTATTTGTTGAATTATTATTATTGTTGTTGTTGTTGTTGCTAGTCAACTATTAAATATAATAATAACTATAAAACCAGCAATGATAATGATATTGATTTCATGCATCTACTCAACAGCAAGGTTTGGTTGCAAACCTCAGAAAAGCAATATACAAAACCAACGCCATTACTACTTTTCTTCAAAGCTTATTTTTAAGTACTTATTTTTATTTTTAATATATATATATATTATTTATTTTTTTATCTTTCTCTGTGTCTCAAGGTGCTGGGTCTGACGTCACAATTTGTGAGTGCCTTCTCCCATGCAACGAACATTGCAACTATGATATGAACAACACAATTCCTGAGCTTCTATGATACTTCCGGCTCACGTGTCAACTTGCGTGCTCTTCAGGACTCGTACCCCGGTCCTTTGAATCGCATATGCAACACTCTTTCAGTTGAGCTTCCGTGCAATTAGATCACACTTAAACAAGCTTGTAAATGTAGTTGGTTATGTAATGCAAACGTTAAAATGAGTTTCACTCCATGATCGCTCAGATTACTACTACACTATAGCTGAGAATTAGAGTTAAACTAACAGCTTCAGCATTACTGCTGATCACAGCTGAGAGTCATGACATACAGAGTAATCAAACACACTCAGAGTGCCTACCTGACACCCTCAGAGTTGGGAGAAGACTTTCTAAACTTTCAAAACTTTCAACATTGCGGAGTAGATTCTGGTTTCTTCGCTGTCAAATTAAGAGTTCCAAGAACCTGAGTGAAATACTTATAGGTTAATTCCAATAGCATGTATGGCAGCAACACTCCAAGATTGGAGCTGATTACAGTCTCACTACAGCTGAGGAACAGAGTTAAACTAACAGCTGCAGGTAATCACACACTTAGTCACTCTCTCTCCTGCAATCTCTCTCACACACACACAAACACACATGTCCCTGTTTCTCTAATAACTTGTTAGAAAATGCTTAAACCTTCATTACTATTTCTAATAAACGATGAGCTCTGCGCACTTTGCTAGTTTTTAATATTTTTTATGCTGGAGGGTCATGTCGGGATGAGCCTGCAGGAAGGGTACCACATGAGGGAAGAGGATGTTTTCCATGTTTGTTTCCTGCAATGACAACAAGCTCAGTCCAATGATGCTGTGACACACCACCTCAGAAGATGACGGACCCTCCACCTCCAAATCGATCCTGCTCCAGTGTAAAGCCTTGGTGTAACGCTCATTCCTTTGACAATAAATGTGAGTCCGACCATCACCCCTGGTGAGACAAAACTGTGACTCATCAGTGAAGAGCACTTTTTGCCAGTCCTGTCTAGTCCAGCGAAGGTGGGTCTGTGCCCATAGGCGAAATTGTTGCCAGTGATGTCTGGTAAGGGCCTGCTTTACAACAGGCCTACAAGCCCTCAGTCCAGCCTCTCTCAGCCTATTGCGGACAGTCTAAGCACTGATGGAGGAATTGTGCATTCTTGGTGTAACTCAGGCAGTTGTTGTTGCCATCATGTACCTGTCCCGCAGGTGTGATATATGGAAGTATCGATCCTGTGCAGGTGTTGTTACATGTGGTCTGCCACTGCAAGGATGATCAGCAGTCTTTCCTGTCTCCCTGTAGCGCTGACTTGGGCATCTCACAGTAATTGCCATGGCCATTTTTGCAGTCCTCATGCCTCCATGCAGCATGCCTAAGGCATGTTCACGCAGATGAGCAGGGACCCTGTGCATCTTTATTTTTGTATTTTTCAAAGTCTGTAGAAAGGTCTCTGAAGTGTCCTGAGTTTTTATAAGTGTGAGCATAATTGCCTACCATCTGTATGCTGTGGAAATATTGTTTAAACCCTTTAATGAAGATCTGTAATGTAATTTGGATTTTTAAATCCAAAAAAGGGACGTTTCTTTTTTGCTGAGTTTAGTTGGCGCTTTAATGTATCCCTTTTGCAAAATCCTAATTCTAACAAAAGTTAAAAGACTGAAATCAATGTATATATGTAGACTAACTGGTCCTCAGTATCCTCTGAGGGCGTGGCTTGGGAGGCACTTAAGGCAGTTCTTAGGGGTCGGATCATACAGTGTACCTCATTCATTAAAAAATCCAACGCACAAGAACTTGTGGAGTTGGAAGGGAATATTAAAAGTGCCAAAGCAGAGCTCAAGCAACGAATGTCATCTGATGGCCTCAGAGAATTGACCCAATTGAAATACAGATATGACACTAGTTTGTCACAGAAAGTGGTGTTTTGGTTATTTGGGGCAACACAGTCATATTTTGAGTCGGGGGACAAAGCAGGAACATTTTGGATAGATATACAAAGCAGAGAAGAGTCTTTTTCTACTATTCTCTCAGTGAAATCTGCTGGTGGTAAAATATTTATCTCAGCCATTGATATTAATAATGCTTTTAAAGAATTCTATTTTGATCTTTATAGTTCCACGTCTTCGTCCACTAATGAAGATATTAGAAACTTTGATGAATCTCCTGAACTCCATAAATTGACGAATGAGCAAATAACTTCTGTTTATTCTGAGATAACCTTGGAGGAGCTTGATGAGGTAATTAAGGCCCTGCCTACTGGTATGTCTCCAGGGCCAGGTGGCTTTGCCACTGATTTTTTTTTTGTAGATCTTATGATACAGAACTGGCTCCACTTTTGTTAGAAGTTTATACAGAATCATTAAAGAATGGAAAGCTTACGCCATCCATGACACAAGCCCGGATCAGTCCGATTCTTAAAAAGGACAAAGATCCAAGCAAATGTAAGAATTACTGTCCAATTTCCCTGATCCAGCTAGACGTTAAAATATTGTCAACAATTCTGGCTAACCGATTAAGTAAATTATGACATCTCTTATGCATATAGATCAGGTGGGTTTAATTCAGGGCTGCAGCTCTTCTGATAACATTAGGCATTTCATCAATATCATGTGGTCAGTGGCGAACGATCAGACTCCGGTCGCTGATGGCATCTCTCTTGATGCCAAAACGGTGTTTGATATGGTAAAATGGGATATTCTTTTTAAGATTTTGGAAATATATGGGTTCGAGAATATTTTTATTGGATGGATTAAGTTACTTTATAGACACCCCTGCGGCGGTACAAACTAATAAATAATTTTCGATTATCTTACTCTGGATAGGGGCACTCGGCAGGGTTACCCTCTTTCCCCATTATTGCTCTGTCTTGCCCTGGACCATTAGCAGCCACGATGAGAAACACAAATGATTTTCCAGGGGTGATGGCAGGAGGTATTGCATATAAACTTCTGCTTTACGCAGATGATATTTTATTATTGGTCTCTGACCCCATTAGATCTATGCCTTGCCTCCACAGAATTATTCATTCCTTTTCTAAGTTCTCAGGATACAAAGTCAACTGCTCTAAATCCGAAGCTTTGGCTCTGACAGCATACTGCCCAGTAATGGCTTTCCAGTCGCTGCCTTCCAGTGGCCCAAACGGGGCATTAAGTATTTGGGTATTTTGTTCCCAGCAAATTTGTTTGAAAGGTTTTGGAGCGATATGGCCTGGTGGGCTCCATTACATTTATCTATGATTGGGAAGGTTAATGTTATTACAATGAACTGTATTCCAAAATTCAACTATCTGCTACAGTCACTCCCTATAGATGCCCCCCCCCTATGTAGTTTACATTTCAGTAAACTACATAGGCCGATTGACAAAGGTGGGCTAGGCCTACTCAAAAAAAATTTTATTTTTATGCGTTCAGCATAAGACATTTGGCTCAATGGTCACTTCCACCTGAAAGAGCCCCTCCCTGGCTTTGTATTGAACTGGAAGTTCTTGTCCATATTTCGTCATTGCAAAGACTTTCTATCAATCTAAACAGAGAAGTTAAACTACACCCCATTATCTCGCATTTGCACTCGGTATGCACAAAAGTGTCCAGACTGTTTAATTCAGATATTTATCTAAATGTTGTATCGAGCTTATGGCTGAACCCTAAACTATGTATCAATAGGTCCCCTTTCTGCTGGTCAGAGTGGATTGTGAGGGGGGTTACTACACTTTGTGACCTACTGTATATGTAGTGTGTTGAGATCATTTGAAAATTTGGTTTAACATTTTGGGATCCCCAGATCTCAGTTTTATAGGTATCTACAGCTGCACCACTTGCTCTGTACTATTTTTGGGAATAGCATTCACCCCCCCATAAGTGGCAGATACTATGAGAGTGATGATTACTGCTTTTGGAAAAGGTCATGAGGCATCAGTGTATTACTCTTTGTTAATTCAGAGTCTGGGGGATGGAACCTTGACCACTCTCAAGAGATTATGAGAGAAAGATTTAAACTTGGAATTGGAGGAGGGAGAGTGGGCAGGAATTCTAAAAAAACGTCAAGACAGCATCTAGAGACGCAAGGGTGCACCTGATGCAATTGAAGATTTGACATAGGTTCTATTGCACCCCCTTTAGATTGTATAGGCTTGGTCTTAAAGACACACACACCTTCTGGCGATGCCAATCAGAGGATGTAGGCATAACCCATGTCTTTTGGGGGTATGTTCAGATTCAGGAGTTTTGGCTAAAGGTTCAGAGTCTGGTGTGCGATGTATTAGGCACTTGGGTATTATTTTGCACCCATTTTGGGTGATGTTGCGGTCATTGACATTGAAAATAGACACATGAAAAGTTGGGTCTTAACCACTGTCATGATCACCAGACAGATCATTTTAAGTGGCTGGAGGTCGGCTGGAGCACCCTCATTTCAGAAGTGGTGCTCGGAGATAGAAAGGTTAGCAGCTATTGAGGAGGGGTCGTTTAGAAGAATGGCGAAATACAACGGGTTCGTGGAGAAATGGGGTGGGCATATATCATTTATGGATGGATGATTATTTGTATTATATTTTTTAATTGTTTATTTATTTTATTATTTTATTTATTTTTTGTGTCTGTGTGTCTATATAATTTGTGACCACTGGAATTTTGTTGGGGCCAGGGTGGGGTTGGGGATTGGGAGGGGTTAATAGTGGGGGCTAAGATCGATTCTGTGTATATATGTTTTGTTATTCTGTGTTCATTTATGAGAATCAATAAAAATTGTTATTCTGAAATAATGAAAAATGTGAACGAAATATAAAACCTAAAAATAACCATTAAAAAAGGTTTTATTAAGGTTGTCCAACAAAACCCTTGCTGCAACGTTTTGCCAAGGTTAGATTATGGTTCTAAAAATAAAACCTAAAAATAATAATTAGAAAATGTTCTGTATAAGTTATTTTAAGGTTGTCAAAGAAAACCTCACTGCAACGTTCTAGGAACATTAGTTTATGGTTTAATTTTTTTTTTACCTAAATAGAACATCCCTGGAACATCCAAAAAATAACCAAATGGGAACGTTTGCTTTTGAGTCACTTCCATAGAAGTATGTTTACTTTTACTTAAGTATAACGAATGGGTATTTTATATGACTTAAATGTGGCATACTCTAATATTTCAACAACCTTATGCAATGTCACAACATTTATTTCCATCCAGAGTTGCATACATTTATGGCCAAGATCTTTTATTGATGATGGGAGAGTCGAACGTCTTCTCCAGCACATCCCAAACACTTTCAATGGGGTTAAGGTCAAGACTCTGTTGTGGCCAATTCATGTATAAAAATGATTCCTCATGCTCCCTGATCCACTCTTTCACAAATTGAGCCCGATGAATCTTGGCATTGTCGTCCTGGACTATGCCGTGCCATCAGAGAAGAAAAAATCCATTGAAGGGATAACCTGGTAATTCAGTACATTTTATTGTCGCATAACGTTGCTGAGCCTAGACCTGACCAATTGAAGCAACCCCAGATCATAACACTGCCTCCAGAGGCTTGTACAGTGGGTACTATGCATGATGGGTGCATTGCTTCATGCGCTTCCCTTTGGAATAGGGTAAATCTGGACTTATCATACCACATGACCTTTTTCCATTGCTCCGCACATTGTTCCCTAGCAAATTGAGGTGTTTTTTTCTGATTAGCCTCACTCACAAGTGGCTTTCTTGTGGCAACACAGCCGTTTAGTCCCAATCCTGTAAGTTCTCATCACATTGTGTGTGTGGAAATGCTCTGACTTTCACTATTAAACATAGCATGAGTTCTACTGTCATTTTTTTCAATGTGACTTTTACGAGCATTTTAGTGATCTCCGATTGGAATCATTCAAGATTTTTTCCAACCACATTTCTTCCGAAAAGTTGGCGGTTCACCACTATCCTTTCAGTCTTTAATAATGCGTTGGACAGTTCTTAAACTATTTCTAATGATTTCAGCAATCTCCTTAGTTGTTCCTTTGTTTGCTGCAGGCCAATAATTTTCCCATTCTGAAACACAGTAACATATTTTCCATGACCACGGGATAAATCTTCCGACACTTTTGTTTAAGAAATGAGAATCTACACGCTGCATAAGTTAGGGTTAAAAGAATTGTTGCCAGCTGAAACATATTAATAACTGCAATAATGTTCCAATCATAGTATCTTAAATATCTGCTTATTTAAATCCAGACAGCAACTTTTTTTTTTTTTGGCCAAGCAGTGTAAAACACTTCTTGAGTGATCATTATTGTACTTTCCAGTAGTTATGTAGACTAGCCGATTCAGATTTTAATGTATATGTGGACGAAATAATAATAAAAGCTTTTTCAATGCCACATTTTCTCTCTCACTCACTCACTCTCTCTCTCTCTCTCTTTCTCTCTCTCTCTCTCTCTCTCTCTCTCTCTCTCTCTCTCTCTCTCACTCTCTCTCTCTCTCTGATGTATGTTTTTCTACATCTCAAAGCTTCTGAAACATCAGGGACAACTTGTCTTGGGAGAGAGGAGGACAAACATGTAGGTAGTTTTAAAACCCAAAGAAAGGGTTTGTTTTTAATTGAAGCTATTTTTAAATTTATCTTCAAAGACTGTCTTCAAAGTCTGTATTTTGTTGACTTTTTGATGGTTTTTGTGTTATTCTTCCTCCAAAGATGTATTCCTGTAAACCTAGCATAGGATAGTATTTTCGGTGAGTTTCTCCTTTTGTTTATACCACATCCAGTTCAACTTTGTGCTGCTGGAGACAGTCAGCCTTTATCATGGGATAATTGAATTTTCCTAATGCAACTTTAACAGCTATATTGAACATTTGGATGACAGATATGCATCTTGACTGGAGGCTGTAGAAATCAAATCTGACCTGTTCTTTTATAAACGACTTGTGTATCGTGGGAAAAGCACTGAAGAGTAACTTTAAAAGAAAGTACTAGCAGTCCTCACTAAAGCTCCAAGACAAACCGCAAGAATTCAAAGCAGCTTTTGGAGTTTCATCTGAATCACTGGATACCAGACGAGCATGAGCAACGCTTTCGTTTATTACCTTACCGGTAAATACAAAAAATCTTGGGAAGCATGATGGAAAGGAACTGAAAATCTGTTTATTCATTCCCACATTATTATTCGGATATTCAGTTAGGCCTATAATGGGTGATTGCATTAGGCTTTTCATCTTAACGGGCGCAAAAATTATATTTCACCTGTCTTTTACCTGAAGATATCTCAAGTTGTGTTTTTGCGCTCTCTGGGAACTTTGCGCAATCTTCTTTAGAATAGAACACATGAGTGCATAAAGTACGTTTTAGGCCGTGCTAAAGCAGGTAAAAGTTCGAATCTGACAGAAGAGCTGCTCATTCACCTGGCGAACACACACCGCGAGCAGCGCAACCTACGCACTTTGGGTTTGTCCCATTGCAAGAGCGGACCGCTCAGTGTTTCCGAGGCCATCCAGAGGTTCTGGTGTTGAAGAAGAGCGCACCCGACACTCTAATCAGGTCAATCAATCATGTGGTTCATCAATCTGACTTTACTCATTCTCAAACTGACCGTGTCTGCGGAAGGATTCTCGACGTGCCATTCCTACAATTTGGACGACCACAAATCCAAAAGGATCGAGGCAGTGCGCGGACAGATTTTGAGCAAGCTGCGCATCCGGAGCCCACCGGATCCCGAGGCTAGTCCGTCGCCGGAGTCGGTGCCGGTGGAGGTGATGTTACTTTACAACAGCACGAAGGAGCTGCTCAAAGAACGCGCGCGCCAGGCCGAAGCCGCGTGCGACCGAGAGAGCAGCGAAGAGGATTATTACGCAAAAGAGGTTCAGCGGGTGAATATGATGACTCAGCGCACAGATTTGAGTGAGTGCTGGTGATTTGATCAGAAAGTTGTTATTAATGCACAATTATAAGAATACATTGGGGTTCTTGATGTGTAATGAAAGCACCAGTCACGTGCGTAATTAGCTCTTTGGGCATCAGGTTTGGTGGTGTAGCCTTTACATTACAAATAGAAGCCAAAGCTGTCAAGAACATTTGCGGGTCATATTTCACCCTTCAAAACAAAAGAAAGAAAGAAGAATGTATATTTTGCTAGACTAAATTAAAGGCTATTTTATGAGCATTACGACTGTAATACAAATGTTTAACTGTCATAAAAAATAATAATTTCACAATGTAAAATGGTCCTGAAATAGGCTTAATTTTCTTGTGACATGCATGCTATCTTGAGATTTACCCAGATAGGTTACACATACACATAATAGGACTAATACGGTATAATTCTCAGAAAACCTGCCAAGAAAATGTTCTACTTTTTACGTATTGTTTTCAATGATGATTCTCATTACCGTAACAGTCATTTGCATGCTGTGTTATTACAGTAAAAATTATGCCGTTGTAATTAAAATCAGCAAAAATCAAAAGGTGTACCCAAGGGAATACTTCTATGATGACAATTTAAATAATATATAATTTGTTTTCCACGGCGCGGTAATCATAGAGATACACACATAGATGCCTCATTCACGGCTGTTCCTATTGGCCGCTATACATAAGCCGTCCGCCATATTGGTAAGGTCAATGTCCGTACATAAACACACAAAAGCAGTTGCCTCTGTCACTGTCTTTGGCAGTTGATTTTCACAAAATTTGGTTTGTCATTAATGTTATATAATTCTAAATATTATAGATAATAAAAATGAATTGAAACTTTTATTTTCTTTTTAAATATTCTTGGGCAATCGGTTACAGCAAAAGTTTTGAGTATTCTCAATTTATCGGATTTTACAGTGCATCTTTTTTGCATTGAGATACTGAGAATTGCACTGATTTATTTACTTATTTATTTTTGTGGTAAAGATGAAGTATTTTCTACATTGAATAAGTTATCTTAAGCCGAACTTGAAAATATGAAGTAATTTCTACATTTGTGCTTAAATTCAAACATGTAAAAATGAATGCTCTAGCTTATAAGTAAATATTATTCATGATTGCTTATCTTTACAATGCATCATCATGTATCAATCATAAAGTAGAAAACCTTGTCATATTTACTCGCTAAATTGAGTAAAATTCACAGGTAAATTAAATAAATATATTTGATTTTACTCTTTGAAGCTGGCATTCCCAGAATGCACCAGGCTTGACTAATTAATGAGCTTGCATGGCTTAATATTTCTTATTTTCTATTTATTTATCTTGTGGAGTACAATAGGACCAGGACATTTTCTTGACGGGTTTCATGAGAATCCCCCAATACTATAGATTTTAGGATATACAATGCATTACCACTGACACACTAATCTGATCGAACACCTATAATAAGCTGTTGAGAGACTGAAAAGTGTTAGTCTCTACATCTGCTGTTTTGGCACTGAGGCAAGTTTTATTTCCTTGAGGTCAACTATCTGAAAACCACGCACAGGCACAGGCCAGTAAGTGTAAATAAGAAGGCCTTAGTGAATCCTCATTTTGTCCCACAGACTCAATCAACCTGGTTCCTCAGAGCCCGTTCTTCAGGGTTGTGGGTTTCGACGTCACCAATGTGGAACGAAATTCTAGTACTTTAGTCAAAGCAGAATTTCGCATCTTTAGAGCGCCAAACCCACAAGCGCGCACCACAGAGCAGCGTGTGGAAATATACCAGGTGAGAGGATTGCATGTGGGTTTTCCACCAGACAAAAGCATGGAGTTGCTTCAAAGTGTCTGAACTGTAGTGATATAATCTGAAAGGATTAAGTCCACTAGATATGCACGATGCATTCTTATTGATTTTATTATAGTTTTATTGTTTTATTTTTTCTTAATGCATTCATTCTTTCACAAAAGATAGATCAGCAGATGGAGGAATGTATAAGATGTCAAAATAAGCTTGTGGTATTTTCCTTCACACATGTAGATTCTCAAATCTGATGATGTGACGGCTCCAACTCAGAGGTACATTGACTCCAAAACAGTCGATCCTCGAGCCAAAGGGGCATGGCTGTCTGTTGACGTCACAGAGACTGTGAAGGAATGGATGGTGTTCAGAGGTCAGTGAGTTCATCCAGGGATCTGAACATATGCTTACTACATGTTGAAGCAGAGGTTTTGAAATGAGATGCATTTTCTTCCTTATGAGAAAGATTTTTTTTCTCACTCTCAGAGAGAAATCTAGGGTTGAAGATCAGCGTTCACTGTCCCTGCTGCACATTTGTCCCCTCCACAAACAATATTGTTCCTAACAAGAGTGAAGAGCTGCAGGCCAGATTTGCAGGTCATTATTTTATTGATTACACATTTGATCAGATTTACATTGGGGTCCAAAATTCCGAGACCATTTGTGAAAGCTTTTTTATTTCATTAAATAAATTTAAATTAATTGCAAATGATATTATCAGTGTAACAATTTAAGTGAAAAGTTGAATTTAAAAATGTACATGTTTTTCAGAAAGTCATAGTATTTGGTATGTCCCCCTTTCAACCTGTTCTCAAAGAATCACATAATTGTACCCACTTTTTTGGCTAAATGATTTTTACGGGGCTTGTTGTACATATCGCAGCAGCTTCACTAGAGGTGCTACAACAACCATGACTTTTATTAATTTTACACAAATCACTAGCAAAACAACAGATTATCACTTCATTAGCATGTACGTTTCATCCTGTTCCTCACACAATGCTATCTAATGACATCTAAACACTTTTACTAAAGGCAATACATTTGAATGTTTGCATTACATAGCAACTACATTTACAAGCAACCACGTCATTTTGTAACTCAAAGGCATGAGTTAGCGGCATGGTTTGCTGGTGGTTCGGCCAAAAGCATATAAAGAGTGTTGGACCCACTTTATACTATGTACTTGTCTTTTACTATGTACTTAAGCATTTGTCACAATGTACTTATTATATACTTCTGTGTTGTTGCATTGTACTTACAATTAAAATACCTGCATTTAATTATATCTGTTATTACACTATTCAATTTAACCCCTAATCCTAAACCCAACCATAACCCAAACCTAACTCTGCCCATAAACCAAACGTACTTCAACCTCACTAGCAGCAAATGTGAATCTTGTGAGAATTTTGTAGGACAACATGCAGTTACACAATAAGTACATTGTATTGTATGTATTTTAAATGTGCAGTATATATGATTAAGAAACTCTTGTTATTAATGACACCTGTGACTGTTAAGTGAACTGCAGCAGCTACCTGTTGCTCGTGCTCGTGCACATTCCATAGGGACGCAAGCATCGACCAAAACAATGACGTAACGTACAAAGAGAAAAATCTAAATGTTACCTAGTGTTGCAGTTTGTTGTCGCTGTTGAATAGCGGAAGAGAAGCGATTAATGTCTGTGGCAAGGCTCTTGAGAGCGTGCATAAACGTCACATCCTTTGGATTTTCCCAGCAAAAGTGACCCGCTCCCTTTGCAAGAGAATCAATCTACAGGCTTTAATAGGCAACCTAGGAAGTCCAGGAAGGGCTATTTTTTTAAGTTACATTACAAGCCGTTCACAGGTTGGCAAAAAAGGGTGAATATTACATGAAAAATTTTACATATTGCACCTTTAATGTTAGTACATAGTTGTTAAAGACACCTAATATAAAATAGGACCAGAGTCTTTTTGTAAATCTTTTCCAAACAATCTTTACTTTTGCAATTTTGTGTTACAGAAATCACACAATTCAGCTTTACATGAAAATCAAAATCCCAGATCTCAGACTTTTGGTCCCCACTGAATCTTCTATATAAAAGCAATGTAATCTGCCATATTATGAAATGTTTGTGCCACATATCTGCAAAGCCATATCACAGATATGATTTCATGCATAATTGCCAGATGGCAAATGTCAGAGGTATGTAAACATTTATAAAAAGTGATTTAAGATTCTGCCTCCAACAATATTCCCAGGGATTGATGATGACCTCATAAAGCAGAACAGAAGACCAGGCGCTATTAAAGGACAGATTGAATTTAGCACTAAAACTCCTCACTTGATACTAACCCTGTTGCCCACCGACCGCATGGACAACCCCACCAAGAAAAACCGCAAGAAGAGATCTGCCGCAGAAACATCTATATGCTCACGGTACAGAGAGAGAGAGAGAGAGAGAGAGAGAGAGAGATGGAGTCTGTGTGTCTTTGAGCGTCTGTGTGTTTGAAGACAGTGATCAAATGAAATGCTATTATTTCAAATAATTGGTGTGCAACCTAATATGTGTGCAAGAATGATAAAGACAGAGATGGTCTTAAGACTCTACTGCATGCACAAAATCTCACACACCCAAAAGGAACGCATGCACTAACTTGCCCAGGGAGTGTCATGTCTGATATGAAGACTGCATCTTGTCTGAAAGTAAATGATCTTTTAATGATTATTTGTTATGTGGAATGGTTTATCTGTGCTGAACAAGAAATGAATGGTCATTAGAGGCACATTCAAGTCAAATCAGAGCTTGTTGCTGGAGTCAGTCTAGATTTGAGTATGGTCCAATCTACTTATTAATAATTTGATCTCACTCAGGACTGACCAGGGCTGCTGTCTGAGGTCTCTGTATATTGACTTCCGGCGGGACTTGAACTGGAAGTGGATCCACGAACCAAAGGGATACAAAGCAAATTTCTGTGCAGGGAACTGTCCCTACCTCTGGAGCGCCGACAACCACTACAACATGGTGAGTGTATTCATTATGTCAGGCTGAGCATGCATTGCTTTCAAAAAAGGTTAAAGGGTTAGTTCACCCAAAAATCACATAATTTACTCACCCTCAAGCCATCCTAGGTGTATATGACTTTATTCTTTCAGCCAAACACAATCAGAGTTATATTAAAAATATACTGACTCTTCCAAGCTTTATAATGGGAGTGAACGGTACCTTAGATTTTGAAGCCCAAAAAAGTGCATCCATCCATCAAAAAAGTAATCCGTACGGTTCCAGTGCGTTAATAAAGGCCTTCTGAATCAAATTGATGCATTTTTGTAAGAAAAATATCCATATTTAGAACTTTATAAACTATAATCACTGGCTTCCGGTAACAACCAGCCGCGCGTTCACGAGAGAGTTCCGGCATATGACGTAGGCATAGCGTAAGCTCCGGGGAGAAGTGACGAACGTGGAAGCACAGAGGATAAAGCAAAACAAAATGCTGATCACATATTAGAAGACAACAACAAGGATTTTTAAAGAAAAATGTCGTAGGATTTCGATATAAGAGAAGAGGAGATTGAGGTTTTTGCCCAGCCCTACTTGTTTGAACCGGAGTACACCAATCAGAAACTCAGGGAGATGGAGGAGACTGCAGCAGCATCGGCGGCACAAACAAAAGAATCTTGTAGACGGAGAGTACGGGAAACGTGGTGGTGCTTGTGCAGGAAATGCGAGGTAATGCCAACAGATGCTGAGAGTGATTTGCTGCCATGAATGGATGATTGGAATGACTGGATAGATGCACGAACACACCCTTTTAAGACTAATACAACAGTATACTACATTATAACTAAAACAACTCACTTCTTTTCACAGATTTCCTTTGCTGTAAACAACACATGCTTCCGCATTCATCACTTCTCACCGGCACTTACTCTACGCCTATGTCATATGCCGGAACTCTCTTGTGAACGTGCGGATGGCCATTACTGGAAGCCAGTGATTATAGTTTTTAAAGTTATAAATATGGATATTTTTCTTACAAAAACGCATTGCTTCACTTCAGAAGGCCTTTATTGACCACCTGGAGCCGTGTGGATTACTTCTTTGATGGATGGATGTGCTTTTTTTGGGCTTCAAAATCTAAGGTACCATTCACTCCCATTATAAAGCTTGGAAGAGCCAGGATATTTTAAAATATAACTAAGAAAGACATATCAAACAGTTATCAAACAGTCCCCCATTTATACTGTTCAGGTCATTTTACCCACAATAGGAAATTAATGGGCGAGACTTTAACACAGAGCAATTTTTTTTTTTAATTGTCAAATAAAAATCAATTAACCACAATGCAGAACACAGACACACACTTCAAGGTCAGATCAAAGTCTTAGTCTGACCCCACTGTAAGAAAGTTTAGGCTTATGTGTGGGAGCTGCACACCACTGACTAAGTTTGACTAAGCATATTGTGGCATCTTGCAATATCTCACTCTTCAACACAGTTGGTTTAAACATTTTGTTTACAAATAATTGACTTTTTATAATGTCTATCCAATGCATAATGAAATTAAGTTTGTTACAATATTGGCTTATATAGATCAGCTAATGCATAGAGCATTGAAGCCATCTACTGGCCATAGTTGTCACTTCGATGTAATTGTTAGCTTTATTCAAGCAGATGTCGCCAGAGACCCCCAATGCATGACATATTTTGATGTTTTGAAAATCTTTCAATACACTCAAATAAAGGTTTTTATTAAAGTGAAGATAACATAAAATGTGCTTATTTTATATGAACGTTAATGTAGTAATTGAATAATTTAGAAATTTAGAGGTAAATAATGTCAAAAGAAATGCATAACTTAAGTCTTTAGTGAAGATCTTTAAAAGAAATTAGGGGCTTCACATTAGATGTTTCGCGTAAAATTTGACCCAAACAGATGGAACGGGGTTTTCTATTGATAAGTGTACCAGGGTTAAATGTTGTTCTTTAGACACTTGTCTTTCTTTGTCTGCTTACAGATCCTTCCTCTGTATAATAAGATGAACCCAGAGGCCTCTGCATCTCCATGTTGTGTTCCACAGGATCTGGAGCCCCTCACCATTGTTTATTACCTAGGCCGAACCCCTCGTGTGGAACAGCTCTCCAACATGGTGGTCAGATCCTGCAAGTGCCGCTGATGCAGAAGACATAGATATCCCTAACGGAGGATAGAAAACAGGTGGATGAGAAGAAGGCAAACACATACAACAAACATCTAAATGAATGCTACATCGTAACAAAATTCTAAGGATGACAAGGAGGGAGGAAGACCCTATAATCATTCCCTTTAACAAATCAAGTAATAAATTCAGGTGCCACAACCAGCGTAATAGTCTCCTGCATTGTTCATAGTTTATTAAACACAAGCTTTCTGACAGTTATAGCTCCTCGCATTCTCAGTATCGCAACAGTAACGCACAGAAAATATGCCAGCAATCTGTATGAAGTTTATTGCAGATAGGTTTATATTTTTGGTATTTGCAAATGTAAATAGTTTATGGTGATTTTTATATGTGATTATTTACTGAATACAATAAATTTGTAATATGTAATATTTTTGGTGGCTTTTATATTTGTTTTCATCACATTTATAGACCTCTCTCAGAGTGGCTGTGGATTTAAATGTTCAGTCTGGACAATTTATCCGTGTAATCGCACAGCAAGTGGCCTTCGCTCAAGGTTTCCTTTTTTCTTCAAACGATAACTGTGTGGTCTACTCTCGCTGAAAATGCAGATTTGACTAGTGGACTCACCAGCCAGATCTGGTTCGAGGTTAGAAAATCTCCGGCGTAAACAGGATGTGAACAATTTCCAGACACCGACCACTCACGGAACGCCAAATTTAAACGCTTGGGGTTCAGGGTTTGTGGTGACATGGCAGAAAGAACAGTGGGCCAATGAAAAAGAGAGACACAGCCAAAATCATACCTCTTTCACTATAAACGCCTGCAGGATTTTTAAAATGCATTCAGCGCTTTGATTTGTATAATGTGGCAGTACCATCCACACCCTATAATGCTGAGCAATGTCATTTTCTCTGATCTGTGGGAAGTAAAAAGGAATGTTGACTTGGCCTACTTTTGCCTGTTTGCTTTTTTTGTTCTCCCTATGAAAACCTATGAAGCCTCAATGTATCCTTTATAACCCTATAGCAGCTGGCATCGCGTTAGAAGTTTGTTTTTGAGTGTAAATGTTGTGTTTTTTCCTACAGTTTAAATGTTTATCTGTGGCCAGTGAGAATGATCTGTAGGGAATGACAGGGTTTCTGTGTTTGGTTGCCAAGGCTAAATCGAGCGAACGCCTCCATCGCTTGCTCAATGAAAACAACTTGAGAAGAAAATGGGATGCAATGGCTTAGAGGGAGAGAGACATAACTCTCCTCTAAATGAATCAACATAAATACTTAATGTATTGTCACTTATGCAACACTGACTCAGTGTGGTCCCCCATGCAGCAGATGGGGGTAATAAACTCTAAACCTCATGACGAGAAAGGGGATGATCAGCCGTCTGAGGAACATGTGGTTTGGGAAGAGCAGTCTGGGTATGAGAACAACGTTGGGCCGCATGGGTTTTAATGGGGTGTGAACTCATTTTATTAGAGTTGTGAGAGTTGCTCAAAAGCATGAGTCTATAGACAGCAGTTATAACATGAGAATAATAATTCAATAGTGTTGAGGAGGCTATTTTGAAAAACTTCAAGCTACTTGTTTAAAAAAGTACAGTAGTTTGCTACATTACAATCTACAATCAAAAAGTAGATTACTACATTGAAGCTACTTTAGGAATTAAATACTTTTATATAACAATTGGATAATAATATTTAATTCAGCAATCAGACATTCTGATAGCAGAATTCTATAATGTCACCTATTTATTAAGGGAACAATACCTTATGGAAATTAACCTGGTTTTAATACAATAACCGTAGCTTAACCATGGTATTTGTTGTAAAACCATAGTAACCACAAAATTAACCATGGTTACTACAGTCAGGGTCAATTGTAAGAGTTAAACAGATAAGATGAGAACATGAAGTAAAACATGAACTGGCTCACTAAAATGAATCAGAGTTCCCAAAGCTAAATATAAAAGAACAGTTTATTTTAACAAGTTCATTTACATGAACTGTCTGGAAGAACAGATTCACACTTAAATCATTTGCTTTTCCCAGCACGACATAAAAGAGGACGGTTCAGGTGAGTGTGTTTGATTTTTCTTTCTGCTCCATTACTGCATTCCTAATTTGTTTTGTGACACTACATATGTACAAATGTAGCTCATTAATAGAAAAGATACACTATTGTGAAAATAGCTGAGCTACTGTCACGCTTCTGAGCAATTTTGCTAAAGGTTCACTCAGTATGTTTTCTAATTTAAAAAATTTTACTTCTAAAGAAATTAATACTAATTTGGATCCAATTTGATCACACATGTGAGATGAAGATTTCACCTTCATACCAATAACCTTATAAAATATCTTGGTTACTGACATAACCTCCATTTCCTGATGGAGGGAACGAGACATTGTGTCGATGTAGTGACACTAGGGGTCTCTCTTGAGAGCCTTGGTTACCTCATCTTTGAGAAAAGACCAATGAGAATAGGCGAACAGAATTTGCATGGGTATAAAAGAGGGAAGCGTGCGTCTTTTCAGACAGGTGTTGAGCTTAGGAACCGAGAGTAAGGTCCCGGCCCTTTCAGTGGCTTAGTACAGTGTTGTGGCAAGAGGGACACAAAGTCTCGTTCCCTCCATCAGGGATTACCAGCCACACATGGAAGTGGCGCAGTGGTAGGTCCTACCTCGACGGGGAGGAGCTCTACAAACACAGCGACCGGGGGGCAGAGGTGGCTCTGCCCAAGGGAGATGTGCGTCCACTGACAGGGGGACCGTACCGCGGAAAATACATCACAGGAGATATTGGAATATTCAGAACCTGTGGAACACCTATTCCAGCGCAGGTAAGTCGGTGCCTGCGGTGGGTCTGGCTGCGTGCTGAGTTTGGAGCCAGAGGGCTAGGGAGGAAGGTCATCCAGGGTCCATGGCTTGTGGACAACGTCTTCACCTCAGGGGATGCACAAGTGATACACCCGGCCAGCTGTTGTCCCCGTATTACCGAATTCTACGTATTCGGACCTGTCAAAACACGGGACGAGACCGACTCAAACTAGAGATTGTAAAATCTTGCAAAGGTATTGGGTGTTGCCCAGCCCACCACTCTGCAGATGTCTGCTAGAGAGGTGCCATTGGCCAGTGCCCATGAGGATGCCACACTCCCATGGGCCTGGGCCGGCACACCCATAGGCACTAGCTCAGTCAAGTCCTCAGCGTCGGAGTCTGCCAAGACCGTCTCCAATGTAGCGGTGAAACTCTCATCCAGCTCGGGGGCTCTGAAAGAGACGTCAGACTGGCCATAAAGCGAGCCGGTCTCATCTCGGAACTGGATGGGGGCAAACGAGCTTGCTGGGGAACAGTTGGTCCACGGGAATTTACCCGGCGAAACCGCTCCCGTTAAATTCCCAAAATCGCCCCCAGCGCCAGCCACACCAGCCCTATACCCGTGGGTAGAAAGCACGACGTGGAGGGCGGCTAGAGTGGCTTTCCCTCGGGAGAAGGACTGCACTGACCCTAACATTGTTATGGTCATGTTCTCGTAGTGAGAAAGAAAGAATCTGAATGAAGAATCTGTCTGAACAGACGCACGCTTCCCTCCTTTTATACCTGTATGTCTGGGGGAGGGGCATACAAATTCTGTTCACCAATTCTCATTGGTCTTTTCTCAAAGATATGAGGTAACCGAGGCTCTCAAGAGAGACCCCTAGTTTCTCTACATCGACACAACGTCGAGTGAGTGACAGAAGTGGAAGTTGTTTTATTCCACATGGGGCAGGGGCACTGCATGGGGGCTGCCATGTTAGAATGCTACTCACTTAACCTCAGTAATTGTTATTGGACACTATAATTCATGGATTAAACTAATCCTGGTTTACTGTGTATGGTGAATTTTAAAAATGGCATTGGTAACTGAAATCTATTGTGTTTGAATGATGCAGCATCCACGCCACTAGGTTTCAGTGTAAGCCAATGCAAGCTACTTCAACATACTTCAAAGAATTACTGAGTGCACCTTTAAGTTAGCAGTGTCGCTACATTAAATTGACTACTACCCAACACTACCATTCAAATACTGAGATTAATAAAAAGTGGGCACTTTGCCAATGTCAAACATGCTCTTTATATTAATAGGCAGGAGTATTTACCCCATGGAGTTGATTTTTTTTTTTTTTTTAAACATATCTGGCATAGACATTGAAATAAGATTGCTGAACAGTTTTTGGTTCTGATTAGAAAGTCTCTTTAGGTTCTATAAGAAAAGGATCTAGGGTAGGAGGAAAGGACCTTTTCAGCATAAAAGGTTTTGACATTTTTTTACCATTCAGGATTCTTTAGGTAGATTATGGATTCTAAACTGAACAACTAGTATTATTAAAGAACATTTAAGCAACTGTTAATTTTATATAGTATACTTTTCTGTCTATCAGGGTTGACACTGGCCAAATAGAAATTGAGGTGCGGTGCGAGATCGATCGTGAGGCAATCGTCTGTGTTCCTCGACTGCTATCAGGTCCTTGAATAACATATAATGTGCAAGGATGGGCAGCTGGTGGAGTTTCTGGTGCTCCAGTAGGGTAAGATGATGCCCCCCTACAGGTTTGTGCCCTACGTTGACAGCGTAATGTGCATATAGGGATTGGTGGTACACTGTCTATACAAGCCAAAAAATATATATACTGTATAAATGCTACCTATAACATGTGCAGCTGGTTGGAGATCTTAAATGATTCTAAGTTCAGTAATGAATAGGTAGGTGATATAGCTGATAGGTCTTTGGGCATCTAATCTGTAAGCCAATCAGCATGCACACTCCCTCTTTGTATTATTTTTAAATTGCCTGCAGTTAAGTTGGTTTTACTGCAGCGGGCTACAAGAGATTTCTTTCTGAAACCCTCCTCCTCCACATGCATCACATGTCTAAATCTACTTTATGAGGATTGTATGTACATATGTCTAATTGTGCAAGGTAAAAAAAAGTATTGCATGCTTGATTCAATATGTCTCATGTTTATCTAACTGTGCAGCCTCAGCAACATGTTACATCTCAGTGCAGCATGACTGTATGTTCTAGTAGTAGCAAGTCTTAGTACTTGCTCTGCAGCAGCAGTATCGTAAGCAGATCTAGTGTGCCAAGACCAAACCTACCAACCCATCATATCCATATTGTTTAAAAAAAACACTAATATAAATATAATATAAAATTATAAAGATATATAAAAAAGAGTTCTGTGGCATGTAGTTGCTGTACCACCATACAAGAGAAATTCAGTTTTTTTGCATGTTCCAATCTCTCACCAAATATTTAGACCTGTTTAAGACAGAAATGCCGATATATAGAATAATGTATAAATACCATATTAGTAGAACATAAGGACTGTTTTTGAAGGCTAAGGTCAGTGCCAGTCCTCCCTGTATGTAAACTACAGATGTTGTGTAGGGCCCCCGATCTGCCATGCTGTCAAAGGCATTAAAAGCAGCTGAGTATTTTGGACTTTAGGTGGGCAACTGTTAATCTCTTTGTCGGACTGGGGGGTGCTACTCCTTAATAATTTTGCTTGGGTTGGTCCCCCTTGATCTTGTTTAGCGTTTGTCCAGGAGGCATCAGAAGTTTCATGGTAGGCACAAGGAACGTCTAGGGGGGCCATGACCCTCAGTAAAAGGGGTACAGTAGACCACTGTTTTATGATAGAAATGTCAATTCCAAAGTCATTTCTTAATATATGTCAGTCATATCACATCATCTCTTCTCACCTTCAGTCTAGAATATGGAAAGAAAGTACAGATATTACAGCTAAACAGTAATAATCAGAAAGATCATTCACCTTAAAGATGCGCACAGTTATTTTTTTCCAAATTAAAAATGTTTAACACCTAAAGACATGAATTTTGCAGTATATGTAGGAAATCATGAGCACTCACATTAAAATGAAGACTCCAGTCATATCAGTAACATTATAAAAACTGTTTTATTCTACATGGAGAGGGTCTGCTGCCCGTGCATTTGAAGTCTAGGTGCAGTTCATGCCATTAAGAAAACAGTTTCACAATTAATAAGACACCGTCATACATTACGTGGCAGTAAACTAAATATACCAATTGACATTTTAAAAATACGTCCACGCATGAAAGCCAGAACCAAGGAGGTCTAATACCAAGAAAAATCTCTCTAATAATATTTGCAAAAATTTTGTTTCGTCAGGGTACATGGTTACTTTTCAAAACTTGGTCCGACACTGAATGGTCAAGCAGCCTAATTTACACTTTGAAAACTCCTGATGTTGCTATAACAATGCAAAAAGTGCTTACCAATTTGCTTGGTGAAAATCAGCCCACATTTCCTGTTTAATTAATCAATTAATCAATTGATTATGCAGAACATCTTAGTTTTTTAAATTCATAAGAATCTCTTTCTCAATGGTGATGAGGCAGTAACAGCCGACACGTCAGCATCTCGCACTCTTTGCTTTCAAATTACATACATCACTTAAAGTATGGCCAGCTTGAAGGCCTGGACTGTGACATATCTTAAAGACCACACCCACCAAGAACAAATAAATCAATCTGATTGGCTGATGAATCTGACAATCTGACTTTAGATGCCTATTCACTTACACTGTAGAAAATTCTGCTGAAATTCAGAAGGCCTGACGGGGTGGAGCTCAGACTCACGCGCTGCTTCAGGCATGCGATTTGTGAAACAGCTGTCACACTTTGCTTGTAAACATCGAGGAATAAATTCTGATTGGATAATTCTTTTTTATTTATTTTTTTAGTTTTTAGATGAATTAGGAGTGGAAAGCGGTTGAAAATACATATACAAAAATAGCAATGAGAATGAAAGGATGAAAAAATATGTATTTATTAGGCATGTTACGCCATCAGTGAAAGCTTTGCTGGCACTGAGAAATCACCACTGTTAGAATCACATGACCAGCTGAATACTACTGACTTAATCTCAGTAACCGTCCTGTTATTGGACACTTTCACTCATTGATTCATTGATTAAAGTAATCATGGCTGACTGTGAATAATACATTTCTACAATGACATCTGAAAACTACTGAATTTAAATGATGCTGCATTCAAGTCGCTAGGTGTCACTGTACGTCCAAGATGACACAAAAACAAAAGTTACTGAGTGCACCTTTAACAGTGTGAGTGCCTAGCTTTTATAGACAAGTGTTTTTACTTGAGGAATTCTGCTCATGTCTTACAGTTCACATCACAGATCAACATTTAAAGCCAAAATGCCTCAAGCAAATGCTTAATTCTGTTTTAAAAAAAATAAAAAGCAATAACTATACATCCCTCATCCTTCCAGAAATGTAAGCTTTACTGTAACCTCCACAGGAGTGGTTACGAAACAGTTTGGGAATATTATTTATTTATTATGGGAATAAAGAAAGCATAGACGGCTTATTTATAGTGTATTTATTTTTAAAGTGTTGAAAAGAGAGGGGAAGTGTTGCTTCACACCTGCAACATTTTAAAACTAGATTTTTATGTTTTGCCTGTCCAGAACTCACCACCAAACCCAGGGTGTTGTGGGTGATCAGCAGGGCATTGATAAGCAGTTGCAAAGGGGTTCTAAGTGGATTTAAGCATGTTGCTATGCGGTTACTAGGGTGTTGCTAGGTGTTTTACTTACTGGCCCAAGTCAGTATGATATTCTGGTCTCTAGGTAAATCTATAGGATTTTATTTCACCCGTTTTATCGTCCACCAAGCTAAATCAATTCTGAACATTTTAAAGTAATAGCACACCTCTTTTCAACAAGCTACACTATTTGAGATATCATTCATGTCTTTTATTCAAAGAAAATAACATTTATAGTAAAAATTAAGAGAAGTATTGTGTCATTTAGGGAGTATTTTGTAAAACTATCATATTCCAGTCATCGCATTAATTACAGAAGTTGTTGTTACTGAATTGCTGAACTCATGATGCCTGAAATCAGCTAATCTGCAGTTGAGCTCTCCCATCAAAATGTGTTCCTTTGTTTTTTGTTTTCTTTCCCCTGTCTATATAAATGTGTGTTTTTATCAACTTAAGAACATCAGTTTGACCCCTCAGAAGTACAGATTTAGTGATCTCACTTACTATGTAAAAGCATAAACTTTCATTTCCGTTTGTAGAATCACATACAGAGAGATAAATTCCAGAACATTCCTCTAGAATTCAAACATCCACACTAACTTACTGTCAGTTTTTACATTCTTTGAATAGAGCACACATAACTGGTATGGAAACGAACAAAATCAGAATAGCGTTAGGAAATATATTATATGATGTTATTTTATGTTATTGAAGTAATACTGATGTGTTGATATTTTTAAAGATTAGTTTTGAACATGTATTGCATTATCTGTATACATCATCAACTCATCATCAAGACAACTTGTGAAAAGAACAAAAACAATTCCACATTTACTCAGAACTCATTTACTCATTTATGCATCTGGTTGAAGCAAAAAAAAGCAGGTAGATTACAGTAATAAAAAGTGAAAAATACTGTATATTGTAAATGTTCTAAGAAGTTGTATCAGAATTGTAAATTGACCTCATTGTATGAAAAAGAGCAGCTTTTCCATGCATTGACAGAATAATTACATCATCCCTTATGTTGTACGAAACCTGTATGACTTTCTTTCTTGTATGGAACACAAAAGGAGATGTTAGGCAGAATATTAGCCTCTGTTAGCATTCACTTTCACTGTATGGAGAAAAGGTGCAATGAAAGTGAATGGTCATCCTAACATCAGAATGAGCTTTATTTCCAAGTATGCTTACACATACATGGAATTTGTCTTGGTGACAGGAGCTTCCAGTGCTCAACAATACAAAAAAAAAAATACAAAAAAAGCAGCAAGACATAGATAATAATAAAAAAAATAATTATACATAAGCATACATACACAGACACACACTTTCATATATACACACACACATACGTAGTGCATCTAAAACAAATCTGTTATATAAAGTACAAAAATACAGTATTTTATGTACAGTGCAATGTATATAATGGCAGAAGAGGATATGTTGGATAATATAAAAAGACTAAACTGTGTATTGCACAATGGGTCACTTTTAACTGTTTATGAGATGGATAGCCTGAGGGAAAAAACTGTTCCTGTGCCTGACAGTTCTGGTGCTCAGAGCTCTGAAGCGTCGGCCAGAAGGCAACAGTTCAAAAAGGTAATGGGCTGGGTGAGTGGGATCCAGAGTGATTTTTACAGCCTTTTTCCTCACTCTGGAAGTGTTCAGTTCTTGAAGGGGGGGTGGGGCAACCAATAATCTAATGACAGTGTCGTCCGCAAACTTCAGGAGCTTGACAGAGGGGTGCAGTCATAGGTGTAGAGGGAGAAAGAAAGTCAGACAGGTTTGGTAAAACATTACAGAGAGCATGATGAAACTCATTTATGAGGGTTCCTTTAAAAGCTTTCTGTCCAATCATTTTCCTGATAGCACATTCCCTGTTGTATTGTTTGACTTATACAGTTCTCCTAAAGTAGAAAACATTGTCAATTTAACTTGCTAATTTGAGTACATTTTACTGGTAAATTTCAAAAGAATATATATTTTTGTCATTAATTTTTTTTTTTATTCCAAACTCAAATCAACACAAACAGCATATGAAAACACAGAATCAACTTTTATCAATACATGCCCTCTCTTCTTAAGAGATGAATTAGCCAGGAATTGTACACTGAAGCCTCGTGACCCTTTCCAAAAGCAGCAAGGGCTGCGTACTACACCCAAAGGTTTTACAAAGTAGATAGTGTAGCTGTAAGAACCTGAAGAATTGAGATCTGGGAATCCCAAACCACTGTATAATATTTTCAAAGGATCTCAACACTCTATTTTCATACAGGTCACCCAGCGTAGCAACTCCCTTCTCAATCCATTCTGTCAAGCAGAAAGGGGACTTGTTAATGCACAATTTAGGGTTTAACAATTAAATGTTTAATGTTCAGGTAATGTCCGAATTGAACATGCAGGAAACTTTTGTCCACATTTGCTGCATGTGTGAGATAACGGGATGTGTCTTTACTTATCCGTGCAGCTTGGTAGAAAGACTTTGCAATGGCAAAAAACTTGTGCACCATACCTCACGCCACCACCCCTGGAAAATCATCCTCCTTTCTTATCGTGCCTAATAATAGTTACAGGGCAAGACAGAACAATAATGGGGAAAGAGGGCAACCTTGCCGGGTGCCTCTATCCAGAGTAAAATAATCTGAAATTAATCCATTTGTTTGCAACGCTATGGGGTGTCTATATATATAAAGAAAAACTTAATCCATCCAATAAAAGTTTTCCAAACCTGTATATTTCCAAAATCTTAAAAAGAAAATTCCATTCTACCATATCAAACACCTTTTTTGTGTGACGTGAGATGTGACCGGAGTCTGGTCATACGCCACTGACCACATGATATTGATGAAATGCCTAATGTTATAAGGAGAGCTGTGGCCCTGAATAAATCCCACCTAATCTTTATGTATAAGAGATGTTATAACTTTACTTAATCAGTTAGCCAAAAGTTTTGACAATATTTTAACATCTAGCTGGTTCAGGAAAATTGGACGGTAACTCTTACACTCACTTAGATCTTTGTCCTCATTAAGAATCAGACTGATCCGGTTTGGTCATGGTTGGTGGAAGCTTTCCATTCTTAATGATTCTGTAGAAACTTCTAGCAAAAGTGGAGCCAGTTCTGTAGCACAAGATCTTACAAATTCACCAGCAAAGTCTGTAGGCAAGGCCTTAATTACCTCACCAAGCTCCTACAAGTTTATCTCAGAATCCAGAGAATTGTTTTGCTCCGTCGTCAGTTTAGGGAGTTCTAATGGTTCCACAAGTTTTCTAATATCTTCATCAGTAGACGAAGACATGGAACTATAGAGATCAATATAGAATTCCTTAAAAGCATTATTAATATAAATGGCCAAGGTAAATATTTCAACACCAGCCGATTTCACTGAGGGAATGGTAGAAAAGGACACTCTCTGCTTTATATATCTAGCCAGGGTTTTCCTGCTTTGTACCCCGACTCAAAGTATGACTGTCTTGCCCTAAATAGCCAAAACTCCATCTTCCACAACAAAATTTGTGTTATATCTGTATTTCAATTGGGTCAATTCTCTGAGGCCTTCAGATGACATTCGGCTCTTCAGCTCTGCTTTGGCACTTTAAATATTCCCTTCCAAAGTTCTCGTGCTTTGGATTTTTTGATGAATGAACCATACTGTATGATCCGACCCCTAAGAACTGCTTTAAGTGCCTCCCAAGCCATGCCCACAGAGGATACTGAGGACCAGTTGGTCTCCATATAAACACTGATTTCAGCCTTTAACATTTGTTGGAGTAAAGCGCCAAATAAATGATTTCTTTTTCTCCATATGTGGCAAAACCTAGTGATCTGAGATTAAGATGCTTCCAAATGTGCAGTCAACAACAGATGAAATGAGGGACTTAGATACATCCAAAAATATATATTCTAGAATAAATCTTATGTACTGATGAAAAAATGTATAGTCCAATATATGGAATTCACTCCCTCTGACTCTTCACAGCTTCTCTTCTCTCTATGAGTTTAAATCTCAACTTAAAACTTTTAATTTCTTAATGTGTTATGTATACACTCTCAATGACTGTATTATCTGAACTGTGTTTTTGTGACTGTTCACTGTTTATATATTATTGTGTTACTATTGTAAAGCGTCCTTGAGCTCTGGAAAGATGCTATATAAATTAAACGTATTATTATTTATTAATCTGTTTGAGACATTTGAATTGTAGATGTTTACTTAACAATGTAATGACTCCCCTGCTCTTACTTGAGCCAGCACTAAAGAAAAAAAGTCCACCCCATATCTTCCCAAATTTTTCAGCTTCCTGTGGGGAAAGATGCATTTCTTGAAGAAACACAATATCATATTTCTTACGTTTAATAAAATAAATAACTCTTCCAACTTTTCCCAAATGTGTTCCAAGTCTGTCTTGGTCACTAGCGGATAAGCAGTTAATTCCCTCTCCGATGACTCCAGATAATCTATCCGTTACTCAACGTCCGACACTCTTGTAACCACCTCAGAGAATTTAATCTCCATGGCAGTGATTGATTATTACAGCAAGATAGTATTACAGCAAGATCCTCTAAGTCACCTGGCAGAGCCGTCCGAGTCTCCCGTCCAGGGCCCGTGGGTTTACGTCGTCACTCATGACTGAGTCTACAGTGCCACTGGACAGGCCGCCTCTGCCCTGCACGCCACGGCTCTCCTGCAAGTGCACCAAGCCATGGCGCTCAAAGAACTGCACGAGGGTAGTTCTGACCTGAGATTTATGCAGGACCTGTGCCTGGTGACTGGTCTTGCCCTCCGAGCGATGATGGTCACGGCGTGGTCTCTTGGGCAGGCGATGTCCACCTTAGTGGTCCAGGAGTTTCTCAGTAGTTAAAAGGCAGACGGGGACCATTCAACAGATCCTTCCCCGGCATGATACAATGTCTCGCACCCCCATCAGTTTGTCGCCAAGGGCATCCCCCTGCGGCTGCAATACTGCCTCTGTCACAGCCCGCCCCAGTAGGCTGGCCCCAGCGTTCTCGCCAAGAACCCAAGAAAGGCTTCAAAGAGTTCCCAGAGACGGGCAGTCCAGGAAGTAGGAGACATGCTGCACTGGAGCTGGTAAGAGCACCACTCCTTCCCCCGGTGGAGGGCCGGGTGGAGGTTCTTTATTTCCTTTTCTTACCTCACTGCATGCCCCAAGGGCCACGGTACCCACATTCTATGATAAAAGTAGTCTTCTCATTTCCTGGGCCTCACAGTCAGTGTCCCCGGCCGTCGTTTAGGACCGTCCGACAGTTTGGCAGGCCCCCGCCCAGGTTCAACGGGGTTTGCGCCAATGTAGTGAGAGGCGAGAACGCCGCTGCCTTGCGCGCGATAGAGCATGTCCCTCTAGTCAAGGTGAAGAAGGGGTTTTACAGCCTCTACTTCATCATATCTAAAAAAGGTGGCGGGTTGCGGCCAATCTTAGACCTGCAAGTTCTGGACCGGGCTTTGCATTGACTCCCACCTAGATGCTGCAAAATCGCATTTTAGCGAGCGTCTGGCATCAGGATTGGTTCGCGGAGGTAGACCTGAAGGACGCGTACTTCCATGTCTGATTCTTCCTCGACACCCTTTCTCCGGTTTGCCTTCGAGGGTCAGGCATATCAGTACAAAGTCCCCTCCTTTGGCTTGTTCTTGCCCCTCGCACCTTTACGAAAGTCGCAGAGGCAGCCCTTTCCCCGCTAAGTGCAAAGCTCGCCCTGGTTCAGAGCATCTCATTTCTCTGTATGGAGTAGACTCTGTCTCAATGACGGCGCGCCTCACCAACGAGCGTGCGCAGTCAGTGCTGAACTGTCTGCATGTGTTCAGACAGAACACGTTGGTCCCACTGAAATCCTTTCAGAGGCTTCTGGGGCATATGGTTTCCTCAGCGACAATGTGCACAATGTGCTTCCGCTCCTAACCGGTAAAGACTGTGTGTTGTATTCCACCTAAACCCCCCCCCCCCCCCCTCTCGGGGCCGGGTGTGGTCTCTGGGTGTGGTCTTTCAAAGAGAGGGACACCCCCCCAGCTTGGACCATATATTTGGCCCCCAGCCGAATGTTAGTCCAAGTTAGAACCTTAAGCCAGTCCTTACACTCCTGAGCAGTTAGCCGTTCCCCTAAGTGCAGGGGACCACTTCATGCCTGCCAGTGTGTTGGGGGTAGTTATGCGACAGCTTGCTGCGCTGGCTATGAGGCACACAGAGGTCTGCCCGTCTCGAACCACCAGTCCACGTAACTCGGTTCAGCTCTTGTGGTGTTTTCCATTGGGACCCCTAGTGTCAACTCATCGACACAACGCTGAGTGAGTGACAGATAGGGAACATCTCAGTTACTGACGTAACCTCCGTTCCCTGATGGAGGGAACAAGACTTTGTGTCCCTCCTGCCACAATACTGAACCAACCACTGAAATGGCCAGGTCTTTGGCTCGGCTCCTCAGTGCAATACCTGATGTGTGTTTGCAGCGTCACTCCTTTTATACCCGTATGTCCGGGGGAGTGGCATGCAAATTCCACACGCCAATTTCCATTGCCGTTTTCTCAAGATCAGAGATGTCTGGGCTCTGCAGGAGCAACCCCTATTGTCAACTCATCGACACAACGTCTCGTTCCCTCCATCAGGGAATGGAGGTTATGTCAGTAACCGAGAAGTTTTTTGTGCAAAACAAACCCAGCTTGGACTTGTGATAAGCTCAGAAAAATACCACTCCAATCCAGGTGTTTTATAGTCCACAAGTTTTGTCTTCTTTCTAAAATCCAGAAATCGATTGTAGCCACACATCAATTACGACTGATCTGGGACCGGAAGGAAAAAAGGCATCATCCGGTTTGAGACATCATTGCTCTGGGTGTAGAAGCTGTTAGGTGGGGCTGGACTGCAGAGGTAGAATTGAAGGGTGCTTAGGAAGCCCTGCGGAAAAGCTCCTCTGTAAACCGCCACCATGTGTTTGTCCTCTTCCCTCTAAATACCCCCTTCACTCTGCAACCAGTATTTATCCCAACAGTCCAGGCCTTACAAAAGCCATTCCTGGAGCTGTCTCATGCTGGAATATATCGTTACTTTTGCTCTTTCATTCGCTTTGTCTTCCCACACCAAGAGCATTTAAAATCTCATCGGTCCCCTGCTTCCCAAATTTCACCTTTGAAATGGCTTCGACTCTGACTAAAACTAAATAAAAACATTTTAGTAAAAGGAATGGTTTACCCAAAATGAAAATTCTTTAATCATTTATTCATCCTCATTCCATCTCAAACTCGTATGTCTTTTTTTTCTGCAGAACACTACAAAAGATCATTTTAAAAATGTCTCAGCTGTTTTTGTCAGGGGGTCCAAAACATTGAAGCTCCAAAAAACTCATAAAGGCAGCATAAAAGTAATCCATATGAGTGGTTGTATCCACATCTTCTGAAGCGACACAACTGCTTTGTTTGAGAAACAAACCAAAAATTCAGTCCTTGTTTAAGAAAAATTATTTCTGTAACTCCTGGGATTTTCACACACAACAGTCTCCAGAATTTACACTGATTGGTGCCAAAAACAAAAAACATCCAGTGAACGGCAGTTCTGTGGATGAATATGCCTTGTTGATGAGAGAGGTCAACAGAGAATGGCCAGACTGATTCGAGCTGACAGAAAGGCTACAGTAACTCAGATAACCGCTCTGTACAATTGTAGTGAGCAGAATAACATCTCAGAATGTGCAACATGTCAAAATTTGAGGTGGATGGGCTACAACAGCAGAAGACCATGTCGGGCACTATATTTGTTGGCCTACATGTTTATTTTTTATACAAGTTAATATACTCTACCAAAATGCTGAAAAACGAATGCTAAAATTACCTTTTTAAAATGTTATATTCTCCAATGTACCTAGATAGATCACCTGCACTGTATAATTAACAGCATTAGTCTGTTCTAAATGCACATTTCATGACTCATTTGGCACGGTTTTGTTTTTGTTGTGGATGATGAATAAATTACATAAATTATATTTATATATAAACCATATTTATATCAATTATATTTAGCCTCTGGTACACATCTTTGTTTCCCTTTCGATTCAGTTCACTCGACATTGCTGAAGGCACTATGGGAATTCTCTCTAGATGGTCTGATTGAAGCATTCGCTACGTGGAACTATTCATTACATGATATACACTTAGTCTTATAGTCACCGGCCTGTAGCCTGTGACTCCTTAGCCATATCTCTATTAAGTGTTATACCTCTGGGGGTGTGATGTAATGTAGCGCAACGTGATGGGATACTGTTCCCCATAGTGCTTAAATCAATGTAGATTAAACTGAATCAAAAGGGAATGTCTCCGGTTACACATGTAACCTCGGTTCCCTGAGATGAAGGGAACGAGACGTTGCGAAAGTTGGCTGCAAAACTACTTCAGCGTTTTAAGATACGAGTGACTCAGTCTTGTACCTCTGTCAGAAAATTCTGAAGAAATGGTGATTGATTGCCCATTTATATAGTCCAAATTCATGTCTAAAGGGCAAGGGCTCAAACACCATTGCTATAAGAGCTTCAATCAGGTCATCTAGAAGGACTCCTCATAGTGCTTAAAGCAAAGTCTCGTTCCCTTCATCTCAGAGATCTGAGGTTACATGTGTAGGTGGAGACATTTTGTGTTGATAAAGGGGTACCTGAGTCTTTACTTATGGCAAAAATATTTGGAAAACAGTGCAATGAAAATGCAACATCTAATTTATGTATAAATTATACCGGGATTGAGGACCTGGCAACCACATGCAGCGTCAAAGCATCCTGCACTGTGTACCAATCGGGCCAAAATGTAATTTAAATCTTTGGTGTCCCCAGAATGTGTCTGTGAAGTTTCAACTCAAAATACCCTACAGATCATTTATTAAACCATGTTGAAAATGCCAATTTTTGGGTGGGAATAAAAACAAGCTGGTTTTGTGTTTGTGCCTTTAAATGCAAATGAGCTGGTGCTCCCTGCCCGGAACCAGAATAGGGCGCAATTTTGACAACTCTGTTTCGGATAATTAGACATCATAAGCAATATGAAACAGTGAAAATAGTGGTGTTCAGCCCTATATGTGTGAACCAGAGTCAGACACTGATGAGGGAGAGACTCTGGCAGAAGTAACAACTTTGAGAATGAACCAGGAAGTCTCCAAATGGTTATTTGATAAATGTATTTATTTGTTGTAGAGTTTCTTCAGCAGTTTTGCAACGATGGATGAGCAACACACACACACACACACACAAATATTGTTACAACGTTCGCTATGCGCTATAACGAAACAACACACACAAACAAACATGTTCAACAGGTTGCATAATGTTCACTTATTAATTGGTGTATAGGTGTGGCAGTGTCCATCAACAGTCGTGGGCGGGCCTGTACAAAGTGACGTCACTTGTATAGAATCTGCGAACGGCTTGTTCTGAGACAGTGCTTATGATTAATGTTCAAACACCACGTTAAAGTGAATTTTGCATAATAGGTCCCCTTTAAGAGAGCAGCTCAGAAAATGGAACACAAGTGAAAGATTACAAAATTAGAGCTGATTCTGGAAATCTGATTCTGTGCATGGAAAGATAGTGTATCTACAGTAAATACAGTTAGGAGACTATTCCATAGTTTAGGAGTCAAATAAGAAAAGGATCTACCTCCTTTTGTAGATTTTGATAATCTAGAAGGTCCGTTAAGTACTGAGGAGCTAGACCATTCAAAGCTTTGTAAGTAATTAGCAGAATTTTAACATTTATATGAAACTTTAAGGGATAGTTCACCCAAAAATATTCTCACCATTTATTCATCCTCATGCCATCCCAGATGTGTATGAAAAAAGTTTCAGCTCTGTAGGTCCATACAATGCAAGTGAATAGGTACCAACATTTTGAAGCTCCAAAAGCACATAAAGGACTTAAATATTTATCTGTTTCTCACACACACTTGTCATATCTCTTCAGAAGACATGGATTTAACCACTGGAGTCTTATGGATAACTTTTATGCTGCCTTTATTTGCTTTCAGCTTCAGAGATTTGGTACCCATTCACTTGCATTGTATCTACAGAGCAGAGAAATTCTTCTAAAAATATTTATTTGTGTTCAGCAGAAGAAAGAAAGCCATTCATCCACATCTGGGATGGCATGAAGACGAGTACATGATGAGAGAACTTTTCCTTTAACATGTAGCCAATATAGTGATGATCAAATTGGGATGATATGATCATATTTCTTGGTTCAAGTTAGCAGTCTAACTGCTGCACTTTGAAACAAAATAATCATATTTATTGAACCTGCAGGACATCAACTCAAAAGTGCATTACAATAATCTAATCTTGAGGTCATAGATGCTTTTCAGCATTTGTCCTAATGTAGCAATATGTCTGAGGTGAAAAAATGTCGTTATACAAACATTGCAAATGTGATTTTCAAAGGATAGATTGCTATAAAACATAACATCCAAGTTCTTTACTGTAGAGGACGATGTAACTGTACATCCATCGAGAGGCATATTATATTCCACCATCTTAGTTTTAGAGGTATTTGGTCCAATAATTAATACCTCGGTTTTGTCAGAATTGAGTAGAAGGAAGTTTCTTGCCATGCAGTCTTTGATATAATTGAAACAGTCTGCTAACTTGGAGAATTGGGATAATTCACCAGGTCTCAGAGAAATATAAAGCTTAGTATCCTCTGCATAACAGTGAAAACTAATTCCATGGTTCCTGATAATGTCTCCCAGGGGAAACACATACAAGTCAAAAAAGCAGAGAACATAATAATGAACAATGTGGCACTCCTTACTTTACTTCTACGTGATCTAAAAATTACTCGTTTACACAGACAAAGTAGTAGTAGTCAGATAAATAGGACCTAAACCATACTAATCTACGTCCAAAAATCCCAACATAATTCTCAAGCCTATCCAACAGAATGTCATGATCTATGGTGCCGAAGGCAGCACTAAGATCTGAAAGCACTAGAAGAGAGCAAACGCAGTCAGATGATAAGAGCAAGTAATTTGTAACTCTGAAAAGTGCAGTCTCTGTACTATGAAAGGGCCTAAATCCTGACTGAAATTCTTCAAAGATGCCATTTCTCTGGAAAACAATTAACATATTTGGGAGGACACTACTTTTTCTAGTATTTAAGACATAAATGGAGATTTATTTGCCAACCCTCCAGGATCAAGCTGTGGTTTCTTGATCAGCGGTTTAATAACTGCCAGCTTGAAAGTTCTGGGTACTAAATATAGACATGCTCTAAAAGCTGCCAGGTATGCATATTTTAGGCCACTCATAGAAAATAACCACAACAATCCTAGGTATTTATTCAGTAGTGAGGCTAAATTGACCATGAACCAAGCTTCCACTGAACCAGATATTCCCTCGCAGCACAGTATAAAACCCTTTATTAATTTCTTTACTAATAAAATTGAGACATCATAAACAAAATTGGAATTATGCAACTGTCTGACACAGTACCACAGAAGACAGTGTCTCATAGTCCCCTTCAGGCAACTTCAGTTTTTTGCTGTTATGGGTCAGGAAGAGCAAACAAAACTTATTAAAGCATCAACAACATGTATAGTAGACCCTTTAACCACTATGCTACTGAAAGAGGTGTTACCTGTAATCTCAGAACCTCTTCTCAAAATTATAAACTCCTTAAATCTTTCAGGACTCAGACACTCTCTCTCAACTCATTAGCCTGGCATACACCTAATTTATCCCTCAACCAGTAGTTATGCTGCATTAGTAAGGTCTACCAGAACTGAAAACACCTGATATTCTCTAAATCTGCTTTAGAGTGAATGGCATCTATGCTAATATAATTTTTTTTGTTTCCGTCTCAACCCAGAGGCTGCCAGATCCAGCACTGTACAAGCCCAAATTCCAACACCCACTGCTTTGTGTCGCTCAGCGATGACTACTAACTGCAGTCTTTGCCAACCAGATAGCGAGGGGTGCTTCAATGATCACTGTCTGCATCACTTCAATCTATTACAATGGACTTCACAGAGGATGAAATACTGCCAACTACAACCTTACAACAACACATTTCAATGACCTCTGCTTGCATCATTTTAGTCATAGGATGGACTACACTCTCTAAAATTGGAATACTTAGAAACAAAATTAATGCCAACTATAGCCTTCATCAGCCAAAAAACAAAAGGACACTGCATCTAAAGTACGTGCACTTCCACAGTCAATTCGGGATGGACTTCAAAGACACATAATCATTAACCTTAAAGTTCAATCAATAACCTATAATTTTAAACATTGCCCACCAACATCTACTTGATTATTCAAGTAATACATTACTTATATTACACATTATATTTATGCTGTATATGTAACAGGGGCCAGCTGGTAGATAGCTGTGCAGTGTGTAAACCTCACTCTCCTGACCTCAAGAGGTGCACTAGCGACTGACGCTAGGGGCTGTAGCCTTTAGCCTCCTCGTTAGCGCACCCGCCTCCCACGCCGGAGACATCGGTTCGAGTCCCGTGCAGAGCGGAACCGGTACGACCGGCTACAATGGTGCCGTGACCCGGATGGGAGTGAGGTTTAGGGGGGTGAGTGTAACAGGGGCCAGCTGGTAGATAGCTGTGCAGTGTGTAAACCTCACTCTCCTGACCTCAAGAGGTGCACTAACGAGGAGGCTAAATGCTACAGCCCCTAGCGTCAGTCGTTAGTGCACCTCTTGAGGTCAGGAGAGTGAGGTTTACACACTGCACAGCTATCTACCAGCTGGCCCCTGTTACATATAGCCAGAAGTGAATTGGCTCCCCCAGCTGTGCCTGGTTTCTTTCAAGTTTTTTTTTATTCTCCATTAACAAGTTTTGTGTTCCTTCCAAATTTGCTTTTGGTTTGCTCACTGGGGGCCTAAAGACATTCTATGATTTTCATTCACATTTTTCATTCACACTTCTCAATGAGGACATTAAGACATTACGGCACCAATTTCTTTTACAGCGTTATTTTTTTGTAAAGCTGCATTGAAAATCTGCATTGTGAAAAGTGCTATGAAAATACATACAAATTACTTGACTTGAGCAATTGCAAAGAAAAGTCACATAAATAGAAATATCACTAAACACCCAAAATATGTTTTTGTATTATTTAGCAGTTATTTAAACAATTAAATTATAACAGTAAATTAGTAAAAGTAAATTATAACATATCTGGCACACAAATGACATGGGATTTTAATAAACAGATGTAAAAACAAAAATGCCTCCCATTTGCATACAGTAAATCTCACAAAATTTAAACTGCCAATCATGTATCATTCATAAAGTTATATACATTAGGAGAATGGACCCTTTTCACAGACTGTGATGATGTGTTTTTGCCTTATTTAGCAGCGTAAATCTAATTAATACAAAAATTGCAATTATTAAATAATCTATTGTAAATGTGTAACATTATGCTTTTTTTGTAAATCATTCTTTTGAGTCGGTTCTTCTCAATGAATTGCTCAAACCGGTGGCAAAACTGTGTCAACTTGTTAATGATTCACTCTGAATCCGCATGGATTGAATCGGAGCGATTTATCACACCATAAAACTGTAACGGATACAGAATACTGCTTTTTAATGGTTTTTACTTAGTACAATATACAGTGAATTGTATTGTTAAATATGTCTTCAAATGAGCGCACTGACCCAATAAAGCTTAAAACAAAAATGGTGTAAATTCTTATAAGCTCTCTGTATTTTTTCATGGACACATGCTTAGTTTTTGTCTAAACGTTTTGACATCACACATATCATTTCATTTATATTTACATGCATGTCTGTAATGGTCTGTGTAGAGCGGAGGAGGGTGGGGCCGGGCTGGAACAACGCACGCCCGGTCCCCAATCAGCCTGATGGGGGCGCGTGAGGGATAAAAGCGTCTGGTGACGACAGCTCGAGAGAGAATGAGAGGCAGCTGCTCTGTGTGTTTGTTTGTTTGTGCCAAGCCGGTTCTCGCCTCCTCCTTTCCCTTAATCCCTTTACACTGGTGCCGAAACCTGGGAGGAAGGAGGGATGCCCATCACGGAGTCCAATCCCCACCCAGGGGAGTGCCGCTGCCATCCGCCAGGGGACGGAGTAGCCCGATTGCCCAGATGCAAATAACAGCCGCATCCGCAAGGCAAGTGGGGACTGGACTCCCTGACCTCCTGGAGCAAAGGAGCCACTGCCAGGGGCAGAGGAGTGCCATGCCATCCCCCAGAAATGGGAAGAGGAGGGAAGCGACTCCCCAAACGCCTGGAGAGATAGGGCCGCTGCCAGGGGCGGAGGAGTATCCCCACAGGTCGCCGAGAACGCGGATGGGCATTCTGTCCACTGGGGTCAGTCTTACTCCAGTCCGCACGGGGAGGAGCAGCTGCAATCTGCCTGAGAGGGTGGAGGAGTGAACGGGGACCACACGACGGCACATCAGAGAACCGGTGAGTGAGTTTTTTTTGCTCTCTCTCTCTCCTTTCTCTCTCTCTCAGTCGCTCCATGTTGGCCTTTCCCTCGCCTATTTAGTTTTTGTTGTTGTTTGTGCCCTCCAGTCTCCTCCCAGGTCGAGCAAGGCGGGGATGATGTGTCAGCAGACGGGATGACAGCTTGAGAGATAGAGAGAATGACAGAGAATGATACTGCTCTGTCATTCTCTCTCTCTCTCTCTCTCTCTCACTTTATCTCGCTGTCGTCACTTTATCCCTCACGCACCCCCATCAGGCTGATTGGGGACCGGGCATGTGTTGATCCAACCCGGCCCGCCCTCCTCCGCTCTACAGTCTGCTTTTAATCTTTATTTTGCATCTTAAAATTGTTATGAAGTATTGTGAAATAGGGCTGGGCAAAATGGTTAAAATATCTTATCTCAATATTTTTTAGCCTATTGACCATTTTCGATATACCGTATACTGTATGTCGCTAATTATGGATTTGCTCTGAACTGGCTCAAAGTTTTTTTGTTTGTTTGTTTTTTAAATCAGAGGAACCATCATTTCATTCAAAAAGATATTGTAGCCAAGTAGATTCAATATTTTTAAGGTATTGAATAAAATCTATTTAAAAATAATGAAGGCATGTTTCCCACAGTTTTTCACTAAATGAACATAAGGGAGAATGAGATTTAACTTTGAGATTTAAGCTTTTTTTATTTATATTTTATATACAATTATACATATTAAATTAATAAAAAGCATTATTAACCTTCAAATATTTTTATTAAAACAATTTTTTGTTAATGAACAAAGTGTGCAAAAGCTACTTCACTTATTCACTTAATTATTGATATATAATACTACATTATTAATTTGTTTTATATAAAAGTAATATATTTCTATCCTATTAACTTCACCTTCAGCTGGAACTTGCATTTTGACACTGAAAGTGCAGTATGTAGTTTACAATGATCCACATCTGGTGAAATAATGTCATCTACTCCTTTTCTGTTTTAATGTGTCATGTTTGTAGATTTTTATTATAACTTGTAGCGGTAAATAATGTTTGAAATTGTGTGAATGCTCTTCAACAATGCAAGTGAACTGCTCTAAAAGTGCTAAAAACACGAGCACATGAGCCCGCACGTGCACAGAAGAGCATGTCACACATTTATTCTGAAGCACACACAGACCATGTTTATCTATCTTTAATCACAGTCTTTTGCAGATTAATAATCACATATGAACATATCGCCATTTTGGCATTATTTTGATTAATTATGCAGCCCTGAAGGATTGTGAAATTAGTCTACTGATATGCTCTTTATGCAACTTAAAGGACAAATAAAAAGCACATTAAAATCATGGTGATATTCACGACATCGCATCATTTTATATTGTCAGCAAAATCGTCACGATAATATCATGAATATTCAATTTATCACCTAGCCCTATTGTGAATTAGCGTGAATAACCCTATGAGTTATTAGGTGGAGGTGTTGGAGGGTGTGATCTGGGTTGTAGTTCACTACTGATCTCTCCCTGTAGCCCAGTAGGATGTAAGTGCGAGATCTGCCTCCTCATACTTCTCCTCTTTGGCTTGTGAAGATGGTTCGATCCTGCTGGTTTGACTCGATCGCTAAGAGTGTCTGATGACTCATCAATGTACGCCAGGTTCTCGCCAAAGAAGTCCAGCAGGGAGGGGTGGGGCGAAGTACAGCTGGCAACTATGACGACCGGAACATCCTTCCCACCTCCCAGTGACCTGTGTGACCCGGCTCCAGATTCCATCTCCTCTGAGTTACGTGAATTTGACTCGGAGTCCGACCAGGATTTCGAAGGCGTCTCGGATCCGGAGACTGATCCCGATCTTGATCCTGAAGGAGACCTACAGATGCCTCTGGACACGGGCCTTGACGGTGGTTTCAGATCTAACCGTGAGATGGATCTAGACGCAGATCCTTCTGTTAACCTTGATCGCTGTCTCCTCTCATACCTCCCGTCTAATCTGGACCATGACCTCGACTGGGACATCGCTTCAGACTGGATATCAGATGATGGATTATACTTGGATTCAGGCCAGCCGACGAGCAGATGTCCATTCTCTCGAATAGCAATGGCATCTAGGGAGGTGCCATGAGCCAGACCAGCCGTGCTCAGCCTTGGGTGGCGGTGATGGCGGTGGCGCTTTCTTCTGCGTCGGCGTTGAAGCTGAAAGGGGTCATTGAGATCCAATGGTACGGGAATACGGAAGTCCATGGACATATTCTGGATATTTTGGGTCCAATCTGTGGCATGAGCTCTCAGCTCCTCCATCTGTAAGAAACCATACCAAGAAAAACAAAAACATACGTACCAAGAAAACAAAAATGACCAGTATAAATTTCAGCCATGCAACTCTAGGTTCTTTGACTTGCTATCTGTTAGCAATCAGCTCGCTCACATGTGATATGTTAAGCCTTGCATACAGCTTGCATGGTGTAGGCTGATTGATTCTCTGACTTGTTATCAGGTAGCCTATCATCTTGCATCTTTCTCCTTGTGTTTTATTTAAATGGCTCAGTTTTGAAGTTAAGCTGTTTTCTCTGCAGCACACTGCGAGAGCTATTTATCTGAAAACGCTATTTGCTCAGTTGTTTGCTGGAGGGTTCCTTCTATCAGCTTGTATGGTAAGGTCTGCTTCAGCCATGACACTTAGAAGCACACCTTAATAAGGTGAGCCATAGCCATATGCGTGGCACATCTTGCTATTTTAGGTCATTAGATTAAATAAATCCTCACATAGCTAGTTTAAGTCACTAGTTATATAATCTCATGGTTTTCTTAGCTAAGGTACACATTATGAGTTAGGTCACAAGCGTTTAAGCTACTCGGCTAAGCAGGCCAAGGCACAAAAATACATTTCGTTCATTAGCATTATGCCATTTGGCCTGTGGCCTAGGCACATCTACCTAGCATACAGTCAGTGCACATGGATCTATCTTCAGAGCAGCAGCAGTACATAAGTCTTGGCGACAGATCTGCTTGGTTGGGTGTTTGTGTTTATATCTTCCCTGCTTTGTTGGGGGATTGTTTATGTCTATTTGTATGTAATACATACATACAGTGCATCTAATAATATGTAATACATGCTTGATGCAGCAAGACTTGCATTTTGTCATTGTGCAGCAGCATGTCCACATGCTAACTCAGTATGTATTTTTTTTTCTAGCAGTAGAAAGTCTCCATACTTGCTCTGCAGCAGTAGCGTAGTAGATCAAGTCCACCAAGACAATTTTATCCTATCAATATATCATACCCACATTCACAAGCTAAATCTTTCAGAGAGTTGGCATGAGTGAACTATATGAACTACTGTTAATATCCCAATTTGCATACTAAAACTATGCTCTCAAAGTTGTACTTCACTTTTAATGGTAATACCTGTAAGTATGATGTAAGAAAATATTATTTGGGACCAGGGTCAGAAACTGAGGGTAGCGCAGGGCAAAATTCCACCAATAATTACAAAAAAAAAATCCCCCAGAAATTTAACATTAAAATAAGAACCTTATCAGATTTATCAGATTTAAAAAAAAAATAAAAAATAAAAATAAATATATATATATATATATATATATATATATATATATATATATATATATATATATATATATATATATATATATATATATATATATTTTATTTTTATTTTTTATTTTTTTTTTAAATCTGATAAGGTTCTTGTTATCCTATTGTAGTCTTATTATACACATTATGGCACAAAATATAAATTGATGTTGATTGAATTTTTAGGGTAAATGATAATACATTTTTCATTTGAGAATGTGTACTAATGAATTTAAATTGAATTTAATTGATGTCATCCAAGTCAATGGATGAAATAAAATGGTTAGAAAAAATATACCTTCATAAAGGTAAAATATCTGCAAATATTGCCCCTCAATTAAAAAAGTACATTTCTGACAGTATATTCTGTATATTGTTTGCATTTGAATGTAAGCATTAATATCTATCTTATAATATTAAGTATTAACTTAATTATTTCTTTCTCTAAGGTGCAGTACATAATATATACACTACTACTATCACCAAGCGGAATAGAAAAGCAATAGTCTGGCTCCAGAAGTAAAAATCCCTTAATTTTTTTTTTCATAGGGGAATTGATCTGAATTGATCAGCAAGATTTGGCAAGCCAGACAATTTGCGCTTCCTGTCATCTGCAGAGCCTACATAATTTGCAAAGATCATGCAATATTTGATTTCTCTATTGCAGACTAAGTGGAATTCAGACGTCAGAATAAACACCTTTGTTAATGGCATACTACCATACTAGTACTTTTGATATAGATTGATATAGCAGTAGTAGTAAGAGTAGTATGTGTAGTACGCCATTGCAAACTCTGTCCATTAAACAAAATGTTGACACTGCACTCTCTCAGAAAGTTCAGGTGCCAAAGCCCAAAATTTAAATCACAAAAATAAAGGAAGGTCTGCACTCTGAAAATATCTTCATAAGAGTTATTTATTCTTTTACACCAGGGGAATTAAAATTATTACAATTAGAAATATTATAATTAAATTTCCCCTTATGTAAAATAATAAATAACTCTTATGAAGACATTTTCAGATTGCAGATGTTCCTTTATTTTTGAAGATATCACCCTTGTATTGGTGAGACTGGCCAAACGCAAATAAGCTGTTTCGCACCTAAGCGGCTGCACACAGCCAGGCGGCTGGTCTCAAATCGCTCTCACGGTACTACGATATACCGTTTCAAGTCCAGCACCGATCGGTCTATGCAGCCCTATATTCAGTTGAACACCTCTAATGTGTGTTTTCAAATAGGTTTCCCTAACACTCCGCCTGTGTGCCATTGGTTGAACAAAAAATAAATATAATCCTGCCCCAAACTCAAACTATTGGTTGAGCCACTGTTGCTTTGTTGAGCCGCTCATACAAACGGGAAAATGTTTTGAAAGTGCTAGTGTTTATGAATAGCTTATTTATAGTTGGCCCTCCACGTTAAACTGGGATAGGACAAATAATTTTAACATAGTAAAAATTGCACATTTTATTGATTTATTGTTTACCTCTGCACGTGTCTTCTTGGATAGCACTCTGAGCCAATTTCCAATCATAGTAAGGATGGACGCAAAGTACGCCAGACCAAACACTATCCACAACAACACCGTCAGTTTGTACAGGGGCGTGTCATCTCTCCTGTTCTCTGAAGTATAGAAAAGGAGAAAGATAATTATTCACATCTATAATAATTCATAGGGGTGGTATAGCCTAGTGGCTAAAAGATGAGGTCTGAAATAACTGGAAGATTGCTGGTTCGAGCCAGCAAAAAATGGAGCCGTGAGCTATCACGATTGTGCCTTTAAAGGAATATTTCGGGTTAAATACAACTTATGCTCTATAAACAGCATGTGTGGCTTGCTGCCAATTACCACAGAAAATGTCAACTCGCACCTCAGTTTGTAAAAACAAACCAAAATCACATAACAGTAATGCACTTACAGTTCAAGTCTAATGGACAAGGCATTCTGGAGGGTTTTGAAGCAGAAATGTGAAATTGTTGTTAAAGCAACATTTTTCCATGCGGAAATCTGTTATTTGAGACGTAAAGTTGTCTAATTCATCCTTGTAGCAGTGGGACTACTTTTCAAGATAGACTAACTTCAAGTTATGTGTTACTGGGTGGAGTTTTCTCAATGTAATATGTGTTTCACAGATAATTACATCAAGTCCATTTATTGTGTCCATGTGCATCATATATCATATCATGTAATGAAAGTTATTGAGAATATTGAATGTACATGGTCATAACATTTGAACAGTTAGAAAGACTGGAAATAACACAAAAAGTGATTCTATTATACAAGTCTCATATTAATTTACTATTGCAATCAAAATTATAACATTTATTCTGGTATAAAGCCTTGCCACAATGACTTCCACTATAAGTTGTATAGTGTGCAAAAGTGCTCGCTCACATTTTTAGCCATCTTGGTTCCAGAAGTATTTTTCCTATTCATTTTGTCCATAGGGATTTCATTAAATCCTTTGGTTAAAAACCAAACCAACCAGCTCCAAAGTGAATCACATTACAAACTTTCATTTGAAGCAAAAAAGTATTTGAAAATCAAAAAAGACAAAAGTACAATGCTGTGCACTTAACATATGTTTCATGAAGTAATGAACTACAGTCCCATAAAGCATTGCGTATGATGTAATCAAAATAAGTCCAGAAACAGTATGTTTTAAAGGTGCCCTCAGTATTTTTTTAATGTATATCGTCTTGGACTAACAGTGACACCTAGTGGTGTGGATGCAGCATCATTCAAGCTCAATAGTTTCAGTTTCAGATGCCATGGTAGAAATTCACTTTTCACAATTAACCATTTTTAATTTAATCCATTAGAGAAGTGTCCAAAAACAGGACAGTTTAGGTGAGTTATTCAGCTGGTCATGTGATTCTACCATGGCAGCTCCCATGTGTGGACCATCTCCATGTAGAATAAAACAGCTTTTATAAGGTTACTTCATTTAATGTGAGTGCTCATGATTTTTTTTTGCATATATTGCAAAATGTACATTTATTTATTTTTAAGATTTTGAGGAAAAAATGACTGAGTACACCTTTAAGTTTATCGGAAAATGTTCAGATACAAACAAATTAGGGATGAGAATCGATTAAATAATTAATTGCACATTTTTCATGATTAATCATGGTTTTTGGTACATTAAAACAAATGTTAAAATACAATAATAATTATATTTACTATATACTTTGTCTCATAGAACTTTGAACCAAAAAACTGGTTTGTCGTCATTTATTTTTGTTATTTCGATATGTACATGTTAAAATTTTCATTTTTTTGCAGAAAGAGTTAATTAGATTTATCTTAACAAGTATAAATATTTAATCAAAGTGTAAATAATAGGATCAATTGAGCAGATTCAATTTATATCAAGCTTTATTGGCAAGATAAATTTAACTGTGTTCTAATTCTCATTGCCTATGCATTATTAGACACTATAAATACAGATATAAGTTTAAAATGCCAAAATTATTATTTTCTGTGGCTGCCATTCGGTCTCTCTCACACTGGTTCAGATGGCAGTGAATAAGCATTTTCGTTCGATGTGAAGAGATACAGTATGGCAGCTCACTTACCACTTGTGGTTCAAGTCTCCATTCTCCATATATTAAATCTGCTCCGTTTATTATGCCCAGGACATGTCGCGTGTAATGAATAAACGTGAGAAAGATCGCTTTTGCACTGGTGTTCCCGGCCAAGCTGAGAATAGATACTAAGGATGGCTGCAAAGTATTTACATGTCTCAAGCAAGCTTTGTCCTTCAGAGAAACAATGGGGTGAGTAAACCATTTGGTGATTCTCATGTGGCCCCCGAGTGAGCAGTCTCGCTGTACATACACTTGACTGTCTGTGGGAGTGTGGCACCATTTTTTGTTTCTGTTTGTGTTGGTTCCGCTTAGCGGCTGGAGTTTTTTTGTGAAATAACACTCCTTCAAGAAACATTTGCATTGACGGAAGATCACTTTTTACAATAATGTTGGCATTTGTGGACTTGCATTAGCATGGTTTAGGTCCTGTTTAGCAGACCGCTACCACTTTGTCTTTGTAAATGAGGAATTGTCAAACCAAACAAAAGTAAAGTATGGAGTGCCACAGGGATCAGTTTTAGGGCCTCTGCTTTTCTACTTGTATATGCTTCCCCTGGGAGATATTATCAGGAATCGTGGAATAAGTTTCCACTGTTATACGGACAATACCCAACTTTATATTTCATAAAAACCTGATGAGATTTCACAATTCTCCAAATTAGCAAAGTGTATCAATTAAATAAAAGATTTGATGGCCAGAAATTTCCTTCTACTCAATTCTGACAAAACAGAGGTACTAATTATTGGACCAAAAACCTCTAAAAATAAGATGCTAATATATAATTTGACTCTCGATGGATGTACTGTTACATTATCTTCAACAGCAAAGAACTTAGCTGTTATATTTGATACCTCTCTGTCCTTTGAAAATCAAATTACAGTGTTTGTAGAACAGCTTTCTTCCACCTATGAATATTGCTAAATTACGACACATGCTCTCTGTTGCTCATGCGTTCATGACCTCAAGACTAGATTATTGTAATGCATTACTGGGAGGATGTCCAACAAGATCAATAAATAAACTTCAATTGGTTCAAAATGCAGCAGCCAGAGTGCTGAAGAGACCAAGAAATATGATCATATTAGCCCCATGTTATCATTGTTACTTTGGCAACCTGTTAAATTTCGTATTAACTTAATAATTCTGTTAACTACGTACAAAGCTTTGAATGGTCAAGGTCTGCAGTACTTAAGTGAACTTCTACCACGCTATATTCCATCATATTCATTACGATCACAAAATTATGGCCTGTTAATATTTCCTAGAATATCAAAATCCCAAAAAATATCCATATTTGGCTCCTAATCTATGGAATAGTCTCCCTAACACTGTTCAGGATGCAGACACACTCACTCAGTTTAAGTCAAGACTAAATAATTGTCTATTTAGGCAGGCATACACATAATTTTATCCTTCAACTCACAATTAGGCTGCTTTAGTTGGGTCTGCAGGTACCAGAAACAGTGATCATGATCTATAACTCTGCAATAAATTGATTGGCATCTATGCTAATTTTATTTTATTTGTTTCCCTGTCTCAACCTCGGAACTCCTATTCTGAGGTCACCAGAACCGGCTGGATCCATCCCCATTCCTGCTTCGTGTTGGACTCCACTGCTATTTGTCGCTGTGTGATGATGACTAATAGCAGCCGGTGCCAACCAAACATCACTTCAGTCTATTATGATGGACTTCAGAGGATGAACTGATGCCAACTCCAAGACATGGGATACTTCATATGCCATTGCCTGAACCTTGGACTTAGGATAGACCTCACCGAAATTACCGATCAGGTTGAACTGCGATGCACCTAACTGATCTCTGCCTGCATCACCTTGGACTAATGATGGACTACACTCTTGAAATGGAATACATAGACTATCAATAAATTGCCAACAAAACCCTTCATCAGCCAATTAACAAGGACAATTGCATCTATGTGAACTTCTGCAGTTAATCCAGGATGGACTTCAAAGTCATTAAACTTACAGTTCATACAAAATCTATGTTTAAACACTGACCCTTAACACTTACTTAGTTTAATCATTTTAAACTATGACTTGCACTATACATAAGTAATATTGGAATTATATTCATGATGTTAGCCAGAGGGGCCAAGGTGGGGTTGCGGATTGGGAGGGGTTAATAGTGGGGGTTAAGATTGATTCTGTGCATATATATTTTGTTATTCTGTGTTCATTTATGAGAATCGTTAGTCTGGAAAAAATTATTACGTTGAAATAACACGGACTGATAGGTTCAACAAAAGCATATACCATCAATTGATAACCTCTGAACTCATGGTGGGTCTGTCTTTAAAGGCTCTAAAGTTATCTTTAAAAATTGTTTTAAAAAGTGATTTTTTTAGTTCTATTGAATAAAATAAAAGCATCTTTGGATAAAAGCATCTGCTCTATGATAAATTATCTACCAACATCTCAAAAGATTTTCACATATAAAAGGCATTTTATCCCAGGTGGGTGGTTGTTTTGGTTTTCTATTACAGGTACAGATTTAGTTACAATTAGTGTCAAGGTTTTAAAAAAATGATAATTAGCTCATTTAGATGATATAAAAAGCTGTAAATTCATGGCTGTCTGGATCGAATAACCACAAAACTTCCTGCAGCACCAGACGTAATTCAATATCCTTATCCTTAACCCAATTATCATGCTGTCACGTGACATTTTAAACGAAATAATATATTTTGATTATTGTATGTGGCCATCATATATCTGTGCACCTGCCACATAGTCCCCGAAGCCCACCGTTGTCAGGGTGACCACTACAAAGTACCCTGCTTCCAATAGACTCCAGCTCTCTACTTCCTGAAACACCATGGTCGGCAGAGCAATGAAGATTAAGCAGCCAATCAGGATGGAGAAGACAGCAGAGATTATACGAACACTGGTGGGCTTCACACCTTTGCGCTGTTTATTAGAAAACAAACATGGTTAGATTCTTAAAAGTTCCTTTGCAAGTATCACTATTACTTTTGATCATACTTTCAAAATTCAAGTAATGTAATCTGTTATAACTGGTCAATTTCTGAATTAGGAATATTACATGCTAAAAATGTAATCCCTTAAATCCAAATTATTAATGAACACTGCAAATATGAATATCGAGAGAGCACTCACCAGGAACAGAGTCTCTATCTTTGCCACTGCTCTTCGCAGCAGCGTCCCCAGGTGGTCTCCAACCCCTGCTAACAGTATGCCAAACATGGGGATCCCCACCAGAGCATAAAATATACAGAACAACTGGCCAGCTTCGGTCTTAGGGGAGATGCTTCCAAATCCTGAAGTGAAGAGGATGAAGTGTGTTGACCACACAAGAAGATTTAACCCATTCTGATTGGAAAAGTGTGTCTGTCTCACCGATGGTGGTGATGATGGTCCCACAGAAGAAGAAAGCATTGGAGAGATCCCATCTGCTTCTGAAATTTGACATGTTTCTGGGATCCACACCTGCCTTAATTGCATCATTCACTTTCTGAAGAAGGAAGAGAAGAAAGGTCTGTCTATAATGCCCCAAAACATAGGCAGACTAGGAGTTTTATTTATATCTAAAACTAGGTGGATATTGATAGGTTATTTACATCTAAAATGATCAGTCTCAATGGTTTTTGACTGGACGTCTGTAGATCCAATGTTTCATTAGAAAATCCTATGGTTATATATACATCCCAATGTTATATACACTCACCTAAAGGATTATTAGGAACACCTGTTCAATTTGGCTGGTGGTGGTGGTGTAATGGTGTGGAGGATGTTTTCTTGGCACACTTTAGGCCCCTTAGTGCCAATTGGGCATCGTTTAAATGCCACGGCCTACCTGAGCATTGTTTCTGACCATGTCCATCCCTTTATGGCCACCATATACCCATCCTCTGATGGCTACTTCCAGCAGGATAATGCACCATGTCACAAAGCTCGAATCATTTCAAATTGGTTTCTTGAACATGACAATGAGGTCACTGTACTAAAATGGCCCCCACAGTCACCAGATCTCAACCCAATAGAGCATCTTTGGGATGTGGTGGAACGGGAGCTTCGTGCCCTGGATGTGCATCCCACAAATCTCCATCAACTGCAAGATGCTATCCTATCAATATGGGCCAACATTTCTAAAGAATGCTTTCAGCACCTTGTTGAATCAATGCCACGTAGAATTAAGGCAGTTCTGAAGGTGAAAGGGGGTCAAACACAGTATTAGTATGGTGTTCCTAATAATCCTTTAGGTGAGTGTAGTTATATATTTATGATTTTCAATTATGTTAATTTAGATTTACAACTATCGTCTTATATTCAGACTTTTAAAACTTTATATTCAGATTAACAATTGTATATTCGCAGTTATTATACATTAATCAGATTTATACATATGTATTCAGTATTTATAGCTATACATTACAATTTACAATTATATATTCTGATTTATAACTATATATATATATATATATATATATATATATATATATATATATATATTTTTTTTTTTTTTTTTTTTTTAAATAAACAAACATTTTAAAAAACTGCTGCTCTCGTGCACTCTCAAGAGATTAAGGTCAGTGAAGATTTTCACTAAGTAATAAATTTGATTTCGGTTTGTTTCTCACGAAACCTTATTGTACGCCTTCAGAATAAGGCATGAGTCACATTGAATAATTTATTACACTGAATTATATTTTTGTGTTCTTTTGAAACTTGAAGTGGTTGTCACCATCCACTGCCATTGAATGACATCACTGAGCAGAATAATTTTTCACAGTTTCTCTCTTTGTGTACCGAAAAAAAAGAAAGCCATGTTATAATAAGAGTAACTGTTACAGACAACTTTAGCTTTTATATTGGGAGTCCCCCTGTGTTGACTGAGAGTTTGGTTGTGGGGTCTCTGGGTCTGTAAAGATTGAAAACGCCTGATCATTGTGACCAATCACAAGTCAGGGAGGCTGTTTTTGTGTGTTTTTGTGTTTTATACAAACTTGCTCAGTTTGCAGCTATAAAACACGGTTTGATGTGAGGATATACTGTATTCTGTGCATTAATAAAAACCTCTGTGAACTTTGTCAGGCTGTAAGCAGTGACGCAGCTGTGGTTCTGTAGGAAAGCCATTTGAAAGGTTAGCAGTTCGTGGTGGGCAAATTCCTCCTTGTAGGACTCAAGCCAGCCGAATACCAGAGCCCCCAACACCAAATACAGCAGCACAGCTGCGAGTATCGTCAACAGTGTTGAGTTCCGCATGGCTGTGATAAGCGCTGTATGATGTGAAACGCTTCTCCTGTGCTGGGGATGGAAACAGACATTGTATAGCCTACTTGTGAACGTTTTAGAAACATTGATAATTACGTGTCCTTCAGGTTACACAGAGGAAGGGCAAGAACATCAAGGAAAGAAGTGGTCACAACAATCAATATCTCTCTGGTTATCATGATAAATGAAGAAATGTGAGAGTAATTTGTGTGTTTGGCAAAGTACAGTGGCCCAAAAAGTATTCAGACACGTAAACTAAAAGTTCAAGCTTTTCTCAAAACTGATTTCACCTCTCTGAGACATTTCTCCAATTACTTTTAACCAACTGATATTCAGGTTATTTTAAAGGGATAGTTCACCCAAAAATGAAAATGTTCTCATCATTTACTCGCCCTCATGTCATCCAAGATGTGTATGAAAGAAAGATTTTTAGAAGAATATTTCTGCTCTGTAGATCCATACAATGCAAGTGAATGGTGACCAGAATGAAAGGTCCAAAAAGCACATAAAGGCAGCATAAAAGTAATCCAGTGGTTTAATCCATGTCTTCAGAAGTCATATGATAGGTGTGGGTGAGAAAAAGATCAATATTTTAGTCCTTTGTTACTATAAATTCACGTCCCTGCCCAGTAGGTGGCGATATGCAATAGGAATGTGAATTGCCAAAAACAAAATAAGAAGAATGTGAAAGTGAAAGTGGAGATTTATAGTAAAAAATTACTAAAAAAATGTATTGGTTTCTCAACTACACTTATTCATATCTCTTCTGAAGATATGGGTCTTTAAAGATTTTTAGAAATATTCTTCTAAAATCTTCATTTGTGTTCAGCAGAAGAAAGAAAATCACACACCTCTGGGTTGGCAAGTCAGTTGTCCTCATGTTTACACAGGTGTCATAACAGAGTAACCCCTGGTGCACTTCATCACATTAACCATCAACTAGTGATTGACAACCAGAAAGAATCCAAATATGTTTCGTCTTCATTTTGAACAGTACGTCTCTTGTTTTATCCCTATTTATTTCCTAACAAACCTTTTTTGTGAAATATTGTTGGAAAAGTTCACTTATGCTATCCTTCCATAAAATAAAGCCACTTGGTTTGATATTTTGTTATCTAATGCAATAATATTTATATTTTTAAGTGTGGCTTAAGTGTGCATATATTTTGGGGCCAATGTACATGCAATGGCCTATAAAAGGAAGTGAGTTGTTTACCTTATGACGTCAGGTTTTCCCAACCAACCATTTTCTCATTCTCCTCCATATCAGATATTTGCCGTACACTTCTCTTTCTCTATCTCTCTCTGTCTTTCCATATACAGCCTTTTTCACTGACTCATGTAGAAACCTGTTGGTCAGAAATGTCCTTGTCATCTCAAAGTGAACTTAAGCCAGACTCCAGATCAGTTCTGAGCTTGAGAAATTTTGACTCAGTCCAGACATGACAGGAGAACAGTAAAGGCGCAGAGGTTAGAAGACAACAAATGACGGCATTGAAACAGACCCACTGGCAGAGGTCTGTGTAAACAGATCATTCTAGAGTCCTGCGACAGCATCTTGATGTTCACCAGGTATTTTAACCACTTGCTTGTAACTACGTATGTTTATTGTACAGCTTAAGCTCAGTTAACAGCATTTGCAGCATTATGTCGGTTTCCACAAAAAAATTTGGTTGACTCATCCCTCCTTTAGTTAAAAAAATACAAAATAAAGTAAAAATCATGGTTTCAGTGAGGCACTTACAGTTTTACAGAATTGAATGGGGCCAGTCCATAAACGCTAAAATAAACATTGTTTTGTCACAAGGCGTAAACATACTGTAAACATGATTTTAGTGTGATAGATCTGCTTAGTAACTTTGTTTGCATGACAATAAATCCAATATTACAACTTTGTTGCCATTACAACAAAAGCCTGTAATCCTGCCATTGAATCTATCTTTAAATAAATAAGGTTAGTAAGCTATTTGATCAGACTAAAATCATGTTAACACACATATTGTTTATGTCATGTGACAATACTATTGAACCAGTGTGTATTTAAACGTTTATGGCCTGGCCCCATTCCCTTCCATTGTAAGGGCCTCACTTAAACCATTTATTTAATCAACAAAGGGCGAATCAAAACCATTTTTTATGGTAATCAACACTATGCCACAAATAAGTTATTTTGCACCTGGAACATTCTTTTAAAAAACTTTTGGTCTAAAGGCTTATGTGTAAATGCTTGAAATTTGCTTTGTTGACAAATATATATTTGTGCATATGCATACATTTTATACAAAAATGTAATTACTTTTTGAATAAAAACCTTTAATATTATTTAAAAAAAAAAAAATATGGACAAAAGTACTCATTTAGAATGAGTAGGTGTGTCCAAAAAAAGTTTTACTGCTACATTTAGAATAAAAGGTGTTTTAAAGCCAACTAGTATTTGATCACCCAGCTAATAAATGTTGATATAGAATATATTTCACTTTGACAGTATTAAAACTGTTCCTTATATTTACTTCAAGATTTTCATACAAATTGAACAAGTATCTAAAGAACACTTCCACTGCAAATTAAAACTCCAAGTTCCGAGTGTGTTTTTTGTTTGTTTGCAATGCAATGGGCACTGAGAACCACTGACCACACAAAATACAAATAGTGACATTTTATATCCACTTCCAAAAGTAATGAAATGCTTTATAAAACACTAAGATGTCGATTTCTCCATGAATACAAGTGTTCAAGTTAAATCTGAAGTCAGCGAGAGCATGTTCTCTTACCCCAGCATGGAATGAAGATGTGCAGTTGTGTTTGGTGTGGCCGTTGAAGAGTTCCCTGTCTCCAGCAGACAAGTGTGAGTATACATACACTCATCAGGTCTTTCCCCATTCCCAAGTCTCTACTTGAAACTGCCAATGTGTGAGAGTGAGAGAGAGAGAGAGAGAGAGAGAGAGATGGAAAGAAACAGAGAAGGGGGGGGATAGAGAGAGAACACAATCTGGCAAAGACAGAAATTATACACAAATTAAATCTGATAGTTTATTCATCTCATGCGTCTACAACATTCTTATCGACCACTCTTCTTCTATCCCCTTTTCTGTCCATTTGCAGGTATCCTTCTCATGACTGCACATGGCAATGTGCCTGCAATCATCTGTAGCCATCAGACCTTCAATGTTTATACACCACCAGACAAAATTTGTCCACATTTTAAATGTTTATTTTTAATGTTCCATTTGATAAGGATTTATAAAGGGGTTCATTTATAACAAATAAGTCATTTACAGATGCATTGTAAATCATTGATATGCATGAAAAATACTTTTTCACATTGTAACCTTTAAAATATATGATTAAAAACATACACATCATATTCTGAAATGCATAACATATGATCATGCATTTGTTTTCATATCTAGTATCACTTCTCGCGTGTACTCTGTTGTGAAACGGAATTTGGAGTCCAGGCAGAGTCATCGGGAATTTGTCAATAGTGAAATGTTTTGTAATGTGTTCAACCCTGTCACCGATTCATCGTGTATGAACGGTATCACAATCTGACATCTTTGAAAGTCATGTAGCGTGTTGGAGGCATTAGCTGTGGAAGGCTGATGCTCTCATTGGTTTGACGGGGCATGTTGTCTGTAAAGCTGGAGTTGCGCTGGCTGCCCCTACTGCCACAAATTCACTAAAACATCAAGGTGGTAATACTCAAAGAATTTGTGCATTGCACAGGTCCAAGGCCTTTATGTCTCCAAGCACACATGCATATATGTGCTCATCTAACAGATGAACATCATTATTTTTGAATGGCCGGTCATTTTTGACCGGGAACAACTCAAGTGTGAGTTTGTGCCATTTTATACAAAATAAAAGCATTTCAACGCAAACTTCCTGGTTATACGTTAAATCACACTAGTGTGATAAATAGTACAAAATGTCTTCATATTTTATTTAATATTGCCAAAAATATCCACAAATAAAAAAAAAATTTCCCTCAAAAATGGAGGTGCATAAACATTTGCTAATATTACAGCTGTAAGATCTCATTCAGGTTAGATTCTGTTTGACCAAAAGAGTATAAATGAAACTTTTCACTCCTACTATTTGAACAATATAGTTCCAGTATTAAAGGTGATCCTGCTTCCTGTACTTCCTTCCTATCTACTATTAATCTCACTCATCTGTCAAAATCTGACTCTGAGTTGAACCTATAATGCTCGATGAATTAAGAACCGTGGTCAAAGGCATGAGTAAGGGTAAATCTCCAGGCTTAGATGGCATACCAGTTGAGTTCTATTTAAGTTTCTGGACTGAGCTGGGCCCACTTATGTTAGTCATGATAAATCACTCAATCGATCAAGGCTTCTTTCATCAAAATGTTAATACAGCTATTTTATCCCTACTCTTAAATAAAGATAAGTACCCTACATCATGTTCTAGCTATCGACCACTTTCTTTGATAGGCACAGATGTAAAGATATATGCAAAAGTTTTAGACCAACGTTTAGAAGGCAACAGGATTCATTAAGTCGTGCACCGCCTCATACAATCTTTGAAGACTATATCATATAATCTACGCAGCAGAACTGTTAAATTCTCCTTGTGCCGTTTTTCATTAGATGCAATGAAGGCATTAGACCACTTAGAGTGGAATTATCTGTGGGCTGTGCTAGAACATTTAGGTTTTGGATCTGGTTTTATAAATATTATTAAAATCATAAAAAATATTGCATTATCCTCAAAAAATCCAAACCATCAGATGATCCATTGGAAATTACTACATAGGATTTATTTGACTCCCTTAAATCGTTTTCATATGTGTGTGTCGCTCTCCCCAAATTGTAATTTATGTCTGCAAGGAGCTCTTGGCATCTGCATTTCTTTTGGGAATGCCCTTCACTCTTTTCCTTCTGGTCTCAATTTGCTCAGGATATATCTCACCTATTAGACAGAGACATATGGGGCTTTTCCACTGCATGGTACAACTCGACTCAACTTGACTCTGCTTGCTTTTTAGGGGTTTTCCAATGTGGATAGCACCTGGTACCTGATCGAGGTTCCAAGCGAGCTGAGCTGATACTAAATGTGACATCAAAATCCTGCAGATCACTGATTGGTCAGGGAGAATCATCACTGCCAGTGTCACTTGATTTCCAACACGCGACATCAACCTGCTAGTTTTAAAGTTAGCACTTGTGACTACAGAACCATTCGGCGAGCAATGGGAGGGAGAGTGCCCGGCTGGAGTCCACGATGGAGGATGGTACGTTTTGTTATATTAACTCTATACTCTGCTTGAAAGCTTCACTTTATTTAGTTGACCAGCTACTGGAAAGCTTGCTTCTAAAACAACCAGGCCAATTTAACTGTTACACTTGTGTAAAATCACCATGCAACAACTGCTTTATGCAGCACAATGAGCTAGTAGCTAACAGCTAGCAATCGTGTTATTGTTTTTGTCAGTTTGTGTCATGTTTAAGATGATGTCACGGCTGTTGAGGCAGCGCAACTATGATGACCAGCCTATAATCCCACCCACGTTGAGATGGCACTAAACTGAAGTGAAAATGCAAGTTCGGAAACGTAAAGCGAGTAGATTTGAGGCGAGTTGAACCGTAACGTGCAGTGGAAAATTGCCAATAGTTTTGACTCCAGAGCTTTTCTTTTTAAATAATTTTTCAAAACTGGAATGGTTGTCACACCAGAGGAATGGCTGGTTTATAATTGTAAATTCTATTTTGTACTGTTTGTATTTGTACTGAATTGAGCACTCAATATAAACTATTGTTCATAAAATAAAAAAAAAGAAACTGCAGAAGCTCAGGTAAATGAAGCCTACGATCATTAAGTTCCAAACAGAAATACAAAACCTGTGCTAATTGAAAGATAATGAGTTGAAAATTAAAAGATAATATAGCATAATGACAGATTTATAAGCAATTTTTAATAGGCCGGCCATTTTTGACCATGAACAAAAAAAGAGGAAGGAAACATTTTTTTGTTTTGGTTGGGGGTGTTAATTTTGATACCCTTGAGTGAGCAGTCAGAAAGTTTTAGTCCAATAGCATAACATTAACATTAGCATTTTACAGCATAAGAAAATCCTCTTCGGGTCAAAATGACTGGAAGACAACATGTTATTTTTCATCCATTTAATGAAAGTGAATGATGACTGAGACTGTTTCACACATGAAAGAAAGTCATGTGGGCTTGGAACAACTTGAGGGTGAGTAAATAATGAAAGAATTGTCATGTTTGTGTGAACTATCCCGTTAAAGGAATGTACTGTGTTCAATACAAGTGAAGCTCAATCAACAGCATTTGAGGCACAATGTTAGAAGAAATCTAGGTTACAGTGAGGCACTTATAATTGAAGTAAATGGGGCCAATTTTTGGAAGGTTTCAAGGCAGAAATGTGAAGTTTGTAATTTTATAAAATAATTGACTTTAATTCTTCTGTTAAAACTTATGTTTCATTTGATCTGTAAAGTTGTTTGAATCGTAATTTTTACAGTAATTTTAGGGTTTGCGGCATTATGTTGTCATGGCAACAAAGATTAAAATTGTATATAATGTTAAACATACAAAATTAATAAGTGATTTTATTATGCTAAAATCCTGATAACTGGCACATTCTTTAAGTCTTTAAGCTATACTTTTGAAATAGTGAGTATTTTAACATTTACCGATTGCCCCCACGATACAAAATTAATGTTTGTGGTAATCAACATTATTTATTATATTATGAACTTTTATTGAACCCCGAATATTCCTTTTATATTAAACTTTAGACTAAAAGCTTTTTAAGATCATGAGAATTATAAATTTAAAATTAAATTAAAACTCAGTCCAGTGTGTCTGAACTTCTGACTGGTAGTGTGTGTAACTTTATTTGTTAATATTTGGCATATGGATGTAATTTTATTGCATCAGCTTGCACATTCTGGGCCACAATGAATAAAACAGCAGTGACATTGATGATAGCATGTGATTGGTTGGTGCAACGCTCCAATCATTCACTGTGTCTCTGACTGGTTTGAAGAATGCTGATGATGTATCACATATGATGTCAGCAAATGGATTTGGACTGTCAACAGTGTCTGCGGTCAACAGTGCAATGGTAAAGCATTAACACAAAACATGAAAGCTCAGAATTCAAAACATTCTGTATAAGGACTGCAGTGGGCCCTGTGGACCCGACCAAAGCACAGGAGAGATTAAACAGAGTTTCCCTTAACAGCACTTATCCAAAGACCATAATGGCCTTTCCACCCTTTAAAAGCTACGATATGATATCATATCCCTAGACACACCTTTGATTTTTGCTTTAACTCCGACTAATATTTGGCTTTTGAAAACACAAGTGCATTACATCATGTACACTAGTTATCTGATAACACTACATGCTCAGTCAAATTAGACGGAAAGCATAAAACAGTCATGGTGAAAAATCTGGACTCGGGACTAAATACAGACTCTTTGGACAATCTGTTCAGCCAAAATACATAAACGAAGAGTATCTGAAAAAAAGAGACAGTCAGGATTCAGCCAAAGACTTTTTACATAACTTTTTCTAAATGACCAATCAGAGATCAGTGTGTAATAATAGTGACTTACTGGAAACTGTATTTCGATGAGTATTTACACTGATTGGCCACATCATTAAAACCACCTGCCTAATAATTATCGTAATAATTGTGGAGGTTGGTGCTGTATTAACCCACATCTCAGAATAGCATTCTGAGATTATATTCTTATTCTCCTAAGCAACCAAACTGGCCTGGTTGCTACATGGGGTAACCTCCTCGTGGTTGCTATAATGTGGTTCTCGCTCTCAGTGGGGTGCATGGTGAGTTGTGTGTGGATGCTCTGGAGAATAGTGTGAAGCCTCCATGTGTGCTACATCTCAACAATCCATGTGATAAGATGTGCAGATTGAAGGTCTCAGACGTGGAGGCAACTGAGATTCGTCCTCTGCCATGAGTCACTACGCTACCACGAGGATTTGGATAGCATTAGAAATTGGGCATTCCAAATTGGGGAGAAAAAAAGTCTCCAAATACAGTCAGGCATATATTGTATCATTTAAAAGCATCTGAAATGTCTCTTTTATTCAACATTCACTGCTGTTGTAAGCCCAAAATAGCTACAAATATTTGATCTGCTTTTACCTTGAGCAGTTGAAAAAAGAAGAAAAAAAAAGCCATTGCTTGTGTGAATAATCCAGTGTTATATCTTAGATGTCCAGAACAAAATATACAGTCCAACAGGTAAAGCAGACCAGACAAATCATTAGAAATATATGTGGCAAAGGGGATGATCTCAGCTTTCTAATGACATATATATTAAACTTTTAGTCCACTCAGAGGCCGAGATATTCTGAAATTGGTACAGAAAATTAGACTGAATATCTATGGACGAACACCACTTACATTTGAGAGCGGCATTTTGTGACGGAAGGTGATAAGAGGAAAAAATCTTTTTTCTAGTACTTGCTGCTGTCTAGTGGAATAAAATAAGACTATTCGGAGAGAGATGGAATGAATACAAACAGAATTGCATGCTTGCAAATTTAGGACAAATAAAAAAATATATATATTTATCATAAGATTGTGAACATATACAATATTATTTATGAATGATTATGAATAACAGGCTGATTGTTCATTATCCCGCTTATCAAACTGCTACTTACAAATTAAAGAAATAATGGACATGAAATATTGATGTGATATTTTATTACCTGAAAAGGAATAGACCACAATGTGATATAAGTCACATGCAACTCAAATAGCTATGCAGTAAATTGGTTGCCTGGGACAATGGTCAATTATACGGTTTAGTGCTCATTATCCAGCTTTCCTGACCAACCACTGGTGACACCATGGTAAACTATAACTTAACTGTGATAAATCAGGGAAATCAATTATGTATTAAAAATTACCAAGATTAAACAAATTTTGCATTTGATTTTGCACCCTGCCCTGGCCATAAGTCTGAAAACTGACAGCTCCACAGAACAGAGTTCAGGGAACTTAAAAAAATTCTCTCAATATTTACTCGCCCTCATGCCATCCCAGATGTGTATGACTTTTTTTAATTTTCACCTGAACACAAACAAATATTTTAAAGAATATCTCAGCTCTTTAGGTCCATACAATGCGAGTGAATGAAGATAATCAAAACATCTTCAGATGATGATAGGTGTGGGTCAGAAATAGTATTTATATATATATATATATATATATATACACACATATCAATGTCCACTTTCACATTCTTCATGCATATTACCACCTAATGGGCAGGGAGGATCATTTATAGTAAAAAAAGGACAGTTGAAGTCAGAAGTTTACATTCAATTAGGTTGAAGTCATTAAAACTCGTTTTTTAACAACACAGATTTCATATTAGCAAACTAAAGTTTGAGCAAGTCGTTTAGGACATCATCGTTGTGCGTGACACAAATAACTTTTCCAACAGTTTTTTATAGACAGATTGTTTCACTGTTAATTGACTATATCCCAATTCCAGTGCATCAGAAGTTTACATGCACTAAGCTAACTGTGCCTTTAAGCAGCTTGGAAAATTCCAGAATATGATGTCAACCCTTTACGCTCAGGAAGGAGATGCATTTTGTCTCCTAGAGATGAACATAGTTTGATGTGAAAAGTGCAAATCAATCCCAGATCAACAGCAAAAGTCCTTGTGAAGATGCTGGAGGAAACAGGTAGACAAGTATCTATATCCACAGTAAAACGAGTCCTATATCGACATAACATGAAAGGCTGCTCAGTAATGAAGAAGCCACTGCTCCAAAACCACCATAAAAAAAGCCAGACTACAGTTTTGCAAGTGCACATGGTGACAAAGATGCCCTTTGGTGATGAAACAAAAATGTAACTGTTGGCCATAATGGCCATCATTATGTTTGGAGGAAAAAGAGTGAGGCTTGCAACCCAAGAACACCATCCCAACTGTGAAGCATGTTGTGGGGGTGTGTGGCACGGTGGAGGGCGGGACCGGCGCGTGATTACGCACGCCCGGTCCCGTATTAGGCTAATTAAGCCGTCAAGAGGGATAAAGGCCACTCGCAGACGGCGATCGAGAGAGAGAGCTCAATTACGGACGTCCGTTATCTTGTGTTTGTCTTTTGAGTTTTCCATTAAACCTTTAGTTTGTATGTCAAGCCGGTTTCTCGCCTCTTCCTTGCCCATGAATTTGATCTGTTTTACATTGGTGCCGAAACCCGGGAAGGAAGAGGGATGCGCCGGTCCCGCCCTCCACCGTGCCACAGGGTGTTTTGCTGCAAGAGGGACAGGTGCACTTCTCAAAATAGATGGCATCATATAACATTAAATATGTTAGATATATTTAAGCAAAATCTCAGGAAATTATCCAGGAAGTTAAAGTTCAGTCGCAAATGGGTCTTCCAAATGGACAATGACACCAAGCATACCTCCAAAATTGTGGCAAAATGGATTAAGGACAAAGTCAAGTTATTGGAGTGGCCATCACAAAGCCCTGACCTCAATCCAAAAGAAAATTGTGGGCAGAACTGAAGGAGCATGTGCGAGCAAGGTACCGAAGTTAAACAATTTAATGGCAAATACTAACCAAATACCAAATACTAACAAAGTGTATGTTATCTTCTGACCCACTGGGAATGTGAAGAATCATTCTCTCTATTATTCTGACATTTCACATTCTTAAAATATAGTGATCCTAACTGACCAAAGACAGGGAATGTTTTCTACGATTACTTGTCAGGAATTGTGAAAAACTGAGTTAAATGCATTTGGCTATGGTGTATGTAAACTTCAGACTTCATCTTTAAATAATGATCTGTTTCTCACCCACACCTATCATATTGTATCTGAACATATAGATTTAAGCACTAGAGTCTAATTACTTTTAAGCTGCCTTTGTGCTTTTTGGAGCTTCAAAATTTTGTACCCATTCCCTAGCATTGTGAGGACCAACAGAGCTGAGATATTACGTTTAAGGCTAGAAATGCTAAAAACCAGTGAGGCGCTCCAAAAACAGCACAAAAATACACTTTGTATTGTCTAATCAATGCTTTACATGTCTGCCTAAATGTAATGTTTTTTAATTACATGTATTATATTTGTGATTTTTATTAATATATTTGAATTATCTTTATTTGGGGTCTATTTCAGCAAATACTTATATATTAATAAATCAAATATTGATTTGATTAATCTACATGTCATGCTATTTGAATAAAAATTGTAATCAATTGACAGCCCTTATTTTAAATGAATCTAAAAATTTCAGATAAGGCAGACAGTTTTCCAGAAAGCAGATCTAGTACAAAGCAACATTTGTATTTCACTAACGAAGTTTAATAATGTAAACATACCCATCTAAAAATCCTACAAATCATTTCACATTTAGAAGAAACAGGCATTATAGCAAATGTGTAGACAACACACACGTACACTCAATTTAAATAAATTAATCTAATCAACAACGTATCCATTCCTCCCATGCTTTATTACAAAGGGCCAGATAATATAAATACTCCACTGTGTGTTATAAAGTTGTTAGATGACAGAGAGACACAAAGAGAGAGAGAAACAGTCTCACAGTGAATCACCATACAAGGATTGGAAACAGGCTCAGGGTGATCTGAGCCTTACCACACACACACACACACAAACACTCACTCACAGAGTAGTGCATAAAGGGAAATCTACAAGGAGTGTCTGTCAATAAATAAGGCAATTCACAAACTTCAAGTCTTATAAAACAGAGGCTGACACCACCTCTATACAAACAAAAATATATTACATCAGTCTCTAAGCAAATTTGCCTCCACTACTCAAACAAATCTATATATGCCATCAATATTCACAATAAGGCATTGCTTTTCAGAAAGTTAAAAAAAAAATAAAAAAAAATAAAAAAAAATTCTAAACCATTTGATTTAGCCCAAAGATTATCATAAGTGTCCCACGATTTGCAGATGAGGTACTGTTGACACTTAAAGAGGAAGTAAAAATTTTTCATTCCAACAGAAGAGCCTAAAACAGGGCATAGAGAAAATGTTAATCATTTTTAATTACATTAGAATAACCAAAAAGAGAAGTGCAAATAATTTCAAATGCTTTTCTAAATGTATTCTAAATGTATTAAGAGATGGAACACAGTAAATACCTAAGCTGTATAGGTGCGTGAGAGTACTATGGCTCAATGTCTTCATCTTCCTCCTCGGGTAAGGCCTCTCTGCGTGGGAGGGGCATCGCGTCAGTACCCAGTAGACCCCTACGCAGGACGTATGGACAAGCTGGCCCACTGGGGATATCAGCAAATCCTGCAAAAGAATAAGTATACATGTAATATAAAAGTAGTATGTATGTATAGATGAGAATATATGTATACAAGATAATAAAAAAAATACAAGTATATTTAAGTTATATACCCACAATATTGGTCAGGGTTAAGCTCACCTTTCATAACGACCTCTGGTAGACCGTATGGCTCGTACTCCGTATCATCGTGAGCAGCAGACATGCGGCTGCGGTTTTGTCGGATGCGTTCTGCGAGGTGAGCTGGGTTACTCATAGGGAACACCTTGGACAACAGCAGTTTGTCTGTAACAGATGGCAGGGGGGGAGAGTCTGCAGGATCTTTAATATCTTCCTCGGTCTCTAGCTCTACACCATCTGTCTGTGTGCTGGCGTGGAGGAGAGGTTGCTTCTCTAGAGGCTCTCTGCTCTCCTCTGTCTGAGTGGACACACCCTGGACTTCCCTGACTTCCATTCTGTTAGGATATCCAGTGATATTGCTGACCTCTACCCTTTGACCCTGAGCAGCGTTAGAGTCATTCTTGCTTGGTACCGAAACTTCTACAGTAGTGTGATATTTGTTATGTTGATCTGTTGTGTCTCCACAACAATGGCCGTGTTTATCAAAAGCAGCAGTTTCCATAGTTTCAACCTCGTTATGGCCAGACATCTGGGAATGATTAGGCCCATGGGACTCTGTGGTTGGCTTTGAGATGATTATTTTGGTTGGGAACAGAACATCGTTTAAGGCATCTATTTGGCCGTTTTCTCCAGGTGCACCTGATTTGGTCTGATTCTGAGACACTGAGGCAGTCCTCTGCATCTCTGAATCGTCATTATCTGTTAGTTTGGTCTGATGAAGTGACTGTTTGTCTTTAGCGTTACTAGTCAGTATATCTGAGACACAGACTGGAGGACATTCGTTACCATGGTCAACTTTGTTGCTCTGTTGAGCATTTTCTTCCGTCATTACCTTCTCATTTACAGTCATGAGGTCCTGAAAACAATTGAAAGTAGTAAAGGGTTAGTTCTCTTAATAATTAATATTCTATCATCATTCACTCAGCCTCATGTCATTCCAAACTCATTTGAATTTTTTTCGTAGAATACAAAAGGAGAAATCCACCAAGTGCCAGGTGCTCTTTTCCATAAACAGGATCAGATGTGGTCAAGTTCCAAAAAAAAAAAAAAAAAGCAACATGAAAAAAAATAAGTAATCTGGCACGCTATATTGCTAGTTTTCTGAAGCCATAGAATGGCTTTATATGAGAAACAGACAACGAAAATCTCACCCTCCATGGCATCTCTCAAAAGTCATTAGTACTGTTGCATAATTAAACTTGCCATTTTGCATTTGGTTATGAGACACGCATAAATGGGTATGAAAATCGAGAACCAGTTCTTATTCGTGCTGCCCCTCTACTGAATCTACAGCACAAGTGTAGTTTGATTCCTGAACAAATGACTTCTATGAGTCAATTCTTGCTGAATCTACAGCAAGCTGGATGGTACATGAAAAAAATGACCAACCAGTTAGATTTCTTGCAGGCCAATTTTTTTTTTTTTTTTTTTTTATTGAATTTTAAAAATTGATTTGACAGACATGAGACAAATAAAAAAATATTGTATGAATGTTTAAAATTGATTGCTTTTTTTAAAGAATTTTATTTTTTAAAGAATTTTATTATTTATGAAATATTTAATTGCCTGTAAAAAAAAAAAAAAAAAAAAAAAAACATTTCTTCAGATTATTCACTTATTACAACAAAACTAAATGTTTAGTACATATAATACAATAACAGTTCTTGAGTTATTTCCAGTGGGTCAATAAATTCAATCAGCTCCAACTGATACAGAAGGCTTGTTAATTGTTAATTCACTAAAAAGAGAGTCATAAGTTTGTGAATCGGATAACAATGGTAGAGCTGCAGTTGTTGATTCTCTCAAAAGAACCATCTGAAACAGTCATTTTTGGTCACATTACACTGGTCACGCATTATCTTTTATGCTGTAGATTAAAAATAAATGTCACAAGAGTCATTCGTTTAGATTCAGTAGCAGTGTTGCGGCGCTGAAAAACACTGCTTATTTTAGTCTGGTTTCTGTCCGTGTCGCTGGACGAATGCATGTTAAAGAACCGTTAACAAAACAGAATTTCATGAAAATCCCTCGGTTTCTGGAAAACAATGCCATTATTACCAGAGTGTGTGGGTAAATAAAACTTACTTGCACATCCACTCGAAATCCAAGAGTGGTCTTTCCCTTCTTTACGATGACAAGAATGGTCCTCAACATTGCCTTCATCTTGCTTTTATGTACTGCTAACTGAGGCTATCGATGATCAGCGGGAAACTAGCTAAGGGCCGTTCTGCCTAAACCCCTCTCAATTGACCTTGCTGACAGTAGGTCAACAGAGCCCCCTTCAGGACAAAACTGGAACATTCCTTTTAGAAGCTGACACGGCCACTAATAAGAAAGGAAAAAGCACCCGCCAGAACACGCGAAATTCACAGGACAATAGAAAAATGTACCACATTTGCCACTTAGTGAATGTTTATTTCAGATCCAGTATAGTGTGAATCCCCAACAAATGACTCTTATTAGTAGATTCTTTTGAATCTATAGAACGAAACACATACAGCTCAACCAATTAGCGAGCAAATGGCTTTTATGAGCTGGTTCTACAGAGTGACACAGTGCAACCAATGTAATGTGGTTCCCAAACAAATGAGCAGATTCCTTTTATTTATGTCATTTCAGTCATACCCAGCTGGAAGCAAATCAAGTCTCAAGTCGTTTGTACACAAGTCTCCGTATTTTTTTTTTTTTTTTTAAGAGATTCCGACTTATAAAAACCGATCATATTTGTGGAACTCATAATTAAGTAAACAAGGAATTATATGAAAGCTCCAACTTGCCTGTTGTGACTTTATGTACAACGAAAATGGCAGCAGCCTCAACAGGTAGGTAAAGTTCTATATATAATAACGTTTTACTATGTTTTGAAAACACTTCGCAAGATCATATAGAGGTGAATTAATGAAGCAATCCATAGAAACAAATCCATTTCTAAGGTTCAAGGATTTTGTTTAGAATTGTTTGTTAATATATACAGTACAGTAGTTGAATTACAACCAACTATTGGATTGCATTTTAAATTTCTTTGAAAAGACATTAAGTCTTTGTAAATGACTTTTTGCAAGATTTGTTTTAAATCTATTTCTGATTTATAATTATATCTGCTTTGCTGAAACCTGAAATGATCTAATCATTTATCAACAGACTGCTGACAGCAGTAAATTGAACAAAATGTCATTCTTATTTCAAAATATTTATTAAACATTCAAATCAAAAAAGTAAGAATCATTAAAAGAACCTTTAAGGAATCAAAATCATAACTGAAATCATTAAATTCCTTATGATTCCTATCCCTGAAGCTGTTTGGCGTCACCAATGTCAAACGTGTAGCCTTAATCGCATGAATATATAAAAGGCACATGCATGTCATGAGACTTTACTTGCCTCAGCAGGTCCCCGAGATTCATTCACGTCATTCACCATTTGTGTTTCAGGCGACACATGTTCCCCCAAGTTGGTCTGCTCATTCAGTTCCTCTAGTCCACACTGATATGTCATGTCTGTGACAGTGCACTGGTGCATCATGGTCCTATAGCAGACAGTGTGTAGACTGATGAGAAGGGAAAGGGTCTTGCATAAACTTCACTCATACACAAGACCTGTGTTTACCTTCCCAAAATGTACTACCTCAGTACCAACATTTCCATAATTAAATTTAAGAGCCTTACACTGCTTTCTAAATGCATTAGGAACAATCACTATTTACACTACTATACCGCTTATTACATACTTATCTTAAACAAATGTCAGTCAAATACCACTGTACGGTGTGTTACCTAGTCTGTTGGGACTGCATGTGCAGCTCGGTGGGTCTGCAGGGGAGGAATATCTCAAACTCTTTAAGCACGACGGTGGAGGAGTTGCTGCCCACTGTTTCTCCCATGACTGATTTATTCCAGAATTCTAGTTCCTCAGCTTGTTTTTTGTTCTGCTCAGAGAGGTGCTGGATCTGAGCTTGTAGTGCTTGTATCTGGGGGTCACATAGAACATGGATCAAACAAATAAAAAATAAACTAGATTCTATGGATTTGCTATCCCCGTTTACACCTGGTATTAAGATGCATCTCAGGTGTCCAATCACATGTGGTCAGGTGAGACACAGCACTTTTTACACCTGGTCTCCTGTGACTATTTGAGCTCAAATTTCAAGGGGAGGGTCTCCGATTTCATGACGACACATCAATCACACTGTTCTTTCAAGATCCAGTTAAAATGTTATCCAATCACAAATGCAAAATTTTGAGCAGAATTCTCCATTATTTTAGTGGAGTGCCTGTTTTAACTGAGCTTCAAACATGTACTTCTCATCTGTATCACTGCATGTTGATATCAGGCACAGTTAAGGCGTTCCAGTAAGTTCTTGTGCATGTTTAGGTTTGTGGTTTTTCAAATTTTCAGATAGGATGGTTAATTATGCTTTTAAAGCTGCTTGTAACCGGCAAAGTTTAAACTCTTGTTTTAGCACAGGGGTTGATTGACTAATGGATTGGCATTTAAAACTAAAATGTGATGTGGTCACATGCATTTTTAACTTCCTCGGTAGGTGGTTTTTGTGATCCAATCACAAAACATTTTGAAGACGTTTGTACCTGTATTTAGCGTTGACCACTTTTGATTGGATTGTCCATCTTCCATCTTAATACCAGGTGTAAACAGGGTCAATGTGATCACAATGGAATCTTTTCACAAGTTTATCATGTATTAGGCAAATAAAATAAACCACAAGCTGAATCACAAGTTACGTGCTAAAATGTAATACTTGGGGTTAGGGATTAAAAAAAAAACCTAACTCTAAAGCCCAAAACATACTCTTCGCAAGCAAGAAAATGCAGATGCTTCTAGGTATGCAAGCTCGATTTAGAGCGCTGCTGCATTCTGAAATGTGTATATATGTCAGCACATACTGTATTTGTGTTGCATTCTCAACATTGCAGCTAGGGGATCTATAGCTGACATTAATGTGAACTGTCCACTTCTACATTGAGTTTACTCTTAAAGTTAATTACCATCATAGAAGTGCATGATAAGATCTATACATTTTTGGCAACTTACCTGATTAATAACACGCTGGCACAAACATTTGAAGGTCACTCTATTGCCTCCTTGAGTACTGAGGTTTGTTACTGCCACAGTAATGCAAGAACGCACGTTACGTATGTTCAACTGGACCACACGTTGGCAACGTGTTGGCTATGTGCTCTGGTCTATGTTCAGGTACTTGACTCAAGTAGGATTCAGGCATAATTTTGAGCAATAATAATAATTTGCCATTTTTTTGTGATGTTTCCACTGAAATATGTTGGAGTTTTCAGCATCTAATATTTCTGCTCTCACTGTAAGTGAAAAGTGTGCAAACTGCTCGGCCCGATTGTGGAAACACGCTTAGACCAGGAACTATTAAGAATATAAAAAAAATTTTGGACCTTAAATTTACCTGCTCCTGAAGAGAGTCAACCTCTGCTTTAGATGAGCAGTCATATTCACATCTTGTACTCTCCTCTTTGCCTTTCATTCTCTCCATATCTCCATCTTTAAAGTTTTCATCAAGTTCAACAGACTCCTCCAGTCCTAAGGGGGCGTTGTTTTGTTTTCCGTCTGTTTTTGTTCCTGACAGACCATTGTTTTTAGTTTTGATCAAAGATAAGGCAGCATTTTGTTCAGAGATATTGTCTTTGTCCATGTGTCTTAGTTTCAATCTTAACCCTTCATTTTCTTGTCTAATGGACAGCAGTTCTTCCTTTGCCACGCCTCCCTCAAGAGCAAGCTCATCATTCTGAGCTTTCAACACATTCAGTTGAAGCAGAGCATCTTGTAATTGCTTTGTTACCCTTTCCAGCTCACTGACATCATCTGTGTTGTGTTCTGGAATGTCATGTTGAAAGTTCAGAACTCCCGACTGTTCAGTTTGCAATTGAGAACTTACTACAGTGGAGTACTCCGATTCGTTGGTGTTCTTATCAAGTATCTCAGAAGGAGCATGTGCTTCAGAATTTGTGCCAGACATTGGAGCATTTCCAGAATGTACGTCTGAAGTGACACATAATTCATGCAGCTTGGAAACTTCAGTCACTACTTGCAGCTTATGAGATATATCACTAGTGTTGGTTTCTTCAACGGCTTGATTAACGGAGTGTTCAACAGTCAGCTGCACACTAGGCTGCGAGACCTTCAAAATGTTCAACATATCGTCATTCAAAATTTCATGGTCGCTAATGCTTGTGTTGCTGAAGACGGAATCACAACTTAGTTCTCTTGAGATCTCTATTGATGTTTCAGAATGTGTACAGGCCTTATTGAGGATGATGTCCTCCCTAGTATGTGTTTGTTCTTCTAGAAGACAGATTTTCTCTTGACATTTTTGCAATTCCTCGCACTTCCTCTGGAGGGTGCACTCTTTATCATGCAGCTCTCCGAGCAGGTTCTCAATGTGTCTGCTTTGGCTTTCAAAAGCTTGGGTCAGATGCTTGGTCTCTTTGGTCACTTGCTTCTGAAGGACTTCCAGCTTTCCTTGGGCTAGCTTTGCCTTTTCTGCCTCCCGGTCTCTTGCCCCCTTCAAGCGCTCTACCTCCAAAACTAAAATAGTAGTGCTGTCCATTTCTGCAGCTTCTGTCTCTCCCATTTCAGCAGTTGACGTCCTGCTCTGTGTGGTTGTCCTTGGTTGTCCAAGATCCGTAATCACTTCCATTGTTCTGGTTTCTTTGCTGACCAAAGTGTTCTGACGGTTCACAGAGTCACATATGGACTCTTGCAAATCATTTTCATTTTCTACAAGAGCTTTCTTATCAGTGCTTAGGTGGCATTCTAGTTGTAAATATGTCACAGGAAGATTGTCTTTTGATAGCTTCTCTTCTAAACTTGCAGACTTGCGAAGATTGTCCAGCTCTTCTTGAAGCTGTGCAATCTTCAATCCTTCCATCTCTTCTCTTCTGATTTGCTGCTTCTCTTCTCTCTCAAGCTCTCTTTCCTCCCGTTCCTGTGCAAGCTTGAGCTGAAGGTCTTCTAGCTCTTTTTTCATTCCCACCATCTCTTCCTTCATGGATGTCTCCTTTTTCTCCATCTCAGCCAAGACTTCCTTCAGCCTTGTACACTCTTTATCATCTTTCTCATTCTCTTCCAGTCTCTTCTCAGCTTCTCTTTCTAACACATCAAGAGATTCTCTCAGTTTTGTGGTCTCTTTCTTCTCTTGCTCCAGTTGGGTCTCCAGTTTGCAGATGCTCTCTTTGAGCTCAAGAGTTTTGTCGCGTTGCTGCTCAGTCTGGGTTGAGTGTTTGCGGCTCAGCTGTTTCAGTTTAGTCCTTGCCTCTGTTTCTGCCCTCCTCTGAGTCTCGAGGTCCTCAAGTCGCTTCTGAAGCTCACATTTAACCTCTCTAAGTTCATCACGAAGCTCTGCATTCTCCTTCTTTAGATCTTTTTGAGATGTGGAGTCACATTTTTCTGGGTTACCTGAGGTGTCATTTCCAACATCTGTCAGTAGGTTGCAAGAGATGTCTGATTCACTTTTAGTCATTGTGGCATTAATTGAATCAGATGTAAATGATATGCCGGTCTCTTGTTCTGTAACCGAGATGTCCACATCAGTTTCACTCATTCTTAGAGATCCTCTTTGATGCGTTATGGCTCTTTTTCTTGACTCCACCGAATCAAAGTTCCCAATGTGCTCAGAATCTATGCCCTCTCCTGGCTCTCTGCCAGAGGGGTACTTCTTACTCTCCTCTTCTCTAGTTCTCACAGTTTTTGGAGATCTTTTTTTCTGAGTGGAGTGTTGGTATGGAGGAGAGCGGTCACGGTGGAGTGAAATGGAGGGCGAGAAGCAGTCTCCTCCAGAGCTGAAGTGAGGACCAGACACTGCTGGAGGAGGAGCAGCCAGCTGAGCTAAGGATAAAAGAAAAATCAAGAAAACAGAAAAGGAGCAAATCAATTCACTGGCACAATCAATAACCTACTTCATAATCATACAAATACTTACAAAAAGTATGTCCAGCTGATCATTAGTGATTTTATGATGGTTTAAAGAAAAACCAAAAAAGGTTCACAAAAAAAAAAAATAATCATAATTTACAGACTAGAGTTGATCAAACCATGTCTTCTGAAACGATACAATTACTTTGGGTGAAAAACAGACCAAAATGTATTCACTCTACATCTTGACATCCACAGTCTCCTTGGCACATTAATGATAGAAGCTCACTCACACAATTCCACATGCTTGGCACAAGCACAGAACGCTCTACACAGACCAGATACCATATTGCCAGGTTTAAGGATTTCACGCCCAGTTGGGCTGTTTTTAAAATGCAGATGAGAGTTCTAATTATAGAATCTCCGGTTTAAGTTTTTGGGGATACTTTTAAAATGTACTGCAATTGCCAAAATGTTGATGGTAAACACTAGAAAATAAAAATGCAATGTCATACTGATGTATAAAGAAACTGGGATTGAGCATCTGGCAACCTGGTGCAGCGTCAAATCATCTCTGAAATGAAGCCTGCACTCCATTCCATTTAGCCCAATGTCAAGATGTATAGTGAATAAATACAATTTGCAAATGTATAGCTTCAGAAGACATGGATTTAACCACTTGATTCATATAGATTCCCTTTATACTGCCTTTATTTCCTTTTTGCAGCTTGAAAATTTTGTTTCCCATTGAATGGATATATTCACATCATATCTCAAAGTATCTCTCTTTGTGTTCTGTAGAAGATAAAAAGACAAATGAGTTTGTGACTGAGTGCGAGTAAATTATAAGAGAATTATAATTTTTGGGTGAACTATCCCATTAATATCCCACACAGAGTGGAGTTCAGGGAAGGCCAGGAAGGTGGACTAATCGACCAACAACCAACTAGCCGAAGAGAGTATTTAAGCATTTTTGTTGCACTATAATACAATTTATTGGCACAATTTTCCATGACATTTCAAGGACATTTTATGTGCTCAACGGGTGTAATATTTAAGCAAAAACACTTGATGGTCATGATGTAGATTGTGATTATTTGATTTTTTTTTCCGGAATTCTTATTCAACAGTTTAATTACATTTTGTTATCATAATGAATTCATTAAACTTTAAAATCAAATGAAAATAAAATTATTTTAATTAAGTAAATTTTTTCAACATAAAATTTCATTATTTTTATCAAATTTTTAAAAAATACAAAATCCTCAAAGCACAATCCGAAATGGAGATATTTTTGTCAAATGAATTGCCACACAACAGAATATCAGAAATGTAAGATTTTTTTTAATACATTAATTATATTATTTTATTATTAATATAATATCTTTTTGAATACCTGTATATCTCTATGAATGCATCTGATCAGAGTGCCATGAAAATAACGCAGTCTTATTATACATGGTTTCTTAACACTGACTTATCACTCAGATAACATCTGAGCAAATTTAAGCACATACTTAAGTTCAACTAATAATGTGCAATGAATAATTACAGTAATTGATAATAATAATCTCGAGTGAGCAATAGTAATACACTTTATTTTACTAAACTGTCTGTTTAAATCATGACAGACTTCTTGTACAATGTGATTTTGGAAGGTGCACTGTTGAAATTTGGTCAAAAGAGGGTGCCAAACACATGAGATATGAGGAAAAGGGCAGGGCTAACACACACACACACAAAATCTTTGTACTTGGGGGACCAGATTTTTCCCTGTCTCACCCTGCAGTTCCTTAATAAGCTTGAGGGCCTCGGCAAGCTCCTCAGTCAGTCTTTTCACCTCCTCCTGCAGAGCTTTCTCCTGTTTCTTCATCTGCCCCAGAGACACAGTGAGACTCTCACTCTCCCTTAGTGCCTCCTAAAGGACAGGATGAAATGTGCATGGTCACAATAACAAACAGGCTTGACAAACATGTTACATGACTATTATATACATTTAAATATGCAACAATAATAATAAAAAAAAAAACTGTATTGTATAAATGGACAGAATTTCAATAATAAAAACAGAAGCAAAGAGAAGCCTTGTAACTAAACACTAAAGCATAGAAGGGTTCAGAACAGGGGATGTCTGCAAAAGCACACACCTAATAAAACAAAATAAAGATATTCAAACAGACAAAGAGGTTGATCCAACAGAAATCCTGATCTTCATATAATATTACACTGCACTGACTCCTGTCTTTTATAAAAGATCTTCAAACAGCATAAAATGTTTTGGTGATTATAATACAAGCTGAATGCAGTCTAAAAATAAAGCGATTAAACCCATGCCCCAGCATGAAACACTAGTCATAAGGAGATAATGGTGCTATATCTCAGTCTCAGTTCAGCTAAGTCAGTAACAGTATTGTTGCACTGAGAGCTTGGTCTGATCTGTGTGTGTGTTAGAGCTGGCCGATATAGCTAAAAAAAAGAATTCTATACTTGTTACTGACTAAATTAACAACATTTGATCAGGTGTTTCTTCAAATTGGGGTCTCAAAGTCTCTAAACTCTTTTCAAAATTGAAAAATTTTTGCCCAACAAAAAAATAAACAGTGTATGTACATGTGCACACAGTGCATTTCTGTCATAGTGTAATTTCCAGCACATCTCATGTTCTGTATCGTGTTTACCCTGTTGATACACACCCCCTTTTTGAGCACAAACCATGAAAATGACATACCTGAACTTAAATGCTTGTATTTTCTGAACCCTTTGGAGTATGGACACCGTTGTATTATCTTTTGAAAGAAGACACTTTGGGCTTTATTTCCCAAGTTTCAGAATTAATATATGTTGTTATTTTTAGTTAGAGAAGATGACGTTTATAGTATTGGAAATATTTTATGCTGAACATGTTTTTATAAACAAAAAAAAAAACAATAATAAAAGTGCCAAGTACAATGTTCTTAAAGCCACAAGTCTAAAGAAGTTACGTTTCTCTGTATCGCTGCCAGTGTACAGAGTAAAATTAAGGCTTCGCCTTTCATGACGGCACAAAATCTGACCGCACTTCCTGGCTATTATGAATAAAACTACGCCGCATTTTAAAAAAATAGACTTTAGAGACAGGCTCATTTTGTTTACAGGACATATAAGATCATATACAGTGTAATAACTTGAATTTTTATAATGGATTTTCATAGATTAATATTAAAAGTCTGGGTCTGGGACAAGACCAAAACAGTCAAAACTAAACATAAAAAGTCATTTGAAAAGAACCAACAATAAATAAAAGGTCTGATAAAAAGTTTCCAATTCTGCTTTAGAGACCTTCATGTAAAAAAAAAAGAAAAAGTAAAGAAGAAAAAATATTGAAACTGGTTTTGTTGAAAATCAAACTTTGGGACACAAAAATCCCCAAAGTTGGAGAAACACCCAATCATTTTTATTTGTATAAACCAATAAACAATACATGGTGATAAACCACAATATTTACCTCCATGTATTTTTTTACAGAAACAATTTTAAGCATATAGAATGCCATGCAGGGACTTCTGAGATCATTTTTGAGTGAAGAAGCAAATTAATCTTTAGATCAGTGCTAAAAAAAAATTAACTGACACATTTTTCATGAGAACAATGTAATTTCAGTGCCACACATGATGTATTCTGTGATTCTGTAGTGTGTGTTTGTTGTACTACCGTGAGTTTGGCCTCTGTCTGTGTCTCTCTTTTCTGACTCTCTCTCAGGTCAGTCTCCGTGTTCTTCAGTGTTCCTCTTACTTCCACTAGATCTCTCTCCAAACCCTGCTTCTGCAAACAAACCTGAAATGTTTTGATGAAATGTTAATTTTCAACATACTGTTTGAGAGGTAGATTGAATTATATCACTCATTTCCATGCAGGACAGCACACAGCTGTTATATGAAGTTATGAACTATGACAAACAAATTATTTTATGGGTTTATTCATTGAACACACACAATACAAAATGTAGATGTCCTTTATAGCATGATGTTTGAAAACCACAGGACTAAAAATGGAAAACATCCTTAAAAATCATGCATTTTACAGTAACCATACAGCAGCACATTTAAAATAACAGTTCACCCAAACAGGAAAATTCTCTCATCATTTACTCACCCACATGTCATCCCAGATGTGTATGACATTCGTTCTTCTGCTGAACACAAACAAAGATTTTGAGTATCTCAGCTCTGTAGGTCCAAAACTTTGAAGTTTCAAAAAGCACAGAAGGCACTCAAGGCAGCATAAATGTAATCCATATGATCAAATCGGTTTTGGGAACAGACCAAACTGTAACTCCTTTTTCACTATAAATCATGACATTGAGGGCCTGGGTATCTCAGCAAGTATTGACGGTGTCTACCACACCTGGAGACTTAAGTTTGGATCCAGGGCATGCTGAGTGCCAAACAACCAATTGGTCCGGTTGCTAGAATGGGTAGAGTCACATGGGATAACCTCCTCGTGGTCACAATAATGTTGTTGTCACTCTCTGATTGAGGCGAGTCACTATGCCAACATGAGGAATAAAGAGCATTGGGGAGAAAATCCATAAAAATAAATAAATCTTGACATCAACAGTCTCCTTGACGATCATGACTTCAAACTCGATTACACTTCCTAGAGCCATCCAGCATTCTGCAACAAGCACTAATGAGTGTAATCAAGCATAAAGTCACAATTGTGCCTAAAGACTGCAATGGCAAGTTGTACAGTGAAAAAAAAGATAGATTTTGGTCGGTTCCCACCCAAAACCAACAGGATCACTTCTGAAGTCATTGATTTAAACACTGGAGTTTTATTAATTATTTTTATAATGCCTTTATGTACTTTTTGGAACATCAAAGTTTTAGTCACCATTCGCTGAAATATTCTTCTAAAAACTTTTGTTTCTGTTCATCAGAAGAAGGAAAGTCACACACATCTGTGATGGCATGTGGGTGAGAAAACTATGAAACGGGCCGGACTTTGGACACCCCTGCATTTAACTGAACAGGTCATACAATGTTTACTGTGCCGAATCAATAGGTTAGAGTGTAAATCAATAATTAATGTCTCAACATTAAAAAAAAAATAAATCAACATTAAACACATTCGAAACCCACTGTATACCTATGATGTGACGCGTTAACAACAAGATTTGATTTTATCTTTAGGAATTGATTGAATTGTGATTACAGGACGTTGGAATGGAAGAGTTGAAAAATAATAGAGCTTGGTGATTTCAGAGATAGAGCAAGTTAATGCATTTTCATAAGAGATAAATACAAATAAAAACATCTTTGTAATTACAATAACTGATAAATTACTCAAAATGTGTAATAAAGCATATAATAAAGTAATTGGGGTCAATTTTGTTTAATGGAGACTTTAAAATCACTTTTGTGATGGCTCTGAAGCAAAAAAAACAAACATAAATGTTTCTGTAGAAAGGAAATCAATCAAGACTGGCCACAAATTGTGTAATATAGCATTCCCAACCCAAAGTGGGTTATTTGGTTTACATTTGTGCCTCATCAGCACAAAGAGAAGAACCCATTATTGATTTCTGCATTGATTGACATGTATGCATCACATGTGTCTTATTAGCACCATAAACAACTGACTAATTAAAAGTAAAACAAGTGTAAAAGATTTCTAAATGCTTGGTCTCTAAAGGTTTTTATTAGGTATTAGATTAATATTACTATGAAAGGAAACTCAAAAAGACCTATTTTTTCACTCAATAATTGAACAGTACAATAGAATAGATTTTTAATTAGTGACAAATTTGTGAGCCATACGTATAAGGTCAAAGAAATAGTCATGTTTAATTTCCAACAACATACATACACCAAATCCACATCTCCTACCTTCAGAAACATTTCTGTAAAATCATGCTATGATTTTCAAACAGAAATTAGAGATATCACAGCACTGACCTTTGCTCTAGTGTCCTCTGAAGAGGAAAACAGTAAGAGAGAAAAAGAGGAATAGAAGCGTGTGAGAAGACACAGAAGCAGCGGGAGTATGAGAGAGAGAGAGAGGTGACATTAGTACATTGACCAGTGGACACACATACTGCAGATCCCATGAGACCGAGAGAGAGGGGAAAAACAGTGCAGGAAATGGACAGACAACAGAAAGAGAAAGATTTTCAAATAATCTGAAAACATAATGTGTGCGTGCTTTGCGGTGTTGGGGAAGCTACTTTAAAACTTGTTGAAGAAGCTGCAAGCTACTCATTATGTAAAGTAGATAAACCACAGTCAAGCCACTCTTTTGAAATAGTAGTAATCTATTCTACATGCTAATAAAAATGTAACTACAAAGGACTACATTTAAGCTATTTAAAGAGGCAATATATTATGGAAAAATGAGTGACGTTAACAGCATCACTGCTCTACGTTAGTTACTCCTCAGCACTGGTACCTTGTCGTACTGAGCCTGCAGTGTGTTGTGCAATGTTCTGGCCTGTTGGATTTCCTGGTTAAGTCTGTTGCTCTCCTGCTGATGTTGTCTCTCCAGAGTCTGTCTTTCTCTCTGCAGCTCCAACAGCTCCTAAACAACACAAACCATATTATGAAGACATCCTTTGTTAATCATTTTTTATTTAGATGGGATTTCTGACCAAAAAGGAAAAGCTCACACCAGTGTTTTCTATACTGCTTTTGCATTGGAGCAACAGTCAACTCAGGGTCTCAGGGTTCCCAAACCTTGTGATTAATATCAATCTACTAACATCTATTAATATTTCCATTATTTTTCCAGTCTTTGAAAAAAAGTATTTTACAGAATTTGCACTCAAAATGTCAATTAACTATTTACTGTTCTTGATATGTGGTAACATACATACAGTGCAATGTATGACTCTTATGACATGATTCTTTTTTATGAATTTAAATAAACCGAGAACATTTAAAGATGTTATGCTCACTATGTAATTAATCAAGGTAAGCCTAGGCCATGTAGGGAGAAATGTAGGTATGCTGCAATAAATGGTACTTAAAACAATAAAATGTAAAAAAAAAAAAAAATAGTTTTTTGTTGAGATATATGAACAAAATGTAGAATATTGTATATTATATTTAGAATCAACTTTTGATGCCCTCTCAAAAGTTCTAAACAAATGAAGTGGAACTGTAATCTGAACAAAGAACTGTTAAATTCCCTGATATTGCCAGGTTTTCCATGAGCACGGGAAAACTGGCGATCCATACATTTAATACATTTAAGAAAGCGGTTTAAAGGGCCTGGGTAGCTCAGCGAGTATTGACACTGACTACCACTACTGGAGTCGCAAGTTCGAATCCAGCGTGTGCTGAGTGACTCCAGTCAGGTCTCCTAAGCAACCAAATTGGCACGGTAGCTAGGGAGGGTAGAGTCACATGGGCAACCTCCTCGTGGTCGCGATTAGTGGTTCTCGCTCTCAATGGGGCATGTATAAAGCTGTGCGTGGATCGCAGAGAGTAGCATGAGCCGCCACATGCTGGGAATATCCACAGTGTCAAGCACAGCAAGCCACGTGATAACATACGTGGATTGAGAATCTCAGAAGCGAAGGCAACTGAGACTTGTCCTCCGCCACCCAGATTGAGTAAGCGCACCACAACAAGGACCTATTAAGTAGTGGGAATTGTGCATTCCAAATTGGGGAGAAAAGGAGATAAAGAAAGCAGTTAATTCCAAGGTTTTTACAGAAAGCTGCATTCTGAAATGTTAACACAAGTTGATATTAACACAAGTGCCGCAAGGAAATTACATTGCTGTGGAGAAAGTTGCTTACTGACTGAGCTGCATGTGTGCATGTAAACTGGAACGCTGTTTTCTCGCAATAATCTCCTTTCTGGGTCCATGTAAACGTAGCTATTATCGGCCCGATGCAGATAATGGCAAAATATCAGATGATACATCGGACCATCACAAATTATGACAGAAAAATGTAGCAGGGCAGTGCAGGAAACACTAGAGCTGTTGGAAAAATTTGTTTCAGCGATGCATAGCAATTCATACTCAAACGATTCTGAATCGATTCTCAAAAGAATCAGAATCGATTCTCAAAAGAATCAGAATCGATTTAGAGTTCAGTTTAAATAACAGCAGAGAAGTGGTGTGCGCCAAAGACAAATGTGGAGACAAAGACGAGTTGCAAAGAAATTTGTGCACTTAAAGAAGGGTTAAGTGCACAAACATGACTGTTTGCAGACAAGCTGTATCAAACACATGACCATTTGTGCCCGAATGAAACTACGATCCTGAAATTCTTTCACAAACGCACGCACATAGCAACGGGAGAGTTCATTCATGATGAGTAGCCAACAAACAACATGAAAGATGAGCTTGCACCCATAAGTGCACTGATTTGCACACAAGGTGGGAAAACACAGAAGAAAATAATGACGAGGCAGCGTTTCAGGAGATGTTGGTGATGTTTTCATTTAATTATGAATACATCAATATTTAATTTAACAATTTCTCTACTCTTGCGCACTCTCCATTTTATTGGCTTTTGTCATTGCCGGTCACTCGTTTGTCAGGACAGTGCACACCTGATGATAAAGGTTTTATCTTCTACTCACAGAGCAAACAGATAGAAACAGTGCATATGGGACATTTGATACATTTCTGAAGCTACAACTGTGCTATTTAAAGCGCTTTTACTATCACCTGTACAGGTGAGGAGAAGCTGACAGCTGCACTCTCATAGAAGCTGATATATCGCTTATCCTGGACCAGCAACTTCCATTTATGCTTAAATGAAAATGAATAGCATGGCATAGATTAATTTGAATTAAAAATTAAATACTATTAAATGATTTACAATGCTTAAAGATAATTCAGTTGAAGTATTAGTATTCAGTGCGTTTTTTTTTTGTGCTATTAAGAGATTTTTAAGTGGATCTAAAGAAAGAAACTGAGATACTCTTTTAAACTATAGAAGAATTTTGTTTTGCTCACAGCTCATACTGAATGTAAAAGGACAGTTTATGTATGTGACTTGTTCTGATTTTTAAAACAGCTGTTAAATAAAAAGCTGAAAGGGAAAAAATTTAATTTTGAAGAAACTGAAAAAAGAAAGATATTGAAGGACAAGATGCATCGTGATTCTCGTTTTATAATTGAATTACCCTTTGAATCGTAATCGAATCCAATCGTGAGGCCAGTGAAGATTTACACCTCTAGGAAACACTGGATCACACGCACACACACACACACGCGCGCGCACGCACGCACGCACACCATCTCACCCTCTGGTGATCTCTCTCCATGTCTTTCCTGCGCTGTTCTGCATTGCAGCGGCTGGATTCAGCATTCTGCCGCTGACACTTCAACTCCTCCTGAAGCTGCTTCACTTTCTGCTCAGCAGTCTGGGCCTACAAATACATTACACACATTCAATCAATACATAAAAAAATAAAAATAGAATAGTCTTATAAACCTTGATACTCTAGAATAACAATTTGATACTCTATTAAAAATAGTATGTGTGGGTAGTTGGCAAAAAGTCCATTAACATTTTATTCCTCTATATATAATAATACAAGTGAAAGTGTATATTTTCGGTCCTGTAACTGGTCAGAATTTTTAGTTTTGAAATTCATTTTTAAAAGTAAAAAATTATATTTAGTTACTAATTAGCGTGACTTCATATATAAAACAATGAGGAAAATTCAAGTATAGCTTTGTATTTAACATTGTTTTCACTGCTTGACATATTATGTCAACAACCAGTTCATGTTTTAGATACCGTGCCAACTTTGATAATGTATATAGTATTGTGTGTGCGCTTGAGTCTCAGAGGTAGATTCCCTACAGTCTTGTGCAAGCATGAAAGTGCTATGGCTAAAACACATTGTTCGCAGTTTTGTAGTGTTTAAATGTTTTCTCGCAAGCGTCTTCAGAAGTATTGGCTCACCCGGTCACTTTCCTGTGTGATACGGGTCTGTGCACGGGTCAGCTGGTCTTGGGTGCGTGTTAGAGTCTGTTCTTTAGTGCTGATCTCTCTGCGAGTCTGAGTCAGATGAGACTCCACCTCCTTCAAACGCTCAGAGTCCAGCTGAGCCTCACGTTTCAGTTCTGACACACGCACACGCAGGTCTGAAGAAGTAAGACATTATTTAATACAACTCCTGTATGAAATAAAGTATACTGCCTGGTCAAAAAGTCACAAACTCTAATATTTCATTGGACCGCCTTTAGCTTTGATTACGGCGACACTGTTGACAACCTTATGCAACTCATAACCTTTATTTCCATCCAGAATTGCATTCATTTTTGGAAGAGATCTTGTATTGATGATGGGGGAGTAAAACCACTCCGTAAAGTCTTCTCCAGCACATCCCAAAGACTTTCAATGGGGTTAAGGTCAAGAACATTATTAGCAACTGCATCATTACATGCTTGGCTTTACATTAAACAGTGAACAACAACCAGATGCTTGCTTAATAAAGTGACGTGCACAAGTCAAATCAAACGGTCAGCATCAGCTGCTACTCACGCATCTACTGTATAAACATGTTACTTCAGTGCAAAACTTACCATAATATGTTTATCTATGATGCCTAAATGTTATTTTTTAACACTCCATGAGATATGTTAAATTTTCCTTACATTAAGCCACCAAAAGAATATGTGAGGGGAAAAAGTACAGATTTAGTATGTGTTCTTAGTGTCAATGTAAACCATTTTAAATAGAACAATTTATGCATTTAAACAATAGAAATGTAACATATACATGCAAAATAATAAATGCCGTTTCCAGACATTTTATGGAATATACAGAAATTGACAATTTTTCGAAACCTAAAATGCAACCAATATGATAAAAAACTGACAATGTAATTTGTACAGTAAAATTACCAATTTCACCTAGAAGGGTAACCAAGAAGGTCCTTTCATAATTAACAGCATGAGCAGAGAAAATTTTCATTTTAGATTTAAAGGAACAGTTCACCAAAAATGGAAATTCTCTCATCATTTACTCATCCTATCCCAGATGTGTATGACTTACTTTCTTCAGCAGAACACAAATGAGGTTTTTAGAAGAATATGAACAGGTGTCATTATTTTGAAACTCCAAAAAACACATGTCACATAAAAGTAACCCATAAGACTCAAGAGGTTAAATCAATGTCTTCAGTAGAGATCTGATAGGTGTGGGTGAAAAACACATCAATATTTTAGTAACTTTTTACTATAAATCTCCTCCCTACTCAGTCAATTTCCACTTTAACTTTCACATTCTTATTTTTGGTGATTCACATTAGATAGCAAAAATTTTATTCAAGTATGGATTACTTTTATGCTGCCTTTGTGCTTTTTGGAGCATCAAACTTTTGGCACCAATTTACTTGCATTTTATGGACCTCCAGAGCCAAAATATTCCTCTAAAAATCTTTGTGTTCAGTAGAAGAAAGAAAGTCACATCTTGGATGGCATGAGTAAAATAGTTAATATTAACTACTATTAGTTATTTTATTAAAAATAACTAATAATAGTGTTTCTGCAGTACCGATAGTATCTACTCATTTCAGAAATTACTAAATGTTTTATGAAAATTACTGAGAAATAAAAAATAAAAAAAAAACTTCGAACACAAAATTAGCAAATTTGCTTCATTGCCATGAAAATTATGTAAAAATGCAAAACATAGGATAAAATGTTAAAAGCTTCCCTAAAAATGGTCCTGCTTCATTGTATTCATGCAAAACAATTTTTCTTTCTTTCTGATGTTGGGGTGAAATATGACCCAGACATCTTTTCATGAGATTCATCCATTCAACAACTTGGTCCACCCAGATGAACAATGACAGTGCGAACAATGCTGGTATGCAGAGATTAACCAATCCTAAGAGAGGCCATTGCGTATATTCATACCAAAAACAACTCATTTCATTCTGTCAGGGTCAGAGAGAGGCTGAAAAATGGTTCAGCTAAATTACACCCTTTTTGGTTCAAGAAATCTTGACTTACTTCAGGAGAAAGAATTAAATTCAAAAAGCGTACAAAATGGCCCCTTTCTGAATCACCTGCAACTGCGACTGTAATATTACTGACCCCAGAGGGAAAATTACAATCCTGTAAAGTTTACTTTCCTCATCCATAAGACATTTGCAGATAGACTCAGTTGTACTGTGGACCAAAGCTGTAAAGAACTGTCAGACTCAGCTGTGTGTGGATTATGACAAACCCTGATGACCTCACTGATGACTCATCAATGCACAAGACGACACAACAATGGAGAACATTCATACCATGCACACAAAACACTGATCTAACAATGCACACTCTTACATACACCCACTCTCTCTCTAACACACACACATGCTCTAAAAAAAAAAAAAAAAAAAAACCTCTGTTGGCAGCAGATAAAACAATCTGGCTAAATCCGGCTGGAGAAAAGAATGTGCGTCTCAATCACTCCACTCATTCTCTCGCTCTCTCTTTCACAGAGCCCCGATTCTCTCATTCAGTGTGTGCGGATCTGAACCCATGTGTGGACAGGAAATGACAAGATCAAATTCCCTATTCTTTAAAGCACACACAAAACTAACAGAAATATAATCTGTTAATCCTGATAGAATATCTATAAATGATGTAGAAGAGATCTTTAAAGACTGAAATGTGTAAAGAAATGTCCAGGTCATATATATATATATATATATATATATATATATAAGAAAGGAGGAAAGGACCCCTATGTAGTTGACCATGGAGATTTTTGTCAAATGTAATGTGGGAGAAAGAAAAAATAAATTAGCATTAATAGCAGGAAAACTTTTAGGTTTGTTACATTCTTTTTTTTTTTGCATCGCAAGATCATTTTCATGGCAATTGAGCACACTTTGCCCTTCAAAATCTCATTACTATAATGCGACCAGACATTGTTTTTTTTTAATTAATATTATTGCCATTATTATTGAGGTGATTCACATTCCTGTAATATAATTTTTTATTAAAATCAGCACAAATTCAACATGTACTATCATGATGTGTATAAATACTTTTTACATTAGTGATGAGAATGCGATACTCCCAAAATGTAGTGTGAAAATGCCTTGTAAAAAGAAGTCATAACGCAAAAAAAAACCTTAATGGTTCTAAAAACCATTTCATTTCTTTTATGCAAAATATATTTCTCTTATTTTTGATTTTGAAATTAAATGTGACCTTGTCATTTCTTCAAGATTGTTCCAATTGGCACTACAAATCCTTTATAGGCCTGAATTACTTTCAAATGTAAAGACAGATGTTCACAGATAGTGTCTCATATCAAACATAGAAAATTGGGTTTAAATGCTTTGTCTGCTCACTGTACTGGGAATTGTATTACTGGAAACCTGTCGATTCTATTCACTAATGGTCAGTCTGCTTATGTAAACAACATCTCATGAGTGAACATGATCTTGCTTGTGTTTTCAACATTTATGGGAAAACACACAAGCACAAAGCAAATCAAAATAACTAAAACTACCTTTCAATTCCTTAAACTTCTGTATTTTCAGCACATCATGAAACTAGGACTTTGAGACATCTGCACCCTCTTTAACATTCAAATACTACACAAATCTGCCCTTGCCACTGGTCAGGTTGTCCAACATACACAGTGACTTTAAACAGTGACTTTGGACCGAATTAGCTTATAAAAGCTTATTATATTTATGATTAAAAATAATAATTTAAAAACTGAGCTGGTTACACAAAGGTTTCAGGTTTACTTTTAGGCAGGGATGCCACTAATAGAACAGATATTGTAACATGACCACTGTACCCTTCAAAACAACATGAAACAATATTTCTATTGCAACTGAAAATAAAGCTGTTCTATAGAAAGACAAAGTTATCATTAAAATGATCAACAAAACAATAAAAGTACATGTCAGTGAAAGATTATGAAAAAATTGGGTCTCATTCATGACATTTTCGTGAATATATCAGTAAATTTGGGGTAATTTGGAGTAAAATGGACCTTATCGAAAACTTTCCGCAGGATTTGTTAGCAAAACATGAGTACGTTTGTGAATTCCAAACATTCGTAAAGTGGGGACGTGTGCACGTTCATTCACAATTATCATAATCCATGCCCATGAAAACACCATTTAAGAAAGGCACCAGACTCACTAGTAAATGCTGTTAACATCTATGTTGAACAGTAATGAAATTGTTTTCATAAGAGGTTGACCGACAGTGGATTTTACCAATACCGATAACCAAGTTGGGCAGTATCTGTTGATAACCGATTAATCAACCGATAGTTTTTAAAATTGATACTGAATGACAAAATAACATATCATAAAATCTAAGTAAAATAGTGCTGAACTTAATTACAAATATAAACAGTACTGACTGAACCATGAAAATGTATTGTAATTTTCTTAAATGAAATAAATATATAAATATTATAAAATATATAAACTAATATTCAAATTTTAAAGTCAGCCAATTTTTAAATTGACGTTGTTTCCCCAAGTCCACAAAATGGCACAATAAATACATAAACCATTCAGTACCGCTATATTATTGCATAGAACATTTCTATCCTGCTTGTTAAAAAAAAAAGAAAAAAAAAAAAAAGAGCATTTTCAACTAAAGTGCATAAAATAAATAAGATTTAGTCAGTCCATACTCTCAAATAAGTCAAAAGTAAAATGAGGGGGGAAAACACTTCAATAAACAGTTCACATGGTGTTGCACTTAAGAGTGAAATACCACATTGTTTTTTATTCTGTACAATTGTATGTAGATTAGCAATATTCACAGATAGCAGTGGTATTCGGCTGAACTCGGTGGTGAAGCGGCTCAAACTATGAGCCCATGCCAGGGGCTGTTTAAACAGACGGAACACAACAGATGGAACCGAACATGAGGATCACGAGGCACACATTTCCAAGTTGAACATCTTTCCTGACAAAGCATTTTAACAACTCATTGCTTAATCAGAGAAACACTTATAACAGAGCAGTATACAACGACCAAAGACCTCCACCAACTGTAAGGGGCTGTTCACACCAAACACTTTTGCAACAATACACTTATTTTTCTATGTAAATGTATGGTAGACAAACATCTTTGTTTCCCTTTCTTTTTGTTTATTCAGCATCTCGTGCAGGAGTGCTGTTATTAGAGGTGTCAAAACACCTGCTTTCTGTTAAACTGTATTTGTTGCGCTGTGTCTAGCCTTTTTCAGTGCAAGGATGTGATCGATCTGAAGTCATCGTATTACAGTGAGGATAAAAAAAAAAACAATAAATTGAAATCAGATGCGTTTCTGATTTGTTTATATGTTTCTCTCCACTGTATGAAGATATTAATTTGCTTCCTCATGTCAATAGCTTTACATATGCAACCTAGCTGGTTAACGAATGCATAAACGTGACCAGCTGGATGTAATAGATGGTAACAATCATGACATTTAAACATTTGGATAGGACTTGCGTGTATTTTTGTGACATTGTTCGAACCGCTTGGTTAGATTTAATTAATGTAGCATCCTCTCAGCCTTGTTGGCATACATACTGCTGTTCTCTACTAATGCAGCATCTAGTCAACAAATTAATTACTTTGGAATGATATGACAACATGCACTGTAGGTACTATATACATACCTTTTTGTTGTTTATGTTTTAAATCCACTCCATGCAGAGTGTAGTCTCACATGTCAAAACAAACACCACAAGGCATCAGCAAAGTTATAGTTTTTTTTGTTTTTTTCGTACAGTATTACGAAAGCAGACCCTTCCCAGCCGCTCCAGCATAGGACGCAACAGGGAAAAATCGGTGTGGATTTTAGCAGATAACTGATAGTTCCCGAAATCAGTTATCATTGCCGATTAATCGGCAAAAACAATATATCTGTCGACTTCTAGTTTTAATGAATGAAGTGCATTCACATCGTAACATTTTGATTTAGCAATCACAACTGAAACATCATAAGATATTACAGATTTGCAAGCTATATATATGACTATATGTGCAGGCTTTTTACTAGCCTGCACATATAGTCATATATAGCTTGCAAATTACTTTTAGAATATTTCTGGTGAAATTTTATTAAATACAGAACATCTATTAAGTAATTAAAGCACTAACCAACTAAACAACCAAACAACTAACAGACAAAACAACTAACTGAATAACCAAAAAACTTGCCAACCAAACAACTAAATGTCCCTGACTAATTATAGACTGGTTTTCTGATTAAAATTCTGTTTTTCAACCATGAGAAAATCTTGCAACCCCAATGTTGTGTGGAGCAGCTCACCATCTATCTCTTTCCTCAAGGCCTCTTCTATCCCAGAGTCATTGTTCATTATGACATCACTGGAGGAAACACAGGAAGCTGGTCGTCCTTTGGGAGAAGACCGCACATCCTCACGTTCCCATGGAAACACAGAAGAGGAGGTGGATGTTTCTGATTGGCGGACATGCTGCCAAAGAGGTGGGGATTTGTGTGGTTGCTGTGGAAACGGGGAGAATGCCCCGCTCACTGAGGGCTTGGGGATGTCTCCAAACTGCAGCTGCTGCTACAAAGAGAAATAAGACAAACAAGTCATTATCTGGAAGTGTCTTTAAAAAACGAATCTTGTTATTATAACCAACTACTGATAAATTAAAGGAACAGGTCTCTGCTGTTAAAGGCGTGCCAACATTACTTACTCTGACATGCTGCGATTTGTTTTCACTCTCCACTCTGAAACCACCTGCAGAGTTCACAAAGGTTATTAAAAACAGTGACACACACACGCACACACAGAGAGAGACAGAGAGAGAGACACTATAATCACATATTGTACTGAGCAATCAGTCTTTAAGGACCTTCAGTGTGTTTGGCCTAGTTTATGAGGGGATATTTTGTAATCTTTGCAGAGGGACACTATGAGAATAGAAAGTCAAATAAAACAACAACAAAAAAACTGTGGGAGAAAATAAGAGATGAATGCAGACAGTAAAAGTGAAGAAAACCATACACAACAGAATGAGGGACAGTACCATTGTGGTCCCGGGGAGAGCTCATGTTCCAACAAGGTGTGGAAAACAACATGGAGTCCCCAGAGCCATTTCCCTTCTGCAGCTTCTCCAGCTCAGCCTCAAGCCTACAGAGAGAGAGAAAATTCAGCTATGTTCACACAGTAAGTGTTTGGGACGAAAACCTCATTTACTCACAGTTGCAAGTCTTGAAATGTCCTGTTCATACAACATCTTACAGTTATGGTGACATCCATAACACCGACATGCCTTATCACAATTGACAACAAGTGATAAAATAAACAAGTCCAAATGAGGCACAAGTTCATTCATCAGATCAGAATTAACAAACAGTGGCTTTGAATGCTTTTTACTTGAGTTAAGAGAGCAGCATTGGCGAGAAGCTTCGGTGAAATACAGCGGCTGAATGTTCGGATGACACGCAGCTCATATTTCAGTCTCCGAGTTAACAAAACCCCTCATTATTAACACGTTGCACGCATATGTACAGTGCAGCGTGGCTTTCACATTATATGATGTGCCAGACAACTAGTTATACAGTGCGGTTCCCTTCACATAGAACGGGTTTGCTGAAAATGCTACTGAGTCCTGAAAATTTGCGGTTGTACATTGTTATAGAATGCAGTTTTCTCTCGTAAATAACAGACCTGTGTGTGAACCTAACTGTATTGAGCACACAAAGCAGGTCTGACAACCATATTCAACTGCTGTGTGAACGTGGCCATTCACAGTGATGGAAATATTAAAATATTGAATCAAGAAGGTTTTATTTATAAATAAAATACCCATAAATATGGTCTTCCTCCAACTTACTGATATAAGCTGTGGGTGTGCGTGCATAAATGTGTTAACGGCATTTAAAAAAGTAACATTAACTTTGACAGCTCTAAAAACAAATGATCATTTCCAAAGGTTAACCGAAAATCTCTTATCAGAAAAACAGGAAGTTCTGGCATTTGTTGATGTTATGTTGAAACAAATCTAATCTACTCTGCAACTTCAACTTTAATAAAAGATCTTAAACCTGGATATAGCAATTTACTTCATAAGCATTACTGAATATATGAAATATTATTACTGAATCACTTTTTAACTGACAAACTTATTAAATTGGTACAGTGGCTTAAAGCATGCTCCAGTAAATTGAATGCAGTATAGAACTATAATAACATATAGTGCTGTTGGTTTTGTTCAATTTTCTCTCACCCCACTTGTTTCAGGGTTTGTGCTTGATTAGTAGACCTGGTTCTTCATAAATTGAAAATACATCAACACAAGTATCTAGAGTATTGGTGAAAAACCTTGAGAAATAGAATCGTGATTCATCAAAAGGTGCACGCAGTTATTTTTTTCCTCATTAAAAACGTTTAACTCAAAAAGACATGAATTGTAATTTTGCAATATATGTAGGAAATCATGAGCTCTCACATTAAAATGAAGACTCCAGTCATATCAGTAACATTATAAAAGCTGTTTTATTCTACATGGAGAGGGTCCACACATGGGGGCTGCCATGTTAGAATCACATGACCAGCCGAATACTACTCACTTAATCTCAGAAACCGTCCTGTTATTGGACACTTTCACTCATTGATTCATTGATTGAAGTAATCATGGCTGACTGTGAATACATTTCTACAAATGACATCGGAATCTGAAAACTATTGATTTTAAATGATAGTTTTCTGTAAAGTTCAAGATGACACAAAGACAAAAGTTACTGAGTGCAACTTTATTCAGCGCATTAACACAGCCCTACATGATGTGGTTCAGTTTTGTATGTAAAAGGACAGGAGGGTGTGTGTGTCACTCACTGTTTGATCTCCTGTGCGAGGCTTTGTGTCAGGTTTTTAGCAGACTCGAGTTGGCCCTCCAGCGAGTGCACTTGACTCATTTTGACCTGCACCTCATGAACCAGACGCTCCCTGGCCTGCACATCTGCATGCGCTGCCTCACGCACTCCTCCCAGCTCCCTCTGAAGCGCAGCCAGCTCCACACGCACGTCCTCATACTGACAGAGAGATAGGATGACAACAGAAAAACTAAAGTACAAAGAGACACAAGTCACAGTGATTGACTAATCAACCTTTTTAAGAACTACGTAGAATCTTATCTTCACACAACCAGGTCCAGTGGCCCTTCTATTCGCAAACTTTTCACACAATGTTGACATATAACAGTGCCATTAACATATTATGCTTTTTCAATACTGATTGGCATATAACTAGCTTCTTGCAGGAATCGAACCAGCTCCAAATCCCAGCTCTGAGAGTTAACCACTACTAAGGATGCCACACTGTGAGCTTTTGATGGTTAGATTACAACTTCAAAACTATTTTACGGCACCTGTCATTTTTTTATTCTGCAAATATTTATTGAAGCAATCCATTGTCTTTCAGACACCTACCCATAAAGAAAACATAAAAATACTGTCCTATATCTGTCCACAAATAAACCTGTGGACTATGCATATTAAAGGGGACCTATTAGGCAAAATACACTTTTACATGGTGTTTGTAAATAAAGAGTCAGAAGTGTGTACACACAACCATCCTACAATGTTAAAAGTCACCCACTCCTCTTTCTTATATTTCTATTAATCAAAAACAGTGTGTCAAAATGAACGGTTTTTGTTTCTGCTCTAATGTGACGTCACGTTAGATCAGGTCTCGACCACGACTGGTGACGGACTCCACCCTCCTACGCTGAGTGATCTACACACAGTCTGCTGGAGCAGATACAGTGAGAAGAATAATGTCTCAGTAAGCATCATAAGTGTTCTGTTGCTGGCTGTAAAAGTGAACATAAGAGTCTTCATGCACTCCCGGCATCAGAGCTGAAGTTTTGTTTTTGAAGGAAATGTGCCCCAAAACATACAAAAAAATCCTGTATGTCTGTGCAATCATTTTACAACGGACTGCTTTGTGAACGAGTGTCAATATGAAGCAGGATTTGCAAAAAATGTGATTCTCAAGCATGGATCAGTACCAACTGTTCGTGTTCCAGCTTTATATCCTGAACTTTATATTTTGCGAATGTTTGCAAATCGCCTTTCCGAATGTGCTTGTTAGCTGATTCCACGGCTTATGCAGCTAAAGTTATCATTGTCTCTGATTGTATTCACAGAGACCAGAGCTATGTTGATATTTTTATTTATGTTATGTAATATTTTATTCCAGTACAAATGGTTTTCTAGCAATGTGCTGCTGTTTGGAGAATTATTCGAACTACACCCCAGACTATTTGAAAAAAAGAGCTCTGCAGCGACTGCCCACTTCAATGGCGCAATCGAGTCTACACTCTCAAACTACTTATATATTTGTATGATTATGAATATTTTAAAATACATATAAAAATATTGTTTCTATATGTTAGGGCTGAAAGATTTGGACATAAATATCTACTGCGATTTTTTTTTTTTTTTTTAATAATTGCGATTTGAACTGGGACATGATAAACATAAAACATGCGATTCCTTTTAACCAAAATTAAACCATGTTTTGCCCATGCTTTATGGCCAACCGGAAATACCGTTCTAGAAAGGGTGTTCACACTTGAGTCCTCTAAAAAAAAAAAAAAACTAAATAGGGGAGGGGCGGGGGGAGCATCTATCATTTTTCCTCAATCTTTTTTAAAACCAATCAACTTGAATTTTATATTATTGCAATAATAATAATAATAATAATAATGTTAAGAACTTGTTATAGAAATATATTATTGTATAGCCTAATAAAAATTAACTTTATTACTATAATAATGTAGTATTTCTTTAATAATTTCTTAACTTACTATGCAGTCCCAGTAAACCATGAAGCCTTTATTTCAGTGGAAGCTTTTATTCTGAAAACTGAAGGGACGGAGGTTTCTGTTGTTTGAAGTTGAGATGACAACAGCTTTTTAATGATCTAATGTGAAATGCTCTCATCTGCCTTGCTGTCAACAAAAACCCGCTCTCATTTCTCAATTATTATAAATGTTTATAGTAAATTGTAGCAGCCAAACAAAGTGGTATGTGAAATAACGCAAATGTGCAATTAAAGTAAATCTGGGGCATTTTAATGTGCTCAGTGCACATTAGCACACCTAACTGAACTCGGAGCACATCCGTCCCTCAGGGCACCAGACAGAGCTTGTGTGTATGGAGCACAGAACCACTCTGAAACCACACGTGTAACACAATGATACCTTTTACAAGTATTTAAGAAAGCACTACACACTACAGACAAAACAGCCATGCACATTGCATCGAGACTATTTATTAATTTAAATCGCAGTCCTCACGGTTTGAAAATCACAGAGTCATATCGCGATTTTTATTTTATTTTAACTATAAGTAAGCCATTTGAAGGTTAATTTTCTCGAAAACTGTAAACACTGTGTTCCTGTGGCACTATGAAAATCCCTGTTTGTTTATCGACACAATAAAATTGACTCAACCAATGGTGTGAGTTGGGGGTGGGACTATCTGTTTCTTCGATCAACAGCAGATGGTGGTGTATACAAAAAGCTGTTTGAAAACAAACGCTAATATTTGTAATTCCGTTCGGTGGCAGTACTGGCGCAGAAATTACATGCTCCTGCTTTAATCTGGTTACATCATTAATAATGTTTCATGGTATCGTAGTTCATTACCTCATGAAAGATGTTGAGTACACAGTCTTGTACCTTTGTCTTTTTGTCAGGTTTGTAATGTTGAGATTCACCTCAGAGCTGGTTGGTTTGTTTCATGTTGATTTTTTTTTCACTCTTTAATGAAGGATTTAACAATATCCCTATGTAAAAAATTAATAGCATAAATACATCTGGACTGGAACCAAAATGGCTAAAAAGTGGGTGGAGTCTATTGTGCTCTATACAGGGTGGGTCCTGTTGACTTGGGCCAGTTAGCAACCACCCAGAAAACTCTAGAAGCCAAAAAAAAAAAAAAAAGCCTGGGAATCGCCCACAACACTCTTGCATCAAGAGGGTGAATTATGCACTTCTCAATGTATTCAAAAAATGTAATGTAAATGTAAGTATTCTTGGAGAGCTGTTCTATCAAATACTACATAAACAACTACAACAAAACCAGCAAACAGCCACGCTCCAACTATCGGCCAAGTTTTTTTGAAAAGCTTTGGTGTCATCACAGACAGTCTTTTGCATTGCTTGAGTGCTGCTGTAAAAATAGCCATGTAAATATCTTGCAATAAGAGCATCATTACCTACCTTCTGTTTCTGTCTGTGCAGAGCTGCCTCTGAGTTATCCAGCTGCAGTTGTCTCTGCTGTCTTTCCTTATTCAGCTTCTCATTCTGAGACTGAAGCTGTTGCACCTTCTGCAGGACCTGACCGCTCAGACCCACGGTCCAGTCTTCCCCGGCCCAGCTCATCACCACACACACTTACAAACCACTAAATGATGCTTCAGAGAGATCGACCAGGATGCACACTGGTCATCCTCCAATGCTGTGAGAGAAGAGAGACAGAGAAATTGAGATTAGTGTTGCAGATCTTAAAACAGCTCTGAACTTTGACTTGAGTTGTTGTTCACAAGGATCCTGTTTGCTGCCTCAGGCAAGAAGCTATCAGCTGTCTGTACTTGTTTCAGACCAGAAATATCACTTCACATATTTATAACTTTCGCTTATGACAAAAGGAAAAATTAATCAGTGCATCCACATCTTTATATAAGTCTGAAAACCACAGTGTTTGAGTAGGTGTGTGTTTGTCAGTGTGTTCATGGAAACACTCCCAGGGGACGTCTGCAGCCAAAACACAACCTTAGAGGAACTTTTGTATAATTTCTCTAAAAACTTCAAATAAAGCAAAAGTTTGCCTACTGAAATGTCAATTCTAGAGTAAGTACACCCACATTTAAAGGGCAAGTGCTCAGTTTACATTAGTGCAGCATTGCTGAAAGAGAGGAATGAGGAAAATCCAGCCCATGAATCTTTGTAACTGTGAATTTGAAAAGATCCAGCTCAGGTCTATCCATACTGGGTGTGCATGTACCTTCATTAACATTATAAAGCATCAAAGATAAAGCTTTCAAATACAACTGACGCCAGGCTGGGTTGATTACCATGTTAAATGCATGAAAATATGTTTAAACGTCCATCTAACAGGCTTAAATTACGTGTACAATATTCAAATTCTATTTACTGATGCAAGATTGTTACAGGCGTTTCAAATTAGCGAATTTACCAACGCTACTATGGTAAAGGCTAAGCTTGTGAATATTAATTAGGTTACGTGACTTGACGCTGCAGAAACCTTTCTAATTCAAATTCATGAGTTTCAGCCTTCGAGATAGTAGGATTAGTAATTTCGCTAGGAGCGAAGAGAATATAATTGCGCTAGTTTGCAGGTTGCTTAAAGATTGTAGTAAAACAATATGTTGTTTATATTACTTGTAGAAATCTTCGTGAAAGACAAAAACAGATATTAGACACAAGGCAAAGAAATGAAACAACGTGGCATCACTTACCGGTACTATTTTCCGAGTTATTTTGTGTAGAATAAAGCGATACTGATGCCCTAAATTCCGTTTACTTGACTATTATTAGATGACGATCAATCTTTATGTCTGAGTTTGACCGTTAAACGGTTTTTCCTGACTGTCGTTATTTTATACGGTCAAAACAGAAGGCACGCGGCCACCGTGTCTCGCGCACCACAGAACTGCCCTAACTTGATTTGACACGAAACGTGGAGGTCGTTGACGTCATAAGAAAAAGGCGGGGATTTAGGAGGCAACCAACCAACCAGCGGTGCAAGTAGTAAACACGGAGTCTAGTATGTTTTTAATATTTATGTTAACTATTAATAATTAATTTAAATATTTTTAAATTTATGATTAACTTAAAAAAGAACCTATAAATGTATTATATAATAATTTTATTTTAAATATATATATATATTTAAAATAAAATTAATATATAATATATTAAAGGATTAAGTTATCAGATTTTTTTTATATGTTACTAAAACAATCCTTGTACATTGCAATATAGTAATGCATAAGAATTGTTGGTTAGATTTATCCAATACATAAACGCATCCAACATTTTTAGATATGTTAGGCACTTCAAAGAGAAATCCCATATAACCACTTAAAATAATCTCTACAAAGATGAAGTACATTAGCAAGTCAGTCTTCCTTATAAATTCTGTCAACATTTATAATCTTTCCCTTTCATTTGAACATTAGAATTTATAAACACCTTGTTACAGGTATTCGTCATGCATTAGGTAACACTATTGGTCAATCTCACTGGTCTAACACCAGCATAAACAGTATATACTGTAATCAGATTACCCCAACTGCTACTGGCCCTTGTTTCTCAGAAGTGTTTATGGCTGCAGTGTAATCCATGATCACACACATGCAATAAGTGCTGAATAGACTGGAAACACTAATAACACCTGCAATTCACTCCCCATCTTTTGGACTGATCAAAACACTGATGTATGGATACAGATACACAATGAATAAACCAGCATGAGCACATATACTGAGTTATGTAACATGTCATGTGGCATCTTTACAAATGACCAAGACTCACAGTTTCAAACAAAATAAAGCAGTGAAAGTGAGGAGCGTTATTTCATTAAAGGTCCTAACCCTATCTAAGGTTTCATTGAGAGATTCATATAAAGCCTAAAATGTCAATCAGATCTATTGTTTATCAAGTTATGGTGGTTACAACAGTGACTCAGGGTTACTTAAAAACATCAATAGAAATTTCATAACTGCAGTACTTGTAAAGAAACAAAACAACCTAATGCTATAACAAAACAGTAACTCCGCCAACACTGAAACTATTTGACTGTGGGAATATGAGAAGCACTTTGTATCATCATAGCTACATACTATTTGGGTTGATTTGCAAAAAAAGAAAAAAAAATATGAAATTGGCTGGTATGTTTCATTATGTCAAGTTACAAGTTATACACATGATATATATATATATATATATATATATATATATATATATATATATATATATATATATATATATATACTGTGCACTATGACATGAAGTGCTGTCAGTCCCAGAGGATGAGTAGCAGGTCAGTTACATATGCAAGGTGTGTCAAGCTAATCAGATAGCTAAATACCAGCTTGTATATTTATAAAGGATTACAGGCACATAATAGTGTGGCACAACAGGCACAACGCCAAGTAGGAGAACTGTCTCATCTGGAGTACTCTGTGTTGCAATCAATCCCTGAATTTGTTTTTTTTTTTAATATTTTGGCTCTACCTCTATTGTTCGGACACATTTGACAATAAAACAAGTATATATTTTTGATCTGAAAACTTCCAACTCTCACATCTAAAAGGTAATGTCTATTTTCTTGCACTTGTGGTGTATACTATTTGAACCCTACATAGACAATCATTTATTCCAGTACAAATGGTGTTCTAGCAATGTGCTGCTGTTTGGAGAATTATTCGAACTACACCCCAGACTATTTGGGTACAAATACCTGCACAGTGTGGCCAATGTTAGGTACAATGGACCATGTTTAAACTTGCTGTTAAACATACGTTTGGCATTGCTACTAGATTTTAGCTTGACTTTGGTGTTGCACTGGTGCACCATCTAACTGTGCTCACCAAAGTAGTCGAATGTTTAGTCAGACAGACGTGGTCTCTGAAAGTTATAATGGTAGATTGAAGTCCATTGTTTTGGTATTAACTTGCCTGCCAACTATTAAGAAGGCTCAATGTTACTACCAAATGCAAAATGGTAATGAGCTTATCTGTCCATCACTGTAGTGAGAGCTTCTCTATCCAGTCCATGTCTGATCAATCCTCAGAATTTACTCTTGGCAGTTCTAAACTTCAGGAGTTCTTCCGAGCTGATTTTGCTACTTTTGTTCCTTCTTCTCACCCTTATAGATGTTTCCCTGGTCTGTTGTTTTCTCCCTGGAGCCGAAGGTCCCTGGCCAACGTACTCCAGGGGAGCTGGTGACCAACACTTTGATGTTGGAGCTGGGTGCCATGGTGAAACGAACCGAACGGATCAGGCTGGAGAAGGAGATCCGTAGACGACGCAACTCTTCCTCTGCAGATTACAGCTGGCTGGCCGGCCCTCAGCCTCGAGTACCCTACGAGCTCACACCAGGAGATGTTCTGGACCTGCAAGACCTGTGTGCCCAAATCCCACCCCAACAGTGTGGTCCTGTTATTGTCAGGTAGGTACACTGACCTATGAGGTCTGATGGTGTGCCATGAATTTTTGCCAGAGGTGAGTGACATGATAGCTCAACAAGAGAACTTTGGAGTTGTATGGATGCAACATAGTCTCAAGACAACTCGAAATAATTTGTGCGAGATGGCAAAATCAAGATGTCATACAATTTTGCTTGTTTTAAAAGGTCAGATTTTTATTTCCATAGAGACCAACACGTATGATTTCGCCAACTAGTACTATGTTTACAACTAAACGACATCATAGTACTTAAGACAGGGTTGGCCTATCAATTAAATTTATCTAATTTATCTCCAATCTCAAATTTGCAAAGGTTCCGGAAACTAGTGTCAGAGATTGAGCCAGATGTGCGTGAAGTTCCAAAGTTGTTCCGGAGTGCCCTGCAAAACTGTCTGGATGAGATTCAGGGAGATGCAGAACTCCAGGATCGGGCAAACCGTTGGGAGAAACAGCGAAGTAAGAGCCTTTCCTTTGTCACATTCCGATCCAAGTTCCACACCCTGAACCGCGGGAAGGGAACCTTTGGTGGTTCCCGCAACAACCTGCAAGAGGAGAACACGTGGTCTGACGAAGACGAGGAGGCAACGGAGCAGGTCTCGACCGCCATGCGCAACAGGAAGGGGCGAAGTCTGAGCATGCCAGAGATCACCCCACTCGAAGAGGCTGCCCAGAGATGAACATGAAGGAAGATGGACAGGAAGATGGAAAGACGTTTTAAGGCAAGAAGGCAATGGAAGGCATGAAAGAAAGACATTTGAAAAGAACTGCAGCCTGTAAGGCATTAGGGATGAGACTAAAGGGAGGAAGGCAAAGAAAAAAAAGAGGTAAAGATAGGACAAATCTGACTGAAAAAGACACAAGCTTGTGCTATCAGATTGTTAAAATATTGTTAATTTGTTAATCATACCAAAGAACACAGGTATAGGCATATGTAAGAAGCCTATAGTCTTTTTTAACTTTCAAGATGTTTTTGAAAACAATTGCAGTTGACATGTAAGTATTTGGCAAAAATGTGTGTATAATGTTTAAGACCATTTAATTTTTATTTAAAGCTACATGAGACCCCTGCAGTAGAGATGATCCGATATGTGTTTTTAAATGGCCAAAACTGATATCGAGAGCAGGATTTCTGATGTCCTATATTATAACAATAATAATACAATTTAATGATGGCAAATTTATGGGAATTACATGAACACTTAATTTACTACATTTTTACTCAAAATAACCCCAAATCTTTGAAAAGCAAAATTCAGGTGCAGGAAATGAATTATAGATATTTGTCTTTCAATTTTCACTATATAAATGGTAATTCTTGATATTAGCAATAGAATTACTAGTGAAAATGACAATATTTGCTATCAGCAATTGGCACTAGTATAAATGTTGAATCTTGATATAAAAATGATGACATTACTTACGGAAACACCCATTCTTGGTATCAAAAATGGAATTTCAACTAGTAAAAATATAATTACGGATATCTGTAATTGCATTTTTACTTTGATCTGTCATTCCCACCTGTTCAAAATGCAATTACAGATATCTATAATTAATTTCTTACTAATTATTAGCAATTTCACATATCAGCAATCTGGAAAATTAAGTATTTTTACTAGTTCTAAATTATTTGCACTAGTAATAATGTAATTATTGATATAAAAACAGATACGTTTTACTTGTATAAAATACAAAAGCTGATGTGTGCATTTGGAATATGAACTAGTAAGAAATGTATTAAAGATATCTGTAATTGCATTACAAACAGGAGTGAATGACAGATCATTGTGAAATTCTACTAGTAAAAATTCAGCTTCAGATATCCTTAGTTATGCTTTTTACTAGTTTCAGTTATTTTTTTAAGTAATGTTATTTTGATATAAAGAAAATAATGTTTATAATAGTGCAAACCTAATTACTGATGTTAAACATGTGCATTTCCACTAGTAGTATTTATCAAGAATTAGCATTTAAACTAGCAAAAGTGTAAAAAGTCAATTCAGCTTGCCATACCACTTTTTAATATGTTAAGCAGGCAGTTTATTTCAAATTGGGCAAATATTGGCCAGACCAATATATCAGTCTATCACTCCTGTACTGCAAACAAAAAGCAACAAAAGTTCCTCAGAAGTGTTTTAATATGCATTATCTGTCCTTTACATAACAAGTGTTCAGTTTATACAAGAAATGCAGATCATTCATCTAAAAAAAAGCCTGGAAAGTCTTCATAAAAAGTGCACATTAAATAATACACTGTACATCGTTCATGAATTTGAGCTGAGAGCATGTTGTCTCTGATGGAAACACTTCTTTCTCCTCCTGTTTTATTATTCACAGCATCACAGCACGAGAGAGCTGATCATAAATTTTTGTAAACTGGCTCTCTATGCCGGCATTCTAAAAGTTCATTGGCCAAAGCTGCTCATCACAAAATACTTAATTGCATCCACCACTCAGTTTCACTCAGAGCAACTGACACATGCAAGTTTTTTTTTGCAATGATCTGGAACTATTAAACCGGTCTTGATGTGATGAACGTGCAGTTTGAAGCTTTAAAACCATTCGGAGTCTCTTTCATCCCATTAAACTGCAGTGTCAACTCTTAAAGTCTCTAGTAAGCAGTTATTATCCTGTTTAAAACAAGTAAGAACTGGTCTTCATTTGCACCTCATTTACATGCAGTGGAACAAAATCACAAGACCAGATGACTTCATTAAACTCATCTTTATGTTTTTGGCAGAATCAAACTAAAATTATTAAAATAAAGAAATTGAAAGTTCCTATCAGTGTGTAATTTTACCGACCTTATATTTACAGGTCCAGCAATAATGTCTTAACACTATAAGGGTGAATCTCACGGTCAAGAAATGTCCATTTCACCAAATAAATACTGCATATACGTGTGTGTGTGTGTGTATATATTTAGTGTAAAAATTTATTTGTAAAGATTTGTTTCCATTGTTTGCATAATGACAATTAAGCACATTTCCCCATCTAAATTCTAATTACTTGATTGTGAACATTATATAGTGTATATACATACATACACACACACACATTACACACGCACACATACATACATATATATATATACATAGCTCTAGAAAAAAAATAAGACCGCAAAGTTATCAGTTTCTCTGGATTTACTATTTATAGGTATGTGTTTGAGTCAAATACAATTTTTGTTTTATTCTATAAAGTACTGACAACATTTCTCCCATATTCCAAATAAAAATATTGTCATTTAGAGCATTTATTTCAAGAAAATGACAACTGGTCAAAAAAGATGCATATTCATGCGTCCATCACAAAGACAAATCTGCCAGAATCCAGCATTGTTGAAGCACCCCCAGATCATCACCGAAGAAAACTGGCTTCCTTCTGCTCTGAGGATTGGTTTTTCCAGTAGGACAATGCTCCATACCACACAGACAGGTCAATCAAGGTGTGGGTAGAAGACCACCAGTTTAAGACCCTGTCATGGCCAGCCCAATCTCCAGATCTGAATCCCATAGAAAACCTCTGGAATGTGATCAAGGGGAAGATGGATGACCACAAGCCATCAAACAAAGCTGAGCTGCTTGAATTTTTGCAGCAGGAGTGGCATAAAGTCACCCAACAGCAATGTGAATGACTAAGAGAGCATGCCAAGACGCATGGAAAGCTGTGATTAAAAATCAGGGTTATTCCACCAAATATTGATTTCTGAACTCTTCCCAAGTTAAAACATTAGTATTGTGTTTAAAAAAATGTATGAACTTGTTTGTTTTTGCATTATTCAAGGTCTGAAAACACAACATTTTTTTTGTTATTTTGACCAGTTGTAATTTTCGGCAAATAAATGTTCTAAATGACAATATTTTTATTTGGAATTTGGGAGAAATTTTGTCAGTACTTTATATAGAATAAAAGTATAGAACACATACCAATAAATATTAAATCCAGAGATCATTTTGCAGTGGTCTCAATTCTTTCCAGACCTCTGTGTGTGTGTGTGTGTGTGTGTGTGTATATATATATATATATATATATATATTTTTTTTTTTTTTGCCAAGTATATAGTAAAGCATCAAAAAATAATTTTATATTTCATTTTTTTAATTTGGGCTTAAATATGACCAGGATAGTTCATTGTGAGATTCACCCATAAAGGGTCAAATAATTGCCCTTCTTTGATATAAAAACATATTAATAGAGATTAATGGGTTATCATAAGAGAACAGATCACATTTAATTTATTGTAAAAATGTTATCGCTGATTATTGATAACACTGTCAGAGAAAAATCAAACTAAACCAGTTTGGAGAATCAAACCATTTGGGAAAAGGCCTTCTCTTTTAATATGTGATTACTCGAAAAAATGAAGGCTCAAATATAAATGCAAATATAGATGAATATTAAACAGAACAGATTGAACACCCCCACATCTCTTGCTGAATACACCGTACATCTCAGGTTCATCTCCATCATCATCCTCCTCTCTCTAGTGTAAGAGATTCGAAGTCTGACAGCGACAGAATTCAATGGACTCAAGTTCCTCAGACTAAAATCCTTTAAACAATGAGCATCATAAACCATCCTTCCCTTCCCTCCCCTAGTGAGCCAGAGTCCCCGGCGGCCCAGTCCGCTTATGTTTTTGCACATTCGCCCATAAGTCTATCCCCTTTTGGCTCTGTTTCCATCGTCTCCCATGCCTCTTTCCTTGGGGCTGTTCCCTCTCAAGCGAGAAATACCACAAAGATGATGAAGAAGACGATGAGAACGAGGAATATCTTGATCATGAGCCAGCGGTTGGAGGAGACAGACTGGAAGTATTTGAGGATCTCAGTGTGGGCCATTTCCACATTCAGCTGGGTGTCCTCCACATTGGCATCGATCCTGGTGGTCAGCAAAAAACAGACAATACATAAAGCTGAAGTATGAACATTTCTCAATGTTAAAATACTTCAATCCCAGTTAAATATGAAGAGACAACTAGAAGTAAGCCAGTCATAGGGTAATTTTCTCAAACGGTTTGTTTTGAGCATGCTTGAATGTGCACCCAGCACTATATGTACTAGCTTTTTCTCTAGGATTGATATGACTAGAATTAACATTCTACAAATCATCCTTTAAATTTATATCGATTTCAACGTTTAAGAATTAGCCAAAAAAAAAAAATAAATATATCGAATAAATCACTCGATGCTTCTTTGAAAGGAATAGATCACCCAAAAAAGGAAATTCTGTCAGTATTTACTAAACCATACATCAGCTACATACGTTTTACCATTTTGGATGTACGCACATTGATTTAATAGTGAATAATGTCTTAGATTTAAATCTGTTCATCAACCAAAGCGATCATATGCCACCAGAAGACTTGGAATATGATTCAGGAGTCACATGGACTACTTTTGTCATAAAAAAACCTTTGGGTGCTTTAACCTTTGAAGAGTCACTATCCACTGCCATTGTATGGAAATCAGCAATTGTGACACTCTTTAAAATATCTCTTTTTGTGTTCTGCATAAGCAAGAAAGTCATGCAGGTTTGGAACAACATGAGGGTGAGAAAAAATGACAATTACATTTTTTGGGTGAACTTTTCCTTTAAGCTTTAGCATTCGGCTTAAAAAGAAATGAAATGATAATTAAAACAGTAATTGTAAAAGAAAAAATGATTAACACGTTTTTTAATTGAAAGTCAATTCTATTTCCATTGCATAGGCAAATATAAGTGCTATCCACTGGGAACTTACTACAACCTTTGGAATGTAAAAATAACATTTTGGTGAATTGTTATTTATTTATTTTAAATAATCTAATACTGTGTTCATATTATTGGACTTGCAGTAAAAATCTCATAAGCAGTAGCTCAGTCTATTAACTGGCAACCTACCACAACATTTGGAATGTAACTGTGTACTTTAATGTTTTATATTTAACTTACACGTCAACTGAATGAGTGATTTAACACTGCTTGTATTTAATAGTGAGTGGAATTTTCAGATGGTCCCTTAAGTATGTTAAGCAATGAAGCACATCAGAGCATTTTCATAATTCTGCAGCCACACCAAATGACAGTTCCTAGTGCAGTGTTTTATATCTGTATATTATAGATATACACCATTTCAATTTACATACCATAACATCAAGCCAAGTGTGCAAAATCTTTGCAGAGAGCGCGGGCGGGTACAAGAAACCGAATATCCCCAAAATATCAAACCTAAAACTAACTTTACCCCGCTCTGTGAGCTAAAGTGTGAGGGAGTGGCCCACCATGGAAATTATGCTAAAGAATTTAATGAATGCTCGTCTCTCAAAAGCTCGACCAGTGAATTTAAAATCAGCATTTACACACAGCCTTCACATTTGTATGATAATAAAAGGCACATAAAACTGCCGTGAAGTCCACCCATATTCTCATTCAAAAACATGGATGTCGGAATGATCGGTGCTTGATATTAGAAAAGGCAGATTGAAATGAAACGCATTAGGCCTATTTGTCTCTTGGCCAAAGAGGTCTGTGCAAAATGTAAAAATTTTTTTTAAAAAAAACAAACCAATGAAGAGAGATTTTCTGGAGTCCCAATAATTATCAAAAATTTGTAACTTTCAATTCAGTGGAATGAGATGTCATCACCAAATTTGGACTTATGTATGACACATGAAAGAAAATATGCACCTCTGCCTCTTGTTGGCACTATAACAGTCACGAATGTAAAAAATGTCATATGTCTGTGATACCTAACATGATGGTCCTGAAAAATTAAGGCACTTTATCATAGTTTTAGGTGCTGATGGACAGTCTAATTAATACTTAATATTGGCTGCATATGTAGTTAAAAGGACCTTAATAGCTTGAACCCCATTAATTGCTGCTTGCAGCTATATATTTATTATTATTATTATTCTATATAGAGTTGAAGTCAGAAGTTTACATAAACTTGAAATAATTGTTTTGTTTTTTTAGAACCACCGATTTAATATTAGCAAACTATAGTATTGGCAAGTTGTTTAGGACATCTACTTTATGCTTGAAACAAGTAATTTTTCCAACAATTGTTTACAGACAGATTGTTTCACTTTTAATTGACTATCACAATTCCAGTGGGTCAGAAGTTTACATACACGAAATTAACTCTGCCTTTAAGAAGCTTGGAAAATTCCAGAAAATTATGTCAAGCCTTTAGACTATTAGCCAATTAGCTTCTGATATGAGGTGTACTGAATTGGAAGTGTTCCTGTGGATGTATTTTAAGGCCTACCTTCAAACTCAGTGCCTCTTTGCTTGACATCATGAGAAAATCAAAAGAAATCAGCCAAGAAAATATTTTTTGGACCACCAGAAGTCTGGTTCATCCTTGGGAGTAATTTCCAAATGCTTGAAGGTACCACGTTCATCTGTACAAACAATAGTATGGCAGTATAAACACCATGGGACAACGCAGCCATCATTCCGCTCAGGAAGGAGATGCATTATGTCTCCTAGAGATGAACATTGTTTGGTGCGAAAAGTTCAAATAAATCCCAGAACAACAGCAAAGGACCTTGTGAAGATGCTGGAGGAAACAGGTAGACAAGTATCTATATCCACAGTAAAATGAGTCCTGTATCAACCTGAAAGGCTGCACATGGGGACAAAGATATTTGTTTTTGGAGAAATGTCCTCTGGTCTAATGAAACAAATAAAATTGTTTGGCCATAGTGACCATTGTTATGCTTGGAGAGAAAGGGTGAGGATTGCAAGCTGAAGAACACCATCCTAACCGCGAAGCATGGGGGTGGCAGCATCATGTTGTGGGGGTGTTTGCTGCAGGTGGCACTGGTGCACTTCACAATATAGATGGCGTCAAGACATCAGCCAGGAAGTTTAAGCTTGGATCTTCCAAATGGACATTGAACCCCCAAAAGTTGTACCTCCAAAGTTGTGGCAAAATGGATTAAGGACAACAAAGTCAAGGTATTGGAATGGCCATCACAAACCCTGACCTCAATGCAATAGAAAGTTTGTGAGCAGAACTGATAATGCATGTGTGAACAAGGAGGCCTACAAACCTGACTCAGTTACACAAGTTCTGTCTGGAGGAATGGGCCAAAATTCCAGCAACTTATTGCAAGAAGCTTTTGGACGGCAACCCAAATCGTTTGACCAAAGTTAAACAATTTAAAGGCAATGTGACCAAATATGTAAACTTCTGACCCACTGGGAAAAGCTGAAATAAATCATTCTCTCTATTATTCTTACATTTCACATTCTTAAAATTAAGTAGTGACCCTAACTGCCATAAGACAGGGAGTGTTTTCTATGATTAAATGTCAGGAATTGTTTTTAAAGCGTTTTAAAGAATTTGGATAAGGTGTATGTAAAACTCTTCAACTGTGTGTACGCGCGTGCGTGCGTGCGTATGTATATATATATATATATATATATATATATATATAAAAACAATAAATGTTTTTTTTTTTAATGCTCTTAAATGCAGTGTTAAAACAAACTGGTGTCAATTCAGATGGGAGCACTGCTTATAGCGACTCCCCTCCAATCAGCATTCCTCTTTACTACACAATTACAGCATGAAAAACAGATGAATTAACATCAAATGGGATTTTGAAAGACACAATGCCACTGGCTGAATGGATCATCTCTCATATACTAAGCAAATCAGTATTTAAACTGCAGAAAGACATCAATGACATCAACAACCATCACTTAAAAGTGCTGCAAGCGATCTTAGCCGTTTCCACAAGGTGAGCTGTTGGATTAGCCACTCCCACTCTTTCCCAAACCCACACTCCAAAGATACCAAATGCGCTTTATTGAGATAGACAGAGCAGAAACTGCAAAAAAGCACCCTCAACTGACAACTGTTATGAACAAAATGGCAGAAAAAAGACATTACGCCTCAATAATTAGCTGCAAACTACAATACTATGAGAATGATTACTTTTATGCTGCCTAAATTAGAATTTTGGACCGTCAAACAGCCAGCAGCCTGATGACATCTGTTTACTTCCATTGTATGGATGAAATGAGCTGAAATGTGCTTTTAAAAATCTTCACTTCGGTTCTGATGAAGGAAAGTCATACACATCTGGGATGGCTTAAAGGTGAGTAAATCATGAGAGAATTTTCACTTTTGGGTGAACTAACCCTTTAACGAAAATAAAACATTTCAAACACAAATTATGTATTAACCTTTGTATAAGCCTCAAGTGCCTAATTGAATTATATTGTGAATATTGCTGTAGGGTTTCTTTCTGTGGGTTAGAAAGTGTTTTGTGTGTGGTTTGTAAAGCATGTCTCAAACTCTACAAGTGATCTCTTGTGTGCTGTGCTGTATGGTTTGTGGTTTTGTAGAATGTACACTCTTGAGGTACACGTGTTTGTCTCTGGTTTGCTTGTGTGTGTGTGTGTGTGTGTGTGTGTGGTTGTCTAACCTCTGAACGGTCTCTTCCTGCTCTTTGACCATGTGTGCCAGCTGCTGAAAAATGGAGCCCAACTCCACGATGGTGCTCTCGATGTTCTGCATGGTGTCTGCTCGGCTCTGGATATACGAGTCCTACACACACAACAGAGGAACATTTGAGAATGAAATCTGAAATGTTCCTCCTTCATAAAAACTAATCCTGCAAAATCACTAAGGTGCATAAAAAACAAAAAAACTTATGCACTATAGCAGTAACCATAAGCATAATGGAGAACCTGTGGAGTATCCCATCATGAGATCCTACACCGTGTTAAAAGGACTTATTTATTTTTATTCACCTTTTTAAAGTAATCATTTATTAGGGGATTTTGATATCCTGTTTTAGTGGAGTGGGCGTAACCATAAGGGAAGCATATTTTAGCCATATAAGAAAATCTTTAAGCAAATGTTTTGTGTATTTATTGATTTCCATTTTTAACTCTTGTTCTGAACTATTTTCCAGAATGGTTTGTTCCAATTAGAGGTTAGAAAAAGTGTACTTAAGCCAGCTGCCACTAGAGGGGGAGAAAGAAAACAGATACTGGTAGCGTTTAGAGAACACATAAACAATGTTGTTAGTGCTGCTTGATCGCAAATAACTCCATTGTTAAGAGAGTGGAGGTGCTGCAGTTGTTATATTATACCTTCATTCACTCATTTTGCACCTCTGACCATAAACAACAAGTTGGTCCCATAACAGGAAATGACACAAAAAAGGTGTGATCGTTCAGAGATTGGTACCTGTTCATCAATGAGCTGCAGCTGCAGAGGGTTTGCTCTCGAGTCCATGTCGATGGCCACCTCTCCTCCCAGACTCCTGGACTCATCCTGCATCAGAACTGAACTGTCTGTGAGAAGAAATAAATGAAATACCAGGTTACATTTCAAATGGAAGCAACAACTGTGCCCTCTCTGACTAGAACTATTTTTGAGAAACTGAGCAAAGAACTTTGGTTTCCAAATAAAAAAAACATACAATTATAATAACAGGGCTTTGAGTCATCAATTAAGGGCTTTATGAATGTAAGAAAAAATATAATTTGAGTGTCCAACTGGTATTATGAGACTATATTTACTAATAAGAAACTAACAATTATATTAATTCCAACATTGTAAAAACAGATTATTAACAAATGTATAAATGATGTAACCAGTTAGGAAAAGCAACATGCTATTTATTTATATTACAGTGGTTACTATGGACACAATGCCTATTTAATGTTTTTAATATAGTGGTGCAGATGTTAACCAGTTCAAGTCATTCTTTCAAGTATTTAGCTGTCACTCTAGGGTTGTTTTTTACCTCATTGAGCATTCTGCGATGTTTTGGCTGGACACTCCATTTATAGACAGTTTGTCTAACTGTGGACAGATGAATATCTAAGCTCATCTAGAGAACTTTGTAACCTGTTTCCAGCTTTATGCAAAGCAACAATTCTAATCATATCTTCTGAGATCTCTTTTTGTGAGGCATGGTCCACTTCAGCAGATGCTTCTTGTGAATAGCAAACTCAATGTTTGAGTGCTTTTTAAGTAAAGTAAAAGTAGCTCTAACCAACACCTCCAATCTAGTTTCATTAATTGAATGCCAGGTTTGCCAATTCCTGACTCTAATTAACTTTTGTTGTCATCATTATCCTAGGGGTTCACGTACTTTTCCCTACCTACACTGTGAAAGTTTGAATGATGTACTGTATTCAGTATGTACAAGAACAATAGAATAATGTGCAATTAGTAAAAACAGATTGCGTTTGTTCACTATTGTAACTAAGATGAAGCGGAAACCATATTTTAAGACAAATTTATACATAAATGCAAGTAATTCCTGTGTTCACATACTTTTTCTCATCACTCCATATTAAATTGTCTATTTTAACTGATCAATTGTTTATCATTATTAATATGTCATAAAATTGCACATACAGTGTAACATCATATGAGCTGTCACTGAAATCCTTTGTACTATTTACCAGCACTTACATTGATTTGTATAACAAGTGCTAAAAGACTTTCTCTATAAAAACACTGATTTGTTTGAGGACACATTAAGGAGAGAGCAGTCGCACGGTTTCTTTACTTCATCAGTGATATGTGTAATTCAAATTCATGTTTATTTGTATTTTTTGATCAACAACTGACTCATCTTATAATGATGAGTCAGAACTGCCGCACACTGGATGATTTTTGTTTTGGCACCATTCTGAGAAAATTCTAGAGACTGTTGTGTGTGAAAATCCCAGGAGTTACAGAAATACTCAAACCAGCCCATCTCACACCAACAATCATCCATGCGATTATCTAATCAGCCAATCGTGTGGCAGCAGTGCAGTTCATAAAATCAAGCAGATATGGGTCAGGAGCTTCAGTTCACATCAACCATCAGAATGGGGAAAAATGTGATCTCAGTGATTTGGAGCGTGGCATAATTGTTGGTTCCAGATGGATTGGTTTGAGTATTTCTGGGATTTTCACACACAACAGTCTCTAGAATTTACTCCGAATGGTTGCAAAAACAAAAAACATCCAGTGAGCGGCAGTTCTGTGGATGGAAATGTTTTGTTGATGAGAGAGGCCAACAGAGAATAGGTAGACTGGTTTGAACTAACAAAGTCAACGGTAACTCAGATAACCGCTCTGTACAATTGTGGTGAGACGAATATAATCTCAGAGCGCTATTCTGAGATGCAGGTTGGCGCTGTTTTGGTGGCACGAGGGGAACCTACACAATATTAGGCAGGTGGTTTTAATGTTGTGGCTGATTAGTGTATCTAAGAACCTTACCGTTGAAGTAAAAATTATTAGCCCCCCTATGCAATTTCAATTATTTTCAAATATTTCCCAAGTGATGTTTTACAGAGTAAAACTTTTTCTTCCTCTGGAGAAAGCCTTATTTATTTCAATTTGCCTGGAATAAAATAATTATAAAAAAATAAAAATAAAAACTGCTAAAGTCAATATTATTAGCCCCCTTAACAAATTATCTATTTGACTGGCTACGGAACCAACCACTGTTATCCAATGACTTGCCTAAATTAACCTCTCTCACCCAATTAAGCCCCCAAGCCTTTAAGTTGCACTTCAAACTGTGGATTAGTACCTTGCAAAACAACTAGTAAAGTAATATAAAACTGTCATCATGGCAAAGACAAAATAAATTTGTTTAGACTTGAGAAAAAGAATTGTTAATGTTCACAAAGCAGGAGAAGTTATACACCTTTATCAAAGCGTTTTCAGGTGTCAAGAACTGCCGTGATAAGTATTATCAAGAAGTTTGAAGAGACCCACACAGTGGAGAGAACAAGACTGGCAGAGGCAGGAAGCGAAAGATTTCAAAAACCTTGGAATGAAAACTGGTGAGAGAGGTTTCTAAAGACCCAAGAACAACTGCCAAGACACTAGTGAATGATTTATTCATGTCTGGGATTGATGTCTCACTAGAGCCCAAAACAGGAATGGACTGCGAGGTTGCAGACCAAGAAAAACTCCACTTCTGAAGAAAAGACACCTCCAAGCTAGACTGAAGTTTGCCAAGGACAACCTAGTGAAAAAGGATGCATACAGGAAACATGTCCTTTGGTCAGATGAGACAAAACTAGAGCTCTTTGGCCATAGAGATGTGGTCTATTTTTGGAGAAAGAAGGGAGATGCACTAAACCCAAAGAACACCGTGAAACATGGCGGTGAAAGTATAATGCTGTGGGGATGTTTCAGTGCATCTGGAACTGGGAATCTCATCAGGGTTGAAGGAATCATGAAAAAGAAAGTCTACAAGAAGATTTTGAAAGACAACCTCAGGCAATCTGCAACAAAACTTGGTTTGGGTCGACATTTAATCTTCCAGCATGATAACGACCCAAAGCATGCCTCACTTCTGGTGAAGAACTACCTCCAAACGAGCAAAATGAACATCCTTGACTGGCCTGCACAAAGCCCAGACTGGAATCCCATAGAAAATCTGTGGGCCACACTGAAGATTAGAGTCCATGCCAGGAGACCAACAAATCTGGAGGAGCTTGAGAGATTTGCTAAGGAGGAATGGGCTGTGACGACTCAGGAGAAATGCCTAAAACTTGTTGAGAACTACAACAAATGACTAAAGGCTGTTATCAAGCAAAAGGGATACACTATTGACTATTAACTTCAGAGAGCTAATAATTTTGACCAGTAGATTTTTTTATTCTTGGTAATGATTTTGTTTCTATTTGTATTATAAACAATAAACTATTATGTTTTGGGAAAAATCTTTGCTCCATTAAACAACACTTGGGAATTATTTGAAAAATAGCTAAATATTTCATAGGGGGTTAATAATTTTGTCTACAATTGTATATATTAATTCCAATTAACCTTAAGCTGTTTCCAAACCAGCAGTCACATTTAATAAAGTTTACACTTCTGTTATATTAATGACAGGAGGTTCTTTTTTTGGATGCACTGTTACTTTAAAATTCTCTTTTATGATGGAACAGATGAAAGGGAAAGAAACAGTACTGAAGTTATTGGTGAGCAGAGGTGATGCTGACAGAGGAGCCTGAGAGAACTGCTCTCTTCTGCTGCGCTGCTGCTTCAGGTTCTGAACAAAGACACAATCCAAACATGTCATATTTACTCATTACAACTAAACACATCCCTTATTGTTAGACATATAGGGCATTACAGTCAATTAAACAAAATTCAACAGAAACAGCAGATGGTTTCACAGGACTGTTACAAACAATAAACACACTGTGTTTTAGCTTTAATAAATGAGAGATGGTTAAATATTTAAAAGAATTGATGCTATAAAAGTTCAACATTGGTCATAAAGAATTAATTCTAAACTCACCTCTGTTCTCACTTCCAAAACAGACTTGAAATCGTTTGACATTGATGCCAGCTTAGACTGCAACACAAACATTCACAAATATGACATTGTGTTTTATATTGCAAAGGGAAAATAACAGGTGTGGCAGCCAGTTAAGTAATCCAAAGTCAATCAAAATGAGATGAACGTTTTAAGTATCTAAGCAATGCAGCAATATCAGATTTGAGATCGTACCTGCAGGGAGACAACAATCGTGCTGGAATGTGTCTGGATGTGGCATCCATTTTGCCCACTGCGAGACCGAACGAGGTCTTGCAGCTGTGCTATCTGCTTATTCAGACTGTTCATGTCCTGATGAGAGACAGACAACCTATCAGATCTCTGCAAGAGGGTTGGTCTTGCAAAATATGGTTAGACTGACTAAAACACTCTTAATCTACAGTTAAATTCAAAGTGAAATAAGTAAGCACTGAATGTCTGAGATTATTGCATTCGGTGGATACGGAGAAGGAAAATAGTCCCCATTTATACCTTGCTTTAAAATTTGTTTCATATACAAATAGTATCTGGATTTTTTAGCTGGTGATCAAACCAGATCCAATCAAATTTACCCACACAAAAATGGAAAACGTTACTCACATATTACATCAGAGGCTGTGGTAACTGAAAATTGTATGTAGCCAAGTGCTATCCAACAGTGATGCCAAAGTGTAAATGGGGCATACAGACACAACCAGCCACTAACCTGCTTAATGATGTACGTTAACTCCTCAATCTCCACTGCTTTATCATCAAACAAAGACTTCCTTTTGGCCACTGGAGATGAGAGAAAAGAATAGCATAGCACAGAAATCCAACATTCTCATTAGATTCACAATTTGCTATTTTAGCAAAGGTGCTATTTTCATTAGACAATGAAAAAATCTAAATGGAAGCAAAGGCATGCAAAGAAAAATGAGTACATGGAAACGTGCATTGTGTCTCTAAATTCATATCTTGTGAATAATAATAAACCTTACTCTTATATAAACAATCTCTTCGTCTGGTGAATATATAAGCTCTAAAAAGCTTAATTTGGTTAATACTTAAATATAGAGCATTGCAACAGCCAAGTCAAATTAAGAGCCTCTTGTGTGGTTTTGGGCTTGTTTGTAGTTTAAAATCACACATTATGCACCAAATCTTAATTTTTTCTGGTTATTATTGGGATTTTGGTTGAACAATATACCAAGGATGAACCGATATTAAAATATTTGGCCGATACGGATATTAACAAAAACCTATTGGCCGATACCAATATTTTGCCACTTACGTTTTTTGTCATCAGATCACTATTTTGCTCAGACCTCATCATGTATAGGTAAGTAACACTTTCAAAATGGTCACTTCTGTCACATTATTCTTCATGCGAGAACGAAAACGGTGTTCGTAGGAGTGCCAGCCGTTTTTCATTCTGTGGCTTGCATTATTTCTGGATTGTGTATTTGAATTCAGAGTTTTTTTTTTACAAACTGTGATGAGAATTGATGCTTTCTCATATATGGGTTTAAAATGATTTGTAGATGGTTTGTATTTTGTCAATAATTGGCAAATTAGGGGGCCTGGGTACCTCAGTGAGTATAGACGCTGATTACCACCCCTGGAGTCGTGACTTCGAATCCAGGGTGTGCTGAGTGACTCCAGCCAGGTCTCCTAACAAACTAAATTGGCCCGGTTGCTAGGGTGGGTAGAGTCACATGGCGAAACCTCCTTGTGGTCGCTATAATATGGTTCGCTCTCGGTGGGATTTGTGGCAAGTTGTGCGTGGATGCCGCAGAGAATAGCGTGAAGCCTCCACATGTGCAATGTCTCCATGGTAATGCGCTCAACAAGACACGTGATAAGATGCGCAGCTTTACGATCTCAGACATGGAGGCAACTGTGATTCGTGCTCCCCCACCCAGATTGAGGTGAGTCACTACACCACCACAAGGACTTAAGAGCGCATTGGGAATTGGGCATTACATAATGGGGAGAAAAAAAAAAAAAGAAATTGGCCAATTAATATCGGCAACCGAAACATCCCTACAATAAACTTAATATTTAATTTTATTCATTTTGAACTCTTGTAGCCCTATGTCAGTGCCTGTTACAATAAGGAAAGACATTTTTGTAATATTCTTTACATCGAATTTAAAAACTATCGCCTGATTAATCATTTATCATCGGTATCGGCAAAACTATCGGTTGACCTCTTGTTGTTATGATGATAACAATGATTTATTAAATAGGGAACACAAATACATAGATATAATTTAAAGGTCTTATCTAAGGTTTTGTATCAATTAACAGCATTCTTAAGACATTCTTTCACTACTACTAACAGCCTATTAGTGTTACTGACATGTTACTTACAGATTGTGAGCTTTTCAAGCTTTGCAAAAGTGTTGCTCAAGTCTTTCCCAATTCTCCTGTAAAAAAAAAAAAAAAAAGATTTCAGGGGGGGGCAATGTTTCAAGGAAGCAGGACAAGGTGCAGATACATTGAAAAGAAAACACGACTCATGCCAAAGACCGTCTGGAAAACATGGATCTGAACTCTTACTTGGCCATAAGAGTGAAGTCACTGCGCTGTTTAAGGGCATTAATGGCAGGTTTAGCATGAGTACCATTCTGAAAAGAAGAGAGAGAACATATTACATTGAATATATAAAGCTTATGTGGACTTACTGACAGTTTGTTCATGCTTTTGAAGAAATGTGAAAATAAATATGAACCATATCTCAGAGATGAAAAAATATTAGTAAAATTCAGACAAGTTTTGCTATTGACAGAAAACATAATATAAAGAAGCAGAACATTTTCATGCACACTGTAGAATTTTTACTAATGCTGGGTATTGATACAGATTTCCTGATTCTATATATATATATATTTAAAAAAAAAGCATTATTCAGTGGCAAATGGATTGTGAGGATCTCATCTTTGGACACACAAAAAATTAATCATGGGATTTAAGAAACGATATCGCGAATGTTCAAATGCACCGTTGCGATGCATCGGAAAAACTATATTTTTACCTTAACGGTAAAATAATGTATAGTCAGCCAGTCATTATCGAAATATTACATTCTGCCAAGTAAAAAGATTATTTCAATGAAAAATAATTCAAAAGAATCATCTAAATATCCAGAGTTTGATACAGATCACTTATTCATACCTGTAACTGTCTCCCCTGCAGTGACTTACAAGCTGACTGGAACTCAACCGTGCGATCTCGACACGTCATGATAACGCTGCACAACCGTCTTTCCTCAATGATATTGGGGATGAATATGTGTGACAGTGAGTGTAAAGTGATCCGGCTGATGTGAAACTCTCTGCTGAAACAATCTTTATGAGGCCAAAGCAAACACTTCAGATGTTCCTAAAACTTCTTGTCAGAGCTGACTGTTCTTCTTCAATAAAGCTGGACATCATCTGAGGAACAAAAATGATTCGATCAGTCACCTCACCTTTAAAAAAAGATATTGATTTCATTTCAAGCATGGCTGGCAAAGAAGAGAAAAGACACGGAACAAATTCAAAAAAGTCTCTGAACATTTCACTTAAGTGGCATCGGAGAAAAAATGATGCTAGACCTTTTTCTGGTGCCAACAGAATTGTACTGGATGTTTGAAGTCAGCTCACCTCAATTTCACACATGTATCCTAACACAGTAACCACAGGTGTAGTTCATCACATAAACACATGCTCCACTAACATCTGACAATCAAACAAATACACAATGCAATGACTATAAAACCTAGCAAACGTGTTCGTTACATGTTTTGCTTGAAAAATGTGCTTGTGTAATGGTTCCCTTAAATAAAGCCACTTGCTTGGATAATTTGTTGTCTAATGCAATGGCATTCAGACATTTAAGCGTCCAAATTCGGATTAGTATCCACCCTAATAATAACGATAACAGCCATGTCATTTTTCCTTGAATGCACTTCATACTCAAATCTCAAAGTGCTACAAGAGCTATTGGTTCAAAAATACATTTAAAGAAGCGACATACTGAAAAGTTTATGTGTTTTAAGGCAGTCTGACCTTCATGTGGTTGTCTATAAATCGCAGACGATATCAAACCCTCAGCCTGCTATTTTTTACGATATTATTATTGTTAAGATTATTTCCAGAAATAATCACATCATCTGTCAGCTACACAGAGGCGAAATGAACTCGCATGTTATCGGATTATTGACCAGCTCGAATATTCTGGCTCAACAGGCTGACGTGGAATAAAACACATCATCGATAACAACTCAAGTATTAAGAGCAGGTGTGCCGAACGATTAGTAATATTATTTAAAGACTAATTATGGGGTTAAAGATGTTTAGAGGTTTGTTTACGTCTCTATATTGACTGACGTCGTCTTCAGTCCCACAATACGCAGCACCCTGAGCGTAAATTGGCACAAACTCGACAACTACTAACTTAATTTAAACGAATATTACTCGCAATGGACCCAAATCATCGCCGTCATCGTTTACACGCGTTTACTCACGGTTAGAGTGTCATTTCGTTGTTTTGATCCTCAGTATTCCCGGCTTGTCGATTTTACGGACGTCGGTGTTTCACTTCCAGTCCTGACCACTTCCGGTTAGTGCAACGTCACTGCCACGTCCACGAACACACATGCGCACTTCAGCTTTCCAAAAGCGTGACTTATGACGCAGAATGATCAAGCTTGTATTTTGCGCAGTTTGACATTTGGCTTGAACTGTATCAGTCCGAAAACCTTTTATTGAACAATGGTGATAATACATACATGGTTTATAGGCATACAGCATGAGACAAAATCACTGTATTGAATTAATAATTAAATGTAGTTGACGTTGTTTTAAAGCAACAAAACACCAGCAGATGTCGCCAAAAGTATTCCTACAAACTGCAATTTGAAATATGTTTTATATATATATATTTATACACACTCACCTAAAGGATTATTAGGAACACCATACTAATACTGTGTTTGACCCCCTTTCGCCTTCAGAACTGCCTTAATTCTATGTAGCATTGATTCAACAAGGTGCTGAAAGCATTCTTTAGAAATGTTGGCCCATATTCATAGGATAGCATCTTGCAGTTGATGGAGATTTGTGGGATGCACATCCAGGGCACGAAGCTCCCGTTCCACCACATCCCAAAGATGCTCTATTGGGTTGAGATCTGGTGACTGGGGGGGCCATTTTAGTACAGTGAACTCATTGTCATGTTCAAGAAACCAATTTGAAATGATTCGAGCTTTGTGACATGGTGCATTATCCTGCTGGAAGTAGCCATCAGAGGATGGGTACATGGTGGCCATAAAGGGATGGACATGGTCAGAAACAATGCTCAGGTAGGCCGTGGCATTTAAACGATGCCCAATTGGCACTAAGGGGCCTAAAGTGTGCCAAGAAAACATCCCCCACACCATTACACTACCACCACCAGCCTGCACAGTGGTAACAAGGCATGATGGATCCATGTTCTCATTCTGTTTATGCCAAATTCTGACTCTACCATCTGAATGTCTCAACAGAAATCAAGACTCATCAGACCAGGCAACATTTTTCCAGTCTTCAACTGTCCAATTTTGGTGAGCTCTTGCAAATTGTAGCCTCTTTTTCCTATTTGTAGTGGAGATGAGTGGTACCCGGTGGGGTCTTCTGCTGTTGTAGCCCATCCGCCTCAAGGTTGTGCGTGTTGTGGCTTCACAAATGCTTTGCTGCATACCTCGGTTGTAACGAGTGGTTATTTCAGTCAAAGTTGCTCTTCTATCAGCTTGAATCAGTTGGCCCATTCTCCTCTGACCTCTAGCATCAACAAGGCATTTTCGCCCACAGGACTGCCGCATACTGGATGTTTTTCCATTTCACACCATTCTTTGTAAACCCTAGAAATGGTTGTGCGTGAAAATCCCAGTAACTGAGCAGATTGTGAAATACTCAGACCGGCCCGTCTGGCACCAACAACTATGCCACGCTCAAAATTGCTTAAATCACCTTTCTTTCCCATTCTGACATTCAGTTTGGAGTTCAGGAGATTGTCTTGACCAGGACCACACCCCTAAATGCATTGAAGCAACTGCCATGTGATTGGTTGATTAGATAATTGCATTAATGAGAAATTGAACAGGTGTTCCTAATAATCCTTTAGGTGAGTGTATATATATATATTGATAGAATGATTAATTGACCTGAACGTATACCTAGTTCAGGCTAGTGGGGGCACTCCCTGCAGCAAAAATAAATAAATAATAAGTATTATATAATAAATTAATAATGACTAATTTGATCTAAACAAAATAGGTGTCATTTTAAAGCTTAGAATCTGGACTTTATAATGCATATATCTGATCCTACAAATTCTTACATGCTTTTTATTTTGCTGACAAATTAAAATGGCTTTGTTTTCATAATTTGTAAAAAACACTAAAAAGATGAGATAGCCATGTGTTATATATCGTTGGAAAGGTCTCAATTAGTCAAATGCAATGAGCAATTGTTTTCATTGTTTCACTCAGATGCAAAACTGCAGTGAGTATTAATGTATGAAATTCCCACAGACACACATATATATAGTAAACAGGAGTGTCTTGTTGTCAAGTTTTTCCTTAATACTTCCTAAAACATACATATAACATAGACAATGACATATCATAACTTACAGCAGACTATCCCGATTCAAATGAACACAAACACAACATAATATGATAAGTCCATCATAGAAAAAATTCCTCAAAGTGTGTATGGAAAGACGATAGACAAAAGGGCGTTCAACACACGTTGTGTGCTCATCTAAAGGATTGGGATGCTACTGAACACTTAATATTTCTGTATTTTGTAGTCTAATACATTCATTTACATTCAGCATTTTATGAAAATACATATTTTAAAAAATACATATTGTGTGTATTGTTATGCCCTGTGTGATCAAAGTCATGGAATTTTATTTAAACTTGATGAAATAAACTGAAAGAAAAAAAAAGTTAATCGGTCAGTTTTGACCGGAACACAATATTTAAAGGGTTAAACTGTAATAAGAGAGACATACTATGATTACTACATACTAACCCAAACACTAACCCTTAAATAAAACTTTTTTCTGGAATTATTAGAAATACAATAATTAATAAATAATAATACATAATTAATTAATAAATGAAATAATATTTCTCTCATTTTCTTCCAATTTTTTGATATCCCCTAAGAAAAGTTCTGTCAGATTCAGCTAACTTCTGAGGACAATTTTGGACACAAAGTATGTTTCAGTAAACCCACAAAATGCAATTCAACATGAAGCAGCATGTAAACTTATTTAATGTCCTCTCCGTGTAAGAGCTTTATATGGTGTTTATCTCCCTGGTGTGGCTCAGTCCAACTCACTTTGAATAAAAATAACCCTTTAACTTTTCATGAATCAGCATTTGCTTTTTGGAAACAAATCGATGGAATAGCTTATTTTTCTACTCCTCCATCTCATTTTAGATTTTGTTCAAAAGCATCAGTGTTCTCCTAAAAGACACACAACCTTACAAACACACATACAGACACTTTTAAAGGAATGTTCTGTGCTCAATTGACAGAATTTGCACACACATACACACATATGCAGTCTCTCGCTTCATCCTGTCACACAGACACATAGGCTGTGCTCAGCCAATGTCATCGTCTCTGTCAGATAACATCACAACACACACATATTCATGTTGTCCAGATAGCATCCAGGCCTGCTAGAACACAGCTGCTTCAACAAAGAGACACAGAGTAAACATTACTGTTGCTTTATCATTAGTGCCACTTTGGGCACAAACACACACTCATGCACATAAAAAAAACACTAAAACACAACAACACAGGACTGTGTTTTTAACTGAAAATGTCTGGGAGAGGAAGAGTGTGGCTCTGGGGTAGAAAAAGGAAAATAATTCACCCTGTTCCATAACTGTTATATGAAGACAATATGCCAAAAAAAAATCAAAATCCTCAGGCTATGGAGACATTAAAAGACACTTATGTGCTCAAGATGAAGCCCCTGAGCAGCAGGTCCCGGACCAGGGACTCAATTTGACCAATGAGGTGAAAGAGATTCAGCGTCAACTGTCGAACATGTCGGTAATGCTGTCGATCACTGCCATGGAGATGAAAATCAATGAGTTGGTTACAAGAGTGGCAAATGTTGAAAAATTGATCAATTATCTGGAGTCATCGGAGAGAGAATTAGCTTCTAATCCGATAGCAACCACGGCGGACCTGGAACGCGTTTGGGAAAAGTTGGAAGACCTTGAGAATTGTAACCACCGAAACACGGAATTGTTGGATTTCCTGAGCTAGCAGAGGGTCAGAATATGGTGGAATTTCTGGATAGGCTCTTTCTGATTCTGCTCAACATAACAGGCCATAAGCTGGAAATCAAGCGAGCTCACAGTGTTCTGGCTCGGCAATCCGCTGAGGGAGACAGGCCCTCTGGCTAAATTTCTAGGCGAGGCGTAAGGAAGGCTTTCTTGGAAGAACCACAAAATTTTCTTGTTCCCAGACTTTGTGAATTCAACAAGAAAGAACCGTGATTGATTCAAGGGATGCAAGAAACTCTTACGTCACTGGAAGGTCACTTTTGCACTGATGATCCCGGACAAATTGAGAATAGATGCTAAGAATGTCCGCAAAGTATTTACTTGTCCCCAACAAACATTGTCCTTCATAAAGTCAATGGAATTATTAAGTCTTTGTGTGGTGCTCACGTTGAAGCCGAGTGGGCCTGACTCACTGAACATTCACTTGACCGTCCGAGGAAACTGGGCGCCTGTTTTGTTTCTTTTGGTGCTGGTTGCGCCGAGCAGCTGGAGTTTGTTTTGTGTATTAACACTCCTTCGGGACAGTGTTGTTGATGAATCTGCACGTTCTTTGTGCTTATGCCTCTTATTGGCTGGAGTTTGTTTTGTGGAGTATTTTTTGCAGGACATTGGAGTGATTAGGTCATCTGCTGGACTCATGTAACAGCCGGCTCACTGAACATTCGTTTGACTGCCTGAGGAAATTGAGCGGCTTTTTTTGTGTGTGTGCTGGTTCTGCTCGCAGCTGAAGCTTGTTTTGAGGAGGAACACACCTTCAGAACAGATCTTCTGTTACGTAATTCTGTCTCACAAATTTTTTATTGAAACACTGGACTTGAGCAATTGGACAGTAAATTTGTCCGTGGGGGCTCTAGTAGGTGTACATAGACTGTTTGAGTTTAGATGGATGGACGCCTGTAGGCGCTGTCGTGCGTGGGGTTACTGTGGATATTTTTTTTTTTCTGTTTGTCTGGTTCTGGGGGAAGTTTGGGGTTTGATTGTTGCACGAATGTTGGAATGTGGTCTATTATAATTTTGTTTTTGACACACAATCTATTTTTTCTAATATGCAAAAATGTCAGATGTTAATATGAGTGGATTTACCTCTCTCCACATGGAATGGGTTGGGGCACCCCATAAAAAGAAGGAAGGTTATTTCTATTAGAAAGGAAATTAAAGAAATATGATATAGTGTTTTGTGGCAGAATGATCAGAATGATCTGCCCCCCTTTAGCCAGGCTCACGACAGGAGTTGGGCAGGATAGTGAGAAGAGGTGCATAATTAATAAGCCTTGTATAGTCAGCGGTGAATGAAGCACACATGATGGGAATAATCCTTCATCACCACTGTCTATAAACGCAGAGTGCACCTCTTCTTGGGGAGCCAGCTTCAAATCTCCACTTGTGCACACACTGGCATCCTCGCACGCCCAGGACCAGAGCTGTGAGTGTTCAGAGCTGATGAGAAGGACTGCTGCCGGACCAGTTCTTCGGACCCCCAGAAGAGTTGAGGAGTCACTGGGGATGAACAGCTCATGGGCTAGATGACAGGCTACCTTCCCCTCATGCTGCCAGTGATGCCGCTGCCCCTCGCACCGTGGACCTTCATATGAACATTACCCCGCCCTTTCATGGAGCCCCGTTCTCCGCAAGGATGCCAGATTCCCCCTTTATTATGAATACTATTCCCCCATGGACACTTTATTACCCCTTTTGGACATTTAAATGTATTATAATTTTCAATCTCCAAGGCTTGACAACAAGACCGACTGTGTCTGCTCACACTGTCTTCCCCACAGGAAGCTGAAAAATTTGGGAAGATATGGAGTGGGCATGTTTTCTTTAGTGCTGGCTCAAGTAAGAGCAGAGGAGTCATTATAGTGATATGTAAACTTCTACAATTCAAATGTCTTAAACAAAGTAAAGATAAATTAGGAAGAGCCATTATTGTTTTAACAAAAATTCAGAGACAAAGTTTGATTTTGGCTAATATTTACGCACCCAACACTAATGATCAGGGCTTGAAGCGATCCTACAAGCCGTTGGCACCCCTCATGATACAATATTGGTAGGATCAGTCCTTGATCATGGTGAAGCAAACGTGTGTAAGCCCCCTAGAGCAACATTGACATTTCACAGGATGTGTCAAAATCATGGTCTTACAGGTATTTGGAGACTTTTGAACCCATCTGGTTGGGACTATACATTCTTTTCATCAGTCCATAAGATTTATTATAGAATAAATTTTTTATATCTAAGTGCATCTTGTTGTAGACTGCTCAATTGAAAACATCTTGAGTGAGTTTAGAGGTATTGACACATATGGAGAAAAATAAATAATATAGTTGGTGCTTTAATGTATCCCTTTTGCAAAAGCCTGATTTCCAACAAATGTTAAAGGCTGAAATAAATGTTTATATGGAGACCAACTGGTCCTCAGTATATTCTGTGGGCATGGCTTGGGGGTCGGATCATACAGTATGCCTCGTTCATCAAAAAATCCAAAGCATAAGAACTCGTGGAGTTGGAAGGGAATATTAAAAGTGCTAAGGCAGAGCTAAAATATAATACTATTTTGTAACAGAAGGTGGAGTTTTGGGTATTCAGGGCAAGACAGTCATACTTTGAGTCAGGGGATAATGCAGGGAAGCTTTTGGCTAAAAATATAAAGCAAAGAGTCTTTTTCAACCATTCGCTCAGTGAAATCTGCTGGTGGGGAAATTTGTACCTTGGCCATTGATATTAATAATGCTTTTAAAGAATTCTATCTTGATGTAATGTGGTGGTGGTGGTGGTGATCTTTTAGGATAGAGGCTTAGGATCTAATTGCAGCTTTTTAATGATAACAAGAAGAAGGTAATACAATAAACATGGAGGAATACAAACAAACAAAATTTATACATAAATGCTACAGCTTATCATAAGAACATAAGAACAAGAACTGACAATCAGTGAAGGGAACAAGAGGGTATATATACACAGATGAATAATGAGGGAAAAGTAAACAGCTGAGGAAGATGGAGAGCAGGAGTGTGTAATCAAAAGGTGCATGCTGGGAAGTCTAGTCCATAAACAAAGGGGGAAACTAAACAGTCAATGAACTGAACAGAAGATGAGGGAAAAAACAAGGTAGTTCATAATAGAACCCCCTCCAAAGGGGTGACTCATGGTATCCAACGATGGATGGGAAGGAAGGGAGGGACAAGCTGATGAGGAAGGATCCAGAGGTTGATCAAGATTCCAAGGAGGAAGGTGGCCAGGGTGGTAACCACAGGGCAGGGACTGGGTCAGGAGGCCTGGGAGGTGGCCACAGAGCAGGAACAGGGTCAGGAGGCCTGGGAGGTGGCCACAGAGCAGGGACAGAGTCAGGAGGCCTGGGGGTGACTAAAGGGCACGGACTGGGTCAGAAGGCCTGGGAGGCGGCCACAGAGCAGGAACAGGGTCAGGAGGCCTGGGAGGTGGCCACAGAGCAGGTACAGGGTCAGGAGGCCAAGCCGAAGGTGGAGTGGGCAGAGCCGCAGTAGGAGCAGGGCACGGAGTTCCAGGAAGAGTGTCCGGAGGCATAGCGGGCAGAGCCACAGGAGGAGCAGAGATTTGTGTTTCGGGAGTAGGAGGATCTGGAGACGGAGCGGGTGGAGCAGCAGTCTTTGGAAGAGTAGACTGAACTCCTGGAGAAGTCACAAGATGAGCAGGCGGAGTCCTGGAAGACTCTGAGGGTGGAGTCGTCATGGTCAGGAGTGCTGGTAGCAACTGGAAAATGACCTCCATGGTCGTGGACACTGGCAGTGACATGAGAGAAGGATCTCCTCTTCTGCTTCCAGATGGCTGTGAGCTCAGCCATGGGAGGCCTGAAGGGCGGAGACGTGGGAGGCTCGACAGGCGGAGCCGTGGGAGGCTCATAGGGCGGAGCCATGGGACAGATGAGGCTTGCAACACTGGGTCTGGGATGGACGAGACTTGCATCGCTGGCTCTTTGGCTGTGGCAGGCATGGGCGTTGGCTTGTTGGCCATGGCAGGTGTGGTTATTGGCTTATTGGCCGTGGCAGGCCTGGAGGGCGAGGCCGTGAAAGGCTTGGAGCAAACAGCCATGGAAGGCTTGGAGCAAACAGCCATGGAAGGCTTGTAGCAAAGAGCTGTGGAAGGCTTGGAGCAAGGAGCTGTGAAAGGCTTATAGAAAGGAGCCGTGGAAGACTTGGAGCAAGAAGCCGTTTGGAGCATGGGGCAGATATCTGACGTTGCTGAATGTGTGATTATTATTATTTATTATTTATTTATATATTTTGTGTCTATAATCATATACGACCACTGGGATGTTGTTGGGGCCAGGGTGTTGTTGGGGATTTTGAGGGGAAGGGGTTATAATGGGGGTTAATTGTTGATTTTGTGTATATGTTTAGTTTTTCTGTTCAATATGCGAATCAATTAAAAAATTGTTAATCAGAAAAAAAGGACCGCATCATTTCTACACTGCCTACAAGAAGAGAGAAGGGGAAGGAGAGAAAGATAGAAAGTAGCAGAGAAAAGTATTCCAGCGTCTGGATGGATGAGTCACTCTCTATTACTCTCTCTAATTCCCACTCTGGTTTTTTCGTATTCTTGTGGGTGGGATGCTAAATTTAGACCTGGCGCTGATCCCTGACAGACAAGTAGGCCGGCATCAGCATCCAAAATGAGTCTACACAGACCCAGTACAAATCATACAGACAACAAATTCACACATTTGGAAACAGACACCCCAAAATCAAAAGAAAGAGAAAAGAATTTATGGGAACTCTTTCCAATGAAATTGTATATGTTACCATTAGTTAATGCATTATTAACTAACATGCATGCACAATGGACAATAGTGTGTTTATAATAAACATCAACCAAGATCAATAAATGCTTAAAAATATTTTAGATTTTGCTTAAAGGGATAGTTCAGTCATTGATTACTCACCCCTGTGTTGTTAAACCCCATAAGACTTTCTTAGATTTTCTTAACAGAAAGGGAGAAATAGTGAAAAAATATTGTTCTCACTGATGTCATACAATGGCAGTTTATGGTGACCACCATAATGCAAAGTTATAATTCAGAAGTCTAATAAATTATTGTATGCGACTCATGTACTGTTCTGAAGGAATACGATAAGGTTTGGTGAGAAACAACCCAAAATCGAATGTATTATTTAGTGAAAATCTTCAACGTCAGGTTGGTCTCCTGTGCGTGTTCATGAGACAGCCTGCACGTGAGCTTTAGAGCTCCCTGCAGGAGAGCATAATGCTGCAGCCGCTCACAAGGTGGGTGTTCAAGCGAACACTCGTTTTGTTTCACCTCAACAGGACCACCAGTGATGTAAACAACAGAAAACCCAACATAGCTGCAAACAAACCAGAGAACAGAAGTTACAAACATGTCTACTGAGTTTTAGTGTAAAAATAGATGCTTTCCTATGCCCAGAACTGGAGAGACAGGTGGAGGGAAGTAGGTATGTCTGTCACTGTGACAGAGCGGAGGGCGAGGCCGGGTCGTGATGATATACACCCGGTCCCGTATCAGGCTAATCAAGCCTCCGAGAGGGATAATGGCCGATGGCGGAAGGTGGTGCGTGGAGAGAGTGATAATTTACGGACATGTCCGTCGTCATGTGTCCTTTGTTTTAAGTTCATTATTAAAACCTTATTTATATTGTCAAGCCGGTTCTCACCTCCTCCTTTCCCTTGAACTACATTACACATGATGACACCACAACACTGGGTTCTACAGGTGGCATGCTGCCAAGACCTGCTGCCTCTGGGTCCTGCATCACAGCCAGTGTGTAGGCCAGTTGATCAGGATTTAACCTCTGGGCGCCTCTTAGGAACCTGATAATTATGTTCTGCTTACCCAAAGACTTGCCGTCTACTGTGCCGTGGTGGGCTGCGATAGCAGCTACACACACCTTCAAGGTGGAGGGGGACAGCCTCCCCTCCAACCTCTCCTGCAGAAATGAGAGCACTGACCTAACTGCGCACCTCTGTGGGTCTTCAGCCCGCGAAGAACACCAATTTGCGAAAAGTTGTAAAAAGGGCGTAAAGTTGCCTGGTAGAGGGAGTTCTGGCTTGGTTGATTGTGTCTACGATGGCAGGTGGTAGACCAGCTAGATCTTCCGCCAGAGGCTGCCCCCGTCCCTGAGAAAGAAGGTCCTTCCTCAGGGGAATTCGACAGGGAGGGGCTGTCGCAAGGAGCACGAGATCCGAGAACCAAGTCCGAGTAGGCCAATAGGGGGCCACTAGAGTGACTTGTTCCTCGTCCTCTCTGGCCTTGCACAGCACTGGTGCAAGAAGGCTCACTGGGGGAAATGCGTACTTATGCAGCCCCATGGGCCAGCTGTGTGCCAGCACGTCTGCCCCGAGGGGAGCCTCAGTTCGGGCGTACCAGAGCGGGCAGTGGGAGGTCTCTTGGGAGGCGAACAGGTCTACTTGTGCCTTGCTGAAACATTCCCAATCAGCTGGACTGACTGGGGTGGAGCCTCCACTCTCCGCTGGGCAAGCTTTGCCATGATAGTGCGTCCGCTACCACATTGAGGTTGCCGGGGATGTGAGTGGCATGCAGCGACCTGAGTTGCTGCTGGCTCCAAAGGAGGAGACGACGGGCGAGAAGTGACATGTGGCGGGAGCGTATGCCGCCTTGGCGATTTATGTATGCTACCGTGGTAGTGCTGTCTGATCGGATCAAGAAATGCTTGCCCTGAATTAGCGGGAGAAACCTCTTTTCAGCGGCCCACGGCTGCGTGCCCATTGCACACGGCGCCCCAACCCAATTTGGAGGCATCGATAGTGACCAGGACGCGTGGGGACACCTGCTACAAAGGGACTCCTGTCCGTAGAAAGCAGAGGTCTGTCCAGGGTTTGAACGTTGGCGGCAGGCGGGGGTGATGACCACACGGTGCGTGCCTTGGTGCCATGCTCGTCTCGGGACTCGAGTCTGGAGCCAGTGCTGAAGCGGTCTCATATGCATCAACCCAAGCGGCGCGACCGCCGCGGAGGATGCCATATGCCCCAGGAGCCTCTGGAAATTTTTTAAGGGGACTGCTGTGCCCGGCCTGAACGCAGCGAGGCATAGTAACTCTCCGGAGTGGGTCAGGATGAGCCAGTCGTCGAGGTAGTTGAGTATGTGGACGCCTGCTTCGCGGAGCGGGGTAAGGGCTGCTTTCTGCAACCTTCATAAAGACGTGAGGGGACAGGGACATGCCGAAGGGGAGGACCTTGTACTGATACGCCTGGCCGTCGAACGCAAACTGTAGAAAGGGTCGATGTCGAGGCAATATTGAGACTTGGAAGAACGCGTCCTTCAGGTCTACCGCTGCAAACCAATCAAGATGCCGGACGCAAGTTAGAATGTGTTTTTGCAGGAGCATTTTGAACGGGAGTTTGTGCAAGGCCCGGTTGAAAACTCGCAAAGCCCACCTTTCTTGGGTACGGTGAAGAAAGTGCTGTAGAAACCCTTCTTCATCTCGGTTGGAAGGACAAGCTCTATCGCGTCTTTGAGTAAGAGAGTCGCAATTTCCACGATTATTACAGCCCCACGCTGACGGTGGCCCAGGCAAGCATGTCAGACATCTGGGCATCAGCCTCAGACTGGGCATTCTGGCCTGAAGGTGGCAGCCTGGTTGAGTCATCCGCGTCAGACGCCGGACCACTCTCCGATGCAGTGGCAAGCTCATCCAGCTCGAGGGGCTCAAGAGGATAGGTGGGCTGGCTGTGAGGCAATCCACTGTTGCCTCGAGCCCGGACAGAAGTCAAGGAGCATGCCGGGGGGTGGGTGGTTCGCGTGGGCCTACCCGGCGAAACCAAGCCCGCTGCATCCCCAAATTGCCTCCATCGCCAGCCAGGTAATCCTCAATCCTGTGGGAAGAAGGAGTGAAGCACGGGGGCCGGCTGGAGTGTGTTCCTTTTGAGGAACAAAAGCCGCGACCGCAACGTTGCCATGGTCATATTCTCGCAGTGAGAACATGAGCTATCCACAAACGCTGCCTCGGTGTGAACGCTGCCCAAACACATGAGGCAGTGCCTGTGGCCGTCAGGAGCGGAGAGCACGCTACCGCATCCAGGAACTACACAGGGGCGGAAAGGCATCTTTATAAATACGCGTCCTGAAAATATGTGCCGCTGTGTATTTGCTCTTTCAGAGAAAATAACTCTTTTAGAGAAAATAACTCTTTTAACTGCGCTGTCGAAGCCCCCAGGGGCAAGCTACACTGCCGTGCAGGGAAGGAGAAAGCTGCTGATATGCACCGTAAATCCAAAAGCAATCGCTCAGAGATGGGAGGAAACAGACTGTGACTCACAGCTCACTGCATACACAATCGATCAGCTCCGAAGAAAATTTCTGAATGAAACAGAATTTCCCTCCCTTTATACCCGTATATCCAGGGGCGGGACGTGCAAATTCTGTCTGCCAATTTCTCATTGGCCTTTTCTCATAGATCAGAGATGCGAAAGGCGCTCAAGAGAGACCCCTAGTGTCACTTCTTCGACACAACGTCGAAGTGAGCGACAGATAGTGAACTCCTGTAATGCATGTATAGCTGGTGACGATGGCGTGCATGATTCAGGCTCCACTTTGTCTAGTGCCTTTTTTGTAGGCTGAGCTCTAGCCAGGAGCAGCAGTAAAAGTTCTACAGCAGAAGATAGCTGTTCCACTTTGTGTGCTAAATCAGAAGATGTAGTTTTTTATTCCTTTTGTCATACTTATGCTTACAATTAGACATAGGGATGCTCGAAGAAAGCAGCAAATCATCTGCAGAGGATTCCAGACCTGCCAGTCACACTCGACACACAGCAAGAGGCATTATGGAGCACTCAGAGCATGGGTCAGACATAGCCTCGGTTCTTCACGGATAAAACAAATCTGTAAACACGGCAACACAACAGTTCGCGGATGCCAGCTGAAGCATTCTTCAAAAACAAACTACACAAAATATTGTCACAATTGATTTACCGTCATGCCATCCCAGATGTATATGACATTCTTTTCTTTGCAGAACAAAAAATAAAAGTTTTAGAAGAAAATTTCAGCTCTGTAGGTCCATACAATGCAAGTGAATGGTAACCAGGCTTTTGAAGCTCCAGAAATAACATAAAGGCATCATAAAAGTAATCCATAAGACTTAAGACTTATATGATAAGCGTGGGTGAGAAACTGATCAATATTATATAAACTGCCGCCTGCAAATTTTCACACTCAAATATAATTGACTAATTGAAAAAAATGTGTACATTTTGTTCAGAACACCCCCTAAATAATAAAAAAAGACTCCAGTTATTCATAAAAAATATTGTGTTTACAATCTGATGATAAACAAAATTTCAACAACAATAAAAAAAATTTTGTGGTTGTCCTAACTTTGTAAGCATGTAATTCTGGTTCTGTTCACTCTGTCTCCTTTTAAAAAGTATTATTTTATTCCACTTGATGGCAGCAAGTACTAGAACCTATAAATGTCCCTCTATCTCACCTTCCATCACAAAATGCTGCTCTGAAATGTAAGTGGTGCTCCAACACATTTTAACCCTCAAAGATGTGCTCGTCAATAGACATTCAGTCCATTTTTCAGTTCATACACCACCCCCATTGTCAAGTCAAGTTATTTGTATAGCACCTTTCACAACACGCATAGTTTAAAAGCAGCTTTACAGAAAATCATGCATTAACAGAAAATGTAACTATAATATCTATAATTTCTATGACTCATCATTGTGTAGTTTGATGAAATATGATTGTGAGTTGTGTTTAAAAATAAGTAATCAAATAATAATTGTATTTATAACCCCAGTGAGCAAGCCGAAGGTGACTGTGGCAAGGAACAGAAAACTCAATAAGATGTTGGTTAATGGAGAAAAATAACCTTGGGAGAAACCAGACTCACTGTGGGGGCCAGTTCCCCTCTGGCTAAACAGCATTTAATGCCAATATTACTTATGTATAGTGCAAGTCATGGTTTTATTATTATTATTATTATTATTAGTTACATTTATATAGCGCTTTATCTGAGACCTCAAAGCGCTTTACAAGGAAGGGGGGAATCTCCTCAACCACCACCAATGTGCAGCATCCACCTGGATGATGCGACGGCAGCCATATTGCGCCAGTACGCCCACCACACACCAGCTTACTGGTGGAGAGGAGACAGAGTGATGAGTGGTTTAGTATGAGTAAACTAAGTAAGTGTTAAGGGTCAGTGTTTAAACAAAGATTTTGTATGAACTGTAAGATTAATGACTAATGTCTTTGAAGTTCATCCTGGATTAACAGCAGAAGTTCACATAGATGCAATTGTCCGTGTTAATTGGCTGATGAAGGGTTTTGTTGGCAATTAACTGATAGTCTATGTATTCCATTATAAGAGTGTAGTCCATCATTAGACCGAGGTGATGCAGGCAGAGATCAGTTAGGTGCATTTAGGTTAGGTTCAACCAGACGGTAATTTCAGTGAGGTCTATCCTAAGTCCAAGGTTCATGCAATGGCATATGAAGTATCCCATGTCTTATGGTTGGAGTTGGCATCAGTTCATTCTCTGAAGTCCATCGTAATATACTGAAGTGATTTTTGGCTGGCACCGGCTGCTATTAGTCGTCATCACTCACACGTACAGACACAAACCTGTCCAACACGAAGAAGGAATGGAGATGGATCCAGCCGGTTCTGGTGACCTCAGGATTGGAGTACCGTGGTTGAGACAGGGAAACAAATAGAATAATATTAGCAAAGATGCCATTCAATTTGATCATGATCAATATTTCTGGTTCTGGCAGTCCTAACCAAAGCAGCCTAATTGTGAGTTAAAGGATAAATTAGGTGTATGCCTGGCTAAATAGATGAGTCTGGGCTAATATAATGATATTCCTTGGTTCTAGTCAGCACACTGGCTGCTAGATTTTGAACCAATTTTATTTTATTTTTTGAACTTGCTGGACATCCTCCAAGTAATGCATTACAATAATACAGTCTTGAGAGCATGAATGCATGAAATAGATTTTTCGGCATCAGCAACAGCATGTGTCGTAATTTAGCAATATTTCTTAGGTGGAAGAATGCTGTTCTACAAACATTGGTAATTTGATTTTCAAAGGACAGAGAGGTATCAAATATAACACCTAAGTTCTTCGCTGTTGAAGATGATGTAACAGTACATCCATCGAGAGTCAAATTCTATTTTATATTTTTGTTTTAAAGATTTTTGGTCCAATAATTAGTACCTCTGTTTTGTCGGAATTGAGTAGAAGGAAATATCTGGCCATCCAATCTTTTATTTCATTGATACACTCTGCTAATTTGGAGAATTGTAAAATTTAATCAGGTTTTGAAGAAATATAAAGTTGGGTGTCGTCAGACAGTGGAAACTTATTCTACGATTCCTGAAAATATCTCCCAGGGAAAGCATATACTAGGAAAAAAGCAGAGGCCCTAAAACTGATCCCTGTGGCACTCCATACTTTACTTTTGTTTGTTTTGACAATTCCTCATTTACATAGACAAAGTGGTAGCAGTCTGCTAAATAGGACCTAACCCATGCTAATGTAAGTCCACAAATGCCAACATAATTCTCTAGCCTTTTCAAGAGAATGTCATGATCTATTGTGTTGAATGCAGCACTAAGATCTAAAAGCACTAGAAGACAAATGCAGCCGCGATCAGATGATAAGAGGAAGTCATTTGTAACTCTGATAAGTGCATTCTGTACTGTGATGAGGCCTAAATCCTGACTGAAATTGTTAATTTCATTTTGTTCAGTGTTTTTTTTTACATAAACGGGAGATTTGAAATCAGCCTATAATTAGCCAATTCTCCAGGATCAAGTTGTGGCTTCTTAATAAGCGGCTTGATAACTACCATTTTAAAGTTTCTTGGGACATGTCCTAAGGATATCAAAAAGTTAATAATATTAAGAAGAGGTTCTGAGATTACAGTGAATACCTATTTTAAGAGCTTAGTATTGGATCTAACATACATGTTGTGGCTTTTGATGTTTCGATAAGTTTTGTTAGCTCTTCATGACCTATGACAGGGAAGGAATGAAGTTGCATGTGAGGAAAATTATTACTTTGACAGATGATTGCATAATTAAATTTTAATTTATTTTTTCTGATTGTTTCAATTGTTAATTGTTTCATCAAATATCTCGGCCTCTGAGTGGACTAGAACCTCAGTGTATATGTCATTAAAAAGCCGTGATCCTCCCTTTTGAAATGTTATAATATACTTTATCACCAGTAGACGATAACATATTTTTATGATGATTTGTTTAGCATGCTTTTTCTGCTGGACTGCATATTTTGTTCTGGACATCTAAGATATAAATTGGATTATTCACCCAAGCAAGCTCAAAGACCAGGCAAGTAAAAATGGCAAATGTTATAGAAAACTGCTTACTGTGAAAGCAAATGTAAGGTTTGTGTCTACTTGGGGCTTACAGCTGCATTGATTGGTGAATAAATGAGATTGTGGCAGGGTGGAGGGTGGGGCCGGGTCGTGATGATACACACCCGGTCCCGTATCAGGCTAATTAAGCTTCCAAGAGAGATAAAAGCCGATGGCAGATGGTGGTGCAAGGAGAGAGAGAGATCATTTACGGACATGTCTGTCATGTGTGTGTGTGTGTGTGTGTGTGTGTGTGTGTGTGTGTGTGTGTGTGTGTGTGTGTGTGTGTGTGTGTGTTTGTTTGTGTCTTTTGTTTTAAGTTTATTATTAAAACCATATATATTGTCAAGCCAGTTCTCGCCTCCTCCTTGCCCATCTTAATCCTTTATAGAGATGTTTGTATTTGATGTCTTACAGAAATCATATTTCACTTTGTGATTCTTTTGAAAATCTTTCGAACTGTGGTATTACGGCAACAAAATAAACTGTAAAATCACATTCACGAGAATGAGACTTTTATATAAGACTTGTCCATTTAAGTACCATTTAAGTACTATGTGAAAGACTTTTATATGGATGTATTCAGCCCTTATTTTGTTATTTTATGTAACATAAATGCAAAATTGATGGTATTCTATGAAAAGTTCATATTCTAAGCTTACAAATGATACCACATATGCCTGACTCATGTATCTGGGGACTTTATACATTTTATACACTTTCTTTTTTCAATGAATGTACCTGCTGTAGCTTTACTGTAATTAAGAAAAAAGTACTGCCTTTAATTTATGATGATTTTAACAAAAAAAGTACAGTAACAAGAATACAAATTCTCACATTATGGTAATAAGATTTTTTTTGTAAATGTGCTTAATTGGCTTGAAAATGAATCTTAATGATCCTAAAATAGGATTGATTTTCATGAATAATAATAATAATAATAAGAAAATAGTATGTTTTATCTGTTTTGATTTTGGGGTGAAATGAGACCTAGGCACTTTTCACGAGATTCACGCATTTGGTGTAGAGACTAAAACATCCACTGGTGCTTATACAGGCAGACAGATTATATATATATATATATATATATATATATATATATATATATATATATATAAACACACACACACACACACATGCATGAGCTCACTGCATCAAGCACAGTCATCAAACATGCAGTAAAATATTTATATGAACACTCAGCTCTTCAGCAGGTCGCTGTTTCGCAGTGCAGGTGATACAGTGAGCAGGATATTCTGTTTTGATAATGTCACAAGAATGAGGTGTCTGGCTCTCTGTTAATACAGGATCCCATATGAGAGTGTGATCAGAGGGCCAGACATCAAATAAAAACATTGCTGCTGCTAAAAAATATAAAAATGGACCTTTACAAAACAAACTGTCACCAAGCACAGGGCAATAAAAACCCTGGCTTGCCTCTATAATACGACAAAACATGTTTACTTGTAGTCCAATTTAGAGGTCTGCATTTCTGCGGAAGTTCTGCTGGACACGATTGGATTTCTTGCGGCGTGGAATTAAATTTTCTGAGTTGAAGGCGGGAGCCGACGGTCAGAGAATAGCCTGAAAAATCTGATTACAAATTATTATTAATTAATTAATGCAAATAATAATAATAAATAAATAATAATAATAATAGTTTTTTTTTTATAATGTAAAATGAATGTGAACACATGTTGTGCATTAAATGATCCAATATTTAGAGTAGGCAGGTAGTCCTCGGGGCGTTAGAAGAATGGTATCAATTAGTATTAAAGTCAACATGAAACGGAAATTGCAACCGACTTTACTTCCGTATTGTGACTTATTTCTGAGTTGCTATCCAGCAAGTAAAAAATATTGGGCAGGGATTTGAGTTTATCCAATGGTTGTTGATTGGATTGTGAGAATATGGGGATTCCATAGTGGAAGGGAAGCAGATCTGAATGCAAGTTTGCAGTGGACACACACACCACAACCACCGTGCTGCTCAAGTCAGAGCCATTTATCAGTGAAATTGAGCAGCGATCTCAACATATTTATGATGAAACTGACAACATAAATGCACAAGCACATCGGGGGTCTTTGCTTACGAAAAGCCTGTAACTGTTGGAAAAACTAGTGAGTAAAATATAATCACATTTTTACGTTTTGAATCACAATACACTATATATAAAGGAATATAACACTTACTCGTGCTGTGCATCTCAAGATAACAGCATTTAAAAATATAAATAAACTCCAGAGGCATCCGAAGCATTGTATTAAATAGTGATCACCTCAGCAATTCAGACGTGAAATGTCTTGAACACAACCGTGAATTCGCCGTTATTCCTCCTCATTCAAAATTTTAATTCAAGCTAGCTGACACATAACCATAATTTAAGGAAAACAAATGAAAATACACCTGGCCATCTTTACCAACATGCAATTGACGCTTCGTTCAACTCTACACAAGGTTGTGGTATTTATGAGAAAGGGGCGGGGTTTAATTGGACTAAATTATTGGAGATGTTCTGCATACATCACCAGAGAGAAATCTGTTATTCACCGGAAGATCGAGTTATTCGTTATTATGAATCGTTCACAATAAGATCAATAACATGCATTTAGAAAATAGATAAGGTGAATTCTCATTTCATGCCGACTTTAAGAAACCAACTTCAGGCAAGTCCAACTTGCGTCACTTTCACGTGTCATCTGACAACGTTCTTTGTATACACTTGTTGTCTATTTGTGTATGGCTTTTGCTCTATGTGGAAAACAAATGTGGGGTTGTGGAAACAGGAGCGTCGGGAAGAAAATCACTACGGGAAGGGAGCGGTTGAACACACAGTAAAATTCAGCAGGAGCTTTCGGGTGCGGGATAGAAACTTGCAGGAGCAGAATGGAAAAAAACAGTCCCGTGCAGACCTTTAGTCCAATTCAAAAACTGTCCAAGATATATTTGATTCCAAAAGTAAAATTTAATAAAAATGAACAATAAACAATAAATAATGTTTTGGTTTTTTTTTTGTTTTTTTATAAAGAAAATCCAAAATATTTTTGGAATCATTAAGATTTTTTGTTTTGTTTTTGTATTTAACATATTTTCATGAACATTAAGCCCCCTCCAGCTGTCATTACTGTAATACAAACTAATATATATATAAAATGATATATAATGTCAATTGTAAAGTACATTTGTAACGTATATTATAGTATTGCTTGCAGTACTGCCTTTAATTTATGCAGATTTTAATTAAAAAATATTGAGTACAGAAATAAGAATGAAATTCGCATTACGGTATTGAGAATTAGATTTGTTACAGTAATTTTGTGTCACACTGTAAAACATTTCTTATGTTAATCAAAAATGAATGCAAAAATGCTACAATAAAAAAATAAAAGTTCAGTAAATAAAATGTTTTTTAGAAGAAAAAATAATGATTTACCTTACGCACAAAAAAAAGATTTTAGCCAATTTTTAAGACTGACACATTTAAATTTCATATTAAAGTCCATCAAATTGAACTGCGTAATTTCTAAAAAAAAATGTAATTAATGAAACTTAAAATATTGTTTTATTTTTTTATTTTGTTAAAGATGAATCAGTTAATCAAATGATATTGAAATGAATAAATATTATGATTTGAAAATTAATATTATGTTTACCAAGACAATACATGTACATGTAAACCATTCTTAAAATTATGATAAAAAACATTTACATTTTAATTCCATGTCTGAATCACAACATTTGATTATTTTTTATTAAAATATTTATGTTTATTCTTATTTTTGATATCGGTTATGTACACTGGTGTGTTTTATGTTCAATTTATTATTGTTTATTGCATTATTTTAGCCTGATGGTGTTTTGTGTCATATTTATTGGCCACTTCTCCGAGTGGCCGCTCTTGATGAAATTGAAGTTATTAAATGGCATTTTGTCTCACCACCTATAGTGGTTAACAGGCAAGCAGATTTTTATAGTTCCAGAAGGTTGATGTATTAACATTATATCACGCATTCACTATGAACTGTAAAACAGGCAAATCCCATAATGCCTGAAACATTGTCAATGTGTTTTTTCAGTGAACGTCTGGCAACCACAACAACCAGTTTTATTTGATTTATTTATTTTGATCATAAATGTAACAGGACTTTTTGTTTTACACTATATAGCCTAATGCTATATGTATGTAAAATATATATATATTTATTTTATTATTTGACTTTGGCATGAAATATGGCCATTTGTATGTCAGAAGAACCGTATGCTCTATGTATTTTTAGCAGCATGACTTTATGTATCTCTCCAGTTAAAAAGCTTATAGACCACAAAGGGACAATAAAACCAAGTTCAATGAATACAAACAGGAATAACAGAGTGAACAGGAGATATGCAGGTCTGTGCAGTGTTCTGCGTCAGTGCTGGGCAGGTGGCATTATAGCCTTAGCAAGTAAGCATTCTTCTTGTGTCTGGGTACTGTATGTGTGTGTGCGTGCGAGTCTGACTCAGCAGCAGTCAAGCGAGAGGAGGGAGAGAGATAATATTATTTCTCACCTCATTATGGTCGTGGCGACCTTCTGCCCGAGCCTCCCAGAGGCAGGTGATAATTATCTCAATGTTTGTCTTTCATTAAACGACAGGACAAAGGAGAGAGTTGGAGGAGGGATGAACAACAGCAAATTAGGAGGTTGAATTGAGAGAGGCATCAAACAGAAGAAAAGTACTCAAGTGTGTGGATGTATGTGGGAGGACACCATGGTACAGTGATGTATTAAATAGTAAAACCGTTGTACTGTCACATTTACTAAGTGCTTTTATTTATATAACATTGTATTCAAGATACTTCAAAGAATATCATGATGCATATTAAAAAACAATCCTGATATTATCATGATTAGTGTTGGGTAAGTTACTCAAAATTACTAATTACTTCTCTAAAATTGTGATCAGATTACTTTACTGATTACTTCGTTGAAAAAGTAATCACACCTCTAATTACTTCAAAGTTACTTTCTTAAACACTTTTTATATTGTTTTTCCTCTCAACAAATTCAAAATAATATCTATATTTGGTCCTTGTCGTACACCCTACAGCAGTCACAGAAATGCAAAAAGACATCTGAATTTATATTTTAGATGTATTATACATAAATACTATTTAAAAAATATGTGTAACCCCAAGTAATGTACTTAACTGAAAGTCAGCAACTGTAAACTGATTACAAGAGTAAAACATGTAATGTGTTACACTACTTTTTTATTTAAAGGTTTTACACACTGATTACACCCAACAATGATCATAAAACATGTTTGGATCTGTCAAGAGCATATCCAGGGCACATTTCACCCCAAAATCAAAATAAACAACAAGAAATTAAACTTAACTTAAAGAAATGGAGGCCATTGTGGGGTATACTGGGACCCACTTTATATTCTGTGTCTTTAACTACTATGTACTGAAGCATTTGATACAGTGTATTTATTATGTACATACATGTTGTTGCATTTTACTTACATTTAAAGTACCTGCATTTAATTACATCTGTACTTACACTGTTAACCCTTATCCCTAATCCTAAACCTAAACATACATTTTAGGTTAACATTTAACCTAACCCTAACCCCTAACCTTAAACCTAACCCTAACCCAACCATTCCCCCTACTCTAATCTAAATCCTACCCCTACCCCCAAAGCCTAACCGTACCTCAATCTCAGTAGCAGCATATGGGAATCTTATGAGAATTTTGCAGAACAACAGTTACACAATAAGTACATTGTATAATATGTATTTTAATGTTAGTACATAGTAGTTAAAGACACCTTATATAAAGAGAGACCGTATATCGTAATGCAAAATAAATAAATAAATATTGAATTTTCTTTACCATTGAACTTCCCTTTAAAAATTAAATATTAAAAACGTACATATTACTTAACCCTATAACGCCACCAGTATCAAATCTGATATGCTATTTACTAAAACTTGTGCATTATTAAAATAATAGAAATGTTGCCAATAACATGCTACCTGGTGGTTGTTTTCAGGTATGTCTTGATTGAAAATTATTTTACAAATATTTCTGCTTTTGTATTGTATGCACTTATTTTTTTATGTGAAATCTTTACTGATTTTAATAAAGTAAAAGTAACAGTAATGATTGTAATGTTACTGAAATGTTAAAATGAGCATTTGCTGAATGTAAGCAACTTGTGCTTGGTTAAAATGTTATATATTATTTTATTGAGAAAGCCCCTTTAAAAATGAATGTATAAAATATGATGAACAGACTTTTGAGGTATATCTCTCAATCACCATTACATTACATTCATTCCCACCACAAAAACAAAACAAAAAGCTTTGAAAATTCTGACATATACAATTTATAAGATATATTTAAAGTGTGAACTAATATTTTCTTACCATAAGTTCCTGAGACCTAGTGAATTTTTTTTACAATTTCCCTTTTTTAAAATGTCAATATAATGTTTGGTGCATAAAAAAACATGTGATAAAAATTGCATACTGCAAAAATAATATTTTATTCATATTATATTTGATGTGCTCAATTGAACCGTGATACATTTCAATTCATATTTATCGACCAAGGAGAGGAAGTTGTCATGGCCAAACTCTCAAACATTTGGTATTTCTGAAAAGTCCAGGGAGACCTCTGATAATACCTCAACATTACCACTGTAGCATGTATCAGCTAAGAAAAACAAATGTCCTACCTAAAAATGTATTTCTGGGTCTCAGGAGGACCATTAAAGCCTAATTTATCAAATACTGTATGACACTTTTTTATAGATTCTCTAATTGTGATAAAAACAGTTTTTCAGAATGTTTTTTTTTCTCTGACAATCTTTACAGGGTAAATGTTTTATTCTAATAGAGTAAATCAGTTACAGTATTTCTGTAGAATATATTTTAGAATAATAAAAAACCTCAAAAGTAAAACGTCCACACACATTATGGTAATGAACATTTTGGGGGAAAATGTGCTTTATTGTCAAGAAAAGAAAAAATAATAATAATAATTATATATATATATGACCTTGAAGTTGGGATAGAATGGGATCCGAATATGTCACCCACATGGTGGATCAATAAATCATGGTATTACAATGGTAATATGCCCAAAAATATGGACCATATAACCATATCATATTACTATTGATATTAAGTCACAGAAGCTGATCTTATCTTAAGAATAACCAAATCATCACAAACCTTTCCCAAAAATAAGACATTTCACTTTATTTATATTAATATATAGCACATTGCTTTATGGCTGTTGTGATCGCATTATATACTGTATGTATGTGATCAGACCTATGTTTGTATTTATACACACTGTAGACATAAAGCAGAGTAGGTTATGTCTCTCTGTAACAAATATTTTACACACTTTCACACACAGGAGAATTGGGCACAGATGGTATAGCAGCAATAACCATTACTTAATTATGTTCAAACACTCAAAGCTTATATCACATATAGATTGTAGTACAGTATAGACTGGGTTCTGTTGGGTCCTCTTCTACCTGAATACATATGACAGATACGTTTCTATGCACAAATTCTCCAAACAAAGTGACATGATTCAGGACTGATCTTTACATAGAAGAGAATGGACACATGGAGGTTGTCGATACATTCAAATTGTATGCAATTATTTTATATGTTTTACTGTATATTCTTGCTGTGATATTTTTGTTACATTAACTGTACAGACACAGAGGTAGTTGATACATATTACTGATACTGAGATAGAGACTGCTACCTTTATAACACCGGATATTTCACAGAACATTTAACAGTGCGTTAGATTTGAAGGAAAGCCGGTCATCAGAAACAGAATATCCACTAGTCCACAAAGAAAATAGCTTAAAGTCAGCTTGAAATCAAAATATGCCTCATTGACTGTCTTAGGGGTCATTCACACAGTACACATTCTTGCGTGTTGACGGAAACATGATGAAATGGAACAAAATCCAGGTATCTTGAGATTTGTTTTTAAACTGGTTTTAAACTTTAGACTGATAACATTGTGAATTCGGCAACGGGAGATCGAACGTTCTGCTGGTGAAGTTGGTCTGAGCTTACCCAACACATTCTCAAAGCGTACGACTTTTCAAAATTTGTCCAATTCGTATGATATCGTATGATTTCCACTACAGCCAATGGCGTCGTTGGACATCGTTTCCATCTAATACACAACAATTACTTTCTTCTGTTACACACAACAGCTTCCTATCACGTTTACACACTCTACTAATCGGTTAGGTTTAGATAAGGTGTTTGGGTATGGGCATGATATAAATAAGCATGTCCTGAACAACTCACGCTTACTTCCGCATTACAAATCCGGGCATTTGTATGTGATGAAATCATAAAAATTTATACATATAAAATCGTGAAAAATTATACGAAATAGCCAACTCGTAAAATATGTAATAATTTTCATGAGATCGGGTTGGATTACCGAAATTTGAATTGCTGCCCCCAGTGGCTAAAGCTGGAAGTGTTGTTGCAGTGAAATGTCCACAGGGTGGCGCCAAAAGTGAGTCATTTTTTTTTTTTAAATGAGGTAATACAGTCACCTGTAATATATATTTTATTTACTCTAACCCCTTACCAAACCCTAAACTCTTCAAACGCACTCAGCATTGTTCATGTAAACGTGATTACTTCCAGGTTTTCATGGGACTACATCCCATGTTTCAGAGGTTGCTTGCACAAAGTGCTATCAATAGCGCTAGATGGAAATGTATTCATGCTTGGTTTGATGAAAAAATGTCTGGTGAGGAATGTCACTTTTCAGAAATTCTGCAGTTCAGGGTTGATTTCAGTGTACATGAACATGAGCTACATGTCAATTTCCCATGTGGTCGTTTTTTAATTAATATGTCTTAAAAATCTGATGCACAGCGAGACAGGCCGCAATGAATCAACACGTATGTCTAGTGCATGTTTACATAGACAAACAAATATAAAACAGTGCTGATGGATGCAAGAGCACATTCTGTGTGAACAGCCCCCTTATACATGTTCCTGGTCTTTTTGTGCATGATTCATCAGTGCACATCATTCCAAAGAAATTTTTTTTATCAAAATGAAATAACTTTCTCCACCTTTGAAACGATTTCCCTTTTCCACTGATGTCACCTACACCACAAGGACTAAAATATTTAGAAGTGACTTTAGTAAACTTGCATTCTAGTATGGGACGCCCACTTTTCACAATCCAATCGATTCACAATGTATTAAATTAAGTCCCACCCACCGGAAGTAAATGAGTTGTGAATGCTGTTTCATGTGGACTTTAACAAACCACATTTGGAAACACGCATAGGTCAGTAGTTTCGAAATACTGTATGACACCAAATGATTATCCCATTTTCTGAGAATTGGAGGGTGAAAGGCTACTAAGGATCATAATAATTATAATATTGCATGTATTTACTAGATATTTTCTTCTTTCACTCAATAATTCTACATATATGGTGGAAAGAAGCGTTTGGTTAAATGACAGTTGTAAAAAATAAGCAATTCTTTCCACTTTGCAGCCTACAACATCAATGGATACTCTTGGTCCTCAACTCTGACTGACATTCAAGCTGTACGATTCTAGAGATATCCTCCAGCCAAAACACTGAGTATTCCGAAATCATCACAGTCATAGCAAAATAAATGTTTTTGAAAGTCTCAAAAGAAACATTGCCACGCGTAATATAAAATGCACTTCAATATAAAAAATAAATATGTCACACTCCCAATACTGTGAAATTATTAAGATGAAATACACCAAATAGGTATTTCCCTTTTTCTAAAGCCTGCTGGGAGCTTCCACAGTTTCTTTGCTCAAATTCAACACAGACAACGTTTAGGCTGTGAATATGTCTACGGTCGGCCACCCAGCATGATTCTATATGTTGGATTAGCAGTGATACACAAAGAAGCATTCTTTAAGCAATCTTAAAACAAAATAGACTACAATAATATTAGTATTCTATACAAAAACATGAATAAGATAGAAAAAATAAATTCATCTTTCAGTATCAACACAGAAAAGCTTATATTTATAATGCTTGCATTTTTGTGTTTGTGTGCACTGCAACAAATCGTATTGAGGATGAGTATCTGTCTCTTGTTTCCTAGTAAAAATATATAAACATTCTAAAACCAAAATGAATTCACATGATTAGCAAAACTGCGTTAGATATTTAGGCAACCTGCATCCTGGTCTCATAAAATCACATTACTATTCCTACATTGTTACTAAATCCTTTTTATTGCGGCAGTTTCCTGGTGAAATGAACACTAGAGTAAACGACCGGAATAGAGAGTCAATTGTGTTTTCATCTCACATTTGCTTTTTATGACACTATCAGTAAGGTTTAGGTTTAAGGTTTATGGTAGGGAGGTCACTTTTGTTGATTTAAAACTCGATAGAGTATCTCCCTCATCGGTTTGGGAGAAAATTTTACTCGCTTTTAGCGCCACATGGTGGACATTTCAACTCGGAACTGCCGTGATTTGTATAATGGACCACGTAATGTCCTTTAGCAAAAGTGTTACCACAGTCATGTAATATTCATTAGATTGGGTTTCTTCATAAGTAATTCATTTCAAAATAAATTTCGCTAATGTGTTTAATTTGATTAGTGTATCTTGAAAATAAGTGTGCACTTTGGATTTTTAAAAAACATTTGTTTTAAGTATAATCAAGAAAAATTTGTGAAAAGTCTGCTATCATACAAAATACACTTAAATTCAAGATCTTTGAAATTCAGTCTCTGAAAGCAAGTTAATATCTATGCAGTTTTAATAATCAGGAGAATGACCTTGTTTTAAAGATGTTTAGATATGTCTACTGGAAAAAAAAGTGTGAGTATATGTTGTGAGAGAGAAAGAGTTAAAAGAGAGAGAAAAGTGGAAAAGTTAAAGAAAGAATAATGAAAAAGTGTGATTGGCTGTGTGGGAGAGCGAGAAAGTGTGTGTTATGTGTGAGTTGTGAGCACCAGTGGATTATCGCCAGGTTTCTATACTATTGGCATTCATCTCACTGGCAAGCCAGTGGGAAAAGCTTTCAATTCCCAAAGGAAGGAGCCGAACAAAAAGCAAATCAAACAAACACAAAAAGACTCATTGATACAGTCTGCAAAGCCACATTATGGACTTAGAGGCCAGGAATAAATTAGAATAAATGCACAGATACTTATTATGCACTACTGAGACCACACAGACAGCCGTCAGTCCATCTGATCACACATCCATCCAGTTAGCACATGCGACAGGTCAGACGAGACATCAGGGATGTTTTCGAGATACTGTGTTTGTGTAGTGAGACACTTGAGTTCTCTCAACATTGAAGGTCTGTCAACATCCATCCTCTCAAAAACTCTCAACTTGAGTGTTTAAGTAGTTTGGTTTAGAGACATCCTTAGTCTCTGTTTCCCCTTTGAACGTTCTCAGCAATGTCTTCCTCAGTTGGGTAACACCATCCTTTTTATCCGTCCATATCTCTCTTTTCCATGACTTTGTGGACTAACTTGGATCCATTTGCTGAAGTGTGTAATTCCAGTGGTACTAGCATCACCAAACAAAATTGCAAAAATTATGGTGGTTTTCAAATGTGTTTCCCAAGCAGTCCGCCATCTTGTATTGGTTGGATGAACGGATGGTCCCACCAAAAACTCATGACATTAGTTGAGCCAATGTTGCTGTGTTTTTGGGAAATCAATGTATGATTTGTTGTCTCTGCATTTTAAGCCAGGATTGATGAAAGTGCTTTAACCTTGAAAACAAATCCACACTTCAGCTTTAAGATATGTTCCAGAAGGCCCAAAAATCCCAGAATTCCCATTTTAGATGACAGTCCATCTTGATGTATGGGTATAGGAACCCAAAGTTCACTACTGTGCTCTGAATATGTGCCTTACCAGCGATACACTTGACTCACTGTACTTTAACATCAATTACATCCATCATTCAGTGTTAAAGATGAGCTGAAGTTTCATCAGAACATAGCAGAGACAACACTTGAATTGACTGTTGTGGATCATGACATCAAGAAGCTTCTAAAACTCAACAATTTCTGTTTCTGAAGCTTAATAATGATGTGATGATATTCTGAACACATCCTCTTCTGTACAGATATGGATATAATGTGCAAACAGAGTTGTGTATATGCATCTAATACTGCCGTAATAGTGAGTGGGATGGGGCCAGAAGGGCCGGAAGGAGGGTTTGTGGTTTATTCCCAAACACAAACCCTCTATCTGTGTACGATGCCAACATAAGACTCTGTGATAAAAGAATAAGCAAACCTTTGACCTCCTCAAAGCTGGGCAAAGTTTGATAGGTGGATTGTGAGGGAGGTTTGTCACTATTCACTTTGGGTCTCACATCTAAAAGAGAGAGAAGAAGAAAGAAATAACTGAAATGGGGAGTTAACATGTATTTGAATGTACTCAAAGTAAAACAACTGAGTTTCACGTGCTGCTTTCTACGTTTCGCCATAGTTTACTGGTGAAATAAACACTAGAGGCGCTACAACAACTGTGCGTTTCATTCACTTTTACAAATTCACGGGTACTATGGCTGTTTATGTCTTTATAAACTATTATTTTTCACTCTATTACTCACATAACTGCTATGTTATTATATCAAAACACTTTTAATCTAATGGATCATTTGAAAATGATCAATTTTAACGCTTGCGTTACAGACCCACCTACATTTACACACTTAATCCAATGTGATTAGCTTCCGCGGTAGCTCACCTTGATAGAGTATTTGACTTTGGACTCGGACACCGAGGCTCGAGTCCTGAGAAGAACACTCAAAATGAAAGTAAAGAGAAAAGACCATTGAAGCGGCACGATATGATGTGGTTCCTTCAATAAATGTACTTTTCTCGTCAAATCTGCTTTTAAAATAATATCGGTTAGGTTTAGGTGTTGGTTAAGGGTTAGGATTTCTGTTCTGTTCACCTTTCATTTATCTTTTAGGACACTATTGATTAGGATTAGGCAAACGTTTTAGGTTAGGGGGGTTCATTTTTCTCATTAAAACATCCATCTAATATTCACCTTAAAAACTCATCTGATTACGACACCATTTCACTCTCTTTTGGCGGCCCCTGCTGGACATTTCACGGGGAACATGTAATCACGCACGTAATTTTGGTTTGCAAAATCGCTGCCATTGTCACGTAATTTTAAGCTGGTTAAAAGGCTTTGCATGTAAAAATCCATACGACTCCAGTGATTAAATCTATATCTTCAGGAGTGTTTTGATAGGTGTGGGTGAGAAACAGATCAATATTTAAGTCCTTTTTTACCATAAATTCTCCTCCCTGCCCAGTAGGTGGCATTATGTACGCAAAATGCAAATCACCAAAAACAAAAGAAGAAGAAAGTTAAAGTGGAGATTTATAGTAAAAAAGGACTTAAATTGTGCGAATTACTTCTTGCCACCATTCACTTGCATTGTTTGGACCTACAGAGCTGAAATAGTCTTCTAAAAATCTTTGTTTGTGTTTAGCAGAAGGAAATCACACATCTTTGATGGCATGAGGGTGAGCAAGTGATGAGAATTTTGAGTGATGAGTTTGAGTGAACTATCCCTTTAATACATAAATTTTGAGCTAAAATCTTGGTTAAAAATAAATGAATAAATAAATAAAAATACCCCGAACTACCCACAAGCTCACAGGGACACTTATGGTGAAACACTTCCTTGTGCAATAAATTACCAAATCAAGGGCATGCCATTGTGTTTGAAGGGATATTTTTAGCAAGTCGATTTGCATTTGCACAAGTTGTTTGCTGTGTGTGTTTTTGTGTGTGTGTGTTTATGTGTGTTTACCGGCAGCTGTGCTGGTTGAGTGTCTTGCCTCTCCTTGTGCAGCTAGCCTCCCTCAAACTGCACCTGCACTCACAGGAGGGAGGCTGTGATGTCATCCTGCGGGCGGGGCACGGCGGACACGCCTCTCTGGTAGGTGGTGGAGGGGCGGAGCTTGGTGGGAGGGTGGGAGGGGGAGGAGGAGGGGGTGTAGTTGGCACTGGTGTCCTGTTGGCATGAAAGGGGGAAAATAAGTCATCATTTTTATTTGTATTGTGCTATTCACAACACACATTGTTTCAAAGCAGCTTTACAGAAATGATGCTGTGACAGAAAATGAGCTATAATGTCTGTAATGCCTTGAAGTCCTCATTGAGCAGTTTAAACTAATGGTGTTTGAAATCATGCTTTAAAAATGATTATTTTTTGGCCCCAGAGTGAGAAAGCCAAAGACAACTTTGGCAAGGAACCCAAAAATAGCAAGAAAAGCCTCAGTGATTAAAGAGAATTACTGTAAGTAAAACTGTGACAACGGAAAAAGCACTTCAGCCCTTCCAATCATTAACATTGCAAAAGCAGACTTGAGCCTGCATCTCAACATTTGACATGAAATTTAATTCATTAGCTAATATAAAAATCCTCCTAATGCATTCTGAGCATAAACTAGCCCTGATCTTCTCTCAGGACGATAACACAGATACTGTCTGGATAGTGTCAGTGGCCGGCAATTCTTTGATGTCTCATTTGAAACGTCTCTGATGGGGCTGGTTGGTCTCTCCCCTTTCTTAACTAAACCAGAACTGAAGGGAACTATATAGCGAGAGTTAATTAAGGGAGAAACTCAATCTTTGTCTGTGTGGAAGTGGTTTAAGAAGCTGATGAGGGGAGGCTGAGGAAAGGAGGGGCGTTCTGGCAAGCAAATGAGCCTGATTTCACACCTGCCACTGACTCTATCCATGGAGGAGTGAATGATGGATAGCAGGGAGGGAGAGACAGTCCTAAAGAAGTGCCCTCCACTTGCCCTCGCCAAATACAAATGATGGAGAAGAGAAAGTAGAAATAGAAAGAGAAGCTTTTAAACTCTTTTCCTTCCAGTCTTTAAACATGATATGTCATGCTTTAATATTCAACTTCTCTTTTCCTTTATTCATTCAATATTATTAAACATTAAAACATGCTGTATTTCAAAGCCACAATGTGCATGAAGCCCTTGGATGAGTTTCTGGTCAATACAAACTGAAAATATTCTTCAACATCACTCCTTTCAGTACGTGCCGTACCGCACGTTTGAACAAGCAGCACTGACAGTCAGAATATGTTAATCGTTCAGTATCATGGTATGTAAGAAAGTACTGTGGTATTATCATCTGATACCTGCACTGTATCATGGTACCACCACTGACATTTTTTTGTAAGAGTAATAAATGCATAAAAGAACTAAAAACATACGTCATCTTTTTCCCCATGTGTTTCTTTCTCTTTGGTTTCCCCATTTGTCTCTTTCTGCCTCTTGTTGTCGGCGGACCTTGCCTAAAATATTGAAATGTAAAAATATGAACAAATGATTAATGTACAGTTCTAGATGACCATAACTTCAATTCAGGCTCTCTTTTTTTTCAGTGTACTATTTAAAATATTTAAGTTTCTTTTATTTAGAGGGTCTTAATTCTTGTAATTTTTTGCCTCTGTCTGTCTTGAGCTCTTCAGGGGCCAGTGGCCTAATTAAGCAATAAAATGAATGTTCTGTTCCGTTTCCCAACAAAGGAGGGTTCTGACACACATCCAACATTGCAAGGCCAACTAACACTCCAGTTGGCCAGCTGGACACACACACACACACACACACACACACACACACACACACGCACGCACGCACAACACACATCCAAGTAACTGAATGGGACTCTAAGAAGTCAGATCTACCATTTTTTAAAACCTTGCAAACACAGGCTTTTCTTTGGGTAGCTTCATACATAAACATAATACGTAATTTGAGTGGGAACTTCCTGGGAATTCTAAAACCTTCCCTGTCACTCTTAAAATCTTTAGTTAGACCGTGAAGTCACTCTTACTTAATGTGGAATAAATTATCTTTTTTTCCTAAATACAATTGCATTAGTCAAAATATTCATTAGTCAGTGGTGCTTGCCAAAGGATTTGAACAAACTCTTGAAACTAGGTATTAAACTTTGTCACGTAACTTGTCTCAGAACGTTTGTGTTACAGACTTGATCGAGACATCTAAATCATGAGCCTTGTTGAGTAAAGGTCGGCAATTCTATAGCAACAACCTGGCAACCATAAGAACACCCTAGTGACCCCATATCATAACCCTGGCAACCACCTACCACACCCTAGCAACCATGAGAACATCCAAGCAATTATGAAAACATCCTAGCAACCACATTACTACACCAAACAAATACGAGGCAAACACGAGAACACACGAGCATGCCCACAGGCAACCACCCACCACACCCTTGGATCCATGAGATCATCCCTAGTGATACCATAGCAACTCCCTTGAAACCACAAGAACACCACAGCAAACCCACAGCTACACCCTAATGACCCCATAGCAACCACCCACAACACCCTAGCAACCATGAGAACACCCCAACAATCCAAAAGCAACACTGTGACAACCACCCACAACACCCTAGCAACCAAAACAAATCCTAGCAACCCCATAGCAACATCCTGAAAACTACCCACAGCATCTTAGAAACCCCATAGCAACGCACTGACAACCAGCCACAACACAATAGCAACCCCATAATAACACCCTGGCTACATCCACAAAACCGTAATAGCCACATAGCAACTCTCTGGCAACCAAAAGAAAACATTAGCGACCCCATAGCAACACCCAGGCAACCATCCACAACACCCTAGCAACCAAAGAAAAATCCTAGCAACCACAAGAACACCCTAGTAACCCAAAAGCAACACCCTAACGACCCCATAGCAACCATCCACAACACCCTAGCAACCACAAGAACACCCTTGCAACCCCATAGCCATATCTTGGCAACAACAGCCTAGCAACCACATAAACTCCCAAGCAACCCCATGGCAACATCCTGGCAACCACACACAACACCCTAGCAACCAAAGAAAAATCCTAGCAACCCCATATCAACACCCTGGCAACCACAGGGTGTTTTACAAAGGCAAGCACCACTAACATTTTCTTCTGAAACTGTAACAATTTTGTTCCTCATACTTTTTACAGATTTAATTTGTTGAGTGACAGGTGGCACAGACCATTTGCAGCCTGACTTTGTTACTGGCAAGGAACTGAATATTGCAGGAGATTTCACACTGTAAGGGAAAGTGTGACCTGTGGGATTGCACATCTTAGATGATTACATTCCACATAAATGCATTTTTTTATGAATTATCCCCTACTTTCATCACAGTTCTAATAACACCCTATTAGTTAATAGTAATAATAATTGGTGTGTAGTAAAGGCAACATAGACACTGTAATGTGGCTCATTCACACAATAGAACAACTTTAGTCAATGTAAATAATGACTGTATGGTGCATGCTAAGGAAAGCATCACTATTACTTTTGCTTAAACTTATGGATTTGAACAAATACCTTGCGCTAAGTATTAAACTTCAGTGTATAACTCACCCCCTATATTTTGTAACAAAACAAACTTGCAATTTTGAGAAAAATTGTATAGACTTACACTATATAGAGTTTGGAGTGAGCTCTAATTTGCGCCAGTAGCAAAAACCTAGCAACCACAGCGCAATGCCCTACCACTCAACCAGAACACCTCAGCAACCACATTGAAACAAGCCCAAAACCACTCAGAAACACTTAGCAACCACATAGCAACACCCTGGCAACCACTCACAACACCCTAGCAATCTAGTTTACCATGTGCTTTCAGGTGGATATTTCACCCTGCAATCCATAGTTCAAGTCACTCATCTGTGTCTTTCAGAGTTACATGCAAATCCAGACATACATCTACAGTCAGGGTCAAAAGTAAACACTCAATGAGCTCTAAATGTGAGTAAAAATGTTTTTTGTATCCTGTGGCGGATTTGGATAAAGACATTTGGAGAACGCTGTTCTTTTTAACATCACTCTCAAATTAATCACAGCAGAATACACTGAACTAACACTTCCGCCTTTCACACACAGATAAGCATGCAACCATTAATGTGTATGTGTGTGTTTTTGTGCTCAGTGGGGCAAAGGGAAAAGCGGGCAAATGCAGTTCACACTGTAGCCACCTTACACTGATCAATGAACCTTTATCCTTCTCAGTGACACACACACAAACACTAATATTTTACCTGGTTGGTTCTGCATGAAGATTTGCTTTTAGCCTGCAGGGAAAACAGAAAGTAGAGAATTACAATTAAATTTACAATCAAAGAAAGATTAGTTACTATCTAAACATTTATTAGTGGTTCTTCCAAGGCAGGTATCACTATTATTATTGCTCAAACACAGGGCCAGAGGTTTGAACAAACCCTTAAGTGGTGATTGACTGATTAAGGACATGGAAGTTGTTATACATGCTTTTATTTCTTCAAGATTAGATTACTGCAATTCATTGCTCTGTGGCATTACTCATACTTCACTGTCACATCTGCAGTTAGTCCAGAATGCTGCTGCCAGATTGTTGACTGGGACAAAAAAACACAACAACATATCTCCAGTATTAACATCTCTTCATTGGCTTCCAGTCAAATTTAGGATCCAATTTAAGATTTTATTATTCACTTTTAAGGGATTACATGGCATGGCTCCTCCCTATATTACAGATCTCCTTCAGCATCACACGCCTTCTAGACTACTAAGATCTTCGCAGAGTTTATTTTTAACGATCCCCAAGTCCTGTCTTGAGTCAAAGGGAGATCGGGCCTTTTCAGTGGCGGCACCTCGTCTTTGGAATAGCCTTCCACTACATATCAGGTCTTGTACATCAGTCGACGTTTTTAAATCTTATTTGAAGACTCAACTTTTTTCACTTGCTTTTAACTGTGCTTAATGCGGTTTGCTTATTTTGTTATGTGTCATTGTATTTTCTACATTCTGTATTTCTATGATCTGTTTATGCTATAATGTGAAGCACTTTGGACAACTGTGCTATAGAAATAAAATGGATTGATTGATATATCACCGAGGCCGATAAATCAGCCGATATTCTGACTATTTTCATTATCGGCATAGGATGATACATTTTCCCGTTTGCCCGATTTGTTTCTTGAGGGCACAGAGAATCACCTAATGACCAGTTACGGTTTGTTTTGTTGTTATTAAACATCGTGTTACTACGTTTGTCACGTTTTAAACAGTTCCCTGTAACTTTTAACTGTCTTGTCAAATGATAAAAAGGCAAATATCAATGAAAATAATATCATATATACCGTCTGCTAATTTGCACATATCTCATTTAAACAGATGTAATAAACCAACCTCACACAAATTCAGGAGATCCAGCATCCTGTGGAATGCTCATTTATTGACATCTAAAGCACATATCAGCCTCTCCTCAACAGTTCCCTGTGACCAATAACTTTCTTTTCTAATGATAAAAGGCAAATATCAATAAAACTTCTATTATATAGCGTCTGCTAATATGCAGATTTCTTGTTTAAACAGATGTAATTCAGGAACCTCACAACATTTTCTTCCCGTCGAGCGCTCATCTAAAATCTTCTTCTGAAGCGTGTATTACATCAGCCACAAAAAAAAACGTCAGGATCAAAAGTTCCTCTGATTCACAAATCATGATGGTCACTCCATGTCAATCCAAGCAGGCGATCCAGGCCATTTAAACTGTCAGGAGACCCGCACAAGCACTTCAAGGCTGCGTCAGAAACTAGGAAAATGCTGCCTCTGGAGGATGTATACTGAGGTAGGATGAATATAAGGTGCATTTCAAACTGTTCAGAGATCAGTTTCCTTAAGATTTCCATTCAATCAAAACAGCTGTCAGTTAAGCCATTAAGTGATTAAGCAGCAAGGTAGCAAGTCAGTTCCATACGTTTTTGGATGCAGCCCAAAGTAAAAACACTTCAGGTGTGCTAGAAGTAAATGTCTTCATCACTATGCAATGTATGATGGAATTGGTTTAATTCGGAATTTCTTCAGTAAATGCGATTATTAATGAGCACATGCCATACATGTTTGCTGGACTACTGTGTGAACTGATATTTCCTTCTTTCAAATATATTAACAATTTCTTCATGTGCAAATAAATTACAAAAAGTTGATGACTAAACAGAAATCGGAATCTACCATTTAAAATACACTATTATTTTTTAGTTTTGTGCGAAATTGAGTAAATATAATGTTAAAGAAGTGTTTATATATATTTTATTTATTTATGTATAGTTTGTTATTTACTATATTAAATTGTGTGCTATATCGACATTGTATCGGGCTATCGGCCACCCTGCACTCTGGATATCAGCATCGGCCATTTGAAAACCCATAACGGTCGACCAGTACCCTTAAGTATAAACAGGATTCCCACGTGTCCTGGAAAATCTGTAATTTTGCAATGCAGTTTTCAAGTCATGTAAAAGTCATGAAAAATGTTAAAAACACCTTAATGTCCTGGAAAATAATCATTTGTTATGGACAATATTTCAGTATAGTAAAGCTCTTCGACTGTTGCTAACAAGGTTTTTGGGATGTAATCAATGAATCCAGTCATAAAAATGGCATTAGCTATAAAACGCAGAATGTCACTGACCTATTTGACATATTTTAGCACTTAATTTGACAAAAATATCTCCAGTGTTTTTTCAGATTGTTCTGTGAGGATCTTGTAAAAAAGCTTCATTTGATAAAAAATTACAATTTGATTAAAGTTTTAATTTGATTAAACACCATTTTGTTAATAACATTTAATGAAACTGTTGAATACGTATTTCAGAAAAAATAACCATCCAATAACCACAATATACATCATGATGTCTTGTGTGTGTTTTACTTAAATATTACACCCATTGGGCACATACAATGTCCTGTATATCTCCTGAAAAATTGTAACTTGAAAAGAGTGGAAATCCTGATTAAACATTTGTGTGTAATTTGCATGTGTGCTATTATACTTCAGTGGTATGTTTGTACTTTTACAACTTATAGAAATTACATATTTTGACCTGCCAGACAATAACATGGGCAAACGGTTATCATAGACTTACATTATAGGAGGGTCACAAGCTACATATAGGGACCAATATAATCATAGAGGCTTTGAGACGTTTACTTGGGCAGTAAACAACCACCTAGCAACACACTTGCAATCACCCAGAATACCGTAGTAACCACATACAGTAGCAACATGCTAAAGACCTATTTGAACACTTTAACAACTATATACAGTAGCAATGCCTTGATCACAGTAGGTTGAAAGCTTTGCTCCTAAAATCTGTATGTGTTTACCAAAATTAAAAACACTGCCCCCAGTGGTCTAAGCTGGAAATGCAGTTGAGGTGAAATGTCCACAAAGGGGCACCAAAAGCGAGTTGCATTTTTAGTTGTAAATGATGTTATAAAGTCAACAGGCATGCATATTTTATTAACCCTACGCCCTAACCCAAACCATAAACCCTAAACCCTAAACCTAATCAACAGTGTAGTAAAAATGTAACTTTGAATCAATCTCACCATTGCTTACATGAACGAGATTACTTCCTGGTGTCCGTGGAATCAGAACCTGTGTCTCAGAGATCAGTAGCACCACAGAGAAAGGTTTGAATTGATGCAAAAATGTCTGACGGGGGAAGGTGCTTGTCAGTAATTTGGCAGAATGGGATCCATTTCAGAAAGCAACATGTTGATTTCCTGTGTGATCATGTTGAGCACAATGGGCAACAAAATCACATATTCTTTATAATGTAAAAGTGTAGTTCCTTATAAAAGCTTATTAATGTGACACGGCTGAACGAAGATTATTATGCTTTTTATTACACTGCAGACTTACAAGATAGTAAGATAATAGTTTCATCATAAAAGAGTGTAAACATTAAAAGTTTAAGGTTTTATTGCATTATAATGTGCACAGTGAGCATTAGCGGAACGATTTGATGGGATGCAGGTAAACAGATAATAATGCTGGCAGGTTGCCTGTGCAGTCAGCGTGGGTGTTTAAGTAAACGGAGTGTTTGCTGTGGTGAGTTCCAGTGTGTTTGGTGCAGATCAGTGTTACAAAGCGAGGATAGAGAGACAAGAGCATGTAAAAGCTCTTACGCTCCACTCGGCTGCACCCTTGGTCTAAATATGAACCCCACAACCTCTGAAAGGGCTTTAAAGAAGAACCTTACAATGACCTGATAAAGAGCTGATGTTGACAGCTCGGCTGCTTGCCAGTGGAAGAGGGATTTTGGTGGAAAGCATTTCTGTGACTGCGCACAGGAAGGACGCTGTGGGGAGATGGGGTCATTCCCCAACTGACAAACAGGGTGGAAGTGCAAGTGTGTGTGTTGGAGGGTGATCTGAAATGAGATAGTCTTGGGATAGGTATGTGTGTGTTTACTTAGCTATAATTTGGAGGACAAAGTTTACTCCAAAAGTTTGCTAAATCTGACAAAATCTCTCCGGAGTCATCCAGGAACATCCTCAAAGATTAAATTGTTTTATAAATAAAGTTGGGTTCTCTATTATTATTATTATTTTTAAATTGAATTAAATACATAATATGCTGATTAATTTATCAAATTAAGACAAATAAAGACAAAAATGATCGTATCAGTAGAATGTCAACATTTGCTGGGAAAAGCCACAAAATGATAATTCAACAACATGATCACACAGGAAATTGACATGCTACTTCTGAATGTAAAATCGACCCCATTCTGCTGAATTTCTGAGAAGTGCCATCCCCCATGACACATTTTTACATCAAATGAAACATGTTCACTTCCTGTGATGTTACCGATAGCATGTTACCCGAGCAACCTCTTAGACACAGGATAGCTCCCATGGGAACCAGGAAGTAAACGAGTTCACATTAATAATGATGATTGTGATTGGAAGGTTGCATTTTTGCTCAAAAATGTATTTTGCTCCACTGACGGTTAGGCTTAGGGTTGGGGGTCGGGTTAATAAGTACAGTTAATAAAATATGCACTACTGTTGACTGTAACTCACTTTTGGCACCACCTTATTGACACTTCACTTCAGCAACACTTCCAGCTTCGGCTACTGGTAACAGTGATTCAAATTTCGACGAGCACACAATAATTTCACTATCAGAACTTTCTGCCTCTTCAGTTTGAATTCAACGACACATTACATTATTGTGGCAGAGGCATAAAGTATTGAAAAGACATTTTAAAAAGTGGCTTTAGAAGTCAATTATATTGCTTATGTCCACCTCATTGAACATAAGCTTACCACTGGCCTGAATGTTGGATGTGTTTTTGCATTTTATAATTTTTTTTTATCTAAAAATGTAACTTTAGAGCAATAATGCAACCTTTGAATTGTGCTCATCATTTATGTCATTACTACCTGGTTTTAATGGAACCAGAACCCATGTCACGGAGGTTGCTCGTGCAGTGTGCACATGGTCAAATGGAGTATACTTTGAAAGCCTATAGCATGTGACAGTATGCAATAGCTATCGAATGTGTACAAACTGAAGTATACTTTGGGCTTTAGGGTTAGTCTGTAGTCATTATAATTACCTCTTTAAGAATACAACATATGTCTATGGTTTTCATTAGATAAGTAAACTTGTGTGTGTGTGTGAGTGTGTGTGTGTGTGTGTGTGTGTGTGTGTGTGTGTGTGTCTCTCACCTGCACTCACACTGGTTGTGTTCTGTGAAAGGCAGCTGTACAAATTCATGCTTCATATATGAGGTCCTCATAAGCTGTAGAGAGTTTAACACAGTGGTCAGACATGTTCACACACACACACACACACACACACACAAAGAGATTCACAATCTGTTCCGCATAGTAATGATTCCATCTTTTATCCTTAATCTCGCTATACAGTATGTGACCAGGATTCAACCTGATCCATTACTTAAACTCCATCCACCCACTCTGAATATGTATGACTAACCCGCACTGTGTGTGTGTGTGTGTGTGTGTGTGTGTGTGTGTGTGTGTGTGTGTGTCTTACTAGCTGTTTTTTCCACTATTCTAAGCCATTAGGTTGGTATGGGGTGTTCATTGTGTGTTGGGGGTGTTTGATCCATAAAAGGTGTCATTATTGCTGTATGTAAGTGTATGGATATTTCAAACTGCAGAGGAACACATGTTGAAACTATAGTGATGAGATACATGATCGCAAGTGAGACAGATCATATTACTAAGACATTATTAAGATAATATACAGTCAGCCAATCAATCAATATCCTAAAATAAACCCTGATAGGGTGAACGGGACCCTGTCGCAAAGCAGAGCAATCTTAGGCATCTCTGGGAAATATTGATTTGAGGTGAAATTATTTCATCATGTGAGAACAAAGAGATTGTGGAGTGATACAAGTGACACGGCTGTATATGAATGCAACGGTAGTTTTCAGCTGCAAGTCTTCTAAAGAACCATGTAATAAATGTTACATATCTGTATGGTATGTCAATATTGCGTATTGCATACTCCAAGATAAGTTTATGCAACATGTATGGGTGTGTGGGTGTGAAAGGTTGGTATCCTGTATACACTGATGATCCAAAACATTATGACCACCTGCCTAATGCTGTTGGCCCTCTGCATGCTGGCAAAACAAGGCCAACCATCCGAGGCATGGACACTACAAGAACCCTGAAGGTGTCCTGTGGTATCGGCACCAAGACATTAGCAGCATTTTCTTCAAGATCTGTAATTTGTGAGGTGGAGCCGCTGTGGATTGGACTTGTTGGTCTAGCCCATCCCACAGATGCTCAATCGGATTGAGATCTGGGGAATTTGGAGGCCAGAGCAATACCTTGAACTCTTCATCATGTTCCTCAAACCATTCCCCATCAATGTGGCAGTGCGCATTATCCTGCTGAAAGAGGCCACTGCCATCAGGGAACACCATTTCCATGAAGGGGTGTACCTGGTCTGCAACGATGTTTAGGTAGGCGGCACGTGTCAAATAGACGTCCACATGAATGGCCGGACACAGGGTTTCCCAGTAGAACTTCACCAAGATCATCGCACTCCCTCCACCGGCTTGTCGTCTTCCCACAGTGCATCCTGGTGCAATAACTTCCCCAGGTAAATGGCGCACAAAAAAAAGAAAAAAAAAGAACAGGACTCATCGGACCAGGCGACCTTCTTCCACTTCTCCAAGGTCCAGATCTGACTCTCACATGCCCAATGTAGACACTTTCGACGGCGGACAGGGGTTATCATAGGCACTTTGAAGGTCTGCGGCTACACAGTCCCATACACAGCAGGGTGCGATGCACTGTGTGTTGTGACACATTCCTCCAGTAACCATCTTTACAAATTTTATGTGACTTGTCCCACAGTAGACCTTCTGTCCGTTCGGACCCTTGCGCATCAATGAGACTTTGACGCCCAACACCCTGTCGCAAGTTTGTGGTTTGTACCTCCTCGGAGCACTGTCAGTAGGTGCTCACCACTGCTGAGCGGGAGCCCCACACAAGTCTTGCTGTTTCAGAGATGCTCTGACTCAGTCATCTGGCCATAATCATTTGGCCCTTGTCCAAGTCTCTCAGGTCTTTACTCTTGTCCATATCTCCTGCATTCAACACGTTGACTACGAGAACTGATTGTTCTCTTACCATCTAATCTAACTAGAACTTGATACGTGGCCTTGTTAGGAGATGATCAATGTTATTAGATTCACCTGTGAGTGGTCATAATGTTTTAGCTCATTGGTGTATGTATTGGGCAGTCTGGATAAGTAGGGTCATGTTGTGTATGTGAATATGATGTAACATATGTTTTTGTTGTTTGTTGATCTATCAATGTTTTATGCATCCATGGTTATTGTGTGTACTCAAGAACTGTTTCTTATTATTAGAATGGTTAATAAAGATTGTGCTATTTAATGACATCTGAGCATCGCAAAACAGCGTGCTATTTCAGTTGCTGAAGTACTGAGTTTACTTGCATTTCCTGCAAGTCACTTTGGACTTCCAAGTCAAATTTTAGTTTGAAAAATGGCAGGATAGAAAAGCATTTCTTTAAAAATGATCAGTCTATTTTTCTTTTAATAGATGAAGGCTATTCCATGCACTACTGAAATGAAAAAAAGCAAACTGGATCTAACTAGGACAGAAAGAAAAATGGACGGTTCATTACACAACAACGTGCAGACAAGAACATCAGGGTCTCTAGAGAAATAGACTTCTCACAGGATCTTAACTGGCAGCTTCAATGACCTACATGACAAACACCTACATAGCATAAAAGTAATCCATATGACCACAGTGGTTAAATCCATATCTTTAAAAGAAATAGATACTACTACATTTTTACTATAAAGCTTCACTTTCACATTCTTCTTCATTTGTTTTTGTCGATTCACATTCTTCATGCATATCGCCACCTACTGCACAGGGAGGACAATTTATAGTAAAAAAATATATATATATTTTACTTAAATATTGATCTTTTTCACACCCACACCTCTCATATCACTACGGAAGACATGGATTAAACCACATGATTACTTTTATGCTGCCTTTTATGTGCTTTTTTTGAGCTTCAAAGTTCTGGTCACCATTCAATTACATTGCATGGACCTACAGAGCTGAAATATTCTTCTTAAAATCTTCATTTATGTTCATAAGAATAAAGAAAGTCATACACATCTGTGATGGCATGAGGGTGAGCAAATGAGAGAATTTTCATTTTTGGGTGAACTGTCTGTTTGTTACATTTTAATAGGGACACTAATTATGAATAATTGTTATTAAGCATTTATAACATGTGAGGTAAAATTGCTCATTATTTTCCAGGTATTGCAAGAAAGTCAACTTTATGCATGTTGATGTAACTGCATATCAATAATTTATAATGCATTTGTAAATGTATTATAAGTCATTAATGAACAATGTAATAAACCCTTAACTAAGAGAACATGAATGTAAGGTGATACCAAAGTGTGATAATGGATGTGTGTGTGTACCTCCATGACAAGTGTGTGTGTCTGTGATGGCACACACTCCAGTGCCTCGTCGGAGCAGCAGCCTCCACAGCGGCGCAGTGTTACACATGATGGCAGGTAGAGGTGATGCGTCTCCCACGGAAACTCCCGCCAAACGTCCACCAGCGTCTCTCTGGGGTGACACCCACTTCTCTGATACACATCCAGCCACCTCACCACTGACAGACAGAGAGAGAGAGGGAGAGAGAGAATGAGGAAATAAATGAGATGGAGAAAAACAAACTGCCAGGCAAGAAAACAGAGCACTCTTAAAAATAAAGGTTCCAATGAATGGACCTTAGTAAGGGTGATTGAAAATATATATTGGAATTGGAATTACTAACAACTCGTTTCAGGTGTTCAGAATCAGTTCTTTCTTTTAGGAGTCAATAACTCCCATTTGTCAATGCACTTTGATTTTTGAAACTTTGCTGACTTTTTTACATAAAAAAACAGCTATATAACACTACATGAAAGGTAATATTTGAAAAACCATAATAGGTTCTCTTTTAAATCTGTAGTCTCTCTCTTCCGGCTAAAAAAGACGCAGCAACCCCCATAACATCACATAGAGGATCAGAAACCTTGGCCAGTGAAATAACTAAATCACTCAATCCCTCTACATCTGTTCAGCGCACCTGGCTGTGTTTTAACTATGTACCTTAAAGGAAAAGTTCACCCAAAAAGGAAAATTCTCTCATCATTTATTCACCCTCATGCAATCCCAGATGTGTATGACTTTCTTACTTCTGATGAACACAAACAAAGATTTTTAGAAGAATATTTCAGCTCTGAATGTCCATACAATGCAAGTAAATGGTGACCAAAACTTTGAAGGTCCAAAAAGCACATAAAGGCAGCACACATGTAATACATACGAATCCAGTGATTCAATTCATGTCTTTAGAAGCGATATGATAGGTGTGGTTGAGAAACAAATCAATATTTAAGTCCTTTTTAAATATAAATCTCCACTTTCACTTTCACATTCTTCTTCTTTTGTTTTTGCCTATGCACATTCTTCGTACAGGGAAGGAGAATTTATGGTAAAAAAAAGGACTTAAATATTAATCTGTTTCTCACCCACACCTATCAAAACACTTCTGAAGACAGATTTAATCACTGGAGTCTGATGGATTATTTTTATTCTACCTTTATGTGCTATTTGGAGCTTCACATTTCTGGCTACCATTCACTTGTAATTCAATTGTATGGACCTAAAGAGCTGAGATGTTCTTCTAAAAATCTTAGTAAGTCTTCAGCAGAAGATAGAAAGTCAGAAACATCTGGAACTGCATGAGGGTTAGTTATGATGAGAGCATTTCATTTTTGGGTGAGTAATTAGTAGTTGAAGACACCTAATATAATGTAAGGCCTGGTTTTCTTTTTAGGTTTGCCGACTAACATAAAACCTGGGTGTTTCTTCCATTTGAACAGTAATGTCAGGAAGTATATTTGATATCATTTTGTACATAATAAAATATTGAGAACACATTTTCATCAAAACATTTACCAAGTTCCACCCTTTTGCATGAAGATATATAGTCCCTGGCATGCAAACTAAAATAATAGTTGGCCTCAATGCAAGTATATACAGTACACAGTAGCTAAATGAACGTGTGTTTCTTGTAACATCTGTTATCCTGTGTTTTATCACAGCGGGAATGCTGTATTGACCAATTAGCATTCAGGACCTCAACAATCTATTTTATCCATTTGAAATGTCCTTAGTTGTCACTCTTGAAGCTTACAGTACCAAAACCGTGTACACCTTACCAGTAACACACACATACTGTAACTATGACCTGTATAACCGAATGAGAGTGATAAAGAATGTGTGGCTCAATACCTTCTCCAGAACTGCGGCTCTCTGTCGGCTTCCAGTGCTCTGACTAAGGGAAAGAACACAGACACCGTGTCAGACACAACATACGGCAGGGACAATAACAAAACCGCTTATATCGTTCTCTGAATGTCAAATGAAAAGCTGACTCCAGTGTTCATAGAATAATGCTTTTCTGAATTAGCTGACTGTGTATTTGTGCCAGAGCAGGATAACGGTGGAAATTAGCACACATTTATACAAACACACAACTCTATACAGTGGGTCGCAAATCTGGAACAAGGTCACTGCTGAGGAAGAGATCAGACTTTGCACTTTATCACAAATAACACACACACACACACACACACACACACTGTGTAAATAAGTTTGTTAGTGCATTTATTCTGCAACGCTTCACTGACAGCAAAGCAATAAATAAATGTTTAATCAAATGAAACAACATTAATCAGGAAAGGTGGAGGTGTGTTGCATGCTATAGAGCTTAAAGGGATAGTCCAAATGGATTATGGTCATTATTTACTCAACCTCATGTGGTTCCAAGCCAGCCTGATCTCATGACAATTACATGGCTTGTGGCAAGCATTTAGCAAAATGACATTACATGGTTCATTACATGTACCGCGGCAGTTCCAAGGTGAAATATCCACTGAGTGGCGCCAAAAGCGAGTTAAATTTTCTTCCAAACAGATGAAGTTTTTTAAGGTTAATGCTCTATCGAGTTTTAATAAACAAAACCGACCTCCCTACTCTAAACCTTAAACCTGAACCTTACCAATAGTGTCACAAATGCAAATATAAGATGAAAAACACAATTTCTGAAGCAGCTCTTCAGGACTCATACAACGGTCCTTTACATCGCAAGTGCAACATTCTTTCAGCTGAGCTACCGTGCAAATTGATCACAATCGAACAAGCTTGTAAATGTAGTTGGTTATGTAAAACAAAACATTAACAAAATGTATTGCATTACAATACATGCACTACAGTAAAAGTGTTTAGAAAATATAAGACAGCGTTGTGTAAGGAACAGGATGAAAGTTAAGTGTTTATGAACTGATAATCCGTCATTTTAGTCGTGATTTGTTTGAAACTGAATAAAAGTAACTGTTGTTATGGCATCTCTAGTATTTATTTCCACAATACAACAAGCTACATACAAATCATTTTGCTATAGTTAAGTTTTTCTATGAGGTCAAGTTGTTCCAAAACCCTCATGGAACACAAAAGGAGATATTTAGCACATTGTTCATGCTGCTCTTTGCCATGCAATTAAACTATCAAACTCCAAAAAGGACAAAAAGCACCACAGAAGTACCATAAAATTATTATAAATGACTCATGCATGATATGTCTTCTGAAGCCCTGTGGCAGATGGGACTGTAGAGCGGAGGAGGGCGGGGCCGGGCTGGAACAATGCATGCCCGGTCCACAATCAGCCTGATGGGGCAAGCGAGGAATAAAGGCGGCCGGTGACGAGGGTTCGAGAGAGAGAGAGAGAGAGAGAGAGAATGACAGGCAGCTGCTCTGTGTGTTTATGTTTGTGTGTTTTTGTTCAGTTTTTCATTAAACTATTATTTACATTGTCAAGCCAGTTATCGCGTCCTCCTTTCCCTTAACCCCCCGCTTTACATGGACGTTTTCAGCAAATAACGCCTTAAATTTTGGTCTGTTCTTCACACAGATAGCCTTAGTTGACTTAGGATATAAAGCAAGTCGTATGGTGCTTTGTGGACCATTTTAGAGCTTGGAAGCCCCTGGTCACCATTCACTTTCCTCGTATGGTAAAAAGAGCACATTGAAGATTCTGCTCAACTTTCCTTTTGTGTTCCACTGAAGAAAGAAAGTCTTAGGGGTTTGGGACAACATAAAGACAAGTCAATGATGACGGGATTTTAATTTTGGGGTAAACTATCCCTTTAGCATGGGTTTGTAACAGCATGTGTGGGGAGGCGTCTGTGTTGAAATATGAAGGTTGAGTCATTCAATTCATCTTCCTCCTGCCTTTGTGCAATTGTGAAATACAGCAGCCAGGGTCAGAGTTGGCAAGGAGGACTGGCACACACACTAATATTCACTTTCTTTCTCTGAAACACACACAGAATGTGGATTGGCTGCATTTGTCTGCGTCAGTCCTCTCTTTCTAAGAGCCCTTGAGTTGGAGCTCAGCCGCTCTGCTCTCCTACGGTCCCCCTCCACTTGCAGCCTGGACATCGGTCTGCTGTCTGTCAATGGATTCAAGTGTTCAGAACTGATGTTTTCAATCTAAACAGCAGGTGTCAAACTGTCATAGTGCTATACGTCTGAACTGAGCTAAATGTTGAACTGTAAACACAAGATATGATCTTCATGTTCCCCACCTAGAGATAGCAACTATAATATCACTAATGTCAGAGTTTTCATCCACTCAGCCCCTGGGGGAACATGAAGGTAATGCAGGGATAGTAGCGGATCTTGACATAGGCAATGCAGGCAGTCACTTAGAGCTGCGGACACTCCCTGATCAGTGTTGGAAACTAATTAGCTGCTAACTTAATTACATTATACAGTAACGCCACAGTAGATCAACTATTTACACAATCGTGTAACTTTTCCAAGCAACTTTTTTCAACGAGTAATGGTGTAACTTTACAAAGCACTACGTTGCTTTTTTTTGTCAAGCAGCAGACAAACATTTAAAGAAATACAGAAGTGATATTCTCTCATTAAAAGATAAACTCACTGAGCACTTTATTAGGTACATCTGTACACCTACATATTCATGCGATTATCTAATCGGCCAATCGTGTGGCAGGAGTGCAATGCATAAAATCATGCAGATACGGGTCAGGAGCTTCAGTTAGTGTTCACATCAACCATCAGAATGGGGAAGAATGTGATCTCAGAGATTTCAACTGTGGCATGATTGTTGGTACCAGACGGGCTGGTTTGAGTATTTCTGTAACTGCTGATCTCCTGGGATCTTTACACACACAACAGTCTCTAGAATTTACTCAGAATGGTGCCAAAAACAAAAAACTGTGGACGGAAACGCCTTTTTGATGAGAAAAGGTCAACAGAAAATGGCCAGAATGGTTCAAGCTGACAGAAAGTCTACAGTAACTCAGATAACTGCTCTGTACAATTGTACTGAACAGAATATCATCACAGAATGCACAACACGTCAATCCTTGAGGTGGATGGGCTACAACAGCAGAAGACCACATCAGGCACTTTATTAGGAACATATTGTTCCTAATAAAGTGCTCAGTGAGTGTATTTTGGAGATATGAGGTGATGTTCATGCAATGCAAGTCAATGTAACTTAAAGCCAGCTCTCCCCATGTACATGATCATGCCAAGGAGAGTGCAGATTTATAGTGGAAAAAGGAGTTACATTTTGGTCCGTTTTTCACCTGAAACGATCATATCACTTCAGAAGACATGGATTAAACCACATGAATCATATGGATTATCTTTATGCAGCCTTTATTTCCTTTTTGGAGCTTGTTTGGACCCATTTATTTGCATTGTGTTTAAATGTAAATTTTTTCATTTGGCAGATGCTCCTATCCAAATCGACTTACAAAAGAGGAATAATATATCATAAGCGATTCATCTTAAGGGGACAGCAGTATGAAAAGTGCTACATTACAAAGTTTCTCTAGCATCAGAATATTAGTATCCAAGACAGATTAGAGTGCAACATAGATAGTGTCATGTTGGGTTAACCTCTTCATGGTTGCTATAATGTGGTTTGCTCTGGGTGGGGCGCATGGTGAGTTGTGCGTGGATGCCGCTGAGAATAGCATGAAGCCTCCACACACGCTAGGTCTCAACGGTAACACGTTCAACAAGCCACGTGATAAGATACGCAGAATGACTGTCTCAGATGAAGAGGCAACTGAGATTCGTCCCCCGCCACCCGGATTGAGGCGAGTCACTACGCCACCACAAGGACTTAGAGCACATTGGGAATTGGGCATGCGAAGTTGGGGAGAAAATGGGAGAAATGGGAGAAAAAAAAGGGGAGTCTGCTTCATAGATGGAGTTGGGAAGGTCATTCCGTCAACGAGGTACAGTGAAACTGAAAGTCCAGGAAAGTGATTCGGTGCCTCTGTGTTGATACAACAAGACGCCGCTCATTAGCTGGCCACATGCTTCTGGTGGGAATGTTGTATGGATATATTAACATCATACCTCATTCTGCTCATTCAGCAGAAGAAAGAAAGTCATACGAGTTTGAGATGGCATAAGGTAGGAGTAAGGAGTAAATGATGAGAGAATTTTCATTTTTGGTTGAACTATTCCTTTAAGTGAATAATTTCTTATCTCATTAAGGGCACCATGTGAGTCAGGACCACCATGGACTGATAAAAGTTAAATATATATATATACTGTACACACACACACACACACAAACATCCATACATATTCTATATAGTTCCGAATGGATTTCTAAATGTTTTTGTTCTATAACTTTATTTAAAATGTGTAGTTGAAATAAACTGCAACTTATTTCAACTTTGGTTGATTCTATGGAGCATGAAACCATCATCTAAAAACGATGGGTTGGAGAAGGTTCACAGCCTTATGTGAGTGGAAGAGTTAGTGTGCATGCATGTGTGAGAGTGTGTGAGAGAAAGTCCTAAGAGGTCACAGGGTTAAGCCTGCTGAAAGTCATGCCATTCCTTACCATGCGTCTGGGACGCACTAACATGACAGCATGGTTTTCAGCCGTGTGATGCAACATTCTGAATGTTTACATTTCACAGCATCATCATTGATGGCATATTCAATAATGAATTATTCAAATTAATATCACTCATAGATCACATCCAAGAACCATCGCCATTGCCAAATGCACCGCAGTCTAAAATAAATAATTGCAGTTTCGGCTAAACACAACAGGAGAAATGATGAGTTTCTTGTGTTGAAGTGCAGCATCATTACGAAGACTTTAGGTGTGCATCCATAAAGCACAGCTCCGGTCACACGTACACCGGCACACATACCGCTCTCTGGAATAACGCGCAGGAGATGCACATTAATCATTTTGAGCCTGTCGATTCAAATTCTTCAACTGCGAAAGCTGATATAGCCAAAATACCTGCTATATACCTGATCTTATGACTGTACTGTTGATAAGAGCATGTGCACGTGAAGATAATGATACGAAATGACGTGCGTCATACTCTGAGATCCAGCAAAAAAAGAAAAACAAATCATCATCATATAGTCTTTAGGACATAATTACATTACAACATCCACAAATGTATTTTTTATGTTGACGTAATTACTATTGAAAGTAAAATATTAATTAAAAATATTATATTGCATACATATTTAAATAATAATAATGTAATACTACATCTTAATATTAATAGTGACCACGCCCCCAAACATTTTGCATGACAGAAAAGCTCAGGGTGGGTTTTTACAAATCCACCAGGACATAAAACAGAAACCATGTAACCTAAACATATTTGAACTGCTGGGTTTCAAGAGTCTATATGATTTTATTTGAGCTTTATAGCTTTAAATGCCATCATGCCAAACGTTAATGACCGCCAGGTTATTTCAACACACACACACACACACACACACACACAAATCGTAAATCCTAAGAAGAGTGTTGTGCATTAACTCGGCTCGATAAAGTCTGATTTTACAAGCAATAGTTTAGAATATGCCATAATAAAACATACTTATCAAGTGAGCCGATTCAGTGTTGTTAAATTCATCAAATATAAGATTATAAACTGATTAAAAGAGTGTAAAATACAGGTGTCCAATGAGTCACACTTTACAGCAGTGTTTACTGTAAATTAGTCTCTACGACGTAATAATTAAGGATTTATGAAATAATATATTTATTATATTACTATAAAAATATTAAAAATTAAAATAAACATCAAAAAATAATCAAATAAATATATAAAATACACTTATATTAAAAAAAATATGTAGGCTAAAAAATAAATATTGAATAATAAACTAATAAATTAGTAAATCTATAAAGTTATTTTGGTAGCTGCTTGTGCATAGCTACACTTTGCTAATGTTATGACGGGCTAATTCATTTGTATAATAGCCCAATATCTGCAACATTGACACTGTAATATAAAGTGTCACTGTCCAATGTAAAACATGGTAATAATGCTGATAGCCCGTGTTCTTACCGGTGTCTTGGCACAGTGTGTGGGCATTCTAGTAAGTGACACGAACTGAAACATTCCCAGAATAACTCGAAGCTTGATCCCCATTGTTTGAGTTGACCAAGAAAAGTCAGAAATAGTTCTATGATATAGGCCTAACCGGTCCAACGTCCAGTGCTTACAGTTATTTAATGATTATTCCCAACTTTCACCACGAATCCAACATATTTAATTTACTGAGTAGATTTTCAAAAAACAGTGCGATCGTCGTTCCTGTCATGGTTTCATGAGAAGATGAAACCCCCCAGACAACATTAAATAGATGAAGTTTTGAAAGCAGATGAAAAAGGGGCAACAAGAAATGCTCCTTGAGAAGTTGGGTGCAGTATTCTGCCTTAAAGAAGGTCGCGTTCATCAGAAATCCCAGTTGGCTGTGTAGAGTCTAATTCCACGCATTTCATTTACACCCGGTGGCAGACAGGGTCCTGTTATAATATGTCCTTATGATCCAGGGCAATAGATTTGTGATAACACATACATAAATCCTCAAGACACGATGCTGTGTGTCTTCTGAAGGTCCCTGTCCCTCCCATCTGGCATTTCAGACTCGGTTTGTGCGGCGCATCCCGTGCTACTGTAGGTCACCACTGAAATCATGCCCACCAAAAACCCATGATGACGTTTGAATTGACAGACACAAGACTTCTATAATCCGCGACATAAGCATAAGATAGCTACTGTAGATGTAGAATACAATGCACAAACGTCCATATGGGATAGATCTGAGAGAAGTGATCCTTTGATATGTTAAGTTTTCCCTATTCTCTTATTTGCCCTTCAGGACTCAAGCAGGAGCGCACACGCGGAGCGCGTCACCGTCGCGCTCGTGGAACTTTTCCCCCCTCTGACGCACAGACTTTGCTCGCTCAGACCCGCACAGGTGTAACGCTCGTGCATTGTGAAGCGGACAATTATTAACTGGTTCTTGGTGTTTATTTTGATTGTTTTTCCGTATCACTGTGTTAAAGGGCTAGTTCACCCAAAAATGAAAATTCTCTCATCATTTACTCATCCTCATGCCATCCCAGATGTGTATGACTTTCTTTATTCTGCTGAACACAAACGAACATTTTTAGAAGAATATCTCAGTCCTAAAGTCCATATAATGTAAGTGAATGGTGACCAGAACTTTGAAGATCCAAATCACATTAAGGCAGCATAAAAGTAGTCCATATGACTCCAGTGGTTAAGTCTATATCATATTTAAGTATTTTTTACTATAAATCTCCACTTTCACTTTCAGAATCTGTTTCTCATCTACACCTATCATATCACTTCTGAATTATGTATTTAACCACTGGAGTCGTGTGGATTACTTTTATGCTTCATTATGTTATTTTTGGAGCTTGAAAAGTCTGGTCACCATTCACTTGCATTGTGAGGACATTCAGAGCTGAATTATTCTTCTAAAAATCTTTGTTTGTGTTCATCAGAAGTAAGAAAGTCATACACATCTGGGATGGCATGAGGGTGAGCAAATGATGAGAGAATTTGTCATTTTTGGGTGAACTATCCCTTTAAGCTTTTTTTTTTTTTTTTTTTTTTTTTTTAAGGTGACAGGCACTTTTCAAATAATTTCTCATTTAATATGGTACAAACATAGAGGATAACAGTTAACAGTTCCAGACCTGGGTGCTGATTGGTCAATATACAATACAGCATCAAAACTTGTCATGCTAAATTACATGATACCCAAAATGAAAATGTGCTGATGTTACCCGTTTAACCTGACCCGACTCTTAAAAAATATAGTTGAATTTCTGTAATCTAATGTAGTCAGGTTGATTCAGTCATACTGAAGGACATTTTTTATTTCAGTAGTAAAGTAGTTAATATGGAAGCCTGTTTCAGCCATTGAAAAAAAATCTTGCTTTGGTACGTCATATTAAAATGTATCATAATAATTACATTTTTTATTAATAATATTGTGTAAACTTTTTGTATAATATTTATGACCTAGTATAATCTGACTTATCTCATAATAATAAATTATATTTTATTATTCATTCTTTAATTTTTATCTCATAATTATGACATAGTATCTCATAATAATGACTTTCCAGAGCATGAATTTGTTTTTCATTGTGTGAAAAACACAACATGTGTTTTTGTCAAGTGTGTATGTCAAGTGTGTATGTTACAACATGAAGCACATTTTTTTAGGTTACCCGACAAAACATTATTTACACATGGATATTAGTTACAGTAATATCCATGTTTTCATCCAATTTCTGAATTTAACTTATGAAACACTTGACTGAATGTTCTCATGATCTTAAACATCTTTTGATCTATTTCATTACAAAACTAAAATTTTATAAAAATGTAATATGGATTATCTAATAGAAATGGATTTGAAATAATGAAGAAAAGCAGCCAATAAGTTCTCAACATAGATGGGAACTCCTTCAATACTGTTTAAAAGCATCCCGGGGTGATTCCTCAAGAAGTTGGTTGAGAAAATATCAAGAGTACATGTCTGCAAATTCTAGGCAAAGGGTGACTACTCTGAAGATGCTAAAATATAGCATAGTTTTGATTTATTTTTTATTTTTATTTTTGTAGCCGCAACTAATTTACATAGTTCCATTTATATTATTCCATAGTTTTGATGACTTCACAATTATTCTAAAATGGGGAAAAAATAATAATAAAGAATGAGTAAGTGACCCCAAACGTTTGAACGGCAGAGTATTTATTAGGTTGTTTGCTCATCTGCAATTTCCACTCAGATGTCAATAAGACATTCAGCAGATGTCTTTGAGATGTTTCTGATTTGGATTTTTTCAAAGATTTTTGGCAGATGTTAATTTGAATACGATGCTTTCCAGACGAAACACTCTTAAACACACATCAGAGATTTACGTGTGCTATCTGCAATCCCATGTGCTTAAACAAAATCATCACTTCAGGGGTAATGTGAGCAAAATAAAGTAAAAATGGAAGTTGAAGCCAATGGGGCTCCATTATTAAATGTAATTAATTACTTTGGGTTTAGAGCACACAAACTAAATGCTCTGACGAACTTCATGTTTGCTTGCGTTTAGCGGCAAAAGCATGTCAGACAGTTCTGGGAGGGAATAGTATACAAAATAACCAGAGCAACATTTCAGAGCGTTTTGATGATATTCTTTTAGCGCATTCACATGTCTTGTTGAGGAAAAGTCACATGACTTTACAGTGCTGTGAATTTACAGTGTATTTCTCATACTAAACTGTTCCAAAAAATTCAAACAAAATCTAACATAAAACAAAGGCAATCTGAGTAAACACAAAATACTGTTTTTAAATTGTAATGTTATTTATTGAAGCAAAAAGTTATCCAATACCAACTGGGCCTGTGTTAAAAAGTATTTGCCCCCTTAGTTAATAAATCCCCAAATCTATGAAACTGCATTCATAATGGGGTTCAGATGGACTAGACACACTCAGGCCTGAATACTGCTAGACCTGTTCAATTAAATCAACACCTAAATAAAACTTTTTCAGCAGCATGAAGTTTGCTAAAAGGTCTCATCCAGTAGCACACTATGCTAAGGTCCAAAGAAATTCCAGAAATGACGAAAAACACTGCTGATCAGTCTGGGAAGGGTTACAAATCTATTTCAAAGGCTCTAGGACTCCAAAGAACCACAGTGAGAGCCATTATCTCCAAATGAAGAAAGCGCGGCACAGTAGTGAACCTCCCCAGAAGTGGCCGACCTTCCAAAATTCCTCCAAGAGCACATCAACGACTCATCCAGGAAGTCACAAAAAAAGCCAAGGACAACATCCAAGGAACTGCAGGCCTCTCTCGCATCAATAAAGGTCACTGTTCATGACTCCACTATCAGAAAGACACTGACCAAAAATGCCATCCATGGAAGAATGGTGAGGTGAAAACCACTGCTAACCCAGAAGAACATTAAGGCTCGAAAGAGTTGAAAGTGGAACTGTTTGGAAGACAGGGGTCCCATTACATCTGGCATAAAACAAACACAGAATTCCACAAAAAGAACATCATACCTACAGTCAAGCATGGTGGTGGTAGTGTAGTGGTGTGGGGATGCTTTGCTGCTACAGGGCGACTTGCAATAATTGAGGGAAACATGAATTCTACTATTTATAGGAAAACTTCTGGTCATCAGTCCGTGAGTTGAAGATCAAGCGCAACTGGATTATGAGCTAGACAATGATCCAAAGCAAAGGACCACCTCTGAATGACTCAAAAGAAGCTAAATTAAAGTTTTAGGGTGGCCTAGTCAAAGTCCTGACTTGAACCCGATTGTGGCTGTACTAAAGCAGTTCTGTACAGAAGAGTGGATACAACACACCTGGGATGGAGAGGTGCGGTGACCTTGGTGTGCGTACATGTTAAGTTTGTACATTTGTACAGAGATGATTTCACCTCAACAGAACTAAATTGTGCAAAAAAACGACCAAAAAAATAAAAAAATGACTAGAACACCAATTGCGAGTGGGGTGGCCAATGGGGTGGCCAGGCTTTGGTCCATGGTGGCCACGGCAACCCCTTGTAACCCCCTAGCTCCGCCACTGTAAACAATCAGTGTTCAAAACAATGTTCTTACCTTACCCCGATTCAGCCTATACAAATTATTTGGATTTTGATCTGTCGGGTTCGATTTGGTGCAAAACCGCTGGCATATGATGTCCATCCTTACATCATTACGTCATGTCCGCACCCACAGGAACGAAGTACCAGCTGTCTCATGATCCGGCTGGAGAAACGAACTACACTGTTCAGCTCAGTTCAGTAACACTCACACAGTTCAGGACAGCATCACTGCAGTCTAGATGGATGTTTATCTGTTATCCATTTGGCAAAGATGTTTACTTGGATATGTTGTCTGGTACGATTTTTGAAGCTTATATTGTTCTTATATTGTTTCTTCTGAATCCAACATTTCTCATGTGTTAACCAGTCTAACCAGATGTTTTGTAATTGAGGCTAGACTATATAATCTAAAAATAATAAAGTGTTCTACTGAACTCGTATCAGCCATAACGAGTTTAACCTCTTAAATTGAAAATTGTAGAACAATTCAAACATTAATAAATCACTTGAATAATCATATTAAGATCTACTGGAGGTGGCTGAGGAGAGTCCCCTGTTCTCTATTTAAAAGAGCTTTGAGTGTAGGGTCAGAAAACTATTCAAGTGTAAAATGCTAAGCAAACAAATTGGCCCGGTGCTAGGGAGGGTAGAGTCACATGGGGTAACAATGGGGCATGTGGTAAGTTGTGCGTGGATCACGGAGAGCAGCATGAGCCTTCACATGCAGAATATTCGTGGTGTCATGCATAGCGAGCCACATGATAAGATGCGTGGATTGATGGTCTCAGAAGCGGAGGCAACCGAAACTTGTCCTCGACCACCCAGATTGAGGGGAGTAACCGCACCGCATTTCCGTTATAATATCAACATGAAAATAGCACATTATGACTCCAGCGCCAGTCATGATCACACACACACACACTTGATGTCCAGGTAAGCAAATTGGGAGATTCATCCACCAGAAGAGCAGTGCCAGAACATGACCTAATGCATTCTTCCGCAAACTGCTTGCAATTTCAAGTTTCAACCACAGATGAAAAAGTTACGCAGTGCAGCTTTAAGGGGCAGTTTGTTTTTCACATGGGCGATATAGGTGTTGGATAACTTTTTTGCTTCAATAAAAAATATATATATTTGAAAATTGTATTGTCTCATTTTGTGTGTACTGTGTGCCTTTGTTTTATGTTATATCTCAGTTGAAGATCTATAAAAATTTAACATGAAAAATACACAAAAGTAAAAGAAACCAGGAAGGGGCAAAAACGTTTTCACAGCACTGTATTGATGCATTGCGCATATTGGTGAATTTTTTCGCATTATTTAGCATTTTCATGTGATATCCCAAAATTAGCATAAAAATACATGGATGAAACAGTAGCTATTGACGTGAAACACCTGTTCATTTAGCTACAGTGTATATCCTCCTCACACAGCACCCATAGAGATCAAACATAGCTTATAACCAGGAACTATATCTTCTAGTGGAAGAATGGAAATTAATTAGTTTTAAAAAAGCAACTTTGCTACATTGTGTTTGGCAAACCCTTTAACCGTGACTAATTTCACATTATAGCATGGCCTGATTACCTTATTGCTTAAGTGTTCTCTACTTTTACTACATATTCACGTTATTCTTGAGTTGAGCAATTTAACAAGCTGGTGAACCTGTAACAGCTCACATGAACCCTCCCCATTTTGCTTGCATGTGAAGACCCTCAACATCACCCACAGGTATGTTTGGGTTTTCCCCAGCAAAAAAAAAACATATGTGGGCTGCAGGAATGCGGGCTGTTCTATATCTCCCTGGACTGCTTACAGCATTAGACCTGACAACAGCAAAGAGCCCTTTCAGAGTATAACTATCAAAAGGCCTTCGGGAAAACCCAGAGTGGTCAGAAGAGAAGGTCCAGCCATTGCATGTCCAAACAAACAACCCGTTCCAAGGTCACAACATTTAACTTTTGATACTGTTAACGATGGGTAAAGTTTTAAGCATTTCTGTCAAGGTTCCCAATAGCATAAGATTGAAACATCCACACTTTAATAAGTAAAAATGTTGGATGTAACCCATTGTGCTCATGTATAAACAGACAGGCAAAAAAAAGAAGACTCATTCCTGAGAGCTGGTATCTCCAAGATCAGACCTGAGCAGAGAGGAGCACCTGCATATGGGCCCATACGCTATCAGAAAACCACATCTGACTGAGTCCCTGGGAGTGGAGTCACAGAAGACCTGATTGTCAACATGTGAACAGGGTTTGTGAATGTGATGTTTCCATGACATGGCCCACTGCAGTGGGTTCTAGAATGTTGCGTTGAAGAACATCAAAGTTGGGATGAGTTAAGATTAGTTAAAATGTGGCCTTTTTAGAAGAAGCCTTTTTTTGTCACACATATACAGTGAAATATTTTTTTTGCATATCCCAGCTTAGCTGGGGTCAGAGCACTGTGTCAGCCATGATATGGCACCCCTGGAGCAGATAGGGTCAAGGGCCTTGCTCAGGGGTCCAAAAGTGGCATTATGGCAGTGCTGGGGCTTGAACCCCAGAACTTACATTCAATAACCCAGAGACTCAACCATTTACCCAGGTTTTCAAGCAGTAGGTAGTGTTCATGGAAACTAAAACTATAGTAATGAAAATCATAATCATTCTCCCATAAAAACAGTTACTTCAGTTGTACAATAGTAGCATCATGGTTTTTTAAAACTATAGTTTCCACCAAAAAAACATGCCCTTATGAAAATTACCCATGGTTTGACTATAGTAAAACTACTTTAACCATAACTGTAATACCCATTTTTGTGGTAAGACTCTTTAAGAGTGGTAAGAATGCAGTACATGCACCAAATATTTTACAATAGTAAAATTAACCATGGCTGCGTTTCCAAAAGCATCGCAAGCTTAAGTTGATTGTAGAGACCATTGGCGCCAATGGTTTCTAACAATGACTAACAATGCTTGTGGGAAACAAATCCCATATTTGTTGGCAAAAAGATTGGTTATGCTTTATATTACCATAGTTCAGTTTCCTGTATTATCAGTATGGTTTTATGAATGAAAGAATGAATGAATGTTACATTTATATAGCGCTTTTGTGACACTACACTCTAAGCTCTTTACATTGTGAAGAGGGGACTCTCCTCAACCACCAGCAGTGTGTAGAATCCACCTGGATTATGCAACGGCAGCCATAGTGCTCCAGTACGCTCACCACACATCAGCCTTTGGTGGAGAGGAGAGAGTAGAGCGATATAGCCAATTTATGGATGGGGATTATAAGGAGGCCATGATTCATAAGGGCCTGTGGGGGAATTTGGTCAGGACTTTAGTATTACACCCCTACTCTTTACAAGAAATGTCCTGAGATTTTTATTGACCACAGAGACAGGACCTCGCTTATCTTGTTTTACAGTATAGTGTCTCCATCACTATACTGGGGCATTAGGACCCATACAGACAGCAGGGTGAGCACCCTCTGCTGGCCTCCCTAATACCTCTTTGGCTTTATCACAAAAATCAAAGTTAAAATATAGTTACTGTAGTAGAAACATGCTAAAATTTGTGGTTACTATGGTTTTCCTGATAATACCAGAGTTCAACCATGGCTACAGTAGAAAAACCATTGTAAATGTTCAGAAGGATAAATGTATTGCGGGGGAACACAAAACTTATTGTGAGGTAATGCACAACTTATCGCGGTGAAACAACTTTTGCGAGAGAACGGTAAAGTTATTGTGAGGGAACAGTAATTGAGAGGGAATGCAAAAACATATTATGGGGAAACGCAAAACTTATTGTGAGGGAATGCAAACTATTTTGAGGGAACGCAAGACTTATTGTAAGAAAAAATTAAAACTTATTGTGAGAAAACTCGAAACTAATTGCGGTGAAACAAATTTTTTTGCGAGGGAACAGAAAAGTTATTGCGAGGTAACACAAAAATTATTGAGAGGGAATGCCAAACGTACTGTGGAGAAATGAAAAACGTATTGCGAGGAACACAAAATATATCGTGAAGGAACACAAAACTATTGTGAGAGAACACAAAACTTGTTACAGAGTAATGCAAAAGTTATTGTGAGGGAACTCAAACTATTACGAGGGAACGCAAAAATTACTATGAGGGAATGCAAAACTTATTGCAAGGGAATGCAAAAATTATTGTGAGGGAATGTTAAACTTCTAGTGGGGGACCGCAAAACGTATTGTCAGGGAACACAAAACTTATTGCAGAGAAACGCAAAATTTATAGCAAAGGAATGAAAAACGTGTTGCAAGGGAACGCAAAACATATTTTTGAAGGAACACAAAACATATTGCAAGGGAACGCAAAAAATCTAGTGAGGGAACGCAAAACTTATCGCGGAAAACGCAAAATCTAATGTGAGGGAACACAAAACATATCATGGGGAAATGTAAAACTTCTGGTGAGGGGACGAAAAAACCTATTGTGGGGGAATGCAAAACTTATTGCTGGGGACTGCAAAACATCTTGCGGGAAAACACAAAACTTCTTGCAAGGGAATGCAAAATGTATTGTGAAGGAACGCAAAATTTATTGTGGGGAAATGCACAACATATTGCGAAGAAAATAATACCTTCCTATGAAACTCACTGCCATGATGCTATGGTGTTACATATGGTTGCCAAGGCGTTGCTATGTTGTTGCTAAAGTGTTTAAATTAATGTTCAAATTTTTGTTTAAACTTTTTTTGTTTAGTCCAAATTCCTAAACCCCAAGAAAGAGCAATAATAATAGTGATGCCCAAATTCTACAACAGGCAGAAACACACACACACACACACACACACACACACACATGCATACAAATTAAAAAGTATTAAAAAATCCACAGGAGATAAATAATTGGAGTACTATTGGAGTTCCATATCATTTTAATTACTCATCACTGCAAGAAACAATGACAAACAGAAACATTAAGGCTCTCATTAAAGTTATCTAACACACGATCCCTAATAATTGGGTGAGGATGAAGGCGCTCTGATTGTTTTGACTGGTTGTCTATTGCAGTATAACCATTTTACGTAAAAACCTAAAATACTTCAAGTAAGGCAACTCAAACAGCATAAAACACTTTCTTGTGATAGGTGTCTGTGTAATGGATCTAAAAAACAACAACAAAAAAAAGGATTCAGGACGATCTTGTTTATAAAAATCCTGCTGTATAGTTCACTACTTCGAGATGTACATGATATATGGCATGGGTAAAAACATTACAACATCAGATTCATTTCCAAAGCACCATTCACTCCCTGTTTGAGATAAGATTATTAATGGTTGTAGCATCCAACAGAGTTGGAAAATAAGTATTTATGCTACAACACTGAACAGCAGTGTTTTGTCCATATGTAGAACATTCTTCCATGAAAAGCTCTCTCTCCCAGTCCCACACATACACACTGAATTGAACAAAGTGCACGATGTACAGTGTTTTCATGAACTACTTAATCAGGAATGCAATGTTTCCATAACACCCTTTCTAGGTGCAGTTGCAATGTCGCCTGTAAATGCAGGCAATACAGTAGACGTACAGGTGTTTTAGACACCTAATGAGAAACTATAATCAGCCTGATTTTCTTTGCTGTGACTGTGATCTTAATCTGACTGCATGAACTGTTCAAAAAACAGACTGCAACACTGCCGTATGAGGGAAGTCATAACATTTTGAAACATTCTGTAAGCATTCAATGTTTAAACTGATACAGCTTCATCTGATGGATCTAATTTGAGTATCTGACACAACGTGACCAAAACTTTTAATAGACAATCCTTTTCAATCTTTAACATTCACCCATCTGATGAGTTCCCTTTGGATCAGGCTTCCTGATCTTCCACGCTTTACTTCTCTTCTCCGTTGTTGCGGATCTTGTATCTCTCCAGGAAATCTGCATGTTTTTGTCTCAAGATCTCCTGTTGTTTCTTAAAACCGTTCACTCTGAGGAAGAACATAAAACAAATAATAAAATGTAATCTGTTTGCCAATCAGCACGCATAATCTATGGACCAATCCGATTGGTCCTTTGACATGTAATCTGTAGACTAATCAACTTGTGAACTCTTCTTTTGCCTAACATTTAAATTGTCACAGATGTTTAAATGTAAGCCATTTCATTGAAGCGTGCTACAAGAGTTTTCTCTCTGAAAACCTCCTCCTCCCCAGCATCACCTGTCTAGATCGGCATCAGGGAGATTGTATGTCTCCTTGTGTAGCAGTATCATGTCTTACATGCTCAACACAGCATATCTGTGTTCTATCTGTAGCAAGTCTTTATAATTGCTCTGCAGCGGTAGCAGCGTAAGCAGACCTAGTCCACAGAGACCAAACCTACTAACTTGTCATATCCATTATAACAGTGTTTCCCAACCTTTTTTGCCTTAAGTTTCCCCAAAGCACTATTAGTAAGGATCAAGTAACCCTTCATCAACACAAAAGCAAAGATTAGTTCCAAAGACTATATATCATTTAATATTATCATTAATACTGATTATTATTGATCAATCATAATTGGTTTGATCTATTGACATCCCTATGGATGGGTATTGATAAAGATTTCTGGATTTACTTTTCAGTGAATAACAACTTAAATTTTTTCAGAAGACTAGGAATACAGTGCATGAGTAAAAAAAAAAAAATGTCATTCATAGAAGAAAGTTAGTAACATGGGTAAATGATGAAAGGATTTTCATTTTGGGCAAAATTTCCTAAAAAAACTGCCAAAAAGGCTGTCAAATAACATCTCAAAATCTGGCTGAGCTGCAACAACTCAAAACAACTTTTTATTTAAACGTCTCCCCTCATGGTTTCAAACGCAACAGCTTTTGTTTTTAAAGCCTCTGATCCACTTCCTGAGGCTACACACTTCCTGAGGCAACACGCATCAAAGCACTCCCCACCTGGCTCTTTCTTTAGATTCATTGTAGATCTCATTGATGATCCTGTCCTTCTCATCCATGAAGTTATTATGGACCTCTTCCAGCTTCCTACATGATAGACAAACCCAGAAGTCAAAGGTGAAAAGATTGACTGCCAACGTATATATTTGGAGGGGGCAACAGATATCCATGAGGTACCCACATAAATTCTGGGGTCACATTAAAACTGGCTCATGGGCACTGACAAGGCAGTTAAACATTTTATCATTTTTCAAAACATTTCAAGTGCGCTTCTGCTATGCGTCAACCGAGCAGTGTCTGTTTACAGGAGATACTTCATCGCAGTCGCCTGAATTCAAGGTGTAAAAACATTTAGCTGATACTGAAAAGCATAACTAAACATCAGGGATTATGGGAACCAGTGAACACACTCTACTGGGGTTTGTCTGGCTCTGACAGAGACAAAATGCGTTTCAGAGACAAAACATCATTATTATCATGTTCTCATCAGAAACATGAACAGAAGAAAAACAAAGAACTTTTGCACTGTGATTCAAGCAAACAGTTGCAAAACACTTCAGTTATCATTTCGAATGATGTTTTCTTTCATATGAATATGCTGACCAGACAGAATTGTTAAAAAATGGACAGTATGGTGCCTCTGTGGTCTAGGTCTCACCTGAACCCAAAGTAATGGGCAGAGAGGCTGATTAGCATGGTGAGCAAGCAATAGCCCACCAAACGCATGTTCCTCTTCTTTCTCTTCTCCCACTCCTCAGCTGTGTTCTCCTGAGGCTGTGCCTGTCTGAACTGCTCCCAGTAACGCATCCTCTCTGCAGTCTCCGCACTGAGAAAGAAAAAATAGGTATTTTAGCCATTGAACATAATAACAAGCTTAATCCAATCAAATCCCAATGGATAAAATCAAGGCCCATCATACAACATTTCAATCTGATTATTATGTTTCCCTCAGAAATATGTCACATTATGAAGGTTAAATTCAACATGAAATAAATATTGGCCTGTTTGGACATTCCTGGTCTTATTGTGCATGATTCATCAGTGCATGCTATTCCAAAGAAAACCACTTATAGCACTGAGGATTTCTAGATAGTCTCATTAAAAAAAATTCAAACTCTGACACTCATGTTTAATGTCTTGTCTAGTCTTGAATGGCTCGCCTTATTGGCATTGTCATGCGTTCTCTTGACTTTCTTGTCCTTAATCCATTTTCCCACAACTTTGGAGTTATGCTTGGTGTCATTGTCCATTTGGAAGACCCATTTGCGACCAAGCTTTAACTTCCTGGCTGATGTTTTGAGATGTTGTTTCAATATATCCACGTCATTTTCCTTCCTCATGATGCATCTATTTTGTGAAGTGCACCAGTACCTCCTGTAGCAAAACACCCCCACAACATGATGCTGCACCCCCATGGTTCACGGTTGGGATGGTGTTCTTCGACTTGCAAGCCTCACCCTTTTTCCTCCAAACATAACGATGTCATTAAAACCGAACAGTTCAATTTTTGTTTCATCAGACCAAAGGACATTTATCCAAAAAGTACGATCTTTTTCCCAACTTGCAAACTGCAGTCTGGCTTTGTTTATGCCGGTTTTGGAGCAGTGGCTTCTTCATTACTGAGCAGCCTTTCAGGATATGTCGATATAGGACTTGTTTTACTGTGGATATAGATACTTGTCTACCTGTTTCCTCCAGCTTCTTCACAAGGTCCTTTGCTGTTGTTTTGGAATTGATTTGCACTTTTCACACCAAACTACATTCATCTCTAGGAGACAGAATGTGTCTCCTTCCTGAGCGGCATGATGGCTGCATGATCCCATGGTGTTTATACTTGCGTACTATTGTTTGTGTAGATGACATGGTACCTTCAGGCGTTTGGAAATTGGTCCCAGAGGATGAACCAGACTTGAGGTCCACAATTGTTTTCTGTCTCTTTTAGTCTTGGCTGATTTCTTTTGATTTTCCCATGATGTCAAGCAAAGAGGCACTGAGTTTGAAGGTAGGCCTTAAAATACATCCACAGGTACACCTCGAATTCAGAACACTTTTGACATATTGACATAATTTTCTGGTATTTTCCAAGCTTCTTAAAGGCACAGTTAACTTTGTGTATGTAAGCTTCTGACCCACTGGAATTGTGATAGTCAATTAAAAATTAAACAATCTTTCTGTAAACAACTGCTGGAAAAATTACTTGTGTCAAGCACAAAGTAGATGTCCAAAACAACTTGCCAAAACTATAGTTTGCTCAAATGAAGGGTTAAAAGATGAGTTTTAATGACTTCAACTAATGTAAATAGAAAAATCACTAAAGAAGTGCATCATTATATTTTTTTTACTTCAGGTAATAAGAATTGTTATAATTTCTTAAAAAAAAAAAACATGTTTCACCTGTACAGTGTCCGGTCAAAAATGACCATGAACAGCAAAGTAAGCAGTCCTACTTGATCACAAGAGGAGGGTTAAAAATCAGGCTCAGTGTATAACCAATAGCCAGATAGCTATACAGGCTTTCTTTAGCAAACATGCATTCACATTTTCCTCTATTCTGGTATGGGACAGCCACTTTTCACAATCCATCCATTCAAAATTCCTAATGGATATTATTAGGTACCACTCTACAAGTTTATTTGGAAATATGTCACATCATGATAAAAATGGGTTGTGAATTCTGTTTCATTTTGAATTTAAATGTGCAGCGAATCCAGTTTCATGTTGTTTTCAACATGAATTATTTTTAACCAGAACTGCTTGATGTACTTGATCTGGTTTATTATGGATCTAATTGTCAGTTTCCCTGCTGCAGCATTCATGTAACACACTCTTCCCCAGTCAAGCTCACCTGGTGCTGTATGTGGAGTTGGAGGATGTTCTGAAGGCCTGATCACCAGTGAACTGGTACCTCAGCTTGAGGTCATAATCCCGTCTGGAACCTTCTCTGCTCAGCACCCTGTATGCCTCGTTCAGCTGCACAAACTGACCGTGCAGACCAGGATTGGATGGGTCGCTGTCTGGATGCAGCTGTAGGGGAACAGCTTGAGAGTGAGTAAATGTTGACAGAGTTTTCATGTTTGGGTGAACTATTCCTATAAAAATGAGACTCAGTGTGTCATTTCTGCGCCTCTAGTGGCACCAAACGGAATTGCATATGTAACAAATACAAATGTTTGATTAGTAAAGTTGCGATAGAGTGGCCCGACATTGAAACTTCTAGTGCAACCAATGGAGTTTAGGGTGGTACAATCTGTCTGCCTGAACAAAGATTATGGGGGGGAGTGTCTGGGAAAACTTTTTGAAAATATTTATTATTTTTGCATTTCCATTTGATGCCACTAGTGCTGCAGAAATTACAAAGCAACTTAAAAGAATTGAGTTGATAAAAAAATTTCTTAAAGAGGATCAGATAATACATTTCTCATGTTTGCATGGCTCATCTTTATGACCTTTTTGCCTCTCTGCTCTCACTTCTTCTGTATGTCACATCAATCATAAAGCTTTTATCTACTTCTGTCTCGTAAACAAAGGGATTGTACAAAGAGCTGCTCATACCCTCATCTCATGTCCTATCACACACACACACACACACCCCCCTAACTAGTGGTTCTATCAAGTTGATGTACCTCCTCCTCTCAAAAACGTTGTTTATTTCATCCAGCCACTTATACAAACACACTTTTTCTCTTTCACACAAACACGCTTGTCCCTTTCCCACTTTTGATCTATGGAGACATCTAACAGATATGCATTTATTTCATTCCAATGATTTAATTTTATTCCTTTTATGTCACATCCCTTTTGATGTCTAGCTAGCGAGTTACTACATTTGCAAAGAAGTACATGAAAGAAAGCTGTTTGTTTATGTTTAGGGTTAGGGACAGGCCTATTAGGGGTTGCATAGACTAGTTGACTATATCTAATGTAGTTGACACTGTCAGTCTGAAGTCGACAAGTTGCATTTTCACGTGATTTACACGTGGGTGGTGGATTTCCAAAACATAGCTACCTGATTTGTTAGGGTTAGGTTTAGGGGTTGGGTTATAGTTTCTCTAACCAATCAGGTAGTGCTGAATATTGCTGAATCTTCTAATCAGTTATTGCTTTAGTCATGAATATAATTACTCTTCCCCTGCCATCCTATGTTTCAGAAACTTAACGACTGGTGTGGAGGACAAAGGATCTGCACTGAAAGAGTGAAGTGGCTTAAATATTTGCAAAGTGGCCTTCAAATATAGCAGAAATACTAGTGCTATGCATAGACACTTAAAAAAGCACCCGCTAGCACTATTTTTTTTTTAACTTGATCAGCACAACTTTGTATGCTAGGATATTGTACACTTTCAAGAACGTGATTTGGCGACAATTAGAAAAGAAGTATGATGACATGACGGAATGGATGACATCAAGACTAGTTGAATTCGACTTGACTAATGGGCTTGACTAGTCGAATATTAAAAATCAGTAGTCATGCAGCCACTTATATTAATATATTAATATAAATGCTACTCAAATATTTCTGACAATCAGAAGTGCTTTGCCTTTCTGTCACATCCATTCATAGAAGTAAGTTAAATAATGCAGTTTAGCTCTCAGTACTGTTACTGCAGTTCAGACAAACCAAAACCACAGACTGATTTTAGCTGACAAGGGTCCAGACTCAATAAACAATTAGACAAAAGTGTCACAATTCTCTAAAATGACAGCAGTCCTGCATTCCAGGAAGGTTTTTATGACAGAGAGAAATGAACCTTTTTGGACTTGTCGAAAAAAGCATTCTTTATTTGATCCAGCGTAGCATCTGGTTTAACCCCAAGAAGGTCATAATAATTTGCTGATGACCTACAAACAGAGCAAAAGACAATTAAAATAAATCATTTCTTAACACTGTCTTCAAGATGAAAAGAGACAAAATAGAGGTCTGACAAAGTTGCTTATGCCCTAAAAGGGTTAGTTCACCCAAAAAGTGAAAATACTCTCATGATTTACTCACCTTTAAGCCATCCCAGATGTGTATGACTTTCCTTCATCAGAACCGAAGTGAAGATTTTTAAAAGCACATTTCAGCTCATTTCATCCATACAATGGAAGTAAACAGATGTCATCAGGCTGCTGGCTGTTTGACGGTCCAAAATTCTAATTTAGGCAGCATAAAAATAATCCACACGACTCCAGTCGATCAGTTAATTTCTTCAGATGCAAATCGATAGGTTTGTGTAAGAAACAAAACAATAATAAGTTGTTTGTTTTTTTTAAATCGTTGCTTCCGGTCAGCGCTGTATTTCTGTTTGAAATGACGAACTCTCACGTGACATTCGTTCCTCTGTTTTATACAAAGTGCACGTTTCCGACTTCTCGCGTGAACGCGCCATTACGCTTACATCACTGATGCATCGATTGCTGGCAGGAAGCCATTTTTAAAGTTAATAAAGGTATAATTATCAATTTAGTTTTTAAACAAACCTATCGATTTGCTTCAGAAGACATTAATTAATCGACTGGAGTCATGTGGATTACTTTTATGCTGCCTAAATCTGACTTTTGTACCGTCAAACAGCCAGCAGCCTGATGGCACCCATTGTCTCACATTGTATGGACAAAAAGAGCTGAAATGTGCTTTTAAAAATCTTCACTTCGGTTCTGCTGAACAGGGAAAGTCATTCACATCTGGGATGGATTAAAGGTGAGTAAATCATGAGAGTATTTTCACTTTTGGGTGAACTAACCCTATAATGTTACTTAATTATGGAAATTAACTGTGGCCAAAGTAAGACTCTATCAGGTCTCACTATATCCCAAGTGTGTCTAGTTGTTAGTTAGCTGTAGCTACCTAGTATTTCAACTAGTATAATAATATTACTATAATATCATTATTGTATACTGATCGTATACTGGATCAGGGCCAATAATCAACCCTTTATCCACTAACATTTGTTCATATATCTCATACATATGCATAAACATTTGCAGTGCTAGTAGCACATCACATTATGAAGTAATGAAATCAAAAGTAAGTTTTGCAGGGTTCCCACATCATTTGACCATGAATTTCCATGACTTTTCTTGAAATTCATGATTACTAGATACTAGATTAGATGCAATCACAAAAAGCGATGTCTAGCCAATTAAATATTTTAAAACTGAGCATAATAAGAAAATTGACTTCAGGCCTTCACAATTTCAAAATGCCCTAAAATTTCCATCTGCTTTATGTCCTTCCAGTACAATTGTTTCTGAGTGCAAAAAGGTCGCTCTGTGTAACAGTGAAAAAATACAAATAGGGAAGGAACACCAAAAAACAAATATTTGAGTCTGTTTAGCAAAGAGATGACAAAGGTATCTGACTCCAGTCAATGTCATGTCTGAGATATGTTGTGTACAGTACTGTGCAAGTTTTAGGCACTTGTAACAAATGTTGCAAAGTGAGGATGTCTTCAAAAATAATGACATAAATAGTTTTCATTTATCAATAAACATCATACAAAGTCCAGTAAACATAAAAAAGCTAAATCAATATTTGGTGTGACCGAATATTCAGTACACCTGGACACAGTTTCTCTTGGTTGTTGGCAGATAGGATGTTCCAAGCTTCTTGGAGAATTCACAACAGTTCTTCTATCTATTTTGGCTGTCTCAATTACTTCTGTCTCTTCATGTAATCTCAGACTGACTCAATGTTCAGTGGGGGGCTCTGTGGGGGCCAGGGCATCTGTTGCAGGGCTCCCTGTTCTTCTATTCTGCTCTTTTCTATTTGCAAAAGTAATGTTTGGGAGTCTAACATTTATATTTCCTATTGACACATTAAAGCTTAAGATATAAATAACCATCTTAAGACAAATGCTTTTGTGAAACATCTTATGTGCCTAAGACTATTGCACAGTACTGTCCATAATGTAACACTTTCATCCGATAGATTAATGACATTTGGTTGTGCATACCTGTGCGCAGTAGACAGTGAGATCAGCCGCCGAAAACTCTTACAGCACCACAAACAACTCTGACAGAGACGCAGCTGAGCTTCAAACGGCATGACGCTCCTGCACAAATAAACTTCATATAGATGAGAATCTATAGAGCAGGGGGAGATATATGTTTGATATGTATGAGACATAGCCTGTGAAATATACGGATTAGAAATAAACATTGAAATATGTGTTCATGTTATGGGGATACGTTTTTGAACACCATAACGCTGTTGATGTTTGAATGCTTTGTTATATCCAGCATGCTGAATGTGTGTTTTGTTTGAGTGAAGCTTTATCATGTTGAATGCATGTTGTGTTTAAGTTTCAGCATGTTGAATGCATGTTGTCTCTGGATGAAACTTTATCACACTAGATGCATGCTGTGTTTGGGCAAAGCTTGATCTTGTTCAATGCATGTTGTGTTTGCTTAAAGCCTTAACATGCTGAATGCGCATTTAAAGTAAGGTTTTATCACCTTGAATGAATGTTGTGTTTGAGTGAAGGTTTACATGTTGAATGCATGTTTAGTTTTGGTGAGAATGCATACCGCTTAGCAGTGTCCCATTGAAACACGGCCAGTCAGCAGCTCTGCAGGAGACCCTGAATAGACACACACGCACACACAAAATTACAGACTTCTATTGTTTTCAAATAAAGCTGATTATAATTGCTATAGACTAATGCTACTCCGAAAAAAAAAAAAAATCTTTATTTATGAATGGATTTTCCAATAAAGCGCAACAGTGCCGCCCACATTTTCAGTCTTGGTTCCGGAAGTATTTTTGCATATGTTTTTCATAAAATCCTCCATAAAATAGTTGTAAGGCATGAAACAAAACAACCAGCTCCGAGATTAATCCCAACATCACAAACTTTATTTGAACAAGACAGTATTGAATATTAGGCAGAAAGACAAAAGTACAAGACTGTGTACTTACTGTCTTTCATAAGGGCACAAACAATAAACTTATGAAACATTGTGAATGATGTAAATAAATAAAATACAATGGGAATATAAATAAAATAAAAACTATTGATTTTAAGTTGCTGATCATAAGTATAGAAACAGTATATTTTATTGGAAAATATTCCGGTATGTGCAAATACATAAGTAGTTTAAGGGTGAAGGGAGATCTTCTCAGGTGCGTCATTGGAGTGGGCGGTCGCTCCTGGGCTTGTTTCGTGGGCTTTGTTGGCTACTGTTCTCTGATTGGTGGATCTTTCTCTGCTATACCATGGTTAATGTATTTGTTTACCAGGAATTCCTCTATCAAACCTGATTTTTAAATAATGAAATTAAAAGAATGCATATTGATGGCTTCTTTAGAAGCATATACAATCGATGAACAACCTCTGAGCTCAAGGTAGGTCTGTCTTTAAAGGTTCACATGTTAGCGTTGAAAATCAATTGTCAATGTGAAAATGTATGGGATTTTTACTTACGGAACCAGACTGTTGCGCTCTATTGAGAAATATTTTCCAATGTCCTCTAAGGGACATTTTCATCACAATTTTGTCCCAAAACTATGGCCAAGTACATTCGCACATTTCTTTTCATGGTGAGGTCTTTCATTTGACTTTGTATTTGTTCAGCTCAGCTGATGACATTTTCTACCCTCTACACATAACCCTCTCACAAACCTTTTTACATTTTCAGGAAGACTTTTTATTACGTAAATAAAGACGTTTTTCAAGTGTAGACCGTTGGCTTCTCCCACAAAAAGGGTTTCCAGAATGTAGGCAAAATACACACTAACAAATGAGTGTAATGATGTGTCCTAGCCAACTACTCAACTAAACTAAACCTGGGAAACTCATCCTATATGAATCTATGGCCAATAAAAAAAAAGCTCAAACAATGTCATTGATGTCTGTGTCTCAAAACCTATGGGCTCATTTTTAGGGTCACACTAGGCGCCTACACAGCCAAAACATGCTGTCTAGATTGGCTTCTTACTAGGTTTCGAGACACAACCACTGAACACAACAACTCAAAGATTAGCCAGCAGCTAATGAAGTCATTCATCATATATCGAAAGTCTGACTTTCAGCAATTCAAAATACACAGAAACTTGCAACGTTTAATAAATTGTTTATAAAACCCATCAGACAGGTGTTTTGTAGCGCTTGGTCAGTTTATGTGACCAAAACACACTTTCAATCTTTGCTAATAGCTTAGCTGCAGTGCTAAAAACAACATCAACAAATTCAAGACAAACATGTAGCTTAGCACAGAAATATTCATCAAACGCGCTGTAACTCTCACGTGTCATAATTGAGTGAATTAAACACAAATAATCGTTCACCTTCACTCATGTCACGCGCCGGTCTGCTGTAACGCTCTCCTGGTGCTTTCATAACATTGGGAGAATACCAAACGAAAGTGATCATCCCTATGCCCTACTCACTACGAAAGCCCGAGCTCTTGATGTGGGCACTGTGAAGAGAACATGGCATTACAGTTTAAATGTAGCCTTCACTAAAAGTCTTCTGAAAGGGCCCTTTATGAAAAAATTTACTTTCTTACTTTTATATGGAACGACCAATAGAGTGGCGCCACCTTCGCAAAGTGCCCTTCAAGGGTGCAAAAATGCCGTTTGGCACGTCCACTGTACAGTGCGCGCTTACATAAAGGCTTTCATATCATACATACAGCAGATGTTTTCCACTGTTTTACATGTATCCTGTAATAACAAATGAATACCATATACAAATAGCAATATCTATTAATACTTTGCCTGTATATAATACCTATTTATAGATAAATATTAATATAACAGAATGCACACTGGCAGCCAAATGTTTGGACTAATGTACAGATTTTGCTCTTAAATTAGTACTTTTATTCACCAAAGTGGCATTCAACTGATCACAATGAATAGTCAGGACATTAATAATGTAAAAAATTACTATTACAATTTTTTTGTGATTTTATTTTATTTTTTTTAGAACTTCTTAAACATAAGGCTGCACCCCTGAGTCTTCTCTTTACTGTTGTACATGAAACTGATGTTGAGCGTGTAGAATTCAATGAAGCTGTCAGCGGAGGACATGTGAGGCGTCTATTTCTCAAACTAGAGACTCTGATGTACTTATCCTCTTGTCAGAGGCTTTGTCAGCTGATCCAGTTGTACTTTGTCTTTGAAGACAGTAGTAACACCTTTGTTTGAAATCTTCATTGTATCGCCTTCATTCCTCAAAATAATGATTAACTGACGAGTTTCTAGAGAAAGCTGTTGCTTTTTTTTTTTTTGTGTGTGTGTGACATTTTTGACCTAATATTGACCTTAAGACATGCCAGTCTATTGCATACTGTGGCTACTCATAAACAAACACAAAGACAATGTTAAGCTTAATTTAATGAATCAAATAGCTTTCAACTGTGTTTGATATAATGGTGAGGGAATTTCAACTGTTATTACAATAAAACTGTACATTCTTGATCTTAGCCAACACTACCATCCTGTGTGAAAGAACTTAATTTAAAATAAATTTTAATTGAATTAAAAAAATGTACCAATAACTATAGGGCCAAAGATTATTTAGCAGAGATGGGCCACATTTATTAAAAAGAATAGGTGAAATTGGAATGCCCAACGGCAGCCAACGGTCAATGGATGTAGAAAGGAAGTACCACCTTACAGGTCAAAGAGACAATCACCTTTTAGATACATAAATCACCTGTCAATCAACTCAACAACGTGCATGCGCTATACAAGCCGATAATTTTTTTTAACATAATCAGAGGTCAAGATGCACATTTTATGATACCAGTATCATCAGATTTTACTGATGATTTGAATTATGTCCTTTGATCATTATGTTGACCAACTGCACTAGCACGACTGGAAATAGCCTCCTGAGACCATTCCAAAGATACTAATTGTACCATATAATATGCTGTATTTTGCGTCAGTGGGAACAGCAGGTAGCAGCAAACATGAGCATGATTTACATGGGCAGAAAAAAAGACATTTATTTTTTTTACACTTCAGAAAACCAGAGTACATGAATAACTTTACAAGTGCTTAAATGCAACAAAACAACTTCTGTCTTGAGTAACCGACAGAGAAATGTAAACAATTAATCTCTGCTGTTCTGACTTTGGACTCCTGTGTTATGATGAAAGGCTCTCCACCTTTAAAACAAACAGAAAAAAAGGAAAGTGAATATAGATAAGTAAATTGTATTTATTTATGTTAAAAACGACCTGTCTGCAATTGGTCAGATAGTCCCACCTCAAACTTATGCCATTGGTTGATTCAATGTTGCTGTGTTAGACCAGTCAGTATCCTCAAACCAACAGAGCAACATAAATATTAATAAGTCTATGCTGACCTCAGAGAAAGAAGGGAAGTGATGATGGAGAATGTAGGCAGCTCTGACACGCTGCTCTACTTCACTGTTATACTGAATCGCTTCCAGCAGAGGAACCCCATTCATCCTCGTGAACTCCTCAAGCACCTGTCAAGAGCAGCAGTGCATCAGTTCACCTGGCTTGTCGAGTGACTGTGAGTGAGCCAATTATAAGTTTCAAGTTTTATTAGTCACATACATAACATGTAGCAGTACGACATGTAGTGAAATTCTTAGTACGACTTTTCTCCCCACAGTTTAAGATCAAATAAATAAATAAAAAAAAAAAAAAAAAAAAAATATATATATATATATATATATATATATATATATATATATATACACACACACACACACACACACACACACACACACACACACACACACACACACACCTAAAGGATTATTAGGAACACCATACTAATACTGTGTTTGACCCCTTTTGCCTTCAGAACTGCCTTAATTTTACGTGGCATTGATTCAACAAGGTGCTGAAAGCATTCTTTAGAAATGTTGGCCCATATTGATAGGATAGCATCTTGCAGTTGATGGAGATTTGTGGGATGCACATCCAGGGCACGAAGCTCCCGTTCCACCACATCCCAAAGATGCTCTATTGGGTTGAGATCTGGTGACTGTGGGGGCCATTTTAGTACAGTGAACTCATTGTCATGTTCAAGAAAACAACTTGAAATGATTCGAGCTTTGTGACGGTGCATTATCCTGCTGGAAGTAGCCATCAGAGGATGGGTACATGGTGGCCATAAAGGGATGGACATGGTCAGAAACAATGCTCAGGTAGGCCGTGGCATTTAAACGATGCCCAATTGGCACTAAGGGGCCTAAAGTGTGCCAAGAAAACATCCCCCACACCATTACACCACCACCACCAGCCTGCACAGTGGTAACAAGGCATGATGGATCCATGTTCTCATTCTGTTTACGCCAAATTCTGACTCTACCATCTGAATGTCTCAACAGAAATCGAGACTCATCAGACCAGGCAACATTTTTACAGTCTTCAACTGTCCAATTTTGGTGAGCTCTTGCAAATTGTAGCCTCTTTTTCCTATTTGTAGTGGAGATGAGTGGTACCCGGTGGGGTCTTCTGCTGTTGTAGCCCATCCGCCTCAAGGTTGTGCGTGTTGTGGCTTCACAAATGCTTTGCTGCATACCTCGGTTGTAACGAGTGGTTATTTCAGTCAAAGTTGCTCTTCTATCAGCTTGAATCAGTCAGCCCATTCTCCTCTGACCTCTAGCATCAACAAGGCATTTTCGCCCACAGGACTGCCGCATACTGGATGTTTTTCCCTTTTCACACCATTCTTTGTAAACCCTAGAAATGGTTGTGCGTGAAAATCCCAGTAACTGAGCAGATTGTGAAATACTCAGACCGGCCCGTCTGGCACCAACAACCATGCCACGCTCAAAAATGCTTAAATCACCTTTCTTTCCCATTCTGACATTCAGTTTGGAGTTCAGGAGATTGTCTTGACCAGGACCACACCCCTAAATGCATTGAAGCAACTGCCATGTGATTGGTTGATTAGATAATTGCATTAATGAGAAATTGAACAGGTGTTCCTAATAATCCTTTATATATATATATTATACATATATATTTTATCTTAAACTATTCTAATATATATATATATATATATAAATGAGAGAGAGAGAGAGAGAGAGAGAGAGAGAGAGAGAGAGAGTAGAAATAGAAGTAAAAAAATAAATTGGAATAAAAGATGGGAATATATACTCTGGAGAATTTACAACACAATAAAATAGGAGAAAGAAGAAATATACACTGTATGTATAAAGTATGCATACAAATATGAAATAGTGCATAGTGACTGATGTAGAGGTGGTTTCAGCAACAGTTTGGCTGGCAATATGTACATTGTTCAAGGTAAAGTGCAATTGTGTAGTAATGTTGACCTGCAACAGGCTGATGTTATAGAGGTGATGTAGATGTATAATTATGATAATGCAGAGTGTAACATTGCTTCAAGCGTGTGCTGTCGAATAGTGAAAATATTCCTGGTTTTGTCTTTGGTTCAGGACACTCCTTCTCATTCTCTCTGTTTTGGCCACCAGGGAGCAGAAGCGTTTCCCAGACCGAAACAAAGAGAAGAGTCCATTATTAAGATTTCATGATCTTCCTGGCTTTGGTCCAGCATTGTTTGCTATAGATGGACTGCATGTCAGGAGTTTGATGTGGGTGATGCGCTCAGCTGATCTCACCACTCTTTGTAGAGCCAGTCTACCTTGTTTTGTGCAGTTTCCAAACCAGGCTGTGATGTTTCCTGTCAGGCTGCTCTCAATGGTGTAGATGTAAAAGGTTTTTTAGCACCAAAGAGGTGGTAAAGTTGCTGACGGGCCTTCTTCATCAGGGTGTTAATGTGTCAGGTCCATGACAGATTGTGCGAGATGTGTATGCCAAGATATCAGAAATGGTCCACTCTCTCCACTGTGAATCATAATCATAATGGGGTGGTAGTTCCTCGCCAGCTTTGAAGTCCACTATCAGCTCCTTTGACTTGCTGACATTCAAAATGAGGTTGTTCTCCTGGCACCAGTCCTCCAGGCTTTTGATCTTCTGCAGATAGGCCTTCTTGTCATTATCAGAGATCAGGTCAACCACAACAGTGTCTTCAGCAAACTTGACAGTGGTGGTAGAGTTGGAAGTGGCTACACAGTCATAAGTGTACAATGACTACAGCAGGGGGCTTCGAACACAACCCTGGGGGGGCTTCGGTGTTGAGGGTGAGTGAGACATGTCTTTCCACCCTTACCGCTTGTGGCCTGTCAGTCAGGAAGTTGGATATTCACTGACGCGGAGATGAGCTAAATCCTAGGTCCTCCAAATTGGTGGTGAGTTTAGAGGGAATTATAGTTTTACAAGCTGAAATGTAAATCAACAAACAGCATTTTAACATAATTTCCCTTCCTCTTGTCCAGACAATCTATGACTGTGTGGAGGTGATGAAGTCTCTGACCATTCTTTCAAAGCACTTCATCACAATTGAGGTCAGTGCTACAGGACGATAGTCATTAAGGCAGGAAGGTTGGGGTTTCTTTGGGACAGGAACAATGATGGACTATTTAAAAGCAGGTTGGAATTACTGACTGTTCCAGTGACAGGTTAAATATCTCTGTGAACCATTATCGTTCTCAATCCCTGCCACAGGCTTCTAGAGCCACCGTGTTGACACAGAAACTGTGACTCCCATTTCTTCCCATAGCGCCGCTTTGACAACCTCACCGCTCTGCATGTGTTGTAAGATGCGATTTTGTAATTGACCATTATAGGCAGCGGTACTGGATGACAGAGCGTCGTGGATGGATTCCCTCAGAACCAGAGCTTGTTTCAGCTTTTGTTTGTATTTACAGTAGGTATGAGGAAGATGCAACATGGTCCGATTTCCAAAACAGTTGCAGAGACTGTGCTTTGTAGCCTTCTTTAAATGTTGTGAAACAATGATCTAGAGTCCTGTTGCCTCTAGAGTCCAGTTTGGCGCTGCGTGTTTAATGTTGGCGCTGTTAAAGTCCCCCATCACAATGAGCGCAGTTTCTCGGTGATGAGTCTGATGCACAATAATATAGTTCACATAAGGCAGTGTCTGTGTCCGCTTGAGATGGTATATAAACAGAACTTACTATGATCGAGGTGAATTCTCGAGGAAGGTGGAAAGTGTGACATTTGATAGTCAGATGCTCCAGGTTGGGTATGCAGGAACGTGTGAGAAGAACAATGCTCGCACTGTCGCACCAGCTGTTGTTAACCATCAGACATACACCACCTCCCCTTGACTTCCCTGACTCCATTGTTCTGTCCTTGCAAAAAACTGAAATGAACTCGGCCGGCTGGATGGCGTGGTCCGGAATCGCTGAGTTCAGCCATATCTCAGTGAAGCAGAGGTTGCAGTCTCTATGGTCCCTTTGGAACTTGACCCTGGCCCTGAGGTCGTCTAGCTTGTTCTTCAGTGACTGCACATTGGCTAGCAGAATACTAGGCAGGAGGGCATGGTGGATGCGAGTCCTCAGCCTGTTCCTGACACTGGCTCGTTTCCTTTGGGGCCGCCATTTCGGGGTTGCATCCTTTGTTCTTCCTTAGAATCTTGCTTGGCCAGCATGGGTCCGGTGTTAAAATGATGGTGGGTGAGTAAGATGTAGACCAATAGAGATGAGAGTATGTCTGTCATAATTGATAGTAGCCATGGTGAGAAGTAAGAAAGATTAAAATAACTTAATTGCAAGAGAAAAAAAGCTAACTGTGGTTGGAGCAGTCGTGATGGCAGCCGACCTCACCAGCGCTGGAAGAACTAAGCAACATATAGTGATACATGTGAAGTGTTTACAGGTTCTGTTCACCTGTGGGCTGCTGGATAGCAGCATGTACAGCACCTCCAGGCTCAGAGTAACCACCTCAGGCTCAGCCATCTTCAGTGTGGCACAGAGAGCAGCGAGCAGCCCCACCTCAGTCAACCCAACACAGTAGTGTGTGCCATAATGGGCGACATTTCCTACAATTCTCAGCACCTTTTACAAAACAGACAGCATACAGGGAATGATAGAACTGAAATTTGGGTGTGTACGTTAACACAATGTCGAAGTGACGGTGAATATGAATATTTTGGAATTGAAACAAGGAAGAGAAACCTAAAAATAAATAAATCAATTTGTCAATCGGTCCAAAATTTATTATGAGGGCTTGTTTAAGGACCCGTCAATTTACACCTGCGTCAGACGGATGTTTTTGGAGCGTTTCACTATGGTTGAGTGGCGTCATAAACATAACATGTTTAACGTAGTTTAATCTAGAAAAACACATCTTGAGATCCCTAAACTGAGAGTAGCGTTGCATCAAGTTGTGTTTTGAATGCAAGAACATGTCATCTTGTTGTGCTGTCTGCTGAAGTGTTGGTTTGTTCTCTGTATAAGCTGCGAGTTGCCCATACAGCTGAAGTTTCACTTACTGCCCCCTGGAGATAACAGGTGGTACTTCAAGCTTGAATTGCTCATGAATATTCCATATTAAGGTCCGGGAACATGATTAATTGTGTTCATTTTAAACGTGTTATTTTTTATATAATTAAACTAAATTAACGCATTAAATCGACAAAGGAGATTTTTTTTAATTATAAGCAAATGTTAATGATTTCGTCATTTGATTATTGATTTGTTTTCAGTATTGAAAGCAAATCAATAATTACACAGAATGCCATTGTTTTCCAACAAATTTTACATTACAACAGATTTTTCTAAAAAATAAAATAAATAAAAATGATCATTTAATAAAAAAAAATGTTTTTGTAATATAAAAGAATGATGCTAAAAATAACTAGTGAAAATGTTGGACCACTACCACAACTACTCGACCAAAAAAAATCTTATTGTTTTACTGTATTACAAAACAAGCAATTTCCAAAAATTCTTGAAATTAAACAATAATGAGTTACAAAAAATTTGTGTGACTTTTTAAAGTTATACTTCAATATGGATCAATTTAAGGTCATCACACCCCATCATTGTTTCTTGTGACAGCCTAATAATATATTTTAAGCCTAATGCATATATACGTATATGCTTGCACATTACTCACCATAGAGTTGATTCCTTTAGAGAAAGACAGAAGCTGAATTAACACAGGAACTAATTTAAGGAGCAGCAGACCAGAGCAAAACACACTGGAACCAGCTAAGAAAAATAAAATCATGCATCACAGTCATACTGTAAATTCTGAGAATGGCGTTTTCTCCAATCAAACACAAGTCTATTTTATTTTGGGTTGTTATGTACTGAGTTAATGGGGTAGGAAAATGATGTCACATCTTAAATGTGTCCTGCTCACCGGTAAGGTTGTTGAGGGTCCACAAGCTCTCTCTACACAGAGCCGGATGAGAGTGAAGATAAGCCTGGCTGAAGACACACAGGGCAGCGAGGAGACGAGTGTCCTCTGGCATTACATCACACCCTATGCTTACCAGTAGGTTACCAAGGCAACGCAAGAGTGGCCAAATGAGCTGCACAGCAAAAACCAAAGTCATGGTCCAGAATAAGCAGGTATTAATACTCTGACAGAAAGTTTTTCAGAGGAAGAGTGTTTTGCATTGTGGATTTCAATTGCCTGTTTTGGGATTTTTTTTGTGTAGCCTACAATGTAATTGTATTTTATTTTAACTGTTATTTATTTTTAATATGTTATGTGGGTGTGAATATGCTCATGATTAATTAATGATTGAAATTCCCTGGCTGTTGCCATCACTTTAATATGATATTGGTGTGTTTGTTGGATGGCCCAACCAATGCAGTTGGTCTGTTGATAATAAAAAATAAATGCGTTATACTACGGGTAATTGAGTGCCTTGCATGTTCTTTTGACCATAAAAGGATTTTGATTCTAATCCAGATAGAAAGTGTATTTGTGAATTAGGCAATACATCTCTGTGATGACTGACCAGCTCCATTCCATCCAAAAGGTTTCCTTGAGCAACAGCACCTCCTAGTTTTATTAAAACAGCGGTGCACTGCGAGAGGACCCCTTGAGAGAGCAGCATTGAGTTATCCACATTACTGCAAATCAGAACATCAATATCATATTTCAACCCTGCTGGCATCAATCTTTCATTTCAATAAAGGTCAAAGGATATTTGATGTAATCTAACAGATTGGGACAATATGCTACAAACACGTTTAGAACCACTCCATTATTTTCTGGAACTGTTGAGTAACAAGTTTTTATGTAAGCAGCAAAGGCCACCACACCTGCTGACTAAATAGTGCAAACACCACGCACACTCAAATGCCGGTCCAAACCCAAACTCTGCATCTGGAGTTATCGCTGAGATCAAATGAGGGATTATTCCAGAAGTCATGACAGTTCTAAGGGGTTTAAAATAAAATACAATACAACAGATCATGTTATTTGCCATGAACCACTCAGTATTTCATTATATTATATCTTATCAATTTCAGTGTGCCAACATTTACAGTTAAACAGACTTCAAAAGTATTTCAAACTAACATGGGAAGTTAATAAAAGACACTAGGAAGATAACTTACGGGATGATTTGTTCAGTTGCATCTTTGGATTGCAGCAGCTGAGATAAAGTAAACCCAACCGCCTCCACCACAGCCAGATTATACCTCTGATTCTAGAGCAGAGAAACAATCCTATTCATACACAGTCAGTTTCTGTTGAGGTCAAACCAGTAGAAATCAAGCTCACACATTTCATTTTTGTAACCTTTTTATTCAGCTCCTGATTTGAACCTTAAAGTGATGATATATTTTTAGCAAACTATATAAAAACTTACCTGAAAGCAGTTTGTCAGGGCAGAAACTATTCCCTGAGCCAGGAGCTTCTCTCTAACTAAAGCGCTGTCAGGACACAGGTTTCCTAGAGTGTATAAACAGAGTTCCTAAAGGAAAGAATGAGAACAAAAACTCAATGAAGTCTTCTGCATCCCACTGGTATTGACTTTAAAGCAAGTAACACGCTGACCATTAACTTGGTGCTCTGACCAGAGAGGTAGGTGAGGAGATACGGGCCAGCAGGCAGACAGGCCTGACCAACACTGGGGTGAGGAGAGTGAGACAGCTCGTGGAGACAGCGTGCTGCTTCCAGCTGACACTGGGCATTACGTCCACTGAGCTGTCCCACCAACATATGCATACTGTTCTCTGATCTAAAAACAAAACAAAAAAAAAAACAACATTTCCTTTAGCACTGCATTTGTGAGAATATGTGACTATACAATACATCTAACAGTGAAACCACAGCAAACTGGAATTATATAAATATCAGTTTTAATACAAGACAGGTGAAGTTTGACAAACGGTGCTTTAATGCTGGCTTGATGAAGCTTGTCTGAAAGTTTAAACTAGTTTTATAAGTTTAAAAAATACTTTGTTTTTTTCAGTTGGAGTTTGAATTAAAGGGATAGTTCACCCAAAAATGAAAATTCAGTAATTATTTGCTCCTTTTCTTCAGACAAAGGGAGAAATTGTGAAACAAATGTGTGCTCAATGATGTCATACAATGGCAGTTTATGGTGACCACCTCTTCAAGCTTCAAAAGAACACAAAAGTATAATTCAGAAGTGTAATAAATTATTCCATGAGACTGATTGTTATGAAAGTATATGATAAGGTTTGGTGATAATCAAACCTAAATCAAATCTATTATTTATTAAAAATGTTCACTGACAATCCATCTCCTGTCCCTTTTCCTGACAGTGCAACAGTTCATGCAGCCCGCTTGTGACATTGGGGGGTTCAATCAAAAATGTTTATCTAAAAAAAGGTCCTCAACAGCGATAATAACAACAGAACACAACACAGCTGCACACAAAACAACAGAACTTACTAAATATGTCTGAAGAGTTTATAGTCGAAGAATTGATGCATTTCTATGCCCAGCCTTATTTTTTTACGTTTTTGGGCCGGTACCAGTTCATAGTTGACAGAGTTACTCGTGTGATGCCAAAAATAGAAAACAAGCGATCGAAAGAATGTACTATCACTCATCACAGCTGTTTTGGACAAAAACTCAGATTAACTTATACCTTTTATTGCATGTGGTTTGACGTCAGGTTAGGACACGGTGTGACTGTGGCTGCTTGTAGCATGAGTCTCATGGAATAATTTATTACACTTCTGAATTATAATTTTTCATTCTTTTGAAGCTTGAAGAGGTGGTCACCATAAACTGCCATTGTATGACATCACTGAGCACAATTTTTTTTCCCCCCAATTTCTTCCTTTGTGTTAAGAAAAAGAAAAAAGTCATATGGGGTTATAACAACACAGGCTGAATTTTAATTTTTGGGTGAATTATCCCTTTAATAGGCATTCTGTTGGCCCATTTGACAATTCCATCAATGTAAATCTATGGGATTTTTCAGATATTTGATAATATGCTATGTGAAAACCCTAAATCCATTAAATTCAAATTTGGTGTTTGTAGCTTAAAAGCTCTAGAAGAAATTGGTGTTAAACATTTTGGTCTTGGTTTAGGGAAATAAGAAAAAACAAAACAAAATTTGTAGAATAACAGTACTTTGGCTTCATCAAGCCAACGCAATCATTCATTTTCAATATTCTTCTCACTAAAATCTTGATATTAATCTATTACATATATACTATTACAAAAAGTCAATTTAAAGTTTTTTTAATATGATTTTAGGTGTTATATGGGTTATGTTTTTTTGTCAGGATAATAGCATGGCATACAGAATAAGAAGTGCATCTTGCATTTGATATAAGAACAGCAATTCATAGAAAAGCTCACGAACTCTGTCCAGGTCATATTTCACCTGAAAATCAAATAAATAACAACAATAATAATACTAATAATTTTCATAATGGAAATTAAGCCTAATTTGAGAAGCATTAAGATTTTTATGTATTGTTACATCGTTTTCATGTAGCTTCTCACTTCCGGAAAAGCCGGACAGTACGTGACCCAATGTGATTATTAAACCACAAAAGGCTATTTCATTAAATAAATATGTGGTCTGTATGTGCCTCATGCTACATAGTGTATTGGGGCTCTGCTTGCTGACATCTGTGCTTTCCGCATGTGATGCTCATGATGGCGTTTTAGAGCTCCTTGGTATGAGCAGCCGGCTTCATATTTCACATTCAAACATTCTTAAAATAAAATCTAATCTCTTTGAAGCGCGCAGCACATGCAAACTTTCTCATTAAAACACAGCCTTTGTGGTTCAATAATCACACTAGGACATGACGTGATTTTAAGTTGTGCGCTGAATGTTCACACAATGACATTCGTACGTTAGATGGTATCGTTTTTTTTATCTGAGCATTTTTACAACAGTACATGAGCACAGTATTGGACCCGATTCCGATATCAGGACAACCCTACTTTGTAGTATTTGTTATACTAAAAGTAATAATAATATATTAGTGTCCACACACCAGTTTTACAGTAATGATGTTCTAATCAGAATCACCATTGAGAATAACGAAATCTACAAACAAAGTAAAACATCCAGACGTATTACAGTTTTTAGAATTGATGGGGAAATGTGCTTAATTGTCATGTCATTGTAATTTTTTCTCCAGGGTGAAATAGAAATAACTGTTTTCATGATTATATTACCTAAAAGTAAAATTAGTTAGCCTTGATCAAAGTGTAATCATAAAATAAGTACAAATAAGCTCTGTCCTGATTTTGAAGTCATACTTGATGAAAGTGAGTTGCGTGTCAGGGTTTCTAAGTGCTTTTCTTAAAGATGCCAGATGAACTGCCTTCTCCTCGACACCACACTGGACTCCACGTATCATCTCTCTGACCTGATGTTATATAAACAACACACAGTAAAAACAGGGGCATTTTAGATGGTTGAGACAGAGCTGTCTTCCTCTTCAATACATGCAGTATACAGCCTAGAAGAAAACCAAATGAGCATCTCTAATGAGTTACATGTTCCTGTGAAAGAGGGGCGGAGCTTGTTTCCAAAGAGACTTCATCATCATCCTCATTCTGCAGAAGTCTCTTACTGAATAGTTGTCTGTCTCTCCTTGCCTGTCTAAGTGCTATGAAAGAATACACGCATTAATAATATATTATGAACATTAAAATCAATAGAAACATGTCAAACTTGATGTAATATCAAAAGTTGCCAAGAGAGGACACAATAAAGGCGACATACAGGTTGAGGAACAGTCTCACTCACAAACAAACACACCTTTCTCAAACTCTCTTTTCTTCTGTTTAAACTCGTCCAAATCATTGGCAGATCGGCTTGCTTTGTGGCGGATGCTTTTCAGTCTCCACATCTTTTATGATGTCCACGTGCAGTTCTCTTCAAATTGTGCGATTAGCGTGTTGTTAAATGCAATAGTTTGCTCTTACTTGGATGCATAATAAAGCCTTAACTCTTAACACATACTTGAAAACATCCTCTGTCAGGTTGCAGCGGACATTTCCAGTGAAGTTGTAACTGTGCACTGAAAAAATAACTTTTCAAAATAAAAGTGCCCGAGTTCCTTCTTCTTTAGGTTTTATGGCGGGTCGCGAACCAACTTAAATGGTGCATACCGCCACCTTCTGTGATGGAGTGTGAATATAATGAAATCTCTGTTTCTCCCTCTTCCTTATATCCTATATTTTTATCCACTGCTCCAAATAAATCTCATTGTTGCTTTCATTTGTTTCCCCACATTTGGACCATCATTTATGATATTGCTTATTATGAACTCTTGACTTCCTAATGTTTGAAATTATTCCTTAAGACTCCTCCTTTCTCTTTCACATGCAGGACATACCATCAACACATGCTCTACTGTCTCTATTGCACAAACCTCACATAAACCTGTATTATGTTTCCCTGTGATGTGTAATGTACAGTTAAGATTGGAATGCCATGTCCTTAGATGTGTGAATATAACTTGTTCCAATCTACATATGTTATAAATGATTTGACCTTTTTTAATGCTCCTTTGTACCTTATGATAATGTCTTCCTGTTTCACATGAATCCCTATAAGTCTGCCATTTCCTATCGCATGCTTCCAATACCAAATGTTTCCCTTCTGATCTGCTAAGTGAAATATTTATACTTGGTTCATCCATCCTTAATGATTCTTTATCCATTTTGTCTGCTTCTTCATTGCCTTGAATTCCCATATGTGCTGGTACCCACATGAAATGAATTATTATTCCTATCTATTTTAGGCTGTATAATCATGACTGTAATCATGATTTCTATTAAAATGCCACTATTATTTGTTTGATTGTAAACTCATAAGAACCGCCATTGACTGCTTTTACTTCATAAATCCACCCTAGTGCCATTAAGATTGCTGTCACCTCTGTAGTATATGCAGATGTACCATGTGTGATTCTTCCTTACTTCATACTCTGGAACATAAAAAGCTGTTCCTGTCTTTTCAGTTTCTTGGTTCTTTGAGCCATCTGTGTATACTTGAAGAAATGAATAATGCACAATTTTTATATATTCTTTTACATATGGTTTTGTATTAACTCCATCCCTTTTTTCCTTAATTCTTTCATGTAGCTTTAAATCAGTTTCAGGTTGTGAGAATAACCAAGGTGGTATCGGAGGTATTGCTATTGTAGCAAATGACTTTGTATCTAGAACATTTTCATTAGCCCATTCCTTTATTTTCCATGTAAACCTTTACCTGGTGTATTTATTGTTTCCCAACTTTTAGCAAGTACTCCCCTTACTGGATGATCTTTGATTTGTCCCTGAAGATGAATCCAGTATGCCAAATCTAGTTTCTCTCTTCTTATATAGAGTGGCATTTCTGATGTTTCCACCTGTAATGCTGCAATTAGTGTAGTTTTAACTGCTCCTAAAATGAGTCTTAATGCTTTAGCTTGCATGATATCTCGTTTCTTTAGCATAGTTGCAGATGCAGATTCATTTACAATACAACTATAGTCTAGTACTTATCACACAATTCCAACAAATACAGTATACCATTTAATGGTTGTTTTCTGCACCCCAGTCTTGTCCTGCAACCCCTCTCATTAAGTTTAATAGTTAACAACATCTCTATATAATATAACCTATATGATCTTTCCAAGTTAACTTTTCTTTACCTATAGAAGAACAATAACCTTGCCAGTATCTCTATTTTGCCTGTTTAGTTTTCCTCCTTGACTGTGCTCTTTCCCTCTGATGTTCTTCCATTGTTTCTGGTGTCAGTGTTCTTTTTAATATTTGAAATGCTTTATTTCTTTTTTAAATTGCATTGGAACAATCGTCATTCCAACCATGGAACAACTTTCTCATTTCCTTTTCCTTTCCCTGTAGGGATTGATTCTTCTGCTGCTCAGATTAATATTGAGCTTAATTTCTCTGTACACTCAGCCCCAAGTTCCTGCCAGAGATTCTTTATTATATACAAAACTGTGCGACTTTACCATTGGAGAGATCGTAATGGTCAACATGGATCACATGAGTCTTCTAAGCCAATCATATATTGGCCCTGACGTAAATAAGCAGAGTTAAGATTGTTATGACAACAATGACAACTACCTGTCGCAAAATTGTCCATGACTTCTCTGGAGAACTCCAATCGAAAGTGATCATCCCTATACCCTACTCACTAAGTGGGACAGAGCTCTTGATATGGGTACTTTGACAGGAGCATGGTATTACAGTTTGAATGTACCGTGAACCCTTCACTAAAAGTCTTGTGAAAGGGCCCTTTGTGAAAAAATTTGCTTTCTTACTTTTGTTTGGAATGACCCTTTGTGTGGCGTCCCCTTCCTGAAGTGCCCTTGAAGGGCACAAACATGCCATTTGAAAACGCCCTGTTCTCAGCGAGTACACTGTGTGTCTCATTTCGAAAGCTGAGCGTGCTAGGTAGGACGAGTCCTATGAAGGCTGCAAGCATACCGAGCAAGATAAACAAGCCTCGTTTAAATGAGACAGCTTTCGTAGGACAAATGGGAACAGAAATTATCATGGTTGCTATGACAGCACACCACTCTTTAACAAGTGCAAGTGCTTTGAGTTATAAGGGAACAAAGTCCCTTTTAAAAGGGAATGTATGAGGTAAATTTTAGGAGTTATAATGATGTAGAGTAAAAAGAAAATAGATTTTACAGGTAGAAAATAGATTTTACAATAGACGTTTAGTCTATAATACTTTATTTTAATGATATATTACTATAATTATACATATTATATACTCTTCACCCATCTACCTAGGTACTTTAACTTGGGAATCAACATTACTTGCGTTTGGACATCATATTTACAGACAAATTATGTTAATTTCTGTTGAAGCAAAGAATTGTGGGATGTGAGTGCCCTCGTGCAACCTCCGAATTCCTGTGAAAGAAGGTTGCATTCGAAGTCAAGAAAAGAGACAGCTTCAATGACGTATGTGGTTGACAAATGCAATCTCCGGAGGATGTAGCCTTCGAAATGAGACACAATTCTGCAAGGTGGGCGGAATTTGGCTAGCGGAAGTGCACTTGGTTGGCGTTTTGTGTTAGATTCTTGCTTTTTAAATGTTGTAAGATGTCTTAAAAACTCCCTGGACAATGTGTGCAGTTAATAGTTATCCTAATAATAAAGCGAAACCAAAGTTTTGTCAAACAGCAATGTTATGATCAAAAATCACTTACAAAGCACAGCGCTCCTGTCCTATGCTACTTCTTCCATAAGCTGCCTACAGAAGGATCGACTTGATCTGATTGAAAAAGGTTGGAATAATTTGTTTGTGTGTTCTTTTCACTTTATAAGTCTAAAATGGGAATAACGTCTCGGTTACTGTCGTAACCTCCGTTCCCCGATGGAGGGAACGAGACATTGTGTCGATGTAGTGACACTAGGGGTCTCTCTTGAGAGCCTCCATTACCTCTATCTTTGAGAAAAGGCCAATGAGAATAGGCGGACAGAATTTGCATGCCCCTCCCTCAGACATACGGGTATAAAAGGAGGGAAGCGTGCATCTGTTCAGACAGGTTTTGAGCTGAGGAGCCGAGAGTAAGTTCCCAGCCATTTCAGTGGCTTAGTACAGTGTTGTGGCAAGAGGGACACAACGTCTAGTTCACTCCAGAGGTTACGACAGTAACCTAGACATTCCCCTTCTGTCACTCACTCGACGTTCTGTCGATGTAGTGACACTAGGGGTCCCTATCTAAAAACGGCACAACACTGAACGTGTTATGTGGACTGCTGATACAGGTGCAAGCAAGCTGCTACATGCAAAAATAGCAGGTTTATCAGACTGCACGTTACCTTCCCCATATAGTCCATAGAGTGTTAGATGCGGCTGGAGCCATCTGACGCTATAACACGCCTCGGTGAAGTCGTTCTTTTCAAATCCTATTATTTCAGGGGGAAAAGACCCTGCGGAGACCACATCCTGCCCAGCAGGGGAGGTGCACATGTGACAAATACGTCACATGGGTTTACCAGCCTAATATGGGAGTGGCGCAGTGGTAGGGCCTACTTTGATGGGGAGGAGCTCTACAAACACAGCGACCAGGGGCAGGGGGACCGTACTGCGGTAAAAACATCACAGGATATATTGGAGTAATCAGAACCTGTAGAGCACCTGTTCCAGTACGGCCAATTCGCTGCCTTCAGTGGGTCTGGCTGCAAACTTTCTCCACTGAATTCGGAGCCAGAGGGCTAGGGAAGAATGACACCCAGGGTCCGTGACTTCTGAACTTAACTGGGGGAGTAGAGCGCACATCTTTGCCTCAGAGGAGGGGACGAGACCAGCTCAACCCAGAGATTGTAAGACCTTGCGAAGGTATTGGGTGTTGCCCAACCCGCCGCTCTGCATATGTCTGCTAGAGAAGTGTCATGGCCAGTGCCCACAAGGATGCCACACTCCTTGTAGAGTGTGCTCGAACCCGGAAGGTTACAGAGGTCTGAGCGTGGATTCCAAAGGGTGCCTCATCCCTGAGAAAGAAGGTCCTTCCTCAGGGGAATTTGCCAGGGAGGTGCTGTCGTGAGGAGCATGACATCCGAGAACCAAGTCCGAGTGGGCCAGTAGGGGGCCACGAGAATGACTTGTTCCTCGTCCTCCCTAACCTTGCACAAGACTTGTGCAAGTAGGCTCACTAGAGGAAATGCGTACTTGTGCAGCTCGCGGGGCCAGCTGTGTGCCAGCATGTCTGTGCCGAGGGGGGCTTCTGACAGAGAGTACCAGAGTGGGCAGTGGGTGGAATCTCGGGAGGCAAACAGATCTACCTGTGCTCTGCTGAACCAAGTCCAAATCAGCTGGACCACCTGAAGGTGGAGTCTCCACTCTTTGCTGAGCATTACCTGTCATGTGGTGTTTAGGTTGCCTGGGATATGAGTGGCATGCAGCGACCTCAGCCACTGCTGACTCCAAATGAGGAGATGGTAGGCGAGTTGCGACATGATGAGAGCGAATGCCGCCTTGGCGATTTATATACGCTACTGTCGCTGAGTTGTCTGAACGAATCAACACATGCTTCCCATGGATCAATGGCAAGAAATACAGCCAGTCAGCAATTGTAAGACCTTGTGAAGGAATTGGATGTTGCCTAACCCGCCGCTCTGCAGATGTCTGCTAGAGAGATGCCATGGCCAGTGCCCACAAGGATACTACACTCCTTGTAGAGTGTGCTTGAACCCGGAAGGGGACGGGCACGGCCTGGGTCTGGAAGGCCAACACAATGGTGTCCACGATCCCATGGGCAAGCCTCTGTTGGAGACAGCAATCTCTTTCCGCTGTCCACCAAAGCAGACAAAGAGCTGCTCAGAGTGTCTAAAGTTCTGCGTGCGATCCAAGTAGGTGTGCAAAGCACGCACCGGACACAGCAACGCTAAGGCTGGGTCTGCCTCCTTCCGGAGCAGCGCTTGCGGGTTCACTACCTGTACCCTGAAAAGGGGTCGTAGACATAGAACTCTTGCAGGTCCCCAACCCTCTAGATGGAAGTGAGCGCAATCAGTAGGGCCATCTTCAAGGAGAGGGCCTTTAGTTTGACTGATTCTAGCGGCTCAAACGTGGCTACCTGAAGGCTCAGAGAGGACAATGGAGAGATTCCATGAGGGGAACAAGCATGGCCTAGGAGGGTTCAGCCTCCGGGCACCTCTAAGAAACCTGATGATCAGGTTGTGCTTCCCAAACAACTTACCATCCACTGCATCATTGTGAGCCACTACGGAGGCTACATAGACCTTCAAGGTGGAGGGGGACAGCCGCCCCTCCAGCCTCTCCTGCAGGAAAGGGAGCACTGACCCGACTGTGCACCTCTGAGGGTCTTCAGATCGGGAAGAACACCTATTTGTGAATAAGTGCCACTTTGGGGCATAAAGCATGGTAGAGGAAGCTCTGGCTTGAGTGATCGTGTCTATGATGGCTGGAGGTAGACCATTTAGATCTTCTGCATCCCGTCCAAGGGCCAGACATGGAGGTTCCAGAGGTCTGGGCGCGGATGACAAAGGGTGCCTCGCGGATGCTTCCTCAGGGGAATTTGCCAGGGAGGTACTGTCGTGAGGAGCGTGAGATCTGAGAACCAAGTCCAAGTGGGCCAGTAAGGTGCCACGAGAATTACTTGTTCCTCATCCAATTCGCACATTTTATTATGTGGCTTGTCGAGGACGTTACCGCGGAGACCTAGCACATACGGAGGCTTCACGCTATTCTCGCTATTAACTCACCACGTGCCCCACTGAGAGCAAGAACCACATTATAGTGACCATGAGAAGGTTACCCCAACATGACTCTACCCACCCTAGCAACCGAGCCAATTGGTTGCTTAGGAAGCCCGACTGGAGTCACTCAGCACGCCCTGGATTTGAACTTGAGACTCCAGGTGTGGTAGTCAGCATCTTTACTCGCTGAGCTACCCAGGCCCCCCACGTTTAAGTTGTGTTCTTGCTTTTTTATTTGTTAAATGGCGGACAACATTTGGAATCATCTGTTTTTAAAAATCATATAATGACGGACATATTTTCATATGCAATCTCTACACTCTCTTATGAACCCCCGTTTGGGAAACCCTGCCTCAGGCTATCCATCTCATGAACAATTAAAACTGCCCCTTTGAGCAATAATTATGTGTAATAACCAGCTTAATCTATTATATGTATTTAACAAATACTAACTCTTCTGCACATTACATTCCCTTGCACTAGGGTGACCATATTGTCCTATTAGTTTACGTTTCCCTGATAAGTAGTATCTTTCAAAGTCAATATTTTTTTCGCAACTTACTTTTTTATGAATTTGGTTGAGAGCACAGAGCACGTCTGGTGATATTTTGCCTACACACATACAGTGCACGACTGTGTCTGCAGAAAGCAAGCGGGCAGGCAAGATATTGGATCATAAGGGTGATCATGCTGCACCCACAATGGCCCCTTATTATTTCCTCTTAAATTAGGCTTTTGTGGGGCCAGAGTGGATTAAAAATGGGCCCCTTTTAATTGAATAAACCTTATTGCTGAGGGTCAAGTTTATGTGCAACTCTGCACTTTTGAACCACTCCAGCTCTGCTACATTGTTTTTGTAAACCTGTACATGGCCAAACAAAGAATGCCTGAAGTCAGCTGAGTTTGTCTATAGCTGTAATATTTTAATGTCCAAGAAATTACATAACATAATATTTTAACTATGATGAAAATGACTGTTGTAAATGATGTAAATCATGTTTTTATTAAAGTTGATTAAATCAAGACAAAAAGACCTCTTAAATAAATCTGGAACGAAGGACTCATTCCTGGGACTGAACAGACTTTGCAGCTTAATACCTAGAGAGCACAGAAGACAAGACATAGAAAAGCCCATTTAGATATTTTAAATACTGCAGATATTTTAATAGAACTGCAGAGAATTCACAGGAGCATATTTTTAAGGCATTCATGATAAATAGGCCATGCAAATTAATTTTATCTCTACACAAATGAAAAAATTGTCACTTAAAGGGACAGTTCACCCAAAAATGAAAATTTTGAAAGTATGACTTTCTTTCTTCAGCAGAACACAAACTAAGATTTTTTTTTAAGAATTTCTCAGTTGTTTTGGTTCATACAATGCACAAGTCAGCATAAAAGTAATCCATAAGTGGTTTAATCCATGTCTTCAGAGGGTATGATAGGTGTGGGGTGGAAATGGATACATTTTATGTACATTTTTTCAATAAATTATCCTCCCTGCTCAGTCAATCTCCACTTTAAATTTCACATTCTTCACGCATACTCCCCATTCTCGGCAGGGAGAAGAAAATGGACTTAAAGGGTTAGTTCACCCAAAGATAAAAATCCTTTCATTATTTACTTACCTTTAAGACCTCTCAGATGTGTATGACTATCCTTCATCTGTAGAACCTAAGTGAAGATTTTGTTCTATAAGCACATTTAAGCTCTTTTTGAATTTGTCCATATATTGGAACTATACAGGTGCCATCAGTCTCCTGGTCCAAAAGTAATAGGCAGCATAAAAGTAATCAACAAGACTCCAGTTGATCAATTAATGTCTTCTGAAGCAAATCGATAGGTTTGTGTGAAATAAATAAATCGATAGTTAAAACATTTTTAAAGGTGCAATTTGTAATATATTTACTGTACTAAAGCATAAAATTATCATAATATGTTATCAGAGAATTAGGAAATATGCTAAGTTGAAATACTGTCTTCTCTGAAAACAATGCTACAGCCAGTATATTCTATTTTGAAATGTCTGTTCCAGCCGGAATTTCTGTTTGCGTTTTGGCCTGTGTGATCCCGCCCACTGCCCATTTCCCAATAGTATTTCAACACCCTGGGTTGCCAGATTTGAACCAATTTAGCTGGCAAACACAGCATGCTGCAGCCATGGAAGCCAACAAAATATCCAGCTAACTGTCACGAACGCCGGTGAAGATTCCACAATCGGCCACCGGAGGTCTCTCTCACCTGAATATTGACATTGGACTACATTTCCCTATGCCTGCATACCTGGTCTGATTATCATCACACTATTTAAGCCCTGTCTGTTAGTTCACTCATTGCAAAGTCTTGTTTGCCCCGGATACATTTCTGAGCGTTTTGATTATTCCCTGTGTTGCCTTTTCTGTGTTTGGACCCTGTGTTGGATTACCACATTACGATCATTTGCTTCCTGTCTATTTATAACTCTGCCTGGAATACTACTACTGCTGTTTTGCTGCCTGCCCCGAACCTCTGTCTGTTTACCCTGTTTCTGCTCTGTCTCTGATGTTGCTGATTGCCCTGATTATTCGACCCTCACCTGTCTGTACTCTGAACTTACCCGTTTAAATAAACCGCATATGGAACCCTCTCAACATGAGTCTTCGTTACACTAACATTGACAGTTATAAAAAATCCACATGATCTGGTTTATAAATTGCAAACAACAAAAACATTGAAAACATATACATTATCTGATCAACTTACAGTGTAAGGCTTGTTGCTTGCCATTGTCAGTTTGCCCGTTCCTGTTGTGTGTCCTCAACCAGGCAACCCATGTGATCTTTGTGTCTGGGGAGGAGGGGGCGGGGAGACAACTCTCTCCAATATTTTGAATTTGGACTGCAGTATCCATTTTAAATGCTTGAAGTCAATGTTACATATTCCTCCTTTAACTTAAAAAAAAAAAGAAGCTTGCTGCCAGCAGTCGATGCATCAGTGACGAAAGCGTAATGATGCATTCACACGATAAATCTGAAGCACACACTTTGTATACAACAGAGGAATGAACGAGAGTTAGGTCATTTCAAACAGCTACCGGAAGCAATGATTTAAAGTTAAAAAAGTTTGAATTTTCTATTTGTTTCTCACACCAACCTATCGGTTTGCTTCAGAAAACATTAATTGATTGACTAGAGTCTTGTGAATTCGTTTTATGCTCCCTAAATATGGCTTTCATAACACTGATGACACCTGTATACTTCCACTGTCTGAAGAAAAAGAGCTGAAATGTGTTTAAATATTTTCCACTTCAGTTCTGCTGAAGAAGGAAAGTTATACGTGGCTTAAAGGCAAGTAAATCATTAAAGAATTTTCATTTTTGGGTGAAAAAACCCTTTAAATATTGATCTGTTTCCACATCTATCATATCACTTCTGAATATATGGATTTAACGAGATTAAATCTTATGGATAATTTTTATTCTGCCTTTGTGCTTTTTGGAGCGTCAACAATTTGGCTCCCATTTACTTGCATTGTATGGATCTACAGAGCAGATATTTTCTCCTAAAAATCTTAATTTGTGTTCAGCAGAAAAAAGAAAGTCATATACATCTGAGATGTCATGAAGGTGAGTAAATGGTAAGAGAACTTTCATTTTTGGGTGAACTATCCCTTTAAGATATGAGTAGAGTCATGTCTATTGTAAGTGTACATCTTTTTAAACACATTTTTCAAAAATACTGTTCTTCTCTTTCTGTATAATATACTGAGTGCACCTTTGACATGTATAGGAAAAATTAATTATTTATTTTAATAAATAAAAAAATATTTATTATTCCTTAAACCACGGTGCCATTTATTGCTTGATTCTGATTGGTTGACATATGTTCTAAGATGTTAAAAATGTAACTGAATAAATTACTAATTGGTTATAAATTACAATTTACAAATCTGACTGTGCTGTCCTCTGTTCCTGATGGGCACTCAAGACACAGTTGCCATCTCTGTCTCTTGCATTTTCTAAATGGTTTATTGAAGGCCAGATCCACCTCTTTCTTACTGACCGTTTGCAGCAAAGGCATCTTCTTCAGGCTTACTCATTTTAAGTTGAAGTTATTACTGCAGCAGCAAGGGCACAGCTCATCATAACACCCATAAACAATTACATTTGCCACAGAGATCAAAATTGTTTAGCAATGAAGCAAGCATGTTACATGGGCATAGGCCAATCTGAACTAAAATACAAACAAACGAAATACTTGTAAACTCCATTTACCATAGCTTTGTTTACTTTTTTCAGATAAACAATTTTTATAGATTTTTATACAGAATACAAAACAATATAAATGAACAGAATCAACCACTATCCCCATTAAACCCACACCAGTATTTATCCCCTATATTAATGACCACCCCATTGCCTAAAATGGCTACAGTGTCTGGGGCAAAATTTTAGTTTCCAATACATCACAGAAAACTCTGAACCCTCAACCAAAATTCCTGTATCTTAACACACCAGCAAAAGACATGGGTTATGTCCCCATCTTCTGATTGGCAGCATCAGCAGGTGGGTGTGTCTTTTTTCATGATCAGTGCTGTGAGGTGCTCACCTAAGGAAGAATCCATTCTGGACTGAAATATTCAACCTCCAAACATTATCAAAAATAACTAACAAAATAACATCTCAAGGAAGATTTAATGTAAAATTTTTGTTGAATCATTAATAATGAAAATAATGATTTAAGAAATGGATTAATTGCTATGGTAGTATTATCAAGAATGACTCATTCTAACGAATAAATGCGTAGCCTACCTTATATTTACATGCCTGATGATTCCTCTGGTTTCGATGTTACAGAGCTTCTGTAACTGCTTTAGTTGTTTATTTCTCTTGCTGCTTTTGTCAAAATAATAATACAAGTCAATCAACAGATCTTCCACTGATAGTGGTAGTTTTGCAGCTGCATACTGGGCTGCAAGGTATACCAAATGGCAAGGACATCTCTGTACACATACATTGTCATTTTCCTTGCGCACAAATGCTGCAACCCCTTTGTGAACTCCAACCATAACAGAGGCATTATCACAAAGATGCTCACACATCTTTGCCATGTGATGTTACATTTCTCCAAATTTCTGTTGAGTAAATTAAATATGTTCTCTCCAGTACTTGAAACTTCTTGCATTGCTGGTAGCGATAGTAATTGTGTGATGATTTGTCCAAGAGACCCGTCATAATATCTCACTACAACTGGATACAGTTGACTGGTTGTTGTGCCGTCTGTGCTCAATGAAAAATAACCCAGGGATAATTCCAAGGCTAAAGACTTTGACGTGTCATTTGAAGGGGTTTTGATTATGGCAGTGGTTTTTGTGCGGCCTGATCAGTACTTGTTGGCGATGTTTGAGTCCGGAAATGCAGCTTTGCAAAGTGGACCGATATGACCCGAAACAGCAAGATTGGAAGATTGTGCTCAACAATAAAGTTTGCAAAAAGTGACTCTGCCTTTATCACTGCATTATCTTTTCCTGTACTCACTACAAATTCATGCATAGATTTATGATTTCCAATAGATTTTGCAAATTGCTGATGTTTTTTTGTACCATCATGAACAATGCAATTGTGACGTCCAACGTGTTTCACTGAGAAGTCAGTCCAGCAATATTCACAGTAGGCATGTGAGTCAGAGATTTGACTTGTTTTAATAAAAGGATATTCTGTAGTGTATTCCTGTCTATATTTCTGGCAGGATAGTCGACTTCTTTTAGGCAGAGGAGAGTAGGATTTTTTTTTTTATATCTGGCTGGTGATGAAACCTGAACAATTGTGTAAAGCAACATTTGCTCGGCAGTTCCTCTAGGACCCCCTACGCCAGTTGCTAAGCATCCCGGCTCACCGCTACTAGTACGTTAGGTAAAATGCCAGTGAAATATATTATTAAGAAAAATATGTATGTATAAATAGACAGGAAAACATAAACATGGTTGCCTGCTGAAACAATGGTTTGTATGTAGATTTTATAGGCTATCCGTATATTTTTTATATTTAACATTATATAACGTATATATATATATATATATATAGAGAGAGAGAGAGAGAGAGAGAGAGACAGAGAGAGAGAGAGAGAGAGAGAGAGAGAGATTTTTTTCCATAGTATCAAACCCTTCATCGTAGCACTGTATTTCACCCTCCAAAATAGTAGCCGTAGCACTTGGCATTTCTACTCGCCACATTTCCCGCAACTCCCCAACTAAGTGGACTCCTTAGCCTGCGGCCTGCTCGGGGGTGCCAGCTTGAGCACGTAAGTGTCTTTTAATGTCTCCAGAGCCCAAGGATTTTTAATTATTTGACATTTTGTCCTCCTAGAACTGTTATGGAACAGAGTGTTTCGAATCTCACCGGTTTATGTCATTAAAAGTATTAAAACTAGCAAAGTGCGCAGAGCTTGCTGTTCACACGTCCGATCCTCGCATGGTGTCACGTGACTCACATTGTTTACTTAACTAAATGAAGGATGCTGAAATGTTTTTATACTACGCAAATATGAAAGAGGTTGAAGGCTGTTAGGTTGAATTGACGGGCAAAGCTGAATCTGTCACCCATAGCTCCTCCCTCCAGTGTCCCCCAAGGACTGAGATCTAAAGTTGAGATGTAAAAAAAATATAGTAGAAAATATATTTACAAAAAAAAAAAAAACATTTCATAATGGTTACAGTGCAGTAGGGGCAAATGGGGTAATTGAAGCCAGTGGGTTCATTAAACCACACCCTCTCTTTACCACTTGCTTATGCGAGAACACTCACACAGTTTCAACTGCACATTATTTACTTCAGTAAAGCTCTTCAATGGAAAGCTAACCACTTCAGGCAAGGTCACAAATACCTGAACATAAAGGCCGATTTGTAATATTTGCTTGAAATATGTGCAAAAAGTATTAGTTGCATAAAACAGTATAAAAAAAATCATTATACTGTAGTGATGAGGGAAATTTTTGTTTAAAAAGCATAGTAAACCCGTCTGTTTCCACATGCATACCCATAATGTGTACCAAACGTGAAAAAAATAAAATAAAATACAAATTCAGCCCTTGTCCTAAATGTCACTTCTTATGAGTTTTTCCTCTGTGTGTTGTGAAAAAAACTGTCACAAATTTTATTAGATCTTTTTGATACTTTCACGGTGCTTTATTTTATTTTTTGGACCTTGACATAATATAGTAATATTTAAAGGAGAAGAGTCACTTAAAATCTTTGGGTTCCAAGGAAGCAAAAAAAAAAAGCTTATTGGGCCATTTCAAGTATACTGGCTCTGTCTCCCTCTCGCTCTGATCTCGTCACTGCCTCGACTGTTATCATGAGGCCATCAGGGAGAAAAAGGTTTAGTACTAGATAAATAAACACCATTAAAGAGAGTCAAAAGTGATTTTTATTTGCAACACCCACATTTTATAGGACAATTTGATAGCTAATGGCAACTGTTATCATTTTGAATCTTTCGATTGATAGATTATGTCCATTAAATCTTGGCTTTAACCTCCCATTCCAAAATCTCCCATTATACGAAAGCAGGTGTAAAACTTGGTTAAATGCAGGCTATATAGAGTATCTTTCCTTGATAAGAGAGTTTATATTCCTTGACACACAGGAGATGATGTAGTGACCGTTTATTTTCAAACGAAAAGGCGGGAGGAGGCACACTGACGCACGTCAATCATCAACGCTTGTAGCGAGGGACTGCATGATGCAAGTGCTTTGATTGATTAAGTGCTGTGTGATTGATTTAGATTAGAAAAATATTGACTTTGAGAAGCACAATTTGTGGAGAAAACAATAAATAAATGAATACATGAACACACGTATACACACAGTATATGTTCTGTATATACACACACACACACACACATTGTACACACAAAACAATTTGAAAATGCACAGAATTTTAACCATAACCAATTAATTGAAAATAAATCAACTGAATAAATGTATATTTTTTATTTTATACAATGATAGTTGTTGCCTATTAAATTAAATCAACTGCAAATACAAACAGCAATTAAACAATAACATTTTTATTTAGGCTATAGCCCAAATGGGACCCAGACAGGACCCTCAAAAATGAAAAAAAAAAAAAAAAAATTAAAATACTGGTCAGCCTAACCAAGGTGGGGCCCACATACAGCCCATCACAGTGCCCACTCTTACCTTACACTCTTAATGAGCTATTTTTAAGCACCTAACTATTGTCCCTATGTTTATGTGTTTTTCTTGGCCAACTTGTTCAATGAACTTATAACTTTATTTAAAAAATAAAAATGTATTGCATCACACTCTTTTGTTTATCTACTGCATGGCAAGACTAAATTATTATAGTATAATGCATAACTAGAATGAGAAAAGAGATGCTTAAATTTAAAACTCTGCCAAATATAATATATAAAAATAAATACAGTTATTACCATTTATATGAAATCTACTTATTCATTTATATTGAATAATATATTATTACAATAAAAAGATACTAAAATTGACAGTCATTTGATTTGATGTAGACAACTTTGTTTAGATTTACATGCATGTTATTCAAAGAAAATGACAAATGAGTAAAACAATATGAACAGACAAGGCTGCTGCTTTACAAACTCCCCAAAACATAAAGTCTGTAAAATGTTTCTGGCAGATTCTAGCATGTTCATATATTGATCAGACCCCTGAAGTATTTCAAAGACAAGATAAATATACTAAATGTTTCCCTTCAAGTTCAAATGCTTCAGCATCTCATCAGGGTATAAATGTCCTACATATTTGGCCCCTGACATTGGAAAAAGTCAAAACATTTGAAACAGGTGTGTAAATGGGACTTTAATTACACCTATAAAAAGACATCTGAAAACATATGCCTTGATTGACTTTCTTGACTTTCTGTTTTTATCCTCGTCATGAACTAATGTTATATTAACATTTTAGCTGCCAATAGCACCGCTAAAATCACAGACTTGTTTTTAAATGCATCCAAAAAAATAGAGATCTTTTTTGTATGTTAATAATCAATGGGAATCGGCCTAATTCTGCCCTACCAACCCGATATCACGCCGAGGCGTGAAATAGACACGCTGGTCCACTCGCGGATGCGTGTCGGTGTCACGCTTTGCCTCCTCCAGGCGTGTACATGACACGCGCGCGTCTACGTAGAATACCGTCAGGGGGCGATCGTTTCCTCAACGCCAACAACTCTCCGCGCACCAAAGAGGAAGCGATACCGTTGTCGTCGCGTTGCACGTTCGTGCGGGCGGGATGCCGGCCAATTTCACCGGTTACTTTCACTTGTGACCATATGTGACAAATAAAGGTTCATTACAGTGCTGCTTTCATGAAGAAATCCTAACGTTGCTGTAGCCTAACGTTGTTATGTGTGTGTGTGTGTGTGTGGGCTGTCGAGTATCTTGTGCTGATGTAAATAAATACATAAATATATATATATATATATATATATATATATATATATATATATATATATATATATTTTTTATTTTTTTATTTAAAAAGTGTATTTATGTACAAAAATATATATCCTGCTAACCGGAACTGGAGAACGCGATGTATCGCTTCCTCTTTGGTGCGCGGACAGTTGTTGGCGTTGAGGAAACGATCGCCCCCTGCCGGTATTCTACGTAGACGCGCGCGTGTCATGTACACGCCTGGAGGAGGCAAAGCGTGAAATAGACACGCATCCGCGAGTGGACCGGCGTGTCTATTTCACGCCTCGGCGTGATACCGGGTTGGCCCTACATGCATTATTGGGTGTTTTCCTTTGTTATTTCAGAATTAATTTGCAGAATTCTGTGTGTAGGGCTTCTGTTGGATGTTTGTCCCATCTAGTGTAGTTCTGATCACTGAGTGGACCCCATACCTCACTTCCATACAGCGCTATGGGCTGTAAGACACTATCAAAGATCTTACACGATTGGAATTGGTAATTCAATATTAAAGAACTTTTTCTTAATAGCGTATAGAGCTCTTTGAGCTTTTTCTTTAAGTGCATTCACTGCCTTACTGAAACTCCCTGATGCAGTGATAATCAGCCCAATGTAACTTTACAGCATCGTGTGCACTAGGGTGGTGCTGGTATCTCTGTTCCTGACATCTGGGCTTTTTCTGAAAGACAATATTGTTTGTCTTCTTCAGATTCACTGCCAAGGCCCAGTTCTGGCAGTAGTTCTCCAGCAGAGAAGTCCCTGTGGGGTGGGTAACGGCAGCACCAGGTCATCTGCATAGAGCAAAAACTTGATGTGTTTGTCTTGCAGAGTGAGTGCAGTGACTGTAAACTGTTCCAACTGCACCACTAATTCATTAATGTAAATGTTGAAGAGTGTTGGACTCTGACTACAGCCCTGTCTCACTCCTCTCTTCTGTGTGAAGAACTCTGTTTGTTTGTTGCCAATCCTTATTGCACATTTGTTGTCCAAATACATCGATTTAATGATGTCATAAACTTTACCCCTACACCACTTTGTAACAATTTGTAATATAGTCCGTCATGCCAAATAGAATGAAATGATTTTTTGAAATCAACAAAGCATGCAATTTTTGGTCTGGTTTACGTGTTTATTGATTAGGGTGTGTAGGGTGTAAATGTGGTCCGTAGTTCTATGATTTGGAAGGAATCCGATCTGACTCTTGCTCAGGACATTGTGTTCGTTAAGGAAGTTTACAATTCTATTATTTAAAATACTACTAAATAACTTCCCCAGATTACTGCTCACACAAATGCCTCTGAAATTATTAGGGTCCAATTTCTCTCAGCTCTTGTAAATTGGGGTAATAATTCCTTGGCTCCAGTCTCTCTCTCTCGGATTCAGATTCATATAGCTTTACTGGCATGGTAAAAAGAGGCTTTACATTGCCCAATAAAATAAAACATTTGAGAAGAAATATTTAGCTGCTAAGTTATTTTTGCTGTTTTATGTTTTGGTTATTCTCTGGTCTTGATCTTGTTCCACTTGTAGTCTTTTTGTCCTGACAGGACTTTACATGCCTTGCAGTCAGGTTTGAGCTTGCTGTCTTTTCTCCAAGTAGGTAAGAGAGTTTGTCCTTTTATTGTATCTGATGAAATTCTTTGTTATGGGTTGTGAAGAGGGGAACATTTTCCCCTAATTAGGGCATCTTGTTAAAAAAAAATCAAAGCCTGTACTCATTTGGTAGCCAGGTCTGTCTGCCTGTATCTCTTGCGAGATTACGTTCACCGAGTCTGTATGTTACCCGGACTTGTCTTAGTTTAGGTTCGGTCACTGTGTTCAGGTATTCTGCCAATTTATTTTCTCTATTAAGGGACACATAGCATTGCAATTCTCTCTCTCTCTCTCTCTCTCTCTCTCTCTCTCTCTCTCTCTCTCAGTTTGGACAAGGGATATAAATCTTTAAATTCAGATGATGGTGCTTTGTGGGGAAAAAAATGTGGTAGAAAAACAGAATGTTCCATATTTGGAGAGAAGCATGCAGATTTCAGTTAAACAAGTGGAAAAGTTGGCAATTAATTGGGGCTTTCCCCAATGATTTGATGATTAGTATGAGTAGAATGATTAGATTATGGCAGCATATAGCTCAGCTAGGAAATTATGTCATACAATCACAAGCTTTGAGACAAAAGTTGTTTCGCATTTAGATATGCTAGATACTAGCATAAATATAAGTAAATAACAATATTCAATAACTTTCTAAAAAAAGGGACAATAAATAAATAAATACTAATGGCTGTAAAAAATATACACTTATTCATTTTAATATCCTATATATATTTCAAATATGTTGAAACTTACGTACCCTGAAAACTGCATCTTTAGAACGGTTTCATGCTGAAAAGCCACTTAAAAGTACATTTTCTTTCTCTGTCATAAAAGTAAACAAGTGTAAATGTCAACATTGTAGAGTATTACATACTGTATATCATTTAGAGATGTGGATGTGTTCAGTTAAAATGGGTATTTTGCGTGCATTTTACCACAATTATATGTAGGGTAATTTGCACGCATGCTAAATTTAGGAGGGAATTTAGGGTCTCGAAATATGTGAGCTATGAACTAAATTAAACTGTCCTTATTAGGTAATGAAATGTATAACGGAATAAGTCGCGTTTGACAACCATTATAAATTAGATAAATAACAAATAACTAGATTATTTGTCTTAATAGATTCTCTACCATTACATTCGTAATACAATGTCTAGTTGTATCAGCTCACAATTTCTACTGTAAGGAATTATCTTTAATAAGAGAATTATGATTCATTCACTTATTGGAGTGATATTATTCTCATGGCTTATTGAAAATAATATAAAATTGTTTTTAGGTACAGCTTAGAAGCGAAATCTTTCAGAAACAGGGATGAGATTATTTATCAAAATATACCACAGTCACGTCGTCTTTGAACACAGACAAACTTTATTACTATTCTAAACTTAAATCTAATCTAACACATATATACATGAGACAGGTTGGTGAAAAGTGACAGAATGTGAAATAACTGATCAGTTCAGTTAAGAACCATTTCATCCTTCTTTGAGTTTACATCGATTTAGATTACCCAAATGATTTAATTAATACACCAGCACTTTGAGCACAATATTGGAGATGTACTTGTTTGTCTTTGTGGTGTTTCCTTGCGTTCTTTGTGTGGCTTAGTTCTTGGTCGAAAGTTCGTTCTGTCGATGTTTTAACTTCTGTATGATCTAATTTATTGTCTGTGTGAGATGATGATTTTATCTGTGAAGTGAGGCCTTCTCACTCCTTCTTGGGACGTCGAGTCCCGAGCTCACTTGGACCTCACATGGCATGGAGTCAGAGCGAAAACTAGTTTGCTAATTTGAAATCTGTGGAGTGGTTAAAGAAAATTAGTTTTAATGAACTAAGTGTATGTAAACTTCTGACTTCAACTGTAAGTTTAATGGTGCAACGCTCACATATTTAGTAGTGCATAAATTGTGACTTGTGCCCATTTACGTCACAACTAGGCTAAGTCGTAACTTACGTATAGCTGGTGCAATCAGCCGCAGATGAGTGAAGTGGCAGACGCAGACGTCACGTTCATTCAGACAAGTGAGTGAAGCGGCAGACACACTCATCGCATTCATTCAGATGAGCGAGTGAAGCGGCAGACGCAGACCAGTGATGTGTAGGTAAACACAGATGTAGCATTGAAGAGACGCAGACATCATGTTCAGTGAGACGACTCATGAGACGGCCTTCACTGTGCTTGATGATGTGGCAGCCGAAAAATCCAGCCTAACGAGTCTGCGGCCAAGTAACACTAGTCTGCTGCTCTCTGTCAGAATAATCACGTAAGGACACGTGAACACGAAAACTGGTGGGGAGTATCAAATGCACAGACTGTATGAGAGTCCTAACTGCATGTCAATATTAAGATTATTACACACTCTGTATATAAGAGATTTGTATTTGTACATATTTTTTTATATATACGTTATATTTCTATTCACTTATTTTAATTTATATTAAATTTTTTATGTCTGTCTAGTTGTTCTGTCACCAAGACAAATTCCTTGTATGTGTAAGCATGCATGGGAATAACGCTCATTCTGATTCTGATTCTAATTCTTCTTCTGAAGCATCTCCTCCAAAGACATCCATTCAAAAACAACAGCCTTTCCAGTGCACTTGTCGTATTATGCTTTGATTAGCTAACCTAAGTTAAAGGTTTATCCCTGGAAAAGGGGCTTTGTAACTGAAAATCCAACCAATCAGTGATTTATCTAGCAGAAGAATCTGTCTTAAATAAGATAGAGAATGTAAATAAGTAGTTTACAAGTCTTTCATGGGCTGTTTGGAAAAAACACATCTTTAATCCCTCACAAAAATGTACCATGGTAAACTTATCCATTAATTGTGGTTTTAGTAACAATAACTGTAGTAACTATAACATTTAGGCAAAAACTATGGTTATCATAGTAGAATGTTGTGCATTCCCCTTTTTTTAACCACCCTCAACTTTTTGGTCGTTGGACTTGAGCTTTTATTTTGAAATCATAAGCTTCCGGCAGTTTCGCTGTGATTTCACGCAAGTGTTTTGTTTCAGACTTCTGTTAAGAAGCCTGTAGTAAATGCTTGCAATTCAACTCGATGCCATTAGTAATACATCTCAGAGTACATTCAAAGTTTAATAAAGAGTTTCTAGGTAGGTGAATCCTGCCTAATATTGTGTAGGTCCCCTTCGTACCACCAAAACAGCACCAACCTGCATCTCAGAATAGCATTCTGAGATAATATTCTTCTCATCACAATTGTACAGAGCGGTTATCTGAGTTACCGTAGACTTTGTCAGTTTGAACCAGTCTGGCCATTCTCTGTTGACCTCTCTCATCAACAAAACATTTCCGTCCACAGAACTGCCACTCACTGGATGTTTTTTGTTTTTGGCACCATTCTGAGTAAATTCTAGAGACTGTTGTGTGTGAAAATCCCAGAGAACAGCAGTTACAGAAATACTCAAAACATTCCAAATGATCTAAGTGAGGTCACTACAGGAGATGAGAGTGGTGACGCACGCTTCTCTGGCGGGTCACATTTTGTCTCTTCACTCCCCACAGACATGCTGGAACCTAAAAATTCTGGTCCATGTGGAAGAGGTCCTCCACATCTCCCACTCACAACAGGGCTCTAACGTTATCTTCTTTCATCTCAAACTTTAGGTTCGGCCTCAGTTTCATCGGCTTAAATGCCGGCTTTCATCAATCGGCTTTCTTCAGTAGGGTTACATTTCTGCAAACAGACTTCAACATATAGGAAAAGCAAAAACAAAACAACTAATTTCATTTAGATATCAAGACTTTGCAGTCTTGCAAATTTAATTCTCAAAATTTCCAATGTAAGGATCAGTTTCATCTTAAAATGCTTTGCTTTTCATACTTCAGTTGCAAGATAGAATTTGATCTAGACATTTTTATAATTAGTCGGCTTCATCATTTTACAATTTTTTTTCCCCAATTCTCAGACAATTCTATTTAAATTGTTATTAAATGTAAACCAATCTTAAAACAAGAATAAAAACATCATCATATTTTTTTCATTACAATTTAAAACTTTGACATAATTGATTGTATAGAAAAACATTTTGATAATGCTAATTAAAAATAGGTTATTGGTAGTAAGTGAATCCCAAAAAACATCAAGATCAAATTGAACCTCGTAACTTCCTCAACTATGAATGTTAATAAACCCATCTACTGTATTCTGTTTGTCTTTGATACTAACTATGTTTTACCCTTTCTTTTGTCACCATTGTGTATATGTTGTGCCACTAACATTTGGAATTAGTGTCTTATCATTACAGATGGCAGGAGTAGATGATATAGTGATGCTCACGGACAGAGAAAGAGAAGTGAGACAGAGTTTTACAAGATAGTTTATTCTACACTCACTGGTGCTGGTAATCATTACTGCTTTATTAATTCTAATGTGGATTTAAATTTCTCTCTGGATAAGTTGATTTCAGTCTTATACCACCAGTTGGGTTCATGATTTTCGAGAATGCCATTCATGGGTTAAAAAAATTGTTCTGAGGGTCTAAATTTAACTTGTGCTTTTATTGAACTCATGTCTGATATTTCTTAAATCTTCAAATCAGAACTTCTAGCATGAATAACTTTTTCTATTTTTGCAAATTGGAACTGCAGAGAACTTGAGATGATCAAAATCATTCTTTTCTAAATATTTTCCTTTAAATTAAGCTCAAAAGCAGATTTCAATGTATCCATGTATCCACTCCCTGCAGTGTGTTCCTCTAATTCATCCCCTCAGTTTTGGGATGCTGATGGATCACACATTGTGTTATGATAAATAGAGAACCCAGATGCAAGAAACAGTTCAAATGATATTTAATGGAATATAGAGTGGTTTAACACAGCAGGCAATCCAACAGCAAAAATAATCCAAATGGCAAGGATGATGAAGCTTGGCAGGCAATGACTGCAGTGAGGTGTGATGATGAAGGCAGAGATGGCCAAATGCAGAGGGTACTGAGACATTACCTCCACCCCTTTTTAGTGAGATCAGTCAATGGGCTGGTGACATCCGAATAAATCTCCTGTAATAGCCAGCCCCAGGAACTTTTGGTCTTGGGACTCGGGCAGGTCGCAATCGCCGCAGTTTTGTCAATTTGGGGACACACCTGCCCATGACCCATGTGGAACCCCTGATACCATACCTCCGCCTGCCCAATCGTGCTCTTCTTGGGGTTTGCTGTGTGCCCCACCCGCTGCAGCGATCTCAGGTCCGCCCTCAGATACTGCATGTTCCGCTGCCAATCATTACTGTAAATGATGATATCATCTAAATAGGCAGCAGCGTAATCTGAATGCGGTCTGAGGATTTGGTCCATGATGTACTGAAATGTAGCCAGGCCCCAAACAAACAGAACGGAAGCATCACAAATTGGTGCAAACGACATGGAGAAGGCTGTTTTTTGCTGGAAATTGGTGTCAGGGGGCATCTGCCAATAACCCTTTGTCAAATCCAATGTCTAATAAAATCGAGCAGTACCTAAACGATCAAGCAACAAATTTAGACACTGCGATGACTTTTCTATAATCCACATAGAACCGTACAGACCTGCTGCTCTTAAGAACTAGAACAACTGGGCTGGACCAATCGCTGTGGGATTCCTCTATTACCCCCATATCAACATTGCATCCAATTCTTCCTGAACAATTTTCTTTTTGTGTTTGGGCAAGCGATAGGGATGGCTACGTTAGGTTTTACATTCACCTCCGGCCCGAGCTCCGCCCTCTCCAGAACTACCGTAGCCAACGTCAACATAATTTCAGGATGTTGAGGTGATATATTTGACGTACACCCATCTAGTGGTTCGCTTAACCTCATAATAGAGATCCCCCACTCGTGTGACCTCAAAGGGTCCTTGCTACCTGGCGAGTAATTTGGAGCTCGATGAGGGGAGTAATACAAGAACCCTTATCTCCCGGTGCAAATCCCGCAGCCGAGCTTCCCTGTTATACAGTAGGCTCAGTCGTTCTTGAGTTTGGAGCAAATTCTCCTGTATTAGTTGCCCCAAAGTGTGGAGTTTTGCTCTAAGATCAAAAACGTACTGAATTTCATTCTTGCTATCTGAAGGTCCCTCCTCCCAAGCTTTGCGCACAGCCCATATAGCAGCTCGAATGGGGAAAACCCAGTGGAGACTTGCGGGACCTCTCATACTGTAAATAACAGGTGGTCGAGCCATTTATCCCAATTTCTAGCATCCTCGTGCACAAATTTACGAATCATGTTCTTAAGGGTCTTATTAAATCTCTCCACCATGCCATCTGTCTGCGGATGGTAAATGCTGGTGCGAATTTTCTTAATGCCCAATCATTTGTAAAGCTTGTATAGTATCAGTGACATAAAAGCTGTGCCCTGATCAGTGAGGATTTCTTTCGGAATCCCCACCCGGGAGATTATTTTGAAGAGTGCCTCCGCAGCACTACGTGCTGAGATACTGCACAGAGGCACTGCTTCCGGATATCACGTTGCATAATCCATTAGGACTAATACAAAGCAATGTCCTCGTGCTGTCTGCTCTCATGGCCTGACGAGGTCCATGCCAAATCTCTCAAAGTGGACCTCGATTAGAGGAAGGGGGTGCAATAGCGCTTTTGTGGTGGTCGGTGGATTCTCCAGCTGACATTCACGGCATGCCGCACACCGCCTGTGGACATCGCCGCCAATGCCCGGCAATAAAAACGGGCTATTAAGTGATTCTGTGTCTTCCTTTCCCCCTAGGTGACCTGTCATCAGATTATAGTGAGCCGCCTGGAACACCATTTCCTGGCGGGTCCGCGGTATTAAGAGATGGGTTGTATCTTCTTTTGTTTGAGTGTCCTGCCTCACTCTATACAACCGCTAATTTATAATTGTAAAATAGGGATATGAAAGTGCAACACTCGGCCAGAGTTGTTGACCATCAATCACTCTCACTTGGTCGAAGGCGTGCTTAAGGATTTCATCTCGCTACTGCTCAAGAGGGAAATCCACTTTGGGAAATCCCCATAGGATGGGAGTGGCCTCAGCCCCCCCCCCCCCTCACATCATCTTGATGTGGAGCTGATGAAGATGACCCCGGCTTCGCCTTCCCTGCCAGAGCATTGCACATTTCACATCTCGACACTTTGGTGCAGGACCCATCCTCGCATATTCCCTTTAATATGTTTCTGAATTCAGGCCAATTAGTCCCCAAAATCAGCGGATGGATGAGGCAGGAACTAACCGCGACATCCACTATATGTTTTGTTCCCTGGAATTTAATCACCAGGGTCACCATAGTGTATTTGTGAATATCCCCATGCACACACTTCACCCTCGCCATGTATGGTGTGCGTAATGCCTCATGCTGAACCAAGTGTTGGTGGACCATGGTTTGATTACACCTGGCCCAGACGCCACGCCCGCAACTGTGTCGGTGGACACTTCCACCTGTTTACTGATCTGTTTACTGTTTACTGCAATGGATGCTTCCATGGTAGAGAGACATATCATTAATTTTTGAGTCATGAATATCAAGACATTTTCTTAGGGTTACACTATTTGACTTGAACAATATGTGCCTTTTCATAAATATCATTCAAACTTATTTTGGCTACCTGCATGTTGGCTACACCACATGCTTTTGATTTGGTGGACAAAAGTTTTTCAAATATATATATATATATTTAAACAAAATGGTTTTACTGTTTATTTTTAAAGAAATAAAAATAGATTATTCAAATTTTTTCTTTTTTTCTCTCAAGGATTTCAGCTTTTAATTAGACTTTCTTCAGACAGTTACACCACTTAGATATTTTTACCTCAAAACTTCTTTTTTTTAATTTTTAAATCAAAATGACTTTGAACTGCATTTTAATGTATTTCTGAATAACAAAAAAATCCAAGTTAAAAAGTTAGAAAATGTACAACTACATAGCAATCAGTATGAATTTACATTATTACAAAATACATAACACATAGCTGCTAAAAATGTTTTTAAGTTTTCAGGAATATTCTAATACATTGTTTTAGACATACAAACATACTGTATAATATGTTCATTGGAAGGGGGGGCATTAAAACCTGCTGGGTGATAACTTGCTTTAGTCTAACTTAAAAAACCTGTTGAGAACTGTATTTAGTCCACTTAAATCAATAACCCCTATGTTAGACTCGTAGCATCGCATTTCTGCACTCAGAGTAGGGCGTTGACGTTTCAGCCCAAAGTCTGAACATTTCAGCTGGGCTGCGCTTGTGGACGAGGAGGATGGTGTGGTGTGCACAGGGATCCTTGGACTCTTCTTTGGTGAAGTCAAAGGTGAGAAAGGCACGGTGGTAGATAGGGGAGACCCCTAGTCTTTTTAAGCACATGCCCAGGTACACATCATCAATAGGGAATAGGTGAACCCTTTGTGACACCTCAAAAAGCCTATGGGCCAGAGAACCAGAGTAAACAACCCCACCTCCTCCAGGATATGATGGGTAAAACCCTTTGTAGAAGCTCTCCGGTATGTAGTACTTATTTTTATTATTGCGTATCGGCATTGCATTGTTTATTACATCCCCGACAACAAACCCTTCCATTTTATTTGGCTGCGTAGACTCTTTTGAGAGCCTTTCATCAGCCTTCTCCTCTTGCAGTAGATAGTCCAGCATAGCGGGCATCCTAACAAAGACATCATCATCACCCTTAAAGATGAAGTGGGCATGTGGACAATGCCTTGAGAACCAATCCCAGAACAGCACATCTTTCAGTGTAAGGTTGAAGAAAGTATCCATAAAGCCCCACTGGATGATATCACCATATTCATTACCCTCTAGTTGTAATTTCTTTTCATAATGCAAGTCTTCGGTCTTCCCCAAAAGGAAGATCCTGCGAACAAGCCCTTTCCTTCCACCTTGGCCTCTCACCTTTCCTGAACGACCCCAAGTTTGTCTTATCGCTTCTCTGTTCTCCAAGTTTGCAGTCTGAGTTTTGATGGCCAAGAGCAACAATGGAGCCCGAGTCTTTGCCAGTGGTCCATGGTCGCACACATCTTCAGGGTCAATGATCAGCGGATAGTCTCGACAGTGCATAGTGGTGACAAAGATTTTCATCTGGTTTGGTAGAGTTGAATAATCTGGAATTTTACTGATTATCTCATAATTCGGAGAACATCCAATCCCTTTTCCTTTGGACATCACCGTTTCATTGGAATTAGTGGAGAGGTTAGCAGAAGTAGCTAGTATAGGCCTCAGGATTGGGTTATTCTCGCGATCCATGACATGCTGGATAAAGTTCCATAATGCTCCACTTTCTAGTTGGGTCCTCCAAAAGGAATTCCCAGTGTGGGGAGCCACAAAGTTTTGTGGTAGCACAGGATAAATGATGGGTCCACCAATGTGTGCACTGTATTTCATGGTTAAGAATAAAGTAATTGTGACATAGAGGTAGATTGGGAGAAGCAGCATGCATGGTGAACAGCAACACAGGATCCAGCGGTGATATCGAGGCAGACATGAAGCCATGTACTGAGGGAAAAAATGATAAAATAGACCTGTAAACATTGTCCTTTTAGGCCAAGCCTGGTGTTTCTGTATTAATTACAGTAAATTATTCAAATATCATCATCAGGTCACAGGTAACTTAGTAAATGTAAATTACAAATGATTAAGGACAACCAATTGAATAGCCCAATTAATAAAGGAACTCTTCAAATGATCTAAGAAGTTTTCAGAATCTTTGTAAAAAATAAATAAAAAATTGGGTAAATATTGGTGGCTAATAAAAATTTAACTAGAAATAATTAAAAGTAGTAACTATTTTGGCAGATACTTTAGTTACCATGGTTCATTTTATTATGGGATATTATATAAAATAATGTTATATATAAAATATTTTCTTTACAGAGTATAACTTAACAGCATATAATTGTTTAGCACATTTTTATTTACAATATAGCATCAAAATTATTATTTTTTGTTTTTTATTAAAAATAAAATAAAACTAATATTAAAATATGTGTATTATTTAATTATACTAAAAGAACACATAATTTTTGCATCAAATTATTTAGCACATAATGTATCATATAGTATCATATATAATTTTTAAAAGTTTTGTTTTCGTTTGATTTTTATTAAAATAAATTACATTTATTAGAATTACATTTTACAATTATACAATTACATTTACATATAATTTATATTTAAATATTTTTTATAAAAAAAACTACATAAAAAGAACACGTTTTTGTAAAATTATTTATCATAAAATGTGGTATAATATGCTTCAAAATGAAAAAACGCTAGGCTATAATTATAAACAGTTTTTTTGTTTTTATATTATGTTTATTAAAATAAACGAAGAAATAATCTATATTAAAACTTTTTATTTAAAAACTTTTACATAAATATCGTTTTTTTCATATAATTTATACGAAAAAGAAAACTATAGGCTACTTACAAAACAAACGTTTAGTTTTGTCTCACTCTAAAAGACAAAACAGCACAATACTCTTAAACAAACAAATCGTATTTGTTTCTTTTTCTTTGTGTATATTTGACCTCATATAGCCCTAAAATTCATACTTAGCGTTTAACTTACCAAGTTTTGTTCTGTGAGGAATTTTCTGACAGAGAATTCGTTTTTCACACCAACATAACACTTATCATTGAAGTATGAAGAAGCTCAAAGAAAAAAAATATTAATATAATAGTAAGATTCCGATATGAGAAAGGAAAAATAAAAATAAAAATAAAAATAAAAGAAATGAAATAAATACAATCCGCCCTGTTCAATGGTAAAGTCTCTTGTGACTCGTGCAGAGCGTGTGAATTGACTGTCCCCCTCTCAGGTGCGAAACTCAGGTGTGTGTGAGGCCACGCCCATGATACTCATCACATTAATAGTGATGGTTTTTTTTTTTACAATATACAGAAACAATCTGTGAGCATTAGAATTTAAATTACGAATGCAATACATTCTCTGATAGATTTACAGATGTTTCTTATTATACTTTCTTTCACAGATCAAATGTGTTATTTGGCAAGAGTGATGATGGGTTGTCATTGATGACATGTTTTGTCTCCTTACAGAGGACTTACACAATGACAGTTTTATTTTATTTTTTAAAGGTAATGTGTGGCACGCAATTGATTTACATGCATTTCAAACAGGCCTGTAGAAACTCAGTAATCTCCAAGTGAATTAGTTTTTTAGATTTATGCCTTTGCTGAAATTCCTTCTGTCAGATTCTGGTATTCTTATTTTTCATGCTCTACATCTGGGTGAACAAGGGTTGGCTTACGCAATACACCATATTTTAACACAAAACAGTATTGAAAAATTAAACAGAAATATAAACACAACTAAAACCTCTATTAATTACCAACTACAATGATCTGGCCACTCCCTACAAACAAAATGTGAAGAAAACAAACAAACAAACACAGAATACATATCAAAGCAGCTAATTATTATTTGTAAAATGCTGTAAAGATGAATCTAAAGAGCAACATTTTATAAAGTAAAAGGGTCATTGACATATAAGATTGTCCTAGGTTATAAAAATGAGAAATGTTTTAAAAAATTAGTTTAAAACACAAAGTTCGCAGGATTGTTTAATGACTTCAAAATGTAGTGTGGTGTAACCATAAAGTAAAGGGTATTAACATTTCCTTGCATGTTGGATACATGAGCGTGAGCAAAACAACACACAGCTGTCAATATCTGCTATCAGTTCTCACAGACTCAACACTTACAGTGCAGTATTTCTATATTACAGTATGATTTAAGTATTATACTGTATTAATATATAAGTATTATATACGTGTAGTATTTGTAGTGTTTTAAAGATTCAAGTATTGCAAATTAAGTGCAAAATATAGCTAAATTAACTGCAAAATTAAAGGCATTTTGTGGAGCACTTGCTTTTGTTTCACACATGAAAATAAAAGACAGTACAATCTGGTCCTTGAATAAATTATTTAATCAGTTACAACAATGTCAATAGTGCATATGCAAAATATTTTTTACTCTGTGCTTGTGCATTGTGGGATTTGAGTTTTGACTACATTCACCAAAACTCCTTCAGATCCATTTAATGATTCAGTGACCATTTCTGGTGATGCCAGAAGGTGGTGACAAATGAGTGTCTGTGAAATTAATTACTCACTGAAAATTGTAATATTTTAAATGTGTATGTCTACGGATCAACAAAGAGACTTTAGTAGAGCTTTTATGCATTATAAGAACAAAGCAAATCTATCATTTTCCGACAGTTTGTGAGCTGCTGAAATTACTTTTATCAAAAGAACGCAATAATAGTCTTATATTATTATGAATTTCAATAACATCTGTTTGTTTTCATGTGTAAAAAAGCTTGTCTACATATCTATTCACTTTCAGTAAATGCAGTACAGCTATTTTGTATCTATTATTCCCCACAGTTTGTCGACTGCACACCAACACAGAGGTAAAAAATAGGAGCTGATATTAAAAATATCTTTACATATTTAACACAGATCTAGTAAACTGGTTAAATTGCCAAAAACAACTGATCAGATTATTACCTCACAAACAACGTAAAAGGCATAACTTAATGAAGACTCATGCGCTGATAGAAACTGGCTTAAGAGAAGGATTGTCCTTTGTTTATTTTCTGCAGTGCATTTCACATAATGCTGCCAATCATGAACGATATGCCGATAAATAATTCTCATCTGTGTGTTCCTCATCTCTAGATTATTCATTAAAATGAACATCAGCTCTGATAAATAACATGGATAAATGAGCATTGTTGAAAGAGACTTTGTAGAAATGAACGGAGCCGTGTTGATTAGACTGTATAACAGATGGGCTATTACGTAATGGTTGTTTCGGCTCATGAAACTCACCTGTGATTGGCTGGATGGTCGCTCAATCAGCCCAAAGTAACAAAACGCAAAGAACACTGTATACAAATCCACCATTTGGACTTTGGGTTTACGGGTTTGGGTTTAGCTTTGAAAAGTGTGGGGGACCGAATCACCTTTTTTAAAAAGTGCGGGGGACATGTCCCCCCATGTCCTCCCTGGCTGCTACGCCCTAGTCTAAAGGGGGTGGATCTCTCTATTTGGTGTTGTTGATTTTGATGTTGTTGTTTTTTGTTTGTTTTTTTATTTTAAACCCCAGAATAAGCATAAAAATGACTTTGAACACTATAATTGAAAACATGTAGTGTATGCAAGTTATTGTTTGAATTGTATTTTTAATAGATTTTTTTTTTTTTAATAACTTAGAGTAAAAAATAAAATTAAAATAAAATGTTATAAAAAAAAAAAAACTACATATCTGTTATGAAGAGGGCAGACGAGGGAGTAAGGATCCAAATGCAGCTTTATTGAACTTCACAACGTAAAGGGGAGAATTAACGCAGGAACAAAAGAAACATCCACGAGGGGAAAATAAAGAGAAGAACACAAGAAAGTAACACGGGGGGTCTTGCAAGGAGGGCACAGGCAGGAACAAGGACCAAGGCAGGATTCGGGAACTACAGGAACAGAGCATCAAACATGAACATTAGCAACGACCAACAAAGGACAAGGTGAACATGAGGGCTTAAATACAAAACAAGGGGAAACATAGACCAATGGGAAAACAGAACTCAAAACAAGATAACAAGGCAATTAACTAAAACCAATGATAAAGCTAGAACAGATAATAAAGTAATCAAACAATAAACCAATGAGGACCGGACACATAGACAAGGAGGGAAAACAGGACATGACAAGACTTCAAAATAAGAGTGCATAAAACAAAAGGCAATACGGAACATAAAAGGTGCCAAAAACTTAAATAAAAAGGTAAACAAACCAAAGACGGTGTGGATCGTTACAATATCGTTGTTGGCCCAAAATTAACTCATAGCCAAAATAATTGTTCTTTCATTGAAGAAAACCATAGGCTGTAGGAACAGATGGTCTTTGCATTACTAAACAGTATTAGAAATCAGCAATACACTGATGCTGATTAGAATCTAGAATTGTGTTCTAGAAATTCTAGATTCTAAACAAGTTGTTTTGTTAAACACCCTCTTAATGTGAGGCAACTTTCCTACAAATACTCGTTGTCTTCAGTCAGGATTGTTGTGGTTCATATCAGGCATGCTAGGAATGTGTATAGAGACAATAGAAGAAACAACTCTTCACAGAGTCTTCGTCAAACAGGTTTTTTGCATGACAGTTGATTCTTGACCTCATTGCAACAGGTTGAGTGGGGATCAGTAACAGCACTCTTTGACTTTGTCCCTTCTGTATTGCTACATTTTGAACATGTAATCAATATATGTTAACCAATTTACCATCGCAGGTGACACATCTAATGTTTGTTATTGAGAGCATTGTGTCAATTGCACTGAAGGTAGCAAAGTGTATTACATTTTATTCCAATGGTAACAGGTCATTCCTAACACATTTTGGGGTAAATTCTAAATATTGCTATAAATATAAGCAAACTCATGCTAAATATAGTAAATATAATTAAATGGAAATACATCTAATAACACATTTTATTTGGAGGTTTTGCCAGATTCACCTATTATCTTTGTATTAGAAGATATGTAAAACATGTTTTGATATTGAATTAGTTTCAAAAGGGCCTTTGTTTCTTAGTCTGTCAAGTAGCCATGTACTATTAGATTTATTAATATAATTAAATTACTGTAACTAAGCTTTCAAATGGACACAGAGGTTAAAAAGTGTACCTCTTGTATAATTATCAACTAACAGATGGTACAGAACAGCTGGTGTTCACATAAATATGCCACTCAGATAATGTAGGCATTCCTTTATCAAAGGGTCAACACAGCCCTCGTTACATTCTCTATTGGAACATATTGACTGAAATGTATTGCATTAACTTCTTAAGAATTCAAAAACTGTACAACTGTGTATGACTATACTTTTTAGGAGTACATATAGTTATGTTAACCTTAAAGTGTAGATATAACACATTGTACTATAAAGGCCCCGGCACACTTCAATCAAAGAATGAACAGGTGTGACGTCACTTAGAACAAAATCTGGCCAAAAAGAAGGCGCTTTTGAGTTTGTTTCAGAGGTTTGTAACAGCTCACCATCACGAACTTTCAGGAAAACTTCGTACCAGCTGCTAAACAACTTGCCGTTGGTCCACATCATCGGTTGGTGTGACCTGAAGCTCCACCTATTTTGAGTTCAACAACTAATTCCAGTGTTCAGTTAAGATCAGTCAACATTAACACACCACCGAGCAGTGTTATTAGTGAACTGGTGCAAACTTACCTATATCTGTACCACTGTTTGCGCAGAGACATTTTCCAAGATCGTGTCATATTAGCGCCAACAAATGTAGAATGTAAATAAGACAATTTACACATTATAATGCATACTGTATATATTACATTAAATCATCATCGAGTGGTTAAAATAGTTTCTTTCACTGATCTCTTGTTAATTCTACTCATAGAATGAGGCATAAGTCATTGATAAGACATTTTAATGACACATTAGTTAAGGTTTTACATGTAGTCTTGAACGTCCTCATATTTAAATGCACCTTTAAACGCCTCCCACAGTGGTGTGACCGGTGTCTGAATGTTCGCAAACAGTATGCCGTTGTTAAGCTGTTTCGAATTTCTTTTTGGGTCTGAGTAGATTTAAAGAATTAAATCTACTATACTGTATATGAAAAATACAATTCATTTAGAAGTCAATTCAGTGCCACCAAGGGGTCATGGTATGGCTGGTTAGCTTCAGCTCCTGTACTGTAGTTGCCATGACACCATTCTACAGGCAAAAAGCATGTTTCACCATTGACGGCCATTGAAAAGTTATTGAGATAAAAAAAAAAATAGTTTTTTTTGCAAGCAATATATAAATCCCTAAAAATGCCATAATATTATAGTAGATGGATCACCAGTGCCCAATTTTTTCAAAGGGCCTGTAGAAGCATGAAATACATTTGTTTCTGCAACATGATAACACAGGAAAATTACATGCTTCTGAAAGTTCATGTGCCTTAAAATCAACCCCATTCTGCCGCTACTGATAGTACATTTTATGAGCTATCTCTGAGACACTGGTTCTTGTTCAGTGGAAACCAATAAGTAGTCGTGTTCACATAAACAATGATAAGTGGATGCATTTTTGCTTCACCTATGATTAGGTTTAGAGTTGTGGTTTAAGGGAGTATGGTTAATATAATTTGCTTTACTGTTGACTGTATTACATCATTAATAACATAAACACTAATTGCTATTGGCGACACTCTATATCGCAAGACATTTTATCATGTTTATAATATTACATTTTCACTAGCTAAAATACTAATTTTTGATATCAGTAAATGCAAAAAACTGGAGCTCACATATGCCCATGCATTCAACAACAATTCCAGCTTTGGCCACTGGGGCAGTGATTTATATTTCAGTAAGCACAGACTGTTCCCCTTCTGTCACTCACTCAACATTGTGTCGATTGAAGCGACACTAGGGGTCTTTCTTGAAGGCCTTGGTTAGAACAAGAAATTGGGAGACAGAATTTGCATGTCCCTCCCCCGGACATACGGGTGTAAAAGAAGAGAATCATAAATCTGTCCATTCAGATTTTTTGTTCGGAGACAAGTGGTTGTGCGATCAGTGAGCTGAGATCACTTCTGTTCCACTCACCTCTGCAGAGCGTTTGCTGTTGGATCTACGGCATGTATCAGCAGCTTTCTCCTTCTCTGCACACCAGTGCAGCCTTTGCCCCAGGGCGCTTCGGCAGCGCTTCTGAAAAAGTATTTTCTCACAAAATAGTATAATTTCTCTAAAAGAGCACACACAGCAGGCGTTGAATGTCCTTTTCAGGACATGTCTTTTTAAAGATGCCCTTCCGCCTCTGTGTATTTCCTGGATGTGGTCAATATCTCTCCGCTCCTGACGGTCATAGATATGCCTCGTGTGTCTAGGCCGCAATCACATGCTTACATCGAAAATGATCGTCCCCCTAGTGCCCCTCGCACGGAGCTTGGACGCATGGCTTTCACTTCCCAAACCTTCCTGAAAAGGAACGACACTCCAGTCACCCCCCGCTTCCCACTGGATTGAGGATGACCCGGCTGGAGATGGAGGCAGTGGTCTCGATTTCGCCAGGTAAATCCCCACGACCCACCCGCCCCCCCGCCCCCCCGGCACGCTCGTTGACAGGCATGAGGTGAGAGCGGCTCGCCTCACGGCCAGTCTTACTACTACCTCGGACCCGCAGAGATGGATGATGTATTTGCCGCTGCATCGGAGAGTGTCCCGGCATCTGACGTGGAAGACTTGACTGGGCTGCTGCCTTCGGGTCAGCCCGCCCAGTCTTAGGCTGACGCCCAGATGGCCAACATGCTTTCCCGGGCCGCCGTGAGAGTGGGGTTGGACTGGAACCCTCCGTCCTCCCCACAGCCCTCACAGCTAGACGATTGGTTCATGGCGTCCGGGCACTACTCACAGCCATGCCCCCCCGGTTCCTTTCTTCCCGGAGGTGCACAATGAGCTGTCGAGGTCATGGAGGGCACCTTTCACTGCCCATAACCAACCTCCTCGCTAGTCCGCTCTCACTACCCTCAATGGTGGGGCAGCCCACGGGTACTCATAGGTCCACCTGGTGGATAGAGCAGTTGCGATCCACTTGTGCTCGGAAAACTCCGCCACCTGGCGGGTTTGCCCGGTACTCCCCTCCAAGGCCTGTAGGATGATGTCATCACTGACCGCCCTTCGGGCTGCGGTACTCACATTCTCAATAAAGAGCTCTTCCTCATCCTCTGTGTCATCTAGCCTGCACATGCCCTTCTCACGGCAACCCGGCGCCAAACACCGGCAGTCCCAGCACCCCGGATGCGGACTCCTCGCCTCCGGACCCACGACTGCTGTCCCCTGGCCGGCCGGTTCTGACGAGTCCAGAGGATTCCAACATAGGACCTCCTCCACAGTCACTAACCTGCCCCCTGCCAGGTGTGTGGAGCAAGGTAATTGCTTTGAATCCTTTCATAGCACCAAAGCCTCAGGACGCGCTTTTACCTCCTGATGGAACACTACCTACTCCACCCTGCCTCTCCACCCTGCCAGGTATGTCGAAAATGATCGTCCCCCTAGTGCCCCTCACGCGGAGCTTGGATGCGTGGCTTTCACTTTCCAACCCATCACGTTGGTTGTCCAGGACCATCCGAATCGGCTACGTGATTCAGTTTGCCAGGCCCCCGCCCCCTTTCGGCGGGATATCAGCTTCACCTCGGTGCATGGTGAAAACGCCAGCACCCTACGTGTGGAGATCGTGACCCTTTTACTTTTAAGACGTGATAGAACCTGTCCCTCCAGCCAAGATGAAAAAGGGTTTCTACAGCCCTTACTTCATCGTACCCAAAAAAGGCAGTGGCTTGCGACCGATCTTGGACCTGCGAGTTCTCAACCGTGCCTTGCACAAACTCTAGTTCAAGATCCTCATGCAGAAACACATTCTAACATGTGTCCAGCATCAGGATTAGTTTGCAGGATTGGACTTTCGAAAGTCACTGTACGTCCACGGGGACTAGTTGCTCAGGTACCTCAGCTGTCTAGGGCTTCAGGTCAACTGGGAAAAGAGCAAGCTCGCCCGTTTCTGAGCATCTCTTTTCTCGGCATGAAGTTAGACTCAGTCTCAATGACAGCACGCCTCACCAACAAGCATGCGCAGTCAGTGCAGAAATGCCTCACCCTGTTCAAACTAGGCACAGCGGTATCTCTAAAACAATTCCAGAGGCTCTTTGGGCCTATGACATCCTCGCGGCGGTCGCAGACTCGAGTCCTGAGATGGGCATGGTGCCACGGCACATACCGTGTGTTCATCACACCCTCCTGCTGCCAGACTTTCAACCCCTGGACAGAGCTCTGTTTACAGCAGGTGTCCCGATGCATTGTGGTCACCACTGATGCCTCCATAGGCACACATCCACCGGCCCCTTGGCGTGGCTGTGTTGGCACATCAACTGCCTAGAGTTGCTGGCTGTATTTCTTGCCCTGCAGAGGTTTCTCCCGCTACTTCAGGGCAAGCACGTCTGGATCCATTTAGACAGCACCACCACGATAGCGTACATAAATTGTCAAGGTGGCGTGCGCTCTCGCTACATGTCGCAACTGACCTCTGGAACGTCCACATCTGGCCCCTGGATGGGATGCGGCAGATCTAAGTAGCCTACCACCTGCTGTTGTAGACATGACTAACCAAGCCAGAGCTCCCCCTACCAGGCAGCTTTACGCCCTGAAGTGGCGTTTATTCGTGAATTGGTGTTCTTCCCGATCTGAAGACCCACAGAGATGCGCAGTCAGGTCAGTGCTCTCATATATGCAGGAGAGACTGGAGGGGAGGCTGTCCTGGTTTATATAGCCGCTATATCGGCTCACCACAACGCAGTGGACGGTAAGTCCTTAGGGAAGCACAACCTGATCATCAGGTTCCTTAGAGGTGCCTGGAGGCAGAACCCTCTTAATCCATACCAGTTCCCCTCATGGGATCTCTCTGTGGTCCTTTCATGCCTCCAGAGACCCCCCTTCGAGCCACTAGAATCCGTCAAGCTCAGAGCCTTCTCCTTGAAGACAGCCCTCCTGATCGCGCTCCTTCCATCAAGAGGGCTGTGGACCTGCAAGCGTTCTCTGTCAGCAACACTTGCCTGGAGTACGGTCCGACAGACAACCATTTCATCCTAAGATCCTAAGTAATACGGAATGACTGACCGGGTGTTCTGCTTGCACATAGTGCCCTTCCCCTCCACTGAGGCGATCACGTGTGCTCTTTCTCCCAGGAGAGTCCACTAAACTCACACTCCCTGGATGTCTTTCCTCTCTAGTCCTCTGGTCTGCAAATTCAGCAGAGAAATTCCCAACCAGAACCACTTTGGGTACTAACTACTCTGTACTGGAATAGGTGCTCCACAAGGCTTGGCCATCATGGATTAATCCCCCCGTGTGTATTTTCTGTGGTATGTTCCCCCTCTTTGTGGACCCGCATCTCCCTTGGGCAGTCCCCTCTGCCCCCCGGGTCTCTGTGCTGTAGTAAATCCTCCCTCGCTAAGTAGAATCTACCACCGCACCACTTCCACTTGTGGCCTGAAAACCCATTTGACATATTCGCCACATTGAACCTCCCACCAGACTGGGCAGGATATGGTCTCCGTGGGGTCTTTTCCCCCTGAAAGAATAGAAGTTGGAAAAGAACGCCTTCCCCGATGCGTGTTATAGTGTTAAATGGCTCCAGCCGCTTTAACTCTATGCGAGAAACATAGAGAGAGAAAAGGCGCTGCTGGCTCGGCCTGCTTCCATTCTTGGCCTGTCGCTCCCCCCCCCCCCCCCCCCCCCCCCCTTCGGGGATGCCAGGAACCTAAAAAGTTTATAACATTTTTATGCGGTGTTGGGGAAGGGTACTTGCAGTCTGACGCATCCTGCTGCTTTGGCATGCAACTGCCTACAGTTCACGTACACGGTTCAGCGCATGGCGTGATTGAATAGGGACCCCTAGTGTCACTTCAATCGACACAACATTGAGTGAGTGACAGAAGGGGAACGTCTGGGTTACTTTTGGAACCCCCTTTCCCTGACAATGTGTCCCCCCGGCCACGATGCTGTACTAAGCCAATGTAACGGCCGAACCTCATTCTCGGCTCCTCAGTGCAAAACCTGAATGGACAGACGCATGAGGACTTTGTTTCCTTAAAGTCATTTTCCGAGCATCAGGCAATGGAAGGCCTTTAAGGTCTGAGATCAGAGACATAACGCAGGATTACCCCACATACGACTTTGAATGGAACGCAGCATGAGTTCCCATAAGTAAAGGTTATTTCAGATCTCCTTCAGCTGTACCAAAGAATTAAATGGAGTTTCCCTGAAAATGAATAGTTAGTCAATATTAAAAGAAATACAGAAAAAAGAAAATGACATACATCCTGATGAATTCATTTTTTTTTAATTGGTAGGAATTAAGATTTAATTTTTCCATATGAACAAGTGGTTTGATTTTGTTTTGTTTTTTTACAAGTACTATTTTTTTGAGAAAACTTGCAAAAATTTCTAGCATATTCAAAGTCAAGAATGAACATGAAAAAAGGGGATTTATTGCTGAATGTCAAATGAATACTACACTTTCACCATGTGAATACGACTCAGTTGCTGCGGTTACCATGCATCCAACTACCTGAACCACTAGAACATGCAGAGGGAGAGACGCCTTCACAGGCAGAGAGGAAGAACAGGAGAAACAGAGAGAGAATGACAGGAAGTAAAGAAATCTGTGGGACAAGTGGTGCTTTAAATGACAGTGTTTAAAGGTGAGTATATAGAATGAATCTTGAGCGAGTGTGTATGTAAGTGTATGTATCTGCGTGTGTGTCTAAGAAGAATGCTTATGCAAGTGGGTTTTTTTTGTTTGTCTTCTTAAATGTACTGGACTCTGGAAGTAGGGGTTTACACTTTATAATCCACATCTAGTGGCCGTCAAACACACTTTAACAAGAGCAAGTGTCCAGTTTGCATACAGATATACAGCAGGGTTCAAAAGTCTGAGACTTCCTTTAAAAAGTGGTAGTTATATATTTAAACAATTTAAACAAAGTTTTAGACCTTAAAATACTATTTCAAGCTTACTATTCATATTTAGGCCTGAGAAAATTTGTGACTTAACTAACTACAAATGTTTGACTTCCTTGCTTCCATTGAAGCACACAAGAACATTCTCAAATAATTCTGGATAACATGATCATCAGGTTTGAAAGGGGACTTTCAAACTTCAAAAAGTTTCTATTCGACATTTCACTCAAATGTTTATGCTGACAGTATAATGAAGCAACATCACACAAAGAGTGCTGTTGTATAGAATATCAGCAGACTCGTAACTCAGGTAGTCACAGCCTTGCTGATATTCAGTACAAAACCACAATTGGCAAGTGTGATATTGATTATATAATACAGTTATATTAAGTTAATATAACATAACTTACAGTACATTTCAGTATAGCCAGTTCCCCGTCTGTCGCTCACTTTGACGTTGTGTCGAAGAAGCGACACTAGGGGGCTCTCTTGAGCGCCGGATATGCCTCTGATCTATGAAAAAAAGCCAATGAGAATTAGGCAGACAGTATTTGCATACCCTGACCCCGAACATACGGGTATAAAGGCGGGGAAATACGTCGAGTTCATTCAGAAAATTTCTTCAGAGCCGATGGACATGTATGCAGTCAGCTGCGAGTTACACACCCGTTCCTGTTCCTCTGACACTTGCCTGCTGTTGGATCTATGGCGCACTTCAGTGGCTTTCTCCTTCTCTGCACGGCAGTGCAGTTTGCTCCTGGGCTCTTCAACAGTGCAAAAACTAAAAGAGTGATTTTCTCTAAAATATTTTTTTCCTCTAAAAGAGCATTACACAGCTGGCATTACACAGCTCCTTTTGAGGACGCGTCTTTATAAAGATGCCTTTCCGTCCCTGTGTATTTCCTGGATGTGGTAGAGTGCTCTCCGCTTCAGACGGCCACATGTGTTGTCTCGTGTGTCTGGGTTGCGATCACACCGAGGCAGCGTTTGTGGATGGTTCATGTTCTCACTGCGAGAGCATGACCATGGCAACGTTGCGGTTGCAGCTTGCTTTCAATAGAAAGCATGCCACTCCAGCCACCCCCCGCATTGCTCCTTCTGCCCACGAGATTGAGGACGATGCGGCTGGCGATGGAGGTGATCTGGGTATGTCCCCTCGAACTAAAGTTCGTGCTCGAGGCAACAGCGGCTCGCCTCACAGCCAGCCTGCCTATCCTCTAGAGCTTGAGGTGGATGAGCTTGCCGCTGCATCGGAAAGCATGGTGTCTAACGCTGATGACGCTGAGGCTGACGTGCAGATGTCTGATATGCTTGCCCGGGCCGCCGCCAGCATGGGGCTGGACAGGAACCCTCCGTCCTCCCCACAGCCATTGCTGTGCTCCACACGTCACAAAGCCACTCGCTCATCCGCTCTCGCTACCCTCGATGGCAGAGTGGCCCACAGGTACACAGCGATTCCCCAGGTGGACAGGGCTGCTGTGCTCCACCTGTGTAAAGAGAACCATACCACCTGGCGGGGTCACCCTGTACTCCCCTCCAAGGCCTGTAGGACAACGTCTTTATTGACTGCCAAAGCCTACAGTGCCACTGGACACGCCGCTTCCGCCCTGCATGCCATGGCCCTCCTGAAAGTCCTCCAGGCCAAGGCACTGAAAGATCTGCATGGGGGTAGCCCTGATCCCGACGTGCTGCAGGAACTGCGCTCAGTGATCAACCTCACCCTCAGAGCCACGAAGGTCACAACGCAGTCAATCGGGCAGGCGATGGCCACACTCATGGTCCAGGAATGTCATCTGTGGCTGAACTTGGTCGAGATGCATGAAACCGACAAAGTGCGCTTCCTCAACGCCCCTGTCTCCCAGTTCGGCCTCTTCGGCGACACCGTCGAGGACTTTACCCAGCAGTTCTCCGCAGTGAAGAAACAGACGGAGGCCATCTCACATATCCTGCCCCGCCACAAACCTGCTACCTGCCGTCAAAGTCTGCTTGCCGAGGGCAGAAGAAACGCCCTGCTCCTCCTCAACCCAGACCACACGTCGAGCATCCCACAGGAAGTCGACACCCCCTGTCTCACGGACCCCCTCAAGGACCCGCAAGGCTCCCAGGCGCCCCTGAGAAGAACGATGGCATCCTCCGCGCCTGTCGCGCCACTGGGGTTGATGCATATGAGACCGCTTCAGCACTGGCTTCAGACTCGAGTCCCGAGACGAGCATGACGGCGCGGCCCGCACCGTGTGATGGTCACCCCCATCTGCCACCAAACATTCAAACCCTGGACAGACCTCTGCTTTTTGCGAGCAGGAGTGCCCTCGCAGCAGGTGTCCCGATGCGTCTTGGTCACGACCGATGCCAGATTGGGTTGGAGCACCATGTGCAACAGGCATGCAGCCACGGGCCATTGGAAAGGGGCCCCGCTGCGCTGGCACATCAATTGCCTAGAGTTGCTGACTGTCTTCTTTGCCCTACGGAAGTTTCTCCCATTAGTTCGAGACAAATATGTCCTAGTCAGTTCAGACAGCACCACCATGGTAGCGTACATAAATAGCCAAGGCGGTGTACGCTCCTGCCACATGTCACGACTCACCCGTCGTCTCGGCCTGTGCACCACTCACATCCTCGGCGAGCTCAATGTGGTAGCGGATGTGCTGTCACGACAACACTGGCCCGTTGGAGAGTGGAGGCTTCACCCCCAGTCGGTTCAGCTGATTTGGGGACGATTCAGCAAGGCCCAGGTAGACCTGTTTGCCTCCCGAGAGACCTCCCACTGCCTACTCTGGTATGCCCGAACAGAGGCTCCCCTCGGGGCAGACGCGCTGGCACATAGCCTCCATCAAGAGGGTCGGGGACCTGCAAGCGTTCTCTGTTAGCGACGCTTGCCTGGTGTTTCGGTCTGGCAGACACACATGTGATCCAAAGACCGCGACCGGGATACGTGCCTACCACGCCCTTCAGAGGCCAGGTAGTGAACCTGCAAGCGCTACCCTGGGAGGAGGCAGACCCAGCCCCTTGTGTCCAGGTGCATTCTTTAGGCTGTGTCCGGAATGTGCTTTGCGTACCTACTTGGACCACACGCAGAGCTATAGATGTTCTGAGCAGCTCTTTGTCTGCTTTGGTGGACAGCGGAAAGGGAATGCTGTCTCCAAACAGAGGCTTCCCCACTGGGTGGTGGACACCATTTCATTGGCCTATCACACCCAGGCCGTGCCCCACCCCCTTGCGGGTCCGAGCACACTCAACAAGGAGAGTTGCATCCTCGTGGGCATTGGCCAGAGGCACCTCCCTAGCAGACATATGTAGAGCAGCGGGTTGGGCAACACCTAATACCTTTGCAAGATTTTACAATGTCAGGGTTGAGTCAGTTTCGTCCCGTGTTTTGTCAGGTCAGAGCCAGTAGAACTCGGTAACATGCTGACGGACTGGCTGGGTAGATCGCTTGCATTTAGCGCCCTTTCCCTCAGCCGAGATAAAACTGTGCACTTTCTCTCCCAGGAGATCCTGTACATTTTGATCCCTGGATGATTCCTCCCTAGCCCTGTGGGTCCGCAATTCAGCGGAGGAATTTGCCAACCCAATCCACTGTGGGTACTCAAATCTACCCTGTACTGGAATAGGCGCTCAACAGGTCGGGACTTCTGCGTGGACTCCTCCTGTGTGTATTTTCCGCGGTCCGGTCCCCTTACGAGTGAACCCGCGTCTCCCTTAGGCAGTTCCAGCTGCCCTCCGGTCGCCGTGTTGTAGCAACTTCCCCCTCCTTGAGGCCGCACCATTTTTCCACACGTGACCTGAGTGGCCCATGTGATGTATTTCGCCACTTTTACCTCCCTGTCCCTGGGCAGGTGTGGTCTTCACAGGGTCTTTTCCCCCTTAAAGAATAGGAAACAGGGTAAGACCCCCTTCCAACGATGTGTGTTTGGGACCCAGCCGTTTTGCTCTATGCAAGAAACATAGAGAGAAAAGAGGCCCGGCTAGGCTTCTTCGACACAACATTGAAGTGAACGACAGACAAGGAACGTCTAGGTTTCGTATGTAACCTCCGTTCACTGATGGAGGGAACGAGACGTTGTGTCCTCCCGGCCATGTCGCTGAGCCGAGCCACTGTGGTGGCCGGACAATTTCCGGCTCCTCAGAAAAATTCTGAATGATCTTGACGTATTTCCCCGCCTTTATACCCGTATGTCCGGTGGCAGGGTATGCACATACTGTCTGCCTAATTCTCATTGGCCTTTTTTCATAGATCTGAGGAATATTCGGCACTCAAGAGAGACCCCTAGTGTCGCTTCTTCGGCACAACGCCTCGTACCCTCCATCAGGGAACGGAGGTTACACATGTAACCTAGACGTTATTTGGTCTACTTTAGCTCTGGTAATGAAAATACAGCCAAATCAACCATTGCATTTCTGGCGTGACACAAACCGTGAAGCATTGCATTGCTGTTATACCAAATAGCATGCCAATTGGCCAATACATTTAGAGACATTCAAAATAGAAGCATCTGGTAACACTTTACATTAATGTTCCCTTTGTTAAGAGTTAATAAAGGGGTTCATCAATGACTAATAAATAATTTACAAATGCATTATAAATTGTTGATGTGCAGTTTTAATCAACATGAATTAAAAGGGTGACTTTTATACAATACTTGCCAAAAAGTGAGCATTTTAAGATACTTGTTAAAAATGCTTCATAAATACACTTTTTCATACTAAAATATTATTTTTGTGTGTTTATATGCATTAATGTAATGTCTTGACTCACTTGTGTTGTCACTTTCCTTGTAATGTTGATGTCAAAAGAATGATGTTACTCTGAGTGCTGTCACAATTTACCTAGTCCTAGTTACCTAAAGCCCTCTGCAAAAACACTTTGCTGGTCTTCATGCACATTCACAGCATATATCATACAGTATAATAAAGCCTGATGACCATTAAAGCACATAAAACATTATGTACATATGTTTCTACTGGTAAATCATTAATAAATGCTTCATATGTGTCCACTTGAAATTAAGGTACATTTTCATAGATTACTAATGTTGAATATGTGTTAAGCAATTAGAACATGTGAAGTAAAATGGCTCAATATTTGGCAAGTATTGCACGATATTCTCCCTTTTATGCATGTTCCTATATCCGCATATCAATAATTTATAGTGCATTTATAAATTATTTATAATTAATCCCTTTGTTAACCCTCAACCAAGGGAACATTAATGTAAAGTGTTACTTCAACCAAGGGAACATTAATCTAAAGTGTTACCTCAACAAAGGGAACATTAATGTAAAGTGTTACCTCAACCAAGGGAACATTAATGTAAAGTGTTACCTCAACAAAGGGAACATTAATGTAAAGTGTTACCTCAACCAAGGGAACGTTAATGTAAAGTATTTTCACCATTCTACCTTGCAAAGGCAAAACGCAGTAACTGCACATTTATTTTCAACATAGAGTTAAGTCTGGCCTCTTAAACTATTATCTTTCCTGTGACAAACAGGTTTGGCTCAACTATGCTCAGATTCCAAGAAAACAGACTGTTGAGTGTTGGCATAGTTACTTTCACTGTTGGTGTAGTTACTGCATTTTGCCTATGTACGGCAGTAGCAGTCTCAGACTTTTGGACCCAAATGTTTGTCAAAAGAGGACAAAGCTTTGAACTACCCCAGCAAAAACAAAACAGAAAGAAAAGCTAACAAAAATAACAATGGACCACTGACAAAGCTGGTCGTATCATCCTTCATAGTCTCACTAGCATGACAAAGACACAACAGCATTAATAGGTCTGTCCCGAGTAGGACAGGTGCTTTATGGATAATGTAGTTTTTGATGAAAAGTCCTGAGACACAGTGCGGCTTAAAGCTGCTGGCATAGGAATGGGAACATGTGGGCTAAGAGGAGATATGTAGGTCCTTGTAGGCTAGAATCAGGCTGGATTGGTTCCCTCGCAGGCAGCACTGCGGCCAATGACTACACATGGAAGGAAGATTACAGTGCAATGAGCTTTTCTCACCACAAGGGGGTGGCAAAGTTACCAGCATGTCTCTCTATGTTGTTTTAAAAGCATAGTTCACCCCAAAATGAAAATGTGAGTAAATGTTTTGTCCTTGTAAATCTGTACACTATTATCTTCAAGTCAAACTTGAAATTATATATTTTTAAGAATTTTAAATTTGTGTTCATCTCTGAGATATTTAGATTATTTAATCATTCTCCTTTATTTATTGAAAAAAAAAATACAAAAAAGACCTCATATGGGTTTGGAACCAAACGAGGGCGAGTAAATAATGATAGCATTTACATTTTGGGGTTAACTATCCCTTTAATCCATTTGTGTTACATTTATTTCTAAACAAAACTGAAAAATAGTTTCCTTTTGACAAAGCCAACATCCATCATAAAAGAATACAAGCATACTCGCACACATTTACTGGAGCACTGGTACACACAGGCGTATGTCTACACTCACAAACACACACATTCAAAACGTTAACCTGAAGACAAACACAATGCTAAACACACAAACTAAATGTATCCTCACACCACTACTGTGTACACAAAAACACACACCTATACACTGAGTTTCAAACATTCAAACACTACTGTCACACACCCACAGAAGTGTAAACACATTCATTGGACGCACAGACCTCCGTTTTTGAAAACCCTGAACACCAGGACCGATACTGTGACCCAGTGCCATGCCCTGCGAACTCCTGCAAACCTCTGTTTCCATGGAAACAATATGCGATGACCAGTTGAGAAAAAACAATAAACAAAACAAAAACAAAAATCAAAAGTAAACAGCAATCTGATTGATTTTGTTGGTACAGAATGAATGAACCACTCTGTGTGATTGGTATTCGAACAAATCTACATCTTTTCATTTTAACATCTGTCATGTCAATCCTATTCATGTAAACAAACACCTTACACAAAAGTGATTCAATATTGCATGGTGTCTGAATAATATCACAGTTCAAATGGGGAGATCCTGAATAAAAAAAACTAACAAAACAAACAAAAAACAAACAAAAAAGATAGACAAACATGTCTATAAAACCCAGAAGTCTGTTTAAGAAAGGCTACAAAAACTCAACTGAACCTCCCTCATCGGCAAACAGCAAAAGGCACCACAATATTATTCTATTTCTATTTTGTGAAAAATTTGGCACGTAATTCTTTTTCATAATGCTGTAAATCAAAAAAAGAAATTACATACAAATAGTTTCCCCCTATAAAAAAAGTCTTTGCTGCTAGCTAGTAGACAATTTTTGCTGAAATGAAAATAAATATTTCATTTGTTTAGAATATCTGTCTGTTATATAAAATAAAAAATATTTCTCATAGGTGCAGGTCTTTAGCATATCATTTGTTTTTCACTCCAAGATATGTTAGTTCATCCTTGTTTTGTCTGTCTTTTTTAAAGGGGTGCATTGTCTGGTCTGGACCAAGACTGCGACAGTTTGTTCGTCTGCACATTGCCACGGGAAGAAGAGTGTCCCGTGTTGCTGTAAGTCCGTGTGTCATTGGGTCGGTATATGGTGGCCGGTTCTGTGGCGTTCATGTTCTGCATACTGAGAAACGGCGTGCTCTCGCCATGGCCGAGGTCGCCTACCTCGTCATCCTCCCAATCACTTTCTGACAGGCAACTTTGCGAGCTGTAGTTCCTGGGTCCTGATGTGCTCTGCGATACGTGTCCGTTGAATCGCGATCTCCTGCGCCAACGGCGGCCACTGCTGCTCTTTTTTGGTTGCTCCCGGGAGGACATATACTCCTGTGTTGTCTCGTAGTCCTCGTCATCCACAAAGCGGTACGGGCTAGACGGGAGGGAGCCCGTGCTCTCCGCCGCATAATACGGCCGACGGGAGCAGCGGTAATGGTGCAGCAGGGGCTGGTCATCATCAGGCGAATAGGCTCCCATGGCAACAGCCGAGGCAGCGGGTGGCAGGGAGAGGGCGTGGCTGGCATTTGGTGTGGTGATCTGAAAGGTAGGCACCTGCGGGGGCAGTGAGGAGTGGAAGTCCACTGGAGACAGACGTGCCGGTGTCGTCAGAGCAGACACATACCTGAAAAGATATAGAACACATGAGGGTATAGGTGGAAGAGAAATGACTACTGGAAGAGTAGAAAAATAACAAAGAGTAACCCTCAATGGGGGACTGGGTAGCTTAGTGAAAAAAAGATGTTGACTACAACCCCTGGAGTCATGAGTTCAAATCCAGGGCATGCTGAGTGACTCCAGTCAGGTCTCCTAAGCAACAAAATAGGCCTGGTTGCTAGGGAGGGTAGAGTCACATGGGGTAACCTCCTCGTGGTTGCTATAATGTTGTTCTCGTGTGGTGTGTTGTGTGTGGATGCTGAAGAGAATAGTGTGAAGCCTCCACACACGCTATGTCTCTGCGGTAACGTGCTCAACAAGCCACGTGATAAGATAAGACGCGGAGGCAACTGAGATTCATCCTCCCCCATGCGGATTGAGGCAAGTCACTATGCCACCATGAGGATTTTGAGCACATTGGGAGTTGGGCATTCCAAATTGGGGAGAGAAGGGGAGAAAATAAAAACAAAACAAAAAAACAAAATAACCCTCAATATTAGGCTCGAAACGTACCCAAGTATGTGAACGCAGGCACTTCTAGCTACTCAAGATCGATTTCATATATCTAAAAAATGTCAGACTGCAATTCATGACACAATGCATGTACGCATTACATTTTCAGCATTGCCACAATGTGCGCTATAGCTGACATAATTGTGAACTGTCCTTATCTACAGTGAATTTCTTTTTCAGGTCAACTACGCTCATGGCAGAGCAACAGTTTGAAGAGAATATTTCTGAGCAAGTAAGATGAAGTCTATATATTTATAGGAACTTACCTGAATACCTGAAGCACACCCAGTTTAATGGCACAGACTTTTGAATTTAAGTTTACTGACCCTTGAGTTCTGATGTTTGTTACCACCATATTAACGCAAGAACGCACATTAAGGATGTTCAACCAGACCATGCGTCAGATGTGAATGCTTGACTTGTATTTGTGTAAAGTACGTTTCTGGCCTTACAGCATGTCAAAGGAATTCATCTTTGGTATAACACAAAGTCATTCTGATCCAAACACAAGAAACAAGCGGGACAGCTTCTGAACAGCCTCTGTATACACCATTAAGTTTAAGGACATGATTCACATATATTTACATGTATAGAAAGGGCTCTAATGCAGGAACCGGCTCATAGGCCTTGATCTTGAGACCACATAAATGTGGCCTTATTCTCTTTACTCAATGTCATAGTCTGGATCTGAGTCATGGCTTTTGATCGTGTAAAGGACCACAGTCTCTTTCCAACACACTAAAGGTGGTACCTCAAGCACAAGTCAATACAGTATCTTCACCATTCTCCAGAGGTACACAACATACACATGTTTGGCATGAGGCCCTAAGTGGCGATGTATGGAAAATTTGGAAGCATTTAAAATAAGGTTATTTGATTCTGAAATGATTGTTGCAATAAATTCAACAGTCTGTTCCCATTGAGATGATTGTGTTTTGCCAGCAGAATTTTGTTGTGCAAAAGGTAAATGTGTGGTAAGATCTTGGACATGATCAAGTCCTCAAGAGATCTATTCTTGGTCTGTGTCTTGGACGGTCAGTTCATGACTCCAACTCCTGTCCCTAACCCAAAGATCTCTCCATGTTTGACTTTGCAAATATCAAATTCCTGATAACGTAAGACCTACTGTAACATCCTTGTGTGATTTCTTCAGTTAGAACAGATGGCACGCTTTAATTTTACCACATATATGAACACCTTTTTGTAAAGGTGAACACCTCTTTTCTGATGCTGACTCACCTGTCACTGTGAGGTGAATCCCGCAGTGAGTCATAAGAATCTCCATACTTTAGGGGGCACTGTGCAGCATCAGGATAACCACAGTATGCTGCACGGCGAGCACGTGCCTCCATACATGCAGGGCTGCTGCATTTACTAGTTCCGACAGAAGAAGACAGCGCCCCCGACTGGCAGTCAGAGTGTATACTGTCTGTCCTTTCCATACTCCATGTGCGCTCCTCGTGTCTGAGAAATGGAAACAACAAAAACAGAAGAAACATCAGAGAGATTTATGCAAGAGATAATGCACATATTGCAATGGTTTAAGGAAGGAAGGAAAGATGGATGAATGGATGGAGGAATGGGAATTGTGTAGGAACTGGGTGGGTAAATTAATTGGTGAGTGAATGAATGAATGGATGGATGGATGGATGGATGGATGGATGGATGGATGGATGGTCGGACGAATGGATGAATGGGTGGGTGGATGGAAATTGTGTAGTATAACTGGGTGGGTAAATAAATTGGTGAGTGGTGGGTGGATGGATGGATTGGTGTATGGATGAAGGGATTGAAGGATGGGTGGGTAGATGGATGATGAGTATATGGATGAATGGAAGGGTGGGTGGGTGAATGGATGGATGATGGGTTGATGGATGGATGGATGGATGGGTGAAAGGATGATTAGTAGATGGATGAATGGAAGAATTGATGAATGGATGGATGGATGATGGGATGGATGGATGGTCTGGTGGGTGTATAAATAGATGATGTGTGGATGAATGATGGGTGCCTGAATAGATGGATGGAATTTATGTAGGATAGCTGGGTTGGTGGTACATAAACTGGTGAGTGAACAGATAGATGGATGGAAGCTGTGAAGGATTGATGGGTTGGTTAATGAATGAGTAAGAAGACAGATTGCCGGGAAAATAGATATATTGAAGGAGCAATGAGAGAGAATAGTCAGTACCGTTGACTGGAAGTGTGAGAAGCTGTGGAAGTGTGGTGGGACCTCGATGACATTCGACTGCCTGAGAAATTGCCTGATGTCTCTGTTCCATGCCGTATCTCTCGCTCAGTTGCTGGGACATTCTTTGATATATACTGTAATAAAAAGGATTGTCATTGGTAGTCTGAACCTGAATTTAACTGTCCCCCCATCCCTGTTTGAAGAAAATCACGTATCTCCAAGAAAATTAACTTTCATGAGCAAGGAAATACTCTTTTCCTCATAAACAATCTTACAAGATACTTGTCAAACAGACAGTCTGTTAAAACATCTTTTCATAGGCGATTTTGTTGCACAATTCAAACAGTAAGAAGAGGTCATTTGGCGCATTCCATCCATGGTAAAGATTTTAAATTGCCAAAAGTGGAGATACATGTTTTTCGTTGGACAGCGAAAATGTTGGAATTTGGAAGCAGGTCTCTAACATGGGAGGATGGTGTGCTGATGTCCTCACCAGGCCTCATAACAATAATTCCTTGGTCAACCAGCAATATTTTTGCTGGTAAACAGTATGGCTATGCAGGTCCACCAGTTAAAGCAACACCAAACCAGCACAAACCAGTCTCGAACAGCATGGACATGTATTTTGGCCTAAGCTGGTCTTTTAGGCATGGTTTCCAGATTTGCCTCTTGTGATGACCATTGGTGCAATCTATATGAAAAGAACTAGCTATCTTGCAATTTAATGTAACTTGCAATTTAAGGAGTGGGAGGGTTAGCCATGTCTTTAACCCTCTGGGGTCAACGGACGCGACGGCGCGTCCTGCTGGATATTTTCGTCATTATAGCGGAAACAACTTAAAATACTCTGTCATTTTTGGGTATGCAGATAAGTGTAAGACATCATTAGAGACTATAAAGGGTCTACTTTTATTTGTGTACACTCACAATAACAACAAAACCTTGTGCTTTTGTCAGCAGTCTCTGTGTTCTCGAGCATATTTCTGAAACACGTCACAAAAATGAACTGAAACTCTGCAAATACTTATCACACAAACATGAAACATATGTCTAAAGAAAGCTTAAAATATCTACTGTCAAATTAAAAACAAATATTGTCCTGCAATGTAATCTGTATGAAACAAAGTGATGTACAATTTCTCCTGGCTCAGCAATTATCTCTAATGTGATCACACCCACCAGCAGGGCGCGCTATTCATACGCTAATGCATATTATAATGATTTCTGAAGGATCATGTGACACTGAAGACTGCAGTAATGATGCTGAAAATTATGCTTTGATCACAAATTGCATTTTACAATATATTCAAATAGAAAACTGTTCTTTTAAATTGTAAAAAGAGTTCACACAATGTTTTTACTGTATTTTGGATCAAATAAATGCATTCTTGGTGAGCAGAAGAGACTTCTTTTAATGGTAGTGTAGGTCTAAAATTAAGTAAAGTCTTTATGTAAAGAAAATGTATAGTCCGATTACTTCTTTTAACTTAAAACTTGATTTTGATCATTAAGTCTCCTCACATTCATTCTCTTTCTGTCACATTCCTCAGTGATAGGCCAAGGAGAGGGGTCTTTTGTCTCCTCAGGTGTGAATTACAATCAATATTCATGTTAATTCATGCCTCCTCGCATATGACCTTTCTAACACTAAAAGTGTCTTACAAAAGTTAAATTAGTATATTGTTTTGTATGAATGAGTGATCAGGATTGTTTTCACATAATGTTTTAGCATAAACCCTAGGCTACAAGATCCAGTTCTCAAAAGGCTTGTGGACAAATGTTTAGTATGTGTTATATGGCCATATTTCAATGACTTAATATTTTAGTTTTTTTTAAAACCACGCATAAACTTTATTTTCTCTAAAATACAAACCTGTACACACGTTGCTCACATTTTATTGTAGCCCAGTTTGTGTTGAATACAGTGTTATCAGACTTTAGCCATTAATATGTTTTTAAGCAACTGAAAACAAATGTCAAGGCATGTCAGAACTTCTCCAGGGCCCAAAACACCCTCAGACCCAGAGCGTTAATGGTCAAGAAAATATGCTAATGATTTTTCAACACACAGGAAATGAGGCCCAGATAAACTTACTTCCACCATGGGGATTTCCTCTGGTCCAAGGCCTGGGTGGTTGGGTCCATTGGCCAGCATACGGTTTGGATGCTCTGCACACATGTTCTGGTGCAGGTGGTTATGCATCTTCTTTCTTTGTTTCCTGTTGAGAGATCCATTCTGCAATCTGATCTGCATCTATATCACGTCAGCAAAGGCTCAGGGCCTGGTTGCAAGACACTCCTTAAGCTAAGAAGCCCATTATTGAAAATAGCCTTACAATTATAACTAAGGGTTTTCTTAACTTAAGGGGTTTCTTGCAACCCAGCCCAGGTCTGATATTCAAAACTTATAATGAACATGCTTTCTCAACCCAGTTTCATAACATGTCGAAATAATAGTATGAGATGGAGACATCATAAGAAATTGTGTAAGTTGGCTCGTACAAAAACATTCAACTTTTACTCCCATACAGAAAAATAAACTAACCAACGAACAATGCTATTACAATTTTTTTTATTAGTTTAGCCCATACCCCAAACCTAAAACTAACCATAAAGTCTAACCCATTACCCAAACCCTAACCATGATTTATTAGGAAAATAACTTTTGTGTACTACAGAAGAAAGAGAAACATACTAGATGATAATAAATTGCCGTCACCTAGCAGACTCCAAACAACACTATTTTGGCCAAGGGTGTCACATTTACAGACTGTTTTTGCACTCTTCATTCAGAGGTATGACACCCTTGCCGATTTAGTAAGGTGGAGGGGTGACAAACAATCAAACTTTCCCAGACTCTCTCTCTCTCTGATTTTCTGTCACGTGAAGCTCTCCGAAATAACAACAGGATTACCATGTGAACATAAACAATTGTAATAGTGTGATTTGGGATGTGATTCATGGCGTAACTTTGCCTTGTGAATGTGTGAAATTGTGTATTGATTACCTCAAGGCTTGCAGTAGAACGTGAATTTCCATATGCAGCTTTCAATGCGTATTTATGTAGAACAAAAACAGACAGCTCTGCCTCTGCTTTCTGAATTTATTAGTAATTTTAGTGTAGGAGAACTCCAGAAAAATGCTTGGTGACAGAATCACTATTACGTTCGGTGTTTGTGATGATATGAGGCTGTGAGAGCGCTAAAAATTTTCAGATCAGCATGACGTCTTGTCAGTTCTTCAGTAAAAGAAACTCACTGGTCATTTGATGAGACCGCAAGAGTCCATCCCGGAGACAAATATATTTTTTTCTGTCAGGTTTGATCTGCTTTTCCAGTTCTCATTAAATCAGCAGAGAGTCATGACAGTATATATCGGCAAGTGTGATGTTAGCTTTACAGCTTTTGTATTTACATACAGTACATCTGTCATTTGTATTGCATAAATAAATAATGAGTAACCAAATTTGTTCACAGGTGATTCCTTTCCATAAAAAAAGCATTGGATAGGAGGCTAACTAATATTTGTTGCCTGTTTTGTATTGATTTGAAATTGTGTTGTTGATTGGTTAGTCTTTATGGCAACAAAAATCGTACCTTTTTTGTACAAGATTTTTTTGAATTTGAGTTGTCGTGAGACTATGCTGGAATTACCAGTGAGGAATTTCCAGATAGAGATGATATAACTGTAATAATCAATGTTTGAAATGCCACCTATAGACATATGTTATGAATAATCCTATATTTTAGATTCATTCATCAAGTTCCATATAAAAAGAGAAAATGATCACATAAGATGAAGTACATGACATTTGTAAAGTATTTAATTTACTAGATTTCCAGAAATATGCATTAAGATTATATATAAATATTTAATATATAAACCATTTTCTGTTGAAATTCCAGCAAAAATAACTGCATCGTGTTATATACCGTTACCTGATATAAATTACTCATACATCATTTAAAATTTTGGTTATACCGCCACCCATAAATTGGATACATGTTTAGGTATGCTTTTTCACTGTGCATAGCTCTATTTGGCGATCAACAGAGCTCCTGGGGCTTACTTGGTTTTGCAGTATGCCACCACACACACGATTCCAACCACCAGCAGTGCCACGCAGATGCCAGTTATCGTCAGCACACGTTTTTGGTACAGCTCCTCAGCCTCTGAATGAACAAGACATGTGGAAAAGCACACACATATGCAAAGACGTAGACACACATATACAAAATGCCCATTAAGCACAAAGACACACATACATACAAACACACAACCACAGCCATGGTTTAGTCAAGCTAACCTGATCAGGCTAAATTAAAAAAAAACTTAGTTGAAAACATGCCATATTTGTACTAGCTAAAAATGAACATATCCAGCAGTCTCAACAAGTTAAAACTACAAACTTCATTTTTAATGGGCACTGAGGGCTAGAAGATGTCATTCTAAAAACATGTCTCTGAAAGCTAATATCAGGCAGCTTGCACTGCAAAAAATGATTAAAACTGGATACATTTACTTGAGAAGCAAAATTGTGTAAGATATTAACACTTTTTTAAAGAAAATAGGCCCATATTGCATATAGTTTTTCTTGTTTATAACAAGAACAAGAACAAAATGTTCTTTAAAAAAGAAAACAATTTGTATGAATTAAGGTTGTCGATTTAATGCATTAATTCAGTGCAATTAATTATATATCATGTCCCCTGATTCTACCAACTGAGAAGTTTGTACTTGATTTAAGTTTTAAGTACCACCTTCATGTTTTTGAAAGATGCAGTCAGCAGGGGACAGACGCAACCCCAGTTGTACAGACAACTCGCAGCTTTACAGTCAACAAACAGACAGCTGTTAAAAGACAGCTTGACGGAGAACAACAGAATACAGGGCAAGATTTGTTTTTCAACGTTTCAGACTACATTTAACTTGACAAAGCATGAGAACCAGTGAAAACACAATGCAACCATCCTGAAACACTCCAAAAGTATCTGGCATGTGTACATAGACCAACAAATATAAAGCAGACAGTAAGTATTATATTTATATTGAATTATTAATAATTAAATATTGATACATGTGATTAATTGTGATTCATTGGATTAATGAATCAAAATCACATGTAATTTACAGTATATGATAAGCAGGGTTGGGAGGGTTACTTTTAAATTGTATTCCACAACAGATTACAGAATACATGCTGTGAAATGTAATTTGTAACATTTTCTGTTAGATTACTCTTTGTCAGTATCGTAATCTAAATACTTTGTATTACTTCTTCAGCACTGGTAGATGGTTTTAAAAATACACGTTACAAATACACGTTAAAAATACATTCTCTGAAAAAAGCCTAATATGCAGTGTTGCCTCTAAAACAAGATAAAGCAAACTGATCTTGTTTTAAGGATTTTTTGTTTTAAGGAAGTCCAAATTTACGTCAAAATTAGAGTTGAAGTCAGAAGTTTACACCTTAGCGAAATACATTTAAACTCAGTTATTCACAATTCCTGACATTTAATTGTAGAAAACATTGCCTCTCTTTGGTCAGTTAGGATCACTTCTTTATTTTAAGAATGTGAAATGTCAGAGTAATAGTAGAGAGAATGTTTTATTTCAGCTTGTATTTCTTTCATCACATTCACAGTGGGTCAGAAGTTTACATACACTTTGTTATTATTTTGTAGCATTGCCTTTAAATTGTTTAACTTGGGTCAAACATTTTTTGGTAGCCTTCCACAAGCTAGAATATTGGCCCATACCTCCAGACAGAACAGGTTTGTAGACCTCCTTGCTCGCACATGCTTTTTCAGTTCTGCCCGCAAATTTTCAGAGAGAGGTCAGGGCTTTGTGATGGCCACTCCAGTACCTTGACTTTGTTGTCCTTAAGCCATTTTCCCACAACTTTGGAGGTATACTTGTGGTCATTGTCCATTTGGAAGACCCATTTGTGACCGAGTTGCGACCGAACTTCCTGGCTGATGTCTGAGATGTTGCTTCAATATATCCACATCAGTTTCCTTCCTCATGATGCCATCTATTTTGTGAAGTGCATCAGTCCCTCCTGTAGCAAAACACCCCCACAACATGATGCTACCACCCCCATGCTTCACAGTTCGGGTGGTGTTCTTTGGCTTACAAGCCTCACCCTTTTTCCTCCAAACATAACGATGGTCATTATGGCCAAAAACTTCAGATAAGTAAGATCTTTGACCCCATGTGCACTATCAAACTTTAGTCTGGCTTTTTATGGCGGTTTTGGAGCAGTGGCTTCTTCATTACTGGGCAGCCTTTCAGGTTATGTTGATATAGGACTTGTTTTACTGTGGATATTGATACTTGTCTACCTGTTTCCTCCAGCATCTTCACAAGGTCTTTAGCTGTTGTTCAGGGATTGATTTGCACTTTTCACACCAAACTACATTCATCTCTAGGAAACAGAATGTGTCTCCTTCCTGAGCGGCATGATGGCTGCATGGTCACATGGTGTTTATACTTGCGTACTATTGTTTGTGTAGATGACATGGTACCTTCAGGCGTTTGTAAATTGGTCCCAAGGATGAACCAGACTTGTGGAGGTCCACAATTTTTATTCTTTTGATTTTCCCATGATGTCAAGCAAAGAGGCCCTGAGATTGAATGTAGGCCTTAAATACATCCACATGTACACCTCCAATTCAGTACACCTAATATCTGAAGCTAATTGGATAATTGCCTAAATGCTTGACATCATTTTCTGGAATTTTCCAAACTACTTAAAGGCACAGTTAGCTTAGTATTTGTAAACTTCTTCCAACTGGAATTGTGATAGTCAATTAAAATTGACAATCTGTATGTAAACAATTGTTGGAAAAATTACTCATTGCCAAAACTATAGTTTGCTAATATTAAATCTGTGGAGTGGTTAAAAATGACTTCAACCTAGGTGTATATAAACTTCTGACTTCAACTCTACTTACTCAGTCTGCTCGTATGAATGTAACACATTTTAGGAAAGTGTTTCACCTGTGTTAAAATGCTCCTTGGATTGCATCAATTATATGAATAAATGTTTTCCAACTGAATATACTAAATATTAAAATCATACAAATGAACACATATTTAAATTGTAACTGTAGTGGAATACAGTTACTAATATTTTGTATTACATGTATTCTGTTACTCCCCAACCCTGATGATAACAACTATTAATCTATTGGCAGCCCTAGTAAAAACAATATAAATAAATTGTATAAACACATTTTGTAAATAAAATAAATGAAACAAGAAATAATACAATAAATGTTCATTGAAATTAAGTATTATTTTCTTTCTTTTTCATAAAGTAAATGTATTGTGTTTTAATGACGTTTAGGTTAAAAATATTGATTAAGAAAATTATTTTGTGCAGTGTTGTAAAGCGTAGATATGCTGCTGTATCTGTCAGCCAGGATTTAACAACTGGAAACTATATGCAATGTAGTTTTTGATACATGTGCTTACTAAATGAAATCTCTGCCCCTCTCAAAGTCCATGAAATGCATTATCCTAAGCATAATTCTTTGGAAGACAGAGCAACCTTATATTCTTATGTTATGTTATTATAGCCTATATTCTTGCATAAGAGCATGCCTCTCAAATAGGGTTAAAACACACAAACTGAGTTCTTTGGAGAAAGCTATTCATAAAAATTAAATGTCAAAAGCAGTGGGGAATAATTAAGTCAAAAACAATTACTGTTCTCATTAAATATGTACTGCAAATTCCAGCTAAATGTCCTTTAAAGTCAACAAGAAATCCAGATTTACTTGCCTAGTATTTGGTCATCGTTCACCGTTTCATGTAATTCCTTTGGAAAACAAATGTTGTTGTAATCTTTCATTAAAATGCTCCACCTCTGAAACGACTTTCCTTTTTGGCTGTTGTCACAAAACCCGCTTTTCAACCCCTCACCTTCAAATCCCACCTTTCATGATCTAATCAGTTCCCAATGGATAAAATTAAGTTCCGCTCTCCTTTTTACTTTCATTGAATATCCGATTTTACTTGGAAATCACATTACAGAAGCACAATGGGTTGTGAACGCTGTTTCATGTTGACTTTAAATCTGATGAGGGGCTTCTTTTGATAAAATGTACAGGTTTTATGGAAACCGTCTATACAGACGTTTTTAACACATTTATATATATATATATATATATATATATATATATATATATATATAAAAGTCAAATTTTTGAATAAGACAATATTGGAATCCTCTAGTGTGCTACAGGTACAGAGGAAACAAACAGAACATGGAGATAGGGAACGAAAAAACAGATGGGAGGAAGGAGAAGAGACAATGGAGGGCTAACAGTAGGAAATGAGTGTGTAATAAAAGAGAAATGCGGGGAGGGAGAAGGGAGGGGGCGGTTGAGTCAGACACTGATATTGCATTGCATGATTGTTACAGGAAACAGGCATCACAGTACACAAGAGAAATAAAACTTAAAACGAGATATATCCACACTAACTGTTAATGTACTCTAGTGCAAAAAATAAAGAGAAGAGTTCTCACTCGGCTCTGTACTGCTACAGTATGTTGTCGGAAGATAAAAATCGGAATTTTGTCATTATTGGAGAATTAGAATATAGATCAGTAGTTCTCAACTGACTTTGAGATCCCAGATTTTAAATTGGACATTAAGTAGCAACACAACACGATACCAAAATCTTACAAAAGTAAACGAAAGTGTCCCTACAATCCAATATTGAGATTAGGGTAGTCAATTGATACAAATTTATATTTAAATAATTACATGATTTGCCGACTAATTATAGCAAATCTAAATATTTGTAAAGAAAGACCCCCAAATAAATATAATTAAACATATAATTATTAAATAACTACTTTATATAAATATATGTACAAACTATAATTAATGTAATTAAAATATATAACATTATTGTAAACGTTTAAAGCATTGATTAGACGATACAAAAGTGGCTTACGTAGGCAATATATTGTTTATTTCCATATCAAAGAAAACAAGCCTATTATTGGTCTACAGTCCACAACAATCCATTTAGCAATTTTAGGTCGCTGTTCCAAGTTAAACATAGTTTGAAACTTAGAAAAACCTGTCTTAAAATCCCCACATTCAGAGTTGCGGTCCATCCAGCTGTGTTTGAACGCAAGAACGCATCTTGTGCTGTCTGCTATCAGTAAGTGTGGTTTGTTGTCTGTACAGTTGCATGTTGCCTCTACAGCTGTAGTTGCACTTACTGCCCCCTGCTGACTGGGACTTGCATAAAACATGAAGGCGATACTTATGCTACTTTCACTTGCTATTGGAATTATCATAAATACACTCTGAATTTCCTAGACTCCAAGCATAGCCAGACTGGTCTTCTACCTGGCTAAAATTGTGTTCAGCTGGTCTCCTAGCTGGACCAGCTAACGAATGGCCAAAACCCCTCTAAAACCAGAAAACAAACCAGCCTGTCCAGGTTGGGAGACCAGCAAAGAACAGCAGGATAACTTTATCGCACCATATTCCTATTATGAGTGTCACTTTGACCTGACAAAGTAAATCAAAAGCTGAGGATGTATTTGTGTTCAAATATAGGACAGAGAAAGCAGAACAAGACGAATTCTGATGTGAAAAAGCTTCAATATCTCATAAAATTATGTCATGAGACTTAAAAACTAAAGAATCAAACAAATAATAACTTCATACCCATGATTTCAATTCCAAGATGCTCTGCCAATGCAGAAAGTTGACAATGTAAAGCAAAGAAAAAACAAGAAAACAGGTTTCAGGTAAAAACTTCAATTTGTTGAGTTAGAGTCGGCTTATGAGTTTAGTAGTGTTGTTCATTTTGGTTTTGTTTGAGACATTGAGGTGAGTGATTGTACGTTCCAGTAACAGACATACATACAGACAAACACTGGCCAACTCCAAATTCCCCATGAAAACGAAACAAACAAAAACACCAATAAACAACACAACACCTTTTTTGTTAAGAATACATATCGTAATAAGCATACAAATGCATGCAGACACATAGACAGCCACACTTACTGCCATATTTACTACAACTCATTTCTTTGTTAAAAAAGCCCAAATAAACAAACAAAAGCATTACACAGAAAAGAACAATGTACAACACAAAAACACTCAGTCAAGTACAAATGAGTGTAGACACAACTAATGTAGTTTCTAATGATTTATAGGCAAGTCGATAAACTTTTGTTTAGTCGCAATATGACATTTTTCATGATATGTACTTCAACATCATTGATATTCAGTATTCGTTTTCCACTGCAAATGTGCAGCAGTTAAAACACATATTGAGCTAGAGCATGCATGATACTGTTTCTCTAGCAATATACTACTGTTTGGAAAGCAGCAGTGCTAGAGGTCAAAAGGTCATGCACCATGCCACAGTCTCAGAACAATGTTGATATACAGGAAAAACAGCATCAATATCACTCAACAACCACAATCTTACACGAGTCCCTATTAAAACTAATTATAACTTAGTTCATACTCTTTATAACTGTATATTATGTCTTGTTAAATGTATATAATTTACTGTATAAACATAACAGATATTGATATATTGGAACCGAATATTTAAGATGATATGCTTTATTTTTTCATTTGCGTGCACACACACACACACACACACACACAAAGGATTTTTGCTGCTTGTTCAACTTATTAAAAATTAACTTAACACAATTCTAGAACATTTTTTCACAGCTTGATATCATTGCTTTTGGATGCATCGAGGTGAAAATTTTTGGCCGATACTGATACCAATTTTAACAAAAAACAATTGGCTGATAACGATACCAATATTTTGCCTCTTACCTTATTTTGTCATCAGATCACTGTTTTACTTATGAATTCTTAAAAAATTTACAGATTTACAAAAGCTTTAACAATAAATAATTTCCATTGAGCATGGATTGGATCTGTTGAACGCATGACAGGACTAAATTTTAAAAAGAGACACAGCAAAAGATACATACTAGATAAAAAGATAAAAAAATAACAATATATGTTAACATGATAATTGATAAGATAAAAGGTAATTTTGTACCTCGAAAACATTTTTGCACTTCTGTTTTTGCCGTTTAAAACGCAGCCTTTTAAGGTTTAGTAATTGCACAATGCCATATTGCAATTTCAATCTTAATTCAATCAATCGTTTAGCATAATGGATAACATACCGATATCTCAGACGTCAAAGTCTGCTGGTTTTAAAGAGTTTTAGATGTTTTCCTCATTATGCAGCCAATAGGTAAGAGAATGAGAAAGAATAAAAATGAAATATTATAGTAACATTAGAGGACCAAACCTTCTACATATTGTTATTATTTCTGGATTGTGCATTTGAATTCACAGATTTTTAACAAAGAGTGTCACTAATTCATTATAAATAAAACAATACATTTTCATGTTGCCATTTTCATGCTTATAACCGATATGTAGCTGGTTTTAATTTGGTCAACTATTGTCTGATGAATATCAGCAGTTGATACATCTGTGCATCTATAGTTGCGTTGTATCCATTTAAATTTGTAAAATGGAAGTTTACTTAATCCATTTTGAGACATTTGAGAGTTGAGACTACATGAATACTTTTTGTGTTGTTGATGTAGCATTGATGAAACTGGGCAGGGGATTTCCATTTCCCAGCATGCTTTTTTTGTGCAAGATGAATATAAAGGGGATACTAGTTGTGTTTAATATTTTGTTATGTTGAGCTTTAGAAGAGTTTATCTTATGTTGGAGTTTTAGGGGTTACAGTTATGGTGAAGAGTGGAGCTTGAGCGAACTATGAGGACAGGTAGATGTCACACATGAAATTGATTGTTAGCTTCGTTGAGCAATGTTGTGTTACCCACAGCATAGTTACTAAACTACACACTGTAGAGCTTCTGACCAGTGTGTATTTAGCATGCTAACATTTACTTTCACTAGTTAGTACACTAAGAAACAAAAGAGATTTATTTGGAGTACAATTGACACATTTAATTTTGATGGGTTTACCCAATGTGTGTTTGTGTTGAGATTACATAGTATATTTAAGTAAAGAAAACTCATTTCAAACACATGAAACCACTGTCCATAATTGAATCAAATTCAGCAAAAAATATTACTAGCTATATACTATAAGTTATGTACTATAACTAGCAATATTCTTTATCTTTTGGTAAAATCTCTTCAATAATATATCAATACAATATGCATACAACATCCCTTTAAGCAAACACTTCAAATGCATGACGTTCTAATTAAATATCTCCATTCACTCAAACTAAATAGAAACTCAAATGGGCACACAGAGGCAGACACATACAGTACATGCACACACACATCATAGCCACCATGCAGCTTCAGGGCAGAGAGACAGTCAGACAGACAGACAGACAAACAAACAGACAGAAAAAAAATGGACATACTGTAGAAACCGGCCATAACGGAGGTTTGACAGCGTTCACCGGTATAATCATTTGGACACCTGATGGAGGGAAACAATCCCACAGAGGAAGAAGGGTACAAAAGGGATGGGGAGAGGGTAGAGAGAGAGAGATACAAGAGACATGCAGTTAGAACAACAGAGAACAACCCATGTGACCCATCCCAAAGCAGAGCTTTTTCACCTGATGATGTATACAGGATGTGAATTCGGGTTACCTAAAGCGCTTCTTTAAAAACGTGTTCATTTCACAAGGTCTTATTCAATTTTAATATATTAATGTCTTCTGAAGACATTCAATAGAGAAACAACCTGAAATGTAAGTCTGTTGAAGTTCACAGTGGCACACGTTCATGCAAGAATTTGCGTTGTTTGAAGCGTTAAACATCACAAGTTCTCACCTGAACACATATGCGTGAGGATGAGTAAATTATTACACTTTTATTTTATTTTTTTTGGTGTACTTTTCCTTCAACTATAAGTGTTTTTACAGTAGCTCAGAGTAAAGTCTAAGGGCTTTTCCTTATGCCACTTGATTTGACATTTTGTTTCCTAATGCAATCACATTCAGACTACTTTTAAGGCCAGTGTAATCTGAACACATTACATCTCTACAAACTCATAAACTGCCAATCAGTTCCACCTCTGTGATCTTCTATAAAAAACTCACTTTGAGAAGAACGTCCCAGGACAAACAGAAGCAAAATAAACTCCATAAAAGTTCATAATTGTGCCAAAAGTTCCTCTAGTCACGAGCTTTTGTTATTTATATACTGAGGGAATTTTAGAGTTCAGATTCTACCATTTACTCTGCCTGCAGGATTTACTGCAGAGGTCAATGGGACAGAGTGCATTTCATCTGGCTCAGAAGCTACAGTAATGCACGCACACGCACACGCACACGCACACACACAAACACACACTAAGATTACATATTAAGGTATAAAGGTAACGCTCTGTGAAGAAAGGTGGGCGGTATGTATACACTGTAAAATGGTAGAAATGTGTCCACCATACTACGATTTATACAATGGTAGATATATTTGTCTGGCTATTGGGTGGGCAGGAAGTTGCATTATTTACATGCTTAAGTGAGAAAGAAACATGGGGTAATGCAAAAATACAGAGCATGACATGTCCCAAACTATCGGCTATTATACATAAGCTTTGAATGTGGCTGATCTTTTTAGAATGTTAGTTTTACAGATTTGAGTTATTTGTTTTTAACTCAAGTTACATAATGTGAAATTGTTTTTGAACTGATGCCAGACTTTTGAATAATTTAATCTGAATAATTGGTAACACTTTACATTAAAACATTTAAAGTGTTCCCTTTGTGAAGGGTTTATAAAGGGCTTCATTAATGAACAATAACTAATTTACAAATGCATTATAATTCATTGATATGTGGTTATAACAACATGAATAAAAGGGGTGACTGTCATGCAATACTTGCCAAATAGTGAACCATTTTACATCACGTTATAAATGATTAATTACACTTATTCAACATTAATAACCTATGAAAATGTACCTTAAAGTAAAGTGAACACTTACAACGTATTTATTAAGGATTTGCCAACATTAGAAACCCATGTACAGAAAATGTAGTACAGTTTAATGATCATCAGGCATTATTATAAGATATACAGTATGCTGTGAATGAGCATGAAGTCCTGAAATGTGTTTTTGTAGAGGACTTTAGGTAACTAGGACTCGGTAAGTTGGGACAGTCCTCGGAGTAGCACCATTGTTTTGACATCAACGTGACAAGGAAAGTGACAACACAAGTGAGCCAAGACATTACAGTAATGAATATAAACACAAAGCGGACAGTAGAAAAATGACATAATCCCTCTTTTTAATCTCATTATAATAGTCTATTTTTTCTGCATTGTGACATAAATCATGAAATAGGGCAATTTATGATTTGAATTACTATACGTATGAATAAATGTATTTATAAAGCCTTTATAACATGTAAGTAAGTTAACATGCACACTATTTGCCAAGTATTACATAAATGTCACCCTTATTATTCATGTTTTATAACCAAATTTCAATTATTTATAATGCTTTTGTAAATAAATTCATATTAGGCATTAATGAACTCCTTTATAAACCTTTACAAAGGGAACATTAACGTAAAGTGTTACCAAATAATCGTATCTTTTGGTTTGTGTTCATCAGAAGTGCCCTTTATTTGTAAAGTAATTAATTCACTGGATTATCCAGAAATAGTCAAATCAACATTATTCTGCTGATAAATAATAGATTTCTATATAAAAAAAAGAGTTGGTGCTGGTTTTAGCTGGTCTCCTGGCCTGTCCAAACTGTTGTTTAGCTGGTTTAGCCCATCGGCCACGTGGTCACAAAGCATAACCAACTAACAAGCAACCAAAATACCCCTAAAATCAGTAAAACAGATCATCCTAACAAGCTTGGTTAGGCTGGGAGAACAGCTAACCACTTTAGGCTGGTTTAAGTATTTTTTTTTTCAGCAGGGAATTGAAATATAAAGCATTTTTTTAATCCCAGCATAAACAATTATATTGTAATATACAGCTCTGGAAAAAATTAAGAGACCAATCCAAATGATCAGTTTCTCTGCATTTACTATTTATAGGTATGTGTTTGAGTAAAATGAACATTTTTGTTTTATTCTATAAAGTACTGACAACATTTCTCCCAAATTCCAAATAGAAATATTGTAATTTAGAGCATTTATTTCCAGAAAATGACAACTGGTCAAAATAACTAAAAATATGCTTTGTTTTCAGACCTTGAGTAATGCAAAGAAAACAAGTTAATATACATGTTTAAAAAACACAATGCAACTTACAACTTTTAACTTCAAATGTTAAAAATCTATTTAAATATTAAATCAATATTTGGTGGAATAACCCTGATTTTTAATCACAGCTATCATGCGTCTTGGCATGCTCTCTTAGTCATTCACATTGCTGTTGGGTGACTTTATGCCACTCCTGCTGCAAAAATTCAAGCAGCTCAGCTTTGTTTGATGGCTTGTGGTCATCCATCTTCCCCTTGATCACATTCCAGAGGTTTTCAATGGGATTCAGATCTGGAGATTGGGCTGGCCATGACAGGGTCTTAAACTGGTGGTCTTCTACCCACACCTTGATTGACCTGTCTGTGTGGTATGGAGCATTGTCCTACTGGAAAAACCAATCCTCAGAGTTGGGGAACATTGTCAGAGCAGAAGGAAGCCAGTTTTCTTCTAGGATAATGTGGCGTAATTCATGCATCCTTCACAAAAACAAATCTGCCCAATACCAGCCTTGCTGAAGCAACCCCAGATCATCACCGATCCTCCACAAAATGTCACAGTGGGTGCGAGACACTGGCTTAAAGGCCTCTCCAGGTCTCTGTTTAACCATTAGACGACCAGGTGGAGGATAGGTGATGATGTGGGGGTGCTTCATCTTTCTGCACCTTCTCGGATGAACTGTGCAAGGTGTTCGACCATGCTGCCACAGGTAAAGAGGCAGAAAGTATGCTTTCGGAACTTCATCAAAGCGACAAGAGTCAGAGCCGGACTACTCTATTGAATTTTGCACTCTCGCTGCATCGTGCAGATGAAACGAGCAGGAACAGTGTGACTGGTTCCTGAATCGGCTTTCCATCTGGGTTAAAGACAAGATTTTTGCTCTGGACCTCCCTAAATCTAGTTGATTTGGCCTTCAGGGGGGATAATTGCCTCAACATTCGATGAAGATATTGCAGACCTGCTCCATCTAGGGAGGTTCCTGTCATGTCTGCCTGTTTTCCATCTCCGGCCAGTCCATCAGACCCCATGCAGGTTGGGAGAGCTTGGCTATCCTCCAAGAAACATTACAGACGTTTAGTTAATGGTTTGTACTGCGGAAAACACAAGGGTTACTGGTGAGCATTAACCCTCTGCACAAATCCCCTGAAAGCAAGATGCTCCTCCCGGCCAGGTTGAAGTATCCATCCACTCCATCTTTGCTCTTGTGGATTCTGGAGCTGAGGGTAAGTTTCTGGACTCTGAACTGGTCGCTTAATGGTCAATTCCACTATCACCTCTTAAAGACCCCATCTCTGCCAGAACTGCTGCACACCGCTCACCAAGGTTACACACGTAGCACCCCTCACCCTTACTATCTCTGGGAATTATGTTGAAGAAATATGCTTTCTGGTCATCTGAGTCTAGTAACTCACAACCCTCTTTTAAACTGGACTGATAATTCTGTATTGTCTTGGAGCTCTTTTTGCTTGTCTCAATGTCTTGTCTCTGCTCATAAATTGCAATGTCCATACTGTGAGATGCCTAAGACAGCACTACAGGGAGACAGGAAGGACAGCAGATTGTCCTCACAGTGGCAGACCATGTGTAACAATATCTGCACAGGATAGGTACATCCGAATATCACACCTGCGGGACAGGTACATGATGGCAACAACAACTGCCCGAGTTACACCAGGAATACACAATCCCTCCATCAGTGCCTGACTTTCCACAATATGCAAAGATAGGCTGGACTGAGGGTTTGTAGGCCTGTTGTAAGGCAAGTCCTTACCAGACATCGCTGGCAACAATATTGCCTATGGGCACAAACCCATCTTTGCTGGACCAGACAAGACTGGCTAAAAGTGCTTTTCACTGACGAGTTGCAGTTTTGTCTCACCACGGGTGATGGTCGGACTCACGTTTATCATGAAGGAATGAGCGTTACACCGAGGCCTGTACTCTGGAGCGGGATCGATTTGGAGGTGGAGGGTCCGTCATGGTCTGGGGCGGTGTGTCACAGCATCATCGGGCTGAGCTTGTTGTCATTGCAGGCATTCCCTATGCTGTGCGTTACAGGGAAGACATCCTCCTCCCTCATGTGGTACCCTTCCTGCAGGCTCATCCTGACATGACCCTCCAGCATAACAATGCCACCAGCCATACTGCTCGTTCTGTGTGTGATTTCCTGCAAGACAGGAATGTCAGTGTTCTGCCATGGTCAGCGAAAAGCCCGGATCTCAGTCCCACTGAGCACGTCTAGTACCTGTTGGATCAGAGGGTGAGGGCTAGGGCCATTCCCCCCAGTAATTTCCGGGAACTTGCATGTGCCTTTGTAGCAGAGTGGGGTATCATCTCACAGCAAGAACAGTCAAATCTGGTGCAGTCCATGAGGAGCAGATGCACTGCAGTACGTAATGCAGCCCTTTGTTCAGGGACACATTATTACATTTCTGTTAGTCACATGTCTGTGACACTTGAATCTTTTTACATTCATACAAATATTTACACATGTTAAGTTTGCTGAAAATAAAAGCAGTTGAAAGTGAGAGGACATTTCTTTTTTTGCTGAGTTTATTATTTATGGTGTAATCATTTAAGGTGTAATTGACTATTTCTGGATAATCCAGTGAATTAATTACTTTACAAATAAAAGGCACTTCTCATGAACACAAACCAAAAGATATGATTATTTGGTAACACTTTACGTTAATGTTCCCTTTGTAAAGGTTTATAAAGGAGTTCATTAATGCCTAACACGAATTCATATACAAAAACATTATAAATAATGAAATTCGGTTATAAAACATGAATAATAAGGGTGACATTTATGTAATACTTGGCAAATAGTGTGCATGTTAACTTACATGTTATAAAGGCTTTATAAATACATTTATTCATACGTATAGTAATTAAAATCATGAAATGCCCTAATTCATGATTTATGTCACAATGCAGTAAAAATTGACTATTATTCTTCGTTGGTAAGAAGGATGGCTCCTTAAGACCCTGCATAGATTATCGGGGGCTGAACGGCATAAAAACGATGAATGGTTATCCTTTACTGTTGATATCGTCGGCCTTCAAACACTTGCAGGGTGCCACCGTCTTCACAAAGTTGGACTTATGCAATGCTTAAAGAGAGGGGGACGAATGGAAGACAGCCTTTTAAATGCCCACTCATTTCGTGACTCTAAATGACGAAATTTTTAATTGGAATTTGGGAGAAATGTTGTCAGTACTTTATAGGATAAAACAAAATATTTCAAAGAGTCATACCTATAAATAGTAAATCCAGAGAAACTGATAATTTTGCAGTGGTCATTTTTTCCAGAGCTGTATATACTGATGCTATGACATAAAATGACTCATACCACGCTATAAGATTTTGGTCATATCACCCATACCCCTCCTCTCAAAGAGAAGCTTCAGTGGTGTTAAAGATAAAGTCCATCTCAATTATCTAAGTGAATCGCTATGTCCAAAAAGCCAAGAGCAACACATGCTTTTTCCAAAAGATTGAGTATGTCCCTGAGGGACATTAACCCTTATAGCCAGTTCAAACACTCTATTCTGTAAATTAAAGAGATTGACTTTACATGGCACAGTTAAAGGATGACATCTCCCCAAAGGGTTTGAGCTTTAAACAGCTTTAATGGGTTGGTTTCTATTCCTTTCAAAAAAATGGCGCAGACACTGTAAATCTGAGCTGCACTCTCCAAAATGGCTGATAAGAGCAAAGCACTGTGTCACTTGTATCACAAGGGAGCTGTTACTCAGCATACCTATTGATAACAGAAGGATACATTGACAGACTTGACAGAGGACACAGCAAACCTTGTCGCCCCCCCCCAGACCCTCAGAAACCTCATATTTTTTTCTGTTTCTCTCTAGCGGTATTCAGTTCAAGTTCCAGGAGGTCTCTAAATATAGCAGGTATAAATAACCTTCTAAACAAACTCCTGAAATGTATATGAAGTTGAGGGATTAGTCAGAGTAAAAAAGTAAAAAGTAAAAGTAATGTAGAATGAATGTGCAACTTACTTGCAGGATAGCTGATTTATACCATGTATGAAATAACAGTCTCCACCATTAACGCAGTATGTCTTCTCCGTTTCATTGCACTTCCTGGCATGACTTGAGCCTGGAGACAATGTAGTGGTTACTATGGAAACACACACACACACAAACACACAAACACACAAAGACCAAAATGAGTATCATACATTATGAAAATGTTGGAAAAGTTTCAATGGCTATGTTAAGAATGGAATACTGCAGTTCTGCATACAACATACCACAGCATATACATTTTCTTTGTTAAGGGTTTATAAATGCATTTATTATGACTAATAATTCATTTACAGATGCATTATAAATCATTGAATTGCGATTATAACAACATGCATACAAATGTGACATACATGCAATACTTTCCAAATAGTGAACCATTTTACCTTACATGTTTTTCAGTAAATGCTTACTATCACTTATTCAATATTACTACCATATGAAAATGTACCCTAATGAAAAGTGGACACTTATGAAGCATTTATAAAGGAGAAACCTAGAAACCTCAAGTATGTACATAAGTTCAGTATGGTTTTATTGACTGCTTTGAAATGATGTGTGTTGTGAAAAGTGCTATACAAATAAAAATCACTTGACTTGACTATGGTTTAATGATCATCAGGCATTATTATAAGATATACAGTATGCTGTGAATGAGCATGAAGACCTGAAAAGTGTTTTTGTAGAGGACTTTAGGTAACTAGATCTAGGTAAATTGTGACAGCACTCAGAGAAGCACCATTCCTTTGACATCAACTTGACAAGGAAAGTGACAACACAAGTGAGCCAAGACATTACGCAAATGTTTTGCTGCATTGAGATATAAATTACGAATTAGGGCATTTTATTTTTTTTATTACTATAAGTATGAATTATTGTATTTATTAAGTATTAATAACATGTTATTAACTAGCTCACTATTAGGCTAGTATTGGATGAATTTTTTATGCATGTATTTTATGTTGCTATAACTGCATATAATTGATTCATAATGCATTTCTAATTGACTTATTCATCATTAATGAGCCCCTCTATAAACCCTTAACAAATGGATCATTAATGTTAAGTGTTAAAACAATGGTATATGAAAAAGTAAACAGTATCGTTTGCAGATGGTATACCTCACTACATTGTAAGTTCAATTCAGTGAGTGGCATACAGTTATCATTTCTGATATAAATATGGTTTCTTTGCATTTAAAAGCAATTTTAGTGTAAAAATCTATTGTTGCAGTCCGTACTCTGCCTGAATAGTGTACATTTTGGCAAATGCTGGTATTCCATGCATACAGTACAGATTTGCATACTGTGCACAGTATACATATGACTTTCTTTCAAAAATAGTTAGAAGTATGCCATTATCCAATATCATACAGACAGAAAGATAATTTGACCTCAACAGGTGGAGCCGAGGCTAATCAAAAACAATTAATTTCACCAACCCAAGTGACAGGCTTTCAAAAATCATTCAGCATTTACTTAATATACATTATTAGAATTATTCCTTCCTGATCCAGCATATAACACTGCTAAATATTGATCTGATATGGTAGCAGGACTGACAACTCATGCACACACCCATATAAGGCACTGTATGTCATTTTGTATATCATCTAGAGTGAGAGACATGCTGCCAAATACACATGGCAGATAGGAGGATGTTCTCGCAGTCATTGTTGGCTCACAGCCACATAGAGGGTTTAGATTTTCTGCAGTGTGTCACGCAGAATCAAGCTGTGCACTGCAGACACAAGCCCATCGCATCTGCTCTACAGCCACAGAAGTGGAGAATCCATGATTTCACTGTCTGCCCCCAGCACACAGCCACACAGAAATACACACAGAGAAACAGACAGACAGGTGTGAAAGAGAGAGAGAGAGTGGAATAGAAGTGCACTCCTCACTGCACAGTATATACTGCATACTGAATCTAAAAATAGTATGTAAAACAGCATGTAGTATGCAACAATAAATGTTTCCAACAGTATGACTTCACTACATTGCATGTTAATGTTAAATTTAGCAAGTAACCATTTACCATATTGCAAATGAAAACATTCAAAATTGAATTATAGCTTACTATTTACTGAATACTTCACAGTCCACAATCCAAAAACAAAACAAAATCTGAAAACAAAAGAGCAAATAAAAATCACAATGCATGGGTCTGTCAACTCTGTTTGAACTGAATAATTACGTCAAACACATACACAATTCCCCAAGAATCCCTACGGGAAGTATTCAATATATTGTCTGTTTGCATCCTACAGTACTAATACAAAACACGCTCCATTATGAATGTCCATTATACATTGTGTTACTTGTGTTAATTTGGAGTCCCAAACCAACTCTACACCTATACCTGTCCCTACCCCTAAATGTAATCATAGCCTTAACCCCACCCCTAACCTTAACCACAAAGATTAAAAAAATTAATTATTTTTATAATTATTAAAAGTACACCAGCTTAGAGTCGTGTAGCACACAAATGTGCGAACGGCCAGCTCTGCACACTTTGCTAGTTTTTAATACTTTGTGTCATAAAGGTTCGATACACCCTGTTCCATAAGTGTCCTATGAAGACAATTTGTAAAGAATTCAAAATCCTCAAGCTCTGAAGTCATTAAAAGACACTTAAGTGCTCAAGCTGATACCCCTGACAGGGTCACAGACCAGGGACTAAATTTGGACAGTGCGGCGGGAGAGATTCAGCGTCAACTGTCAAGCATGTCGGCAATGCTGGCAAAGGTCATTACTGAGGATCTTGCTGTAATATGTCAATCGATCACTGCCATTGAGACAAAATTCACTGAGGTGGTTACAATTATGTCAGATGTTCGGACAGTCATCGGAGAGGGAATTAGCTCCTAATCCATTAGCGACCAAGGTGGACTTGGAACACATTTGGGAAAAGTTGGAAGAATCGTAATCAGCAAAACAACGTCCGAATTGTTGGAATTCCTGAGAATGAAGAAGGCAGAGATATGGTGAAATTCCTAGATGAGCTCTTCCCAAGTCTGCTCGACATAACCGGCCATAAGCAGGAAATCGAGCGAGCTCACAGGGTTCCGGGTCTTAGATCCGCTGAGGGACACAGGCCTCGATCAATACTTGCCAAATTTCTGAGATCATTTGATAAAGATCTTGGAAGAACCACAACATTTTCTTGTTCCCAGACTTTGTGAATCCGATAACAGAGAAACGTGATAATTCAAGGAATGCAAGAAACTCTTACATCAATGGAAGTTTGCTTTTGCACTGATGTTCCCGGCCAAATTTAGAATAGAAACTAAGGATGGCTGCCAAATATTTATATGCCCACAGCAAGTGATATCCTTTATAAAGTCAACAGAATGAGTATGTTATTGTGTGAAGCTCCTGATACATCCATGTGGACCTGACTCAATCAACATTCACTTGACTGTCCGAGGAAGCTGAGCGCCTTCTTTGATTCTTTTTGTGTTGGTTCTGCCTTGCGGCTGGAGTTTGTTTTGTGTAGTAGCACTCCTTCAAGAAACTCTTACATAAACATAAGTTCACTTTGCACTGATGTTCCCTGCCTCTGACTCACTGAACATTCACTTGACTGTCCGAGGAAGCTGAGTCCCTTCTTTGTTTCTTTTTGTGTTTGGTTCTGCCTTTTTCCGCCTCATAAGATTTATTCTAGAATATTTTTTTTTATATCAAAGTCCCTCATTTAATCTGTTGTTGATTGCTCATTTGGAAACATCTCAGTTCACACCCTGGTGAATATGGAGGTGTTTCCACATGTGGAGAAAAAGAAACTATATACAGTAGTTGGTGCTTTAATGTATCCCTTTTGCAAAATCCTGAATTCCAACAACCGCTAAAGGCTGAAATCAACATCTATATGAGACCAACTGGACCTCAGTATCCTCTGTCGGCATGGCTTGGGAGACACTTCAGGCGGTTCTTAAGGGTCGGATCATAAAGTGTGCCTCCTTCATCAAAAAATCCAAACCACGGGAACTCATGGAGTTGGAAGGGAATAAAGAGATGAGGCAGAACTGAAGCGCCAAATGTAATCTGATGGTCTCAGAGAATTGACACAATTGAAATACAGATATAATACTATTTTGTCACGGAAGGTGGAGTTTTGGCTATTCAGGTCAAGACATTCATATTTTGACAAAGCAGGGAAGCTTTTGGCTAAATATATAAAGCAGAGAGAATATTTTTCTACTATTTCATCAGTGAAATCTGCAGAATGCTTTTAAAGAATTCTATCTTGATCTCTATAGTTCCAAAACTTAATCTACTGATGAAGACATTAGGAATTTTGTGGAGCCATTAGAACTCCCTAAATTGACGAATGTGAAAACAAATTCTCTTGATTCTGAGATCACCTTGGATGATCTTGGCGAGGTAATTAAGGCCTTGCCTACAGGCAAGGCTCCAGGGCGATATGCTGAAATGTCTCCACATTTGTTAGAAGTTTATACAGAATCATTAAAGAATGGAAAGCTTCCGCCAACCAGGACACAAGCACGGATCAGTCTGATTCTTAAAAAGGACAAAGATCTAAGCGAATGTAAGAGTTACTGTCCATTTTCCCTGATACAGCTAGATGTAAAATTATTATCAAAAATTCTGGCTAACCGATTAAATAAAGTTATGACATCTCTTTTACATTTAGATCAGGTGTGGTTTATTCTGGGCTGCAGCTCTTTTGATAACATTAGGCATTTCATCAATATTATGTGGTCAGTGGTGAATGATCAGACTCGCGAATGATCGCGGCCATCTCCCTTGACACCGAAAAGGAGTTTGATAAGGTAGATTATCTTTTTAAGATTTTGGAAATATATGGGTTCAGGAATACTTTTATTGGATGGATTAAGTTATTTTATAGACACCTGGTAGCGGCTGTACAAATAAATGGATTAATTTCAAATTATTTTACTCTGGATAGGGGCACCCTTTCACCATTATTGTTCTGTCTTGCCCTGGAACCATTAGCAGCTGTGATAAGAAAGGTAGATGATTTTCCAGGGGTGGTGGTCGGAGGTCTGGTGCATTTACACAGGTATTGATATTTTATTATACATCTCTGACCCCATTAGATCTATGCCTTACCTCCATAGAATTACAGTATTACATCCTTCTCTAAGTTCTGGGATACAGAGTCAATTGGTCTAAATCCAAAGGTTTGGCTCTGACAGCATACTGCCCAGTAATGGCTTTCCAGCTGGGTGCCTTCCAGTGGCCCAAACAGGGCATTAAGTTTTGGGGCATTTTATTCCCGTAAAATTTGTCTGAATAGTTCATTTTGACCCCTTAATAAAGGGGTTTTCGAGTGATGTGGCTAGGTGGGCTTAATTACATTTATCTATGATTGGGAAGGTTAATGTTATTAAAATTAATTGTATTCTAAAATTTAACTACCTGCTACAGTCTCTCCCTGTAGATGTCCCCCTCGCTTACTTCAATTTGATAGCATAGCGATGTTAATTAGTTACATAGGCCGATTGACAAAGGTGGGCTAGGCCTACCCAAGATTTTGATTAAACCCCATTATCTCGCATTAGCACTCGGTATGGACAAAAAGTGTTTAATTTGGACATTCATTTAAAGGTTGCCTCCAGCATATGGCTGAACCCTAAATTATGTATTAATACGTTTCCTTTCTGCTGGTCAGAGTGGATTGTGAAGGGGGTTACTACACTCGGTGCACAGTGTGAGAGTGGAGTGTTGAGATCTTTTGAAAATTTTGTTCAACATTTTGGGATTCCCAGATCTCAGTTTTAAAGGCATTTAAAGCTGTGCCACCTGCTCTGTATTGTTTTTGGGAGTAGCACAGTGGCAGATACTCTGGGAGAGGTGATTACTGCTTTTGGAAAAGGCATCAGTGTGTTGCTCCCTGCTAATTCTGAGTCTGGAGGACAGAGCTTCAACCATTTAAATTTGATATTGGAGGAGGGAGTGTGGGCTACGATTTGAAATAATGTCAAGTCTGCATCTAGACAGACAAGGGTTCGCCTTATGCAACTCAAGATTTTACATCGATTCTATTGGACTCCCACTAGATTGTATAGGCTTGGTCTTAAAGACACACCCACCTGCTAACAATGCCAATCAGAAGATGCAGACACAACCCATGTCTTTTGGGGGTGTGTTAATATCCAAGAATTTTGGTTAAAGGTTCAGAGTTGTATGTTTTACTTTGCCCCAGACTCTGTATTTTGGGTGATGGGGCAGTCATACATTTTGGGGATAAACATATAAAAATTTGGATCCTGACCAGTATCATGATTGGCAGACAAATTATATTAGGTTGGAAGTAAGGAGTGCCATAATTTCCAGAGTGGTGTGCAGAGATAGGGAGTGTGGTAGCATTTAAGGAGGTGGCAAGCTTTAAGGTTTGGGGACTTATTTGTTAGGAAATGGGGTAATTATTTAGCGTTTTTTGGGGGAGTTTAGTTTAATTATGTGTGTTTATTATATTTTCTTTTTTTGATTTCTTTTTTGGTGTGTATATTATTATATGTGACCACAGGGGTGTTCGTTGGGATCAGGGTGGGGTTGGTGATTGGGGAGGGATATTAGTGTGGGTTAAATGTTGATTCGATGTACACTACTGGTCAAAAGTTTATGGTCACTTACTTATTCTTTATTTACATTTTTCACATTTTAGAATAATGGTAAAGTCATATAAACTAAGTAATAACAGAAATGGAACTGGGAATTATGTTGAGACTCTAAAAATTCAAAATAAATCAAAACAATGTTATATTTTAGCATCTTTAAAGAAGCCACCCTTTGCCTAGAAACTGCAAAAATGTTCTCTTGGCATTTTCTCATCCAACTTCTTGAGGTATCATATTTTTAAACAGTATTGAAGGAGTTCCCATCTATGCCTGGCACTTATTGGAAAAGTTTTGTTAGGAATTCAATTAATATGTTGGCACAATTATATTTTTGTCAACAAAACTCTTTTTAAACATTTAAGAATATGGCTTCAGATCAAACAGTTTTAAGATCATGAGAAACATTTCAGTCAAGTGACACCAAACATTTGAACAGGAGTGTATATGTCATATTCCCTGTTGTCTTTTGTTTTTGTTCTTTTATGTTGAAATACCTGTTTCCTGTTAGTTTTGTAGTCCTTTGTAGTTTTATTCCTTGATTGGTTCTCGCTGATTATTTCTTGTTTCCTGATTGTTTCTCCAGGTGTTTCTCGTTCCCTTGTTTGCTCCTTGTGTATTTAAGCCCTTGGTTTCCCTATTTCCTGTGTCAGTTCTTGCATGTATGAATGTTTTTGTCTATGTGCCTTTTCCTTTTCCTTTTTCTCTTCCTCAGAGTTAACTTGTTGGTTTTTCAGTTTAATAAATCTGTGTTTAGATCCTTATTCCTTGCCTGACTCGTCACAGTATACGTGCTGTGTTTTTCTCTTTTGTGTAATTTTGAATCAATAAAAAAATGTTAATTGGAAAAAAGTACACCAGTTATTTTGAATACAATCAGATCACCCTCTACTAGGTGGCAACAAGGATGAGACATGTGATGAAAATGAAGAGAAGAAGCGGCACCACTATGTAGCTAGCAAGCTAATTGGCAAGGGGTATGCTAAGCTAATAGGCTAACCTTGTGAGCTACCGGAGGAAACGGAAGAGAGAAATTTTTAATATCACCATTTATATCTTTGTTTTAATAATAAGATATGTGACATTTAAAAGTTAGTCTTTGTCATATTTACAACACAACCTGAACTATACAGCGATTGTATAAAAGTTTAAGGCAATAGAATCGTTTTGTGATCCAAAATTGTGTTAATTGGAGTCAGTATGCCGTGTAGAGCGTGTTCTTTGTCATCTTGCAGGATGCAGACAGATAGACTTTGAAAATCCCTTCAGAAAACAGCGTGAGGTGCACAAATCTAATTTGGATTATTTATGAAAACTGGGACAGATAATGGACAATGTCACATTGTTTCATTGCAATCATGTCCATTTTTTTTAAATATATATATATATATATATATATATATATATATATATATATATATATATATATATGTATATTTATGATTCTTGTTTTCTAGATTCGATGAAACACCAGGGGACCACCCAAGTTAAATTTGTTCAGGACCCCCCAACACCCACTCAATTCAAACACTGAATACAAGTGTATTTTGTACAATAAATACTATTAATTTAGTTGTGTGCCTGTTGTATTTCTGTTTTTAATGGAAGTATTTCTGTGGAAGCTTCTCTGCGTGTGAGCACTGGGCAATAGCAATCCGATATCTGATATACTGTACTGGCAGAATTTTTCACTTATTCATCACTTGTTTAGAATCAAAACAAGCAAACAAATCTTCCAGTGCTGAAACAAATAGACCAAAGTATTACGATTTTGTTATTAACCTTGAGTAATTTAATGGAATACATTACAAATTTTATTTTACAGCATGTATTCTGTAATCTGTAGAGGAATACATTTTAAAAGTTACCCTTTGAAATCTGTTGTTATTACATGACCTCATCGCTGCATGTTTAATTCATCGAGTACTGTCCCGTTATTATCTTGGAAATAAAAAGGTTATTTAGCATTTTGAATCCTATTTTGTGTCAAACGTCTCATCTTTTGACAATTTGATCAAATACAGAGTTCAGCATACATATCTACTACTATTAAAAAGTTTGCAATCACTCAAACATATTTTTGGTTTTTGAAAGAAATTGATGCTTCTGTTCCCCAAGGATGCATTAAATTAATCAAAAATACCGGAAAAAAATAATTCATACTGTTTAGGATTATTATTACTGTTTGTAATAACTGTTTTATATTTTTACATTTTTACCCATGATGACAAATACATTTTACCTGTGATGACAAAGCCCAATTTCCAGCATCGTTACTCCAGTCTGCTAAAAAATAAATAATGTGTCACGTAATCCTTAAGAATTTATTCTAATGTGCTAATTTGGTACTCAAGAAACATTTATTATTAGAACAGTTCCAGTTTCGGAAAGTCAGTTTACATAATACGTTTTTGGGTTTAAAAATAGCCTAAAGGAACACCTTTCTAAAAAAAAAAGAAAATCATCAGTCTATTGTTCTTTAGAGAGAAGAAGCCACTATTGACTTGAAAGAACAAAGCCAACTGGATCTTTCCAGGACAGAAAGAGAGGTGGATGGCCCATTTACAGAACAACAAGCAGACAAGAACATCAGAGTGTCTAATTTGAGAAATAGACACTTTACAGGTCCTAAACTGGCAGCTTCAATGACCAGTACATGACAAACAACAGTTTCATCTACAACACTGAAGAAAAGTCTCTGGGACACTGTCTTTTAGGGAGATTTTCAAAGAAAATCTACACCTGACAATGGCATATAAGCAGAAAAGTGTAGAATGATTACAAATTATTTTTATGGATGGATGAGTCCAAGTTTAAGGTGTTGAGCTGTTGTTTGAAAAGTTTGATGGAGCCAATTACATATTTGTAAAGTGCTTCAGAAAGCATGATAGAATACCTAAGGCATTATTGCTGAAAGTGGAAAATTCTTGATAAATTGACAGTTTGAAGAATACAGTATTTATTGAAATATAAATAGTCATTTGCAAAATTAGAAATGTCTTTATTGTAATTCTTGATCAAATTAAAGCATCCTTTGTGAATTCAATGATCATTTTCTTTTAATTTAAAAGTTCAAACTATTGAACGATACTGCATATACTGCAAAAATAGGATGAGTAGTATGGTAGTATGCCATTTGGAATATACTCCAAGGACCCCAAAAAGAGAAACAGATACAATACAAAGCAAGATAGAGGAGAATAAATGGAATATTTTTTTTACATTCACAAGAAAAAAGAAAGTGTTCTTCAGTGGGACTGGAAGGAAAGCTCTAATCAAGGGATCATAGGAAGCATTCCCTAAAGAGAAGGGCTAATTAACTGAGGATATACAGCAACTAGCTGAATATAGGGGATAAACTTAGCATGAAAACAGTAGCTAAAAACAAACAAACAAAAAGTATAAAATGGGCATTTAAATGTTACCGTTTTTAAAAGCATAATACCTGCAAGCAATTTGTCTTCCTTTGCTACAACATCATATGATTACATTTTAAATTGATAATGTGGAGCATGTGAAAAAAAAAGGCTCTGACTAATTAACATATTTTTTCACCACTGTAAAACACAAACAGAAATGTCACAAAGAAAATTCAGTCATTGTGTAGTGGTACTAGAGTAGTATGTTAGTATGCTATTTTGATCAGTAGTCAAGCTCAAGATGCCATGTGAATGTGTGAGAGCTGAGGCCTCACTGTTAGTGTGTGTGAGCTGACAGAGCTTGAGGGTGTGTGAGAGTGTTTTATACAGATCATCTCTCTGTGTATGTGAGCTGACAGAGCATCTGCTTGTGTGTGTGTGTGTGTGTGTGTGTGTGTGTGTGTGTGTGTGTGTATTTGATGATTAATACGACTAGATTGAAATTCCTGATATATCTGTTCTAGTTGCACTTCCACCTCCGAGACACCGGTGGTGCTGGGCACAATGCCTATGTGTGTGTGAGTGTGTGTGTGTGTGTGTGTGTGTGTGTGTATCAGTCCTAAACCCAAAGTGTTTCTTTCCTCCTGTGTACTAATTAGTGACATCAAAGTGTGCCAACAAAATGTTCTAGCGCCATAAAAGTCTCAAGCTCTAGTAGTGCATCTGATCTGTCATACAGTTTTAACTTCACATAGCAGAAGATCTGGCTCATCACAGCACATGCTGAGAGTAACTGTCTTCTGCCTTCAAGTGCACCTGGAAAGATTTTACATACAAGTTAGTCAGTCATTTTGACATATTAAACTCGGAAGCAACATACAGAAGACAAAAAAATAAACATAATCAATGGCATGACAAACTCTTTTTTCCATTCTAATCGGCAGTAGCTTTACTACAAACAGCACATCCATTAGCATAACTGCATTTACATTTGACATTTTATGCATTTGGCTGATGCTTTTATCCAAAGCAACTTACAGTGCACTTATTACAGGGACAATCCCCCCGGAGCAACCTGGAGTTAAGTGCCTTGCTCAAGGACACAATGGTGGTGGCTGTGGGGATCAAACCAGCGACCTTCTGATTAACTGTTATGTGCTTTAGCCCACTACGCCACCACCACTCATGGTGCATTGATAAGGTAGTGGGTAGTGTTTTTTGATGAATGGATGTGCTTTTTTGGGCTTCAAAATCTAAGGTACCATTCACTCCCATTATAAAGCTTGGAAGAGCCAGTATATTTTTAAATATAAATCCAACTGTGTTTGGCTGAAAGATGAAAGTCATATACACCTAGGATGGCTTGAGAGTTGGTGCCAGATGGGCTGGTTTGTGTATTTCTGTAACTGCTGATCTGAACAGTCTCTAGAATTTACTCAGAATGGTGCCAAAAACAAAAACCATCCAGTGAGAGTCAGTTCTGTGGATGGAAATGTCTTATTGATGAGAGAGGTCAACAGAGAATGGTTGGAACTGGCAAAGTCTACAGTAACTCAGATAATTGCTCTGTACAAATGTGATGAGAAGAATATCATCTCAGAATGCTGTTCTGTAATCGGGAAGTGACTGACCCGTGTGGCCCAGGACTCTAATATGGCCCACGGGATGATTTGAGGGGAAAAAAAACTTAAAAAGCTACAGCAGTGAAGATAAACATTTTAATTTGCGATGTTGCATGGCTGTTATAACTTCCATCATCAGTGGAATTTCTTTTAATAATGCACATCATTCAGCGCTCTCAGATTCACACATACAGTATCAGTGAATGCCCCGCATGTCTTCACAACCCATCCCACTGTGAGGTTTGTGCAAGTCTCTCGTGGCAGAAATGACAACATGGAAATATATAAGGATAAATATTATAGGTAATAACTTTTCTATTTTTCCAGAATTATTGTTTTTACTAAGTGGGTTTGTAATTTAAAGTACAAACAGTTTATTTGCATTAATATTTAATTTGAGTCGGTTTGCTAAAGCTATCCAGCCCGGAGCAGTGAGCGGTTCTCTTTTTCTGTCAGTATTGTTGCTTGACTTCTCTACTGCTAATTAATGTAGTAACCTCATGTGGCAATGAGCACCTCTCCTCATGAATCTGTTTGGAAAAATGTTTAAGCCTAAGTAGCAGTCTTCATTTTCTATTCCTATTAATGAATGTAACCTCTTGTTAATGAGATGAATGAATTCCATGTTTTCTCTTTTATATTACCCCAATAGTAACTCGACAAATAAAGTTTGTAGACAAACCTTGAAAGAGCCTGGTCTGAAAGTTGAAAAAAGATTTAAAAGCTTAATTAGTTAGTTAGTTAGATAGTTAGTTCCAGACAGACAGACAGACAGACAGACAGATGATAGATAGACAGACAGATAGACAGACAGACAGACAGATGATAGATAGACAGACAAACAGACAGACAGACAGACAGACAGATAGATAGATAGATAGATAGATAGATAGATAGATAGATAGATAGATAGATAGATAGATAGATAGATAGATAGATAGACAGACAGACAGACAGATAGACAGACAGACAGACAGATGATAGATAGACAGACAAACAGACAGACAGACAGACAGACAGACAGATAGATAGATAGATAGATAGATAGATAGACAGATAGATAGATAGATAGATAGATAGATAGATAGATAGATAGATAGATGGATAGCATGTTTTAGTATACTTAGCTTGGCATTGCTAGCATGTTATAGTACTTAGCTATGTGTTGCTAGCATTTTACTGATTTAATCCACCGTTCTCTATTTTTGGAATGTCGTTCACACGTAATAGTGAATATTTTCTTAATAGTAGATCAGAAGGTTGGGTCTTTCAAGCCAACCTAATTAAAGCAGCATAGAGTAGTTAAATCTGAATTTACGGTAATAATCCGATTTTTCCCACCACAGAATCTCCAGCATCACAACTAAAGAAATTATATTCTAAGTTTATATTTTGCAGTTAGAATGAGGCCGTGAAAAAATGGCAAAACAGCACGCCTTTCTATTGCGTTGTGTTTGCTGCGCTCAAAAGCAATGAATGAATATTATGAGCTGGTACTTTCAATGAATTTCTCCAAACGACACGCCAACTCACAAGATATTGGTTTGAATCAGCCTGACAAATCCTTCACTGAATGAACTCAATGAAACACAGCAACTGAATTATGTCTGATTCACTTACTAAACCGCAAGTATTGAGTCTCTGTCATGCGAAAGTGAAACAAGAACTGTTTTGAGTGCAAAATCCATTAAAAACTTAATTCAGTCATATAATTTTAATACATGATTTCATATATATATATATATATATATATATATATATATATATATATATATACACACACACACACACACAGTAAAAAAAGTTTAATGGTAAAAGGCTGTAAAAATGCTACAATTAAAAAAACTTAAATTGGTTAATGAGTAGTTCCATTTTTTAGATGTAAAAAGTATGATTTTACAGTATAATGAATGGTAAAAATGTATATTATGTTTAACAAGAGAGTACCTGCATGACCCATTACATTTCATTATATTTTATGGGAATAGTTACGTTTCTTCTTTTAATTCAGTTATGCACTTTGAGGTGTTTGTGATGTGGTTTAGTTCATGTTTATTGCATAATTTAAGTGTTATCCTGATGGTGTTTAGTGTTTGTGTGAGTGACACTGAGCACTGTCTCTACATGTTTATTGGTCATTGCTCCTGGAAGAGACACTATTGATGATGACTATATGTCATTATGTGCACTTTTGTAATTACTATGGTGATTAACAATACATTATAAAGTGAAAAGCAGATTTTTACAGTTTCAGAAGGTTAATATATGAAGTTTATTATTTAACAATATAAACGGTGGTACTGCACCGTAAAATATACAGTAAAAAACAGATTTAAACTGTAAAATGTACAGGTTGTTTTGTAAAGTAGTTTATATTTTTACTGTATTTGTTTACATAATTATTCTGGCAACAACAGCTGCCAGTTTTTTTTTTTTTTTTTTTGTAAAAACAACGGGATTTGTTTTTAAGTATACACTCACCTGCCACTTAATTAGGTACACATGAACATCTATTTATGTATACGATTATCTAATTAGCCAATCATGTGGCAGCAGTGTAATGAATGAAATCATGCAGATACAGGTTAGGAGCTTCAGTTAATGTTCACATTAACCATCAGAATGGGGGGAAATGTGATCTCAGTGATTTCAACCGTGGCATGATTGTTAGCGCTAGCTGGGCACAGTTACAGTATTTCTGTAACTGCTGATCTCCTGGGATTTTCACACACAACAAACAACCAGCGAGTGGCAGTTCTGTGGGAGAAAACGGCTCCTCTGACCTCTTAATACCAGACTGGCCCAAGCTGACAGGAAGGTCACAGTTACCCAAATAAACACACGTTACAACAGTTAAATGTAGAAAAGCATTTCTGAACACACAACACTTTGAATATTGAGGTGGATGAGCTACAACAGCAGAAGACCAATCCGGGTACCCCTACTATCAGCTTAGAACAGGAAACTAAGGCTGCAGTGGGCACAGACTCATCAAAACTGTACAGTAGATAAATATGGATAAATATCGCCTGGTCTAACAAAGCTGTCTGCTGAGGTACCCAAATGGTAGGCCCACTGCAGCCTCATTGTTCTGATCTTGGCTGACAGAAGTGGAACCCGACGTCGACGTCGTCTTCTGCTGTTGTAGCCTATCCGTCTCAAGGTTCGACATGTGTATTCTGAGATGTTATTCTGCTCACTACAATTGTACAGAGTGGTTATCTGAGTTACCGTAGTTTTTCTGTCAGCTCAAACCAGTCTGGCCATTCTCTGTGGGCCTCACAAATTGGCTCTGTGGGCCTGGCACCAACAATCATGACACGGTGGAAATCACAGAGATCAAAATTTTTCCCATTCTGATTGTTGATGTGAACATTATCTGAAGCTCCTGACCCATATCTGCTTGATTTTATACATTACACTGCTGCCACACAATTGGCTGATTAGATAATCGCACTAGGCCAAGGCACTTCAAAACTTGCACTGTTCTTGATGTGCTGCAGGAATTGGACAAAGGTCAGAAGCGTCGGCACTCGAACAGCGATGGCCACCCTTGTGGTCCAGAAACGTAATCTATGGACTGGACCTGGTCGAAATGCGGGAGGTAGACAAGGTGCGCCTTCTCGAACATAGCCATGGCAGAACGCCCCCGTCTCCCAGCTCTGTCTATTCGGTGGCACCGTTAACGACTCCGCCCAGCAGTCCTCAGTGGTGAAGAAGCAGACAGAGGCCATTTCACACATCCTTCCCCTGCGCAAACCTGCCGCCATGGGCCATGCCCCGTCTGCTCGCAGAGGACGTCCTCCTGCGGCTTCCAAAACAAAACAAAACAAAAACGTGCTGCTCTGCCTCAACCAAGAGTGAGCCCAGCTCTCAGCCCCAGGAAGCATATGCCCCCCGTCTCACTGACCCCTTCGAGGACCCGGAAGGCTCCCAAGCACTCCTGAGATGGACGACCCAGAGATCGAGACGTTTGCTCCGGAGTTGGTAAACAGACCACTCCATCCCCCGGTGGAGGGCTGGGAAGAGAACCTTCAGTTAAAGGTATTTTTTGCACGTTTTTCAATAATAGAGCAATTTCCTTTTTCTGGGTCACCTGGCCCACAAATGCCGTTCTCACGGCACTCTGCGGCCTCACCTCAACAGTCCCGGCATGCTGGACGCAGACCCTCCGCTCGACGCCTCTGGACGCGTACGCCTCTACCGGACCTCCTCCTCAGTCACTAACCCTCCCAATGCCGGGTGTGCGGAGCAAGGTAAGTGCTTCGAGTCTTTTCTCAGCACCAGAACCTGCTCCACCCTGCCGGGTATGTCGAAAATAGTCATCCCCTTAGTGCCCCTAGCATGGAGCTTGGATGCGTGTCATTCACTTCCCAATCTGTCACGCTGGCTGGCCAGGACCATCCGACTCGGTTACGCAATTCAGTTTGCCAGGCCTCTGCCACCCTTCTCGTGCGTCCGCTTTACCGCAGTGCATGACGAATACGCCAAATCCCTGTGTGTGGAAATCGTCTCTTACTCAATGACGCGATAGAGCCTGTCCCTTGTTCATTGTAACACACAAGTCATGCACTCCGCACCTCACATTTCTGCTTCACAATGACTCATTACAGGTCCATAATTCATGTATTCTACATAAATAATATATTAGAAATAAGCATAACCCTTTAATGTACATAAAAGTAATGAAATTAATTGAAAGTCAATAACTGTAATCTGATTAAAATGTAATGCATAACACTATTTAGATTACTGTAACTAATAAAAAGTAATTAGATAACTGTAACTTTGTAATTGGATTACACCCAACACTGGCTATGGTTATCACTTATCGAAGCAATTGCGGGAGTAGCTACTGTATTCCGTACAGACATGAAATGAACATTTAGGGGATTCACTCCTGCATTTAAATGTGGTTGTTACTGTATGGCACACTTTGTCATGTGAATGTGGCCAATGAGTGTCAGGTAAACTACAGCGGTGAGAGCACACTGATTGATCTAGCGCTAGACTGAACCACCACCTGAGCCATGCCATTTCTAAACCTGCTAATTAACTTATTAACGCACACACACACAACACACACACACAGTAGAGGAGTGAAAATGGGCATAAAGCGAGGCGAAGAGAAGCCTCAGAGCTCACAATAGCCCTGCATCTCTAAAGGTCACACATCAGTCCAACAGGAAATGGGGAAGAGCAGAATGATATCAGAGCTAACATTCAAGCTTCCATCTCTCTGAAACATTTGTCTTATTCTACACAGTGAATGTGTGTGTAATCACCTCCTATGTTCTTCCTCAAGGGGGAATTTGACAGCTCAGAAAGCAGAATTTTCCTTTCCTCAGTACTCAGGGTGTTTGTTGCAGTCTTATAAGAGACTTTTGTGCTCTAGAAATTGTATTTGCAAAATCTATCCATTCCAAGCATTGGTTTCTGACATATGGATCTATCAATTTATAATAGACTATATGTCTAAAAAAAATCCCTTTACAGCTATCACAAACAACTATGCTTGATCCATACTGACCAGCATTGTGAAAAGTAACAAATGAAAACGGCATCTATATTTAATATATAAAATATAAATATAAAAATATTGACACTGAGAAAACATAATTATTATTAGTCATATTTATACGAAGTAATATATGCAAAAAATTGGACAACAATATGTGAACAAAGCAGCATTTACATACCAATAGTTCAAGACAACAAATCATCATTCTGGGGAAATTGGCACAAAATAGAAATGAAAAGTTCTGGGAGGTAATAGTAGCCAATCATTTTGATGACAGGCTTTGTGTCCAGCAATTCAGATTAACCAGAGTTTCAGATGCTATGAGATGATATTGAATATATTTTCTGAGCTAATTATGTTTTCACGTGGCTTGTTGTGACTGGCATGTTGAGGCAAAGTCAAATTACTTTTTTTGATGCGCATCAAAATTTTATATATATATATATATATATATATATATATATATATATATATATATATATTAAAACTACATTATATTCCAGTATAATTTCTATAGGAGTACATCCAATTAATGTGTTTCCATCTTAGTTAATGTGCATGTCTTCTTACCAAATTAAAAAAAAATTATGTTTTAACTTTTTTTATGCACTTTTTGGAGATTTTATTCGCATCGTGTTGTTTTCATCCGGCATTTTATTTGCAATGTCTCAAAATTTGCATAAAAATTCAAACTGCTACTGAATTAATGATACACAGTGAAAAGTTCAAATAAGGGAAAAGAAAATGTGAGTGATGCTTGCTTGTGCAAAAGTCACCGCCACAATTGCCAGGGTATTGCTATGTAGTTGTCAGGGTGTTCTCGACGGTCACAAGGTGGATGTTAACCCATTCAAGTCAACAGAGCCCAATCCTAAATCTCATGATATTCTGGTCCCAAGAAATGGGTCCCTCCTTCAGTTCAAGTCAATGGGATGGGGTTTTTGTCCTGTTCATCATAAAACCGTAAGTCCAATCACTTAGAAAAGTAATTTCACACCTCTCCTTAACAGGTCACATGATTTTAGGTATCATTTAAGTCCATAGCCCACATATGAGCAATAGTAGTGGTAGGCGGAATAAGCAAAAATTTATATCACAATATTCTTGAAATTTTAAGTTGATAACAAGACGCACTGATGAGCCAAAACATTATGACCACTCACAGTTGAAATGAATAACATTGATCATCTCTTCACAAGGCCACATGCCAAGGTCTGGGTGGGTTACATGGCAAGAGCGACTTTGACAAGAGCCAAATTGTTATGGCCAGATGACTGGGTCAGAGCATCTCTGAAATGGCAAGTCTTGTGGAGTGCTCCTGGTCAGCAGTGGCGAGTAGCAACCGACAGTGCTCTGAGGAGGGACATGCCACAAACTGGTGACAAGCTGTTGTGTGCCCAAGGTTCATTGATGAGCAAGGGCAATAAAGGCTATCCCGTCTGGTCCGAACCAACAGAAGGGCTATTGTGGCACTGGTACTGTGCTGGTTGACACATTACTACCGGTATATCAATTCAACCAGCATATCGTCCATTCATACTATTTCATACTAATAGCCGTTCTACTACCCTATTCAATTCTTCTTCCACAGGGGGGAGATGGAGAGTTTATGCAGTCATGACTGAAAGACAATAATGTTGATCAGGTGCTATGCTGGCAGTGCATCTGTTCTCAGCTTTAAACAGTTCCGGAGAAAAGCTTTTAAACGCTACACATATTTCCCTGTATCCCTCAGTCCATTCTGGTGTGGCAGGATATTAGCTCCATTAGTCCTGGCTCAGAGCCTACGGATGGATGTGGACAGGCTGGAGAACATGATTCACTCTCCGGAAAGGGAGGGGAGTCGCGGGGAAGGCCGTAAGTCACAAGGGGGGCCCGTACGTGGCCTTCACTCCACTCAAACAGGCAGCGATCAATGACATTGAACCACTTACAGGCACTCCCTATTCAGGAAACATTCAGAGACATGTCCACGGCGAGAGTGATCCGCACACACAGAAACACACACATGCACACGCTGCAGAACTGCATGTGGAGGGGACAGGGGATGGGGGTGGGGGGATGAAGGAGAGAGATTGTCAGGAAGGAGAACAAGTGACGGGAAGGAGAATTAAAGATGGGAGTTAACAAAAGGCTATCTATTTTTTGATAGAAAGTAGTATGCAGTATGTATACGGTGCAAAGTATGTGAATTTTCTCTATGCATGTACTACAGCTTTAATCTCATCAACGGAATTAATGATGAAAATGTTCATGAAGACGAGATACAAAAGATAATCAAATGGTTTTAATGAATCATACTGTTGATGAAAATAATTATCAGAGAAAAGTAATACTGCGAGATATTTGCAATGCACCATTACTGTTTTTATTTATGTATTTATTTATGATAGAGAGAGAAAGAATTATCTAGGAAGAAATCCTGTTATTGTACGTTGGGTATTTCCTCTTTTGAGCTGAAAGAGCTGAACACCTGTTCATTCAAATTGGATAAAGTCACTCTAACACATACTTTATACGTAGCCTAACATTAATCAGCTGTAACCGCAACATAAATCAAATATTATTTAACTAAGTTATGCACTTGTCAAAATGCGTAACTTGTGTTGTGAATATGCTGTTCTTTAAAAACGTGCAGCACAATATCCTGAACTGTTTAAATGTGAGAAATTTGATATTTAATATGTTTAATACATGCTCAAATCATAAAGTTAGAAGTTAGACACATTTTTTCAAATATGTAATATTTGGCTTAACTTTGGTCTGTTACAGTTTGATATATGCTTTTTTCATTTTGCACATGCGATTTTTGTCGATTTGTTGCCAGAATGAATGAAAATGACATATTGACTAAATTTAAAGGACAATTTCATCAAAAGACAAGACTTAAGATTAAAATAAAAATGTACACTGAGCACTGAAAACTTTAACACTGATGTACTCAGATGACCTACTACACTAAAGGAATATTCTGGGTTAAAACAAGTTAAGTTAAGTTCTAGGATACAGTGAGGCACTTACATTGGAAGTGAATGGGGTACATTTTAGGAGGGTTTAAAGGCAGAAATGTGAAGCTTATAACTTTATAAAAGCACACATTAAGTATTATGTTAACACTTGTGTTCTATTTGAGCTGTAAAGTTGTTTAAATCATAATTTCTTCAGTTCTTTGAAGGTTTTAGGGTTCACAGCATTACGTTGACATGGTAACAAAGTTGCAAAATTGGATATAACTTTACACAGAAAAGGTTAGTATGTGATTTTATCACACTAAAATTGTTAACCCGCATATTGTGTAAATCTTGAGGCTATTCTCATGCAAAGAAATTTCACATTCTGCATCGGATGAAAGTTGAAGTTTGGTGAACCCTGACCTGCGATTCTGTATGACGAGAGGACACGTGACTAATAGAAGATCAAAATATCACATGCTGACCTCTTGGCACAATACAAAGAAGACATACATTTCAAAGGTGCATGTTTTATTGTTTGTTATTTGTTATTTGTCATGTATTATTTACTAAAGCCAAAAGCCCTCCTGTTTGACATCATCACCTAGACCATTGCGTTGTAAAAAAAAATGTACATGCTCAAAGCCTAGTGTGACCGGACGCCACACACATGCATTGTGATGAGGTCAAGTGAAAGCAAAGTACCATACTGCTGTTTGAAACGTAGAATAATGTCTACTGTTTTACTTACAAGTAAAACACATTTAAAAACAAAAAGTGCCAAAGTGCTGTGCAACAGTAAGAAAGTTAGAGTAAAGAAAAACATTAAGTATAATAATAATGTATAAATATAGCTGCGAGCAGCAATTACGGGGCCAAACATCGCACAGCATTAACGGCAAGATCACATATGACATAAAGTGCAAACACACATCGCCTCAGGATGGATTTGAATTTAAAACTTTCTATTCAACAGATCACTCTGAAATAGAAATCACAGCCAGTCATCTTAGTAACCATGATCAAAATGTATTCATGTAATTTAACAACAAAATGAAAATCCAAATTTGATTGGAGAAAAGACCAAAATAGTTAGAGCTTTTTTTTTTTTAAATTAAGGCTGAATTTATGTGATAAAGTACAGTCTGCATTGTAGTCAGCACATTATGAAAACAGAGATCAACAGAAGTACAAATTTTATAACTGCTCTTTCCTGGACTCGAACTGACGACCTTTTGACCAGTACTCCAATGTGTTAACAGCCAGGCCATTCAATTCACACAGTATGAAAGTGCCAAAGATACATTCCAAGCTGAGAGCAGCAGGTTTTATATAACAAAAAAATATAGAATAAATACATTTAGAAATGTATCTGCGAATTTCAGAAGACTTAAGGAAGCAATGATACTTTAAAAGTTTTGTTTAAATTGACTAAGCATTTTGACCACTATGTGGCGCTATCTCCAAACTGCTTCAGTACCCTCAGGACATGATGTCGAAGACCCCTGCCAATTTTCATTCAAATCGGACAAAGCGTTTTAATCCTTCTATGGTATTCGGTCATTTTTGCCCTATATACAGTATATCTTCAAAATTGAATAGAAATGGTTTCCTTTATCTGAGCAGTACAAGATGTTTGAAGAATTTTGACCATTGAAAATTAATTGGAAAGACCAAAAAACAGATACATTTTTAGAATATATCAAATACAATCAATAAATCAGCCTAAATGCAGAAAAAAACAGACAGAAATTACAGGGTGAGACTCTAAAACAGGGATGACAACCTATGGCACTGGATCATGCAACAAGTTTTCATGAGCTGAATGGGAGGCTAAACAATAAGTAAAAATGTGACGAGACAACTGAATACCTAACACACTCGTTCAGCCATTTGCATTTCATGTTCATTTAATCGCGGGAGTAAACCCGCCCGCTTTGCTTTGGTCAGGCTTCTCGGATGACAGCCTTTCATTTGTTTCTTTTTGCTTTCAGAACAACTTGTGATGTAATAAGGAAAACACCACTATTAATCCTTGAGATTTCCCAACCAGCATACAGGTACACCCTCCGTAAACCAATGTCACACTCAAACTTACTTTAAACGATGAAAAGAGAAAACATAAACCCACATCGTGGGGTTCAAAAATATTTTCAAGTCTATTCAAAATATAAATTATACCTGGAATTTAAAGTTTTAGGATTATTCAGGCTCGATTCACCAAAAAGGGCTAAATAATTGATCTGCTTTTTTCACTCAAACTGTTATGCTGATATTATAATTATTGTATAATAATAATAACATTAATTATTATTATTATTCCTGCTGCTGCTACACTTCAGTAAGCAGTATGCAAGTATTCCACTCTGAACACAGCCAGACAGGCGGTGGATTACACAGTTTCTCATCCTCATTAATCAAACAGAACTCGGGATCCAGAATCTTCAGTTTAACGTGAAAGTGTGCCCACGTGTCTTTATTTATTCCAGCCTGGTCTCACAGAATCACATTACTATTACTACATTTTTGCAAAATGATTTTTAAGTGGCTGGTTTTACATATCACTGCAGTACACTTTCACTAACACTAGAGGTGCTAAAACTACAATGTTTTTATTAACTTTCACATAAATCATGAGTAAAACCACAAATAAGTTAACAAACACTTACTTTCGCACTGTTCCTCACACAATGCTATCTTATGACATCAAAACACTTTTTCTATTGTGCATGACTTGCAATGTGATGCCTTTTTTTTACATTTGCATTACATAACCAATTACATTTACAACCTAAACTAAAAAAGAAAAAAAAAAGAAACATCCTCTCACTTTCAACTGCTTTTATTTTCAGCAAAATTAACATGTGTAAATATTCGTATGAACATAAAAAGATTCAACAACTCTAAACTGAACAAGTTTCACAGACATGTGACTAGCAGAAATTGAATAATGTGTCCCTGAATAAAGGGGGTGGGTCAAAATCAAAAGTATCTAGTGTGGCCACCAGCTGCATTAAGTACTGTAGTTGTACACCAGATTTGACTATTCTTGCTGTGGGATGTTACCCCACTCTTCCTCCAAAGTTCACAGACATTTCTGGGGGGAATGGCCCTAGCCCTCACCCTCTGATCCAACAGGTACTAGACGTGCTCAGTGGGACTGAGATCCGGACTCTTCGCTGGCCATGGCAGAACTCTGACATTCCTGTCTTGCAGGAAATCACACACAGAACGAGGAGTATGGCTGATGGGTCATGTCAGGGTGAGACTGCAGAAAAGGTACCACATGAGGGTGGAGGATGTCTTCCCTGTAACGCAAAGGATTGAGATTGCCTGCAATGACAACAAGCTCAGCCCGATGATGCTGTGACACACCGCCCCAGACCATGACAGACCCTCCACCTCCAAAACGATCCCGCTCCAGAGTACAGGCCTCGGTGTAATGCTCATTCCTTCGTGATAAACGCGAGTCCAAACATCACAACTGGTGAGACAAAACTGCAACTCGTCAGTGAAAAGCACTTTTAGCCAGTCTTGTCTGGTCCAGCAAAGATGGGTTTGTGCCCATAGGCAATATTGTTGCCAGCGATGTCTGGTAAGGACTTGCCTTACAACAGGCCTACAAACCCTCAGTCCAGCCTATCTCAGATGAGCAGGAACCTGGGCTTCTTTCTTTTGGTGATTCAGTAGAAAGGTCTCCTTAGTGTCTCTAAGTTTTTATACCTGTGATATTAATTGCCTACAGTCTGTAAGCTGTTAGTGTGGAGCATGTTCATGAATTGTTTCTGGTTCATTGAACAAGCATGGAAAACATTGTTTAAACCCTTTACAATGAAGATCTTTAAAGTTATTTGGATTTGTACAAAATTATCTTTAAAATACAGTATCCTGAAGAAGGAACGTTTCTGTTTTTTGCTGAATTTAGTTCACACGTGAGCTGAAAATGTCATGGAAACACCACAAAATGACTTGGTTGCTTCAGAAATTTTGTTTTTCATCTCACATTGGCTTTTTATGACACTATCGGTTAGGTTTAGGCTTCAGGTTTAGGGTATGGAGGTTGGTTTTGTTGATTTAAAACACGATAGAGCATCAACCCTAAAACCTGATTGAGTGAACATTTAACTCACTTTTAGAGCCACACAGTGGACATTTCACCTCTGAAAAATGTCATTATATACTCATTTACTCACCCTCATGCCTTTCCAAACCTGTTTGACTTGTTTACTAAAGAAATGTTAAAAAATGTCCTGTTTCTCTTTCTTGTATAATGAAAGCATTTAGTGATCAGGGGCTGTCAAGCTCCAAATAACAGCAAAAAAGCCCCATCAAATTAGTCCATATCACTTAAATACCCTATAGTCCAGGGTATGGCAGAGGGCAATTTTAAGTGAATAATTACTTAAATTTTGGTTACAAAAGCTATTATATGTCTTCAGAAGAATTTGAATACAATTCACAAGTCGCATGGACAACTATTATGATGCTTTTTTGTCCTTATCTGAGCTTAAATATTCTGCTCTTACCTCTCCTTTTATATTCAATTGAAGAAAGTCATATGGTTTTGGAACAACATAACAGAGAGTAAATGATGACAGACTTTTCATTTGTGGCTGATCTGTTCCTTTAAGAATGTAAATAGGGTCAATTTTGATTGCAGCTCAGTGTGTGAGTGTGTGTGTGTGTGTGTGTGTGTTTTGTGTTAAGTATACTTGGCTGTTTTATCTGACGGGCCCTTGGCATGCAGCTGAAGAATTCAGTGACCAGAGTCCAGCAGGTTTCACCACACACACACACACACACACACACACACACACACACACACAAACATACACACACACACACACACACACACACACAGACAAATGTTGGTGCAGCTATCCTTATTAGCAATCTCCATAGATACAATGATTTTTATAACCCAACCCCTAAACCTAACATTTATATCATTTATATAAACATGTGTAGCATAATACCCTTGTAATTACCTGTTTGTAAAAATGTCCTCATAAACCACACAAACGCCTTCTTAATGATCCGACTTCAAGGACATTCTATTTGAACTCTGTTGTTGTCCTTTTTAAGAATCTCTCTCTCTCTCTCTCTCTCTCTCTCTCTCTCTCTCTCTCTCTCTCTCTCTCTCTTAAGATTCAAAAGGCTTTATTGGCAAGATAAAAAGTTATCTTTTTCTTTGTGTTTTTATCATTTGATTTGGTCTAGAAGGGTTTTGTTCTGGGGTTTAACTGGACATGTTTTAGATTGTAAAGTCAGCTCTCAGTCAGAACAACTGGCTGAGGGGTCTTCTCTCTGGGGTCAGCTCCTGTAGTATAGGGGTTTGTGGTGAAGGGTCTGTGTATCACTATTTTTTTAGGTGGGTATGGAATTGAATGTGTTGCTGATCTTTATACCAAGGTATGTGACATTATGAGTGTGTTCTAAGGGCATGTTGTCTAGACCAGCAGTTCCAGCCACTCACTCACTCACTCACTCACTCACTCACTCACTCACTCACTCACTCACTCACACATGAATTTATTTGGTTGTTTATTTATTCAATCCTTAAATTGATTAATTTAGCGATTCATTCATTCACTCAATCACTCACACTTAATCGTTAACATGTTTATTTATTCATACCCTCAGTCATTCACTCATATACTCATCAATTCATTCATTCACACCTTCACTTCACTCATTCATTCGCTCACATACTGATCAATTCATTCGTTCACAGACACCTTCACTTCACTCATTCATTCATTCATTCAATAATGTGTTTGTCTATTCATTAATTTCCTCACATAGTACATTGATTGTTTCATTTATTCACTGACTAATTCATTCATTCATTCACTTTCTATGAGACTGCAGACACATCAGAAAATGGAGGGGCTTTGTGGAGAGCTAGAGGACAAAGACCCTCTATCTCAGAAACCAGTCAACCATTACTGCACTTAAGATGAGCTAGATAGAGCTCACATTAGTCACACACACACACACACACACACACACACACACACACACACACACAAGCATGCACATCAATTGCCTCGAGTTGATGTGATATACTGATTGCATAATTTATGTATATATGATTTTTTTTTGGATTGATTGATTGTTTTTGTTTTTAAAATAATGTAGAAGACTTCTTTGTAAAGTGACTGTGCATATTGAGAAAGGCGCTCTATAAATACACATTTTTATTATTATACTCCTGGGACTGAAGCAGGTGTGGAGATCATTAAATAAAACAGCAGATGAGAGAGGTGTGGTCTCCACAATAACATCCAAATTCCACCAAATATCTCCAAACTAGCAAAACCATAAACACACCAACAGAAAAAATCCAAACTATTTCATAATTACTTTTTCGTAACACCAAACACTAAGAATTAAAATTCAGTGTGTAGCTCGCCCTGTTTCTGCAACAGACAGGATGATAAATCCAAATAAAAATGCCATAGACTCTCATTGATGGAGGGACCTGTGCCATACCTAGGGACCAGAATATCAAAAAGACTGGGGGTGGGTTATTTTGACCAAACAACCACCTAGCAAACACAAAACCTCCTTAGCAACCTCCAAAAGCAAAAGAACAACAACAATAACAAAAAACACTCAGAACACACTAGCATCATGGCTGTGAGGTTTGCACAGGTGAGAAGCTCTCCTCTTTTCTTCAGAAAAGGTACACTTCTAGTATAGTTTGATCAGAGCAAGATAAATGGACATCTGTACAGCTAAAAACATCCATAAGCACAACATCTCCTTAAGCGCATCTGGTGTATGTATGAACTACATGTGCAAAGAAACCTGCCAAATGCTGAGTAATAGGATTGCAGGTCTCCTGTAGCTAAGAGGGAAGTAAGAGGGAAATCAGGATTGTGCTCTTACTGCTTTGGATGTTGACATAGCTGGTGGCATTCTCTCTGCCCAGTGAGTTCTGCACCATGCAGGTGTAGTTCCCAGAGTCCTCCAGTCTCGCTCTGCTGATGTGAAGCTTTGAGTTTTTCCTGCACAGACGACACAGAGACAAAGAGAAAGAGAGAGGTGAGGATATATAAAGATTAAATTATGAATAGAGACAGATGGTAAGAGGGTCAGGGTATGGAGTGAAAGAGGAAAACAGACCAGAGAAACGAAAACAAAGTATATATACATATACCATAGAGGCGAGAATGGAAAAAACTGATAAAAGGAGGTAGAGAAAAAGAAAGTATTATTAAAACTCTTTACTTTTACCAAGCTAAAAATAGACTTCTTTATCATAAGTGTGTGTGTGTGAGTGTGTTTTTGCATCTCACACCATGTTAAATTTCTTTAATCTTAATAACTATAAATACATTATTTTTAAGGTGATTTCACCCGTGTGGCACTGTGGCTCTAATAAAACATTCTTTAGTTTTATAGACTTGCACATCAAGTCAGACACAGCAACATTGGCTGAACAAGTGTCTTGAGTATGAACTATCTGTTTGTACAACCAATTAAAGACAAAGAGGGGTGTTCTGAAATCTGTTAGTTTTACAATTCTGTTTGGTGCAACAGAAATTGCACACTTCAGATTTAATGTGATTTATCAAAGAAGGACATGTTCCAGAATCAACGTGCACAGGATGGGGGTGGGGGCAGTGCAAGAGGGAAATTAATTAGAAGAGCGACGGCAAATCTGGCTGATGCAAAATTTCTAAACTCCAAAGAGGACAAATGACTTTGAAACAGACCAAGAGAAAAAGGTCAGATGAAAATAAACTAAAAAAGAAGGATTAGGATAAGTCGGGGCCAGAGCTTCCAAAGGAGCACTGAAGGGAGGGGTGTGTTTGTTATGGCAGTTGAGTTTGAATCTCAGGAATCGCTTAGTGCAACTTTAAGGGTATGATAGGTTTGGATAGGTGTAGTGTTGGTTTAGGGTTACGGTGGGGTTAGGGTAGATTTGATCTGATTTTCTTCATAATTGTGTTGTGTTCGTGTTTTGGTGTGTTTGCATTATCTCCATCAGTCCATAGGTGATGTTGTGGGAGGGGAATTTCCCATTCCTTGAAAGACTAAATGACATCATTGGGGATTTCTAATAAAAGCCTTGATGGCTTTAATGCAGTGTTTCCCCTATTTGCACGGCTTCAAAAATTTCACATGGTTAATTAATATTCTTGACACAATGTAGCACTTGCTAGGCTTGTTCAGAAAGGGTCACAGACTGCAGGGAAAGAACAATGCCATGGTTCTCCCTCCACTGAAAAATTATTGGTGGCCGCTCAAGCTAGATTTTGGCCCACCAAGGCAAATGTAATGATAATCAAAAGTTTGGCGCTTTATGTGCCATAAAAATGCTTCTCATCTGCAATGCAATGTTTTCATGGTAAGATTGAAGCATGGTTTTCATACAAGTTTGGCACAAGCCATTATGGAACTACTCTCGGCAATCATCCGCTCTGTATCTCTGCACACATTGGGGGCCCGGGCTCCCCTTGATATTGCGGCACAGACCACAAAACTGATGTGACCCATTTGAATTCTAGTGAGAGTTTTCTAGTTTAAAGAGCTATGGAGGTCAATCCTTTCAAACAGCAGACAGTCCTGACATGTTAAACAGCACTAGGAGGATAAGAGATATACTGTGCTATGCGCCAAAATAAAGGGTATTTCAAATTATACATAATCAAACTTACTAAAATGTATCTAAATTTACAGTAGTAACAGTAATGCAGATATTTTGACAGAAATGTTATAGTCTCCATGAAATAGTCTATTAGGTAGAATCTATTTGACCTCATTTTTATTACAACTGTGGCAGTTGTAAATAAAGTTTCTAAATGTGTTTAGGCTACAATTTCATAACAAATACTATAATTTATTATTATTATTTTAGCTACAATGAACTAACCACAGTAATGAGGAGCCATCTATGGTCATACCTGTGTTTATATAACATTGCACTGTAAATATAAAGACAAGTTAATAGAGGGCTTGAAAGTGTGAACCTTCAATACTTATGGGCAAAGTTTTTCTCCTGTGTAATATATGTTCTGTTTGAATGATGTTTGATTTTAGGAAATAAACGGGATAGTAAATTTTATAGGCTCATATAAATAAATATTCTCATTAACTTTTAAAAGGTGGAGAGAAACTTTTGTTCTAGCTTATGGTGTTGACATCAATGACTTTATTCTTCAAAACTTATTTTTGTCATTGTGAGCAGGAAGTGTGGATGTCTACAAAGCATAGGGTTCTTTCACACTGGCAGTTTAGTTCGAAACAGAGCATGATTCGCATAAAAAATTGGTAATGTGAAAGCTGTCATGCAGACCGGGATGAGCACCGTGGTACCGAACCCGAGACTACCTGTAGGAGGTTGTCTGGGTTTGGTTGCAATGGAACTGTAGCACGATTCGCATGAATGTGAAAGCAACTGGGACATGGGTGCACACTTGTTCAGGAAGTAAAGTAACCTGTGCATGCACTTTACCTGATGACCACAACATTAGTTTCAACAACACACAATGATCCACACATTCCTGAAATTCCCAAAAAATTAATGACACCACAATGACATACAAGTACAATCAACACTATAAATACTGTCTGTCTATCTTTCTGTCTGTCTATACACCTAATAAATACTATATATAAATACTATTATACGTTATAAATATAGGGTATAATAGGAGATGACAGTGGCGATAACTTCACCTCTGACAAGAGTGTGATTAAGTGAGCAAATTAATTCCTTGCAATCAGCTGCCTCCTCAAAAAACGCTGTTTACGAGAAGCAGCAAGCTGCCTTCCCCTGGACATCTGATGAGATACGCCAGAGTATTCACTCTGCTGTGCATAATGGCACCAAAATAACAAAAAAACAAAAAGTATGATGAGTCACGTTGTGTTCTCCATGCGTATTTGTGATGACATAAGATGAACGCAAATAGTTTGGTTTGATAGAATCAAGTGAGTGGGAAACCAGACCAACGTGGCAGGGGGCACCAGGAACAATCACACTCGGAAATGGACCACAGCAAACGTGCCCACTGTGAAAGCCACCTTAAAGCATCTGGGTTTTATGATATTTGTTTGGTCATTAACCCCTAATTTATGAGAGACTATTTAAGTCTTTTGCTCGTAACATATTTGGGGGCTCGTCCGGGATTTAAATTTGCATGGCTTTGTTTAACCTTTTGATCTGTCCACACAATGTGTTTGTGCTTTGCTTCATTGTATTGTAACGCAGAGGAGAATGAAGTAGAGTTAGTTTGTTTTGCTCTGTTTAAAATTTTCCTATGATTCCTTTAGTGTTCTTTATTCCTCATTCACTTTTATTGTTCAATTTCACAGTGTTTATTGCAAATCCCACACAAGTGGAATTATTTTAAATAAATAGATTAGATATTTAAAAAAATGCTGCTCATTAAACATCAGATTGTGTTGGTATTGCATAAACAAAGCCTCATTGGTGAAGAAGAGAAAATGTTAGAAGATCATGAATTAGCGGAGGTTAGTTCAGATGAGCAAGCAATGCAGGTTAAAACTTCTCCAAGATAAGCGCACAAAAGAGTTCTATTGAAGGAGAGAGAGAAATGGATGCTTAAGCGAGAACAAGAGAGACTTAAACTTGAACAGGAAAACCTCGAAATCGAACATGCTTGTCGACTTAAAAAGCTGGATTTGAAAGCTCAAGAAAGGGTTGTATATGTATATGTATATATATGTATATATAATATATGTATTGTTCCCCCCTTCAAAGAACAAGAGGTAGACACATTTTTTGCTCTTTTTTTTAACGTGTTGCAACCAATCTGAACTGCCCAAAAGAAGTCCGGCTCATCTTATTGCAGTGCATTTTTGTAGGTAAGGCTCTGGAAGCATATTCTTTTTTATAAATTAAAGAGTATCTTTTGTAGTCTTGATTGTGCTTTGCCTGGTGATAAAGTGGCAGAAATTTCTGACATATCCTTGTCCTTACCTGTTTGTTTCTACTGTAAGACACATTGACACATTTTTGCAGACTGCAATGTGCTCATAAATAAAAAAAAAAAGTTTCTCAAAACCAGAACGTTTGCTCATGACATCCTCGGCACAGCTTGCTGCACTGAAGATGTTGACTTCTTAAGCTGACACTTGTGGAGATCAGGGGTATGTGCTATTCCTTTTGGACAGGTTTGTTTTGTCAGCTGGTGATCCTAGTTCTCGAAGACAGGTCAAGATACTTCATGATACAGGCATTTATAAAAGTTTTATACTGGAGTATATATTACTTTTGTCTGATAAAACCTCCATCAGTTCAAGCGTCTCAGTGCAGGGATTTGAGATGGGCTTCTTGAAAATTTTCTTGATTCCTCCCTTTTTATAGGCTGTATTGTTGTTGGTGTGCAACTGTGTCTTCCCGTTAATGATGTTACTTTTATTTTGGGAAATTACTTGGTCCCCTAATTGGGAAATTAGGGAGGGAGTGTTTTTGCCAGCCCTGAGGTGACTACTGTTTCTCTTTCTAGTTTTACTCCTGATGAGTTGGCCCAGAAATCCCCAGAAGTATTTTCTTTTTGTGCATTCACTTACACAATGTCACAGAGACTGAAAGAAGAAAGCTGTGATAAGTCAGATGGTGAGTGGAATTTTTATTTAAATTATCCTTTTTTTGCCCCCTCTGACTTTTGTGATGCAAAGTTCAAACTCCCACAATGGTTTAGCCATCACCATTCAGAAGGGAAAAGGTAATTCCGTAGGCCTTGATAAATTGTCTCGCTTGGTCTTGATTCAACCCTTTCTTCCCTTTTTAAGATTGCTGTTCCTATGGAGGATCTCGAGAATGTATCGGAAGTGTTCTTTGTTGATGGTGGCGTGGAGACTATTAACTGCATCTGTTGAAGATGACTGGCAAGTATTAAACAGATTATAGATCCGTCTTCATATGGCTTCGAGATTCTGAGTCTTGCTCATGATAGTCCATTTGCAGGTCATTTAGATTATATGTGATAATAGATTGCGTTGGTCTTTTACCTTGTACCATTTCTGGTAACCAGTAATGCTGCCGATAATGTGTACATCTGTACGATATGCAGGGGCAATTCCTGTGAGTAAAATTACTGCACCAGTGTAATGTGGTTCAAGGGAAAGGAGGAGGCGAGAACCGGCTTGACAATATAAATAATATTTTAATTATAAACTTAAACCAAAGGACCCAAACACACACACATGACGGACATGTCCGTAAACTAACTCTCTCTCATCGCACCACCGTCTGCCATCGGCCTTTATCCCTATCGGAGGCTTAATTGTCTGATAAGGGACCGGGTGTGTATAATCATCATAATAATCTGCCACATTCCTCCCTCGTTCTCTCAGGCTGGGGACCCCCAGCCTGACGTACACCCCCCCCCCCCCTTTCCCTGGGGGAGGGCGTGCTTAAAGCCCAGTCTGCCGGCAGGTCATCCCCATCTACCTGGACGAGGGGGGGGACAAGGGGAGGGAAACAGAAATAATTAAAATGGGGGGTAACAGTGTAGTACAGTGTAGTACCCCCCCCAAAAAAAACTGTCAAATTTAAACGAGAGGGAAAAGGCTAACGCAGAGCGGCAGTGAGAGAGAGAGAGGAGAGAGAGATGAAAAAAAAAATACTCGCCGGTTCTCCAATACACCGTCGCATGGTCCTCGATCACTTCTCCACCCTCTCAGGCAGACGACAGCCGCTTCTCCCCGGGTGGACCGGAGTCAGACTCACGACCCCCGGCAGTCAGAACGCCCCTCCCAGTAATTGTGAGTAAGTACTGCCACAACCAGTAATTGTGATGTCCCTTATCAAATTTTTCTCATTGTTTGCCTTCCGCGCACCATTCAGACAGATCAGGGTACAATCTTCATGACATGTGTTCAAACAGGCTCTGAATCTGCTGAATATCCAACATTTCTGTTCTAGTTGTGAACACCCAGAAAGTCAAAGAGCTTTTAAACAGTTCCACCAGACTTTAAAATCAATGCTGCGAGTATACTGCCTGTAGTTCCAAAAGTACAGAGATGATAGAGAGCCCATGGTTATGTTTGCGATAAGGGAGGCAGTGCAATCGTTGGGCTTTAGTCCTGCCGAGTTGGTGTGCACAGTCTGTGATCCCTTGAAACAGCTTAAGGACTATTGGTTCATTAATCCAACACCAAATAATGTCCATGCTTATGTTTTAGGTTTATATTTTCAAATGCACATCTCAGTAGGCTAAGGAAAATCTAGGGATGTCACAGGAACGAATGAAAAAACGTTTTGATTGCAGTGCGTGACTTCGTAGTTTTTTTTCCTGGTGATAAGGTGCTAGTGTTTATGCCAGTGCTTCGATTGGCACTGAAGGCTATGTTTTCATGTGGAGAAAAAGGTAAGCAAGTTACTTCTTTCTTAGACTTCCCTGGTAGAACAAAATATTGATGTCAGTGATGCTTTGACGATTAAGCAACATCCCTTAGTCGAAACAAACTCAGTTGCAGAAAGACTGCAGAGCCAAGGTCTAGTGGAGTTCACCCTGCCTGCTCATTAAAAAAACAGACAACATGTTAAATTTTTTAGCTGATCTTTGACGCAGTAATACCATTACAAAACTAGATTGTTACCCTTTACCTTGCATGGAAGACCATGTTGATTGTGTTGGAAGTGCCATTTTTGCCACTAGAAGTGATAACTTCTAAAAGGGGATTGGAAAGTAACTCTGTCTACACGTGCAAAAGAGATTTCCACATTGGTAACACCTGAAAAATTCCCCCAATAAACTGTGCTTTTGGTTTATGTAATGCACCTGCAACCATTCAGAGGCTGGTAAACCTGTTTATAATGGGGTTGCGGAATTGTGAAGCATATTTAGATTACCTCGTGGTCTTTGGCGGGTCAGAACATCTTGAGCAAATTAGTGCACTGTTTTATTGTAGATGCAAGTGACTCAGTTTCAGGTGTCTTCCTGTTGCAGCCAGATTCAGCCGGTGTTGAGCGGACTGTTATTTCTCAAGGAAATGTAATAAACATCAGCAGGGTTACTCTACAACTGAAAAGGAAGTGCTTTTTATACATTTGTTCTGTTTCTTATCCAGTGGTAGTTTATACTGATCGAAACCCCCTAGTTTTCCCACATCGGATGAGAAACAATAATCAACGGTTAATGTGACAGTGTTTGTCTTTGCAAGCTTTTGTTTAGGGCATCAGCCATTTACGTGGAAAGGAAAATGTCATTGCTTATGCTTTATCCCACATATAGATTTACAGAATGAATTGTTCTGATTATGGTGAATAACATAACCATACCCACAATTTCTTAATTTGGTTTAGACCAGGCCAGGGAAGCAGTTGCCCAGAAGACTCACCTGTTTTTCTTTTTCCAGGAGCCAAGTAGGGTCTTTCTTAGGTGCAGTCAGAGTGCTCTGGTTTAATTCTGGCCAATACCACTTGCTTGTTATTTCAATAAATATAACTATTGTTAACATATTTGTTTGATTAAGATTGAATAATTTGTTGGTTGTTGTTTGTGAACTTATTTTTCATTGTTGTGCAATAAAATATAAGGTGTCGGACGTCTACAGATAAAACTTCAAGTGTCTGTGATTTATTATATATGCTTAGTCATTAATCCCAAATTTATGAGACAATATTTAAAGGTTTTGGCCATAAAAGTAGGCTAAGGGTTAGGTTAGGGACAGGGTACGTTTAGGGTGAGAAAGTATTAGGCTAGGGTTTGTGCTAAGTGGATGATTGTTTGATTGGAATGTTCTTCTAAGACCAACAAAGGATGTCAATCCAGTAAAATGTCCTACTTGTCTAAATCATGTTTTACCTGGGGTCTCTTTTTGTGTGAGTCTGCAAAACACAGAGAAAATGGCAGCTCTGTGTACAGCTGGACTCCAGCGCAAATCATTCCCTGTCCTTATTTTACCTCCATCATTATCAAACTACCCCTGTCCACCCTGTCAACTCTCTCACTCACAATTAATCTGTGAAAGTATGCGTACGGATGCGTGTATGTTCCTGTGTGTGTATGAATTTGCAGTTTCAGCACACGCACATTTGCAAAATTACACAAGGGGCCTGTGAACAGGCAATCCTGTTAGAGTGATCTGCTTTCTGAAGAAACAAGCACCTCAGCACTTTTTCTCGGAGAACAGGAGCGGGCCACCACGTTACGGAATACCCTGAATTCTCATGCGCTTCCATGCATGTCTGTATGTTTCCCTGTGGTACCAGTATATGGAAAGGAGAGGAAAGGACAGAAAATGCACGGCTACAAATGGATTATACAAACAGCTACTTGTACAAAATTGATTATTTTTACAAATGACTAAATTACATTGATGACTTTATTCCCATTTCGTAGCACACCACTAAGAAGTTTGCATGATTATGCAACTCTCATGAAAGACTGATTTATCTATACTCTAGAGTGCATAAACTTAACCATATGTTTTTTCTAATTTTTTATTCCTTTCTCCACCTACAGATGCCACAGAAGGAAAGTAATGCGTGTTCAGGCCCACTCACTCTCCCTCAGAAATGCTGGCAGCCCACGGCCCCATCAGCGAGGGAACCTCTGAAGCAATTAAGGGAAGTTAAACACAAATCATTGATGGACCTTTCCTGAAACGGCTCACCAGAACCTGGTTGCTGGTGAGATTCAATCACAGGATCGTGCAGGTAGAATATAGTGGCTTTTTTTTTTTTTTTTTTTTGCCCTATAGTGCCAAAAATCAAAAAATTTTAAGCCATTCAGTAGTTTTGTGTGACGAGCAGACCAAAATGTATGCAATTATTCAGAGATAATCTTCCCTTCTGCCATAGCTCACAAATCTCATTTGTGCAAGCCTACACTCAAACTTAGCGCATGAGGATGTATTGTGTCAGGTTTGACATCAATAATACCAAAAAGCATGGTTCTCATGTGTTACGTGACTGCTTGTGCATGGTCATTTTTAATATATGGGACCGTAAAAACATTTGAAATCTATAGGTATGATTATCAGTATATAAAGACTTAAAGGGTTTAATAGTTCACCCAAAAATGAAAATTGTCTCATCATTTACCCATCCCAGATATGTATGACATTCTTTCTTCTTCTGATCACAAATGAATGTTTTTTTAGAAAATATCACTCCTTTTTTTACTATAAATCTCCACTTTCACCTTTACTTCAACATTTTTCTATTTCGTTTTAGGCGATTCACATATCACCATATCACCACCTGGGCAGGTAAGAGAATTTATAATAAAAACTGACTTAAATATTGATCTATTTCTCGCCCACACCTATCATATCGCTTCTGAAGATATTGATTTAACCACTGGAGTTATTTATTTATTGTGTTAAAGTGGAATGAGTTCTGTGAACATTCTTCATAATTTCTCCTTTTGCATTACACAGAAAGGATTGGAACAACATATGAGTGAGTAACTGATTACAGAAATTCATTTTTTCCATCTGTTTCTTTTAAAAGAAGCCTGCATCTCTCTGTCCCTTGTGAAAAGCTCTGAGTCTATTTACAAACTGTGACAATCTTCTGCTAGAATTGAAGAGAGGTATTTTTAACACCTCTGATGATAAGAATAGTTCTGTCAACGTATGAGTAGTTTGTTTGGGTATGTGCATGTGTCTTACTTGCTGGATTTGATTTTGACATCTTTTCTCTTGTGAAGCTGGCTGCCATCTTTGTACCAATTGAAGGAAGGGCTTGGACTGCCTGTGGCTTCACACTTCAGTGTCAGCTTTCTACCTTCCAGTAGCCACTGAGAATCCATGGGCTTCACCTTTGGAGCTGATGCTACGGATAGAGAAAGGAGAAAGAGAGTGAGCAGAATGTTGATGGAAAGGTGGGGTCTTTTAATCATTTTGTTTTCTCTTAGACAGTAATGAGATTAAATGGAGAGCAATCGTATATGTGCCTCTCCTAGAGTTTCAAAAGAGATCTCAACGTCTCAAACTTCGTTTAGATTTGACAAAATACCACAATTTCTTATCAAACATCAGTGATTTTAATATTACCTCAAACAATTTACATAAATCTCACCAAAGGATCAAAGCTATGCTATTGGGGTGAAGTAATATATGTATTACTTAAAGAAAATAAAGCTTATTTTAGGACCTTTAAGATTTCAATCTTAAAAAGATAATAATTTGTTTTTTTCATTATTAAAATATTATGCATCGTGGTAGTATTTGTTATTTTGCCTTTAATCTATGATCAAAATATTTAAATGTATTTGTATTATGGATATTTTACAGTAATTACAGTAATGAGAATCAAATGAGATTCATCCATCCACATTATTTTACAGTTTTCTTTCTGAATGTTTTACTTGTTTCTATTGTTAACTATCCAAAGGAATTTTAAGAGACACATCTGAAACTTTATACTTAAATGGAAAATACAGTAAGTGAGACCTCTAGTAAGTCTCCTGAGATATGAAAGTGCAACCTCTGAGCAATAAAATGATCTTCAGGGTGGACGTGAGATGGATTGATGTGACATGGGGAGGAGAAAGAGAGATAAATGGAGAAAGAAAGGGGGAGCGCAGGGTAAAGACAGAGGGAGGGATAGAGGGATTGTGGCAGGAGAGGAACACAAGAAAAAGAGATGAAGGCTGAAAATGGAAGGAAACATTGAGGGACAGACACAGATGGAGGGATGAAGAGAAGGCATGATGTAAAAAGAAGAACGGTAATGGTAGTGAAAGGAAGAACTGAAAAAGAACGAGTGCGAGAGATTAATGGAGCTCATCTTCCTGCAGTTTGCCTCGGTAAAGTAATCCATCTAGCAATGAGAAACAAGGCCAATATTGTGAACTATGAATGGTAATAAAAATACAGTACATTTAGTGCAGCAAATAATGATCACAGTTTACACACATACACACACCAATACTGTAATAATGCTGGCACAGAGATTCTGTTTGATTCAGATTAATGTATTGTATAGCTTTAGCTGCAGATTTTTATAAAGAAACGGGACGCGCATATACAGTGGGTGAATCGCAGGAAAACATGTTCAGCTCATATTTTAATCTATCTATCTATCTATCTATCTATCTATCTATCTATCTATCTATCTATCTATCTATCTGTCTGTCTGTCTGTCTGTCTGTCTGTCTGTCTATCTATCTATCTATCTATCTATCTATCTATCTGTCTGTCTGTCTGTCTGTCTGTCTATCTATCATCTATCTGTCTGTCTGTCTATCTATCTATCTATCTATCTATCTATCTATCTATCTATCTATCTATCTATCTATCTATCTATCTATCTATCTATCTGTCTGTCTGTCTGTCTGTCTGTCTGTCTGTCTATCTATCTATCTATCTATCTATCTATCTATCTATCTATCTATCTGTCTGTCTGTCTGTCTGTCTATCTATCATCTATCTGTCTGTCTGTCTGTCTATCTATCTATCTGTCTGTCTGTCTGTCTATCTATCTATCTACCTTTCTGTCTGTCTGTCTCTATCTATCTATCTATCTATTTGTCTGTCTCTATCTATCTGTCTGTCTGTCTGTCTATCTATCTATCTATCTACCTTTCTGTCTGTCTGTCTGTCTCTATCTTATCCATCTTTAAATAAATCCATCAATCCATCTTTCTATCTATCCATCCATCAGTCTTTTCTTTCTATTGATCTATCCATCCATCTTTCTTTTAATATATCCATCAACCCACAACATTAAAACCACATGCCTAATATTGTGTAGGTCCCTTTTATGTGGCCAAAACAGCAGCAACCGCATCTCAAAACAGCATTCAGAGATGATATTGTACAGAGCGGTTATCTGAGTTACTGTAGACTTTGTTAGTTCAAACCAGTCTGGCCATTGTCTGTTGACCTCTCTCATCAACAAGACATTTCCATCCACAGAACTGCCGCTCACTGGATGTTTTTTGTTTTTGGCACCATTCTGAGTAAATTCTAGAGACTGTGTGTGAAAATCCCAGAAGATCAGCAGTTACAGAAACACTCAAATCAGCCCATCTGGCACCAACAATCATCCATGCGATTATCTAATCAGCTAATAGTGTTGCAGCAGTGAAATGCATAAAATCATGCAGATATGGGTCAGGAGCTTCAGTTAATGTTCACATCAACCATCAGAATGGGGAAAAAATGTGATCTCAGTGATTTGGACTGTGGCATGATTGTTGTGTGTGAAAATCCCAGGAGATCAACAGTTACAGAAAGACTCAAACCAGCCCATCTTGCACCAACAGAGTTTACTCCGAATGGTGCCAAAAACAAAAACCATCCAGTGACCGGCAGTTCTGTGTAAGGAAATGTCATGTTGATGAGAGAGGTCAACAGAGAATAGCTAGACTGGTTTGAAATGACAGAGTCTACAGTAACTCAGATAACTGCTCTGTACAATTGTGGTGAGAAGAATATAATCTCTGAGCGCTATTCTGAGATTCAGTTTGGTGCTGTTTTGGTGGAATGAGGGGGACCTCACAATATTAGGGAGGTGGTTTTAATGTTGTGGCTGATCGGTATATCTATCTCAATATCCATCAATCTTTTCTTTCTGTCTATCCATCTATAGTTTTATATATCCAACCATTCATCCATCTTTCTATCTATCTTTCAATGTATCCATCTATCTATCTCTCTCTTTATCCATCATACATCTTTCTATCTACCATCATCTATCTTTCTATTTATCCATCCATCCATCCATCCATCCATCCACCCTTAATATCCATTAATCCATCTTTATCTATACCCATCCATCAATCTTTCCTTTCTATCCATAACTCCATCCATCCATCCATCTTTCAATATATCCATCAATCTATCTGTTTCTATATCCATCCATCTATAGTTTCTATCCATCCATCTAACCATCTGTCCATCTATCTATCTATCTATCTATCTATCTATCTATCTATCTATCTATCTATCTATCTATCTATCTATCTATCTTTTCTTTCTGTCTATACATCCATCTTTCTCTATAGCCATCCATCCCATTCCATTTCTTATTCTGCGATGAAATATGACCCGGACATTTTCTTGACAGGTTTTGTGAGATTTTAAATAAATCATAAAAAATGGAAGATTAATTTAAAGGATTAATCTAATCATGATAAAAAGGACTTCAGGTTTAGACTCTGACTGAATACAACATTGAATAGATTGTTATTCAGTGTTTAACTGACTGTGGCTCCATCTGTGGGTGTCTCTCCTTCCCCACCCCTCTCTCACTCTCTCTCTCTCTCTCTCTCTCTCTCTCTCTCCCTCTCTCTCTTCAGAGCTAGGTGTGTGCAGTGAAGCCATTATCTGTATCTGTATCTGTTATTATGACAAAATTATCTGTATCTTTATCTGTATTTGGACAGAACCGGTTGTGGGTGTGGCATAAACCGTAAGTGTGTCAAAACTAATTTTAAAATGTAACTCTCTTACATTTAGCCTGTTTATAAAATATGCCTCGGATAGGCCTATTTATATATTATTATTATTTAATTGTATTATTGATAAATTCTTTATTTTTTCTCACCAGATGAAGCTGAATATGTAGGCTACATAAACTGAAATATGTTGTTAACTGTGGTTTCTCCAGTTATTTCAGACATTAATATCTGCTGAAACAACATTTTAGTTTATGTCTGTGCAGTGTGCAAGTAACGAATGAAAGTAATGAAATTTCTATCAGAAAGTTGTATAATAAACTCGAGGCTTATTTTGGGTTCACATATTTTTGTGGAGGACATAATTAATTAGTTAAATTACATGTGCAGAATTAGTGGAATACAAGTAGGTTTACACTGTAGTAATATTGGCTTCACAGACTCATCATTGCTTTGTCATTTTCTATATGTTTATTTAAAATATTGCTTGTTGATGATCATTCTTCTCAATATTTGTTCTATTATTCTGATTAATTCCTTATTAGATTTGAAGTCATTATTCGTGCCTTTCCGATGAAGGTATTCAGCTTCATGCCATCCCTATTTAGAGCAATACTTAATTTTGTCACATCCAGTGATATCACACTTTCTTGTCTCCAGATGCTTCTGACACACACACACACACACACACACTTGAAATCTTTAATACACACCTCTTGACTTAATCACACAAACACACTTACTTTTATACCCTCTTACAATTAATACACATGTACTTTAGTACTTTAGACATGCACACTCTCAATTCCACATTTTTTACAAGACTACACATTGTAATTCAGCGCACGTGGCTCAGGAGTAAAAGAAGAAACCTTTACATGTCTGAGAAAGAGGCTCACGGCTGATTGCTGTTAACAGAAACTCTCAGAAGTCCCACTCACATACAGCACAGTGAAAAACCTCATTCTGAGTCCATCCAATCAGCTTCAGTCATCAATAACAGCCAATCTGCAGCCTCTGCAACTAAGACAACACTTTACCATGAATCTATGTCTACTTCACATCACTTTATTTGACCAGAGAGTTGAAACCACTGCAAGACATTTTTCATTCGAGGAAAATAGAGAAAAACACCATTACAACAACATTAAATACCATTAAAATAAGGTATTTTTTATGTTAAAAATCTCATATCCCAGTTTAATATGCAGTGTCAACAAAAAGTAACCCATAGATTGACTTCACAAAAAAGGGGTAAAAACAGTGGCTTTGGGAGTGAAAAATACTGTAAGTGGGATTGGTGATGTCATCTGAAAATGAAAGCTTCAGAGACTAATTTTCTTGCATGCACAGTGGGGTAGACCAGTGAAGGTTTATTCAAAAGGAAAAAGGTCCATTTTGATTTAACATTGACCTAAAGGAAAATCTGCAGAATGGATTGTGGAATGGATCTAGTTAAAATGATTCTCTCTTCAGGCTGTTGAATATTAGTGCCTGAGAATATTTGTAGGAAAACAGCTCTAACTTTTTATCCTTATGTTGAACTTTCACCAATTTTTTTTTTTTGAGAATGAAGGGGCTGTGGCTAATTTCTGTTTAGTGTTATTTCGGAATGGATGGGATGTATGGTTACTTAGCAACTAGCAGTTACAATTTCCAATTTTCAACCCCGGCACCCCATTTAAGCTAGATACTTAAAACATTACACAAGAGTACCTCTACACATGGGGAACAAAATTGCCTCAAGGACCCATAATTTTTGCCATGATTTCTCTCTCTCTCTCTCTCTCTCTCTCTCTCTCTCTCTCTGTATTTCACATTTGAGGTAAAACCTTTAAAAACATTTTCTCATGAACCACTCGTCCAATGGATCTGAGATTTTTAACATGGTATCCTTATTATCATCACCTACAGAGGTGGGTAGTAACACGCTACATTTACTCCGTTACATTTACTTGAGTAAAATAAATGTTTTTCTTATATCAGTACTGCAATACATTAGTGCAAATAAATCCATGCAAATGTCAGCGTTATGTGTAAATGCCTTTTGCACTGCTGATCGCATACCTGATTAATGCAGCGCGAGCATACAGCGATACGCATTATAAAGAAGCACGCATGCACAGCTACTCTGAGTTTGACAGGTGATGAATGACGGCCAGCACTGATGATCAATCTGATGATCAGCGGGAGAGCGAGATGAAGGGGCAGCCGGAGAATCCTGTTCTGGAGAGACGCAAGCAGCCACGCTACATGTTTGTTTATGTTGGTTTTAAGTTTACCATTAAACTTTATGTTTATTGTTCAGCTGGTTTCTGCCTCCTCGTTGCCCGTCCTTTATGTGTTGCATTAGGTTTTGAACATGACTGTGAATGATAACATAATTTTCATCTTTGAGCTATAACTGTAACAGAGGGGATAACATAGGAACATGATCCATGCACGCTAGGTGTTAAAAATATTAATCAAATCAAAAGTAACTCGCTACATGAGTATTCTTTTAACAGAGTGACTGTTTGCACTTGGTGTGAAAAGCATCTGCCACACATCGCGGTTATTTGCACTCCAGTAGTCTAGTAGAAACACACAAACTGAAAACAAACTGAGCCCCAATGTCACTGCAGTGGCACGGGGTGGTACGGCGATGGGATGTGCTTTTTTGTGTGGACAACCCAGGTTCGATTCTGCCTTTTGTCTCATTTTTCCTATCCTGTTTCCTGTCTCCACTCTTAATATTTCATTTATATTAATTTTTATACTATTTGTAGTAGGGATGTCAAAAATGCTCCAATACCAAAAACCGATACAATCTGAATGTCATTCCTTAAACAATCAGCGCACAAATTCTAATCACGTTATGTTTAATTGAGTAATAACTCAATAAATAACTAATAAATGTGTGGAGACTGTATCATGCCAATGCCGGCTGCACCTCATGCACCTTTTAAAGCTCCTCCTTGGCACATACAAGGAAAAAACCATCATGAGCATCAAGTTTGTTGCAGATGACAGCGAACAGAGCGCAAATTGACTTTGTAGCTTGAGGCACATACAGAATACATACTGATTTAATTAAATAGCAGCCATTGTGGTTTAATAATCACTTTGAGTTGAAAAGCTACTGTCATCACACTGAAACACTTCAAAATAAAAGCTCCTTCAAAATAAAAGCTCAATTTAAATGATAAAAGTATGACACATAACACATACTACTACTACTACTACTACTACTACTAATAATAATATATCAATGGTAATTATATTATATTTAAGCAATTTCTCACATCTGTGATGCTGTTATGCAGCACTTTATTTGACAAAATATGACTCCAATTTAGCATTTTGAATTGTGCTGTGAGGTTCTGTATATAAGCACTTCATTTGATAAAAAATAATCATTTGATTATAATTTTAATAAATTAATTTATTTTAACACCATTTTGATGATAAAGTAGAAATAATCTGTTGATATGGAGTTCAGAAATAATAAAATAAAAAAACAGGTAACGGAATCGGTATCAGCGAGTATCAGAAGGAAAGTACCAGAACTCGTACTAGTTCTCAATAACATGGTATCGGGACATCCCTAAAAGTTGTATTAAACGTTAATTTTCTCACAGTGATTTGGTCACGGTATGGTCGGGATATGAAAGCTTTAATTTGGGTCAAATTAACCATGGTTTTACTATAGTAATATTGAAGTAACCTTTTTTTTTTTTTTTTTTTTGCAGAAGCCAATCCACCCATCGCAACCCCCCAATGTGCTCTAAGTCCTCATGGTGGCATATGCTATTCTCCGCGGCATCCACACACAACTCACCACGCACCTCACCGAGAGCACACCACATTATAGTGACAATGAGGAGGTTACCCCGAAGTGACTCTACCCATCCTGGCGACCGGCCAATTGGTTGCTTAGCACGTCCTGGTGTGGTAGACAGTGTCTTTCCTTGCTGAGCTACCAGGCCCCTAAAAGCCATAGTTTTAATGCAACTAACCATGGCATTACTACAGTAATGTCATGTTAATATAGTAACCATGTTTATTTTTGTGGTTACTGTGATTTTACCACAAAATGCCATGGTGATACTATGGATAATGTAGAAAAATTATGGTTAATTTTTGTAAGGGAAGGTAAGGTTAGGTTTAGGGTGTCTGTGGGACTCTGAATAAACACAATATACACACTGCATTGATTCCCCTATACTGTATGTTAGTATTTCATTATGAGTGTAAATAGCATCTAGCACTATTTGCACTTGTTTGATGTTTTGGTTGATATTTACACTTAGTGTAAATAGTTTTTGGCTACTCTACCCACCTCTGATCATCTACTGTATATACTGTAGAGACAGTGTTATTACATTTAACAAAAATTTAATAAAAGCATTTTTGTTAACTGAAATAATTTTTTTATTTCAAAAGTAATTGAAAAAAATGAAAGTAAACTAAAATACAATTTCTAAATAAACTAAATGAATGTAAACAAATGACCACAAATTAATTTCATTTTTGGATACACAATACGTTCTAAAATTTTAAACCTATACCCCCGGATTCATGTTCAGCATATAGCTTTCTGCTTGATTTTCCATTAATAAACAGCAAACACACACACACACACACACACACACACACACACACACACACATACACACATATAGGCACAAACGCACACACTTATATTTGTGACAGCTTAGATGAAAGATTGTCTTCCCCCTCTCTTGGCCCAATGCTCCTTTCAGCAGCTTTGATGGTCCTGGAAGTCTTTTATTAGAAAAAGTATTTCCGTCCCTCTTTCCACTCTCTCTTCCTGTCTCTCTTCCTTTTTCACAGAAACAAGGCCTATGAGATGAGACAGACTACCTGTCTATCCTACAAGAACAAACCGCTTTTTACACACACACACACACACACACACACACACAAATATTAGGCTGTTGGGCTGTCAATCAATTACAAAATTTTATGAAATTAATTCCATGATGTGCCAATTAATGAATCAATCGAATTAATCACATATCAATATTTACTAAAAAAGGCTGCCAAATAAAGATCATTTATATAACCATTTAAACAATTATAAATAGAGTATATAACAACTATTTTAATGCAGATAATTCAAATATATCATACAATATACATATATTGTTGAAACAAAGTGACAGAAAAGTTAGCAACAAAACCTCTTCAGAACGCTCGTGATTATAACATGACTGGATCAAATTGACACCTCTCAACTGCCCGAAAATAAAAACTCATCGGATCTGCACAAATTCATAAGTAACATTTTTTGTTATTATTCAAAATAAGATGAAAGGTGAGCAGTTCCCATCCTTCATTTTGCAGCATTGTTCTAACCATTCCAACATCTAATGTTAACATCATGGAGAGGATGTCAGCAATGCAGTTCTCCACTATTACTGTACTATTGGGCTATTGTACTCTAGAACCAAGAAGTTCCAACATTTCAACCCTTCAGTGCCGACCACTGAGGGATAAAACAAACAAACAAAAAGACATTTTTTTCAATAGCCGATAGTTTAAAAATGCAACTATCGGTGCCGATCATCTATAAAACTAATTTATTGTCAACCTCTAATCTATATTCTGTGTTCATTAGCCAATAATTAACAAGAAGATTAAACAAAAAGTTATCATGAAATGATATATTTTGAGGATAGGGAAGCACTTGAACCAAAGAAGACGCTTAACAAGTTCTAACTTCCTTGTATAAGAAATAATTGTACAGTTATGATGGTTATTTTTGAGCCTTCTATGGGCAAAGTTTGGCATGCATCCTCACAATGTCTTATTGTTGAAGTTTACCACGTGTCATTAATTTTGGACTGTTTAGAAGATATATAAATAAGTCAATATGGGCCAATTAAAAGGAGAGGAAAAACTCAATGTTAAAGCTGTATGAAATTTGTTTTTTCTTTCTTTATTCTGTAGCACCTGTCCAGGGTGTTTCCCTGCTTTTGACCAGATAAAAATGGGATAGGCTCCTGCATTACCCGCTAACCAACTAGGAAAGGTGGCTAAAGAAAATGAACGGATGGACGGATGGATTTTATGATGACTGTAATGGAAATATTCATTATTAATCTTCAGGGTTCAAAATGAACATTCATCAAGCTTTGGGCCCCAAACGCTTTAGCGAGAAAATAATTCTAGTAATTTGAAAAAGAAAACAAAAGTTACAGCTAAATAATTTATTTGTCTTAAGGATAATACATACATTTATGAAATATTTTTGGCTGGTATAATTTACCTGCTATTGGCATGTGTAGCAAAAAGTACATTTCTTTACACCGTTCTTCCTCATTCACGAGACTGTCGAGTTAAAAACTCTGCACTTAACATCAGTCATGTCGTAATGCACAGACCATCTAAGGGCAATGTTAAAAGTGCTGTAAGCGATTCTTTTATGGATTGGTGTGCAAAAAATATTCCTTCTCCTTGAAGATATAACTAAAATAAGTGTCCTGAGATATCTTAACGGTCTCTTATGACAGCACTAGCTTGTGTAAACAGAAAAAAAAAAAAATGTGACAGCGGACCGCAGACATATTCTTTGATCAGCCAATCAGAAGACTTTAATGTGCTGTCAATCATTCTCATATTGTAGTAGTTCAAGTGGATCATTCTGGTTTAATATCATATTCAGATTCATAACAGTGTCAGCTGAGGGCGTTATTTTGCTACTGATTTGTTTGATAACAATGAGAAGACGCACTGCTGCTCTACTGATCATTGACAGTCTCAGTGCTATCTTTGGAGGACTGTGTTTTGCAAAGAAGAATCGTGTCTAATTTAACGGCTCAGTGTTGTGGAATTTCCAGAACGGCTATAAACGCTTACTGCAACTTTAATGTGAAATTCTCTGAAATCACCCACGACATCAGTGTGTGTGTGTGTGTGTGTGTGTGTGTGTGTGTGTGTGTGTGTGTGTGTGTGTGTGTGTGTGTGTGTGTGTGTGAACAAACAGCTGCATAAGGCTGCAGTTGAGCATGAATGCTCTTGCTCAATCAGCATTTTCATATGGAGTTTAACACTGAATGCCCAACACTCTCTCCTTCAGGGTTCATATGTAAAACTCTCTAGTGGGACACACGCACACACACACACACACACACACACACACACACACACACACTCACACACACATGTTGTGTTTCCATGTTTTATGGGGAATTTCCATAGACATAATGGTTTCTATATTGTACAAATTTTATATTCTATCCCCTGAACCTAACACAACCCCTAAACCTAACACTCACAGACAACTTTCAGCATTTTTACATAAAAAAAAAAAAAAACATAATTAAGTATGATTTTTTAAGCTGTTTTCCACCAACAAGTTGTCCCCACAATGTCAACAATTTCAGGTTTTACTATCCTTATGGGGACATTTGGTCCTTACAAAGTGATAAATACACGCTCACACACACACACACACACATTTACTTGGCTATCTGAATGGTATATTCATATACCATAGACTTCTATAGGGTGAAATTGTGCCTGCTAAATTTTTCAGGCATTTCGGTTCCAGAAGTATTGTTCCATCTTATTTTTCTCCATGGGGATTTCATAAAATTCTTCATAAAAGAGTTCTAAGCTGTGAAGCCAACCAGAAGCTCTGAGGTGAATCACAACATTACAAACTTTGATTTGAAGCAAACAGTTATTTGAAAATATGAAAAAAGACAAAGGTACAAGACATACAAGATTTTTAATTAAAGGGGTCATGACATGAGTAACCAAAATTTCTTTTATCTTTTGACATATAAGAGGTTATTGTTCTATAAAAACATACTCCAAGTTTCAGAACTGAAAACTTCCTTCTTAATAGAAATATATTTATTTAAACCAAGCAGCAAAAATGTCTCGTTTGGAATTTGTGGAACTTGTGACATCACAAGGACCAAATATATCTGCATATGTCTGCCTCATCATCAAGACATCAACGCCTATTTTTCATCACTACACTTCATGGGATTCATCCAAAGAGGACTTATACAAGCTTCATGTCCCTATATGAATTTAAATGTTTTTTTGACTTGCGCTGTACACAAACAACTAATATTGGCATTATATTGTCACTTGTCATTCTGGTGCTGCCACTGATTGGGAGAAACATATGCCTTCTGTGTGGAAACAAAACGGGAAATGTGAGATGCCACTCTGTTGAAGCAGCCAACATCACAATGGATTGTATTACGCTTGCGTATTCAGAGCATTTCAGCTTGGATTGTGTATGTTTTAGGCTCATATCAGCGTGTATTGCTTGTGAGCCAGTCACAATATAATACCAGCTTTGCAAAGGAACTGTTTATTGAAAGTAACTATTGGCCAAAAAAAACCCTAAGTAGCCAATTCAATTAATGAATGTTTAAAATGTCTGTTTGATAGTTTCTGATGTGCTTGAGTAAACAGTTTGATACATTCAGACGATATGTGTTGGGTGTATGTTATGTTTTAACCATGAAATATAGTTAAAACACAATCAATCTTTGGATTGAGTTTCAAAAATGGCTGATAATGAGGGGCAGCGCAATGTTTGTGTTTAACGTCTTTATTGACGGGATAAAATTAACTGTTGACTAAGTTTTTGATTTTAAGTATAGAAACAATAGATTTTTACTTTATTGTAAAATATACAAATATAAAGTATAAATACTTTGAGAGTGTAGGGTGAACGATTCTGACTCAATTACTGAGTGGGCGGTCGCTGTGGAGATTTTTGACATTATTTGTTTGCTGCAGTTCTCTGATTGGTGGATATTTTTCTTCAGGAATCATGGGTATTGTTGTTTTCCACCAGGAATTCAGCTAATAAACATTATTTGCAGACTGATGGCTTCAGCAGAAGCACATTCCATCGATTAATAACCTCAGAGCTCATGATGAGTGTGTCCTTAAAGGTTTATAATTTATAGTGAATGATCAATTCCCCAATGAAAAAAAAAAGAATTGGATTTTTACTTCCAGAACTGCTTTGTTGTAGACTGCGCTCTATTTTTAAATATAAAGCTACTACAGACTGACTAATCCTAGACCAAATTCTAAAAGTACACACATAAACGGTAACATTGTTAAAGCACAATAACTGCAGTGAGAATGCAACATAATCTAAATAAAGCCTTTTGTGACAGACCAAAGAAAACATTAACACTCACAAGATTATACATCATGATATTATACAATGAGCTCTGCACCGGCAAGACAATTACAGAAGACACGCAAACACACACACACACACACACACACACACACACACGCGCACACACACACACACAACATAGGACAAAAAGAATAATCAACTCGCAAAGTTCTCCATAATAATGTGTTAAAATTACTAATTCTAAACTATCACTGTAAACCAGAACATACAATGCAAAAATAATAATAATTGAAAATATGTTTATAATTTACACATTAACATATATATATATATTTAATATCCCATTGGCAAATATTTTTTTCTTCTTTTAAGCTAAAATGTCACTAAATTAGTTTTATGCTTAAAACAAGATGAAAAAGAAGAAATTGCCAATGGAGTAAGAAAAATAAACTTCTATTCACAATAATTGCTTAAATATTTTGTACTAGAAAACCAGACAAAAATACTGATTAAGAAAATAATTTTTGCAGTGTGTAAGCACACAAGACAGTAACATCTTTCTTCCAGACCGCTCACAGTTGGAGGGAAACCAGAAAAGACACCTCAGATTTTATTAAAAACAAACCCTTAGAGGCAAAGCAGTGCTTATTAAACTTATCCGGCAGTGGAAATCTGAATACAGCTAACAAAAACAAACCGATGTTGCAACATCATATAAAAAACAAGGAAGAAAAATTGATACAAATCACAGCACTGTCCGCTGGGACACTATCAAGCCCCACACTGAAAATCCTGAGAAAGAATATCTGTACAAATATTTCACCTTTGCAGATGAGGAGGAAAGACAGAAAATAAATGTAATCCCTATGGATAAATAAAAAAAATCACCATTGAGATCTCTTAAATATGCCAATATCAGCAAAAAAAGTCTTAATTTACTTTCCATTAAGACTTTTTTGGCTGAAATCTCTTGCTTCTCATACTTTTCTACTGAAAAGAAAACTTTAGCTCTCTCACTTTAGTAGACCTTAAAATGTTTCTCCTCAAGACTTTCGGAAGAGTCTAAAATGTTGCTTTGCCAAGATACTAAAGTCTGCGCTCAGAAGTCAAAAGTTTTTAAGTCAATATCTAATCGATTCCCTAATGAAAATGTAGCTGGACTCCCAATCTAGTCAGACAGGTCTGGTTTTAAAGGGATTTTGGCCATTTGTCAACTGGGCAAGCTGGGAGACCATCTAAACCAGCTAAGACCAGCAAATCAACATAGGCTGGTTTAAGCTGTTTGTTTTTTTTCTACTAAAAAAGGAGAAACATCTGAGAAAAAGTTACATGAAATATAACTGATACCTCCATTAAATCTCCTGAGAAAGGGTGACCTCTGATGAACAAAATTACCCTCACAAATAGTTGTTTTGCAAAGCACCACAATGCACCAGTGAGCGTGATATAAAGTTTCCATAGTTCTCTGGAAACAAGGTCAAATTTTAACATGCATTAGACAGCTTGCAGTATTTGATTCAACTTCACACCAGAGCACAGTTATCAGTTACAGTTTTTCCAGTTAACGAGGGCTCATCTCACCCCTCTTTCTTCCCTGCCGTTGCCTATCCTTCATTCTCTCTGTTTTTCTCCCTGGCTGTTCTCTCTCTCCCATCCTCCTGCAGTTTTGGTAGCTGATCTCCCTCATGCTGAGATAGGATTATGATGAGTAAGCTATGGAGACAGTCTATGTGTTTGTTCCTACTCTGACGCTGTAGGATAGACCAACCCCTCGTCATGCTCAGCAGGGATACACCTACTGAAGGGTGGAGGGTGTTGGGAGATTGCTCATAAGATGAGAAACAGAGAAGAAACAAGTTAAGAGCTCACAGGAGAGGAAAGATGTAGAGAAAGACTGTCAGAGAGAGAGAGAGAGAGAGAGAAACAAAAGAAACAAGAGAGAGAGAGAGAGAGAGAGAGAGATGAGAGATGAAGACACAATGCTGAAGAGAGAACGAATGATGAGTAGACAAGTGAACATGGCTGGAAAGGGATAATTAGATGGTCTAATGTATTTGAGAGCTTTCAAAACCACCCAGCAGAGCTCAGAAACATAATAACAAAATGCAACACAAATTAATTTTGTGTAGTGTAGCCAAAAAGGTTAAAGGTTATATCCCCATAACGGTCGATCCATGAACAAACACCATTGTGCCCTTGAACAAGATGCTTAACCTCTGATTGATCCAAGGGGATTGTCTTTGTAACTTAAAGCTTTTTGAATGCAATTTCTAGGTTGTGTGGTCCAACTATGGTTGCCAACATTTCATCACGCGATTATGGGACACGTGAGCATTTCAAGTGCTTCAGTACAATACAGTATTTTTGCGTCGCTAAAATACGGCCACAAATTTTGACCAAAATATGGGACATCTGGACCAATTCTGGACAGTTGGCAACCCTAGGTCCAATTGAACATTTCAACTTTTGAGTTTGAGATTTGACTACCTGTTTGGACAAACAATTTTTTGGTGTCATGAATGGCGATGTAATTACACACTGATGAAAACACTACCTTGTGTTGTTTGAATCCAGCTGTGCTAAATTCTTCTTAATCAAAAGCAACCAAGCTGATCAACCATACAGACCACCCTGGACTTTATACATCCACTAAAATTCCTGTGGACCAGTGGGTAAAGTTCTTGGGCCACTTTACCATCTGAAGCTGGTATTAGCTTGTTTACAGCTAGACCAGCACCAAGGTATTGAAAAAGTTCTAAAAAAAAACGTTACAATTTGAGTGTCCAATTATGCCAGATTTACAACCAAATCAACATGATCACACGGGAAGTTGGCATGTTCTTTCCGAGAGTTACGGTACCCTAGGATCGGCCATGTTATTATGCTGCCTCACTGACAAGCATCATCTCCCATCAGACATTTTTGCAATGGCTCCAGTGTGTTTACCTTCCCATGTGGCGCAACCGGAGTCACATTGTGTCAGCACCATGGGAGACCCCGGGTCGGATCCTGCATTAAAACTAGGAACTATTTGCGTTTGCATAATTAGTGATGACCACCATTTGGATGTTGCACTTTTCCCTCTAACATTACATTATTACTCCACTGATGGTTAACTTTAGGTTTGTGGTTTTGGTTAGGGGGTAAAGTTTATAAAATATTCCTGTGCATTCCTCTTCACTATATTACAGCCTGTACAGGTGACACATACGCCCAACAACACTTACTGCTTTGGCCACTGGGAGCAGTGTTTTGAATTTCAGTAAGCACAGACAGGTAAGGTTTCAGCTAAAGAAAAGTCAGCCTGTTGTTTCCAATTACACTGAGATCGGTCTGTCCAAAATGACTCCATGAGGCACTTGAGGCAGCTAAGGCAGGTGAGGTGTGCTGTGTTAACCTAGAGAGTGTGGAGAGGTTACCCTCGTACATCTGTATAAAAAACTGGCCTATCCACAGTAACCCTTAAACGACCTTGCAGAGACACATCTGTGATCTCATCTTCACTGCAGTCCTCATTACAACCCTGTGTATCTGCAATTTAGCTATCAATTTCCATTAGTGTATCTCTCCCTATCGCTCTTGCTCTCTCTCTCCCTCTCTCTCTCTCTCTCTCTCTCACTCTCTTCCACACAACATGCTAACTAGGGATGGGTCATAATGGTCAGGTAGTCGATCAGTTTATTTATACATTTTAGATTTTTTTTACTTTTATATTTTCTAGTGGTAGTGCCTTAAAGGGGATGAATTTAGAGAGACAAGAGTGAGATAGTTTTAGCATGCAGTGCGTGAAGTATGATAATAGAAACAGTAATGGCTGTCACTGCGCTAGAACACTTTCAGAGAAGTTGTGTCATCCCCGCCACTTCAGCTATCAATAAGTGCTTTGTAACAAATCCACAAGATTTTTGTATATGAATCCAAGACAATTACTGTTGAACTCCAAATATTTTTGGTCTAAGAACACACACAGACAGATGTCTTTGGTTGTCATGCTGGATTTTGCTGTTTTTACAGCATCTCACGTTTTGAATGTAAGAATGTTTCCAATGGGAAACATACCTGAAAGGTGTGTGGTGTTCATGAATCTAAACAAGTGTAATTGTACAGGGCTTCCTTTAGACCAACAAATCAATCATACAACCCACCCACTAGTTGATTTAAAAAATATGTAGTTTTGCACATCCCTAACACTCTGTACTAATAAGGTGCGATGTAATAAATCGGTGACAGTAGGTTGAATGTTCTGTTTCTGAAATCGGTTCGGCTTACCAAAATGCAAATTACTGCCCCCAGTGGCCAAAGCTGGAAGTGTTGTTGAATGTAAGGGCATGTGTGAGCTCCATTTTCCAGGTGAAATGTACACAAGGTAGTGCCAAATGCGAGTTGTATTCTTAGTTGAAAATGATGTAACGCAGACCCTGTTTACACCTGGTATTAAGATGCGCCTCGTGATCTGATCACATATTGTCATTCGAGACATATCGTTGTTTACACCTGGCCACTTAAAAGCATCTCCTGTGAGCACTTATGTTTGGATTTCATGGAAATGGTCTCTGATTTCATGATGACAAACTTCTATTATTATGCCAGTGTGTTACTGCATGATTAGCACAGCGGTTGATTGACAGGTGAGGGGTGGTGCTTCGCTACTGTCCGGGATGCATTCAGTTATGGTTGCATGGGTGTGAAAGGGCGGAGGGCGGGGCCGGGTGTTTAAAATCATGAGGCGAGAACCGGCTTGACAATATAAATAATATTTTTATGTAAAATTGAAACCAAAAGACTCAAACGCACACGGACAGCTGCCTGTAAACGTTCTCTCTCTGTCACACCACCGTCCGCAGCCAGCCTTTATCCTTCTCGAAGGCTTGATTAGTCTGATAAGGGACCGAGTGTGTAAAATCACAAACCGGCCCGCCCATCACCCTGTCGCATTCCTCCCTCGTTCTCTCAGACCAGGAGTCCCCTGCATGACGTACACCCAAAGGGGTGTAACGGGGAAGGAGGAGGCGAGAACCAGTTTGACAATATAAATAATAGTTTAATGTAAAACTGAAACCAAAAGACACAAACACACACATACGGTCAGCTGAACGTAAACGTTTGCTCTCTGTCGCACCACCGTCCGCAGTTGGCCTTTATCCCTCTCAGAGGCTTGATTAGTCTGATAAGGTAGTGTGATAGTGTGTAAAATCACGACCCGGCCCACCCTCCGTCCTGTCACATTGGGTTTTTGACCAAAAAAAAAAAGGTTCAGACACAGAAAGGTCCTTTGTGATCTTGTTGTAAAGTTACAAGTGATGAAAGTTCTCTCCATCTCTTCCATGTAAATCTTAGTTTGTGTCCTAACCAGCCATGACCACAATCTGTTGTGCTGGGTAGACACTACCATGGTGAAATCTTACTGCTCTACAGCCACCCCCCACATAACTGTACATTAAACATGAGATATGTTCCGATTGGCCACATTTTCGCATTCAGTGTGGACAGACAAATTGCTTGTCGCTCAAATTGTATTGCATCATGTCTGGTTAGGACATGAGGTAATGCAAACTAATATGTCCAAAGCCACTCTGCAACATAACATAACTTGCTCATGGCCGAACAAAACATGTGACTTAAATCCCATTAAGAGTATTACAACTGTTTTTCAGCTGAGTGACTTCACAAAACAGACGGTAATGGCAGTGGACAAGAGCTGTCTGTGTTTCTACATATTTGATACAGTGAGTTGTTCAGATTTCCAGTCTCTCCAGAACAGGAAGTTTTAGTTCTCTCTCTACTTCAATCCAGGAAGAAAAGACTTGGGCTATACTGACACTAATACTCTGGATGAAGTGAAACTCACCCAAGTGTGCATGCGAGATGTACGCACGCACACACACACACACACACACACACACACACACACACACACACATACACATTCAACACACTCATAGTCTCAGAGGAAACAGAAAGAGCGAGTCAACAGTGAACTTGATAAGAGGAACATGAAAGCTTGTCTGAGACAAGCATGAAAGAACAGCAGTAAAGATCTAATATCTAGAAGTGTGTGTGTGTGTGTGTGTGTGTGTGTGTGTGTGTGTATAGAAGTAAAGAAAACAAGGCAACTAGAAACAGAATTTATATTTTTGATATTTTTACAAAATATTTTGTGCATTTTTGTGCAAAACTCACTGCCAAAATGATAAGTTGCTGTGGGTGGTTGCAAGTGAGTTGAATGAGAAATAGTAAAGCTAACAAAACAAGCTTGTGAATACAAGTCATGTTAATCAAGCTATCTAAGTAGTGCCCACAAAATTTGTGCTGTGCATGCGGGCCGATTCTGAGCACTATAAAGTGGAGAATTCAGCAGACCACCACAATCTGACTCACTCTGCCAGAACTGTACAGCATAACTCCACTACTGTGATCCAGACACCTTAATCTTATCCGAAAGTACACTTGATTACACCGCGCAGCTGGATATATTCCGTTTTTTTTTTTTTTTTTGCATAAATGAAAATAATTACAAGCAACTCTTTTTAATAAAAATGTGTATTACCACCTGCTTTCCTTGGGCGTTAATGGTGCAATGTAACCTGCGCTGAACAAATAGCACTGGTTCTTTGAATGAAGTGCAACCTGTAATGATTCTAATTTACATAGAAATAGGCTTACGCAGACATACTCATGGTACATCACTATGTCATCACTGATTGCACCTGCTTACACTAGATTGCGGATGGTTAGTGAATAAGACACAGATTTTTGTGCTTAAATACCACGCGCAAAAGTGCCGCAGCTGTATAGAATTTAGCCCTTGTTGTTCTACACCTGATTATAAATACTACTGATCAACCCTAACCCAAATCCTAACCTTCTACAAGAAAACAATTCAAATATCCCTATTAAAAGAAACGTTTTGCATTTTTAGGATTAAAATTAATAAATAATAAAAATAATAATAATAAAAAAATATATTAACTGTTTTTCCAAATGAGCACATCTTCGGTTTTTTCAAATTTGGTTAATTTTCTTCCTAAAATATAGCTATGTAGACCTACTCACACACACACACACACACACACACACACATATCATCATCCCTGTGTGACAAGCAAATTAGTCTGTCACTTCTATACTCTTTCACACACACACACACACACACACACACACACACACACACACACAATCATAAGGGGCTGACATAAGGTTGACATATGGGTATGCATGATTCGGCAGTGTGTGCCAGCTCCCTGTGACAGTGTGTGTGTGTGTGTGTGTGTGTGGGTGCGTGTGTCTGTGTGTGTGTGTGTGTGTGTGTGTGTGTGTGAGAGAGAGAGAGAGAGAGAGAGAGAGACATAGACTGTCACATAGAAAACAGACAAGAATGAATGTGCACAATGATACTGACAGCCAAAAGAGGCTCTCTCTCTCTCTCTTTCTCATTCCATCTGTTTGTGTCAGAAGGAATCTGTAGCTTTTTTTTCTCCAAAAATAAAAAGGAAAATATGCAAAAATCTACAAAACCCTGCGAAAAAGAGTTAAATCGTGGGGATGGATCTTCTTCAGCTGCGTGTGCATATAACACATACACAAAGCATTTCTAAACTATTGATCATTAATGTACATTTGATGGCACAGCTGTTTAAGAAATTCAGAAATACTACACTGGAAACAATGGATTCACACTGGCCTTGGGCTAAATACGTAGAGAATAGATACCCTCAGACACACACACACACACACACACACACACACAAATCATTTATGACAGCAATTGGAAACCCACAGCAAAATAAAAACAGACAGCATTAAGATATGAGGATCCAGACAGGTCAGATCTTGAATTCTCAAGCTATATGCAAATAAAAAACATCCATGAGTTCAACTCTATGATTATACTAATGCCGGGCAGTGAATTCAAAATATGTGATTTTTTATTTGATTCCAAGTGTGCGGCATACCTATCGTTGTGTCTGAAATCACCCTATCCACTATACACTGATGAGTCAAAACATTATGACCACTCACAGGTGAAACTAATAACATTGATCATCTCCTAACAAGGTCACATGTCAAGTTCTGTGTAGATTAGATGGCAAGAGAACAATCAGTTCTCGTAGTCAACGTGTTGAATGCAGGAGATATGGACAAGAGTAAAGACCTGAGAGACTTGGACAAGGGCCAAATGATTATGGCCAGATGACTGAGTCAGAGCATCTCTGAAACAGCAAGACTTGTGTGGGGCTCCCGCTCAGCAGTGGTGAGTACCTACCAACAGTGGTCCAAGGAGGGACAAACCAAAAACCGGCAACAGAACAGGATACAAATATTCGGTTATCATATGTACTGTATGTTTTCTGTCATACAGTACAGTACAGCCAGCTAATAATAAATAATAAATAGATGTTATTAATAACATTAGTACTGTGTTACAGTCGCATGAGGGCACTAAGCGCACATATCCTCTCTCTGGGTGCTAATAAAATAATAAATAATACAATAGTGAATAGAATAGAATCTTTATTTATCCCCATAGGGAAATTATTATTATTTTAATCATAATGAAAATATACACAAAACATGACAAACTGAATGAAAATGTATAGTATATGTGTAGTGCATATGTAGAATCTCTAGTATATATAGAATAACAAGTATTATTATTATTGTTATTATGATTATTATCTTACATGTAAGATAAAAGTACAAATATGACAAAGTTGTTTTTGCGACAGCTCTAACGCTCGCTCCTGTGCACAGTGTAAACAGTACGTCAGCGTCCAAATTCACTCACTCATTTCATGCACTCACTGACATCAGAGACTATTTATTAGAGACAGGTCATTTCTATTAAAACCAAAGGGAGAAATTGGAAAGCCCAGCAGTCAACAAATATAGAAAGGAGTTCCTGTCTTACAGTAAAAAGAGCCAATCACCGTTTACATAGGTACTGACATCACTTGTCAGTCAACTCGAGAATGCGCATGTGCATTAGATTTGCAAGCCTTGAAAATTGCGTTGTGTAATAGAAATGATTTGTGACAACTGTTTTGGAAAATTTGGTCTTTCAACATTCATGACTGGAAATAGCTTCCCGGGAGCGGTTCCAAAGATGGCCGCCAGTGGACTTTGCTGACATCCACTTTATAGGAAATAGTGAATGAGTGAACAAGTGAGCGATTTTGGACACAGCTTATGTGTGTGTGCTTTGTATTTTTCCCCTAAGGCTTGTCGTAGTTAATACTCATCATGTGCGATCATTGTCAGTGTTTAGTTTCAGTTTCTTCAGCAATCTTAATTTCCTACAGTGTTTCTTTCTTTGTTATTATTTATTTAATAGTAAATAATATGCAAATACTCTCGTATTTACTCTCTGTAACAGCCTACACGGAACAATAATGGCCGTTTCCCAATCTGTGGCCATATTCAAACCATGATGGCCATTTTTTAACTATCCAATGAAAGTAGGGAATCTCAATGTAGTAGGCAAATCATATAAATGGTCTGCACTTATATAGCACCTTTTTAACCTTTACAGGATTCAACACACTTTACACTGTGACTTGTGACTCATTCATACACCAATGGCGGAAGAGCTGCCATGCAAGGCGCTAGCCTGCCATTGGGTGCAACTTGGGGTTCAGTGTCTTGTTCAGTGTCTTCAGCATGTGGAGTCATGTGGGCCAGAATTCGAATCACCAACCCTGCGATTAATGGCCAACCTGCTCTACCAGCTGAGCCACAGCCGCCCCATGTAAAGCAGTTTAAAAACGCACATCCTGGTTTGAAAACAGGTTGGGTTGTTAAGACATAAGTCTTGTTATGTTTTGAATTTTCCCCATGCTGACTTAGACTGTTTGGGCGGAGTAACGTTTACATATGTGACTAGAATAGCAACATGCATTTACACTTCCAGAGGTACACCCCAAAAACATTTCCAGTATGCTACATTGTTGTCACAAGACATCACTACACTGCATGTTTTAATCCAGATAACAGATATGGTCAGAAATATACAGATCAATAAGGAGGAAAGATCTAGATTTATTATTGGCAAATTGTTTAGCGATATTAATCTGTTATTACAATGCATTTATTTATTATGCTAAGAGTATTGAAAATGATGCAAATATAATGTATCTTATCACTATATTAGTTACATTTTACATACAGTACATAGGTGTGATTTTACCAACCAGCAGCTTCTTCTCTCTGTTGCTCTTAAAGAAATTGTAAACTATATACTGTAGAATCTATTAATATGAGTACTAACAAGAAAGCCTTTAACACTGTGCAGTATGACATTCTGTACATGTCCACTGACTGTAGATTCTTGAAATAAATTCTGGCAAACAGACTCTTCACCACTGATTATCCCTTCACCTACAGTGTTTGAGAGAGCACTACACATGTGGCCCTTTCACTGTAATGAGGGAGAGGTAAAATTATACTATCCAGCTATCAGAGCTATGCTTTTTGGTTCAGTTCGCTAGAGTTTGATAACTTCATGCTGCCTCCAGTACTTCAAGAATGAGTCACGTATGTGTTTTGATGTCATTTGTGTCTCATTAAATGCATTTACAAATTACAACAAAATCCCTGTTCTATGCAGGTACTCTATTTACCAACCTGATAAACTGATCTCAAGAAATGAATGTGACTGTGGCGACATTTTTGCAAATAAGCAGGTGTAATGTCCACTGAGTGGCACTAAAATTATGTTTTTTAAGGTTAATGCTATTAAGTTTGAGTTGAAATGAACAAAACCTACCTTCATACCCTAAACCTTAAACCTAAACCCAACTGATAGTGTCAATAAAAGAATGCGTACCCTGGTTCTTTGCATCGCTCTGTCAGTTGAGCTACCATGAAATGAAAATCTGACATTTTAGTCATGATTTGTGTGAAAGGGAATACATTTCCAATGTTGCTGTATGGTCTGTTATATATGTATAGTAACTTGATTCTATGAGACCAGGTTGGATATACAGTACCAGTTCAATAATTTGTAGAACAACCAACTGCAATTTGTTCTGGAATTACCTTATTGGTGCGCTAATATTTTTCTGTTGAAAGACCATAGACTTAAGGAAGATAGCTGGAACAATTATTATTTTTGGCAACCTCTGGGATATGCAGCCAGGCACATATGAAAATATACTTCTCCATCTGAGAGCCACGGCACCAGCCTAACAGGGCTTAATTTCCAGGAGCTGCACAGCCTGTCACAGTCTATTCCTCACATGGGGAATGATGTAAAGCAGGAATATAATATAAATATAAATATAAATATAATATACACAGTGCATCAAACCATCCGGCCCAAATTAGTGAATTGCTTGTGTTATGCCTATGGTGACTGTGATTTTGCTAATGTTCCTGGATCAACATTCTTTGTTGGTCCTAGAACAACTATCCTGTCAAACAAACACACACTAATACTATCCCAAAACCATACCCATACCCGGACCAACCATATAAAGTCTGGTCCACACTGCAGATTATTTGGCCCTAAACCACACAATTAGACAGGAAGACACTGTTTGAGTGATATGTAATGTGATCAACTACAGTTGTTTTTTTATTCAAATCAAATCAAAAAATCAAATCAAATCACTTCAAATCAAAATCAAATCACTTTATTGTCACACTACTGTGTACACGAGTGCAACAGTAGGTGAAATTCTTGTGTGCAGTTCCGAGTAACATAGCAGTCATGACAGTATTCGACGTTTAAGGGTGGGTAAATCTGAAATCAGATATAACTCTGAGAGCAAAGTGGAATTTACAGGTGTGCTACTTGCTACTAGGTGTTTCAAACTAAATTCTTGAACATACTAATGTATTATTAATGTAATTAACCAACTCTGTCAAATCCAGTGACTAGTTCTGGGAACTTGTAAACACAACCTTGTAATGTAAAAAAACGGAATAAAGCCATTATTGTTATCCTGTATCTAAGATAGGATTGCCACCTTCAAAGTTGAAAAATACAGTGCACCCCCTCCAGTGGCACCATCAGTTACTGTATATAAATGATTTAGGCCTACTATATAGAAGTTATACATAAAAACATTTTAAAAATAAATGCTTATTTCAGCATTATTCAGCAAGATTGTCATAGGCTCCCAATATGTTTAATTATACAGATACAGTAATCAATGTAATCAATCTGAATTTTGATTATTATTTTGATTATATATATATATATATATATATATATATATATATATATCATTCAGGAGTTGTATGTATGTATCATTCAGGACTGTATGACCCCAGCAACGTTTTAGCACAATGTGTTCAGACGGTCACTTATGCAACCTAGTTGAATATCCAAGAATCTCAGTCAAAACTTGCTCATTGCTCCTCTCCCCAGCCTCTTAAATGTTTGTAACCGAACAAGATACAAATGTCCACGTATGTGGACACGGGGTCACGCAAGGTTAAGTACGGGATGATCACATATTTTACAGAATGGGTGGCAACCATAATCTCAGTACTGGTCTGGGGATTTGAGCATCAGATGAGTGTCTGTGTGACTCTATAATCAGGAGAGCAGACACTTCATTCAGGACTTAATCAAGGATCTGTTCAATAATACTGACACTGAGAATAGGCTAAGACTGTGTTTAAGTACAGTGTTCTTGAGGAAAACTAGGGGGAGTATGTGGTGTACTTAGATCTCTTCACATGTTGTGACAACTTTGGTTTTACTACAAATACAGTATCATAGTTCAACTATGCTCACTGTAGTAAATCATGGTTAAACCTTACGAAAATTAACCATGATTGTACAACAGTATCCATGGCATTTGTAGTAAAACGATCTATAAAATTAATCATAGTTACTACATGGCTACTACAGAATTAATAGATTAAACCCATGGTAACTAGATGGATAATGTAGTATTAATACTGTATTAATAGTATTCATAATGTAGTAAACATAACTGTAAATATAGTAAATCCACTGAATATGGCTTTAACCCTGGTTCCCTGAAAGCAAGGAACAAGACACTGCATAAGTAGCTGACATTATTAGAAAATCCTCCCAGGAGTGACAATCTCTAAAGCCTTAAAATCATGGCAGTCTACTGGCAGATGGCAGTTGATGCTCCACTCCTGATATGCATATCATGGCGGGAATATAATCCGGAACACAGTATGCAGCGCCTCATTCCCTCCTTTTAGGGAGCAAGGGTTACTGTCGTAACCAGTACATTCACTTTCAATTGGTCACTTTGATGCAGCATTAGTAGCTGATGCTAAAATGTGTACATTGCAAAATGTGTAGCATCACGTCATGCTGCTGATTCACATGCAGAAGGCATGGGTATTTGAAAGCCATTGACATTCAGTTGTCTCCCCTTTGTTTTAAACGAGTGTATGCTCAAGCTTACTGAATCAATTGGCACAAACAGGGATGCGTCAGCGTATTCAGTAAAAACGTAAAGACCTAAACTGGGACAGTAGAGGAGTGAGAGGGTATCAGCCAGGGTATCATCAATGACCAATGGGTTTTTGCCCACAGACAAACCACACAAAGGGTCATGGCTGCAGCTATAGCAGTGATATACACACTGAGCGTGGATGGAGTCAGCCCTGCATCCAAACACCCTTGTAAGAAGTGAATCATATGCACAGGGCAAAGCACTGTGATCCTCACCTGGGGAGGAACACCAGTCACCGAAAATGAGCCACTTCAAGACATATGGTGTAGGGTTTCCAAGTCCAGCAGACCCTGAGTCATGGAGTACCAGAGGCAACAATGTGTGGTCCCGTAATTCCTCTCAAATCCTCAGAACAGCCTGAGAGTGACATCTCCACTCCCCCTGGCTGATCCCCTGATGCAAAAGCAAGTCTCAAGAGTGTAAGTTCAGGTAACTGGGTATGCACATAGCATGTATCGATAGGAGATGCTTTTTGCATCAGATGAGAAGCTGCAGCAGGTTCAACACTGTGGTGCGAACGCACTCTCCCAGTTTTGTATGCCACAATTGGAGTGTTTTCTGTGCGGATCAACACATAAAAGCCGTGCACGACTGACTGAAAAGCTCTGAGATCTAGGAAGACTGCAATCATTTTTAGGCGATTTATGTGCCATGCCACTCACACACCTGTCCAGGTGCTGAAGACCATCTCAATCTCCACACCTTGTGTTGGACACGTCTGTCGTGACAACTTTGCATCTGGCCAACTGGCCGAGTGCATGACCATCTGATAAAACATAGCCATTCTCCAAATAGCTAGCATGGTAAAACAGTGGTGTAAACAGTGATGTAAACAAGGTGTATGCGACCATGTCACCATGAAAGACAAGGCACTCTCGAGTTGACCCAGCATTGGAGATGCCTCTTATATAACAAACACTATGGGGTGACAGTGGCAAGGCTCTCCCTGGCTTGAAGCTCATCAAGCATCGGAGAATTGACTGAGTTTTTTTTTAAGTCAGATGCGCCAACATGGTTACTTTAGTCGAGTTCCATTCCCATGAAGGAGAAAAATTTCTGACGAATGGGCACCAACAAACTCTTCGCCAAATTGACTTGAGACACAACCACTCCAAATGTACGAGCAACACGTCCTTGTGCTTGCAAGCTTGTGTCTCTGACTAAAAGCAACCAGTCATTGAGGTAATTCAGAACATGAATGTCGCTCAGCCTCGGCATTTTGTGAATGTGCAAGGAGCTAGGGACAAGCCAAAGGACAGGACTATGAACTGGTATGCAGTTTCCCCTAAATCTCAAGAATGGCCTTTGACAAGGAGCTATTTGCACATGAAAGTATTCTTCTTTCAGGTCCATAAACACAAACAAGTCCAGAGGAAAGACTTGAGTAAACATTTGTCTTTAAGTAACCATCTTAAACAAAGAATTTGCAAATGTCCAGTTCAAGAGTCTCTAGTCCAGTCCTTTTTGGCAACAAGAAAATAGTGGCTGTAGAATCCTTTCTGTGCGTCCCAAGCTGGTACTGTCTCTATTGCATCTTTGACAAGGAGACATTGTACCTCTGAGCATAAGACCAGTATACCTGCCACTGCCTTGCTCAGAAGGAAGTTTTCTGCTTGGATGAGGGCCAGAGAGCACAGTATTATGCTTAGACCACAGCTGCTGGGGCCCAACTGCTGGCTCATTTTCTTTGGAGGGTGCTGTGCCAAGGAAGAGCGCGAGCGAGTTGGTTGCGCCACAGAGCCAACTCACTCTGCAAGATGTGCTTGTACTCTTGCTACTGCTTCTGAACTTCTTGGAAACTACCAATGAAGGCACTCATGGTATCACAAAAGAGGCATTGCTGTGACACCACGGTCTGGCCTGTTCTCGTACATATCCTTGAACATGTTGTGCAGAGCCGAACCAGCCTGACCTGCCGCTGCGTAGGCTTTGCCTACGAGCAAGGACATAAGCCAACAAGACGTCCTGGCTTTCCATCCCAGTGCAAAGGAGGGGCATAAGTGGGCCACTACTGGGGGAATCTCAATATAGCCCCTTTGCTCAGTGCACTCAAGCGTTGTGAAGGCCGACTGCACCGGAAACTTGTGTTCGTACAAGAAAGGGGTAAATGTTGAAGAGGTGAGTAGGGTGAATGCCTCGTTTTGACCAGCTGGTTGTGGAGCTCGGGAGTAAACGGTACCAGGCTCAGAAAGAACCGTTCGCCGAGCTGAGAGCACTCTGGCTCACTCGGAGTGGGCCTGTTAGACATAGGGATACACATGCTCACAAGGTGGAAAACATTTGCAAAAACGCCATCTTGAAAAAGCCTTGTAAAGAAAAAGGAAAAAGGCTCTTTTATGTTCCTTACAGTCAATAAAACACACAACACAATCACAATGCAATAGTGTTTCAAATGCAGAATGATGAATGGCACTGTGCTCCATTTAATAAGCCGTGATGACACATGCATCAGGAGCGGAGCATCAAGCACCATCTGCCTATAGCTCCAAACCTGACAGCCATGGTTACTGCAATATTACAATAGTATTATCATGCTTAATTTATTGCAAAGGAAACCCAAAATAATTGCAATTGTTAACATTAGTAAATCCATTAGGTAACATGAATTAACGATGAACAATATTTTTACAGCATAATCTTTGTTAATTTTCAGAAGTAAAATATAAATGTTCACTGTTAGTTCATTTTAGTTCATAACACATTAACTAATGTTAACATACAACCTTTAATGTTAAAAATGTATTAGTGTATGTGGATATTAACATTTACCAAGTTAGTTAAGAGTTAGTTTATTAGTTCATGATAACTAAATAGTTAACTAATATTAACACTAATATTAATTGTGATGAGAAAGAGATGATGTAATGACAAGCTGTCTTAGCAATGTTGCAGTGTAGCTTTTTGTGTGTGTGTGTGTGTGTGTATGTGTGTGTGTGTGTGTGTGTGTGTGTGTGTGTGTGTGTGTGTGTGTGTGTGTGTGTGATTTGAAATAATGATGTTGCTGTTTGAACTCCGAGCCCTGCAGGAACCGAACACACACTGTGAGCCAATCAGATTTGATGATCTCCCCCAGCCTTGCATTAAGGGCTACACTCTCAAGGTCAGCTGACTCGCTCTTTCTCTCTTTCACACACTTCCCTCCCACTCAACTCTTTTCATTCTCTCAGAAGCAAACTGATCGCTCACATCTGCGTAACTGCTCTAATAAGTGCTGTTATTTAGCACAAGCACCAGACAATGTTGTTCAAAGCACAGCACTCAAATCCAACACCATAACTCAGATACAAACATATGGGACAGGTTTTATCACCTTGAGTCAGAAGTTGCTTTGATCCATTATTGAAAAATTGCAATATTAGACCAAAAAATTATTTGTGACAATGCTGTGTGAAAGAGCCTTTACTGGACAACTAGTCATCTATCACTCTGCACTGCACACATGCAGAACACTGACCGTGAATGTACTCTTGTCTCATGACAACTCATATATTTGTACAAGATTGCAACTTGGCTCATACGAAAAGGTACAACTTGTAGACCAACCAATAAACAGAATTTAAACATTTATCATTTTTAGCTACGGGAGTATACATTTTCATTCGATTTCACCATCTTGTACTATTTCATACATATTATTACAACTTCTCATGAGACCAGCTTGGTTATTTTTAGTAAAACAATGTCACGGCCCTCAAACTGTCAATGTTATCACGAAATTCAATTTTCTCAATAAGAGGGGTTTATTACAACCAACATTTAATTGATTAAATCTCGGCAGCAGAAAACAAATATATAGAAACATTATAATAATGCCATTAGAGTCTTTCCTTTTCGCTTTAGTGCATAAAATTTGTTTCTAGGTCAAAATGACTCAAAATGATTGAGCATTTCAACATTATTAATTATTTTGGTCTCAAGCAGAACATTTTATTGTCATAGTTTGTGTCCTCACACAGTGTGAGACATTCATTATTAATTTTCTTGTTATTATTAGAAGACTGTGACTTTCATATTTATAAAGTCTCTCTCTGTCTCTCTCTCTCTCTCTCTGTGCGAGTGTGTGTGTGTAGAGGAACACCTCTATCTCTAAGTCTGAGATCAGTGTGATATCTGCAGCACGCAGCTGTCACCATGGTAACCACTCTTGCGAGAGGGTAACCGAGGGAGAGAGAGAGAGACCGAATAATTACACAATTAAACAATTAAAGGAGCAGTTAAAACATTCTCCAGCAGACGTTGGTACTTCGGCTCTGCTCTCACAAGGAACAATGAGTGAAACGATAACCTTTGACCTGAACATCACTCCACAGTGCAGTCTTCTGCTCTTTCCATGTTCACTGCCACTTCTCTAGCACAGAACAAATAAGAATTCTCTTCTCAATATCACTGACAGCATACTATTTCACTGTAGAGCCCTCCAGTGCACTGACTGTGAGTTTAAGCACACACGCACACACCTCATTCATTAGTGCTACAAAACACATCCCTCTGTTTCCACTCTCTCTTTCTATTTCTAGTTCAACAGTTTGGAATATGTCAGAGCTGTCTCTATCGCAGCACTGAAAAAACACTTGATTTTGTGTGATCGTGTGTCTGTTCAAACTCTCACTGTAATACACTCTTTTTGTATGGACAACCAAAATCTAGCAGAATTCTGTGGCACCACAGATTCATTAATGCGGGAAAAGGTCAAATGGAAAGTTTATGTCCACTTTCATGTCTTAAATCTACATTGGTGAACAAAGTACTGTTATTTTGTTGCAGAGAACTTCTTTATATGTAACACTAGCTCTGGACTGCGATTTCAAAACAAAACACGTACAGTAAAAACACACACACACACACACACACACACAAAATTACATACAGATTTAAAAAGTTTTTAAAAATTGCCATTATTACATGTCATGTCTTTTTGAAGTCAAATAAAGTTTAGAAAGCTTCTTTGATGCTGTTCACACAGGATGTGTTCTTGTGATCCACTGTGCTATTTTTTAATTCTAGGCCAATGTAAACATATTCTAGATGATGTCTTGACGACAGATGACCATTGTGATGCATATTACAATTTTTTCAGTGTCTTGTCCTACGACGCCACATCTTTAATTTAATTTTACAAATGCACTTTGAGACCCCTGTGTTCTGTTCCCTTCCCCTGTGCAGCATCTTTCTGTTTTTGAACACTATAGCACATCCTCTGTGAACGGTCCCTTACAGTTTGAATAATTATTATGAATCACCAGTAGTAACCAGTGTTGGGTAAATTACTGAAAATTAGTAATCCACTACAAATGACTAATTCATTCTCTAAAAATTGTAATCCGATTACTTTACAAATTAATACACTGTAAAAGTAATCACATTACTTATTACTTTACTTTTAAGTTACTTTCTAAAGCACTTTCCTGCAAATCAAATTCATTGAATCTTGTTCATTGAAACACCAGTCATACATTCAGCACATCTTATGTCTCCTTCACAATGACTCGTTACGAGGCCATAATTCATATATTCTACATAAATCTTTTTTAGAAATAAGCAAAACCCTATAATCTACTTAAAAGTAATTTGATTAATCTGATTACAAGTATTTTAAATGTAGTGTACTCCACTGCTTTTTTAATAAAGTAATTAGATTACACCCAAATCTGGTAGTAACAATAACTGTAACTGTATTTTTTTGGCGGAAACTATGGAAACAATTTTTGTAAGGTACTGTAAGATGATAATGTGCAATGTGAGCTGTGTGTGCTTTACACATGGGATATATACTGGCATAACAGGCAGAGTCCCAATAGAGCCCAGAGATGATAACCACAAGCTAATTAAAAAGAAAGAAAAGAAAAAGTTGACACACAAGTCTCTCCGAACAAAACAGGAACAGCTTACACTAATATCACCTTCACTCCACGCTAGCATCTAATCACAGCTTATTAACAGAGTTTAGCATCAACAGGGACTTTAACCCAAACCCTGTTTCACATTATCTGCGTCACTAAAGCCCAAAGTATACTTCAGTTTTTATGTCTAAGATAGCATATGTGGTCAAGGCAAGTGACGTAAATGTCATTATTAGCAGGGTACTGTAGGCACACAGATGATTTTTGTATGTCAGGCCGCAACAGCTTGAGGCTGCCTACATTTGACAAGTAAAAATGATCATTATAAAAAGATGACGTGTACGGACAATCAGCTGTGAACTGGCAAACCAATCATGTGCAGCTTGTTAGAAATAGAAAGGGGTGTCCATAAAATATTAGAACATCCAGTATAGATGGCAATTCTGATTATAATGGGAGAGATTTGCTTTTGACTTGATGCATTGCACAGCTTCAGTATGCTGACATATGCAGAAAGGGTGTCAGCGTAACTGTCTTCTATGGTAAATTTTGTCTTACAGGACAACTATTATCATGGCGGAGCAACAGTTCGTAGAAATTCTTGCTGAACAAGTTAGTTAAGGTCAACATCTTTGGAAATAACACATCCTGATTGACGGCACCGGCATCTGAAGGAAACTTTATCGCCTCCTTGAGTACAAATGTTCGTCATTGCCACAGGTACGCAAGAATGCACATTAAAGAAATAGTTCAAACAAAAATCTTAATTCTGTCAATATTTCCTTACCCTCAAATCTTCAACTCCACTGCAGCTATTAAATGTCATTCTCCATTCTGCATATTCGAACTGGCTCATTGTTTATGATTGCAACACCAATGGGATCAGAACCAATGTCATTTGGTGTTAATGATGTCAAACCTGGTGCAAGGCATCAGTAAGTTATTTTCTAAATCTGAATGTGGACGCAAATTATATTTCTGAGCTTTATGTGGAAGGGACAATTATCAGTATATAATGACTTAAATGACATTTTGTACAAAAGTCTTCTGAAGCTGTACTTTTATGCCCTATTTAAAAATGATATATATATATATATATATATATATATATATATATATATATATATATATATATATGTATATATATATATATATATATATATATATATATATATATATATATATATATATATATATGTATATATATATATATATATATATATATATATATATATATATATATGTGTGTGTGTGTGTGTATTTTATATATATATATATAATACAGACAATTGGTGCATTCCGAAATGCGCCAGCCTGCAATTCATAACTCAACAAAAGTACATGCTGCATTCTCAACATTCCCGCTAGGGGTGCTATAGCAAACATTTGTGTCCGCTTCTACTGTGTTATCCTTTCAAGTTAAATACTGTCATGGCGCAGCAACCGCTTCAAGAGTATTTTGCTTAGCAAGTAAGTCAATATATATTTAGAGCAAATTACCTGAATTGCAAACAACCCAGTTTAATGGCACAGACTTTTGAAAGTAACTATATAGTAACTATTGTCCTCTTTGAAGGACTGACATATGCGTCACGGTCAGAAATTAAGCGGGGCTCAGGGCAAAAAACTAAATGTGGGGGCAAAACTGCTCTCGTAATGACTTCTGATTTTTATTTGTAACATCTGATAAACTTCTTAATATTCTATTATAGTCCTAGTTCCCCGTCTGTCGCTCACTTCGACGTCGTGTCGAAGAAGCGACACTAGGTGTCTCTCTTGAGCGCCGAAAGATACCTCTGATCTATGAAAAAAGGCCAATGAGAGTTGGCGAACAGTATTTGCATACTCCGCCTCCGGATACGGATATAAAGGCGAGAGAAATACGCTCGTTCATTCAGTAATTTTCTTCGGAGCCGATGGTCGTGTGTATGCAGTCAGCTGCGAGTAACACAACTGATCCTGCTTCTGATCCTCTGACGCTCTGCTTTGCTGTTGGATTTACGGCGCACTACAGCGGCTTTTCTCTTCACTGCCGGCGTGCAGTTTGCCCCTGGGCGCTTCGACAGCGCAGAGTTAAAAGAGTTGAAAGAGTGTTTCTCTCCATAAAAGAGTTTATTTCTCTGAAAGAGCATTACACAGCGGCGTTGAACGTCCTTTTCAGGACGCGTCTTTATAAAGATGTTATTTCCGCCCCTGTGTAGTTTCTGGATGCGGTGATTTCTCCCCACCTCTCTCGGTCATAAAACACTGTCTTGCATGCCTGGGCTGCGATCGCACGCAAGCAATGTTTTATGAATGGTTTATGTTCTCAGTGCGAGAACATAGCCATGGCAACATTGCGGTCGTGTGGCTTTCTTTTGTAATGAGAGAAAGCCGTTTCAGCCGCCCCCCGCGCCTCGCCTCCTTCCTACGGGACTGACGCAGGCGCCGCGGGCGATGAACACGTTTTGGGGACAATGACGGGCTCTGTTCGCCGGGTAAATCCCCTCGAACTTCCCGCCTCCCCGGCACGCTTGTTTGCTTCCGTCTGAGCTCGGGATGAGTATTCTCTCCAATGGTTCATCTTCTCAGTGTGAGAACATGGCCGTTATAGCATTGCGGTCGCACGGCTTTCTTTTGTAATGAGAGAAAGCCACTTCAGCCGCCCCCCGCGCTCCGCCTTCTTCCTACGGGATCGGCGCAGGCGCCGCGGGCGATGAAGGCGATTTGGGGAATATGACGGGCTCTGTTCGCCGGGTAAACCCCCTCGAACCGCCCGCCTCCCCGGCACGCTTGCTTGCCTCAGAATTGGATGACATCACCGCTGCATCGGAGAGCGTTACAGCGGCATCGGATGCTGATCGTTCGCCTGGGCCGCCACCTTCGGGTCTGCCGCCCAGCCTGAGCCTGACGCACGGAGATCCGCTATGCTTTCCCGGGCTACTTGATCGGTTCCGCGGGCAGGTGCGCCGCTCACAGCCACGCCCCCCCCCCCCCCCCCCCGTTCCTTTCTTCCCGGACGTGCACGACGAGTTGAGCTAAGCCAAGGCTTCTTCGCTCCTCCGCTCTCACTACCCTCGCGGTGGAACGGTCCCAGACCGCTTCCACTCTGCACGCCACGGCCCTTCCTGCAACCAATGCCAGGCCAAGGCACTTCAAAACTTGCACCTTGGGTAGTCCTGTTCTTGATGTGCTGCAGGAACTGCGCTGGATGACCAACCGCGCCCCCGGGCCACGGAGGTCAGAAGCGCTGGCACTCGAACAGGTGATGGCCACCCCTTGTGGTCCAGAAACGCACCTGTGGACTGGACCTGGTCGAAATGCGGGAGGCGGACAAGGCACACCTTCTCCCACACCCCCGTCTCCCAGCTCCTTCCATTCGGCGCCACCGTTGACGACTCTGCCCAGCAGTCCTCAGCGGTGAGGCAGACAAAGGCCACTACACATCCTGCCCCGCCGCAAGCCTGCTGCCATGGGCCATGCCCCGTCTGCTCGCCGACGGGCGTCCTCCTGCGGCTGTGAAACACCCTGCTCCGCCTCAACCCGGGCCCAGCTCTCAGCCCCAGCGTCGAGCACGCTGCAGGAAATGGACGCCCCCGTCTCACGGACCCCCTCGAGGACCCGGAAGGCTCCCAGGCTGTCCGTAGACATTCAACCCAGGGACCAAGATGTTAGCTCCGGAGGCTGGTAAGACCGCTCCGTCCCCGGTGGAGGGCCGGGAGGAGAATCTTTTCTTGTTGAATTAATTTTCACATTCTCATATTCTCTGTAATGAGCTATTTCCTTTTGTCTCTGGGTCACCTGGCCCGCAAATGCCGTTCTCACGGCACTTTGCCCCCAGATATCAACAGTCCTGGCTTCCTGGACACGGACCACCCGTCTTCAGCCCCACGACTGTCCCCCGGCCGGCCGGTTCCGACGAGTCTAGAGGACGCCTACCCAGGACCTCCTCCTCAGTCGCTAACCCGCCCCCTGCCGGGTGTGCGGAGCAAGGTAAGTGCTTTGAGTCTTGTCTCAGCACCTCAGCCGCGGGTCGCCCCGTCGCCGCCCAACGCTGCCCTACCTGCTCCGCCACGCTGCGAAGCCCCGCCGGGTACGTCAAAATTAATCGTCCCTTTGGTGCCCCTAGCGCAGAGGTTGGACGCGTGGCTTTCACTTCCCAACCCGTCTCGCTGGCTGGCCCGGACCATCCGACTCGGTTACGCAATTCAGTTTGCCAGGTCCCCGCCCCCCTTCATGGGCGTCCGCTTTTCCGCAGTACACGGCGAACATGCCCACTCCCTGTGCGCGGAAATCGCGACTCTTCTGGCCAAAGGCGCGATAGAGCCTGTCCCTCCAACCGAGATGAAGAAGGGTTTCTACAGCCCTTACTTCATCGTACCCAAGAAAGGCGGCGGCTTACGACCAATCTTGGACCTGCGAGTTCTCAACCGAGCGTTGCACAAACTCCCGTTCAAAATGCTCACGCTTAACCTGCGTCCGGCATCTAGATTGGTTCGCAGTGGTAGACCTGAAGGACACGTACTTCCACGTCTCCATCCTGCCCCGACACCACCCCTACCTGCGGTTTGCGTTCGGGGGCCAGGTGTATCAGTACAAGTCCTCCCCTTCGGCCTGTCTCTGTCCTCTCACGAGAGTTACTATGCAAAACCCACAGAGACCAGGTGCTCAGGCACCTCAGCCGTCTGGGGCTTCAGGTCAACTGGGAAAAGAGCCAGCTCACTCCAGTTCAGAGCATCTCTTTTCTCAGGATGGAGTTAGACTCGGTCTCAATGTCGGCACGTCTCACCAACGAGCGTGCCCAGTCAGTGTTGAACTGCCTCGCCGCCTTCAGGCCAGGCACAGCGGTCCCCTTAAAACTTTTCCAGAGGCTCCTGGGGCATATGGCGTCCTCCGCGGCGGTCGCGCCGCTGGGGTTGATGCATATGAGACCGCTCCAACACTGGCTCCAGACCCGAGTCCCGAGACGAGCATGGCGCCACGGCACGCACCGGGTAACAATCACCCCCGCCTGCCATCAGACATTCAACCCCTGGACAGACCCCTGTTTCTTACGGGCTGGAGTGCCCCTACAGAAGGTGTCCAGACGCGTCCTGGTCACGACCGACGCCTCCAGATTGGGTTGGAGCGCCGTTTGCAACAGGCAAGCAGCCTCAGGCCGTTGGAAAGGGGCCCAGCTGCGTTGGCACATCAACTGCCTCGAGTTGTTGACCGTCCTTTTGGCCCTGCGGAAGTTTCTCCCATTAATTCGGGACGAACATATCCTAGTCAGGTCGGACAGCACCACTGCGGTCGCGTACATAAATCGCCAAGGCGGCATACGCTCCCGTCATATGTCACAACTCGCCCATCGTCTCCTCCTTTGGAGCCAGCACCGACTCAAGTCGCTGCGTGCCACTCACATCCCCGGCAACCTCAATGTGATAGCGGACGCGCTGTCATGACAACGCTTGCCTGGCGGAGAGTGGAGGCTTCACCCCACTCGGTTCAGCTGATTTGGGAACGGTTCGGCAAGGCCCAGGTAGACCCCTCTGCCTCCCGAGACACCTCCCACTGCCCGCTCTGGTACGCCCATTCAGAGGCTCCCCTCGGGGCAGATGCACTGGCACACAGCTGGCCGGCTGGGCTGCGCAAGTACGCATTCCCCCAGTGAGCCTTCTTGCACAGGTGCTGTGCAAGGTCAGGGAGGACGAGGAGCAAGTCACTCTCGTGGCTCCTTACTGGCCCACTCAGGCCTGGTTCTTGGACCTTGTACTTCTCGCGACAGCCCCTCCCTGGCGAATTCCCCTGAGGAAGGACCTTCTTTCTCAGGGATGGGGCACGCTCTGGCATCCGCACCCAGACCTTTGGAACCTCCATGTCTGGCCCCCGAACGGGACGCGGAAGATCTAGCTGGTCTACCAACCACGGTCGTAGCCACGATCAACCAAGCCAGAGCCCCTTCTACCAGGCAACTCTACGCCCTGAAGGGCATCTGTTCGTGAATCGGTGTTCTTCCCGGGCAGAAGACCCACAGAGGTGCGCAGTTAGGTCTGTGCTCCTGTTCCTACAGGAGAGGTTGGAGGGGAGGCTGTCCCCATCCACCTTGAAGGTGTATGTTGCCACTATCGCAGCTCACCACGACCCAGTAGACAGCAAGTCTCTGGGTAAGCACGACTTAATCGTCAGGTTCCCAAGAGGTGCCCGGAGGTTAAACCCCTCCCGGCCAAACCTGTTCCCCTCCTGGGATCTCTCGGTGGTCCTCGCCGGTCTTCAGAGATCCCCCCCTCTGAGTCACTAGAATCAGTTGGCTCAGGGCCCTCTCCTGAAAAGACGGCCCTGCTGATCGCGCTCACTTCCATCAAGAGGGTCGGGGACCTGCAAGCGTTCCTGTGGCACGGTGGAGGGCGGGACCGGCGCGTGATTGCGCACGCCCGGTCCCGTATCTGGCTGATTGAGCCGGCAAGAGGGTTAAAAGGCCACTCGCAGACGGCGATCGGGAGAGAGAGCTTAATCAGCAGACGTCTGCTGTCCTAAATGTTTGTTTTAAGTTTTTCATTAACAAGGTCACCATCGGGTACTTGTGAATATCCCCATGCACACACCTCACCCTCACCCGTCTAGCTATGCCCAAAGCCCCGGGTTGAACCAAGCGTTGATGGATGGTGGTCTGATTGCAACCGGTATCCAGCAATGCTTGGTGTGTACCCCCCTGGATTCTTACCGGAATCCGGTACGCTCCAGCCCGATCGGGGGCAGCATGCGGTGGATCGGAGACCTGAACCACCGTCCCCACTTCCATCATCGGACACTGATCGCGGAAGTGGCCCGGGTCCCCGCACCTCCAACAGGCTGGCCCAGGCGCCACACCCGTACCTGCGTCGGCGGACGCCCCCACCTGAGGGGGAGAGCGGCTGAATGTGGCGGGGGGGGTGTGCGATGCCACCGTGGGTCTCTGCCAGGCTCCTCGCCTGCGGGGGGCAGGAGCGGACCCTGGAAGAAAGACAGAGCGAGAAGGGGGAGGGGGATGGGGAAGAGCGGAAAAAAACACAGGGGAAGGGGAGGGAGAAAGAGAGGGCTCGTCCGCCCTCGGGGTCGCCGCCATGTGGTCCTCCGCCAGCTGCACGGCTGCCTCCAGCGACGTCGGGCGGTGGCACTGGACCCACTCCGCCGTTCTCCTGGGTAGCCGCTGAGTGAATTGCTCCAGCACCACCTGATCGATGAGACCCTCGACGTCGCGGTCCCCCACTAGCAGCCACCTCCGGCAGGCATCGCGGAGCCGCTGAGCAAACGCGAACGGGCGGTCGGCTTTGTCCAGCCCGATACGGGACCGGGCGTGCGCAATCACGCGCCGGTCCCGCCCTCCACCGTGCCACACTTCCCTACTAACGACACTTGCCTGGAGCTCGGTCCGGCAGATACTCATGTGATCCTAAGACCTTGACTGGGCTATGTGCCCATGGTTCCTACCACGCCCTCTGGAGATCAGGTAGTGAACCTACAAGCGCTGCCCCGGGAGGAGGCAGACCCAGCCCCTCTCACTGTCGTGTCCGGTACGTGCCTTGCGTGCCTACCTGGAACGCACCCAGAGCTTCAGGCGCTCTGAGCAGCTCTTTGTCTGCTTTGGAGGACAGCAGAAAGGGAACGCTGTCTCCATACAGAGGTGTCTCACTGGGTGGTGGATGCCATTCAGTTGGCCTATCACACCCAGGCCATGCCCCCCTTATGGGTTCAAGCCCACTCCACTGGGAGCGTGGCATCCTTATGGGCACTGGCTAGGGGCACCTCCCTAGCAGACATTTGCAGAGCTGCGGGCTGGGCAGCACCTAACACCCTTATGATCTCAGGGTTGAGTCAGTCTCGTCCCGTGTTCTCTCAGGTCCGAGCCCGTAGAACTCGGTACACGTCGACGATCTGACCGGGTGAACCGCTTGTTCCAGCGCCGTTTCCCTCTGCCAAGGCAAAACAGTGCGCTTTTGTCCCAGAGGACCTAGGTCCCTGGTTGATTCCTCCCTAGCCCTTCGGGCCCGCAGCAGTTCAGCGGAGGAATGTGCTGGTCCAGTCCACTACGGGTACCTCCGACTACCCCTACTGGAATAGGTGCTCCACAGATCAGGCCTCCTACGGGACTCCTTCTGTGTGTATTTCCGCGGTACGGTCACCTTGCGAGCTGACCCGCGTCTCCCTTAGGCAGTCCTTCGCTGCCCTCCGGTCGCCGTGTTGTAGCAACTCCCCCCTCCTCGAGGCGGGTTCTACCACCGCGCCATTTCCTCCCACATGCCCAAAGTGGCCATGTGGTGTATTTTGCCACCTATACCTCCCCTGCTGGGCGGGTGTGGCCTCCGCAGGGTCTTTTCCCCCTAAAAGAATAGGACTTCGGAATAAGACCCCCTTCCCTCGATGCGGTAAGGGCCCTGGCTGCTCTTGCTCTATGCCGAGAAAACATAGAGAGAAAAGAGGCCCAGCCAGGCTTGGCCCGTTCCCTAGTTGGGAGCGTCACCTTGTTCCCCCCTAGGGTAACCAAAAGGGTGCTGACGCTTTTTCGGGGCATTGGGGAAGAGTACGTGCAGCCTGAACACAGTTGGTCGCTTGTGCACGTGCAAAATACCTGCCCGCTTCTGTGTCAGCAGTACACGTACACGGCTCAGCGCATGGCGAGTTTTGAAGTGGACCCCTAGTGTCGCTTCTTCGACACGACGTGAGCTACAGACGGGGAACGTCTCGGTTACGTATGTAACCTCCGTTCCCTGATGGAGGGAACGAGACGTCGTGTCTTCCCAGCCACGTCGCTGAGCCGAGCCGCTGAGATGCCCGGAACACTCCCGGCTCCTCAGAAAAATCCTGAATGAACGAGCGTATTTCTCTCGCCTTTATATCCGGAGGCGGAGTATGCAAATACTGTTCGCCAACTCTCATTGGCCTTTTTTCATAGATCAGAGGTATCTTTCGGCGCTCAAGAGAGACCCCTAGTGTCGCTTCTTCGACACGACGTCTCGTTCCCTCCATCAGGGAACGGAGGTTACATACGTAACCGAGACGTTATGCATATGTCATAAATTTGATGATTTAATTCTTAGTCAAGTCAATTTTATTTTTATAGTGCCTTTCACCACACACATCATTTCAAAGCAGCTTCACAGAAGATCAGACATTAACAGAAGATAAAACTGTAATACCTATAATGTCTTATAGTCATCATTGTGTAGTTTGCTAAAATATGATTGTGAATATTGTTTAAAAATAAATAATTAAATACTAATTGTATTTATAACCCCAGTGAAGGTGACTGTGGCAAGGAACAGAAAACTCAATAAGATGTTGGTTAATGGAGAAAAATAACCTTGGGAGAAACCAGACTCACTGTGGGGGCCAGTTCCCCTCTGGCTAAACAGCATTTAATGCCAATATTACTTATGTATAGTGCAAGTCATGGTTTTAAATGAGTAAACTAAGTAAGTGTTAAGGGTCAGTGTTTAAACAAAGATTTTGAATGAACTGTAAGATTAATGACTAATGTCTTTGAAGTTCATCCTGGATTAACTGCAGAAGTTCACATAGATGCAATTGTCCTTGTTAATTGGCTGTTGAAGGGTTTTGTTGGCAATTAATTGATAGTCTATGTATCATTTCAAGAGTGTAGTCCATCATTAGACCGAGGTGATGCAGTCAGAGATCAGTTAGGTGCATCGCAGTTCAACCTGACTAGTAATTTCGGTGAGGTCTATCCTAAGTCCAAGGTTCAGGCAATGACATATGAAGTATCCCATGTCTTATGGTTGGAGTTGGCATCAGTTCATCCTCTGAAGGCCATCGTAATAGGCTGAAGTGATGTTTGGCTGGCACCGGCTGCTATTAGTCATCATCACACAGCGACACATACCAATGGAGTCCAACATGAAGCAGGAATGGAGCTGGATCCAGCCGGTTCTGGTGACCTCAGAATAGGAGTTCCGAGGTTGAGACAGGGAAACAAATAAAATAAAATTAGCATAGATGCCAATCAATTTATTGCAGAGTTATAGATCATGATCACTGTTTCTGGTTCCAGCAGACCCAACTAAAGCAGCCTAATTGTGAGTTGAAGGATAAATTATGTGTATGCCTGGCTAAATAATAGAGTCTTAAGTCTAGACTTAAACTGAGTGAGCGTGTCTGCATCTCAGACAGTGTTAGAGAGAATATTCAATAGTTTAGGAGCCAAATATGAAAAGGATCTACCACCTTTTGAGAATTTTGATATCTAGGAACTATTAACAGGCCAGAATTTTGCAATAATAATGAACGTGATGGAATATAGCGTGGTAGAAGGTCACTTATTACTGTGAAGCTAAACCATTCAAAGCTTTGTACGTAGTTAACAGAATTTTAAAATTAATACGAAATTTAACAGGTAGCCAATGTAACGACGATAAAATGGGGCTAATATGATCATATTTCTTGGTCTCTTCAGCACTCTGGCTGCTGCATTTTGAACCAATTTAAGTTTATTTATTGATCTTGCTGGACATCCTCCCAGTAATGCATTACAATAATCTAGTCTTGAGGTCATGAACGCATGAGCAACAGAGAGCATGTGTCGTAATTTAGCGATATTTCTTAGGTGGAAGAATGCTGTTCTACAATCACTGGTAATTTGATTTTCAAAGTACAGATTGATATCAAATATAACACCTAAATTCTTCGCTGTTGAAGATAATGTAACAGTACATCCATCGAGAGTCAAATTATATTTTAGCTGCTTATTTTTAGAGGTTTTTGGTCCAATAATTAGTACCTCTGTTTTGTCGGAATTGAGTAGAAGGAAATTTCTGGCCATCCAATCTTTTATTTCATTGATACACTCTGCTAATTTGGAGAATTATGAAATCTAATCAGGTTTTGAAGAAATGTAAAGTTGGGTATCGTTGGCATAACAGTGGAAGCTTATTCCACAATTCCTGATAATATCTCCCAGGGGAAGCATATACAAGGAGAAAAGTAGAGGCCCTAAAACTGATCCCTGTGGCACTCCGTACTTTACTTTTGTTTGGTTTGACAATTCCTCATTTACATAGACAAAGTGGTAGCGGTCTGCTAAATAGGACCTAAACCATGCTAAAGCAACTCCACAAATGCCAACATAATTCTCTAGCCTATTCAAGAGAATGTTGTGATCTATGTTGTTGAATGCAGCACTAAGATCTAAAAGCACTAGAAGTGAAATAATAAGATAACAAGAGCAAGTCATTTGTAACTCTGATAAGTGCAGTCTCTGTACATTTGATGAGGCCTAAATCCTGACTGAAATTGTTCTTATACTGTATACTATTTCTCTATAGAAATGAACATATTTGGGAGGATACTACCTTTTCATTTTCTTTCTACATAAAAAAGAGATTTGAAATCAGTCTATAAATAGCCAGTTCTCCAGGATCATGTTGTGGCTTCTTAATAAGTAGTTTGATAACTGCCATTTTAAAGTTTCTTGGGAAATGTCCTAAGCATAGCGATGAGTTAATAATATTAAGAAGAGGTTGTTATCAGTAAAGAAATTCATAAAGTCATTACTTTTCTGCTGTGACATAATATCTGGTTCAGTCGAGGCTTTATTCCTAACCATATTAGCCACATTACTGAATAAACACCTAGGATTGTTGTAGTTATTTTCTATGAGTTTGCTAAAATATGCTGACCTGGAATCTTTTAATGCCTGTCTGTAGCTACAGACACTATCCTTTTGCACCGCAAAATACTTAACATTTTGTATTCTTCCACTTGCGCTCCATTTTCCGAGCTGCTCTCTTGAGAGCATGAGTGTGATCATTGTACCATGGTGCAGGGCTTATTTCTTTAATTTTCTTTAATTTTCTTTAACCGAAGGGGGCGACACTATCAAGAGTGCTAGAGATAACTGTATTTATATGTTCTATACTGAATGTATGAGATAGATCTGGAAGTTTATTAGTGAAGCTTTCTTTAGTGGTCGTTAGCATAGTTCTACCTGAATGATAGTGGTGTAGATTGAGTAACATTAGCTGATCGCAGCATACAAGAGACGAGGTAATGATTCGAGATGTCATCGCTCTGCTGCAGAATTTCTATATTATCAACATCAACTCCATATGACAGAATTCAATCTAGCGTATGATTATGGTGATGAGTTGGTCCTGTTACATTTTGTCTGACTCAGAGACAAGAAAGAGTGTTAAGAATATAGATAAATGCTAATCCCAATGTGTAATTTTCATCATCTATGTGAATTTTGAAGTCACCAACATTTAAAGCTGTATATACAGTAACTACAAGATCTGAGAAAAGATCACCCCAAGGAAATCAGAATAAGGTCCGGGTGATCTATATAATGTAGCAAGGGTAAAAGATGACAGAGTTTTTAATTTTTATTTATATCTGATGGTGTCACATTAAGAATTATTATTTCAAAAGACTTAAATTTATACCCTGTCCTCTGAGTAACACCTAAAAATTTGCAGTAAATTGTAGCAACATCTCCTCCTCGACCCTTCAGACGAAGCTCATGTTTATAACAATAACCTGGGGGAGTAGATTCATTTAAACTAATATATTAATCTGGTTTAAGCCAGGTTTCAGTCAAACAGAGCGCATCCAAACTATGATCTGTAATAATTTAATTTACAATTAGTGTTTTGGTAGAAAAAGATCTAATGTTTAGTAGCCCTATATTTATTTGATGTTTATCTTTAATTTGTTTGTTTTGTTAAAGTTTGACCTTAATAAATTTTTTTAGAAATGATTTAGTGAGGGTTTTGTGTTTGGTAGTTAGAGGAAAAGACACAGTCTCTATGAGATATCTAGGAGATACTGTCTCTATGTGTTGTAGTTTATGTGATCTGTGTGATGTCTCAAGGCAGCTAGCAGATGTTCGGTTAACCAGTTGTCTGCTTCCTGACCTGGGACCCAGTTAGTCAAATACTATCATTATTAAGACTATGAGCCAAATTTCTAGAGAGGAGAGCGGCACCTTCCCTGAAGGGATGGAGTCCAGCTCTCTTTAGAAGGTCAGGTCTACCCCAGAAATTCTTCCAATTGTCTAATAATCCTATTCTATTCTCCAGACACCACTCAGACATCCAGCCATTCAGTGACACTAATCTACTATAAACCTCATCACCACGACGAGCAGGGATGGGACCAGAGCATTTTACAGTGTCTGACATCGTTTTTGCAAATTCACACACCTCTTTAACATTATCTTTAGTGATCTCCGACAGGCTGAGCCGACATTAGTGCCGACATGAATAACAATTTTAGAAAATCTACATTTAGCATTAGCCAGCACTTGTAAATTTGATTTGATGTCAGATGCTCTGGTACCTGAAATGCATTTAACAATAGTGGCTAGAGTCTCCACGTTCCTTACAATAGAATCACCAATAACAAGGGCTCTTTCGACATGATTCTCAGTTGGTGCATCACTGAGTGGGGAGAATTGATTGGAAACCTTAACAGGAACGGGAGAGTGGTGTCGCTTTGCTGAGCGAGTATGCCACCGAGACGTCACCCAAATACCCTGCTGCAGGGGCTCTACAGCCGGAACCAAAGTGTGTGTGTTGCTCTCTGTACTACCCACATCCAAAACAGTATCTACTGGCTTCTCTTTCTCACTGACCTCCACTAGCGTTCGGATGCATTTCTCTAACTCATTAACCTTCTTCGTCAGCCTAATCCCTTACATTTATCACATGTGAATCCCTCACTGCTGACGGAAGAGGCTATTGTAAACATGTGACATGCAGTGCAGGAAGAAATAACTAATAGCAGATGCCATGACTTACCGCAGTTGTTTGTTGTTGTTGGTTGTTCCTGAGTGGTGAGGGTTAAAGATCGATGTGAATCCCTCACTCAATTGTTTGTTGTTGTTGTTGGTTGTTACTGAGCAGTGAGGGTTTGAGATTGATGTGAATCCTCACTCAATGGTTTGTTGTTGTTGGTTGTACCTCTTAGGATAATTTTGAGAATTTGTACTAATTAATTAATTAACATATATGTATTTGACATAAACGGATGAGACCGTTTATGTTTTAAACCGTGAGAAAAAAATTCCCTCATAAAGGTAAAATGGCCCTGAAAATCAAATCCAGAGGGCAAATATGAATACTTAATATTTAACTTAATCATAATTAATATTATAATAACTTAATAATTTCTGACACTGATATGTGTACTTGCGTGAAGTATGTTTCTGGCCTTAAAATATGTGGTTACTATAAACTGTCATATAAGAGTTTCTATTTTTAGCTATTCCTTTCAGTAGGTACAATGATACTGCGCCAACCAAAACATTTACATAGACTGCATTTCTGTACTTTTGTTGAGTGGGTTACTGGCCTATCAGTCTGTTTGACTTGATTGGATAAACTGCAGATTCAGCTATGCCTGTTGGGGTGATGGTCTTAGAAATTAGCTTGAGCTGCTTACCTGAGTCAATGTGTTTCTATCAGTTTATTTCAATTAGATGTTCCTAACACATCTGTGGGGAGCTGAGAATATAGTGAATAAGGGGTGAGCGAGCGAGTGAGAGAGAGAGAGAGAGAGAGAGAGAGAGAGAGAGAGAGAGAGAGGCAGAAGAACGTGATGGAGAGAGAGAGAGAGAGAGAGAGAGAGAGAGAGAGAGAGAGAGAGCGAGAGATGAGCTCAGTAAGTGATGAATAGTTGATGAGATGCTCGCAGGCAGAGCAGAAAGCTATTCTCTTTTACTCTCTCCCCTTCTCCCTCCCCTTTCCTCTCCCTCTCTCTCTCTCTTTCCAGTATGGTGAGTCGTGTGCGAGCCCCTCCCCCGTCAGTGCATCTGGCTTTCTCTCTTTCTACCACTCTCATTTGCTTACCTTCTACCATGCCCAATTCCCCTCGTTTTTCCGCAAAAGCATCGCTCTCTTGTTCTCTTTCTTTGAATAATGTCTCCCCATCCTACTTTCCCACTGATTTGTGATATCAGGAGCATGCTGGCTATATCTTATGCTGGCCATATCTCGTAAAATATTACTTTTATTTTCATTTTATAGTGGACTGAAATCCTGACAGATTCATTGATTTGATTCTGCCTCTCTGTATGAATGACAGTTGAAGAAAGAAAGACCGCTGGGCGGATAGACAGGGAGAATAAGACATTACTCTGTGCATACAATGTGGTCCAAGAGTGAAACCACATTGAAAATCTGGAAATGTCTCATTCAGATCTGGAAATGAACAGAATGTTTTTGGGATTCTGGAAAATGTAAAATAAAGAAAAGGTACGATGTTTAACATTTTGAGCTCACTAATCAAACTTTTCAATCAAATTGTTATTCAGGTTGTAACATTTGCAATGAACTCTTTAAACGTATCGCAGCAGTTAAGAGGTGAAATGTTGACTGTGTGGTGCAAAAACTACGTACATTTTCTTCCAAACAGATGAGGTTTTTAAGGTTAATGCTTTAATGAGTTTAAAATCTTCAAAACCTACCTCCCACTTTCGACTCACGTGTTGACTCGCATGCTCTTCAGGACTCATACCCCTATCCTTTGCATCGCAAGTGCAATGCTCAATCGGTTCAGCTACAGCACAATTTGATGACACTCAAACAAGCAGGTAAATGTAGTTGGTTATATAATAAAAAAGTTCAAATGCATTGCCTTACAAATCATGCACTCTAGTAAAAGTGTTTAGATGTCATACGATAGCATCGTGTGAGGAACAGGGTGAAAAGTGTTTATGAACTGATAATATACCGTTTTATTTTCTGTGAAAGGGAATAAAAGTCGTTGTTGTAGCGCCTCTAGTGTTCATTTGACCAGGAAGCGCAGTATGTACGATGAGCAATGTGAAAAATAATTTTACAGAAAGCTTTAGGTATAGTTTGGGTTGTAAATATTACTGTATTACATTAGAAAAATGCTGAATAGAATCATTTTCAATACAGGGTCTCAGATATTTGAACCCCACTGTGCAACCAGGTGACCTAACGGAAAGTCACTTAAACATCACTCACTTAATTTCCTTCTTCATCGAGTGCAGGGGTTAGGGGAAAAAAGGAAATGGCGTCACAGGTTACGAAAGTCAAGCATTAGCGGCTATGTGGCAAACACACTAAAGCCAATAGGCTAATGAGTTACTACAGGAGGCCTGTGTGTGTGCATGCGTGCCTGAGTGTGTGTGTGTTTGCGTTCACGTGTGCTTGTATGTGTATGTGTGTGCGTGTGTGCAAGGTTGCTAGTGTGTGTGCGAGTGTGTGTGTGTGCGTGCATGCGCGTGTGCATGTGTCTGTGTGTGTTTGTGGGCATGTGGGCAAGGGACTCAAGATAAACTAAGTGCTGTTCAATAATTCAGTGACTGGGTAAACTTCAACGGTCATTCCCCCGCTTAAAGGACATTCAGTGTCTTTATAAGCTGCTTATGAAGCTCTATTTATCTTTTAATAGAGTGTCATACTCTACAGCAAATCTACATGTCAGACTGCAGGGATGAGCTTCCACTATATTGCATGTATACTTTTGGGCTGGTCTCCAGTGTGTTGTCTTATAGGAGATTTGGCTGCATTACCATATTCTTACCAGAAGGTGGAGCTATTTCTGTAACACTGGCTTTGATGTTCTGCATGTCTTCATGGCTTAAGGGCTTGTGCAGGAATGTTTAAGAGAGTGATGCAGAGAAGGGAAAAATGCAACAGTATTGCAAGTATAAACTTCTATGTGTGATGTAAATTAAGGCAATGCACAATAATGCTGTTCAAAGTGTTCATTCATTTTTGTGCCTTTGATAAAGATCCACACAGGCTGCACTTTATCTCACATGAACAAAGTGACTTGATTGTCTCTTGTCTTTCTGTTCTCTGTATTTGAAAGAGCACATGACAAACTTACTGTGAAATATAAATCAGAGGCAAATGAGAGAAAAGGAACACGGTCAGCTAAAAACTGCACTCTAGACTGCACCCTGCATAATTCATACAAGCTCCAGATCTCTCTCTTTTTTGCTCTTCAGCACTGACACAAACACACACTCTTTCACAATCCTGTTCTCTCTCACACAAGTACATTCAAACTACCAGTCTGTCTCTCTTTCTGTCTTTCTCTCTGCCTGTCTCACTCTCTTTCACTCTCACTTTCTGCAGCAGAGTTCAAGGTATGGTTACTGTGATCAGTCACGTTTAGTACAGCCCAATTCAGTTGGCACTTCACTCATATCCTGTCTGTCCCAATGCCTGTCTCTTTCCCTGTAGTTGCTCTGTTTCTACATCTGTCATGTCTTTCAGTCTCTGAGCTGGATCATGTTCCTGAGTGTACCTGTCTATATGGATAAAGACTGCTCTCATTTTTCTCACTTTTGTGACAAACAGCAGACACTCCGGTAGTGCACTAAAAAGAAGCACTCTTTGGGGTACTGGCAGGTTTTTAGATTTGATGGGGTCTGATGATGGTTAAGATTAGGGTAAATATTTGAAATACATTCATGTTTGGTGAAGTTAGAATTAGTGAAAAGATTTGAGGTACATTAGTTTAGACCACGAGTTTTGTCACAGAAATAAGGTTTAGTAACAAAAATATCATATCTGACCTAACTCAAGACTTTTTTCCAGATCTTGACACATCTCTAAGCTCTCTCTCACTGTTCCCAAACATTTCAAGGTAAACACATACCATTTTCCATTCATTCCCTAGCAACTCATTCATAACTGCACAGTTTGGTGATGGCATATATTGAGGCAATTTCATAAGCTTGGATAGCATTATCTAAGGAATTTCAGACAATAGATATTTTCTAGACAGTTCTGTTTCCAACAATAAAAAATAAGATCTATATAGTATTGCATTATTTGATGAGAGTTAATCTAGGGAAAGTTTTGTATTGCCTATGTTTTTTTTTCCTGATATTCCCAGAGCCAGTTTCTCAAGTTAAAAACATGTGTACCTGTTTGATCTGTTTATCACTTTCTACAACATGAACCTAAATTGATTGTACAACACAAAAAAGAGATATTCTTTAAAACAATTAGCAAAGTCTATATATTGGTTCAATTGAATGTTTGTCTAACCCTGATCTACTTCAGTGCAGGACTGAATGGCTCTCAAGCTGATTAGACAAAGTGGGTTGACAAAAACCATCATGCTAATTGCTGCCACATAATGCTGCTGTTATAGCAAAATAGCCATGTCTTTTGCATACACCAAATGCCACACGGTTTCCACAAGAACAATTATTCACAATTTTAGATCCAGTACAATCAATATCAGAGATTTTTGCCTGTCCCAGATAGTGATTCTGACTGGTGTGTTAATCCAGCTGCTGTTTCTAAAACCAGAATTGCCTGGAAAGAACAGGACAGGATAAACTATCCCCCCAATATGATTTAAGGAACATTTTATTTCTAATAGAATAATAACCCATTAGACCAATAAAAAAATGGACAGGAATTTAAGAGAGAGACTCCTTAAGGTTCTTTCTCAGGATAATGAAACTATTAAAATAAAATCCCATACAGTACATGTACATGGGATTAAGAATATGTTGAGGATACACTCACTGAGCACTTTTTAGGAACACCTGTACATCTCCTTATTCATGCGGTTATCTAATCAGCCAAATCAGCCAATCGTGTGGCAGCAGTGTAATGTATAAAATCATGCAGATATGGGTAAGAAGCATCAGTTAATGTGATCTCAGAGATTTCAACCATGGCATGATTTTTGATGCCAGATGGGCTGGTTTGAGTATTTCTGTAACTGCTGATCTCCTGGGATTTTCACACATAGTCTCTAGAATTTACACAGAATGGGGCCGGATGGAAATGCCTTTTTGATAAGAGATGTCAACAGAGAATGGCTAGACTGGTTTGAGCTGACAGAAAGGCTACAGTAACTCAGATAACTGCTCTGTACAATTGTACTGAACAGAATATCATCACAGAATGCACAACACATCGAACCTTGAGGCGGATTGGATACAACAGCAGATGACCATGTCGGGCACTTAATAAGGATCATAGTGTTCCTAATAAAGTGCTCAGTGAGTGTATGTACATGAGTATATGTTAACTGGATCGAAATGACGAACATCTTTTTAGAAACTGACTCTTATAACTACAGATAAAATTACCAACTAAACAATTACCATGTAAAAAAATGCTAAAAACACACTTATTCAAAACTGTACCTTCAAGAGCTTTGAACACGGTAGTCACTTACAGTAGAAACCACCTGAGATTAGCTGATGCACAAAAGCAACAGATCAAGTCAACAGCAAACTGATGAAATAAAACTTTTTTTGTTGTTGTTGCAAAAAGAGGGCACTATTAATTCAGACAAAGGACACACTGTATTCTTAAAATGCACTGACCCATGCTCTAATAATTCATGAAGTACAATTTTAAGGCAATAAAAACATAATGCAGTCAAACAAAGTTATTAAAGTTATCTTAATCAAGCTTATCACTAAGTCATGTTTGTCTTTAGGTCATTGCTTTTGGAGCACAACACAGAAAACATCCACCTTGTAATGAGTCAGGATAATGTTCAATGGAGTCCGGGCTTATCTTCATTTGAACGGGAATCCCTTTCTGTAGGGGCCTAGCCTCTGCCACCTGATCCCGTAACCAACCACAGCCAGGAAATTTCCAGTTTCCCATCACGTGGTTTCATGCTCCATGAGAACCGAATGCTAATTGATATGTTGACGTCCACATTATTTTACATACATTTGAGGCACAAAAATTCCCATAATGGTTGGGAGATATGTAATGCTTCTCACCACCTATACTTGCGATATCTTTTAAAAGGTTATATGACTGCATGCATTATATGACTGCACACCATGCTGCATTGTTGAAATCATGTGCTTCAAATGAACATAAGCTACTCTTAGCCTGAAAAGTCATGTTCATTCCTTGGTATTGATTGAAACCCTATGCCCGCAAGTACAAAATAATTGGCAATTTAGTGCATGTCAGCCTTATGTGGTCAGTGCCTCTCTTTCTCTTGCTCTTCTTATGAGAGAGAGAGAGAGAGAGAGAGAGAGAGAGAGAGAGAGAGTGTACATGTTTATACTACATTGTGGGGACCAAATGTCCCCACAAGGATAGTAAAACCTGAGATCACTTACATTGTGGGGCCCAGCCAGCGGTCCCCGTGAGGGAAATGGCTTATTAAACATACTAAACTGTGTTTTTTTTAAAAATGTCAAAATGCAAAAAGGTTTCTGTGAGGGTTTTCAGCCCAACCCCCAGAGGGTTTTAGAAATTATCATTAGATATCAATAAAATGCATAGAAGCCTATGGAGAGTCCCCACAATTATGTAAAAACAAGTGTGTGTGTGTGTGTGTGTGTGTGTGTGTGTGTGTGTGTGTGTGTGTGTGTGTGTGTGTGTGTGTGTGTGTGTGCGCGTGTGAGTGTGTCCTGGTCTACAACTAAATGTTTAGAACGGTAATTAGAACAATACTGCAGAGACGCCCAATTCACAACCTACGCTTGAGCACTACTTTTTATAGCTTTCCATTCTCCTCTAGAGAAAAACGCATTCTGTGTCACCACAGTCACAGAACATGAAATGTTTGGATGCGTTAGCAATTAAAAACGAAGACACCAGATAATAAACTTACCGCAGTCTTCACACAATATGCTCTCCACATCTTTTTTGAGATTCTTCTCACTGGTGTCCAAAGGAGCAAACGATGCTTTGAATACTAAAGGCTCCTCTGTAGGGTCCATGAAAAATATATATCTGTGGTTCTTTTCCACCGCAACGCACGGAGCATCGGAGCCAAATTCCCCGACGGTGACGAGCTGTTCGCGCTCCAGCCCGCCGCTGTTCACCGGCCACACGTCCAGCACTTTGACATTCACACTGTAGGGCTCCACGGAGACGTTTGCGGGCAGTGCGCTCACCTCGCCTTCGATCACCACGGCCGATCTGTAAGCCTGGTCCTGCAGAGAATCCAAACTCGGGGCGTAGCAGGCGAAGGAGACCCCGATGACGAGCATGGAGAAATGCACCGGATCAAGCCTCCTCATGCCGTCTGCTGTGGCTCAGGAGCGGCCGGTGGCGGTGCTGCAGTGCTCTCGGGGCTGACAAGGGGCGAGGACGGAGGAGAGGGTGGTTGGGGACAGAGTGCGAATAGGCTCTGGTAGCAGGGCAGAGCGGCAGACCTTGCGCAAGTGTCCATGCCATCGGTGTGTGCCACTTTCCCCATGCACTTGGTGATGGGGAAACACCAGCCAGCCACTTAAGAACCGGAAACAGCCCCGGTCAGTGACACGGATCTCGTTGCTGCATTCTCCTTCAACACAATCGTGAAACTCAATAAATGTGCATTCATATATGACGCTTCTTTACGAGATCGCCAGATGCTGCAATAGACGCTCCTCTATCCAACCAATGTCATCGCCCAGATGGGCGCACAGCCTGAGAAAAAGACGTTTTGCTCGTGCACAGAAACGATTGGAGTTCAGCGAACATGAAAAACAGAGATGCTGTCCCTCGAGGTGCCTCCTGTCTTGAGGTCCACCGGTAAAAACTGACGCCTGATTTGCGCTCCAGAAAGCGACGACACGCAACACGCGCGCGGGAGCTGTTCAGCTGGGCGATGCAACAAGCGCGTGCCCTCTGCTCGTGCTGCCCGTGCACCGTGCGCACACCGGCGGCTTACGTGAGCAGATCTCCGCCGCCTGGGCTGTGGCGTCTGCTGGAAGTTCTGGCGCAAATTCGATAATGATACAGGAGCAACAGTGCGATCGTGCAGCCACATGCGACAACTGTAGGTCAACTAGAAATCCCTCGAAACCAGCCAATGTCACGAGCTCAAATCAATCACGCGTAAAATAGCTGAGCAACACGTAGCTATTTCAACTGGCTAATAAAGATGAACTAGATTCTTGTTTATAAGAGTCATTTCCCATCGGGCTACATCAATTAATATAGAAAAAGAAGTCAGGCCAGCGCAGACCGCAGATGCGATGACTAACGCTGCGAAAAGCAGCTCTTAATGGAATCGATGCCTGCTAAAAAAAAATTGGGTTTTGCGTTACTTTGTCTAAAGAAAAATCCGCATTCAGGTCACATTCACCATTTTGCCCCAAAAAGCGATCAGCCAGGCGCCAAGGAGACAGCAACACAGCAAACCACCGACCATCCTATCAGCCATATTTACCCCGGCAACAGGTCCTGCGGGTATTTGGCTGAGTGAGGGCATCTATAGTTTATAATGAGAGGAGGGGACAGCTCATTGCGGCGTTATGGCAACTGAAACAGCATGAAAATAATGACGATCAACGGTGTGGAGAATCGTTTGGGGCTGGGATTGAAGTGGGTTTTAAGTTGAACATGGGGTTGCATCATTGGCCATTAAACGCGTCCCCGGAGAATGAATATGCCAATGTATTGCTGTCCTAAGGCTGCTGTAGGGCGCCATCTGCAGTCAAAAAGCAAGTCTGTAATTTGCAATAGAGATCTGCACTCTGAAAACTTGCCTCTCTTTGAATTGACACAAGCCGATATTGACTTCAGGACTGCTTTAACAGTAACTGAAGACACAGTTCTCCTCAGTTAAAAAAAAACAGGCCTACCAATGAAATGATCTCAAAATAAAATGCACGTGGAGTGAAGAGCCAACAGAAAAAGCCAAATAAAATTCTGACACAGCTGTTCTACTATTTTCCAGTGTTAAAGATTTATTAAGCAACAACCTTCATTCATATTCATATGTTCATCCTTGACAACAAACGCGTTCGCCACTTTGGGCGCTGTCCGTGGTGCTGAACAGCAACAGACATATATGTTTACATTTACTCTTACATGTAAATTAGATGTCCGTTATTTCATGCCTTTAGCATTTATTTTTAAAGTCTTTTATGTTGACTATGAATACATAAGAGGTTCACTGGGGGCTTTAAGACATTACAGTTTGATTTTCTGTAAAGCTGCATGCTTTGAAATGATGTGTATTGTGATAATAGATATAACCTTACAATATATTAGCTATAAACAGCAGTTCGTTTTCTGAGTTACAATTTTATCTCTGTATCTTTCTTTGTTTTTAACCAATTCTAATTGTTCATACTTAAATACTAATAGTGTAACAGGATTAACACTTTCATCACTCATCACTCAACTCTCTCTCTCCCTCTCTCTCCTTTCTTTGAACAGGTTGACTATGGACAGTTTTCCTTTTCCTGAAACTTTGAATTATAATCCAAATGCAATATATCGTTATGCTGATCATAGCTTTACAGAAAGCTTAGGATGTCTCCTAAATTTTAGTCGAAAGCAAAACAGAAGAAATACTAATTACTAGGAAGAAGAACATTTAAAAGCCATGTTTTGACCAAATCCCAGATTTTTTGCTAATACTGGTAATGTGGATCAAGTGTGTTGTCAAAGTTGGACACTTATTTAACCCCCTTTAAACAAGCTAGACAGGGACCTGTACTTGAATCTAGTTTATTGTAAACTTAGGCCTGTGTCGATACAATCAAATATCTACAGTATAGGTTGCAATTATTTATTAGCACTTTATTAGGTACATCTGTATACCTACATATTCATGTGATTATCTAATCAGCCAATCGTGTGGGAGGAGTGCAATGCATAAAATCATGCAGATATGGGTCAGGAGCTTCAGTTAATTTTCACATCAACCATCAGAATGGGGAAAAATGTGATCTCAGTGATTTGGACTGTGGCATGATTGTTGGTGCCAGACGGGCTGATTTGAGTGTTTCTGTAACTGCTGATCTTCTGGGATTTCACACACAACAGTCTCTAGAGTGTAAAGAGAATGGTGCCAAAACAAAAAAAACATCCAGTGACCGGCAGTTCTGTGGATGAATACGCCTTGTTGATGAGAGAGGTCTACAGAGAATGACCAGACTGGTTTGAGCTGACAGAAAGCCTACAGTAACTCGGATATCCCCTCTGTACAATTGTAGTGAGCAGAATATAATCTCAGAATGCACAACATGTTGAATCTTGAGGCTGATAGGCTACAACACAGAAGATCATGCCAGGCACTTTATTAAGACCATAGTGTCCCCAATAAAGCGATTGAGTGTATAATTATCTATTTGTGTATTCATAACATGTCCAGCATTTCAATAAAGAAGTAGGTGCTCTAAATAAGAGCAAAATCAGAAAGCAGTGTTCCTCACGGTGAGTTTCATTTACAGACATGCTAGGCATCTCTCAGCCACTTGGCACTAGGACTGCAAAAAAAATGTTTCCCACTTAATTGTGATCTACATTTGAACAATTCCGATTCTTAAAATCCCAAGATCGTTCTTATATTCTGTGCACAACCCCCTGCAATGTCCATAAATCACTCGCATACACGTATGTGACTAAAAATGTCTGGGATACCACTGGCTGGTAATTTTTCAAATTTTACTCACCAGTGTTTGAGAAGTGTAATGTCGAAGAAGTTTAGCACCAAGATTTTTTCACTGCGTGTTGAGAGTAAAAGTTTAGTGACTCTTCTTTTGAAATGTGTGTCCAAAGACAAGATCCACTCCATCCATTTGTCATTGAATATTGCCTATTTTAATACATGTCCTGTTCTTTACAGACAGTTATTGATCGAAAACAACAAAATAAACATTTAATTGTTATCAAACACAGCACAGATGCTGTAAAGAAGCTATTCGACCTTCTGTCAAAGACCCTGCCAGTGGCGCCAGTTTAGTTTCACTTTCACTTCTGAAAGTGGAAAATATACCCAAATGAATCAGAATTGAAAGCTTGTGAATCAGAATCAAATTGAATCATGATATCGTGAAGTATCGCAATATATAATCGTGACGTGTACACATCGAATCGTGAGGTGGCTGGTGATAACCAGCACTTAAGTTTATTTATTTTGTTTGTAGCTTAGGCTTACATAATGATTAAAAAAGAAATCTCCTTAAAATATTTATATGATTAACCATTTAAAATGTTTTTATTGTAATGTATTTATAAACAGGAGAAAGAATCCCTTTGAAAATAAAAAACAAACACAGCAAAGTATTTATATTATTATTTTGCTCGCAAAAGTGTATAGGCTCACATATTAAAATAAAACTATTGAAAGCATGCACATCCACAACACCATTGTGCAAAAAATATCATCAAAAAGGGAAAAATAGACTACGTTCATTGGTATTTCTTATTCATTCTAAATAAAGATTAGAATATGATCAAGAGAACAAATTGAAATAATGAATTTTCCTTTCATTGTATGTACAGTAAATACACTGCAATGTGCACTGCACGCTCTACTACACAGATCTAAATATACATTATGCAATTAACTGCACTGCGATTTTATAATTATTATTCTTATATAAATTAATAATAAACTCATAAATCCTCTCTAAATTACTTTTTTACTATGACATGCTGTCCCACTTTGACAATATGCCTCTGGTAAAGTTGGACAGAGAACATAATTATTCACTAGAAAATATGTTCAAATAAATTGGAATTATTTTACACATTTTACAATACACTTTTACATTAGAAATCATTATATCTAACATTAATTTTTTTTCCAGATTTAGCTCAGATGACTATGTCATTTTCCCGACCATTGCTTTTTTCCACTGGTGGTCATGAAATGAGCCCTGCCACGCATCACAATGTTATGTCCAACTTAACCCCCCCCCCCCCCCCCAAGAGTAAATATGGATATAAGGGGTGTCAAGCTTAACTGTCCCACTTTACCCATATTCACCCAACTTTTATATGAGTTCTTGGCATGTTTCAATGTCAAAACAAGTTAAATGCAAGCAGATTTGAGAGGAACACGGTCACTTATACCTGAAGAACAAATGTTGCCATATATTATAATGTGAGTTGCAACTAGTCTTTTTCTCTCACACACATACACAATTTAAAAAAAATTGTGTGTGTGTATGTGTGTGGTTTACGAGGACTTTTTTTAGGTTACAAACTTGTAATTACAAGGATATTATGCTACAATTGTGGTTTATGAGGACATTTCTAGTGTCCCCATAATTTAAAAAGCTTTAAAAACATATTAAACGATGTTTTATTGAAAATGTAATAATGCAGAACGTTTTCTGTGAGGGTTAGGTTTAGGGGTTGTGTTAGGTTTAGGGGTTGTGTTAGGTTTAGGGGATAGAATATATAGTTTGTACAGTATAAAAATCATTATGTCTACGGAAAGTCCTCATAATGATATGTAGACCAACGCGAGCTTGTGTGTGTGTGTGTGTGTGTGTGTGTGTGTGTGTGTGTGTGTGTGTGTGTGTTGCGCAGATCTCGCGATAGTGTTGCGGTCGCTCAGCGGCAGTCACTGGTGCAGCAGGGCTGAGGGAGACGGAGAGAGAAGGTAAGCGGGTTGGCTGCATCATGGCGGATAGAGATAGTGGAAGTGAGCACGGTGGATTTGCTACAGGCCCCGGCGTCAGCCCAGCTCACCCGGGTGAGATGGGCGCAGCATCCCGGCTCCAGCACGACACGGAGGAGCTCGCGTCGAAGCGGGTTGATATCCAAAACAAACGCTTCTATCTGGATGTGAAGCAGAACGCCAAAGGCCGCTTTCTGAAGATAGCAGAGGTCGGGGCCGGGGGAAACAAGAGCCGCCTGACTCTCTCCATGTCGGTGGCCGTGGAGTTCCGCGACTACCTGGGAGACTTCATCGAGCACTACGCCCAGCTGGGCCCCAGCAACCCTGACGTGGTGCAGGATGAGCCCAGGAGGGCGCTTAAGAGCGAGTTCCTGGTGCGGGAGAATCGGAAGTACTACATGGATCTGAAGGAGAACCAGAGGGGGAGGTTTCTGAGGATCCGACAGACGGTGAATCGGGGGCCCGGATTGGGATCGTCGCAAGGCCAGACCATCGCTCTTCCAGCTCAAGGACTCATCGAGTTCCGCGACGCGTTGGCCAAACTCATCGACGACTTCGGAGTGGACGAGGACCCCGCGGAGCTGCCGGAGGGCACCTCATTGACTGTGGACAACAAGCGCTTCTTCTTCGACGTGGGCTCCAACAAGTACGGAGTGTTCATGCGGGTCAGCGAAGTGAAGCCCACCTACCGCAACTCCATCACGGTGCCCTGCAAAGTGTGGTCGAAATTCGGCGCTACGTTCTGCAAGTACGCCGACGAGATGAAAAAGATCCAGGAGAGGAGCAGAGAGAGGAGGGCGCGAGAGATGCTACCGGAGGGCCTGCACGGAGACGACGGGGACGAGGATTAATAGATATATGCCCGACATTGAAACGAGACATGAAAATGACGTTACTGTAATGCGAGATGTGAGATGGATCGCTCTACACACAACCCTCACAGACTTTAACAGTTGCATCTCTTCACCCATCGCCGGATGTTACCCACTTACCAACCATTTAACAGTAAGACGCTGCTATCGATAACGTGATGTTGTATGAACCGTATCCAGGATAGTCCGGGAGTGTATTTCCCTATTTACCCATGTGTTTGACACATCCAAGCTATTATAGCACTATTTCCAAAGGTGCAAATTGAAAAGAGAAAACGCGAAATTAATAATTAGTGCTCACCTTTGACTTCCAGCACAAAGGCTATGTTATAAGAAGTATCAGAAGTAAATTTACAGTGATGATGAGGGAGTGCTGCTGTCAATGTGTCAACATGCACTACGTCATTCTGTAAAAGCAGAGGTCACCCCTTCTTGTTCGACTTGTTAAATGCATATGAGGAAAATCTAGATATGTTGATTACTCGTTTGCTTTTAACTATAGATATAAAGCAAATCAGTTTGTTTGCACGCGTCATGCAACGTGTGCTTCAGCCGGGGCGCGGGTGGCATTGCTATAACGACCGTTTGACGTTTGTTCCTGTTAAATACGAACCCTGTTGCACCATGCCCGCTGACATCTGGGCAAACAGTTTCATTGAAGTGCTAACTTAGATATACAAACCATGATTTTGTGAATCAGGTGTATTTAGATCCTTATGAAATTACCCACGTTTTCTGTGGGAATTTTCTTTCTTTTGTTGTTGGGACGGGATGGGTGTATTTGGGAGGGGGGACTCATCAAAGGAGCTGTCCACTAACGCGGCGCGGATGCATGTGAGCCCGCGCGGAGCATCCTCTACAACGTCAAAAACAACTATGGTGCCTTATTGTCCACACGTTTACATGCTTTACGTGTCCGATATTTTTTCCGATCGCTGTTGGTCTTTTCTTTGTTGTTTGGAGTCACAACTTCGTTGTTGCTGTGCCACTTGTGGTACTTATTTAAATGACTTCTTCAACAAGCCAATCAAAGAAAGAGGCGCGAAAGGTTCTCCGTCCCTCACGTCATCGTGAAAAGTCCGACAATGATTATATCATAATCGTAAACATGGATGTTATCACCTAAAGTTGGTGGAGGTCTGCTCCTCGTGGTCCGCGTATAAAAATAACACTGATTAAAAAAAAAAAGCTGTGCGTTAAGGCCCAAACATACTCTCTGCGCAAGTGCGTGAACGCAGACGCATCTTGCTACGCAAACTCGATTTCACGCGTCGAAGCGTTTTGAAATGTGTCAGCTCTCCAACGCAAGTTCGCGCTGCATTCTCTACGTTGCCGCAAGGGGAGCTAAAGCGGATTTTATCTTTCAGTCAACAACTGTCATGGCGGACTCGCGCAGCGATTTGGGTTGAAACTTTTCGAAATATACATACGACTTTTTGTCCAAAATACATTTATAAGAACTTGTGTTTTCTCTGTGTCTCCCCGTACTCCTCAACTATCGACTCATCTACCACATCCAGTTTCATGGTCACGCCAAAAAAAATCCATTGCCCCCTTGTGGTCCGAGGTTTGTAAGAGTAGCGCAAGAGCGCACGTAATGTATGTACAACGGGACTGCGTTTGCGTACTTGCGTGAAGTATGTTTCGGCCTTTAAGGTTGTCTCGCGCTACAGCCCAGCGTTATGCTAATTGTGGGGCTTTATTAGTAGACTAATGGCCCAGGCAGTAGCCTGTATGGTGCTAATATCCCTATTCGTGGGATTTTCTTAATTATCATTTGCTAAATTTGTGTTATTGTCAACCTCGTCACATTGCACCTTGAGATTTTACTTTACTCACTAAAGTTACAGCTAACTATTCCTTATCGTGTGCAATATATTGTAGGCTGCGTGCCAATGGCGGCATTTTGCATCCGTGTGGATGCTAGTCCTCTCATAATATAAGCTCATTTACATTATTTCTAAGAACTAAAACTGCATATGAGGTTTTTAAAAAAAAGCTGACTAATCTTCAATCTAGTGTCAAACTGCCTGAGTCAAAGTTGAAGGTTCATTATAGTAACCTAACCGTCACCGCAAAAAGCGCCACGGCGAGAGATCTTTCCGGCAATCAGGTGCATCCCTTCTGTGTGACTTAGTCAGTCAGTCACATCAAATTTCCGTTTCAAACATGGCGGTTTGAGTATTTTAATACTCAGTTGCTAATCAGTTTTTTATTATATCTTTTTAGCCAATGTTAAATGCATAGTGATTCAGTTATTTAAAAATGTGCATAAACATTTTATAAAAAACATATATTTAAATAATGTTGTTAGAAAAAAGTTATATTAAAATAGTCTTATCTTGACATAAACCAGCTGACTAGTGTTACTAAGATTTGAGGTGAAAAGTCTGTTGCTGTTTCTCAGACCCCAAAAATGAAAATATTCAGTAGTTTCTGCTTGAATACATGGAGTTTTGCATGAATGAGGCCAGTCTTACACCTTTATATACAGTAAAGACGCCAGCCTACAGACAGTATGGGGTTTCTGGTCAGTTATCCCCATGCTAAAGGCCTGTTTCATGCTAAGCACATGAGAACATGACGAAGTCAGAAAATCTAGTGATCAAGGCGGTCATTATTTCTGCACGTTTGGTCTCTTGTTTACCACTGCACAATATTAAACACATACATTGGCACTTTGTCTTACTTGATATGACCTTGCTCTATGAACCCTACCTTGATCTCTATTGGTTAGGCTTATTCACCTTATTCAGCCCCGCCCCTTTTCCGCAATATGCTCTTCCACATTTTGTCATCTAACTTCCTGTTTGTATTGAAGCTGCTGAATAGTCAATTTAAAATTGATTACATTTGGGAGCACAGAAAGTATTTCCCACTAAGAGTTGATGGTGTGAGTCTACAGCACCCCATTACTATGTGAAAAGTCTAGTGAGGTGTTTTTTCTGTAACTCTAAATGTTCATTCACGCTGAGGTAAATTGGACCTGCAGATCACATTCAGCTATGAGTACACTGCACTTTTTCATAATACAAGCGTTACATTTTTTTAAGTGTAATGCTGCGTAATTTTTTTTACTTGCTAATAACTTGTTAATGTTTTGTTGACATGAAATTTCCAACATTGACAGCTCGTATGAAGCTGCGTTCAAGTGAAGCTTCAATGCAAGTTTACACATGCAATTACAATTGCACTTTTTAAAATTAATAAAATTAACCCTACATTTTTAAGAAGCTTAAATATGACTAAAATGGTTGTAAATGGAATATAAAATAAAACATACACTTTCACATGTATATGTGTGTATATAAATATATTTCACCCATCCCGGTTTAACACTCAAAAAATCAGCTTACCTTAACAATAACATGAGTGAATGACATGAGAAGATGGCCAGAGGTGTCTAACAGATATATTTTTAATGACTTTGTGTTGTCTTTTGGAGTTTCATGAGCACAGAGGAATATCAGTACATCCACAGCTTGAAGGTAGTTTTATGAATGATGTACTATTGTTTTAAAATCTCCCCACATCCCCTGAACACTTTAATATACTTATGATAGCTTTTAACAACTCCATAACCCATAAATCCACTTCGCTAGCTAATTTGACTTTGAAATCCACACCATAAATATCCATCTAGAAAATTCAAACCGGAAGTTGCGAGACAAAATGTACAAGACGGCCGCACACTAGTTTCTTTGGCGGATAAGGTGAATATTGCAGCTCTTCAAGACTGAATCTGAAACTGTGTAATATTCTTGTAGGGGCTATTTTAAGTATTTATACACTTTCTTTCTATTATTATTATTTTGTTTCCTCTTGAGACCGGTTAGCAAATCTTTTCCTATCACTGCCCAGATCAGATTACAAAACTGTTCAATGTGTTCCACAGTATTTGATGACTTGTATCATATTGAATATAAAGCGTGACTAGAAATCCAGAAAACAAATGGAAATAACATTTAAGCCTTTTGATCTCGAAAAGGGTGTTTTCTAGAGCAATACAAATCTGAAACACTCCCTCAACCATTTACACAAAAAAAACGTTGTTTTGCTCTTCAATAAACCCCTTAATCAAATATGCACATTCCTTTTAAAGTTTTCAAGGTGCTATTGTGTACTAAATGTCTTTGAACTAGCTCAACTAGGACCTTATTCACAGTAGTGCCATCTTTAATTTTTCATGGTAATGACAATGAGGTTGTGAGGGATAGTCTCTTCAGTGGGTTGTACTGTTGTTTAAAGTGTTTTGGATCAATCTATTGACAAAAAAAAACATCCTTCTAACATTTTTTAGATGACATAAAAAATCCAGAAAACATGAGTTGCAGAAAATTAGATGTGATCTAGGAGCTTTATACAATGCATCTCATTGAAGAGACTAGAAGTCTTTCACTCACAGCCTTTTTTTCATTCATGTCAAAAATCAAAGATGGCGCTGCTGTGAATAAGGTCATTTCCTATCTAGGTGGCAGTGTTCAGCCAACACTTTCTCATAATGTTTTTCTTTATAGCATTTGAGCTCTCCACCAGCAAATTTACGCCTTTGCTTTCAGACCACAGACTAGTGTTGGTTTGAAGCACAACAGGCTGTGGAAAGAACCTGTTGGATGGTACTGTGACTCTGAGCTGGATTGGTAGAGCTATTTCAAGTCCAAGTCCTCCAATTAGAGGAGCTGATTCCAATGTCACCTGCATTTATGAGCAGAAAGTGCATTTCTGATCAAATGGGACTGCGCAAACATATCCGCATATATTTTAACTTTATCTACATCTTAATCTCCTAATTACAATAAGTTGTATGTGCGTGTGTCTGATAATTAAACATTTCCCCATCCCTGTTTTTAAACCATGGCCAGTCACAGACTTTGGTTAGTTGTCATACGTCACAATTCTTTGGTCTCACAAGCTCAAGGCTTTGACCAGCTTAGCATGTAACTGTGAGCATATGTGAGAGTTTTGCGTACTAAGCAGACTGTCCAGGAGTTGTTTGGGATGGGGGTTCTGCATCAAGGGTCAATGCACAAGGAGGGTATTCACATATCCCACCAATCATCTCCTTTTTATTCCCTATCAAATGTGTTGTACTTAAAAATATATATATGACCTGTGATGTGTGTGTGTATATATGGTTTGTTACATATGATGCTCCTCTTTATTAAAAAAAGATTGCATATATAAAATATATATATATATAAATATAGCACAGCTTTTGTAATATATATATATATATATATATATATATATATATATATATATATATATATATATATATATATTTGTTTCCTATATATATTCCTATATACATTTAGGAAATATATATAGGAAAAGCATATTGCTGTTTTTTCCTTTGTATTTTATACTTACAGAAAGCATTAAATCAAATGGATAAAATACTTGCACTTTAAATATATAAAGAAATAAAAAAAAATCAGCATATTATTTTTGATAGGTGACCTCACATTCAAAGAGTATATAATTACTTTCCAGGCTTTGTGACAATTGCTGTTTGGCAGAAATCGATGAAGTTCTTCTACATATTGAAGTCTATTTTGTCTGTGTTACAGAAGGTTTACTAAAGTAAATTGCATGATAACTAAATAGTGCACCAACTGTTATTTTCTTTAGTTGGTTAAAATGTTTGATGAAAAAAATACTGTGATGATTATTCTCATGTGTGTACCCATGTTAAATTTAAGTCATACATTCTAAGGTATTCTTTTTTGCCTTCCCTATAACATGAATATGGTGCTTAAATTAGTTTAGAAATCCGTCTTGTTCTACTCTTCATCATTGCCACAACTATCCTACTCCTCTGCATCCTATGTTCATTCCCTTGCTGTTTGCGTGTTCTCACGACTTTATTCAAATTTGCGTTCTTGGTAACAAGTGTGTTTTTGTACAGGTACGTATGTTGTTTTTTGAGTTGGAAAGCCTTTCTGTCTGAAAATGACTAATTGCAATAAATCATTCATTCCTCCCTGGCATCAATTGGTCTTTGTGTCTGAATGCTATTTGAATGGGCTGGAAGAATATACCATATGGAGTTGCCATTTGCAACGTGATCACATTATGCAGACTCATTGACGAGCGGCATCTCCTATCAGACATTTTTGCATTGGCTCAGGTGTGTTCGCTTGTAGCCTGACTAGAAGTGCATTGTGTCAGCAGCATGGGAGTTGTCAATAACTACGTTTCCATCCAAGGATTTTTTTGCATCAAAATAAAGCTGATGGAAACGCACATTATTGCTAAAATGTCACAAATGTTGACATAATATGTTTCCGTTTAACATCCGTTTAATGTCGATACATCAAATGTCTTGAAAAAATGGTTTGGAAACACTTTTAGTAGTGTCACGTGACTGAGTTTGCCCCAATCATTAGCATGTTAATCATCACGACAGTATTGAAAGCCAATTAATTGTGCATGATTATGGATTGATGTTTACGGCATATAGAGCTGATCTGCAAATGTGACACTTCCAGGAGTGCCAACACAAATATCTCGTGCACATTGAACAAATGAATGGCCACTGTTTGCCATTAATTTAATCGCAGTATCCATAAAATTTATTTTCCACACCATTCAAAAAAATAGACGGCAGTCATTGAATTAGCCCACAAAACATAATATCTAATTTCTGTGCACAAAGATGTATTAAATGAAAAATAAATACTAGGGCTGTCGATTTAATGCATTAATTCAGTGCGATTAATTTTATAAAAAATAACGCGTTAAAAAAAATTTACGCAATTATTTGCAATGCCCCTCGGACTGTAATAATTTAAAGATTTCTGAGAAATGCAAGCTTGAAGTACCACCTGTTTACTCCAGAGTGCAGTAAGTGAAACTTCAGCTGTGTGGTAATGCACAGTTTATACAGTGAAGAAAACAACCATCCAGCAGACACACAAAACAGACATGCGTCACGTTCTTGCGTTCAAAACACTCGATGGAGTGCAAATTCAAACTAAGGGATCTCAAGATGTGTTCTAAGTATTAAACTTGACACAGTGACCTTAAACATTTATGTTTATGATGCAACGCACCCGATATGCTACACAAGCATGTCTGATGCTTGTTGAAATTGACGGGTCCTTAAACAAGCCCTCATAATAAATCTCCAACTCCAACACACATTTCTAAATGGAAACGGCTTCAGGGCAGATTTCTTTTGCGCTAAACCAAAACCTATGCGACAAAGTGTTTTTTTTTAGGCATGACGTCATCACACACACCATTTTTATCAATAAAAAGCCATTTGAATGGAAACGGGCAGAAGGCGGCAAATGTCGCAATTTTATTTTTCGCATTTTCACTTTGTCGATAACACAATAGCGCGAAAGGTGGATGGAAACTAGACTAATGTCATTTGAGATAGCCAATTAAATTGATGAAGGCGGGACTCAAGTTTAAGAAGCTGAGCGGGATCCTCATGGATTATTCCAGCGCCACGCATCACGCACACATCAGTGTCAGCAGTTCATGTTGAGTGTTAGTGTCATGTAAGATGTCAGTATCTAACTAAACGTGTAATATGTGCCCACTATTTTATGATTGAAATGTTGTACAGACCAACAGTCATTTCCAAGTGTGCTAACTATTCAACTATTCAATTGGCGAAACACAGATTTGAATCTCGTGTTGAGTCACGGACGTTATTGCGTTTGCAAAATCAGCGTGATTCGGATTTAGCATTTTCCGACTAACATTACAATCTTACTCCACAGATGGTTAGGTTTAGGTTTGGGGTTTGGGTTAGGGAGTTAAGTTTATAAAATCTGCATTCCTCTTCACTATTACAGCTTGTACAGCTGAAAACAACTCGCTTTTGGCGCCCCCACTGTGGACATAAACCTGTAAAATGGAGCTCACACGTGCCCACATGCCCAACAACACTTACTCTTTTTACCCACTGGGGCAGTGTTTCAAATGTAGGCAAGCAAAGACTGGTTTTAGCTAAAGAAAAGTGGTTGCACTTTATTTTACAGACTTACAGTGTACTCACCCAAGAAAGTATATTATACAAGAGAGTTATATTAAGTAACTACATGTACTTAATATGGGTCAGGATTAGTACCTAGTAATTCCTATAGTTGTTGTAATTATGTAGTATGTAAATGTAGAACCTACTGTTTCTGATTTCATTGTGAGATCAGTCTGGCATTTTATGGGTCACAATAGTACTGAATGCACTGATATGAAACTCAGGGACAACGCAGTTCTGCACTGTTAAGTAACTGCTTCAAACTTCTTGAGAACTGTCCGAGGTGCTGATAAAGATCTATCTTCTAAGTACATTAAAATGACCAGAGGTGGGGGACTCGAGTTACATGACTGTACTTGTGACTTGATTCAATTCTGAAAATGACTCGAGACTCGACTTGGACTTCAAGTGGATGACTCGGCAATTACTTATATTTTTTCATGTTATGTGCTTTTATGATTAGTTATAAAATACTATTTTTAAATATTATTGTGACAATAAAGGATTTATAAAAAATTAAAAATGGAATCTCAAATCTCAAAATCTTGTCAAATCTTATCTTTTTTTTAAAAAAAAAAAACAACAGATTTTAGTGGATATTAACAGGGCAATAACCCCCAGCCCCTAATAATTGATATCCTTATTGCTGTCCTGCTGCAGTCCATCGTGCACCGCTGTTTAATTATCATTAAGTTGTTCCAGGAATAACATAATGGTTTAAAAAGTAGTTTTCACTTTGTCGATAACACAATAGCGCCAGAGGTGGATGGAAACTAGACTAATGTCATTTGAGATAGCCAAATAAATCGATGAAGGCGGGACTCAAGTTTAAGAAGCTGAGCGGGATCCTCATGGATTATTCCAGCGCCACGCATCACGCACACATCAGTGTCAGCAGTTCAGGTTGAGAATAAGTGTTAATGTCATGTAAGATGTCAGTATCTAACTAAACATGTAATATGTGCCCACTATTTTATAATTGAAATGTTGTACAGACCAACAGTCATTTCCAAGTGTGCAAACTATTCACCATTTCAAAATTTGCTGTTTTGAATAAAAAATATGTCACTTACAGTCAAGTGGGTTGGTTGTACTGGCTTGTTTTGATTATTTGATTACCTCATCCCCCATGAAATCTACGCCCCTGTATACAGTATGTGATTTGTATGCCATTCATAATTTTGAATGTGAAAACATTAACAGAGCCGTTTTCAGAATATCAGGTTTAAGACAAAGAGTGAATGTTTGTATATTGTAAAGGAATTGAATGAATGTGGTTATCTGTCAAGCTTCTGAAGGAGCTTTTAAAAGAATTCACTTGATATTGTCTAAGAAAATGATCTATAACACAAAGTAGAGAACTTGAACATGGTAAAACCTTTGACTTGTGGCTTCAATTGAGTTTTTAAGATTTTGAAAGGACAGTGTCATATATTTTTAACTCAAATATTATTAGGTAATCATTTAAAATCAATTTGTACAGCTTCTTTTATAAGAGACCATTTTCTTTTGAGGATGAACCACCAGTTAGAGTAGTTCACCAAAGAATGGAAAATGTAATTTTACTCACCTTATGTTGTTCAAAACCCAAATGCTGTTACTTTTCATTGGAACATAAAAATAGGTATTTTAAGCAGCTATATTGCATAGAATAGCAGTTTATATTGAGCAGGAGCTGACAATCTTCATTAAAGAAAATACTATAAAGCACTATTAAATGTTAAGTCTAAAGACGTCATCATCATAACAGTAGTCCAAATGACTCGTGCATTATATTCCAAGCTTTCTGGGACCATAGAAAAGCTTAGTATTGAATGGACTACTTTGATGTATAATAATAATCACTTTTATTCTCTTTGGACCTTGACAGTAGTGCTCAATATGAACTGTTTTTGTATGTAAGGGGGTGGGGGACAAGGAGGCACAACTTGAGGGCAGTCAATATTTTTTGTATTTTCTTTATGCTAGCCAGTTGACACAGTCATGTCATTTTATAGATACATAAATAATGAAAAGACATTCAAATTATATTCATAGAACAAAAAAAAACAAAAAAAGAAAGATGAATAAAACAGGCAAATTGCTAGCAAGACACAGTGGTAGTCTTGCACTGTGTGATCTTGTAAAAACGATTCTTCTTGATCCTGTATTGTACTATGACTTGACTTGCACTGCTGACTTGAGACTTGACTCGGGTCTTGAAGGTAAGCACTTGAAAATTGCACATGTGTGACTTGCTCCACCTCTGAAAATTACTGAGAGCCATCATTGGCCAATTTCAGCTTGTAATCATTGGCGGTTCTAATAACACTTAAAATATTAAAATATTAATATGAATAGGCTAAAAAGGCTGGAATGGTTTTTCATATGCAGACTATATTAGGCCACTTACACACTAACACATTGTGTGTACAAACCTTTTCCCCTTGAAAATGCATTGATTTCGATATGTTTATGCCTCTCATAAATCATAGCACAGCGGTTTCCTCCACTAAAACAGTGGGTTTAAAAACCGCTCTCCATTACTGCACATGGTTTCCCATGGAATCCAATACAAATCTAACTCAATATCTTGTGTTGCAAATATTAAATAAAATTAAAGTTAAAAACATAACATAAGTAAAATCTGTTTATTTCAAAGAGCAATATTTGCTGACGGCAGGAATTACTTTATTCCATTCACACTAATACGTTTTCATTTGTAAACACATTTATTTTGCAAAGTCTACGGCTCTCATCCATGCTAGAACAGCGTTTTCTTCCATTTAAAATGGAGTGTTTCAAAAATTACAGAATGCTTGGGAAAACTATGATGTTAGGAAACTTCCTCAATATTCCATTTTCGTTTTGTAACGTCATAGTTTTCCAAAGAAGGCCTATATTTGCTAATTTGTTATATAGAAATGCTCCATTTTTGATGGAAGAAAACGCTGTTCCAGTTTGAATGAGATTAATGCATTTATAAACTTATTAGCAGGGTTGGGGAGTAATGGAATACATGTAATGGGATTACATATTTAAAATACTAAATATTAGTAATTGTATTCCATTTTGATAACTGAAGAGATTACTTTGGCTTTTATTGTTATTTGTTTCATTTAATAGTCTATTCAGTTGGAAAACATTTATTCATATAAATGATGTGATCTGAGGAGCTTTTGTACAGCGGCGAAAAACTTTCTTATGAGTTGATTATTCATATGAGCACATTCACCCTGTTGTGAGTGAAAATGTGGATATGACCTCACTGAGGAACTTTCCATTGAGAGCGTATGAGAGTAGCTACATCGTGTTTCTAAAGCCTAACAAAAAAACAGATGAAACATAAATCCAATCAATCCAATAAATGACATGCCTTTTCAATGTTTTAATGCAGTTAGGGTTTTAATACAAGAAATGCTAACCAATGTAGCCTTTAACATTGTATAGAAAGCTACAAATAATATATTTTCTGCCACATGCTATGAACAATATCCACATATGATCAGAAAAGGATGTCGTTGTGTACAATCTGTGGGGTTTTGAAGTTTGGAGCAGCAAAAATAGTTACCCTTGTGTAAATTGTCATGTGAACATTTAGCTTTATGCTAAGCTAAAATGCTATTTCTTGCCTTAACATGCATCTTTTAGCCTGCACGATATTATATAATGAATTCTACGAAGAACATTCACGTTAGCATAACATTTTTCTGTAGTAAGACCTTTGATATTAGGTAAAAATGTACCAAAACATTTTTATTCTTAATGAGAATTTCAATTTTTTGTTTCTGAAAAAATATCTAAAAATCCTAAAAAATAGGGATGTAAAAACTAAAAATGTATTTTTACAGTGACTATTTTTCTAAAAATGTATTTTTACAGTGACTATTTTTCTTATTTTATTTACTTGTTTATAGTCAAAACAAGTGAGAAAATCTACCAGTGCTGAAGAAGTAATCCAAAGTATTTAGAATAAGTTACTGACTTTAAGTAATCTAACAGAATACATTACAAATTACATTTTACAGCATGTAATCTGTAATCTGTAGTGGAATACATTTAAAAAGTAACCCTCCCAACCCTGCTTATTAGTGTGGACATGGCTGAGACTGCATATTCACAATTCAGAAATTAGGAAGTGGTCATTGGCCATTTTGGTGAGTTTGGCCATCAAACTGAGCAGCAAAAAGTAATATTTTTACTTAAATTTTGGAGTTGACATGAAGTAAAAATGGAACCTATATACATTGTTATACTGTTGATTTCTAAAAAAAATTATTCATGAAGTTCTTTGGGTCAAAATCGCAAAAAAGGAGCTCTTTCCACTAAAAGTGGGGAGGAAATAATGAACAAAAACAGAAGAGGTGCCCTTGAAATGAAAACAGAGGGCAAACTCGAAATGAAATTAAACATTTGGATTCACACATTCATGGAGGTGGAGATCATAAAATAATCATCACAATCTTTTATTTCAACAGCATCGGAGTTCTACCCTAAACGGGAAAATTATGTTAGCACAACAGCCAAAGCAAAAATGAGGCTATAGAGAGGTCCTTTTAAGAAAGCTATTACTAAGAATGTATAAAATTGCAGCTCTTATATCATTCCACATCCCACAAAAGAGCCAAAAGTTCATTTCCTTACTTTCACTGTCTTCATGCTTGGAAACAGGACTATAAAAATCTACTTTCTCTTGCTCAAAGTTTGTACCAGAGTCCTGTTTGGTGGCTCATGAACAAATTTCTTCTTCTAAAGCAATACATTTTCAGCATTGGTTTGTACTGATAATCCTTTTAAAAGATACTTTCCATCTGTGTTTCAGTACACTAGTGATGGAAATGACGAGGCCAGTCGGATCATGGTGTGTAGCATGCAGTCCTGTTGCTCAATGTTCTGTCCAAGTCATTTCTGCAGGCACATAGACACACATGATAGAGAGATGCTTTGTGGTCCACTGAATGAAGAATATGAGGGGGTTTCTTTGAGTCTAAAATGTTTTCATCTTCATCACTGATGCACATTTGCATACAACTTACAGTCTTCCTCTTTTGAACAAATACACGTGAATTTACAATGTCTCTTTCAGTGCTATACCCTGTCCCGAGTTAAGACACTGTATTTTTCAACACTTCCAACAGGTTTGATAGAGTTAAAGTGCTATCAACAGCATTTATAGCACAATGTTGGTTACCACAGAAACTGATTTTGACACATCCCTCTCTTAAAGCAAAGATTTAAAATGGAAGTAAGAGGCAAGGTAATGCTTTGAAAGTACAGTCAAAAGACTCATTTATATCAAATATTTTTAACTCCTGTCATGACCATGTAAAGCCAGTAAACCCTGTAACTTTTTCATTCTGCACAGAGACAAGAGAATGACCTTTTTCTTAACCCTCAGAGATCCAGCATAACATAATTGTATGGAACTGGAATATTGACTTAAGTATTTGAATTGTTAAGAGATTAGAGGTTATCTGAATAGTCAAACTTAGCATTTGGCCAATCACTAGTGTTGCCAACTTTCTGCCACATCTCAATATTTACAGGAATTTCCACCTCTAAAAAAAATCTGCTGTTAAAAAATACAATAAATGAAAATAAAATACACTACAAAAATCTTCAATAGCTGACACTAAATATTGTTATAACAGTTTTGGAGGGGAAAAAACCCCTGAATATGAACTGTCTAAAGTCACACAAAAAGGTCATGGCTCGCTGACACAGTTGCTTTAACACTTTTGGGTTACACTTTATTTTACAGTATCCTTGTCACAGTGTAATTACACAAGTAATTACTGATTATTATTCATTAACAACATGTACTTACTATAGGTTTAGGGTAAGGGTTTGGTTTATGTTAAGTTGATTGTAAATATGCATAATTGACTGTTATTACTATATATATATATATATATATATACCAATAAATGTAATGTGTGTAACAAGGACACTGTAAAATAAAGTTTTACCCACTTTTGGAACAAATTTAACAATTTACCAAGCAAGTTTTTGACCCTTTTTTTTCTTCTTAATTCCCAACATTCCCAACCGATTTAAAAATGATTACATTTCCCATAAATATCAACTTTCATAAATTTGAAAACAAGTACGGCAAAAATGCAATGCTGGGCATTAGTGTTCAATGGTATTGATGGTATATTAAATATTCAACATTACATAGAGATGATGGGTATTTTTTGTTATTTTGATTACACTGGCAAATATATCATTAATATCAATAGGCCTCATTAGTTTAAAATAGTAAAATGTCATAGGCTACATTTTCATGAATTTACCCTTACTGCTTAAAATAAAATATCTGTCACACACTTTGAGTATTGAATTGTTAATTCAGAATTTCCCCTTACTGTCTAAAAAAACTGTGGCAACATTTTTGCAACCCTAAATGCCCAGTGTTGTAATTTTGCAATATTTGACCAAGATTCACTTCAAAATATTCATAAATATTCATCATTTTTATAACCAGTGGCTTCCTAAAAACACTTAATAAATATTCCATGCTTGGGTCTCTGAGGGATAAAGTAAATTCCAAACACAGGAATTATATCAGCACAACTAGAAGGTCATCTGCTTACAATAAGTAGTCCCACTAAATAAAAGGAAAAAAGGATGATTTAGAAAACTTTAGAGATCAAATCAAACATATTTACAACTAATACAAGCACTTTAACAAAAATATGACCTTCACATTTCTATTTTTAAAGCCTCAATGTTCATGGCCCTGCCTTAATAACCACTATATCTGCTTTCTTTTAAACTGACGGACAAGTCGAAATAATTTTCTGTAGTAATCAACATATATACCACAAATCCTGTAGATAGAGCTCAGCTTGTATTTAACCTGGAAAATTCCATTCAACATATCCCTGTATACAATATTGATCATCAGCTTTTAGCAGAGCGTTATAAAAAATGGTACAGGGTTAAACTTAGTAAACTACTTAAAGTTACAATGTATTCATCTTTACAAGTGTCTTCCCATAATCCACTATATTTCCCAAATGGATAAATGTACAATTAATAAATATAACATAATAAATAATTACAAGGGGTCAGTTAATACTACATGGATTTTTACATGCACCCAGCGTGTGGCAAAGCCCTTAAACTGGCTACTTAATAAGGCTGATACAATGAGCGCCGCCTCATGAGTAAACCGAATGCTACATCTAAACCTGACCTGTCCATCAGGAAGCCATTACTGCACACTGCCACATATTGTGATGTCACAAAGAAAGTTATTGGGTCAAACACATTGAGCCGTTATGTGATGTCATGAATAAAATAAGTTCTAATACATCACAGTATGTTGATTGTGATGTCATAATAATGTCCTCTATACCTGCATAACATGCTCCTTACTGTAATCAAAACGGATCTCCTTGTTTCATCAACACGCTGCAGATTGATGTCATATTGCAACTCATCTTAGCAACATGAAAATTCCCTTTCTCTTGACATTATATGCATTGTTGTGTCACTGTTTCTTTTCCAATACAGTCTTGGACTCCTTTCCCTTTCGTATTTGGCACATAATGCTTATAGCATTATTAACAATGTTTATTGTTGTAGTAATAATACTAATGATATATATAATGGTCATAATTAATTGACTGTACATTAAAATAAGGACATTGTAATGCTACGTTTGTATTTTAGTCAGTTCAAGTAATGAGTGCGTCTCATCCAATCCCGCTGCAGTCCGGGTCTGACTTCAGTCTATGATGTGAGTTCAAAGGTCAAAGTAAGAAAGCTGTTCAGCTATTGTGCTCCGGAGTGTGTTTATGACCAGCCCGTCCATTGACCCCATGACCTTGGCTTATAGACGGGCTGGATTTAGTTTTACGCAGGTAGCCTTCCTTCCCCTCCACATTGAACAGACTGGCTTCAATCTTGTCCAGGTCATCACTTCCTGCGCGGAACTTCGCCTGCAGGAGACTGACGTAGGTTTCGTAACGACATTTCTGAAGTGACAAAGAATAATAAAGTTAAAATGCTTGGTTTTGGCTTGCTTGCTTTTATGTACTGAGTAGTTCTATAGTAAATAATAATAATAAAAAAAAAAAAAAAAAAAAAATATATATATATACACAGTTGAAATCAGACGTTTACATACACCTTAGCCAAATACATTTAACCTCAGTTTTTCATTTAACCACAATCCCTGACATTTAATCGTAGAAAACGTTCCCTGTTTTAGGATCACTACATTATTTTATATATATATAGTACACACACACAGTGCTGGGTAGATTACTTCTTAATTGTAATCGGTAAGTGACTAAAAATTACATTAAAAAATTGCAATCAGATACATAATCTCACAGATTACATTTGTGGGGTAATCTAATCTGATTACTTTTAGATTACATCCAAAATAACTGTTTTATTTGATGTCACTTGCATTTGAGTAGGATAATCTTGTACCATTTTAACATAAAAATACAAAGAGGAATGAAAATATATTCCATACTTTACTGCTAACAAACAGCATCCATGTGTGGTGAGAGATCAGACCAGTTATTTTAAAGAATCAAAATTACAAAAACATCCTCAAAGTTATCACTAAAGCAAAAGTTTTTCATTTACATTTTTGAAGTCGAATACAAAAGCAATTCAAGAAACAATGATTCTTATTTTTTTACGGTATTAATGCAATTGGATCACATTGTCAATATGAAATTAAATGCATTTGATGGACAAAACCTTTCCAAACACATAGCGACACATGGTTCTGTTACACACAGAGTGATAATTCAAATAATAATTCAAATGTGTTCATCAGGAGTTAAGCACAGTAAGTTAAGAAAACATGCAAAATTTGCAGTTGACAGGATATTAACCATTGGAAGGCAGTTTACATTTCACAGTAATGTTTTTGCCCCGTGTCGCCTTAAAAGTGAAATTATCTCTGTATATCAAGTGTATCTGTCTACGTCACGCAAGACGACAAGGAACACCCACTACATGAAGAGGTGGGTAGAGTAGCCAAAAACATTACTCAAGTAAAAGTACAATTACTTAAAAAACATTACTCAAGTAAAATACAATTATTTAAAAAAAACATTACTCAAGTAAAATACAATTACTTAAAAAAAACATTACTCAAGTAAAATACAATTACTTAAAAAAAAACATTACTCATGTAGAAGTAAAATACTCATGAGTAAGAAGGTATCCAATTGAAAGAATTCTAGTTACAGTACTTCCACATATAACATAATATACGTTTACTCCCCAATATTATAATAATAATAATTAAATATGACTTTGTTCCATGCACTACATTCAAGCAGATATTAGACAGAATGTCAGCCTCAGTCACATTTACTTTCACAGTGTGTTTTTTTCTCCAGATTTTGAAAGTGAATGGTGACTGAAATTGTCGGTCTCTAACATTCTGTCTAATATCTTTCGGATTCCACAAAATACTGAAAGTCGCACGAGTTTGGAACAGCATGAAGATGGGAAAATGATGACAGAATATTAATTTATCGCTAAACTATCACTTTAAAAATTAATCTGTCTATTAGAAGAAAAGTTTGGAAAGCTTTCTAGTAAATATTACAGTGAAAAAACATGAACATTAAGGGTAAACTGCACCTTATCTCTGTTTGGAAGCATATTAGGCATTTCAGTTCAAAGCTTGTTCTCTGCTGTCCATTAGAAAAATGCACCACGTCTATCAAAAGTAGAAATGCTGTGCATATGCAACAGGTCCTACTCAACCCGCTCTGAGCAGATTCAAACCAGCATCTCCGACATGGGATGTGGTCGCACTAACGAGGAGGTCTCTAGCATCAGTCGCTAGTGCACCTCTTGAGGCCAGGGGAGAGAGGTTTCACACTGCACAGCTACTTAGCTGGCTACACGTGCAGAAATGCTGTCTGGACGTGATAGGCAGAACAAAAGGCATTGACACTTAACACGGATGTTTACATGGATACAGACACAGATGTATTGCTGCACTGATATAAAAATGTATACTTCTAAACTGAGGTCCTAAGAGCCCATAGATACAGAATCACCCTGAAAATTACCATCACCATGACACAGACGTGCTCACATTATCACAAAATCACCAAAACTTACATGCTTTCTTAATTTGGAGATGTAATTGTAATCTTGAAATATCTGCTTATATTGGTGTAAAATGAAGGCATTGCATGGTGAAATAAAGTGTTTGCTTTGAGCACTTGCTGTAGGAGTGATGAGCTCGACTAGTGACAGAGAGCCACTATAAGTTCCGCTGTAGTAAAAGTCCCATTAAAAAAACTCAATAAATTACGCATTTAATAACACTCATTGAATTAAAAGCAGTAATGTAATGAGAGGAACATCGCCCATTGTAACAAAGTAAAAGTACATTTTTTTCATTAGAAATTTACTTGAGTAAGAGTAAAATGTACCCACAATTAAACACTTTTTCAAAAGTTACTCAAGTAAATGTAGCACGTTACTACCCACCTCTGACTACATGACACATCCACTCGAATGAATGCCTCCCTTAGATCATAAAGAGATTCTACAGCAATTGCACAAGATTTTAATAGTTCTTTTAGCCAATAGACCTTATTCACAGTAGCGCCATCTTTGATTTTTAAAGGGAATGACAACAAGTGATAGACTTACAATCTCTTCAATGGCGTGCTTGAAAAATAAAGCTGTAAAAAGCTCCAACCAAAAACACTTTATATTGCAGTGTAGCCCATTGAACAGACTGTACATCTATCCCTCACAGCCACATTGTCATTCCCGTCAAAAATCAAAGACTATTGGCTAAAAGAACTATTAAAATCTTGTGCAATTGCTGTATGATTCATGTTGTCTTAACTAAGTAAATATAACAAAGAATAACTTTTAAATTATGTCACATATCATATTATTAAACCGAAGACATAAATGGTGACATTAAACATTTTAACTTTTTCTAATTTCCAGTTTGATCACCAGCTAACCAGTTAGCCTATTCGCTTAGCATACCGCTGGCTTCTTCTGCTCTTAATTTTCACCACTTTTCTCCTCACGGTCGCCACCTACTGATACAGCAGTATGATTGTTTTAAATATAACTTTTAAGTTGCGGTATATTTAATCATTTTACAAACTTGACATTTTTTAAATACACTTCTTGGCCTGTGTGGAATTGGTTATTTGACAGACGAGTTTGTATTAGGTCTGACCTCATAGGTTAAATAGTGCTCCTTGATTCTATATTCTTCTGATTCTTTATTCTTGGGTGTCAGATCCGGTGGGCTTCTCTTGTGTTCCTCCAATTCCAAAGAGATCTGTTTCAGTTTGTTCTCATGGGACTTCAGTTGCTCCTCCTGCACCAATCACAGAGATCAATCAATCAGAGGCAGACAAATCATATTGGGTCAAATTAAAAATTAGCAGAGCTGTTAAAAATGGAGTAAAAGAAACCTGGTCTTATAGAATCACATTACTTTAACAAAATTCTTGCAAAAGTTTATGCATAGAATATGCATGTCCCGCCCCTGGACATACGGGAATAAAGGGAGGGAAATGCGTCTGTTTCATTCAGGATTTGTCTGAGGAGCCGACAATGAGGTTCGGCCGCAACAGTGGCTCGGTTCAGTGACTTGGCTGGGAGGACACGACGTCTCGTTCCCTCCATCAGGGAATGGAGGTTACATCCGTATCCTAGACATTCCCCGTCTGTCGCTCACTTCAATGTTGTGTCGAAGAAGCAACACTAGGTGTCCAATTTAAATCATGCTATGTGCTGAGCCGTGTACGTATACTGCTGACACAGGAGCGGGCAGGTATTCTACGTGCCGAAGCGGCCGGCTGTGTCAGACTGCATGTACCCTTCCCCAACACCCCATAACATCATCAAAGTCTTTTCGTTCTTTACACCCGACAGGGGGGAACAAGGCGACGTGCCAAGCATGGGATCAGGCCGCGCCAGCCACGCCTTTTCTCTCTCCATGTTTCTCGCATAGAGTTAAAGCGGCTGGGGCCATCTTAACTCTATCATTACGCATCGGGGAAGGCGCTCTATCCCAGTTCCTATTCTTTCAGGGGGGAAAGACCCTGCAGAGACCACACCTGCCCAGACTGGGGGAGGTAAAGAATGGTGAATACATCACATGGGCTTTTAGGTCACATGTGGAAAGTGGTGAGGCACAGGGGCGGAAGGGCATCTTTATAAAGACGCGTCCTGAAAAGGATGTTCAACGCCAGCTGTGTATATGCTCTTTTAGAGAAAATAACTCTTTTAGAGAAATATCTCTTTTAACTGCGCTGTCGAAGCGCCCAGGGGCAAAGGGAGAAAGCCGCTGGTATGCGCCGATGATCCAACAGCAATTGCTCAGAGATGGGATGAACAGTGTGTGACTCACAGCTCGCTGCATACACAACCATCGGCTCCGAAGAAAATTTCTGAATGAAACAGATGCATTTCCACTCCTTTATACCCGTATGTCCTGGGGCGGGACATGCAAATTCTGTCTGCCAATTTCTCATTGGCCTTTTCTCATAGATCAGAGATGCAAAAGGCGCTCAAGAGAGACCCCTAGTTTTGCTTCTTTGACACAATGTCGAAGTGAGCGACAGACGGGGAACTGTATTTATAAGCTTGTTTGATTGCGATCAAATTGTGTGGTATCTCAACAGAGATACAAAGGACTGTTGTCCAAGTCCGGAAGAGCACGCCAGTCAACACAAGCATGTCATAAAAGCACAACAAAATGACGTGGTTGCTTCAGCAATTGTTTTTAATTTCACATTTGCTTTTTTATTACACAATTGGTTAGGTTTAAGGTTTAGGTGTTAATGATAGTTGTGGATGAGAAACAGTTCAATATTTAAGTCCCTTTTTACTATAAATCTCCACTTTCACATTCTTTTTTGTTTTTGGCGATTCGCATTCCCTTTTTTTGTGCATATCGCCACCTACTGGGCAGGGAGGAGAATTTATAGTAAAAAAAGGACTTAAATATTGATCACCCACACCTATCATAACGCTTCTGAAGATATGGATTTAATCACTGGAGTTGTATGGATTACTTTTATGCTGCCTTTATGTACTTTCTGGACCTTCAATGTTATGGTCACCATTTACTTTGTATGGACCAACAGAGCTGAGATATTCTTCAAAAATCTTCATTTGTGTTCAGCAGAAGAAATCTGAGATGGCATGATTGTGAGTAAATGATGAGAGAACTTTCATTTTGGGTGAACTATCCCTTTAATTATGGTCAGTGGATGTGATTGATTAATTCTATAAAAATACCACATAAATGTTTTTTTATGCAAATACACTGAATTAACACACTGAAAAAAACATGTTAAAATGAAAGCCGTACTTTTAATATAATAAATGCATGTATTTGCACACACAGCCTCACTGGAGATGGACACTAGGGGGTGTAATGATAGACTGCATGCACATGTGTGTATTAGTTTACCTGGTTGAGTCTTGTTGTGGATGAAGGCAGCAACGGTCTGCAGAATTTCTTCATGGAGCTGATGGCAGCAGGAAAAGCCGGAGCCGAGAAAAGAGCTGCCACCAGATTAATCCTGAAAATCCATGACATCATCTCCTCCTCACTCCTACACACAGATATACAGAGGGTAAGTGCTTGAAAATCCTAATATACATTCAGGGATGATATGAAGTTATTTTGAATACAAAGTAAACCCATACAAATTCAAATTGCATCACCCTAAAGGGGTTTATTGTGCAGTAACGACCGACTGACTTACTAGGGGTGTGACGATTCACTCTGATAACGATTTGATTCGATTACGATTTTTTTACCTAACAATTACAATGCATCATGAAATCTGAAATGTGGTCACGTTTTGATGAAATTATTTTGGAACGATTCATAATCATTTTCAAAAAATATGCCAAAAAAAGATTAAATTTAATGAACATTTGTAATTTAGACAGCACAGAAATGCACCAGACTTGATCACTAGGGTCACAGATGCATTTAGGATCAAGGAGGTTTGGCTTATAGCCAAGGCCGCCGCTGGCCAAATTGATGCCCTATGTATTCGCATGATATAAGCGTGAAGCGATCGTCTGACGGGGGTTCACGTGATATGAGGGCAAAGTGATCTTCTGTGTTCCACAGCTGCTTTTGGGTCCTTGAGTAACGTATAAAGTGCGAGTAAGGGCAGCCGGTGGACTTTCTGGTGCCCTCCTAGGGATTTGGTGCCCTACGCAGACTGCGGCGGTACTGCTTAAAGCCAATGTGTGCCTACATATATTAACAAAACATGATATGCACAATAGATATAATGAACATGTTAATATGTTACATTTAGACATAATATGGTACATATAGATATGTTACATGCATAATAGTTATCTGATAGTAATAAAGAATTACACAATGTCTGATGCAACATAATGACTTGATGCACACACACAAACAGATGGTAAACCGTTAAATAAGCGTAATAGATTTGCATATCATGTAACATTAAGATATTGCACCAATAATTAAAGATGAAATGTAATGTGCAGGCAGATAAGATCCATGTTTAGATCGAGCAGGGTCATTGATTAAAAAAACTGTCTATAAGTAGCATGTAAAAGTGGTTGTGGTAAGTTCCCTATTTATTTTTGGACAGGGAGAGAGGCACGAGGCAGCTAAACAGTGGCACCTCCGCTTGTCAAGCTTGTTTCTGTGAATCCAGTCGCATTTTCATGCAGTAATAGGGGAAGAAGGCAACAACAATGAACTTTTGTCAAGTGGATGCGAATAGTTTTGAATAATGACACAGAAAGACAAACTCAGCAGCATCCATCCATCCATCCATCCATCCATCCATCTACACATCCATTTTATATTATGTAGATTCAAGGGGTGAACTTGGCAGCATAAACAGTCTTTATTTCAAAGTGAGCTTTTTTTCCCTTCAATCTCACATGCTCCCCTCCGTGTCTGTTCCTAGAAAGTTTGTGTTATATAAAACGGTCACATTGGGTATTTTTATAGTTCCATATTTGATGCATCTAAATTTCCTTGAAAGATGCATTTTCACACCCCTAGTACTTACCAAATAAAAAAATGGACATGATATATTGATTTGAGTTTAAATAGTTTTATTATGTGAGAAGAAATTCACCGTAGAGAGATACAAGCGACTAACACAGCTACAGTCAAGTGAAAAAGAAAGTACACCCTCCTTGTATTCTATGGTTTTACATATCAGGACATAATAAAAATCATCTGGTCCTTAGCAGGTCTTAAAACTAGGTAAATACAACTTCAGATGAACAACAACACACAACCATGTCATGATTTATTAAACAAAAATAAAGCCAAAATGGAGAACCCATGTGTGAAAAACAAAGTACACCTTATGATTCAATAGCTTGTAAAATTACCTTTAGCAGCAATAACTTCAAGTAATTGTTTTCTGTATAAATTTATCAGTCTCTCACATCGTTGTGGAGGAATTTTAGCCCACTCTTCTTTAAAACGTTGCTTCAGTTCATTGTGGTTTGCGGGTATTTTTTTATGCACTGCTCTCATAAGGTCCCGTCACAGCATTTCAATCGGGTTGAGGTCTGGACATTGACTGGTCAATTGGATCATTGTCCTGTTGCATGGCCCAATTTCGGCCAAGCTTTAGTTGTCAGAGAGATGACCTCACATTTGACTCTAGAATACTTTGGTATACAGAGGAGTTCATGATCGACTCAATGACTGCAAGGTGCCAAGATCCTGTGGCTGCAAAACAAGCCCAAATCATCACTCCTCCTCCACCGTGCATAACAGTTGGTATGAGGTGTTTGTGCTGATATGCTGTGTTTGGTTTTCGCCAAATGTGGCGTTGCATTGTGGAGATGTTATGGCCAAACACACTTAGGTCTCGTCTGTACAACGTCAAGTCAAGTCAAATGGGTTTTATTGTCGTTCAACCATATATACTATAGTTAGTACAGTACACAGCAAAACGAGACAACATTCCTCCAGGACCATGGTGCTACACAAAACAACATAGGACAAACCCAGAACACATGAGACTACACAGACTAAATAAAATACCTATATAAATTGCATGTGCAAACGTGTGCAAAAAGTATGGGACAGTACAATAAATTACTAACAATGAACAGGACAATAGACACATTAAGAGACACAGCAGTGCAAAACATGACAGTTTCTAAAAATACCAAATGTAACCATAACATACTATGAGATAGTGTTCTATGCACATAGCAGTTATTGAGGTAGCAGCCAGTTATAAAGTGACAATAATTAAAGTGCAACTCAGGACACGTGTGTGTGTGTGTGTGTGTGTGTCAAACCAGTCTCTGAATATTGAGGAGTCTGATGGCCTGGGGGAAGAAGCCGTTACACAGTCTGGCCGTGAGGGCCCAAATGCTTCGGTACCTCTTGCCAGACGGCAGGAGGATGAAGAGTTTGTGTGAGGGGTGTGTGGGGTCGTCCACAATGATGGTGGCTTTGCGGATGCAGTGTTTTTTGTAAATGTCTTTGATGGAGGGAAGAGAGACCCCGATGATCTTCTCAGCTGTCCTCACTATCCTCTGCAGGGCTTTGCGGTCCGAAACGGTGTAAGTCCCAAACCAGGCAGGCAGCTGCTCAGGATGCTCTCAATAGTCCCTCTATAGAATGTAGTGAGAGGATGGAGGGTGGGAGATGTGCTTTCCTCAGCCTTCGAAGAAAGTAGAGATGCTGCTGGGCTTTCTTGGTAATAGAGCTGGTGTAGAGGGACCAGGTGAACACTAAGGAATTTAGTGCTCTTGACGATCTCCACAGAGGAACTGTCGATGTTCAGCGGAGAGTGGTCACTCTGTGCTCTCCTAAAGTCAACAACCATCTCCTTTGTTTTGTCCACATTCAGAGACAGGTTGTTGGCTCTACACCAGTCTGTTAGCCGCTGCACTTCCTCTCTGTATGCCAACTCATCGTTCTTGCTGATTATACCCACCACGGTCATGTCATCGACGAACTTGATGATGTGATTCGAGCTGTGCATTGCTGCACAGTCGTGAGTCAGCAGAGTGAACAGCAGTGGACTGAGTACACAGCCCTGGGGGGCCCCAGTGCTCAGTGTGGTGGTGGTGGATATGCTGTTCCCGATCCGGACTGACTGAGGTCTCCCAGTCAGGAAGTCCAGGATCCAGTTGCAGAGGGAGGTGTCCAGGCCCAGCAGGTTCAGCTTTCCAATCAGGTGCTGGGGAATTATTGTGATGAATGCCGAGTTGAAGTCTATGAACAGCATTCGAACGTATGATTCCTTTTTATCTAGGTGGGTGAGGGCCAGATGGAGGGTGGTGGCGATGGCATCGTCTGTTGAATGGTTTGTATGATACGCAAACTGCAGTGGGTCTAGTGAGGGGGGCAGCTGGGTCTTAATGTGCCTCATGACGAGCCTCTCGAGGTCCTTCATGATGATGGGTGTGAGTGCGACGGGGCGGTAGTTATTGAGGCTGGACACTGAAAACTTCTTTGGCATGGGGACAATGGTGGTGGCCTTGAAGCAAGTTGGAACGACGGCGCTGCTCAGAAAGATGTTGAAGATGTTGGTAAGAACATCTGCCAGCTGGTCTGCACATCCTCTGAGCACTCTGAAAGGAATGTTGTCTGGTCCAGCAGCCTTCCTTGGGTTGACTCTACGTAGAGTTTTCCTCACATCAGCCATGGTAAGACAGAGCACCTGGTCATTGGGAGGAGGGGTGGCCTTCCTCACCACCATGTCGTTCTGTACTTCAAACCAAGTGTAGAAGTCGTTCAGTGCATCTGGAAGGGAGCCATCTTTGTCATAGGCAGATGCCCTACCACATGCTCCGCGTGTCACCACTGTCCTGGAAGTGACTGTGGATTCTCTGGGCGTGTACGTGCTTTGCCTCTCTGATTCCCGGGACAGTTTGGCCCTCGCTGTTCTTAGGGCTGCCTTGTCGCCTGCTCTGAAGGCGGAGTCTCGGGTCCTCAGCAGCGCGCGCACCTCCGCAGTCATCCATGGCTTCTGGTTGGAGCGTGTGATGATGGTCTTGGAGAAAGTGACATCATCAATGCACTTGCTGATGTAGCTGGTCACAGATGCTGTGTATTCCTCCAAGTTGGTAGAGTCGCCATATGTTGCAGCCTCCCTGAACATGTGCCAGTCAGTACACTCAAAACAGTCCTGAAGAGCAGAGATGGCTCCTGCTGGCGAGCGGTCTGTATGCTGGAATTAGCATAACAGAGATGTGGTCTGAGTAGCTGAGCTGGGGCCCCTCTCGTTGCAAAGTCCATTTATGGAGCACTGTCTTGAGATTCGCATGGTTGAAATCTCTGGCGACAATAAACAGTCCATCAGGGTGAGCGTTCTGCAGTTCGCTCATAGCCCCATACAGTTCACAGAGCGCTTCCTTAGCATTAGCGCTGGAGGGAATGTAAACTCCAGTTATGATAACAGTGGTGAATTTCTATGGTAAATAAAAAGGTCTGCATCTAACAGTCACAAGCTCCACCAGCGATGAGCAGTAGCTAGAGACTTGCATAGAGTTCCACCATTGCACCATTCCGTGTTGATGTAAACACACAAGCCACCACCGCAAGTCTTACCGCACAGAGCTGAATTTCTGTCGGCACGAAACTGGGCGAGCCCGTCTAGCTGAATGGCATCATCCGGAACTCAGTTGCTGAGCCACGTCTCCGTGAAAACAAAGACGCAGCAGTCTCTAAACTCACGTTGCGTAGCCTGCCGGAGTCAGATGTAGTCCAGTTTATTGTCCAGGGAGCAAACATTTGAGAGCAGGATAGACGGGAGAGCCGGCCGGCTAGGGTTTGTTTTTAGCCTAGCATGGAACCCCGCCCTCTTGCCGTGCTTCGACTTCCTCGCACACCGCTTACGACCTCCTCTCCCCTGGCCACCAGCATCAGGCGACGCTGAGGACTGGAGGCCTGGTCTCCGCAGTAAGCTGAGTTCGCATAGCGCCTCCTGCAGGTCATCATGCAGCTTGGCTGCTGCCTGAATCTTATATTTGAACAGTGTCTGGCCATTGTAGACACAAACACCGGTTGCTCCGATGTCCGTGTCCAAAAGTTGGGATATTTAACAAAAATAGCACCATTTTGGATCTGGAGCGGCCACTGCGTGCTACCGCGCCGCCATCTTGGATCATTATCAAAGGACATTGTACCTTGGATCAAAGGACATTGTACCAGAAGTCTTGTGTTTTTTCAGACTTTGCAAACCTCCACTTGTGAATAATCTTTCTCAATGTAGAATGAGGGACTTTAAATTGTTTGGAAATGGCCTTATAACCCTTCCCAGATTAATGGGCAGCAACAATTGCTTCTCTAAGATCATTGCTGATGTCTTTCCTCCTTAGCATTGTGTTAACACACACCTGAATGCCAAAACTTCAATTTCATAGAGGCGGTCACACTTGCTGATGATCAATTAATCAAGGGCATTTGATTAGCAGCACCTATGGATGCCTATTAATTCCTATGGAAGCAGTAAGGGTGTACTTAGTTTTACATACATGGCTTCTCGATTTTGGCTTTATATTTGGGTCATTTGTTGTTGTTCATGAGATGTATTTACCTAATTTTAAGGCCTGCTAAGGACCAGATTTTTATTATGTCCTGATACATAAAACCATAGAATTCAAGGAGGGCGTACTTTCTTTTTCACTTGACTGTATGTAGCAAATCGGTTGCCTGGGACATTGATCAATTATACACTTTAGCATTATACAAAAATATTTGACCACCCAATGCCACGGCAGAACAATCAGAATATAAGACTCTAGAGAAGATAAGGATAAATATAAAGACTCTTAAAACTGGTTAATAAAAAAAGTGAGTTTGCTGAGGTGTGCTGCTTACGGTGCCTGCAGGAGGAACACCCTCCAGTCAGAAGTCTTCAGTTTCAAGACATTTCCTCTCTTGCTGTAGTCACAGGCTCTTGTAGCCAGTGCATGATGAACCCGGACTGCATTCTTCAGATCCACCTCTGACAGATCATTATCAGGCTTATACTCATCCTGTCCACACGGTGGAGAAAAAAGAATGAGGAAACGCACCAACGTCAGAGACAATTTGTCAGAGACAAATCTCAATCAGCAACGAAAGCTTTGTTTTCTGTCTTAAAAAGAGAGTTTGTAATTATCTTTCCTTTTGAATGTGCATGAAAGGGAAACAGTCCTGCAAACTGTTACGTATTAGAGTTGAAAGAAGAAGATTAAAATGTGCTCATTAATGTTCTCTTACATAATAGCGCTGTACTTTTTCATTACAAGACTCATAATGGAATGTTACACAGAGCTGTTGTTGATAAATACCAGCTACATTTTAATGTGCAACCTCGTAATCGTGTGGCAGGTAACTGAGTCATCAGTGTTCCAATGTTTAGTGGATCAAAATCCTTGCTAGTGCCCAAATTCATGTTAAAAAATATTCTGATTGACAACATATGGAACTAGGGAGTGGGATAAGACAGCCAATGGAAATGTACAGGATGGCATACTATACTGCTCTTTGTAACATTGTTCTCCGTAAAGTCTTCTCCAGCACATCTCAAACACTTTCAATGGGGTTAAGGTCAAGACTCTGTTGTGGCCAATTCATGTGTGAAAATGATTCCTCATGCTCCCTGATCCACTCTTTCACAATTTGAGCCCAGTGAATCTTGGCATTGTCGTCCTGGTATATGCCCGTGAGTCAGGGAAGAATAAAAATCCATTGATGGGATAACCTGGTCATTCAGTACATTCAGGTAGTCAGTTGATTTGCCACATAACATTTCTGAGCCTAGACCTGACCAATTGAAGCAACCCCAGATCATAACACTGCCTCCAGAGGCTTGTACAGTGGGTAATATGCATGACAGGTGCATTTATTCCATGAAGTTGGCGGTTCACCACTATCCTTCCAGGCTTTAATAATGCGTTGGACAGTTCTTAAACCAATTCTAGTGATTTCAGCAATCTCCTTGGATGTTTTCTTTGTTTGCTGCAGGCCACTAATTTTCCCATTCTGAAATACAGTAACATCTTTTCCATGACCACGGGATATGTCTTCCGACATGATTGTTTAAGAAATGAAAAGCTAAACACTGCATCAACAAATTAGCGAATGGCATCAAGTTATCATCTCAATTGTATCATTAACGATTATTTTGCATTTTTAATCCAAATTTGTGTAAAAATGTGTTAGATTGAGTTAAGAAAGAAATAATAACATCACAACAATAGAGGATATTCATTTTGGTTAATTTGTGACCCCTGAAATGGGTCAAGGGTCAAGTCGAGTGCATTGGATTGTTGTAGGTCATCAGAGTATTCCATGCATATAAAAATTCACATACTGCCTACTGCAAAACATAGTATGAGTCGTATGGTGGTAGGTCTATGCTCTTCTGAATATACAAAGAGAAAGAGATGATGTAATGACAAGCTGTCATAGCAATGTTGCAGTGTATCTCTTTGTGTGTGTGTGTGTGTGTGGGGGGGGGGGGAGGTAGATGTAAATTACTTTCTGCAGGTAAAGAATCATTCCCTTCAGCACAGCATAAAACTTCTTCCAGCCTCTGCGTCCTCTTGGGGCTGGAGTGTGAGAGAAAGAGAGAAAGAGAGAGAGAGAGAGAGAGAGAGAGAGAGAGAGAGTGTGAGAGAGAATAATAAAGAGAGACTCCACTAATGAGCAGTAGTGCTGTTCTCTGCAGCACAAACAGAGGAAAGAACATCTGTTACTCAACATTATCACTCAAGAATAAACTACACCACAAGATATAACCTAAATGTTTTAATTACAGATTGTATTATTAAACAGAATGCAATATTTGCAGGTCATAAATAATGATGATTTATCACATTCCTGTACATTACTTACCTTCTTATTTTTTAGATTGAGGTTTGTATATGTTTATATCAGGGCTGTCAATCGATTAACATTTTTTAATGGTGTGCCGATTCATTAATCGAATTTATCGAATATATAAATATTTGCTGAGAAAGCCCCTCAAATAACAATAATTCAATATATGATGAAATAATTATAAATTGTTATATTTAAATAATTACAAACAAAAAAATAATATTCAGATAATTAAAATGCATTACATTCTTGTGGCAGAAGAGTTAATCATTGATAAAACAATGCAAAAAGCGGCTTTAGAATACAATGTATTGTTTACTACCATATTATTGATCATAAGTCAATCATTGGCACACAGTTCACAGCAATCCATTACACAAGTGAATTTGTCAATCGGTCCGAGATTTATTATGAGGGCTTGTTTAAGGACGCGTCAATTTACACCTGCGTCAGACGGATGTTTTTGGAGCGTTTCACTTTGGTTGAGTAGCGTCATAAACATAACATGTTTCGTTCACAGTGTCAAGTTAAACGTAGTTTAATCTAGAAAAACACATCTTGAGATCCCTAGATTAAGTAGTGTTGCATCAAGTTGTGTTTTGAATGCAAGAACATGTCATCTTGTTGTGCTGTCTGCTGAAGTGTTGGTTTGTTCTCTGTATAAGCTGCGAGTTGCCCATACAGCTGAAGTTTCACTTACTGCCCCCTGGAGATAACAGGTGGTACTTCAAGCTTGAATTGCTCATGAATATTCCATATTACGGTCCGGGAACATGATTAATTGTGTTCATTTTAAACGTGTTATTTTTTTATATAATTACTCACACTGTATTAATGCCTTAAATTGACTGCCCTGGATTATATTTTTATATTAAATTAACGTTCTTAATCAAATTAATTACATCATGTACCGATTAATCAATTTAATCACAAGTTATTGATGTATAAATATTTACTGAGAAAGCCCATACAATAGATAATTAAGTATACAATAGTCAAAATAAGTATAAATATAATATATAATATGTATTATAATTCAGATCATTTAAATACATTACTTCATATACTGTACATATTTTGTGGCAGCAGACAGGTAAAGCATTTAGACAATACAAAAAGTGGCTTTAAAAGTGAAAATGTTGTTTGTATTATTGCCATATCATTGAACATAACCCTATTATTAACCTACTCCCTCTGCTAGTTTTTTAATGGTTGGTCTATGTACTCATGCGTTAATCGGACGCTTTTGGAGTGTCTCAATTTGGTTGTGTTGGATCTCACTAGTTTTCAGCTTCTCTAGTCTTAAACACTATGTTTAAACGTAGTTTGAAACTTTGAAAAACACATCTCGAGATTTCTGCATTCTGTTGTGCTCGGTCCAGCTGTCTTTGAACGCAAGAGCGTGTCATCTGTGGAAGGCTGTGCTGTTTGCTCTCCTTGGTTTTTCTGTACAGCTGGAGTTGCACTGACTGCCCTTTACTGCCACAGATTTACTAAAACCTCAAGGTGTACATCCATCTTGAATTGCTACAATGGTAAAAACATTCCTTATTAAGGAATTTACACACTGGTCTGGGGAATGATCGATGATCGTGTTATTTTTCAAATATTTAATCATAATAAATTCACATTTTTAAACATTTAAATACATTTTACAATTTGTTGCTAATATTGTTATGTACAAAACATAAAGGACAGGAAATGATGGAAAAATGAAGGGGAACAGCACCAGGAAATGTCACAAGATGTATTCAAACTTGTGCTGCCTGCACGAGCACCATGCCCATAATTTTATGGATTTATAGCAAAAGCATGATTTTGCAGAGCAAAATAGTAGTGTTTGACTGATTTCGTTTTTTTATGTCGATGCAGATATCTAGAGTGCAAGGTGGCAGATGGATGATGCAATAGCAATATATTCATGATAAACTAAAGAGAATTCTGGGCTTTCTATCGACATCTGTGGTTGAAACATAAAATTGCAAGTTACTTGCAGAAGAACATTGTTTTGTTTTTTACATCAGTTGTGCTAAGCTATTCAGCGCGGATAAATCTCATGGTTTGAAGCCTGTGATTGACATTTTAAATTAGGAAAAATATGACGTCTAAGTAAGTTTGAGGTGGGCGAAATAAGCAAAAATGTATCTCGCAATATTTTTTGACAATAACGATATATCATAATATGCAAAAAACATTTCGGAAAGCGATTAAAAATACATTTATGTGAATGCACCCCAGGCCGTAAGAAAAAGGCACCTTTTAATAATGCAAAAATAATGGCATTATTTATAATCGTCCTGGTTGATACATCAAACTGTCAATACAGAAATCACACACACTTACTGCGTTTGCCATCCGTGTCTGCGTGGCTTTTTCGTGTCAGAACCCCATGTTTGTACGTTGCAGCATTGAGTACAAGTGGAATGGCAATGAAAGGGTTACTGCTATCCGTTACCCTGACAACCCGTTTCCCCCCCACCTCGCACTGCCCGTCCACCAGCTCTGACAGGCTCTTTCTCAACTCCTCTTCCTCTCTGCAGAAAATAGTGCGATTAATCACACATACACACTCAGCATTTATGCACTTGTACAGGTATAGTGAACTACACACAGATTAGCCCCAGAAGTCACACGATAATGTGAGCGCTCTTGGGAATGATATTGGTTACTCACATCGCCCACTCCAGCTTTTCGTTCTTTATTGAGTTATAGAGCACCTAAACCAGGACAGAGACAAACGAGACCATTAATATCATATGTCTGAAACTGCAACAGCAATACAACCACACAAACACTTTGAGCCTTTTGTGAAAGGAAAGACTGGTGCTGATTTCAATGGTATTGCACATAGGACCGAACACATGAAAGAATATGCTCTTAAATCTAATTTAAACACAATATAAGCACAAACGCCTCTTCTTTGTTGCATTCTGGAATACAATTATATCATTGTCATTATGGTATGTGTGTTTAGTGTGTGCTTGGTGACAGGTTTGGTGAAACAAACACATGTATAAACATGCATGTATGGAAATCTAAGCTATATTCCCTATTCTAGTGAGCTGCATCACTGCCTACTGCCTACTGCCTACATAGGCATCTCTGTTCCCCAGGGCATGATCTTAACCAACAATAACCAACAATAGCGCTCCGCGTGGGAGATGCAGATTACTGTTGATTTTAGTATTGTTTGCTATTAGCATGTTGCTAAGCTAATGGTTCGATACTCTAATAAGCATAAAAGCAATTTACAATTATTTTCTAATTGTCCACCATCTTGGACTTATTTTTCTCTCAAGCTTATGACAATATGGAGCACCTTAGGGGATAGGGAGGGAATTACATCTCTGAAGTTTTGTGTTCCCTCTCAATAATTTTGCTTTCCCTTTCGAATTGTTTTAAGTTCCCTCACAAAAAGTTTTGCATTCAATTGCAATAAGTTTTGTTCTCTTGCAATAGTTTACATTCCCTCAAAAAGGTTTTGTGTTCCTACTAAATAGTTTTGCGTTCCTTCACAAAAAGTTTTTAATTCCTTTGCAATAAGTTTTGCATTCCCTTTCAACTCATTTATCCCATAACATGAGTTGTAGTTCAACCACAGTTATCACGAAATGTACCATGGCTTTATTACAGTAACCATATTTAATCATGATATTTGTAGTAAAACCATAGTAATAATACAGTAAAACCATAACTTTGGTAATGAAAATCATAATAATTCTGCCACAAAAAAACAACTAAAAAACATGGTTACTACAGTTTTACTACACCATGGTTAATTTTGAAAAAACACAAATTTAGTTTTAAAAAAAATGGTTTACACCAAAAAACATGGCCTTATGAAAATGAACTATGGTTTTACTATAGCAGTTCCCCAACCACTCTGCATGTAAAAATAATCAGATTCCACAAAATAAATCAGGGCTCCGGACTGAGACAAATGTTTCAACCATTTTTCCTAACATTGAAGCGACATTGAAGCGACTACAAAGTTGGCTGACTCTCTGATCATGCTGTCATTTTTTGTTCCGTATGAGAAATATCAAAAGGCAAATGTTCCAAATGCGAAAGAAAACAGCTTTACCGGGATCAGTCAGCGCTGCTCAATGGACAGATGAGCGCAGACGTACATTTACACGTGGACCGGTCTCGAGCGCTGAGCTGCGCAGATCATCATAAACAGAGCTGTGAGAAGCGCGGGCTGAGTCATGAATTCAGCATGGAGTATTTGTTTAAAGTGTCTATTAAAGCCCATAACGTGTCGATGATTAAACCAGTTTAAAATGTTATTAAACGGCCCAGCATTCTAAACAGCACTGAAAAGGAATAAAGGAGAAATCTGCACAATGAAAAGAAGGTTTCGATCCACACGTCACAGATATTTAAAAAAAAAAACATTTACCATGAGCTTATATCAATATAGTAGTGAGAGAATACAATTACATTTATGGATATGTTTTTCTTATGAAAAATGCCAGAATTTGTTTTATGGTTACAGCTAATCATGGTTTTACATTTGGTTACTATGATCTTATTGCAAATGCCACAGTTAAAACTATGGATACAATAGAACTTTCCTTCTGTGTAAAATCATTTCTAATGCACCCTGATTGTAGAAAAAGGCTTTGACTGTATTTTATTCATCAAGATCCTGATAAAAAGAAAGAAACCATGAAAGAAAACACATTTTCTTCCAGTTGGACCGGTGCGACCATTTGTAGAATTTAACACCAGTGCACCACTCTTAAATGTTAGTCTGGATCCATGGAAATAAATAGATAAATCAAAAATAATTTGCTGTGGTATTGCAAGAATTCATTTGCAAGAACAAATCTAAAAATAAGAAAAGATGCTAATTTGTTGTTTTATTCATTACCCAATTAGCACTCATGCCACCCGTCATCTCATTATACACCGTACCTGACTTAACATGGACAGAAAACATGGAAGTTCTTGAAAAGAAAAACTATCAACGATGGTTATGTGGGACATTGGGACAGAGGTGTGCCATGGGATTTGTTTAATTGTAAAAAACGTGACGCGGCAGAAAAAAGGTTGGGAAACACTGTACTATAGTAATCATAAAAATGGTTTTAAAAGCCAACCATTTTATTTAGGAAGAATTGTTGTGATTTTTATGACCATATATTTGGGTTTTGTGTATTATTATAACCAAAAATATCCTGATGAAAATATGTCTTTTATAGTCAAACAATGGTGAATTTGTGGTTACAATAGTTTTACCAAATATTACAGTTTAGCCATGGTTATTGTAGTAAAGTCATGGTTAATTATCATGAGTGATTGATAAAGCTACTGCGAGGGAATGCAAACTATTGTGAGAAAATGCAAAAATAATTCAGAAAATAAATTCCTACCCTGACCTCTAAGAGGCTCTGTATAACAGAGCATTCTGGGATTGACTTCTCTGCGGAGGATACAAGCAAAGCTGCCTTAGAATTGGGCAAAAATGTGTTATCTTAGTAGGCAGCATATTTAAGTTTCCTTAATAGCTTAAAATGCTGCCTCAGTGAGCAGCTCACTAGGTTCTGGAACAGAGCTCTAGTCTCTCTCTTAAAATAGACTACTTCCTCTTACAATTGGATGATCCAACTACTGTACATTTCTGCTGTGTTCTCAAAGATTACCTTGAGTAATTCTTTGGGAAAATCTTTGCTGTCATTGAGGCCGTCCAGATTGCTAATGAACTGCTGACATGACATCTTCTTCCCAATGTTCTGAAAACAACACAATAACACAATATAATATTAGAACAAGACATATGTAAGACAGAAAGACATGTATAAATTAATAATCACTGATGCAAACAACTGATGGAAAATGTACTACAGTAACCATAGTTCGTGTTACTACAATCAAACTTTTTTTTTGCTAGAAAAGTCTGCACTACAAAGGGTGTAGTGGGTGATGGCAAAAGTGTTGCTATGCGTTTACTAAGATGTTTTGATGTTGCTATGAATAAACATTCTAAAGAGCTTCAATATTCAACAGAGATTCAACAGAGGTTCAATGTTAATGTATTCTTATTTTACAGTAGGCCCCAAAAGTATTAACTGTCTTACCTTTGGTATTTGGAAAGAAACTATGTTTGCCATAGTATATTTAGGGTACATATTGAAAACTGAGCTGTTACAAAACCAGAAGTGTAACAATCCAGATACAATTACAGAGGTGATAAAAAGCTTTGAAGTCTCTATCAGGGGCCAAATCACCGATTTGTAATATACACGCAGTTCACCATCTGATCAGCAGATGGCAGTAGCACTCCAGACCAGACTAAAGGCCAAACTAAAACAAGCAGCACAACAACAATTTCTCAGTCTGTCTGGCTCCCTCCTACCTCACAGATCTACTTTAGATGAATAATATTCCACAAATGATGGATGAAAACAGATTCTGGAAACACATTAAAGCTGAAGCCATTAAAAGAGAAGAGAAAAACACAGAAGAAGAAAAATGAGAGGGAAGCACTTACCACCTGCCACAAAGTGAGTTAGATGTGGGAGAGACAAAGAAAGAAAAAAGAAATGGAGAGAGTCGTGTTTAGGTCCAAGTCATAGAGAAATGCAGTATAAATGATCAGAGTCTTATTAATGAAAATGACAATGACACTTTAAGGTACATGTTGGGTAAGGTAGGTAAGGTAAAATGTTGAGGGAGAGTTTGTGTTGTTGTCATGCTAATTGTCAGGCAGATACACAGACAAAGTTCTGGATCTAATCTGCACCATCAAAAGTGAATTTTAATTCATCTATACACACCCACTTGGCCCACATACATTGTAGGTATGTAATGCTACACACATTTTACACGTGATATGAGCGTGAAGAGATCGTCTGTGTTCCGGAACTGCTTTCGGGTCCTTGAATAACATATAACATGCGAGTAAGAGCAGACGGTGAACTTTCTGGTGCACTCCTAGGGTAAGATGGTGCCCCCCTAGGGATTTGGTGCCCTATTTAGACTGCAAAGTATGCATATAGGGAGCGGCAGTACTGCCTGCATTTATCAGAAGATTGTTATGAGAAAAACTAATTTTTCTTTAGAAAAATGTGTTTGTCTACATTCAAGTCATTTCACAATGCACATCGTTTCAAAGCAGCTTTGTAGAAATCATGCCTTAAAGTCTTAAAGCCCCCAGTGAGCAAGCTAAAAAAACTCTTTAAATAGTTAGTGGAGAGAAAAAAAACCTTGAGAGGAACCTGACCTCAGGCTTTACATTATATATATACATAATACAATATTATTTAGCAGTTTGAGCAAAAACCGATTGGCACACGTAATTTTTTGCCCTCTTCCCCCAGTTTCACTTAGCATGTAAACTTAAGCAGTCTTACCGGCTTATCCAATGCGTGCAAGTGTTGTGAACTTGCCATTTACATTTCGACGTCAAAAGCAGAGAGTAATAAGTCTCATGTAATTGCAGGTTTCTTACGCTGTCATTCTTACAGTTTTTGATAGTTATCAGTAACCTGCTGTACATGTGATCACGCTCAGTGTCGGCTGGGAGAGGCTGACTGTTCATTGCAAATTGCTGCTGCTCTTTCTGCCTCGCAAATCCACCCATTTGCATGGTATTGTTGGCGTTAATAAAATGACATGTTTGAAGTAGTGTAGCACTGGGACATGACACCGTTGTTTGGCAAATTCGACAAGCTGTAACGCTATAATCTACTTGTCGTTTGACATCGGTCTTTGAGCTTTCAACTCGCCTATGTAGACTAGTTGCTCTGTTTTCCTGTGAGCGCTCAGCGCCGCCTCTCCAGCGAGGAGACAGTTTCGCAGCTCCCAATGTTGCATTGATTGGTTTTAATCACACTTATGTATTTATTTATGTATTGTTCGATACATATGATATCAAATCGAGAGTGTCGTATCATACAATACAATATGTTGCTGAAACGTCGTGAAAGAGTGTTTTATTTGGAAAGCATTACATTCTATTTTAAAAGTTCCATATTACACGGCTCACTGGAACACTTGATTCTGATTGCTCTATCGTTACAATATGCATTTCAATATTTTCGTATTGTGATCACTACACCGTATAATTGACCGTTGTCTCAGGCAGTGAATTTCCTATATAGCTGTGCTAGTTTCATGTTTCTCATATAATTTTTTCTTCTCACATAATAACGGTGTGTTCATGGCATTTCGGAATTATCGTAATTATGAGATTCCGATTTGTAAAATGCGTTTGTGTCTTAGTAGAGCTTGTACAACTTCAATGAAAGCTCCAACTTGACAGTTGTGACGTCATGTATAAAGAGCCAATAAGTGAGTTTCTGTTATTAACACTGTTAATATTATTATTTTTAGTGTATTTTTTTATTTGTAAACTCAAGTGTAGAGCGGAGGAGTGCGGGGCCGGGCTGGAACAACGTACGCCCGGTTCCCAATCAGCCTGATGTGGGCGCGCGAGGGATAAAGGTGGCTGGGCGTGATGACAGTTCAAGAGAGAGAGAATTACAGGCAGCTGCTCTGTGTGTTTATGTTTGTGTGTTTTTCGTTCAGTTTATTATTAAACTATTATTTATATTGCCAAGCCGGTTCTCGACTCCTCTTCTCCCTTATACCCCTTTACACTGGCGCCGAAACCCGGGAAGGAGGAGGGATGCCCATCGCGTGGTTTCCTGATCAGGCTGAACTGATTACAATCACTTGATTTTAGTAATTTGATTACGTAATCCAGATAACATGTAATCGGTTACTACCCAGCACTGTGATTCAGTATAATTTTTTAACATAGCACAGTTCAATTAAAACCCTACTCGTAAGAATCATATATTTATTTTGACGTTATTGTCTGTTAGTCAGCTGGTCATTATCGTGAAAAAAAAGTATTTGCATACAAACTTGTTTGTACATATTTGTGTACAAATATCTGATAAACATCTAAAGAGAGGGTTCATGTACATTCTAAATCTTAAACGCTGGAAACAGCAGCTGAATGGCATCTGAAAATACTTCAGGGAATGCTTTAGTGACATCTTGCTTGCACAACGCACACGCACACACAACAGAGCTTCCGCAGAACCCTTCTACAAAGTGGAGCCTACAAAGTTAGCATAAAATAGCATAACGTGGCAGTCCCGAAGACATTCTATGGGTAGTTTAAATAGATGTCTATGGAGGAGATGCTTCGTTGTATTGAATAAACTGTTTTGGAGAGGAAACAGCTCATTTAATGAATTGTCTGCTAATCTTCAACATGTTTTACACTAAAAAATACTTTTGGAATAAATTATGTGTGGAGTTTACTACAATAAAATTGATGTTTTATAAGAGAAATCATGGACTATTTTGCGACAGGTAGGTGTCAGATTACGACTCTCCTCATTAATTTGTGTGGTATCCACAAACGGTGACTTACTGCCGTAATATGCTAGTTGACCATTATGCTCCCTCATACGGTAAAAGTGCAGAGGTTGTTCCCTCAGTCATAGAATCTATGGCTTCAGAGATAAAATAATGGAGAAAGGAGCTCTTAGTGCTATTTGATGTACAAAACAAGCCCAGAAGGGAGTTCTTTCATTTTTCAGTATTTTTCAGCCTAAGGCACCTTTTAATTACCACAGAAGTGTTGGTAGTTATGGCGTTGATGCTCTGATGCAAATCATGAATGTGGCTTCACGATTGCTGCAGCAAAGCGGATATCCACAGTCTACTGGCAGATTAATATTGTGGAGGATGAGAGTCTAAGAGATTTAATGCCACTACCACCACTGGAGTCACCAGATCGAATCCAGGGCGTGCTGAGTGACTCCAGCCTGGTCTCCTAAGCAACCAAATTGGCCCGGGTGCTAGTGAGGGTAGAGTAACGTGGGGTAACCTCCTTGTGGTTGCTACAATGTGGTTCGCTCTCAGTGTGGCACGCGGTGAGTTGTGGGTGGATGCCACGGCGAATAGCGTGAAGCCTCCACACACGCTATGTCTCCGTGGTAACACGCTCAACAAGCCAAGTGATAAGATGCACAGATTGACTGTCTCAGGCGTGGAGGTAACTTAGATTTGCCCTCTGCCACCCGGATTGAGGTAAGCCACTATGCCACCACGAGGACTTTTTTAGTGCATTTCTATCTTTATACTTTGGAAGGTTTTGTTTGGAAAATTTTATAAAGCATTATATTGTTACGTATTGTTTTGTTTTATTTCCTAAGATGGAAATAAATGCATTTTAACAAGAAAATAGGTATATATAGTGTCTGTGGTGATGTGGCCGTGGCCGAGCGACATCTGTGGTGAGCGGTAAGGATCGACACCTGTGGGAAATCACCTCTAACAGATGTTTTGTGTTGCTGTGAGAGCTGGAGGGGGTTAAAAGGGCAGTCCAAACCGCCGAAGGAGAGAGACGCATGCAGCAGAGTGATTGTGTATGAATTGTTGCTGAAAAGAAAAACCCTTTGTGTGTATACCGAAACGTTTAGAAATATAGATTTACGTTTAATAGTTTGCCCGGCTCCTGCTTCCTCCTCCAAAGAAAGTCAGAGAACTGTCACAGAGTCAAATTTGAGCACTTACCAAATCTGCGATTAATCGCGATTAACTGCAAAAAACATAACAACTGACTCAACTGACAGTACTGAAACACACACATCGTATAGTAACGTGAGCATCAGGACAGGAAGACTGATAAAAATCACAATTGTATGCTTAAGAAGCGAGATAAAGTCTAGATTATCATTTACAAAGTCAGAGCAAACAAATACAATATGTTTATGCTATGAGTACAGTAAATAATATCAGATGTAGAATAACTGAACAAGCCTTTTAGAGCCACCAACAGAAAAAAATCTAGAAATATGAGACAGGATTGAGGCTGGTCTGCTTTCAATATCAATCTAATGTGTTTCTTTAATTAGATCAGAGAGGACTGTTAGTAGACACGGTTACTGCTGTAAGGCTTCCCTTATCTGTCTCAGACAATAATTTCACTACACAATCCATAACAAAATCAAATCATTGTTCAACATTTCCTCTTCCTGTAAATGCATTCATTTGTAACCACAGGGGCTTAATAATAGTGAGTCTAATAAACTGGTTACTGCCAAACATGTTTGGGTACAAGAACTTGGACAGAGAACACATGTGGCAATGCATTTGCATGAGTGTGTGTAAATGTCTAAGTGTGTTGATTGTTGAATACATACGTGTCCGTGCAGGTCTGTGTTAAGAAGCATAAGCGCACAAGTTAGTGTATGAGCTCCATCTATTCAAATCAGACAAAAATAACATTCCTTTCAGATGAAGAAATAGGCATTCATATATACACAAAAACAACCAAGACCTGTAAGTCTATATTCATAATCAAACTCATTTTTAACTGTAGATTAATGTACAGTGGCCCAAAAAAGACACTTTTAAAAATGGATAAATGTAATAGCATTAGATAAAAAAAATATTTAAAAAACAATTGATACTAGAACATTTCTCAACACTAACTTGGCTATATTGTTAGACAATTTTGCAGTAATTTACCAGCTAGTCTCAGTTTGAATTTTAGTAATAGATGAAGTTCCCCTCCTCACATTAAATATGGACATGTTTCACTGACATTAGAAAAACAGACAAAAAACCAGCAAATGCTTTTTGTCTAAATTTAGAGCATAAAATCTATTGTTTTATCATTTAAAAACTGAACCAACTGAAATGTCTTGCTTAGAAACTGTACTTGTGTTGTCTTTCTTTAAAATACATGCAACCTGTTTTGATATTTTGCTCTCTTAAGGGATGATATTCATCAGAGTCTTTTAATATATATTGTGTACAGTAGCAACAACAGCTGAGCTTGATCATGGCCACGTCCACACATAATCAAACTCTAATTTAATCAAACTAATCTAATTTAAGTTTGAAACCTCCATTTTATACAGTGGTACAATACTGCCACGTACATCTTGTTTTTTCCACAGTTGTATCATTAAAACTTTTCTTGCAACAACTGATAGTTTTTTAAGAACTATTAGAAATAACGAGATATTATGTCGTAAAAATGACATCTTTCACGTAATAACGAGGTAGTTGTCAAAAAACTTAATCTTTTCTCATAATAACGACATAATTATGTCATAAAAACTGTATCTTTTATCGTAATAATGAATTAAGTTGTCATAAAAACGACGTGCTGAAGGAGAGAAAGCCGCTGGAAATGCGCCGTATATCCAACAGAATACCCTTCTTAAGAGGTGAATGGAACAGCAGTAGTATACAGCTCGCTGATAGTACAACCGCTCGGCTCCGAAGAAACAATCTGAATGGAATTGAATTCCAGCTCCTTTTATACCCGTATGTCCACTCGCCAATTCTCATTGGCCTTTTCCCAAAGAATGGGAGGTATTCGTGGATCTCAAGAGTGACCCCTAGTGTCACTACATCGACACAATGTTGAGTGAGTGACAGAAGGGGAACTACATCGTTTCTAGAAATAATGAGATGTTTATTGTCATAAAATGACATTTTCTCATAATAACAAGATAGTTATGTCATAAAAATGAATCCCTTGGGAGTTTTGCATAACATTCATTATGAATGATCCATACATAAACCTTTGAGGGCTATCTAACACAAATTGATCTTAAAAAAGTGTAAACTATGATAGTGTAAAATCTTAAAAAGTAGCTTTTTAAAACTATTCGAAAATATTGTATGAATTTCATCGGCCACTTATCAAACAGCTCACGTTACAAATGATAGCATAAGATAAATATATTGAATGTGTTCATGAGGGATTGTTCTTCGTTCATGCACTTGTCGAACATCATTAGACAATGAATATATAAATGCAAATGCAATCCAATGATTGTCAGGCATTTAAACAATTTTAATGACAATAATAAAATAAAATATTTTTTTTTGGTTGACATTTTAAATGCCACTTAATAAAGTGTGCAATGAATAAAACTTTTCCATTCAAAACTTATAAAGCTATAGTTCATCGATATTTTTATGCATTTCCTGAATCTAAATTAACTTACAAACATAACAAATATTTTAGTTAGTTTTAAATTATTTTATTCAATTCAATTTGATTGAATTTTGTTATTAAATTGAAATGTGTAAATCTTAAAAATATATGTTTTAATGACATAATATCCCATCATTAAAAGAAAAGATGTCGTTATTATGACATAATTGAGAAAAACTAAATAATAAGTACTTGGCAGCATTGCACCACCATAGTTTTCAGTTTCCAAAGTTTTCCAAAGTATGTAGTTATGGAGTGTTTCTTAAAGTGTCAGTTTTTGGTGGAGGAAAATGCTGTTCTAGTGTGGATGAGAGGCATAAACGTTGTGAAATCAATGCGTTTTCAAACAAAAATGTATTAGTATGGACTTGGCCTAAATCAGTTGATATGCACATAGTTTTTTGAAGACTTGCCCTCTGAGTTGATATCTTCTGGGTTACAGTGGCAGAAGCGCTTGGAGAAGTGTACCAGCACACGTTCTCTCTCCTGCGTCTCTCCCATTAGAGGAAATGCCTTCAGGAAGTTCCTGCATCCAGAGTAAATTACATTGATCATACCATAGAGAGCACATTCTGTTATTGTTTACATGTCAGAGATTATATCTGGGATGACACTTAATGAATTTAATGAACATTACGTCTTAAAGCATAGTTCACCTAAAAATGTAAATTCTCTCATCATTACTAACCCTCATGCCATCTCAGATGTGTATTACTTTCTGTCTTCTGGTGAACACAAACAAAGATTTTTAGAAAAATATTTCGGCTATGTAGGTCATAAAGTGCAAGTGAATGGTGAATGTGAAAATGGAGATTTATAGTGAAAACTGATTGAAATATTGATCTGTTTCTAGCCCATGTGATTGCATCACTTCAGAAGACATATTAAACCACTGGAGTCCTATGGATTACTTTTACTACGACTGTCTGTGGTTTTTAGAGTTTTAAAGTGTTGATCACCATTCACTTACATTGTATGGCCTACACAGCTGAAATATTCTTCTAAAAACCAATGTTTGTGTTCAGCAGAAGAGAGAAAGTCATACACACCTGAGATGGCATGTAATTGAGCAAATTAGGAGAGAATTTTCATTTTAAGGTGAATGAAATTTAGTTTTTATAACTACTTTAAAGGTAGACATTTTTTAAAAGCAACAAGGCACTCGAGCCATGCCAGTCGAGCCTATCAATGCCCTTTACCTGTGATTATTCTCACAAATACATAGTTACACACAGTTACTTTACTCCAGAATAAAGCAGGTCAAGACTGAATGAGTGCTACCACTGACTGTGAAAATGACTCTTTTATTCATTGCTCACAATGCCCACAATTGTTGCTGAAATATTCTTAACAACAATGTATAACTCCAGATAGTTCCTCCTCTTCTTGCAATACAGGTATTTAAGTGATGCTGTGTTTAAGTTTTCCAGTTTCACAGGCTATTTGTAGTGGTGAGACATAACTATGTGACATGCATGAGTGGAAATCTAGTCTTTCCTGAAAATAGGGTTCTTCCCCTTACTGCTGGTTGACTACAAAAATAATATGATAGGAAGCACTTAAAAGCTTCCCATTTGTCATCACTTTGTAGGATTGTAAACTATGTCTTAACCAGGCTTTACAATACAATAAGGTGATGTTTTACTGGTCGTTTCTGTAATCGTATAGAGTGAAATCTTATCGATCAAAATTTGTGCTCCGCATTGCTGTAACTAAGCCAAATATGTTCTGAATGGTTGTTATATTGTCACTTAAGTTCATGCAGCATTTTGCATTCAGTGAAGATAGTAAGACTTCTTACAGGTTTGGAATGACATGCGGGAGAATAAACGATTACAGAATTTTCATTTTTGGGTGAACTATTCCTTTAAACTTAAAGAGCGTAAGTGAGATTTTAAAGACAAAATGTACTCACCTCAGCGCTCTGTCTAGGGACAACCCTGTGAAGTCAAAGAAGCTCAGGTACTCTGATGCCACCAACTGGCTGAATTCATTACTGCAGGAGAGAGAGAAGAGATGAATTGTGGATATGAAGGAAAAAACGTGTTTCATCCCACTCCTTTACCAATATAGCATGCCCATACGCAGACTCACTTCTTGCCCAGGTGTCGTGCAACATCACACCGCTTGAAGCCCTCCAGGTAGAACAGCCGCTTAGCCAGTCGTTTGGCAGCATCCGTGTCGATGCGGCAACCATTGGCGAGAGTATCTGTGCTGCCCCTCTCCAGGGTGTCAACGCTGCCCAGCTCTGAGTCTGAGTCGCACAGCACATCTGTGAGGTTGGCATCACTGTGGTAACAAACAAAGAAAAGAATAGCCATAGTCTCATAAGAATTCAACACAATACTATGAGGTGGCGAATTCGTACCAATGTGTACGTCTTCATTCAATCAAAAATGTACAATTTCTACATCAACCAACATGCGTTCAGGACCCGAAAGTGTCACTTTCTTCCGTATTACACATTAGGCCTTTTAACATTAATATTATGTTTATGTTTACACACTGGGCAGGGTAAGGTGTTAAACTTTATGGTTAGGTTTAGGGATGGGGTTTGGCTTAGGGGTTAAAGTTACAAAAAATGAATTTTTTGGATTAACACGGAACATGCTCCACATCAGGAACTACAAGGACATGAGGGAAGCATCACTCATTTGTGGGTTTATAACTGTTACTATTTTATTACTAATTCAAATCGGTATGATTTCACCACCTCATACTATTGTGACAAACTCTTGTGAGATCGGGTTGGAATAGCCATCAATGCCTTGATAGAAAATTCAGCTAAATTCAACTTAAATTTTGAACATTTATGGTATTTGGCTTGTCAAAGCTGGTTTAGATGCTGGTTTAACCTGGTTTCTAGTTGGGTGAAGCTGGTCATTTATGGACATTAACTGGTCCAAGCTAGTTTTGGTGGTTATTACCTGTTTTTTAATGGTTTCTTGCTTGGCAAAGCTGGTCATGTATGGTCATTAGCTGGTCAAAAGCTGTTTTAGATGATATTAGCTGGTTTTACATGGTTTCTAGTTGGTCAAATTTGGACATTAATGGCTATTAGCTGGTCAAAGCTTTTTTGGATGGTGGTAACTGGTTTGTAATGGCTTCTAGTTGGGCAGAGCTGGTAATTTATGGTCATTGTCTGGTCCAAGCTATTTTAGATGGTGATAATTGGGTTTTAATGGTTTCTAGCTGGGCGAAGCTGGTTTAGATGGTGGGAAATGTTTTTTAATGGCTTATAGCTGGGCGAAGCTAGTCATTTATGGTCATTAGTTGGCTCAAATTTATTTGGATGGTGGTAGCTGGTTTCACATGGTTTTGTAGTTAGTCAAGGTTGTTTATTTATTGTAATTTTACCAGTGTTAACATGGTTTCTAGCTGGGCGAAGCTGGTCAATTACTGTATGGTCATTATCTGGTCGTAAAAGCTGCTTTAGATGATGTTAGCTGATTTTACATTGTTGCTGGTGCAAACTAGTTGGATGGTGGTAACTGGATTGTAATGGTTTCTAGCTGGGCAAAGCTGGTCATTTATGCTCATTACCTGGACCAAGCTGGTTTTTATAGTGTTAACTGGATTTACATGGTTTATAGTTGGACAAAGCTTGTCTTGTATGGTCATTAGCTATTCAAAAGCTGGTTTAGACTGTGTTTTCTGGTTTTACATTGTTTCTTGTTGGCCATTGTAAAGAAGTTCAAGGTTACGGGCAAGGACGAGGCGAGAAACCGGCTTGTCAATATAAATAATATTTTAATGAAGAACTTAAAACAAACACATAGGACAGCAGACATGTCTGCTGATTAAGCTCTCTCTCTCGATCGCCGTCTGCGAGTGGCCTTTATCCCTCTTGACGGCTCAATTAGCCTGATACGGGACCGGGCGTGCGTAATCACGCCCCGGTCCCGCCCTCCACCATGCCACAGCCATTTATAATCATTAACTAGTCCAAGCTGGTTTGGATAGTTGTAACTGGTTTGTAATGGTTTCTAGCTGGGCAAAGCTAGTACTTTATGCTCATTAGCTGGTCCAAGCTGGTTTGGATGGTGGTGACTGGATTTTAATGATTTCTAGCTAGTCAAAGCTAGTCATTTATGGTAATTACCTGGTGAAAGCTGGTTTGGATAGTTGATTAGCTGGACTAGCAGATGGGGCAAATGTCAACACTGGTAGAACAATTTTCACCTAGGCAAAGTGGAAAGCCCTGGTCTAATCAGCTTCCAAAAAAACAACAACAAAATAAACAACTAATATGTTCCAAAAACAAAGCAAGTATGACCTGCTATTTTCATCAGGGTGATCGGGTCTGCAATAGTTTGTTACTTTTATTTTTTTACAGAGATAACCTCACCCTAATATAAACATATACTGTATATTTTAATACTTTTATGAAATTGCATATTTCTGTACACATTCACTAAAATAAAGCTTTAAAATCTTCCTACAATTAGCTGTAGCAAATGGGTAGCAAAGAGCATCTTGAGGAAAATTCAATCTTTTTTACCAAGCGAGAAACATCATATCTAATTCAACTAATTAAAACCTTGATGTGTACAATTACTGTGAAGGAGGTGAGTGGCTCATTAGAGTGTTCTTTAAATTAAGATTTAAGTAATTTGGGATGTGGAACGTTAGCGTCTGCTGCTATGCCCCAGAGAATGCAGAACCTGAGTGAGTCCGACTACCCAAAACTGATGTGACAGACACTAAGCTTTTTATATGATTTATTTATTATTTTTTGTCTGGTTACGGTATGTAGCTAAAAATGTATATAAGCATAACATGTCTAAGAGTTATTGCATTGTATTTTTGCCATCCTAAAGTGTCAAATTTAAAATACACAGTGGCCCCACTGTATTGTACTAGAAGCTAAATATCTTCAGACCACTACTAGACCATTTTCAGAATTCATTTTAAGAACATTTCTCAGAAATTCGATTCGCTTTTGATCACTTTTCTGAGCAAATTTTTGCCATTACTTTAAGTTGACCATATTTCTGAAATTAATCTTTGAATCATCTTTGACTCCTTTAGTCAGTGTGTGATATTACTAGTGTGGGAGGGAGTGAGAGGGGGTGGTGGGCCAATAGCGCTGATATACACAGCAATCAATTGAGCCACGCAATCTGATCACGGTCGAACAAGCTTGTAAATGTAGTTTGTTATGTAATGCAACTGTTAAAATGTATCACCTTACAATCATGCACTATAGTAAAAGTGTTAAATGTCATAAGGTAGCATTATGTGATAATTATCTTCAATTGCTTGGTCCAGTTCTTAATGGCAAAACTGGCCCGACCAAGTAATCACTGAAGACAAATGAATTGAAGCTGCTTTAGCGAGCAACACAGAAGGCTTTGCTACGTCTTGCCATGTAGTATAATTCACTATGTTGGCTGTTTTGAACACTCTGGAAAAACATGAACATTTCCAGGGACAGCTCCAGTCGGGGACAGACCATCAAAAACTTGGACTGTCACTGGAAAATGGGGAGGTCTGGTCACCCTACATTACTTTTAAGATTTCCGTTCCCCTCAATTTCTCACAGGTATCCTAAATTCAGATGTAATTCCCCATATTAACTATGGGCATGTTCCACAAGATTTGACAACCACAAAGTCTCCAAATAACTTTTGTCCTAATTTGGAAAATATCCTATTGCTTAATAATTTGAAACTTAAGAACTTATTTCATGACATATTTGTTGTTGTTTTTTTTAAGTGTTTGTGCTATAATTCTTTAAAATAAATGCCACTTGGTTTGATATGTTGTTATCTATCTACAACTACATTACATAAATTTTTTATTGTGCCTTAAGTGTCCAAATACTTTTTGGAGAAACTGTATGCATAAAACATGTTTTTCTGCAGTCAAATGAGTTGCAAAAGACAAAGACAGAGGAATCGTTTTGGTATGGATTACAATGACACTGTCTTCACTCTGTGTGTGGACACAATGAGTAACAAACTGGAAATACAGATTGCATATGCTTACTGGTCAACTGTTTCGACTCTGCGTATGCAGGCTTCAGAATAAACAATGCCTGTAATTTCCATTGCGGATGAGTCAAGATTTTGCATAATTTGATTTGCACAATTGCATTAGCTCCAAACTGCATAAGGGATGGTAATGTGTTGGTTGTCATGGCTTCAGCAGTACCTGGTGTTCCGGTGGGGAAAGAAAGTGGGGTGTAATTTGTGTCCTTCCCAAGCAGATGGCCCCTTTATTAGCATTACCCACAATGCCCACGCAAAACCCAAACAAATCTCACTGCCTCTTGCACAGCACAGAATGAGATATAAGGACAATATGAACAAATACGGATAATGTACAGTCAGGTAGTCATTATTGCACAATAAACCCCAACAGTTTATTTTGCTATAATAATGGCTGACTGTATGTTGATCTGCTTATTACACGACTATTTACCTAATAAATAATTAAATAGAAATTAAATATTGATTTTAATTTAAATTATTTCAATGTATGAGATACAACCAGGGCTGGACTGGTAATCTGGCACACAGGGCATTTTCCCGGTGGGCTGACGCACTTTGGGGGCGATCAGGGGCGGACTGGCCAGCGGGACAACAAAGCGGGCCAGTGGGTCGGCCGCGAAACGTGCCGAATGGGCCACGTTAAGCAAAACGCCGCCGCTATATGCAGAAAAGGACAGCAAATCCATACCCCCCACCCCCCCCCACTCAACAACTTTTGGGCCAGTTGCCATGTAAAATCCCGGGCCGATTTCTCTTCCCAGTCCAGCCCTGGATACTACAGATACAAAAGACATAAACTAGCACACCTATGTAGGAAATCAGTCGCCTGTGGCAATAGAAAACATTACAGGTTAATATTGTACAAGAATATTTGACCGCAGGATGCCACGATTGCCCAATCAGAATCAAGTATTCCAGACAGCTGCGTAATAAACATGTGGGTGTTTCTTCAACTTCAACATGCCATTTTATGGGGTTGGTTTTCATAAAAACAAACAAATTAAAAAAAACATTTTTTATGGATTTGAGTGTTTTAGCCTTATTCAAAATAGTAATCTACAGCAAACTTGAACTCCTACAAAATGTCTTCGTATGAGCTTGTGTTTCCAAGCTATGGATGTGTCTGAATGTGAGTGAATGGAGCGCGAAGTGCAGTTTGATCACCCCTTAAAGGTAATCTAGGTTTAGGTTTCACAATCTCCCCTCTTCCTGCAAATCAAAACACTCACTGAATCATCACAAATATGATTCACACCTTTGACAGCACACTTATTTACACAGAAACAGCTGTGAATTAGATCGGAGACTCTCTGACTGGTCCATTACCCCCCACGTCAGCGACTCATTCAGTGGTCAGATGTCAAAACAGCTGGTCTGTTCATCATAACTGGAAAGGTCATATGTACCTAATGACTGAACAAACCCCATCGGAAAGCAATATGTCTCATGTCTGTGATCAATAATAAAGATAGATTGAGCATTTGTGTTATTGATTTCTAAAAGAACTTGAGAGGGGACATCACTGAAGACCTATAGGGTTACAGGAGCAAATGAGTTATCACACCAAATGTGAAAATAAATGCAGATTAATTTAAACTCTTCAAAAGCATCTGTATGGTTTATATGTACATAGTCTGACAGTATAATACAAATTGCAAAGATGGAACATAAGAACGCGTCCTGTGAGAGGAGGCAGACTGACAAACTCAGTTGCAAAATGATTTGCTGACTGTAGGCTTATTTAAATTTGTATTTATTATTTACAGAGCCATTATAATTAATACATAATTTATCTTAATCACGATTAATGCATTTACTGTTAATTCAGCATAAACTGGTTGTAAAGGCGAAACCTTTGTAATTTATCTGCCCGGAGTCATTACACTGACACACACAACACACAGCAGTGATTCAGAGTCAGTGATAAAGTGATGGATAAAGGTGCCCTTAAAGCTATGTGATGTACAAAACAAGCCTTGATGGGACTTTTGACAGAAATCAAGTATTTTTCAGGCTAAGCAAAACTAATTTTAATTACCACAGAAGCATGTCAAATCTTAACTATCACCAGAACGAGTTGTTTTTGCCTGCAAGCGCTTTTCATGTGGAGTTCAAAGCGGCGCTTGATACTGATGTTGAATTGGTGGTATTTTAGTGCATTTCTATCTTTATACTGTGGAAGGTGTTGTTTGGAAAATGTTAATAAAGCATTATATTGTAACATATTGTTTTGTTTTCTTTCCTAAAATGTAAATAAATGCATTTTAACAGGAAAATAATATATATTTCAGCACTTTCAAAATCTGTGATAAATCACGATTACTAAACAAGAAATGATGTGATTACGTGCGATTAAGAATTGAAATCGACTGACAGCACTAAATATTTATACTTAATTCTCTTTATTTTGGGACTATTCTATATTCATTTTCCCTGTTTTTAAACACATTGCTGTATTAACTGCATAATTTTATGATTATTGCTTGCATTATTTATTTATTTTTGAACATGGTAACATGATAATACCATGTTTTATTTTTAACACCTAACATTACTTTTTTATGTAAGTAGTAGCTAAGAATACCTTGTAAATACCATGGTTCATGAATGCAGTAAACATTCAGTACCATGGTCAATATCCAAATATCACAACTTATACCATCACTTTACCATGGTACAAAGTTTTTTTATTCATAGAAAATAGATCTGTGACAGAACAACCCTAAAATAATGTGACTGTGTTGATATTTTTAGGCAAAATTATATTCTGTGGTTCAGCTAAAAGTCTCCTAAACAGATGAGGTGTTTAAGGTTGATGCTCTATCAAGTTTTAAATCAACAAAACCAACCTCCCTACCCTAAACCTTAACCTAACCTAACCAATTCATTAAAAGCAAATGTGAGATGAAGGATGAAGCAACCACGTAATGTTGTGATGCCTCTTTGACACTTCTGAAACTCACATGATTTTTAGGAGTCTTACAATGTTCCTTTGCATCACAAGTGCAACGCTGTATCAATTGAGCCATGCAATTTGATCACGGTCGAACAAGCTTGTAAATGTAGTTTGTTATGTAATGCAACCATTAAAATATATAATTTTACAAGTATTATATGAGGAACAGGGTGAAAAGTAAGTGTTTATGAACCGATAATCTACCATTTTACTCGTGATTTGCATGGAAGTGAATAAAAGTAATTGTTGTTGTAGTGCCTCTAGTGTTCATTTCAACAGGAAACTGCCACAATACGTAAAACTTAAAAATGATTTTATAAAAATTTAGGTATAGTAATGTAATTCTATGAGACCAGGTTGGAGACATCATTGGTTAAATATAAATCACAGCCTGATGCCTAGCTAACGGCTGCTCTAGAGGACAGATAAACATTATAAGTGTGTATCGCAGTGCTTAAAGTGGCAGTGCTGATATCAGTGATCCTACATGAACCCAGCAGCCCGTTGTAACACAGTTTAATGGAAAGGAGGAGGCAAGAACCGGCTTAAGTGTATAAAATAAAATATTTTAATAACAAACACACACAGGTGTCGGGCAACTATCCGTAACTCTCTCTCTCTGGAACTGCCAGAGGTTGAATTTATCTCTCTCAAGGGCTTGATTAACTTGATTAGGGGCCGGGTGTGCAGCATCACGACTGGCCCCGCCCTCCTCCCTGCCACACCCGTGTTTCTGTATGAACCTGTGCTGCTGCTGCTGAGCACGACAGGAAACTAAACATGAGACTGCTTGTCTGTGACTCACTTGTCAGTGTACTGCTCTGATGCTGTCTGAGAGGGGTGTGTTGAGGTATGAGGGAATTGCTGTGTCCCTGTCAGTGTGCCAAAAACACAAATACAAATACAAAAATGTAGAAAAACTCACATTTTTGGACAGAAATGTATTTATTAGATCAGACCACAGATTTTAAACATTTTCAGGTACAACAAAATGAAAACGATACCTCACTCTCTCACACATTCACACAATAAGGGCCCTCAGGCTAGATATTTTACTATAACAGTTTCCAGACTAAATGTTTAATACTTAACTCTAGGGAAGACACATGGGGCACATATAATGTGAAGACACAAGGGCCATATCTCAGTAACTATGAGTCAAAAGTACAAGTACACCTGCTTGTTTCAGAAATGGTTTTGTATGTTTGTTTCAAACGTCTATTTTAAAGCTTTAATGAGGATAATCTTTGTAAATTCTTCCAAATCAAAATGAACACAGTCATCATATTTTTGTGATTGCTCTGGGGTAACACAGTAAAACCACACTGGCATACATTCAGGCAGGAGTCAGCTATATAATGAAGGAATGTTTAACTGTCTTTAGGACAAGGTTTTTGCTGTCATATTCGTTTTATTTGTTGTGATTTTATACAGTTTTTTACGTTACAATTTTTGTTGGCCAAAGCAATCGTTTGATGTTTTTGTATATATCTTTTTTTTTCTTTTTTTGCTGTGTTTCAAAATTGTTTTACTGTATACATTTAGTTGAAAAGCTATAATAGGCTATTTAAACCCATATACAGCAGTGTGGCAATAAAGGGCACGTTGTCACAAAAGGTCAATGTGTGTTAAATGAACTATATCTATTTCATGGGCAATAAAGGTTTAAAAGTTGAATAGGTTTTTAACTTTTTGTTGTTGTTGTTGTTGTTGTTTAAAGACTACACAGAGAAATATTCAATGGAGTAAAAAGTGCCAACTAACACTGCAACAAATGCCTTATAGGGAGAAAATGAACATGGGAAAACGACCTTGACCATCAGATGTTTCCACAAATATTGACCAAAGGGCACAAAAAAGCAATCAGATCCAAAACTGTATAAGGGTCAAACTTTCAAAAAAATATGACTTAACATGCATATATACAGATTACAAAATGAAATTAAAATATAAAGCTCGCTACTTCAAACAATAAACACTCTTTATAGACCCCAAATAATACTTATTTACATTTTCTGACTTTAAAAGTGAAATAAAGTAACGCAAATAATAGAGAACTTACAGAATTCCCAAAAGAAGGTCGAAATGGACATCATATTCGTCTTTCCACATCTTTCACCGGAGATCAAACGTCAGTCCGGCGCGGCGCGAGACGTGTTCGCGAGGGAAACCCCAGTTCAAATCCATTTGCCTTCGGCGGTTTGCGCATTGGGAAATCAGTTTTTCCCAAAAATGATTTACGTTTTCATTGTAGCTACGGCAAAAATTGGCGTTTCTGCAATGTGAGTCTCCGCAAAATGTTCTTCGATGGATAAAAGTTATCTCGCGACTAATTCACAGAGAATGTCTGCAGCTCCCCAGTCTGAAGTTCCTAAAAGTCGGAACAGAAGAGGAAGGGGGCGGAGAGTGTCGCTTTGGATGGGTAGAATTACTGAATGAGTCCTGTTGGCTCACATTTCCATATTGCGATCTGGACCAGAGCCCGATGCGGGAGCACCAATGCCGTTTGACTGGTCTCTCCTTCATTTCTCAGGCCAGTGCGCCTGTCTCGCTTTATCTCTCACTATATGTGACGTGTCAAGCAGCTGTGAGACGTTATCCTCAACACTAATACTAGCAATCTAACAGCAGCTATAAGCGATACAAATGACAAGAAAACTAAATGACTTAATACATAGAAAAAATACAAATGCCATTTTCTTTAATGTTTTCATCAGACTAAAAAATTATAATGTTTGGTTCCAGTATGTGATCGGTTCATTGACATTCCTTTATGATTTTTGACAAGTGTTAGTGACTAATACTTTGTAATGACAAGTCAAAATGGCTACTTGTTACATTTCAAATACTTCCAGTAAAAATATTACTAGCAACATTTGGAATAGATACTAGTTGATATACTGTGTGAACCGCCAGAGAATTAAACAACAAAAAAATACATAAATAAAATAAAAATGCAGCTTGATACCAGTAACAATGAATAACAACCGTAAAAGTAATTTTTGAATAGTAACTATTAAATAAAATAGTAAAAAGTAAATAAATATATTACTATTATTTTTAAGATGTGTATGACTTTTTCTTTCTTTTTTAACACTAAAATTTTTTTTTTTTTGAAGATCATCTCAGTTCTGTTGGTTCATACAATGCAAGTCAAAAGGGGGCACAATTTTGAAGCTCTAAAAAGCACATAAAACCAGCATAAAATGAATCTGGTTTAATCCATGTCTTTAGAAGCGATATGATAGGTGTGAGTGAGAAACAGATTCATATTTAAGTCCTTTTTACATTAAATCTTGACATCAGCAGTCTCCTTGGCAATCATGATTTCAAGCTCAATTATATTTCCCAGCACCATCTAGCCCTCTGCTAACTTTACTAGTAAGTGTATTCGAGCTAGAAATCATGATCGTTCCTGTAGACTGAAATTGCAAAATGTACAGTGAAAAAGGAGTGTCATTTTGGATTGTTCTCACCCAAAACCGATTAGATCACTTCAGAAGACATGGATTAAACCACTAGAGTCTTATGAATTACTTTTATGCTGCCTTTATGTGTTTTTTGGATCTTCAAAGTTTTGGACCATGTTGACTTGTATTTTGTGGACCTACAGAGCTGAAATATTCTTCTAAAAAAATCTTTGGTTGTGTTCAGCAGAAGAAAGTAAGTCACATCTGGGATGGCATGAGGGTGAATAAGAGATGAGGCTTTTAATTTTTCGGTGAAATTTCCCTTTATCTTTCTGAGGTTTTAAATTGAGGATTTTAATTTGGGATGTGTGGCATGGCATTTCATGACTACTGGTGGGAAAAGCAATGGTAAAGAAAATGACAGAAATGTGAGGTAAACCTTGTCAAGGTTATAAAAAGGTAAAAGTTAATAATGTTTTGAAGTGAAAGGGCATAAGAAAATATAAAATTGAATTCCAAATACTTTGTAGATATGTTCTAGAGAAAATGTTTTCCTCTGTCCAACTTTACCAGTAATGCTTAAAATAATCTGGGATTTGGTTAAAAGAGGATCTTCAAAGATTCTACTTCCCAGTATTGAATATTTCTTAATTTTTGCTTTTGGTTAATGTAGAAGACATCCTAAGCTTTCTTCAAAAGTATAATGTTAGGTTATGTGTGTCAGGGTTCTGTCCTTCGTCCCCCCCCGGCCCGTGGCAGAGCTCTGACATGTACGTGTTCTTTGTCTGTTTTGTGTATTGTTTCTGGATTCAGCCACTTCGGTTGTTTCGATTTATTCACTCCGTGGCTGAGTACAGGCACTTGTGTTTTGTCTCGTGCTTTGTGAATGCACTTGGGTTTGTGTTTTCCCATTCCCTTGTGCATTCGTGTCTGACTTCAGTGATAACCTGCCAGATTGTTTTGTAAGGTTGTCAGCTTCAATAAATCGAGTCTTGTCTCCAGTCAGTTCCTGAACTTCGGTCGGTCTTGCCTTTGTTTATCTTTTAGTTTGTTTTGCGCTGTTTTGTTGTTTCTCCCTCATGTGAGTTTTGGTTAGTATTTTGTTCTTTCTAATAAAAGCTTTTAAACTTGCCTCTGCGTTTTGGTACTGCCTCAATAACCTGTGACAATGTGGCATTTGGATCATAATTCAAAGTGTCTAGAAAAGTAACATTTCCAAAAGTGTCCCATTTTACCCTTATTCACCCTATTATCATATTAATGAATTTGAGATCAAATGTATTTTTTTTAGATTAGTATTTGTTCATTTTCAATTTTTTCCAATAATTAAATTTTTTATTTGAGTTAAAAAAATTATTTGAGTTTGTTTTCATTTTCATTTTCGTTAACTGTAATAACAAAATAATAACAAAGCATGTGTTACATCATTTCCATTCAGCAATAACTCACCTCTATATAGCAGAATAGATATAGATAACTTCCAACATGCGGACAAACATACAGACTTCTATCTGTTGTGTCTACATATCCTAACACACTCTATTCTTCTGAAATCCCTCCCTCTTTATCTTTTCAAAACCAAGAGCAGAGAGCATCCGCGCTGCTATGTTACAGTAAACTTGTCTTGTGTCTTGTGTATGTGAGTGTAGTCTTCAGTAACCTGCGGTCACAATATAGTAAGTTTGTCTCCAAACATACAAACATCCGATCATTCAGGTGGATGAGCATCTTAATTGGGTAAAATCATCATCACAGTTGACTCCAGCCCACCATCAATCACATATCCCTTTACTCTCTCTCTCTTTGAAAATTCTTAACACAAACAATTGTGTCATTTTATCATTCACTTGAGTCTGTTCCACGGCGGTTAAAGGAACAGTTCACACAAAAATGAAAAATTTGCAATCATTTACTCACTCTCATGCTGTTCCAAACAAAAAATGTGATATTATTCAGAATAACCAAGCTGCTGTTTTCCATTAAAGTAAGTGGATGGTGATTTACAGTAGCCTATACTAGAGGTTTACCCATACTGGACTTTTAACCTATACAATAACTAAGCCGGTGGAAAAGGATGATAACTGATTATTCAGATACTTTTTAAAATCAAGTTATTGACTATAAAAAATGTTCTTAGTCTTCCCTTACCGTGATGGGCATAGACATAGATGCAGATGCAGTCCCAGATGCAACCAAAATCCCAATAATAACTAGGGGAAAAATTAAGATTTGTTGCAAAACAGACATATTCCTGGCAATCTTGTTTAATATAACTACACACTTTCTTTCTTTTTCTTTAGGGTCTCAACAATCATCAAAGGTTACATAAATAAACATCCAATAATGTCTATCCTTTATATATGTCTTTTTTGTTGTAACATCTCGTATTAATAATAGTGTATTAATTCATTAACAGAAGTGACAAAAACTTGGCAGATATACTTATATACAGTATACACTCACTGAACACTTTATTAGGTACTACTGTACACCTATGTGTACCTATCTGGCAGCAGTGCATTGCATAAAATAATTCAGATACACATCAGGAGCTTCAGTTAATGTTCACATCAACCTTCAGAATGGGGAAAAATACGATCTCAGTGATTTGGACTGTGGCATGAATGTTGGTGCCAGATGGGCTGGTTTGAGTATTTCTGTAACTGCTGATCTCCTGGGATTTTCACACACAACAGTCTCTAGAATTTACTCAGAATGGTGCCAAAAACAAAAAACATCCAGTGAGGGGCAGTTCTGTGGATGGAAACGTCTTGTTGAGGAGAGAGGTCAACAGAGAATGGCTAGACTGGTTTGAGCTGACAGAAAGGCTACAGTAACTCAGATAACCGCTCTGTACAATTGTAGTGAACAGAATAACATCTCAGAATGCACAACATGTTTAACCTTGAGGTGGATGGGCTACAACAGCAGAAGACCACATCTGGCACTTTATTAAGACCATAGTGTTCCTCATAAATTGCTCAGTGAGTGTATGTATATGTATAAAAGAAGCCAATAAAAGGATCATAAAAGGATTTCATACAGCTGTAAAGAAGTTCATTTTCACGGGCAAGGAAGAGGCGAGAAACCGGCTTAACGTATAAATGATAGTTTTAATGGAGAACTCAAAAGACAAACACATAGGACAACGGACATGTCCGTGAACGATCTCTCTCTCACGCCCATCTTCCGCGGTCGGCCATTATCCCTCTCGGAGGCTTGATTAGCCTAATACGGGACCGGGCGTGTTGAATCACGACCCGGCCCCGCCCTCCACCCTGCCACAACAACCTACTAGCACTTTATTCCAAGTTTTCTGAAGTAATTTGATAGCTTAGTTTGAGGAACATACCGAAAGTCATTATTTACTGGTTTCTTCTCTCCTGTAGCTCTTGAATCTCATTTGTATGTGTTCAATTCAAAAATGAAATGTGTCGCACCAGGTATGAAATCATTGATGCCATGCCATTGGTTCTCACTTCATTTGACCAATCATGATGCAAATGAGATTTAAGAGCTACACAAAGGGAAAATATCAGTGAACAAAGACTTCAGTTTTGGTCTGTTTCATCACAACACTTGGAATATAGTGCCTGATAAATGGACTTCTTTATTATAGTGTACATTCATGGTGCTTTTTTGTCCTTTTTGGAGCTTGGCAGTATAAATTACCATCCAATTTCCTTGTATGGAAAACTAAAGCTTGAACATTCTGCCAAAAATCACTTTTTGTGTTTCATATTAGAAAAAGAATGATGGATCAGATGGGGTTGGAACAACATGGGAGATAAAACTAAAATGTATGAACTATTCATTTAAACCATTATTTTCCATTTTCCAGTCACTTCATGCTGCTGCAATTCACTGCAGTACTTAAGTGTCAGACAGAGGGAGGCTGAAGCTAATTATAGACTGGGTCTAAACACAGTAAAGACTGCCTTGTCTGATATCGACCTACGAGGATTTAACAGCACGCCACAGAGTGAATGTAAAAGACCCATCATGATTTATTCTGACACATGTGTGGAGAGACTCACACACCCACAATAATACACTTTATCTGTCTCCCTGACATACTTTAAGTGATGTCTCCATGGTGGCAAGCGATTATTCTCTCTAGGGAGGTTCTTCTCTTCTAATGGCTCAATGGAGTTTGTCCACACTGTGCTGAAGAAGCTTTCTGCTCTAGCCAGCATTTCCTGGAGCTGGCAAACTAACTGAGTTTGATGGCTTATGCTTAATAAAGTGTGCAGCTAAGAAGACTTTTTGGCTCTTTTCCAAAGCCTATTGAACTTCCTACATAGGTAGCAATTTAAGATATCATCCCAAAGCAAAGGCTGTTCCAGTCATGCTCAATCTTCTCAGATTCTTTATTAAGTGTGAATGTAACCTCAGTCACTAATGAGGTTCTGAAAGCTTGCTGCCTTAGAAGGCTGCTGTGTATTTATGCAGTAGACAGCACTAACAAAAAAGGATTTTTGCTGCTTGTTCAATTTACTAAATTAAAATGAATGGCTTATGCGTTCTTTCCATTTAAATTTGTAAAATGGAAGTTTACTTAAACCATTTGAGTTGAGATTACATAAATACTTCCTGTGGTGTTAATGTAGCATTGATGAAACTGGGCAAGCGACTTTTAAATGTAAAAATTAAGTGTTATTTAATGTGTTTTTGTGCAAAATGAACAGTGGAATACTAGTTAGTGTTTAATGTTTTGTTATTTTGATCTTTAGAAGAGTTTCTGTTATGTTGGAGTTTTGGGGTTACCATTATGGTGAAGAGTGGAGCTTGAACTATAGATGAGGACATGTAAATGTCACACACGAAATAGATCAATTGCTCCATTGAGCAATTGCTGTGCTCACCATAGAATAGTTATTAAACTACACTCTGTAGTAGGGATGGGTGATACCACTTAATTTCTTTTCGATCCAATACCTATATTTTCAAGTCCAATATCATCGATACCAATACCGTTTAACCATGGTATCTAGTTTAAACACAATTAACTATGGTTACTACTACAATATTACTGTAGTAAACCAATGGGTTCAATGGTATATTAACTTCATGTTAAATATTTATTTAAATTAATAGGTGTCATTATTGTTACTTTTATTATGTTACTATGAAAATTGCTTTTGCTAATATAGCCTAATCTATTTTATTTCACTTTGAAGCTTATGATTATTGTTCATGATTTAGAATCAATATTTTTTTGTGAGGATTGAAATTTTCGATACAACATCAGTATCGGAAGTATCGATACTTTTAGGATCGATCCGCCCATCCCTACTCTGTAGTGCTTCTGACCAGCATATATTTAGCATGTTAACATTTACTTTCATTGGTTAGTACATGAAGAAATAAAAGTGATTTATTTGAGGTACATTGACATGTTTAATTGTGTTGGATTTACTCAATTCAACTTTCTACACAAAGTGTTTGTGTTGAGATTACATAGTCATTTTAAGAAAACACATTTCAAACACGTGGAACCACTGTTCACAATAGAATCACTAATAAAACTAAAGATCCCTCTCCACAACCCCTACCTGAAGCCTTCCAAAAAGGCCAAATATCTGCCCCATTTCCTATCAAATAACCCCAGATTTCTCAGCCTTCTATACATCCCTTCCTTAAAGGCCGCCACCCTCCCCATCTCCGAGCACCACTCATGAAATGAGGGTGCTCCAACCGACCTCCAACCCCTTAAAATAATCTGTCTATCAATCATGATGCTTGTTAGGACCCAACTCTTTATGTGACGATTTTGAACGTCAATGATCACCCCTTCACCCAAAATACAAAGTCTGGGGCAAAGTGAAAGCCGAGCACCCAATTCATCACATATAAGACTCTGAATTCTCAACCAGAACTCCTGGATCGTAAGACACACCCAAAAGACATGGGTTAAGTCTCCATCCTCTGATTGACATTGCCAGCAGGTGGGCATGTTTTTAAGACCAAGCCTATACATTCTAGAGGGGGTCCAATAAAATCAATGTAAAATCTAAAATTGCAAAAGGCGAACCCTTGCATCTCTAGATGCAGACTTGACGTTTTTTAGGATCCTAGCCCACACCCCCTCCTCCAATGTCATGTTTAGAACTTTCTCCCATAATCTTTTGAGAGAAAGACAGAACAATAATGGGGAAAGAGGGCAAACCTGCCGGGTGTCCCTATCCAGAGTAAAATAATCTGAGATTAGTCAATTTGTTTGAACCGCCGCTACTGGTATCTATAAAGTAGCTTAATCCAACAAATAAAAGAACCCATACATTCACAAAATCTTTAAAAGATAATCCCATTCCACCATATCAAATGCCTTTTCAGCGTCAAGTGAGATGTAGCGGCCAGAGATTGATCATTCGCTACTGATCACATGATATTGATGAGATGCCTAATGTTGTTGTGGCAGGGCGGAGGGCGGGGCCGGGTCATGATGATACACACCCGGTCCCGTATCAGGCTAATCAAGCCTCCGAGAGGGATAAGGGCCGATGACGGACGGTGGTGTGACGAGAGAGTTATCATTTACGGACATGTCCGTCGTCATGTGTTTGTGTCCTTTGTTCATTATTAAAACCTTATTTATATCATCAAGCCAGTACTTGCCTCCTCCTTTCCATTGAAATACGTTACACTGGTGCCAAAACCCAGGAAGGAGGAGGGATACGCCGTAGTAGAGTTCTCGCCACTACCGTCCACAACAACGGAGCAGCCGCGGCCATCTGCCAGGGGACGAGGAGCCCAACCGACCGCCTGGAGTGGTCAGGGCCGCTGCCAGGGGTGGAGGAGTCCCCTTCCAGCCGCTGAAATCCGGCGGGGTCTGAGACTGCCGACCGCGAGTGGGGAGGGGCTCGGAGACCGACCACCTGGAGCGAGAGAACCGCTGCCAGGGGTGGGGGAGACCCCTTCGGCTCCCCGAGAACGCAGCGGGGCGTTCCGTCCGCCAGGGGCTGGAGGACTGCCTCCAATCCGCCCGGAGAGGCGCGGCTGTCATCCGTTAGAAAGTGGAGGAGTGGCTGAGGAACAAGCTACGGCATATTTTTTTTCTCATCTCTCTCTCCTCTCTCTCACTGCCGCTCTGCGTTGGCCTTTTCCCTCTCTTTTAAATTGTAGTGTTTTTTTTTTTTGGGGGGGGGGGGGTACTACACTGTACCCCCCCACATTTGTATTATTTCTGTTTCCCTCCCCTTGTCTCCTCCCTCATCCAGGTAGACGGGGATGACCTGCCGGCAGATGGTGCGGAAGGCGCGGGGGGGGGGGGGGGGGGGGGGGGGGGGGTTGGGTATGTCAGGCCGGGGGCTCCCTAGCCTGAAAGAACGAGGTAGGAATGTGGCAGGGTGGAGAGCGGGGCCGGGTCGTGATGATACATCCGGTCCCGTATCAGACTAATCAAGCTTCCGAGAGGGATAAAGGCTGATGGCGGAAGGTGGTGTGACGAGAGAGAGATCATTTACGGACGTCATGTGTTTGTGTCCTTTGTTTTAAGTTCATTATTAAAACCTTATTTATATTGTCAAACCGGTTCTCGCCTCCTCCTTTCCATTGAATTACGTTACAGTTGTCAAAAGAGCTGCGGCCCCGAAGAAAACTCCCACCTGATCAATATGTATAAGTGATGTCATAACTTTACTTAAATTGTTAGCCAGAATTGACAAAAAAATGAACATCTAACTGGATCAGGGAAATTGGACGGTAACTCACTTTGATCTTTGTCCTTTTTAAGAATCGGACTGATCCGGGCTTGTGTCGTGGTTGGCGGAAGCTTTCCATTCTTTAATGATTCCGTATAAACTTCTAACAAAATTGGAGCCAGTTCTGCATCATAAGATTTGAAAAACTCAGCGGCAAAGCCATCAGGCCCCGGTGCCTTGCCTGTAGCCAGGACTATAATTACCTCGTCAAGCTCCTCCAAGGTTATTTCAGAATCAAGAGAATTTTTTTGCTCAGTCATCAGTTTAGGAAGTTCTAATGGTTCCACAAAGTTTCTAATATCCTCATCAGTAGATGATGATGTGGAACTATAGAGATCAAGATAGAATTCTTTAAAAGCATTATTAATATCAATGGCTGAGGTAAAAATTCACCACCATCAGATTTCACTAAGGGAATGGTAGAAAAAGACTCTTCTCTGCTTTATATACAGTATGTAGCCAAAGGTTTTCCTGCTTTGTCCCCCGACGCAAAGTATGACTGTCTTGCCCTGAATAACCAAAACTCCACTTTCCGCAACAAACTAGTGTTATATCTATATTTCAATCGGGTCAATTCTGAGGCCATCAGAAGACATACAGAGCTTCAGCCCTGCCTTTGCACTTTTAATATTTTCTTCCAATTCCACAAGTTCTTTGGATTTTTGATGAATGAGGTATACTGTATGATCCTACTTCTAAGAACTGCCTTAAGTGCCTCCTAAGCCACACAGAGGATAATGAGGACCAGTTGGTTTCCATATAAACATTGACTTCAGTCTTTAACATTTGTTGGAAATCAGTATTTTGCAAAAGGGATACATTAAAGCGCCAGCTATATGATTTATTTTTATGATTTAACACCTCTAACACACCAGGGAGTGATCTGAGACTAAGATGTTTCCAATCGAGCAATCAACAACAGATGAAATTAGGGATTTGAATACTTAAAAAAAATCTATTCAAGAATAAATCTTATGGACTGATGAAAAAAATGTATAGTCCCTACCAGATTTGTTAAAAAGTCTCCAATTACCTGTAAGACCAAGAAATTTACACATCCTATGAAGCTTCAATTTTGCTCTAGGGGGCTTACACACTTTAGCTTCACAATAATCAAGGACTGAGTCCATCAAAAGATTAATGTCTCATCCCCATATTATATCATGAGGGGTGCCAACGGCATGCAACATCACTTCAAGATCTATAACAAATCCCTGATCATCAGCATTAGGTGCATAAATATTAGCCAAAATCAGCCTTTGCCCCTGAATTTCAGCTAAAACATTAATGACTCTCCCTAAATGTTTGAGACATTTGAATTGTAGATATTTATTTACCAATAGAATGACTCCCTTGCTCTTACTTGAGCCAGTACTAAAGAAAACATCCCCACCCCATATCTTCCCAAAGAAAAAGGTGATATAATAAGCTGTAAAATATTGAGATGTCATTTTTGCAGCCATATTGGCCCACCCTATGTCCTAAATACCTGTAGGCCTATAGACATTGCACACAAACTGAATAATAGTAATGGAACACAAACAGTTAGTATGCACGCATAAATATTTGCAAGAATAATTGAGTAAATAGTATTGATTTCACACAAGCAAAATGCTTCTGAAAAAGAAAGGGCTGTTTTTTTTCTTAGTAGAACAAAGACACTTTCTCTCTTTGTTGTATTAAAGTATATGAGTCAGTTAGGGAATGTGTACATGCACAATATTTATCTCAGTCAATGAGAGATGTGTGTGTGTGTGTGTGTGTGTGTGTGTGTGTGTGTGTGTGTGTGTGTGTGTGTGTGTGTGTGTGTGTGTGTGTAAAGAAATGAGGATCATCAGTTAGACAGCCTCACCCGCTGCTCCTATACACAACCAGGATGCAGCGGAATCAGACAGGAAGTGTGTGTGTATGTGAAGGGGGTGTTCACAAGTGTGTGTTTGTGGGTTCATGTGTGTGACAGGGAGAGATAAAGAAAGAGATCATGAGTACCTGATAAAAAGAAAGAATAAATGAGAATGTTCTTTTGTGTGAATAGGTGCTGATTTCAGAGAGGCATAGGGTCGGTGTGATTGTTACGGTGACATGGAGCCAAAGGGATGAAACATACAAATGAGCGACTATCATCAGAGCATCACAAAACAATGCATCACATTTCACGTTGTATGTTGATCTTCTGTAAGCCAGCCAGGGTTGACAGGTCAATCACTTAATCGCATCTAAACTCGGTGGAGGGGCAATGAAGCATGGACCCTTTGAAAATGAATAGATTGCTCTAAATCATTACATTCAAACATACAATCATGCACAGCAAAGAACACTTTGAGCTACTGAGGGACTGGTTGATGAAAAGTTTGGGATTATGACTCACAAATGAACATCCCTTGCAGTCCCTCTCTGGTGTACTCTTGAGCTCTCTCCCAGTATGGGGGTAAATGTGGTTTTTCATTTAACACTAATGTAATATGAATGCAGCTCAGTTTAAAGAGATCTGGTAACAGCTTAGATATTGCTGCCCTCAAGTCCTCCAAAGAAGTTCCTGATACAAGATCGGAAGTCGTAATCACGATGTCATGTGTACCTAAGTGGCTTTAGTCAGAAATAAAATGGATGTGTTGGGCAATTCCATACTTCTTTCTTTTACGCTTCTCAACAAAGTTAGGATTGGGAAATGTTGTTTTGTCGTGCAAGCCTGTTGCCTCATATAGATATTAAAATATGTACTGGCAGTTCTTCATCAACAGCACACAATATGTGTATAAACTAAGCTATACAGTCAACATGCACTATTGTATGACCACTGATACTTTTCAAACATTATTCTTTAATTGTCACTCTCCAAACTCAAAAATTCAGGGCTCAAAGTAAATCCAAAGTTGTCCAATGGCAAATATGACTTTGCGGAGGCCTTCATGTGCACTCATCTAAATGCATAAATACCTTTTTGCTGGCATGACTTGAAGGCAGCATATTAGTGCTAAACTGGACCCAACTCAGAAAGCCCAATTTATGAATATGCCAACACCAGTTTGATCACATAGTTTGTTTTTGTGCTCTAAAGGCATTATCCTATAATACTGTTAAAAGATGCAACCAGTGTTTGATAAAACAGAATCATTTGAGCTTTAAACGTCTCGGTTACGTATGTAACCTCCGTTCCCTGATGGAGGGAACGAGACGTCGTGTCGAAGAAGCGACACTAGGGGTCTCTCTTGAGCGCCGAAAGATACCTCTGATCTATGAAAAAAGGCCAATGAGAGTTGGCGAACAGTATTTGCATACTCCGCCTCCGGATACGGATATAAAGGCGAGAGAAATACGCTCGTTCATTCAGGATTTTTCTGAGGAGCCGGGAGTGTTCCGGGCATCTCAGCGGCTCGGCTCAGCGACGTGGCCGGGAAGACACGACGTCTCGTTCCCTCCATCAGGGAACGGAGGTTACATACGTAACCGAGACGTTCCCCGTCTGTCGCTCACTTCGACGTCGTGTCGAAGAAGCGACACTAGGGGTCCACTTCAAAACTCGCCATGCGCTGAGCCGTGTACGTGTACTGCTGACACAGAAGCGGGCAGGTATTTTGCACGTGCACAAGCGACCAACTGTGTTCAGGCTGCACGTACTCTTCCCCAATGCCCCGAAAAAGCGTCAGCGTCCTTTTGGTTACCCTAGGGGGGAACAAGGTGACGCTCCCAACTAGGGAACGGGCCAAGCCTGGCTGGGCCTCTTTTCTCTCTATGTTTTCTCGGCATAGAGCAAGAGCAGCCGGGGCCCTTACCGCATCGAGGGAAGGGGGTCTTATTCCGAATTCCTATTCTTAGGGGGAAAAGACCCTGCGGAGGCCACACCCGCCCAACAGGGGAGGTAAAGGTGGCAAAAATACATCACATGGCCACTTGGGGCATGTGGGAGGAAATGGCGCGGTGGTAGATCCAACCTCAAGGAGGGGGGAGTTGCTACAACACGGCGACCGGAGGGCAGCAAAGGGCTGCCTAAGGGAGACGCGGGTCAGCTCGTAAGGTGACCGTACCGCGGAAATACACACAGGAGGAGTCCCGTAGGAGGCCTGATCTGTGGAGCACTTATTCCAGTAGGGGTAGCCGGAGGTACCCGTAGTGGACTGGACCAGCACGTTCCTCCGATGAACTGCTGCGGGTCCGAAGTGCTAGGGAGGAATCAACCAGGGACCTGGGTCCTCTGGGACAAAAGCGCACTGTTTTGCCTTGGCAGAGGGAAACGGCGCTGGTACAAGCGGATCAGCCGGTCAGATCGTCGACGTGTACCGAGTTCTACGGGCTCGGACCTGAGAGAACACGGGACGAAACTGACTCAACCCTGAGATTGTAAAATCTCGTGAAGGTGTTAGGTGCTGCCAAGCCCGCAGCTCTGCAAATGTCTGCTAGGGAGGTGCCCCTTGCCAGTGCCCACGAGGATGCCACGCTCCTAGTGGAGTGGGCCCGCACCCGTAAGGGGGGCGGCACGGCCTGGGTGTGGTAGGCCAACTGAATGGCCTCCACCACCCAGTGAGACAACCTCTGTTTGGAGACAGCATTCCCTTTCTGCTGTCCTCCAAAGCAGACAAAGAGTTGCTCAGAGCGCCTGAAGCTCTGGGTGCGTTCCAGGTAGGCACGCAAAGCACGTACTGGACACAATAGTGAGAGGGCTGGGTCTGCCTCCTCCCGGGGCAGCGCTTGTAGGTTCACTACCTGATCTCTAAAGGGCGTGGTAGGAACCTTGGGCACATAGCCCGGTCGAGGTCTTAGGATCACGTGAGTGTCTGCCGGACCGAACTCCAGGCAAGTGTCGTTAGTAGAGAACGCTTGCAGGTCCCCGACCCTCTTGATGGAGGCGAGCGCGATCAGCAGGGCCGTCTTTAGAGAGAGGGCCCTGAGTCCGGCTGATTCTAGCGGCTCGAAAGGGGATCTCTGAAGACCGGCGAGGACCACCGAGAGATCCCAGGAGGGGAACAGGTTTGGCCGGGAGGGATTTAACCTCCGGGCACCTCTTAGGAACCTGACGATTAAGTCGTGCTTGCCCAGAGACTTGCCGTCTACTGGGTCGTGGTGAGCTGCGATAGCAGCAACATACACCTTTAAGGTGGACGGGGACAGCCTGCCCTCCAACTTCTCCTGTAGAAACAGGAGCACTGACCTAACTGCGCACCTCTGTGGGTCTTCTGCCCGGGAAGAACACCAATTGACGAACAGACGCCACTTTAGGGCGTAGAGTTGCCTGGTAGAAGGGGCTCTGGCTTGGTTGATCGTGGCTACGACCGTGGGTGGTAGGCCAGCTAGATCTTCCGCGTCCCGTCCAGGGACCAGACATGGAGATTCCAGAGGTCTGGGTGCGGATGCCAGAGCGTGCCCCGTCCCTGAGAAAGAAGGTCCTTCCTCAGAGGAATTCGCCAGGGAGGGGCTGTCGCGAGGAGTACGAGGTCCGAGAACCAGGCCCGGGTGGGCCAGTAGGGAGCCACGAGAGTGACTTGCTCCTCGTCCTCCCTGACCTTGCACAGCACCTGTGCAAGAAGGCTCACTGGGGGAAATGCGTACTTGCGCAGCCCCACTGGCCAGCTGTGTGCCAATGCATCTGCCCCGAGGGGAGCCTCTGAACGGGCGTACCAGAGGGGGCAGTGGGAGGTCTCTCGGGAGGCAAACAGGTCTACCTGGGCCTTGCCGAACCGTTCCCAAATCAGCTGAACCGAGTGGGGGTGAAGCCTCCACTCTCCGCCAGGCAAGCGTTGTCGTGACAGCGCGTCCGCTACCACATTGAGGTTGCCGGGGATGTGAGTGGCACGCAGCGACTTGAGTCGGTGCTGGCTCCAAAGGAGGAGACGACGGGCGAGTTGTGACATGTGACGGGAGCGTACGCCGCCTTGGCGATTTATGTACGCGACCGCAGTGGTGCTGTCCGACCTGACTAGGACATGTTCGTCCCGAATTAACGGGAGAAACTTCCGCAGGGCAAAGAGGACGGTCAACAACTCGAGGCAGTTGATGTGCCAACGCAGCTGGGCCCCTTTCCAACGGCCTGAGGCTGCGTGCCCGTTGCAAACGGCGCCCCAACCCAATCTGGAGGCGTCGGTTGTGACCAAGATGCGTCTGGACACCTGCTGTAGGGGTACTCCAGCCCGTAAGAAACAGAGGTCTGTCCAGGGGTTGAATGTTTGTCGGCAGGCGGGGGTGATTGCTACCTGGTGCGTGCCGCGGCGCCATGCTCGTCTCGGGACTCGGGTCCGGAGCCAGTGTTGGAGCGGTCTCATATGCATCAAGCCCAGCGGTGCGACCGCCGCGGCGGATGCCATATGCCCCAGGAGCCTCTGGAAAAGTTTTAAGGGGACCGCTGTGCCCGGCCTGAGGGCGGCGAGGCAGTTCAACACTGACTGAGCACGCTCCTTTGTGAGACGTGCGGACATTGAGACCGAGTCTAACTCCATCCCGAGAAAAGAGATGCTCTGAACTGGAGTGAGCTTGCTCTTTTCCCAGTTGACCTGAAGCCCCAAACGGCTGAGGTGCCTGAGCACCTGGTCTCTGTGAGCGCATAGTAACTCTCGCGAGTGGGCTAGGATGAGCCAGTCGTCGAGGTAGTTGAGTATGCGGATGCCGGCTTCTCGGAGCGGGGCAAGAGCTGCCTCTACGACTTTCGTGAAGACGCGAGGGGACAGAGACAGGCCGAAGGGGAGGACTTTGTACTGATACGCCTGGCCCTCGAACGCAAACCGTAGGTAGGGGCGGTGTCGGGGCAGGATAGAGACGTGGAAGTACGCGTCCTTCAGGTCTACCGCCGCGAACCAATCTAGATGCCGGACGCAGGTTAAAATATGCTTCTGCGTGAGCATTTTGAACGGGAGTTTGTGCAACGCTCGGTTGAGAACTCGCAGGTCCAAGATTGGTCGTAAGCCGCCGCTTTTCTTGGGTACGATGAAGTAGGGGCTGTAGAAACCCTTCTTCATCTCGGTTGGAGGGACAGGCTCTATCGCGTCTTTGGCCAGAAGAGTCGCGATTTCCGCGCGCAGGGAGTGGGCGTGTTCGCCGTGTACTGCGGAGAAGCGGATGCCCATGAAGGGGGGCGGGGGCCTGGCAAACTGAATTGCGTAACCGAGTCGGATGGTCCGTGCCAGCCAGCGAGATGGGTTGGGAAGTGAAAGCCACGCGTCCAACCTCTGCGCTAGGGGCATTAAAGGGACGATTAATTTTGACGTACCCAGCGGGGCTTCGCAGCGGGGCGGAGCAGGTAGGGCAGCGTTGGGCGGCGACGGGGCGACCCGCGGCTGAGGTGCTGAGAAAAGACTCAAAGCACTTACCTTGCTCCGCACACCCGGCAGGGGGCGGGTTAGCGACTGAGGAGGAGGTCCTGGGTAGGCGTCCTCTGGACTCGTCGGAACCGGCCGGCCGGGGGACAGTCGTGGGGCTGAAGACGGGTGGTCCGTGTCCAGGAGGCCAGGACTGTCGGGATCTAAGGGCAAAGTGCCGTGAGAACGGCATTTGCGGGCCAGGTGACCCAGAGACACAGGGAATAGCTCTTTTACTGAGAATGTGGGTACCGCAACCCCATCTAAGGGGGGGCGGCAAATTAAATTGTTTAAAAACAAAAGATTCTCCTCCCGGCCCTCCACCGGGGGACGGAGTGGTCTTACCACCTCCGGAGCTAACGTCTGCGTCGCTGGGTCGTCCGTCTCAGGACCGCCTGGGAGCCTTCCGGGTCCTCGAGGGAGTCCGGGAGACGGGGGGCGTCTGCTTCTTGCGGTGTGCTCGACGCAGGGGCTGAGAGCTGGGCCCGGGTTGAGGCGGAGCACATTTCTTAGCCGCAGGAGGACGCCCTCGGCGAGCAGACGGGGCATTGGCCCTGGCGTCAGGTTTGCGGCGAGGCAGGATGTGTGAGATGGCCTCCGTCTGTCTTTTCACCGTGGAGAACTGCTGGGCAAAGTCCTCGACGGTGTCGCCGAAGAGGCCAAGCTGGGAGACAGGGGCGTCGAGGAAGCGAACTTTGTCGGCCTCACGCATCTCGACCAGGTTGAGCCACAGATGACGTTCCTGGACCACTAGGGTGGCCATCGCCTGCCCGAGTGCCTGCGCGGTGACCTTCGTGGCCCTGAGGGCGAGGTCGGTCGCTGAGCGCAGTTCCTGCAACACGTCGGGATCAGGGCTACCCTCGTGCAGATCTCTGAGCGCCTTGGCCTGGTGGACTTGCAGGAGAGCCATGGCGTGCAAGGCGGAGGCGGCCTGTCCCGCGGCGCTGTAGGCTTTGTTGTTGAGGGAGGATGAAGTCCTACAGGCCTTGGAAGGGGGTACAGGGCGCCCGCGCCAGGTGGTAGGGTCACCAGGACAGAGATGGAGCGCAACTGCCCTATCCACCTGGGGAATCGCCGTGTACCCGTGGGCCTCTCCGCCGTCGAGGGTAGCGAGAGCGGACGAGCAGGGCTTTTGACGGACGGAGAGCGGGGCTCTCCATGACGACGTCAGCTCGTCATGCACTTCCGGGAAAAACGGGACCGGGGGGGGGCGTGGCTGTGAGCGGCGCCCAAACCCCAGGAACCAGTCATCCAACCGTGACGGGTGTGGGGAGGATGGAGGTCTCCAGTCCAACCCCACCCCGACGGCGGCCCGGGCAAGCATGTCGGACATCTGCGCATCCGCCTCAACCTGGGCCTGCTGGCCCGAAGGCGGCAGTCCAGGGGAGGAGTCAGCGTCAGACGCCACGCTCTCCGATGGAGCGGCGAGCTCATCGGCTTCAGGCTCAAGAGGATAGGCAGACCGGCCCGGAGGCGAGTCGCCGTTACCTCGAGACTGGACGGAGGTAAACGAGCGTGTCGGGGGGCGGGTGGTCCGAGGGGACGTGCCCGGCGGAAGCGACCCCCGCTGCCCTCCCCAAATCGCCTCCAGCGCCAACCGCATCGTCCTCAATCCCGTGGGAAGAAGGAGCGATACGGGGGGCGGCTGGAGTGGCGTGCTTTCTATTGAAAGCAAGCCGCGACCGCAACGTTACCATGGTCATGTTCTCGCAGTGAGAACATGAGCCATCCACAAACGCAGCCTCGGTGTGATCGGCGCCCAGACACACGAGACAGCGCCTGTGGCCGTCAGAAGCGGAGAGCACTCTACCGCATCCAGGAACTACACAGGGGTTGAATGGCATCTTTAAAAAGACGCGCCCTGAAAAGGGCGTTCAACACCGCTATGTATTGCTCTTTTAGAGAAATAAACTCTTTGTGAGAAATATAACTCTTTATATAGTGGAACTCTTTCAAACTCTGCGCTGTCGAAGCGCCCAGGGGCAAACTGCACGCCGGCAGAGAAGAGAAAAACAGCCGCTGTAGTGCGCCGTATATCCAACAGCAGCAGAGCGTCAGAGGATCAGAAGCAGGATCAGCAGTGTTATACGCAGCAGTCAGCATAAACACGACCTTCGGCTCCGAAGAAAATTACTGAATGAACGAGCGTATTTCTCTCGCCTTTATATCCGTATCCGGAGGCGGAGTATGCAAATACTGTTCGCCAACTCTCATTGGCCTTTTTTCATAGATCAGAGGTATCTTTCGGCGCTCAAGAGAGACCCCTAGTGTCGCTTCTTCGACACGACGTCGAAGTGAGCGACAGACGGGGAATGAGGAATTTTATTACTTGAGAATATTTTGTTTATTTGACAGAATAATCTTTACATAAGTACAATGGGACCCAACTCTTTAAAATTCTCATTGGTAAACGAATGCCTGTATGAGTGTGCTGCTGCAGCAAAAGTTAAACATTTCTCAACTTTTAGTCACAAAATGGAGCGTCACTTGCACAAATCCTACTGTTTTTCCTCCATGTCTTTGCTATGCACCATCCCCATTGAAATCAATGGATTCGCAGTGTTCTCTGACGCTACTGTGTAGGTGCCTTAGCCACTAAGTGTCGTAGAACCACTTGAAAAGAATGCATAAAACTATTTTAAAGATAACTCTTTAAATCCACTGACAGACTTACAGAGATTATGCTCATACATTTTTAGTTCCATACAGTAGTTACATTATTCACCTAAATGGACTGTGCCTCACTTAACTCCCTCTTTGCCAGCTATCAGAGCTTGTGAGGCTCTGTGGATTTGTTAATTAACAGCATATGCTGCTCTTTTCCTTCTTGTAGGGGCTATAGACACACAACTCAGAACTGATACTAGTGCAATGATTCTTGAGACATGAGACAAAGCTTGTTCAACAACTTTAATGGCCATTTGTTTTTTTAAAATAGCTCAATTTTACTTTAAGATTTATCAGAGATGATCAATAAAATGTGCTTAACTCATATGTACAATTTGATTTGATATTCTCTAAAACCAACTGTCTTCAACTCAATACTTCATAAAATATATATTAGGGGAAGTGGCCCAATTAAGCCCACGTACCATCCCAGATAGCACACACTTCTCTGAGATGCCTGTTTAAGAGTGTTATATCTAGAAAGCATGACATTCTAATTAACATCTACTTAACATCTTAAAAAGATCAGATTTTCAAACATTCTAAATTCATCAATCAAATGATTAGTTCTCGAGTTATTTGGGAACATGTGCTACCACTGTTCGTCGGCAATTTTGGAAGTTGCTCCAACACGTCACTGCTTTTGATGACCTCAAAAAAAAGGTATTTTCTGGAGTCAGATGAACAAACCAGGTGAGGAATGAAAAAAAATGAAAAGATTAATAAAACAAATTATACTTGATATTGTTTATTTTCTTTGTATTTAACAGCAATTCTTTGTAATCGAAAAGATGGATTTGAGGAGTATCTGGAGCTAGTGCAGGATGCAGCCTAATGGGGCTTTTCCACTGCACGGTACAACTCAATTCAACTCGACTCTGCTCGCTTTTTTGGGGTTTTCCACTGTGGATAGTACCTGGTACCTGCTACTTTTTTTAGTACCACCTCGGTCGAGGTTCCAAGCGAGCCGAGTCGATACTAAATGTGATGTCAAAATCCTGCAGATCACTGATTGTTCAGGGAGAATCATCACTACCAGTGTCACTGGATTTCCGACACGCGACATCTACCTGCTAGTTTTAAAGTTAGCAACAGCGATAACAGTATCATTTGTTCACGCGACTTTCGAATTGGGAAAAAATAAATAACTGTCCTCTCGTTAGCAATGAGCGAAACGAAAATGTATTTCAGAAAGTGTCTTAGCTGTTGGCCGCACACGGCTACCACCAGACCTACCAATAATGTCGGGAAAAGTTAAAAAAAACTTAAAGGTGATGTAAAACAGTTCACGCTCACGGGCAAGGAAGAGGCGAGAAACCGGCTTGTCAACGTAAATAATAGTTTTAATGAAAAACTCAAAAGACAAACACACAGGATGACGGACATGTCCGTAAGGATCTCTCTCTCCCGCGATCGGCCTTTATCCCTCTCGGTGGCTTGATTAGCCTAATACGGGACCGGGCGTGTTGAGTCACGACCCGGCCCCGCCCTCCACTGTGACTACAGAATCATCAAGGAAAAGTGGAAGTGGTTCGACCAAATGGACGCTATATAGATCGGCGAGCAATGGGAGGGAGAGTGCCATGGACGCAGCCACGATGGAGGATGGTACATTTTGTTATATTAACTCTATACTCTGCTTGAAAGCTTCACTTTATTTAGTTGACCAGCTACTGGAAGCTTGCTTCTAAAACAACCAGGCCAATTTAACTGTTACACTTGTGTAAAATCACCATGCAACAACTGCTTTATGCAGCACAATGAGCTAGTAGCTAACAGCTAGCAGTTGTTATTGTTTTGGTGTTTGTGTTGTGTTGAAAATGATGTTACAACAGTAGAGGCGGCACAACTATGATGACCAGCCTATAATCCCACGCAAGTTGAGGCGGTACTAAACTGCAATGGAAACGCAAGCTCAGAAAAGTAAAGCGAGTAGAGTTGAGTCGAGTCAAACCGTAACGTGCAGTGGAAAAGTGCCATCAGTGATGCTCACAAAGAAAGATGCAGTAAAAGAAAATAAATTTAAAAAAAAACAGCTGATAAACACATTAAATGAAAATATTTAAGAAGCTTCTTGAGCTCAAACAAGATTTAGTGCTCTGTCTGTAATTATAATCTAGAAATATCACTTTGTTTTCATGTGGTCTTTGAAAAGCCTGTTTTCATTGCAGGGAGAAAGAGGGAAAAAAATGTCAGATTCAGAAATTAAAGATTTAATTTACTGGTTATGATGTTTTGAGGTCTAAATCTACAAAAACAATCAAAATGGAGGTGCTTATTTAATCAAATGTGAAGCATTTACATTTTAAAAGCATAGTGGGCTAATTAAGAAAACATGGGATTACATGTTATACATGTTCCTTATAAATCCATTCCAGACTTTTCACGTTTGCAGTTAAATAAAGTAACTTAATTTCGTCAGTTTATCACAAAACATAAAATGAGTGTTTAGATGAGAGATTAATCTTTGATTAAAATTATTTTATTGGAAGGCAGTTAATATATATATAAGAAAACATGTAAAACTTCGATTTGGGTAGGCTTAATTGGGTCACTTCCCATAAACTTAAGAAAATCAGAAATATAAATAGTTATCTTTTAAAGAAGCCTGACTATATGTCCAGACAAAAGGAAGAGGTTCATTTAAAAATAGGTTTCAAAGCTTTAGCCTAAAGACTGGCTGTGTCTCATTTGGAAGGCCGTGTCCTCCGGAGGTCGCATTTGTTGGCCGCATAAATTCTCCTTTCAGAAAAGTGATTAGGACACTTCGAATGCGACATTCTTTCACAGGAATTCGGAGGATGCATGAGGTGTATCCTTTGTGGGCACTCATAACCCACAATTCTTTGCTTTAACAGAAAATTTAACGTTAATTTCAACACTAATTTGCCTGTAAATATGATGTTAAAACGCAATAATGTTAATTCCCAAGTTGAAGTACCTCAGCAGATGGGTGTAGAGTATATGATATGTATAATTATATTAATATATAATTAAAATAAAGTATTAAACTAAAAGGACGCCTGTAAAATCTTTTTTCTTTTCTCTTTACATCATTATAATTCTCCTAAAATGTACCTCATACATTCTCTTCTAAAAAACTTTTTAGTTTCTCGCTCGAAGCGATCCTGTGGCGTGCTGTCATAGCAACCATGTTACGCTCCGTTTCCGTTTGTCCTACGAAGGCCGTCCCGTTTAAACGAGACTTGTTTAAAGGAGGACTCTTGGTGTACTGCAGCCTTCAAAGGATGCGTCCTACCTAGCATGCAGCCTTCCAAACGAGACACAGCCATTGTCAGATATTCATGGCAACATTTAAAAAATCAGGCAAACTCTTAGCCAGCCTTCATTCAGTCCTATTTAAATACTTCACCTGCTAAGAGGTCAACAAGGTCACACAGACTCTGATTAATTTGACACTTTTAATGTTTTGGCTGATTTTGAATTTGAATTGTTTATATTTTCTGTGCACCAACCAGTCAAGTCTGTCACACAAAATGTAAAGGAATTATTTATTATTAGATTTTTAAACAATTTTCCTCATTTCAAGTAAATACTGTAAACAGATAGCAAGAAAAAACATAATAGGTTCCGCATTTAATATGTGTGATATGCAAAATAGGGTCATTTTGTGCATGTAAACTTCTGAATTCTTCTGTATATATATATATATATATATATATATGGAATATAATGGAAGCAGGAGATTGTGCCCAAATAGTTGAATTCCTCAACGTAGTTTTGTAGGCATTTTTGTTTCAAGAATCAATTTATGTTTATGCATTTATCAACCATGTATAGACACAATGCAACTCTAATGCATCAAAGAAGTGCTAATGAACAGCATGTGTGAATAGTGTAGTGTTACCAGACTCTGGTAGACTACAGGCTAATAATGCTAGCTGCTAATGCTCATAGAGGGACTTCTAATGAATCGCATTTTCATTTGTCCAATGCAGAGGTCAACTGCAAGCATTCTGTAATTAGATGGTCTCTAGCACTGATACAGAAGGGCACTAATGGCAGTATAATGTGCTGATCAGAAAAGCAGTAGTTGGATAAGCTCAGTGTGACCAAAAACTAGAGCAGGGCTCCCGTTGTGAAAGAGGAAAGCCAAAGGCGATGATGTCATTCCCTTAAAACAATGCCTCATTCAGCCAGATTGGGGGGCAGGAAGCTGCTAGTCATTTAAAACTGGGGAGGAAAAAAATGACAACATCTGCTGCTGTGTCCCAACCAGATGGATGTAGTGTGTGTGTGTGTTTGAGAGAGTGAGACAGAGAGAGAGAGAGAGAGAGAGAGAGAATCTAAACAGCAGTAGACGGCAGCTATATCAGACCTATCCTTCATTGGCTGCCAGAGGTGGAAATCTTTCCTCTTGGATATAGGCTCAAACTCAGATCTGTGCAATATAAAGAAGTTTCCAGTCAGCTGGTTCACAGTTTGATACTCCCTTCAGCAGCAGGATAAAAAAGCCTCTGCAAACAATAGGATATTCTCTTAATTGAACTAATTTCTATGCAGTTCTGATTTGGTGTAATCTGCTATATGCCTCATCAGTGCAGCAATTAACATACAGTCATTGAGCAGCAGACTTTGATCTTTACTACCTAATTCCAGATGTGCTTTTGTCTGGCTAAACAAACAGCAAGAGCGAAAGACTTGTGACTCACTAAATTGCAATAGGACTCTGCAGAATCAGACCAGGTTATTAACTAGTAGTGCATGCCATCTACTGGGCAAACCAAGCAAGAAATAGATCTTATGGGTAACCAATCCCAGCCACTGTATCCTTACCTGATAGAGTTTGTAATAATTCGGCCCCCACTCTCTCCATTCCCAGACAGCTCAATGTGGAATCCATTAGGGATGTTCCATTGTGCCGGATGGCTCAAGACATTTTCCGACCTGCTTTCTGGTATGGTGGTCCATAGCGGACTTCCAGAGCTGGCTCCATCCCTGAGTCCCACCCTTGTTGGATCCGTCCCCAGCTCGGCCTCCTCTTCCTGGTTCTCAGCCCCTTCCTGCACAGTCTCCAGCTCCAGTTCTGGAGGTTCAGGGCCCATTAGGGCCCTCTGCTGGATAAGAGGTGTGAGCGGCGCCTCGAAGCTGACGCAGCTGTCCGTCTCGTCTGTGAGCGACAGTACGTCCAGAGAATCCAGACTGCTGTAGCAAGTCCCACCTTTCAAAAGCTCTGACTCAACAATACGCTCAAACGTGGAGCTAAAACCATCCTGGCTCTCTTTCGTCCTGTCGTACTCTTCCTCTCCTTCGTCCTCTTCCTCCTCGACAGCTGTCGTCTTTGTGACCTGCTCAACATTGCGCTCAAACGTAGAACTGAAACTGTCCTGGTTTGGGGTCACCCCTGCTCCTTCCCCTTCCTCTCTTTCTTCCTCATCCTCTACCTCTGCATCTGCTTCTTCTAAAGAAAGCTCAAATGTGGAGCTGAAAGCGTCTAGGTTCCTCTGTGCTGAGGACACGTCCACAGCCCCCTCCTCATCCACTTGTCCTTTGCTGTCATCTTCAACCCCGTTTTTAAACCTGCAATGATACAGACACCCGTCAACACATTCGCAAACCTCAAGAACTAACCTGTAAAGACAATCAGCCACCCACACCACTGCCAGCAAAGATACACCTGACTAAAGAGCTCTGGCTATGCGCTGTACACAAATGCTGTATGTCTGGCTGGCATGCGTGTTCCTATCTTCAGTTGGGCTCCTGTCACATTTCTTTATCATTACTGCAGTGGAGAAGTCCTAGAAGAGGACAGCATCATTCAGGATAGCTCCCGTTTCACATGCAGTGCTCAAAATATTTCCCCATCCTCATTGTACATCATTTGTGAGGCTCGACACTGAAAATCACACTGCTATACACTGCAATATGCGTGTTTAATATTCAAAAGTTTTGAAAGAAATGGCTGGCCCAGCAACTAAATACATCACTCTAGGATCATTGTGAAAAATGGTAGTCTTGTTGTTCATGGTGATTTATTGATCCATTATACCTACAATCTGTTGAAGTCTAGGAAAAACACTGGGTTGTATGTTTTGGATGTCAAGTCAGTTTTATTTCCATGGCACTTTTTACATTACATATTGTTCCAAAGCAGCTGCACAGAAATTAGTGCCTTAATGCACCCAATGAGCAAAATAAATGCTATGACAAGAAATAAATCCTCAAGAATGTTATAATTTGTTATTTGGTAAAGTTATATATCATTATGTTACTGACCTCAGAGAGCAAAGGGACTTTGTTGAGTCCTCTGCAGGGCTCTTGGGCAGTGCCGCTTCTGTAGCTTCACCTTCACAGATGTCCCCATTGCCATTTTGAGTTACAGAACATTTGAGTTCCTTTTTATTAAATTGCTTATTCCTGGTCCTCTTTCCATATGACTCTGATCCTAAGATGACCTCTATAGTTCCGTATTCTGTGGTATCTCCGCTACCCTCCTCTGTCTTTGTCCCATTACAGGTCTTAACATTTCCAACCCTAGGGCTGTCTGCCTTCTCTTCCCCCAGTTTGGAGTGTCCCTCTTGGGCTTGAGAGAGATTGGGTGCTGGTGGTGTATCTGGCGGTTGGGTATTTGTGTGGATGGGGTCAGGCTGCCCCTCCTGATTCATGGTGGCCTCCTCAGTCACGGTGTCCTAGCAGCCTGGGGTCACAAGGTCAGCGCCAGTAACCAGAGGTAAATGTCACACCTATAGGAAGAAGATGAGATGGAGTGATAAGGTTTGTGATAAAGATGACACTTGAATAATAGAAGATACTGACCTACTGAGGCAGTCCTTTCATTATTTATTTATTAGTATGGAAATAAGGGCCCAACCCAGCAGTGTCAATGAATGTGTAAAAATCCATTAATTTCCAGAGGATAGTGTTATTGCTCAGAGGTTAGTCTTTTACATCTCAGGAGACTTAATGGGAGTTTTCAGTTATGTTTCATCTAAGTTGTTTCTCCAAAAACTCATTAGGTAAAATAAAAAAAACAAACAGGACAATTTTAAATATACAGTAAAAGCATAGCTCTAATATTAATCTGGATATTTTAGGCCAGAGAATTTGGTTTTGTAAGAATTTTATGAGAAAATGTTTAGTCCATATTGAAATCTCAGACATTTGATTTTTATTGAATCGATTTTGTATTTGGCTAATTTGACCACAGATTGTGACCTTGTTGACATCTGTTTTGAAACTCTTGAGGAGAGATGCAAGTGAGATTACTAGGGTCTTTTTAGAGTTGGAGAAATTGAGTTCGGACTCATCGGACTCAGTTTGGACTCCATCTTGAGTCCAACTATAAATGGACTTGGACTCGTTTATAGCATATAATTTTGTTCTGAAACCAATTTTAAGTTTTTTCAGTAGCATACTAATTAGGAGATGTTCATATGAAATGCAAAAGAGGTATGTTTCTGTCACATTTATATTGACATTTTTCAGACATATGTTATGGACAGTCTTGACTTAAAGCTGAAGTGTGTGCCACCTGTGTCACCAAACAGAATTAAAAAAATATTACAAATATGTATTTTTGTTTTCAAATATGTTTCTCGTTATTGTTTCTCTTCATTGGTCGGACATAAACATATAGTCCCGCCCCAAACTCATGCCATTGCTTGAGCCAATGTTGTTATGTTGAGCTGGTTGGAATTCTCGAAAAGAGTCATGTTTTGATAGTGCCACAAAGCCAGGGTTTACCAACCAATGGCTTACTTATAGTTGTCTGCATTATTATGCTGTAAAAAAAGAGACACATTTCAGCTTTAAATCTACTGGACAGGAAATATGCTGAATGACACATTATTAAATGTTTAATAACCATCTACCTTTCAAAATGGCCAGAAAGAGAGACAGAAACACGGGCTGAAATGTAAACATGTAACATGTAAAGAAAATCTTTCTCTTTTGCAGAGGTAATGTCAAACAATCTTATTTGAGTTTAATTTGAAGCTAAGCTTAAAGCTGAATTGCTTTCTTCTGTGGTTTGGACTCAAGCTGCGGTGTTTCAAATGTCTGCTTTAGTCAAACCGTAGTAAAACCCAACTTTCCATTACATTAAAGGCTCAAACTGCCATTACATTAGGCAACCAATCAAATCTCTTTATGTCTATCTTTAGCCTACCAGTAGTATTTGATGAAATACACAGCAATTCATCTTAAATGTAATCGCAGCAGTAACACATCACTTTGATTGAATTAGGTCAAGAGTACGTGAAATGTGCAGTAGGCTATATGTATATGAAGTTCTGTGTTTTTACATTATTGTAACCTTTACACTCTGCTATCTTTCCAAAAAGGTCTGTACTATCTAAATGCTTGCAACATGAGAATTTACAGATACACACTGTCTGACACCAAAGAGAATGTTTTTGATTTCTGACATTTAGCAAAGACGCTCTCAGAAATTTACTTTGACCTTGGCTCAGCATTGGTTTGGGTTAACAAACACACATGGTTAATGTTTGACATTCTGCCTCTGTGCTTGGAACCCAAAATCCATCCCAGCTGCAGATGATCTTTTCACATGGAAAGCATATAAAGACTCATGCATGATTCCGCCTCTGTGCTCTGTAACTGCCAGTTACTCATGATTCCAGCAGCACCAAATGCCCGCTGAACAATATGACAAATCACTGCAACAACTGACAGAATGTGTATGAGTGTGACGGAGAGAACAGGACTGTACTTAGCTATGCTTTAGGGATAAAATTGATCCCAGAAATTAGATTTATCTGATGTCCCTGTGGGGAAGCATGGGGACATCCTCAATAATATTTATTTTAAATTCACAGTGTCCGAACCATATGCGATGCAATAATGTCACTAGCAATCAAAGCAATCCCTTCCTGTCGCCCGTTGCTTATTGCAGTCGCACCTAATTAGGTGAAAAACTTGTATTTTCGTCTAATTAGGTGCGACTGCAATAAGCGACGGGCGACAGGACATTTTGTTGATCATTTGGTTTCTTTTTATGTGGTGTTGTGCCGAGTAGCCCTGCCCATTGTGAAATCTCATGGGTTCAAAATCCCAGTCTACATAACTGTACGTTAAATATAGCCTGATCTCATGAAAATTACACGTGGCAACATTTTTGAAAAATTATATTACGTAGTTCTGAAGTGAAAAGCGAGTTAAATGTTCTCCCAATCATATGATTTAATGGTTAATGCTCTATCATGTTTTTATATCAACAAAAGCTTCCCCCCTACTCTAAACCAACTTAAACCTAGTGTCTTTAAAGCAAAAGTGAGATGAAAAATGCAATTGCTGAAGCGACCACGTAATTTTGTGGAGCTTTATGACAATTTTGCCTCGCATACTCTTCAGGACTCCAACCCTGGTCCTTTACATCACAAGTGCAACACTATCAGTTGAGCTACCACACAATTTGATCCTGGTTGAACAAACCAGTAGTTTGTTATGTAATGCGAACATTAAAATATATCATCTTACAAGTCACAAGATAGCATTGTGTGAAGAACATGGCAAATTGAGATTGTTTATGAATTGAAAATGTGCTGTTTTACACGTGGTTTGTTTAAAAGTGAATACAAGTCATTGTTTTTATTGCGCCTGTTGTGTTGATTTCACTAGAAAACTGCTACGATAAGTACAAGCCATGTAAAAATAATTTACCAAAAATGTAGGTATAGTAACATGTTTCTATGCAAACAGGCTAGTTACCATTAAAGGTCCAATGTGTAATATAATTACTGTACTAAAGCATAAAATTACGAAGAAATTCTGTCTTCTCCGAAAACAATGCTACAGCCAGTATATTCTATTTTGAAATGTCCATTCTGGGCCGGCAATTCTGTTTGTGTTTTGGCCTGTGTGATCCTGCCCACTGCCCATTTCCCGGTAGTATTTCAACACCCTGGGTTGCCAGATTTGAAACAAGTTAGTGGGAAAACACAGCATGCTGTAGCCATGGAAGCCAGCAATATATCTAGCTAACATTGACAGAGATATAAAAAACCAACATGAGCTTGTTTATAATTTGCAAACAATAAAAACATTGCAAACATATATATTAGCTGATCAACTTACAGTGTAAGGCCATTGTCAGTTTGCTCGTTCCTGTTGTGTGTCCTCAACCTGGCAACCCGCGTGAGCTTTGAGTCTGGGGAGGACGGGGCGAGGGAGACAACTCTCTCCAATATTTTTATATTTTGTATAATTTAGACTGCCGTACCCATTTTAAACGCTTGATGTCAATGTTAAATATTGCTCCTTTAAATATCTTCTCAAATTAACCTACTTGTATTTTTAAAATGTTTTCTTTTAGTAGTGAGGTTAGGTTTTGGTTTAGTCTGTAGTCACTATGAGTAGCTTTCGATAAAACAATAGAAGTCTATGGTGTGTCTCATATGTGTGTGTGTGTGAGTGTGTGTGCAATTGGCTGAGTGACTTGTGAGAGTTCCAGTATCGTCAGCAGAACAGTAGGCTCTTCAGAACAATCAATTCTGTTTAATTACTTTCTCTAAACCCGTCAGTCACCATCACTCTCTCTGTACACTACACACACTGGCACTCATGGGATTTTAACAAACTCAAACACACTCTATCACTGATAAACTCTATAAAAAAGACCCTATAATCAAATCAACATCCACTACTCAATCACTGCCATCCAAAAACATTTCAAAAGACTCTCTTGCACAGCAGTCTGCCTCCACCTTTTGACTGCCCTGTGATATTTTGTTTTGTATTGTGTTTTTGGTTTTCTATAAGCTCTTTCCAACAGCTTTTGCTTAATCTCATATTTTTTTATTGATTGGTTTAAAATAAGGCACCATTTCTGCAGGAATCAAGCAGAGGGCTGACAAAACATACTGTGCAGTACAAAGAGGCAGATAGGAACATGAGCTTCTCTCACCACTGTAAAAGTGAAAATGTGCATAGTTTACCTTAAAGGGGCCATATCATATATTTTTTTATAATTAGATTTTTCCCTGATGATGTAGGCCAAGCTTTAAGTTCCAAAAACAGTAATAATCTAGTTTTTCATGACCGTTTTGTCTCTCTGAATCAGACTGTTTTTGCAGAAAGGCAGATGCATCACAAAACATCAGCATTGCAAACACCAACAAACTCTTGCACAATTAGAGGTCTGTGTCTGTCTGTCTGTCTGTCTGTCTGTCTATCTATCTATAAAAAGGTTCACCAGTCACACAGGAACACATTAGGCTTATTGAATAAATAAATAAAAACATGAATTAATTGGATTCAGTGATAGAACCAGCCACTGTTGGTGCAAATGTGTAGTTGTTACCTTAAAGAGCTATTTGTACCTGCCCTAACATTAAACATTACTTTTGTTGGTATAAGCTAATTTGATTCATTATAAGTTGATTCATTCATATTAAATAATAAGGCAATGCTTTTACAGTTTATAAAGGGGTTAATTAATGACTAATTATTCATTTACAAATACATTATAAATTAGAGGTCGACCAAAAGAGATAAAAACGTTTTTTTTAAGGCTTTCACACTTGGAGCGATTGCTTGGACCAAACCAGAGTTCGTTTCTTCCCTCTTTGAACTTTGACGTCATTTGAACATGGGTGCACACCAAAAGTGCTACCCTTAGTGTTTCCTTACTATGTAGGGCACAGACATTGAGGATACAAGAATACAAAATGAATAAAATCCCAAAAGCATTTTACTGGGCAACCAAAATCTCAATAATAACCCGAAAAATTCAGATTTTGTGCATAACAGGAGACTTTAGCTATAAACAAGTCTGAAATACAAAAGGGAGTCTTATTATGAAACGACAGAGACTTGGCCATCTTAAAATACTCTATATTTAAGTATTCACTAAATTAAGCTTTTAATAGTCTAAATATTCACCAGATGAAGAGTTTATATGTATATATTTTATCAGATGAGGTTTGTTGATGAGGAATAAAAAAAAAAAGAAAAAAAATGTATCATCATTGACTTTTGCAGATAACCGATAGTTCCAAAAAAAAAAACAACTATAGGAGATTAAACTGCAAAACCGATATATCGGTCTACCTCTATTATACATCTCTAACAACTCACATAAAAAAGGAAACTTTTATGCACCTTCTGACCTCGCTATAATAGTCTATTTTGGATGCATTGTGACATGAATCATGAATTAGGCCATATTATCAATTAATGTAATTATGAATACGTGCATTTGTAAAATGTAAATAAAAATGCTTTTTTTATGTATTGGATGAAAGTGGTAATGAAATTCATGTTCTTATAACGGCAATATGATTTATATTGCATTTGTAAATGACTTTAGTCATTTATGAACCCCTTTAGAAACCCTTATAAAGGGAACGTTAATGTAAAGTGTTACCGAACATATATTTGACCGTGTCATTTGAGGTAACCTAAGGTTTGTAACGCACAATCAATCTGGTGCAACAGTCTACAACAAAAAATGCATTCACACAATCTAAAAGTGGAGAGTTAGCCATCACAATCTGAACCATCTCGTCTACATATCCAGCGCGCGCGCACACATGCACACACTTCCTCTACTTATCCACCTCTTTGCATACAGTCTGGAGACTGGACGTATGCGTGACCCACTAACCCCTTTCAGACGCGAGCAGACACACACACAAAGACTGACCATTATAAATGATCAGCAAGCGGGGAGCAGCGGTGCGCTAAATACATTGAGGTTGTTGGTCTTACCCACATACCACCGGCTGCGTAATGCTGCCTTTCCAAGCGTACCGGGACATCTAAATAGAGGCTCCGGTGATGGAGTAAGTGTGGACGAAGCTATAACTGGGTTTTTTTTTTCTAGCCTGACACGTCAGTGGTCCTGTGAAGGAGACCACCACCACCAACAAAACGAGAATGAACAACTGATCCGTGCGTAAATGTGATTTAAATCACCCCGTTCTGTCACTTCCACAGTTATCAAGGTCAAACGTCCTATTGTATCATGTCACAAGTATCACTTTCAACATCTTCACTTAAATCATTGCCGGGAAATAAATCTTATTAAACGCATCCGCTCACCCACTTTAACAGGTAAAGAACAAGTGATGGTTTAGGGCGTTTTGTGTCTCGTCTAGCGCATGAATGTCTGGTTGTCTGACGCCTCAATTTCCACTCAATTCATCATGATAGTTGGACTAATAATAATAATATTACACCAATAATAATAAACCCTAACTAAACATTGCAGTTGCATTGCAACACTGCACCATTTCCAACATAAAACGGCATGCATGAAAGATGCATCACCATTTTGAACATTATGGTGTCATTATATGATGATGGCTTAATTCCTTGCTATGCACCTGTTCAAGGCTTCACTGCTCAGCTTTTCCCATTTATACAGGCTCTATGAGTGTTTGTCTCACACATACAGTGGTTCATTGTGTCAAGGCATCGTGGAGTAAAACACACAGAGAGAGAGAGAGAGAGAGAGAGAGAGAGAGAGAGAGAGAGAGAGAGAGAGAGAGAGAGACTGAATCGCAGCCATATTATCCCCAGCCTCCCAGTGCAGTAACCATGACAACAGGATGGCTGGGAGACACTGCGCTTTCTCAAAAGGCTTCGGCTGGTGCTTTCTTCCTTCCAAATTAAACCTCAGAAGCTTTTCAAGAGCGCCTCGTACTCCTTATAAAACATGGTCTCTCTCTCCTTGACACGAACATAGACACAAGTCACACATATAACCTGAGAACACGTTGCATTTTCATACATATTGAGGGGAAAAACTGCCGGCACTGCAAATATATGCAACTTAACATATTGTATAGCTACTGGCATCCGTGCATCAAACACCATGGGCATAGAAAAGAGCATAAAAGGAGAAGCCGATCTCTACTCCACGATTTGATAAAGTGATGCATGCAATAACCTAATTATAAGCATCCCTCATACATTTATGAGATTGTGCAGTGAAAAGTCAAATAGGACACTTACCGCTGAAATGCAACCCAAATCCTTCAAGCAAATGAAGCGATTTTCGTAGCGCACGCGAGTTCTCTCCACTTTCATCGATTTGATTAGCTTGTTTTAAGGGGGGCTCGGCAAAACCATTCTCAGAACCCAGTCTGACACCTACCGTTTCCTCTCGGCACCGCGAGGACCGTGCACACCGAGTGACAGGATGCGCGCGAGTGCTCGTTAAGTGTGTTTGTGTTTGTGTGTGTGTGTGTGTGTGTGTGTGTGTGCGCGCGCGCGCGCGCGCTGCCGCTGTCTGGTGCCCCCGCGACGCGTTGGACGAGCAGCAGCTCAGACCGGGAGTCAGTGAAGACCCTGTTGCTCAGTTTCTCTACATCAATAATGCATTACAAAGCAAAATTCATGCGCACTAGGTGGTTTTAAGAGAACATTTTACTTTCTTCATTGTGGATAAGCGTTCAAATTCATTATTCATAATGGAGTAGACAAGGACAGATACTTCTTAAACAGATACATGTGCATGTAATGTCACTTTTCCACAAAAAGGATGACATATGCATATAATTATGTTTTAAAACCATGTTGCAATGGGAAGAAAGAGGAACACGGGCAAGTTGTCACATTTAATCAAGCAAATATTGCTCAGGGTAGGTTTCTTTCTGTATAGGCACATACCTTAAAACACTCGGCTACAAAAAGCTATTGAACATCCCAGCCGTTATTGCCCAGGAAATATGGGCATTAGTAAAATGCTATAAGGGTTAAATTGAAATAATGTGAACCTGCTAATTGTATAAAATTATAACATACTGAAGCAATAAACAATAAGTGTCTACTTCAAATATCCGACTTGATATTTATGAAAAATAATCTTGGTCTGAAAGTACTGTTCAACCTTTCATTCATAAGCTTCATTATATAGGGGAGCCTTGCCTTGATGTGTTTCAAAGTGGTTTTTATTGTGTTCTCTTGTTTACTCAAAAGATATGAAGATACTTCTAACTAAGTGTTTGAAATCAACATACAAAACCACTTCTAGAAAAAAACGTGTGCAATTGGTTTTTCGACTCAAAACCATTATAGACACTGAGATACTGTTTAGCCTTCGTAACATCTTCCCCACATGAGAACTACCCCCCGACTCCCCTACTTTTTAAAAAGAGACATTTGGTTGTCAACTTCTCCAAAATAGAGTACATTTGCATAAAGTTGTGATTTAAAACCACATTTCCATATATGTGTAACATTTCAATGTATGTGTATGGCTGCCCTTTGAACCGGGACATAAAAATGAGCCAGTGATTTGCCCACACTCTCATCCCGATGTTCACCAAGAATCCAGTGTGAAGGAGGATTTCAGAACAATACACCATTCACCATTGCTAATGATGCTTCAACTTGAGGTTGGGATCACAGACAGTGCTGGTGCAGAAGTAAGAGTGTGAGGGAATGAAAACTGTGGCCAGGAATCATGGAAATACAGCATGAACACTGCAGTAGACCCCCAGACACTGTCAATCTTAATCACTTATTCATCAGACCTCTACCCTTTTCCTCCTTCCATCCGTTCATCCCATGGGATTTGGAGGAGGCAGGCTGGGGGACGGGTGGGACAGCAGGAGGAATCCTGATGGAGTATCCTTGTTGGGGATGTCGTAGCGAGGTGGAGTGCTCTTTAAGGGACAGAGATGGGGGGATGAAAGAAGAAATAAATGGAGGAGGTGGTGTTTAAGGGACAACAAGGGGGGAGGGGTGTGAATAGAAAAAAAGTGTTAGTTTAAACAGATGGAAATTATTGTACCATGGATGGATAGATGGATGTCGTTTCTAACCTATATGCTACTATTTTGTCATGGAACGTAAAGGAGTAGCATATAGCCATACAATAATATTATATGAAGAACGAACCTAAATTAAGCTGCTCTTCCACCATCAGGCCAAACGGTTCTCTTTCATGGCATTTTGTACCGATTCGGGCTCGTTGACAGAGTTGCGATTTATTTTTTCATTGTGGTGCTGCAAAATCAGGATTAGAATTAACTGACTGGGCAGGTGACCAGTTGTGAGTTGCCGCATCACTAAAGTTGTTTCACCAGCATTGTTGATTAAGGTTAGCTAACAGTGCTGAGAAATCCAGGCTGACAGCGGTTTGTAATCATAGCAAACTGTGCTCAAGTGGAAAAGAGACAGGAACCATTACTGATATTGAAACGACCAACAAGATCACACAGGGAATATGCATATTGCTTCCAAAAGCTCATGTACCCTTGGCACTCATACTGCCAAATTACTGACAGCGCCATCACCTATCAGATATTTTTGCATTATTTCAACAGTGTACTTTTTACACTAGCACTACTGATAGTGTGTTGTGTGAGCAATCTCCAAGAGACAGGTTTGGTACTGTGGGGACACGTTCATCTGACAATGGCAAGTAATTGCATTCATGTAAACATTGGTGAGCATGATTCAGAGGTTGCATTTTCGCTATAAATTATATTTTTACTCAACTGACCATTAAGATTAAGGTTTGGGTTTAGGATAATAAAATATGCATTCCTTTTGACAGTATTGCATAAATTAAAACTAAAAATACAGCAAGATTTTTTATATGATGGATGTATGATGGGCAGAGAAAGTGTAAGAAAAATACATTAATGATAGATGGAGGTGGACATGGGAAGCGGAGAGAGATTAGCCTAAGGGACACTTAGCAAGTGGAGACAGTAAGATCCAGAAGACAGCATGGATGAAATCTTAGTGACCATTTGTGGGTCTTCAGTCCAGGGATGAGTATGAAAGACATACCACACTAAACACATTGGCTCAAGGCCAGAAGGACTGTCTGAAGAGAAACAAACACAGACACATGAGATTTAGAGATTTCTGTGGCCGTTTGGAGAGCCGGGTGGCCTAGCATGGGGCGAGGAGCTGGACTAAAGTAGCAAAGTATTACAAGGTAAAACACATGGGTCGAACAGGGAGACATTCATAAACTGACTCTGCGTCAGAGATGGAGAGAGGGGGTACTTAAAGGACAGGATGAGAACTGTAGTTAAGATGGCACTGGGGCCACAGAATTTAAGGAGAGGTAGTTACTGGTTTGACTTGTAGGATGAAAGGGGTACATTGTGATAAGTCAGGGCAATCACATTCGTATTTCTAGGTATTCATCCTTAATATCATTGTGCATTTGGACAGACACTGAAACATACAATGCCAAAGTATTGGCATCATCTAAAATATAAACCTGTTTTATGAATGTGCAATTTTAGAGAATTACAAATTATTTGAAATCTGGTTGGAATTGGATTTGCCAGAACCTTTTGCAAGGGAAGCATTATAACCAGACTGATTCCACAGTGAATTTGATTCGAAATGAAATCTAAAATCAGCTTGTGTTTACTGAAATATTAACCACTTGCCCCCAGTGGCTGAAGCGGGAAGTGTTGTTTTACATATGGGTTAGTGGTTTTTAGCTGTAAATCATGTAATAGTCAACAGAAATGCAAAATCTCTATCCCCCAACCCAAAACCTAAACCTAGTAAAAATGCAACCTCCGAATCGCACTAATCATTAATGAATAATTAATGTACTGTAAATATGGCCATATGGCCAGAACCTGTCTCTTAGTCTGGTCGTGCAATGTGCTATCAGTAATTGGCTATTGTTAAAGATGTTCTGTGTGGTGATTAACTGGCCCAGATCAAATGAGCCCAAGTCTTTAATATATTCTGGTTCCTAGATTTTACTTAGTTCCCTCCTTCAATGTAAGTCAATGGGAATTTTTGTCCCGTTAAAAATTAGTCTTATAGCTTAGAAAAGTAATAGCACACCTCTCCTCAGCAAGATTTGAGGTATCATTCATGTCAGTATCATTTAAAAAAAAAAATAAATAAATAAAAAAATTGAGCTGTCAGAATTAACGCGTTAACAAATGATTCATTAAAAAAGTTTAACTTGTTAATTTTTCTTAAATCACAGCATACAGCATTATTTCACTGGTGTGAAAGTGGAACCTTTGTACTGTGTCCGCCCGGAGTCATTACACTGACGCACACGCTACAGCGCCAGAGCCCATCTACCAAGGTGCGCCTAGAATCTTAGCATAAAACAGCATAAGCGGCAGTCCCACAGACATTCTATAGGTGGAAATGTCTTTACACGCTTAAGTTGATTGTTACTCACTACTATGACAGAGCCATGGAGGTTATCTCAGTAAATAAAATAATCTCTGACAGCACTTCCATGACAGTGATAACATTTTGGAGAAAGGAGCTATAAGTGCTATTGGATGTACAAAACAAGCCCAGATGGGACTTGTGACAGAAATCAAGTAGAATTTTCAGCCTACAGCTCTGGAAAAAATTAAGAGACCACAGCAAAATTTTCTGGATTTACTATTTATAGGTATGTGTTTGAGTAAAATGAACATTTGTTTATTCTATAAAATACTCCCAAATTAAAAATAGTCATTTTGAGCATTTATTTGCAGAAAACGACAACTGGTGAAAATAACAAAAAAAAAGATGCTGTGTTTTCAGACCTAGAATAATGCAAAGAAACAAGTCCATAATTGTTTTTTTAAACACAATACTAATGTTTTAGCCTCGGAAGAGTTCAGAAATCAATATTTGCTGGAATAACCCTGATTTTTAATCACAGCTTTCATGTGTCTTGGCATGCTCTCTACCAGTCTTTCACATTGCTTTTGGGTGACTTTATGCCACTCCAGCCACAAAAATTCAAGCAGCTCGGCAAACCTATCGATTTTCTTCAGAAGAGTTGTGTGGATAACATTTATGCTGCCTAAATATGACTTTTGGACCATCAAACAGCCAGAAGCGTTATGGCACCCATTCGCTGTCATTGTATGGCCAGACAGAGCTGAAATGTGCTTCACTTTCAAAAATCTTCACTTTGGTTTTGTTGAAGAGGGAAAAAGACATACACGTCTGGGATGGCTTTAATGACATGGCTTATTGATGCATGTAAGGCTAATCTGTCTGGTTCGATCCTTCAGAAGAGCTACTGTAACATAAATTGCTGAAAAACTTGAATAATGTTTTCTTTTAGATCATGTGGATGGCCTGGTGTGTCGTTTACCTGGGGAAGAGATGGCATCACGATGCACTATGGGAAGAAGGCAGGTCGGCGGAGGCAGTGTGATAATCTGGGCAATGTTCTACCAGGAAATTGAGCATCTATGGGATGTGCTGGACCAACAAGTTAGATCCATGGAGGACCCACCTCGCAACTTACAGGACTTAAAGTATCTGCTGCTAACGTATTGGTGCCAGATACAACAGGACAACTTCAGGGGTCTTATGGAGTCCATGTCTCAATGGGTTAGAGCTGTATTGGTGGCACGAGGGGGACCTACACGAAATTAGGCAGGTGGATTTAATGTTGTGGCTGATCGGTGTATATAGTGTCAAATTTCAACACTTTTAAAACCTGTGATTAATCACGATTAACTACAAAAAATTATGCAATTAATCACAATTAAGTATTTTAATCGAAAAAATATGTCTTGGCAAGCATCGAGAGAAATCTGCCTCGTTTCCCCTTTTGTCTTGCAAGTATTCAAGACAGTTTATTTCATTAACAATTTTAATGAATTCTGAATGAGAAATTAAGAATTTGATGGGTTTAAACACCTCCTTGATCTGCTGCAAATTACTGCCATGATGAATAATGACAGAAATGTCATTTAAGTGTCAGAGTGTTTAGCCATAATAGAGAGACCAAGCTAAACAAAGGGACTGTCTGGACCTTAATCTCAATTTCAGCGCTGCAATCTTTATACTTTCATTAGGTAAAATATAATACCACCCTTTTAATCTTGGTTTCTCTTTGTTCCAATGTGTGAAAGTGTATTTTAAAGACTATAAGTACTGTATTCCTACGCACACTCATGTGTGTGTATCACCCAGACTGCTGACAGTGCTGAAAGAAGAGGAAGATACGGCAAAAATGTAGATTGATCTACTGTACCTTCACAGCTTTGTATTTGCTCCCATGTTCCCTCTGCATACAGGTTCTCTGCCACAAACATGCTTACACATGCAGTGCGTGTATGTGTGTGTGAAAGAGAGAAATAAAGCGTGAGTAAAAATGTGCATGCTTGCATGGTTTGTGTATTGTGACATTTACACATTATTGCAGCATGCAGATTCTAACTGTCAAGTAGAAAATTGACAAGAACAACAAAAACCCAGTGGGGAGCAGAAATGTAAAAATGCTGTTCATGCGACTCTCAGTGCTGACCAGCCGGTGGGACACGATTATTACCGTCCAATAATTAGCTAGTCAGCACGAGTTAGCATCAAGAGGGTCAAGAAGCAAATCTGGCATGCACACTTATCTGTTTAATTACCCCACACTACTGAAGAGAGTGAGTGAAAGGGAGAGCAAGGGTTGAGGGGTTTTTATGTTTTTAACATATTTATTACTGACTGGACAGAATTGTTATTACAGTGCTAATTCAAGGTTATAAGCTTATGTAATTAGTGGTGCTTGCTAAGTAGTATTGCTCATTAGATGACTAAGTTCAGTCATAAAACAAACATGGCACAATCTGATAGGTCCTGTTACAAGTAATCTGTTAAACCAATTGGCCTGCATGCAAGTCTAGCATTTAAATTGCCTCAGTTGTCATCAGATAAACCAGTTTCACTGCAATGTACGAGAGTTCTCTCTGAAACCCTTCTCCTCCTCTGCACCACTGGTCTAGATCTGCTTTAAAAGGAATTGTATGCATGTCTTGTAGGCTACGTTCATACTGTAAGTGTTTTTCACAGTAAGTGGGATTGACAACCGTATTTACTTACAGTTGTGAGTCTTGAAATGTCCTGTTCATACAACATCTTAAAGTAATGGCTAGAATACTGTCTATACGAATGAACAACCAAAATCAAGTCCGTATTCTGACAGCTAGTAAATAGTTACAGTGACTAGAGATTGCACATTTCTTGGCCGATTCAGATTTCCGTTTTATTTGTTAGTGTGACCTGCCAGTACCGATTTTTCCTGATTCCGATTTTCTTTCCAAGAACTACAATTGACAGCATATACAATCAAAAATCTACTTTTCTTCAAAGCAAAATTGTATTTTCATAATTAAATAAAATATTAAACACTGCAATTTCCCCCAAACAAAGTTACAGGATCTTCTCTGACTTAACTCTCAAAATAAAGTGCTCTGTGACTGGAAAGAGTTAGAAATAACAATTAACTGAAAATGAGCTGCTTTATATAACAAAACAGATGTCATATTCCACTATTTTTAAAAATTGACCCTTTTCTATTTTTTATCTGTCTAACAAAACAATTCCAAAGATTACAAGCCTATGAACAAAACTAAAGTGTCCAATATGCTCTACATTGACATTAAGCTTACGTTAGATACCAAATATCAGGTAAAACTGATTGCTGCTTCGGGATCGGCTTGGAACAGGCTGTGTGTGTGTGACATGACACAAAATGTAACAACTGGCAACATAACGGACCGGCTCGGAATCGAAAAGACGTTCGGCTGATTCCAGTCCCTGGCCGGTCCATCGGTGCATCTCTTTACAGTGACTAAAATAAATATACAAATGGCAACCAGCATGTCTTATCACAATTGATGGCACATTATTATACAAATAAGCCCAATCGAGGCACAGTTCATCCATTAGATCATAATTAACCGAAGCAGAATTTAATGCTTTTAAACAAGCAAATGCAGAGTGCAGCTTCTGTGTCACACGTCTTGCGTCCGTAAACATTGGGTGGAAGACAACGGCTGAAATTTCAGATGGCATGTAGATCATATCACCATATGAGTTAACAAAACCCCACATGAAACACACAAGACATGCTCTTGTACATTATATGAAGTGACTAACAACTAATTGTCCAGTGCGGTTCCCTTCACACAGAACGGGAGTCCAGAAAATTTGCGGGTGTCAGTTCAGTTATAGAATGCGACTATAACTCCCATAAATATCCAACCGGTGTGTTAACCCAACCGTATTAAATCACTCAAATACAGGACTGACAACCATATTCTGCTGCTGTGTGAATGTTGCCGAATCATGTCCAACATGCTTAATGCAGTATTTCTGTGTGTTCTAGTACCAACAAGTCTCTGTACTTGCTCTGCAGAAGCAGAATATGCAGATCTAGTCCACCAAGACCAAAACCTATCAACTTATTGTATCCATTATAATATTTCAACATTTATTCTGAGAGTTGTCATGACTGTAATGAAGTTAGGGATTTGAGTAACCCTTGAATTAAGCTTTGATGCATACTTTGTCCCGAGCTGACGTTTGTGCTACGGACATGAATGATGGTGTGGCTTTTTAATGGGAGGTGTGCTATTACTTTTCTAAGTGATAGGACTTAAAATTCCTGCCTGGCAGACAATAAAACATGAAAAAATAGTTACACTGAAGAAGGGACCCAAGCCATATCTACAGACCAGAATATCACAGAGGCTTGTTTTCACTTTGGCTAACAAGAAACCACCCAGAACACCACAAAACCACCTAGCCAAGGCAGTCTCAAGTGAGGCATCATCATAGCGCTGTTTTTTCCTACATCATGAAAACGCCACGGACAGAACGGCTTCTCGTCAGGTCAGATGATTCAGTCACAGGCTCCGGAATCGTCTGATATTATTGCGAGTCTAGTGACGATATGTTTCATTATATTTAGAAATACATTATTTTTAGTTAAAAATGTAGTAATTTAGATCCCCTTCCCCAACCCAATTCATAAACCTAACCAATTCTCAACAATAACACACGTAACAAGCAGATACAAGTACAGTCACAATAATTTAAACAAATTACAAAAAGCACTCTAATGTATTTCAATAGACTCATGCTGCATTCAAAGCTCTTAGACATCACACAATAGCTCTGTGTGAGGAACAGAGTAAAAACTGAAGTTTTGATTCGCTAAAAATATTCTTCTCTGTGAAGTCAGTCACATCTCATTTAAAAAATATACATACAAACATTAGAATGTCGCAATCGGTCTCAAAACAAGAGTGAATTGTACAAATTGTCATAATGCATCTTGAGGTGGCAATTTTTGGATGTTAAAACATCCCATAGCAAACAAAATAAAAATGTAATGATAAGGCATTTTGTAAATGATGATTTTCTATTTGATTTGATCTATATGATCCCCCCCCCCCCCCCCCCCCCCCCCCTTGGGTAAATTTTAAAAATTATCCTAAATTTGTTGAATATGGCATCAGTGTGTAGTGACGGGAAGTCTTATAAAAAAATTTTTTTTTAATGAACCAGTGCTTTCAAATGGCCCATTTCTATGAACTGGTTAAAAATGCTTTTTATTTAGCTGTTGTTTTACATCATAACATAATGACAACACAATTCCAACATACAGGCATCATGTATATACTCTCAAACACATTCAAACAAATTGACATGTAAGCACATATTGCAGATTATTCCTTTTTCCTGGATTAAGTTATGATAATTAGGGTGTTTGTCATCTTCAGTGATTCATTGAATACTGCATGTTTAATAGGACTGACAAGTTTCCTACATTATAGTTTTACACCTAAAGCACCACAAACACTGATATTTGTGTCTAAAGCATATAAAGACAATAAACTAGTCATAATCAATTTACATTTTTTTCAGAAACCATGATCACGCTCATAACAACTTAAAATATAACCTGAAAGCACAATAAACAATAGTAAATTGCATTTACATCTCTCAACTGAAAATTTTTGCATGTTTAATTTTTTGATATATATATATATATATATATATATATATATATATATACACACACACACACACAAAACTAGCTGCAAGCATATTTCCAGTATGTTTTATTTGTTGTTAAAGAAACATACATTTCGCAACGCGCATGCTCATAGTATAAGCGGCTTGCTTGGTTCTCGACACTTCAGACATGTCTGAAAGAGGCAGTTATCATTTCAATGTACTGTTACTTGAGAACTATTGCAAACGGATCAGTGTACTGTTGATTCGACAACTGTTGCGTCCAGATCATTCAGTCTGATTTGCAAACTGATTGTCAGAGCTGTTAATTGCACAGAAGATAGCAAAAGCATACACCATCAGTTCTAGGATCATATTACTCCCAGTTATTAGCTTGGAGTGTCAGGCACATACGATTGAAAAACTGGATCAGTGTTGACTCAAGTCATAAACTGTTCCAGTTGATTCAGTCTGATTTGGTGAGCTGAAAAGAACCAGTTAGAAAGAACGATTACTTGAACGATTACGAGACATGACATCAGTGTCAGTGACATACAGACCAAGGGCGATGTTTTGGTGGTGCAGGAAAAAAGCCCCCGGACATGTTTCGTCATGAGGTTGTATTGACATAACATCCAGCAGAGACAGCAAAAAAGGAGAGGAAACTGACCACTCGTAGAAAATGATCAATGGCACGCTTTTCAGTTTAAGCATAGTTCACCCAAAAATGAAAATTCTCTCATCATTTACTCACCCTCATGCCACCGAAGCTGTGTATAACTTTCTGTCTTCTGCTAATCAAAGATTTTTAGCACTGGGATGTGTAATCGAAATTTGAATCATGTTCGTGCCTAGAGACTGAAATGGCTAAATATACAGTGATAAAGGATTTACAGTATATTTTGGTCTGTTCTCACCCAAAATAGACATTGTTAAAACCACTGGATGACTATGGATTATATTTATGATGCTGTGACAGGGCAGAGCCGGGTCGTGATGCTACACACCCGGCCCCTAATCAAACCTCAGAGAGGGATAAAGGCCGACTGGAGACTGAAGTGGGCCAGAGAGAGAGATTTAGAGGTAGCTGTCCAACACCTTTGTGTGTGTGTGTTTGTCTTTTTGTTTAGTTCCCCGTCTGTCGCTCACTTCGACGTCGTGTCAAAGAAGCGACACTAGGGGTCTCTCTTGAGCGCCGAAAGATAACAGTATTTGCATACTCCGCCTCCGGATACGGATATAAAGGCGAGAGAAATACGCTCGTTCATTCAGTAATTTTTTTCGGAGCCGATGGTCGTGTGAATGCTGTCTGCTGTGCTACACACAACTTACCCTGCTTCTGATCCTCTGACGCGCTGCTGCTGTTGGATTTACAGCGCACCTTTAGTGGCTTTTCTCTTCTCTGCCGGCATGCAGTTTGCCCCTGAGTGCTTCGACAGCGCAGTGTCTAAAAGAGTTTATAAAGAGCAATTTTCTCGTAAAGAGTTTATTTCTCTAAAAGAGCAATTCACAGTGGTGTTGAACGCCCTTTTCAGGGCGCGTCTTTATAAAGATGCCTTTCAAACCCTGTGTAGTTCCTGGATGCGGTAGAGTGCTCTCCGCTTCTGACAGCCACAGGTGCTGTCTCGTGTGTCTGGGCGCCGATCACACCGAGGCAGCGTTTGTGGATGGTTCATGTTCTCATTGCGAGAATATGACTGTGGCAGCACGCCACTCCTGCCGCCCCCCCGTATCGCTCCTTCTTCCCACGGGATTGAGGACGATGCGGTTGGCGCTGGAGGCGATTTGGGGAGGGCAGCGGGTGCAGCTCCGCCGGGTACGCCCCCTCGGACCACCCGCCCCCCGACACACTCGGTGACCTCCGTCCAGTCTCGAGGTAACAGTGACTCGCCTCCGGGCCTGTTTGCCTATCCTCTAGAGCTCGAAGCTGATGAGCTCGCCGCTCCATCGGAGAGCGCGGTGTCTGACGCTGACTCCTCCCCTGGGCTGCCGCCTTCGGGCCAGCACGCCCATGTTGAGGCGGATGCGCAGATGTCCGTCATGCTTGCCCGGGCCGCCGTCGGGGTGGGGTTGGACTGGAAACCTCCACCCTCCCCACACCCGTCACGGTTGGACGACTGGTTCCTGGGGTATGGGCGCCGCTCACAGCCACGCCCCCCCCGGTCCCGTTTTTCCCGGAGGTGCATGACGAGCTGACGTCGTCATGGAGAGCCCCGCTCTCCGTCCGTCAAAAGCCCTGCTCGACCGCTCTCGCTACCCTCGACGGCAGAGAGGCCCACGGGTACACGACGATTCCCCAGGTGGATAGGGTGGTTGCGCTCCATCTCTGTCCCGGTGACCCTACCACCTGGCGCGGACTGCGTCCTCGTTCAACCACAAAGCCAACAGCGCTGCGGGACAGGCCGCCTCCGCCTTGCACGCCATGGCCCTCCTGCAAGTCCACCAGGCCAAGGCGCTCAGAGATCTGCACGAGGGTAGCCCTGACCCCAATGTGCTGCAGGAACTGCGCTCAGCGACCGACCTCGCCCTCAGAGCCACGAAGGTCACCGCGCAGGCTAAGAAACCTGCTCTGCCTCAACCCGGGCCCAGCTCTCAGCCCCTGCGTCGAGCACACCGCAGGAAGCCGACGCACCCCGTCTCTCAGACTCCCTTGAGGGCCCGGAAGGTTCCCAGGCGGTCCTGAGACGGACGACCCAGCGACACAGATGTTAGCTCCGGAGGTGGTAAGACCGCTCCGTCCCCCGGTGGAGGGCCGGGAGGAGAATCTTTTGTTGTTAAACAATTTTATTTGCCGCCCCTCCTTAGATGGGGTTGCGGTACCAACATTCTCAATAACAGAGCTATTTCCTGTGTCTCTGGGTCACCTGGCCCGCAAATGCCGTTCTCACGGCACTTTGCCCACAGATCTCAATAGTCCTGGCCCCCTGGACACGGACCACCCGTCTTCAGCCCCACGACTGTTCCCCGGCCGGCCGGTTCCGACGAGTCCAGAGGACGCCTACCCAGGACCTCCTCCTCAGTCGCTAACCCGCCCCCCTTCATGGGCGTCCGCTTCTCCGCAGTACACGGCGAACACGCCCAGTCCCTGCGCGCGGAAATCGCGACTCTTCTGGCCAAAGACGCGATAGAGCCTGTCCCTCCAACTGAGATGAAGGAGGGTTTCTACAGCCCGTACTTCATCGTGCCCAAGAAAGGCGGCGGTTTACGACCAATCTTGGATCTGCGAGTTCTCAACCAAGCGTTGCACAAACTCCCGCTCAAAATGCTCACGCAGAAGTACATTCTAACCTGCGTCCAGCATCTAGATTGGTTCGCAGCGGTAGACCTGAAGGACGCGTACTTTCACGTCTCCATCCTGCCTCGACACCGCCCCTTCCTGCGATTTGCGTTTGATGGTCAGGCATATCAGTACAAAGTCCTCCACTTCGGCCTGTCTCTGTCCCCTCGCGTCTTCACGAAAGTCGCAGAGGCAGCTCTTGCCCCGCTCCGAGTAGCCGGTATCCGCATACTCAACTACCTCGACAACTGGCTCATTATGGCCCACTCGCGAGAATCACTATGCGCTCACAGAGACCAGGTGCTCAGGCACCTCAGCCGCTTGGGGCTTCAGGTCAACTGGGAAAAGAGCAAGCTCACTCCAGTTCAGAGCATCTCTTTTCTCGGGATGGAGTTAGACTCGGTCTCAATGACGGCGCGTCTCACCAACGAGCATGCCCAGTCAGTGTTGAACTGCCTCGCCGCCTTCAGGCCGGGCACAGCGGTCCCTTTAAAACTTTTCCAGAGGCTCCTGGGGCATATGGCATCCTCCGTGGCGGTCGCGCCGCTGGGGTTGATGCATATGAGACCGCTCCAACACTGGCTTCAGACCCGAGTCCCGAGACGAGCATGGCGCCACGGCATGCACCGGGTAACGATCACCCCCGCCTGCCGCAAAGCATTCAACCCCTGGACAGACCTCTGTTTCTTATGGGCTGGAGTACCCCTACAGCAGGTGTCCAGACGCGTCCTGGTCATGACCGACGCCTCCAGATCGGGTTGGGGCGCCGTTTGCAACGGGCACGCATCCTCAGGCCGTTGGAAAAGGGCCCAGCTGCATTGGCACATCAACTGCCTCAAGTTGTTGACTGTCCTTCTAGCCCTGCGGCAGTTTCTCCCGTTAATTCAGGACGAACATGTCCTGGTCAGGTCGGACAGCACCACTGCGGTCGCGTACATAAATCGCCAAGGCGGCGTACGCTCCCGCCACATGTCGCAACTCGCCCGTCGTCTCCTCCTTTGGAACCAGCACTGACTCAGGTGTCACGACAACGCTTGCCTGGAGGAGAGTGGAGGCTTCACCCCCACTCGGTTCAGCTGATTTGGGAACGGTTCGGCAAGGCCCAGGTAGACCTGTTTGCCTCCCGAGAGACCTCCCACTGCCCGCTCTGGTACGCCCGCTCAGAGGCTCCCCTAGGGGCAGATGCACTGGCACACAGCTGGCCGGTGGGGCTGCGCAAGTACGCATTCCCCCCCAGTGAGCCTTCTTGCACAGGTGCTGTGCAAGGTCAGGGAGGACGAGGAGCAAGTCACTCTCATGGCTCCTTACTGGCCCACCCGGGCCTGGTTCTCGGACCTCGTACTCCTCGCGACAGCCCCTCCTGGCGAATTCCCCTGAGGAAGGACCTTCTTTCTCAGGGACGGGGCACGCTCTGGCATCCGCACCCAGACCTCTGGAACCTCCACGTCTGGCCCCTGGATGGGACGTGGAAGATCTAGCTGGGCTACCACCCACGGTCGTAGCCACGATCAACCAAGCCAGAGCCCCTTCTACCAGGCAACTCTACGCCCTGAAATGGCGTCTGTTCGTGAATTGGTGTTCTTCCCGGGCAGAAGACCCACAGAGGTGCGCAGTTAGGTCTGTGCTCCTGTTCCTACAGGAGAGGTTGGAGGGGAGGCTGTCCCCGTCCACCTTGAAGGTGTATGTTGCCGCTATCGCAGCTCACCACGACCCAGTAGACGGAAAGTCCCTGGGTAAGCACGACTTAATCGTCAGGTTCCTAAGAGGTGCCCGGAGGTTAAATCCCTCCCAAACCTGTTCCCCTCCTGGGATCTCTTGGTGGTCCTCGCCGGTCTTTAGAGATCTCCTTTCGAGCCGCTAGGATCAGCTGGACTCAGGGCTCTCTCTTTAAAGACGGCCCTGCTGATCGTGCTCGCCTCCATCAAGAGGGTCAGGGACCTGCAAGCGTTCTCTACCAACGACACTTGCCTGGAGTTCAGTCCGGCAGACACTCATGTGATCCTAAGACCTCGACCGGGCTATGTGTCCAAGGTTCCTACCACGCCCTTCAGAGATCAGGTAGTGAACCTACAAGCGCTGCCCCGGGAGGAGGCAGACCCAGCCCTCTCACTGCTGTGTCCGGTACGTGCCTTGCGTGCCTACCTGGAACGCACCCAGAGCTTTAGGTGCTCTGAGCAGCTCTTTGTCTGCTTTGGAGGACAGCAGAAAGGGAACGCTGTTTCCAAACAGAGGCTGTCTCACTGGGTGGTGGAGGCCATTCAGTTGGCCTATCACACCCAGGCCGTGCCACCCCCTTTGCGGGTTCGAGCCCACTCTACCAGGAGTGTGGCATCCTCATGGGCACTGGCTAGAGGCACCTCGCTAGCAGACATCTGTAGAGCTGCGGGCTGGGCAACACCTAACACCTTTACGAGGTTTTACAATCTCAGGGTTGAGTCAGTCTCGTCCCGTGTTCTCTCAGGTCCGAGCCCGTAGAACTCGGTACACGCCGACGATCTGACCGGGTGAATCGCTTGTTTCCAGCGCCGTTTCCCTCTCCGAGGCAGAACAGTGCACTTCTTTCCCAGAGGGCTTAGGTCCCTGGTTGATTCCTCCCTAGCCCTCTCGGGCCCGCAACAGTTCAGCGGAGGAACTTGCCGGCCCAGTCCACTACGGGTACCTCCGGCTACCCCTACTGGAATAGGTGCTCCACAGATCAGGCCTCCTACAGGACTCCTCCTGTGTGTATTTCCGAGGTACGGTCACCTTGCAAGCTGACCCGCGTCTCCATTAGGCAGTCCTTCGCTGCCCTCTGGTCGGCGTGTTGTAGCAACTCCCCCCTCCTCGAGGTTGGATCTACCACCGCGCCATTTCTTCCCACATGCCCAAAGTGGCCATGTGATGTATTTTGCCACCTTTACCTCCCCTGCTGGGCGAGTGTGGCCTCCGCAGGGTCTTTTCCCCCTGAAAGAATAGGAATTCGGGTAAGACCCCCTTCCCTCGATGCGGTAAGGGCCCCAGCTGCTCTTGCTCTATGCCGAGAAAACATAGAGAGAAAAGAGGCCCAGCCAGGCTTGGCCCGTTCCCTAGTTGGGAGCGTCACCTTGTTCCCCCCTAGGGTGACCAAAAGGATTCTGACGACTCTTTCGGGGCATTGGGGAAGAGTACGTGCAGTCTGAACACAGTTGGTCGCTGTGCACGTAGAAATACCTGCCCACTTCTGTGTAAGCAGTACACGTACACGGCTCAGCGCATGGCGAGTTTTGAAGTGGACCCCTAGTGTCGCTTCTTCGACACGACGTCGAAGTGAGTGACAGACGGGGAACGTCTAGGTTACGTATGTAACCTCCGTTCCCTGATGGAGGGAACGAGACGTCGTGTCTTCCCGGCCATGTCGCTGAGCCGAGCCGCTGAGGTGCCCGGCACACTCCCGGCTCCTCAGAAAAATCCTGAATGAACGAGCGTATTTCTCTCGCCTTTATATCCGTATCCGGAGGCGGAGTATGCAAATGCTGTTCGCCAACTCTCATTGGCCTTTTTTCATAGATCAGAGGTATCTTTCGGCGCTCAAGAGAGACCCCTAGTGTCGCTTCTTCGACACGACGTCTCGTTCCCTCCATCAGGGAACGGAGGTTACATACGTAACCTAGACGTTCTTCATTAAACTATTATTTATATTGTCAAACCGGTACTCACTTCCTCCTTTCCATAAATCCCTTTACACTACCATCCACCCCAACGGAGCAGCCAGGGCCATCCACCGGAGGACGGAGGAGCCCGGCCGCCTGAGAGTGGACGAACAGCCACCATCCGCAAAGGAAGAAGTCGCTCCTAACCGACTGCCTGGAGCGGTCAGGGCCGCTGCCAGGGGCGGAGTAGACCCCTACCAGTCGCTGAAACGCGGTGGGGTATGACACTGCTGACTGCGAGTTAGGAGGGGCTCCTTGCCGACTGCCCGGAGCTGCCTGGGGCGGGGGAGACCCCTTCTGTTTCTCAAGAACGCGGCAGGGCATTCCGTCCCCCAGGGGCCAGAAGACTGCCTCTGATCCATCGGGGAAGGCTTGGCTGGGCCAAGGACCAAGCTACAGTGTATTGGAGAACCGGCAAGTAAGTGTTTTTTTTCTCTCTCTCTCTCTCTCTCTCTCTCTCTCTCTCTCTCTCCTCTCTCTCTCCCACTGCCGCTCTGTGTTGGCTTTTCACTCTCTTTTTTTTTAAATGTTTTTGCAAAAATTTTTTTGTTTCCCTCCCCTTGTCCCCTCCCTCATCCAGGTAGACGGGGATGACCTGTCGGAAGACGGAGCGTTAGGCACGCTCCTCCCCAGGAAAAGAAAGACAGACGAGATTAACTGGTGAATGTTGACCTTGCCAGTTGGTGGTTGAAGGAGCTACTTACACACACACATACACACTTCCGGATATAGGTCTCTGGAGTGCACGGGCTGTCAAGCTGGCACCATGATGTAGAGGAGGAGGGGCTGTATGGGGTGTAGAGTTTATATCCAGGCCTAAACATCCCCTTCATCAACCTAATACTCAAAAACAACACATGCAGTCCCACATACTGGGATGTACCGCCATGCACCATTGGCTTGGCATGGACCATCACAGGCCTAAATCATGACTGAACTCTGAGCTCCATACGGTTCGTCTGGATTTTGCAGCAGAACTTCACACTGCACCAACAAATCTGCTAAAACATTTGCTTAGTCTTCATGCAGACAACCACGACACAATGGAAGCACTCTGTAGAAATGTTTCATCATTATATAAAATATCTTTGTTTTTGTGTATCTACCTTATATAGTGACAACAATTTCTATTACTTCTACTTGATTTTATGAGTTTGCAGAGTTTCAACATCATTTTCTTCATCAAAATACATTTAAGTGGGTCCAATAAAATGGAATTAACTGCAAGTCTGCACTACAAAGCCAGGAACAGCTAAATGTCTGACAAACTTCACACATTTTACGCCTTCATTGTTTGTTTTTCTGGTTTAGAAATAATAGTGTCTATACAGCTTTCTCCTTACCTCAGTGTGACTGTGGGTCAAGTTTCTGATCAGCCATTAGGCATCACTGATGTGTTATCATGGATGATCATGTATTGCTGTGTCCATCTGTCTGAAATCAAAATATTGTGGAAGTTTAAAATTTGTAATTTTATTTACTTAGCTCTCCTTGTGATTGTTTCATTTGGAATATTTCAAAGGATCTTCAGCAGTACAGCTAACACCTCGGGATGGATGTTTGACAGGAAGTGGTCAACACTAGAACAACATTTATTAATGCTTAATTCCTTCATCAATTTTTAGGCTTCATAGCTTTATTGACACACACACACACACACACACACACACACACACACCAATTTGAAATAATAGTTAGTTCATGTCTTACCTGCTGTTTGAGATACAAAATTGTGAAGCTAGAAGATGTGAACATAAAGGAAGAATTAAAGCTCTTGACTGTAAATTCGACGACAGTAGGTCAATTCTTCAGCTGAAATCAGACTGTTTATGAAATCTGAATCACAGTGGCCGAATCTGGAAGTAATGCTGAACCAGGGACTTGCCGTCCATATAAGCAGGGTAAGCAGTGCTTACCTAACAGAAAAGTGAAAAGAAAAATTATATTATGAAATATTTAAACACAATTGTTAATATAAACTAATGTTTTGTTCAAATTAACTTATCTTATGAAATTCTCAGTTACATTGAGGGAAAAAGGTATTTGATCCCCTGCAGATTTTGTACGTTTGCCCACTGAAAAAGAAATTATCAGTCTATAATTTTAATGGTTGGTTTATTTGAACAGTGAGAGACAGAATAACCAAAAAAAAAAAAAATCCAGAAAAATGAATGTCAAAAATGTTATAAATTGAATTTCATTTTAAAGAGGTAAATAAGTATTCGACCCCCTCTCAATCAGAGATTTCTGGCTCCCAGGTGTCTTTTATACAGGTAACTCTTAAAGGGAGTGCTCCTAATCTCAGTTTGTTACCTGTATAAAAGACAACTTTTCACAGAAGTAATCAATCAATCGGATTCCAAACTCTCCACCATGGCCAAGACCAAAGAGCTGTCCAAGGATGTCAGGGACAAGATTGTAGATCTACACAAGGCTGGAATGGGCTACAAGACCATCGCCAAGCAGCTTGGTGAGAATGTGACAACAGTTGGTGAGATTATTCGCAAATAGAAGAAACACAAAAGAACTGTCAATCTCCCTTGATCTGGGGCTCCATGCAAGATCTCACCATGTGGAGTTGTAATGATCATGAGAACAGTGAAGAATCAGCCCAGAACTACACGGGAGGATCTTGTCAATGATCTCAAGCATCTGGGACCATAGTCAAGAAAACAATTGGTAACACACTACGCCGTGTAGGACTGAAATCCTGCAATGCCCGCAAGGTCCCCCTGCTCAAGAAAGCACACGTACAGGCCCGTCTGAAGTTTGCCATTGAACATCTGAATGATTCAGAGGAGAACTGGGTGACAGTGTTGTGGTGAGATGAGACCAAAATCGAGCTCTTTGGCATCAACTCAACTTGCCATGTTTGGAGGAGGAGGAATGCTGCCTATCCCCACCGTCAAACATGGAGGTGGAAACATTATGCTTTGGCGTTGTTTTTCTGCTAAGGGACAGGACAACTTCACCGCATCAAAGGGACAATGGATGGGGCCATCTACCATCATATCTTGGGTAAGAACCTCCTTCCCTCAGCCAGGGCATTGAAAATGGGTCATGGATGGGTATTCCAGCATGACAATGACCCAAAACATATGGCCAAGGCAACAAAGGAGTGGCTCAAGAAGAAGCACATTAAGGTCCTGGAGTGGCCTAGCCAGTCTCCAGACCTTAATCCCATACAAAATCTGTGGAGGAAGCTGAAGGTTCGAGTTGCCAAACATCAGCCTCAAAAGCTTAATGACTTGGAGACGATCTGCAAAGAGGAGTGGGACAAAATCCCTCCTAAGATGTGTGCAAACCTGGTGGCCAACTACAAGAAACGTCTGACCTCTGTGATTGCTTACAAGGGTTTTGCCACCAAGTACTAAGTCATGTTTTGCAGAGGGGTCGAATACTTATTTCCCTCATTAAAATGCATTTCAATTTATAACATTTTTGATGTGATTTTCTGGATTTTTTTGTTGTTATTCTGTCTCTCACTGTTCAAATTAACCTACCATTAAAATTATAGACTGATCATTTGTTTGTCAGTGGGCAAACGTACAATATTAGCAGGGGATCAAAAACTTTTTTCCCTCACTGCAAATAGCAGACAGATATTAATTTATTTGCTTTGGCGCCACCCTCATGTATAAGCACTTTCTGTTATGCTTTCGCTAACTTCGACTCAAAGTATTGTTTACCACCTATTCATTCATTCAAAGTGAATCATGTCCGCTACTACAAATGGCCACAGTATGCATGCTTACAAAAAGCCAAGCAGAAGCTCCTTCCTTCAGTCATGCTATTTGATAGGCTAGATTTTTGTTTTGCATCAACGCGTTCAAGTTAACATATTTAATGCATTATTAAGCACTAAAATGGATATATTGTAAGCATAGATGACCTACACGGATTTGGCAAAGTTAATTTTAATAATAATTTGAGAAATAGAGGCTATCAAACTTAAACAAGCTGGCAACTTTTACAACAGTGACAGAGATATTCATTAGCAAGGAGAGACGCATAGATTTTGTGTTCCGGTAGAGGTAAGTTAATATGTTTATTAAAAATATGTGTTACTGATACTAGGTCATTGTTCATGGTTAGTCTGGGGCTATGAAGTGTTGATCTGGCACTCATGTCCTTCTTGTGTTATGCTCTGTCTGTTTTATAGTTCTAATGTTAGGGTCCAGTGTTTGTTTCAAAAAATATTTTAAGGGATGATTGCAGTTTTTACGTTACATTTGCCTTGTACATTCAAAGGTAAAGATTGTTGTCTTTGGGGGCCTGGGTAGCTCAGCAAGTAAAGACACTGAATACCACCAAGTTTGAATCCAGGACATGCTGAGTGAGACTTCCTAAGCAACCAATTAGCCCGGTTGCTAGGGTGGGTAGAGTCACTTTGAGTTAACCTCCTCGTGGTCACAATAATGTGGCTCACTCTTGGTGGGGCATGTGGTGAGTGTGAGCCTCCACACACGTAGATCTCTGCGGTTACGCAATCAACAAGCCACGTAATAAGAAGTGCATATTAATGGTCTCAGACGCAGAGGCAACTGAGATTCATCCTCCGCCACCCAGATTGAGTCACTATGCCACCGTGAGGACTTGGAGTGCATTGGGCATTCCAAATTAGGGAGAATATGGGGAGACATTTTAAAAAATTACAATAAATAAAGATTGTCTTTGGACACGAAGGAGAGATAACTTACTATTATTGTACTAGGTGAATAAATATTGATTTTATATTATTATTATTATTATTATATTCAAATATATATTATTAATATTTTATTATTCATTTTTGCAGTGATTTTAACATGCTTTAAATCGCTAACAGGCTTAATAAAATGTTAATGACGGCACTGACAGGCGCTGTGAAGATCTATGATACAAACTAATTTTAACAGCACGGACCTACACAATCTAAATATAATGAAGTGAAATTAATAATCTAAATCAATAAAAAGTACATTTCCAAATATGCACATAAATTCCATTAGGAAAGACTAGAAAGATTAAATTCGTGCTTACCGGATTCAGTGTATCTTGAATTTATATTTTTTGTCTGATCTGGCAGCTTCGAGCAGGGCCTTCTCATTCATTATGCCTATGTAGAAGTCCTGACAGGTGTAGCTGTAGTTCACTTTCACCAGGAGTTCACTTTTTAAGAGGTCCACAATTGCTCGGTTCCGTGTCTCTGTCCACGCAGCGGTCATCAAAGGAAACACCCTCTCCATGAACGCGTTGGTAACAGGAATGCTCAAAGCCAAAGATACCAAAGCAAAAATGTCATGTTTGGGGCACTGACATGCTTCAGCAGATCTGTCCACTCTGAAGCAACAGGATTTGTTGTTGTTGCGATTTCCTTTACGTGTGGCAAAAGAACACAGAATTCATCATACAGCATGTCCAGTTTAAAGCTCATTGTTAATGCTTCAGCTGGCCAGGAGTCGTGCAGACGCTTGACAGCAGGCCACAAAATTAGCCAACTTGTCAGCACATTCTTGTAAAGAGCCGTGTACTCCTTGTCCACAAACTCAAACACTTCCTTTAATTCTTGCACACCTTTAGCTGAAGACGAAAAGTGGTTGTAAACTTTTGTGACTGTGTTCTCAATGTCAATTCTCATCTTATCGCCTGCATGCCTCCCACAGTTGTGCAGAATATGGGCCACACTGTTGGCCTTGATAACTGATGCATTCTTGTCTGTCATTTTTTTATACACCGAGTTATGCACACCATCATTAACACTGGTGTTATCAACCAAGTACGCATAGATCTGTTTTAACCCCAGGTTTCTCTCCTCGAGCCTTGAAACGTCCTGGTTAAAAATCGTATCAGAGTTTTCGTTGCACTCATCATAAAAGTACAACCATTTGTTCTGCACTCCTAGGTTGGGTGTGTAATATCTTAGTGCTAACAGGAATAATGTTCAATTTGAATTGATGCAAAGATGTCTGATGGGAGAAGCCACTTGTCAGTAACTTGATTTCAGAGTACTAGAACATTCAATAGCAACATGTCAAGTTCCCATATAATCAGGTTGCAACACCTGTAGCAGAGGTCCAATTGTTTATGAGGTCAGTGATGGACTGTCATTCATTTAAATAATTTTAGTTAGTCTAGTCTAATCAGGCCTGGTTCCAGATCAGAATCACTGAGGGTGGGGGGTGCTATGTATAAAGTGGAGATGTATCATAACTACACATTTCATAGATTAAATCATGTTTAAATGCTACTTATAGAATGTAAATAAATGTTGTTGTTTTTTAAATGTACAAAATATTTATTGCTTCGGGGGGGGGGTTTTCCCCCCATGATCTGTTGCGAAAAATGACAGCAAAATTCTGCGCCTGCAGATTAGGACATACTGATTTGCAAAAACATACACGTTTATACGTTTTGATGCAGCATTTTGCGTGTTCACAAAATACAAGAACGTTTGTGTGTTTGCTTGATTTCAAGAAAATCTGCTTGCCAATTTACAGTATTAGTCTTACATATTCAATTGAGCAGCGGTGTGCAGTTATTTAGGTACTGGGGCCACATCAGCCTTTAAGTATAACATGGAACAGAGAATATACAAATTTCTGCATAGTTTTATCTTTTAAGCCCAGACATGCTCAATGAACGATGCACAATTTTCTGAAGTGTATACTGATGGGACCATTCTGCGATTGCTTGAAGTTTTGTTGCTATACTTTCTATCATGCTAATAAAATCAAATAAAGGCTGAATACAATTATAATATGTATTATTTTACCATACTTCAATGCAATGGTAATTTAGTATTCAATTTAACACTATATATCAAGAGCCTGGTTTATGAGTAAAAAAAATATTCAGGAAAGAGATTCTATAAGCTTATTTTAATGTTGCCTCATTTACTTGTTTTATTCTCAGAACATTATCAACCTGTTTACATGCTCATGGGTCATGATGTGGGTCTTGTAAATGTTTGGCACCCCATTCAGCACACAACTGAATAAAACAGGCTGCATGACACTGATAAATGATTACTGCCAGATTAGGGCTGGATGATATGACCTAAAATCAAAATATCGATTAATTGAACATTTTACCTCGATTATGATTATTAAACAATTATTTTGTAATTTTATTTTTTTTTGCCCTCATAGTTCACTGACAAGGTTTATACTGTAAATATGCTCAACTATTAAAGGTGGGATATGTTTTTTCTAATGAAAGAGTGCATTTCTTATCTTTGTGATTTTAAAATAATTGAAACTATTTATGGTTATTTATTGAATATTTCGAACAATTGAAATCAAAGCACACATTGCTTGAAATTAAAACTTTTTATGAAAAAAACGTCACATTTCAGTTTGTGTAAAAAGCATGATTCCTAAAAAAGTAGAAAATAAATAACTTGCTTTTTTTGCAAAGAAAATAAATTATTTTTAATATGGTCATGTGAAAAGTAGAAAATAACTTGCATCTCTAGTAAACAAATATTATTTTAAATAATGCAATGTGAAAAGTAGAAAATAACTTGCATCTCCTGTAAACATCCATCCATCCATCCATCCATCTTCAACTGCTTATCCGAAGTCGGGTCGCAGGGGCAGCAGCTCAAGCAGGGGGTCCCAAACTTCCCTATCCCGAGCCACATTAACCAGCTCTGACTGGGGGACCCCGAGGCGTTCCCAGGCCAGTGTGGAGATGTAATCTCTCCACCTAGTCCTGGGTCTTCCCCGAGGCCTCCTCCCCTCTCCTGTGAACAAATATTTGAAATAATGCCATGTGCAAAAATGTAAATAGAGCACTGCTGATTAAGAGCAAGAGCAGGGCTTGGACAGGGCAACTCTAATGGATTAGCAGGCTGTGTTCTCATAGCGTTATAGATTTGAATCTGACTCATGATCGCTGTTGAATGTGATCTTCCTCTCAGTGATCTTGTACGGTCACTCTATATGCAAGTATTTACTCTAGGTTCTTACTAAGAAACACTAGCATGTTTACCTTTTCAGACAGGATCTGAAGCAGCGCAGTTTTGGAAAATATGGTCATGATGGATCACAGTGTATCTTCTGTCGAGAGTTTTAACAAGGTGTTTAAACCCGCTGCGCTCCACTGTAGCTATTGGAGCCATATCCTTCGAGATGTAGTAACAAATGGCGTCAGTTAGGCCTATTTCTTTTCCATCTTGTATCCTTGTCATATTGTTGTACAAAGATTGTGAATGCTTGTGTTATCGACACCTGCTTTGTGGAGGCACTTGTTACTGGGCGCTTGTCAGACTCTCTCTTTTTTTGAGCCATGCACTGTTCATATTCGGTAACGTGATTGTGCTCCAAGTGTTGAAACAGATTGGTGGTATTACCTTTGGTCGTTGAAACGTTTTTTCTGCAGTGTTTACATTTGACTGATGCCAAAATGTGTCCAAACGACGGACACACGTTTTTCTTTGGTACAACCTGCTCCTGTTGCTCAGTTGACTTTGTGTTTGAGTTTGCCTTTATGTTGCTTCCATGCCGCTGATTGGACGGGGTGGAGTCACGTGACTACACACGCGGTAGTATGTTTTTAAGGGGAAAGTAGTAACCGGATTAAAAAAACGAAATAACTGACATGGGAAAATTATGTCGGTTAGAGGTTCTGAATTTCGGTTTCGATTAATTTTCAATGAATTGTCCAGCCCTATGCCAGAGTAACATTCACATACATATGCGAGGGACTTCAGCATTTTGCAAATACCACAATAAATATATAGAATAAATATATTCCTCTCTCACTTGGTTTTACTCGTGTGTCCCCTCCATGCACTATTGGGCGCTAAGTTGTTGTTTGTTTGTTTTTTGTGGAGAGAAATTACATGCACTTCCATGTATGGTTGCCAGATTGCATAATTTAAGTATGACATAAGGCAAAATATTTCCTATTTGTGCATTTATGAATCTCTGCTTGGGGTGTTGCATCTATTATCTGGCAACCCTAAGAATATTAAAAGCCTGTGTATGTGCACTAGGTCCAAAAGCCAGATAAATGAAAGGTCTAATAAAAAAACGTTCATGATAAATCGACTCACGGGCAGTAGTTTGCCCTGGTCTACAATTGAGGGTGCTCTGAGTTACATTTGAGGGTGCTTAGCACCCTCAAGCACCCCTTTAGAACCGGGACTGAGTCTAATTAGAAGATCAATGCATGCTCAGACAAAGAAAGGAAATAATACCGTTTAGAGGAAAGATTTGTTGTAGCACCATAAATACATTTAGATTCTGAAGTGTGGATTGACTGGACATTTTACTATACTATAATCCCTCGGGAGCTGATGAGACGTCCTGTTCAAAATGCTGTATTTATAAGAATGGCAGTGAACCATGAGTCGAATAGGTCTTTTCAATTGTAAGTGGTATAAAAACCAAGAAAGTTGTTCCTTGTGCATAAATGGTGCTTGTTTAACAAAACCAAAGCAGATTATTTCCGCAGTTGTTGTTCTTGCATCATATATTTGGGTCACAGGTCAATAACCATGTCCCCAGCAGGGCTGGACTGGTAATCTGGCATTCCGGGCATTTTCCCGGTGGGCCGACGGGTCGGCCGCGAAACAGGCCAAATGGGCCACGATAAGCTAAAATGAGCCGCTGCGTTATGCAGAACAGATCACAAACCAGCGCCACAATATGCAGATAAGGATAGCAAACACAGTTGCTATGTAAAATTCCGGGCCGATTTCTCTTTCCTGTCCAGACCTGGCCCCCAGAAACGTATGTCCGGAATAGATTCATTCGACTCACATACATACCTTAAAAACAAGAAAGTGCGTTCTTCAAATACAGTACATACTCTGACAGTGCATGATTTCGGACACAGGGAAAAAGAAAACATATTCAGTTCTCAAACAAAAGCAAAAAAAAACATTAAACATGTCAGAATCCTGAATACAAAGTTTTTTTTTTTTAAATGACAGTTTTATTGCTAACATAAAAGCCATGTTCTCTTATTAAAAAATACTGTACTTGACTGCTTACAAACTTAAATCGCATTCACCACAAGGAGGCGTTGTTTATTGGTGAATTACACTTCAGATACACAACTACAGATCATCCACACTATTGATTTGGTGGCAAATATTGTTAACTATAAATGGTTTTGCATTGCACATTTATATTTCTGTATATCTAATTACGAATTATTCATTTAGATGACGCTTTAATCCAAAGCAATTTATTACAGGGGCTGTCCTGCAATAGCCTTTTGAGCTTGTGTCCTTTGCTTAAGGTTAATGGTGATAGTTGGTGCCCCTTGCAGGGTTTGAACTTCACTAGTTCAGATGTTAATCCTGTTATTCTAACAGATAGATAGACTCTCTAACAGACAGGTAGGTCTATATTGTAGTTGCTATATGGGGACATTGTCAAAAAGTCTATATCAGTAACAAGGTTTAGAGACAAGTCAAATTGTGCAAATGTATGTTTTCTCTAGCAGTGGTTTAGTACACTGGTTTTTAAATACCTATTTCAAAAGCCTCTTAAATGAAAATAAAATTTGTTTATACAAATACATTTTTACAATCATATTTTTGTGATACTGTAGCTCTTGGGTTTTTACCAAAATGATTCAGTGTTCTTAGGACAAATGTATTTTTCATGGCAGTCAGGTCAGGGCATGCCGTCACACTTTTAATCAGGGCAGGTCATCATGCTTTTTAAATGTAATAAATGTTTACGATATATTAATTACAGTATCTGTTGACCAAAACAATGTTTAGATATTTTTATGTTTTCTTTTCCATTTTTGTTGTAAAATTATTGTTTTGCATTCTCTATTAGTAAGTAATATTTCTTTTACTTTTTACATATCGCTAAAAATACTTATTAGGCTGTTTAATGCAGGCATAAATTTAAAGAGAGGCACAGATTTTGTTTTGAAGGTGTTGGTGGTTGGGAGATGAGGGAACATATCATGAATTTTGGCATCACGAATATCAAGAAGTTTTTTAGGGTTACTCAATTTGACATGAACAGAACGTGTCTTGTAATAAAAATGTCAAAATGTCTGATATTTTGGATCTAAAGGGATCTTCTATTTTTTCTATTATAACACCACCTGACTTTGGACAAATAATCAACTAAATTGTTCCACTGCTTATTTAAAAAAAATTAAATAAAAGATTATTACAAACTACTTCAGCAAATATTTTCACATTAATTTTACTTTAACCCTTTTTAATTCTGATCTCTGTGCTGAGTAGTTGGTCGAGGCCACAAATAAATAAAAATGAGGCTATCAGTGTCCAAACATACAACATTCCCATTATGCTGATACAGGATCTCTCCTTCTCAAACATACAGACATACTCTATTTATATGTCTCCACTGATAAATGATTTGACCCAGAAACTGTGCTGTGCCAGTCTGTAGCATGTTTATGTTTTCACCGCATGTCAGAACAAACCTCAACCTGAATGAGAAAAACGTTCCCCTATGGTGGAAAACACCAGTCAGACAGACATTGAACTCTGGGAAACATCTGAACCTCTCCACATGAAACTGAAACAATCTGTGCTTGAGTGCCAACACCACAGAACTGAGAACAAATCCTCATGAATTTAAAGAGGCTACAGAACCACATTTTCTGAATATCTACCATTCCTGCATTCCTTTGACACCACAGTGCCACGGTTTCACAGCAATATTGCTTACTGTATCGCAACACAAAAACTGTGTGAATTGTAGTTTTAGAGACGTGGCCTGTAACTGCTAAGCCAGCAGCAATTTAACCTAACATATGTGTAAGATGTTTTTAATTGTGACATTATTACCCCCACCCCCACTTATTACTTTAATACAATAATGAAAACCTTCCTGTCTGGACACAGTTTTGTTTTTTGTTTTCTTTAACTTAATTTATTTATTATAATTTATATATATATATATATATATATATATATACACACACACACACACACACACACTCACCTAAAGGATTATTAGGAACACCATACTAATACTGTGTTTGACCTCCTTTCGCCTTCAGAACTGCCTTAATTCTACGTGGCATTGATTCAACAAGGTGCTGAAAGCATTCTTTAGAAATGTTGGCCCATATTGATAGGATAGCATCTTGCAGTTGATGGAGATTTGTGGGATGCACATCCAGGGCACGAAGCTCCCGTTCCACCACATCCCAAAGATGCTCTATTGGGTTGAGATCTGGTGACTGTGGGGGCCATTTTAGTACAGTGACCTCATTGTCATGTTCAAGAAACCAATTTGAAATGATTCGAGCTTTGTGACATGGTGCATTATCCTGCTGTAAGTAGCCATCAGAGGATGGGTATATGGTGGCCATAAAGGGATGGACATGGTCAGAAACAATGCTCAGGTAGGCCGTGGCATTTAAACGATGCCCAATTGGCACTAAGGGGCCTAAAGTGTGCCAAGAAAACATCCCCCACACCAATACACCACCACCACCAGCCTACACAGTGGTAACAAGGCATGATGGATCCATGTTCTCATTCTGTTTATGCCAAATTCTGACTCCACCATCTGAATGTCAACAGATATCGAGACTCATCAGACCAGGCAACATTTTTTCCAGTCTTCAACTGTCCAATTTTGGTGAGCTCTTGCCAATTGTAGCCTCTTTTTCCTATTTGTAGTGGAGATGAGTGGTACCCGGTGGGGTCTTCTGCTGTTGTAGCCCATCCGCCTCAAGGTTGTGCGTGTTGTGGCTTCACAAATGCTTTGCTGCATACCTCGGTTGTAACGAGTGGTTATTTCAGTCAAAGTTGCTCTTCTATCAGCTTGAATCAGTCGGCCCATTCTCCTCTGACCTCTAGCATCAACAAGGCATTTTCACCCACAGGACTGCCGCATACTGGATGTTTTTCCCTTTTCACACCATTCTTTGTAAACCCTAGAAATGGTTGTGCGTGAAAATCCCAGTAACTGAGCAGATTGTGAAATACTCAGACCGGCCAGTCTGGCACCAACAACCATGCCACGCTCAAAATTGCTTAAATCACCTTTCTTTCCCATTCTGACATTCAGTTTGGAGTTCAGGAGATTGTCTTGACCAGGACCACACCCCTAAATGCATTGAAGCAACTGCCATGTGATTGGTTGATTAGATAATTGCATTAATGAGAAATTGAACAGGTGTTCCTAATAATCCTTTAGGTGAGTGTATATATATATATACATATAACAAATTGCAATGGCCTTAAAATCCTTTTCATAATGGCTCTTTTTTATGCAAAATATAACCTTCTGTTTCTGTTTTGATTTTGAGGTGAAATATGACCCAGAAATTTCTTGACAGTTTTCATTAAATTCACCTTAATGAACTTAATATATGTCAATTTGTGTCCATTTATGGATCTATGTATACACATTATGTTTTACAGTACAAAGAGTTTAAAGGGTCAATATTTCAAAAGAATTTGTCCGAAAGCTAAATACACAACTGGTCTGCAACAATGGTGTTACATTAACATTTACATTATATTGTCTTCAAATGGCTATAGGATCACATAGTGTGTTCAGAAATTCCCAGTCCGCGGGACTGTTTTGAAGTCAAATAAGGTGTTTACCGACTGTTTTGTGTGTGTGTGTGTGTGTGTGTGTGTGTGTGTGTGTGTGTGTGTGTGTGTGTGTGTGTACATATACTATGTGAACCCTAACCTGAACTGAGCTCCAATGTTGTGTGTGTATACAAAAATAAGCCACAGGTACTCACATGGAGCTGTGCAGATGCTTTCAAAAAAAGTGACTTGAGTCACTTGACCACAGCACATGAGTCAGGAAAGAGTAAACAGGTAGGTACACATAACCAGACACACACTTCCTGTTTTTCGGCTGGAGCATGCACACACCCATGTTTCAGGAGGTAAACAGGAAATTTTACAGAAATTCATAAGGCACCTTTGTGGGAAAACAAATGTCATGTGACTCCTAATTGAACCGAAACGTTTAAGAAAATAAGTTTCAAGTTACAGTTGCCTCAAAAAGTATTTTACAGTTGCCTCAAAAAGTATTTTTATAACAAAATAGCAAACCGAGCAGCATTTATTTTACAGAAAGGTAGTATAAGGACATGCATACAAATACTTTTTGGGGCCACTGATATTTTAAGTTTAATACATCACATATGTGGTTATTTGAAGCTTGTGGTTAAACAGGTTAATTTCTTTGTTAAATAACCTTGAGGTATGCTGGGAAATCACCTGTCATCACAGGTTAGGCACCATCATTTTTCCATGACATGTCACATTTATTACTCATTCATCACGATTTTATCTGTGTATACTAGAGTTTTATGAATATATTGTAAAATTAATTCTTCCTCCTGTTTACTTTGTTCCTGTTTCCTTTAATTTTATTTATCAGTTTCCTGGTTATGTCAGAAGTAATAACCCATTTCACACTAGTGAAGCCCTATTCTGTTCTCACTTAGTACAATTACATGCACTTTAAACAACGTTTAAAACATCGTTTTAAAGGCAAGGCAAGTTTATTTATATAGCACATTTCATACACAATGGTAATTCAAAGTGCTTTACATAGTAGAAATTAAAAAGAAAAAAAAATGAAAAAAAAAATAAGAATAATAAAATAAGAATAATTAAAACAGTTTAGAATAAAAAAAAAAAAATGTAAACACTTTAGTCAACTGAAATGATCTCAGTCCGATTTTTACGAAGTCAGACTAACAGACCAAGATGTGTTTGCTGTTCGACTTCGTACAGTATGTATACACATTAATCAGACTACAACTGGCCTCGGCGTTGTGTGCATGCTCCGAAAGACAGGTTACACGTGACATGTATTTAACATCCTTCCTTCAAATATTCAATTAAGCATTGTGTTATAAATCCTTGGCCAGACAGGTAAAGACTGTTGCTCAACTACGCAAAAACCCAGCTCCATTATAACTGTGCATATAAAAGTACTGACTGAATGCACTTTAATTTACAACTTTACGTCTCTGTTCTGCCCAATAACACACATGACCACCATCCAATTCACAGCTCTATTCAGGCAGAGAGCTCTATAGAGATGCTAGTCATCGGGTTTTGTGATGTGTGGACGGCCCTATTCTCTGACTCATTTATTGTCTCTCTATTGTCTTTGGAATAGAAAGTACCATGAGCGATAGAGAGAGGGAGAGGTTATTTTATTTTTAAATTGCATTTGCAAGTGTGTGTGAAAATGTGTATGTATGTATGTACATGTTACTAATGCTTTGGCAAAGTAAGGCTGTTTAACCATTTTTTTAACAGTATACTGTGGTGTGACATTTTATACTCCAATTATAACTATTTGTAAGGAATTTGCACTACAGCTAATTTCTCACACCACAGGACTAAACATTTTTCAAGAAAAGGTAACCAGTCCCTGCATCTAATACACACATTCTCATATAGTACATTCATATAAATCTTAAACTAAAATATTTCTATTCCAATTGTTATTATTAGTTTTCCCTCATTTGTTATGTATGGTTCCTTGATCCTGCCACGGAATACATATACAAATTTTTTTTTTAAAAAAAGGTAATTCTGACTTTTGTGGCTTTATTTCTCACAATTGCAACTTCAATATTGTTGGGGCTTCATTCAGGCAGGTTTGATTATTAGCTATAATTATTAAAATCAATAGAAAACTGATTAGAATCAACATTAGCTTCTTCATCCTTCAAATCAACAATCATCAAAGATAACCATCAAATATCAAAATCAATAGAGTATTAATAAGAATGAATATTGCTGGGGCACCACCCTGGACTACCAGACAGTATAGCAGTATCAATATAGGATTGTTCTCTTAGGAAATTTGACATCTGGACATTCAAAAAGGGAACAATGAAGGCTTGAATCAGAGCACTGACATCCCCTGCCAGCCTCTGGCACAGGTGCATGGAGAACAATGCCAAAACACTTCTCTTTAAAGTATAATAAAGTTTATTGGTGTAGTAATATGTATGGAATAACTGATGACGGACCATTGAGTTGTTGAAAAAGTAATATAATTTTAGAACTAGCAACGAAGGATGCGCTGCTTTTCCCTCTATGTGTGTGTGTGTGTGTGTGTTTGTGTGTGTGTGTGTGTGAGAAAGCGGAACAGGTGTTAGAGCAGTGCTTTCCACTATAGCTATGTGAGGCTCATTAGGTCGAAATACACTGAAACATTAAAAGTTATTTCAGATAATAGAAATTGTTGTATTGATGAAGTCACAGGGGTGCAGATCTATTTGTTATAGTCTGCGTGTGTGCACGTATGTGTGTGCATGTGTGTGTATGCGTGTTAGCGTGTGTTAGTGTGGGGGAGACGAGGGAGCTCTTTTTAACCAAAATTGAAATAAATGTAGGATATTTTCGACATTGTTTGATGTTCTTAACCGATTTACTTTATCCAATGTGTTTGTTTTAACTGGTTATTTTGCTGTGGTAGCCTGTAGGGCTCTCTTGTAGGGCCCTTGTTTCCCCTTTTTTCACCCAATTTGTAATGCCCAATTTCCAATGCGCTTTTAAGTCCTCATCGTTGCGTAGTGACCCGCCTCAATCCGGGTGGCGGAGGACGAATCCCAGTTGCCACAGAGGGCTTCATGCCATCCACCGCAGCATCCACGCTCAACTCACCAAGTGCCCCACTGAGAACAAATCACATTATAGTGACCACGAGAAGGTTACCCCATGTGACTCTACCCTCCCTAGCAACCGGGCCAATTTGGTTGCTTAGGAGACCTGACTGGAGTCACTCAGCACACCCTGAGATTCGAACTAGCGAACTCCAGGGATGGTAGCCAGCATCTTTACCACTGAGCTACCCAGGCCTGGCGAAGTGATTTGGAACCGTTATGCGGTCATGACCTTGAACTACTTTATAGCCGTGCATTTCCTTGAAAAATAATTGCACACCTTAGAATGTCTGTGAACCAATCAGAATCTAGCATTTAACAGACCCATGGTATAACAATTAATAATCAATACAATGCAGTCTATAAACTTCCAACTACAGACTAAAGAGTAACATGATTAGATATGGTAACAGATAAACCTATAATACATGATAAGAGGGTAGAGGTGTGTGTGTGTGAAAAAGGAGAGGAGTGCACAAAATGATGGGCATTGCTCTTGTGGAGAGTGCTTCACGTGAGGTTTCCGGCCAGAGATTGTGGCCGCAATTGTGAGCGGAGAGACTGGTTAATAGTGTATGCCTGTTTAACATGCGTCTCGCTGGTACGATAACTTAGGGACAAAGCTGGGCTCTGTTTGGCAAATTTGTGTGCAGATATGTTTGTGATGGGTTGTGTGTGTGGGGTTAGTACGAGAGAGAGAGAGAGAGAGAGAGAGAGAGAGAACAGGGTGATGGCACCGAAGCCGGATTAGCAATCGTGGGAGAGACTACATTAAATCAACTACATTCATCACACATAAAGACAAACATTCCAAGTTATAGGTAGGCACAGCATCTTTGACGGACATGCTACCTTGACCCTCTTGTTCAGGGGATTCGGCTCTTAGGCCACAGAGGTATTTAGTTGCCTCTCTAACAAAGGGATTTCTTGGACAAACCCAATTAATGTCCTTTGTCTTGGTCATATGCTTAGGTTAAAGATAAGGTAGAGTGAGGTCCTCATCGTGGTAGGCGAGTGTTGGTGGTGTTTTTAGGTGAATGTACACTACCGGTCAAAAGTTTTGAAACACTTGACTGAAATGTTTCTCATGATTTTATGGCTGTGTGTGCAAAACCATGCCATGGTCAATAAATGAGGTGCAGACGTTCCTCTCGTTAGCGCCGAACAAAACAACAAGAAATGAAAAAGTCTTTCAGAAAGTGTCTCAGCTGTTGGCCGCACACGGCTACCACCGGACCTACCAACTGCAATTGTTCAAGGATGTGAACAGTTGTCTGCTTGGCACGTTCGACTGTGGAGGTAGGCGGATGTGATTGCGGTGTATATCCCAGGGGCATCCTAAACGTACGTACATTCTCTGGATGAACAGGTTGCAATGGGTGATCAGGAGGCCAGGTGTCCCTTGTTGGACGATGCTGGTCGGCGGGCCGGGCATCTCTGTGGTTTTACACTCTCGATGACATCATAGCTGAGGGACATGTTCTGCGTTTTATCCAATAGGAGTTGAGAGTTCGATCCTTCAGAATTTCACACCTTGGTGTAAAGTGAGCCGGGCTTGATGGGATCTGCTGTCTGTTTGGTCTCCCTTTGTTTGATTTTGATGCTGTTTTTGTGTTATCAGGCTTTGGGTGTTCCTACAGGCCTCAGTCAGGCTTTATGACTGTGTGTAGGCCTGCCTTTGTCTCCTATCTGAGCATATGAGGCTCAACAGATATAAAAAGGCAATTGCAAAAAATAAAGTCACAATTTTGAGTTTATATCATAAAACTTGAAAAATCGAAAAAGTCGAAAATGCAAAATTGCACTAAATAAATTTGCAATTGCAAGAAATAAAGTGCAAATGAAAAATTGCAACCATGGGGAAAGTCAAAATTGCGAGAAATAAAGTAAAAAATACATTAAATTGTTGCAATTGTGAGAAATTAAGTGAGAATTGTCAAAATTGCATGAAGTTAAGTCGCAATTGTGAGTCAGAATGACCTCTTTTTAAAAAATTTCCCTTGTGGCAGGATCCAGCTTCCATTGTTATGCATTATTTGTTTATTTTGTTATTATTAATTTTTTCCCCTATATGAACAGTCTAATCTGCTACTGATTTGGTCATTTTAAAGTTGCAGTATTTGTTATGCCAATAGAGCACATTGAATCAGAGAGAGAGAGAGAGAGAGAGAGAGAGAGCGAGAGAGGGAGGAGACCAGGAAGGAGAGTTGAAGTATAGAGTAGGGAAGTCTGAGAGAAGGAGGGAGGGAGAAATAATGCTATGATGTCACAGCAGCCCACTCAAATACAAAAGCAGCCAAGAGAAAGACACACATGCTCTCCGTTTTACCAACACAACTTTACAGAGCACTTCTCCAGCTCTGAATGTGAGTACTAGTTTACTCTTTACTTCATCTCTCATTTTCAATCCAAACAGACACACTTCATCAGCACTCGCCAGTCTCTTTGTTCTAGTTTTAAAAGCTTTTTTCATTCTCTCAATTTCTTTCGATCTCTCTAAAACAGTTTTCAGTCTCTCATCTCTCTTTACTGTAGAACAATATGCTTGTTTTGGCTGAGTTTCAGAATTCCTGATCTTTATAACTGTGGTTTCACTCCTGCTTTGTTTCTTTGGTCACTCTTTTGCCAAATTCCAGTGCCTTTTGTTTTGAGCCTTTGTGTGAATGTTTCAGTCTTGGCTGTGTCCATTGTTCATCCCTAACATATCTTAATTCTGGCAGAGTGACAATATTCAAAGTCTTCTCAGAGTGCATCATCACAGTGTTGTTTCAGTGACTAATTTTTATAACTAGTTTCTGTAGTTCATGCTCAAATAGTTGTTTTTGCTTGAGTTATACAGGGATGTAATCACCCTAAACATTTATGGGGACACCTACCCACCAATATTCAGATTATATGTCGATCAATACAGGTTTTTCAATGACAAATCATTTAACATTTACCTTTGGTCCACCTAGACTTATATTTGGAATATTACATTACATCCTTGAAGTAAACTAGTGCAAGTTCGTACTTGCATGGGGCGTTGTTTGAACCATATCACTTTAATTAAGCACAGATATTTTTTGTAATTATTGTTTGCTTGCTTGTTTGTTTGTTTGTTTGTTTTTAATGTCTTTGTTAATTGTTTGGTGAGTAAACATGTTGAGTTGGCGAATGACTAGTTTTGAGAACAGAATGGCTCTTTGTTTGAGATATGGCAATAGCAATACTGTAGTAGGATTAAATGGCATTGCCAAGAGAGAGAGAGATTTAAGGACTGAAAAGCCGCAATAATCTGCACAAACAGCAACAGAACAGAGAAGCCCATGGAGAGATGGCGTGATTGAATGATAAAGTAAATGAGTGAGGGTAAAAAAAGAGATGCTCATTTAGTTAAAGTCAACAGGGCATAGAGACAGGAAAATCACACACAAAAGGTCTACACACACAAAGCTCTGGTATTAAACAGACTGCTATTGTCAACACAGATAACTAATGAAGGACCAAGAATCATATGAACAGCAGGCCGGGTCACAAACCCCTGAAACAGCAAAGTTCACAGCTTTTCGTAGGCAATATTTTTTAAGCCTAAGAGCTTTTCTTTTCCTGAGAAAAAGACCTCACATGTTTCTCCTTTAGAGTTTAAGTAGAGATCCTGAAATGTCAGAAACTGTACTCAGATTTCTCTAGATACCAATGGGTGTTTCTGCTAAAATGTCTTTGGAGGAATATAAATGGATATAAGAAAATTGTTGACATACAGTAGGTGTATGTAGCTGCAAAGTTCATGTGGAAAGCATAACTTAGATAATTTGGTCTTGGAACAATTTGGATTGATTGAGATTGTGAGTTTATATTAATATCAAAGACTTTTGATTGCAGACTTTGAGCAGTTTGTGACATAGTTGGGATCTCTTTTGAACATCAAGGACACACGTGAGTTTACTACAACCTGGTTTAGAGAATCAAATTAATATATCTACTTCTTTGCATATTTTACATATAGTGGTCATTTCTAGGGGAAATTTCCTGTTCCTCACACAATATAGTCAAGTGGTTTTTATTGTCGTTTCAACCATATACAGTTAGTACAGTACACAGCGAAACGAGACAACGTTCCTCCAGGACCATGGTGCTACATAAACAACATAGGACAAACACAGAACCCATGAGACTATACAGACTAAATAAAATACCTATATAAAGTGCACGTGCAAACGTGTGCAAATATTGTATATGTATATATTGTGGCATATATTGCGTATATTGTGGCATCTAAACATTCACTTTAGCCCATGACTAAAAAGCAGATACATTAGCATTACATAATCAACTACATTTGTATGCTTGTTTGAGTGTGATCAAACTGTGCAGTAGCTGAACTGATATAGCGAGTCGACATGTAAGCCAAAAGTGTCATGGAAGCACCACATGGTTGCTTCAGCATCTGCGTCCTTCATCTCACAGTTGCTTTATATGATACTATTGGTTAGGTTTAGGTGTAAGGTTTAGGGTAGGGAGGTAGATTTTGTTGATTTAAAACTCGATAGATCATTAATCCTAAAAACCTAATCTGTTTAGGAGAATACTTCCTCTGCAGTGGCTAGAATTAAGAAATTAGAGGGGGAAGCTTTTGTTTTTTACTAGTGAAATCAAGATTAATCAGGCTAATACAACGATTTTAATGTCACCCATTAAAAGCAGCTGAACAAAAATGCAAAAGATGCTGTAATGGATCTTTCTTTTTTTACCTCCTACCATCTCTTACTTTCTTTCAGACTGGAATCATATGGCCAGAGTGTGGAACAAGAACAAATATCTCCGCAGAAGAATCTAAAATGCCAATCTCTTGAAGATAGAGGGAGCTTTTGTTTGAGGAAAGGCCAGTAAGAACTCAACAAAAAAAAGCTGGACTCTTTAGAGTGTTTTGTGTAACAGCACCCAAAGGTCTTGCACACTTGCGCACAAACAAATCATCAACATGCTGCAGCAAATACTGGCTGACATGTACATCGACCCAGATGTACTTGAGGCCCTGAACGAGGAACAGAAGAAAATCCTCTTCTTCAAAATGAGAGAGGAACAAGTCAGGCGATGGAAAGAGAGGGAAGAGAAGGAGGGCAAGGAAGGGATAGAAAGGCCCCGAAAAAAGAAAGGTATGAATTCACACCCTTTCTAAAAATATTACCATGTCTGCCATTTTGTGGCCATCAACAGAAGACAATGACTATTTACAGAACAGTCAAGTATGCTTTTGTGTTCTTATGATAGAATTGCGTGTTTCCAGGCAAGGTGTTTTTTTTTTTTTTTTTTTTTTTTTTTTTTTTTTTTTTTTTTTATTTAGAACATGTAAATAACAATACAAAGAAAAAAACAGGCATGAGTAACATACACTCCAAAGACAATTAAATAAAAATAAAATAAAATAACATAAAAGAGGCATTCACAAGGCACCAAATACAAATTCATAATATCTTACAATAGACATAGCTTTTGCATTTTTTACAATTTTAAGAGACTTCATTAACAGAGTGAGTTCGTTAGAAAAAACCTTGTATAAAGGAGGAGATTTTGATAATCTACATTTATGAATGAAAAGTTTGCCATTCAAGATGATAAAATTTACAAAATTGTGAATATTTTTATCATCATTCTCAAAGTAGCAAATAATTTCTTTCATATTCAGTGTTATCTTTAGATTAATTTTAACTGAAAAAGTAAAAAAACAATCTTTCCAAAATGACTTTACACTCTGGCAATCAACAAACAGATGATTTAAAGATTCCTCACAGTTGTTACAAAAAGAACATTCTTTCCCAATATCCATAAAATTAGAAAGCCACATATTAGTTGGATATATTTTGTGTAAGATCTTCAGGTGAATTTCTCTTACTTTGTTAGAAATACAAAATTTGTAAGGGAGCAGCCATGCTTTCCTCCAATTAACATCTCTTAAAATGGAATTCCAGTAAAATTTCCCTCTTGGAGTAACTCTCTTTTGTTCGTTAAATGCTTGTCTTATATCTTTGTTAGTACATTTTTTATCAAAAATATATTTACCATTTATAAGGAGATCGTAATCTTTATTTTCAACTTTATAATAAGTCAGGTGGCTACACATTAAATTAATAAGCCCAGAGGGAATAGCTTTAATTACTACAGAAAATTCTTTAAATTTTATAGGAAAATTGAATTTAGACAAAAAAGAATCATAAGAGTGAATTTTTAAAGATGAATCAAATAAATCACTTAAATACATTAACCCATGATCCAACCATTTCTCAAAAAATAAACTCTTGCCTTTAACTGTAATCAATTCGTTGTTCCATATTTTCATTCTGTGAGGAGAAAAATTATGCACAAAGCACAATTTCCAGGCCAAGAGTGCTTGCTCATGGAATTTAGACAGTTTTATAGGTAATTTAGATGGTACAAAATTGCAAGTCAAAAGAAATTTGAGACCACCGACCTTCTTAAAAATATTATGTGGAATAAAAGACCAAATTGAATCAGTATCAATAACACACCTTTTGATCCAATTAATCTTAAAAGTGTTGTTCATGTCTACATAATCCAACATTTCAAAACCTCCTTCAGATTTCTTTCCAACTAATAAAGATTTTTTAAGATGATGGTGCTTATTTTTCCAGCAAAAATCAACTAATAATCTATTAATTTCTTTACCAGTAGAATCTTGAACAAATAAAGACAGCCCAGGAAAAATGAATCTGGATAAACCTTCTACTTTTGTCAATAAGATTCTGCCTAAAATAGATAAATCCCTTCTTAACCAATTGTCAAAAATCATTTTTGCTTTTTTAATCTTGTTATTAAAATTGAGATGCTGTCTAATTGTCAAATTTTTTGATATATAAATTCCTAAATATTTAACATATTCTTTCACTGGAATGTTACACATTGAATGTTCCGAAGAATCATGCACTGGGAGAATTTCACACTTTGTAATATTTAACTGGAGACCCGAGGCATCAGAAAAAGTTTGAACTAATTCGATTGCATTCTTAATTTGAGTCTTATCTTTTAGAAATAAAGTTGTATCATCAGCCAATTGTGATATTTTTATTTCTCTATTAAATAATGTTATACCATTTAAATTTGGATTTTTAATTATACTAATCGCTAATAGTTCCACAACAATTAAAAACAAAAATGGGGAAATTGGGCAACCCTGCCTTACTCCTCTGTTGATGGAGAATCTTCTAGAAGTATTGTTCTGTAATATAACAGAACTATTAATGCCTTTGTAAAACATTTTAACAGTCTGAATGAATTTATTTCCAAAACCAAATGCATGTAAACTCTGTAATAAAAATTGGTGATCAATTGTGTCAAACGCCTTGTAAAAGTCAAGGAATAAAATAAGTGCATCTGAATGAACAAACTGGTTATAATCTAACAGGTCCAATATAAGCCTAATATTTGAACTAATATGACGCTTTGCCATAAAACCAGTTTGAGATTCTCCAATTATCTTATTTAAACCACTCTTTAATCTAGTAGCATAAACTAAGGCTAAAATTTTGTAATCAATGTTTAATAAAGTTATTGGTCTCCAGTTGTCAATGATCAAGAGGTCTTTATCTGGTTTTGGAATTAAACTGATAATACCTTGTTTCATTGTTGTGCTCATTTCTTTCTGTTCTAAACATTCTTTGTACATGTTAAATAAAGGGTTTTCTATCAGATCCCAAAAGGCACAATAAAATTCAACAGTTAACCCGTCTGATCCAGGGGATTTTCCTTTCTTCATTGAAAAAAGAGCTTTAGAGATCTCAGCTTTGGAAATATCATCTTCACAGTATTCACTATAATCATTAGAAACTGTTGGAACAAAATGTTTAACTGTTTGTATATAAGTGCTTATTTTTTCATTGTCAGAATGGGAAGTATAAAGTTTTTCATAAAAGGAATATACAAAAGATGCTATATCTGAAGGATTATTAGAGATTCTTTCATTTATAGTCAAAGATGAAATAGAGTTTCTTGTATAATTTCTTTTTTCAAGAGAAAAGAAATAACTAGTATTTCTTTCCCCTTCCTCAAACCATTTGGCTCTTGATCTCACATAAGCACCCTTAGCTAATTCTATATATAGATTATCTATTTTTAAGTTAAGATGATATAATTTAGACTTGTCATCTTCGGATAAAGTATTTTGTTTAATTAATGTATTAAGTTGCTCTGTTATCTCTGTAATCTTCCTACGTTTATTTTCCTTTAATTCTTTACCTCTTCTCATAGCAATTACCCTGATTTTAAACTTAAATAACTCCCACTTTTGGACAAAATTTAAATTATTATTTTCAAAAATATTTGCTATCAATTTAACTTGTTCCACAAAACAATTGTCAGAAAGTAGACTGTTGTTAAATTTCCAGTATCCACGAATAGTACTACTCTTACACCCATCAAAAAAGATTGATATCAATTTGTGATCTGATAGAGGGGCACAAGTAATTTTTGTTTCTGAAACATAGTTGATTAAGTCATAAGAAATCAACCAGTAATCTATTCTTGATTTTAAAGAAAAAGTACTATTATTCCAAGTATATTCACAGCAATTTGGATTCAAATATCTCCACACATCAGAAACTTGTAATATGTCAGTTATAAAATCAAATAAATCTGAAATTCGTGAACTATGTTTGGGTGGAAAGCGGTCAATAGAATCGTCTGGAGCATCGTTGAAATCACCACCAATAATTACATATCCATCCTTATACTTCTTCTTTAAACCTATTATTGTATCACAAATCTTCTTAAACATTTCTAAATTGTGTACCCGAGTATTAAATCCATATACATTGCATACTATTAAAGTGGAATTGTCCAGTTTAACAGTTAATATAATCCATCTTCCATTATCTGAACGAATAGACTCCAAAACATTGCCTTTGAATTTGTTAAAGAAAATTGCGACACCTGCCTAGTGATTGGATCCATGACTAAAAGATGCATAATCTCCCCATTGGGTTTTCCAAAAATTCGAATCAGAGTCACAAGAATGAGTCTCTTGAAAAAAAAGTATTTGAGCTTCTGTATGTCTTCCAAAAAGAAATATAGCTTTTCTTTTAACAGCATCACGAATGCCTCGAACATTTAAAGAAATTAATTTGAACTTACCAAACTTGTAGTCAGCCATTACAAAAATTAACTAATTAACCAATATAGAACAAGTACCTTTGGAGAAAGTGAAAACTGAGAAAGTATGAAACATTACATAAATCACAACACTTGCGTTGACCCCGATATGTATATATAACTGCTGACGGGCACCATCTGCTCAGGTAATGTCAGGAGCACTAATGCGCACCCCTTCAATGTAGGCAAATCCTCCTCGAAAGCCGGCCTTCTTACCCTCTTCTCTCGCACGTTTCACCAGTGGCCATGCTTTTTTTCTTGCGGCTCGTTCTTCCGAAGACAGATCTTCTTTGATGTGTAGTCCGTTTTCCTTCAAATAGTGGTTGTCTTTGGCATCTCTCCACACTGTATCTCGATAAAGACGCATGGCGAACTGAATAATTATCACTCTGGGGCGACCATCACCTCTTCCCTGTCCCAGTCTATGAACCGAATCCACGACATCTGGAAGTTTGTGCGCAATCTTTGGAGACACTTTGGAGAGGATCTTGATAACAATATCTCGTGTGTTACTCTCCTTGTCCGGACTACTTTCCTTTAACCCGTAAATCCTAAGATCCCATCTTCTTTTGTAGTTCTGCATCCCCATACACACCTCCTTCAGTTGCTTATTTTCTTGCTGCAACGCAGCAACATTTTTTTCGAGTTTCAGAATTTTCTCTTTGTGGGACATGCTCTCACGTAACAGATCACTTACGGTGGCAGAAAGAGAGGTAATAGAAGAAGCCGTACTTTCCAAGACCTTCTCCATGGACTCAACTCTCTGAAATGTGCCGTCACACTTCGATGTAAGTTCAGCGACAGCATTAATGAGTGAATCAATTTTCTCATCAATGTTCATCTTTAATTTCCCCCTTTTTCCCGGTGGACTTTTACTCGGAGTGCATGGAAAAGATGTCGCAAATTCTTCTTCTGTGTCCATCTCGTCGACACTTTTGCATTTATCAGTCGCCATGTCTGTATTAACCTGAGTCTTATCTCTGTTTCTTTTCTTACCCATATGGGCCTGACAAACCACACAGTAGAAGAAGAATAACTAAACTAATAATCGATCAAATTTATCGGGGTTTTCAGAAGTAGTTTCATGTTAATCTCTTAGTTGCCTGACGACACGCTCAAAACGTGTCTGCACCGATGAACGCCATCTTGGCCCCCCAGGTGTTTTGTTTTTAATTCCACATGCTTTTCACTTGTGACATCATAATTTAAGTGCATTCATTCTGAAATGTATCGTGTTTATTATGTGAATTGAACTCTTTTTTCTGTGGACACATTTCATTGTGACCTCAGTCATGTGGGCTTTCAATTGTTTGTTTTTTTTAACTTGTGTGTTCAGATTTGGTTAGGCTTTTGAATTCAGATTCTAGCTAGCAGTGCTGAACTCGATATCTGTTAAAACAGCAGAAAACGGTTATTGTAAAGTCGTGTTTTAGAACAGAACCAGGGGTTTTAACCACATATCTGAGAGTTTGAAATCTGCGGGAGTTGCCGAAAGGTCATCTATTTAGAATAAAGACAAAATCTTTTAAGACAGACTCCCAAGTTTTTATATTTATTATCAGCAACAGTTACAATGTTTACACACATTGCTCAAGGCTATCGCAAGTTAGAGAAGCGCATTATGGACATTCAATTGGCTCCTGTCAGTTGTTGCTTGTATAGAACATTAGTGTAGAACAAGTCACACCTGTTAATAAAATCTGGATTGTTAATCCCAAAAATTTAGTGGGAAATTCACTAAGAATGAAATTTGAATGCTGATACACTGTAAAAAGATGTAACATGCTAATTTTACTTGATCTAACTCTTAACTCCTAACTTTTAGTTTTGTTGGTGTAACAAAGTAGTCAGGTAGATTTAGTGATGTTAAATAATATTTTTGACTCACATTAAACAAGTTCATTTAGCTTTTACCACATGAAGTACAGTTTCATTGTAGCTTTGTTTATTTGCACACGGTTTCAGGACAGATAGTACCTGGTTAAACCGGACCGAGAGTGACTAGTGAACAAGACGCAGGTTATTGTGCTGAGAGTGTGAGTATAGCCAATGATAGTTTGATAGAGAATGGTAGTTTTGTCAAATATCTGCTCCTCTTGATATGCAAGTAAAGCAAACCATGTGAAAGCAGCATGTTATGAAAAATTAGAAACTCAGATAAATCTTTTAACACAGGCAGACACAACCTCAGTGATGTAAGAGGAAATCAGTACATTTAAGCAAGATGATATAACATTCAAATTCAATGTGAGCACATACAGTAGTTTTGAGGCCAAAGGAAATTAAGTGACCTGAGAGAGGCAAAGAGTCACATAACATAACATGACTGAATAGACATCCTACAGCTGCATGGTCAAAACTGAGGCCAAATTCCAGCCACTCAACAGTTGCCTCGCACCATAAAACAATACAAGCCTAACAGTATTACAAAATCGTCCAATGCAAATCACTTTGGTTACTGTGGTAGGTCACCACATGGGATCTGCATTGAATCTTGTTTGGCTTGACACCATCACTTTCTAAACTATCAAAACGCTGGAGGGGCTCTACTGCCGTAAAAAACTATAACAATTATTTCAGAGCTTTTTAAGCTTTAATGCCTGAGGGCGGGCTTTACTGAGCACAAATTCAGGCATGGAATGTTTCTGGAATGTTCTAAATGTTCTAAAGCAAAACAGGTGCAAAAATAGTGCATCCTGAAAGAGAGTTAAAAAACAAAAAGTGGTTTCAAAGTCAGCAATTACAGCACAAGGAAAAGATTGAGAGGGAGTTTATGTAATAAGTAACACTTTACAATTAGGTTGCATATTTTAGCATTAGTTGACGCAATAGTTAACATGACTAATACTTTAACAGCATTTATTAATCTTGGTTAAAGGAATGTTTGGGATCAATACAAGTTAAGCATTTGTAAAATAAAGTTGATTTTCACAAATAATTACAACTCGTCCCTTCTATACACACACACACACACACACAACAGTTTTTTCCGGTCCTCGATTCTGATTGGGCGAGAGACGTTCCATGAGCGCTGATGGTCTGACACCATCAGCACTCGGATGCTATACTGTGTGTATCACTCTGCTTGTGTTTGTCCACATATTTTATCCAGCAGGTTGAGGCAAAAGACCATTTTTGAGTGTAATATGAGACAGTTGGTGACGTGAAGTGAGTCACCATCACTCAAGTGTTTATATTCATCAGCACTTTGTGATTGCTTGTATTACTACTACACTACTAAATCTATGAAATAGCTTTAAATGCTTTAAACTAACAACTTCAGCATTAAGGCTCATCACAGCTGAGAGACACAACAGACTGATTAATTACACAAATGCAAGATGCTTATCTCTTACTGGTCTTTCCACACTGCAGAGGACAAAATGGTGGAGGAGATTGTGGTTTCTATAGTGAATAACACTTGCGCACCAGCTACCGTGAAATAGGGAGGAAAACCCCTGCTTGGATGGCAATTTTTCCACTGAGAAAATAGAATGCATTTCACCAAACTGACATTATCTTATCGTCAGAAAGCTGACTAACAGACTACAGCATATCTCTCTCTCTCTCTCTTTCTCACACACACACACACACACACACATCCTTGTTTCTCCAATAACATGTTAGAAACAGCCCAAGCAGTAATACTAATAGTTCTGAAGTGATGTTTTTGAGCGGCTTGGATGCATCATTTGGTTTGAACCAGCAAAGAAAGTAGTTCCATGCACAAAAGCATTTTTTTGTGACCGTACTACGTTTTTACTAATTTTTGTTAATTGAACTGTTGTATATTAGCAATATCACACGAGCAAGAGTGCAATATGGCCCTAAATCAGCACAGCTGTGATTACCGCACTTTTTGATATATATACACACACTATGGGTCAAAGGTTATGAAACACTTGGCTGAAATATTTCTCATGATCTTAAAAATCTTTTGATGTGAAGGTGTATGCTTAAATGTTTGAAATTAGTTTTGTAGATAAAAATATAATTGTGCCACCATATTAATTTATTTCATTATAAAGCTAAAATATAATAATAAAAAAAAAAAAGGTTTTGAAATTGATGACTTGGACCGAATAATGAAGAAAAGCAGTCAATAAGTTCTCAACATAGATAGGAACTCCTTCAATACTGTTTAAAAGCATCCCAGGGTGATTCCTCAAGAAGTTGGTTGAGAAAATATCAAGAGTACATGTCTGCAAATTCTAGGCAAAGGGTGACTAATTTGAAGATGCTAAAATTTTAAACAGTTTTGAAGAAAAAAAAAATATAATAAAAAATGAGTGTTTCAAAACTTTTGACCGTAGTGTATGTTTATATATATATATATATATATATATATATATATATATATATATATAAAACAAAATTGCAGTTACAGTAAGGCTCTTACAATGGAAGTGAATAAGGCCAGTAAAGAAACCCGAAAATACACAACTTTTTAAAAGTATAGCCACAAGATGTAAACAATATATATGCTTATATATTTGTGTTAAAAAATTGCTTATAACTTTACACAACAGTTAATATTACAATTTTGCAATCCAGGTTTTGGATATAACTTTACACAGACAAGATTAATAAGCGATTTTATCACACTAAAATCATGTTAACATGCATACGGTTTACGTCTTGTGGCTACACTTTTTAAGTGTAAACTTTTAAGTGATTCCATTCACTTCCATTGCAAGTGCCTCACAGTAACCTCTATTTTTTTGTAATAAATGATGGGCTGGTCAAACACATTTTTGTGGTAATCAACATTTGAGCGCATACTCCAATTCGGTTTAACATCAGAAAGTCACACAGGTCGTGCATGTCACTGGGCCTTTTGTGACATCGAAAAAGTGTTTAACTAATGCACAAACCGGCCCTAAAATAGGTGCGTTGGATCAGTCATATAGTGTAATTCTCATTAATATACTGTAGTTTGCCATTCACACAATAAGATCTCTTTCTTTACTCATTTTGTTTTACACGTGGACATACAACCCACAGTGTTCACAGTTCATGTCAATGATGGCATTATGAAACAGAGCTGTCTCTTTCTCTCTTGGCTCAACACTAATCTATGGGGCCAGTTTGAACTGATACTATGTGTCAGTTCTGCATCACAGTCAAGTGAAAATTAGAGTCAGGGGTAGTCTAGATAATGTTGAAGTTTCCATTGGCAGTGGTCAATTCCATACACAGACACACAAAAATAAGAAACATCATTAGATCTTTGAACCCAATACTCTTTTGTTGTCCAATGGAAAGAAAAATTACACATGAGATCTCTTTAATATCTGAATAATTGTGCCTAGACAGCAATGAGATTAAATGGAGAGCAAATGGAAACTTCACACTCATCGTCACCACAACCACACTGCACACCCCTCCTCGCCCCTTGTACACACTAGACTTTAAGCAAGCGCAATTACTTAACTTGAGATTTTTCCACAATGAATATGAGCAACAGGATATGATGTCACAATCCAGGGCTTCCATTTTGAATAAGTAATAAATTATACCTAAAAATCTTTTTTAAATTAATCATCTACTCCAGTTTCATAGCATACAGCTTTCCTTTCTAAACGAGTTTGTATTCTTTTAAACTGTATATTGTATATACTGTATATACACTGTAAAACCTTCATATGTTTAATATTTACATATAAAGAATTGTAACAGAGCCAAGCCACTGTTTATGCACCAAATCTTCATTTTTTTTTTTTTTATTTTGTTGCACAATAAACCTGCATCTGGGAATTTACACATTTTGGACACTTATAGCCTCTATGTCAGTGCCCATCACACTAAGAAAATGTTTTAACATTCAATAAATCCATTGTTTTTAAAACTAATCGGCCAATGAATCGGTCATCGGCCCTTTTCACCACCTTAGTAATTGGTATCGGCAAAATGCGCTACTGGTTGACCTCTAGTCAAAGGTGCTACTCATGAAACCTGTCAAGAAAATGTCCCTGTCCCATTAAATAAAAGGTTTTACAATTTTATGTAAAGAAAATGAAGCCTGCATTTAGGACCATTAAGATTTTTAGCATTGTGACATTAATTCAGGACACTCCAGCACATTTTACCCCCCAATTCTTATTACCGTAACATGCCTGGACATTTACTGTAAAGGCTGATTTATACTTCTGGAACGAACCTATGGTGTAGGCTCCGCATAGTGGCCAACGAATTGGTTTATATTTATAGTTCTGCGTTGGTGTTTGTGTCGTTCTGCAATTGCACAGCCAAAATGCTTATTATACATTCATAAATAAACAAAAGCAATGTAATTTGTTTATTCAAACATATTTATTAAATCATTGTAGCATTAAAAATGTGTTCAAAGTATGTGAACATGTTGACATTTAGGTAGGCTACATATTAATTATTATACATGTTACCTCTATGGCAGTAAGTAAAAAAAAAAAATTGAAAAATACTTTTCTTGCTCGTGAGTAGCCAAATAATAATAAATAAATATAAAGCATAGATATTAAAATAATCTAGGTAAAAAAAAAAAAAGCTGTTGTGGTCTGCGTTTGACATAACGCATCGTTACGCGTAGCCAACGGCTAAGGTTCAACGCAGAAGTATAAATCAGCCTTAACAGTTGTTTTTTTTTCACTATCACAGTAAAAAAAAAAAAAAAAAAAAAAAGATGCTGTTGTACAATGTCAAAATGAAAATGCAGTACCAAGGGAGTACTACTATGATGTGAAAATACTTTACATTTAAATAATATATAGTTTTTTATGTTGTGGTAATGTGAATGTCATAAAGGCCATTTTTTTGCATTTCGGTAATGTCAATTTGGGGTAAAACGTGCTGTTATGAAAATAATTTTGTAAAAAAAACTTAATGGACCTAAAAATAGGCTTAGTTTGCAAAATATAATTTTTTATCTTTTCTTTTGAATTTTCATGAGGGTTTCGTGAATATCACCCTCAATCTATGTCAAGTTCGAGCAAACCTAAATTTCTGAGGATTGACAGTGTATTTGATAAAGGCATGAAAAGCACCAAAAATTATAATTGATGGCATGCGTTCTCAGTGGGAGTAGCTCTGATCTCTCCAGCCTGATGGTTTGACAAAAGCTCTGGACGGTTTGTTCTGAGCCACTGAAGTCCGCTTAATTGTTCTGAGAAACACACAACTCGCGAAAAGACATACATCATGCACTTACATCACTTTTCAAATACACACACAAGCACATAATTGGTGTCTTGTATCTTGAGTGTCATATGAGGATGAACCTGTTGACCTAGGCAACAAGCAATAATCAAACACACACAGCCATACACACATATCGAACCACTAGCGTGCAAAACATGACATGCACTACATGCACTAGTTTTATATTATGTAAGATCGCCTTCATAAACTACTCATACTGAACATTTCTGGGATTTTTAACAGAAACCATCTCCAGTTACCCTCCCGAGCGCTACATCTGTGCCAAGCCATCTGATCTGCCTTGCTCTAGATGTAGAGTGGCTTGTGTCTGCCCTGCCGACCTGGAGAACTTGTTCTTTACGTAACACTTTCTACCAGAGAGGGGTTAGGTTTTCCCTTACGTGCATGCAAAAAAGAATAACGTTCTTCCCCCTTGTTTGTTCCATTTCACACTTAGAAATTCTTTACATTATAATCTCTGATTCCCACGGTGATATTCTGGGTATTATGAAATGCCCAGGTACATTATTTACCTGTAATGAACTACAGTGCTTCTGCAATTCACAAGGATCCTCTTGTGTGTCTCGTACATAAACACATCCTATGCCTTCAAAGGTTTTGTGTCATTTGAGAGGGTTAAATCACACTGAAATAATGATGAGGATGAATGAGTCAGTTTTATAACTGGGTGTGTGAGTGTGTTGTTTTGTGTAAGGTGATAATGTGACCCTGATAAATGCTGGCATTGTCAACTATACAACACTGGATGAAACTAAAACACTTATACAACATTTTACTGAGAAAAATAAAGTCGCAGGTCAATTTCACTCAATGTCACAGCGCCATCTCTTGGTAGAACGAATATACTACAATGTGGTGTGGCATCTATCTTCAATAAGCAAGCAAAGGGGCAAAGCTTTCAAGTGTACGTTTTTTGCTTATTTTATTGCTTTAAAAATAATTGATTTTTTTTATTATTATTATTAATTATTATTATTACATAAAGCTTAGCCTACCTGTTGTTTTTTTTTTTTTTTTTTTACCTCAGGTCCTTGTAAAAGTGTGAGCTGGTTGTTGGGACGAGATGGCGACGTGCACGTGTGTTTTATCGGAGAATCAGACGAGTTGAAATCTCCAAAACTCATCCTGCCTGAGCTGAGAGACAAGATAGTGGCCAACGCTAACAATATCAACAGGTAAAAAACACATCTTACCTAAATATATTCAAATCTCAATAATAACAGTAGGTAAACTTACAACAATAATGTTAAAGTTTAAGTTTTAGTATTTGGTTTGGAGAATCAGCACTGAAAGCTGCGCCGTAAAAAGTACATCTGTTTCCCGCCCACTTTTTCAGCTGTCTCGGATCCGGAAGTATTTTTCTATTCATTTTATTTCCCCCATATGAATTTGCTAAAACTTTCATACAAGAGTTCTAAGTCGTAAACCAAACCTACCAGAAAAATCACAAGATTACACACTTTGAAGGAAAAAGTATTTGAAAATTGGACAAAAAGATCTTTTACTTAAAGATGCACTCAACCATTTTTTCCTCATTAAAAAGGTTTAACACCTAAAGACATGAATTGTAATTTTGCAATAAATATAAGAAATCATGAGCACTCACATTAAAATGAATTATCAATAACCTTATAAAAGCTGTTTTATTCTACATGGAGAGGGTCCGCACCTGGGGGCTGCCATGTTGGAATCACATGACCAGCCGAATACTACTCACTTAAATATGCAATATGTAAAAATTGTCTTTTTTGCCAATGTTTGTTGGCTTGTAACGCAACTTTAAAAATGTGCCCTCCTGGACTTCCTAGGTTGTCTATTAAAGCCTGTAGATTGATTCTCTTGCAAAGGGAGCGGGTCACTTTTGCTGGGAAAATCCAAAGGATGTGACGTTTATGCACGCTCTCAAGAGCCTTGCCTCAGACATTAATAGCTTCTCTTCCAATATTCAACAGCGACAACCAACTGCATCACTAGGTAAATTTATCTTAGAGATTAAATCCAGCAAACATCTGGCTCCCAGCACAACACCGACTCCTACACAAACTCAGAGTAAGCCAAAAAAAAAAAATGTATCTACTGAATCTCGTCTGGCTAAGTGGGAATGTGATCATGGTTGAACAAAAACTAGAGTGAACATTGGCAGGGCATTTTATTCCTGGAGGGACCTTCATTCGGTTTTGGGGATCAAAACCAACCCTGAATTGGCATTCTTCTTATTGGACAAGCTTACATAACTGCAAAGCACGTGAAATATGGTGCCATAAGGATTGATCAGTGTAATTTAACTAACTTGATATTGCATGCTAACGCTGACGCATAGCAAGCTACCTTGCTTTGTAACTTTCAAATCATTTCAACAATCTTCTCTTTATAATAAAAGTCAGGTATACAGGATAAATGTAAGCAAATACGCTGGTTTCTTGATAGTAGTACTACATATGACATACAAAACATACAATAGTGCAACATAAAATTGCAGTGCAACACTGCACCAGTCTGGTATAGTTTGGTAGTATGCAGCTGTATGTGTGTATACATATCAGTATGCTATGTTAGCTGATAAGTAGTTTTAGTTTTGTCTCAAAATTTGTAGTAAAACAATCATAACTGTAATTTTAATTATGCTACCTCATCTGTCAGCATGATTCCGGCGAATCACGTTCAGTCTCTTTGTACGTTACGTCATTGTTTTGTCTGATGCTCGCTCGTGTCTCTATTGAGTGTGTGCTCGAGCAACAGGTAGCTGCTGCAGTTCACTTAAGAGCCACAGGTGTCATTAATAACAAGGGTTTCTGAATCATATATACTGCACCTTTAATCTCAGTAACTGCCCTGTTCTTTGACACTTTCACTCATTGATTAAAGTAATCATGGCTGACTGTGAATACATTTCTACACTGGCGTCTGAAACTGAAAATTATTGGTTTTAAATGATGCTGCGTCCAAATCACTAGGTGTCACTGTAAGTCCAAGATGACACAATGACAAAAGTTACTTAGTGCACCTTTAACGTCTTTCATAAGGGGATGAACTGCAATCCTATGAAGCACTGTAAATGTTTATTTTTCCTTCTTCATAGAGCAAAACAAGAACATGTTAAGAGCAACCTGACCAAATCCAACAGAGTACAAACAACCAGCACTGAACCAGGGATCCAGCTACTGCTCAAGGTGTGTGTGTGTGTGTGTGTGTGTGTGTGTGTGTGTGTGTGTGTATGTATGTATGCTACATTGTGGGGACCAAATGTCCACACAAGGATAGTAAAACCTGAGATCGCTTACATTGTGTGGTCCGGCCATGATGGAAATGGCTTATTAAACATATTAAACAATGTTTTTTTGAAAATTTAAAAATGCAAAAAGGTTTCTGTGAGGGTTTAGGGGTACGGTTAGGGGATATACATTATTGTTAGATCTGTATAAAATCCATAAAATGCATGAAAGTCTATGAAGAGTCCCCACAATTATATAAAACAAGTTTGAGTGTGTGTGTTTAACATCAATAACAATAGCTATAATAATAATATGAATGGGTTTGTGTAGTTGGACTGGCCTGGCTTCCCTGAGCAGATGGTTTAGAGCCTGGGTAGAGAATTAAACGGTATCAGATGGCATCAGTGCCATGGTGCCAGAGGGAATACACTCACACGTAAACGAATGCTCGATTACACTCTTTTCTCTTATGCTCTTGAGTCTCCGAGATCAGAATTTGTTAATGTGTACAAATTTGTTTTTTCCAATCTGCCACAGAAACAAGAGGAGCTCAGTGATTCCAGTACCGTCTCAGATGAGTCCAAGCAGGACAGTGGTTCTGATCAGTCTGCTGACAACACCAGGGGCCAAACAGATGATTCTGACTCAGGTAGCGCCGAGGAGAACACAGGCCTGTACAGATCACATCAGAGCATAAGAGATACATCAATAGCAGACAGACTGAAAGAGCTGACAATACACAGAGCAATGAAAGAGCAGCTGTCAATCATTGACAAGACACACCCACTGGACACACCAGACAAAGGTAAGAGTGTAGATATGAAATCTGAAGAATTAGAATCAGGGATATTCTTTCAATAAAACAATATAGTACTGAATTACCACAGAAAAGGCAAAACTGAGCTGTGAAAAAACACAAAATTTTCAGTTTTTATCAAATATAATAATAATATAAACTTTGTTTATAGAGCACTTTATATACTAAGTACTTTTTAAATATAAATTAATTAAATGTATGCAAAAAAAATTGTAGTGTCAACAGAAACATAGTTTATAAAAACTCCGAATTTAGAGTGATTTCTAAGGACGTTCATGTTTTTGGACATGTAAATAGACAGCAAGCGCCATCTGCTGGACTTCTAGTGTAATTGGCACTAAAAACAGAGCAAATAAGGGCTGCGCGCCTCCTACAGGACACAACTAATACTGCACCACTGATTCCTTTGTTTACCATCCGTGAAGAACTCAAAGGTTCTTTTTCACACTCCGGGTTTTTGGAACGCGGAAGTAAACGATTGCAGGGTACACTTCGACAGCGGTGAATGGGAGCACACGTCTTATTTGCACTTACCCATTTGCTCCAAGAGCAAAAGAAAAAAATCCACTTTTACGTTTGAAATACTTTCCTGCAGAGGAAAAAAATAGAGAGCGGTGGATTAAGACAGTCAGATGAGTGTAAGAGAGAGGGCCATCATGCATGTGTGCGCTGGAGCGGGAATTTGCGCTCAAAGCTGATCCCACGTATCCATGGCGACAGCATAAGGCAGTCAGGGGGTCACGGCCAGCAAAACATCAACAGGAACTGCAGCTCAACTACTGAGGCAGAAAGAGAGAGACACCCCGTCAACACTGAGAGGGGACAACGTGACAAAACTAGATTTCCCCCATTACGATCAACGAAGATTTTACTTTACTGGAGTTTTTATAATGTTTTTTTTTATTATTTTCATTTTTTTTTTTCATTTTTATTTATTTATAAAGGGACCATGCACAATTTTTAACATAAAATTGCCATTTCATGTATTGTACCGAATTTAGCCAAAGGCTATTTTTCATTCGTAGTCCCCATGCAGGTCAAAACAAACATGACATTACACAGACAATACCTATGTTCACATACAATAAAACATATAAATACATACATACACACACACACACATACTGTCAAGGCCATATAAAACTATAAATAAATTAATCAATCAATTCAACTTACAACAATCTCAATGGTTACATAATTGGTTCAATTTTAAAAAAGATTTTAACTTCATTTTAAAAAGACCATAAGATTTCAACCCTTTTATATCCTCAGGTAGGACATTCCACTGATTAGTGGCTTTCACTGCGAAAGAAGATAGTCCAAATGCGGAACGACGAAAAGGAACCAGACAATTACTCATAAGTGATAGTCTGGTAGATCTCACAGAGGTTTCACAGCAAAGATTAATAAAGTCACGTAATACTGAAGGAGCTAGACCGTTTAGGATTTTATAAACCATACACAAATTTGAATAAAGTCTAAAATTGTTTAAAAGGTTATATTTCTCTATGATCCTACAAGAATGAAAATGGTTAGGTTTTTTATCTATGATTTTTAATGTCTGTTTATATAAAGATTTTAAGGGTTTAATAACAGTTTCGCCAGCTTGACCCCAACATGTCAAACAATAAGACATGTGAGAAAAGATTGTAGCATGCATAAAAGCCTTAGCTACATCAAAAGAAAGACATTGTCTAATTTATTATTAGTAGTATTTATGAGTAAAATAAGTGGTCCGTCTCAATCAGCTCCCTAGTCGGTAGAAGACGAGCACAAGTGTAAAACTATGAAGTCCAAGCCTTATTTTCACTTTAATAGAGATGTTGTTTGTATTTTCATTCATAATTACCATGAAAGTGAAACAATCTTAAATATTTGAGTTGTTAAAATAAGGTTTAAAATACACTCCTATAGATTTTTATTTCTTTATGCCATTTATCTGTTATAATAACACTGTACGTTTGAATTTCTTCAAAGAAATGAATGATCGTGTCATTTATACAGGATGGTGCTGATTAATAACAGATGTTCGCTAAGTCGCCGGTGATTGAGTCATAAGTGACCTGATGTTCAGTGGATGAACACCCTTGCCAGTGCCCGATTTCACATTCACGATTTACTGATTCACGACATAGAGAGCTGATTGAGACAGGGTATGTCTTGTGGTAAACATTACGATAAAAGGATGTTTTGTTCTACAACATAAATCACACACAGTCAAACCTCAAACGGGAATCTTTAAGCCGTTTAAAAATAGATAATAAAAAACCGCACGATGGCTTCAAAATTCCCCTTTGAGGTATGACTGTGTAATTTATGTTGTATAACAAAACGAACACGTATCGTCAAGTAATGTTTACCACAGACTTTATGTTAAAAAACCCCATTATAAAAACTCGTAGGAAAATCCCGAGGGAACCCATGGCGTATTTGACTTCCGGGTTTGCCTACAAATTGACGTCACAGTTGTCGCATCGCCGCTTTCCTCTGTCCTAACTCGGTTTGCTCTAGAACATAAATTTCACAGTCATAATACAAACATTAATTGTGAAGACTGTGTGCGTGTGTGTATGCATGTTGCTATCACAATGCCAATTAAGGACTACAACTACTAAGGTAGCTTCACGCTTTATGAAATGGATGACTGTTGTAGTCCTTATTTAGCAACATGCATTTTTAAAGAAAACAACAGTTTTAAAATTCACAGTTGAGGTATGATTGTGTACAATTTATGTTCTTGAATAAAATGTGAATGTCCCTTCAAGTAATTTTCACGACAGATTTATAAAAATCCCTATTCTAAAAACCCATTGGAAATTCTTGAGGGAATCCATGCTGAATTAGACTTCCTGTTTTGCAAACAAACAGTGTCTACCCACTCCATAGGGATTTCATATAAACTTTGATAAGAGTTCTAAGCCATGAAAGAAACCAACCAGCTTCGAGGTGAATCACAGAATTACAAACTTTGATTAGCAGCAAAAAAGTATTTTAAAATCAGACAAAAGGATAAAGGTGTGAGATAAAGTTAAGACTGTGTTCTTAACGTCTTTAATGAGGGAATGAATTATAATCCCATAAAGCATTGTGAATGACAGTTAAATTAAAAACAATTAATATAAAGTTGATTATAAATATAGAATGAATGCATTTTAAGTTAATTGCAAAATATAAGTTGTTTGAGAGTGTAGGGAGACCGACTCAATGGACGGTCACTCCTGAGCTTTGTTTGCTGTGATTCTCTAGTAATGTAGTTTTTCACCAGTTTTTTTTTTTTTTTTTTTTTATGAAGTTGAAATAACTCAGACTGATGGCTTCAACAGAAGCATATATAGTATCATCGATTAACAACCTCAGAGTTCATAGTAGGTCTGTCTTTTAAAGGTTCATATGTTATCATAAAAAATAAATTCATCTATGGAGAAAATGAATGGAAATTTTACTTCCAGAACCAAACCTTTGCGCTCTGTATTCAATTGTCATCATAAAGCGGATTATGTGATTTGCATAAAGTTAAACTCTGCTCAACTGTTGCTCATGTTGCCATAAATCACCAGTTGAACTGGTGTGTCAGTGTGGAAGGGAAAAAAAAATAGAAGGCAGAGAGTCGGTCTCACAGGAAAAGAGTGTCAGGGGTTTTCACCCCTCAGGAATAGTCTAAAAATAAGGTTCTTCCCTGGTATTTCCACTTTCCACAGCATCTGTCTCTGCAGTCAACCACTGTCCCCTTAACCGTCCTCCCCATCTTTCTCTCTTCTCTACCCCCCTTCACCTATTCCCTGGCCACCTGTCTCACCCCGTTTAACACATTCAAATTAAGTCATCGCTCGCATAGCCTTTACCCTCTACCTCACTATCATGTTATTTGTACTCTCTGTCCTTTACTTTCTTCCTCTCACTTTTTCTCTTCTGCTGGCTGTCGCTCTCCATGCCTCTCCCTGCTGTGACCTCTAGACCTGGCTTGAGTGGGCGTAAGGCAGGATGGAGAGACAGTCAAAGTCTTATAATCATGAAATTCTGTTTGATTATCTACTTAGGTCTGACAAATCATGAGGTCTTAATGGCTTAGTTCCAAAAACTTTTGAGCTGTTTATTTAGGCAGTTTTTGAAAGCATCATATGCATGCTCCAGACACAATGGCAGTTCCAAAAGTTAGGTAACAAAGTAATGTTGCCTTCTAAGATACATTCTTTTGGCCAAATTCTATGGAAGCATCACATCCTTTTTTTGGCCATGCCCCAAAAACTCGAATCTGCTGCTCATGCAAGAATGTCTTTGTTTACAAAAATGCCGGATAGTGAGCACACCCAACACCAAATAATGAGAAGTGGAAAATTTGTTGCCAGGATCAATCCCAGAATGTGTCTGTGTGAACAAAAGCAGAGCCAATGCTGTGAAGGATGTGTGACGTTGTGATAACGTAGTTATTATGCTGCAATTTAACCGGGGGAGCTATAGCGAAGAAGAATGAGAGAGTAAGAATGAGAAATATTACAATGCCGGAACTGTTGTTGGAACAACTTTTCTGTGATTTTTTTTTTTCCCAGAATCTCTGTATGAAAGGGGCATTTGAAAACCACTGCCACATTACGAAAAACTCAGTGAGAAAAATCCATGATGCAAGAGAAATGTGTATACTATAAATATTCTTAGAAATCGTTAAATACTGAAATGTGTTGAAGTATAATTCAATCTAATTATGGTGGTCAAAAAAAATCACTACTTTATCCAATATTTTAATGTACTGTGTATTTGTATGCTTATTAGAGTATCACGCTATTAGCATAGCTACATGCTAATTTCAAACTCTTTTGAAATCAATCATGAGTTGAGTCGCTATTGTTTGAGGAGCGCTAATTTATGAAAAAGATGCTGCCTATGAAGAACATTCCAAATCAGTAATTTCTGTAAGACTAATGATACCATCTCTCTCTCTCTTTCACTCTCTTTCAGGAGTGGAGAAAGACAAGGATAACAATCTGACATATGGCAGTCGTGTGGCTCAGCTCAGGAAGACCTTCAACACTACAAATGCCAAAGGATCTTCTCCATGTGTCAAACCACCAATCCCCAGCAAGCCTGCTCACCTACTGACCTCCCCCTCGGTCAGATAAACACACACACACAGTCTACCACTCCATACACATCAAATAAAGACTCCTAAACATCCATGTATCCCCCCCAAAAAAATATATAACAAAATGGACTAAAAAACAGAAGAGACTTGAGCATATGAACACATCCAGTTATGGACCCAGATGGAGATGAGCGATGTATGGAAATCAAACACCCTTTATGACCCAGGTCTGACCAGCAGTAGTGAATTTTCACACCGTTTACAGAGGAGCATGGTCTAGAAAGAACTAAGATTTGTTCTGTTGCCTTTACATGATATTGTTTATACTAACTGTGTTTCCTTAAGGGGAGAAAGACCAAAGGTATTGTCTTCTTTTTTTAGAGTTATTGGCTCATCGTTTTCTTTTTTTATATGTAACGGTGTCATTGTGCATATTGTACAGTATAGAATAAAGTGGTTTTTACTGAACTTTGTTACTGGATAGTGGGATGTTAATTAAATCACATACAGTATACTGAGGACAGGGTCCTTTGTTGAGGTGGCCCTTCAGTGTCCTCCATTGACTTGGGGGAAAATGTATTTGTAATGTATTTATTTGATAATAAATATTATTTTAAGGTAATAGTTAAAAGATATTAGTACCCAGGCCTTGTTTATTCAAGTGATGGCCTTTGCTGACTATCAAAGATATCGTACAACTTGGCTTGTACGAAAAGGTACAATTTATATTCCAATAAAGACCAACCAACTAACAAGCAGAATTTCAAATCGATACAATACAGGCATCAAATTAAACTAGCCTCCATTCCAACACTTTATTTTAAGAGAAAAACATTAGTGGACAAATTACTCATTCCATATTTATTTATTCAACACAAAGGACTGATGTATGTCAATGTCCTGTAATACGCTTCTCTCGCCTCATTCCAAACCCTAATGTTTCTCTTTCTTCTACAGGTTATTTTCCTATGAAATTCATGATTAGGTTTAGGTTTGTGTTCAGTGTTAAACTTCATAAGTTAGTTGTACATTTTTGTATGAACCATCTTGTATGATTATAATTTTGCCTAACAAACCTAACCCTATTGCTACGAATTGTATTAAGGCAGGTAAGAAACAAGTGTATAGTATTACTAAGAAATTAGTAATTAGTATTACTTATTTAAGATAAGTTTATCCTATAGGGGCCTGGGAAGCTCAGCGAGTATTGATGCTGACTACCACCCCTGCAGACGTGAGTTCGAATCCTGAGTGTGCTGAGTGCCTCCAGTCAGGTCTCCTAAGCAACCAAATTGACCTGGATGCTAGGGAGGGGAAGAGTCACATGGAGTAACCTCATCGTGGTCACTATAATGTGGTTCTCTCTCTCGTGGTTGGGCACGTGGATGCCACGGAGAATAACGCGGGCCTCCACACACGTTACATCTCTGTGGTAACACGCTCAACAAGCCACGTTATAAAATGCACAGATAGACAGTCTCAGACGTGGAAGCAACTGAGATTCGTCCTCCGCAACCCGAATTGAGCCACTACACCACCACAAGGACTTAGAGCGCACTGGGATTTGGGCATTCCAAATTGGGGAGAAAAAAAAGAAAAGTTAATTTTTTCCTGTCATGTTTAACCTGTTTTTATCTAGATAATTAACAGTTTCTAATGCATTTAGATTATTGATTAATTGTAATGCACCAAAAGGTTTTTTTATGTATGCTAATATGTATACATCACATTGACCCCACCATCTCAAATGAGTTCATGCAGAAGAATTACTGACCTCTCCCTTATCTCCCTCCATTCCTTCCTTCCTCTAAAGAATCATGGTGAAAAGAGAGAGAGAGATGGGTACAGAAATAGAGGGAGCACACATATCATTGGAAAAAAAGTGGGTGTAAGGACAGAGGAAGATGGAGAGAAAGTGGAGAAGGGGTAGACAGGAAAATCCATGCTTCATATAAGAGATCTCTGATTGTAGTTGGTTTAAAAGTGATTATTTTATGATGGTTGTGAAGCAATACAAATCTATATTAAATGCTTCTGGCAGAGCTGTGGCCTAGTGGTTACAACATGTGCTCTGTCATATTGTGGTATTACAGAATCACATTACTAACTCCATCTGTGCAGCCAAACGCCAGTACAGGCACAAAATTGAAGAACAGTTTAACACCACTGACTCCAGAAGTATGTGGCAGGGAATTAACACCATCACGGACTATAAACGGAATAAAAACTCCGCCATGAACACCGCTGCCTCTCTCCCGGACGAGCTTAATACATTTTATGCTCGTTTCGAGGACAACAACAACACCGCCCTCGCAGAGAGAGCACTCGCGGCCGATACTACAGATGATGGTTCACTCTCCGTATCTGTTGCGGATGTAACCCGATCCTTTCGACGGGTGAACATCCGTAAAGCCGCGGGTCCAGACGGCATTCCGGGCCGCGTCATCAGAGTATGCGCGAACCAACTGGCTGGTGTTTTTACGGACATTTTCAACTTGTCCCTATCCCTGTCTGTAGTCCCCACATGCTTCAAAACATCAACCATTGTGCCTGTACCGAAGCAATCAAAAATCACTTGCTTAAATGACTGGCGTCCTGTTGCCCTCACCCCCATCATCAGCAAATGCTTTGAGAGGTTGATCAGAGATCACATCTGCTCTGTTCTGCCCACCTCTTTGGACCCATTGCAGTTTGCCTACCGTAACAACCGCTCCACTGATGATGCCATTGCATCTACAATACACACTGCTCTTTCCCACCTGGAAAAAAGGAACACGTATGTGAGAATGCTGTTTGTAGACTACAGCTCAGCATTTAACACCATAGTGCCCTCAAGCTTGATGAGAAACTCCGGGCTCTGGGCTTAAACAGCTCGCTGTGCAGCTGGATCCTGGATTTCCTGTCAGGCAGACGTCAGGTGGTTAGAATGGGCAGCAACATCTCCTCATCACTGACCCTCAACACTGGAGTCCCGCAGGGCTGTGTTCTCAGCCCACTCCTGTATTCCCTTTACACACATGACTGTGTGGCAACACATAGCTCCAATGCCATCATTAAGTTTGCTGACGATACGACGGTTGTAGGTCTGATCACTGACAATGATGAAACGGCCTACAGAGAGGAGGTGCACACTCTGACACGCTGGTGTCAGGAGCACAACCTCTCCCTCAACATCAGTAAAACCAAGGAGCTTGTGGTGGACTTCAGGAAGAAAGACAGAGAACACAGCCCCATCACCATTAATGGAGCACCGGTGGAGAGAGTCAGCAGCTTCAAGTTCCTCGGTGTCCACATTACTGAGGAACTCACATGGTCCGTCCACACTGAGGCCGTTGTGAAGAAGGCTCACCAGCGCCTCTTCTTCCTGAGACGGCTGAGGAAGTTCGGAATGAACCACCACATCCTCACATGGTTCTACACCAGCACTGTAGAGAGCATCCTGACTGGCTGCATCACCGCCTGGTACGGCAATAGCACCGCCCACAACCGCAAAGACCTGCAAAGGGTGGTGCGAACTGCCAGAAACATCATCGGAGGTGAGCTTCCCTCCCTCCAGGATATATATAATAGACGGTGTGTGAATAAAGCTCGGAGGATCATCAGAGACTCCAGCCACCCGAGTCATGGGCTGCTTTCACTGCTTCCATCAGGCAGGCGGTATCGCAGCATCAGGACCCGCACCACCCGACTACATGACAGCTTCTTCCCACAAGCAATAAGACTTTTGAACACATGATCCCTCACGATCAACAATCAGCACTGCACTTTATTAATCATCACTCTGTCAATATATTCTCCCAATTCAATTAGTGTTTATATATATTTATACCCGTATCTAGTGTATGTGTATTCTACATTGTGTGTATTGTGTACATTTGTTATGTAAATTGTTTTGTGTAAATATGTTGTTTATTGTAAAGTGGTTTATGTCTCGTCACTGTCATTACTGCTATGTTACTCGGAACTGCACACAAGAATTTCACCTACTGTTGCACTCGTGTACACAGTAGTGTGACCAATAAAGTGATTTGATTTGATTTGATTTGATTTGATACTATATGTACTTTTTTGGCAAAAGTTATTTATGTAACTGTAATGATTTTACATGCCTCTTCATATGTATCACAGCAGTTTCCTGGCGAAATGAACACTAGAGGTGCTACAACAATGACTTGTATTCACTTTCACACAAATCAGGAAAATGAACCCTATTTTCGAGACAAATGTGAAACAACTCGTCTTTACACCAGATGTCACCTAGGCTCTAAACAACTCGTTTTGGCCGAGGGTGTCACGCATGCAGATGGAGTAATGACATACTTGCTGATACAACATTTTGGAGGTTCCCTGTCACATGGAGCTTGCCGAAATAACAACAGAACTACCTCATGAGCATAAACAATTGTAATAGTGTGTTTTAGAGAACAAATCATAGAGAAACTTTACCTTGTGAAAGTTTGTGTGTATGTATCCCCTAAAGGCTTGCTGTAGAACGCGTATGTACATATGCAACTTTCAGTGAATAAAGAAATTACTTAAAATAAAAAAAATTAAAAAGATGTTTTTGCAACGGGTTTTTGATTTCATTCATTATTTTTTTAAGGGTAAAACAAACGAAAAACGCTTGGTGACAGAAACACTATATTAATTACAATCCGCGTTTGTGATGCTGTGCTGCTGAATGCGATTGCAGATGAAAATGTCAATATCAGCTTGACGTATTGTCAGTTCTTCAGTAAAAGAAGAATTTCATTGGTCAGTTGAGGTGAACACAAGGGCTCACACTGATCGGCTAGTGTGAGTATTCACCTTATGCGCTAGAGAAACTAGTGTGCAGCCATCTTGACAAATTTTGTCTTTGAACTTCCAGTATAGTGTTTTCTAGATGGATATTTATGGCATTGATATCTAAGTCAAATTAGCTAGCGAAGTGGGTTTACAGGTTATAGAATTGTCAAAAGCAATCATGAGTATTTTAAAGTGTTCAGGGGATGTCATAACAACTGGAAGCAGACCTGGGAGATTTTAAAACAAGAGTACTTCATTCATAAATACACAGGATCCTCCTTCAAGCTGTGGATGTACTGATATTCCTCTGTGCTCATGAAACTCCAAAAGACATCACAAAGTCATTAAAAATATATCTGTTAGACACCTCTGGCCATCTTCTCATGTCATTCACTCATCATGTTATTGTTAAGGTAAGCTGATTTTTTTGAGTGTTAAACCAGGGTGGAGGGAGGGGTTCTACTGTATTTATACACACGCACATACACTTACATGTGATAGTGTACTTTATATTTTATATTCTGTTCACAGCCATTTTAATGACATTTAAACCTTAATTAAAAAAAATAAAATTGTAATTTTCTTTAATGTCATGAACTTGCATGTGAAATAATATGAGCTGCCACTGTTGGAAATTTCATGTCTACTACACATTTTAACACAAATGATATATTTTCTACATAAAAATTGCGCAGAATTACACATATAACAATTTAACGCTTGTATCATGAAAAAGTTCAGTGTGTCATAGCTGTCTGAATGTGATCTGCAGGTCCAATTTACCTCAGCGGGTGTCTGAAAAAATGAACATTTTCACATAGTAATGGGGCGATGTAGAATCACACCATCAACTCTTAGTGGGAAATACTTTCTGTGCTCCCACATGTAATACATTTTAAATGGATTCTACTCAGTAGCTTCAATACAATCCTGAGCTAGGGGCCTCGGTAGCTCAGCGAGTATTGACGCTGACTACCACCCCTGGAGTTGCAAGTTCGAATTCAGGGCGTGCTGAGTGACTCCAGCCAGGTCTCCTAAGCAACCAAATTGGCCCGGTTTCCTGGGTGGGTAGAGTCACATGGGGTAACCTCCTCGTGGTCGCGATTAGTGGGTCTCGCTCTCAATGGGGCATGTATAAAGTTGTGCGAGGATCGCGGAGAATAGCATGAGCCTCCACATGTGGAGTCTCCGCGGTGTCATGCACAGTGAGCCATGTACTGTAATAAGATGTGCGGATAACTGAGCCTTGAGTAACCGCGCCACCATGATTACCTACTAAGTAATGGGACTTGGGCATTCCAAATTGGGGAAAAAGGGGTTAAAATAAATACAATCCGGAAGATAGGAGACAAAACACAAAAATGCTGAGAGCAGAAAAGTGGTGTGGCTGAATAAAGTGAATAGTCTTTCACAATTGACTGCAATCTTGCATTCAGCTCTGGCTCCATTCTGGTATGGAGTACCCACATTTCACAATCCAATCAATTCCAGATGGATAAAATCAAGTCTTCTTGATGAATATTCTGATTCACTTGGAAAATACAACACATCATGAAAGTAAAATGGGTTGAGAAAGCCATTTCATGTTGACTTTATCACTGATAACACACATACATCACCCAGACATCTGTTTGATGTGTGTTTACAACTGGAAGACGTATTTTTTAGGTTGCTTGTTCATCTGCAATACGTCTATAAAATGTGTGCTATGGGTATACTTTTAATGTATACAGATTGCCCTATTCACATTAAGAGCCTTAAGGTAACCACCATTTTTGCTTTAAAAAAAAAAAAAAAAAAGGTGGAACAAGTCAAAATAATTTTCTGTGGTAATGAACATTATGCCACAAATGCTGTCGATTGAGCTGAACTTGTATTGAACCCAGAACATCCCTTTAAACTAATGATGGCTACCAACCTTAGAAATACCACTGCTGCACGGTCGGCGAGAGATGTATTAATATTTCATAAACAGTATCGCTGCTATATGCATGGTGCTGCAGTGTTTTTGGAAGCTGCTCTGTAACTTGGTGTTCTAGTCGATACTTTGTGTCTGTCCCCTCTGTAGTGACCAAACCAGTCTAGAATTTTTACATGAGAGGAGAATTGATATTCTTTCTCCCTCTCTGTCTCTTTCTCTTCTAGGCTTCTACAAAGACCATGACTGTTATGCCGTTACACTCCGATGCTCTGAAGAAGCTTCCTTGAGGGGGGGGGGGGGGGGGGGGGTCTGAGTGTGAGGCAGACAGGGATACTCAGGCATCGTAAACCTTTTAAACACACACACACATGCAATTCCCTGCTGCAGCGGGATTCTCTGAAGGGAGATAAAAAAGACTCTGTTGTGTGCAGGAAGAGAGACCCCCACACCACACACCACCTCCACCACTGTCACCCAGAGAGAAAAAAGCCAAAGAGAAAAAAAGTAGGGAGAGAAAAAAGTGTTGTGGCGGTCTGGTGGTGTAGGCTGAACCTCGGCTCCAGTGACCCCTGGCGAGAGATTGCAGCATGAGTGTGTGTGTGTGTGTGTGTGTGTGTGTGTGTATGTGTGTGTGTGTGTGTGTGTGTGTGTGTGAGAGAGAGAGAGAGAGAGGAAAAGTAGGTGTGTAGAAGTGTGTGTTTGTGTGTTGCTGCAACATGTGACAGGGCTATGGTGTGAGTTAGTCCTTTCTACACACACACACACACACACACACGCACACATACACTGGTGCACACACAGCCCCCCATCAGCCTCACCCCCTCAGGCAAAAGCGAAGCGTTCTGCAGCGAGAAAGCCAATGTGTCTGCGCGTGACTGAATTCGTTCTGGGAAAACAATCCCTTCTGTGTGTGTGTGTGTGTGTGTGTGTGTGTGTGTGTGTGAGAGCATGTCTATGTTTAAGGCTGTGTGTATGTGTCTCTATATGTGTATCTGTGAGATTGCATGTGCATGTGCATGCGTTGCGTGCGTGTGTGCGTGTGTGTGTGTGTGTGTGTGTGTGCGTGCGTGTCTTGCAGTATATGGTCTATTGCGTTTTTTTCCTCCATGATTAATCAGAGTGAGGGCAGGAGGCCATGGGCCGAAGGGACTGTGACAGCACCAACACCTTTAACACTTTACTGCCCACAACATTGGACACATACACAATTACCCATAATCCCATACATGTGTAATAGAGCCACGCAAAAACTTAACCTGCAATATCACACACACTAACTTTATAAATAATTCCAAACAAATTCAATGCTAACACTATAGATGCATCTCAGAGTGCATACTTCTGCACTATCCTATGGCTTTTTGTAGTGTAAGTCTTATGTTCACACCTAGAAATGCAATGAAATGTTAAGTATTACAAGTACCCAGATGATGTACTTCTTCATCCAAAATAATGGAGTGTGTAATGTTTACTTCCCGAACTCAGCGTCATGACTTGCTCTGTGTAGCAGAGGGGACGGGGTTACCTGACTGCTTATGCAACCCGGTTTCATGAAAAATCATAATAATAGTGTGAGTTGACAAAACTGTAAGAAATCGTAAGAGTTGGCTCATACAAAAACATACAACTTCTACTTCCATGGAGAAAAATAAATTAACCAACGAACGATGATGTGACGATAATTGTAAGTTTGACACATAACCCAAACCTAACCATAAAGTCTAACACCTTATCCAAACCCTAAACCTAACCATTAATTTAACGAGAAAATAACTTTAAAATAAACTATGAAAGAAAACTTTGGGATGAGAGTATTGTATAAATAAATGTGAAATGAGAAAAGTAACCAAATTTGTTCACAGATGTTTCGTCTCATAAAGACATTGGATCAGAGGCTAGCTAAAATGTTATGCCTGTGTTGTATCAATTTGAAAATTCTTTTTGTTGATTGGTTGATCTCTATTGGAATAAAAGTTTAACCTTTTCGTACAGGCCAAGTTGTACTATACTATATCTTGTATATGCTATCTTGTACGAATTTGTGGAGGTGGGGGCATAGCTGAGCACCATCCTGTGGAGAGTGAGGAGGGGTAGATGAGCGGTGAATAATTTCCACCTGTGCATAACACCTGTTTTGTGTTCCAGTGAGGAGTGATGGGGCTTATAAGGAGAGGAGACAGCGGCAGAGGGGAAGAGAGCCAGCTAGCAAGTTGTTTGTGTGCTGTTCGTCTAGTGACCATTGCCGTTAGACTTAAAGCTACCCTGATTTTGTTTTCTCTTTTTGGTTCAATTATATCATTATTGGTTTCTTTATTGCTATTAAGCAGACATTTTGTTTAAATAACAGTCTACCCTGTGTTGGAAACACCATCTCCTGCTTCCTCATTCCCTGAATCAAAGATCTTGTTACACTGGTGCCAAACCCAGAGATGGAGGGGAGATACGCCGTCATGGAGTCCTCACCGTTGGCTGACATAATCAAAACCCTCGGCATCCACCAAACTCAACACCAGGCCCTCCTAGAGCTTCATTCTGAACAGGAGCAAAATTTCGAGGTGCTCCTGCAAGCCCAGGTGGAGGACCAGCTGCGGGATCCCCACCTCAGATCACCATAGCCAAGATGGGTCCCCAGGACGATCCCAAAGCTTTCACTGAGTTGTTTGAGCAGGCCGATGCGGGATCAGGCTGGCTCCAGAAGCAGTGGGTGGTCGGCCTGCTGCCACTCTTGTCGGAGGAGGCCCAGCTTGCGGCCCAACAACTGCATGTGGCTAATCTGCTGGAATAACCGGACTTGAAGTAAGCCATCCTACAGCAGGTCAGCCAGAACACCGAGCAATATCGTCAGCGCTTCTGGGCACTGACATGCTGGGAATTCGGCCGTCCATTTTTCTTCGCCTAGCAGCTCTAGGTGCCTGCCTGGTTGCAAGCAGAGGACCGCAACGCCGGGGGGACTGTCAACTTGGTGGTGCTGTAACAGTTCATCGACCAGCTGCCCAAAAGGACAAGGAGTGGGTCGCTGGAGGATGCAGTTCGGCTGGCTGAAGACCACTCGATGGCCAATCTTTTTCTCTCTCCCACTGTCACGTCCCCTTCTCTACCTCATACTGTTCCCGTCCCTGCTCCCCAGAGATGTGGGATTCCGTGTATCCCCCACAATCCAATCAATTCCAGATGGATTAAATCAAGTCTTCTTGATGAATATTCTGTTTCACTTGGAAAATACAACTCACATCATGAAAGTAAGTATCTCCCCTTTCCCATCAGGTGATGGAAGTGGAAGGTATTGTAAGTGGGGCGTGGAAGTCTGACCCATTCTCAATTCACTTTCAAATATTCAACAAAACTAGTGACAATATACGCAAGAACCACCTCTGCTTTTTCTCCTGCTTTGTTGAATTTTTTGGCAGGCACCGTACCCCGAACTGCACAAAGCATGCAGTAGTGTAAGGTGTGCTCTCAGCTGTGCTTATGTTAACAAATATGTCTTGTGCAAATAAATTAACGATTAATTAACACTGATATTTCAGTCGGTCCCTCACACAACACTATCAATTGGTTTCAAAAGAATTTATATATAAGGCACAAGAGTTAAGGACGACTTGTATGGTGCTTTTGGAACTTGGATAGCCTATCACCATGCTCTCATTCCTCAGTCTTGCCGCTGACACTTAGTACCAGTAACTTTTCCCAGCGCTGGCCAGGATGGGCCAATCACAGTCGTTTATACTTACTGGAAGTTTAAAAATGCTTTTATCGACACTACTGAGGCGGATTAACATTCACAGGTATGAATCCTTGCAATTATTATTATTATCTTTAAAAAAAAACTATCCAGCGTAAATGTCTCTATTCAGTGAAAAACTTTCTGCTATTTAAATACAGATGAATGGAGGATTCGGTTTGCAGTGTGTTCATGCCCAGGGATTGCTCCTGCAGCAGTATACCTTTTTATTCATTTATTTTTCCTTCTGCTTTTGTACAGTTTGAAAGTGTATAGGCATAATTTAAATGTTTTATGTATTTATGTAATACAGAACTTATACACAAATAACAGAACAATGTTGCCATTGGGAAAAATTCAAGTTCATTCATTCAGATTCTTTTTCATTCAGTTGTCATAGCATTTTTAAAGAAAACTTTTTTACGTGATTTAAAGATGAAAGTAAATGCTGTTAATCTTGTACATTTTGATCATTTTCGATAATTTTTTTTCTGAAATTTTTTTTCAATTTTTGTGTTGAAATGATTGATGGTCAACGGCCAGACATTGCACTCACATATCCATATTTTCACATATCGGTTGTATCAAGTGACACAGGACACTCAGACAAAGGAAGATACAACCCAATTGTTAGTACTAAAGTGCCGTCACTTGATACAACCGGATATGTGCCGACGATGGCGGGTCACTTAGGGCAGGAAAAAGCATGGAACCATCTAATGGCCCGTTTCTTTTGGCCGGGCATTCATGGGGATGTTCGCAGATAGTGTGCGATGCCATGAATGTCAGCTGGTGTATCCGCTGGCCACACCAAGAGCGCCATTGCGCCCACTTCCATTGATCGAAGTCTCCTTTGAAAGAATTGCCATGGACCATTAGAGTGGATGGCATGCGAGTAATGTTTTGTGTTGGATCTGGTGGACTAAGCAACGCGAAATCCGGAAGCAGTGCCTCTGCACAACATTTCAGTATGTAGTGTTGCGGAGGCACTCTTCAGAATAATCTCCCAAGTGGGGATTCCGAAAGAAATCCTGTCATGTACACTACACGAACTCTACAAATTATTGGGGATTAAATCAACTCGGACCAGCGTTTACTTACGGTGCAAACGGACGGCATGGTCGAAAGATATAATCAGACACTAAAGAATAAGATTTCTAAGTTTGTGCACGAAGACGCTCAGAATTGGGACAAGTGGCTAGAGCCCCTGTTATTTGCAGTACTAGAGGTCTCACAAGCCTTCATGGGGTTCTCCCCATTCAAATTATTGTACAGCAAATTATTGTCAACCGCACAGCGAGCTCAACGTACAATGGGAAAATTTGGAGGAGGGAAAAATGCACACAGCAAAAATGAAATTCAATTCGTTCTTGACCTGAGAGCAAAACTCTGCACACTGGGCAATTAACACAGGAATGCTTGCTCCAGTCTCAAGAATGCCAAAGCTGGCTAAATGGATAGATGTGGAGCACGTCAGATTTACCATCTCAATCTCCTAAAACTGTGGAGAGTCTGGAGTTTCAGAGAGGGAGGAGCTCAGACCAGAGGTGAACTTAAATGCCACTGATCGAGTCACCTGCGGAGACCACCTCTCACCGTCACATCTCACGGAGGTTGCCAGGTTACAAGGAGAATTAAAGGCCATGCTAGATATGGGGGTAATATAAGAATCCACAATGACTGGGACAGACCAGTGTTACTTGTTCTGAAGAGTGATGGCTCGGACTGGTTCTGTGTGGATTCTAAAAAAGTCAATGCAGTGTCTAAATTTGATGCGTACCCAATGTCTCACATTGACAAACTGCTCGATTGGTTGGGTGCGGCTCCCTTTTACTCGACACTGGATTTAACGAAGGGATATTGGCATATTCCCTTGACTCCCTGTAAAGAAGTTCATGCTTACGGGCAAGGAAGAGGCGAGAAACCGACTTAACATACAACTAAAGGTTTAATGTGAAACTCAAAAGACAAACACATAAGACGACGGACATGTCTGTGATTGATCTCTCTCTCTCGAACCGTCGTCACCGGCCGCCTTTATCCCTTGCGCGCCTCATCAGGCCGATTGGGGCCTGATTCTAGCATTCTTGCCCGGCCCCGCCCCCCTCCACTCCACACTCCTCCCGGCGTTACATCAGGCCGGGGTTCCACCAGCATGACATACATCCCCCCCTCTCTTTCCCTGGGGAGGGGCGTGCTTTACGACCCGTCTGCCGGCTGGTTATCCCTGCCTTCCTCGACCTGGGAGGAGAAAGGAGGGGAAAACAACAAAAAAACAAAATAGGCGAGGGAAAAGGCCAACACGGTGCGAAAGAGCGAGAGAGAGAGAGGAGAGAGAGAAATGATGTACCATCGCGTGGTCCTCGAACACTCCTTCACACTCTCCGGCGGACGACAGCCGCTCCGCTTTCCTGGCGATGCATGGGGACATTCCTCCACCCCTGGCAGCGGCCCTACTGCTCCGGGCGGTCGGGGAGTTACATCCCTCCTCCCCTCGCGGATGGTGGTCTTCCCTCGACCCCTCCACATCTCTGGGGATGGCAGGGCACTCCTCCGCCCCCAGCAGCAGCTCCCTCGCTCCAGGCAGTCGAGGAATCCAGTCCCCACTCGCCCCACGGACGGCGGCTGTTCCCCGCGTCCAGGCGGTCGGGCTACTCCGTCACACGGCAGATGGCAGCGGCGCTCCCCTGGGTGGACGGCAGTGTCGAGGACTCTGCGATGGGCATCCCTCCTCCTTCCCGGGTTTCGGCACCAATGTAAAGTAGTTCACACTCACGGGCAAGGAAGAGGTGAGAAACCGGCTTGATTATAAATGACAGTTTAATGATAAACTCAAAGGACAAACACACACATAACAGACTTGTCCGTAAGGATCTCTCTCTCTCGCACCATCCTCTGCGAACAACCTTTATCCCTCTCGGAGGCTTGATTAGCCTAATACGGGACCCTGCCGTGCCACACTTCCATGTCCTGAGGAAAAAATCCACTCCATTCGGTTTACACCAATTTGTTACACTTCCGTTCAGTTTGTTTGGGTCAAAAACATTGGTGTTCCATTTGTGTTCCATTTGAGATGATACTACACTTCTACTACAAAATTCATACACTAGATGGCCGAGTACACAGTGTATGGTGCGTCAAAAAACACTATTAGTGCGTATGCTAATAGGCTGCAGCAGTGACCAGCCACATTTTCAGCATTAAGGATTAAAAAAAATTAATCTTAAAGAGATCTAGGCAACAAACCAATCTAACCAGCTCCGTGATGAGATCTTACAAACTTTGTAATAGTATATGAAAATTAGAAAAAAGACAAAGGTCCAAGACTGGACTTAAATTCTCTTGAGGGCAAATTACATAAATCGTATTATTTAGTAAGTGGTTTGAGAGTGTTGGGAAACTTGATTATGCTATTAACTGTAAAACTTCATGTGAGTGTGTGGTCACTGCTGCTTAATTTAGCTGCTATGGTAACCATAGTAATTTGTCCGATTGGTTGAGCTCTCTTCAGGATTATGGGTAGTGTAGTTTTTCACTGCAGATTCGACTGCTTAAAAAGTTGAAATCACACTGACTTGTGGCTTCTGAAGAAGCATACTGTATATCATCATTTCATCTTGGGAGCTCATGGTAAGTCTTAAAAGGTTTATTGGTTATCGTTAAACATCAATTGCTCCATGCACAAAACGTATGTGATTTTTACTGCCGGGAGCCTGCTGTTGCACTTGACACGTGAAGTCCCTTTCTAATTACTCAGTATTACTTCACAAAACTCTCCATGTACTAATATCTTACAGGTTAATTTGCAAAAGGGCAATTCAATATTAAAACCAAAAGCAATTAGCTATGCAGTTAAAGTCACACCACATAATCACAACAGTGCAACACTTATTCGCTAGCTTAGCTAGCCATATTCACATAACCACCTCTAAAACAAACTTGCATACTGCTTATTTATACTACCATAATGACAGGCAACGTCCACATTAATCCGGTTAAATTTGAAAGCCACGTTTTAGTTTTCAAAATGCTGTCCTATACTCACCGCAATCCGGGTGGTGGAGGACAATTCTCAATTGCCTCCGCTTCTGAGACCATCAATCCATGGATCTTATCACATGGCTCATTGTGTATGACACTCTCAGCATGTGGAGGCTCATGCTATTCTCTGCAATCAACGTACAATTTACCACACACATCATTGAGAGTGAGAACTACTAATCATGACCACGAGGAGGTTACCCCTTGTGTCTCTACCCTCCCTAGCAACTGGGCCAATTTGGTTGCTTAGGAGACCTGGCTGGAGTCACTTAGCACACCCTGGATTCGAACTTGTGACTCCAGGGGTGGTAGTCAGCATCAATACTCACTGAGCTACCCAGGCCCCCACTGTAAACACTTAAATCCCCTTACTGCGCATGCAACACAAGTGTAAGACGTGTTCTGAATGCAATTGTCCTCCTCAGAATTAATTCAGAGTAAATTTCCAGTCGCCTTTGAAGGAATGAAATGTGAAGGTTGTACATTGTAAGATTTATCTTTAACAAATCAAAGTGGATAGAAGGAACCACAACACTGCTACAACATGGGCCGCCATCTTGATTGATTTGGGTTGAATGGATCGCATGACCACGTCACATGACAATAAGTAATTGTTTTCAAAAGTCTCTGTTTTCCCTGTCACACTACAACGTTAAGACAGCATTGTCAAATTGATCCACTTGCGAGGCCATTTTAAAAAAAAAAGTTTGGATTTCACTGGACAAAAACACAATTTCAGTATGGACAGAAGGCCAAAAGGTAGCTAAATTAATGTGTTTAGTGTGGATGTGGCCCCAGAGTACTACTAGTATATGGTTTGATCTCACTTAGAGGTACTGAAAAAAGTGCAGTACACCACATGGACACAAACACTCCAATGCTTTATCATAGTTACAACAATGTTACAGTGAATCTACGATAATGAGTTCTCTGTCAAACAACGAAAGAAGCTTCCAGATTCTACAGATAGTAGAATGAATGGTGTTAACCATGATTACCATGGTACTTTTTGTAAGTGATGTACCACGCACACACACACACACACACAATTTCAAACTGTAACGACTGATAGTGTGACAAACAGACCCAAGAGCAGAGAAACAGTTAAAAGGATTTATTAACAGTACTAATGAGCAGTCACTGGGTTGATGAATGTAGAAAATCCCAACACTGGCTGCAGCAGCAGGAAGCAATCTCCAATGGTGTGCTCATTGTAGTTGAGCATGGGGCAGTCCATGAAGAGTGTGTTCGTAGGATGAGTGTGTGCATTGTGGAAGTCGGGAACAGATTATTTGAATCCTCCATTGAAGATTAGTGACCAGCTGACATGCAGAAATACTGGAAGACAACCATACACCTGACAACAGTACACAAGACAGGACCAACCAGGCAGTGAGGTTAGTAATAATCATCAAAACCTATATATAATGTAAACACAATATAAACTACAACAAATTACACTCAACATTAAACTACATTTAACATTAACCAATCCAGCCAAGGACATGATACATGGATTAATATAGGCATTAACAAACAAGGGGCAGATGCCGCTCGCAGCTGAAAATTGGCATGATCAGCGTTCCCATGGAAACAATCAGGGTTCCCATTGAAACGCTGATTCTGCATGCCAGCGGCACCTTAAACACATGAAGGCAAAAACTTAAACACGTTTGGAACGAAACAAACAGGGAACGATGATGTCATCAGACAAAACCCAACCTGACATGGTGACAGGACCGTGACATCACCGGAGAGCACACGACGGTAACTCGCTCACAGCGGTCACTAACAACCGGACCTGTATGCTCACACAAAGAACATAAAGAAAGAACATAAAGAAAGAAAGAAGTAGTAGGAGTTTTGGAGGACAGCATTTTTTGAAAGAGTTTTTGTAGTTCATTGTGCAGTACCAAACTATTGAGTAGCAGACAAGTCCGGAAGTCCTTGCATGGCATTTTACATGTTATGACTCATTTTAATGAGACAATTATTGAGATGTTACCACATGTTACCAACTCACAGTTTATGGACCAAAACAATTTTAACATAAGCCTTGAAACACCTGCAGAGTGATTTATTTTGTAAAAATTATTCGTAAAGCCATTCTTACATTCATTGTAGCATTCACATGACAATTTATTGAAGAATTGTTTTACAAACAAGCATCCCAAAATTGATATAGACAAATCAAGAGAGAGATGTTAAAAATCATAGTTGATACTATTTCTGTTATTACATTCTGGATCACTGGAAATGGAAGTTTACATCAAGCACATTGCCGGATAGAATAGAATTCTATTCCAAACATAGCATAAGCATACCAAAAATTAGCATATTGTACAGAGTATACATACTACATACTGCAAAAACAGTAAGAGTATTATGATATCATTCTATTCCAGACAAAGCCCATTTCTTTCCATTCATTCAATATAATTGAATAGTTTTCACATGACACACGTGACTGGAGCTGCAACCTATAACTTAACAGAGCATGTTTGTTTGTTGATATGTGTGTGTTTGCAGTGGGTAAATCAGAAAAAAACTGATGTTGAAGTGTTTTCACACAACAGAGTGACTGTAAAAGGCCCCTTCTTTCTGGCTCAACAACTTCAGAGCAGTGATTCACGAGCCAGTATTCAGTCTGCAGACACACATGCTTACGTTGATTTTAACGTCATTCCCCATCAGAATCAGAATGAGCTTTATTGCCAAGTATGCTTACACATACATGGAATTTGTCTTGGTGACAAGAGCTTCCAGTGCACAACAATACAAAAAAACAATACAAAAAAAGCAGCAAGACATAGATAATAATAATAAAAAATTACAAATAATAATAATAATAATAAATAAAATTTAAAAAAATATATATATATATTTATACATATATGTACATACACACACATACGTAGTGCAAATCTAAAACAAATCCATTATATAAAGTACAAAATTACGGTATGCATATCTACAGTGCAAAAATTATTATAATTTTTTTTTCTTTGTATATAATGGCAGAAGAGGATATGTTAGATAATATAAATAGACTTAAACTGTGTATTGCACGTAATTATTGCTCAGTGGGGCGGCATTAACAGTTTATGAGATGGATAGCCTGAGGGAAAAAACTGTTCCTGTGCCTGACAGTTCTGGTGCTCAGAGCTCTGAAGCGTCGGCCAGAAGGCAACAGTTCAAAAAGGTAATGGGCTGGGTGAGTGGGATCCAGAGTGATTTTTACAGCCTTTTTCCTCACTCTGGAAGTGTATAGTTCTTGAAGGGGGGTGTATTGTACCAATAATCTGCTCAGCAGTCCGAACTGTCCTTTGTAGTCTTCTGATGTCTGATTTCATTGCTGCACCAAACCAGACAGTTATTGAAGTGCAGAGGACCGACTCAATGACTGGTGAGTACAACTGTATCAACAGTACCTGTGGCAGGTTGAACTTCCTCAGCTGGTGAAAGAAGTACGACCTCTGGCCTTTTTCACAATGGAGTCAGTGTGTGTCTCCCACTTCAGGTCCTGTGAGATGGTAGTGCCCAGGAACCTGAATGACTCCACTGCTGCCACAGTGCTGTTTAGAATGGTGAGGGGGGTCAGTGTTGGGGTGTTCTTCCTAAAGTCCACAATCATCTCCACTGTTTTGAGCGTGTTCAGCTCCAGGTTGTTATGATTGCACCAGAGATCCATCCATTCAACCTCCTTTCTGTATGCAGACTCATCATCATCTCGGATGAGGCCGATGACAGTGTCATCCGCAAACTTCATGAGCTTGACAGAGGGGTTCTTGGTGGTGCAGTCATTTGTGTACAGGGATAAGAATAGTGGGGAAAGCACACATCCCTGGGGGGCACCAGTGCTGACTGTACAGGTGCTGGAAGTGAATTTCCCCTGTCTCACAAATTGCTGCCTGTGCGTCAGAAAGCTGGTAATCCACTGACAGATAGACATGGGAACAGGGAGTTGGTTTAACTTAGTCCAGAGAATAGCTGGGATGATGGTGTTGAAAGCCGAACTGACGTCCACAAAAAGGATCCTTGCATATGTCCCCAGTCTGTCCAGATGTTATAGGATATTATGCAATCCCATGTTGACTGCATCATCCACAGACCTGTTTGCTCGATAAGCAAATTGAAAGTGATCCAGAAAGGGTCCAGTGATGTCCTTCAGGTGGGCCAACACCAGTCTCTCAAATGACTTCATGTCCACAGACATCAGGGCGACAGGTCTGTAGTCATTAAGTCCTGTGATTTGTGGTTTCTTAGGGACAGGGATAATAACTGAGCGTTTGAAGCAGCATGGGACTTCACACTGCTCCAGTGATCTGAGTGAAGATGGGGGCCAGTTGTTTAGCACAGTATCGGAGGCACACTGGTGAGACGCCATCTGGGCCTGAAGCCTTCCTCATCTTTTGCTTCCGAAAGCTGCTGCACACATCATCTTAACAGATCTTGAGTGCAGGTTGAGTAGCAGGAGGGGGGTGGAGGGGGTTGCAGGAGGTGTTGGTGTTTGTGTGTACTGAAGGTCAGAGCGGGTGTGGGGTGTGAGATCGGGCCTTTCAAATCTACAGTAAAACACATTCAGGTCGTCAGCCAGTCATTGGTCCACCACAGGGTTGGGGGTAGGAGTCCTGTAATTAGTAAGTTGTTTAAGGCCACTCCACACTGATGCAGGGTCGTTAGCTGAAAACTTGTTTTCCAGCTTCTCAGAGTAGCTTCTTTTAGCCATTCTGATTTCCTTATTCAGTGTTCCTGGCCTGATTATACAAGACTTTATCCCCACCCCTGTAAGCGTCCTCTTTGGCATGGCGAATCTGTCTGAGCTTTCCTGTAAAGCATGGTTTATCATTGTTGAATGATAAAAAATTCCTAGTAGGGATGCACATGTCCTCACAGAAACTGATATATGATGTAACAGTATCTGTGAGCTCGTCCAGGTCTGGAACTGCAGCTTCAAAAACACTCCAATCAGTAAAAATGATGGCCAATTCACATTTGGAGACACAATAGTATGTCAAATCCTCATTGTGTCTTGCTTTCACAAACACACACATACACACTCTTACTCTCAAATGGTGTTATTATGAGTCACTCTCTAGAGGTCGAGAACCTCTATGTGTGGTCTCATAAACTAAATATGACAACTGCTACCCCACACATATGCAAAAAGACCTATCTAACTGTGAATTCTGATACAAGAGGTTGAAAGTTCTGCTGCTGAAATCAGTCTGTGCTTACCGAAATCCAAACCACTGACCCCCAGTGACTGAAACTGGAAGTGTGAGTGGCACCAAAAGCTAATTGTAAATTAATTTGTAAATTATGTAATTCAGTCAACAGGAATGCGTTTTTTTTTTTAGCTTACTCTTCCCCCTAACCCAAACCCCAACACTTAACCTAAAAGTCAGTGTAGTAAAAATATAATTTTAAAGCACATATACAACTACAGAATCACACTTATGTTTGTTTGTGTGAATGTGATTATTTCCTGGTTTCCACGGGACTCAAACAAATGTCTCGCAGTGAATGCAATTTAAATCGCGGTTTCCATAACCCAGGTTTCCATTGGACCGGAACCCGTGTTTTGAAGATTGCTTGCACCACACCCTATCAGTAGTGCCACAGGGAAAGGTAAATGAATTGAAGTAAAGATGTCAATATTTCTGCAGAATTCAGCAGAAAAGTAATTCAGAGTCAATTTCAATGTAAATGAACATTCATAAACAACATGTTGATTTTCTGTGTGTTCATGTTGAGATAAAGACAATTGAGTGAATTTAATAAACAGTTGCCCCACTTTTGCAGATGGTATTTCAGCTAACCACCTCCAATTCAATTAAACCAGATGCTAAATGCGCTGAAATAGTGAAGCACCATATTTTAATTAAGTCATTAGCCCCTTTCACACATACAGCCTTCTCCAGAAAATGTAATGATCATGTGTGAATGCAACCTTTTTGAAAATACTAGTAAATTTTGCCCTGGCAATTTCCCTTAATGAAAAGTATTATACATTTCTATATTGATGGTATGTTGACAGCACGTGGTACATTTACCAGTAAAGGCAACCCAACAATTTTCCTGTAATTTACCTGGTTGCATGTGTGAAAGGGTCTATTGTTATTCTTTTCAGCACAAAGTTTTTTTTTTTTTTTGACAAAATAGGCATATTATACTGTAGATTGTACTTGTTTTCCTCAATCAATTAACATTACACTATTACCGCCAAAAAAAAAGCAGCAGGTAGACAGAAATTTATTAAAAAATTTTGTTTGTGTACATTATACAACACTATTGATCATGGCAGCAGTATTTAATTAAATAATTGAGCATCATATCTGGAAGAAATGGGAATCGCAAGAAACATTTTAGTTTTGTTTCTGATTCGCCTTAAAGATTCCGGTTCCTTAATGGTTCCATTAGCAAATATTTTAGTACTTTTACATTTATATTTACATTTATTAATTTGGCTTTACAAAAGAGGAAAACATAAGCGAATCATCTTAAGGAGACAGTGGTACAAAAAGTGCCATACTACAAAGTTTCACTAGCATCAAAATAGTATACAAAACAGAAATGAAAATTGTTTATTATTTTTTTAGTGACTGGTTATGTGCTCTTGGAAAAGATGTGTTTTTAGCCGTTTTTTGAAGATAGAGAGTGAGTCAGCTTCACGGATAGAGTTGGGAAGGTCATTCCACCATCGTGGTATGATAAAACTGAAAGTCCGGGAAAGTGTTTTGGTGCCTCTTTGTTTTGGTACGACAAGGCGACGTTCCTTAGCCGACCGCAGGCTTCTGGTGGGAACGTAGCTCTGCATAAATGTTTTAGACCCAGTGACCGCTTTGTATGCCAGCATCAGGGCCTTGAATTTAATACGTGCATGAACCGGCAGCCAGTGGAGAGAGACAAAGAGTGGTGTAGCGTACTCGCTTTGGTTCATTAAAGACCAGACGTGCATTCTGGATCATTTGCATAGCAAATGCCTGCAATAAGAGCGTTACAGTAGTCCAGTCTAGTTATGACAAGTGACTGAACAAGCAGTTGTGTGGCATGTTCAGAGAGGAAAGGTCTTATCTTCCTGATATTGTAGAATGTAAATCTACATGATCTTGCAGTCTTTGAGATGTGGTCTGTGAAATTTAGCTCATCATCAATGGTTACTCCTAGATTTCTGACCGTTTTGGAAGGCGACACTGTAGTTGGACCCAGCTGCACTGTGATGTTGTGTTCAACAGCAGGGTTGGCTGGAAAGACAAGGAGTTCGGTCATTGGCTGGGTTGAGTTGCAGGTGGTATCCCTTCATCCAGGCTGAGATGTCTGCCAGACAGGCAGCGATTCGAGCGGTCACTGTGGTGTCGTTGGGCAGGAAAGACAAGTAGAGTTGCGTGTCATAAGCGTAGCAGTGGTAAGAGAAACCATGTGACTGGATGATGGGTCCTAATTACGTTGTGTATATGGAGAAGAGAAGTGGCCCAAGCACAGTGGCCTACCACAGTGCTCCCGACCACAGAGTTTGTTCCCCTGTCACTGTCTGTGCCCACAACCATGGAGGCTGTTGACCCATCCCAGCCGGTGCCCACGACCTCAGCGGTCATTCCCCTGTCATTGTCTGTGCTAACGACCATGGAGGTTATTCCCTTGTCATTGCCAGTTCCCACAGCCACAAAAGCTGTTACCCAGTCACTACCTGTGCTCAAAGCCATGGAGGCTGTTGACCTGTCCCTGTTGGTACCCATGACCACGGAGGTCATTTCCATGTCACTGTTTGTGCCCACAAGCACGGAGGTAATTCACCGGCCACTGCCTGTGCTCACAGCCAAGGAGGCTGTTCCCCAGTATATGTTGGTCCTCACAGCCACAGAAGCTGTTTCCCTGTCACTACTTGTGCTCATGGCCATGGTGGCTGTTCCCTAGCCTATGTTAGTGCCCACGGCCATGGTGGCCGCTCCCCAGTTGCAGTTGCCAGTGTTCACGGCTGCGGAGGCTGTTCCCCAACCATGACTAGTGTCCACACCCGAGTCGTACATGGCTCCGCCACCTGAGCCTTTCCCCCCTGAACCCTGTCCAGCGGCTGCTGCCCAGCTCACTGTCACCGCCAGACTCTGTCTCTACCCTGAGGCATCCTCCAAGGCCTCCGGACCATGCCCCTTTACTTAAACCCCCTCCCTTTCTGTTGTGTTTTCTGTTCTTTGTTAGTTCTCGTTTTGTCAGTGGATCTTCCACGGAGGACACTTCATCTCTGCCCACGTGACAGGTGTGTGGATGCTTTCCAATGTTCTGCATGTCAGCTGGTCTTATACAGAGGATTACACAACTCTCATTCTGCTCATAATTATTGTAAATAAATCTTTTGAACTGTTCCTCTGCATTTGGGTCTGTTTGTCTTACTATCGCATGTTACAGTTTTAATGCACAAATTACAGCCAAACAGAATTGAGTATTCACATTGTCATATCAACAATCATCCAGTAATTTATGAATTGCAGTTTAGTAAATTTATGATTCACTAAAAAGGGTGGACTGATAAAAGTAATTGGTTTGGTTCGCTATATTTTTGTATAAAAAAAAATAAAACACTCATAAGAGTCATTAATTTCAGGAATCAGGCTACACTTGCCACACTGTGTTTTGCGGTATGGATTCAAAAGAACCAGCTCATAAGAGTCATTCATTCCAGAATTGGACTACACTGGCTGCACTGTATGTTTCGCACTGAAGATTCAAAAAAGCAGATTCATGAGAGTCATCCATTAGGAAATCATGCTACACTGGTTGTGCTGTTTCATGCTGTAGATTACAAAGAAATCATCTCATAAGAGTAATTAATTCTGGAATCGGGCCACACTAGTTGTGCTGTATGATTTGCATTTCTGAAAAGCAGAGTTCCAGCATCTCTGAATGACAGCAGAAAATGCTAATACTAATGTTAAATGCTAAGTACTGTATATTAGGCAGAGGAATGCATGTTCAGGTAGCGGTAACATAACTAGAAGTCATGAAAATCGTTCAGTAATGTTTTTTTTTTATTATTGAATAAAAAAAACAATTAAACAATTATGAATAAGAACTGGATCTCTGTTTCAAATCCCATTAGCTGGCCATATATCCAGACATTCGATGGTGCCAAGCACACTTTGTTCATTTCAAAGAACTGATTCAGGTGTCTGGATATACAAAATAATCGTTCATGTTGTCACCTCTACCTGATTGCATAATGAATTTAATGAACTAGGTATCCAAACGACACGGTAAGTGTGTGCAAATAAACCATGCTTTCAGCATGCTCGATTCCTTTTTTGTGAATTTCCCCCACCTTGTTTTTTTTTTTTTTAATAGTAAGTATCATTTGTCTTTATCTGAATGAGCTGTCCAGAAGAGAAGGATGTCCACTTTAAAGACAGCAAGAACAACACTGCAGACTCTAAGGAAATAAAATAGTGGAGACACCTATGTGCAAGCGGATAGTTAAAATATTGGTGGGGGGGGGGGGGGGGGGGGCTAAGCAGGCCCCTAAAGCTCTGCCAAACCACTAGAAGAAAACGCTGTTTTATTTATAGTGCAGCGTATCCATGGAAACCCGAGAGGTCACTGCAAGCTAGACCTGTATTTCACCCTTGCTCAGGGGAGTTGGATTTCACGGCGAGGCGCTTAGATGTGTGCGCGTGTGCATTTGTGTATGTGTGTGTGTGTGTGTGTGTGTGTGTTTGCGCACAACACAGAACCGTGACTGATGGTGGTCACGCAGTCCCTAGAGCAGGCAGCCAAGCCTGGTGCATGCTGGGATACGTGCACAGGAGGCAAAAGAAGCACAGACACCGCATCTTTCTCAGTGCTGTATATAAGACAGTTCTTTGCTCATACACACAGAAAGTCCAGTGTGAGAGTATCAAATCTCCCACATAACTCAAGGTTGATCACAATGTTTTACATGATACGAGCAACATTACACCATACACTTTTGATTCTAGATGATGCTAGTGTCACATAATTACACCTTTAAGAAAAATAAACAGTTTAAGTTTTCAGTCCCTGTGTTGCATCACCTCCAAATGTATTCCGACGAAAACAATTACCCTAATGAGGACACAACTCCCTTGAAATTGCCGTCCACCTGCGAACCATTAAAATAACTACCACATTTTTTGGATGAAAACCCACAGTTAAGAGATCATTATTCAGGTTGTGAATCTGAAGGCCAGTTGTGAAAATGAGGACTAAAGCAGATTCCAAAGACAATGAAATAATGCATAAATTAGGAAAAAGGTACAGTACCAAACATTATCCAACTGTTTGGATATCCCAGTGTGTGCTTTTTTATGGATCAGCCAGTAGATGTTTAATCAAACAACCCAGTTACTGTCTACCAAATGGTGTCCTCATGTAGGTTTAGCCTCAGACGGCCTGACCACAGATCTCCCACAATCTGTTCACTTAATGTGTGATACATATTCCATTTAAAACTGGAAAGGTCTTTCTCAAACTAGTCAATTCTCATCTAATTTGCTTGTTTTAAGCAATGTCGAGAGTAAAGGCACAACAGTTTTTCGATTAATTTGCTTGGAAACAAAGTCGTTTTAGAAGGGTAAAAACCACAAGTGCTTTTAGGGTTTCATAATCACTGGATTTGGCAAAGTTTGCTGGAATAATGACAAAAAATCTTTAAAAGATGATTGTAAAGCAGTTCACACTCACGGGCAAGGAAGAGGCGAGAAACCGGCTTAACATACAAATGAGAACTCAAAATACAAACACATAAGACAACGGACATGTCCGTAATGATCTCTCTCTCACGGCCGTCCTCCGCAATCGACCTTTAACCCTCTCGGAGGCTTGATTAACCTAATACGGGACTCCACCGTGCCACAATGATGTTGCCTTTTTTTGAGGTACTTAGTAGCAAGGAAACTAGATATTGTTTTTTAGTTAAGTCTGTTGTCTGTACTTGTATATAGTAGAGTTTCTACACATTTTCCCTTGCTGATCTCATAGAATCAGGTCACTATTCCACTACAGGAGCATCCTATGTGAAAGACTTTTTGGCTCAAGCACCTGACAACGCATACATTTTGCTCCCTCCTCACATCTGACTCAATAGTTTTAATTCATAATTCACATTTGCAGTTTAAATAAACCATAATTGTCGAAATAATTAGTTTTAATTATGCCAATATAAGTTAATCAAGTTTCAACTACATAACGACAAGCGACCCGAGGTAATACAGCCGCGCAAAAACATGCTTTGAAGTGATGCGTGAGTGAGCAGTTTTGCGTTGATTCATCCTTCCTCGTTTCCTTTCCTTAGATCCTTTCCTTGTTTCCCAAGAGGGTGGAAGTGAGGAAAGGAAACGAGGAAGCACAATTTAACCCTAAGTATTGACATTGACTACCACCCCTAGAGTTCCAAGTTCGAATCCAGGGTGACTCCAACCAGGTCTCCTAAGCAACCAAATTGTCCCGGTTGCTAGGGTGGTTAGAGTTACATGGGGTAACCTCCTCATGGGCGCTATAATGTGGTTCTCGCTTTCGGTGGGGTGCGTGGTGAGTATGTGGATGCCGCAGAGAATAGCGTGAAGCCTTCACATGAGGTATGTGTCCGTGGTAACATGCTCAGGAAGCCACGTGATAAGATGCAAGACGGATTGATAGTCTCAGATGCGGAGGCAACTGAGTTTCATCCTCTGCCACCCAGATTGAGGCAAGTCACTACACCACCACGAGGCGCTTTGGGAATTGGTCATCCCAAATTGGGGAGAAAAGGGGAGGAAAATAAAACCTAATGTGTTATGGTGAATATATAATGCGCTATAAGCGCCACACTGTGGACATTTTACCTCGGAACTGCCGCAATAGTAATGTAATATAATTTTGAGGGGGAAAAAAAACAGACTTTTTTAAATAAAAGGTCTGGGTTCCTCCAAATGTTTCTGTGCGAAAAAGAAATGGAAGTCTAAGCAATAGTTCAATCAGGAAGACTCATTGTAAGCATTACATCATTCATTCAATTCAGGCATCTCATCCAATCATAATTCAGCCAATGTTTTATAAACTCTGCATAGTTGACCTTCATCGCTTCATTATAACACCGTTCTTTATGTCTGACAGTTCGAGCAATAATCTCAAGGCTGAACCTTGTGCCAAAGGAAACTATTCTTTCACTTTATTCACTTGAATTCTTCTCTTCTCTGAGTCTTTCTGGTAGAAAGAGACTTGCAAGAGAAACCAATGAGAAGCCAACGATTACTTTGAAGGAGCTACAAAGTTCAGTAGCTGAGTATGTAGTGAAGGTGCACCAGTCAAGCATATCAAACACTCTGCATAACACTAAGCTATTACTCAAAAGAACCATGTTAAAGCAAGTCTGAAGTTTGCCAAGCTTAATAGCAACCCAGTTACAATCTGGGAAGTGACTCTGTGGTCAGATGAGAACAAGAGAAAGAACATTTTAGCCAAAATTCAAAGAAATTTATGTGGTGTGAATATAACCTCACCTCAAAAAAAAAAAACACCATACCTGAGTGAAATATGGGGGTGGTTGCATCATACTGTTGAGCTGCTTCTTATGAGCAGGGAGTGAGCATCTTGTTAAAATAAGAGGAATTGATGGTGTAAAATATAATAAAATAATTTTTTCGATAAATTTATAAAAAAAAAAAAAATTGTAAGCCATGAACCAAACCAACAACATTACAAACTTTGATTTGAAGCAAAATAGTATTTGAAAATCAGACAAAAAGATTGTGTACTTAACAGCTTTAATGAAGGAATGTACTAGAATCCAATAAAGCATCGTGAATGACATACATGAAGCGCAAATAATATAAAACTATTCATTTAAAGTTGTTGACAGTAAATATAGAAACAATATATATTAACTTTATTGTAAAATATTCAGTTATTAACTAATATAAGAGTAGTTTGAGAGTGTAAGGAGACCGAATTGATTACGTCATTCACAGGGCATCATTGAGGTAGGTGGTCGCTGCAAAGCTTGTTTGGTGAGTATTGTTGGCTGCTGTTCTCTTATTGGTGGATTTGTAGTTGGGTAATGTAGTTCTACGCGAGGAATTCCACTATTAAATACGATGTTAAAAATAATTCTTAAGATTTAAGGCCCCTATATACTTCATACAAAACCAAAGAATGAGTGGGTGTGACATAATTTAGAGAAAAAACATCTGGCCAAAAAGGTGTTTTTGCGTTCGTTTTGGAGTTTCCTAACAGCTCACCTGGGCAAAATTTTTGGAAAACTTCTAACCAACTGCTAAACACCTTCTTGCTGCCATTGGTCCATGTCATCATTAGGTGTGACCTGAAGCTCCACCTACTTTGTTTACATTTTTTCAATCAGTATTCAATGTGAACACTTTGGTGTAAAGACATGTCGTGGGACTTTTTGGTTTTTGTTTAATTAGTCTACAAAAGTGATCAATTTCAAATCTATTCAAATACTCTCAAGTGACATCTGCAGTGAAAGCCATTCACACATCTGCCCAAAGTAAGATAAACCTCTATCATTGGTGACCATACGTCGTCTTTTTCGGACCTTAAAAAAGTGTCCGGCTGGGATTTCTAAATTTGCAAAAATTGTCCGGGATTCGGCTTTAGTTGCGTTATGATGTGCATCTGGTCTGACACTTAATTGTGTGTGCGCACTTATTTGCATTGCTTTACGCCTCTTTGTAAGTCCCGCCTTCTCGCACACCAATTGGTCGATTATTAGAGGCTTGCGGCCACTATTGGCCAAATTCCTGCCTGTCAATCTCTCCGCAAAAGCGCGAAGCTCTGTTGTTTGTGTTCGGCATCAAATAGTTGCTTGACAGTAACAGAAAATTACAGCTGAGTTGAAACATTGCCTAAACAAAGTGCAAATGTACAGAAGATTTGCTCAAACAATCCCCATGCTTTCGTTCAGATCGAGATCCGTGGGAAGCAGATTGTATGACATGTAAAGCTAAGTGCAGTGTCAGTTGCTAATAAAGATGCAAGTGATTTAGAAGAACACATTAGCTGTGCGAAGCATAAAGTTCAGCAAAAGGTGAAAGTTCATCAGATAAATTTACAGACTACTTTTTGTGACCAGGTAAAATTGTTATCACATTGCTTCATTTTTATGGTCATTCAAAATAATAGTAATAGTAAATAAAGGTACACTCATGGGATCAAATATTTTATTTTAGTACATGGATATTCAAAAGAATGTTGGAAAGTTGTATTTATTTATATTTATTTTATGCTAACAGAGTGTCTTTTTCACTGTATTAAAATTTGCATTCACAGTAACACTGTTTTGAATCACCATTCTTTTGTCTGTATTTTGACAATTATTACTCTTTTATACACCTATATTTGCAGAAATATCAGTGTAATCATAAATTACAACAACACGTTAGTTTATGTTTCTGAATGTTCGCAAACAGAATACCGTTGTTCTGCTGTTTAAAACTTCTATTTATCCCTGTACAAAGAACTCAGAAGAACATCTCCGGAATTATATTGGGGCCTTTAAGTCTTCAACAGAAGCATATACAATTGATTAACAACCTCAGAGCTCCAAATATTGTCGTCACCAGTAGTGGTAGTCACCAACACCGCCTGGTGTTTTCTCAAGAAACTTTTTGTTACCAACAAAATTTGTATTAGAATTTTTGATTAAATATAAGTTCGATTTAATTAGTTATTAAATCTATGATCAAGTGTATGTATTTTACAGAGAATATTAGCATTTAGACTTTGATGAATCTTTTAAATGGATGTGAACTGATAAATCATGCACAATAAGACTCAGAAAGTGTATTAGGAAAGTAAATAGGGTTCATTTTGCTTTCATGTTGACTTTCAGTATTTGATTTGAGAATTTCTGATGTTCAGTCCTCTTTCTTTGTAATTAAACCAGGCATCTGTAGCCAACCACAGTGTGTGTGTGTGTGTGTGTGTGTGTGTGTGTGTGTGTGTGTGTGTGCGCGCGTGCGTGTGTGTGTGTGTGTTTGATGAGAATGTGACGGAAATGTGATTAGAGATAAAGCTAAACTTTGTTAGCCTGCAGAGGTGACAGCGTCAGACACCACATATCAGACTAATCCCCTCCCCCTCTACATCCCACCTCCTTCAATCTCTCTCTCTCTCTCTCTCTCTCTCTCTCTCTCTCTCTGTCCTTCAGGCCAATTCAATAAAGTCAGGCCCTTTTTTACCATCAGACAGCACAGCAGCACACTGGACTGTGGTGAGAAGAACAATGGCCCCTCACAGCCTTGTCTTTACACAACAGTACCCACAGCTGACGCTAACTCAGTCCAGCCCACAGGCCCGATGCTGGATAGATAGAGATCACAGTCACGCCAGCTTAGTTTGAGCTCTTACAGAATGAGCATGGAGAATGAATCCACTATTTCAGGACTTTGTCAGTCTCTGGTGTAGATTAGTTGCTTACGGGCTTTGTTTATAAATTCATTAAAGGAATAGTTTAATTCTGTCATCATTTCATCCTATCTTTCCAAACCTGTTTGCCATTATTTTACTCCAACACAAAAAGGGGAAATTTTGCAGTATATTTATACTGCTCTTTTCCATTTAAAGGTGCACTCAGTAATTTTTTCACCTAACATCTAAAGACATGAATTGTAATTTTGCAATATATGTAGGAAATCATGAGCTCTCACATTAAAATGAAGACTCCAGTCATATCAGTAACATTATAAAAACTGTTTTATTCTACATGGAGAGGGTCCACACATGGGGGCTGCCATGTTAGAATCACATGACCAGCCGAATACTACTCACTTAATCTCAGAAACCGTCCTGTTATTGGACACTTTCACTCATTGATTCATTGATTGAAGTAATCATGGCTGACTGTGAATACATTTCTACAAATGCATCTGAAACTGAAAATTATTGATTTTATATGATGCTGCATCCAAACCACTAGGTGTCAGTGTAAGTCCAAGATGACACCAAGACAAAAGTTTCTTAGTGCACCTTTAAGAATGAGAATTCATGGTGACCACATCTGTCAAACTCTTTAAAAAACAAAGAAAAACACAAAAATAAACTTTTAAAATATAAGTTTATTCATATTAAATCCTCCTCTCCACCACAGCTTAAACTGTATGCTAGAAGAATATAAGACATTTGGACTACTTTTGTGGTGTTTTTAATCCTTCTTTGAGCATAATTGTTGAGGTTGCTGTTGTTGTACAGAATTAACTGTTGTACAGAAAAGAGCTACATAAAAATGTCTCTTTTTGTTTTCCACAGAAAAATATATAACAGCATATTGATCTGGAACAACATAAGGGTGAGTAAATAATGACAGAATGTTAATTTTAGGGTGAAATATACATTTAATAGTAAATTACATCACTAAGGAGCAGGACGATGGTGAAATCTTTTGTTCCCAGTAGGAAAGACTTAGACAAACACACACACACAGACCATAACGTCTTGATATCCACTGTGGCAGGGTCACACACACAGACACACACACACACACACACACACACACTGGGGTCAGTGGCGCTCAGTGAAATAGTCACATGGTGAAGTGTTAATGATGCAAACCTTCACGAACTATTTAATCATTAACATCAGGTTTCTACTGCAGCAGTGGCTGTATTCTCCCACCGCACCTTAAACACACACAGAGTGACGCTCGCTGTCTCTGTGACACACTCAGCCAGGTTTGACTGCATCTCTAGAGACAAATCCATTTTATCTCTTCTAGACTGCATCTGCCTGTCTCCATCTCGCTGTCTCTGGCTGTCTCACTGTAACACACACACACAGGAAACATACTTTACTCTCCTGTTCACTCACTTACACATTATCCACCTACTCTAGTCTTCTTTCCTTCTACTTCCTGTCACACTCTCTCTGTGTTGCTCTTTCTTTCTCTCACAACACAGACATTTAACACATAAACACATATACTGTACACAAACACACAATACACAGATCCTCAGAATCCTCTGTACTAATAGGCCTTGTACACGCAGCAAAGTTAGGGGATTGACAGCAGTATTCTAGTCTCACAGAACAAAAGGTCTGGTCCACACTGCAGCTAATTCTGCACAAGAACCACCGACTTAGAAAGGAAGAGACATTCAGCAGATGTCTTTGAGACGTTTATTATTTAGAATGTTTGTAAATCTGATCTTTTTAAGATGTTAGCAGATGTTAATTAGATTGTGATGCTTTCCAGATGAAAATATCTAAAACAGACATCTCTGAGATGTACGTGTGCTAAATGGGATGTTTTGTTTATGCTCTTTAATTTGCTGCTTTTAAACAACGTGTTCTCTCTCTAGTGTAATGGACTTGTTGCCACTAGACCACAGGGATCATTGTCTAAAAGAGAGCGGTGTCCTTGGGTGGCGCTAGGGGTGGGCTAATGGGGCATAAGCCCTAAATGATTTTAGTAAAGACCTGAATGTTTTATCTTCTCGCAGGGATGTTAAAAATTCCCATTATTTTGGTATCAAGGTGATTAAAAAATATAAATATATTTAATAGGGATGTCAATTTAATGCGTTAATTCAGTGCGATTAATTCTATAAAAAATATGTTGTTAAATCATTTGTAAAAAATATTAACAGAATGAATCCTCCAATTGTTCTAATACCATAATATAAGTTTGAAGTACCACCTGTCTTCTCCAGGGGGCAATAATCGAAACTCCTGCTGTATAGGCAAAGCGCAGCTTTACGGAGAACAAACCACACACAGATGGCTGACAGCACAACATAAGGACAGACGCGTTCTTGCATTGAAACACTGCTTGATGGAGGGTAATTCCGAATGCAGGGATCTCAAAACTTGTTTTTCTAAGTTTCAAACTATGTTAAATTTGACACAGCGACCTAAAAACTGTATGTTTATGATGCATTGCTCAAGAGTGTTGCAGGTGTACATTGACGCGTCATTTACCAAGCCGTCATAATAAATCTATTTTGGACAGATTGACCAATTCAATTGCAAAATGGATTGCTGTGAACTGTAGGCCAATGATTGGCTTATGTTCAATAATATGCAAATAAACAATACATTGGATTCTAAAGCCACTTTTTGTATTGAGTTTTTGGTAGCACTTTACAATAAGGTTCCATTAGTTAACATTAGTGCATTAGCTGTCATGAATAACAATAACAATCCATTTTTTTATAGCATTTATTCATGTTTGTTAATGTTAGTTAATAAAAATACAATTGTTCATTACTATTTCATAGTGTACTAATTAGTTAACTAATGTTAACAAATACATCTTTTGATTAATTTTTTTTTACATTAACTAAGATTAATAAATACTTTTAGTATTGCTCATTGATAGTTCATGTTAACTAATGTTGAACCTTATTGTAATGTGGTACCATCTTTTTTAATGCTTTACTCGAGTGCAAAAATAAATGTAATGTATTTTAATTATCTGTATTATAATTTTTGATAATATATGTATTTTATTTAAAATTATTTGAAAATAATTATTTATAATTATTAATAATTATATATTGATTTATTGTTATTTGAGGGGCTTTCTTACAAATATTTATGTATGGGATTAATTTGAATAATTAATCAGCACACCATGTAATTAATTCGATTAAAATTTGTAATCAATTGACAGCCCAAATATTTCATATTAATAACATAAGTAATGATACCCGTCTTCTGAAGTATCGGTAAAACCAAATACTGACTCATTTCGGTACACACACACACACACACACACACACGCTGTCTGGCGGCTACTTTCCAACACTCATGCCTATTTGCGTTTATGTAAGTCAGTAAAATATACTTCGGTCAAATGTGAATGCTAGTCGTTTTCATACAGGATGCCTGACGAAAATGTAGTCATCAGCGGACTGAACACATGCTGCCTGATTTTTCTAACCATGCCTACTCTGATCAAGCAGTAGCCTATAAGCATGATCTTGGAATTATTTGCACTAATTAGTGGATCCACAAGGTGGCAACACTCACAGTTGAGCCGTTGCTGTCTCCAAAAAGCATTAGCAAGTGCTAAGCCAATATTTAATCGCTTCTAAACAACAGGAGACGAACTTGGAAACTACAGTGAATGCCTGTGAGGAGGTCAGGAGATACCTGCATTTGTATAACTCGAGTGTGAAGGAATATAAAGACATCTTTATGGGTCTAAACTCTTGAAGATAAATAGTCCATTCTCTCAAAGCAGTTGTTGCACATGCCTCAACCGCATGTGTATGCCCGCAAAGTAAAATGAAGCATACTTTAAATGGCTAGCGGTACAACTATCAGTGATGGTTATCATTCGCATTAAAAATCAATTATACTTTGGGCTTAAGAGTGCTCACTGCTTGCAATTGCAGCTGTGTGTGAAAGGTCAAAATGTCTGCTTTTCAGCCATCCTGGTTCTGGAAGCATTTGTCCTATTAGATTTTTCCATAGGGATTTCATTAAATCCTTCATCAAAGAGTTTTAAACCATGAACCAAACCAACCAGCTCTGAGGTGAATCACAACATTACAAACTTTAATTTAAAGCAAAAAGCTATTTGAAAATCGGACAAAAAAAGACTGTATACTTAACGTCTTTCATGAGGGAATGAACTACAGTGCCATGAATTATTACGAATGACGTAATCTAATTAAAAATGATAAAAAAATAGATAAAACTACTGATTTAAAGTTGTTGAGTTTAAGTATAGAAAAAAAAAATATTTTAATTCCATTGCAGTATATTCAGACATATACAAATATATCAGTAAATACTGTATACAATTAAGTTTGAGGGTGTTGGGAGGCCGACTCGATTGCATCATTTAAAGTCCATCATGAAAGTGGGTGGTCACTGCAGAGCACTTGTGCCGGTGTTTGTTTGCCATGATCCTCTGATTGGTGGATTTTCCAATCTCAGGATCAAGTGTAGTGCAGTTCTTCATCAGGAATTCAACTATTAAACACGAATGAAGTTGAAATAATATGGAATGATTGCTTCAGTAGAAGCATATCCCACCAATTAACAACCTCAGAGTTCATGGTAGGTCAGTCTTTAAAGGTTTATAAGTTGTTGTTAATATTCAATTCCCCTCTTGAAAAAATTTATGGAATTTTTACTTCCGGAACTACACTGTTACCCTCTATTAAACCATTATTATATAATTAATTACAAAAGCAATAATTAAAAATAGTGTACAGATACAGAGAAAGCAAGACCATGTCCTGTGAGAATATCCACTTAGCCCTGCTCACACACTGTGGACTTTGGACTGTCTTTCTCTCCTGTATGAAAAGGTGTCCTTTGTACTGTTCGGTTGCCATGGCCAATAACTAACCAGTTCTCACACTAACAAGCACATGGTTTCTCTCTCTTTCTTTTCTATCTTTCATAAAAACTTTCCTAACTACCGGCCAGGTGCCTCCTCTTGCTTTATTTACCAGCTTTAAATAGTCTCTCTCACCTTCCTTATTTAAAATTTCATCACTCTATTGCTTTCTATATCGGTCCATCCTCCTCCACAGATCAAACCCGCTCTCTTCTTCTCATATTCTTCCTAGCCTTACTCCCTCTCCCTCGCTCACTCATCCTGCTGTCCTGCAGGGCAGCAGTGCCTGCTGGCACGTTGGCAAGCAGGCGTAGCAGCGGGCACAAGCCAGTGAGGACAGCAGGTGACACAGATTTGCGGAAAATCTGAATTAGAGGTGCAGGAACCACCAAGGGGGAGCACTCACGTGGAAAATGGGAAGTCAAAAAGAAAAAAAATGTTTGGAACAAAAGAGTATTTTAAAGTTCAAACTGATTTAAAGTTAGAAATTTGAATTTCGATTCATTTAAAGTTCAATTTGATTCAGTTTGAGATGAATTTAAGATTAAAGTAAACATGTTCTGTAAAATGGTTGAAGTGAAAACTGTAAAATAAACACACTTAGCTTCCAGTTTAAAGAAGTTGTGAGAGAGTTGTCACATATTCTGACTTTTTACTGTTGACATAAAAGTGTTAGAATATCGTCATGGTTACTGTTGTAACCTCCATTCCCTGAGGAAAGGAACAAGACGTTGTGTCGAATGAAGTGACACAAGGGGATGCTAAACATACCTCTGAACCTGAGAAAAGGCCATTGTCATGTTGGCAGACAGAATTTGCATGCCCCGCCCCGGACATACGGGTATAAAGGGAAGCGGGACAGCAAGTACCAGTCAGGATTTTGCACTGAGGAGACGAAAATAAGGTATGGCCGATTATAGTGATAGGTCTAGTGCTGTGGCAGGAGGGATACAACGTCTCGCTCCTTCCCTCGGGGAACGGAGGTTACAACAGTAACCATGACGTTCCCCTTCTGTCACTCACTTGACGTTGTGGAATGAAGTGACACAAGGGGTCCCATATAAAAAGGCACTCAAAGATCTCCCCTGCTAAGGAGATGCCATGGGCCAGTGCCCACGAGGATGCCACACTTCTCGTAGAGTGTGCTCGAACCTGCAAGGGGGTGGGCGCGGCCTGGGTGTGATAAGCTAAGGAAATAACCCAACCCGACCCAGTGAGCTAACCTCTGTTTGGAGACGGCGTTCCCTTTCCGCCGTCCGCCAAAGCAGACAAAGTGCTGCTCAGAACATCTAGAGCTCTACGTGCGGTCCAAATAGATATGCAAAGCACATACCGGACACAGCAACGAGAAGGCTGCGTCTGCCTCCTCCCGGGGCAGCTTGCTTGCAGGCTCATGACCTGGTCCCTGAAGGGGGTCGTAGGAACCTTGGGCACGTAGCCCGGTCGCGGCCTCAGGATAACGGGAGAATGTGCCGGACCGAACTCCAGGCAGGTGTCTTTGACAGAGAATGCATGCAGGTCCCCAACCCTCTTGATGGAGGCTAACGCGATCAGGAGGGCCGTCTTCAGGGAGAGGGCCTTGATCTCAATTGAATCAAGTGGCTCGAAGGGGGGTCTCTGAGAGGACCACAGAGAGATCCCAGGAGGGGAACAGGCTAGGCTGGGGAGGGTTCAGTCTCCGGGCACCTTTCAGGAAACCTGATAATCAATTCATGCTTACCTAGGGACTTGCCATCTACTGCGTCATGGTTGGCTGCAATAGCAGCTACATACACCTTCAAGGTGGAGGGGGACAGCCTCCCCTCCAGACTCTCCTGCAGGAATGAAAGCACTGACAGAACTGCGCACCTCTGTGGGTCTTCGGCTCGAGAAGAACACCAATTTGCGAACAAACAACACTTTAGGGCGAAAAGTTGCCTGGTGGAGGGAGCTCTGGCTTGGTTGTTTGTGTCTACGACTGCAGGTGGTAGATCCACTAGATCTTCCGCATCCAGTCCAGGAGCCAGACGTGGAGGTTCCAGAGGTGCGGGTGCCAGAGGGTGCCCCGTCCCTGAGAAACAAGGTCCACCCTCAGGGGAATTTTCCAGGGAGGTGCTGTCACGAGGAGCATAAGGGGCCACCAGGATGACCTGTTCCTCGTCCCCCCTGATATTGCACAGCACCAGTGCAAGAAGGCTCACTGGGGGAAATGTGTACTTGCGTAGTCCCCGGGGCCAGCTGTGTGCCAGCATGTCTGTACCGAGAGGAGCTCCTGTCAGGGAGTACCAGAGCGGGCAGTGGGAGTTGTCTTGGGAGGCAAAGAGATCTATCTGTGCCTTGCCAAATTGGTCCCATATCAGCTGGACCATCTGGGGTGGAGCCTCCACTCTCCGCTGGGCTAAACCTGCCTCGACAGCACGTCCGCTGTTGTGTTGCGGTTGCCAAGGATGTGAGTCGTGGCTCACTCCAAAGGAGGAGATGGAGGGCGAGTTGTGACATATGATGTGAGCGCACGCCGCCTTGGTGATTTATGTTCGCTACCGCAGCGGTGCTGTCTGAACGGATCAAGATGTGCTTGGTCCGGATTATTGGGAGAAACCTCCGTAGGGCAAGAGATACAGCCAACAACTCTAGGTAGTTGATGTGCCAATGCTGCCAGGTTCCTGTCCAGAGGCCAGCGGCAGCGTGCCCATTGCACACTGCGCCCCAACCCTGTCAAGGGGTGTCTGTGGTCACCACAACACATCTGGACACCTGCTGCAAGGGGACTCCGCTCCGCAGAAAGCAGAGGTCCATCCAAGGGTTGAAATTCTGACGGCAAGAAGGGGTTATTGTCACACGGTATGTGCCGTTGCGCCATGCCCATCTCGGGACTCGAGTCTGTAGCCAGTGCTGAAGCGATCTCATATGCATCAACCCGAGTGGCCACGGCTGAGGATGCCATATGCCCCAGGAGCATCTGGAATTGTTTTAGGGGAACCGATGTGCTGGGCTCGAAGAGAGCGAAGCAACCGAGCACTGACTGAGCACGCTTGTTGGTGAGACGTGCTGTCATTGAGACTGAGTCTAACTTCATGCCGAGAAAAGAGATGCTCTGAACTGTGACGAGCTTGTTCTTTTCCCATTTGACCTGAAGCCCTAGACAGCTGAGGTGCCTGAGCACCTGGTCCCTGTGAGCGCACAGTAACTCTCGAGAGTGAGCCAGGATGAGCCAGTCGAGGTAGTTGAGTATGCGGATGCCCACTTCCCTTAGCGGGGTATGAGCTGCCTCTGTGATCTTCGTGAAGACGCGAGGGGACAGGGACAGGCCGAAGGGGAGGACCTTGTACTGATACACCTGATATTGCAGTCGAATGTGAACTGTAAGAAGGGTCGTGTCGAGGCAGAATGGAGACATGGAAGTATGCGTCCTTCAGGGCGGTAGACCTGCTAGATTGGCGAACCAATCTAGCTGTCGAACGCAGGTAAGAATCTGTTTCTGCGTGAGCATTTTGAACGGGAGTCTGTGTAAGGCCCGATTTAGAACTCGCAGGTCCAAGATTGGTCACAACCCACCACTTTTTTTGGGTATGATGATGTAAGGGCTGTAGAAACCCTTCTCCATCTCGGCTGAAGGGACGGGCTCTATCACATCCTTGAGGAGCAGTGTCGTGATCTCTGCTCGTAAGGCGCCGTCTTTCTTGCCGCGCACGGAAGTGGAGCGAACACTCTGAAACAAGGCGGGAGCCGGGCGAACTGAATCACGTAGCCGAGTCGGATGGTCCTGACCAGCCAGCACGATGGATTGGGAAGTGAAAGCCACGCATCCAAACTCCGCGTGAGGGGCACTAACAGGACAATCGCTTTTGACATACTGGGTGGGGCTTCGCGTCGGGTGGGAGCAGATAATAGCGTGCCGGGAGGCAGAAGAGCGTCCCGAGGCTTGGGTGCTGAGAAAAGACTCAAAGCACTTACCTTGCGGGGGGACAGAGGTTTCCAGTCGAGCCTCGTGCTCACAGCGGCCCGGTAAAGCATAGCGGACATCTGTGCGTCAGCCTTAAACTGGGCGAGCAGACCCGAAGGTGGCAGCCCAGATGAGGCTGAAGTAGCTTTCTCTTGTGAGAAAAGAGAGCCGCGACCGCAATGTTGCCATGGCTATCTTCTCGCACAGAGAACATGAGCGAGAAATCAACCACATCCAGGAACTACACAGAGGCGGAAAGACATCTTTAAAAAGATGCGTCCTGAAAAGGATGTTCAACGCCTGCTGTGTATTGCTCTTTGTGAACTCAAACTCTTTTAAAGGAAATAAACTCTTTTCAGGAGGAGAAACACTCTTTCAGGCAATGAAAACACTGTCGAAGCGCCCGGGGTGTAAACTGCACAGCGTGCAGAGAGAGAGAACGCCAACTGGAAACAAGCCGTAGATCCAACAGCAGTGCTTATCGCCAGTAGAGGTGAATGAAACAGTGGTGAACTCAGCTTACTGTTACGCAACCGATCGGCTCCGAAGAAAAATTCTGACTGGCACTTGCTGCCCCGCATCCCTTTATACCCGTATGTCCGGGGCGGGGCATGCAAATTCTCTCTGACAACTTGACATTGGCCTTTTCTCAGGTTCAGAGGTACGTTTGCTGTCCCAGGAAGACCCCTTGTGTCACTTCATTTGACACAACGTCGAGGGGAAACATAGTTCCCTACTGTATAGTATGCCAATGGAGTAGTCTGTCCGAATCCGCAGAATTCATAAAACAGTAAGCGAGAAATACCCAGATGACCTACTATTTCCAGTGACTTTACTGTAATTGCACAGGAGCTGAGGAGACATCATATTCAAAATACTGAATTAAAAAACATAAAAATGGCAGAGGACTGCGAGTTATATGGCTCTTGCTAACTCTATATACCAAGAAAGTTGTTCCTTGTGTAAAATGGTTCTTGTTTAACAAGACCAGAGTAGATTATTATCGCGGTTGTTTTTATTACATTTCATATTTGGGTCACGGGACAATGCCCATGTTCCAGGATGAAGTATGTCCAGAATCTTTTCAAACTACTCATCTGCATATATATAGAACATGCTTTTATTTACTGGCCGAGAAGTGTGTGATTCATCAAAACCAGCATGCACATAGAACGTGATTTCAGAAGCAGAAAAAGTCTGATCCACATTGTAACTTAATGCAACAAAGAACCGCCCACTTAAACATGAAAAGATCATTTGACTGACAAGTGACCAGTCACAGTTTGTATTATTTATACAGTATTTGCTGTTAAGGGCCAGTTTAATGTGCTGTGAAGTATGTACTGTATACTTCCTTCTACTTTTTTAAAAACAGCATATAAAACAGAACTTGTCACAAATTTGCCACTCATAATTTTATACATGCAAATGAGCTTGTGATTTGTCGCAAATGTTTTCCAGAAGTTTTTTATCGACTCTTCTCAGAAGCTTCAATACAAACAGGTTAGATGAGAAAATCCAGATGAGTGGAGTGCTTAAAAGGGGCGGGGCTGAATAAGGTTAATATACAGTGGTAATAATAACAGTACAGGAAACACTATGGTATAATATAACGTTTGTGTGCAGTTGGCCTATGAATCAGATGGTCAGTGAAAGGACTGTGGGCAGTTTGTTGGTGTGTTGCGTGAGGCTGAGACATGTTCAAAATGTAATTATGATTTCAAATTCTTTAAAAGAATTTCAAAAAATCAAAAAACTTAAAACATTATTTTATATATTATTATTCTTACACAAGTATATTATTGTAAAACAAAACAAAAATTAGTGAGGCTGAGATTTCTTGAACTGTAGGCGAGGAAATAACAACAAGAAGGTAAAATATACTTTACCAACACTGAAGAAGGAGAGAAAGAAAGAATGAAGAGGATACTGGAAAGTGTCGTGTAGCCTGCAGTGGTCAATTCCCCATGGTACCACTTCCTTTGTCAAATACCCTTGCTACTGCCTTCCAAACACACTCGCGCACACGCACACACACACACGCACGCACACACACACACACACACACACACACACACACACACACACACACACACACACACACACACACACACACAGACAGTGCCTGAGGGTTTATGTCCACCATCTTATCACTATGCAGTGGCAGCTCTCTCTCTCTGGACTCTGGGTGAATTCCCTGTCAGGGAATTCTGTCAGGGCCCTGTCACTGCTGCAGAGCTAACAGAATAGAAGACAGAAAGAGAGAGAAAGAGAGAGAGAGAGAGAGAGAGAGAGAGAGAGAGAGAGAGAGTGAGAGAAACATTGTGTTTGTGTACCGTATAGATCCAAAGCCATAGAATATAGTACGACTGAGCTAACCTTCCTCCACCTCTCACAATGTGAGTTCTATACCAACTTCTGCTTCAGAGTTGCAGGGCTGCATAAAACATCATCACTTAGATTCTGGCCCTCCAGCAATATATAGATTTCACCTGCAGCAACTCATGCAAGCTTAATCTTGCTGGTTTATCAAATTCAGGCAGAGGAAAAAATGCGAAATATTACACACTATAACATAGCACATGCACTGTAGCCTTGTCTACTAACAATGTATCATCACGGAATGATGGATAAAAAAAAATGTATTACTGGAGGAAGATATTTTTATTTATGGGGTATGCCAAGAGAATCATCACTATTACTATTTCTCACGCTTAATGTTAAGGATTTCAGCAAACCCCTTACCTAAGTAATTGTTTCTGTGTTTAACTCATCTCGTTACAATTATGTTACTAAAACAAATATGCTACTAAATATTTGAATGTTAAAGGATTAGTTCACCCAATAAATGAAAATCCTCTCATGATTGTCTCACCTTTAAGCCATCCCAGATGTGTATGACTTTCCTTCTTCAGCAGAACCCAAGTGAAGAGTTTTATAAGCACATTTCAGCTCTTTTTCTTCATATAATGCAAGTGAACAGACGCCATAAGGCTGCTGGCTGTTCAAATCGATAATTCATTTTTTTTTTTACTTTAAATCGTTACTTCCAGCCAGCGCTGTATTGCTGTTTGAAATGACCTAACTCTTGGGTGACATTCGTTCCTCTGTTGTAAACAAAGTGCACGCTTCCGAATTCTTGTGTGAATGCACCATCACACTTACGGCACACGACACCTCCATGATGCATTGACTGCTAGCAGGAAGCATTTTTTTAAGAGTAGATAAAGTTTACATTTTTCTATTTATTTTTTAAGCAAACCTATCAATTTACCACAGAAGACATTAATTGATTGACTGGAGTTGTGTGAATAAGTTTTATGCTGCCTAAAAATTACGTTTTGTCCGTCAAACAGCCAGCAGCCCGATGGCACCCATTCACATTCATTGTATGGACAACCAGAGCTGAAATGTGCTTATAAAAATCTACACTTGGGTTCTGCTGAAGATTGATAGTCATACACATCTGGGATGTCTTAAAGGTGAGTAAATCATGAGAGACTTTTCATTTTTGGGTACAGTACATGGAATGGTGATTTTTAATTTTTTTTGCATGCGCAGTAATGGGATTTAAGAGATTTCATGCGTTTCGGTATCTCCGAACATCTTTTGGAAAGTGTAGATGGAGAGCGTTTCGAAAATGAAAACGCTGTTTTCAAATATATCCGGATTAATGTGGACGTAGCGATAGGTGAAACATAATCCTACAGATTAAATAAATATTTACGGAACCATACGGAAACCAGGAGTTACATTTGGAATAAAGAAATCAATAAGCTCATGTTTTGTGTGACAAACTTCAATCCATAAGACATTTACGAGAGAGAACATTATGTAAAAAAAAAAAAAAACTGATTTCTTAGTGGCTCTTCAGCGTTACACTGATCTATAAGGTGTGCGTTGCCCAGTGTCACTGGCATGCACATTTTTCACACATAGGCCTACAACATATATAAGATATTAAAATAAATAAATGTCAATTTTTCTAGTCTGTTCTATTAGAGTAGTATTCATTTAGTGACCTTTATCAATTTTAGAGACAGTTCCTGAATATTATTATTTACATAATAAAATGCAGTAGCGAATTTGAAGTCAACTGTCATTTATTACTGTTGAAAGTTATGTAAGATGAAAAAGGTTTGAACATCAAATGTATTATGTATAATTTTTAAAAAGCTGAAATGCATGGCTTCTCAACACTTCTGTTTACAAATTTGAAGGCTGCTTACTTGATCAATAAATGTAAACATCATAATTTGTGACTACACAATGCTTGATGGAGCGCTTATGACCTTATAACCCAGAAGCGAATAAACTGGGTAAGATTACATGGTTAACCTGAAATGTTGGTTCCAAAAACTGAAGTATCTTTCAGAGTATATTAGTAACCATAGCAACTTACCTTTATGAACCTAACCTGCTCCAGATTAGGTTATGTTCCAGAGTTAGTTTATTTTAGGTAAATGTCATTAAGTTTCAGAGGTCTTACGCAGCATGCGTGCCCTTTTGGTAACTTATTATACTTTAAGCATTATTATGGTATACAACAATCTTTACTTTACCTCACAAATCTTCTTCCCAGCATTTCCAGTTTCACACAATGCGGATTTGCATTCAAAGTGAACAAATTATGTACATTGTGCTAAAAGGCCTCCACAATGTTCACTGTAAAGAAAGGGCTTTATGTATTTATATTTAGCCATTCTAATTACTTATTTCATGATATTAAAATCATTATCTATAAATATCATAGAATAAAATTATAGAACCCACATTATTTTTAAAGTTCTTTCAGTCAATGAATGCTAATAAGTTAATAATATAATTCCATTCTGTAGAACCAGTCTTAATTTGTAACTCAAAAAAACATCTTTCTGTCTCAAAATTATTTGCATTAGTTGACCAATTTTGCACTATAACTATTGTCCCTATATTTTCGCTATATCACTTTTACCCCAAGTGTGGGGAATTTTAATGAAAACTACCTTCAGTTATTATTTATTTTCACACAAATGATGTTGCTCCATCAATATTCAATAAAAAATAATTATTTATTTCTTATTTTAATACATTTTGTGACCAGGAAAAGTAAATTTTCCTCAAGGTAAGCATTGTACCCTATAATCAGACACATGATCTTCAATTAAAATAACGGAGGCGGATAGACCCTACTGTACATGAGGCTGCTCAGCCTTGGACTTTTAGGGGAAAAACAACAAGCAAGTTTTAATGCCACACCAAATAAGAAAATGACTTAAAGGACAACTCTGTGGGCCTCCCATAATTGTACACCTCTGTTACAGCAGTTCTTCATCTTATAATGCACATGAATAATCATGTGGCTTACTGAAAATCATTACATTCAATCTATAGAAAATGATGACAACTGTTGGGGATCCTACAATTGAAAGAGGGTCTATTAATACAATGACTGTAACGATCCACACCGTCTTTGGTTTGTGTACCTTTTTATTTAAGTTTTTGGCACTTTTTATGTTCCACATTGTTCTTTGTTTATGCACTCTTTGAGTTTTGGCACCTTTTATGTTCCGTATTGCCCTTTTGTTTTATGAACTCTTATTTTGAAGTCTTTTCAAGTCCTGTTTTCCTTCCTTGTCTATGTGTCCGGTCCTCATTGGTTTATTGTTTGATTACCTTATTATCTGTTCTAGCTTGGTCATTGGTTTTAGTTAATTGCCTTGTTATCTTGTTTTGAGTTCTGTTTTCCCATTGGTCTATGTTTCCCCTTGTTTGGTATTTAAGCCCTCATGTTCACCTTGTCCTTTGTTGGTCGTTGTTTAATGTAAATGTTTACCGCTCTGTTCCTGTAGTTCCCGAATCCTGCCTTGGTCGCGTTCCTGCCTGTGCCCTCCTTGCAAGACCCCCCGTGTTACTTTCTTGTGTTCTTCTCTTTATTTTCCCCTCGTGGACGTTTCTTTTGTTCCTGCATTCATACTTCCCTTTACTTTGGTAAATTCAATAAAGCTGCACTTGGATCCTTACTTCCTCGTCTGCCCTCTTCATAACAGAACGACCAACCGCTAATGGATCCAGCAGCTTTTTTCGTGGAGCTTGCTAGGGCAAACCTGACCATCCGTGAGTTCTCCTATTTCTTTTCCAACGTGGCCAGCTACTCCGGTTGGGACGACCAGGCTCTGAAGAGCATTTACAGGTACAATGTACCCATCCGCCCATGGAGGGACTTGCTGGAGATCGAGGATTGCACCTGGCAGGAGTATGTGGACCTGATCTTGGAGACTTGCGCTGCAGGGGAGCCGCCTCTCTCGATTTCGGGCAGGGCCCCTGGGTGTCCCACGCCTGCCACGGCCAACGCACCCCCAGTCTCGTCTGTCCCAGGGCCAGCGTTGACAACCCCGTCCGCCAGGAGAAGGAGGAGAAGAGGAAAGGCTTCTGCTTCCCGGTCTCCGCCTGCCACGGCCAACGAGCCCACGCCCACGCCTGCCACGGCCAACGAGCCCACGCCCACGCCTGCCACGGCCAACGAGCCCACGCCCACGCCTGCCACGGCCAACGAGCCCACGCCCACGCCTGCCACGGCCAACGAGCCCACGCCCACGCCTGCCACGGCCAACGAGCCCACGCCCACGCCTGCCACGGCCAACGAGCTGGAAGTCTCGTCCGTCCCAGAGCCGGCGTTGCCAGCCTCGTCCGTCCCAGAGCCGGCGTTGCCAGCCTCGTCCGTCCCAGAGCCGGCGTTGCCAGCCTCGTCCGTCCCAGAGCCGGCGTTGCCAGCCTCGTCCGTCCCAGAGCCAGCGTTGCCAGCCTCGTCTGCCAGGAAGAGGAGGAGAAGAGGAGGGGCTTCCGCTCACCAGTCTCCGCCCTTCACAACCCCGTCCTCAGAGCCAGAGCCAGCGCCTGTAGCCTCGACCGTCCAAGAGCCAGAGCCAGCGCCTGTAGCCTCGACTGTCCAAGAGCCAGAGCCAGCGCCTGTAGCCTCGACCGTCCAAGAGCCAGAGCCAGCGCCTGTAGCCTCGACCGTCCAAGAGCCAGAGCCAGCGCCTGTAGCCTCGACCGTCCAAGAGCCAGAGCCAGCGCCTGTAGCCTCGACCGTCCAAGAGCCAGAGCCAGCGCCTGTAGCCTCGACCGTCCAAGAGCCAGAGCCAGCGCCTGTAGCCTCGACCGTCCAAGAGCCAGAGCCAGCGCCTGTAGCCTCGACCGTCCAAGAGCCAGAGCCAGCGCCTGTAGCCTCGACCGTCCAAGAGCCAGAGCCAGCGCCTGTAGCCTCGACCGTCCAAGAGCCAGAGCCAGCGCCTGAAGCCTCGACCGTCCAAGAGCCAGAGCCTGCGCCTGTAGCCTCGACCGTCCTAGAGCCAGCCCCCCTTGTGCCTTCCACGGCTCCGCCTCCAGAGCCACCCAGTGCTCCGCCTCCAGAGCCACCCAGCGCTCCGCCTCCAGAGCCACCCAGCGCTCCGCCTCCAGAGCTACCCAGCGCTCCGCCTCTCGAGCCTTCGAGACCACAGCCATCAAAGCCTTCCACACCCCTGTCTCCCGAGCCTTCCACGCCTCTGTTACCAGAGCCTCCCAGGTCTCCGCCTCTGATGACTGCCTCGGCTCTGCCTGCACCTGCTCCGCCACCAGACCCTTCCTCAGCTCCGCCTCCAAACCCTTCCTCAGTTCTGCCTTCCACGGCTCTGCCTGCTCCGCCTCCCACGGCTCTGCCTGTGCCTGCTCCGCCCCCTGACCCTTCCACAGCTCCGCCTTCTACGGCTCTGCCCCAGAGGGCCTTCATGGTTCCGCCTTCCACGGCTTTGCCTGTTCCGCCTTCTTCGGCTCTGCCCCTGAGGGCCTTCATGGTTCCACCCTCCACGGTTCTGCCTGCGCCAGCCCAGCCTACTAAACCCCCAGAACCTTCCAAGCCTCCTTGGTCACCGCCTACCATGGCACCGTCCCTGGAGTCCTCCTCGACTCCTCCCTGGCCTTCTGACCCTGTCTTGTGGCCTCCTCCCTGGCCTTCTGACCCTGTCTTGTGGCCTCCTCCCTGGCCTTCTGACCCTGTCTTGTGGCCTCCTCCCTGGCCTTCTGACCCTGTCTTGTGGCCTCCTCCCTGGCCTTCTGACCCTGTCTTGTGGCCTCCTCCCTGGCCTTCTGACCCGGTTGTGTGGCCTCCTCCCAGGCCTTCTGACCCTGTCCCGTGGCCTTCCTCTTGGCCTCCTGACCCTGTCCCAGTCCTGTGGCCCTCTCCTTGGCCTCCTGACCCTGTCCCAGTCCTGTGGCCATCTCCTAAGCCTCCTGACCCTGCCCTAGCCCTGTGGCCATCCCCTAGACCCCCTGACCCGATCCCTGCCCTATGGCCACCTCCCCGGCCTCCAGACCCAGTCCCTGCCCTAGGGCCGCCTCCCCGGCCACCTGACCCGATCCCTGTCCTACGGCCACCTCCCCGGCCTCCAGACCCAGTCCCTGCCATAGGGCTGCCTCCCTGGCCACCTGACCCAATCCCTGCCCTACGGCCACCTCCCCGGCCTCCTGACCCAGTCCCTGCCCTATGGATGCCCCCTGACCTAGTCTCGACCCCACAGCTGCCTCCCAGTCTTCCTGACCCTGTCCCCTCCAAGTCGTCCCCTGGGCATCTGCCTGGCCTCCTTGGTCTCCTGGCCACCCACCTGTTCTGTCACGGTCTCCCTGTCCTAGTCTTGTCCCTCTGTACCCCTCGTGTTCCCTTGATCTGCCTGTTCGTCCTTGTTTTTCGTTGTCGTTTTGCCCCTCCTTTGGTTAGGAGCGTCTGGGATCCGCTCCTTAAAGGGGGAGCTCTGTAACGATCCACACCGTCTTTGGTTTGTGTACCTTTTTATTTAAGTTTTTGGCACTTTATGTTCCACATTGTTCTTTGTTTATGCACTCTTTGAGTTTTGGCACCTTTTATGTTCCGTATTGCCCTTTTGTTTTATGAACTCTTATTTTGAAGTCTTCAAGTCCTGTTTTCCTTCCTTGTCTGTGTCCGGTCCTCATTGGTTTATTGTTTGATTACCTTTATTATCTGTTCTAGCTTGGTCATTGGTTTTAGTTAATTGCCTTGTTATCTTGTTTTGAGTTCTGTTTTCCCATTGGTCTATGTTTCCCCTTGTTTGGTATTTAAGCCCTCATGTTCACATTGTCCTTTGTTGGTCGTTGTTTAATGTAAATGTTTACCGCTCTGTTCCTGTAGTTCCCGAATCCTGCCTTGGTCCGCGTTCCTGCCTGTGCCCTCCTTGCAAGACCCCCCGTGTTACTTTCTTGTGTTCTTCTCTTTATTTTCCCCTCGTGGACGTTTCTTTTGTTCCTGCATTCATACTTCCCTTTACTTTGGTAAATTCAATAAAGCTGCACTTGGATCCTTACTTCCTCGTCTGCCCTCTTCATAACAATGACACTATTAGCAACTGAGAAATGGAAGATGATATGATAAGTTTTTAGAAACTCAAATGTTAAACTGGGCATATGAAATTGTATTAAAAATACAATTACACACAGTACACAAAGCATACAGTAAAATACAATAAGCATGCTCAGTACATGGTAAATACCAGTAAAATTAACCTTCAATACAAGTTAAGCTCAGTCAACAGCATTTGTGGCATAATATTGATTACCACAAAAAAAAAATTTACTTGTCCCTTGGTTACAGTGAGACACTTAAAATGGAGGTGAATGGGGGCCAATCCATAAACATTAAAATACTATTTCAAAGTAAAGCCACAATATGAGTAACATGATTTTAGTGAGATAAAATCACTTACTAACCTTTTTTGTGTCGGGTCATGATGATGTAATGACGATGTAATGTCAACAAACCCTAAATGACTGTAAAAATGACATTTAATCAACTTTTCAGCCCAAATAAAACAAGTTTTAACAGAAGAATTAATGCAAGTGATTTTTTAAAATTATATCAAGTATGGTTCATGGATTTTTTTTTATGAAGGATTATTATAAATTTCTCATTTCTGCTTTTAAACCCTCCAAAAATTGGCCACATTCACTTCCATTGAAAGTGCCTCACTGTAACCTCGATTTTATTTTTTTAAGAAAAGGAGAGGCGAGTCAAAATAAATTTTTTTGGTAATCAACATTATGCCACAAATGCTGTCAATTGAGCCTAACTTGTATTGAACCTGGAAAATTCCTTTAAAATAAAGAAAATATAGAAAACCTATATAGGCTATTATAAGGTATGTCATAAAATATTGATATATCAATTATTGATCGGCACATTATTTTATAGATATATTTCATAGGCATCGATATATTAAAATGAGCTGACATTTAAATTAGAAGTCTAATTTGCATTCTTTCCACTTTTCCAATTCACTAAGTTGGTCTTCTGTTTAACAGTCTGGCGTAATAACGATAGGACACATAACATTTATTGAAGCCGGCTGCGGCATGGACAAGGCACAGATATCAAACACACAGCATGGGCTGATGGCAGTCCAAAGTTTTGTAATTTTGTAATTTACATTGATAAGTTTGCAGGTTAGGGTATGAAACTGGTGTAACTATGAATGCAAACTGAATGATTAGAAATGGCGTCGTTTATTATGCAATTTCTTTGTATATTGCTTTGGATAGGTCTTTCATTCAAGAAAGTCAAACCACAGAAACACATACTTGTGTAACTGAAGATACATTGTGTAGGCTATATGAAAGATACTGTGGCACGGTGGAGGGCGGGACCGGCGCGTGATTACGCACGCCCGGTCCCGTATTAGGCTAATTAAGCCGTCAAGAGGGATAAAGGCCACTCGCAGACGGCGATCGAGAGAGAGAGCTCAATTACGGATGTCCGTTATCTTATGTGTTTGTCTTTTGAGTTTTACATTAAACCTTTAGTTTATATGTCAAGCCGGTTTCTCGCCTCTTCCTTGCCCACGAATTTGATCTGTGTTACATTGGTGCCAAAGCCCGGGAAGGAAGAGGGATACGCCGTAGCGGAGTTCTCGCCACTACCCCAAAGAAGCAGCCGCGGCCATCTGCCGGGGGACGAGGAGCCCAGCCGCCTGGACGCGGAGGAATGGCCGCCGACCGCGAGGGGAGAAGGGGCTCCTATAGCCGACCGCCTGGAGCGGTCAGGGCCGCTGCCAGGGGCGGAGGATGCCCCTACCAGCCGCCGAAACGCGGAGGGGTCGAGGGAAGACCGCCGTCCGCGAGTGGGGAGGGGATCGCAACCGACCGCCTGGAGCGGGAGAACCGCTGCCAGGGGCGGGGGAGTCCCCTTCGGCTCCCCGAGAACGCGGCGGGGCGTTCCGTCCGCCAGGGGCTGAGGACTGCCTCGGATCCGCCTGGAGAGGCGCGGCTGCCGTTCGGTAGAGGGTGGAGGAGTGGCTGAGGAACGAGCTACGGCGTATCAGAGAACCGGCGAGTACGTTTTTTTTTCCTTTAATCTCTCTCTCCTCTCTCTCTCGCTACCGCTCTGCGTTGGCCTTTTCCCTCTTTTTTAAATTCTGGTGTTCGTGGGAGGGGAGGTACCGCCCAGTGCAGGAACCCCCCCCCCGCCCCACCCCCCCACTATTTTTAATTGTTGTTGTTTCCCTCCCCTTGCCCCTCCCTCTTAAATTATGGTGTTTGTGGGAGGGGAGGTACCGCACAGTGCAGGAACCTCCCCCCCCTATTTTTAATTGTTTTTTGTTTCCCTCCCCTTGCCCCCTCCCTCGTCCAGGTTGATGGGGATGACCTGCCGGCAGACCGCGCGGGAGGCGCCCCCCCCAGGGGATGTACGTCAGGCCGGGGGTCCCCAGCCTGAAAGAACGGGGGAGGAATGTGGCACGGTGGAGGGCAGGACCGGCGCGTGATTACACACGCCCGGTCCCGTATTATGCTAATTAAGCCGTCAAGAGGGATAAAGGCCACTCGCAGACGGCGATCGAGAGAGAGAGAGCTCAATTACGGATGTCCGTTATCTTATGTGTTTGTCTTTTGAGTTTTACATTAAACCTTTAGTTTATATGTCAAGCCGGTTTCTCGCCCTCCACCGTGCCACAGATACATATATGCAATATATCATCCATTGATGACTATATGAAAGATACATACACGCAGTATCATTCATTGATGGCTAGAGTAAATAATCTTTGTCCATTGATAATGATTTCAGTCTGAGGATGCTTTTCTGAATTCACTGTGAACATGAATAGACTCACCCAACACAACAAACCCAAAGCTGTTATTCTGAATTCAATAACAGTGAGTAAGCAATGCTTGGTTTAATCAATACAGAGTTCAGGGTTTGTGTCAAGTTTAGCTAAACTTGCTTTCTGGAATACCCCCCTAGTGGTGCAACCCAATTACGCACTGACTTAGTTACAAACTAACTATTTGTTACTTGTTACTTGTTACTTGTTACCTTCTTAGTTTGAACTTTACATCCCAAATAAAAAGAGATCTTATGTTCAGCTACTGCAACATCACCCAGAATATAATAGAGACTTGGGATGGGCAATTTATGTGGCCATTAGGTTGCTTAGTGGACACATAAAAAGCCCACCCTAAGTCTCTAGCCTTGCAACCACCTAGCAAAACCCTAGCAAACTCAAGACAATGCGTTGGAAACCACCCAGGACACCTGAGTTGGAGAAATATCTGCGAGTTCGAAGGGGTAGAAATAACCACCAAGCAACCATCAAGACCACCTTAGCAACCACATAGCAACATGCTAAAACCCCCCTAGCATCAAGGCATTGAGATTTGCACTGGCAAGCACCTCTCCAAATTCTAGTTTTAACAGGAAGCCACCAGTAGCAGAAAGGCATGTAGATATGCCGTTGATTAGTTGTAGCAAATAAATTTAAGACAGATAGACAGAGAGAGGCATGATGGTCCAGGACTGGAAAAGCAAGATGCTAAAAGCAAGAAACTGGCAGAGAGGAAGGATAGGACGAGAGGGAGAGAGACAGGCGGCTGTAATTGGCAGTCATTCTTTGTTGGAGAAGTCCGCTGGCTTTAATAGGCTCTGTTGGTGACTCGAGCACTGAGGTGAAAACTGTGTACACACACACATATACACACACACGTAAACACACAATCACCCCTCCCCCATATCAGGGAAGTGCTTGACTGCCCCTCTCACCTCCCACTGCCCTGCACCATACCATCAGAGCAAGGGAGCAGTATTAAAACGGCAGCAAATACACACGCAAAGCCGATGCACTGACAGTCTTTTAAGTTCATATATTAATTTGAACATAAAATATATACGTATGTATGTCATTTCAATTTCATTTAAAAAAATGACATTTAATAGTGGAATTCCTGGTGAATAACTACACTACCCATGAATCCTGTAGGGAAACGATCCACCATTCAGAGAACTGGGTCAAACAAAGTGCAGCATAAGAGATCTGCAGCGATGGCCCACTCACAAGACATATTATGAATGATGCAATTGAGTCGGTCTCCCTACACTTTAAAACTACTTATATATTTTTTATATATCCTCTATTTTAAAAAATATATTATATATTGTTTCTATACTTTTAATCAACATCTTAAAATTATTAGTTTTATATTTTCCCAACATTTTTCATTTGATTACATCATTAGCAATGTTGCACGTGATTGTAGCTTGTGTCAAATAAAAGTTTGTAATGTTGTGATTCACCTCATTGCTGGTTGGTGTAGTTCGTGGATTTCAACTGTTTTATGAAGGATTTCATGAAATCCCAATAAAAATCAATGGGAAAAATACTTTCGGAACCAAGATAAAGTGTGCGGCAATGTTGCGATCTATTGTTTTTTTTACTCCAGCTCAATTGCATTCAAATATGCAGCGGTCAAATAGAGTGAGGCTAATGTGGATTTGTGTGTGTACGTAAGTGTCTTCCTGTATTAAAGTGTAATTGTCGAATGGCCCCTGATTCCCACTGGTAAACGCTGTGTATTAGTTTGGGAGAGATTGTTGGATAGCGGCCCCGTCCAATTAGGAGTCAGATGAACCTCTGTCAGTTGGCGGGGTTAACACACATGACATCATCATGCATAAGAGGTCCACAATAAAACACTCCCACATGAAAGCATTCAGTAGACTGTGTGTGACTCCAACGATGAGCACACATAGGTTTATTTATCCGTATTGCCAACAGAGCACAAAAGTGCCCATGCCCTTTTTTGCCTGTCTTGGTTCTGTAAGCCTTTTTCTCATTCATTTCTTCCATAGGGATTTCATAACATCCTTCATAACAGAGTTCTAAGCCATGAAACTAACCAAATAGCTCTGAGGTGAATCACAACATTTCAAACTTTGATTTGAAGAAAAAGGGATTTGGAAATCAGACAAAAAGACAAAGGGTGGAACAAACATTAAGATAACCCAACAATTAGGTGCAAATGAAAGCTGAAGTTCTTAGGTAAAACACAATCAATGTCACCAAATATTTGTCTTTTGTTAATTAATGACTTAAGTTATGTTGTGCATTTGTGGGGTTGGTTGGCACACTTTTAAAACACTACAGTTAAGAGAGAAGCAACACACAGAATAACAAATATTAGCTTTTTTTTTTGTTCTCCCATTTTCTCCCTAATTTCACATGTCCAATTCCCAATTCACGCTAAGTCCTTGTGGTCGTGTAGTGACTCGCCTCAATCCAAGTGGCGGAGGACGAATCTCTGTTTCCTCCACATCTGAGACAGTCAATCCGCACATCTTATCATCACGTGGCTTGTTGAGCGCATTACTGTGGAGATGTAGCGCAAGTGGAGGCTCATGCTATAATCCACAGCATCTGCACACAACTCACTATGCACTCCACCAAGAGTGAGAACCACATTATAGTGACCACGAGGAGGTTAACTCAACGTGACTCTGTACCCACCCTTGCAATCGGTCCAATTGGTTGCTTTGGAAGCCTGACTGTAGTCACTCCGAACGCCCTTGATTCGTACTTGCAACTCCAGGTGTGTTAGTCAGTGTCTTTACTTGCTAAGCTTCCCATGCCCAAATATTAGCTTATTTTAAACTAGGACAACAGAACTCAAAATGTTTGTCTCCTCTCTTTAATATGAGTCATGATTATGTGAGAGCATAAAAATTTGCTCTGGCTGCCCTGCCAGCAACACTATCGAAGATTCGTGGACGCTCTGACGTAATTGAAATAGGCGGCAACGTTCGTTCGGAATCGAGAGTTCGGCGATTCCAAACAGCATCAGAGCCCAGGATGGAAATTCCGATTTAAAGTAAAAAAAAATTTAACTATCGACTTGACTTCTTACATAAACCTATCAGTTCGCTTCGGAAGACATTCATTGATCAACTGGAGTCACATGGATTACTTTTATGCTGCCTAAATATGACTTTTGGCCCATCAAAGTGCTGGCACCCGTGTAATTCCATTATAAGGAACTGACAGAGCTCTATCTTCTTCTAAAAATCATAATTTGTGTTCTGCTGAAGTGAAGACACATCTGGGATGGCATCAAGGTAAGTGAATAATGAGAGAATCTTTATTTTTGGGTGATCTATTCCTTAAACTGAGAGAGAAGGACAAACAATGCCTACTGTGGCCTAACTATTCCTGAACACCAAAGGGGACCCATCTGGACAATTTTCAATTATTTTTGGAGTTAAACATGCACAGACAGATATCTTTGACCACTTGATACATATCTCAAACCAGTTTTAAAGGATGCGGTTTGAAGTTGCATCTCTGAAGAGGAGATGACATTCTGCCATTCAGCAGCTACCTCTTTTTGTTTCAAGCACAAACGTATCATGGACAATTTTTTTTGCCCATCTGCGCTATTTTTAATTGTTGGTGTATGAAAACATACACTGGAAGGAAATCTTTGACCATTTAGATGTATTTCCGGCCGCAAAGGACACTTCCATGGTAGACGGCATCATTGATTTAAATGGGTTCTATTGCTTTTGATAAAGCCATTATTTTATATTATATGTGTATGTATGCAGAGGCATTACATTTTTACATAGTGTGTATGATGGTTATCTGTTATTTTTTTTATACCCATTGTGTTTCCCAATCCAAAATCCAATTGTGGCTGATGCTATTTGCACTAAGTGCAAATAGCGTTAGATGTTATTTACACTCTGCAAATAGTGGCAGATACTCTTACATCTGTTTAAATACTAACATGCAGTATAGTGGCAACACTGCAGCATTTTTACTGTGTTTATTTAGAGTCCCATAGCCACCCTACACCAACCCCATACCCCTAACCCTACCTTACAAAAATTAAACATGGTTTTACTACAGTAACCATACAATCACCATGGTATTTTTCTAGTAAAATCATTGTAACCACAAAATTAAACATGGCTACTATTAACTACTATTAACAACATGTAACTGTAATAATACCATGGTTAGTACATCAGAATGACATAGTTTCTACCAAAACACATGGTTACAATGTTATTAAACGTGGTTAATTTTATCCAGATCAAATTCTTCTCTCAACTCCCCGACCTTCACTGTGACAAAATCACTGCAAGGTGAATCTCTTTTAATTATTACTATAAGTATATTATAGGAAATATTAAGAGACATGGGTAAAAGTATGTCAAGGGGTCAGCCAGCAAGAAAAAAAATCTTTCTTTCCATCTGTGGTGATAGCTGATTCTCCATTCTGATAGATTTTGGCCTGTTAAGGCAGCAGACTTTCACCATGTACTGTACACACCAAAATGAGTTTTCATTTCAAAAGATTGTTATTTTTGAAGATAGTGACAAAATTTCACATCCGTTTTTTCACAGGTGTACTTACAATTAACTTAAAATGACTGTATAAGGATGCTACATCTTTGAATCTGTGTTTGTTTCTTCATTTCAGACTTTCAACAGTTTTAAATGTAAATGTTTAAAAATTTGCTCTAAATTGTGATTGGATGAGCCACGTTTTAAGCCATTGTAGCTAAATAGATGATTTATGTTGCGATCACGTCATGTTGAAATGATCATAATTACTAGATGGCAACTTGGAGATTGTACTCAGAACAGTTTACATCCTCACATCTTCAGAATATATTTTTTTCAATGTCAACAATCATAACAGCAAAATGCAATTCATAATTGCAGAAATTCTGACATGATATAAAGTTATGGTCCAGTTGATCCACACTTCAGAATCTCACCGGAAATAGTAGGTCATCAATATTTCTCGTCTACTGTTTTATGAAAACTAAGGATTCTGACATCTGACATCTATAGTAGGAATGTATGGATATTCAGACACAGTGTGTGGCTTTGTGGCAGTTTCAAAACATGGACCATTTGCACATATGCAGGTTTGGAACACAGAGGTAAACAAGAGCAGGATATAGTGCTGAATGGAAGACAACAACAAATATTATTTTTGCATTCCAATTGGCTCATTCCACTATTATGTTTATGCAACTTTCCAAAAAAGGGGGGGGGGGGGGGGGGGGGAAGAGAGATAGAGCAGTGGATTACCACATAATACAAAGTAGAATTTAATAATTATACACTTAATAATAATAAAAGGTCAGGCAAAGTGGAAACGCATCATCACAATTAGCTTCTGGTTCAACTATTGGCGCGATGACGGTAAACTCGAACTCGTAAAATGATTGGCTAAAAATGCGCGGGCTTCCAGATCCCAGGGCTGTCACACGGTAGGGTGAAATTTCTCAGGCTATATCTGTCAGGTAAAATAAACCATACCACACAACGTTTACAGCACTTTTAATGCATCACGTATAATGTAGCCTACATTGAATTTTATGGATTAATTGTTTATTGTTCTTAGTATTTATACATTTAATAATTTCTTGAACATTAAGTGTTTTATCATATTACTACTGCCATTCTTTACATTGTATACAAATTAATCAAACCGTTTACAATTTAATCAAGCCCGTAACTCAAATCTAGAGAGAAGAAAAACAGAGGAGAGGAGAACTGAGGATAGGAGAAGCGGACACGTTGTGCTTTTCCTCCGTCTCCCAGCGGGAGTGTAATGTCGAGGCTCCTGCGCGCTGACACGCTCACCTAGAAGTGCCGCTATGCTGCTCGCAGCACTGCACCAATTATAGCGCAACATCTCGCTCGGCCGTTACCATAGTAGCGCCGTGCTCCTGTTCCCCTGGAACGAATGAACCGTGGGGGAGCGAATATCTTATAAACCATCGCCCTGGTTACCACGCGCGCTCGCTCTCTCTCTCTCTCTCTCTCTCTCTCTCTCTCTCTCTCTCTCTCTCTCTCTCTCTCTCTCTCTCTCTCTCTCTCTCTCTCTCTCTCTCTCCCTCTCCCTCCGCGCGCCCCTTCGCTTGAGTGAGAGGCCAGCCCGTGTGTGTGCTTGGAGCTGCAGACCTTAACACAGAATTGGGTCTGGGTGATGTTGATAAGACTCAGTGTGTCAGCCGTTCTGTGATCATATAGGCCATCGTTTTATTCATGTACACACACCAAATTCCATAATAACAATTCCATACAGTAACCTCAAGATCCTACACATTGCATGTGGGACAGGACCATGTTCCAGTATTATTGTTAGTGTTCCAACATATTTTGATCAATGCAAGTCCTAGAGTTCCCATGATTTTTTCAGGTCTCTATTATGATTTTTTATAAATCACTTCATGGAGATTTATAGTGTGAAAGATTTAAACTATTATATTGGAGACATTTGTACACTAATAAGACACAAAACAATATCTAACAATGAATATCTTGCAATATATAGTCGATTAAATATTTAAAAGCAGAACATGACTAGAAAAATGTGTATTCACTTTAGAAATTTCCATTACTTTTCTATTAGTTGTTATACTGTAATTTCACAATTTACAAATTCCCTGATATTTGTGGGTTTTCAATTAACTTGAGAACCCTGTTGTTGGTTAAATTTGAAAAATGTGTTTTCGGCTTCGAAACGCTCTTCGTACTCACTGCCGTTTTCAAATGTTTTTCAAAAGTTGCTTGTCCACACCAAAACATCTGAAAATGCTTAAATCTCCTTACTGCACATGCTAAAAAAGCATAATAATCGTGTCCCTGCATCATTTCCATGTACGGTCTGAAATTAACATTTCCTCCTGTTCTGCTGCTGGACAGCAATTCTGAGTAAACTTCCCATCACCTTTGAGGAAATGCAATGTGAAGGTTATACAAATTAACATTCATATTTAACAACATTATCAAAGCTGATAGCAGGCACAACAATGCCGCCACAAGATGGGACGCCTTCTTGATTGTTTTGGGTGGAATGGATCACATGACTGCATCACATGACAACAAATACGTCATTGTTTTCTAATATCTCCCATTTTCCATATCCTCACTACAACGCGAAGACTGTTTTCAAATGAATCCACTTGGGAGAGCATTTTCGAAAAGCTCAGTTTTCGCTGGACAAAATGGCCGTCTCAGTGTGGACAGAAGGCCAAATGTAATGAAGTTAAACCTCTGGAGTCGACGGACGCGCCGGCGCGTCCTGTTGGATATTTTCGTCATTACAGCAGAAACAACTTACTTACAAAAATACTCTGTCATTTTTGGGTATACAGATAAGTGTAAGATATCATTAGAGACTATAAAAGGTCTACTTTTATTTGTGTACACTCATAATAACAATTAAACATTGTGCTTTTGTAAAATAAAGAAAATTAAAAGGGTGAGCTATCAGCAGTCTCTGTCTACAAAAATGAACTGAAACTCCGTGAATACTTATCACACAAACATGAAACATATGTCTAAAGAAAGCTTTAAATGTCTACTTTTTAATAAACCAATTCAAATTTAAAACAAATATTCTCCTGCAATCTGTTTGAAACAGAGCAGTAAAAACTGAACATCGCTTTATCTAATTATCTGTAATGTGATCCCACCTACCAGCAGAGCGCGCCATTCATACGCTAATGTAATGAGGCGATCAACGCAAATGTACACGCCCCCCACTGTTAGGTCAGATGTAAACACATTGAATTCATTTTTCTGCACGTTTGTAAAGATATACAGGCAATGAAACTTCTGGATATTAAGGAAGAGTTAATATTTTCCTCAGAAGAAGAGCGGGACTCCGATGAACATTTGTATTTTGTAGAGAGACTTGATCCAGCCGAGGATACAATTTCAGACGAGTAAGTCATTAGTTTTCATTAGTTGACATGCTATTTTATATAAACATGTACATATTTTACTAGTGGGACTGTTTCCAGAATTGCCAGACAGGATTCAGAGTATTGACATTTGAAATATGTCCTAATAAGCAAGTTTTAGTTACATTTAAATGCTGTTTCGGCTAGAGCAGGCATTTCAATTGTATGCTGTATGATATAAATATGATATGTAACATGATATAAAAACAATATGAATGTTTAGATTATATTTTAACTAGTGTTTATGCTGCCTCATCATCAAAGCTTGTGCTTGCAAATATGTGTTCAGGTTAAATTAGTAAAATGCATTTTAAATATGCCCATATTAGAAAATCAGCATATTATAATCATGTGACACTGAAGACTGCAGTAATGATGCTGAAAATTCAGCTTTGATTACAAATTGCATTTTACAATATATTCAAATAGAAAACTGTTCTTTTAAATTGTAAAAAGAGTTCAGAATATCAATATTGTTTCTGTATTTTGGATCAAATAAATCCAGTCTTTTAACATCTACGTCTAAAATGAAGTCTTTATGTAAAGAAAATATATAGTCAGATTATTTCTTTTAACTTAAAACTTGATTTTGATCATTAAGTCTCCTCACATTCATTCTCTTTCTGTCACATTCCTCAGTGATAGGCCAAGGGGAGGGGTCTTTTGTCTCTCAGGTGTGAATTACCTAAATATTCATGATCATTCACGCCTCCTCGCATATTACCTTTCAACACTATAATTGTCTTACAAAAGTTGAATGACTATATTGTTTTGTATGAATGAGTGATCAGGATGGTTTTTACATCATTTTGTAGCAAAAACCCTAGGCTGCAAGATATAGTTCTCAAAAGTATTGTGGACAAATGTTTAGTATGTGTTATATGGCCTTATTTCAGTGACTTAAAATTTTATTTTTTTCAAAAACCACGCATAAACGTTATTTTCTCAAAAATACAAACCTGTACACACATGTTGCTCACATATTATTGTAGGTCAGTTTGTGCTGAATACAGTGTTATCAGACTTTAGCCATTAATATGTTTTTAAGCAACTGAAAAAAGCGCAAATGTCAAGGCATGTCAAAACTTCTCCAGGGCCCAAAATACCCTCAGACCCCAGAGGGTTATTGCGCTTTAAATGAAAACATATTAGTGTGGACGTGGCCTTAAAATGTAACTAAATGAAAATTGTCAACTAAATTGTCAACTAAATTTGTCATTGTTAACTAAAAAAAAATAAAACGATTAGCAAAACTGAAACTAGTTATATGACTCCAAAATTTACTAAAATAAAATAAAAATGACCACAAATTAATTTTGTTTTTGATACACAGTAATATTATGAGATCTTAAACTTTTACTTCATTAAACATGGAAATGTCACTAGATAGCAGATGGTCCTGAGAATTTTAATGCTATTAAATATATTGAAACAATATTAGTTAACGCATGAACTTTTGCTGCCCTAAAATACTAAAACTGAAATACAAATTTAAATACACTCAGAAACAAACTAACAATAAGAGAGTGAAAAGTAACAAAAAAAACAAACTACATTGACATTACCAGTGTTGGGTAAGTTACTCAAAAAAACAAATCCACTACAAATTACAAATGACTTCTCTAAATTATAGATTACTTTTTACTTTGTTACTTTCTAAAACACTTTTCACAAAAAAGTTTGTTTTTCATCTCAACAAATTCAAAATAATGTCTATATTTCCTTTTTATTCATTGATGCACACAAGCCATGCACTCAGCACCTCACACTTCTCACGCACGCTCTCATAGAAATGCAAATATATAAACATAATTTATTTTTTAAAAGCATTCAACATATTATTATTTTATAAATATGTGTAACCCAAATAATTTTAATTGAAATTGAAAGTCAATAACTGAAATCTCATTATAAAAGTTAAATATATATCGTGTTACTACTTTTTGATTACAATAACATAACATTTTATATCATTTTTACAGATTACACCCATAAATAGGAAAGCATTAATGGAAAATAAAATAGAAATAAAAATGTAATAAAAATAAAAACTATAATAACCGTGTTCAAATCATTTTTAATGTCCGTGCACTTGAACCGTAAGGGAGAACAAAAACCCCCACCTCCAAACGGACACACACACATGCTGCGTTTGCTCTCTTCCCATGTGTCCCTCTGGCTCTCTTGCTCTAATCGGCATGATCGCTTCAAGGAGTGAGACAGGCAGACGTGGCCTGCAGAGAGAAAAAAGCTTTCACACTCTCATTCACTCCTACACTACAGACAAAAATATCATACTCAGTTCACTGGCTTACCCACATGCAACAAAAACACTCACATGCATTTCAGTCAGAGGAAAATTATTAGTGCTCATTGATTTCACCTCAGGCGACTTCTTCAATGCATGACTCTTTTTTGTGTGGAAATAAACAATTAATAAATACAACATTTGTACATTTCAAATGAAAATGTGAGTGGTTCTTGCTTGTGCCAAACTTGCCACCACAATGCAAGATTGTTATGGGAGGTTTTTAGCACGATTATGCAGTTGCTAGGGTATTTTGGGTGGTTGCTTACTGGCCCAATTCAAAAGAGCCCACTACCATGTCTCTATGATATTCCTGTGATTAGATATGGCTTGGATTCCTCATTTAATGCAAGTCTGAAAATCACAAGTCTGAAAGCGTATAAAAGTCATAACACACCTCTCCTTAATGAGCCACATGATTTGATGTATCATTCATGTCAGTTGCACAAACGGTGCGGGATGAATGAACATTACATTTATTTAGCGCTTTTCTGACACTACACTCAAAGCGCTTTACACAGTGAGCAGGGGACTCTCCTCAACCACTACCAGTGTGCAGCATCCACCTGGATGATGCGACAGCAGCCATAGTGCACCAGTATGATCACCACACACCAGCTGTTTGTGGAGTGGAGAGGGTAGAGTTATAGAGCCAATTAATGGAGGGGGGCCATGATTGATAAAGGCCAAGACACCAAGGTTACACCCCCTGCTCTTTTCGAGATTTCCTTGGATTTTTAATGACCACAGAGTGTTAGAACTTCGGTTTAACGTCTTATCCGGAAGGCTGGTGCCTTTTTACAGTTTAGTGTCTCCGTCAATTCACTGGGGCATTAGGACCCACACAGACTGCAGGGTGAGCACCCCCTGCTGGTCTCTCTAACAACTCTTCCAGCAGCAACATTAGTTTTCCCCAGGACTTCTCCCATTCAGGGACTGTCCAAGCTCAGACCTGCTTAGCTTCAGTAGGCAACCAGTTTGAGCTACAGGGTGATATTGTCAGTATGTTACATATTGAACTTATGTGCTTTAAAGGAATATTCTGGGTTCAATACAAGTCAAGCTCAATCAACTGTATTTGTGACATAATGTTAACACAAAAACTCAATTTCAACTTCTCCCTTCTTTTCCAACTTCATTGCCATGACGATTTTAAGGTGCAAACACTAAAATGACCATAAAAAGTCCCCACTTTATATTAGGTGTCTTTATTATATACTAACATTAAAATACATATCATACAATGTACTTATTGTGTAACTCACAAGATTCACATTTGCTGCTAATGAGGTTGAGGTATGGGCAGGTTTAGGGTTAGAGGATAGGGTTTAGAAGTAGGGGTAAGGTTAGTGCTAGGGATTAGGGTAAAGGTTGTGGTAGGGTTAGGTTTAGAGTTAACAGTGTAACTACAGATGTAATGACATGAAGGTACAATGTGACAGCACATACTGTATGTATATAATAAGAACATTGTATCAAATGCTTAATGGGATAGTTCACCCAAAAATTTTAATTCAGTCATTGTTTACTCACCCCTGTGTTGTTATAACCCTATATAACTTTTTATTTTTCTTAACACAAAGGGAGAAACTGTGAAAAAAAAAAAATGTTGTTCTCAGTGATGTCATAAAATGGCAGTTTATGGTGACCACCTCTTCAAGCTTCAAAAGAATGCAAAAGTATAATTCAGAAGTGTAATAAATGATTCCATGAGACTCATGATTGTTCTGAAAGCATAAGATAAGGTTTGGTGTGAAACAAACTGAAATCTAATGTATTGTTTAGTGAAAATCTTCACTGACCATTGATCTCCTGTGCACATTCGTGACAGAGCACACAAGCGACAGTTCACGCAACCCCTAGATCTTGCAACATTGGCCTTTCAAGGGAAGACTAATTTTGTTTATCTAAAAACAGGTTCTCCACAGTGACAACAGAACACAACACAGCTGCACACAAACCAGAGAATAAGACTTACAAAACATGTCTTAAAGAGTTTGTAGTTCTTCTTTTTTAAGAGTTTTAAATGTAGTACTCAGAAATCAAACAGAAACATGGAGGAGACTACAAGCAGCCACAGACACAATGTGTCCTAACCTGATGGCAATGCGACACGTGATAAAAGGTATATTTTCAAGGTATAAATGTATAATCAAAGTTATTTTACTAACCAGCTATGATGAGCAATGGTACATTCTGTCGATCGCCTGGTTTCTATTTGTGGCGTCAACTCACGCTGGGTAACCCCATCCGCTGTGAAGAGTCACCAGTCCAAAATATTTTCTTATAACTGTATATTGAAGCCAGCATCTCACTATTCAGTTAAAACTACTTGAATCTGGCTGTGAATGCTACACCTACTGAATGTTTTCGCTTAGGTCTCACTCTCTTCAGACAGAGGTCTGTCACAAATACTCACCGTTTCAGAATGGAGAAGAGGTGACAGACATTCCCGCCTCCACCATCTCTCTGTTTGATTTCGTATTCCGATAAAAAAAAATATGGCTGGGCATAGAAATGCATAAATTCTTCAGCTAAATTCTTGTGCAGCTGTGATGTGTTTTGTTGTCACTATTGCTGTGGTGTACCTGTTTTTATATAAACAAAACTAGTTTTTGCTTGAATGCCCCAGTGTTGCGAGGGGGTTGTGTGAACTGTTGCTCTCGTGCCCTGTCATGAACACACACAGGAGATCAACGATCAGTGAAGATTTTCACTAAACAATACATTCGATTTTGGATTGTTTCTCAACAAACCTTATCATATGCTTTCATAGCAATCATGAGTCTCATGGAATAAAATACACTTGTGAGTGATACTTTTGCATTCTTTTGAAGCTTGAAGAGGTGGTCACCATAAACTGCCATTGTATGATATCACTGAGCCCAACATTTTTTCACAATTTCTCTCATTGTGTTAAGAAAAAGAAAGAAAATAATATGGTTATACAACACAGGAGTGAGTAAACAATGACAGAATTTTCATTTTGGGTGAAGTAATTTAATTCACCAATTTTGGGAGAAATAATCCTTTTAGTACATAGTAGTTAAGGACAACTAATATAAAGTGGGTCCGTAAGTGTTTTTTTTAAATCATAAGCTTCACATTTCTGCCTTTTAAACCCTCCAAAAATTGTCCCTATTCACATCCATTGTACATTTTTTTTATTTTTTTTATTTATTTATTTTTTAATAAAATGAGGAACAAGTCAAATTTATTTCTTGTGGTAATCAACATTATACCACAAATGCTGTCAACGAAACAAAGTTAAATGTATAACTTTATGCAAATGAAGAGCGACTTTCGGGACCGACAGCCAATATGAGAGAAGATTGTTGAGCTCAAGTGATACTAATATTTTAATAATAACATTAATTGTAAAGAAACAGTGCTGTTTAGACTCTCCATACACACCATTAGAGACCTAACCGCCAGCCACTGGCGACATGGAACGACAAAGTAGCTGGCAGTGTGAACGCAGCTTAAGAGTTTAAAAAATTGAGTAAATGTAATTGTGCTAAAAAAAAAATAAAATACACACATATATATATATATATATATATATATATATATATATATATATACACACTCACCTAAAGGATTATTAGGAACACCTGTTCAATTTCTCATTAATGCAATTAACTAATCAACCAATCACATGGCAGTTGCTTCAATGCATTTAGGGGTGTGGTCCTGGTCAAGACAATCTCCTGAACTCCAAACTGAATGTCAGAATCGGAAAGAAAGGTGATTTAAGCAATTTTGAGCATGGCATGGTTGCTGGTGCCAGACGGGCCGGTCTGAGTATTTCACAATCTGCTCAGTTACTGGGATTTTCACGCACAACCATTTCTAGGGTTTACAAAGAATGGTGTGAAAAGGGAAAAACATCCAGTATGCGGCAGTCCTGTGGGCGAAAATGCCCTGTTGATGCTAGAGGTCAGAGGAGAATGGGCTGACTGATTCAAGCTGATAGAAGAGCAACTTTGACTGAAATAACCACTCGTTACAACCGAGGTATGCAGCAAAGCATTTGTGAAGCCACAACACGCACAACCTTGAGGCGGATGGGCTACAACAGCAGAAGACCCCACCGGGTACCACTCATCTCCACTACAAATAGGAAAAAGAGGCTACAATTTGCAAGAGCTCACCAAAATTGGACAGTTGAAGACTGGAAAAATGTTGCCTGGTCTGATGAGTCTCGATTTCTGTTGAGACATTCGGATGGTAGAGTCAGAATTTGGCATAAACAGAATGAGAACATGGATCCATCATGCCTTGTTACCACTGTGCAGGCTGGTGGTGGTGGTGTAATGCTGTGGGGGATGTTTTCTTGGCACACTTTAGGCCCCTTCGTGCCAATTGGGCATCGTTTAAATGCCACGGCCTACCTGAGCATTGTTTCTGACCATGTCCATCCCTTTATGGCCACCATGTACCCATCCTCTGATGGCTACTTCCAGCAGGATAATGCACCATGTCACAAAGCTTGAATCATTTCAAATTGGTTTCTTGAACATGACAATGAGTTCACTGTACTAAAATGGCCCCCACAGTCACCAGATCTCAACCCAATAGAGCATCTTTGGGATGTGGTGGAACGGGAGCTTCGTGCCCTGGATGTGCATCCCACAAATCTCCATCAACTGCAAGATGCTATCCTATCAATATGGGCCAACATTTCTAAAGAATGCTTTCAGCACCTTGTTGAATCAATGCCACGTAGAATTAAGGCAGTTTTGAAGGCGAAAGGGGGTCAAACACAGTATTAGTATGGTGTTCCTAATAATCCTTTAGGTGAGTGTATATAATTTATTTATTTTTAATTTTTTAAATATATTTATATACAAGTTAACTACCACTACACAATGTAATAAATCAAATCAAGGCAGTATACTATGTGAAGTAATAATAATTTGTTTTTTGCATTATTTATGCATTATAAAGTGGTTGCATGACACAGATAAAGATGATACAGATTATGACATATTTCAACATCAACTGTAGAACTGTTTGGTTTGCACCTTGGTTTATTAAATAGAGGACTGCCAAGACCTCAGAACAGTTGGCTTTGGACACAAATACATGCATTCATTTATGCAGACAATAAATTTGGCCCCCATTCAGCATGGGAATGGCGTGCTGTTGGGGTTTGTCTTGTGCATTTCACTCTTAAAGGTGTTGGAATTAATATAAATCAGTATTTGAGCTGGAGCAGACCTGTTCAGCAGAAAAAAAGAGAAGAACACCAAAAGACAATTACAGCCAACAAAAACATTACTTTTCTAACATGGTCTCCATGTTTTCTGGATGGCCCAATGTCTCTTTCACATGACTCGTGTCAAGGCTTCAACAAGTGTCATGCACCACTTTGATCTTCACATGATAAGAAGCATTGCGAATTTACTAGGTATCTGGGTTAAAATAGCTTTGACATTTTTTTTATTTAATTTTACTTTATTCAGCTCTTGCTCATACATAGTTTTTATTTTGTTTGGAAATTCTTTAGAAAAGTAAAATTGTTTGTTTTATTTTTAATTTTGTTTCAGCCAGACTGATTGCACTGTGAATTTGGCGAGTGTCATTGAACATATTGGCACATGTGAGCTCCAGTTTCCGGGTGAAATGTCCACAGGGTGGTGCAAAACGTGAGTTACAGACAACAGGAATGCATATTTTATTAACACTAACCCAAACCCAAACCTAACTGCCAGTGGAGTAAAAATGTAAGTTCAGTGAAAAATGCTACCTCCCAATCGCACTCATCATTGTTTATGTGAACATGTCTTGGACAAGAGGGAAATGTAATCTCATCTGAACTGATGCATAATTGTATGATTGGGGATGGCGCTTTTCAGTAATTTAGCAGAATGGGGTCGATTTCAGGGTACATGAACATTCAGATTTCCAGTGTTTTTTACAGAACATACTGATCTAAATTCAGCCTTGGAAGATTAATGTAATTTCTTAATAAATTAATAAATTAATTTAATTAATAAATTCAATTAAATTGATTAGAAATACAAAAACTATTGTACATTTGTAGTTTCTGTCATTTTATTTCTTTTGAAAAACTTTTTACGTAAAATATTTTTACACTTCTAATTTTGGTCTTGGTAAATTTTTTGTTAATGATAACAAAGCTTACTGGGTTGCAATAAGTCAATAATTGATTATTCATTGGCTGTTCTTTTTTAAAAAGAATTTGGGAAATAGGGTAAAAGTTTAAATAGTTTGAACTTTGAGCAATGTGTTGCATTTAACCAGCGCGGAAGACAGTGCCATGTGTAACACTGTAGCTTGACGATTTGCTACATGCAGAGTTTAATGAATTGCGGAATGTTAACATGAATCATGTGAAAGGGCCCAAAGGAATTTGGGAACTTATCAGGCCTCTAGATCAACCATCATTGGGGTAGTAATTCAGCAATAAAACATCTCAATCATAGAAATAGTATCATAAAACTTTAAACATTTCCTGAATTTTGGGAGTTCTGGTCTGTTAAGGACTGTGTGATTCCATTTGACCTATCCAATAAGGCTACACAAAAAAGAAGTGGGTCCTACAAATAGCTGGCACTCATTTACTCAAATTATTCAATTCCATTGACTTCACCCTCCCTCCAATCCCAGCATTCCTCAGTGCAGAATACAATAAAAGTTTCATTTTGTTGTCAACATTTTAAATCAAACAACCAAAAAGGCAACCCCAGAAGGACCTTTCAAGCGTTTTTGAGTGAGGGATGCTACATTTAAGTATTTTTTTTCTTGTGTGTAATCATGGTTGTCTTTGTATCAAATATTGAGCAATTCAAAAACTGTATGACAAATAAAAAAAACAACCCTTAACATAAAAAGGCAATCGTAACATTGAGGCAGTCATTAAGACCCACTGTGCTAAATTACAATAGTGCTCCTTAATTATCACAAGCTTTAAAACAGAGTCTTGGGATTACATTCTCTAAATGAAATTACGGCATTTCTCCACACATGGACAAACAAAACCACTAAACACACAAATAAAATGATTGTCCATTTTCAATTTGCCTGCAAATAGTTCCAGAGCATCCAATAAAGGGCAAGATTCTGAAAAAGAACTCCAGTTCCGAAATGGAACAGAGAAAAAAAATGGAATGGCATTCTGCCATTCACTGTTTATTTTTGGTTCAGGACATGTTTTTTCTCAAATAGCACTTTCATTCCGCTCCTCATTTATTTTATTTGTTTGTTTACACCCAGTGTTTACGAGTCCACGGCAGTCCGAGTGAGTGTGGCATTGCTGTCCATTGCTAGTCTTTCATGATGGTGTGGAAGTCAGAGGGAGGGTCCAGCTGCCCTATGGAAACCACCGGAATGGAGCTCCAGTCGGTAGCATCACCTTCTTGGAAAGACATAGGAAGAGGAAAAGGAAACAAGGAAAGGCTTGAGTCATTGATAATTTGAAATAAACCTCAACAATAGAACAGTAAGTTAATGGAAAACATGTATAAACATGTACTTTTAAATTATACTGTATTTTTCAGTAATATAAGTAGCATTTTTTTCATAATCCGAAAGGTCCTGAGACTTATATAATGTAATTTATATTGGCCGGTCAAACACACTGCACATCAAAACACATATGCTTTCAAACAAACAGATGAAAAGATGAGACATAGAGATGGGAGTTCCAAAAATTCAATTTTTAAGAAGCCTATACAGAGTATTTTATGCATCCAATTTAAAAATTCTGTCCACCGTAACATTATTGTGATACAGTTTTGCTCTAAAATGCATGTCACACACATCTCTTCACATCCCCACAAAATGACGTTTCATCATACTTAATGTAGAAAAACACAAATTTAGTGAAACCAGAGAATTAGTGCAAAGCAGATAGGGTTGTAAATATCAGAAATATCATTGATCAACAAGTGTTAATATCACTAAATAACACACAATAGTTTATTTGTATATTAAGCACACAGTTACATTTGTCATATGCAGATGTGGCCTCTATGTCTGCTTTTATTAATCTTAATCTTGTGTGACCATGCGTACACATTCTTGGACATTGTATTTTGGCTTAGCTATCTGCAATGCATCATTTACATTTTCTTTTAAACTGACTGATCTCAGTTCAGGAGACTCTATGCTGCCAGTCAAGGATGAAACTTTTGACTCATCGAGTCATGAGACCAAACAACATGGTGTCGATCACAGCAGAGTTTGTCTTTCAGAGAAACACCAATAAAACTACATCTGGTGAGGAACCTAATTAAGTTTTTACATTGAAACCTATTTGAGTCAAAAGATTAGCATCTCTATTTTCATCCGATATGCCATTTTAAATATGTTAGTGTTTTATCGCGAAATGCCATGCTGCTAAACACAATGTACACTAATGTGTACTTAAGCATATTTTTTTCTTTTTTTTCCTTATGTACTTAAGTGCATTATCACATTGAGTATCAATCGGTTCATCCAAAAGCTGAAACATTTTGCTTTCAGAGGCTTTATGTGGAGTTAGGATGAAAATAAGGTGCACTTTGAACTGTTTAGATACCAAGTTCTGAGGTTAAGTCATTCAATAAATAAGGAGCAAGGGAGTGTTCTATATCTTTCCTATGCAGTTAAGTGCATTCACTCATAAAATCCTGTCAAAAGTTCAGTTTCAGGCTGCAGATGATGTTTGGATCACTAAACGTGTTTGACAGACATAGGACAATGATAATCAGTACATAGATTCAAAATGTATAATGTATAATTTTATTTTAACATGGTTGGCAGTGATTGGATGATGCTGGCCATTACTTTGAATCAGAATTAATTATGCTAATTTCTGATGTAATGTCTGTAACATCTTAAAAACATAAATAACCAACACTCCTGGAAACAAACAATTTGATTGAAATTTCTATAGCTTGGAATTATTTAAAAATGTCACAATTTGGTCCAGCTGTCCACATATGTGGACATAAATGTTTAGGAAATATATTTGCTCTAGAATGTTTTATTACATTTTTTGGCATGTTTATTAGGTGTTACTAGTTACAAATAAAAAAAATCAGCAGTCACGCTCAGGTCTCATGAGGATTATCAAAATTTTATAAACAGTTACACCTGATTACAAAAGACAGATGCTCTCAATTAAAACAAGCCAAAATACAACGTGATTTGATGTTGAGATCTTGAGATCCTCTTCAAGGAGTGCGACGACATGCAAGCGGCGGAAGGAAGTCGGGAACCTGGGAAGTTCTCCCAGGTTCCAGTGCCTGCCATGACTTACACACAGATGCAACTTATCTGTGTTTTTTTTTCTCTCTCAACTATGTGATTTAGACCAGGTGCAACTTCATTTCCAGAAGATACACATTTATACAGTAAAATAATGCTTCACTTTCATGGCAGTTGCAGTTTGCTTTCATACCAAAAAGAATTGCGAACTGTACCAGAATTCACATGAACCGGACCCGAGTCCAACTTTTCAAGTTTGGAAAACCCCGATCACACCAGTCAAGCGAACTGAACTCTGACTGCAAACGGACTCGTGCTGCAGAGCCAGACTTACTGAGATAAATGTAAAGGGCTGAAATACCGCAGTGGTGCAAATGGCAGATTTTTTCCCAGCCTGCTATGGGACTGGGCAGGGGGAGTAAATGGCTGTGGGACTTTGGGAGAGCAGAGACAACGGCAGCATTTCCTGGGAAGAATTCCAGTCCCTATAACGAAAGCACGAAGGACAGAGGGAGGGGAATGTTCCCTCCAACATGAGGTAACATGCACAGGCAGTGACTTCACCTTACATGACCTAGTCTCTCTCTCTGTTTCCCAAACACTCTCCCACTCTCTTATTTCTCTCTGACAGGGCTTTGGCGTTTGTATACACACATACACTCACACACACACACACAGAGAGACCGCTTTTCCCTCACCGACCCATTGGACAAGCCAGTACAGATGGGCTCTCGGCCCATGCACATGGCCAGACAGACCGTGAGCACACGGACAGACACGCATATTATCTCTCTCTTACAAACACTTGCCAGATTAATTTTGAATGTTATTTTTTATCCCATCATCTCCTCCATGCCTTTGCCTGACATACACACATAAACACACAAATACACAAGAATCACAGTAAGAATAGTGCCAGTGTTAGGCCAAGCGCATACAGTTCACAGCAGTCATATTTGTTTTTAAAACTTCACACACCGTAATAAGTGTCTAAAGGGAACCTTTTGATTTATTTTATTTATTTATTTTTTCACTTTGATTTGGTTGACAAAATCTTTTCAAATACAAATAATATTTTAAAATATTGTTTCACTGCTTATTTGTTTAGTTTTTTTAGGAAATATTGATAAAAGATCATGCCAACATTTCTTTTTGCAAGAATTTCAGCTTTTAATTACTTTTTTTTACTGACTCCGACAGTTGCACCACATTACATTTTATTACTTCAAGCCCCAGAAAAAATATCAAAATGAAGTTTCCCTCAGCAAATAAGAACATGCTCATCGTAGAAGATGAGCATTCAAGTAAATATTTTGTGTGAATTGCATTTTTTATGTATTTTTTAATAACATGTTGACCCACAAACTAAATGTGAGTGATGCTTGCCCAGACAAAATTCGCCACTACATAACATGGGTGTTGTGGGTTGTTGTCAGTGGGTTGATATGTGGTTGCTAGGGTGTTCTGGATGGTTGCTAGGTTATTGCTTACTGGTCCAAGTCAAAAGTGTCCATGCGCCTTCAGTGTAAGACTAGGGTTTTTTTTTCTTTCTGATTTATCGTCTTTATTATCCGAAAATCATTCAAGCTCGATTGCATAGACAAGTAGTAGAACATTGCTCAATAAATCACACAATTTGAGGTATCATTCATGTCTATTTGGTACAAGTTACGCACCAAAGTTAATTACTTTGTTTAGGGTTTTGATCAAATCCCTAAACAAAGAGCAATAGTAATAGTAATGCTTGCCTTAGCATATACATGTAGCATGTATAAAGTGAGGAATTGTCTATAATATAAGTAGATCTTGATAAGCAAGCTAGAAGCCTGTACTAAGAAAATATATATAAATGTGTGTGTGTGTGTGTTTGTGTGTGTGTGTGTGTGTGTGTGTGTGTAGCTCTCTCACACATACAAAGACACATACACATGTTGTTCCTAAAATACTTTAGTCGTCTGGCTGTGAGTCTGAGACTTCACTACATGAGGAAGGGGGTGGGGCCTGAATGTCTGAAGCCACACCCACTCTGTCTCCTTCTGCTTCTATCTATCTGGGACTTTCCAGGATACTGGCTACTGCATAGGTTGAAATGTGTCATCATTCTATATATACACATAAACAAAACTTGCATGCACTGACACAAAAGGGGGGATCAATACATTGGCCCAGTGATCTAATGGAATTGCAAAAAGCATACATGCCTAGCCAGACTTAAAACACATATGAAAATCACATCTATCCATCCCAAACAAACACACACATTAATACATCAAAATGTCAATAGGCCCCCACATCCCTGACTGTGACCTGTCAGTAATGGCTCTTTAAACTCCATAAGTCCTCTATGCCTTATTCAACTAGGCCAAACCCACTGTCAATAAAAGCATGAAATATTCTCACACACAAACACACACACACACACAGACAGTAGAAAACTAAAGATGCACCGATGTATCGGCTGCTGATATTTATCAGCCAATTATTGACAAAATGAAAACCATCAGCATATCGGTTATTAGCATTGTTTCTTTTCTGATATAGTAAATATAGTAATTTACTATATCACAATTCCAGTGGGTCAGAAGTTACATGTTTGTACAGTTGGTACATACACTAAGTTTACTGTGCCTTTAAGCAGCTTGGAAAGTTCCAGAAAATTATGTCAAGCCTTTAGAAAATTAGCCAATTAGCTTCTGATATGAGGTGTACTGAATTGGAGATGTACCTGAAGATGTATTTTAAGGCCTACTTTCAAACTCAGTGCCTCTTCCCTAGACATCATGAGAAAATCTAAAGAAATCAGCAAATACAAGAGAAAAAAAATTGTGGATGCAAGTATAAACACCATGGTACCACATATCTATCATACCACTCAGGAAGGAGATGCATTCTGTCCCCTAGAAATTAATGTAGTTTGGTGCAAAAAGTGCAAATCAATCCCAGAACAACAGCAAAGGACCTTGTGAAGATGCTGGGGGAAACAGGTAGACAAGAAGCTATATCCACAGTAAAACGAATCCTATATCAACATAACCTGAAAGGCTGCACAGCAAGGAAGAAGCCACTGCTCCAAAACAGCCATAAAAATGCCAGACCATAGTTTGCAAGTGCACATGGGGACAAAGATCTTGTTTTTTGGACAAATGTCCTCTGGTCTAATGTTTGTCCATAATAACCATCATTATGTTTGGAGGAACAAGGGTGAGGCTTGCAAGCCGAAGAACACCATCCCAACCGTGAACCATGGGGGTGCAGCATCATGTTGTGGGGGTGCTTTGCTGCAGGAGGGACTGCTGCACTTCACAAAATAGATAGCATCATGAGAAAGGAAAAATATATGTACATATATTGAAGCAACATCTCAAAACATCAGCTAGGAAGTTAAAGCTTGGTCGCAAATGGGTCTTCCAAGTGGACAATGACCCCAAGCATACCACCAAAGCTGTGGCAAAATGGCTTAAGGACAAGAAAGTTAAGTTATTGGAGTGACCATGACAAAGCCCTGACTTCAATCCAATAGAAATTTGTGGGCAGAACTGAAAAAGCATGTGTGAGCAAGGAGGCCTACAAACCTGACTCAGTTACACCAGTTCTGTCAGGAGGAATGGGCCAAAATTCAAGCAACTTATTGTAAGAAGCTTGTGGAAGGCTACCCAATAGTTTGACCCAAGTTCAATAATTTAAAGGCAATGTGACTAAATATGTAAACTTCTGACCCACTGATAATGTGATGAAAGTAATAAAAGTAATTCTCTCTACTATTTTTCTCACATTTTACTTTCTTAAAATAAAGTAGTGATCCTAACTGACCCCAGACAGGGAATGTTTCCTACGAATTGTGAAAAATTGAGTTTAAATGTATTTGGCTACGGTGTAAGTAAACTTCTGACTTCTACTGTAGCTAAATAACTTTTCTTAACTTGCTCAGCAAGATTTTCTTCAAATTGTTACTCTGATTTGTAAGTAGTTGACCTGTAAAAAGAGAACTGACCCTGGAAGGCCAACATCCTGGTTACTTCCGTAACCTCCGTTCCCTGTTGGAGGGAACGAGACGTGTGTCGACGAAGTGACACTAGGGGTTACTCTTGGGAGCCGAGACACCTCTGATCTTTGATAAAAAGCCAATGGGAATTTGCGAGTGGTATTTGCATGCCACTCCCCCGAACGTACAGGTATAAAGGAGCTGGCGTGCGAACCGCTCATTCAGGTTTTGTTCTGAGGAGCCTAGAGAGAAGGTCCTGGCCATTTCAGCGGGTAGTCCAGCATTGTGGCAGGAGGAACACAATCAACGTTCCCTCCATCAGGTAATGGAGGTTATGGAAGTAACCAGAATGTTCCCTATCTGTCACTCACTCGATGTTGTGTCAATGAAGTGACACTAGGAGTCCCTATACAAAACGCCACAACTAGCTGAACTGTGTTAGGCTGACACGTAACCTCCCTAACGCTTTTATGAGCATCGATTGCCCAAAAAATACAGGACAGGCTAGCCTAGTCGTGCCTTTTTTCTTTTTCTCCCCAAAAAGAGTGAAAATTTGTCAACCAACTGGGACCACCAGTGCCCACGTCGGGGGGATGTCACTCCCAAGGGGAAGACACCACGAAGACCACACCCCACCCAGAACGGCGTTGCCGAGCCTGTCAAGAAGTATGTCATGTGGAGAAGTCCCATGGTAGGTCCTACCCAACGGGGGAGGAGTTTCTACAAACATGGTGATGGGCAGATGGGCCACTCCCCCAGGAAGACCCAGTTTACCAATAGGGAAATGATTTAGTGGAAGATATACATCGAATGGGGTTACCTACGAGGAACCAGCACATGCAGAGCACCTACCCCAGTACAGGACTCAACAGTGCACGTCTTCAGCTCAGTGGAGGTGAAAGGAGCTATGCACAAGCGATACACCTCGACTCCAAATCAGCAGGAACACCTGAGGGTGGAGTCTCCACTCTCCCTTGCGGGTAACCTGTCATGACAGTGCATCTGCTGTAGTGTTGAGGTCGCCAGGGATGTGAGTGGCTCGCAGCGACTTGAGGTGTTGCTAACTCCAGAGGATGGTGGATGTGTTACTACAGGAGCGTAAACCGTCTTGAAGGTTGATATATGCCAGCATTGCCATGTTGTCTGTCTGAACCAACACATGCTTGCCCTTGATCAACGGCCGGAACCACAGTGTGATCAGTATTGCCAACAACTCGAGGCAGTTGATGGGCCAATGTAGCCGTGGGCCCTTGCAGAAGCCGGCAGCTGCGTGCCCATTTCATACAGTGTCCCAGCCCATTTTGGAGGCGTCCGTCGTAACCACGGCGTGCCTGGAGACCTACTTTATGAGAACACCTGCCCATAGAAATGTGTGATCGGTCCAAGGGCTGAAGAGGTGGCGACAGACCGTCGTGATGGCCACACGATTTGTCCTGCAGCGCCATGCCCATCTCGGGACTTGAGCCTGGAGCCAGTGCAGAAGCGGTCTCATATGCATCAACTGAGCGGTGGGGACACCGCTGAGGATGTCATATGCCCAAGGAGCCTCTGAAACAGTTTCAGCGGAACTGCTGTTTTCTGTCTGAACACCTTCAATTAGGTCAACACTGACAGTGTGGTCGTTTGTGAGGCGCGCCATCATCAAGACTGAGTCCAACTCCAAGCCAAAAAAAGAGATGCTCTGAACCTGGAGGAGCTTGCTCTTTTCCCAGTTGACCCAAAGCCCTAGCCAACTGAGGTGCATGAGCACCAGGTCCCTGTGCGCACACAACACATCCCGAGGGTGAGCTAAGATTAGCCAGTCGTTGAGATGCGAATGCCCACATCCCTTAACGTGGCAAGAGCTGCCTCTGAGAGCTTCGTGAAGATGCGAGGGACAGGGACAGGCCGAAAGGGAGGACCTTGTACTTGTACGCCCACCCCCAAATGTAAACGGCAGGAAGGATCTGTGTCAGGGTGGAATCGAGACATAGAAGTACACGTCCTTCAGGTCTACCGGTGCACCAGTCTTGATGTCGGATGCTTGCTAGGCGAGGGTAGTGAGGGCAGGGGAGCTGAAAGATCAGTAAAAGTAAAAGGTGCCTCCCACGACCTTGTCAGGTCCTCATGCACTTCCGGGTAGAAAGGAACTGGGGCTGGCCGTGGCTGTGAGCGGCAGCGTGGGCCCAGGATCCAATCATCGAACCGCGAGGGTTCAGGGGAAAGTGGAGGATTCCACATTAGCCTGACGCTCGCAGCTGTCCGGGAAAGCATGTCCATCATTTCTGCATCTGACTGGATGAGCCCGCTCTACGATGCTGCGCTCGAGAGCTCATCACATTCACAGGCCCTGAACAAGAGGTCGAACTCGCCCTGAGACGATCGCCCCAGTGCTAGCCACGCTGACCTCATACCCGTAGGTAGAAGGACCGAGGTAAGGAGCCGCTGTGGTGGCTTGCTTTCTTGCGAATTTTGTAGCTCGAAGCATTTGCATTCACATGCCTGTTTACAATATGTTTTAAGCCTTAAGCTGGGTTCACTCTGTGTGATTTTTGGCCTTATTTTTGCCGTCAGAGACAAATTTCGGAGATTAAAAAAGATTTCTCTTGTCGTAGAGCAAAACGATTATTATTGTACAGTGTGGTGGTGTGGGCATGGTTAAGCCAGATCCGACCCAGTTATTGATACTGAAGAACCGTCTGGAAATGTTATTACAGACAGCTCATTATAATCCGATGGTGGGTCACCTAGGGTAGGAAGCAATACTGACGCATGTAATGGTCTGTTTCTATTGGCCGGGCATTCGCTGAGATGTTCACAGATGGTGTGCAGCATGCTGAATCATGGTGGTGTCAGAGAGGGAGGAGCTCAGCACAGAGGTGAACTTAAAAGCTAATCGCACCCCAGTCATTGCAGAGACCACCTCTCACCGTTGCAAATCACAGAAAAATCAAGTTAAAAAGTATTTTTGAGATGCCACTGCTTCAGTGAGAGCATTTTGATATGGAAAAACTGTATACTTGAGAATGTTAAATTTTTCTGGTTGCAAAGAGAATTCTCGGACATGTTCTCGCACTTTTCAGGTCATACGAACCTCATAATACACCATTTCGAAACAATCCTAAAGGTAGTAATAAGCAGTCGTCCCTATCACTTACCCAAGCACAAAAAAAAAGTGTTTCGAGAAGAATTAAAGGCCATGGTATACATGGGGGTAATAGAAGAATCCCACAGTTACTGGGTCAGCCCAGTGGTGCTGGTTCTGAAGAGTGACGGCTCGGTGTGTTTCTGTGTGGATTCTAGAAAGGTTAATGCAGTGTCTAAATTTCATGCCTATCCAATGCCTTGTATTGATGAACTGCTCGATCAGTTGGGCGTGGCTTGCTTTTATTTGACTGGATTTAATGAAGGGTTATTGGCAATGTGCCGTGAGAAAACGGCCTTCTCCACACCATTTGGCTTACACCCATTTATGCCCCTTCCATTCTGTTTGTTTGGGGACCCAGCTACGTTTCTGCGCCTTATGGACCGAGTCCGTAATCTACGTACACCGCTGACTATCTGGATGACATCATTATATACCGTAATGGCTTATGCTGCATCTGAGGGGAGTTCTGAGGTCACTGCGATGGGTGGGACTCACGGCAAACCCCAAGATGTGTGCAGTTAGTTGGGTGGAGGTATGGTATCTGGGGTTCCACTTGGGTCACGGGCAAGTCCGCCCCCAAATTGATAAGATTGCAGCGGTTGCGGCCTGCCCGAGACCCAAGACCAAAAAGGAGGTGAGACAGTTCCTTGGGCTGGCGGGCTATTATAGGAGGTTTATTCAGACTTCTCCAGCCCACTGACAGATCTCACTGGGAACCCCAGACCCGGTCCAGTGGCCATATTCATGCCAACAGGCTTTTATGCAGGTGAAAGATGCACTTTGTGGTGGGCCGTTCTTACATGCTCCTGATTTATCTCTCCCTTTTGTTGTACAGACCGACATGTCGGACAGGGGGTTGGTAGCGGTGTTGTCCCAGGTGGTAGAGGGGGATGAGCGCCCTGTGCTGTACATCGGCCGGAAGCTTTTGGCGAAAGAGTCGAGGTACAACACCATTGAGGAGTGTCTGGCCATCAAGTGGGCAGTCTTTGCCCTTGAGTACTACCTCCTGGGACCGGCTTTCACCCTCTGTTTGGACCACACCCACTACAGTGCGTGAATCACTCGTTGGTATCTGGCTCTTCAGCCTTTTAAGTTTGAGGTGGTCAACAGACCGGGGGCGCAGATGGCTTTTGTGGACTTTCTCTTCAGAAATGTGGGGGAGGGGGGTACTGGGCAGGCCAGATGGCTCCTCGGCCTAAGTCAGGTGATGGGGTATGTGTTGGTGGAGCCATGTTTAAGCACCGGTTTGTGAACGGAGAGCGAGATGAGAACAGTAAGGATCATCACCTGGCAATGACTTTCTCTAACAGCTGTTTGTCATTGCAGTGACAGTGGAGATGGGCTTTAGAGCGAGCCAGATGCCAGTCAGGGGGAAGAGTTACGAGACACGAGCTAAAGGAGACTATTAATTTATGTCCGCTGAAAAGCGTTTTATTTTTTATTTTTTACTGCAAAAATAAACAGACCATTTGAGTTAGATTCACCATCTCCCCCTTCCTCCTTTTCCCTAACTGTGAACATTTTTATATACAGTCTGACATACTGTCTTACAGTGTGCTGTGGCTTTTACCCAAGATCTGACTGTACAGTCTGACAAGCAACAATCGTAAAGGACCATAAAAATCATACAGTGTGTACTCAGATTTACACTTTTACAGAAACATATCAACAAATAAACACACAAACACACTGAGCCCTCTAAACTTACACAAACCAACATCTCTATATCAGCCTGCAAATTTTCAATGCTGTATTTCTCATTGGCTTGGTCAGTAGTCAATGCACACCAGTAAAAACAACACCTCGCACACATATAATCTAAATGACCTACACCGAGGCTGAGCTTGCCTCTTCTTGCAATATTACACACAAACAGACACACACATGCAGTCTGGGGTCTCTGGAGGATGAGAGAGACAGAGGGGGTTCTGGGCCACACTGACACCTGGTGCTCCAGATGACAGGCGCAAATGCCAGATGGATCACACGAGACTGCCGCACGCACCCAGACGCACAAATGCACATGTGTGAGCGCAAACATGCATGAAAACAAACTCATACATATACTCAAACAGAAACACATACACTGCCAAACTCAGACTAACACTCATAAAAAGGTCCCATACTTACAAATGTTTTTAATATGCCTGTCCCGGAGTCACACATCTTACACTGTCCTATTCAGGCACTACTAGAAAAGTTCCCAGAGTCAAGTGACAAAATCACAGCCAATTAAAATAATTGATGTAAAATATACATCTATCTGGATCAGAATTTTGTGCCAATGAGATTTATCTGTGGGTAGAGCTACACAGCGCGACCAACCAAGTGAAGTTTGGAAAGCTATCTACTCATATCTTACTGTAGTTAAACTACAGACAAGCTACACTTTTTTTAAAAAAGTATTTAGCTATAGAGGTCAACCGATATTTCGGTTTTACTGATTAATCTGTGCCAATAGTTGCTTTTTAGGAACTATCGGTTATCGGAAAAACCACCGATAGTATTTATTTTTTTTGTGACCAAAACCCTTCATCTGGAGAATATACTGTATATAAGCTATAAAATGCATTATTTGTTGAATATTTAAATATAGAGAATTGTAAAGGAGCCAAGCCACTGTTTATAGACTAAATCACGATTATTAATACAAAGTATAATTTTTTTAAATACATATGAAGCATATTTTTGTACGTTTATTTATGTAACATTTATTTATTGTTGAGTTCATTTTGACTGACAGTGTTGCAGGAGGAAAGGAAAAAGGTACTTTATAATGTCGGAATACCGAACAATTGAAAAGCAAACTCTGTTGACCTAATATTGATGAATGAATCAACTGTTAATGAATTACTGCTTATACAGTATTTATTAACCCATATTACAGTTTACTTTATAGTATTTTTTATTCTAATACATTATAGATTATTGTAAGGGTGCATGTTTTGTTTGGAGGCACATACATTTCAAAATAAGAGTCTCTAGTCTATTTTAGGCTTGTTTATAGTTAAAACTCCTGTGTTGTTCACCAAATCTTAATTTTTTTTTCTGGTTTTGATTGGGATTTTGGTTGCACAATAAACCTGCATCTGGGATTTTACTCATTTGGACTCTTGTCTGAATCACATTAACAAAAGTTTAAGAAAATGATTTAACATTCAATAATTTTAAAATTTGTAAAAATTATTGAGTAATTAATAATCGGTTATCAGCCCTTTTCACCAACTTATTTATCGTATCAGCAAAAGCCACTATTGGTCGAGCTTTTGTTAGCTATACTATCGGCCGAATAATTGGTTATCAACCCTTTTCACCACCTTAGCTATTAGTCTCTGCAAAATCCACATCGGATGATTAACAGGTTATTGGCCCTTTTTACCACCTTAGTTATTGGTATCTGCAAAAAACACTATTGTTTGAGATCTAGTTAGTGATAATATCGGCCGATTCATTGGTAATCATCCCTTTTCACCACCTTAGCTATCGTATTGGCAAAATCCACTATCGGTCAAACTCTAGTTAGCTATACCATCGGCTAATTAATCGGTTATCGGACATTTTCACCACCTTAGTTATTGGTATAGGCAAAATCCACTATCGATGGAACTCTAGTATACTAAAAACTAAAAGAAGGTAGTATATTTAAACTGAACAACATTTAAATTAGTCATAAATGTATACTTAATATACAATAGTAAACTAGAAAACAGCCTATTTTAATAACATAATCAAATTAAAGTGATAAACAGCAGCAGTAGACAAATATTAATTTTAAAAAAGAATAAGGCAATGTCCCTTTAAGGTTGCACAGGGCTTAGGTGAATCAGTGAACCGTTTTTGTGAATTAGTTTATTTACATGAACCACCTCTTTCAAATCGGTAACTGTGTAATTTTCAGTGTGATGGATGAACCAGAAGGTATATCTGCTTCAATTTTTAATAACTCTGTTATGACTCTTTACTTGATCTGACTTTTACACAAAAAAATAAACAAAACAAAAAACTTTTTTTAGTTATAAATATATATATATATATATATATATATATAGCCACTTGTCTTGTTGTGCTGGATATCTCTGCCCACATTTAAATCTCATTGGTCCTAAATTGTTCAGGACAGAAACTTGTCTGTCATGCCTTGTTGGGACATCATGTTAGTTAAACATTTGATATTCATCATATGGATCCAGATGTATTAAATGCGATACTGAACCTCTGAATCATCTAATCATAGTGGGCAGTGATGGGAACCTTACCTGCACCAACACCATAATGCATCAACACATTAACATTAACACACAAAATAGACAACAAACTAGACCAATCCTATCATGACATCAATGTTTCAAACATAGATTGTAACTAGCTTACATAAGCAGAGACTCAAGAGCTAATTTTCCCATACTTTAACCTACCTATAATCAAGGCAGAAACATCTCAAGTTACATTGACAGATATAGGTATGAAAAAACTTAATTCAATTTGACATTTGCCAGGATGAGTAATGTTAAAATACCAACACTTATGGAACACAAAGACAACAAAAATCTGTGTATATTGTTAATTGTTGCATTGAACTAAATGCAACAATATACTTAAAGGAAAGTTTACCCAAATATAACAATTCTGTCATCATTTAGTCACCCTCATGCACTTTTAATTAAAAAAAAATGGTCATAGATTTAGTCTTTTGACAAAAATGTCCTTTAAAATAAGTCCATATTCCATCATGTCATATTCATTAATTTTAGTCAGTTTTATACTTAGCACATATCTTTTAGTTGATGTTAATGTGCAAAATGACAAAAATATGTGAAAAAAAGCTGTTTCAGACCAAACTGTAGTCAAATATTCAATAGAATTTTTTTTTTTTATGGAAACAGCATATTCACAGCGTAAGTTACACAAAGCAAGTTACGCACATCAAGTGTGTACCTTAGTTCCAGTTCACTTGTTCATTCACTTCACTTTCTGTGCAGATGTAAGTTGTAATATTACATACATGTTGTGGATATAGTGATTAATCTCATGTATAAAATGAATACATTTGAAGTAATTAACCCGTTTTAAAGCGGCCCATTTTGCTGATGTTCTGTGTGTTCTACTCAAGCAGTGCAAGTGGGGAAATCCTCAACATAGTGGATTAGATGAACAATCGCCTATAAACAGATGTTGATCTAGATGTTTCTTCTATCTTGCACTAACATCTTGCAGTGTTATTTTTTTCCTAGTCACATTTTCCTCAACAATAGGCCTATGCTTTTATACAGTTGTTTAATTATCTTCATGATGTGTCTTTTTCATCTTGTATTTGTTGTTGCTGACTAAATCAAAAACCCGTCATCAACGAACGTTTTTGAAACATATTTTGTTGCCAAGATTAACACTGCCTCATGCAAACCTGTATGACTTTCAGATGCCTAGCATTTCTGTTTGTGCTCCATGCAGGATAGAAAGAACAACATGAGCGAGTCCCTTTAGGGGACTTTAAGCATGATTTAAAATACAGTTTTTAGTGTGATTTGATCTTAAGAGGCAACATTTATGCCATTATTGTCAGATTTTATTACTGATTTGACATATGCCCAGTGCCAGATGTTTGCATAGGCAATATTGGGAGTTACCTATGTAGGGCGGAAGCATTCTTTTGGGCGCCCCGACAAGATGCTAACTTAATTACATAAGGCAATACAGTAATACATAATACAGTAGCGTGACAGTAGTTAAAGTATTTTCACAATAGTGTAGACTTTCCAGCTACTTTTTCCCAACGAGTAATGGTGTAAAATGACAAAACACTACATTGCTTTTTGTCACCCCTGCTGAAAAGACCAGCATTTCTGGTCACCAGCTAATATTGTGTTTTGTGTGCTGGTTCCCAAACAAGGGATGCTGGTGTGCTGGTGACCCCACCAGGCTTTTAAACTAGCTGAACCAGCTTCATAATAAAGACAATGCAAGTAAACCAGCTTCACCAGCTAGGTTTTGCTAGTGAAAAGCATGGCTATGCTGGTCCACCAGCTAGACCAGCACCAAACCAGCACTAACAATCATAAACCAGCCTAGACCAGCATGGGAATTGCCTGCTGATTAAGCTAGTCTTTAAACATAAGCATTGGATATTGTATTGCGCACGCAGCAGCTGTTATTTATGGGTTAACTGCACATTGGTCATGTCTAGAAAGGAGCTGTCAGGCTGGGGAAAGTCTCGAGACAGTCACATGTGACATCTATATGCTGAGTTTATTTAGAGTCCCACAGAAACCCTAAGTCAATCCTTACCCCTAAACCTAAACTTAACTCTACCTCTAAACCTAACCTTAACCTTTGTAACAACAAATGCAAATCTTCCCAGCCTGACAGTTCCCTTCTAGACAGGCACCTACTCATTGCTCACCATCTTACCTCCAGCCCACCTGCAGGTTTCTTTTTAAGCTCTTCGCACTTGCGGAACTTGCAGATCTGATGGCCAGTTTTCCGGTTGCGGCAACTGCTGCACTGTTCGCAGTTAATCCTGCGCCGGCAAGGTGGACACAAACCACAGCGCTTCCGTTTCTTCTTCCCATTGGCGCTAATGGCCGACGAAATCTCGTTCTGTGTTTGCTGGTGTTCTGATGCACCCGTCATTTGAGAAAGCGCTCCGTCAGCGAGGAACACACCCGCCGGCGTCATGATGAAGAGCCCTGGGTGATACGGAAAGCTGACGCCCAATCCGCTGTTGCCAAGCAACGGGAAGTCCATCACACTGCCCAGTGAATCAGAAGCTGACACCGTTTCCATATCCTCGCCCACACTGCCACTGGGCGGGTCACTGACAGGAAGTAGCATGCCCGCCCGGCGCAGAAGCTCAGCGGCTTGGGCGAGATGAAGGCCGCTGGGAGAGTCAAGTAGACCTGACATTAGAGCACCCCGGTCCAGTTTGGCGTACCCAACCTGTGCTCTGTGTTGTCCGGGTGTGGAGTGAGCTTTGACACCCGATGCCACCATGGAGCTCTGAGCAAGTCTGTTAGCATTTGCAACACTAGCGACGGCAGCAGCCGAGCAGGTTGCTATGTACTGCGAGAGAGCTCGTGATCGTTTCAGACTCTTATTAAGTGGAGCGCTTATGATACCACTGCGGTTCCTTCGTTCAACCACCGGAGACGACTCGTCATCCCCGCAGCACCTGTCCTGTGCCTCCTCGTCCTCTATGGCTCGGCTTCCCTCCATGGACCCTCCGCTGGCTGACATGGGCCACAGCGTGAGGGGAGGGGGATGAGGGGTTGTGGATAAAAGGGGGGGATATAGAGCTGCAATGCTCCTCCTCTGATTGAAACCAATACAAAATTGATGTGTACACAGCTGGAGAGCCAACCAGCTGGAGATGTTGGTCCACACTATTTTTGTCTCATGAACATCTTACGGATCCGTTGTCTGCAAAGCCCTGAGAATTCTAGAGATAGAAAAAGAGGTGAAAGTGAGAGAGAAGAAAGAAAAATATAATCAATAATGGTTTGATTAGATGAACAGTTCATTTGGAGAGGCTGAGGGTATACTTTCCAAACAAGGGATGGGAATCGTAAAGAATTTAACTATTCCAGTTCCTTAACATTTCCATGAATGATTTGCCAGTGTATTTAGTATGCTGTTTGGTCAATATTGGTGAAAAAATGCATGTTCGGAACTGTAAACAAAATCGAAATTCAAGTGATATTATGGTCCCTATATATGGCTCCTTCAATGTAAGTCTATGATTAATTTTTTTTTTTTTAGTACTCTCCTAAATACATTATGAGGTTACATTCATGTATGTTGCACAAACCTGCGGGACTAATAATGTTAGGTGTTCAAATCCTAAAGGCCAAAGTATACTTTGTTTTCCGTGTGTCACTACGTCTCGTGTGCGTGTGGCCCATTTTCTCTAGACATGCAGACAGTCTGTGTGCATTGTCTGTACATACACCTCGAGTTCACTATACTGAATTTATCACAAAGCAGTCGTAGCGCGCGTTGAATGTATGTGTTTCCGTATGGACTCACAGTCAAAAGAGAGTATACTTTGAAAGACTAAAACTCTTGACTGTACGCAAGACGGAACAGAACACAGAACCACCAAGTATACCATAGCCTTAAGTATGAGCAATAGTATTAGTGATGCAGGCCTCAGCAAGCACCCCTAAATAAATTAGTTATGTGATTCTTCTTCTAAATGTTATGAACCAAGATAATTCTTTCTAAATATTTATAGATTTCAACACAACCCATTGTTTTTGTTTTACTGTGTTGAAATGTGTCCGAGATCATAGTGACAAATAATGTTATGCTCAGAGTGCCCTCATTTTATTTCTAAACCAACATTAATGTATTATACTATCTGCCCTAGATATCTGCTTTAGTGACGATTTTGCTTTGTGCTGTGTCCTTCCAAATAAATAAATACTTATATATGACTGACAGGGTCTGCTGACACATTGCAAAATAATTATTTGTGAATATTGAATTGGACAGCTTGAGTCTGTTAAAATGTTATATTTCATAACCTTTGTGTGCAAAAACTCGATCCTTGTGACAGCAATTGCCTTTCAGTGAGAGACGTCTATCAGGGTCCACAGGCGGTCTGTTCTATCACGAAACTGGATTCGTGAGCTCCGGTGCAAAGCCCCTGGGGTGAGCTGACGGAGAAATCAGGATGTCAAGGTGCAAACTCAGCCACACTGACACACACATGTACGCACATCAAGGACTTAACATTTAAATTAAGTGCAGATCCTCAATTAAGCATGCTATCAGTAATAAGTAGTGAAAAAAACTTTCGGTTGTGACCAAGGAAGTCACAGACACTTTTATCCAAAGCGATGTACACACTGACATACATTCAAGGCATACATTTTATCAGTACATACACTCACTGACCAGTTTATTAGGTACACCTGTACACCTACTTGTTCATACGATTATCTAATCAGCCAATCATGTGGCAGAAGTGTAATGTATATGGGTCAGGAGCTTCAGTTAATGTTCACATCAACCATCAGAATAGGGAAAAAAATGCGATCTCTGTGATTTGGACTGTGGCATGATTTTTGGTGTCAGAAGGTGTGGTTTGAGTATTTCTGTAACTTGATCTTCTGGGATTTTCACACACAACAGTTCCTAGAATTTTCTCAGAATGGTGCCTAAAACAAAAAACTTCCAGTGAGCGGCAGTTCTGCGGACGGAAACACCTTGTTGATGACAGAGGTCAACAGAGAATGGCCAGACTGGTTTGAGCTGACAGAAAGGCTACCGTAACTCAGATAACTGCTCTGTACAATTGTAGTGAGCAGAATAACATCTCAGAATGCACAACATGTCGTACATTGAGGCAGATGGACAACTAAAGCAGAAGACCACTATAGTGTTCCTAATAAAGTGCTCAAGACCTTGGTCTTGTTAATGTAATGCTCTACCAGTTGAGCTACAGGAATGCTAGCAACAAAATATTCAAGATTGGAATTAATGGTAAGTAAAACTGACTGAAAAACACCCCATATTGATCATCCGCTAAACACAATATTTGGTAATATATTTAAAAATTAGACTGAAAGTGACAGAAATGCCCAAAAATATGGGGCAAAAAAAGCCTCCATAATGAATTCCTCAATTTAGGCAAAGATATACATGTTATTGCATAAAGTACAGGTTGATTTTGATTGAATTTATGTCTAAGATGTAATAATTTCTCGATTTAGTTATTCTTATTGAGAATTTATGTTTAAATGTATTTGACATAAAAGGAAGACATTGTATTTTAGTTTTATATTTGGTTATCAAAGATAACCAAATATAAGATGTAAATGCCCTTTAAAGGTATAAAATGCCCCTGAATATTAAGGGGGGAAATATTGCCCCTTAATGAAAAAGTACATTTCTGACCCTGATACAAACAAAACTGAATGAATCAATGAAAAATAAATATATACATAATGTAAGCAATGCATACAGACATCTAATACCTTAAGGTACTATTGCTAACAGATCTGACTCTTAAAAATAATTTAAATTGTATGTAATCCTAATGTATTCAAGTTGATACTGTTATATTAAATGCTGTATATTTGACTTGAAAATGTTAACGTTGCATGAAGAACTTTTATTTTTTACAATGAGATCTGTCCTCCATCTAAACACATGACCATATCAATTATGATTACATCACATCCATAAGAGAAGAGTCATTATGGGAGATAAAACTTACTAGAGACAGACAGGTACAGCTCATCTGCAAGTAAAACCAGGACAAAAGCTGCCTGAATCCAATAGTAAGGGGTTCCGTGAATGATTCATCTGACTTACAGATAAATAAGTTCCTAGCAACAGTGTGAATGCTTACCTAGATGCTTCAGCAATTTAATTCTGGATTACCTCATGTCAAATGCGCCAGGCAGGTTAAACATACAGTATTTGAGGCTCTGTGTCCGGTATTGCGGCGAGAGAGAAAGAGGGACAATATCGCGACGTAGAGAGATCTGGACACACTAGGGGAACAATAGCCCAACCTGCATTAAACGAGACGACCTGCTTATCAAGAGCTATATGTCAACTAACTACAGTCCAAAAATCACCTCATTTAAATCCATGAATCTGCCCGTTTACCATCCCCTGCAATTGACCTGGATTAATTGCATATAGCTATCCACGCTAAAAACGATTTGAATAATTTAAATAGCCTACCAATATGTGCCGCACATAAAAAGTTTGCATGCAACTCATAATGGATTAATAACGTAACGCAGTAGGCTAAAACGTTGTATGCATACTCACGCCTCTCCAAGAGGAATTCTGAAATAACTGAGATAATTCAGATATTTCCACTCGGCGCATCCCAATGTCCAAACTAACAATTGAAAACACAAATGTCACAATAGTAGCTATGTTTACAGTGACAACACTACAACCAAACAACTGGCGATGGGCAGAAACAAATGAGCGTAAATGCAACTATTCCGCGCGCCTATTTGGTTACCCGTGCCAAAGTTGCACCAATGCATCTAATGCATGCCCGACTATGGGCAAAATGTCAGGCAGTTGTAATGCCGAGCATTTTGAAAGTAAAACAAAATCCCTTTTGTCTCTCGTGCTAGGTGTCTATGGTGACAACGCTCGGTATGCGCCAACACGTCGCGATGGTTAAATTAACGGACATCCCCTTATCTCAGTGCCAACTTATTCCTTTTAGGAGTATGTCATTTTAACTTTAAGACAAAGTCTAAATATTCCTCCTCCTTTAGATATAAACTATCTGCATATGTATAAAAACAGGCTGTTTATTTATTCGCACCTACCGACCGAATGACGCGCTGTCGAGCCGACGGGAGCGTTGTGACTGTCCGAGCGGTCCGGCTCTCACGCGCAGCGGAGATTTGTATCGAAATAAAGAAAGAGTAGAAGAGAAAAAGAGCCCAAAATGGTAGGAATTGCTCACCAGTGTAAAAATATTCTCGCTGTTTTCTTCAGTAGACACCAAACACCGGCAGATACATGCAGCACGCACTTTGTCCGAAAGCGAGCGCGTGGGCTCCTCCAACCTCTCGCGTCTCTCTATCCCACCTCCACATCCTCGCTCCCGGAGAACATGCAAACACATTTCATAGATTTTTGGAGCTTCACACAAAAGCCGAAGTGGACTTTCCGTCGCGGAAAAAATTAATTAAGTGATTATAGAGGTGTATATGAATGGAGGTGGCATTACAGGTCCTGTCTGTGGTGGGGATGTCTATCTCTCTCTCTCTCCCTGTGTGTGTGCATGTGAGAGTGAAATAATGAATGAAGTATAGTTTTGAGAGCACTTCTTATGGAGAGGGTTGGAGACTCAGACCATTGTTGAATCTATTCTTAATGGCTGTTGGCTGCGCTCAGATACATCCTTTTTTCCTTCGAGCAGATGATTGATTTGCCATATTAGACTTTTTGCAAATTCATGCTTTCCAGGAAGTTGGTGCTGAATGATATTGAATATGTTAATTATGCAAAGCAAGAAACCACTAAATGATATGCACATGGATACATAAATCTGATACACGTTAATACATTTAAAAACACATTTCAAAATACTACAAAAATTTCCCCTTTTTTATATTTGTAACATATTTACCCAAATACTAGTGGGATATGTATATTATGAACTATATATATATATCAGAGTTCTGTATGATCCGTTAACAAGAATACAATTGGCTACATAATTTATACCTTCTGTTTTGACAATCTTTTATCAGATTTATGCATTTCAATGAAGGTTAGGCATTTTGTTTTTTGATGAAATGATGTTTTATGACGTAAAGGGGCCGTTTATTTCTCTTCATGCATCAGGCGTCATTTCAGCACATGCGAATTTGCTGTTTGTAAATAAATACACACACACACACACACACACATATATATATATATATATATATATATATATATATATATATATATAAAATCAGACAATTAAAACAATAGCCTTGCATTAATACTTAAAAATATCAAAATTGGTATTACTAAATACAATATGTAATACTAAATACCGTACCATTATTATTTTTTATTAATAATTCTAAACAATTAATAATTACTAGCCTATATAAAAAATATTTACAATATATATATTTAAATATTTTTTTTCAATAATAGGCTAATAATGAATAATAAAGTCACCAAGTATATTTACATGAAAGTGTATATTTGTGAGTAATTAGCCTATTCAAAACATTATTTTGAGCTGTCCGTCAGCAGGCCTCTGCGATTATAAATCTTTGTGCGGAAATGAAAGTGACTAGCTCGTCAGCATAATCGTCGGGTTTCTCTGTGCTTTGTGTGTCAACGACTTTCCCAGTTACAGACAAGCCATTTTGTTGTGTTTGTGTCCATTTGTCTGTCCTCTCACTCGCTCGTCCTCGTCACCTCGCGAGTCCACTCCACCTCTTGCGAGCGTCCTCTGTGTTTGGCAGGTGGCCAGTTGAAGTGTGGGGAAGTGACACCGCCAGGGCGGCAGAAATTTTCCTCCGTTTCGGGCTCCTTCCCAATCGCAGACGGGCGTGCGTGCATTGGCTGGAAAGTGGAACAGCTCGTCAGGGACAATCAATGCGGATCGATCAGTGCGGCGGGTTGGAGGCGGAGGTGCGTGTAACAGTCCGCCACAAATGCATTCAAGGGAAAGTTTATGCTACAGCAAAGTGGCACTACTTTCAACAGCTTTAGTTTTTAAGTTCCCATCATGTTAATCTCCACTAAATTGTTCCTTTACGAAAAAAACTAGGCTGCTGATTACCACATAATATACCATAGTATGGGCATGGTACTCCAAGGAAGTTCAAAGAATAGTATCCAAAAATGGTATTACCTTGGTACCTTGTCAAAAAAAAAAAAATAAATAAATAAAATAAAAAGCATTGTATTTGATAGATAACATGTTATTATGCAACTATACATTCCATTCCATATACTTCTAGCATGATTATCCAAACTACTTCAAAGAATGCCATGGTATTACCATGTTGACTTTTTAGACCGACCTCTGCATATGCATTCATAGCGTTATCAACGCCAAGGTCATGGGTTCGATTCCCAGAGAACATTCATACTGATAAAATGTATACCCTGAATGCATTGTAAGTCAGTTTAGATAAAAGTGTTTACAAAATAGTTAAATGTTCACAGGTTTTTAAAATCAAGCCTCTGGTGGTCTTGTATGTCCTTATGAAAATAAACCATGATATTACTCCAGTAACCAAAGTTTAACAATGGTTTTTATAATAAAACTACAGTAAACACGAAATTAACTATGGTTACTACTGTCATGATTATTATACTATTACTATGGTAAAACCATGGTTATTAAATAGATACTACAATATTACTGTAGTAAAATGGTTAACTTTCAAAACCATGGTTTCCACCAAAATCATGGTAACTACAATATTACTACAGCAAAACCATGGTTCATTTTCTTAAGGGTGCATTCAATGAGCATGTATTTGTTTTTACTTTTCTTACAGGAGTGTTTATAGCATTCTGAATCAAACAATGTATCAGTGGACTTGCCACGACATCTTCAAACTTGTGGGAATGAGGACTACTCTGAAATGCCAGATTTTATCCAGTTGTTTCTATTGATCAGACCATTGGGTCTCGAGTTGCATCAGACCCCTTAGTTTACCCTGGAGGACATTCCTGTAGGTCCAGCCACAGCAGATCACTGGAGCACAACAGACATCTCATCTCCAAATGAGGTCACACGCATTATAGATTTCCTTTACATTTGCCATTTCTCTAGGTTTCCGTAATAGCCTGACCCTAAAAACTTATCTGGGTGTCAGAAGGGTGAATAGACGCTAACATGTTCACAAAATGAACGGTTACCTTTCCTCATGGCCACATAATTCCATGATAACTTCTGAGACCTTACCCCCACCTCCCTCTGTATGAGGTACTGAGGATCTGTGTGTGTGTTGGGAGCAATCGAGTGGTGGTGAGTGTGAGGCGCCGGGGGGGGGGGGGGGGGGGGGGGGTCACATGGTTCTATCTGGCAGCCAGACACATGACCCGCTCCACAGGAGAGGATAAAACCCACTTGAAAGACGAAGGCACAGAGACCAAGGGAGAGGGGGGTAAAAAGAGATGGAGCAAACGTCCGGTTTTCTCAAACGCTCAGGAATGCTGTCGGCCTGCTTCTGAAATACAGAAAAGCAGCAGATTTGTTCCCCCAGACACCCTCTATCCCTCTCTTACACTTAATATATTTCTCCTACCTATTTGACCTGAGTTTTGGGATACCAGGTTTTCACAAAAAAATCCCATAGGCTTCCAATGAAGGACTTACACAAGCCATATCTAGGGACCAAAATATCAAAGAGACTTGAGGGAAGGGCTCTTTTCACTAGGGCCAATAAGAAGTCTCTAAATATGGCCCCCATCCCTCCTTCAATGCAAGTCTATGGAATTTTAAGCCTGCTTTTGGTAGCATGTCTGTAGCACAAATGATGCAGGATGAGCAATTAAGATTAATGACTTTTTAGGAATAGTGGGTTGTTCAAATCCCTAAACCATTAATATGGGCAATCACGATAGAGGTGCTTGCCTTAGTAAATAGCCCTGAAAATAAAGGCTATTCAGAGACATAAACTGATTTAGTGACGCCATCTGGTGCTTTCAAGAGGAAATGCAACATGATCATCTCTAAGTAGAGAAGGAAGTGGAGCACATTATCTCCCACATTCTGTGTTAAAACACTGTTGTGATGCCCATGTTTTCTGATACAGTTATTTCACATAACTGCTGAGGGTGAAAATAGCCCAAAAATGACCATTTCAAATAACATTTATTCAAAATACACATCACTGTCATATAGCAAAATACATATCGCCACCTAATTAGACATCGTGATAGAAATATACTATATGCTCTCTTTTAAATGGAACTGGTTTAGTTTACAACTAATACAGCAAGACATAAGCACTAAAACGGTCATGAGACACTGTGCATAGTAGCTTTGATCCACCTCCAAAAACTCAGATGTGAATCCATGTCTTTTGAAACATTCATCTGCTCATTTTAGTGCAAATATAACATGTTTTTAGTGTACATTTATGGCTTGAAATGGTTTGTTTTAGAGGAGGAAGGGGTTGAAACCTCACCACATTTACAGGAAATACAGTATGTCTGCTGATGCACATCTGCAGCTTTTCAGGAAGTCTCTGGTCTGAATGAGGCATATTAACGTCAACATATTTCAAGTGAATTACAGCACTTTTGACAAGGGTGAGAATGCGACATAACAACTGAGGCATTGGCAAAATAGAAACAATCTTTTATCCTGCTTATGACTTTGGAATTGACGATGCCTTTGGTTAATCCTGCAGATGGAAAACACTGATGGAAACATAAGACACATATTTTAGGGCGTTTCATGGGCATATTCGGTGAAGATTTAGTCGTTCCTCTTCTTAATGATCAGCGGTCCAACATTATCACCAGTTTCCTCGTTGTGTTTGGCGTGTGCCCCGTCACAATAGGGAAACTGTCGAGGGAAAAAACAAACACATACAAATCACAAACAGACTCTGATGACATTTTCAGATAGTAAGATAAGGTCATTTGTTTGGGAACCATTACTGGAACCGAAAGTCATGAAAATCACAAGGTTCTGGTATTATTTAAAACATTTGACCATTTCTGAACAAGAGCAAGCCGAATGTGACGCTAGTTTGAATACGCGGATGCAAAAATATATTTTTTAATTTTATCACTAAAATTCAGACCCGTTCCTCGACAAAAACATGGAATATATGGAAAGAGCTGTATGGACTACATTTTCATAATAAATAGAAAAGAGGAATGTGATAATTCTATGAACATCTCTTTTTGTTCTACAGAAGAAAAAAGCCAGATGGCTTTGGTGCTACATGAGTAAATTCTGAAGTGGTGAACTATTTGGTCAGCTATTTCTTTAAAAATGGTCTTCCTTGCAGAACTTCATTAAAGCTAATCTTCATTCTGAAAACCTGGATCAAACTAGATGGAGCAACCACCATCCTGCTATCTCCATTTCCTGCTTTTACTGAGGTCCACGAAACAGGGCATAAAGAATCGCTATACCAGCCTATTCAAATCATTTGAAATGATCAACAAATAATTGTAGTTTCCTAGCATTCAACAGTGTCACTCGCCTTCTTGGATCTCCAGCAGCGGCAGTAGACGGCCTTGTTACCAATGTCCTCGATGTCAAAGCTGTGCACTACTTTCGGGCTGTCTTTGTTGATGGACAGGTTGACCTTGCTCTTGGGACTGCTCTGCCCACTGAAGTAGCGTGTCAGTAGGTAGGTGCTTAGAGCCGCAGCGACTGCAATAGGAACGATGGTGGTCAGCTGATCTGTAAATGTACACATCAAGTGGCGCTTATTTTTGAAAGGGTATGGGATAGCTCGTACAGTATTCTCAAATAGCACTGAAGGCAGAGTTGGGCAGGTTACTTCTTAAATGTAATCTTGTACTGCTTACAATTACACAGCTAAAATTGTCACTAAACAATCTTTTAGGTAATCTGATTATCCAGATTAGATGTACTTCATAACTATCCAACGATGACTGTAAGTAATAGTCTCACTTTCAAAATTACACAGTTTCCCAACAAGTAGAGCATGCTGGAAGCCCAAAGGTTATGGGTTCAATTCCCAAAGACCACACAATCTGATGTGTGGATAGTTTCAATGCACTGAAATTTAGGTTACTATGGATAAAAGTGTAAATTGTAAATGCACCACTACAGAACAACAACTTTTCCAGTAGAACAGCATCTGCTGATGCCAGAACCAATAGTTTAGTGGTTCTGCTTTTACCTTGTTTCAAATCACTGATAAATAAAACATTTATTCTCCATCTCTACATTTCATTCACCATCAGCACAGTCTGCACCGCCCAGATTTTCTCAACCCGCAGACGTGGTCCTTGTCTGTGCGCCTCATCTGCACATGCGCTGGTGTTCTGAAATTTTTGGTTGCACTGGGCGGAGTATACATGAATATTCATGAGTTTCTGTTTTGTGTTAAAGTGACACTGAATATATTAGTGCTGCTCCCCGATCACAATTCATATGTTTTTTAAGAAAGGTAATTACTTTTCAGTGTCAAACACAGTTAAATCTATTCACATCTATTTATTCTTGTGTTTTCCGTGTGAAGCTTTAAAACCATGTTGGATAATTTGTCATAAATTTATTTGTGGTGGCATAATACATTTTCTTTTATGATTATTCTGTGCCATTCCTTTATCTGCTGCTCATTTGGTAAATAACTTCAAACAGGCTTTCTATTAATAAATGCATTATTAAATCACAAAGGGATATCGTAATCGTTTTTTCCCCCCATGCATGAACAGTAATAATCATTTCAAATCTTTCCCTTTTTCAAAACAATGCATTTAGTGGACACAAATGCATTAGATGGTAAGACAAAAGACTGTGCAAAAATGTGTAAAAACAAAACTTGAAAATCAGTTTGACACAATGATGATGAAACTATCAAATGTATGTTGGTCAAGAATTGTGTAACACTGCAGTACTTTGATAATTAAATATGTTAGTCTAGGAGTTTACCATATCAAGTAATATGTTTACATTTTAAATGACAAGAGGCTAAAATCATTAAAAGTCCATATAATAATTTGCACATTTACTGTAAATGTGAAAAATAAAGTTACTCATGGGAGTTGTTGCCTTTTGCTGATGAGAATAAATAGAGCAACTGATTCGCTGGTAAAATTGTATTCACAAATGTTTATATTGAAAAGATGACGTCCCATTGTGATTTACAGTTTTTGTTAAGCTTTGGTACTATTTTCACAAGAAATATTGTCATTGAAAATGTTGTTAAAGAAAATAAAAGTGAGAAATCTTTTAAAAATCAAGTTTAAAACATGCACCAAGTTCGTAGAAATGTAACATTTGTGTCCGTTTGGGTTTACTACATTTTGAAAAACATTTAAAGCATTTTCAATAAATAATTCATAGACTTAAAGTTGTCAAGTGGTGTAACCATCAAATAAAATGTATTAAAATACTTTTCCTTGCACCTTGATTACGAGTGAAATCAAAAATACAACTTAACTAGGGGGGCCTGGGTAGCTCAGCAAGACCATGACTACCACCCCTTGAGTCGCGAGTTTGAATCCAGGGCGTGCTGAGTGACTCCAGTCAGGTCACCTAAGCAACCAAATTGGCCCGGTTTCTAGGGAGGCTAGAGTCACATGGGGTAACCTCCTCTTGGTCATAATTAGTGGTTCTCGCTCTCAATGGGGCGTGTGGTGAGTTGTGCGTGGAGCGAGAGAAAAGCATGAGCCTCCACATGCTGTGAGTCTCCACGGTGTCATGCACAACGAGTCACGTGATAAGATGTGTGGACGGTCTCAGAAGCGGAGACAAATGAAATTCGTCCTCCCCCATCCAGATTGAGGCGAGTCACTACACCAACACGAGGACTTAAGAGCATATTGGGAATTGGGCATTCCAAATTGGGGGAGAAATTTTGATTACATTTTTACAAATATATATAAATGTTAAAATATCAGATTGTTGTTTTAAATTCAGTCATGAGGAGCTGAAGGGATCTTGACTGGTTTTTGTTTGTTTGTTGTTGTTTTTTACTAGCATGTTGGTTACACCACCTGACTTTGATTCGAATATTTGAAGTTTTTCAAATATTAATAATATTTTAAAACAAAATTGTTTCACTGCTTATTTTAGAATAGCATGTCACAACACAGGACAGGCACTGTCAAAAGCCAACTACCCCTAAACTTAGTGGTATCATCTTTAGTTATCTATGCCATTTTCCATTAGTATCACCCATTCATACCTGATAACTTATTACTGATAACAGACTTCAGATGCACCGGCATAAGGCCGTTATTTTATAACAGTCATACAACCAGTTTTACAACAAAGGCTTGTCAGGAAACTATTTCACTTCTTTCAAACAAGGTTGGTGCTTTTTCCAGACTAATCTGTGCTATCAGTAAACCAACAAACTCTGTGCCCAAACAGCCTACAAATCAATGATTTGCACTGATAGATGTAATACCTGCAGCAGACATACAGATGACATTTGCAAAAGCATGCAGTGCAGAATACAGATGATTACTGGTATAACATTACAGGCCGTTTGTATGACTATATCAAACACCTCCACTTTGACCCTGCAACTTCACCTGCACTTAAACATAGTCTCAATATATGTTGAGATTGCTTTAGGACTAGTAACTGCGGCTAGAGGTTCATGTCTTCCACTTCATACCATCTTTAACTGAGTGAAAGTCGAGTGAAGTTTCACCTTTGGCTCAGTCACGTGCTTCGCGAGTATGCCAAGTTATTTGCTCTGTTATAAATGCTGATTTCACCGAGCGGCAATGCGGGCGAATCAAATGCATTGATTAAAAAGTCCAAATTTGGCGGAGTATGCATTTTAAACAGATTGATCGATGCGGGGAAATGCATTTAAACCTGGCGCCACAATGACACATATTTGTACTCTATGCATGTTAATATATGCCTATATAAAATAGGAAATATGTGTTAATTATTTATGGCATTTCTAAGAGCAGACATATAGGCTTCAGCCTAACAAGATTTCGTTGGTTTTTATATTCAAATAATACATCGCTCTTACCTTTAGAAACCCTGAAACCCGGTAATAATCCCGGTTTAGTCAGTGCTGAAAGCCCTGGCAGCTTATTTGACATGATTGCAGTGTTGTGAGCACTTCAAGTTTAAGGGCACTACAAGGTCTGATCGACTCTGATCCCCGAGCAGCTCCGTCACACTGCGGGAACCTCAACGTGATGACGTCTACTGAGATCTGACCAATGGCGGATGAGCGTGTTCCATTCGCACAACCGGTTCGGATTACTGTAAACATGGGAAGCTCCATTTATTTTGGTCACGCTATAATACTCAACAGCCATGGAGAGACATTATGTTTATTACAAATATTATTTAGCAGTAATTTTTTATGAATTTGAAGAATATTATCTTTGAGCATTTTGAGTCAGATCCCACAAAAGCGCTTGATTTATTAAAAAAACCTGATTTATATTTTATGCAAATGTAAAATTCATAAACTTAAGTTTTTAAACCTCAAGCATATTCTCTGTAATTTTAAAAAGAGATTAAATGTTGTTTGAATACTATATCATTGTTAACAAACAAAAACAAAAAACATTTATAACTATATTCATAGACAGTTACATATGACTGTTTCCTCTAATTCCCTCCTACGTTTTTGTTTTTAATCTTAAATTATTTATGTGTATATAATAATGAAGACGTGATATTGAAAGATGTATTACAAATATACATTACATAACTATTACTTGGTCATGCAATTTCACTTTTTATAAATGCAATCCATGTGTGGTGAGAGATCAGACCAGTTATATTTGAGAATCAATGTTACAAAAACAGCCTCAAAGTTATTACTAAATCAAAAGTGTATTCATTTACATTTTTGAAGTGAAGTACAAAAGCAATTCATGAAACGAAATCTAATTTATGGTGCTAATGCAATTGAAATACATTGTGAATAATGATAATGATATGTATTTGGGCATTTTGCTGGACAAATCACTTCCATACACATAGAATAAGTATCAGTTATCTGTACAATTTCACCCCCCCCCCCTCTGAAAACACTCAAACAGTTACTGAACATATATCATAGGTAGGCTGTAAGATTTATATAAAAAAAATTATGATCAAATTATTAAAAATTTACTGCCGTTGTCTAATTAACATGTAATCCTTAAAAAAGTAACTAGTCTGATAATGAGTATTTAAATATGTAATTTAATCCAATTACAAGTACTTGGTTTTCATAATCATATTACATAATCATTACAACATGCAATCAGTTGCTACCAAGCACTGGGAATCATGAGCTAACATTGAACAATAACTAATTACAGAATTTATTATTCATGATTCATTTTTATTTGATAAAAAATAAATATATATTTTTTTTTATGGAAGCAAAAAAGTATTTTTGTTATAGCTTGTTGTGCCCCCTTTAGCAGCAACAACTGCAACCAAATGCTTTTGATAACTAGAGATCAGTCTTTCAGAACACTGTGGTGGAATTTTGGCCCGCTCTTCTTGGAGGGTATTTTCGAGCATGAACTGCCAATTTAAGGTCCAGCCACAGCATCTCAGTCAGGTTCAAGTTAGGACTTTGATAAGGCCACTCAAAACTTTCATTTTGCAAAGGATTTACTCCTTTGCTTTGGATCATTGTCTGCAGTTATAGATTTGGGGATTTAGTAACTATGGGGGTAAATACTTTTTCCACACATGCCCAGTTGGTATTGGACAACTTTTTGCTTCAATAAATAACATTATCATTTAAAAATTGTATATTGTGTTTACTCAGATTGCCTTTGTTTTATGTTAGATTTTGTTTTAAATTTTTGAAACAATTTAGTAGACACAAAAACGAACAAATCAGGATGCGGCAGATACTTTCACAACACTGTATATAACTTTTAATGTAAAAATGCATTAGTACAACATTTACCAAATCTTAGTAAGTTGTGTAAAGGTATTTTCTGTTCCCCTTCTGTCACCCACTCAGCGCTGTGTCGATGTAGTGACACAAGAGGTCTCTCTTGAGAGCCTTGGTTACCTCTTTGAGAAAAGGCCAATGAGAATTGGCAAACAGAATTTGCATGCCCCTCCCCCGGACATATGGGTATTAAAGGAGGGAAGTGTGCATCTTTTCAGACAGATTTAGTCTTTGGAGCAGAGCAGTTGCGTTAACCCACTGCTGTTCCACTCACCTCTATGGAGCATACGCTGTTGGAGATGTGGCGCATTTTCAGCTGCTTTTATCTTCTTCTGTACGGCTGTGCAGACTACACCCCTGGGTGCTTCGACAGCGCTTCTAAAACAGTATACACATCTGAAAGAGTATATTTCTCTAAAAGAGCACACACACATTGACGTTGAACGTCTTTTAAAAAGACACATCTTTCTCAAGATGCCCTTCTGTCTTCGTGTCATTCCTGGATGCAGTAGTTAATGCACGTTCGTCTGCCCCAGTCTGGTTTCGAGATTTGTTAATTGGTGTTCTTCCCGATCTGAAGACCCACAGAGGTGTGTAGACGGGTTAGTGCTCTCATTCCTGCAGAAGAGACTGGAGGGGCGGCTGTCCCCTTCCACCTTGAAGGTATATGTAGCCACCATAGCAGCTCACAATGACGCAGTGGATGGTAAGACATTATGGAAGCACAACTTGATTCATCAGGTTCCTTAGAGGTGCCCGGAGACTGATCCCTCCTAGGTTATGCCTGTTCCCCTCATGGGATTTCTCCGTGGTCCTCTCAGGCCTTCGGAGAGCCCTGTTTGAGCCGCTAGATTCAGTCGAACTAAAAGCCCTCTTCCATCAAGTGGGTTTGGGACACTTGCCTGGAGTTCAGTCCGGCAAAATCTCACATCATCCTGAGGCCCAGACCGGGCTCCGTGCCCAAAATTCCTACGAACCCCTTCAGGGATCAGGTAGTGAACCTGCAAGTGCTGCCCCAGGAGGAGGCAGACCCAGCCTTAGTTTTGCTGTGTCCGGTGAGTGCTTTGCACACCTATTTGGATCGCACAAATAGGTTTAGACGCTCCGAGCAGCTCTTTGACTGCTTTGGTGGACAGCGGAAAGGGATCGCTGTCTCCAAACAGAGGCTTGCCCACTGGATCGTGGATGCCATTGCATTGGCCTACCAGACACAGGCCGTGCCCGCCCTCTTTCGGGTTCAAGCAAACTCTACGAGGAGTGTGGCATCCTCGTGGACACTGGCACCTCTCTAGCAGATATCTGCAGAGTGGCAGGCTGGGCAACACAATACCTTCGCAAAATTTTACAACCTCCAGGTTGAGCCGGTCTCGTCCCATGTTTTGTCAGGTCCAAACACGTAGAATTCGGTAATACGGAACAGCTGGCTGGGTGTATCGCTTGCGCATAGCGCCTTTCCCCTCTCCTGAGGCGAAGACTTGCGCTCTACTCCCCCAGTCAAATTCACAAGTCATGGACCCTGGATGTGTGTGTTATAGCGTTAGACGGCCCCAGCCACAACCAACACTCTATGGAGAGAAAAGGCAGCGGCCTGCTCCAATGCTAGTTACGTCACTCCCCCCCCCAGGGATGTGGGGAAATTTGTGATATCTTTTGGGGCATTGGGGAAGGTTATGTGCAGTCCTGAACATGTCAGATCAGTCCAGGACACAATGTCTAGTTTCCTCCATCAGGGAACGGAGGTTACGGCAGTAAGCAAGACGTTTTAGTTTGCGCTAATGTAGTAAAAAAAAAGTGACAAAATAATACATAATTGTAAAGCTTTACCAAAACCAGGGCTGGATCAGTGTCTCTTTGCTTGACATCATGGGAAAATCAGAAGAAATTAGCCAAATACTCAACATTCCACAAGTCTGGTTCATCCTTGGGAGCAATTTCCAAACACTTGAAGGTACCACTTTCAGCTGTACAAACACCTTGGGACAACACAGCCATTATACCAGATAGATAGATGCATTCTGTCTCCTAGAGATGAACGCAGTTTGGTGCGAAAAGTGCAAATCAATCCCAGAACAACAGCAAAAGACCTCATGAAGATGGAGGAAATAGGTAGACAAGTATCTATATCCACAGTAAAACGAGTCCTATATCGATATAACCTGAAAGGCTGCTCAGCAAGAAGACATTGCTCCAAAACTGCCATAATAAAGTGCACATGAGGACAAAGATCTTACTTTTTGGAAAATGTTCTCTGGTCTTATGAAACAAAAAGTGAACTGTTTGACATAAAATGACCATCGTTATGCTTGGAGGAAAAAGGGTGAGGCTGGCAAGCTGAAGAACACCATCCCAACCGGGTGCTTTGCTGCAGGAGAGACTAGTGCACTTCACAAAATAGATGGCAACACAAAGAAAAATGTTGGATATATTGAAGCAACATCTCAAGAAATCTGCCACAAAGTTAATGCTCGATCGCAAATGGGATTTCAAAAATGGACAATGTCAACATATTGGAGTGGCCATCACAAAGCCCTGACCTCAATCCGATAGAAAACTTGTGGGCAGAACTGAAAAAGTGTGTGCAAGCAAGGCCTACAAACCTGACACAGTTACACCAGTTCTGTCAGGAGGAATGGGCCAAAATTCAGCAACTTATTGTAAGAAGCTTGTGGAAGGCTACCCATAACGTGCGATCCAAGTTAAACAACTTAAAAGGCAATGCTACCAAATACTGACAAATAAGTTTTCTAACCTACTGGGAATGTGATGAAAGAAATAAAACACTCTCTCTACTATTATTCTGACATTTCACGTTCTTAAAATAAAGTAGTGATCCTAACTGACCTGAAGACAGGGAATGTTTTCTACAATTAAATGTCAGGAATTGTGAAAAACCATTTTAAATGTATGAGATTTAAATATAGTGTGTGTGTGTAATGTAATATATATATATATATATTTTACACACACATATACACACACAGTTTAAATATATTTGGCTAAGGTGTATATAAACTTCTGACTTCAACTGTATATATTTCTTGTTCCAAAAGAGCTTTTGGCTTTGAGACTAAAACCATGGCACACATGACAACGTTCACATTCAACAGACACCCAAGTGTTTCAGACTTTAGTAATCATTTTATTACACAGTTTTAATCAACACACAAAGCTCAACGAGCCTGTCAGGAAATTAAATATACAGAAGTTTGTCTGTGAGGAGACTCACCCAGGGACCCAATCGAGTCTGGCTGAACCATGTTAGCATCTAATTCAACAAGAGCAGTAAAAGAAAAAAAGAAAAAAAAAAAAAAGCAACCTAAGAGTTACGAGGTTGGGTTGGGGGAGAAAAAAAATGCATGTTATTGAGACTGCTTTAAATAACTGGTCTGAAACCCTCCATAATGGTGAACGTTTGTGATGTTGGTCATGGCTAAGGAAAGGGGTAGAGACAGTCTTTGCATTGGCAAATGGAAACAAAATATATATATTCATAGTTTTCAAGTCCTTTAGAATACTCCAGAGTAGAGGACAGGAGGTCCATTTTCCTTGAATTACCTGCTATGATTTTAAAAGAATTCCTTAGATTTTATACAAAAAGAGAGCCAGCATACCCCTCCATTCTCTGCAAACAAAAAATATTTCCTGATCCAACGTCCAGGAAATGAAAATGTAAAAGTACATATCTCCAGACTATCACAAAACACAAGAAGGAATAATTAGGATAATGTAGCCCACCTTCCCAGTTCTTAAAAACAACAAGGAATGATTTTAGAGTCAAACATTTTCAACAGAAAAATTGATATGGACTGATCCTAAGCAGTGGGTGCGTTGCTATAGCAACGGAGAAGGTGAAGCAGGAGATGGAGTTCAGGAGGGGCTACAGTTGTAGTCGGAGTATGTACACCATGGCTGCCTGGGGGATAAGAGTGAGGAAGAGGTGCTCTTTTGAGGATAGGCGTGGCTTAAGAAAGCACTCCAATGGAAACCAACAAGATCTGTTTTTTTTTTATTATTTTATTTTTATCTTTTGAACTTTCAAAGCTCCCCTAACCTTAAGATGGAGAGGTGTAATTTTCTCCCACCATGATTCTAACTCCTAAACTACATTGCATACTTTTGTGTCCATTCCCGAGCTATTCTGTTGTACCTGTGAATAAGAGAAAACAAAAAACAAACGTCACAATCCAGGAAGGAATTTACAGGACACGATTAAAAAGTAAACAGGAAATCTTCTGTCCTGAGCTGCATTAGCTGCTACCAACAATAACATTTTGTGGCATGTCAATTCGAGTCCTCTATGTGCCTTGAAGAAAAAGAAAACCACTGTCTAAGTTCAACATTACCCATCCCACACAGAAATCTGATAAATGGAAATATGTGAAACACATTTATTTTATTTATATTATATATAAAATACACACACACAGTCATATTTTTTTTTTCATGTAAAAAAAAAAAAAAGTTGCTTGTACATAAATCGATCAGCCACAACATTAAAACCACCTGCCTAATATTGTGAGGTCCCCCTCATTCCACCAAAACAGCACCAAACTGAATCTCAGAATAGCGCTCAGAGATTATATTCTTCTCACCACAATTGTACAGAGCAGTTATCTGAGTTACTGTAGACTCTGTCATTTCAAACCAGTCTACCTATTCTCTGTTGACCTCTCTCATCAACATGACATTTCCTTACACAGAACTGCCGGTCACTGGATGGTTTTTGTTTTTGGCACCACTCAGGGTAAATTCTAGAGACTGATGTGTGTAAAGATCCCAGGAGATCAGCAGTTACAGAAACACTCAAACCAGCCTGTCTGCATCTTGGTGATGAGGTCAGAGAATGGTCAGACTGCTTCAAACTGACAAAGTCTACAGTAACTCAGATAACCACTCTGTACAATTGTGGTGAGAAGAATATTATCTCAGAATGCTGTTTTCAGATGCGGGTTGGCGCTGTTTTGGTGGCACACGGTGTAAAAAGTGGTTTTAACGTTGTGGCTGATTGGTGTATATATGCAGAATATATTTCAAAATACTACATTTTCCCAAATACGTTAACTAGAATTTGACTATTAGGGCTGTTTAATCTAAAGATTATTTGAACAATCATTTGACTATTCAACGATTATTGCAACGTTTAATCATTAGCTCCTTAACTGATTATTCAGCTTCTGCCTCGGCTTAAAAGGTTGTATTAAACATGCTTGCTAAACAATAGAGGACAAAAATCATCTTTTAAAAATACCTCTAAATGACATTGCCTGTATTTACTTATTTTTGCATTATAATTCCCTAATACTTTGGGATCTACATCACCTGAAGCTTTTTGGTAAGTTTAGAGTTCATCTGGACTGCGAGATGTGCAATTCTTCCTTTCCTCAAACAGGCGTGAACTGCAGTGCTGCTCTCATGCGTCATCATTAGCGTTGAATGTGATCTCATGTTATTTTAAATGAGATCAAACGAATATTCAGCAACTAAAATTTGTCAACAATTGTCGATAGAGCTCATGAACAATTAGTTGATGTTATTGTCTATGCACATTTATGCTCTATAATTGGATATTTATGTTCATATTTCAGTACGAGATGTTTTTATAAATTTTGAAAAACGTAGCCCAGCCTTATTTCCTCCTTGCTCGGTCACAAGCAAGTCATACACATTTCATAAGATTTCCATAACGATTCATGTTTTTAATTTATTCTACATAAATATTATTTATGAAATGTGTAACCCAAGAAATATACTAAAAGTAATTTAACTTTTTAATTAAGTCAGTAACTGTAATCTGACTAAATTCAATTAAAATGTAATATTACCCTACTTTTGATGAAAACATAGATTACTGTAACCAATTACTTTGTAATCAGATCACACACATAACAGATTAAAACTGTTCATTGCTTATGAGGCGAGTCACAAAAATGTCCAAATTAGACCCAAATAAAAAGAATTAAGAAATATGCCAGACATGCTCAAAAGGTTTCCTGATATTTGCCACCTCAGCTATAAGAAAACACTGTTTGCCCTTTATGAGCTGCTGCTACAGACACCATATTATTATGCTGACATTACAGCCAGCTAAAAACACTTTTGCCTCTACTTTACAGTTTGTCATCTACTACAACAGGTTTACAGGATGTCTGTTTACAAATATAACATCCCCAGGGAAGAGCAAATGTGACAAATGTCTAAAAAGGAAATCAAGCAATGTATGCTATAATGCGGCTAATAATGCAAGTGAATGCATGAAACACACTTAGACCCATTTCACAGCATCACCATTTTTGACTGGAATGAAAATTAGGCTGTGTGGGATAGACTTAAATCTCTTCAATAACATACACTTTATAAAGCTCCTAGAATCACATCTAATTTTCCACAACTTGTGCCGTCTGGAGTTTTCCGTCTTCTGTCTACTATGTATATGCCACACATCACTGCACATTATGTATATTATGTACACTGTGCTTAATTCAATTCAGTGCAATAGCCTCTAACTATTCAGTTTTTATATTGTGTAATGTGTACTGAAACATGCAAACAGTGTAAACATCTGAGTATTGTTATTCTGTATATTACTAATTGTAACTATAATGTTATTCTTTACATTGTCATTCTGTACATTGTTATTCTGATGAGTGTACATATACTTATTGTATTTGCAATGTCTGGACCATGCACATAAGCTTTTCACACAATATTTCACTTTTGTAATGGCGTAGTGACAATAAGATGAGTTGAGTTTATGTCTATCCCTCACAGCCTCATTGTCATTCCCGCCAAAAATTAAAGATGGCACTATTGTGAATAAGGGGGAATTATGGAGGCAAACGCCTTGCCCCTGTAAACAGTCTGATGTATTGCTTTAGTGCACTAGAGAACACTCACTTTTCCCTGTCAGTCTTGTAAATGCGGGCGATCTCAGGTACTAAGGGGTCGTCCGGATTGGGGTCGCACAGCAGGGAGCAGATGGACAGGAGAACTGAAGGACGAGAGACAAAACATTAAGAAACAAAAATAATGTGAGACGTACTTTTAAGAGCTCTTTTTAAAAAGATAATATCGTCAGGTCGTCATCTATTTGAGCAAAAAATACTTTCAATTAAGTATTTTGCTAATTGCTAAACCTTTTTTTTTTTTTTCCCCCTCCCCCTTTCTCCCCAATTTGGAATGCCCAATTCCAATGTGCTCTTGGTCCTCTTAGTGGTGTAGTGACTCACTTCAATCCGGGTGGCGGAGGATGAATCTCAGTTGCCTCCGCTTCTGAGACGTCAATCCGCACATCTCATCACATGGCTTGTTGAGCCCGTTACCGTGGAGACATAGCGCATGTGGAGGCTTCACGCTATTCTCCGTGGCATTCACACACAACTCACAATGCGCCCCACCAAGAGCAAGAACCACACATTATGGCGACCTCAAGGAGGTTAACCCAACGTGACTCTACCCACCCTAGCAACCGGGCCAATTGGTTGCTTAGGAAGCCTGACTGGAGTCACACAGCATGCAGCATGGATTTGAACTAGAGAGTCCAGGTGTGGTAGTCAGTGTCTTCACTTGAAACTACCCAGGCCCATGCTAACAGCTAAACATTAAATAAATGAATAATATTTTTGAAAAACATGGTGTACAATCACATGATGAAGACTCTGGACACATATTCATGGATGCTGTCATGTTGAGGTAATACAGCCAGTTAAATGTTATATGCTTTCTCAATAACATGTAACTGGATGCTTTCACTTATATAATAAATGAATCATTACTGACTGCGAAAGCCCATTTCTACAATGGCATCAATAACTGCAAATTTTTTTACTGTTAACACTCAGTAAAAGGATGTCGGTGTCATCAAGGATTGCCATATAGTGTGAAAGATCGATCCAAGGATTTAAGAATAAGATGAGATTTTCACCAAGCACTATTATACACCCATGTGCACATTTAAAGAAGCTTTAATGAATATTAGCTAAAAGTAGTTTGAGAATTTTTCAGGGATGCAGATTGAGGTTTGTAACAAGTCCATCTACTTGATAAACTTAAGACTTTTCCTAGAAACAGTTCTTTTGGAGTTAACACTCCTGGAGTGTTAACACTATGGAGGTTCTACCTCTCTGTGGGGCACATGACAAGTTGTGCGTTGATGTATCATGAGCCTCCGCATGCACAAAGTCTCCATGGTAATGTGCTTAGCAAGCCAGTTTATAAGATGCACGGACACAGACAACTAAGATTAGTCCTCTGCCACCCGGACTGAGGCGAGTAACTGTGCCACAACGAGGAATAGACAGCACCGGGAATTTGGGCATGCCAAATTGGTGAGCAAAAGGGGCTAAAAAACTAAATTAGGCCATATGACTTGTGCATCATACAATACCTGACAATTTTTAATTTTTTTTAATAATTGGACAGCCTTTAGCTTTGATTATGGCGACACTGTTTCGACAACCTAATGCAATCTCACAACATTTATTTCCATCCAGAGATGCATTCATTTTTGGCAGAGATCTTGTATTGATGACGGGAGAGTTGAACCACTCCGTAAAGTCTTCTCCAGCACATCTCAAACACTTTCAATGGGGTTAAGGTCAAGACTCTGTTGTGGCCAATTCATGTGTGAAAATGATTCCTCATGCTCCCTGATCCACTCTTTCACAATTTGAGCCCAGTGAATCTTGGCATTGTCGTCCTGGTATATGCCCGTGAGTCAGGGAAGAATAAAAATCCATTGATGGGATAACCTGGTCATTCAGTACATTCAGGTAGTCAGTTGATTTGCCACATAACATTTCTGAGCCTAGACCTGACCAATTGAAGCAACCCCAGATCATAACACTGCCTCCAGAGGCTTGTACAGTGGGTACAAGGATGGGTGTATCGCTTCATGCGCTTCCCTTCTTACCCTGATGTGCCCATCAGTTGGAATAGGGTAAATCTGGACTAGACTAAACTAATTTTTCCATTGCTCCAAAGTCCAATCGTTATGCTCCCTAGCAAATTGAAGTAGTTTAGCCTCACTAACAAGTGGCTTTCTTGTGGCAACACAGTTGTTTAGTCCCAATCCTGTAAGTTCTCATCACATTGTGTATGTGGAAATGCTCTGACTTTCACTATTAAACATAGTGTGAGTTCTACTGTCAATTCTTTACGATGTGACTACGAGTTTGTGATCTCCGATTATGATCATTCAAGATATTTTTTCTTCAACCACATTTTTTTCTGTGAAGCTGACAGTTCACCACTATCCTTTCAGGTTTTAATAATAGCTTAAAATGACCTTGGGTTATTCATGTTCACCTTGTCATGCGTGCGTTTATATTTTACTGGGAGCTTTTGACACTTGAAGCGCTCAAAAAAAAAACAAAAAAAAAAAAACACCTCACTATTTTTATTAAACAAACACCAATAGAAAATATAAACCTAACAGAACACGTCACCACAGGGCTCCAAACTAACAAATGAGAGTGGTGGCACTCATGCCACAAAGTTCTACAGATGGTGGCACCAGCACCCGATTTGGTTGCAACAGTGGAATAAAGAAATATTTTTTTGTCCTAAATTAAATTAAATAAAATGGTGAGTGAATTTGTAATTTAACACCATGCCAGCTTCTATGTCTATTTTCATGGCGAAAGTTAAAATTACATTTCTGAGTACAGTATTACAAACCTATATAAGGTTTTTATAATGTATTTTCGATATCAATTCCAAAAGCGATTCAAGGACTCAAAGTATATGCTGGGTAAAATAATTTCCTAAAAGAAATAAAACCAGCACAATTAAATAAAACATTGTGTTTCAGAGACAGTGACTTCAGCATGAAGTGCATAATGGTGGACATTACTATATATATTTTATATTATTTTGCTCTGAAATGCACATTAGACAGTATAGCATTGATTTTGACTTTATGCTACAGTAACACTTAAAGTTCATTTTTAATTTTGAAATACTAAATTGAAATATTCTGCATGTGATCCTACTGACTAAGTACAGTCATCTATTTGAATTTCTGAAGGCAAACAAAGCCAGGTACTTTTTCCTTACAATCAAAAGCGTAGATTCTAGAAAAGATTTTACACCAAAAAAACCTGATTACTTGGTCCATTATAGTTATGAAAAACTGCCATAGTTCCTCCATTAGTGCCCATAGTTAAGTAATATTTATAACAAGATCACAGGTAGTCACTGGTAAAACCAAGCATGGCTTCTTACTACAATAGTAACTTCAACAAAACTATACATTTAGAAATTTTAAACTGACAATCTTACAGAAATGTATTAATTTAATAGGATTATATGATATACAAATATTTTGTATGAATATAACATTGCACATCAGCCAAAATTCTGTTAACACTGTAAGTGTTACTATAGTAAATCCAACGTACAATGTTGTTGGGGTGGCGATGTGTGTATTGTATAATTTATGTTCTGGTCAGTGCAGTTTAGAACGGTGTGCCATTAAATATGGTTTTTAAACTCGTTAAATCACCAAGGCAAGAGACACTAAGGGTTTTCCCAAAGCCAAATTCAAATGAGTTTTGCATCTCATGCCACGTTTCTCACAGTGCTGTTTATAATGATTTGCGCTGAGTGGGTGAGACTGCTCTGCGCGGCTTTGTTCATCGAGCTGGCTGATAATTGGTACGGGTAGTGGCAAGTGCGGTTATGTTCCGTTTTTCTCATATGAAAGAGAAACGATGCGCATAAAAATGAGATTTGGCAAACTCTGTAGCTGCACCGGTGGGAAAAAAATATTGCAAGATGCAACCATTTAGTCGCTGTCTGGAGCCCTATAATTCTACTACCTTTGCCAACAAAGTTATTAGAGTAAAATACTTTCTTTTCTTAAGAATTGTATTATGATGTGTAGTAATAAATTATAGTGGTTTTGGTGCATCCCTAAAAATAATAATATTTAAAATATAATTATTTTCAGTTTCGGTTTACAGCCCCGTGTGTCTAGAATTTTCAGTATTGGTGCATCACAAGTATTTAAAATAATGTGAATACTTTGTTAATGTGAATACTGCTGATTTCAAGGTAATGTCATATAGATAGATGGCTATCACTGATTGAAGTAGTCAAAACTGTGAGAATAAGTCAACACTCTTTAAAAGCACCAAACAAGTCACTAATGCTCTGCATCACATGCCACAAAAAAAAAAAACACATTTAACCAGGCCCAGACAGCAACTGCTAACTTTATCCAAGTTTTCTGCACTGATTTTAAGGGAAACTCCGCAAAATTCTGCAGAAGGACTTTAAACTTGGTCAAATTTATTAAATGGATCTGAAAACATCATGAAATTAGATAAAATATTTAATAAACCACCATGCAATTTGAGGGGAATGGGTTGAACCTTTGTTACAGAAGTCGCAATCTGCTGAGTATTCAGCACACTTCAGCATGCGCACATTCTGTCTAGGTATGCCGATAACACAAGTTAGGGAGTATAAAAACACAGTGTTGTTTCTAATGATGCCCAGTTAGCACTTGGTATTACTGAGATATAAACCAGCAAATGCAGTGTCAGGACGCAGAATGTTTGAAATTTGATCATAAGGAAACTTGGCTGAGTTGTACCTTTGGAAATGGTAAGTGCTGGTGACCATTGTGACCTCAGAATATCCAAACAGATGCTTCCATTGCTGTTGATATTTGGGTGATAGATTCTTGTGGTAAATGCAACCTGAGATAGTAAGAATAAAATATGCATGCAAAAGCAAGAGTTATTTTAAGGCTAAAGAGGAAAACTACAGGTTTTCTACATTACTGAAGAATGTTATCCACACAATGTTCCTTAGAAAATTATTTTACAAGATACTCTGCATTCTGTAACAATAAACACATGATGTATGATACACACCCTTGAAACAAATGGATTCATTTGAATATAGGCTGAAAGGAAAAACATTTCCTTATGTCACGACAAGTACATGTCAGTAAAATGAGATGAATTTAAACTGAAAACATTTACCAGCACCTGATCATAACCAAAGCACCTGAAAATATTGTCAAACCGGTACGGGCATTACTGACCTTTGGAGGTTTGAAAGGGTAATCTGTGGGAAAGTGTATGGTCAAGAAGAACACCCCACCCTGGTAAGGACTGTCATTCTGTTAGATAAACAAACAGTTTACAAAGCAAGTTGTAGTAATTTATAGGCAGACAAAATTCCAAAGCACAAGATCTTTAATTATTTCAGAAAGTCAACACCATATTTTAAAGTTATTCATGCAATATTTTCATCTACTTTACAAGGTTCTCAAACCTTTTGCCCAATAAATTTCATTGGCCTTCCCAGTTGTTTGTGATTAAGTATAAAGATTAAGAAATTAGCTTATAGTGACTGCAATCAAAAAGACTACTTTAGCCAATTAAATGTATTCACAAGTAAATTGCCATGATCTTTCCATAAAGTTAATATTTTATTAATTTCCGTTACTTTTTAAAAGGAATGTTCCAGGTTCAATACAAGCTCAATTGACTGTATTTGTTGCACAATGTTGATTACCACAAAAACCTATTGACATCCCTTGTTTATATATATAAAAAATTAAGTTACAGCAAGGTGATGCTTACAATGGAAGTGAATGGGGCCAGTGCATAAACATTAAAATACTGTTTAAAAACTTAAGCCACAAGGTTTAACATTAATGAGTTAACATGATTTTAGTTTGAAAGAATCTGCTTCCTAACCTAATTAGTTCAAAATAATTTGCAATATTACAACTCAGTTACCATGACAGTGGGAAGTGAACCCTAACTGTAGAAGTTATTCAGAACAGCTAAAGATTTATGCAGAATCTAATCTGGTAAACAGTGAAATTCAGAGCGCATGTCACCTATTGGTGGCGAACCAAAAACAAAATACTTACTGGTCCCATTATTGTGGCCTGCCAGTGAAACACTGAAAAACAAGCAGAAAGGTCATGGAGAGTGTGATATGATCGGTCACATATCTGTCTTTAAGGAATAGTTCACCCAAAAGTGAAAATTCTCTCATGATTTACTCACCTTTAAGCCATCCCAGATGTGTATGACTTTCCTTCATCAGAACCGAAGTGAAGATTTTTAAAAGCACATTTCAGCTCATTTCATCCATACAATGGAAGTAAACAGATGTCATCAGGCTGCTGGCTGTTTGACGGTCCAAAATTCTAATTTAGGCAGCATAAAAATAATCCACACGACTCCAGTCGATCAGTTAATTTCTTCAGATGCAAATTGATAGGTTTGTGTAAGAAACAATTTGATTAAAACATTAACTTTTTAAATAGTTTCCAGCCAGCACTGTATCTGTTTGAAATGACCTAACTCACGTGACGTTAATTCCTCTGTTGTATACAAAGTGTGTGTTTCAGACTTATCGCGTGAATACATCATTGCGCTTATGTCACTTATGCGTCGACTGCTGGCAGGAAGCAATAAAAAAAAAAATACAAAAATGTTTATACACAAACCTATCAGTTTTCTTCAGAAGACATTAATTTATTGAGTCATGTGGATTACTTTTATGCTGCCTAATATGACTTTTGTACCGTCAAACAGCCAGCAGCCTGATGGCACCCATTATTTTGCATTGTATGGACAAAAAGAGCTGAAATGTGCTTTTAAAAATCTTCACTTCGGTTCTGCTGAAGAAGGAAAGTCATTCACACCTGGGATGGCTTAAAGGCGAGACAATCATGAGGATTTGTATTTTAGGGTAAAACTAACCATTTAATTTCATTAAAATCATTCCTTTCCAACTGAGAGTCCACCAAGTAATACAGTGTAAAATATGAAGCAAATTTTAAGTGCAATTATGTTTTCATATCTCAGTAAAGTCTCTCAGGCACTAAGTGGGTCAGATGTCTTTCACGTATCATTGATGATTTAATAAAGTGGTTGCTGCTTTGAGGAAAGCTAAATAGCTGCTATTTTTTCAATTAGTTCAAATAATCCATCATCCTGCAGCTGACCTCTCACTAAATATTGATGAGCACCGTATATCACATAAGGCCATGGCTAAAACTGTCAGTCAGAAATGAAAAAATCCTGACAGATTGTGACTTTAAAGTACAGTAATCACCATGAAGAACTGATTATAGCAGGTAACGTGAAATTATCTGAAATGTAACTTTACAATAATACAGAATCATTTCCATCTTTGACAGGTCAACTTGTTTACATGGACACCAGTGGCGTAATTTGGATCTTACGGGCCCCAGTGCAAAGAACCTGTTGGGCCTACTCCTTGGGGAGCCTGGGTCGTTCATCATCACCAGTCAGGTGCCACAGTCGGACAAAGGAACCATAAAAATGACTGCGGCGGGCCCCCTCTCACCTCGGATGGCTGCCCACCCTGCTACACCCCTGATGGACGCAAGAAAGCTTGACACTTGTATAAAAATCAAACATGGTATCCGAGGAAACCTTTGCCATTTCATTCTCTGTTTAACTGCTTTATTCCCAGATATTCCAGAATTACTGCTGTGCTTGTTTCCTTAACTTTACATTGTGACCTGCAGCAGAATTGCGCTTCAACAGTGGGGTTTCCCTTTAACATAAAACTCCAGATTTCCCCAATGTGCGAGTGCATATATAAGAACGTAAGAGAAAGCAGTCGAGGTTTTAAATTAGTGTGCATAATTCATAGTGTAGAATTGCTGAATTAAGCTGCATTCTCCGGGAGATACCTGGGTGTGTTAAAACCCTTTCTCTTAATTCCTTAAACGGCATAAGGCAAACATTGTCGTTTACATGATGTTTCAGAACGGAACTTTCTGCAAAAAAACCCTGGAATTTTTCTTTTGAAAGTTTTCTTAAGTACATGTGAACATGGTCAATGTTGCAGCCTGCCTTATTTGACCAAATGGGTGATTCTCATAAAACATGTCAAGACAATTTTCTGGTCCCAATTTACTCAATTTTTTAAATAAAAAACAAACAGTTGAAGTCAGAAGTTTACACCTTAGCCAAATACACTTAATCGTAGAGAAATGTCCCTGTCTTTGGTCAGTTAGGATCACTATATTTTAAGAATGTGAAATGTCAGAATAATAGTAGTAGTATTTGGTAGAATTGTCTTTAAATTGTTTAACTTGGGTCAAACATTTTGGGTAGCCTTCCACAAGCTTCTCACAATAAGTTGCTGGAAATTTGGCCCATTCCTCCTGACAGAACTGATGTAATGGAGTTATATAGGCCTGTTTTGAATAGGAGTCCTATTTTTTAGAGCCATTAAGATTTTTCACATTTTCATAACAGTTATGCACATTTCACCCCCCAATTCTCAAAACAGCAATGCAAAAAAAGATGATCTTTATTATATTTGCATTATGAATTTGCATATATGTGCACTGTGAAATTACTTAAATTGTAAAGTATTGATACATCATAAGAGGTGTTACTACCACCTCTTGCCGTTTGCTGATTTCAATAATAATAAACTTTGAACAACGGCATATTTTGTAGTGTTATACAGTAACAAAATGACTATGGCAATAAGAATCATCATTGAAAACAATGTGAAACAAAGAAAAATGTCTGGGTGCGTTACGGTGATAAGAATAGTGGGGGTTCAAATGTGCTTTAAAAGAATAGTTCACCCCAAATATTATAATTCTGTCATCATTTACTCACACTCGAATGGTACATGTCTTCTGTAGTGATCCAATCAGTTTTGGGATAGAACAGACCAAAAAAATAACAAATTTTTTACTGTCTTGACATCTGCAGTCTCTAGGCACGATCATGATTTCAAGCTCGATTAAATTTCCTTGCGGCATCTAGCGTTCTGTGCAAGATTCTAGCATTACGATGTGTAATCGAGTTTATAGGCAGACAAAATTCTTCCAAAACTGATTGGATCGCTTCTGAAGACATGGATTAAACCACTGGAGTGGTATGGATTACTTTTATACTGATTTATCTCTTTTTTTGGAGCTTGAAAATTTGATCACCATTCCCTGGCATTGTATGGACAAATAGACATCATATCTTCATTAAAATATATTCATTCGTGTTCCACAGGAAAAAGGCAATCGGAGTTTGAGACGACAGTGTAAATGAGAGAATTATAATTTTTGGGTGAATTATTCCTGTGACATTGTCTATATCAGAGGCAAGTGGTGTGTCAAAAGCAAATAGATTCCATTATAATCAATGAAGCAGTCTACACTGGAAGAGTCAGCTGTGGCATGTCGCACAGACGGTAAACGGATGTCCAGTTACATTTTGCACTGCACACGCAACTCCTGCCAACAAGACAAACAAACTGTTTAGAATGTTGGCTTTGAAACGTCTAATGTAGGCAGTCTCAAACCGTTATGGCACATCAACAGAGTGTGTAGACAGTGTGTCAGTGTCCAGAGAATAATGTCGCAATGCAACAAATCTTAATGGTCCTAAAAGAAGGCTTCATATTCCTTATGAAAAAAATTATTTCAGATTTTTTTTTTTGTACTGATTTGGGGTCAAGTTAGACCAGGTCATTTTCTTGACTGGTCTGATGAGAATATGCCAACTGTGTTTTCTGTATTTAAGTCAATATGAGATATATATATATATATATATATATATATATATATATATGCAACCCATTTTCCTTATGTAATGTTAAGTATTTTCGAGTGACACTGGATTTTGAGGAGTGGTTGACCAGTTAAAAAAAACAAGGGGACTTGGTGACAGAAACCTGCAAAATTGTTTCAGAGGCGGATGTGTTTCTTACATTTTGATGAAAGAGTACAAAGTGAGTTACTTACTGTCATCCCCTACTGGACCAGCAGAACACTGAGCAGGTGGGTCACGGCCCAAATCATGCAGCTCCTGCAAAGCACAAAAAACAATCAATGTCAAATGAGAAGAGCAGGTAAACCTTTGCATCACCCCTCCAAGCCCCATTCCTGAACACACACCTGCAGCGCACGCTTATCTGAATGAGCCGAGAACAATGCAGCACTAAAAATGAAACTGAGAATCTGACACCGTAACTTAATACTACAAATATCCACACATCAGACCAAATAATACTCAAATACACTAAACACACGCACTGGATGTTTATCATAGAGCATCAATGCGGGCGATCTCAAATCACACACAACATGTATGTTAGGGAGTTATTGCTGCTGGAATAACATGAAAGGTGATCACAGCTTATGTAACTGCGTTTTTTCCGGGTTAGCCTCGTATACCGAAACCTAAGCACCTTCCATCATTTCAGATCTCATATAAAGACCTAAACCAGCCCTAACATGTGAACACGGACGCTTTTGACCACGTTCATAAGGCCAATTTGCTTGCGCCATGAGCTAACCTCATATAAACGTTCTTATGAAGTGTGTGAGTTTAGTTTATAACATGACCGACGGACTCACTGATCATATATGTCGGTACTGGCGAGGACAGAATGGTCAACCCAATGTACAAGTACAAAGACGTCAAAAGTATCCCAAAAATGTTTTCAAATACACCAATGCGACGACAGCCTGACGGGCCAGGTGCCTCTCCCGAACGATTAGCAGCTCACAGCTAACGGCCTGTTCTCTGTGCCCAAACCAAACAAACAGATATGACACAAAGAGTCAAATATCATAACACTAATATACAGTTAGCAAATCATTCTGTGTTCGATACAAACGATCTTCGTTCAGTTTCCAAACGGGCCTTTAGCATTGGCAGTTAGGAGAAGTTAGCATGCTAACACGTTATCATGAGCCATTTCCAGTGTCTATTTATTTCCATTAAAGATACGAACCTCGTGACTTCACAGACTTCGAGTGATTATACGAGACAGCGAATAAACCTTCAATATCATCCACACGCCGCTCGACCGAGGGACGTTCGCTAACATGCTAACTGTGAGCTCGGGCCGAACCGTCGTACCGGGGCGCTTTACTGCACTTGTCATCTCACCACCGGCACAGTTAACACGTTTAACCCCTCAATAACGTCCACTGAATAGCCTTTCAATCGTAAATGGGGCAGGATGGTGTGTTGAGGGCCTGGCGCTGGTGACTTCCTTCTCTTACCTTGTGGATTCTTTTCAGAGCCATTGTTGTGCTGTTACTGCTGTCAAAATCACACAAAACCAGTCTATCACGCGATTAAAACGGTGCTTCTTCAGTTTATACGCGACCAAACACCTGGAGTCGTAAATAGGGACACCTTTGCGTAATAATTCAGTCGTGTGGCGTGTGTGACGGAGCCGGTCGGTGTAATTCGAAGGCGAAACTGAAAGGTGGTGCTGGTAGCAGTCCGGTCCTTCCTCCTGCAGCAGTAACAGCAAGCAGCTATCGCATCACGCACACTGCGCCGCTCTAATCAGATCCTTCCGCCAATAGACGCGTTCGCCGGGAACAGCGTGCGCGCCGACGCCAGTTGCTCGATTGTGCTATAGAGAATCGCGAAACTGATGCAATAATGCTTTCAAAATGGCGGGACACGCTCGTTCACTTGAACGCTTATTGAGCCCAAATGACTCCAGTGATCGAACGCTTCCATTTCGAGCAGACGAGGTTGAGGATAAGCTCGGAAATAGAAAGGAGAGATATTAGAACAAATGTTGAAATGTTTATTTTAAGTGGTTCCCATACGCCTAGTTTTCACGTTCATACCAGGCATACTAACAGTTCGACATTAATAGCGATAACATAAATACCACGATCACAGGAAGTTCCTACAGTGCGGAGGGATATTTTACAAATTAATGTTTTTATCGCGGCAAAATACGAGATTATCGTCCAATCGATAAAGGGAATGAGTTTCAAACTACAGAGCTTGGATGTGAATGGCTGCATTGGAATTTACACTCTAGACTGTTTTTATTTTTAATATTAAAATATACCACGTTAACTTGTGTGTGCTTTAGATATCTATATGTTTACTTTTTACATTTAGCGTATATTCAGTCATATAAAAACACAAGTGTCATACTTTTCCTGAGCTGTCTGAATTTTTTTTATTTTATTATTCTGGTTGTACTTTAAGTAATTAATTCAGATTATTTATATACTCCAGTACCTGCCTTTGTTCTCATTTTGAATATTTGATTGTCCAAACAATAACAAATATTGGTGCTTTTGTCTGATCGCCACATAATCCTCATTATAAAAATCAAACTATTGGCCTATATTCCTAAAATACCTTGATTCATTATGATATCTTTATCTGGCAAGCATAGGTCTATGCCTTCTACCCCATTTAGACAATCACATTCATAGTTGAAAATGTTTTTCATTCATTGTTAGGCCTAATGGTGTAATCATTAATTTGCTGACAATAGCATAATAAAATAGAATATAATAATATTGCCACACGACATGCTGGTAAATCGTACAATCAAATATAATATATGACAGATTATGAATATAGAACAACAAACAGTGCAAAATGCAGTTTTTGAAACACTGGACAGTCAGTTTAAAACAGTACAGTTTAAATTAAGATTGTTTATTGAGCAGCCTACACCTAAATTACTGTGGCAGTACCATGATACACTAATGGCATCAGATGTTATGATGACTGTTATATGGTATTTCATGATCACCATGGTATTTACAGAGTACTTCAAGGAAGTTCAAAGAATATTATTATATTACATGTCCAGAAAACATGTTATTACCATAGCACCATGTCCAGAAATAAAACTTTTTTATGGAGCTTACTTTTTTTGCTAGTGTAACAGCATTCTAATATGTGGTCTGAGAATACAATTTAATACTTGAGAGTCAACAATGTGCTTTTAAGCATTACAAATATTACATCAATAGTTATGCACACATTTGTAATATGATAAATGAAATAATATAGAAGATATAAAGATAATACTAGTATCTTGCAAAACAAATATCTTGGGAATACAGAACTTAATAATGGTTTGTAGACAGACAGACAGACAGACAGATAGATAGACAGACAGCAGAGAGGCAGTCAGACAGATAGATAGATAGATAGATAGATAGATAGATAGATAGATAGATAGATAGATAGATAGATAGATAGATAGATAGATAGATAGATAGATGATAATAAAGTAATTATAGATAATCTCAAAATTATTGTTAAAATAACTCCAACTCACTACTTCCACCATTTATCAACACCCTCAACTTTTTTTAATTGAAATCCTCAGGAAATTAAGTTAGAAGGTGTTCTATCCACCACCTGTCAACAGTCTTAAAATAGTTTGAAGACCTGCAACGTATAGGGCCTGTTCCCCATGTTCAATAAAATGTTCATAACGTACTTTATCATGGAACGGCTTTTCTTTCTTGTATTATATATAGATATATCACTGAAGTTTTGTTAACCTGGGGTCTCACCTGCCTGTAACCGAAGTGGAACCCCAGATACCGAACTTCCACCCGCCCAATTGCACACTTCTTCAGGTTGGCCATGAGTCCTGCCTGTCACAGCAACCTCAGGACATCTTAGATGTTGCATGTGCCACCGCCAGTCTTTAATATGCTGTGGCATTTGCTGTATGCGGTTTGAGAATTTTAGAATGTTGAGGTGGTAAATTTGATATGCCCCATCCCTGTCCGTTCGCCTAACCTCATTATCGAGATCTCTGACTCGCCGTGTGACCTCAAAGGGCCTTTGCCCCTTGGCGAGTAATTTAGAGCTTGAGGTAGGCAGTAATACAAGCACTTTATCTCTCAGTGCGAATGCCTGTATTTGAGTGCCCCTGTCATACAGTCAGCTTTGAAGTTCCTGAGCTTGGAGCAAATTCTCCTGTGTTAATTGAACCAAAGTGTGGAGTTTTGCTCTAAGATCAAGAATATACTGAATACTGAAGAATATTTGACGGTCCCTCCTCCCAAGTTTCCCTCATTACGTCAAGCACGTCACATGTCCAACACCCATACAGCAGCTCAAATGGAGAAAACCTTGTGGAGGCTTGTGGGACCTCTCGCACAGCCACTTATCCCAATTTCTAGCATCCTCTTGTACGAACTCACAAATCATATTATTTAAAGTTTCATTAAATCATTCCACCAACCATCTGTTTGTGGGTGGTAAACAATGGTGCAAATTGATTTAATACCTAACAATTCCTACAGGTCGCATAGTGTTTGTGACATAAATGAGGTGCCTTGATCAGTGAGGATTACTTTTGGAATCCCCACTCAGGAGATTATTCTGAAGAGTAGCTCGCAACACTACGTGCTGAGATGTTGCACAGGGGCACTGCTTCCGGATATCGCGCTGCATAATCCACCAGAACTAATACAAAGCGAAAAGTCCACAAAGGCCAGTGGATTCACCAACTGACATTCCCGACATGCCTCACACCACTTGCGAACATCCCCATGAATGCCCTGCCAAAAAAATGAGCCATAATTCGGTTAAGGGTTTTCTCGTGACCTAGATGGCCAGCCATTGGATTATGGTGAGCCGCCTGGAAGAGGGTTTCCTGATGGCTCTTCGGTACTAATAATTGGGTTCTATTTGCTTTTGTTAGAGTGTCCTGCTTCACTCGATACAACCAATTTTTAATAATTGAAAAATATCAGTATGTGAGTGTGATATCAGGCTAGAGCTGTTGCCCATCGATGACTCTCACTTGGTCAAACACGTGTTTGATGGACTTGTGACGTCACTGCTCTAGAGGGAAATCCGCCTCAGGGAACCCCCTGAGGACAGAAATTCCCCCTCTTGCATCATCTTGACACAGAGCAGACATAGACGGCCCTGGCACCGCCTCCCCAGCCATAGCATTGCACGTCACACACCGAGACAACATTTTACAGGACCCATCCACACATATTTTCCTTAATAAATTCCTAAAATCGGGACAATTTATTCACAAAATTACTGGATGGGTGAGGTGGGAATTAACCCCGGCCTCTACTCTATGCTATTTCCCCCTAAATAGTATTCCTTCAGGCAGCAGCAATCTTCAACAGGCATCCCAGAGCTGTTGTGCGAAAGCAAACAGGTGGCCGTGTTTCTCAAACTTCAGGGTCTGGATGTGCTGACGGTTCTGCTCAGGACTACAGCCAACCCGTTGCACGATCGCATTCTTCGGGTCTCCGTAATTGAGGAGGCTGGAGACAGGAAGTTTCTGGGCTGCTAGCTGAACTTCCTCGGAGAGCAAAGGTAACAGGCAGGCTGCCCATTGGTCAGGAGGCCATCTCTACACCTCGGCAGTCTTTTCAAATAAGGCGAGGTAGGCCTCGGGCCCTATCTTGATGAGGGTAACAGGGGTTGTGGGCTCCGGGGTTGCAGCTGCAGCCCCCTCTCTGGCTATCAGGCTCCGGAACGCCTCCTGATCCTCCGCTTGGGCCTGGAGCAGGAGTTGAAATGCTGTTCCTGCTTCAGGCATAAATTCATGAGGGCCTGATGTTGGTCCTGCTGTATGCTGGTGAGGGACTTGATCACTTTGTACAATTTTGAAGGCTCCATGATGACGTTATCCTCCAAATTCCTGGGTTTCGGCACCAGTGTAACAGAGATTGTATTCTCAGGGCAAATGGAGGAGTCAGGAGGCAGTGGAAACAGTCAACATGAGTATTTTATTACTCTTCAGTTTTGTTAAAACAACAACAACAAAAAAAAGGGCACTCAGTGGCCAAATAATCACACACAAACAAGTTTCTCTCTGGTCCCTCTTTCTGCCGACTGCTGCTCTATGTCTGCCTTTTCAGCTCTCCCTCCGCCATCACTATAACAAGAGACAGGTATTAATGATAAAGACAGCCCAGGTGACAAGCCTTACCGCTCTCCCTCTCCCGCAGAGAAACACACGACCACGCACCCATCCCCAAACCGATTTTAGTATATTGAATTAAAACATAATCAAACCTTTGAGATTTATATATCTCCTTAAAGCTGATAATACTCAAAATTCTTTTGAATTTTTCTGTTGTAATCTCTCAAAATTGTCTTTTATATTTTTTTTGTAGAAGTTTTGAGAAAAAGTAGAAATTAATGGAATAAAATTTTTAGTATAGTCATATGCATCACCTCTTACCTCTCGGTTGAAGTGGCCTAAACAAAATTTTAATTGCTTCTAACATATTTTGCTCCTTCGAGCATATTCTTTTAAACTTAATTAATCGTGAATTAATTATACCTCTAAAAGTGTGCCAGGGATGGCAACTGGATTTCTCCAGTACAACACAAGTAGCCTATCAGTCAATTTTCTAATATTCAAAAATACTTTAGTAGCCAAAGTTTAATTCCCCTCATCCCTGATTATAAAAAACCCCTCTCTATCCAAAACTGCAATATCTCCTCTTGTAACTCATATTTAATTTGAATTGAAGGAAGATGTCATATACATTTATATAATTCTTCAATGGGTGATGCCATATACCAAAAATACTATATCTATCTGAATATGTCTATCCATGTCAAATGGTTTGAAGTTGGAAACTTCCAACGTCCAATCAGGTATTTTCCTATCAGTATTGATATGACAGACAGACAGACAGACAGACAGACAGACAGACAGTCAGACAGACAGACAGCTAGCTAGTTAGCTAGATAGATAGATAGATCTGCCGTGTTCGCATTAAAAAAAAACATGACGTCAGTAAAGCAGCAACAAAGCCTGGGCGCCCGCTCGCTTATCTCGTTCTAAGGGAAACCCCGAATTAGCCTCCGCGTGATGGCGGTATGAGGCAGTCCCTGCAAACCAAAGCGTGGGAGTTCCTGACTTCGCCATGTCGGGGTGGTGCTGCAACGAGCTGAGGATACCCTGAACCGAGCACAAGTCTCCCAGCCCCCCTCTTGTCGCTCCATCCATCCATCTATCTATCCATCTATCCGCCCCCACACAGAGTCCAGCACCCACAGCATCGCTGTTTTACCGGAGAAACGCATCTTCCCCTGACCTGGACGGAGGAGAGACGCACCAAGTGATGCGGCTTCTGCAGCCAGCGCATCCCGCAGCACCGAACACCGTACGCTCGCCCGTTAGGAGTAGGCGCACTTCCCCAGGTATCTACAACAACCCATGAAGATGTCCAATGCAGACATGGGTTTAAACCCTACCGACCGCGTCATTAAATGTAAGTGCGCTGTGTTCAATATGATATGTAAGCATGAAATGTACGAAAATTAAACGTAATTGGGCATCATTCACGATTCTGTTTCCATGATAATTCTGATGTCTGTTTGTTTTGAAATATGCTTAAAGGATGATAAAATACATCCTTGTGTACGCTTCAGGTGATTGGTCAATAATCAAAGGAAGAAGAGAAATGGTGTGTTTGCATAAAAATAAAACTCATTCTCTATTAGCTTTTTTTTAAAACTGGCAACCCAATAATGCTCCTGATATGCACAGTGATGCTGATGCAAGCGCGGCGCATCTCTCGAGCGCATCGGTTGCTGCGAGCGCCTGCTGGCGGATGCGTGAACTGTTATACAGTGCCAGGATACCCGAGAGGGGGGGTAAACAAAAGAGAGAGAGAGAGAGAGAGAGAGAGAGAGAGAGAGAGTAATATCTCGTTCCAATGAAATGTTGTTGGCACTTTGAGGATGACAGCGAAAGGACGACTTAAAGGTAGGCGTGCTTTTGCATTGCATTCATGTATTATTTCATGCATTTTTGTTTTACGCGTACGTTCGCTTTACGCGCGCATGTTGGGTCGCTACCAGCGCTCATAACGAGATGATCGCGTGAGTTACCGTTTTGATCGATGCTTGTAATGATGTGAAATGTACAATGCCTTAAGAATTTACACGAGCGCGCTCGAGTCAAGCAGGGCAAATGCGCTGGGATGCTCGCAATGTCAGCTCGTACTGACATGCACATCCTCGCACAAATGGCCTATGAGGGTATTTTAGCGTAACATTCTAAAGCAGTTTATTGATTCGTTGGTACATCCTTACACAGGGAGACACTGTGAACAAGGCTGTGGTATCAGTGGTACGGATGCAAGTTGCATTGCAGTATTCATGTGAAGATAATTATGCACACATTTTTTTATAGGAATATTCCGGGTTCAATACAAGCTCAGTCGACAGCAGTTGAGGCATAATATTGATTACCATAAAAGTAATTTGGACTCATCCCTCATTCCCTTTTATTAAAGCAAAAATCGAGGTTACAGTGAAAAGTGAATGGGGCTAAATGTTTGAAGTATTTAAAGGCAGAAATGTGAATCTTATAATTTTCTAAAAAGTATTCCGTGAAAACTTGTATAGGCCTATTATTTGAGCTGTAAAGCTGTTTTATTTTCGTTTTAAGGTTTACACTTACAGTTACGTCGTCATGGTAACAAAGTTGTAAAATCTGATATAAAGGTTAGGACGCGATTTTTATCACACTAAAACCATGTTAACATGAAAATTGTTCTAGCACTTTATTTGACAGTACTGTTCTGCGTTTACATACTATATAATTACAAGTATAGTAATTACTAGGTACTAACCGTACATCTAATATTAAGTACATGTTGTTACTTAATATAACTTGGTACTTTCTTGGGTGAGTACACTGTAAGTCTACAGAAAGTACACATACTGTAAAATAACGTGCAACCCATATTGTTATGTCTTGTGGCTATACTTTTGAAATAGTATTTTAATGTTTATGAATTGGCACCATTCACTTCCATTGCAAGTGCCTCACTGTAACTCAGATTTTTGCTTTTTTTAAGAAAAGGAGGGAAAAATGTAAATAATTTTTTGTTGTAATCAACATTATGCCGCAGATGCTGTTGATTGAGTTTAACTTGTAAATTGAACACAGAATATTCCTTTAAGTATCTATAACTAGCTTACAACCTGTATACAGCCATTTTTAATTTCTCAGTTTTAGCAATAGAAAAACATACCATCATAATAAATGTCTGAATATGGTGTATGCTGTCACCATATAGGTATTGCTAGGATTAGGACTAAATTATTATGACAGAAATCATAATTGTCGATTATTTTCCACTGATATTGCAACTGTGTTATTTGATTTAATTGATTTTACAATTAATTAAATGCTTACTTTCATTGGGGCTGCATGCAATATTTTTTATGTAGGTTGTAAATCCAAAACGAGCTGAAATCTGTGTTTTCTGAAGCCTGCTGATTTGATTTGCACTAAAAACAAAAGCGTTCGTTAAATGTTTTTATAAATTGTAAACAGAAAATGAGCAACGAAACAATTCTAGAACACTAGATTATTGAAATGCTTCTGATTTCTCATTGCAGTCTTGCACATGCAGACAACAGACATGTTTTGACATAATGAAGTTCTGTAATTGACACTTTTTTTACAATTAGTCAATTGCAGCAGTTGTAATTGGAATCTCTTTCATTTTATCTGATTTACAGTGCAGCCCTAGTTTGGATGTGGGATGCTTCAGCACCACTAGATGTGGGAATATTTTATGTGTTTGTGGATGTATGGTGTGGGTGTTTGTGGAGAGAGGGGCTAATTAGGCTTCTGCAGTGCTTGTTGTGCACATGAAATAAGTATCATTGTGAATGTGATGAACACTGGAATTGTGTTTGGATTATTAAAGATTATGGAGCGGACAAGGGAGGCAGGTTTTGGACCGCCGTAGTATGTACAGACAGTGTGCTTTAGAGAGAGAGTGTGTACAGTGTGTGTGTGTACTGTAAGGGGCTATCCCTCAACCCTGGAGTGTGGCCGCCTGTAATTATTTAGCAACATATGCCATTCTACATGAAATAATCATACTGTGGCATATGTGTCACACTTATGTAATATTAACCGTTAGGTGGCATGGGTAACTGGCTTTAGGCAAGGACTATAAGGGAGTTTGTCCACATATAGTTGGCAGACGCAGAAATCAACCAGTGTGAAGGTGAGAAAGATATTGAAAGGATGCAGCGGATGTGAAAAACTGCAAGATTGCCCAGGAAAACCAAGCAGTACCATGGTAAAGTATCAGATGGTAATACTGATACTATACTTTGATATATACCATGGTACAGAGTGGTAATATATTTATTTATATAACATAGTATTTATATACTAGGCAGTTTAAACAAAACCAAGGTATAACCATGGTACATGTCCAAAAACATGATACTACAATGGTACATGTCCAACAAAACATGGTAATACCATAGTACTTGGTGGTAATGTTTTGTTAGTGAAGGAAGACGCCATGGTTGACTTCAAAGAAGTAATACCATGTCCAAAACATGATTCTACCATGGGACAATATGTCCTATAAACCACGATCTTACCATAGTACATGTCCAAAAATCATGGTAATGACAAAATGGTACAATGTTCCAGGATAATGTAAAAGTATAATAATACCATGGTACATTTGTGTACTTTTTTGATAGTGAAGAAAGGAGGGGAACGTAGTGTTTGGCATAATTTAACACAAGCACACAGTGGGGAACTGGGTAGATTGCTTGAGAATAATTTGATCATTTTCACAAGTTATTATGTGCTGCATTCACCGTTAGACAGAACGCATCTCACTTCCATCTGTTTCCTCAAGGAATGTAGTAATGCGACAATAATAACAAGTTATGTTAATTGCATCGCAGCGTATCATTTTATGATTGTTACTAATCGGTGTTCCTGGCTCCTGAGAATGCAGCGGCTTTAAAACAAGAATAAATTGTTTGCATACATTCAAAGCTCTCAGTGAGAACTACAGCATCATCCAATCGGTTTTAAAGATGGACATTTTCTCCAGATTGCCGTCTGTTTTAATTCATGCATGCCCCCCGTCGAGCGGCGACACACAACATGAACGGGATGTTAAAGCCCGGCAGAGAAACTAAGAGCGAGTGTTGACAGGAGCCTGGCGATAAATGAAACAAGAGGAGGTGAAAGAAAAGAGAGGGGGAATGTGTGAAGAGGGTGGAGGATGAGAAGTGTGAGAGACAGGGAATTAGGCACTTGACAGTAGATGGATGGATGTGCTTGCCGATGTATCCCAGAAATCTCTTTGGCCATCTTTGAAATCACGTACTACCATACTACTCTCAATATTTCTATAATATGTAGAATATGCAGTATATAATGTGCTTCAGGGTCAGTTTTCTGTATGAATGGAATACCCGGATGACCTACGAACATACAGTAGCCTCTCTCAGGAACGAACACAGGACATATTGAGAATGGAATACTAAAGTACTACATACTGCGCAACAGTATAAACTGAATGTTGCCTGCTTTTAAAAAAATATGTGAAGTGGTACTCATTATGTAATACATAACACATAACCATTGCAAACAGTAGTAGTCCACAGTACATTGTTGTCACATGACCTCATTGCATTTATCACATGTTGTCATGTGATGTGACCTCATTAAATGCATGTTTTTATTTATTTCGAAGAGTGGAATCCAGTTGTCAACTTGGAAATAAATCAGTTATTTTGCATTTTGGTAACATTTTACTGAAGATTCTATACATTAACATTAGTAAATGCATTGGGTATCATGAACTAGTAATGAACAATACATTTTTACAGCAATTATTAATCTTCTTTAATTGTTAATTTATAAATATGCTATTGTTTATTGTTACATCTTGTTATTTCATAATGCAATAACTTATGATAACATATACAAATTTTAATGTTAAAAATGTAATAATAACTTTCAAAGAGAGACGGGGGAAAATAACTGAGCAATGTGATCTTAGCCTTGCAAAAATAATATTTATATATATATATATATATATATATATATATATATATAAGAGAAGAGGTTCTGTAGGCCGATATAGGTTTATGTAAGTAAATATGTTTTACTAATGTTTAATGAATGGAATATTAATTGTCACTTAATGCAATTAAAATTAACAATTAGATTTACATGAAAATGTGCAATGAGTAATCCAAAAGTAATCAGATTAGATTAACAAAATAGTGTAATCTAAAATATTACTTTACTGGTTCAATTTAAATAGTGTAATTTGTAATCAGTACCAGATTATATTTCAGAAGTAATCTAGCCAGCACAGCATTTACAACCTTATTGTAATCTGAAACAAGACAAAATTGTATGGAGCTGTAACAATTACTATATATTTTAATCAGAATTTTATTAATTTGAATTCTAGATCTGTGACATTTAACAATGAACAAAAAAGATTTTCATGGCATATTTTAAAAAGCAGATTTGTTGAATTTTTTAAGAGGTGAAATTAGCTGTACATATTCAGATTATAAAATGACTGTTTTACATTTTCTGATTAAGAAGAAATTCAGAAATCCAACATCCAGATCTGAAAAATTCACATGGTAAAAAATCTAGGCCAAAGGTCAAGTTTTTGTGTTCCACAGGGAAAAGTAGAGGTTATCAGAATAGTTTAACGTTGAACAATCACAGAGCTACCAGAATTCCCTGGCACGGTCAGACATGTATTTGATTTAAAGAATTTCATTTTAATCTGAGAATTTTAACCTGTAATTTCATAATCTGTATATTTAAAGCTAATTCCACCACTAAAAAAATTCTAAACAAATAATCTGCTATTTAAATTACAAATGTATAAAATACTTTATACCATTAAATAGTTAGATGTCACATGTCTAGAATTCAAACAAACACAATTCATGCATACAGAAAATGTGCAGACTGTGCACAGTATTCATACTGCATACTTCAGAAATACTAAGAGTATTATGGACATATGCTGTTTTTTCATGCATGTGAGAATGTGAGGCTGCTTATATTAAGAACTATGTGATGCGACCTATAGTGTTGCCCATCTAACCAGATATTGATCTAATCAACTCCATCGCCCACCTGAATGATGCAATGGAGAGAGAGAGAGAGAGAGAGAGAGAGAGAGAGAGAGAGAGAGAGAGAGAGAGAGAGAGAGAGAGGCAATCTCAAATCAAATACAGGACTGCAGGAAGATGATGAAAACTGTTTCCTCCCACACAGAGGCACAAACACACAGACAAACACGCACATTGCGGGTCACTAGAGATGTTAACTTGAGCATGCACACACCAATACATACAGATGTATGTGATTGAGAACACACACACACACACACGTGGCCACAATTACACATATAGAAATGAACATTTATCAAGATTAATAAATGCTGTAAAAGTATTATTTTATTATATAATATAATATATAAAATATATTATATTTTATTATGAATTATTAGGTAACTAACGTTTACAAATTCAGTTTTAGTGTAAAATATTACCCAACATTTTTAACAAATATTTACACTTTTCCATGCAACAACAGTTCATTGTGATCATGTCTGTCAAACTGAAAAAAATTAAAGAAAAAAAAAAATTATAAATAGAAATTTAAATAGTTATTTACTAATAATCTTCCTCTGCAGCTCATAAATTACATTTGCATTTACATTTATAAAAAATTGGTACAGCAAGATACATCGCCCCAGGTTTGTCGTCAGTTATGCCGAACATTACTGGTTCTCGCATGACTCCTAAACAAACACGGCCTGTCATTTTGACTATATGAAAGTGCAACCAATGTAGTCTGATTCCTGAACGAATTACTCTAATGAGCCGGTTCTTTTGAATCTACCGCATGCAATGTACAGAGTGACCAGTGTAGTCCGATTTCTGAAAGAATGACTCTTATGAGCCGTTTCTTTTGAATCTACATTGTAAAACATACAGTACAGTGCATCCAGCTAGTGTAGTCTGATTCCTGAATGAATACATTTTAGGAGCCATTTCTTTTTAATGAATCAAAAGCATTAGTGGCAGTGAGCAGGTACTGAATTAATCTTTCTGACGCACAAGTAATGACTTTCGTCATGTCCAACTGAAATTAAATTAAACTGATGCCGTGTTATGTAGAGACTTCAATCCAGCAGTGCAGTTACTGACTGGTTCATATGACAAAGTGTAGTTAAAGAAACAGTTGTATTCATTCATTTTTTTTGTTTAGGATTTTTATTTGAAATGTAGTTATGTAGAATCAGTTATTGGATTTACTGTATGCTCTAAAAGAAAGTCTGTGTAACATGCTTATTTTTATTAATTTTTTACAAGAATTGTATTGTATTTCTTATTTGTAGTATCTTATATAATAATTCAAATAATTCTTATAAGAATTCTTCCTCAAAAGTAATAAAACAATCGTTAAAAGAATCAGAATCGTTAAAAAGAAACGGAACGGGAATCGTTAAGTTCCTTAAGTTTCCCATCCCTAATCGCATGTCTGCAGAATACTTTGTATATAGCTCACAATTCGTATAGACGACTACAATTGTATATTAATCATGCGTTTTGGTCTTTTGGGATCTTGACCGATATAGTCACAATGACCTATCCTTATATGGAAAAGAGCAGTGTTAACATTATTCAGAATGTCTCCTTTAGCAGCAAATAACAGCATACAGGTATAGAATGACATTATGGTGAGTAAATAATGACATCATTTTCATTTTTGGATGAACTGACACTAGAACCTTGCAGAGGATGCACCCTGTAATAGAGGGACTGTCCGGAAACTGTGGCATCACAGTTTAGAACACAGCACAGGAAGTGGACAGGGGTAGAAATACTGTAACTTGCTGCCACACACAGATACCTGTCCACAGATCTGGTTCAAAACATAATAAAGGTTAAACTGGGAAAGAAGAGTGGAAGAGGAAGAGAGAAAGAAAGGAAGAGAGACTAAATTTAGCCTCTTTAACTTGAATACGTTGGGTGTGAGTTTAGAGCATAGAGGACACAATGGAATGGCGCAGAGCTCAGACCTAATGAGGCCATGCAAAAGCAGGAGCGTTTCAGCAATCCAGCAGATCTGTCTGTCTCTCCACTGTTTATCCTGTATTTACTGCTGCCTGAGTTGACAACTTTATCAATGCTCACTTCCGGCCTGTCAATCAACCCAGCTTACTCTGCTGATTGGTTCATCTGCCTAATTGTGTACTTGAAGGGCCACCTTCCGCCTGCATGCGTGTGTGCAGATGGCCCCTTATGTGTGAAGCGTGCATTAATTGTGCAACTTCAATCGGTGCTTGTAATAATCCCTCCGTCAAAGGCGCGTGATGCTATGCTTTGTTCTTGCAATCTGGGTCAGGCGCAAACTATCACGCCTGTGCAACGAATGAGTCTCCCTCCCTTTCTCTCTCATATCTCTTCAGTCTTCCCTGTTCCCAATACTTCAATCCTTTTTCTTTCTCCTTGTCTTCTCTGTTTGGCTACGTTCATAGAGCAAAAAAATACAGTTATCAGTCCTGCTTTAGAGTGCTAAATATGGTTACTTTCACCATTTTTGGAGAATACTCATAACTTAAAATAGTTAAACTACAGTCAAGCTTCTCTTTTAAAACAATTGTTTGCTACATGACAAGCTACTAACAAAAAGTAGCTAATGGCATTGAAGCTATTTTAAAGAAGCAGAATTCAATAATATCACCTGATAGTTATGCGTTTAATAAGGGTGACGTTCCCTTACTAAAACAAAATTAATTAATCAAAAAATATATTTTACTTCAGTAACTATAGTTTAACCATTGTATTTGTAGTGAAGCCATAGTAACAAAACAAAACAATTAACCATAGTTAACCATTACTATAGTAAAACCATGGTTAATTTTGGTAAGGATTAAACAGTGACAACATTAAAATTAAAATACATTTTATATTACTGAATCAAAATATAGAAGCAATACACGAAATATTTTGTTTAAAAAAAATGGCAAAGGCTCTTTAAGGCTGTGTGGGGCTCAAGTGAATTGATTAATCATTTATGTGAACTAGTTCATTTACATGAACCATTTAAAAGAACCAAATCACTCAAATGAACTGGAGTTCCCAATGCTAAACATAATGGAATTGTTTATATTAACCAGTTCATTAAAGGTGCACTCAGTCAATGTTTCCTTATTAAAAAAGTTTAACTCTAAATACATGAATTGTAATTTTGCAATATATGTAGGAAATCATGAGCTCTCACATTAAAATGAAGACTCCAGTCATATCAGTAACATTATAAAAACTGTTTTATTCTACATGGAGAGGGTCCACACATGGGGGCTGCCATGTTAGAATCACATGACCAGCCGAATACTACTCACTTAATCTCAGAAACCGTCCTGTTATTGGACACTTTCACTCATTGATTCATTGATTGAAGTAATCATGGCTGACTGTGAATACATTTCTACAAATGCATCTGAAACTGCAAACTATTGATTTTATATGATGCTGCATCCAAACCACTAGATGTCAGTGTGAGTCCAAGATGACACAAAGACAGAAGTTACTGAGTGCACCTTTAACTCAAGGCAAGTCAATTACATTTTATCTGTTCAGCGCTTTTTAACAACACACACATTGTTTCGAGCAGCTTTACAGAAAATTACGCTGTAATGCCTTAAAGTCCTCATTGTGCGGTTTAAATAAATAATTTGACTTAAATATAACCGGTTTTCACAGCGCTACATGGGAGATAGAGAAGACAGTTGTTTAATTGCTCCCTCAGCTCCATTATGCCATTCACAATGCTAATGTAACAATTGTAGCCTTTTGTGATGCTACAACACAACAAGCTGGAAAATTTAGCTTGTTACTAGAAAAGCAACACTATTGTGAAGACCACTAAACTCCAGTCAGTTTAGCTATTAGCATCTCTACTTTCACTTAAATACACAAGACAGAGCAGGCTCTACTTTGTAGCTAGCCTGTAGTAACAACACAAAGGTTCTGTCTGACAGTAAAATGTGTCTTTCATAGTTTTTTGGATCTCAGGGGCTGAAACCAAGCCGTCCCATGGTTGTGTGATCACAGGATGATGTATTTCAGATTGCCAGCAGTTTAATTACAGCATGTTGCAGCTAGCACTGTGGAAGTAGTTCTAGAACAGCACCGTGGGTGTCTGATGGTCTTCGGTTTCAGTTGTATGTTGTTTCAGATTTCTTAAGTTGTTGTACGACACTACCTTCTCTGAAATTCTATGCCCTACATTTTTCCCCAAAGCGAGTACTGAGCTTCCTACTGACAATCATACTGTGAGTTTGCTAATATTCCAGTTGGTACTCACCATACAACTGAACAACCTCATTTTGACAGTTCTGTGATGCTTCTGGAAAGTTATGATCCTTGAATCATTAATTTACCTGAGCAAAATTGGCCTAGTGTCCAAGATGTTAATATTAAGTATGTCAGGGCAGCTAGCACAATATGCTAGCATAAGATAAACATGCATTTATTGCAGATCTAATACTTGGGTGAATACAGTATTTGGCTTTGACATTATTTTGTTTCAATAGCTCACAGTAAGCGTTGGACTGATAATAGCTATTCCGAATGTTCAATTCTCACAAAAGGAGTGAATGTAACCATTTTAAAAAAAATTTAAAATAACAGTCTTTTGCTTAAGTCACAGCCATGAACCATTATTTGCTGGGGTGGAGCATTTAAATATGAGATATTTCACTGATAACAGACTAGATGTAAAACATTAACCAATGTGACATTAAAATGTGGTAATTACTAAATGCCTCGGTTTATAAACAGAATACACATAAAATTAGTTTTAACCACTTAATTGTTTAAAGTAATAATGTGTGGACATAATATGCACCAGTTTACCGATCTGGTAATTTATCTACATTTGTACATTTTATCTATAAAAAAATCACATGGCAAGGTCTTAGACAATGTCTTTTCTCAAACAATCGGACAGGGGCTGGTTTGCATACACAGCCATTTAAAGAGATAGTTCACCCAAAAATTAGAATTATTTAATAATTTACTCAACCTCATGCCATCCCAGATGTGTATAACCAAAAAGTAATCCATAAGACTCCTGTGGTTAAATCCATATCTTCAGAAGTGGTATGATTAGTGTGGAAGAGAAACAGATCAAAAGTCCCTTTTTACTATAAATCTCCACTTTCAAATTTCAAAAGTGAAAGTGGAGATTTATGGTAAAAAATTACTTAAATTTTTATCTGTTTCTCTCCCACACTAATCATACCACTTCTGAAGATATGGATTTAACCACTGGAATTTTATGGATTACTTTTATATGGACTTAAGTGATTTTTTTTTGAGCTCCAAAGGTCTGGTCATCATTCACTTGTATTGTATGGACCAACAGAGCTGAAACATTCTTCTAAAATTTGCATTGTGGGAAAAGTAAGACACTGATCGACTTGTGGACGCCAGGGGCGGACTGGCCTGGCTGAAGAGCCCCCAGTTCAACAACTTTTGGGCAGGTGGCACCATTCCAGCATTCAACGATTGCAAATTGCTTTAGTTTGGTTAAATGTCCCAGATACATTGATTTATAAAAACATTAGCCATTCTCTTACTCTGACCAGGCTTTAAAAACCAGAGAAAGAAGTAGTTTTAATGTCAAATTAAATAAATACATTAACTCCGCTAAAATATTTAAAACAGCACTAGTCATATTTAATTAATTTATTACATTGTCTTTGGTAGCTTTTCTACTTATGCAAATGTATTTACATTTCAGCATATAGCGATTTACTTATCAATGAAACAATGACTATTGATTGACTATGACTATGATTGTTGCCCCTCTGGCCGCTCCTGCCGGCAAGCTTTCTCCACCTTTCGAGACCTGGGAGGGAGACAAGGGGAGAGAAAAGAGGAGAGGGAAAGGGCAAGGCAGAGCGTCAGTGAGAGAGATTCCGGTTCCCAGAAACACTGTCACCTGTTCCTCGACCACTCCTCCACCCTCTGGCAGACGACAGCTGCTCCTCCCTGGGTGGACTGGAGCGAGTCCTCCGACCCCTGGTGGATGGAATGCCCCTCTGCATTCTGGCGGCCGGTAGCGAGCCCCTCCGCCCCTGGCAGCGTCTCCACTGCTCCAGGCGGCCGGCAACGAGCCCCTCCTCCCCTCGCGGATGGCAGCCATTCCACTGTGTCAATGTGACTGGCAGCGACTCCTCAGTCCCCCAGCGGATGGCCGTGGCTGCTCCTTTGGTCAGACGGCAGTGGCGAGGACTCCACGACAGTGCATCCCTCCTCTTTCCCGGGTTTCGAAACCAATGTAACAGGGTTTGAAATGGGCAAGGAGGAGGCGGGAACCAGATGAACAGTCAAAATAATGTTAAATGAAAACTTAAAAAGGCATAAACATAAACACACACGTTTACCGCATCCGGCTCAGTCCTTGTACTTGCGTAAAGTAGGCTTGGGGCCTGAAACTTCAATAGCACTCTTCCCATAGTCTCGCGTAGTCAGGGGTCTATAACCGCTTCAATTGGCCAAGAACTGCCAATTTAGACTGGAAGAGCCTTCTAACTGACATGTAAAGCTACCAATCACTGTCAATTTTGTCATTACGGGATGTTTAGGAGAGGTTATCTGAGATGTATCAAATCATAATGAAAGACTGACATGGGGGAGAAAATTATTTATATAATGACGTGCAAGTTGACCCCATAAATGTGTCTCTGCAAAACATTGTGAATTATTAGATGCATTAGGATCCATTTGGAGAGGTTTTATTTAACAGAAGAAACAAGGCACACAGCAAAAGAATAATCTAAAGACAAAGCACGGTTCGAAGCCAAAAAAAAAAGTCCAAAGGACAAAACTTCAATCAAATAAAATCAAATAAATGAGGCAAAGAAATTAAAAACAGAAGAGGTCAGAGTGGTACATAATGCTCAGAAAACAACAATACTTTGCACTGAATAAAGTAGACAAGCCAGTATAAATAAACTGACTGATAATGACTTAAGCAGCCACAGGTATGAATGATTCCCTCACAACTCAGGTGAGGATGACCTCTGGTGGTGAGAGGTGGAGACTGTAGATGAAGCCACTGTTACATAATCCTATGATATTATGAGTGGCTCCTGACACTGAGGTTGATCTCCGAGTTGGCCACCTAGGCGCAGGCCAATCAGGATGATCACAGTGGAAGTGATCGAGATGAGAGAGGGGATTAAAATGTCTGCTGCGGAAAACCAAAAGCATTCTTCTGGACCATAACCCTCCCAGTCCAATAGATAATACATGGTACAACCCCTACATCAAGTTGGACTGACGCGCTATGCTCCTCAAGCACACACACACACACACACACACACACACAAAACCCTTACATAATGAGTCTAGAAGCTCCTTGACAATGTATGCCTCTTCTCCATCAATGACAAGTGCTGAAGAAATAGGACGTGCTTTCCGTTGGTCAGTCAGATTTTTCTCCTAAGCCATTGATTTGAGCTGTAAGACATGAAGGAAAGGGGAAAAACTGTAGTGAAAATTGTGAATCTCTGTATCTCACTCCTACACAGCCATTAACCACTCCAGTGCTCATTCGGTGAGAAGAGAGGATATAAATGTGCACCTTGGAATCCTCCATTGGAAAAGTTTGAGATTGTTGGGCGATATAGATGGTGAACTGATAGAGGAAACCATGACATGATACAGAGGTGACATCAAACTTCTTGGGGACAGCCAGACAGGGACCACTGTATAATATGCAATAGAGAGTTCGGGTGAAGGCACAGCTGCAGCCTACTGGAGAACTAGAATGTGAAAAAAATGTCATCCATCTGCATGGCGAGCCTCCCCAGGGGCCTCATGTATAAAACGCTGCTTAGATTTCTTCCTAAAAGTGTGCGTAAGCACAAAAATCAGATTTATAAAACCGTACGTACGCCAGAACCTGCTTATAGTTCCCTTAATAGTTCCCAGCAAGTGGAAGATTGTGCGTACATGCACGTGATTCATTCCCCACACCCGTCTCCTCCCCAAAATCACCATATATGGAGTGTACAATGGCAGTTTTTTTACTATGCATATCCTCATCTGCATACAATTACCATATGCATTTCACCATCCAGTCACGTGCTCCATGAAGAAACATAATTTATTATGATATGAACTTGTTTTCAAAGAGTATTTCTTGAATATCCCTTGGCAAAATGTTTTTATCTTTGCAGACATAAATCTAACCTAAGCAATTTTGCTTCTCAGAAAACCTTTTACATCGTTTTATGAGTGTTTTTATTGAGAAGTTAAATATTTATTATGGGAAACAAAATGAAAATTATTCAAATTCTTTGTGCAGCATTGTCTGATATCATCGGATTACTTTGATTTTATATTTGACTGGTATTTTATATTAAAAAAACAGCTGAACAGCAAATGTACTTTTCATAATGTTTTATTAGACTAGAACGGGGGATTCATTGCGATGAGGGTCGGGATGAAGTGGAGCAGGCAGCACATTTGATGTGCATTGCTGTACCTGTTTGCAGCTGCACAATACTGTTTCTGATGAGACATGTCTCTCCAATGGTCTGTTCGACTACTGAATGTGGTCAGCAGTGTCTGTCTTATAGCTGCTGTCAGTTTTCCCGAGCCATTTCAAGTGCGCATCGCATTACAGATCATCTTTATTCAAATGCTGTACTTATCTCAGAACATGATTGTAATAGAACAGAAAATATCTCAAACTAAGAAATCTTCAATGCCATTTTTAGTTACTGTATGTTCCTTCTCTATGATGACACAGGAAAGTTCTCCAAATGCATTGCAACCCAAACCAATATTTCCCTTTTACAGCTAATATTAGAATGCCTTTTCAATTATTTACATAAAATCAATATAGCCTACTATTGGCTTGATATCGATTACTTCTGTTTCAAGTGCTTAACTACATACATTTTTATTCTAAATGTGAATTAATTGAAATCAGAGTTTATAATCAGTCTGTTCAGTTCATTATTTGTCCACACTGGAAAAAGAGTGCGTACGCACAGTCATGAGTGTCCGGATGGTGTGCACATATTTCAGCCAAGTTCATTTTTTATAAATCACGAAATGTTTGTGGGAAATTGTTTCTGCACATTTCAATGCCCATTTTGTGCATGTGCAATGTCTATACATCAGAGCCCTGGTCCTTATAAATGGATTCAAATGTGTCTGATGTTTCACAGAATACTTCGCCACCTCAGGATCCAGTAGAGATGGGGCCGCTTCAGGCCACTTTAGCCACTCAGGCAGCCATGCTGTCAGCACACCACAAACACCTGGGGTCTGATGTATAAATGTTGTGTATGCACAAAACGGGCATTGAAATGTGCTTAAGCAATTTCCCACAAACATTTCGGGATTTATGAAAAAATAAACTTGGTTTAAATATATGCGCACTGTCCAGACACTCTTGACTGTGCGTATGATATGATCATACGTGAAGGTTTGCATGTTTACAGTGGTTCAATGCGTTTATCTTTCCACCTGGTGTGATTGACAGCACGTGGTTTCAGCTGCGTGGGAGACTAGGGTTCAAAGCCAGGCAGTAACCATGTTAAATAATCATTGACAAGCATGATTTGGAGGTTTCACTTTTCCATCTAACATAACGTTTTTACTCCACTTATGGTTAAGGTAAGGTTTGGGTTTGGGTTTGGGGGATATAATCTATATGTATATATATGCTTTTCTCATCATTTTATAACGTCCTGTAAAACTGAAAACAACTTGCTTCACTGCTAGCTTTTGGCAACCTCTCCTGGACCATATGCCCTACAACACTTACCCCTTTGGCCACAGGGGGCAGTGTTTCGAAATTTCAGTCTAGTATACCGATTTTGACGAAAGAAAAATCAGTCTACTCTTTCTGATTTCACTGTGAGTTCAGGCTGGTACATACACACTCTTTTTCCGGTGTGTGTGAATTGGCGACTCCAGTTGGACAAATAATGAACTGAACAGACTGATTATAAACTCTGACAGACACTGCTGGCCACATTCAGTAGTCGAACAGACCATTGGAGAGACATGTCTCATCAGAAACAGTATGACAATGAAACCCCCGTTCTAGTCTAATAAAAACATTATGAAAAGTATATTTGCCGTTCAGCTGATTTTTAATATAAAATACCAGTCAAATATAAAATCATAGTAATCCGATGATATCAGACAATGCTGCACATAGAATCTGAATAATTTTCATTTTGTTTTCAGTAGTAAATATTTAACTTCTCAATAAAAACTCTTAAAATGATTTAAAAAGGTTTTCTGAGAAGCAATATGGCTTGGGTTAGATTTATGTCTGCAAAGATAAAAAAAAATACAAAAATTACTAAGGGATATTCAATAGACATTCTTTGAAAACCACAAATCTGTCCTAAAATAAGTAATCCAAAGGGCAAAACACAAGAGTAACCCAGTAAACCAGGAAAAGAGCTCAAAACACAGAAGAGCTCAGAGAGGTAGATAATGCTCAGAATTGCAGTAAGATAATGAATGAAGTCAAGGTCATAGCAAGAAATCCTGGGCCCCCTGACTGTATACTGGTCTGGGCCTCTTTTGTATAAAAAATACAGTTAAAATTTTGTTGTGGGCCCCTAGAATCATAGGCCTGAGTGAATTGGACAAGCCAGTGGAATTCCACTGACTCATAATGAGTTAAACCAGCCACAGGTGTGCATGATTTCCTCAGAACTCAGGTGAGGATGACCTCTGGTGGCGAGAGGTGAAGGCTGCGGGTGTATCCGCTTTTACGTAAAGATAAAAATCAGATCTAATCTTCTTGCGCTATATGCTGTAGTGTAGTCTCTAGGACATACGCAGTATGCCCATCTAACTTTCTATGGATTTTGCGAATGGTCACCTAAAACGAGTGATATTGGCCACCAGAGCAACGAGTAGGCTTTTGACACCGTAACTTTTAACTCTACTGAGGTGATGCCGCAGCACCGTTGAGTGAATTGTGTGTGTGCGCGCGTGCGTGTGTGTGTGTTTGTGCGTTTTTAATAAGTGAACAGAAATCCTCTCTAATCTCGCACGGAGCAGCGGGAGCGCAACTGAAGATAGACAGTCAGACAAGATAGACAGTCAGACTCAGCGGAACAACCAATCAGAACGGTTGTTTCATACGCGATATGATATTTTCAAACTAATCATATTTTCCGTTCCAGTAAGGGGCGGACATTTCGTGCTTGTACTGTGAAATGCTGATGCGCTAGCAGCGGTGGAGTCCCCGTTATTTACTCTGTACATTTACTTTGTTGTTAGCCTGCTAAATGTAAAATATTTCTGCATTTAAATACAAACTTTTGAAATTGCTGTGTGTCATTGCACCCGTGCTAGTTCTAAATGCTGCTCCCAGGTGCTGGACCAGTTAACTGGGTTGTCTTCTCTTTATATCAAATGTACTTCTTTTACTGCTGTCAGTGGTGGCATTATTCTCATAATATTTCAATTTATATTTCTAAGTGGGAAAACCATATACTTAGTTCTTATGTAGGCTATATGGTAATATAATATAACTGGTTAAAGTGAACGTGACTATACTTATCTATACAATACTTAACAGTTTATAACGTATACATGTGTGTGTTTTATTCATTAAAAGTACAGTAATTATGAAGTATTACCAATTTTAATTGTAATAAAAAATAGAACATTAATTAAACCTATTAAGTCAAACCTATCAAGTTACCATACCATGGTTCTCGGTAGTGTATACTGTACACCAATGCCAGCAAGAAACTGTCTTACCCAGACATACAAGTTGTTAGTTCATATGGGACTATGATTACAACAGACCATAAAAAGTTTTATTTTTATTTTATTTATTCATTTTAATGAAAATTATCTTTTAAATTTGGGGTATATATACACAGGGTTAAAAAAAATCACAGTATGCCCACCTCTTCGGACACTACACAACTGGCAATTCTAATGCTGAAAATTATATAAAATTTAATAGCTCATTTTGTTTCTATAAGTTCGATAGATTTCTGTAGAATGCTTTATTCACCTCAACATTTGCATTAGAGCGCAACAGTCTGGTTCCAGAAGTAAAAATACAATTTATTTTCTCCATAGGTAAATAGATTTTTAATGATAGCTTTTTGGAGACTGACCTACAGTGAGCTTCTAGGTTGATGGTACTGTATATGCTTCTAAAAAGCCATAAGACCACGTTCTTTCAACTTCATTTAAAAAATCATGTTTTATAATGGTGAAGAACTACACTACTCATTATGCTGATGGACAAAATCCACCAATTAGAGAACCAAACGCATTCCAAGTGACTCCAACCCTTGTCCATGATGCACTGTTAATGAAGCAATCTATGGTCTCCCTACAATCTCAAACTACTTTAATATTTGTATAAATCTGAAAATGTAAATTTATTGTTTCTATACTTATAGTCAACAACTTTAAATCAAGAATTGATATTTGTTTTAAAATCGTTAAATAAATAAAAATAGTTTTTAATTTGATTACATCATTCACAATGCTTTATAGGATTGTTGTTCGTTCCATCATGAAAGATGTTAAGTACCTGTGTTAAGTCATGTACCTTTGTATTTTTATGTGATTTTTTAAAGGGATAGTTCACCCAAAAATTAAAATGATCTCATCATTTACTCACCCTCATGCCATCACAGATGTACAGTATATGAAACTAGAAAAATATCTCAGCTCAGCAGGCCCTTATAACAGCCGTGTGTGGTAACACGATTTTTGATGCTCCAAAAAGCAGAGACAATCAGCATTAACGTCGTCCATATGACTCCAGTGGTTAAATGAATGTCTTGTAAAGTGATACGATCACTTTTGTTGCGAAAACGTCTAGGTTACTGTTGTAACCTCTGTTCCCTGATGAAGGGAATGAGACGTTGTGTCAAAGAAACTAGGGGTCTTTCTTGAGAGCCTCGTGCATCTCTAAACTTGAGAAAAGGCCAATGAGAAATTGGCTGACAGAATTTGCATGTCCCTCAACATTTGCATGTTCAGCATCGTGGCTGGGAGGACACAATGTCTCGTTCCCTCCATCGGGGAACGGAGGTTACAACAGTAACCATGACATTCCCCGTCTGTCGCTCACTTCGACATTGTGTCAAAGAAGCAACACTAGGGGTCCATATTCAATCATGCCACGCGCTGAACCGTGTACATGCGCTGCTGATGCGGTTGAGGGCAGGCAGTTGTGTGCCAAAGCAACAGGCTGCGTCAGACTGCATGTACCCTTCCCCAACGCCCCATAAAATCGTCATAAACTTTTTAGGTTCCTGGCACCCCAAAGGGGGAACAAAGCGGGGGAGGTAAAGAGTGGCTGAATACATCACATGGGTTTTCAGGCCACATGTGGGAATGGCGCGGTGGTAGATCCTGCCTGCTGCGAGGGAGGTGTTGCTACAAACATGGCGACCGGGGGCAGCGGTGACTGCCCAAGGGAGACGTGGGTCCGCCCATAAGGGGACCGTACCGTGGAAAAATACACACAGGGGGATTAATCCACACAGGGGACCATCCTATGGAGCACCTATTCCAGTGCAGAGTAGTTTCAGTACCCGTAGTGGGTCTGGTCGGGGAATTCATCTGCTGAATTCACAGACCAGAGGGCTAGGGAGGAGTCATCCAGGGAGCCGAGTTAGTGGGATCTCCTGGGATAGGAGCACACGTGATCGCCTCAGTGGAGGGGAAAGGTGCTAGGTAGCGGTACATCCGGTCAGTTGTCGTTCCACGTTACCGAGTTCTACCGGCTCGGACCTGGGAAAACACGGGACAAGACCGACTCAACCCTGAGATTGTAAAATCTTTAAAAGGTATTGGGTGTTGCCCAGCCCGCGGCTCTGCATATGTCTGCTAGGGAGGTGCCATTGGCCAGTGCCCACGAGGATGCCACGCTTTTTGTTGAGTGTGCTCGAAACTGCAAGGGGGCGGGCATGGCCTGAATATAATAGGCCAATGCTATTGCATCAACAACCTAGTAGGAAATCCTCTGTTTGGAGACAATGTTCCCTTTCCGCTGTCCACAAAAGCAGACTCTGAACATCTAAAGCTCTGCATGCGGTCCACATAAGAACACAAAGCACACACCGGATACATCAACAAAAAGGCTGGGTCTTCCTCCTCCCGGGGCAGCGCTTGCAGGTTCACTAATTGGTGAAGAGGGTTGTCGGAACCATGGGCACATAGCCCAGTTGCGGTCTTAGGACGACATGAGTGTCTGCCGGACTGAACTCCAGGCAGGAGTCGCTGACAAAGAATCGCGAGCGTGATAAGGAGGGCTGTTTTCAAGGAGAGGCCTTTGAGCTTGACTAATTCTAGTGGCTCAAAGGGGGGTCTCTGAAGGCATGAGAGTACCACTGAGAGATCCCAGGAGGGGAACAGGCTTAGCTGGGTTCAACCTCCGGGCACCTCTAAGGAACCTGATAATCAAGTCGTGCTTACCCAAGGACTTGCCGTCCGCTGCGTCGTGGTGGGCCAAGACAGCGGCTACATACACCTTCAAGGAAGAGGGGGACAGCCTCCCCTCCAACCAATCCTGCAGAAATGAGAGCACTGAACCGATTGCACACCTCTGTGGGTCTTCGGACTGGGAAGAACACCAATTCGCGAACAAGTGCCACTTTAGGGCGTAAAGTTGCCTGGTAGAGGGAGCTCTGTCCTGGTTGATTGTGTCTATGACAGCAGGTGGTAGGCCACTTAGATCTTCCGCATCCCGTCCAGGGGCCAGACGTGGAGGTTCCAGAGGTCTGGGTGTGGATGCCAGAGGGTTCCCCATCCCTGACAAAGAAGGTCCTTCCTCAGGGGAGTTCGCCAGGGAAGGGCTGTCGCGAGGAGCACGAGATCTGAGAACCAAGTCCGTGTGGGCCAGTAGGGGGCCACCAGAGTGACTTGTTCTTCGTCCTCCCTGACCTTGCACAGTATCCATGCAAGAAGGCTCACTGGGGGAACTGCATACTTGCGCAGCCCCCTGAGCCAGCTGTGTGCCAGCACGTCTGTCCCCAGGGGAGCCTTCTGTTAGGGAGTACCAGAGTGGGCAATGGGAGGTCTCCTGGGAAGCTGTGCTTCTGTGGTCTATCTGTGCTTTGCCGAACCATTCCCAAATCAGCTGGACCGCCTGGAGGTGGAGCCTCCACTCTCCGCTGAGCATACCGTGTCATGACAGTGCATCCGCTGCCGTGTTGAGGTTGCCCAGGATGTGAGTGGCGCGCAGCGACGAGTGAACACGCGAGGGGACAGGGACATGCCGAAGGGGAGAACCTTGTATTTATACGCTTGGCCATCAAATGCGAACCGTAGAAAGGGTCGGTGTCGAGGCAAGATAGAGATGTGGAAGTACGCGTGCTTCAGGTCTACCGCTGTGAAAAAATCTTGATGCCGGATGCAAGATAGAATGTGTCTTTGCATTAGCATTTTGAACGAGAGTTTGTGCAAGGCCCGGTTGATAACTTGCCGCTGCCTTTCTTTGGTATGATAAAGTAAGGAAGTGTAGAAGCCCTTCTTCATCTCGGCTGGATGGACAGGCTCTATCGCATCTTTGAGTAAAAGGGTCACGATCTCCGCACGCAGGGTGTTGGCGTCTTCGCCGTGCACCGAGGTAAAGCGGATGCCATCTGAGTCGGATGGTCCTGACCAACCAGCAAGCCACATGTCCAAGCTCCGTGCGAGGGGCACTAAGGAGACGATCGTTTTTGACATACCTGGCGAGGCTTCGCAGCGGGGCTGGGCAGGTAGTGTGGCGTCGGGAGGCAAAAGCACGAAGTGTAGCACCGGGTTGCAGTGAGAATGGCATTTGCAGGCCAGGTGACCCAGGGAAAGAGGGAACTGCGCTTTTATTGAAAATGTGGGTACCAAAGAGGGTGCGGCAAAGGAAATAACTTGAACTGAGGATTCTTCTCCCGGCCCTCCACTGGGGGATGGAGTGGTCTGTCTACCAGCTCCGGAGCAAATCTCGTTCCCGTGGTCGTCTGTCTCAGGAACGCTTGGGAGCCGCACCTATATATATATATATATATATATATATATATATATATATATATATATATATATATATATATCAATAAAATAAAAAAAATATTCAGAAAATTAAAATGCATTAAATTCTTGTGGCAGAAGAGTTAATCATTAATAAGACAATAAAAAATCGGCTTTAGAATACAATGTATTGTTTACTACCACATTTTTGAACATAAGCCAATCATTGACATACAATCCATTTCACAAGTGAATTTGTCAATCAGTTCGAGATATATTATGAGGGCTTGTTTAAGGTCCTGTCAATTTACACCTGTCTCGTGTGCGTTGCATCATTAAAATAATTAAAAAAATTAAAATTTAGGTCACTGTGTCATGTTAAATATAGTTAGAACACAACTTCATAAGTAGGGAATCTAAGAGATCTAAGTATTATAGTTTAATACTTAGATCCCTTAGTTTGGATTTGCGCTCCATCAAGTGTTTTGAACGCGTGTTTGTGTTGTTCTGTCTGCTGATGGGTTGATTTCTTCACTGTATAAACTGTGTGTTGCTCATACAGCTGAAGTTTCACTTACTGCCCTCTGGAGTAGACAGGTGGACAAGCTTGCACTTCTCAGGAAGGAATTTTTGTTTTTTTATCAAATTAATCGCACTGAATTAACGTGTTAAATCGACAGCCCTAGTAAAAACCCTTTAATAATAAAACTTTATAGTCTTTGAAGTCAGTTTGCTTTGAGATAGCGTGCTCTTGGCGTTCCTCATTGTGAGGAAGTGGAACCCTGTAATAGCGTTGCGATGGTTGCTCAGCAGGGCTTCACACTGAAAGAGTTTTATAGTGAAGTGCTTTCAGCAGGGTGTATAAGTGGGATTGTGGAGCGACGTAGTCGAAGAAGGAGGCATATCCCACACAGCTCAACCCTACAGGAGTGTCTTCCTTAAATGGGGGTCATGACAAGGTGAGGGCCGGAGGGAATGATCAGAGAGAAGAGGGTGAAGAGAAAAGATTGAGAGAAAGAGTGAAGGAAAGGAGGAATGCTCTAGCACAGCTGTGACCTGAATGAGTCCCTCCCTTCGTACCTCTGGGGTTCGGGAACAAGCGTGAGCCTGACAGCAGCCTACTTTCTCAAAGTATGATTCTAGGCCATTATCTGTGTTACCACTGGAGGGGCTCCAGCGGGCTCAACGGATCCGCAGAACAATCCTGTGAATGTGTGAAGGTATGGTGGGCTGGCCGTTTTTAAGTGTTACTCGAGGAGGAGAGATCATACAGGCAGGAGTCAAGGTGAGGTTGGCGAGTGGGAGCACAGGAACAGGAAAAGGAGGAGAGAAAAAAGAAAACATTGTCTCATAAATCAAGTTACTGTACCTATGTTTTTGTATTATGATTTTTACGTATCTGTTTCTCACACAATGCTATCTTATGACATCTAAACACTTTTATTATAGCATTACATAACCAACTACATTTACAAGCTTTTATGTACGTGATCAAATTATGAGGTAGCAATTGATAGAGCATCGCACTTATGATGTAAAAGACCGGAGGCATGTGTGTCAACATGTGAGCCAAAAGTGTCATAGAAGCACCACAAAATTAGTTTGGTTTATTTAGCATTGCATTTTCCATCTCATGCTTGAATTTATGACATCATCGGTTCAGTTTAGGCTTAAGTTTGTTAATTTAAAACTCAATAGAGCATCAACTTTTAAATTAACATTTGGTTATGCCACTGGACAGCATGAATGGCGTTCTATCAATTACCACATATAATCAGTTTGACTCCACAGTGTGTGTGTATACAGGAAAAAACTACATTTTTTATCGTTCAGTTTACTTAATTAAAATGAATTAAAGCTGCACAATTCTAGTACATTTTGTCTGAACTTGATTTCATTATTTGAATTAGCACTACATTGATGAAACTGGGCAGGAGATTTCCTCTTCCCAGCATGTTTTGCAGGTGAATGGATGGGGTGATCAAATGTTGAAACTAAGTGTTATTTATGTATTTTTGAGTAAGATTTTTCATGTATAATGTCGTGTTATATTGGCATTTAAAAAAATTGGTTAGGCTGGAATTATTGGAGTTACCATTGTGGTGAAGATTGGTGCATGTTCTTAGGTTGAGGATGGACTCTCACTTTCGGTGATGTTGATTTCAGTGTTGCTTAGCTCTATAGTTGCTGAATGTGAAATGTCAGAATAATAGTAGAGATAATTATTTATTTATTTCATCACATTCCCAGTGGGTCAGAAGTTTACATGAACTTTGTTAGTATTTGGTAGAATTGCCTTTAAATGGTTTAAGTTGGGTCAAACATTTGCGACTGATGTCTTGAGATGTTGCTTTAATATATCCACATTTTTTTCCTTCCTCATGATGCCATCTATTTTGTGAAGTGCACCTGTCCCTCCTGCAGCAAAGCACCCCCACATCATGATGCTGCAACCCCCCATGCTTCACGGTTGGGACGGTGTTCTTCGACTTGCAAGCCTCACCCTTTTTCCTCCAAACATAACGATGGTCATTTTGGCAATACAGTTACATTTTTGTTTCATCAGAGCAGATGACATTTCTCCAAAAAGTCAGATCTTTGTACCCATGTGCACTTGCAAACTGTAGTCTGGATTTTTTATACCGGTTTTGTAAAGCAGCCTTTCAGGTTATGTTTATATAGGACTTGTTTTACTGTGGATATAGATACCTGTCTACCTGTTTCCTCCAGCATCTTCACAAGGTCCTTTGCTGTTGTTCAGGGATTGATTTGCACTTTTCGCACCAAACTACATTCATCTCTAGGAGACAGAATGTGTCTCCTTCCTGAGTGGTATGATGGCTGTCTGAACCCATGGTGTTTATACTTGCGTACTGTTGTTTGTGTAGATGACATGGTACCTTCAGGCATTTGGAAATTGCTCCCAAGGATTAACCAGACTGTCAATTAAAAGTGAAACAATCTTTCTGTAAACAATTGTTGGAAAAATTGGTCATGTCATGCACAAAGTAGTTGTCCTAAACAACTATATTTTAATAATATTAAATATGTGGAGTGGTTAAAAAATTAGTTTTAATGACTTCAACCAAAGTGTATGTAAATTTCGGACTTCAACTGTTCTTATGGTTAATAAAAGTTATTTAGTTGGACCAACTTAAGACAATTAATTAGATCTTAGATAATTTAAGTACAGCTAGAACTACAACTAGAACTAGAACAAGTCAGTTCAAACCAATTCTTTTTTGTTGAAAATGTTTAATTTAATTGTGTGGAAAAGTTTTCCTCAAGTTAATTAAGTTTTTTTTTTTTTTTGTATTTCTGCAGGAATTACATCAGTAACAAAAGTTGTAGAACCAGACATTCCTCCCACAGCTCAAAAAGACAATTTAAACATTACAGCTCAAGTAACAAACACATTTTGTTTAAGGATGAATTCAAGTGCTTTAGTAAAATAAGAGCTTCACATTTCTGCTTTTTATAAAACCCTCTGGCCCACAATTGTAATTATTACAGTAAATGTGTTTCCAATTCGACGGATGCTGTCTGTACATATTCTGTTGAAAATAACCTGGAATAGTCCTTTAATGACCAAGTTGTGTAATGTTTTCTGCTTTATTATACTGTCACATTTTTTTTTTTAGTAAAGACTGACTTTTTATCCCATCACAATCAGTTGCAGCACACATATCTCTTTTACATATATTCATAACTCTGAGCTAAAGATGCTTACATAAAGTACTGTTTATGATTCCATATACATTATATCTTTTACAATGAATATCAGCCAATTGTATTTTCCCTAATGGTTTTTAAAACTCGGTTGTCACATCAGAATTGTATAAATTAACTAGATAAGTCAAGAACAAAACTTTCAGACAAAGCCTTTGTCTGAAAGATAGATAGATAGATAGATAAATAGACAGACAGACAGACAGACAGACAGACAGATGACAGACAGATAGACAGATAGACAGACCATCAGATAAAACCTTCAAAAGGATACATAGATGGATAGAATTTGTATTGTAACTTAAATCCATGATATGGCAGGCCTTCACTCAAAAAAAATATCTCTTTGGCTTGATTCAATCATGAAATGAGTTTCCTTAACTTAAAATTACTAAGTAATCTCAACACAATCACTGTGTAAAAAGAACCTAGTTGAATTGGGTAAACCCAACAAAAAATATTGCAACACGAGACAGTACGGTCTGAAGGGTGTCGCACACCAGATGTGTCTGGCGGACGGCATGGCGCGTTCTAAAATTTTTGCCTATGAATGTATGCACACCACCGCCGGCAACTGTCGCCCACCAAGGCCCCGGAGGCTGCTCAAATTTATGCCATGCCACGGAGTTTAACTTGCATATTTTCAATTATATTTGACTTAAATCATTATCAAAGGACATCGACTATATTCTCTAGCCTATTATTTACTCTACGGCTCTAGAAGAAGTTACAATTGATAATTTTGGTCTTGGTTTAGGGAGCTAGGGTCATAATTTGAATACATCAGGTTGTTTACATGCCCCAAAAGTTGTCACAGTGTCACAGTGTAACCTGACATTAAGCTCACGTAACTTTAAAGTAATGGATGATAAAATTGCTTCATTTCAATTTACAGTTTATGTTAATAATGTTCAGTTTTTCCAATAAATCTATGATGTGGGGAAATAAAGTGTCACTGCAAATATTGGCTAAAAACTATATTTTGCACTCAAAAATAGTCAAAATTTACAACCCACAGTGACAACCCATTAAATAAGTGCAACTGAACTTTCAATCTTAAACATGAATGGACTGCAGACTGCAATGACAGCAACTACACATCAAATATTATGAAAGAACAATTTTAAGGTGCAGACTGCTTTTGCTTCTGCTGACAGGGTGAAAAATGATATCAAACACATTCAAACACTATCACCCCTTTCATAAAACATAAAAGATGTCTCCAGCCAGTTGGCACTATTCAGTAGCTGTGGATTGCAAGTTGATTTTGAATGATTTCTTTTTACGAAGCTTTATCCGTTAACAACATAGACAACAGTAGTTTCATATCATAACATGAAATAATCAGTATTTTTGTTTCTTTTGCAATAAAATACCCAAACACACTTTATAATTTCATAAGATACTAGAAGACCTTTTCAGAGAATACATCTTGAATGTGTTTAATTGATCTTACCCAATAAATTACGACACACACACACACACACACACACACACACACACACACACACTTGTTTTTATATCATAATCTCCATAGACCCTACCCCTAAACATCACAGAACATTTTTTACATTTTTACATTTTCAAAAAACGTTTAATATGTTTAATAAGCATTTCCCGTGTGGAGACCGCTGGCTGGGCACCACAATTGTAAAACGTTCAAGCTCGGAGATGGCAGGAAGGAGATGAGAGCAATGATGCAGTCAAGTAAGGCTCTTTATTTCTCTGCCTTCAACACTCTGCGTGCACTGTTCTCGGTGCTATTCTCAGTTCAATCAGATCAGTGTAACACAAACTTTGTCAACATAAACTTCTCTGAGTCTTCAGCTTCACAATAACATAAAAACCCTCAATAAGACATGCCAGTCACTGGTCACTCGTGTCATTCTCTCCCTCTCATCTGGCTGTGGGGTGGCCATTTTTATGCCACTCAATGGAATTAGAGACAGGTGTTAGACATAAATTAGCTCGGGTGCAAGCACCCTTACCGCTTTCTCGCTCTGGACGGGCGCTCAACCACACCCCCGCTGCCACAGTCATGTTTTACTATATTTGTTGGGACATTTGGTCCCCACAATGTAGTATAAACATACACACACATGCACATGTGGGTCAGTTGTCCTGACCTCACACTACCACTGCCTATCCTGCCCTGACCCATTCCATCACACACACACACACACACACACACACACACACACACACACACACACGTGGGTCAGTTGTCCTGACCTCACACTACCACTGCCTGTCCTGCCCTGACCCATTCAATCACACACACACACACACGCACGCACGCACACACACACACACACACACACACACACACACACACACACACACACACACACACAAGCAAAGCTTACAGGCTGTGAGAGGGAAGTTTGAAAGGGAAATGAAAATAAAAGAGAAGAGCAGAAAAGAGTATTCATGAATAGAAAAAATAAATTAAAATCATGACATGAGTTGTTGATATTCACATGCCATATCAAAGGTCACTACTGTTGACACAGAGCAGATGGTGGCTACATATTGGTATTGGCATAAACTATACCAGCTTAATATGAAGTGACAACTGTATTGTCACTGTAGTTTTATCAAAACACTGCATTGTTTTAGCATCCCGACCAGCTTGACACTGCAACGTTAGCTTAACCAACTGCATGAGTCTAGGGTGGTGTCTCTGTGTCTTGACCAATGGAAGACAGGGAGATTGTTCAGGAAAACTGTTTGAAAACAGTCATATTTCCAATTGGTGATGCTAGTGGTGCGAAATTACACACACACATATATATATATATATATATATATATATATATATATATATATATATATATATATATATATATATATATATATATATATATATATATATCATATATACTTTCCCTTATACATTCATTTACATTTTAACCTAAAATCTTAATGATGTAGGTGTGAATGTGTGTATTTGTTTCCTTGTGTAAGTGGTGGTTGAGTTTACCATCTCTGCAACAGTTGCTTTTATGTTTAGCACACATTATTTTGAATGTTTCGTCTGATGTGTGATCAATGATTCATGGATTTGCAGTGCATTGTTTTGGTTTATTATCCGACGTGTGTTGAGTTTTAGCCTTTGTGTTTATTTACATGGGAATCTGTGTGAAAAGATGGGCCACAAGTGTGTATGTGTGTGTTCATTGAAAGCGAAGGTGTGTGTAGCCTCTCAATACATGACTGTCCCCATGGCAACAGAAATTACAGTATGTTCATGTTCAAAGAGAGGACAGTATACTGTATGTGCACAGTAGGTCTGCATATTTATTCAGAAAGAATGTACGAAAATATTTATACTGTAATCTATCATGTATATATATCATGTTTGTGTTACTGTAAAAGTGTATTAGGTTATTGCTCAGAGGTTACTCTTTCATAGCTTAGGAGACTTAATGGAGCCCTCAGTTATATCTCAGTTTTTCCTGAAATTTCTTTGGAGGAATAAAAATAGACTCAAATGAGACAATTATTGACATACACTAGTAGTATAGAGGTGTAAAATTTATATTTATATCTTAGCTCGGATCATTTGGATATTCATGAGAAGGGTTGGGAACCAAGAAATGGTTCAATATCTTATTATATATTTTTTTTTTAAATGAGACTGTTCTTTTTAATCTACAGTGCAAAACATACAGCAAACCAATATAGTCTAATTCCCGAACAAATGACTCTAATGAGCTGGTTCGTTAGAATCTACAATGCAAAACATACTCTACATTGTGACCAGTGAAGTCCGATTCTGAAACTAATGACTCTAATGAGCCGGTTGTTTTGAATCTATTGTGAGAAACACAGCATGACCAATGCATTCTGATTCCCGAACAGATCAATCTTATGAGCCGGTTCCTTTGAATCTGTAGCACGAAACATACAGCATGACCAATGCAGTTTGATTCTCGATTGAATGACTCTAATGAGCCGATTGATTTAAATCTACAGCAATAAACACACAGTGCAACCAGTCTGAAGGAATGACTCTTTTGAGCTGGATCTATTGAATCTATAGCACGAAACATACAGCACGACCAATTACGACCAGTAAACAGATTCCTAAAATAATTACTCTTTTGAATCTGTTCTTTTGAATCTGCAGTTCTAAACATACAGCACAACCAATGTAGTTTGATTTCCAAACTAATTACTCTTATGAGCCGAATCGTTTGAATCTACAGCACAAAACATACATTGCAACCAATATAGACCGATTCCTGAACAAATGACTCTAATGAGCCAGTTCTTTTAAGTGAATCAAAGACTACTGAACCATTCCAAGTCATTCATTATGTCATGTCGATGTTATGCCGATCGGAGATATTTATTATAATAATGAGAAATATTTAATTAATATTGAAGTCTCGTACATTTGATTGCAGACTTTGACTTTATTTGATTTTACATTGTGAGATTTCTTCTGAAGCTCTAGAGCAGACAAATTTGAGATTACTGAGGTCTTTTTCTTAGTAGAGATATCTGAGAAGAAGGATATTTTAGCAAAAGTCTCCATATTGTCTCCATTTACTCTCATTGCTGTCCTGGAGAAACATTTAAGACACTGAAAAATCACATTGATCACATTGATAGAGATGAGACAGAGGCCCAAATACAGCCCATCTCAAACACCACCCAGATGCCAGCACACCAACCTCTTACTCCCCCTGGAGTCCAACACTCCAACAACACAGACAGAAACCCCTGAGTGCCCCCAAGAAATAATATTTGTAGAAATGCAGATATAGTCATTTTAATGGAATCAAATGGCAGGTTCATCAATGAGGAAAAGCTCTTTGCCAACCACAAAACATTGAAACTTTGGTGCCCAAAAATAGATAATGCCCTTCAACAACTCAGCAAAGAAAAACGGGTTGAACCCAGCCACATCATTATACATACATGTGGGAACAAAAGACCTGAGGGCAGAACAAGAACAAGTGGCACAGTCAGATTCATGAGTGGCAGTAAAAGCAACACAGACCTTCCCAACATCAATCATTTCCACCTTCCTACCCAGAACTGATTTCCATCCCTGCACCATATAGAGTAAACACAGACATCTCACGAGGTTGTTCTGGAATGCTAAATGTTCACCTGGCATATCACCCTACCCTGGACATTCACAACCTCCACGACCACGTCCATCTCTGTAAAGACAGTGTGAATGTGTTTGCTAAAAATCTTAAAGATGCTGCTCTTGGCCAGACCCCTGGCATTCCCTCAAAGAGCAACAGAGTTGTGATAAAAACAATAAATAAAAAAAACAATAGTGATAATTATCAAATGTAAAAATGTGCCTGTATGTATGTTTATGTATATATATATATGTTCAAGTTGGGTTGGTTCTATTTTAGAGGATTGTTTGTTGACCACATGAAGCCACTGACCACATTGTGGAACATCCAGGGTAAAACCAAAACCCTGGATTTTAAGAAATGTGTATGGAACATAGACAATAATTTTACAGGAAACATGGTGCAGAACTGATGAGGTCACTCTTTGTCCCCCGGGATATCGTGAAATATCTTTATCATCCCGAAAACGTGAACCAATTCCACTTGGATATATTTATCAATTTCTAGTTTGTGCCAAAAGATTGTGCCCCCTGAATCTCTCCCAACTAGTCAAAAAAGAAGAATCCCATATCTGGCTCAAAAACAATAATCTACTTAGTCAAACAACAAAATATTTATTCTTATGTGCTCTTAACATTTCTCCTTCTGAATCTTCCTACTATAAAGAATACATCTTGAGACTCTCCACAATCAACTCAACCCCTTCCAGGCCCAGGGAAGTGTGCTGGTGTGTGGGGATCTAAATGCAAAAATGGGATCCCTACCCGACTGCACCACACACTGTGGGGATAACTATATATTCGGACAGATCTTCCAATGATTAACTCCAATCCATAAATAAATAAAAACAGGAAGCTTCTAATTCAGCTTTGCCAAAGCCTCAGTCTGTACCTCATCAATGGCAGGACGAGAGGCGATTCTCTTGGAAGATATGCCTACAGTTAATTTTATGGTTGCTCAACAGTTGATTACACGAACACAGATTTAGATCTATTCTCTTTCAAAGCATTCACGGTCAAACCATTAACACCCCTATCAGATCACAGCTAAATTACTGTGTATCTAAAAAGGACAACTAATACTAACATGCTTCCATGACCCAGTAAGCTGTATAATATTAAACAGCATTACAGATAGGTCCAAAGCAGCACTGAATAATACCTGACAGCAACTGGCCACCCCAAAATATGTTCACCCGAAGATAACCTTATAGAAATAATTTATCCTCACAAAGGAAATGGTGTAAATCTGGCTGTATTTTTCAATTATTTGACAACAATATCTAACCCTTAAAACCACTAAGAAAATTCATAAGCAGGGGGCCTGGGTAGCTCATCGAGTATTCACTCCAGCCAGGTCTCCTAAGCAACCAAATTAAGGAGGGTAGAGTCACATGGGGTAACCTCCTCGTGGTCATGGTTAGTGGTTCTCGCTCTCAATGGGCCGCATGGTAAGTTGTGCGTGGATCGCTGAGAGTAGCATGAGCCTCCACATCCTGGGAGTCTCCGTGGTGTACTTGCTTGTTTTGATTATTATGGGTGTTACCTCCACCCCCTATCCCACTGGGAATCTACACCCCTGGTCAGATTGTATTCTTACCAAATTATAGAACATCAGATCATATCTTCACCCTACATACCCTGATTGACAAATACACTAACCAAAACCAAACCATTGACAAATGGGACAAAAACCCGATTGAAATCCTGCGTGAAGAGTTTTGTAAGAATATCCTCAAAGTCCAGAGGAACACGTTGAACAATGCATGCAGGGCAGAGTTAGGCCTATACCCTCTATTGATTCGCATTGAGAAACAATCCAATTTTGGAAACATCTAAAAATGAGCGACCCCGACTCTTATTATTTTAAAGCCTTTAAAAACCATGAAATGAATATTGAAAAAAGCCCCCTCATGCCGATGGTCCTGAGGCTGCAAAAACAGACTAACATAACTAACATGACTAACAACAGTCTGCCTCAGGACACTGACACCCTCATCCACAAAATTCACTCTAACCAAATTATCAAAGCACAAAACGAAAATGATCCTCTTATTGGACTGAAGCAACACAACTTGAATGTTATTTGGCATTAAACAGAGAATATACAACAGCAGAATATCTGAGCACAGTGAAAGGCTGCAAATTAAGAAAAACAATGACACGGTACAGACTGAGCTATAGAGATGGGCAGAGAGAGAGAGAGAGAGAGAGAGAGAGAGAGAGAGAGAGATTGCATTAGGACTTAGATAAGGTTTAGATCAAATGTTCTAAGAACCAGATTTAGCTCTGTACGTATATTATTTGTTATTGTATGTGTGTGTGCCTTTATTTAGCAGTATGGGTGTATTATTGAAGTGCAGTATGCAGCAGAGTTCTCTTACATAACACAGTCTCCTCAGGCAAATGCACTGCAGCACACACACACACATACACACACACACACACACACACACACACACACACACACACATATGCTGCAGACTACAAAAGCATTCATATGCATGTGATAACCAACACACACACACACAAGCTCATGAAAGGAAAAAAGAAATATTCACAACTCAGCTTAACCTTCATAAATTGTAATGTCAATTCAGTAATTTTGTGCATGCTTTCCTAAATATTTTTTGTAGACATACTGCCAAATATATATACTCAAAAATGCCCATGCTTTAAGAAAGAACATTCTCTTATCCCAATTGTGTCTCTTCAAGTCAAGTGGTTTTTTTTTGTATTTTATTTACTCTTAGACAGCAATGAGATTATATGAAGAGCAAATGGAGACTTAAGATGTTTTTCTCTTGAGATAAAGGCCTGAGAGAAAGACCCCTAAACTGTGCATCGATTTGCAAAGATTCTAAAGACTGCAGTCAAAAGTCAGAAATTTCATTGTGAACTCAAACATTCCTCATTAAATTCATTCAAGACCAAATTATTTGAGCTATTCACTTTAATGTTACAACCCTCACTGGATGTCAATAATCGTCCTTTTTGTGTCAATTATTATTTCTGCTGCATTAAAAAAAAAATGTGTTTGGCGAAACCCACCACAAAGTTATTGACTGGGGGGTTGGGGGGTGGTGGGTTGCCGCCACCTCATGTCGCCACCATCACCCCCTCGCCCCACCCCCAAGGTGCCGCCTTGGGCAACTGCCCATGTCACCCATGCCTAAATCTGCCACTGTTCTTCTGGGTATGATCAGATGCTTTGCAATAAGATCACTCTGTCAAAATATGTAGATGTTTTACTGGATTCAATCTCATGTTTACAGTAATTTTTTGGCTGCTGCAGTGAGTTTGTGCAGCTCAAATGCTTGAATAAGGACTGAAAGATACGTTTTTGAAAACACATTTTTTGGAAGTAGAAATGGGTTAGCATGTGGGCTGCTATGACTCAGTGTGTGTGTGATACGCTTCACTGGTGGCATGCCAACCTCTGGCTGCTGTTTCCCAGTAACACTTTCCCACAGTTTTGTCTCATTTCACCTTTTCCAGACTTGTTTTTCTTGAGTTTTTTCACTCTCTCTCCTGATTTCTCTTCTCTTGCTCTATATTATATCTCTTGTTTTCTCTCTCATCATTTTACCCAGCATCTACACAGCATGTTAAATAATATTCTGATTGTTTTATTGGGTTTACTTGTTATCTGCTGGCCACTTGTCCTAGAACAATCTTCAGGCGAATCTCATAAAGCAGGCCTGGGTAACATTTTAGTTGGAAGCGTGCACTTAGTTTACAACAGAGGAACGAACATCATACGAGAGTTAGCTTATTTCAAACAAAATGTGTTTAATTGTTTTGAAAATAACGTCATAATGCAAAATAATTATAATGACCCTAAAATAGGCTTCATTCTTACATTTTTCTTATTGCTTTGGGAATATGGCTCAGACATGTTCTTGACAGGTTTCAAAAGATTCACCACTTTAAAAAAAAAAAAAATCTTTAAAACTACAAACTCTAGTGTCTCAAGTCAAAGGCACTTTTTAAAAAACACAATATTGGCCAATGTAAGTGTTTTAAAGTATAGTTCAAAAATGTATGTCAACTCTAGTTACCCAACTCGCCCTATTTCCTTCACATCACAGTTCTTTCATATTTATTCCTAGCTCTGTTTGTTTAATTTATTGTTATGATGTTTTAAGCTACCAATTTGGTCAAGTGTCTTTTGCTAAATATATTTTTAATCTCAAAGCCATTGGATTAACCTGGAAAAATGATGTATGTAATCTAACAAAAAGTTTGAATAACATTTAGACTGCTATGAGGCTGCTAAGGTGTTCTTAGGGTTTTGAGAGCACTGCTATGCTGTTGCTAGTTTCTGTTGTGGTTGCTAGAGCCTTGCTAGGGTGTTGCTTACTGGCCCAGTCAAAAGAGCCCACTACCAAGTATCTATGTAATTCTGGTCCCTAGATACGATTTTTCTTTTGCCTGATTTGAGGTATCATGTTCATAGCACAAATATAATAGTTTTGCAGATGTGCCTGAGCCAACTTGGTCTCATAGAATCACATTACTGTACATACATTATTGCAAAATAATTTTTACAGGGCTCGTTTTCCACACATTACGGAAGTTTCCTGGTGAAATGAACACTAGAGGCGCTACAACAACAACAACTCTTATTCCCTTTCATACAAATTACAAGTAAAATGGCAAATTAGCTGTCCATTATCACTTTTCACCCTGTTCCTCACATAATAATCTTATGACATCTATACACTTTTACTATAACGCATGACTTGAAAGGTGATACACTTTATGTTTGCATTACAGAAACATAGCTTGTCCATATGCAATCAAGTTGCGCAATAGCTCAACTGATACTGCATTGCAGTTGCAATGTAAAGGACTGGGATACGAGTCCTGAAGAGCATTTGAATTGAGATGTGAGCCCAGAGTTTGAAAGAAGCAGCACTAAATGACTTTGTTTCTTCAGCAATTGTGTTTTTGATCTCACATTTTCATTTTATGACACTATCGGTTAGGTTTAGGTTTAAGGGTAGGGAAGTCGGTTTTGGTTGATTTGAAACTCAATAGGGAATTTACCTTAAAACCTCATCTGTTTGGGAGAACATTTAACTCGCTTTTAGCACCACAAGGTGGACATTTCAGAACTGCCGCGATACATGAAATGAACCATGATGTACAGTATCATTTTGCAAAAATGTTTCCACAGTCACGTCATTTTCATGATCAGGCTTACCCGAGCTGTCTTCGTCTAACCTTACTGAAGCATACTAAACAAACTAGCTTAAACTTAGTGCCAATGTGTCCCTGTTCATTCTACCCTGAATGCTCACTGAATTCTGGAATAATATTCAGTATTCAGGATGTGTCATCTTAAAATGGATGGTTTTGTACTTTCATCCTGTCTTGGATTTCTGTTTAATTTACACTCTGTTCTTTTCTTTATCCTTGTCTCTCTGTAGCGGTGCCGTTTCCGCTGAGCCACAGGTTAAGCATGCGAGAGGTTTTCGACTGTGAGGGGAAACCTCGAGTGGACCTGCTGAAGGCTCACCTCACTAAAGAGGGCCGCGTGGAGGAGCCCGTCGCCCTGCGTATCATTAATGAGGGGGCCGCCATCCTCCGCCAGGAGAAGACCATGCTGGACATAGAGGCCCCTGTCACAGGTCACTGACATATATATACATACTCCCATAAAAAGAAAACACTGAAACACTGTTTTTTGATGACCAGCCAAATGTGGATTATAAAAGAGTGTCACCCTGTTTTCTCTGATTCTGTTATGGATCATAGTCTAAGAGACCCATTTTAAGTCATAACTTCATTTTGACAAAATGTGAAGTTATTGCGCTTTGCATTTGCAAGGCAACATACACTCACCTAAAGGATTATTAGGAACACCTGTTCAATTTCTCATTAATGCAATTATCTAATCAACCAATCACATGGCAGTTGCTTCAATGCATTTAGGGGTGTGGTCCTGGTCAAGACAATCTCCTAAACTCCAAACTGAATGTCAGAATGGGAAAGAAAGGTGATTTAAGCAATTTTGAGCGTGGCATGGTTGTTGGTGCCAGACGGGCCGGTCTGAGTATTTCACAATCTGCTCAGTTACTGGGATTTTCACGCACAACCATTTCTAGGGTTTACAAAGAATGGTGTGAAAAGGGAAAAACATCCAGTATATGGCAGTCCTGTGGGCGAAAATGCCTTGTTGATGCTAGAGGTCAGAGGAGAATGGGCCGACTGATTCAAGCTGATAGAAGAGCAACTTTGACTGAAATAACCACTCGTTACAACCGAGGTATGCAGCAAAGCATTTGTGAAGCCACAACACACACAACCTTGAGGCGGATGGGCTACAACAGCAGAAGACCCCACCGGGTACCACTCATCTCCACTACAAATAGGAAAAAGAGGCTACAATTTGCAAGAGCTCACCAAAATTGGACAGTTGAAGACTGGAAAAATGTTGCCTGGTCTGATGAGTCTCGATTTCTGTTGAGACATTCAGATGGTAGAGTCAGAATTTGGCATAAACAGAATGAGAACAAGGATCCATCATGCCTTGTTACCACTGTGCAGGCTGGTGGTGGTGGTGTAATGGTGTGGGGGATGTTTTCTTGGCACACTTCAGGCCCCTTAGTGCCAATTGGGCATCGTTTAAATGCCACGGCCTACCTGAGCATTGTTTCTGACCATGTCCATCCCTTTATGGCCACCATGTACCCATCCTCTGATGGCTACTTCCAGCAGGATAATGCACCATGTCACAAAGCTCGAATCATTTCAAATTGGTTTCTTGAACATGACAATGAGTTCACTGTACTAAAATGGCCCCCACAGTCACCAGATCTCAACCCAATAGAGCATCTTTGGGATGTGGTGGAACGGGAGTTTCGTTCCCTGGATGTGCATCCCACAAATCTCCATCAACTGCAAGATGCTATCCTATCAATATGGGCCAACATTTCTAAAGAATGCTTTCAGCACCTTGTTGAATCAATGCCACGTAGAATTAAGGCAGTTCTGAAGGCGAAAGGGGGTCAAACACAGTATTAGTATGGTGTTCCTAATAATCCTTTAGGTGAGTGTATTTCTCTGTTTAAAAAAAATTTGGAGTGTGATTTACAGAAATTGACATTTATTGAAGAGTACTGCTATCCTTATAGTTTAATTGTTGTATGTTGTTTCAACCGTATAGTTGTTTTGTTTTTGATTTAATGAAAGAAAGGCATCTGTTCCAAAACCTAGCAAGCTGCCTATCGAGGCAACATTTTTAGACATCATGTGTGCACACCTGACATAAAGATACCTCTTGTTGGCCAAAATATACCACAGTTTCAAATAAATTCTTTGTGGATAATTCAATCCCAGAATGTATAACAATGAACTTGGTAATATTTTTCATCCAAGATGGTGGACATTAAAAGATGGTGGATGGTCGAGGGAAATTAAAATGGAAGCATATTTAATTACGTACTGAAAAGCGATCTGGGTAGCTCAGCAAGTAAACACGTTGACTACCACCCCTGGAGTCGCGAGTTCAAATACAGGGCGTGCTGAGTGACTCCAGCCAGGTCTCATAAGCAACCAAATTGGCCCGGTTGCTAGTGAGGGTAGAGTCACATGGGGTAACCTCCTCGTGGTTCCTATAATGTGGTTCTCGTTCTCGGTGGGGCACGTGGTGATTTGTTCGTGGATGCTGCGGTAAATAGCGTAAAGCCTCCACACGTGCTGGGTTTCCATGGTATTGCGCTCAACAAGCCACGTGATAAGATGCACGGATTGACGTCTCAGACACGGAGGCAACTGAGATTCGTCCTCCGCCACCCGGATTGAGAGAGAGAGCGCATTGACATAATTAGAGCGCATTGGGAATTGGGCATTCCAAATTGGGGAGAAAAAAAAGGGGAAAGAAATAGAACAAAATGAAGTACTGAAAAACATGGAATGTGCACCTGGAAAACTTAACATGCCACATGATTTTTCTAACTGCGCGTCTTTAAACCCGCTGAATGTGCATGTGTCTGGAGATATTTGCACTAATTAGTGGGTCCACAATGTTGCTCTCATGAAAAAGCACTAGATAAAGATAAACAACAGGTGATGAATGTGAAGGCAAAAACAGTGGATGTGCACAACAAGATCATGCGTGTGAGGACTTCAGGAGATACCTGAATTTGTATAACTCGAGTCATTTTCAAAAAATGTCATCATTTACTCAACCTCATTTCATTTCAAACCTGATTGACTTTCTTTCCATGGATCACAAGGTGAGACATTTTCTACTCTTCTTCTCCATGCAATGAACAGTCCCTAACATTTTGCCAAACATCTACATTCGTGTTCCACGAAAGAAAGAAAGTCATACACTTTGAAACAACAGTTAGTTAACAATGACCCAATTTGTGAACCAACTCTTAAATATATTTTACCTTGTTAAAATTCATTTTCCCCAAAAATAATAATAAAAAAGTCTTAGAAGGATAGATAGACAAAAGATAACAGGCTGCTTACTTGGTTTTAAAACAAAGCCTCACACAGTATATATATATATCTGAGAGACACAACAGACTGATTAATTTCATGAACTAAAGACGCTCACGTCTTACTGGAGTTTCCACATTGGAGTGCACACTGTTTAAAATGGCGGAGGGCATTGCGGTTTCTTTAGTGAATGATTCTTGTGCACCGGCTACTAAATTGTATTACTAATGAAGGGTTGGACGCATCATTTGATTTGAATCAGCAATGGCAGATTCTGTTCCGCCGCGTAAGAAAGTAGTTCCATGCACAAATTAGTTTTTGTGACCGTACTCATTTTTTCCTCATTTTTATAAATGTACTTGTTCATTGAACTGTTGTATATAAGCAATATCACACTCGCAATCGTGCTATTACCTACGGCGGCCGAATCACAGCAGTGCTGATGTAGGGCCATATAACAATCTTGCTTATGTGATATTACTTATATATATATATATATATATATATACATACACACAGTATATGTATATATTTACAATTACATTTATTCATTTGGCAGACCCTTTTATCCAAAGCAACTTACAAAAGAGGAATAATACATCATAAGTGATCGTCACTGTCTGTTAAAAACACATATCTCTAAAAAATGTATATATATATATATATATATATATACAGCAGTGCTGTTGAGTGTGTGTCCACAAGCCCACAACGCTGGACCTGTATTAACGTGTGTTGTCAAAGAATAGATTAAAACAGTGGTGTCAAACTCATTTTCAGCCTGGGCCTCATCAGAGTTTATTTTTACAATTTGTTTTGATGAGGTGAAATTGGTTGGTCTTTCATTCTCACTGACGTTTTAGTCAGCTTTCAGCAACTTTGATGTGAAGGCTGCAGGTTGTCAGAAATCATGCCACAGAAAAGTACTGCATGTCGTGTGACTTAACCAGAGCACATCATTTGCTAAACTAATGTCTTCTCTTTCCCCACCAAAAAATCTAGCATGTTTTATTAAAGAGACAGTGGCAAGGAAATGAACACAAAGACAATGTTGCCATATGGCTACACTGTGCGGTAGAGGGTTAACTGAAACAAATGACAATAAAATGCAAAGTAATCTCTACAGTAATCAAAATACTTTTTGAATGTAACTGTTCTAAATACCAATGATTTAAATCGCAACTGTAGTGGAATACAGTTACTTATATTTTGTATAAAAACCACTGTTATCACGTAGTATAACAAGAGTTACAATGAAAAGATATTATGGATTACAGTCTGTATTATGAGATTGTAAAGTAGGTGTAGGCTGAGTGGAATCCATAAGCGGGTCTTTATTTTAGGATCTGAGCATAAATCCAAACAATAGTCACAACTCGTAGTCAGGTCACAGGCATTGGTCAAAGCACAGGTAAAACAATCCAAAGGCAGACAAATCCAAAAAACAGCAATCCAAAAACGTGAGTCAAAAAGCAAAACAATGGTCATAACAGGAAACATAAAAAGAGAAAGGTAACACGCTTAGTAAGGCAGAGAACTGGCAATACTTCGCACTAAGGCAGTGATAGCACATGGCTTAAATACAGAGTGACAGGAAATGACAAGACAGAAAATGATGTGGCAGGAACAGGAAGTAACATCAATATTCAGGTGACGGCTCCCTCTGGTGGACTGGTGCCTGGTCAAACGTTACAGATTCCCCTCCCCTAGGAACACCTCCAGGTGTTCCTCTCCTAGGACGACCCCTTGGTCTGGGTGCCGGACGATTCGGGTGGGCTTGGTGAAAGTCTCTGATGAGTGATGAATCCAAGATGTCCTTAGTTGCTACCCACGATCTCTCCCCCGAACCGTATCCCTCCCAATCTACAAGGTATTGCATCTGACCCCTACTCCTGCGAGAATCTAGGATCTCCCGAACTAGGTAGGCAGGAGCTCCATCGATCTCGAGCGGTGGGGGAGGTTCTTCGTCAGTGGTCTCGGGGCTCGATGAGCCGTGGGCCGGTTTCAGGAGAGACACATGAAAGGAAGGAGAGATGCGGTAGTTATTGGGCAACTGTAAACGGTATGTGACAGAATTAACTTGACGTAAAATCTTAAAAGGCCCAACATACCTTGGACTTAATTTCTTGCAAGGGAGTTTCAGGCGTAGGTTGCGAGTGGAAAGCCACACCATTTGACCTGGCTGATACTCAGGATGAGGACGTCGATGTTGATCAGCTTGGATCTTTTGAGATCGAACCGCTCGCTGGAGACGTACATGAGCATTGTCCCAGACTTGTTCACTTCTCCTAATCTAATCATCCACAGCAGGTACTTCAGATGGTTCCCCAGACCAGGGGAATAGGGGAGGCTGATATCCCAGGACACATTGGAAGGGGGTCAGACCAGTTGAAGAGTGCTTGAGAGAATTTTGGGCATACTCTGCCCATGGAAGGTATAAGCTCCATTTCTCCTGTTCCTGGCTACAGTATGATCTCAAGAATCTACTAATTTCCTGATTAAGACGTTCTACTTGTCCATTAGCTTGAGGATGATAGCCCGATGTGAGACTGACATTGATATTTAAATGTTTGCAAAAGGCTCTCCAAACCCGTGATGTAAACTGTGGCCCTCGATCCGTTACGATATCATCAGGTAGTCCATAAATTCTAAAAACTTGATTAAACAGAACTTGGGCAGTTTCCATGGCAGTGGGTAAACCTTTCAATGGAATGAGACGACAAGACTTAGAGAAGCGGTCAATGGAGACCATGATGGTGGTGTATCCTTGAGAGTAAGGAAGATCAGTAACAAAGTCAATGGAAAGGTGTGACCAGGGTCGTTGAGGAATAGGTAGTGGTTCTAGTAGTCCTGCAGGCAGTTGTCGAGCTGTACGTGACTGAGTGCAGATCTGACAAGCAGTTACATAGCTATTAACATCTGCAGATAATGTGGACCACCAAAATGAATTTCTGACCAAAGCGGTGGTACGATTAATTCCAGGATGTCCAGAAGCAAGGGATGTGTGGACCCATTGAATGATTCTGTTGCGAAGACTGGATGGAACATAGATTTTCCCAGCTGGACACTCTGGAGGGGATGGCTCTTCATGTAGGACATGCTGAATCTCTTCCATAATATCCCACTGGATGGGTGCGATGATGATGGAGCGTGGTAAGATAGTTTCTGGTCTCATGTGTGAACCAACAGAGTCGTGGATACGTGACAATGCATCTGCCTTACTATTTTTGCTCCCTGGACGGTAGGTGACTGAGAAATTGAAACGTGTAAAAAAGAGTGCCTATCTTGCCTGGCGAGGATTCAAACGCTTGGCGTCTTTGATATACTCTAGATTTTTGTGGTCTGTAATTACTTGAAAGGGATGAAGAGCACCTTCTAGCCAGTGTCTCCATTCTTCAACTGCGGCCTTGATAGATAGTAATTCCTTGTTACCAATATCGTAATTGGTTTCTGCTGGAGTTAACTTTCGTGAGAAGAATGCACAGGGGTGTAACTTGCCTGGTGTTCCATGACGCTGGGAGAGGACAGCACCAATTCCACAGTCAGAGGCATCAACCTCTACAATAAAAGGAAGTCTTGGGTCAGGATGCTTAAGAATTGGAGCTGTGGTGAAACTGGACTTGAGCTTGTTGAATGCTGAAGTAGCCACTTCCGGCCACACTAACCTCCTGGGTTTTCCTTTAAGAAGTGAGGTGATGGGTGCAGCTATGGTACTGAAGTCACGGATGAATCTACGGTAAAAGTTTGCAAAGCCTAGAAATCGTTGTAACCCCTTGACAGTGCTGGGTATGGGCCAGTCCATGACAGCTTTTACTTTGGTATCATCCATTTCAACTCCAGAATAACTAATATTGTATCCCAGGAATTTGGTGGACGTAACATGAAACTCACATTTTTCGGCCTTGACAAAAAGGTCATTCTGGAGCAAGCGTGACAAAATAGTTCTTACATGACAGATATGTTCTTCCATGGAGTGTGAATAGACCAGGATATCGTCTATGTAGACAATCACATACTGATTCAAGAGATCTTTGAATACTTCATTAACGAAGGACTGGAAAACTGAAGGAGCATTAGCCAGCCCATAAGGCATAACCAAATACTCGTAATGGCCCCTAGTGGTGAGAAAAGCCGTCTTCCACTCATCACCCTCACGGATTCTGATGAGATTGTAGGCAGACCTGAGGTCCAATTTGGTGAAATACTGGGCCTCCCGTAATTGCTCCAGAGAAGAAGGAATAAGAGGCAAGGGATAGCGATTCTTAACAGTGATTGCGTTGAGAGCTCGATAGTCAATACAAGGTCTTAAGCTACCGTCTTTCTTGTCAACAAAGAAGAACCCAGATGCTGCAGGAGAAGTGGATGGTCTAATAAATCCATAAGATAAAGCTTCTTCAACATATTCTTCCATGGCCTTGGTTTCCGGTACGGACAAAGGGTAAACATGGCTTTTAGGTGGAGAGGTGTTAGGAAGGAGGTCGATTGAACAGTCCGAGGGGTGATGAGGTGGCAACTTGGTGGCCCTGTCTTTACTAAACACCTCAGCCAAGTCAGCATACTCATTGGGGACATTATCTGGTAATGGGAAAGGATTCTTGGCAAGATGGGTAGTGCAGACTGTGAGTTTGGTGGGCAGTTCCAGACAGTGAGCGTGACAACGAGGTGACCACCGGACCAATTCCTTTTCCTTCCATGAAAATTGAGGGTCGTGAGAAGATAACCAAGGATATCCAAGGATGACTGGGTTTCGTGGTGATGATATGACATAGAAAGAGATTTCTTCAGTGTGAAGCAGGCCAACTCTGAGTTTTATGGGGAGTGTTTGATGAGTGATATGACCTTTACCGATGGGACCATCGTCAACGGCAGTAACAGCAATAGGTGATTCACATTTGGTTGTAGGAATGTTCAACTGCTTCACTAAATCTTGATGAATCACATTAGCAGCTGCTCCAGAATCTATTAACGCTGAGAAATGGTGGTCTTGATCAGCAACTGACAAAATGATGGGAAGTGACAAGCATAAACTGATTTGTAAAGTATTAAACATGTGACTCACTCGAAAATTTGGAGAGGGGTTGGCCGTGGGTTTAACAGGACAATTGGAACAACGATGACCAGATTCACCACAGTAGAAGCAGAGTTGATTGAGTAATCTTCTTCTCCGTTCATCAGGTGGTAAGTGAGTTCGTCCTATTTGCATGGGTTCAGTAGGACTAGACTGGCATGGTGTTTGAGCAGTAGGTGCAGGCACATAATAACCTGACTTGGGACTTGGTTGTGTTCGTAAGAGATTGTCAATTTTGATAGCAAGGGTAACGAACTGGGAGAAGTCAAGGGAATCATCTCTACATAGCAATTCTGCTTGTAATTTAGCAGACAGACTTGAACGAAAAATGTGCTTCAAAGCAACATCATTAAACCCACTTTGGGCTGCAAGGGTGCGAAACTGGATAGCATAGTCAGAAGCAGGTCTGGTGCCTTGACGTAGCTGAGTGAGTTGAGAAGCTGCATCCATGCCCCCAGCAGGATATTGGAAGACATCACGAATCATTTGAGTGAAGTAACTGTATGACTGTTTGATACGGGTATCGTGATCCCAAACAGCTGTGGCCCACTCTAAGGCCTTCCCGGTAAGCAAAGTCATGATAAAGGAACATTTTGTATGGTCTTGGCTAAACTTTTCGGTTTGAGTGGAAAAATAAATAGAACACTGTCGTAGGAAACCAGTGCAGTTGTCAGGAGAGCCATCAAACTTATCGGGTAAAGCGAATCTTACTGGGTCAGGACGTGGGGCAGGAAGAGAATGAATATACTGTGTCAGATGCTCGTTTGAGGCTTGCAGTGTCCGTAACTGGTGTTGAAAACCATTGAGCAGATCCTTTTGATACTCAATGGTAGAGAGGAGTTGAGAGACTTCCGCTGGATTCGCGCCAGGCGAAGTATTCTGTAAAGTAGGTGTAGGCTGAGTGGAATCCATAAGCGGGTCTTTATTATAGGATCTGAGCATAAATCCAAACAATAGTCACAACTCGTAGTCAGGTCACAGGCATTGGTCAAAGCACAGGTAAAACAATCCAAAGGCAGACAAATCCAAAAAACAGCAATCCAAAAACGTGAGTCAAAAAGCAAAACAATGGTCATAACAGGAATCATAAAAAGAGAAAGGTAACACGCTTAGTAAGGCAGAGAACTGGCAATACTTCGCACTAAGGCAGTGATAGCACATGGCTTAAATACAGAGTGACAGGAAATGACAAGACAGAAAATGATGTGGCAGGAACAGGAAGTAACATCAATATTCAGGTGACGGCTCCCTCTGGTGGACTGGTGCCTGGTCAAACGTTACAGAGATGCAGTATTATGAATGTCTTTATAATGCGTTATATATGCAGGATTTATAGAAAGTATTATCTTATTTTTCCTTCTTTTTTGAATTAATTAGACATATCTATATATGAGACGGATATATTGTTGGTATTTAAGAAACAAATGTCTAATAGGACAAAATGGAGAGATGTTTTAGTAGTTTTTCTTCATTGTTATAGTGTGTGGAGATATCCACGGGCAATTCTTCGACCTAATGAAGTTATTTGAGGTTGGCGGGTCTCCTGCGACAACAAGGTACCTATTTCTGGGGGACTATGTTGACCGAGGGTACTTCAGTATTGAGGTGAGTGTTCTTCTTCGCCCTGCTTAGGCTGTCTTTCTAGTGCACACTGCATCAGTTAGATAGACTCCAAATGGTTGATCCTGAGCATTCCAAATTGGGAACCTGAACGTCTCTTATAGCTTTAAGTGTGAATACATTAAATGAATACTGGATGTATGACAGCACACTCATAATCATATTCATATTTAAGTATCTCATCTATTTTTCATTTCAAACTATCTTTGGTAAAATGTCTTGATTGGGTCAATTAAATCATCTCTCTCTTGTTTTGTCTTTCTCTCCTTCAGTGTGTTCTATACCTCTGGTCACTGAAAATCCTCTATCCGAAGACACTGTTTCTACTGCGGGGAAACCATGAATGTAGACATCTGACTGAATATTTCACTTTCAAACAAGAATGTGAGCACTTCAAAACCTCGCCTCTCTCATCTCCTCTGATCGTCTTTTTTCTAGAGCAGTCTCTTGTCAGACAGAGAAAGAGAGATGTCAAGAGATACAGAGAGAGAGTATGATTAGCAGAAAATTCATTTGCCTGTTAATGTTGGGCCCAGGGAGCATGTGAGTGTGATTTCCCTGATGAGGGGAGTAAGGAGGAGTAGATGCCCTCCTTTACCATCTGCTGAGTGACAGAACACACGCGCACACACACACACACACACTTACTCTCAAACACTATTGACATCACTATTAATATTGCTCATACTTTGCTCATAATACACTGACCTAATATGTTCAGGTTGATTCAGTGATGTTAAATATTATTATTGTAGAAAACAGGTGAAATAAATGCCATATACTTGACATTGAAGGAGGGATTCCAGCCAAATATTGAACAAAATATCATAGTTACTTAGGGGTATGTAACCTTTTGACTCTTGACTCCAGCCAGTAAACAACCTCCTAGAAACTGCATAGCAACATGCTAAAACCTACCAGGGGTGCATTTCCCAAAAGCACCTTTAGCCAACTATGTTCACAGCTCAACGATTTGGTGTTTCCCGGAACCATAGTTCCAACAAACATTCGCAAACAGCATCGCAATGGAACTACAGACCCCCAGTGTGTTTCAAACATAGTTCCTCGTTAGTTTGCTGTGTGGACGTCATTCGACTTCACTGAGGCTTCTTTAACTTTAATTTTGTCAAGACTTTCAGCTTCTGTTGGAGAACACGGCTTTTATATTTTTAAGTTAACAAGTATCAAGTATCAAACCCCTGACCCTGGCATTGCTAGTGTCATGCTCTTCCAGTTGAGCTACTGGCGTTGAAGTCTCTGAGAGCATGTCAGTGGATGTATAGTAGGAAGGGGGTGCATTTGCAATTTCATTAACTTCAACTGTACTGTACTGTGCTATTACCATTTCATAGATTTTTAGCTTCTATTTTTTAGTCAGAAAAAAAAATATCCCACTATGGCAGCAACTTTACATATATAGATTGATCCAGTCATTAGTTAGAGAGTACGTGTGTGTGTGTGTGTGTGTGTGTGTGGTAGAAAGATGGAGGGAGCGATTGATATGCAGAGTGATGCAGTGATGTGGCTGAACAGATTGGAAGATTTAGAGCGGCACAGAATGTCTCACACACACAAACACACATCTCTCTCGCTCTGTGTACTCTGAAAGTGTAAATAAATGCAAGAGCTTAATGTACAAATTTGATTCATACAGAGATAACAAGCCCTTCAAAACAAGTTCACTTCATTTCTGATTATGCACACTTTAAAAAGTTTGGTCTGGTAACCTTAAAATTATGCTTCATTAACTGGTTAATTAACTGGTTTGATTCAAGCCAAAAATGTAATTGAATTGCACTAAATGAACCTAACAAATTAGGTTAAAACAGCTAAATACATTTTTATGGGTTAGATGAAGTGAGACAGATTAGAGATTATAACTGATTTTATTTAACATATTGATGTTGTTTGTATCAGGTATATTTTTTGCTGTCCAGACTACAAAAAACTAAACAGGTTTGAGCCAGATACATCAAAATAATAATAATAATTGTAAAAAAAAGATTTTTGCTGCCTGTCTAAACAAAGCCAAATACTTCAAACAGGTGTGTGATATCTGTCTCTCTCTTTTTCAGGTAAAATCAAATACTCAGAGCAGGTGTATGACGTGTGCATGGATGCGTTTGACTGTCTGCCTTTGGCTGCTCTGATGAATCAGCAGTTTTTGTGCGTTCATGGGGGCCTGTCTCCAGAGATCCACACGTTAGATGACATCAAGAGGGTGAGGGGGACAAACTGAACTAGACAATGGAAATCTTATAGTGCTTTTAACACTTGCAATTATTATCATTTTTATACAACCTGGTCGCAAAGAATGAGGTTACTATACTTCAAAAACTATTTTTATGTTGCTCATCGTCTGTATGAGTGAAATGAACACTAGAGGCACTACAACAACAATGCCTCTTATTCACTTTCACACAAATCAGGAGTAAAACGACAGATTATCAGTTCATGAACACTTAATTTTCGCTCTGTTTCTCATACATTGCTGTCTTATGACATCTGAACACTTTTACTATAGTGCGTGACTTGTAAGGCGATACATTTTAACATTTGTATTACATAACCAAATACATTTGCAAGCTTGTTTGAGTATCATCAAATAGCGTGGTTGCTCAACTGATATGGGTACCAGTCTTGAAGAGCATGACAAACACAATTTCTGAACCAACCACGTCTTTTTGTGGTGCTTCTTTGAAACTTTCAGCTCACATGTCGACTAGATGTGAGCTGAAAGTTTCAAAGAAGCACCACAAAAAGACGTGTTTGCTTCAGCAATTGTGTTTGTCATCTCACATTTGCTTTTATGACACTAGATTTAGGTTTAAGGTTTACATTTGACTCCTGTAATGTCATGTATTTCTAAGTGAAAAAGAATATACAACTATGAAAGAATCGTAGGGCAGGACTTGATTTTAACCATCAGAATTCATTAGATTCTGAAAAATGGGCGTCCCATACCACACTGGAGCTAGACCTCAATGCAGGTTTGCTAAAAATCTTAAATAGGCTTTTTTTCTGTATGTAATATCTACAAAAATACAGGAAATCCAAAATGTTTAAGCATGCCATATGTAATGAATGTAATGGCATAATAGTAATGTTTCATAAATTAATATTTTGCATTATGACATTTTAATTGTTTAAAAAAAAAACAGAAGTGAAAAATTATTTAGAAGTTCAAATAAACTTTTTTCTGCATCAAATGTCATGTTTTTTTTTAATCATATCTTGTTTTAAATCTTAAAACTTTATTGTATTTATCTTTCACTGGCTCAACAGATCCAATCTATGTTCAATGGAAATTATTTATAGTTTGAACAATAAAATAATTTTGTACCTCTTTGTACATATTTAAAGCAGAATTCCAAAGTAAAACAGTAATCTAATGAGAAAATAAGGTAAGTGGTAAAATATTGGTATCGGCCTATTGTTGTTTTTAATTAGGGCTGTCGATTTAAGTGTCATTTAGTTTGATTAATAATATGAAAAGAAATGTGTTAAAAATGTACACAATTAATCATGCCCCTGACCTGTTCGTAAATTCGGTAATAAGGAATGTTCCTAGCATCTTAGCAATTAAAAACTTGATGTCCCACCTTGATGCAGTAGGGGGCAGTCAGCACGCCAGCTGTACAAGCAACATGACTCGTCAAACCAATGAGCAGGCAGCACAACCTTCCACAGACTTCATTTGTCGTCAAACACAACTAGACGGATTACAACAGAATGCAGAAATTGTGAATATTTTCAAAGTTTCAAACAGTTTAACTTGACACAGAGCATCTTAAAAGCACACAGCACTGATGTCTAGAGACGCTGGATACTAATGTAGATTTGATACTAACTATATTTGATGCTAACACCCTTTCAATTCCAAATGTTAAACATTGCTTAATGCAGAGTTAAAAGTGCCTTTAACACAGGGTTAAAAAGACATTAGGAAAGTATGAAAAGCCCTTATCTGTGTTTCTTCATAAAATGCAGCGCCTGTAAATGTTATTGTAGCATATCTGAAGTCCAAGGCATTAAGTCTTTAGGGGAATTAATATTATCTGTTTTTATAAAAGAATGTTCAGAAGGCAAATCCATTTCCATAACTAGGTCCATTTCATGTTCCACAGGAAGTCCTTATCGAGCAGTCCTGGTCTGTTTGGAATGTTTTAGACTTAAGACTGAGCTCCAACAACAGACGTTTCACTGATCCTATGTAAATCTCCCTTTATACTTGTGCTTTATTTTCTACGACAACGGGCTGTGCACAAACACAACACACCCTTTTTAAAATGATTACTCTCTCTCTCTCTCTCTCTCTCTCTCTCTCTCTCTCTCTCTCTCTCTCTCTCTCTCTCTCTCTCTCTCTCTCTCTGCCTCTGTCTCTCTACATTTGTATTTCCAAAGCAGTGCAAAATAAGAAAAAGTTAAATAATGATTGGAATAAAATTCAAATTTTAAGTGGAATAAAATAGTAATTTAAAATATTAACAAATAACATTAGCAAATTATAAAGAGAGTAAACAAATAGAATACAAAATGTTGACAAAATGAATAGAATAACGTAAAATAACAGTACAGACTAATATTAGAAATAAACAAATTTAAAGACCCCACAAAATCAAAATGAGAGTTTTAAGGTTTTAGTCCATGTTTATTTTTTTTTTATTTATTTTTTTTTACTTTGAAGCCATATTTATAAAAAAAATTGTTATTCTAATTTGGGAAGACAGACTAAAGCTGCCTTCCATTCATCTCGGAAAGTCTGGATTTTTCAACTTTCTACTAGGAAAAGTACAATGGAACACAACTTGAAGTTGGACATCCAACATGGAAACTCGTGTGAAAATCTTTCAATTGCAGAGATCCAGGTGCATGACTTCATGCAAACATGTCAGCACTCAAGGGGATTTACAGAGTTAATGATAAATATTCACTTTTATTAAATATTATCCATCAATTAATAATAAGTTCTATGATAAATAGTCCTGTTTAACAAATGTTTGCAGAGCCAAATGTTATAAACATGGTAAATTCAGTATTGATAATGGTACATCTGTACAGCAAATGCTAGAAATGCAGCATCGATTAACAGCCGAACACATCATAGGCTAACAGAAACATTGCTGTTTTGTTTGCTTACACGTCATCTTCCGAGTAATGGCCAATGCATTCATGATGATTCGCAATGCATTCATGATATACATTTTATCAGTCTTTGGATTCCCTGGGAATGGAGCCCATGACCTTTGTACTGTTAAAAAGGATACAACGAAATAAGTACGAATAAATAAATACATAAATAATAGTGTTAATAAAGATGCATTTTCTTTGTCTCTCTCTTTTTCTATCAGTTGGACAGGTTCAAGGAGCCCCCGGCGTTCGGCCCCATGTGTGACCTGCTGTGGTCTGACCCTCTGGAAGACTTCGGCAATGAAAAGAGCCAAGATTACTTCAGCCACAACTCTGTCCGTGGATGCTCTTACTTCTACAGGTAAACCACAACCATTCACAACCATTCACATGTAATTTTAATATAGAACACTGAGAATCGATTGGAGAAAAGTAAAATTTTTGTCCCCCGTCGCTTCTTCCTAGCTGAGCAGCCTTTCAGATTATGTTGATATAGGACTCGTTTTACTGTGGATATAGATACCTGTCTACCTGTTTCCTCCAGCATCTTCACAAGGTCCTTTGCTGTTGTTCTGGGATTGATTTGCACTTTTTGCACCAAACTATGTTCTTCTCTAGGAGACAGAATGCGTCTCCTTCCTGAGCAGTATGGTGGCTGCGTGGTCCCATGGTGTTTATACTTATACGCGTACTATTGTTTGTACAGATGAATGTGGTATCTTCAGGCATTTGGAAATTGCTGCCAAGAATTGTGGAGGTCCACAATCTTTTTATGAGGTCTTGGCTGATTTCTTTTGATTTTCCCATGATGTCAAGCAAAGAGACACTGATTTTGAAGGAAGGCCTTAAAATACATCCACAGGTACACCTCCAATTGACACCAATTAGTCTATCAGAAGCTAATTGGCTAATTGCTTAAATGCTTGACATAATTTTCTGGAATTTTCCAAGCTGCTTAAAGGCACAGTTAACTTAGTGTATGTAAACTTCTGACCCACTAGAATTGTGATATAGTAAATTAAAAGTGAAACAATCTGTCTGTAAACAATTGTTGGAAAAATTACTCATGTCATGCCCAAAGTAGATGTCCTAAACAACTTGCCAAAACTATAGTTTGCTATTATGAAATCTGTGGATGGGTTAAAAAAAAAAATAGTTTTAATGACTTCAACCTAAGTGTATGTGAACTTCTGACTTCAACTATATGTGACTTGAACAGCCAGATGCATTTAGACTTGACCAGTTTTGACTGGAATGCATCTTAAACCACCTCCTGAAGTGGTTTGAGCAAGCGGATTGCAATTCGGAGGGCATATACACCTGGTCTTTTCATAATCATGTAGCTATCCGATCAGGGAAAATGCATGAAGTGGCCGGTGTAAACAGGCCCAAAATGACATTGTTGCTTCAGCAATTGTGTTTTCCATCTCACGTTTGCTTTTCATGACACTATCGGTTTGATTTAAGGTTTAGGGTTGGGAGGTTGGTTTTGTTGATTTAAAACTTGATAGAGTATTAACCTTAAAAACCTCATCTGTTTAGGAGACATTTAACTCACTTTTAGCACCACATAGTGGACATTTAACATCGAAACATCGAAACTGCCTCGATATGTTTTATGAACCACATAATATAATTTTACAAAAATGTAACTACAGTCAAGTAATTTTCATGAGATCAGGGTGGGAAAAAAACGCATGACAGCATTTTTCTGAGCTACGCTATCCACATTGGTTTCGAAGCTCTATACTCTTACTATATGTCAACAGACTGCATGTCTCATTTGTTTTGAAATTTAAGATAAACATCTAAGGCAAAGCTGATACTTAAATGTAACTGAGCTATAAAATATAAAAGAGCAACCTCTAAAGAATCAAATGTTCCTCTGGGTATGGTTGTACAGTAAAACTAGGGTGTAGATAAAAGTCCAGTACATCAAGGATGGAGATTGTGAATTTAATTGGAATTGTAAAGCAGCCCAAACAGTGACCAGCCTCAGCACAGCACAGAATCCCCACAATCCCATGGGAATCTGTGCTCTGCTGTTACCATGACAACTGGCTACTACTGCCAGATCCGCTGAGATATGAAGATATAGAAATAGAGAGAGAAATGATGGTGCAAGAAAAGGAATAAAGGAGAAAGAAAAGAAAATTTAGAGAAAAATGTGAGTGATCGCAGTAGAGTTTTTAGAAAGAAATTAAGATAATATGTGTTGAAACGAGAGCAAACATTGAGCAGGCTGTGAATGAGAGACTGAGGTGTGAACATTACCCACAATACTCTCTGTTTTCACATCTTATGAAACCTACAGAAATCATTGAAACTAATCACAATGGATGAAGCTGCATATCAGGATGTGTGTGTCATTTATAGAAAATAATGGCTTGCCATGTTTGTCAACTTTGGTCAGTTTTTTTAACCTGTTTAGGTTACATTTACATTTAGTCATTTAGCAGACGCTTTTATCCAAAGCAACATACAAATCAGGAACATAGTAAGCAATTTGTCATACATAGTTTAACAACATCTACAGTGTTGTACTGCCAAGCTGTCAAGGTGGATGGAGTAGTATTTGCTCTAGCGCAGGAGAAAGAGACAGAGAATGATTTATTTATTTATTATTTTGTACTGTAAGTGCAAGTTAAGTTCAATAGTAAGTACAATTACTGTGGACTGGTTAAGTGCTCGGTTAATAACTACCTCCTCCTTGTTTTACTGTCCATTCATTTAAACAATACTTAAAAAAATAAATAAACGTTACTCTGGAGAGATCTACAGAAAGTCAGTGGCTATGTTTGGAATGAAATATTACTTCCTGAATAATATGCAGTATATTGTTTTTTGCCAATTTTTGTATTCAGTAAGCAAAACAGTAGACATAATGAAGGATAAACATTTAGAAATGTAGTATGCTACATTGTTGCCACATGTAGGGTTGCCAACTATTTGTCGCAAGAATATGAGATGTTTGAGCATTTTGAGCGCTTCAGTACGGGACGTCCAGAGCAGGGTTCCCCGATTAGTTTTTACTAAGGGCCAAATTCTGTCAACAATACAAAGCCAATAGCCATGGCCGTTGATGTAATGACACATTTTTTATGCTGCTGCTATTATTATTATTATTATTATTATTATTATTATTATTGCTATTGCTGTTTTTATTGTTATAAGAGTCACGCATAAATATTCATATTTTTTATTAGTTATTTTAGTATTAGTAGCCTGTTTTATTTATTCAAACAATTATGAAAATGTTTTGGTATACAGATACACAAAATTACACAACTTTGCCTGCTGAAAGTCAAGTCAAGTCAAGTGGATTTTATTATCGTTTCAACCATATAAAGTTAGCACAGTACACAGTGAAACGAGACAATGTTCCTCCAGGACCATGGTGCTACATTTAAATGCTACATTTGAAAACAAACAAACAAAAAAAAAAACCTTTAATGAACAATTTGGCTCTCCATGTCCTCCATGCGAGACAACTGTTCCTGCTCATCTCCAAACAGGATCTCCTGCTCTTTCCCTAATTGCAGATTCAATTATTAGACCTATCAGAATGAATATTGTTATTGTTCTTCAGGATAATATAAAGTATTGCTATAATTTAAATAAAGAAAAGACCGTGAGCCAATGTTTTCTTATAAATTATTTGTAATATTAGGCTATGCATCATATTTCTTTCTGTACTATGTTATTGTACATCATTCCACGTGTATTTATATCACTGTACATTGGGTTATATTATCAAAGCATTATAAAAGGAGAAGTTTATGTTCTGGAGTCGTTTGGTAGATAGATAAATTCATGTGCAAAGATAAATATATAGGATGTATATTTATGCAACAACACTCTTAACTCGTCTCACTCGTATAAAAAGCACAGATTATACTGTATACTCCACAGAATGTATCAACACCGTGGAAAGAACATAATGAAACAGTTATGCCTAATTATGTATACTGCCCTACAAAGCAAAAAGGCAGTAACTACACAGAGTGCAGAACTGAGAAAAATGACTTTAAAGTTATCCTGTCAGGGCTTTTTGCAGTTACTGTACAAACGACTACCATTTTTCTCCAAAACGACACACATTTGAGATAAAATGTTTTATCACATAACAAAGGATGCCTTGAATGTCATGAAAATGATAATAACTCATTTTTGACCAAAAATGCAGTTACTGCCTTTTTGTTTTGTAGGGCAGTATATGAATGCTTTAACAGTGTTCAATATATCAATCTCAATCAAAGGTCCGGGCATGAAATGGGTATAAGTATTTGTAGAACAGCAACAGCGCCGCCTACTGTACAGGAGTGAAATTCTTTTTCATATAAATTTTTTATGTACTGTCGGAAGTTTTTCATGTAATCGTCAAGGATTTGGTGTGAACAGGTCAAACATTTGTCTCTCATGGGCCGGATGTAGCCCGTGGGCCACCTATTGAGGAACCCTAGTCACATGACCTCATTATTGCAAGTGCGACCAGTTATCATCTTGGAAATAAGAACAGTTATTTAGCATTTTCAATTCAGTTTTGTGTACAAATCTATTAACTTTGGGCTGTCTGATCAAATACAGAGCCAAAATAGAATTGTTAAACATCTGTAATTGTAATTGTAATCTTTAGCTGTATTACTTCCTGTTCATTCAACACTGGAAATGGAAGGTCAGGTTGCGCGAGTGCATTGCATTGTGCATATGGTATTTAGTAGAGTGTATACTGCTGTATATTTTGCCAAATGTAATGGACAATCAAGGTATTCTATGCATAAATATTTGCATATTGGGCATGATATTCATACTATAGCCTATACAGCAGAAATCATAAGAGTGGTATCAGAGATATCCTATTCAGAGATATCAACCTCAGTGCTTTTACCATTGTAGAGAGCGTAATGGCCAACTTGGATCACATGAGTCTTCTCTGGCCAATCATATAACGGCTGACATCATAGGACCGCGTTCAGAGTTTTAGGACAGTTTTTTTTTTGACAGTTTTCGTTGCACTTTTTCTTGCGGTATATTTTAAGATATATCTATAGCATGTTAGTTAACGTATTTTGGGAATGTAATGTTTGTGGAATACGTTTCAGTGAGCAGGAAAAAAAGCACGGCATGAGAGTCTTAATCCATTTAAAAATATATTTTACATCAGTATCATTGGGCATCACACAGCAGTCATAATAGTCATTACAATAATATAATGACATATATAATATATGAATCATTACAATTGAAGTCTAATTTAATTGTTGAATACCAAAGGAAAAAACAGACATATACAAATTTATTTTGGTTTTTATTTGATAATATACAATATTGCACAAAATGTATAATTTTTTAATATTAACACTTATTTAAATTTATTGATGCATTTTTTGCGAGCTGGAGAAAGTAAGTTGGTCCAGAATCTAAATGAGATCTCTGATCGGGAACATAACCTGATACATAACATATCCCCAGAGCAGGTTAGCTGATTAGCATGTTACTATAGCGAGGAACAACAATGAAAGCCTGTCAACTTTACTGGTACAGAGAATTCAGAGTTTATCTGTCTGCTTAATCCTGCTTTGTGACATAGGCCTCTGGTTGTATGTTGGCATGCTAGTTAAGAAGAGAAAAGTTCACAATCTTACTGCATGGAATAAAATACTAGTATAATATTTTATTTAGAGGCCAATGAAGAAACAAGTGTCAAGTTTTTCCTTTTGTCATTGTCAATCATCAGTGTCAATTAATTAGAAGTGTTAGTGTAAATATGTTAGTATACTGTTACAAACTAAGCCAATGACTGCTGATTTCAAGCTGACAAAGAAACAAAGACAAACAGACAAACTTGAGATCATACAACATACTACACAAGGCCTATTCAACTGGCGGCTCGAGGGCCAAATCCGGCCCGGTTGAAATTTTCAGTGGCCCGCGTGAGGTTGTCAGTTGCCTTGGGGACTGTTTACACTGAACGTGTTTTGTGTCTGTTCATGCTATTTTCTGATTGTTCTATGCAAACTTGCACTAGACAATTTCGGACACTTTTAGAGGTTGCGCTACACATATTCATTATCCGTCATTTTGACAGAAGGGCAAGATTAAAGAACTAATATCATGGACGAATGACAAGCACGTATTCAGAGAAATAGAAAAGTTTGATTCATTCCCCGCCGCCATTTTGAAAGTCCGTTCCACTTCATTAAATAAGGAGGGATTTTATGTTGACAGACCCTCAACCACTTCATTTTGACCGAGGGAGTGAGCCTACTCTGATGTACGCTTCAGGCAGCTCCATATCCCACAATGCAACTCGATTGTGACGAGAGAGCAGATTGCACTTCATAAACCCCACACAACTGTAATGTATGATGGAAGTGAAGTAAGGTCAATTAAGCGGTTTAGAAAACATATATTGAGGTTTAACAGCATAATAATTGTAGCTAACTTTAACTATCTGTTTATCACACAGTTATAGCCTATGTGTTCATGGTTATGTTAACATTTTTATTTGTGTAAACCTTGATTAATCCTTTTTTTTAATTAAACATACAAGATTTATACATAAACCTCTGAAATCAATCTTTGAAAACATTGTTTTCTCAGGTGCAAAAATAATTAAATAATTCCACATTTTGACATCAGCCTTCGACATGCTCCAAGTGATCAAGGGTTAAGGGTGTTCCAGTTAAACCCATTGCACATCTTACACCAGTAGTGGACACTCGCGCAACGTAAGCAGTGACGTACATCCGAGTCCATGAGATGGAGTGAAATTTGCGAGGGAAAGGGATACAAATTTGAAAATTGAATGCAGCAGAAAATAAGGTTTATGTTGTTGTAGCCCTGAACTTTTACATCACTGCTGCCCCCTGGTGGCATGTAGTAGGATGACACTATATACATGCTACCACAACAATCAGGAGAAAAATCACATGGCCAAAAATCATCTCTCCAGGTGTTTGCAAAGATCTCAGAACAGCTGCCATATTAAATAAAATCTAGTGAACAAAGGAGGTGGTTTGAAACGTTTTAAATCTAAATCCCAAGTTCTAACTGCGGAAACTACTTAAAAATAAGCAAAAAACTGATCCCTGGAGAATTTGCTGATTTTTTTTACCCCTCCATTTTCTGCACTGATTTTGAGGAAAAATCTTTTAATTATGTGGGATGAATTTAAACATGATAATTTTTTTAAAGGGACAGTTCACCCAAACATTTATATTTTGTCATTATTTACACATTTTATGTTGTTCCAAACCTTTATAACTTTCATATGGAAAAAAGATGTGATGAAAGTAAACAGAGACATTCTGCCTAACATCTGCATTTGTGTTCCACGTGGGAAAGAAAGTCAAATGGATTTGGATCAGCATGATGGTGAGTAAATTATTACAGAATGTTTATTTTTGGGTGAACTATTCCTTTAAATGAAGAGTACTAAACTGTTATTGGTAGCTGAAACACAACCAAATATTTTATAAACAAACAGGCAAGGGATATTTAGACATTTTTACAATGATATACATTCCAGTTCTTTGTAAATCTGCGGCACAGATTCTGTGTTGGCTTGGCAATAACACTTTAAATCAGCCCCGTAAAAAATATATTTACTTGTTCAAAAACTCAAAAAACATGTTAAGTGACACCGTTTATCAATGAAGCTCTATAAATATTGTCAGAAACATCATACCCATTCAAACCAAGGGGGCCTCAGAGTTTAGTGAATGTGTGTGTGAATGGGTGATTGGGACACAGTGTAAAGCACTTTGGTAACCTCTAAGGTTAAAACAAGTGCTATATAAGTGCAGACCATTTACCATCATGCCTCATTGTGTGTTTTCTTATCATTTTGCACAGCTATCCTGCAGTGTGTGAGTTTTTACAGACCAACAACTTACTGTCAGTCATCAGGGCACACGAGGCTCAGGACGCAGGGTAAGAACTCTCTCACTTTCCTCACCTCCCAGAGATATACAAACCACTGCCAATACACACAAGCACACACACAGACAGACGTATGTATATATATTGATTGAGTTGTGAGAGTTTGTGTTGATGGATGATCATTGTCCTTTTAATGTACAGCTACAGCAGACAGACAGACAAAGAGCGATTGATTGTTCATAATCCACACACACTTCACACTACAGTACTGTTCATTGATCCCAACACACACACATACACATTTACCTTAGCAATGTCAAATCTATCTTTCTCTCAAAAAAACAATTTCTCTCACACAACATATACCACAGCCAGTGTTCTCTCTCTCTCTCTCTCTCTCTCTCTCTCTCTCTCTCTTTCTCTCTCTCTCTCTCTCTCTCTCTCTCTCACACACACACACACACACACACACACACACACACTGGCAAAGTTACAAACCAACTTTTACTATATTAACTATCATATAATCAACTTAAATATCAATGTAAATATCAACTTACTTATTAGGTCCTCAGATAATGTAGCTTCACTAAATATTTTTGTGAAGAGTTTTTGGTTGTGCAACAAATTTCTCATTGTCTACATGACTCAACACATTCTCTGACACATACTTACAATACTCCACAACAGTTAGCATATATATATATATAATTACCATATATAATTAGGATTTTTGGACCCTCTGACATCAAACTTCAGTTTAAAAGTTCATTAAATTAACTTAATTCATTTAATAGAAATAACTGTGCAATATATGTACACTATCAGCCACAATATTTAAACCACCTGCTTAATATCGTGTAGGTCCCCTCGTGCTGCAAAAAAAAAAAAAAAAAACCTGTTGAGGAATGGACTCCACAAGACCTCTGAAGGTGTCCTGTGGTATCTGACACCAAGGAGTTAGCAGCAGTTCTTTTAAGTCCTGTAAGTTCTGAGGTGGAAACTCCATGGATCGGAGTTGGTCTAGCACATCCCATAGATGCTCAGTTGGATTTTGGAGGCCAAATCAACACCTTGAAACTCTTTGTCATGTTCCTCAAACCATTCCTGAACAATTTTTGCTGTGTGGCGCATTATCTTGCTGAAAAAAGCCACTGCCATCAGTGAATACAGTTGCCATGATGGGGTGTACCTGGTCTGCAATAATCTTTAGGTAGGTGATACATGTCAAAGTAACATCCATATGAATGCCAGAACCCAAGGTTTCCCAGCAGAACATTGCCCAGAGCATCACACTGCCTCTGCAGGCTAGCCTTCTTCCCATGGTGCATCCTGCTGCCATCTCTTCCCCAGGTAAATGATGCACATGCACCCCGCTGTCACCATGATCTAAAAGAAAATGTGATTCATCAGACCAGGCCACCTTCCTTTGCTCCATGGTCCATTGTAGGTGCTTTCTGTGCTTTTCTGTGCTTACTTCGCTCCCCACGAGCATCAGTGAGCCTTGGGCGCCCATGACCCTGTCGCTGGTTCACCGGTTGTCCTTCCTTGGACCACTTTTGGTAGCTACTAACCACTGCATACCGGGAACACCCCACAAGACCTGACGGTTTAGAGATGCTCTGACACAGTCGTCTAGCCATCACAATTTGGCCCTTGTCAAAGTCTCGGATCCTTAAGCTTGACCATTTTTCCTGCTACCAACACATGAAATTCAAGAACTGACTCTTCACTTGCTGCTTAATATATCTCACCCCTTGACAGGTGCCACTGTAACGAGATAATCAATGTTATTCACTTTACCTGTCAGTGGTTTAAATGCTGTGGCTGATCAGTGCATATTTATATATATATTAATTGTTTGATGATGTGATATAAGTGAGTTGAGACTGTTTCAAATGGAAACATTGGACGCGGCTGGTGATGGAGGTGATCTGGGAATGGCAGCGGGCTCAGTTTCGCCGGGTACGCCCCCGCGAACCACCCGCCCCCCAGCATGCTCGTTGACTTCTGTCCGGGCTCGAGGCAACAGCAAGTTTGTGGAGGACACCCTTCTCCACCCGTCACCAAGCCTCTCGCTCATCCACTCTCACTACCCTCGACGGTGGAGCGGCCCACGGGTACATGGCGGTCCCCCAGGTGGACAGAGCAGTTGCGATCCACCTGTATCCCGAGAACGCCACCACCTGGCGGAGTCACCCTGTGCTCCCCTCCAAGGCCTGTAGGATGACGTCTTCACTGACCTCCAAAGCTTACAGGCCACTTCCGCCCTGCATGCCATGGCCCTCCTGCAAGTTCACCAGGCCAAGGCTTTAAAGATCTGCACTTGGGTAGTCCTGATCCCGACATGCTGCAGGAACTGCGCTCAGTGACCGACCTCACCCGCAGGGCCATGAAGGTCACAGCGCGGTCACTCAAGGTTCCTATCAACCCCTTCAGAGATCAGGTAGTGAACCTGCAAGCAGGTTCGTTGCTGTGTCCGGTACGACCGCACGCAGAGTTTTAGACGTTCTGATCAGCTCTTTGTCTGACAGCAGAAAGGGAATGCTGTCTCCAAACAGAGGCTTTCCCACTGGGTAGTGGACGCCATTACATTGGCCTGTACATTTTACAATCTCAGGGTTGAGTCGGTTTCATCCCGTGTTTTCTCGGGTCTGAGCCGGTACATTTACATTTATGCATTTGGCAGACGCTTTTATCCAAAGCGACTTACAGAGCCCTTATTACAGGGACAATCCCCCCGGAGCAACCTGGAGTTAAGTGCCTTGCTCAAGGGCACAATGGTGGTGGCTGTGGGGCTCGAACCAGCGACCTTCTGATTAGCAGCCCTGTGCTCTAGCCACTACGCCACCACTACTCCCCGGTAGAACTCGGTAACACACTGACAAACTGACCGGGTGGATTGCTTGCACCTAGCACCCTTTCCCTCGGCCGAGGTAAAATCATGCGCTCTTACCCCAGGAGATCCCACTAACTCGGCTCCCTAGCCCTCTGGGTTCGCTAATTCGGCGTAGGAATTCGCCTACCAAATCCAATGCTGGTACTCAATCTATCCTGTAATGGAATAGGGGCTCCAGAGGTCAGGCCTCCTACATGGACTTCTCCCTGTGTGTATTTTCCGCAGTATGGTCCCCTTGCGTGTGGACCCGCGTCTCCCTTGGGCTGTTCCAACTACCCCATGGTTGCCGTGTCTGTAGCAACTCCTCCCTCCCAATGAGGCAGGATCTACCATCGCGCCACTTTCCACATGTGACCTAAAAGCCCATGTGATATATTTCACCACTCTTACCTCCCCCAGCTTGGGCAGGTGTGGTCTCCGTAGGCTTTTTTCCCCCTGAAAGAATAGAAAACTGGGAAAGATCACCTTCCCTGAAGCGTATGAGGGCCCCAGTCGCTTTAGCTCTATGCGAGAAACATAGAGAGAGAAAAGGCGTGGCTGGCACGGCCTGCTCCCATGCTTGGCAGCGTCGCCTTTTTCCCCCCTGTATGGGGGTCAAGAACCAGAAGGCTCTGATGATTTTATGGGGCATTGGGGAAGGGTAGGTGCAGTCTGATACAGCCGGTCTCTTTGGCATGTAAAATACCTGCACGCTCCTGTGTCAGCAGTACACGTACACAGCTCAGCGCATGGCGTGATTTAAATTGGACCCCTAGTGTCGCTTCTTCAACACAACGTCGAAGTGAGCGACAGATGGGGAACGTCTAGGTTACGTATGTAACCTCCGTTCCCTGATGGAGGGAACGAGATGTTGTGTCCTCCCAGCCACGTCGCTGAACCGAGCCACTGTTGCGGCCAAACATTATTGGCTCCTCAGAAAAATCCTGAATGAAACAGATGCCTTTCCCCTCTTTTCCCCATGCAAATTCTGTCTGCCAATTTCTCATTGGCTTTTTCTCATAGATCAGAGATGCAAAAGAGAGACCCCTAGTGTCGCTTCTTCGACACAACGTCTCGTTCCCTCCATCAAGGAACGGAAGTTACATCCGTAACCTAGACGTTTCATCCACGAGAGCAGTCATGTTGAAACACGACGGACGTAAAATGTTCTTCTAGAAATTGCTTGTAATATTACATTTCAACCACAGATGTCGTTAAGAGCACAAAGTTATGTAGTTCCGCTTTAAGGTGCCCCTGACAATTATTAATACTCTGCAATACTCCATAAAAATCACCAATACTCTACAATATTCCACAACATTACCAATACTCTACAATTCTCCACAACAATTATCAATACTCTAATTCTCCACAAAAGTCACCAATACTGTAACTCTCCACAACAGCCATGAATCCATTATATTAATGTACTCTACAATACTCCACAATTGTCACCAAAGCTCTACAATACTCCAAAACAGTTAATAATACTCTACAAAATTCCACTACTTTAGCAATACTCTACAATACTCCACAACAATCATCTATACTCTACAATACTCCACAACATTACCAATACTCTAGAATACTCCACAATAATCACAAATATTCTACAATATTCCTCTACATAACCAATACTCTACAATGTTACAAAATGGTTACCAGTACTCTACAATATTCCACAACAATAGCCAATACTCTACAATACTCCACAACAGTCACCAATACTCTACAATACTCCACAGCAGCAACCAACACTCTACAATATTCCACTACATTACCAATAATCTACAATACTCCAATACAGTCACCAATACTCTACAATACTCCACAACAATCACCAACACTCTACAATATTCCACTACATTACCAATAATCTACAATTCTCCAATACAGTCACCAATACTCTACAATACTCCACAACAATCATCAATGCTCTACAATACTCCACAACAATCACCAATACTCTACAATATTCCACTACATAACCAATACTCTACAATGTTACAAAATGGTTACCAGTACTCTACAATACTCCACTAAAATCACCAACACTCTACAATATTCCACTACATTACCAATAATCTACAATACATCAGTACAGTCACCAATACTCTACAATACTCCACAACAATCATCAATGCTCTACAATATTCCACTACATTACCAATACTCTTCAGTGCTCCAAAATAGTCACCAATACTCTACAATATTCCACTACATGTGGCATTCGGGTGACTGTGTCTTGTGAGAGCATGTGGCTTTGTTTGTTTTATTTTGCGTCCTGTCTCAGTCTTGCGTCATACCCAGCCTCCTTGTTTGCCATTATTAGTTAATTTGCCTCACCTGTCCCCTTGTTAACCTGTTTGATTTCTCTCCCTATTTTAGTCTCCTTGTGTGTGCTGTCCAGTGCCAGTTCGTCTTGTACATTGATCATGTTCGATGGTCCTGTTATTCTGTCCTGTTCTTCGGTCTTGTTTCCAGTCTGGTCGTTCCTGTGTTTTACCCCGTTACCAGCCCAGCTCGTTTTTGTTATTACCGCCCAGTACCTGGTTTTTACACTTAGGGGTAGTTTAAGTATGTTATCTTGTTTTTCTTATTAAATAAACCTTTTGTTTTTACTCTGCGTTTGGGTCTTTCCTCTACTGTTTCGTGACACAATTTTCAACAGCATTCACCAATACTCTACAACACACCACAAAAATCACCAATACTCTACAATATTCCACTACATTACCAATACTCTACAATACTCAAAAACAGTCTTCAATACTCTAAAATATTCCACAACAGTAGCTAATATACCAAAACAGTCAACAATATTCTAATTCTACACAAAAATAGCCAATACTCCACAATACTTCTTTACAATCACCAATTCTCTACAATATTCCTCTACATTAACAATAATCTACAATATTCAACAGCAGTCACCAATACTCTACAATATTCCACAACAGTAGCCAATACTCCAAAACAGTGAACAATACTCTAATTCTCCACAACAATAGACATTACTCCACAATACTCCTTTACAAGCACCAATATTCTACAATATTCCACTACATTACCAATACTCTACAATACTTCTTAACAGTCACCAATGCTCTAATTCTCCACAACAATCAGAAATACTCTACAATACTTCACAACAATCAACAATACTCCACAATAGTCACAACAACAGTACTCCACTATAGTCAGCAATACTCCTCAACAGTTTACAATATTGTACAGTACAGTCGAGTAAACAGCAGTCAATGATATTCTACATTATTCCACAAGTCTACAACACAATACAAGAAACTAAACAACACAAACAGCATCTGTATGCTCACTGTTATAAATCATTAATATGTCTATTTTGACACAGTCTAATAATATGCTTTTTAATGTACATTAATCATTACATTAATTTTTTCAACTCTCAGTTACCGTATGTACAGAAAGAGTCAGACCACAGGTTTCCCGTCCCTCATCACCATATTTTCAGCTCCAAACTACCTGGACGTTTACAATAACAAAGGTTTGAATTCAGATTTGCTATCTGTAACAATTACACACAAACACAAATACCCGTAAATGTGGTTCATTCTGTATGATCGGGTGAATTTCAAGAAGGGTCCAGGTCATATTTCACTGCAAAATCAAAAGAAACAAAAAGTAAATTAGAATCGTTATCAAAACAATTAAGCCTACTTCAGGACTATTAAGATGTTTTGCATTGTGACATTTTCATGACATTCCTACAATGCAAAAAATTATTGTAATACAGTAATGAATATCATCTTAATATGACACAATGTTTGTTTTATTTAAATCAGCATATATTACATTGTGTGCAGTTATGAGTAAAATAAAACATTAGGGGGACATGTGCTACTTGCCATGGGAATGTCACATTGACGAAAAAATAATGGTCCTACAATATGGTTCATTTTCTTCATGCAAATATTATTCCATATTTTTCTGTCATCATTTTGGGGTGAAATATGACCCGCACATGTTCTTGACAGGTTTTTATGAGATTTCACCCAATATTGCTATGCATAAGGAGATAAGCCTGTTTTGTGAGATTTATATATACATAAATATGTGATAGGCAATGTGTAAATATGTAATAATACCTCACTAGTCTTTGTGTTTTGTTTGAATATACCTTAAAGAATGTAGCAGAGGTATTTTGTTTCTTATAAACATGTTTATGTATGTGGGCGTTGGTGTAATTGCCTCCACGCCTCTCCTCAGCGGCTGTGCTCAAATATGAGAACAACGTGATGAACATACGACAGTTCAACTGCTCGCCACATCCGTACTGGCTGCCAAATTTCATGGACGTCTTCACCTGGTCTCTGCCCTTTGTTGGAGAGAAAGGTGGGATATTCAGAGGAAACACATGAACAATTCTGCCCTAAACAGTATCTAAACTGGTCTAAACAGTATCAGACGTTATCCCTGATAGCACACATACATCACCCAGATGTGTATTTGATGTGTGTGTTTACATCTGGAAGACGTATTTTTTTTAAAGTTTTTTAGCTCATCTGCTATACGTCTATTGGACGTTTCCTCATGGTGCCAATAACAGATCAGCAGATGTCTTTGAGACATTTTTGAACGTGTGTAAATCTGATCTTTTTAAAATGTTTAGATTGTGATGCTTTCCAGAAAAAAAGATCTAAAAACAGACATCTCAGAGATGCACGTGTGCTGTCTGGGTAACGTTTTGTCTTGCCTATAAATCTGAAAGCTTTTTGTAAAAATGTTCTTTGTGGTTACACAAAAGGAGCGGTCACATTTAAGGTGTGGTCACATTCGCATGGTAAAATTTGTGACTTTTGTGCGATGGACATCTGGTGGCGAAGAATTGCCCCTTCTGGATTTCGCATAGAGTTCAAGTTTGGTTAACTTTGACAAGCGAAGGCGAATAGGAAGTTGCTTGGTTTATTCACAATGGACAAGTATATCATCTTTTTGGCAATTCATTTTTGCTGGTTTGACACACGCTAAATATCCGGCCATGCCTTCTTCACTTGTGGAATTTCACTCTCAATGGAAATCCATGGGCTAAGAAATTCACTATCGCGCGGATTCCCTTTGAGATGGAATTCTGTTGTGTGAAGGTAAATGTGACCGTGCCTAAATTCCTCACGTTTTAGTCATAACTTTCTGGGTGTGTGAGTAAATGTGGATATGCTGTCTTGACTTGTCAAAACACAGAAACAGGACTAACAAGAGATGTATTTCTTCTAAACTTCCTTAATAAGTAAAACCAGAATTATGCCAAATCAAAATAGTTTTGGTTGATGAAGTGATTTGAAAGAGATCAGGATTAAAGGATTGAGATGTCATGTTTAGAAATACTACAATAACAGTTCTTTGTTGTTGTGAATTAAATTGTTAAAGACAAGCAGTTTGTCAAGAATTCTTTCAGAAAACCTTCTGACCTTTGACGTCTCCACAGTGACAGAGATGTTGGTGAATGTCCTCAGCATCTGTTCTGACGACGAGCTCATGAACGACGAAGATGAGATCTTTGATGGTGAGGACCGCAGATTCCTCGTAATGTTTTCAGAAGCGCACAAGTCAAGACTGCGATAGAAACTGAAATGCTTCATACACAATTTCCATCAGAGCAGATATATTTTTAAAGTAAAAATATTTACAAACTTTCTGATGCTGAATTTTCATCATTCATTTATCGCTCAAAAGTCTCTAAAATGAACCTCGCCTCCAAATAAAAACATTAGATTCATTTAAGGAGTTTAAAGAGAAGCATTTTAAAACTTCTTGTGCGTGATTTTCATTCAGAAAATCCAAACCTGGTGTTAATAGGCCTTTTGTGTGATGTTTAGCAAATGTTCGCTCTCTGAATGTTTTCTGAATGTTTTCTCTTAGCTAATGCTGCAGCCGCTCGTAAAGAGGTCATCAGGAACAAGATCCGTGCCATCGGCAAAATGGCCAAAATGTTCTCAGTCCTGCGGTGAGTGTGAAAGGGGTTGGTAACGTGTTTGTAGTCTGAATTTTTATAATATAACAAAAAAATGATGAAAGCAAAAGCAATACTTGCATGCATACTCACCTTTATGAAAAAATGTTCAGCTACATCGTGGAAACCACAGGTAAATACACGGACAAATATCTATTATCATATAACTATGTTTTTAGAAAACAAACAATGGCATTTGTTGAGAAATGCAATAAGCTGGGTTTACATCCACCTATTTTTTTGCTAATTTTGGGATATTGCATAAAAAATGCTGTAGTGTTTTGCCCATGCGCTGTAACCCACAAGTATGCATTTATTTAATTTAATTAAAGAGTCACAGTGGCTTCCAATTCCATTTTCTTTTCTATTTTGGGCAATTTTCCACAGACGTGATGATTTTGTTCTCTTAAAGGAATGTTTCGTGTCCAAGTTAACCTCGACAGCATTTGTTGCACAATATTGATTACCACAAAAATTTGTTTCGACTCGTCCCTGCTGTTCTTTAATGCTTACAAAGTGAATGGGGGCCAATTTTTTTGTTAAAGTACTCACTGTTTCAAAAGTTTAGCCAGAAGCAGGGCTGGACTGGGAAGAGAAATTGGCCCAGGATTTTACATGGCACCTGGCCTAAAACTTGTCGAGGGGGGGTGATGATGATCCGATAGTTGTTGAGTGGGGGGGTGTTCGCTGTCCTTTTCTACATATCGCAGTGCCGTTTTGTGGTACATTCTGCATTACGCAGTGGCTCATTTGAGTTTATCGCGGCCCATTTGGCATGTTTCGCGGCCGAGCCAATGGCCCGCTCAGTTCTCCCGATAGCCAGTCCACCCCTGATCGGCCCCGGGAATGCCAGATTACCAGTCCAGCCCTGGCCAGAAGACATAAACAGTATGCGTGTTTACATGATTTTAGTGCGATAAAATTGCTTTCCAACCTTTTCTGTGTAAAGTTATAGCCAATTTTACAACTGAGAATGTACTGTCAACAAAACCTAAAATACATAATGACTATAAAAATGACAACTTTACAGCTCAAATAATACATGAGTTTTAACAACATTTTTTATAAAATTATAAGCTTCACATTTCTGTCTTTAAATCCTTCAAAAATGGTCCCCATTCACTTCCATTGTAAGAAACTCACTGTAACCTCCATTGTTGCTTCTTTTTTTTTTTTAAAGAAAATGATGGACGAGTGGAAATACATTTTTATGATAATTAAGTAATTTTAGCATGATTGAAGTTTTCAAGTCATTTTAACATGATTGGAACACTTATCAAACAATCATCATCCAGGACCTTAACTATCCATTTCATAAAATGTGTGTGTATAGTGCATATGAGTGTGTCTAATTGTTGAAATTGTGTTGCATTTTGACAGAGAGGAGAGTGAGAATGTGTTAACCCTGAAAGGCCTGACCCCTACTGGCATGCTGCCAAGCGGTGTACTGTCCGGCGGAAAACAGACCTTGCAGAGTGGTGAGTTACAAAAGCAAACATATCTCTCTCTCTTGCAACTCAGCCTGTTTTCCCTTACAAGACTGCAGAGACAATGTCTTATTAAACTCACTTTTGTTTTCTAACCCCTCTCTTTAAATGGAAAGTTCACCCAAAAATTAAAATTCTGTCATTATTTACTCATCCTCTTAATGTTGCAAACCCATCCACAGGCCCAGTTCTATGGGGTGCTTGCAAACATCAGAGCACCATCAACTGAATATGTAAGCCTAATAATACTGTATATTGGCAAAGCAGATTTTCACACACACAAAATCCATGCATGAAAACTAATAAATATATAAATATATAAGTATATGATCTCGCAAATCAGTGTGTCCTAATTTGCACATGAGCATGTGATTGGTTAAGACCTCTGCTCACTCATAGAGAATTTGTAGTCGATTTATCTCCCTCGTTTCACTGCCTCGCCTGTTGCTTCAGATTTCTGCACCGGGATAAAGCCAAAACTGACTATAGATCGGTGTTTGCCAATAACGTCTTACCACATAGACAAAAACATTTCTTAAACGAAGGCAGTGTAATTCATGGATTAAATATTACGTTGATTAGGTTACATTAAACATTTCAGAAGCACCCTGAGCGATTTTGATACAAAAACACATTTCTTCATTGGAACATGAAAGCAAATGTTAGGCAGAATATTAGCGAGTCCATCAGTTACTGAAACTAACATACTGCCTAATATCTCCTTTTGTGTCCCTCTGAAAAAGGTAATGAGAACAAGTAAATGATGACAGAAATGTATTTTTTGGGTGAACTATCCCTTCAAGTGAAACATGTTTGTTTTCGTTCATTTTCTTCGCAATTGAACCATCTGAAATATGCACATGTGAACACATACACTTACAGGAACACTAACCGGCTAACAGTGCCGCTAACGCTAACTGCTATCTGCACTTGGCAGCTAATGCTGGGGCACTGTGCTGCGTGCATGACTGTCACAATAAACTCCCCATCCATCCCTCCTCTCTCCCTCTCTCTCTCCTCGTCTGTCTTTCTGTGCTCCTCAGCTACCGTCGAGGCCATTGAAGCCATCGAGACGGTTGAGGACGGAGAAGGTAAACTGGCCGGCCTCACTCTCTTGCTCTTTGCTACTCAAAGGTTTCATAGCAACTGCGTGTCCATAACACGCTAGCTAGCTAGACAGCACTAGCTAACTTAGTGTGTGGGGTGCTGTGACTGGTCAGGATTGTGCATCACACACACACACACACACACACACACACACACACACACACACACACACACACACACACACACACACAGTTACTCATACAGAAACACACATTTACAAGCCAAAACAGGGACTTTTATTGTTTTTTAATAAAGCTAATTGCATGAACTAAAGACTCTGATACATTAGGAGCAACAAACAGTCTAGCAACAATAAACTATGTACAAGCATTCAGACATCACTCAAGAGGAGCATTTCACTACGAGATACCACACTGTCCTGTCAGCTGACTACATGTAAAACATCAGCTAATACGACATTAAAATATTAGTTCATTGTTGTGATTGTTTACTCACCCCTGTGTTGTTATAACCCATTATGACTTTCTAATATGAAGGGAGAAATTGTGAAAAAAATGTGTGATCATCATACATGGTTTATGGTGACCACCTCTTCAAGCTTCAAAAGAACACAAAAGTATAATTCAGAAGTCTAATAAATAATTCCATGAGACTCATGATTGTTATCAAAGCATATGATATGGTTTGGTAATAATCAAACCTGAATCGAATGTATTATTTAGTGAAAATGTTCACTGCTCATTATTCTCCTGTTTGCGTGAGCTTTAGTGTTCTTTGCACCAGAGCAACAGTAGTTACACAGCACGCAAGATGGGGCATTCAAGTGAAAATTTGTTTTGTTTTGCTTCAACAGAACCACCAGTAATATTAACAGAAAACACAACACAGATACACACAAACCAGAGAACAGAACTTATAAACATGTCTGAAGAGTTTGTAGTGGACAAATAGATGCATTTAATGTCCATTTTCAATGTTTCGGATTCCTCCATCATAAGGTGTGATGAGGAGGCTGAAGGTAGCTACCAGTACCACCGCTCCCTATACGCATATTACACAGTCTGCGTAGGGCACTAACTCCCTAGTGGGGCACCATTTTACCCAAAGGGGGACACCAGAAACTCCACCGGCTGCCCTTACTCACACATTATATGTTATTCAAGGACCCGAAAGCAGTCGCGTAACACAATCGCCTCGCGTTCGCACCATGTATCACATTTTTGACCAATGACAGATCATAATGGACAAGGTTACCTGGCACGACACCAAATATAGAAACCAAGCGATCGACAGAATGTCCTGTTGCTTGTTGCTGCTGCTTAGGACAAAAAACTCTGATTAACATAGAAAAGATCACTTTTATTGAGTGTTGTATGGCGTCTGAGTAGGACACGGTGTGACCGTAGCTACCTTCAACCCCATCTCTCTGTTTAATTGAAGACTCTGAAACATTGAAAATGGACATTAAATGCATCTATTCTTCCACTACAAACTTTTCAGACATTTCTAAGTTCTGTTCTCTGGTTTATGTGCAGCTGTGTTGTGTTTTCAGTTTTTAATGTCACTGATCGTCCTGTTGAAGTGAAACAAAATGAGTTTTCGCTTGACCAACCCATCTCGCACATGCTGCATAAATACTGTTGCTCTGGTGCAAAGAGCTCAAAATCTCGAGTGCAGACTCATGAACGCGCGCAGGAGAACCAGCGCAGGAGAACGCCTTTCATGTTTACATTATGCATTTACGGTGTTAATGCTAACATGCTAGATGTGTTCATAGTATGCATTTGATGATATTTAAGATATATGCATATCTTTTAATGTATCTTTTAGACTATTTTAGACTTCACCTTAAAAATGGCATGACGTGATCTTGGAAAATTTCTCTACACGAACAAGAAGAATAATATGACATACATATGAAAAAATATTTTTCAAGCACAGATTAAATTAGATTAATTGGAGATTAGCATAAACCTATGTCTCCCATACAGCCACAAAGCCAAAAGGGGAAGAGGAGGAGCTCAGACAGGAAAATATTGATGAGCACATAATTGCAGTCAGAAAATGAAAGGGGCAGAGACACACATACACAGACAGGCACATCAGGTACACATTGAATATTTTGTGTAATTCTCCATATGAGAAATGCATGTGTATTAAAAATGTACACTTTGGAGAAACTTAATTTCAGGATAGGAATGTCTAAGTATGTGGTATAATATTTTTTCACAGTGCTCCAATGACCTTGATTGCCTGATGTTATGCTAATGTCCTGGGTAAAATAAGAGTTAGTAGTTTAAGCACTGCAGGCATCCCATACAATGTAGAAAGAGAATTATATTAGTACATAGAGTAAGAACAGCTACTCTATTACCATCAAATATGATCACCAACTGAATTAATTACTTCCCGTAACTATATAACTAAGTATATATTTATATCACATGACCTTCCATAACGCCCACATCCAAACAACGCACACTCCCACTTTTGTAATACAGAGATTTCAATCCCATTTAAACGGTACATGAAATCACAGATGTTAAGAATTGTAACTCAAACATTGTTTTGAAAACTGACAAGCAAATGCACAAACACTAATATACATATAGACATGTAAACACATATGCACACAGACATACATCATACAGACACATGATGAACTCTGCTGTTCTCAACAGCACACATTCTTATGTACCTGATCAACAAGGTTACAGAATGACTCAGCAGATGCAAAAATCTGGGCAATGGACAGGTGGGGGGATGTGTCCCCCTGCCTCTCACTAATGACCCAGTATTCCTACAGCACCACACCCAAATGCTTATTGCAGTGCTGCTCTTTGCGCAATCATTCTGGGTTTGGTCTTTTATGACCTTGTGATCTGCAGGGATCATGTGACCTCTCTTCGACAAGGTTTGTTTAATGTCTCATTCAGTGTGCATCATTACATTTTTATTTAAATGTAAATCTAGTGAACAATGACCTAAAGATCTGCACAGGATACAGGATATCTTAATTCTCAATGTACCCTGCTGAAAAGCTTAGACTGGCGTCTTTGTTTGGTTTTCTGATTTGGTGCTAGGTTAACAGTATAGGATTATGTGATGTAGTTAGACCAGCAAAACTCATATACTGAATGGTTATATTGGTCCACCTGCTAGACCAGCATCAAACCAGCAAAACTGGTGCACGGCACGGTCTTGTTGGTGAAGCTGTTTGACCAAGTAAATCTTGCTGGTCAAGCTAGCTAAGAAGCTTGTCAGTCAGCATGCATTGTCTTTCTGGTGATGCTGGTTGACCAGGGAAATCTTCCTGGGTAAGCTAGTCAAGAAGCAAGTCTACCAGTATGGTATTTTTTGTGAAGCTGGTTGACCAAGCCTTGCTGGTTTATCTAGTTCAGAAAATAGTAGACCAACACAGTATTTCTGGTGAAGCTGGCTTATTTTAGAAGAAAGTCAACCAGCATGGTTTTTCTGGTGAAGCTGGTTAACCGTGGAAATCTTGCTAGTTAAGTTTGTTAAGAAGCAAGTTGACCAGCATGGTATTTTTAGAGAAGCTGGTTTACCAGGGAATTCTTTCTGATCAAGCTAGTTAAGAAGTCAACCAGTAAGGTATTTCTGGTGAAGCTGGTTGACCAGGGAAATCTTGCTAATTAAGCTAGTCAATAAACTAGGTGACCAGCATAGTATTTCTGGTAAAGCTGTTTGACCAAGGAAGCCTTGCCGGTTAACTTAGTTCAGAAGCTAGTAGACCAACTAAGTATTTCTGGTGAAGCTGGATTATTTTATAAGCGAGTCAATAAGAATGGTCTCTCTGATAAAGCTGGTTTAGTTTAGAAGCTAGTTGATCAGCATGGTCTTTCTGGGAACCTTTCTAGTTAAGCTAGTCAATTAACTAGGTGACCAGCATGGTATTTCTGGTGAAGCTGGTTTACCGAGGAAGCCTTGATAGTTAACTTAGTTCAGAACTAGTCGACCAACATAGTTTTTCTGGTGAAGTTTGTTTATATAAGAAGGGAGTCAAACAGCATGGTCTTTGTGGTGAAGCTGGTTGACCAGGGAAGTATTGATGGTTAAGCTAGATAAGAAAATATTTGACCAGTATGGCATTTCTAGAGAAGCCTGTTTGGCAGGGAAGTCTTGCTGGTCAATCTAGTTAAGAAGGAAGTCGACCAGCATATTCTTTTTGGTAAAGCTGGTGGACAAGAGAAATCTTGCTAGTTAAGCTAGTCAATAAACTAGATGATGAGCATGGTATTTCTGGTGAAGCTGGTTGACCGAGGAAGATTTGCCAGTGAACCTAGTTCAGAAGCTAGGTAACCAACATATTGTTTCTGGTGAAGCTGATTTATTTTAGAAGCTAGTCGATCAGCATGGTCTTTCTGGTGAAGCTGATTTATTTTAGAAGCTAGTCGATCAGCATGGTCTTTCTGGTGATGCTGGTTCACCAGCAAAATGTTGCTGGGCAAGCTAGTCAAGAAGCAAGTGGACCAGCATGGCATTTCTGGTGAAGCTAGTTTAGTTAAGAAGGTAGTCGACCAGCATGGTCTTTCTGGAGAAGCTGGTTGACCAGGGAAATCTTGCTGGTTAAGCTACATAAAAAGTTAGCTGACCAAATTGGTATTTCTGGTGAAGCTGGTTTATCAGGGAAGTCTTGCTGGTCAAGCAAGGTAAGAAGGTAGTCAACTAAAATTGTATTTTCCAGTGAAGTTGGTGGGGACACCAGCACACCAGCATCCCATACTGGAAGCCAGAAACCAAAACACAACATATGGTGGCGCCCAGCTATGCTGATCTTTTCAACAGGATAGAACACACAATGATACAGAGAAATGTCTTTAAAAGCTTTTGTGAAAACAAACCCAAGAGAGGCTCTCACATCATCTCTGACTGTGGAATGAAGCTCTATCATGTTTCCATCAGAACAGATCTGAGTGTTATAAAACCATTCAAATTTACATAAAAGAACATGTGTGAAGATCGTCCACACATAAACTGATTTTTTATGCTGTTGAAATGGGTGTGTTTTCTAATGGAAACATTGATGGTGCCATTGGTCCCTTGTGAGGTTTTTGAAGAGGTCTGGGTGTGTGAAAATTGATAAGCTGTAACTTCCATTATCGTCGCCACAGCTGTTCTCCTGTACACCTATAGCGTGTTTGTGTGTGTGTGTGTGGTTGTGAAGTACTATTAATTTGTGCCTATTATGTGATGATAAGTGGACCAGTAGAGTGTTTGAAATAAAGAGTTGTGTGTATTGTATATTTCACCCCAAAATCAAAAGAAAATATTTATTCATGACATTTTAGCACATTTCCACCCCTAAATCCAAATTACTGTTATGCATCTGAATATTTTACTTTAGGGACTATTGTAATTCTCATTATTGTCATTGGTGATTCTCTTTAGATTCACTTTAGAATGAAAATTTTACTGTATTACAAAACATTTTTTTTTATTATTATTTAAATCAGCATTAAAGGCAATACAACAAATGCTATCATTGGATTTGAAATACTTTTCAATTTAAATAATATCCAAGTATTTTCTCTGCTTTACAGTAACAAAAATTTGGCAAATAAATATGCTCAATTGCCAAAATAATTTCAAAACATTGTCACAATGCAAAAAGTCTTATTGCTCCTAAAAATAGGCTTTTTAATTTTTTACAATGTCTTATTTTGATTTTGGAATGAAGTGTGATGTGGACAGTGTTTTTGACAGTTTTGTGTGTGTATATCATGATAAAGTATACACCATTCTGTATGTGTTGAGAGTTCACAGTAAACTTTGTGATGTGTGTAGCAAATTTGTAGACACTTGTTGTCTGTCTATTATTGTTTGTGTAAGTATCTGTATGTATGTGTGGTTCTCCGTTTTATATTTTGCCCATGCATACTTGGTGACTGTTCCTCTCTCTCTCTCTCTCTCTCTCTCTCTCTCTCTCTCTCTCTCTCTCTCTCTCTCTCTCTCTCTCTCTCTCTCTCTCTCTCTCTCTCTCTCTCTCTCTCTCTCAGCTATCCGTGGCTTTTCTCCACAGCACAAGATCACCAGTTTCGAGGAGGCGAAGGGTCTAGACCGTATAAACGAGCGCATGCCACCTCGCCGAGATGTGGTCAACAGTGTGGGGCTCTCCATGGGCAAGATGAACATGGCCGAATCCAACGGCACGGATGACAACAGCAATATTCAGTGATTCATCTCGTCCTCCTCCTCCAGTCCCTTGCTCACCCCTGCTCCTTCTCCCATTATGCAATTCTCCCTTCATTTTCAGTGCTACTGTCTGTGTAGCAGACGGTTTATGCGATATATTTAGCCCTATCTCCCTGATTGGTGTTCAGCGGCCTCAACAATAAACATGAGATGGACAGAAGGGATGCATCGCTATTCAGAACAAGAAGATATTCGTAAGGGCTGGAGAAGATCATGGGTGAATTCCAAACAGCATTTTTGCACCCTTGACGGGCACTCCGAGAAGAAGACGCTACTTGAAGTGTTGTTCCAAATGAAAGTGAGCAACTGAGTCCCTTCATTAAGGGCTGTTAGCGAAGGGTACATGCAGTAACCATATTTTAACCATGATATTCATGGTGAAAAAAATAGTCATAATACAGGATATCCAAAACTATGGTAATAAAACTATGGTCTAAAAGCAGGGTTAATTTCATAGATTTTACATGTATCATGGATTTTAAAACCATGGTTCTTACCACAAAAAAAGGTTACATGTTTACTGCAGGTTTGTTATAGTGAATCCATCGGTTGTGTAATAAAATCATGTAGAATTTTGTGGACATGGTTTTACTACAGTAACCATAGTTCAACTATGATTACTGTAGTAAAACCATGGTTAATTTTCGTAAGAGATGAATAAAGCTATTGTGAGATAATGCAAAACATATTGCGAGGGAACGCAAAACTATTTCAGAAAAAAATTCTCTCCCTGTCCTCTTAGGAGATCAGTATCCTCACGATTAATTTTGAAACCTGAGATAATTAATTTGAGACATTACCTGGGATTTAAACCTATGTAAACCCAATGGGAAATATCCCACAACAAATTTGTAGTTTTTATCAAGTGCCATACAAAGACACAAGTTGAAATTAATTTGAATGACAGACACAAATAAACTGTATTTGATGCAAAAGGTTTAGTTGCCACAACAATCTTTACAGCTAAAAACCAGAACTTTTCTGCTACGTTACCAAGTTAAGATTACAATTCAAAATGATATGTGCAGTGATGTGCGTAGAATACCCTGCACCCTTCATAGTTCTCATTTCAAGAGCTCTGCCCTTCACAGTGAGTAGAGCAAAGTGATACTCACTTTCACATTGGAATTCGCCCATGTTGTCAGTTGGGAATGATTGATTGCGTGAGAGTTGCATGATGGGATATGTAATTTTGAAATTTGAAAATGGGCTTTGTAAAGTAAATATGAACAGAGGGCATTTCTTGTTGCTTTATGCAAGCCATTTCAACATAAATCATGTGCATGATATGAACTATAGATATGTATAATTCAATTTCCCTAGTTAAAATGCAAATTATTGATTACTACTAGTGAAACGCTACAAACGATATCAATAATTAGGTTTGCAATAGTAAAAAGTTGAATTCCTGATATCAAAATGTCAAAGTTACTAGTGGAGTATCCATTCTTGATATTGAAAGTTTAATTGCAACTAGTAAAATACTAGTTGCGGTGGCAGTGGTGGCTCAGCGGTTAAGGCTCTGGGTTACTGACTGAAAGGTTGGGGGTTCAAGCCCCAGCACTGTCAAGATACCACTGTGAGGCCCTTGAGCAAGGCCCCAGGGGCACTGTTTCATGGCTGACCCTGCACTCTGACCCCAGCTTAGTTGGGATATGCGAAAACAACTCCATTTCATTGGCTCTGCACAATGACAATAAAGTTGAATCTTGATTTTAAAAAACATAGTGTTTGCAATCTGTAACTACATTTTCATTAGTAGAATTTCACAATGATCTGTCTATTCAAAACCCAATTACAGATAATATATATTTTTTGATAACAACAATAATGTTACTAGTATACATATCCATTCCTGATATCAAAAATGAAATTACAACTAGTAAAAATTCTCTTTTTTAATATTTGTATGTTTGTTTCAACATATTAGATTTGGTATTTCATATATCTGGGAATGGATTTTAGATATCAATAAAAGGAAGTGTAATGAAAGATTTAAGATATCTGAAATTAACATTGCCACTAGAAGAAAAACAATTATCTAAAAAATGAACAGGTTTACTAGTTATCATTCAGTTGTTGAAATCAGAATAGGCAATTGCACTAGTAACAATGTAATTATTGATATCAAACATTTATTATTTTTACTATTAAGCTGATATTGTATGTGTAGTTTGAATTTCAGCTAGTAAAACATTCTTGGTAGTTATCTGTATATGTGTTTGAGCAGGAGTGATTGACAGATATTGTGACATTTTACTAGTGAAAATGTAGTGACTATGTTTGCAGTACTTATGTGTTTTAATAGTTGAATTCCATTTTTGAAATGAAGAATTGGTATTTCCATGAGTAATGACGGTATTTTTTAGATCAAGAATGTACTATTGCAAACCTAATTACTGATCTCAAGAATTATCATTTTAAATAGTGAAAACTGTATCTAATGTATAATTCATATCCTACACATGATTACATTTAGAAAGGGCTTGCAATACTTGCTTTGTATGAAAAGATGCTTATTTATGCGTGTTTGCACTGTATGTCTGTGTGTGTGTGTGTGTGTGTGTGTGTATATGTGTGTGGGCAAAATGTATTATATAATTTAAAGTAGGTTTACTACTTCGTTCACGAATGCTTACTGTTCTTTTTACAGGCCTGCTGTGGAAACTATAACACAAGGCCACTGCTGTATTTATTCTTAATGAGAGGAATGTATGTTTGTGTTTATGTAAGTGTGTGTGTGAGGTGCTTGAAACCATTTACTTTGAAACTCTCTTGCAGTTCTGTGTTTTACTACTAGTACTCAATATACAGTATAGCCCAGGGGCGTAGACCCCCCTCCCCTCCCCAATTATAAAAACAAGCAAGTACAACCACCCAATATTTATACCATGATCAATGGAAACATGTAAATGGAAGGAAATTAAAACCAATATTACAAAAAAATAACTTCACACAGGTTATTATGATTAATTCGCAATTCATTTCTCGTAATGCCCCTCATGCTGTTCAGCTGAGTGCTCGCTGCATTGTGTAAATCCACTTTTGTCACGTCGTGCCGCAGTTGCTATGGCATTACTCCCTGTGTCCTGAGTCTGACACTTCCCCACCTATTCTCCCTTCATTCCAGAGCAGAGCGAGGGGAATATTCATGCGTGTGTGTGCGTGTGTGTGTGTGTGAAACAGGGAGGTGATGTGACCTAGGGATTGTGTTAGGCAATTGTGTATATGTGAGACTTCAAACAGACCCTTGTGACAATGTGTGGTTTCAAACAGGTCCTTGTCCTGTACAGGTGCACTAGACTGAACAGATTTCCAGCTACGCATAATTCATGGGAGTTTATTTTGTATATAAATGCCGTATATTTTTAAGGAACGTTTTTTTGTTATTGCTTATTTTCATGTTTTTATTTTTATTCAGTTCAAGCTATTTACTTATTTATTGTTTGTTTGTTTACATTGCTGTACAGGTAATTAAGCTCCAATGAGGTGTTAAACCTTGCGCTTTTGCGTTTCTTATTTAATTGATGTACAGAAGTTATCTAGTAGTGTGAAGGAACATATAATTCTGTGAAATGACATCCGGGCTGCCAAAGCATGACTGCATGGTTATGTCAAATGTAAATCGAATATGGACACACCTTAACATGTCTCACATTTTTAAGGAGAAGTATATTCTGATCATTATTCTAAACAATATGCTGATTATTTATGATTATGATTATTATTAAGAGTCCTGCTGGTTTATTCCACTTTGCCTCATCCTTGTTTTGGTTGATCATTGTGCTTGAATTTATGAATAATGAAAACTTTCATGGGTTCTTTGTGATTCTATATCTTGTATTTTTCTCTGGAGCTTCATTTTGAGCATCATGATTTCCTGATCTACAATACAGACAGTGTGAGCATGCCCTATGGGACAAATCTCTTTTTTTACTCTTGAATAAAATATGCATGAACCTTTTGGAATTTCTGTATTTATTTAAGCTGCATTTCCCAGAATATTTACACATGTCAGACAATGAAATCAGCAAATAGATAAATGTCTGCTTCATGCTAAATGATCAGAACACAAAATATTTATTTCAACCAAAAATTACAAGACAACAAATTTTGTTTAATTAAATCTTATCATATTATGACAATATACAAATCTTACAGATTTGCATAAATAAAATTAAGCCTGCTTTTTGGACCTTAATTAAGTAATTTTTTAATCAATATTCTCATTATCGTAATGCATCCAGTTATTTCCTTTTTCTTTTTTTTTTAATTTCTTTATTACAGTAAGTCAATTACTGTAAAAAATTATAATAAGTGTTCATTTTTTGCTCTCAGTAATTACATTTTGCATTAGTAAAAGTGTTAATTCTTGATATCATAATTTACATCATTATGCACAGAAAACACATTATTGATATCAAAAATGTAATTTCTATTAAAAAACTATTTTTGATACCTGTAACTACATTTTCACTTCAGTTAAAGTTTCACATTTGCAGTAGTAACAATTGAATTATTTATCTATGAAATTATAATTTTTTACAAGTAAGAAGTGCCTACTATTTGGAATTCACTATAGATATCATTTCAGTTACTGACATTAACTTGGTTTCCTGGAAGGAGGGAAATAGACACTGTGGGAGCTCCTCCTAGGGGTGGTAACCTTAAAACCCTATACCAGGAGTTAAAGTTCCAAGAGGTCCAATTTCTCAATTTCCTTCCCTGAAAAGGTCTGGATAATAATAGCTTTATTGTGAAACCATAACCATACTGACAGAGCAGCCAAAGTGTTGGTTAATTTTTAAGCTGAATGACAGCAGTCCAGTTTTTGTGTTTGAATATGTTTTTTACATTCAGAATACAGAATACTGTATGTATGGGACACAGGAGGCCTTTTGATAGATCTAAAAATACTGTATGGGGTAAGACTGAATGGACCATTTTTACAATATATATATATTCCTTAAAGTGACAATCTACTAACACAAACAAAAATTATACGTAACAGTGCAGCATAAAAATACTGTTAGCTATATATACATATATAGGCTGTAGACAGGGATACTGGGGAGAATTTGATGATCATCAATTGATGAATTGGAAGAAGTTATTCAGGATGGATCCAAGATAAGTAGGCTGACTATGAAATAATGGAATAAATGATCTCAACAGCAGAGAACTCTACTAGGATAACTAGTAAATTCAAAGTTTTGGTTGTCTTTATTTGCCATCCATTACCAGAGATGATGACATCTTTGATTCATTTTCACAAAATTAGAAGAAAAATCAGTTTGTTTATTATGAAATACTGATTAATTAGGCACCATGTTAACTTGCCCTGTCACAAACCTGCATTAGCTAAACCATCTGAGTCATATATCAGACAGATGAACATAGTTTCACTTTGCTTCATTCTTGTTTTCTGCAATGTGTTTAGGCGAAAGACGCTAGCATCCATTTATATTGCTGCTCACCGTGTCTCCGCTACTGTTGTTAAAATAACCACACCTGCAACTCTACTTATTATGGTTTATGCAGCACTTTATGTCTATAGCAGAGAGAGAGAGGCAATGTGTGTGGCGCAGGGAGTGGGAATGAAGCACTTTCAGTGAAAGTCCAGAAACCTCGCGGTCCGGAAGAAACCAAGCCAGGGTCTGGTGACTGCTGCCCTATACCATCAAGTCAGATTGACTGGTTGGTGGAGCTCCACCCTATGCTTGCACCATCACGGGCATATAAACCGGAGCCCAGTGCCACACCATCGGAATATTCTGATTGAAGGGAGGAGAGCGCACCTCATTCCCTCTTTTCAGAGAACAAAGGTTACATCAATATATGAGAGGGAACATCTCTTGAGCTGTACAGCACACAGTTTTTCACTGTTAAGGGACCAAGAGATGAACTCTCCTACCTTCAGATGGAAAATTCGGTACCTGATGCTGTGGGAGCCATATATCATAACACCGTGCTATTATATGATAATGTCCTCTAGCCAGTAGGGTAATAAAAGGATTTTGCATAACCAACCCTTCATATTGAAAAAGAGGAAGGAAATGGAGGAATAATATATCATATGGCTCAATGCCAAGACAGAGTCATCTTCTTACTTGGTGGGAAGGAGGGGAGCAGGGTGGTCACCTGGCAGAAGCTTTGGTACAATGACACTAGTCAACAGGGTAGTGAAACATTGCTTACATGCTTTTATTCACTTCAGTGGGAATAGAGAGACCACAGTTATTTAGACATCCTGAGTACTAAAGAGGGTTGCCAGCACTTTGGGTACATAACACTTTCAGGGCTTAAAAAATGGTATTCCACAGGCCCAGTCCAAACTTTAAACTAGAGTCGCTGACTGAATAGATCTGCAAGTCCCTGACACGTTTCACCATGTCTTCTCCAATTGGATATGCAGCTGAGATAAGAATGGCCACAGATGACGTAATGCTTGATTACATAGACTCGGATAGAACTGTTCATCCAGCCAAGAGTTCTGGGGCACATCAGGCATGGGCAACTCGAGCTATAATCTCTCGACTGCCTGACTGAGAACCTCGACTAACTTAGTCTCTAAAGTAGATGCTTATCATTGAGTGTGACCAGGTCTCAGCATCAGAGGCCGCCAGTGAAATAGCATCTACCTCATCGTCCATGCCACTAAACATGATAGAACTATGTGCTTTGATAAGAGGTGTACAAAGCTTATGTCTGAAAAATTCTCCTCATAACATTCATTTTCTATATGCCAGCCTCACGCACCTCATTCATGTGTTCACATGTGCCGTGAGGGCAGTGTCCTGAGCTTCATGCATTTACAGTGAACAAAATCAGACCCCACGAGTGCTGCTTCAGAGTGAGCTCGGCCCAAGAATTCAAGACAGTTCTCAATCCCACCGGACAGAGGGATATATTGCTTACATGATGGAAAACACTTGCTAAACATATTAGTCTTTAAAATGATGTTGTTTCAGCAAATGGCTCTTTTAGTTTCTTAACTATTGTGCGGCCTTCAGGACATTTTTGCCTTTTTGTTTTTTTTCTAATTTGAATTTTTTTTTCTATTGTTCTAGTTTTTCTATTATTTTGTCTGTGTGCCTTTTTTCATTTGAATTTGAATATTTTCAACTTCAGTTCTTAAAATACATTTATAATACACTGTGTACACAAAATAGTTACACTCAGGACCTTCAGGACAAAAATTTCCCCATTGAAAACTGCAATATTTGATCCCAGTTCCATTAAAGCATAAAATCATTAATTCTATGATATTATGCTTTCATTCCAGAGCCCTGGCTTCAAAATATTATATATATATATATATATATATATATATATATATATATATATATATATATATATATATATATATATATATATATTGTCCACCAGATGGCGCCATTTTCTTCATGTTTAGCCTATGGAGCAATTACAAGCTTTTTTCCAATATTCTGTTTGCTGTATTATAGAGCACTGCAGGCCAATTGAATAAATGATGCAGCTAAAATTGTGTGGGTGTGTTGGTATGAATGTCAGAGTGTGATCTGTATGTGTGTATTTAGAAATGTAATATTTGTGTGTGTGTGTGTGTGTGTGTGTGTGTGTGTGTGTGTGTGTGTGTGTGTGTGAATCTCTGGAGATATGAAAAGACACTTACGTGCTCAAGCTGCTAAAAATCATACCGGGACATAGACCGGGGACTCTGTTTTTCTACGGTGTGGCGGGAGAAATCCAGCGGCAACTGGCAAGTATGTCCGTAATGCTGGAAAAAGACGTAGCGGACCTGGAGGATCTTGCCGGAATACGTAAAACAATTATGGAGGCGAAATTCTCTTAACTGGTTAAAATAATCAGGGATGTTGAGAAACGGTGGATTTTGGATAATATTTACAATCAGGGCTTTTTTTTATAGATCTTGAAGGGATGTTGCAAGCCGCTGGCACCCCTAATAATATAATATTGGGAGGAGACTTTAATCTATTGATAGACTCCATTGATATCTATTGACAGAGCTACACTGACGCTTCACAGGATGTGTATAAATCTTGGTCTAAAAGATATTTGGAGACTTTTTAACCCATCTGGTAGGGACTATACATTTTTTTCATCAGTCCATAAGATTTATTCTTGAATAGATTTTTTTCTGATATCCAAGTCCCTCATTTCATCTGTTGTTGATTGCTCGATTGGAAACATCTTAGTCTAAGATCACGCCCTGGTGTGTTTAGAGGTGTTGCCACATATGGAGAAAAATAAATCATATAGCTGCCCCTTTAATGAATATCTTTTGCAAATTCGTGATTTCCAACAAAAGTTAAAGGCCGAAATCAGTGTTTATATGGAGACCAACTGGTCCTCAGTATCCTCTGTGGGCGTGGCTTGGGAGGCACTTAAAGTGGTTCTTAGGGGTCGGATCATACAGTATGCCTCATTCATCAAAAAATCCAAAGCACGAGAACTCATGGAGTTGGAAGGGAAAATTAAAAGTGCCGAGGCAGGGCAATTATTTTTATGTTCTAATTCTGTGAGATTCAATACACCCAGCTACATATTTGTTCTTGGAGGAAAACATGGCAAAGAAGTAAAAATCCTCAGGCTCTGGAGACATTAAAAGACACTTACGTGCTCAAACTGAGATCCTTGATGGGCCTGTGGTCCAGGGACTCTATTGGAATAGTGTGGTGGGTGAAATTCAACATCAATTGTCCAACCTGTTGGTGGCGCTGATGAAAATTGTTGCTGACTCAGAAAAGTTTCTGAGTTGGTTACAAGAGTGGCAGATGTTGAGAATATCTGGAGTCATCGGAAAGGGAATTGACTGCTAATCCACTAGCGACCAAAATAGACTTGGAGGGCATTTTGGATGGGAAGTTTTGGAAAATAGGAGCTGAAGGAATTGTTGGGATTCCTGAGCATGAAGAATTCATAGATATGGTGAAATTCCTAGACAAGCTTTTCCTGAGTCTGCTCGACATAGCAGGCAACAAGCTGGAAATCAAGTGATCTCACAGATTCCTGGCTCGTAGATCTGCTGAGGGAGTCAGGCCCCGATCAATTCTGGCCAAATTTCTGAGATCATCCGATAAAGATCTTGTGTTGCGTGAGGCTAAGGGGCAAAGGAAAGCTTTTTTGGAAGAATCACAATATTTTCTTGTTCCCGGACATTGCGAATTCAACAAGAGAGAAACATGATCGATTCAAGGAATGTAAGAAACTCTTACATCAATGGAAGATCGCATTTGCACTGATGTTTCCGGCAAACTGAGAATAGATGCTAAGGATGGTCGCAAATATTTACATGTCCCAAACAAGCACAGGCTTTCATAGAACTAAAGGGTGAGTAAGCCATTTGGTGTTTATCATGTAGCTCCAGAGTGGATTTACTCACTATACTTACTCTGGCTGTATCATTTTTGTTTCTGTTTGTGTTGGTTCAGTCTAGCAGCTGGAGTTTGTTTTGTGGAATAAAACTTCTCCTTCAAGAAACTTTTGCATTGACAGAGGATCGCTTTTGCACTGGGGTTCCCGGCCAGATTGAGAATGGATACTAAGGGTGGCCGCAAAATATCTACATGCCTACTTAAAGAATATCTTTTATAAAGTTGACTGACTGAGTAAGTCATGGTGTATATTTTTATACAGCTTCCAAGTGTATAATACACACTTGACCATCGCATTTGTTCCTCCGCTTGTCACCTAAATCGACCCTAAGTTTCATTTGACCATGTGACTAGCTTTGTTGTGTTGAGTAGCATTAAGGTGTGTCCTGCTTTTTTCCACTGATCGGCTTGTTAACATTGTGTATATATTTGTCTTGAATGCTGATGCAGAAGCAGCAGAGGAAGTGGTAGTCCTCATGTAAATCTCCTTGTGTGAAGACCTACTTCTGTAAAGACCAGTGAGTCTACCTGTGTGAGTCCAACGAGCAAGGACACCGACAAGGCGCCACTCACCATAGCACTTAAGTGTCTTTTACTTTTATCTATTTCCTTATTTTTCCTTCTACATACTAACATGTCTACTTCATGAATAAACATGCCTTCAAGCACATCCCTGTTATCTGTTACAGACCATTCACATGAAATAGATGCAGGACCAAACACAACCCACACAACCTATGGCCATTTTGCACTTCAGCACCTGCTCCGCTCTCTCAGTGGGACTCTGGAACTGCCAGTCAGCTGTGAGCAAACCTTACTTTATTCCAGTCTTTACCATACAGTCCACCCTCAGCGTCCTGGCACTGGAAACATATATGGATATGGAAACATATATTTTTTTCATCAGTCCATAAGATTTATTCTAGAATAGATTTTTTTTTAATATATCATCTGTTGTTGATCCCTCAATTGGAAACATCTTAGCCTCAGATCACGCCCTTGTAAGTTTAGAGGTGTTGCCAAATATGGAGAAAAAGAAGACATATAGTTGGCACTTTAATTTATTCCTTTTGCAAAATCCTGATTTCCAACAAATGAAAAAGACTGAAATCAATGTTTATATGGAGACCAACTAGTCCTCATTATCCTCTGTGTGGCTTGGGAGGCAATTAAGGTGGTTCTTAGGGGTCGAATCATACAGTATGCCTCATTTACCAAAAAAATCCAAAGCCAGAGAACTTGTGGAGTTGGAAGAGAATATTAAAAGTGCGGAGGCAGAGCTGAAGCACAGAATGTATTCTAATGGCCTCAGAGAATTGACCCGATTGAAATATAGATATAATACTATTTTGTCGCAGAAAGTGGAGTTTTAGTTATTCAGGGCAAGACAGTCATACTCAGGTATAGTGAATAAGGGGTTCAAAAATAAATTTTCTCACCCAACGCGATCATTTTGAGTGGTTTGAGTGGATTAAACCACTCAAATCATATAGATTACATTTATGCTGCATTTATACCCTTTTTGGAGCTTGAAATATTTGGACCCCATTGACTTACAATGAATAGACAAAAACAGCACATACTATACATTCTTCAATATATCTTTGTTTGTGAAAGTCGGTCCTACAAGTTAGAGAAGGCATAGGGATGTGTAAAAGATAGAAAGGATTTTAATTTTTTGGTGGAATATCCCTTGAAAGCTGCCGTTTTATAATGCTGCTACTGCTGTATCACATGTATTTCACTTCCTAAAAACCTTTTTAGACATTAAAGGGGCATGACCTCCCATACCAGATTAGCCCTGACTTTATTACTTTTATGAAAAGTCCTTTTTAATGATTGAAAATTTACATTTTGTCTTCATCATATAAAGATGAAGAATGAATGTACATACACAAATTATACTCAGTACATCAGTGTGATTGGGAAAGAAATGTCAGCTGACAAAGTTTTACACAATCCTACCTGCACTGCCCAACGGACCATGAAGACATAATTCTAAATAAATATAACAAACAATTCCCTTTTTATATGTATGTTTGCTCTTCTGTTTAAAATATAAAAGACTCTCCAGTGTGTATCAAAACCATGCCCACTGTGACTGACCTTTGTTTCCACACAAGATTTAACAGAGACCAAAAATGATACAAGGACATGTCGTATGCATGGGCCTATAGAAAGCATATTTAGTAGACAAATGTACAGTGAGGGACAAACAAACACTTTTTGGTTTTGTCAAGTTTTTGTAAATGCACTTGGGGTTCAATGTATTTTTTTTTTTTACATATGAATTTGACAAAACAAATATGTGGTCTGGTTTCATGAATACAGTGCCTACTTTTTTCATAATCTAGCTGGAAAGAAGTAAAGGGAAATGTTGCAATGTGACCTGACCATATGAGAGCAGAATGCAAAATGGACATTATAATAGAACTATACCAATATGAATCAGAATCGATTTGGCAAATCTGTATCAATACCCAGCCCTACCTAAAACTATTTCACAGGTAAATTAAGAATCTTTCTGATTTTCGGTGTGGTCCCCACTGTATGTACTTTCCTATATACAGTATATATTTATCTACAAACATGTTCTATACTCTATACTATACTAGTCACATTTAGGCATTTAGAAGGCAACATTTTTACAGATTTGTGTTTTTAAACACCAATGCAACCAGAACAATGCAGAACATCAGGCATTTCCAGAGGACATCACTATCAGTAGTCGAAACATGGCTTCCAGAAATGAAAGTGAAACTTGCCAGACAAAGAAAAAAAGTCATGAAGAAAGAGAGGCGTGTTAGAAAAGACAGACAGATCAAGACAGAGAGCGAGAGAGAGAGAGAGAGAGAGAGGGAGGTACAGTGACAGAGAGTGGAGAGAGTACGGAAGAGAGATTAAACATCTGATTTCTAATACAGTACCATCAAAGGTAATTTAAGGTAAGTTTAAGCACCTCTTAACTTTCTCATTGGCCTGTCTGATATTTTAGTTTTGAAAAGCTTCAAGAATATAATGTAAAAATTCAGGTAAATTTGTTTTTTAATTTAGCATTTTTACTGTGTGATTTTTTTTTTATTTTTATTAACAGACTGACCTCTCCAGCCATTGATCTCCTTAAAAACATAATGATAAAATAATAAAAAAAAAAGTTTTTTGGTTTGAACCATATCAGCATTTAAATCAATGGACAAATGAAGTCTTCATAAATGTATACTGCATTGTCTTATCTAAATGAAGTGTTGGGTTATAAATTCTTAAAGTTGTTGTGTCACAGTATGGTATTATCTGTTTTATCTATTATCATATATAGGTTGGTGATGTCAATCTGTAGTTTTATATGTCCGTAGAAGTAGATCAACATGTGCAGTCTCTCTCTCTCTCTCTCTCTCTCTCTCTCTCTCTCTCTCTCTCTCTCTCTCTCTCTCTCTCTCTCTCTCACACACACACACACACCTGCAATTTGTGTGTGTGTGTGTGTGTGTGTCTATGTTGTGGTTTGCATTGTTAAATCTATCTGTGTTGGTGCAGATGTCCCATTTCAGCATTCCAGTTATTTACGCAACTAACAAGAAAACTGAATTCTTTCCGTTTTAAAACTCATTATGAAACCATTCAAAACGGAAAAATGTATTGTATGAGTGGTTTCATGTATACAAAGAACAATAGGCCACAGATTTAGTTGTTGATGTAGATTCTGGAGCAAAGTTCTGTAAAAGTTCAAGGATGGGTTAGAAGAGGAGAGAACCGGTTGAATAGTAAACATAAAGTTTTAATGTCAAACTTAAAACAAACATAAACACAGACACACATGCAACATGGCTGCATGCATCTCTCTCTCTCTCTCTCTCTCTCTCTCTCTCTCTCTCTCTCTCTCTCTCTCTCTCTCTCTCTCTCGATCTGGCATATCCGGCTCCCCTTTATCTCGCTCTCCCACTCACTCGGGCCGGCCACGGCCTCCTCCTACATTTTTTTATTTTATCATTATTATTATTTAAGGTAAAGTTTACACAAACATGGACATAATAGCACAAGTTAGCATTATAACATTAGAGTCATAAAGATTCATAAATATGTGTAAATATATCATCATAGTACAAATTTTGGACTTTTTGTTATTTAACATCCTTAAAGATTGCAGATAATTTTCTAATTCTATAATGAAAATCTGGAGAGTTGGGGACAAGTGTGCACCTTTTTGCTTATGAATATGACATTTAGCTAACAAAATAAAAAGGTTAACCAAAAAATCAAAACCCCTTATCTTTATTTTTATAAAATGAAATGTCCCTTTGCTAAATATATTATTTGTCAGTTTGGTCCAAAAACCATTGATAAACATACAGTCCAAAAAACAGATTTTATTTTTCATCATTGCAAAAATTCCAAATGTCATATTATATTTTTCTATTAAAGACTTCACAGGGTAGATGGCATGTAAAAAATATATATAAATAATTCCCCCCAGTAAAGTCAGTACCATCTAACATCAATTTGGGAGTAATAACTGTTGAGGGATTATATCATAAATGGCTTTTATAAATTGAAAAAAAGCTAATGGAAATGTACAGGAAAACTGTGAGTAATCATAAATGATCATATGTTAATAACAACAAACATATCCAGTAGATGAATTATGTCTCTTTTTAACCAATTTAGTAAAAATAAAGATTTGTTTCCAACAGTTATATTACAATTGTTCCAAAGAAGAGAAAATTATGGATGTAACACATCCATAGCATGGAGTGCTAGTTGGTGAAATTGAGACAGTTTAAGTAGTAATTTTGAGATAAGATATTCACACATCAACAGAAATCTTAAGCCACCCACTTGATTGTAAATACTAAGAGGAATGTGGTTCAAGTTGGGATCAAGTAGAAGTCTCTTCAGCCAATTGATTTTGAAAGTATAAATTAGGTCAACAAAGTGAAGACCTCCCTCAGCTTTCTTATTGGTAAGAACCCTTTTCTTAAAGGTGCAGTATGTAAGATTCAGAAACCCTTGTTATTAATGACACCTTTGGCTCTTAAGTGAACTGCAGCAGCTACCTGTTGCTCGAGCACACACTCCATAGGGACACAAGCGAGCATCAGACAAAACAATGACTTAACGTACAAAGAGACTGAACGTGATTCGCCGGCATCATGCTGACAGATGAGGTAGCATAATTAAAATTACACAGTTATGAATGTTTTAATACAAACTTTGAGTCTGTATATTATATTTGAGTCTCCAGTGCTGGAACAGGGCTAACAAAGTGTGGATATAGATCTGACTATACAAGACTGTAGTTTGAAGTAATCACTTTTCTTTGCATGATACATTGACTGCATTTATATGATAGCCTATGTCAGTGTTAGCTAGCTAGCCAGCTTTATCAATAGCTGTTAGCTAAATTTGGTGGATGAAATAGACTGCACATTATAAATAAGTTGACACAATTCAGCATTAATCTGATTCCATCACAACTGTCATTTTGATAAATCGATGCACAATTGTTTTAAATAATAGAATGTATTATCAATATATTTTCTGTATAACCGAGTTACATTACACTAATGAATGGAGTTTTTTACATGATCTTGAACATTGTCTAGCATTCATTTCATGTGTTATTGTAGTTTACCTTGCTGAATAATTATAGATTAACATTTACATTAACCAGACATTTTGTATAAAGAGAAGATCGTTGAAATTTTTTGAAAGTTACGAAGCAAATGAAGGAATGAAGGTCCCTCCAGGAATCAAATGCCCTGACGATGTTTACTCTAGATTTCGCTCGACCATGATCACGTTCCTGCTTAGCCAGACAGGATTCAGTAGATAATTGTAAAAATTTGTAGGAGTCGGTGTTGTGCTGGGAGCCAGATATTTGCTGGATTTAATCTCTAAGATAAATTTACCTAGTGTTGCAGTTGGTTGTCGCTGTTGAATAGCGGAAGAGAAGCTATTAATGTCTGAGGCAAGGCATTAATGACGAATATTACATGAAAATTGTTACATATTGCACATTTAAGTTTCTGAAATTAGTTATTCCAAATAAAGGAATAAACAATATAATTAATGTCCTTAAGTCTTTAACAAATAATGATAGGGAGGGATAAAAAACCTGGATAAGCCCTCTGCTTTCGATCACCGACCATAAATATAAAGATTGTGCTGCAACCAGCAATTAAAGTTTTTTGTTTTCTTTAATATAGAAGAGAAATTAAGGTGCTGCCTGACATGAACATCATAAGTTAAAAAAAATTCCAAGGTACTTGACAGGGATGTTGGAATGTTATGGATAACCTTATCATTAGTATTGTGTAAGGGAAGAATTTCACATTTAAAAAAGAGTTAAGCCAGAAGTCTTGGAGAAATACTTAATGAAAATAATGGCAGTGGGAAGAAAGGATATGTCCTTTAATAGATCAAATAAAATAGTGTAGTGTACAGCTAGTACATTCATTACACATGAGTTGGAAGGGGTTTCCAATCTCATCATAAAAGTGTAAATAAAATTCTACTGTCAGTCCATCTCTACCCGGTGATTTACCTTTTTTCATTCCAAGAAGGGCTTCTTTGATTTCCAAACCAGAAATATCTAAGTCAGATAAGTCTTGAAAATTATTATCACTAAGGCAATGGTTTCTTGAATCATCTGAACAAAAGCCTCACACTTATGTATGTTAAATGTGGAATTGTATAATTCATTATAAAAAGAAGAAACATAATCAGAAATGTATCTTTGTTCCATACGCTTACTTCCATTAATGTTTAAGGCAGTAATAGGATTCCTTTTAAAGTTCCTTTTCTCAAGTGCAAAATAATTACTTGTATTTTTCTCTCCTTCTTCTTCAAGCCACCTTGAACAAATAAAAGCACCTTTAGCCATGTCTAAATACATCTGGTCAAATTGAAGCTGAATATGATTTAAATCCTCTTCCTCATCTTGAAAAAGATTCTGTTTCAGTTCTCTTTTCAATTCTTTGCTAAGATTAACAGCAATATGTCAACATTCAGGGGTGTAAAGTAATGAATTACAAATACTCACGTTACTGTAATTAACTACTTTTTTCACACTAATTTTACCTTTTTAAGTAGTTTAACTGTATATATTTACTTAAACTTGAGTATATTGTAAGTGATGAAACTTACTTTTAATGCGATATTTTCCCACTGTCTGTGTTCGTTACTTCCCTGTCCTGATTTTATTTATATTTATCAACATGATTGGCTAGAGAGAGTCTCATGACTCCCGTCAAATCAAATCACATGTAAAAAACTTGAACTGCAGCTGTAGATCTGGTGCCAACTGTTATGGATGCCTCAAGCACAGTTTACACCTGAACATCTCGGCCGCACCTGGAAGGACTTTTTGCAGTGAAAAAGGCCAATTGCATGATTGAGTCAAGTGAGTTTAACTTGCTCAAGCCAGATATCAGCATTAATCCTGCCTCTAATTTGAAGAAATATATCGAGGTACATTTCATATATCTGATTATTAGTTTCTGTGTGTCTATAACGTTGCCTGTAATTTAACTATTTATTACTGAGATTATTGGGCTGCTGTGTGAGATTAATGCAATGTTATCAATAGAGCTGGGCAGTAAAATGATCTAGATGTTTATTGGAAAAAAGAGAGATGTCCTCGATCAAACTTTTGAGTAGTTTTCTATATTTAGCCTATATTCTACATCTAGAACAGGGGTGTTCATTACATCAATCGCGATAGCAAGAGCACCACTGGTTGGATGATCTAGATGAAATATAAAATATTAACTTTTTTTTTCCTGATGTCTGTTGCTGCGTGTTGTTTGATTGACAGGGCTAATGTTAGAGCGCTAATGCAGTTACGTGCCAAATCATCAAATACACTTTAGAATTCTGCCAATGCCTGTCTTTATGAGGCATTAATGTAAACACAGTCGTTCGTGTCTAAAGTGAATTTAAACAGTGGGACAAAAAGCGTATTTGCATCGAAATGTTGGACTTGAAGTGTGCATGTAACCGATTTGAGCACTGTTTATAGGCTATGTCATATAAAGGCTATTAATAAAACAACAATAACAAGGAAACGAGAAAACCACTCACTACTTTTGGCCGAATAACTTGAGTAGCTTTAAAAGTATTAATGTAATAGAATAAAACATTGAATTTTGGAATATAATATTTTTAGAAATATTGATAGTTTTTTAATAAAACTGACCCCTGATGTAGAGAGTGTGTTAATTGTATAATAAAATACCAGGAAAGTAGAGATGATAAATTATTTATAATTATGATTAGCCTTCATAAAGATAGAAAAGTATCAACATTTGTAGAGCAATACTTCAGCAGAATATTCCACCAGTCACAAACTTCAGAAAATTGTGCATCATGCATGAGAATGAGAACACAACTATTGCTGGGCTTAAAAGATACAATAACTAAATGTTGAACATTGTATCCCCCCCATGTGCTGCTTAAAGAAATAATTCATACAAAAAATGAAAATTCTCTTATCATTTACTCACCCTCATGCCATCTATCACAAATTGAGATTTTTAGAAGAATATTTCAGCTCTGTAGGACCATTCAATGTAATTGAAGGGGTGCCAAAATTTTGACACTCCAAAAAGCACATAAAAGCAGCATAAAAGCAATACATGCAACTCCAGTGGTTTAATCGATGACTTCATAATTTATATGACAGGTGTGGGTGAGAAACAGACCAATATATTTAACTCCTCTCTGCCCAGTAGGTGGTGATATGCATGTGAATCACAAAAAACACAAGAAGAATGTGAAAGTTAAAATAGAGATGACTGAGCAGGGAGGAGAATTAATAGTAAAAAAGGAATTAAATATTGATCTGTTTCTCACCATATCTATCATATTGCTTCTGAAGACATGGATTAAACCACTGGATGCACATGGATTAGACTACTTTTATGCTGATTTATGTGATTTGAGGAGCTTCAATATTTTAGCACCAATTCACTTTCATTGTATGGACCAAAAGAGCCGAGATACTCTTCAAAAAATCTTAATTTGTGTTCTGCAGAAGAAAAAAGTGACACACATCCAGGATGGCATGAAGGTGAGTAAATGATGAGAGAATATTCATTTTGGGTGAATTATTCATTTTTAAATGTGATATCATGTAGCCCCTGTACCAAAAAACTTTTCCCACGCCTGTTCTACCTCCTCTATTGTGCAGGACATGACATGTCAAGTGATCCTGCTTATTTAGCAATTTTTTTGCATTTCTTGCATTGTTTGAACATGTTTTTTTTTTTTATGGTTCTAGCTTGCATGGTGCCCTGGGCGCCATTCAAGCTTAGTCCAGTATAAAATATTTAACAAGAAAAAAATGTAATAAAAACAAAACAAAACTCAGAACAGTATTAAAACAAACCAACAATAAGGACAGTAAGCTTAAGACCTGTTGTCAGAAAAAGATGTTTTCATTGTTTTTACTTACATATGTGTGATGATGTTGACATATATTCTTGTGATTGGCTATTACACAGCAGTATCCAGGTTTGCTGGGGTTACGGGTTCCGCCATTCCTGGGAGTTGTAGTGAGACATACAGTTGATGCATGAATAATAAAGTTTGTTCACTGGAAGTTAACTCGTTATCTGCTCTGAATATTATGACAATATGCAAATCATATTATCAGCATAACATTTTAATTAAGTGAAAAGTTGTATTAAAAGAGTACATGAATTTTAGAGTTTTTTAGCATTTGGTATGTACCCTTTATTCTTTACTGAATGCATGCACCTGAGCTGGTATAGACTGATGATTCATGTTATCCATCACAATTTGAGAATGATTAAAAAGCCTCTTGTGTGCTTCAATGAAAGCAAGGAAGTCTGACCTTTTATATAAAGGATTTAACAATGGTCTTAGTTATAGAGTTGCAGAATCTTTAATAATTTTATGAGATTTTACATTTGAAATTTTGAAGCCTGTATATTTTCAGCTTTAAAAGAAAAGAAAACAAATTCACAGATGTTCAATGTGGTTTCAAACTTTTGGACCCCGATAGGTACAGGTAGGTGTAAAGTACGTAACACTTTACATTAAAGCTCTCTTTGTAAAGAATTGATAAAAGGGTTCATTAATGACTAATAGTTAATTTACAAGTGCATCATAAATCATTGTTGTGCAGTCATAACAACTGAATATAATGTGTGACTTTCATGCAATACTTGCCAAATAGTGAGCATTTTAACTTACAGGTTATAAATGCTTAATAATTACACATATTCATACTTGTATTAATCAAAAACATAAAATGCCATGATTGTTGATGATTTATGACACAATGTAGCAAAAATAGACTAGTATAGTGAGATTAAAAGAAGAGATTTTGTAATTGTTCTGCTTTGTGATTGTTCTGTTTACATTAATTACTGTAATGCCTTGACACACTTGTGTTGTCACTTTTCTGATGTCAAAAAAAATATTGCTAATCCGAATGGTGTCACAATTTGCCTAGTCCTAGTTATCTAAAACAACCTTTAGCTATCTATGTTCATTCACAGCATCTATCATATCACAAAGCCTGATGACCATTAAACAAGATGGAACTTTATTGACAGGTTTCTAATATTGGCAACTTCTTAATAAAGGCTTTATAAGTGTCCACTTTACATTAGGATAATGTAGGGATAATGGAGTAGGATGTCCGAATCCTCAGAATTCACAAATCATTAGTTGAAAAATATCTGGATGATCTACTTCATCCTGCGAGATTCTAGAGAGTGCATTCACTGGACACTGTACTATCCCATAATGCCACAAGAGCTAAGAAAACGTTGCATTCAAAATGGTGAGATAATACAAAATATATAAGCAAAAGCAGAGAACAGCATGTTGGGGGCTCTTTTCAACCGCAGTAAAATTTTGACCATTATGGCCTTCTTTCACTTGCTTCTGTTCAACTGTAATATCTTGCTAACCGAAGATCAAAATTAATGTGACGTCAAAGGCATAGCATTCAATGTATGGCTTCAAAAGCGAGTTAATGTAAAAGTTATTTAATGCAAAAGTTTAAATGTATCACCTTACACATCATGTACTATAGTAAAAGGGCTTAGACAGAACCACTACTCTGAGCAAAGCATTTGACCTCATCGATTAAGCTCATCTCAATTATTACATTATTCATCAAACTGTTGCAGCAGCAACTATATTCATATTTCGTGGCAATGGTGACTGCCACTTTAACCATTGTTCCCCTTCTGTCACTCACTTGATGTTGTGTCGATGTAGTGACACTAGGGGTCCTAGTCCGGTTACCTCTTATCTTTGAGAAAAGAAAAGGCCAATGAGAATTGGCGAACAGAAATTGCATGCCCCTCCCCCAGACATACAGGTATAAAAGCAGGGAAGCTTGCATCTGTTTTCTTCATAGCCGAGCAGTTGTGTTTCAGCGAGCTGAGTAAATCCACTGCTGTTCCACTCACCTCTAAAGAGCATACGCTGTTGGAAATAGGGCGCATTACAGCTGCTTTTCTCTTCTTCTGTACACCAGTGCAGACCACGCCTGCTTCGACAGCCCTCTAAAAGAATATATATTTCTCTAAAAGAGTAAACATATTGACGTTGAACGTCTTTTTAAAGACGTGTCTTTTTCAAGATGCCATTCCGTCTTTGTGTCATTCCTGGATGCTGTTGTTACCTCTCCGCTTCTGACGGCCACAGTTGCTGCATCTCGTGTTTGGGCAGAGATCACACAGAGGCAGCGTTTGTGGAAGGCTCATGTTCTCACTGCGAGAACTTGACCATGGCAACGTTGCGGTCGCGGCTCTCCTTCTTCCGAAGGAAAGCCACTCTAGCTGCCCCCCGTGTTGCGCCTTCTACCCATGGGTATAGGGCTGGCGCGGCTGGAACTGGGACCGATTTTGGGAATTTAATGGGTGTGGTTTTGCCGGGTAAATCCCCGCGGACCACCGGTTCCCCAGCACGCTCGTTTGCACCTGTCCGGTTCCGAGATGAGACCGGCTCGCATAACAGCCAGTCTGATGTCTCTTTTGAAGCCCCTGAGCTGGATGAGAGTTTCGACACAGCACCGGAGAGTGTCTTGGCGGGCATGATGAGGAGCATGATGAGCTGACGAAGTCATGGAGGATCCCTCACTCCTCCAATCTCACTACCCTTCATGGCAGGGCGGTCCACAAGTACACGGAAAACCCCTAGCTGGATAAGGCAGTTGCAGTGCACCTGTGCCCACAAAACTCTGCCACCTGGCAGGATCAACCGTCACTCCCCTCCAAGGCTTGTAGGTTGATGTAGTCTCTGGCGACCAAGGCCTACAGTGCCACCGGACAGGCATCCTCCACCCTGCATGCTACAGGCCTCCTGCAAGTCCACCAGGCCAAAGCGCTAAGAGATCTGAACTTGGGTTGTCCTGGTCCTGATGTGCTGCAGGAACTGTGCTCAGCTACCGACCTCGTCCTCCAGGCCACAAAGGTCAAAGCGCATGCACTCAGACAGGTTTTGGCCACCCTCGTGGTCCGGGAACGCCATCTGTGGCTGAATCTGGTCGAGATGCGGTTGCGGTACCCATGTTGTCACAAAGGAAACAGTTTCTTTACTCTCTGGGTCACTTAGCCGTTTCCACTGCGATCAGGCACCGAATACTTGCAGTCGGGCCCCCATGAATGCGGACCCTCTGCCTTCATGTGCATCACACTCGCGCCTTAGGCTGGCAGGTGGTGACAAGTCTAGAGGTCGTTGCTGCAGAACCACCTCCTCAGTCGCCTACCCACCCCAAGCCGGGTACGCGGAGCAAGGTAAAAGCTTCAAGCCTCTCCTCAGCACAAACACTTGGGGACAAAGCAACGCTCCCCAACGTAATGTCGCCTGCTCCCCCCGCTGTGATGCCCCACCTCCAGGTACGTCACACATGATCGTCCCCTTAGAGCCCCTCACCCAGAGCTTGGATGCACAGCTTACGCTTTCCAACCCGTCACGGTGGCTGGCCAGGACCATCCAACTAGGCTACGTGATTCAGATTGCCTGGCGCCCGCCCCGTTTCAGCAGCGTCCGTGTTATCTCGGTGCAGGGCGATAACGCCTCCACCATGCATTCGGGGTTCAAACCCTTCTGCGCAAGGATGCAATAAAGCCTGTCCCTCTTGCCAAGGTGGAGAAGGGTTTCTACAGACCGTACTCCATCATACCCAAGAAAGGCAGTGGGTTGCGGCCAATCTTGGACCGGTGAGTTTTGAACCGGGCCTTACACAGACTCCCGTTCAAGATTCTGATGCAAAAACGTATTCTGACATTCATCCGGCATCAAGATTGGTTCGCGGCAGTAGACCTGAAGGATCCAACTTTCACATCTCAATATTACCCCGTCACAGACCCTTTCTAACGGCCAGGTGTATAAGTACAAGGTCCTCCCCTTTTGTCTGTCCCTGTCCCCTCGTGTCTTCATGCAAGTCACAGATGCAGCTCTTGCCCCGTTAAGGGAAGTGGGCATTCGCATACTCAACTACCTCGATGACTGGCTAATCTTAGCGCACTCTCGACAGTTGCTCTGTGCGCACAGGGATCTGGTGCTCACACACCTCAGCCGTTTATGGCTTCGGGTCAACTGGGAAAAGAGCAAGCCCCCCCCCCCCCCCCCCCATCTCTTTTCTCGGAATCAAGTTAGACTCAATGACAGCGCGCCTCACGAGCACAGTCGGCGCTGAACAGGCTGAGTTTGTTTAGACCGGGCACAGCGGTTCCACTGAAACAATTTCAGAGGCTAATGGGGCATATGGCATCCTCAGCGACGGTCGCGCCACTCAGTTTGATGCATATGAGACCACTTCAGCACTGGCCTCAGACTTGAGTCCCGAGACTCTGCACCACGGCACATACCGTGTGACCCTAACCCATTCCTGCCATCTCATATTCAGCCCTTGGACAGACCTATGTTTTCTATGGACAGGATTCCCCCTACAGCAGGTGTTCAGACGCATCGTAGTTACTACGGATGCCTCCCAGTTGAGCTGGGGTGCCATGTGCAATGGGCACGCAGCCACTGGCCCCTGGATGGGTAAATACGCTGCGCAAATACGCATTTCCCCAGTGAGCCAGTGAACAAGTACCATGCAAGGTCAAGGAGGTCAAGGAACAAGTCATTCTCGTGGCCCACCACTGGACCACTCGGACTAGGCTTTCGGATCTCACGCTCCTCTCGACAGCACCTCCCTGGCAAATTGAGGAAGGACTTTATTTCTGAGGGACGGGGAACCCTCTGGCATTCGCGCCCAGACCTCTGGAACCTTCACGTCTGGCCCCTGGATGGGATGCGGAAGATCTAAATGTCTAAAAAGTCTTACAGTCTAAATCACTCAAGCCAGAGCTCCCTCTACCAGGCAGCTTTATGCCCAAAACTGGCGCTTATTCGCAAATTTGGTGTTCTTCCCGATCTGAAGATACACAGAGCTGCACAGTCGGGTCAGTGCTCTCATTCCTGCAGGAGAGGCTGGAGGGGCGGCTGTCCCCCTCCACCTTGAAGATTTATGTAGCCACCATAGCGGCTCACCACAATGCAGTGGACGGTAAGTCATTAGGGAAACACGACCTGATCATCAAATTCCTTAGAGGTGCCAGGAGGCTGAACCCTCCTAGGCCATGCCTGTTCCCCTCATGGGATCTATCCATTGTCCTCTCGGGCCTTCAAGGAGCCCTGTTTGAGCCGCTAGATTCAGTCGAACTAAAATCCCTCTCCTTGAAGACGGCCCTCCTGATCGTGCTCATTTCCATCAAGAGGGTTGGGGACCTGCAATCGCTCTCTGTCAGCGACACTTGCCTGGAGTTCAGTCCAGCAGACTCTCATGTCATCCTGAGACACCGACCACTCCATATGCCCAAGGTTTCTATGACCCCATTCAGGGATCAGGTAATGAACCTGCAAGCACTGCCCCGGGAGAAGGCAGACCCAGCCTTAACGTTGCTGTGTCTGGTACCTATTTGGATTGCGTTTAGACACTCTGAACAGCTTTTAGCTTTGGTGGACAGCAGAAAGGGAATACTGTCTCCAAACAGAGCCTCCCTTGGGCAGAGCCCCCTCTGGCCCCCCAGTCGCTGTTTTTTCTAGAGCTCTAACTCATCAAGGCAGGACCTACCACCACAGCACTTCCATGTGTGGCTGGTAAGCCCATGTGATGTATTTGCCACATGGTAACCTCCCCTGCGTTATAGCGCCCCAGCCGCATCTAACACTCTATGGAGAGAAAACATAGAGAGAGAAAAGGCTGCGGCTGGTCTCCCTCAGGGATGAGGGGAACTATATGACTTCTCTTGGGGTGTTGGGGAAGGTTACGTGCAGTCTGATGCACCTGCTATATTTGCACACAGCAGCTTGCTTGCACCTGCATCAGCAGTCCACGTAACACGTTCAGTGTTGTGGCGTTTTTAAATAGGGACCCCTAGTGTCACTACATCGACACAACGTCGAGTGAGTGACCGAAGGGGAACGTCTCGGTTACTGTCATAACCTCCGTTCCCTGATGGAGTGAATGAGACATAGTGTCCCTCTTGCCACAAAACTGTACTAAGCCGCTGAAATGGCCGGGAGCCTTACTCTCGGCTCCTCAGCTCAAAACCTGTCTGAACAGACGCATGCTTCCCTCCTTTTATACCTGTATGTCCGGGGGAGGGGCATGCAAATTCTGTTCGGCAATTCTTATTGGCCTTTTTTAAAGGATAAGAGGTAACCGAGGCTCTCAAAAGAGACCCTTAGTGTCACTACATCGACACAATGTCTTGTTCCCACCATCAGAAAACGAAGGTTACAACAGTAACCAAGACTTTCTGCACTCTCTTTATTTCATTCAAATTTTTCCTCACTGATGTAGCCCCCCCAACAACTTTGGGGGCGTGTTGAAGCAGGTTTCGCCCAGGACGCCAAACAAGCTAGAACCGCTACTGCTTCAGCTTTATGTCACTTGAGCTCTATTATAGCTTTAATTTAAGGCAAGGGAATCAAAAGATTCATAATTTAATTAAAACATTATTCCAACGCACTCCAGCCTTTCAGCTTTTTTCTTGTTTCAAATACACCTTAATCTGGTTCTTCTCAAATCCGGCATCCTAGCAAACTCATACCCAAACCACTCTTTTCACATCTATGAACCACCGCAGCCTGTAATTGACATCCATACCAACCAACTCCACATCAAATGGCACACAAAGCTCTATTATCTGGTTCACAGATATAGTTAATAGGTGCGACCCATCATAGCAAATCCACTCACTGGTCCATTGATCATCTGACATATTCGATAGCTACATCTGTACCAACCGTATCCACATCTAAATCATTCAATTTAACCAAAGTAAATCAAAGTTTCATAAACAGGTGGGGAGGGTAGGGTCAAGGGATATTGTCACAGCTCAAGCCAAACATGTTTACACTATCCTCACTTCAGGATTACATTAACATGTGAACTACAGAACCTAATTTTGTAAATGTATGGTATAAGACCAAGCTGTTTTGGTGGCATTAAGCCCATTGGGTCCTATTTTAGGAAAAACATTTGGAACCAACATGCTGATTTCTTAATTTACCCTTGCTGAAAAGAGTCTGATCAATATGTCATGTCTTAATTGTGATTATAATGCATTTAGATGGCTTCTCTGATTGGAGAGGATGGAGTTGTCCCCAGACCACGGAGCAAGCTGCCTATGATATGTGCTGCTGTGCTGGGGGGTTTCACACTGCTCTGTGCTTGGCTGCTGGAATCTGATCGGTTTATTGAGAAAGTAGTGATCATGATTTTCTGCTTTATTGTGGGACCGTGTATTCATAGCATGTGTTTGTTTGCAGAGGAGTGGCTCTTTCATGCAAAGCAAAGGTAAGAAGCCAATAATGTGTTTCATACATGTTTGTGTATACTTTCTATGTCCCTACCTCATCCCCTTTAATTGTCAAATGTCCTGGATACTTGTCCACTTAGTTGAAGTATATTCTTAATGTTTTTGTTCTTTTTAAATATTTACACTGTCAGTCAAAAGTATGAACACAATTGACTGAATTTATGTTTCTCATCATTTTAAAAGCCATTGATAAAAGTGTTTATGCTTAAAGATATCACCCAAAAAGTAAATTTCTCTCATCATTTACTCATCCCAGATGTGTATGACTTTCTTTCTTCTGCAGAACACAAATGAAGATTTCTAGAAGAATATCTCAGCTCTGTAGGTCCACACAGTGCAAGTGTGTGAGGTACCAAAACTTTAAACCTCCAAAAGCAAAAGAAGGCATCGTAAAAGTAATTTATAACACTCCAGTAGTTAAATCCATATCTTCAGAAGAGATAGATAAGTGTGGGTGAGAAACAGATCAATATTTAAGTCCTTTTTATGATAAATCTCTTCTTTCACTTTTACGTTCTTCTTTTGTTTTTGGCCACCTATGCGCCATGGGCAATGAGGAGAATTCATAGTAAAATAGTACTTAAATATTGAACAGTTTCTCACCCACACCTATCATAATTCTTCAGAAGACATGGATTAAACCACAGGAGTCGTATGGATTACTTTTATGCTGCCTTTATGTGCTTTTTGAGCTTCAAAGTTCTGGTCACATTCATTTGTATTGTATGGACCTACGGTGCAGAAATATTCTTCATTTGTGTTCATCAAAGAAAGAAAGTTTTTCACATTCTGGGATGACATGAGGGTGAATAAATGATAAGATATTTTTCATTTTGGGGTGAATTACCCTTTTAAATACTAGACAAATATAATCTGTGCCTGCACATTTATTACAAGCAAAAATTAATTTTAACAAATGTATTTTTTTAAATATAGGATTTGGACCTGTTAGTGTATAATTGCACTGAAAAAATATTCAACGCCTACACTCCTTTCCTGCTCATTCCCTATTTTTTTCCAGGTATCATGGCAGAATAAGCAGGATCTTTCAGTCTTGCTTTAGAAGACATGCTCTTCTGGGACTGTGTGTAATATTCCTAATGCTAATGCTGAGTGGAGTTTCCATATCTCATGATCAATGGAGCACCATGGCCATTAGTTGTGCCGTTTACCTGTTGCTTAAGAGCCTGGAAATTCTGGTAAGATAAACCATCTATTCTGTGCCAGAAGAACAATATCAATGTCAATATGAAAAGGAATTTGATGGAATAATAATATTCATTACTAACAGCACAGGCCAAATGTTGGTTCTTTTTTTTGCAGTGGTGAACTGTAAGAGATCTTAAATGGCAATGAACATAATCCAATCTAACACAAGGGATTCAATATTAAAATGCTTTTTCACATGGCCTACATAGCTGATACAGTTAACACTAAGAATAAATTAAGATGATCTTCAAACCTTTCCAAAAATATCAAATATCACATTTTGTAACTATGCAGACAGAACATCTTGGAGTGTCTACACAGGAAATGAGCAAATCACACCCAGCACTCATTTTCAAGCGCAAACTGATTTAGAAAGCAATTTATAAAGTTCACAGTACACTTCAAGTACTATAAAACATGTTGTATACATTACAAAATGGGCACAGCCTCTACAATACTGAACAATTTGCTACCTCACCAACTCTGCAAATGTTGTATTCGCTCCTGCACATTTGGCATTTGACATTACTAAAAATTTATTTTAGAGCTATTGATCGATTAAAACCTTTAATGAAACTACATGATATGCTGAGTTAATTGATTTAATTGTATAAATCAATATTTGGTCAATCAAAAAGGCCCCAAATAAAGATAATATAAATATATATTATAATAAATAAATATATGAATATTAATTTATAATAACAGAATAATAGCAGATAACTAAGACATTACATTATTGTGGCAGACGAGTATAATCATTGAACATTGAACATAAGATAATCCAGAATGCAGCAGCACGTCTGGTCTTTAATGAACCAAAGAGAGCACATGTTACACAACTCTTTGTCTCTTTCCACTGGCTGCCGGTTGATGCACGCATCAAATTCAAGGCTCTGATGCTGACATACTAAACAGTCACTGGGTCTGCTCCAGCATACCTAAAATCATTTCTGCAGAGCTACATGCCCACTAGAGGCATGCGGTTGGCTACGGAACGTCACCTTGTTGAACCAACACAAAGAGGCACCAAAACACTTTCAGTTTCATCATACCACGTTGGTGGAATGACCTTCCCAACTCCATCCGTGAAGCACTCTGTCTTCAAAAAAACGACTTAAAACGCATCTTTTCACTTTAGTCACTAACAAAAAAAATAAATAAAAAATTTGCACTTGTATGTTTTGAATACTATTCTGATGCTAGTGAAACTAGCATCTAACTAACTATATGGCACTTTTGTACCACTTTCTCCTTAAGATTATTTGCTTTTGTTTTCCTTTTTTGTAAGTCGCTTTGGATAAAAGACTCCAAATGAATAAATGTAAATGTAACTAAGATATCATTGACCTCCACAGCGAGTTCATCAATCTGTCCGAGTTAGACATGACACGTTCTTGACAAACACTTTTGGTGCATCTCACTGTGGTTGCATCGAGTAACACAGGTTTTCAGCATATTTAGTCATAAACGGCACATATTTACGAAGCTGTTTCAAGTTAAATGCAATTTAAAACTTTAAAAAATTGAGACCCCTGCGCTCTGCTCCATCCAGCTGTATTTGAATCATTTACACTTAATATTCAGATGCATCTTATGTAATCCGATCACATGTGGTTATCAGAGACACATCGCTGTTTACATCTAGTCGGTTAAATGCATCTCCTGTGATCACTTGTGTTCAGATTTCATGACGACTGTGGCAGACAAGCTTCTGCCTTCTCTACTAAGGAGGAAGCAGGAACATTACATGTAGAGTGAACAATACATGTAGACTTAAATGTTCCACTTAAACACAACATACAACTTTGCTTTTCATCGTAACACAAAACATACGTCGACACACACAGAGCTCTGTCTCTCTCTCTCGCTCTCTCTCTCTCTCTCTCTCTCCCTCTGGCGTCTCCGGCTCCTCCTTATCTCTCTCTCCCGCTGATTGGGGCAGCTCAGTGCCAGGTGTGCATCCTCACGGCTACGCCCTCCTCCTCGTCACAACAACATACATCAACCCACTATGTCTGTGTGATACTGCGTGAGATTAATGCGCAATAAAGTCAGAAAAGACAGAGAAAGTGCAAAAAAAAAAAACACTGTTTCTCCCAGATGCAGGTGAAATTTAATCTAAGCACAAACATTACATTTCAAGCAGAATTATCTGTTATATTAGTAGATTTCCTGAATTAACTTGAGTTTCAGATGTGTGTGCTTGTCATCTGTGTCTCTGCATGTTGAAATCACACACACTGAAGAAGATGCGTGAAGTTCTCGTGCTTGTGTGTATCTGTTTTTTTTTTTAAATTCCTTTTAAATGGATAGTTCACCAAAAATAAAAATTCTCTCATTTACTCCCCCTCATGCCATCCCAGATGTGTATAAATTTCTTTCTTCAGCAGAATGCAAACAAAGATTTTCAGAAGAATATTTCAGCTTTGTAGGTCCATACAATGCAAGTGAATGGTGACCAGATCTTTGAAGCTCCAAAAATCAGGAAACATTAAAGTAATCCAGAGTCCAGCGGTTTAATCCATGTCTTCAGAAGAAATAGGATAGGTGTGGTTGAGAAACAGATACAAATTTGAGTCCTTTTTTTTAACTCTAAATCTCCACTTTTACATCTGAAAATCACACGTCGTGGCTGTCTAGTTTCACTTTTGCATCTGAAAATATCCCTTCTGAATATATGGATTTAACCACTGAAGACTTATGTATTACTTATATGTTTCTTTTATGTGATCTTTGGAGCTACATATGTCTGTTCACCATTCACTTGCATTGTATGGCCCTCCAGAGCTGAAATATGCTTCTAAAAATGTTTGTTTATGTTCTGCTGTAGATAGAAAGTCATACATATCTGGGATGGCATTAGGGTGAGTAAATAATAAGGCTATTTAAATTTTGGGGTGAATAAACTATCCCTTTAAAGCCTCACATAACTGGCAAAAAAATTTAAACTGTTGTTTCAGCATTGTCTGTACATTGTCTGTACAGTTGCATGTTACTTGCCCCCTGCTGACTGACACTCGCAAAAGTCTCAGGTTGCACATCAAGCTTGAAATGATCCCATGGTAGGACAAATTTGTATTACAGTTGCGTGGTTAATTTGGACAATCATAAGTAATTTCATTCTATTTATTTATTTATAATGACAAAATCAGGTCTTATTCGATCTGTGTTAGTTTCCTGTCTCTCATATCACACTGCTATCTCTTATTAAAATTATATTTATTAGCTCAAGGTGCACTCAGTAATATGTGAGAACATATTATTGTGAGAACAATTTATTGCCATTGTAAACCATAGTGCATATTTATTGCAGAAGCATTAGCAGGCAATGCGGGCTATGATGTTAAAATGCATTTGAGCAAAATACAGTACCAGCACAGAGCAAATGAAAGGAGTAGTAAGAGACAACTGTCATAAATTGTCTGTCCTCAATATCTGCACATGTGTCTGTTCTTGCAGGGTCCTGCTCCGGTGGAAATCTCTGAGATCTGTGAAGTGAGGAAAATGAACGTGGCTCATGGCTTGGCCTGGTCTTTTTATTTTGGCTACTTGAAGTTTATGCTTCCAGGTACATTCCATTTGCATTCAACATGCGAGGCACTACTTGTTCTCACCTCAAAAGGGAAATAAAGGCACACGTTTTACTCTCAAATGCCACAGCTGCAAAATAAACAATGTGGAGAGAAGCAATTTAAAAAAAAATTTTTGCAGGGAAACAGATCAAACATATTGATGACTCATCTTGCACTCACAGGTGTATATGCTCTGTCCAATAAAATGTGCTCTTGCATGAAGAAGTCCCCTCCCCACAATACCATCTGGCTAGAAATAGCAAGTAACAAATCATGCTTCATGGCTGACTTGATCTAAAACCTATTGTTTATTGAAAAGAAAATGGACAAGCCCTTTGTTGTGTCCCGCCCCAATATCCAGTATCAGTAGGAAATACATCAACACAGGAAATAAAACGTCTCGGTTACATATGTAACCTCGGTTCCCTGAGATGAAGGGAACGAGACATTGCATTATGCTAACGCATATGGGAAAATCCTTTTCCAACGATCTAGTTGAAACCCTTCTACAATTACACCAATTCTAAGATTATCTATGGTGTTTAAGCCCCGCCCTTTTAGGCGTGAAGCTGTCTGGTATATAAGCGTGCACGCAAACACCATTCCTCAGAATTTTCTGACTGAGGGACAAATAGTGCATCGCTCGAACCAATTCAGAATGTGTATGCCGTTCAGTTTCAACAGGGTGAGTACTGCATTGATACACTTTGTGAACGTGTGAGGAGCTAGGGACAGGCCATAGGATATTACAGTTCTAAACAATCCCTATTACATTTTCTGTAAGGAGATTGTGAATTTTCTGCATACCGCACCATCACACCCTATTTATAATGGGACAGCGGATGACAGGACACCGTTGATGAAATATGATCCTTGTGGTGTTCCATATTGGAGCATGTAGCATAATGTGTGTGTGCATCTCATGCAATGAGTGCTTTGCTCTTTTGTGAGAACATTTTTATTGACTGCAATACACAGAAACAACAATTTGAGTAACATCCTAGTTCTTTAGGAAGGAAATAATTAGGATGTCACAGACCCCACAGGGTGGTGACAGCATTCAATATACACACCTCAAATGTGATTAGTAATGATTAATTTCCCCACCTAGTGAATTTCAGTGGGAGGATTCATTTCAAACTGAGAGTGAGGTGGCCGGCATACAAACTGAATCGTGTAGCCATGTAGACCTGTGTTTGTAGCCTGCTAGCTTTTTTAGCATCACTTATATATTTGTTTTCAGCCTTTAATCCTTAACATCCACATTTTTCCAGCACACATCGGGTTTTCCACCTCATTATTCTCCTATCGTGAGTCAACTGCGTGCATTTTCCACGTGCATCCACTTTCTATTTTTATCGCGATTAAACTGTGTGCATTTTACAGCGTGCACATGTTTTTCTCCTCTGTGTTACACGGATTGCTGCATCGATCTCATAGCACCGCTTATCAAGAACAACCAGCAACAACAAACAATTGCGTGAGGGATTCACATTGATCTCAAACCCTAACCGCTAAGGAACAACCAACAACAACAAACAACTGCGGTAAGTCATGGCATCCGCTCATGTTATTTCTTCCTGCATTGGATGTCACATGTTTACAATAGCCTCTTCCGTCAGCAGTGAGGGATTCACATGCGATAAATGTAAGGAATTAGTCAGGCTGACGGAGAAGGTTAATGAGTTCCAAATGCTAGTGGAGGTCAGTGAGAAAAAGAAGCCAGTAGATCCTGTTTCAGAAGCGTGCAGTACAGAGCGCAACACGCACACTTGGTTCTGGCTGTAGAGCCCCCGCAGCAGGGTGTTTGGGTGATGTCTCTGCGGCATACTCACTCAGCAAAGCGACACCACTCTCCCATTCTTTTTAGGGTTTCCAATCGATTCTCCCCACTCAGTGATACACCCACTGAGAATCATGTCGAAAGAGTTATTGGTGATTCTATTGTAAGGAACGTGGAAATAAAGACTACAGCCATTATTGTTAAATGCATTTCGGGTACCAGAGCATCTGACATCAAATCAAATTTACAAGTGCTGTCTAATATTAAATGTAGATTTTTTTTAAATTGTCCTCCCTGCTCATTGTGGTGACAAGTGGTGTCTGAGGAATAAAATAGGGTTTATAGACAATTGGAAGAGTTTTTGGGGTAGACCTGACCTGCTAAAGAGAGACGTACTCCATCCCTCCAAGTAAGGTGCTGCTCTCCTCTCTAGTAATTTGGCTCATAGTCTTAATAATGATAGTATTTGACTAACTGGGGTCCAGGTCAGGAAGCAGACAAACTGGTTAATCTGAATGTCTGCTAGCTGTCTTGAGACATCACACAGGTCACATAAACTACAACACATAGAGACTGTATCACCTAGATATCTCATGGAGACTGTGTCTGTTCCCCGAACTACCAAACACAAAACCTCATTAAATCATTTAGCAAAAATTTGATTAATGTCAAACTTGAACAAAACAAACAATTTAAAAATAAACATCATATAAAATAGGGCTACTAAACATTAGATCTATTTCTACCAAAGCATTACTTGTAAATTAAATTATTACAGATCATAGTTTGGATGTAACCTTGCTTAAACCAGATGAATATATTAGTTTAAATTAATCTATTCCCCCAGGTTATTGTTATAAACATGAGCTTCGTCTGAAGGGTCGAGGAGGAGGTGTTGCTGAAATTTACAGTGAGGTTTTAGGTGTTACTCAGAGGACAGAATATAAATGTAAGTATTTTGAACTAATAATGCTTAAAGTGACACCATCAGATATAAATAAAAAGAACTCTGTCGTCTTTTACCCTTGCTACAGTATATAGATCACCTGGGCCTTATTCATATTTCCTTGGTGAATTTTCAAAATTTGTATCAGTTACTGTATATAGAGCTTTAAAAGCTGCCAGGTCTGCATATTTTAGTAAACTCATAGAAAAGTCCACAACAATCCTAGCTGTTTATTTAGTACTGTGGCTAAATTGGTTAGGAATAAAGCCTCAACAGAACCAGATATTACGTCGCAGCACAAGAGTAAGGACTTCATTAATTTCTATACTGATAAAATGTAAATAATCAGAAATAAATGTGAAATTATGCAATCATCTGTCATAGCACCTCAGAAAACAGTGTCTCATAATTTTCCTCACATGCTAATTCAATCCTTTGCTGTCATAGTTCATGAAGAGCTAACAAAACTTATCGAAATATCAAAAACCACAACATGGTTGTTAGATCCAATACCAACCAATCCCTTAAAATAGGTATTCCCTGTGATCACAGAACCTCTTCTTAATATTATTATCTCCTCTCTATCCTTAGGACATGTCCCAAGAAACTTTAAGATGGCAGTTATCAAACCGCTTATTAAGATGCCACAACTTGATCCTGGAGAACTGGCTAATTATTGACCGATATCAAATCACCCTTTTATGTCGAAAATACTACAAAAGTTAGGATCCCCCCAAATATGTTAATTTATACAGAGAAATAGTAACCAGTATATGAACAATTTCAGTCAGGATTTAGGCCCCAACACAGTACAGAATGCACTTATCAGAGTTACAAATTACGTGTTCTTATCATCTGATCGTGGCTGCATTTCACTTCTAGTGCTATTAGATCTTAGTGCTGCATTCAACACGATAGATCACGACATTCTCTCAAATAGGCTAGAGAATTATGTTGGCATTTGTAGAGTTGCATTAGCATTGTTTTTGGTCCTATTTAGCAGACCGCTACCACTTTGTCTATGTAAATGAGGAATTGTCAAACCAAACAAATGTAAAGTATGGAGTGCCACAGGGATCAGTTTTAGGGCCTCTCCTTTTCTCCTTGTATATGCTTCCCCTGGGAGATATTAACAAGAATTGTGGAATAAGTTTCCACTGTAATGCAGACAATACCAAACTTTATATTTCTTCAAAACCTGATGAGATTTCACAATTCTCCAAATTGCATGAGTGTATCAATGAAATAAAAGATTGTATGGCCAGAAATTTCCATTTAATCAATTCCAACAAAACAGAGGTACTAATTATTGCACCAAAAACCTCTAAAAATAAGCAGCTAAAATATAATTTGACTCTCGATGGATGTACTGTTACATCATCTTCAACAGCGAATAATTTGTGTTATATTTGATACCAATCTGTCCTTTGAAAATCAAATTACCAATGTTTGTAGAACTGTCAGGATAGATTTGACGGAAGCAAGTGCAGATTAAACTCTTTATTTAAGTAGTCATAGATAGGAAGTCCAACACAGAAAACAGGTAAGTAGCGCAGGGACTCCGATGGTCAGATGAAGATAGTGCAGAAACAGTGGTGCGGTGATAAGAGTCCAGTGATGAATTGATATCCAGATAATGCACAGAAACGAGAACCGGAACAGGAGGGGTAGAGACTCGGAACACGACTGGAACACAGACACACCGAGGAAACCACATACAACGATCTGACAAGGAAGATGAGAAGGTGATGAGTATAAATACACATGATCAGATAAGCTGCAGCTGGTGATGGGATAATGAGGGGATGGCTGATGAACGCTGATGAGCGGCCACCCCTATCTAATCAGCGCACACACATACAACAACAGAAACACGAGACAAGAAGAAGACATAGGATTTACCAACCGTGACAAGAACAGCATTCTCCCACCTAATAATATTGCTAAATTATGACTCATGCTGTTGCTGATTAATGCGTTCATGACCTCAAGACTAGATTATTGTAATGCATTACTGGGAGGATGTCCAGCAAGATCAATAAATAAACTTCAATTGCTTCAAAATACAGCAGCCAGAGTGTTGACGAGAACCAAGAAATATGATCATATTAGTCCCATTGTATCATTGTTACTTTGGCTACCTGTTAAATTTCGTATTAATTTTAAAATTCTGTTAACTACATAAAAGATTTTAATGGCTCTGCAGTACTTAAGTGACCTTCTACCACACTATATTCCATCACGTTCATTATGATCGCACAATTCTGGCCTGTTAATAGTTCCTGGAATATCAAAATCCACAAAAGGATCCTTTTCATATTTGGCTCCTAAACTATTGAATATTCTCCCTAACACTGTTCGAGATGCAGACACGCTCACTCAGTTTAAGTCTAGACTTAAGACTCATCTATTTAGCCAGGCATACACATAATTTATCCTTCAACTCACAATTAGGCTGCTTTAATTAGGTGTGCTGGAACCAGAAACCAGAAATTGTGATTATGATCTATAACTCTGCAATAAATTGAATGGCATCTATGCTAATATTATTTAATTTGTTTCCCTGTCTCAACCTCAGTACTCCTATCCTGAGGTCACCAGACCCAGCTGGATTCAGCTACATTCCAGCTATGTGTTGGACTCCACTGCTACATGTCGCTGTGTGAGGATGACTAATAACAACCGGTGCAAGCCAAACATCACTTCAGTCTTTTACAATGGACATCAGAGGATGAACTGATGCCAACTCCAACCATAAGACATGGAATACTTCAAATGCCATTGTCTGAACCTTGGATTTAGGATTTTGTAATGATGGACTACACTCTTGAAATGATACATAGACTATCAATTAATTGCCAACAAAACCCTTCAACAGCCAACTAACAAGGACATTTGCATCTATGTGAACTTCTGCAGTTATCCAGGATGAACTTCAAAGACATTAGTCATTAATCTTACAGTTCATACAAAATCTTTGTTTAAACACTAGCCCTTAACACTTAGTTTAATCATTTTAAACCATGACTTGCACTATACATAAGTAGCATTGCCATTATATTCATGATGTTAGCCAGAGGGGAACTGGCCCCCAAAGTGAGTCTGGTTTCTCCCAAGGTTATTTTTCTCCATTTACCAAAATATTCTGGAGTTTTTTGTTCCTTGCCACAGTCACCTTCGGCTTGCTCACTGTGGTTATAAATACAATTATTATTTAATTACTTATTTTTAAACACAACTCACAATCATATTTTATCAAACTACACAATGATGACTAAGACATTATAGGTATTACAGTTTTATCTTCTGTTAATGCTTGATCTTTTGTAAAGCTGCTTTGAAACGATGTGTGTGGTGAAAGGCACTATACAATAAAAATGACTTTACTTGACTCACCAGGCATTCATAGAGGGGGATAAGGGGCGTGCGTCGGCTTGCTCACTAGATGAGACTGAGCGCCACTCGCTTCTGGGAAGCGGTTATGCACAATATTCATTAATACACACCTCAAGTGTGATTAATAATGATTAATTTCCCCACCTAGTGAATTCTGGGGGGAAGATTAATTTCAAACTGGGAGCAAGATGGCCGGAGTATGTACTAAATCATGTAGCCATGTGGACTGGGTGCATGATAACAGGTGCGTCAGCTCGCTCACTCACTAGATGAGACTGCACGGCTCGTCACAGGGAAATGGTTGTGCGCAGTACTCATCATTTTGGAAGGAATCAATCGAGACATCGTCTAAATGTGCAAAATTCGACAAATATGTGAACTTTGAAGCAAATTGTGAAGCTGTGTGTAAAAAGAGGCACCAGTATTTGTTTTGTTTAAGGAAACTGTCCCATTTTCACATTGACAAAACTATGATGACCTTATTCTATCATACTTTAATTGAATAAATTCTATGCTTATCTTTAGTGTCCTTGTTCGGAAATCTACTGTATCTTTTGTCAGACAGTCAAATTGGCTGATTGGGGAGTCACAACTTAACCCAGTGTCCCTGTTTAACACAGAGGTACAGTGGATGGCTGGCTCGATTTTAAATGATGACTCCCATTCCTTGCACAGTGAATTTCAGTTTCTTCCTTCTGGACGAATGTTTAAAGACCCACAGTGCAGAACAAAGCAGTATAAAAACAGCTTTGTTCCAGCAGCTATTACTTAGTTGAACAAGTCGTAGCAACATTGCTAAGATGATGATATAGATGCAATGTCTATTTTATTTGACTATTTATATATTGTATTTAAATGTTGATTGGAACGTGGAGCAATTGTTATCATAACATACATTGTATGTGCTGTTTGTAAAAAAAATTATGAACTCGCCCACAGCAAACAAATCTACCTACGTGTATAAATAAAGTTACCTGAACCTGAACCTGATTGTCAGAACTGCCAAACATAACAAGGTCCCATGCTCCAACAGAGGACCGGAGCTCATCACACAGATGCTTCAAGAGAAGATTGAGGGGCTTGCACCAGCACAAGATCCACCTCTGATTCACCTAACTCACCATCTTGGCCCCGCCGTGCCACCTGGTGTGATCCCTCTGGAGTCACTAAAAGAGCAATTGGGACAGCACGTGTGGTGGAATCGTCCCTCAGAACTAGGTTGATCCGAAAGCGAAGTGTCTTGAGAATCATGCTCTCACAGTGAGAGCAATCTGTCTCCATAAGCATCTGGCCCAAGCAACGACCACAGCTCTCATGACCGTCTTACGACTGGATTTGCTGCTTGGAACACTTGCAGAATGACGTCATTAAAAACTCTTGCAGAACCACTGTGGGGAATCAGGATGCTGAAGCGGCCCATTCACCAGCGAAATGTCAAGTGGTGAGGTGGAGTAAATGTTCGCTGGAACACCGCAGGGGAGCGGAGAGTCTTCTCGTTGCTGTGAAGATCCAGCCCGCTGACTCGTGTATGTCGATGGCGAAGTTGTAGAGGGCTTCTAGACAAGAGAGATGGTCGCAGTCTTAAAGGAAGAATATTCTGAAGAATGGTGTTTGCGCGCCCACTTATATACCGGACAGCATCACGCCTATAAGGGTGGGGTTTGAACACCATAGCCAATCTTAGAATTGATGTTATTGTAGAAGGGTTTCAACTAGGTCGTCGGAAAAAGATTTTCCTATATTCGTCAGAATTATGCAATGTCGAGTGAACTGAATTGTAAGGGAACTGCACTCGTTAATGCATTTAATGATTTATTTAACTGTATGTTAACTGAGTGAGAGATTCTCCTATCTTTACCCTCTCACTTTTGTATACTTTTCCCTTGCAGATTTAGAGAAAAAGGTCACCAGATACACCGCCACAAGAGAGAGACTGAGTTCTCCTCGCCTCCATATCCTTCTGCCTCTCAACGCTGCAGTCCCTTCCAAACCTGAGGAGGAGGACACTAATATGGTCTTTTACACTAATCTTCCAGAACTGGAGCTGGACAGAGCTGGGGTGAGGAAACGCAGCTACAAGAACAGCATCTACAAGATCAGTGGCCTGGACAATGAGGTGAGTGATTACTACACCAATGTAGAGATTTCAATTTAGTATCAGTGTATTGTTGCTCATGTAACAACTGCTAATTTAGTGAAGTCCTTTGATACTGGAGAGCATCAATGAATTGAAAATGGATAGGCATAAACACATTTTAATTAGAAATGTAGAATCTCTTTATAACAATTTGGTGATACAAGAAATTATCAAAAATGATGATACAAGGATTAGCATTTAAGTTAAAGTTCTTTACTTGAGAGAAGAGTTAAACTTCATCCCAATTTGCATACTTTTCTAAGATTCTATGCCAGTACTGACACATTACCACATCATAAAATTGTGTGTCGATACCACAGAACCCTGTGTTGTGAATTTGAGTTAACATGTTAGCTTTAGCGTCTAGCTAAATCGTTGCCCTATATTTAATTATTAATTCAATACTTACAGACCATCTGTGCACTCCAAACAGCATAAATGATGCCTTTGCAAGGCACTTGAAAGGGAGAGCAATCATGGCAGCCATATTGCAGGGTCATTACAATCATAAGTTCCACAAAAAAGACTAAACATTCAGAATTACCTTTATTTTTCAGCCTTACATACTTCAACTCTCTCACAATGAAGACTTTCAAAGGAATAGGGCATGAAATGGCTTGATAAGCACAGTTTTCTTTCTGTGTTGCATATTTCTTTTTTAAACAGAAAGTAGGTGCAGAACATACAGTATTGCAGGGGGACCCCCTGCAAAACTGTATAGCTAATAGTCCTTAGTTTATGTATTTGATATTAGGGGGAAGGGACATTCTCATTCTGTAGAGTGTTTTAGTAGGCAAAAATGTGCATATGTGCACGATGTAGATATTTTTTTTTTTACATTTACTGCAGGTGTATACTGACATGTTTGATAAAAACATAGCTAAAGGAAATTTTAAGGAACATTTAGGAGTAGGCCCTACACTAGCATACTTGTTTAAAAGATAGCTTAAGATCATTTTCAGGAACATTTAGGAGTTGTAAGACTTTATCAGGCAATACGTCCTCCAACCACTAGGGGTCACACTCCTGCCATGACCAGCAGTATGGCTCCCAGCCGCTAGGGGGCGCAGGAGGTCTTTTGCCTGCAATCCTCCTCCTAGTTGCCATGGGGAAACCATTGGCAAAACTCTGTTGTAGTTAGCAATCATTGTTAACGATACTCACCTGTGTAGGGTCCTATTTAAGTTTGCCTTTTGTCATTGCATTTTGTTCAGTCTTGAGCCTACCTGTACATCCCGTGAGTTTATTCTGAGCCATTGTGCTTATTTTGTTTGCCTTTTTGTGACCATTGGAAGCTTTTTGTTCAATTGTTTGTACTTTGTTTTTTGGTTCATACTTGGAGTTTATGCTGCTCATCTCCTCGAGATTTTTTGTTACCCCTCTGCACTTGGGTCTTAACATCCTCAAGTGTGAGTTACCTCACTCAGGAAGTACCCCAGCTCTGTGTCCAGGAGACTGGGGTTCAAATCCTGCCAATGACAACATTCCAGGTCATAGTCCATAGACCCTGGTTCTTTATCATTACAGGAGTACATTAGCATACTTGTTTAAAAGATGGCTTAAGATCATTTTAAGGAACATTTACGAGTACACCAGCATGCTAGTTCAAAAGATGCCTAAATGTGATTTTAGGAGAACACCAGCATGCTTGTTTAAAAGATAGCTAAAGTTAATTTTAGTTACATTTAGGAGTACTCTTGCATTCTAGTGTAAAAGCTAGCATAAAGTAATTTGTCAACAATTAGCAGTACACTAGCATTCTAGTGTAAAAGTTACCAGACATGAGGTGTGTCCCCAATCGCACACTTCTGCACTATTCTACCTCTTTTTGTAGTGTAAGTAGTGTTGTGGATTATTGAAGCCTCTTTCCCTCTATGCAAGGAAACTCTGGAAGTCAGGAGTTCCAGATGTCAAAGGTTAGGCTTTTGAGCAAAGCAACAAAACCTTAGATGTTCATCTAACTATCCAATACAGACACATTTCTGTTATCTCTTTTGAGCCAAAAACACAAATTTCTGTTATCTTAACCAATGGGCTCGCTTCCCCATCTGTCTCTGTTTGCCACCATTAATTAACAGACCATGACTTCTTTTTAATGGTGGAATCTTAACAATAAGATTAGAATAAAAATAATTTTTTTAAATAATTTTTCAATTCACTTATTATGAAAGTATACATTTTTAGTAAATAGAATATAACAGTCTAAAGCATAATAAGATAACTTGGTTATTGGCTGTGCCATCCAGTGTCTGAGGAATGCTTTTTGTTGTTGCTTTTTTATATTGTTGAATGTACATTTTAGATAAGTTAAGACAGCTTACGTGTTTCCCATAGCATCCACAGCCTTGTGTACATTGGTTTACATAATGCCCAGATTATTCTATATTAGTACCTTTTATCTATGTTTGACATTTAAAAAAATACTATAGTAGTGCCAGTATGTTTACATTTAAAATGCAGCAAAAATAAGTGTACTACACTTACTTGGATGTTGTACTTGTTCATCCAAAATAATAGAGTGTGGAATTTTGGACACTTCATGCACTAAACGGTTGTGGCTTGACCTACGTAGAGGAGGGGCCAAAGTTACCTGGCCACAATGCTGGCCTGATAGAACAACTTTAATTAATGGTGAATGTGGAAACTAGCGAAACTTCTGTGGAGACAAAATGTGAGTTGGATACTTTATCATCACACTATGCTGTATGCATATGCTTATTATTTGAGATATTCGTAATTGTTGAACTTAATACGCTAAAGTCATCTTCAACATATCGCATGCATTTGAAACTTCTGTGCAGTAAAAAACCCCCGCTAGTGTTCCATTTGGGACTGCAATTTGAAAATTCATACACTACATGGCTGAGTGCTTAATGTTCAGTGTTAGAGCACAGTGTATAGTGTCATTTGGAACACAGCTATGGACTAAAAGCCAAAATACTTAAAACACAATTTTCATGTCATGCAGTCTCTAAGTTTTAGGTTCTTACACTTAAAAACTGCTGAGGGAGCTTTGGCGTTGCATTCCTTGCCATTTTTATACAACTGAAAATGTCACGAATACATACTTAGAAAATCCAGCAGAAAGAGCTTACTATCCAGGGGCCGGATTCACAAATATTTTCTTAAAAAAACTAAAAAATTAAGAAAGTTCTTAGGATACATTATAAGAAGTTCGTAAGAACGTTCCTAAGTGCAATTCTTAAAAAAGTGTCAAGAAGTTCAAAATATGTTTTTTTTTTTTTTTTTTTTTAAGTAGCAAGCACCTCGTAAGTTTTTTGAATGTAAAGTGCGTGAGATGTGTTAGTTTAACGAAATTAACCGTTAAAGGAGAATATAGCGGAGAGCACTATACACTGTATGTAATGCATCCATTTGAATTAGCATGATTGGTCAACACATTAAGAAGCTTCAAAAATATTTATTGCCTGAATTTGGTTTTAACATTTACAGGGTTAACAAGCGGAAGCTAAAAATATAACATAAGTCACGTGACGCCATGTGAGGTTCGGACGTGTGAACGGCAAGCTCTTCGCACTTTGTTTTTAATACTTTTTATGTCAAAAACCAGTTAGATTCAATACACCCTGATTCTTAACTGTTTTATGAAGACAACATGTCAAAGAATTCAAAATCCTTGGGCTCTGGCGATATTAAAAGACACGTGCTCAAGCTGACACCCCTGACAGGGCCGCAGACTGGGAACTCAGTTTGGATGGTGTGGTGGGAGAAACTCAACGGCAACTGTCGAGTATGCCTGCAAAGCTGGTGAAGGTCATTGCAGACTTGTAGGATCTGGCTGTAATACATTGAACGATCACTTCCATGGAGACGAAATTCACTTATCTGGTTACAAGATTCAGGGGTGTCGAGAAACGGATCGATTATCTGGAGTCATCAAAAAGGAAATTAGCTGCTAATCCACTAGCGACCAAAGTAGATTTGGAACATTGGAATTCCTGAGCATGAGGAAGGCCGAGACATGGTAAAATTCCTAGACGGGCTCTTTCTGAGTCTGCTCAACATAACAAGCCATAAGTTGGAAATCGAGCAAGCTCACAGGGTCCCGGTTTGGAGATCAGCTGAGGGAGACAGGCCCCAATCAATTCTGGCCAAATTTCTGAGATCCGATAAAGATCTTGTGTTATGCAAAGCAAGGAATAAAGGAAAGCTTTCTGGGAAGAACCACAGTATTTTCTTGTGCCCAGACCTTGTGAATTCGACAAGAGAAAAACGTGATCGATTCAAGAAATGCAAGAATCTCTTACATCAATGGAAGTTTGCTTTTGCTCTGATGTTTCCTGCCAAACCGAGAATAGATGCTATGGATGGCCGTAAAGAATTTACATGCCCGCAGCAAGCATTGTCCTTCATAAAGCCATTGGAGTGAGTAAGCCATTTGGTGATTTTCATGTTGCTGCCTAATGGACCTGACTCACTGAACATACACTCGACTGTCCGAGGAAGCTGGGCACCGCCTTTGTTTATTTTGTGTTGGTTCCGCCTAGTGGCTGGAGTTTGATTTGTGTAATATAATTTCTTTGGGACAGCTTGTGGATTAATCTGCATGTTTTTGGTGTTTGTTTTGTGGGATATTTTATTGGAGTGATTATGTCATTTGGCGCACTCATGTATCGGCCGAATGGGCCAGATTACTGAACATTTATTTGACTGCCAGAAGAACTGAACAGCCCTTTTTTGGGGGGGCTGGTTCTGCTAGCGACTGGAGCTTGTTCTGTGGAGCAACACAGAAGTTTTTTGTGTTTATTCTGCTTATTGGCAGCAGTTTTTTTTTTTAGATTAATTTTTTGCTGTGTAATTCTGCCTCACAAAATTTGTATAGAAGCACCAGACTCTCGTAGGCATTCAAGGACTGTTTGAGTTTACAAGGATGTATGCAGGTTGGCGCTGTCGTGCACAGGGTTAATGCACACATTTTTCTTTTTTCAGTTTTTTTTTTTTGGTTCGGGGTTTGTTTGTTTGCACAACTTTTGGAATGTGGTCTTTATAGGCTTATTTTTTGCCACACAATGTATTTTTTCTAATATGTCAAATGTTAATATGAGTGGATTGTCTCTCTGCACGTGGAATGTGAATGGGTTGTGGCATCCCATAAAAAGAAGAAAGGTTATTTCTTTTCTTAAGAGTAAGAAATATGATATAGTGTTTCTTCAAGAAACGTATCTTTCCCCGCAGGAAACTGAAAAATTTGGGAAGACATGGGGCGGGTTTTCTTTAGTTCTGGATCGAGTAAGAGCAGGGGTACATTACATTAATAACAATTCAAATAAAGAATTAATTAGGAAGAGTCATTATTGTTTTAGCAGAAATTCAGAGGCAAAGGTTGTTTTTGGTTAATATTTATGCACCTAATGTCGATGAACATGGCTTTTTTTATAGATCTTGAAGAGATGTTGCAAGCCGTTGGCACCCCTCATGATATAATATGGGGATGAGACTTTAATCTTTTGATGGACTCAGTCCTTGATCATAGTGAAGCAAACGTGTGTAAGCCCCCTAGTGCAACATTGACAGCTTCATAGGATGTGTAAAAAACTTGATCTTATAGACTTCTGGAGACTTTTGAACCCATCTGGGAGGGACTATACATTTTTTTCATCAGTCCATAAGATTTATTCTAGAATAGATTATAAAATAGATCTGAGAAGTCCCTCATTTCATCTGTTGCTGATTGCTCAACTGGAAACATCTTCGTCTCAGATCACTCCCTGGTGTGTTTAGAGGTGTTGCCACATATGGAGAAAAGTAAAATCCCATAGTTGGCGCTTTAATGTATCCCTTTTGCAAAATCCTAAATTCCAACAAATGATAATGGCTGAAATCAATGTTTATATGGAAACCAACTGGTCCTCAGTATCCTCTGTGGGCATGGCTTGGGAGGCACTTAAGGTGGTTCTTAGGGGTCAGATCATACTGTATGCCTCATTCATCAAAAAAATCCAAAGCACTAGAACTTGTGGAGTTGTAAGGGAATATTAAAAGTGCAGAGCTGAAGCGCTGAATGTCTTTTGATGGCCTCAGAGAATTGACCCGATTGGAATACAGATATAATACTATTTTGTCATGGAAAGTGGAGTTTTGGCTGTTCAGGGCAAGACAGTCATACTTTGAGTCAGGGGCAAAGCAGGGAAACTTTTGGCTAGTAAAGCAGAGAGAGTCTTTTTCTATCATTCCCTCAGTGAAAACTTTTAGTGGTGAAATATTTACCTCGGCCACTGATATTATACGGATTTTAAAAAATGATATCTTGATCTTTATAGTTCCACGTCTTTGTCTACTGATGAAGATATTAGAAACTTTGTGGAACCATTAGAATTCCCTAAACTGGTGAATGAGCAAAATAATTATCTTGATTCTAAGATAAACTTGGAGCTTGACGAGGTAATTAAGGCATTACCTACATGCAAGACCCCAGGGCCAGATGGTTTTGCAGCTGAATTTAAGATCTTAAGCTACAGAACTGGCTCCACTTTTGTTAGAAGTTTATATTGAATCATTAAAGAATGGAAAGCTTCTACTAACCATGACACAAGCACGGATCATTCTTAAAAAGGATCCAAAGATCCAAGCAACCGTCAAATTACCGTCCAATTTCCCTGATCCAGCTAGACGTTAAAATATTGTTAAAAGTTTTGGCTAATCGATTAAGTAAAGTTCCTATATTTCTTATACATAGATCTGGTGGGGTTTATTCGGGGCCGCAGCTCTTCTGATAACATTAGGTGTTTCATCAATATCATGTGGTCAGTGGCGAATGATCAGACTCCAGTCGCTGCCATCTCACTTGACGCAGAAAAGGCGTTTGATATGGTAGAATGGGATTATTTTTATAAGGTTTTGGATGTATACGGGTTCGGAAATACTTTTATTGAGTGGATTGCAGTAAATGGTCATGAGGCATTGTGAATTACTCCCTGTTATTTCAGAGTTTGGGGGACGGAGCTCCGTCTTCTCTCAAGAGATTATGGGAGAAAAACTTACATTTGGTATTGGAGGAGGGAGTGTGGGCTAGGATTCTAAAAAGCATCAAGTCTACATCTAGAGACGTGAAAGTCCATCTGATGCAATTTAAGATTTTGCATCGATTCTGTTGGACCCCCACTAGATTGTATAGTTTGGGTCTTAAAAACACCCACCTGCTGGCAGTGCCAATCATAAGACGGGGGACACGACCCATGTTTTTTGGGGATGTGTTAAAATCCAAGAATTTTGGTTGAGGGTTAAGAGCTTTATGTGTAATGTATTGGACACTCAATTTTCATTTTGCCCCAGACTCTGTCTCCTGGGTGATGGGACGGTTGGCAACATTGGGGATAGATATTTTAAAAGCTTGAGTCTTTACTGACAGGAAAGTTGATGTTCAAGATGTTCGGGGGGAGAGGTTTAATTTGAATAATTGATAATGTATTTTATGTTCTGTTTGTATGTTTTATGATTGGAATCAATAAAAAATTGTTAATGACAAAAATAATTTAATTAAAACAAAACAGTAAAAAAACATTTTTTTTGGTCTAAAATAAAATTTCTATGTAAATAGCCCACTCAACATGAAAAACCCAGTAAATTCATTAAACATCTTACCTTTTATAATTTAAGACAACTGAGAGGTTATCCTATCTTTAAGTTGCTTTTACGACAATATTTTAAGAACATTCTGTTCAAGAATTTGAATGCTTGTTACGTTTGTTCTTAAGAACAATCTTTAGAAAATTTATAAGAACTTTCTTAAGAAGTTTATGCGGGAATACAAAATATTTGGAACTTTTTTCTTAAATTACAAATTAAGAAGAAAATGGTAGTTAAGAAGAAATTTATTCATAAGAACGTTTCATGAATCCGGCCCCAAGCACCTTTGGAATACTATCTGCACTCTACTTTGCTTTGGGACACCTTAATGTGCATAATTGTGATGCTAAACCCATACATTGAATGCAAAAACACCACCTTTATGTGGCCAAATAGGGTACTGCCTCGGACTAAACTAAATTAATTGATCTTTGTTGCTTCTCAATACCCTAATTGATGCAATGTAATTTCCTCACTCCTCAAGCCCGAAAAACTGATTCAATTCTACTATCATGAAGGACATATCAATAGATCGCAACAGTAAAAATACCATTCATTCTTGCCATAGACAGACAGATTTTAAAAAGTAACTTATAAACCTTTAAAGACAGACCTACCTTGAACTCCGAGGTTGTTAATCGATTGTATATCCTTTGTTAAAGCCATCAGTTCACGTTATTTAAACTTAATTGTTTAAAAATAATTTTTATTTGAATAATTCCTGGTGAACAACTACATTACCCATGATCCAGCAGAGAAAGACTTCCAATGAGAGAACTGCGGCCAACAAAAGTCTGCAAAACGAGTACAGCAGTGACCGGCCACTCCCATGACACACTGTGAAGGATGCAATTTGGTTACTCTCCCTTCACCTTCAAACTACTTATGTTTTTGTATTTATCTGAATATATTTCAACAAACGTAAAATTGTTTTGGAATAAGGTAAAAGAGGAGGCGAGAACCAGCTTGACAATATAAATGATAATTTAATAAAGTATATAACCAAAAAGACAAACACACAAATGTGTCGGACAGCTGCCTGTAACACTCTCTCTGTTACACCACCATCTCCGCTCGCGTTTATCCTTCCTTGAGGCTTGATTAGCCTGATTAGGGGCCGGGTGTGTGGAATTACCTGGCCCCGCCCTCCGCCCTGCCACGTTTCACCTCGGAGCTGGTTGGTTTGGTTCATGGCTTACAACTCTATGAAGGATTTCATGAAAAGTCTTTGGAAAAAATGAATGGGAAAAATAGTTCTGGAACCAAGACTGAAAAAGTTGGAGGGCACTGTTGGGGTCAATTCCTCAAATGCACCGCTGGAGGCGAGGATGGAGGACAGAGGAAGCATTCTGAGGAAGCTTGAGTGAGGATGCACAGGTGGATCCTATGCTGAAGACTTTTTTGTTGAAACACTTGACACACAAATTCTCCTCCTCCACATCTTGAACAACATTTTTAATTCATGTGTCACCTTTGCAGTTCAAATAAAACATAATTGTCACATATTTCAGTCAGTGCATTTTTAATTATGAATATGATTTTTTATGAATATATAATTAATAAAAGCAACCGAGCAAAGATGGAACGCTTGGGTAAACGAGGACATTCCATTTTCCAAAAACAGTTTCCATACTTGTTTCCTTTTCTTGCATCCTTTCCTCGTTTCCTACGAGAGTGGAGCTAGGATGCAAGGAAAGGAAACAAAGATGCACAATTTCAGAAATGAGAAGTACCCATTCTCTTGTGTTTTTATTCCTAGATGTACCACTGTGTTTTGGAATATGCCACACCACTTGAGACGCTGTATAAGATGTCCCACGAGAGCAATGCAGGGTTTGGAGAGAGAGAGCGAAAACAGCAGGTCTTGCTTTTCTACAGAACTCTCAGCCAAATTCTGGAAAATTCTCTGGAGTGCCGGAATCATTACCGACTTGTCCTGCTCAATGGTGAGAATTAGGTCAACCTTTAAAATAAATCACATCAAAATTAAAACAATGCAATTGGATTCAAAAGAAGGATCCATATATTCACTTTTACGCAAACACTACCAGTCCATAGTGGACACATACTAATTATTTTTCATTACTACAATTCACATTTTGCAGCGTGTCATTTTCTGGTTTTGATGACTTTGCTATTATTTTGGTGAAGTCCTCAAAACTGTGAAATAACACAAATGGATGTATGTGAATTATGCACTGACCAAAAATATTTAGTCAAGAGTGTCCTAACTTTTGACTGGTAGTGTATTTTAAAGTCTTCAAAAACAGTGTCACAGAAGTCATCATAAGGAACACATTTAAGGCATGAAGGTGGTTTTGAAATGAGTGATTTCATTCTGATCACATTCTTGAGTTTTTTTTCCCACAATAATTCTCACGTTCATAATGCTGATTTTGTTTACACCATGTCTTAGATGAACACACAGGTGACCCTCATTACCTCTCCAGAGAGATCATTCAGCACCTGAAACAACAGAATGGAGAGATTTACATGGATCCAGTCCAAGAGCTGCCACGGGACAGGGTTCTTCATCCAGTCTCAGAAGAGGGTCCGATGAGGGATTTTAATGCAGCTGTGTGTCCTATTTCAGAAGATTCACTGAACAGCATCCCCAGCCTCATGATCAGCTACCCTAGAGCATTACGATCAGAGCCAGTGGAGACTACTGATGATTTCAACCAACAGAACCCTAGGAGATTTTGATTTCTTGGTATTCATTCTCCAGTCGGCTATTCAACACCACCCTTTCTTTACACCATGAAGCTCCCAAAACAAAATGTAAGAACATTGATGTATGAATATTCCTGTGAAAGTTTCCTTGTATCTTCCGAAGAACTATTCATTCTCAATAAATATTATTGTTAGAAGTTGTTGTTTCCAGTTAAACAACTCTCTTGTGATTGGTTGCGTTATTTCCCATAACATCTGTGGTAGAACAATTACTTTGAGAAGGAGACACACAAGTTTAAAAGTCGATCACTGACAAGTGATCCATAACACTGAGAAGCAAGATGGAAACTGAATCATTATACTACTTTACAATAAGTAATGATTTCTAAAGTTATTCACAGAAATTGTTCTGGTTATGACTTGTACCATTTAAAATCATGGCAATTTATTGGCAGAAGGCACTTGACACCACAACCATAAAAACTTGAGCACAGCCCCATTTCATTGTTTTTTTTTTTCGACTGAAGGGAAGAAAGCACATCTGTCTGTCCCTGAAAGGGATACCCAAAGTTCACCCAAAAATACTATAATTCTCTCATTTACTCACCCTCATGCCATCCCAGATGTTGTAGGACTTTCTTCTTCTGCTGAACACAATCAAAGATTTTTAGAAGAATATTTCAGCTCTGTTGGTCCATACAATGAAAGTGAATAGGTACCAAAGGTTTCAAGCTCCAAAAATACATAAAGGCAGCATAAAAGTAATCCATACGACTCCAGAGGATGAATCCATATTTTCGAGTTTCATTTTCGATTTTCGATTTGATTTTCAATCCTATGAAGGAAACCTGATGACTGGGCACCAAAGTACTGTGAAATATTCGTCTTTCAGGTCGATTGATACAAGGAAGCCCATGAGACATAATCTGTCTCTGACTGACAATCTTGAACCGAGACTTGTGTGTGGTTCAATCGTCTCAAGTCCAGGATAGGATGCAGCTTGCCATCCATTTTGGAAGTAGGAAGTAGCAGCTGTAAAACCAGCTTTTGTGATCAGCACCCAATCAGGGAATGCGAGTGGGCTACTAAGTTACATGTAGGCACCTAAAATCACTGTGTTGCTTCATGGCACTTGTCTGGCATGGTGTCAACAACAGTAAAAACAGGCATCAAAATTACCTGTGTCCAGCCACTAACTTGTTCCTGGCCCTCGACAACAGTGAAAGCGAGGGGGCTACTAGGCAACTAAATTCTCTGTGTTGCAACACGGCAGTCTTCTGGCATGTCGTTAGAGTAAAAACGAGGTGAACCATCCTGTGCTGCAGATAAGATATCACAATCTCATTCCATTATAAGCTTTAAATCATTATAAAATAGAGTGGAAAATATGGCACCAGCCATTCATTCTATTTCTAAGGCTCAAACGAGAAAATTTAAGCAACTCAGTCTCGGAGACCACTTGCCCTGTTTTCTCACCTAAGCTTGTACAGGTGAAACTCGAAAAATTAGAATATCGTGCAAAAGTTCATTAATTTCAGTAATTCAACTTAAAAGGTGAAACTAATATATTATATAGACTCATTACAAGCAAAGTAAGATATTTCAAGCCTTTATTTGATATAATTTTTATGATTATGGCTTACAGCTTATGAAAACCCCAAATTCAGAATCTCAGAAAATTAGAATATTACATGAAATCAATAAAAAAAAAGGATTTTAAATACAGAAATGTCAGCCCTCTGAAAAGTATAATCATGCATATGTACTCAGTACTTGGTTTGGGCCCCTTTTGCATTAATTACTGCCTCAATGTGGTGTGGCATGGATGCTATCAGTCTGTGGCACTGCTGAGGTGTTATGGAAGACCAAGATGCTTCAATAGCGGCCTTCAGCTCTTCTGCATTGTTTGGTCTCATGTCTCTCATCTTTCTCTTGGCAATGGCCCATAGATTCTCTATGGGGTTCAGGTCAGGCGAGTTTGCTGGCCAATCAAGCACAGTAATACCATGGTCATTGAACCAGGTTTTGGTACTTTTGGCAGTGTGGGCAGGTACCAAGTCCTGCTGAAAATGAAGTCAGCATCTCCATAAAGCTTGTCTGCTGAAGGAAGCATGAAGTGCTCTAAAATGTCCCGGTAGACGGCTGTGTTGACTCTGGACTTAATAAAGCACAGTGGACCAACACCAGCAGATGACATGGCTCCCCAAACCAACACAGACTGTGGAAACTTCACACTGGACTTCAAGCATCTTGGATTGTGTGCCTCTCCATTCTTCCTCCAGATTCTGGGACCTTGGTTTCCAAATGAGATGCAAAATTTGCTCTCAAATTTGGAATTTGAGAGCGCTTGAGACGCTTCTGACGTTGTTTGTTGTTCAGGAGCGGCTTGACAAGAGGAATACGACATATGAAGCCCATGTCCAGGACCCGTCTGTGTGTGGTGGCTCTTGATGCAGTAACTCCAGCCTCAGTCCACTCCTTGTGAAACTCCCCCACACATTTGAATGGCCTTTTCCTGACAATCCTCTCCAGGCTACGGTCATCCCTGCTGCTGGTGCATCTTTTTCTTCCACACTTTTCCCTTCCACTTAACTTTCTATTAATGTGCTTTGATACAGCACTTTGAGAACATCCAACTTCTTTTGCAATTACCTTTTGAGGCTTTCCCTCCTTGTGGAGGGTGTCAATGATGGTTTTCTGCACAACTGTCAGGTCAGCAGTCTTCCCCATGATTGTGAATTCAACTGAACCAGACTGAGAGACCATTTAAAGGCTCAGGAACCCTTTGCAGGTGTTTTGGATTAATTAGCTGTTTAGAGTGTGACACTTTGAGCCTACAATACTGAACCTTTTCACAATATTCTAATTTTCTGAGATTCTGAATTTGGGGTTTTCATAAGCTGTAAGCCATAATCATAAAAATTATATCAAATAAAGGCTTGAAATATCTTACTTTGCTTGTAATGAGTCTATATAATATATTAGTTTCACCTTTTAAGTTGAATTACTGAAATTAATGAACTTTTACACGATATTCTAATTTTTCGAGTTTCACCTGTACATATCTCATTAATGAAAGCCCAGCAACAAGATATCCCTGTTATCATTACCACTGCCGAACGTAAATGATTGCAGCACAACGAAGCGAGCCGCAAATCGTCACGGGCATGAAGAAGAGGAGACACGCAAGGCTCAAGCCGGCAACAAATCATCCTCAAAAAGTAAGCCGATGGTGAAGCGTTCCAAGTGTTATGATCGCAATGATCACAATCAAGCTCAACATGCACTGTGTCAGCATGGACTCGGCCCAGGCGATGAACAGCGCTCATGCCTGGCAGGGATAAATGGCAGCAAAACATAGCATCCCTCCCATCATAATCTACGCTGAGCGTTATTGGCCGCACTGTACAGGTAGAGGAGAGATGCAAGTGCACGTCCCTTGTCTAGGCCCTCAGGAGCCACTGAAAGAGTACAGCAGGAGGAAAGGGGAGTGGCTTCAGCTTCTTGAGTTTCATGCATTCACAGTAAATGCAAACATTCTCAATGAGCACCGCTTATTATAATATTATATAAAACAGCTCCTGTATCTGTCTGAGAGAGGGATATATATCTCTTTAGTTTTCATGCTTGTGGAAAATTTGCAAAATGGCAAATTTGCAAAAAGAAGCAGAACAAATTAATTAGTATACCGACAATGGACAGTGTCAACAACGAAGTGAAGTCTCGTCTGTTCTTTGGAGCCCAACTAGGAAAAGAAAACAATCCACTTGCTGTGAAGGTAAAAACATCAACGACGCAGTGCTCCATCTTCAATAGCACAGTGCTCCATTGCATATGCTCACGATGACGTGCACATCGTGGCGGAGTGTCAAACGCTATCTGCCAATGAATTTATGTGATTGTAAAGGGCTTCAGAGATCGTCACTGGGGAAATCTTCCCATAGCATCAGCAACTGACGCAGCTTCAAAGTGACCGACTTGAAAGGGAACTAATGTCAACAAATACAAAGTGTTACTGTAGTTTTTACTGCTTTGGCCACTGGGGGCAATGTTTCACATTTCAGTAAGCACAAACTGATTTTACCTATTGAAAATTCAACCTACTGTTTCCGATTTCACCATTAAACAAATAGCTGCATTTAACAGAAGAAAAAAGTGGTTTTACATCAAACAAGACTTTTAAAACTTCCTCAAGATGTCCCATGGTTAGACATAGGTTGCCTCTGCATACAGACTGAGGGTTCTTCCCTGAAGCAACACTCAACTTAGCAGCTGACTAGAGGACATGTCCTTCAGGTTTTGTTTTGACATTGATGGATAAACTATCACAAGTTTAAATCTGCTTGTGATAAAAAAGGCTGATATCAAATTCCTCCTTTTGCTTATTAAAAAGAGCTTATTAAAAGCATTTTCAATATATTTTGTTGAATTAAGTTTAGTTTGTGCAATGCATTTTCTGCAAAGCTGATTCATAGAGAGTATTGTTGCAAACACAGTCACATTAATCACATTATGATTTACATTATGAAAGTTTGTTGCAATGCTTTTGCTTTATTAATAGACAAGACCACACACTAGATGTTTCCTATTTGTTAAACAAATACTCACAAAATACATGATTACTATAACTAATATTATAACTAGAAATGGTTCTATAGAGACATTTTAAGGGTTCAATCGCTCGCATCATATTTGGAACCCCTGTTTTTATATAGAACTTATATAGAAAAAAAGAGCTAATGAACAATTGTTTCTGAGAATGTATGGATTACTCTTTCTTCCATGTTCACCCATTTAGGAATACCTACACTGTAAAAAAATAATCCCATTGTTTTGTTTTTGTTTTTTTAAAAAGGAAAGAAAAAAAAGAAATTTGCAGCTGCGGTTGCCAGAATAATTATGTAAAAAAAAAAAAAAAATATATATATATATATATATATATATGGTAAAAATGTAAACAACTTTACAGAACAACCTGTTATTTTACAGTTTAAAACGGTTGTAAATTGCATAAACATGATAACACAGCAAAGACAAATTATGTTAAATTTACTGTAACAAAAAATAATAAACTTGATATTAACCTTCTGAAACTGTACAAATCTACTTTTTACTTTAGAATGTATTGTTATACACTGTAAAAATTACAGAAGGGCACATAATGACAAAGTTCATCAATAGTGTCTCTTCCAGGAGCAATGACCAATAAACATGTAGAGACAGTGCTCAGTGTCACTCACACAAACACTAAACACCATCAGGATAACACTTAAATTATACAATAAACATGAACTAAACCACATCACAAACACCTCAAAGTGCATAACTGAATTAAAAGAAGAAACGTAACTATTCCCATAAAATATAATGAAATGTAATGGGTCATGCAGGGAAATCTAAACTCCCAATTACTGTATTTTAACAATAATTTACTGTAAAAAGTACATGTACTCTCTTGTTAAACAATGTATATATGTATGTAAATATTTTTTCAACATTTTATTGTAAAAACTACTGTATTGTCTTTTAAAATATATTACTATATATAACTATATTCATATTATATAGTTAATAATCGTTAATCAATTAACGTTTTATTTCTGTAGCATTTTTACAGTCTTTTACCATTCAAATTACAGCTATTTTTACAGTGTAGATGCTTTGTGGTTTAATTGTTTCCTTCTCATTTTCATATTCTGTAACTTCTCTCAAAGGTTGTTCTAAAGAACTCTCTTCTAGTTCCTCATTACAGTATCGTAAGATGTTTTTCTACTTCTGCATGCCTCAATGGTGTACTGTGACATCAGAGCTGTGCCCAAGGGCGATGGTCAATGACAGAACATAGGTGAGATCACAAGGAAAAGTTCCACGTAGTGACTCAGCCAGGAAAGCTGGTAAACACTAAGAAGTTGATGACTGAAGGTCTGTAAAACTAAACTTCAAATCAGAAAGTCACAACTCTAGAATATTTAAACCAGGCAGACAGAAAGTCACAGATCAGTTTTTATTTGGGTTAATATCATATTTCATTAAAGGAAAAGTTCAGCCAACAATGAACATTCTTTTGTCATTTACTCCAATGTTCCAAATCCGTATTACTTTCTCTTTTGTGGAACACAAAAGGTAAGGTTTTGAAGAATATTCTGGTCACTCTTTTCTCTATAATGAAAGTGAAAGGGGGCTGGTGCCGTCAAACTCTGAAATGATAAAAAAAATCACCATAAAAGTATCATAAAAGTAGTCTGTATGACTAATGTAACCCTAACACTATATTTACATTTAACACATATAAACATCAACTAATTAGTAACATTATGGGAAAAGGGTTTCATGTAATAAATCAATCCAATTTGAATTTGATCATAATATAATGGTCCCAAAGAGTGGAATGATTTTATCTGTGAGTCATAAGGGGCATTCTGCTCTTACAGAATGCAGAATGTCTGTCTGGTCATGTGAGTCATACCTGTGAATCAATGATCACATCTCATCTCACACTGCCTGAATCACATTCAGTGTGTGTGTGTGTGTGTAACGTCTATAGGCTGATTTATAAATACAATGTTTAACTACTTAAGAAGAATTAGAGGGATCAATACATTATGAACAATTTACTGTCTTTGCATGATTAATATGTAATCCATAAAAAGTAACTGTAATTTGATCCGGAATATTTTTAAATGTAATTTCATCTAATAACAAGTACTTGATTTTTGCAATCTGATTACAAAATGTTGATTACATGTAATCTGTTACAACCCATCACTGGGTCCTACTTCATCTGTTTTAAGCACTTTTAAACTTTTGTCTAATTCTTGTATAATTATCATCTATGCTGTTTAAATAAACTCATATTAACAGAGAGACTATATTGGATATTCTTACTGTTAAAAAATATTTTGTACCAGTAAGGGAACTGCAAAAAAGTGATATATTTTTGTCACACACTCTAATACTGTTAGCATAGAGGCTAAACGTGAATAAAGATAGATCGAGCCAATTTTTAACAGTCATCTCAATATTAGGCAGTGTATGTTTGTTTATGTATATAACATAACATTTAAAGGCCTTCTAATCAGAGAATAGTATAAGCGCAAGAGTCTGGATGGGTTGCGTGTACTTTACCAGTCTGATCTAACCTCTCAATGGTTTGCGTAATATCAGAGACTACTACTAGTCCTAGACAGAGCACTTCTATTAAAATGAATGGGAGAAATTAGAACGCCCAATATGGCGAATATAGAAAAGAAAGTCCCGCCTCACAGGTGAAAGAGCCAATCACCTTTCAGATACAGACTTCGCGTGTCGGTCGACTCGAGAATGCGCATGCGTATTAGCTGGAGCAGCATGGAAAATAGCTGGTTTTAGCGTGATCTGAGATAAAGAGGCACAGTGTATGATACTATTGTAGTCAAATATAACTGCTGATTTTAAATATTTTCTGTGATCGTAATCTTGACCAACCGTTTATCGATTTTTGTCTTTCCCCGTTCATGCAGATAGGAGCTATACTATAATGCCGCTTGTATCCCTAGACAACAAGTGTTCGCCGAGTGGAATGACTTGCCATAAAAGGGGACTTTGGTAATATTGCCCATCCCACAATCAGCTGATGCAACGCAGTGCGACCAGTATAAACACAGCCGGCGAGACGGAAAGGACACTTCAACTTCTTGCATTCATGGAAGGAACAACGAAACACTCTGTGGAGAAGGTGGGCGAGCTCGCGGTGAACTACTCGGAGGAAATATCATTAAAATGGTCTACACTCAAGCACTGGTGTTCGGTAACGGGATGTCCGTCAGGTGCGAGCAGGAAAACCTAGTGGAGGGTTTGACGTTTCGACAATACCTCAAATCAGACAAAGAGAAACTTAAGCGCTGCGGCAGACTAATGAAAGCACAACGTTCATCAAGTGAGTAGCCTAACCTTCTAGTGTCATTTCAGTTGAACAATAATATGGAGACCCAATACGTGTGTGTGTGTGTGTATACACACTGGCAGCCAAAATATTGGAATAATGTTCAGATTTTGCTGTTTCGGAGGTAAATTGGTACTTTAATTCCCACAGTGGCATTCAACTGATCACAAAGTATAGTCAGGACATTACTGATGTAAAAAAACACTCATCACCATCACTATTTGAAAAAAGTCATTTTTGAGCAAATCTAGACAGACCCATTTCCAGCAGTCATCACTCCAACACCTTATCCTTGAGTAATCATGCTAAATTGATCATTTGATACTAGAAAATCTCTTGCCATTATATCAAACACAGTTGAGAGATATTTGGTTCATTAAATGAAGCTTAACATTGTCTTTGTGTTTGAGTTGCCACAGTGTGCAATAGACTGGCATGTCTTAAGGTCAATATTAGGTCAAAAATGGCAAAAAAATAAAAGCAACAGCTTTCTCTAGAAACTCATCAGTCAATCATTATTTTGAGGAATGAAGGCGATACAAAGCTTGAAATTGACAAAAAAAAAAAAAAAAAAAAACGGAAGATTTCATACAAAGGTGTAACTACAGTCTTCAAAGTCAAAGCACAACTGACTAACAAGGACAGAAAGAGATGTGGAAGATCAGATGTACAACTAAACAAGAGGATAAGTACATCAGAGTCTCTAGTTTGAGAAATAGACGCCTCACATGTCCTCCGCTGACAGCTTCATTGAATTCTACCCGCTCAACACCAGTTTCATGTACAACAGTAAAGAGAAGACTCAGGAGGCTTTATGGGAAGAATTACAAAAAAAGCCACTTTTGAAACAGAAAAACAAAAAGTAAAGGTTAAAGTGGTCAAAGAAACACAGACATTGGACAACAGATAATTGGAAAAGAGTGTTATGGATCTTAACCCCATTGAGCTTTTGTGGGATCAGCTAGACTGTAAGGTGCGTGAGAAGTGCCCGACAAGACAGTCACATCTATGGCAAGTGTTACAGGAAGTGTGGGGTCAAATGTCACCGGAGTATCTGCAAACTGACAGCTAGAATAACAAGGATCTGCAAAGCTGTCATTATTGAACATGGAGGATTATTTGATCAGAACTCTTTGTAGTTTATGCTTTTCAAATTGTAATGGTAATTTTTCACATTATTAATGTCCTGACTATTCATTGTGATCGGGTGAATAAAAGTACCAATTTCTCTCCATAAAAGCAAAATCTCTACATTATTCCAAACTTTAGGCCGCCAGTGTGTATCTGTGACTTTATAAAGTGTATGCCTGTACCAAAAAAAAATGTAACCTAAGTAATATTCACAACTGAGTCTTCTCATTATTTTTTCTCAGGTCTGGGATCTGAGTGCAGTTTGGAAGAGGAAGAAGGTGAAGATGTGGTTCTTCAGCTTGAGCTCTCCAAAAGCATTGAGAAGTGCCTCTTTGATGCCAAAAGGGGAAGTTTGCACTGCCAGGAGCTTCGGCTGCCCAGGCACATGACCGTGCGTGTGGCCGGAGACATCATGCGTGCATCCATGAATGAGCCGTGTGGGATACATGGCGCCTTGATCCACATGTTCATGGAAAACAAGGGTACACTACTGAAGCTGGGCACCGTGACACCTAATCAGAGTCTCACACCCACCTTTGAGCTGTCGGTCATCTTACAGTCTGACCTGAATGGATGGCCACCGCTAAAGATCCTCTTTCAAGACGGGAAAGTCTTCAGCATTAAACGAGAATACCGGCTGATCAAGCAAAAGCTCTACTCTTCTGAAACTCCTACTGTAATGGAATTTTATTAAGACTGATTGACTGGGGGGGGGGACAATGTCGGAGTGCTACAAAATTCAAAGGAAAGTTAGTTGGTCTTGCACAGCATTTCTCCCTGTTACATTCATTCATTTATTTCTGAGTGCACTGAATGTTCTTAACTGTCTAGAAAAACATTAACAAATATTTAAGCAATATCACACAAGCGCACGAGTATGGAAGCACATTTATGCCACATAAAAGAAACATTGTGCTTTGGTAAGTCTTAATTATTAGATATTAAAAGTAATTTTTATGACATATTATGTGATGTCATGACTTCTCAAAATAACTTTTGAATCTAATAATTATGACTTGACTTCAAATCTCATTAAGATTTACCATAGCACTTTTTTTCATGTTGCAGAAACAACTTCCATACTAGTACTTTTAAACTGAATTTTGCTCTATACTGATATTGCTCTTGTATTGCTCCTATATAATGCCTAAAAGATCATTCAAAAAGTTTGAAATGTCATGAAAATCTTGATTCAGGTATTTTCCATATATGATCTTGCTTTCTATAACTACTGAAAGTTATTCTTAAGTGTTAACATATATTTAATTCTGTAAAAGAAACCGTTTTGCCTTTTATTTTTAGATTACACCCACTGTTCTGTGTAACATGACTTTGAAGGGTGTTACCACTACAGAATGTTCAGGTCAGATCTTTCAGTATTGTTTGCACTGATATTCAGGTATGTAGGAGGGTTCATATAGGAATCATTCCACCACAGTAAGTTATCTCTGTGTTTTGTAGCGTTAAAATAAAAGGGACATGCTGGCATTGTCCCCCAGTAAACCAAAACTACTGAATCATTTGTAACAGTAGTTTTTGCACAACAATATTTTAATAAATTATTCTTAAACTTAACAAGGTCTACATGAACATATTGTTTGAACTGGAACACAATATATTTGCAGACTGTTTTATTAAAACATTTCACAACACTCAAACACTGTACACAGAAGACCCTGTACAAAACTGTACAGACATGTTTAAATACACAGAAGTCAAATTAAGTTCACTCTATCTTAAAGCTGACTGAAAAACAAAACGTATCTAGTACAGTGGGCCTTTAAACTGACTGTTCTGTCTATGCAAAAAAAAAAAAAGTTTCAAGACAGACAATTTTAACTTAATCTCTATAGAGAAAAAAAAAAAAAAGCTTTTTTAGTTTATAACCACTCTTATCTCTTCATCAGCTAACAACACATGACAAAGTGTTGCAATAAGGCGATTAAAAATCTTTGTCTTGAATAATGGGGTTGTATAGTTTCATTCTTGTCGCAAGAAAGTTACATTGTCATTTCTAACCATCCAGTGGTTATGATGGTGGTACATTCCACATTAACCTTAAGAGGCCAGTTGTCAAACGTACGCAATAAATCGTTTTTGATATTAGACCAACTCCTCTAAAGTCAAATGCACAAGTGCTGGTCAGTTTGACCGGTCCTGTGAGTCAGAGGACACAAGACAAGGCGATTCATGAACTAGAGAGTTCTGGAAAGATGTTTTCCACATGAAAAGTTTGAAGGGTCAAGCCCTTTAAACGTCTCCAGTCAAGGAGAAAAATGTCCTCTTTGTGTCCAGAGTCCTTTTGTCCATATTCTGAGAATGACACTGCACCTTTAAGAACTGCTGTAATTAAACCAAACGAAACTTAACCAGAACTTCTTAAAGAAACAGCTAAATATAGCCTACTTTAACTTGTGACAGCAGCAGTGAAATGTCTTGGTTCACTTTTTCATCTTCATATCTGCCTCTATTGCACTGCGGCGTCCTCTGGTGCCTCCGTCCTGTAAAAGCAGAGAAGATGTGAGCCAGTCAAAACACCGTTTATCCCCCAGTGCCCTAACACACCAGACCATCAGTGCCAGGGTTGGATTGTCCATCGAGAGAGGCAGGACCTTTCTCTGTGGGCCGCTATCAGGCCGATGCACATCATGATATAGATTAAAAATAGCCATATAAACAAATCATTGCCATTTAAAACAACATATTATTAGGGCTGTAAAAAGATTACAATTGTTAATTGCATGAATTACATCAATATTTGCAGATAAAGGCCCTCCAAATAAAAATAATTTAATGCATAAGTATTAAATAAAGTTTAAAGTAATGTAAGGACCTACAAACCAGAGATATTCTTCTAAAAATATTCATTTGTATTCTGCAGAAGACAGAAAGTCATGTACATTTGTTATTGCATGAGGGTGAGTAAATGATTAGAACATTTTCATTTTTGGGTGATCTGTTCCTTTAAAGCAGTTCACTTTGGTTGCTCTGCATAACACATACACACAACACTTTTAGGTCACTGTGTCAAGGTAATAGTGGTTTGAAACTTAGAAAAACAAGTTGAGACATTCCGAGTTGCACTTCCTCCAGAGGTGTTTGAATGCAAGAATGCGTCCTCATCTTGTGCTGTCTGCATCAGTGAGGTTTGTTGCTTGTTCAGCTGGAGTTTTGCTTACTGCCCCCTGATGATTGAGATAAAAGGGTGGTACTTCAAGCTTGAATTGCTCCGATGGTAGTAAATTCCTTATTGAGGTTTGGGGGCATAATTTTGTAAATGTTTTAAAGCGTTACTTTTTTATATAATCACACTGAATTAAAGCACTGAATCTACATCCCTAATTATTATTATACATATATATTATACATACATACATACAATACTTAATTCCTCAATGTTTCAAGCGCCCAGCCTTGTCATCATTTAAAGACGTTGGATCGAAGAAAGCATGTCCAAAATCTTGGAGCAACCAGATCTCCCCAAAGAGAGGACTGCGAGTAGAATTGTGAGTTTGTTTGGTAAGATGGTAGAAGGAATATCTTGTTAGCTTCATCCAGGATACTTACAAAAAGAGAGAGAAGGAAAGCAGGGGAGGCCATGTAGAGGCTGTCCTGTAGAAGGACAAACAGCACTGTGAGAAAAAGAGAGTTCTACATGCAAGATCTCTATTTGAAACCGCTGCTAAAAACAGACAGAAAGACAAACATGTAAAGCAGAGCAAGTAAGAGTTATGAAAGCATACAGCAGAGAATTAAACTGATTTAAACCTCTGATCATGAGACAGAACACAGAGAGGTGACCATCATTGTAGTATGAAAGAACTGCAGTCACTCTAGAAGGGACACAAACTAACTTCTCTGGATGCAGACACAGAAAGGAAAGCATGAACGGAAGAGGGACAAAAAGAAGCCACAGATGCGGGGTGGATGAATAACGCAGATGCAAAGTTTTGTGTTAGCCCGATGATGAAATTATGAAAGTGTTCATGTGTGTGAGAGTCTTAAGTTTTTCACCGTTTCCATGGCGATTGCAACACTCCAACATAAACTCAAAAAGATGGTGATGAATATGTAGTTCAGTCAGTTGAATGGGTCTCAATCACACTTCATTCAAAACCAATGAACAAAACCATGCAACAAAAAACTTTGAACTTTGGTCTGGTGTGATTAAAAAAAGAATATTTTTACAAATCAATCACAGATTGATTTGGCACACAGATTCAAAAACAGGAGACACCAAGAAGCTGTGCATTATTAATGGTAAATGCGTTAAATCGCAATTAAGAAACAATAACGAGTTAAACTAATTAATTGCATGCATTAATGCGTTACAGCAGTTTGATAGCTCTAAATCTGACCAACTTTTAACTACTACAATTTAAGGTTTGACAGATGTAATGTGAACCAGAAGTGTGACTATATTACAGATGTATGTTGATTTGATCAAAATCAGAGTGCATTGTGGGTAAGAATGAGTGAACGAATATAGGGAAGGAGTAGTTCACTCAGAATTTGGATGCTACCACAAAATGGCCAACACCCAATTTAGTGCACTATATAAACTCAGCAAAAAAAAGAAACATCCTCTCACTTTCAACTGCTTTTATTTTCAACAAACATAATGTGTAAATATTTTTATGAACATAAAAAGATTCAACAACTAAGACATAACTGAACAAGTTTCTTAGACATGTGACTAGCAGAAATGGAATAATGTGTCCCTGAACAAAGGGGAGGTCAAAAGTAACAGTCAGTATCTGGTGTATTAAGTACTGCAGTGCATCTCCTCCTCATGTACTGCACCAGATTTGCCAGTTCTTGGTGGAAGAGTGGGGTAACATCTCAAGGCAAAAAACACTTGCAAGTTCACAGACATTTCTGGGGGGAATGGCCCTAGCCCTCACCCTCTGATCCAACAGGTCCCAGACGTGCTCAGTAGGAACAAGCAGTATGGCTGGTGGCATTGTTATGCTGGAGGGTCATATCAGGATGAGCCTGCAGAAATGGTACCACATGAGAGTGGAGGATGTCCTCCCTGTAACGCAAAGGATTGAGATTGCCTGCAATGACAATAAGCTCAGTCCGATGATGCTGTGACACACCACCCCAGACCATGACAGACCCTCCACCTCCAAATTGATCCCACTCCAGAGTACAGGCCTCGCACATTCCTTCATCCGACCATCATGTACCTGTCCCGCAGGTGTGATATTCGGATGTACCGATCCTGTGCAGGTGTTGATACACGTGGTCTGCCACTGCGAGGATGATCAGCTGTCCTTCCTGTCTCCCTGTAGTGCTGTCTTAGGCGTCTCACAATACAGACATTGCAATTTATTGCCCTGGCCACATCTGCAGTCCTCATGCCTCCATGCAGCATGCCTAAGGCACATTCACGCAGATTAGCAGGGACCCTGTGCATCTTTCTTTTGGTGTTTTTCAGGGTCAGTAGAAAGGTCTCTTTAGTGTCCTAAGTTTTTATAACTGTGGCATTAATTGCCTACCGTGTGTAAACTGTTAGTGTCTTAACGACCGTTCCACAGGTGCATGTTCATTCATTGTTTCTGGTTCATTGAACAAGCATGGAAAACATTGTTTAAACCCTTTACAATGAAGATCTGTAAAGTTATTTGGATTTTTACAAAATTATCTCTAAAATACAGTGTCCTGAAAAGGGGACATTTCTTTTTTGCTGATTTTAGTGGATGGGGGTGGTTTCGGACACAGCAAGAGAGAGAATAATAAACTTTAAACAGGTGTAAACACTAAATGGGGCAAAAAAAATTCTACACTCATCTGAAAGATTTAACAAGTATAAATACAATATTTAAAAAAAATCCATGCATACATACTATATTTGGAACACTTAAAATTTTCTGAAGAAAATGTAAGTGGTGCTTCCCCTTGCAAAAGTTGCTGCCATAATTCTAGGGTGATCTGGGTGCTTGCTGGCCCATGTTAAAAACTCCCTGCCCCAATATGATATGATTTTCTCGGGCCGGTTGCACTACCCGTGTGTGAATTACAACTTAGCCTAGTTGTGGCGTAAATAAGCACAAAGCTAAAATTTATGCATTACTTAAAATGTGAGTGTTGCACCATTAAACATACAGTATGTGAAACATAAACCTGCGTGAAAATGAAATATTTACGGAAGCCTCCGACCAGGAGTAGAAGTTTGAATAAAAATGCAAAATGACTGAAAGACATAAACGAGCTTATGTTTTGTGAGACAGACTTCAATCCTTTAGACCTATATGATGATGCTGAAATTAACACTTGTTTACATTTACAAGAGAACATTGTAAAAAAAAAAAAAAAAAAAAAAAAAGTATTACTACTTAGCAAGTATTACTAAATGTTCTCTAAAAATTCATATTTAAAACATTCAAAGTGATTTGATTGAAGTCTTGTTTACATACATGTGGCATGTCTTACTGGAAATTTTGCAACATTCCAGGAAACGTCAGAATAGTTTGTGCAAGTACACACTTTATGATACACTAGTTTACAAAAGAACTGGAGACATTAAAAGACTACAATGTGCAAAATCCAGAAATCATTGTAGTTTCCTTGAATCATTGTATTTGTGTGTCTTCCCTGCAACACCTTAGTGTGTTTGTGTGTACATCACTGACCTTTTCATTAGTTTCTTGTTTGGAGTTGTTCCTTTTCCTTCTGGCTGATGGTTCTGGCTCTAATTGAGGGTCTTTGTGTGCAGGACTCAGGGTCTATATACGAGACTGTGTGTTAGTGCGTGTTACGCTAACCTTTCTGACAGGGACTTTAGCAGTTCACTTTGAATTTGTGAGTGTGTGTGAAGTGAGTGAGTGGGTGTACTATCAGCAAGTTTTTCCCCTCCTGTAGTCTATACAGGTAGGTGTGTATGTTATTGGGGATGGCATTTAGGTGAATCTCACAAAGCATGTCAAGAACATGTTCAGGTCATATTTCACCCCAAAATATAAAAAGAACAGAAAAAAATAAAGAAAATAAAACAATTTATGCATATGAAGTCTATTTTTAGGATCATTAAGTTGTTTTGCACTGTGACATTATAATCTCGTTCTCATTAATGTAATGCTAATAACAAAAAATGTACACTATTTTAATTGTAAAGTGTATATATATATATATATTTATATTATTGTTGCATTGACTGTACTGCCTTTAATTGATGCTGATTTTAGTGATAGATTAAAAAAAAAAAAAACAGGACAAAATTATTTTTATTACTCCAATAAGAATGTGATTATTAAGGTGTGATATGTATTATATTTTTATTGCATTATGGTAAAGAGAATGAGATTATTATTATTATTATTATTATTATTATTATTATTATTATAACTGTAATATAAATAAGAATGTTGCATTACAGTAATTAGATTTTTTTTGGCCATAACGGTAATGAGAATGAAATGATTGCATGACAGTAATGAGAACTAGATTTTAATTGCATTACAGTAATGATAATGAGATTATTATTGTTTTGAGAATTAGATTACATTACGATAATGAGAATTAGGTTTGTTGCATTACGGTAATGAGAATTATATTTGTATTGCATGACGGTACTAAGAATTTGATTATTAGTGTATTATAGTAATGAGAATGATCTTATTATTGTATTATTGTTATGAAAATGAGATTGCATAATGGTATTGTTAACTTTTGCATTACGGTAATGAAAGTTAGTTTTTATTTCACTACAGTAATGAGAATGACTTTTTTTTAGCATAATGGTACAAAGAATAAGATTATTATTGAATTACAGTAATGAGAATGAGGTTAGAGGTTTTTAATAATGAGATTGGATTATGGTAATGAGAATTAGGTTTATTGCATTAATTAGATTTTGATTGTACTACAGCAATGAAAATTGTATTATTATATTACAGTAATGATAATTATTGTATTACAGTTATAAAAATGAGATTATTACTGTAAAACAGTATGAAAATAAAATGACTGCATTAATGTACCGAGAATTAGATTATTGTATTACAGTATTGAGAATGAGATTATTATTGTATTATTGTTATGAATTGATTATTTAAATAATTAGATTGCATTATGTTAAAAATAATTAGGTTTATTGTATTACTGTAATGACAATTGTGAACAGTATTGAGAATGAAATTATTTTGGCATTACGGTAATGAATGTTATTATTGTATTGCTGTAATGAAAGTGAGATTATTATTGTAATACAAGGGATGGGCATTCATCAATAATTTGGTATTCAAATATTTAAGTTCACAAAAACTATTCTTTAACTTAAGGTAATTAATGAGAAAGATTCAAACAAATTTAGTCATAAAGGTAAAATAAATAATATAATGAAATAAGATTATATTATGCTAATGAAAATAAGTGGGAAAAGTGCTTAACTGTCATGAAAATAATGTCACAATGCCAAAAAAATCTTATTAGTCCTTAAATCGTGCTTCATTCTCTTTATGAATAATATAATTTACTTTCTTTCTATGGAATTTGTGGTGACATCTGCTGTATTTTTGCAGTAGAAACCTAATCATATCTGGATTGCATTCTGGAGTTTATACAGGACATGCCAAAGTTTTTGGCCAGTGACACTTTTTCCTGCATTGCAGCATGTTTTGGATATTAAATAAAGCTCAGCTCAGGACCTAAACTGCTGAAACGACAATGAATGCTTTCCTCCCATTAAAAGGCAGAAAATCAATTTGTGCAGATTACCTTTGTGTATTACAACAATGCAATATGCTATACTCGGTGGAAAATCCACTTTGCGTGTATTGAGTGCCATTAAGTCTGTAGCCAAAAGACATTACAAGACTGCACTTATAATTCTGGCTGATGCTCTCCCAGGCCATTTTCTGCTTGAGCCTACTTCCATTCTTATCTCCACATTTGCACGGAGTTGGATTGAAATTAGGCCTTTATGCAGGTGCTGGGTGTTAAGTGCCATCACAAGCCAATGGGTTTTGAAGTAATATGATGTTTTCAGGACACTTCTGAACTGAACTTTATCCCCTGGGCTACTGAATAACTTTCTATTGGTATTGTTACACAGAACATAAACAATGTCTCTGGCCAAATAACTTTAGAGATTCAATTGAGTGTGTTTGATTAAATGTCTTCTTCAAGAGGTGTGCCTTGTATTTTGTCTTGATTAGTTTTTGCATGTGTATATGAGTGTCAAAGTCACGTACCTCCAACCTTCTGACCAGCATCTTGTTTGGTCCACTCAATAGTGCAGGATTTGTGTGTGTCAGCTTATGTGTGTGGTTATCCATATGTATCTCTAACCTTCTCATTGGAGTCTTGCTTGCGGTTGGCTTCTCTCCCACGCAGACTCTTGGTGCTGATGCCCGACTCTGATGTCTGCATGATTAGCTGTGTGGCTAAGAACTGCTGGATCTGCTCCAGAACATCTCTCTGCATCTCCAGGGCCATATGAAACACGTCATGGTCCGAGCTGTTATACATCACTGCGTTCTGGAACATAAGCATGATGTCACGCTGGAACTCGGCCGTCGTACGGATCTGCCCAGACTCTATGTTCTTCTTAATAGCTGATAAGTCCATCGGTCTGAGGGGGCGGAGATTTCGGGACAGACAGAAATGTCTATTCAATAATCTATTCAAAGGCTCAAAGCTGTTCAGAGGAAAAGAGAAGTGTTTTACATGTGTGATCTCAGCTGGGTACCTGTGTACAATACTGTGATAACCAGGAGCGATGTCATCGGACACTGGCTGTTGAAATACACTTGCATATCTGAAACACACAATGATCAGATTACACACAAACACATTTCTGCCTGCTCACGGCTCATCATAAAACAGCAGCTGAGGGAATTAAATACTGATGATATGAATTACAGGTATAAGCACACCTGTGATTGGCCGCTGCCCGCCACACCAGCATGATAGCTTTCTTCCAGATTTTCTGAGCCTGGAGGGCCTCTTGATCCTCACTACACATGGAGCTGAGAGAGAAACAGAGGATTTAAAAAAGCAGATGAATCATTTACCAGTGGACAGCACTTATTACAGGTATAAATGGAGTCTAATGTGTTTTTGAAATGTATTGCAATCTGATCACTCACACCACCTACAGAGGTGGTTATGTTTTAATGGCCATATAGCATCTGTATTATCAATGCTAATTTGTCCCAGGAAAACTGTGAAGGTCCGCCTCCTAGTTTTGGTTTTCATGATTATTATAGCTGTTAAATAAATAGAAATTGATCTGCATAGTTTGGTCCCTATTGTGAATTTTTTAAGCAATATTTTCATAATGTACAAAGCTAATAGGTTCCCTGTACAATTTACAGCATTAGCTGAGAGTGGAAAATGGACATTATATATGAAATATACCCAAATGAATCTGAATACAATTAAATCGCATCAAGAGCTTGTGAATCGGAATCAAATCTGAAAATCTGTAGATACCCAGTGCTACCACCTACAATTTAACCCTTGTTAATTTCATCTCAAATATTACTGACGAAAAAGGTTGTTTACTAAAGGGATTTGTGATTTTGAATACAAATATAAAAAAACAAGTGGAATTAATCATACTGTTAATGGAAATATGACAAGAAAAAATTATACAGCAAGTTATTAAGAGTGTACAAACAGAAGAATCATCATCTACAGAAACATCAGTATTAAGAGTAAGGAACATCTGAAAATTATTGATTTATCTAATCCTATAATCCAGTATGCTGGACATTTTCCCCATTTGCTGCACACCGGCAAAATTAACAGCTTTTCAAATGGGTTAAAGGTACCTAAATTTACCTAAAACTGAAAATTCTTGCATCATTTACGCACCCTCATACCATCCCAGACGTGGATGACTTGCTTTCATTTGAAGAACACAAAGATTTTTAGAAGAATATTTCAGCTCTGTAGGTCCATACAATGCAAATGGTGGTCAGATCATTGAAGCTTCAAAAAGAACATAAAGGCATCATAAAAATAAACAACTCCAGTGGTTTAATCCATCTTCAGAAGTCATATGATAGGTGTGGGTGAGATACAGATAAATATTTAAGTAATTGTTTACTATAAATCTTGTCTTTAATATTCACATTCTTTTGTTTTTGGCGATTCACATTCTTTGTGCATATCGCCACCTACTGGGCAGTGAGAATTTATAGTAAAAAAGGGCTTGAATATTAATCTGTTCCTACCATATCATTTCTGAAGACATGGATTTAATCACTGGAGTTGTATGGATTATTTATATGCTGCCTTTATCTGCTTTTTTGGACCTTAAAAGTTTTGGTCACCATTAACTTGCATTGTATGGACCAAAGAAAGAAGGTCATACACATCTGGGATGTGGGATGCAACGGCCACTCCGGATCCAAAATGGTGCTATTTTTGTCACTTAGTCAGACTTTTACGGCACATGGACATCGGAGCAACCGGTGTTCGTGTCTACCATCGCCAGACACCGTTAAAATATAATTTTCATGCAACAAACAAGCATGATGATCTGCAGGAGTTGCTATTCGAACTTGGCTTGCTGCAGAGACCAGGCCTCGGCGTCGCCTGATGCCGGTGGCCGGGGGAGAGGGCGTCGTAAGTGGTGTGTGAGGAAACGAAAGTGCTGCAAGGGGGCGGAGGTCCATGCTAGGCTAAAAAAAAACCCTAGCCGGCCGGCACTCCCGTCTATCCTGCTCTCAAGTTTTTGCTCCCTGGACAATAAACTGGACTACATCCGACTCCAGCAGGCTACGCAATGTGAGTTTAGAGACTGCTGCGTCTTTATTTTCACGGAGACGTGGCTCAGCGACAGAGTTCTGGATGCCGCCATTCAGCTAGACGGGCTTGCCTCATTTGGTGCCGACAGAAATGGAGCTCTGTGTGGGAAGACTTGTGGTGGTGACTTGTGTGATTCATCAACACGGAATGGTGCAAGAACTCTTTGCTAGTCTCTAGTTATTGCTCATCGCTGGTGGAACTTGTGACTGTTAGATGCAGACCTTTTTATTTACCATAGGAATTCACCACTGTTATCATAACCGGAGTTTACATTCCCCCCAGCGCTAACACTAAGGAAGCGCTCTGTGAACTGTATGGGGCTATGAGCGAACTGCAGAATGCTCACCCTGACGGACTGTTTATTGTCATCGGAGATTTCAATCATGCGAATCTCAAGACAGTGCTCCCTAAATTCCATCAGTACGTGGACTTTGCAACGAGAGGGGCGAACACACTTGATCCTGTTTACACAAACGTACCAGGCGGAGCCCCGCCCCCACCTCGGCTACTCAGACCACATCTCTGTTATTCTAATTCCAGAATACAGACCGCTCGCCAGCAGGAGCCATCTCTGCTCTTCAGGACTGTTTTGAGTATACTGACTGGCACATGTTCAGGGAGGATGCAACATATGGCGACTCTACCAACTTGGAGGAATACACAGCATCAGTGACCAGCTACATCAGCAAGTGCATTGATGATGTCACCTTCTCCAAGACCATCACCACACGCTCCAACCAGAAGCCGTGGATGACTGCGGAGGTGTGTGCGCTGCTGAGGACCCGAGACTCCGCATTCAGAGCAGGCGACAAGGCAGCCCTAAGAACAGCGAGGGCCAAACTGTCCCGGGCCATCAGAGAGGCAAAGCGCGACATGCCCAGAGAATCTACAGTCACTTCCAGGGCAGCAGCAACACACGGCGCATGTGAATAGCATCCAGGCCATCACCAACTACAGGACAACATCAGTTGCCTGTGACAAAGATGCCTCCCTTCCAGATGCGCTGAACTAATTCTACGCTAGGTTTGAAGCACAGAACGACGTGGTGGCGAGGAAGACCACCCACTCCTCCCAACGACCAGGTGCTCTGTCTTACCACGGCTGATGTGAGGAAAACTCTATGTAGAGTCAACCCATGGAAGGCTGCTGGACTAGACAACATTCCTGGCAGAGTGCTCAGAGGATGTGCAGACCAGCTGGCAGATGTTCTTACCGACATCTTCAACCTCTCTCTGAGCAGAGCCGTCGTTCCAACGTGCTTCATGGCCACCACCATCGTCCCCATGCCAAAGAAGTCTTCAGTGTCCTGCCTCAACGACTACCATCCCGTCACACTCACACCCATCATCATGAAGTGCTCCGAGAGGCTCGTCATGAGGCACATTAAGACCCAGCTGCCCCCCTCACTAGACCCACTGCAGTTCGCGTATCGTCCAAACCGTTCAACAGACGATGCCATCGCCACCACCCTCCATCTGGCCCTCACCCACCTAGATATAAAGGAATCATACGTTCGAATGCTGTTCATAGACTTCAGCTCAGCATTCAACACAATCATTCCCCAGCACCTGATTGGAAAGCTGAACCTGCTGGGCCTGGATACCTCCCTCTGCAACTGGATCCTGGACTTCCTGACTGGGAGACATCAGTCAGTCCGGATCGGGAACAGCATCTCCACCACCACCACACTGAGCACTGGGGGCCCCCCAGGGCTGTGTACTCAGTCCACTGCTGTTCACTCTGCTGACTCACGACTGTGCAGAAATGCACAGCTCAAACCACATCATTAAGTTCACCGATGACACAACCGTGGTGGGTCTCATCAGCAAGAACGACGAGTCAGTATACAGAGAGGAGGTGCAGCGGCTAACAGACTGGTGTAGAGCCAACAACCTGTCTCTGAATGTGGACAAAACAAAAGAGGTGGTTGTTGACTTTAGGAGAGCACAGAGTGACCGCTCTCCGCTGAACATTGACGGCTCCTCCGTGGAGATCATCAAGAGCACCAAATTCCTTGGTGTTCACCAAGAACCCCACCTGGTCCCTCAACACCAGCTCTATTACCAAGAAAGCCCAGTAGCGTCTCTACTTTCTTCAAAGGCTGAGGAAAGCACATCTCCCACCCTCCATCCTCTCACTACATTCTATAGAGGGACTATTGAGAGCATCCTGAGCAGCTGCATCACTGCCTGGTTTGGGACTTGCACCGTTTCGGACCGCAAAGCCCTGCAGAGGATAATGAGGACAGCTGAGAAGATCAGAGTCTCTCTTCCCTCCATCAAATACATTCACAAAAAAACACTGCATCCGCAAAGCAACCAGCATTGTGGATGACCCCACACAAACTGTTCACCCTCCTGCCGTCTGGCAGAAGGTACCGAAGCATTCGGGTCCTCACGGCGAGACTGTGTAACAGCTTCTTCCCCCAAGCCATCAGACTCCTCAATACTCAGAGACTAGACTAGACTAGACTACACACACACACACACACACACACACACACACACACACACACACACACACACACACACACACACACACACACATTGTCACTTTATAACTGGCTGTTACCTCAATAACTGTGTACCTCAATATAGAACACTATATCATGTTTACATTTGGCATTTTTAGAGACTGTCATCTTTTTGCACTACTGTGTACTGGTCGGCGCTGCACTGTCTCTTACTGTGTCTATTGTCCTGTTCATTTTTAGTAATTTATTGTACTGTCCCATAATTTTGCACACGTTTGCACGTGCACTTTATATAGGCATGTTATTTAGTCTGTGTAGACTCATGTGGTTCTGTGTTTGTCCTATGTTGTTTATGTAGTACCATGGTCCTGGAGGAACGTTGTCTCATTTCACTGTGTACTGTACTAACTATAGTATATATGGTTGAACGACAATAAAGACCACTTGACTTGGGATGGCATGAGGGCGAGTAAACGATGAGATTTTTTAAATGATTTAATTTTTTTTATCCCTTTAATTTCATCCTTCAACATGAGATGAATCACTACATCCACAACATATATGTAATATTGCAACGTACATCTGCACAGACAATGAAGTGAATGAACAGGTGAACTTGAACCAAGTAATGTGAATCAGATTGCGTAACAGTCTCTAAAACATGAAGAATTCAGAATACAGTCACTTCTAAAAAGTAGCTCATACTACAGTATATTTTTATGCTACTATTTCAGTAGCTCAGGTTTTCACATAAGGACAGTTGTAGCTATTTTGTATGTATATTTTACATGTTTGATACATGTTTAAATTAAAAAATATTTAAAGGAGACCTATTATGCCCCTTTTTACAAGATGTAATATAAGTCTCAGGTGTCCCCAGAATGTGTCTGTTAAGTTTCAGCTCAAAATACCCCACGGATCATTTATTATACCATGTTATACATCAAAAACACGCTGTTTTCGTGAGTGTCTCTTTAAATGCAAATGAGCTACTGCTCCCCACACAAAAACACTTACAACTGTGATGAGGCCGGGCTGCTGGCTATGGAGTCTGCTGTAGTGTACTGCTGAGAGTGACTGCCATATCCATCCTCACTCTCACTGGCAGGAGGATCCACCTCTAAGAGATATGGACCCTCTCCATCACCATCTTCACACTCTTTCATCTCCATCCCTTCATCCACATCCACTTCACTGCCTCCATCCTCTTCCTTCACCTCCTACAGCATGTGAAAGAGGTATCAACAAAAGAGATAAAACAGATAATTCAGTTGCAAAATGTGATTCACCCTGTTCATTTAAAGGAATACTCATCATTTACTCCCCCTCATGTCACTCCAAAACTTCTGTGGAACACAAAAGGAAAAGTTTAGCTAAATATCCTTGCTGCTTTTTACATATGAGATTTAAATGGAAAAGCTTGACAAATTAAATAAGAAAACATTCTTAGGTATCGTTTGGCTTCAGAAAAATTGTAATACAGCCCACAACTACTTTTTGTTTTTTTATCATTTTTGTAGCTTCACAGCGTATGTCCCCATTTACTATCATTGTATGGAAACGAGCAGCATGTTTCTGGTAAACTTCTTCTTTGGTGTTACACAGAAGACAAAGACAATCATGTTTGGAATGACATTAGGTGAACTATTCCTTTAAGTTCCTTAAACTGCTGCTCTGTGATATTACTCTTACCTTTGTGTCTTTGGCTGAGGCCGAGCTGTCCTCTGAGTCCAGACAGGGCGCCACCATCTCCGGCTGAATCCAGTCCTCTCCCTCACACTTCACGGCTGGACTCATGGTTCTATTCTGCTCCTCTGTTTCCTCAATTCCTTCCTCCCCCTCTCCTTCCCTCTCCTCCTCCATCTTGACCTCAGTGTCCTGACTCTGCTCTCCATCAGGAACGGGGATCACTTCCGAGTCCCCTTTTACCCGATCTACTGCTTCTGTACCTCCAGCCTCCTCTAGCAGAACCTCCATTTCTCCCTGCACTCCCACAGGATCTGGGCCGCTCCATGAGGCCACTGGGGCTGCATTCTGCTGAACAACTGGCTCTGGTTCGGCTGCCTTAAATGTCTGGGACGCCCAGGGGTTGGAGAGGTGTCCTCCGACCGGTGGATCCTCACAGAGAGAGAGAGCAGCCTCCACTGCTGCTGCATCCAGAGCCTCAACGGGGTCGTCCACCTGAGACAGACCAAGTGGCATCAACTAGAACATGTCAAAATAATATAATTTTATACCTAATAAAGTTGTTTTTGTTACGTGTCTTGCTTGAAAATAGTATGTGCTATCTTTCTTTAAAATAAATGCCACATGGTTTGATACTTTCTCTAATTCGAAATGACTCGCTTGTAAAACTGTACTTAAGATATAAAGGCCTGGAAATCACAATTTTCTTTTTTTTTTTTTTTTACAGCTCAATAGGGATAAAACAGAAGTATTAATCATTTGGTTCAAAGGCTCAAAGAGAGAAACTGACTCCCAAACTAAATACAATAGGACTCAACCCAAGCCAAGAAGCATCTGATTTTAATTTCAAGGCTCATGTGCAGGGTGTCACAAAAAAGCTTTTTATCATTTGAAGAACATAGCCAAAGTGAGGCCATTTCTCTCTTTGAGCAAACAGAGTCTAATGCACGCTTTTATAACTAGCAGGCTAGTTTCTTGAAATGCTCTCCTTTCTGGTCTACCAAAGAATACACTAAATCAACTACAACTAATTCAAAATTCTGCTGCATGAGTGCTGACTAAGACCAAAAGAAGAGCACACATTACAACTTTTTTAAAGTCTTTACACTGGTTACCTGTTAGTTTTCGTATTGATTTAGAAATTATTGTATTCGTTTATAAGGCACTACTGTAAATGGCCTAGCACCAGACTAACTTTAAGAACTGCATTTGGTTTATGAACCAGGAAAGCCCCTCAGGTCCACGGTTCCTTTCTTTTAGCTGTACTTAAAAGCAGAACAAAAACATTTGGTGATGCTGCAATCAGCACTTATGCTCCATTCCACTGAAACAGCCTTCCAGAGGATGTAAGAGGAGCTGAAAATATAGCAATTTTTAAACGTAAACTAAAAACCCATCTATTCACACTGGCATGTAGTATTTTAATGGTTTTAGTATTTTATTCATGATCATCATTATTTATTAATTAAATTTTAGTCTTATCAACATTTTACTGTTGATCATTATTTTATTTTATTAACTTTTTACTGTGTTATTATAATCTATATATTTTGTGTAATATTTCATAATTAGTTTTTATTGTTATTTTAACTATCAGATCAACACAGCAGTGTACACGTGTGTGTATGTGTGGGTATACCTTCTCCTCTATGATGGCAATGATCTCTCCCACTGTGTCCAGGTCTAGTTCGTGAGCCATGTATGACACTGACACTACCGTGTCCTCCTCTACTAGCTCTGCAACTTTCCCCTCCACCTCCACTGGTGTGGATGAGCCTGCCATCACCGCCTCTGCTCCAGAACCTTTAGCGACAGACACACACACATATAAACAAACACACAGTTCCACATTGCTCTTATTCCAGTTTTTTTGAATGTTCTAAAATGTGAGAAGATAAAAAAATAAATAAAAAAAAAAAAAAAGTTATAAAGCTGGCAAGGCTTTATCTGGTCCTAGGAAAGAGTTCTAAACCTGAAGTTCTAGAATAAATATCCAGATCTAGAATATACTTGCTCTTCTAGAATAAATCTATATTTCTAGCATAAATCTCTAGGTCTAGAATAGGTCTATATTTCCAGAATGCAATTGCAATTCTAAAGTAAATCTCCAGATTTACAATACACCTGCAGGTCTAGAATGAATATCTAGATCAAGAATGCATCTGCAGTTCTGGAATGAATCTGCCGTCCTAAAGCAAATCTCAAGCTCTAGAATAAACCTGCAGTTCTAGAATGAATCTGTAGTTCCAGCATAAATCTCTAGGTATAGAAAACACATGCAGCTCTACAATGAATCTGTAGTTCTAATGTAAACCGCAAGATCTAAAACACCTGCAGGTCTAAAATAAATCTGTAGTTCTAGCAGTAAATATCTAGGTCTAGAATGGGTCTATATTTCCAGAATGCACTTGCAATTCTAGAATAAATCTCCAGATCTAAAAGAGACTTGCAGTTCTAGAATGAATCTGTAGTTCCATCATAAATGTATAGATCTAGAAAATACATGCAACTCTACAATTAATCTGTCATTCTAGAGTAAACCATGATATAGAACACACCTGCAGTTCTAGAATGAATTTGTAATTCTGGAGAGTTAATCTCCAGATCTACAATACACCAGTAGTTCTAGAATAAATATCCATAACTAGAATACACCTGCAGTTCTAGATTAAATCTCCAGATCTAGAAAATACCTGCTGTTCTATATTTAAACTAGTTCCATCATAAATCACCATTTGCCCTTCTCAATCATGGCCTCCTAATAATTCCCATCCATTAATTAGCTCCATAATTCTATTCTCTCCTCTCCACCAATAGCTGGTGTGTGGTGAGGGTACTAGCACACTATGGCTGCCGTCGCATCATCCAGGTGGATGCTGCACACTGGTGGTGGTTGAGGAAAGCCCTCTGTTCACTGTTTAAAGCGCTTTGAGTGTAGTGTTAGAAAAGCGCTAAATAAATGTAGCATTCATTCATAAATCTCTAGATTTAGAATACATATGCAGCTCTATTATTAATCTGTAATTCTAGAGCAAATCAAGATATAAAACACACCTGCAGTTCTAGAATGAATATCCAGATCTAGAATAAATTAGCAGTTCTAGAATGAATATCCAGATCTAGAATAAATTTGCAGTTCTACAGTAAATATCCAGATCTAGTATGTACCTGCAGTTCTAAAATTAATCTGTTGCTCCATCATAAATCTCTAGGTCTAGAATACACATTCAGCTCTCCAATGAATCTGTAGTTCTAGAGTAAACCTCAACACACTTGCAGATCTAGGAGACACTGGCAGCCAAATGTTTGGAATAATGTACAGATTTAGCTTTTATGGAGAGAATTTGGTACTTTTATACACCAAAGTATCATTCAACTGATCACAATGTAGAGTCAGGACATTAATAATGTGAAAATTACTATTACAATTTGAAAAAAATAAACTTAAACTACTTCAAAATCCTCCACGTGCAGCAATGACAGCTTTGCAGATCCTTGGCATTCTAACTGTCAGTTTGTCCAGATACACAGGTGACATTTCACCCCACACTTCCTGTAGCACTTGCCATAGATGTGACTGTCTTGTCGGGCACTTCTCACGCACCTTACAGTCTAGCTGATCCCACAAAAGATCAATGGGGTTAAGATCCATAACACTCTTTTCCAATTATCTGTTGTCCAATGTCTGTGTTTCTTTGACCACTTTAACCTTTACTTTTTGTTTTTCTGTTTCAAAAGTGGCTTTTTCTTTGCAATTCTTCCCATAAGTCCTACACTCCTGAGTCTTCTCTTTACTGTTGTACATGAAACTGATGTTGAGCGGGTAGAATTCAATGAAGCTGTCAGCGGAGGACATGTGAGGCGTCTATTTCTCAAACTAGAGACTCTGATGTACTTATCCTCTTGTTTAGTTGTACATCTGGTCTTCCACATCTCTTTCTGTCCTTGTTAGAGCCAGTTGTGCTTTGTCTTTGAAGACTGTAATGTACATCTTTGTATGAAATCTTCAGTTTTTTGGCAATTTCACGCATTGTATAGCCTTCATTTCTCAAAACAATGATTGACTGACGAGTTTTCTAGAGAATGACGTTTCTTTTGCCATTTTTGACCTAATATTGACCTTAATACATGCCAGTCTATTGCACACTGTGGCAACTCAAAAACAAACACAAAGACAATGTTAAGCATAATTTAATGAATCAAATAGCTTTCAGCAGTGTTTGATATAATGGCAAGTGATTTTCTAGTACCAAATGATCAATTTAGCATGATTACTCAAGGATAAAGTGTTGGAGTGATGGTGGCTGGAAATGGGGTCTATCTAGATATGATCAAAAATGACTTTTTCCAAATAGTTATGATGTTTTTTTACATCAGTAATGTCCTGACTATATTTTTTTTTTTTTAAACATTTTGTTATACAATTTACTTCTGAAACAGCAAAATCTGAACATTATTCCAAAGTTTTGGCCACTAGTGTATATTTGTAGAGCTAACAAAAATCTCCATGTCTTGAATATGTCTGTAGTTCCAGTTCCAGAATGCACTTGTAATTCTAGAATAAATCTCTATATATACACAATACACATGCAGTTCTAGAAAAAATATCAAGATTAGAGATCTACAGACAATCATTTTTTCCTATATTTTTTCCAATATTCAAGCATTTTACCTTAATTGGATATCGTTTTGGTAATATCGGATCACTGCCATCTGTTTGGTGTTTCAGAAATTGCACGTAAAACCACAGTTACAGCAGTGTGTGTGAGAGGAAACAATATGCTGACTGTTCACTGGTGAAGTAACTTGCTTTTGCAGTGTTGCTTGAATAAATAGACTTTATTCAACATAACAGCCATTAATGTTCAAGTTTAAAGTATGTATTAGAAAAAACATTGTGTTATTATAATTGTAATATAAAATTAATAATAAATTAATTTATGCAAGATTTTTACTAGAGTTCAAGCACTATTTTGGACTTTTATAGTAAAAAGATTAAATAATTTTTTATTATATTAATAAAAAATTGGTTCTGCATATTGGTTATCGGACATGAACACATACAAATAATCAGTATCGTATCGGTTGAAAAAAAAATAAAAATATTGGTCGATATCTAATCAAGATCTAGAATATACCCGCAGTTCTATAATTAATCTGCAGTTTTAGAGTAAATATCCAATCCAGATCTAGAATGCACCTGCAGTTCTAGAATAAATCTGTAGTTCTAGCATACGTCTCTAGGTCTAGAATATGTCTTTATTTCCAGAATGCAAATGTAAATAAAAATAAAATCTCCAGATTGACCGTGCGTTCAGACCAGAGGCGGGGAGTGCGTCAAAATTCACTCTGGCTGCCCTGCCAACAACACTATCGAAAATTTGTGGACGCTCTGACGTATTTGAAATAGGCGGCAACGTTCGTTGAGAATGCTTGGTTTTGTGAACTATATTTAAAGGGGCCTCAAAACATACAGACATGTCGACCGGTATCTTTTTGACGACATATCACAAGTAGCATATATCCTCATAAAATATTTTAATATATTATTGGATAATATTATATAAACCATAATATCCACTTCATCAACTCACCTGGCACACCAACAATTTCAGACACATATGTCCACGCATAGTTTTTTTATTTTATTTATATCCCTGTAAGCAAACAGGGACAGATCATATATTATGTGAAAACCCGCCATGGCAATAATCAGTTTCTCCTCCATTTTGTCTTCGGAACTAATGTTTGGTGGGAACCAAAGTTTACACTGTTGTGCTCTCTAGACTTTGCTAGAGCGGAGCACATCTATATTCCAATAGATTGCCGCCGAACTGCGTCAAAGTTCATTACCACAATGTTGGCTGCACTTGAACTTTCCTCTAACGCCCACACCGCCCAAGACTCGCCGCACCTCTTCTTGCCGCCGAGAGACGCTGGCTGTCATAGAAATTGAATGACTTCCGGTCGATTTGACACTTTCGACGCCTCTGGTCTGAAAGCACTATTACAATTCACCTGCAATTCTAGAATAAATATCCAAATCTAGAATATATCTGCAGTTCTACAATTTATCTGTAGCTCTAGCATAAATTTCCAGTTTTTAAATATATCTGCAGTTCCAGAATGCACTTGTAAATCTAGAATAAATCTCTGGCTCTACAACACACCTGCAGTTGTAGAATAAATGTCCAGATCTAATGTTGTTGAAGACATCTTTATTTCTAGAATATACATGTAGTTCTAGATTACTGTTGCAGTTTTAAAATACACCAGCAGTTCCACTGTCAGTGCAGAAAGAGAGGTTTGTGATTGGAGGGTCGGGAGCATGAACTACTCATTACATAATTCAAAAATGAAACAGGCTACCTGAGCAACAACTGACAGACCATCCAACAGAGAGAGAGTGTTGAAATCAGAGAGATCAGAGACCTGTGTTGGGTACAGAGAGGTGGTCCGTAGCTGGGGGGGGCACTATGGGGGACTTGGGGGGATCAGCACTGACAAGCTGCTGCGCTGGAGTGGAGCTCTCCAACAGATGAGATAACGTAGGTGCATCTGACACAGACACACACACACACACACAGCGCTACAAACACACACACTAAAGCTTAAAGCTACTTACACATTACACAAACTACACAGTAATAACTTAATACAGCAAGCATGAAATCTAAAAATGGCATGCAAGAAAAATGGTAAAAAAAAGTTTTTCAACTGAAACACAATTTCAGGTTGAATAGAGACATCTACAAAGCACATTTAAAATAAACAGAAAGATGTGTGTGGCATGTGTGTTTACCAGCTGCAATATCTTGGTTGGCAGGTGGAGCAGCTGCAGCAGTGTGAAGCTCAACTCCATAAGATCCATTACTCAAACCTGTAGCCACATCACCTTCAACCACCTGCCCAACAAACAGGCCCAAAACACAGAACACAATTTAGTTTAACTTGACTCTTAAGGCTGTTTATACTTCATATCAATATGTAAACGTCTTCCCTAGCATTTTTGCATTTGAAATGACTAATACCGCCTTTACTATTGACTGTATGTCAATCCTGTTTTCCATTATCTGGTCCCTTTAATCCAAACCCTTCACCATAACCACTCATAATATGCATAATGCTTAACTGGTTAAGTAGATCCAGTTGTTTAGCTTACCAATCTAGAGCTGGCCGCTATGAGGCTGCCCTTCTTCAGCAGTTCAGACAGCAGCGGGGAGGGGGGTGGTGTGGCTTTCGGGGCGAGATGCTTCTTCTGCGGGGATTCGTCTAAAAGACCACCCAGCCCTGACTCTTTAGGCCCTGAGACCTCTGACATAGGCATGAAGACAGTAACTCCTTGAGCCTGGACACAACACAGAGAAAACTGACACTTTTATTTCCACATCAGGAGTCTAACACCTAAAAAAGTCAACATAAAACGGCTTTTGAAGCGGTTATATTTCCATAAATTTATGCATTTTAGAGTGAAACTAAATATTAAATTAGAAAAAAAAAATCTAATAATTATTATTTTGTAAGTTCGATTCACTGGTTTGTTTGCAGCTGTGTTGTATAGTGTTCTTTGTTGTGAGTATCTCTGTGGCATACCTGTTGTAACAACAACAAAGTGAGTTCTAGCGTAAATGCCCTCGCAAGATTTTAGCAGGTGCTGGTTGAACTGCTGCTCTTGTGCACTCTCATGAAAGTGAGCAAGATTTCAGTAAACAAATTAAATCCAGTTTGTTTCTCACCAAACCTTAACATATGCCTACAGAACTTTTATTTATAAAATTTCTGAAATATACTTTTCTGTCCTTTTAAAGCTTGAAGAGATGGTCACCATCCACTGTGATTGCACAGAGAACAGCGAGCAGGACATTTTTCCAAATTTCTCCTTTTGTGTTTCGAAAAAGAAAAAAGGTCATATGGGATTAGATCAACATAAGGGTGACAAAGTAATGACTGAATTTTCATTTTTGGGTGAATGTTTCTTTTAATTAATAGCCAATGTGGCCCACATCTGTGTGTGCAGCCTTAGCTACATCAATTGAAAAGCCAAGTCTTTTCCGAGGTGGTGCAAGTAATTACATTTAGTTGAAAGATTATTAAGACAAAATCTTTTTTTTTTGGAATAACATGAAAAATAAGAACAAACTTGTATTAGAATACAAGAAAGTGTAAGAAAGTCAGTAGGGTCAATTTTGATCTCATGTTAACCTCTCTCACCAGGGAACTCGCACAGGTCTCATCTGTCATTGGCTGTGGTGTGTCGGGCTGTCGGGCGTTCATGCCAGGAGAGCCAGAGCCGGGTGGAGAACGTACTGTTATGCTGGGAACTCTCTTTGGTGTGTTTTTAGCAGCCTGACGAACTGGAAAAAAAAAACATTTACATTATTATATGAAGTAAAAGCTTAATTTCACTGCCAGCAAACCCAAAATAATAATAATAAAAAAAAAATAAAAAAAAAAGAGTTTTCCTAGTGGGAAGAATGTAATATATCAGCAATAAGTTGAACTGCTTGATTTAAACAAATATCAGAAGAAAATATAGTAGCAATATGTTGCACTGTGTCTACTAGCATAAATTGCTAATTAACATTCCTTTTGTGGAACCATTAAGTTGAAAAAGTGCCGAAAGTTTAGAAATCTCTCACTCTGATAGGCTGCCTCAGTTGCCCTCTTCTTATGCTCTGCCTCCTCCTCCTCCTGCTTCCTCTTTCTGCCAGCATGAGACCACACAATCACATGATGACACACAATGACAGATTTCGCCTAACCACTCTTGGTGAGCACAATCAGGCTTCCCGCTCTTTTTAGGTTACAATTTTCCAGAACATGTTATTTGTCCAACGGGTGTAATATTTATGCAAAAACACATGTATACTGTGTTCAAAATATACACGAGTATATTGTGGTTATTTTTTCTGAATTCCATATTTGACAGTTTAATTCAAATGCAATATTATGACAGTCTGCCATCGGCCTTTATCCCTCTCAGAGGCTTGATTAGCCTGATCCGGGACTGGGTGTGTAGCATCACAACCCGGCCCCACCCTCCACCCTGCCACAAAGACATATCGTGATTTTAATTTAATCAATTATGCGTTCAAGCATTCATTTTTGTCCTTAATATGCCATTTTGCACATTATTGCTAATGACATTTTATGACTGGATTCCATGATTTTGTCTATGGTAACTGTGTTATAAACAGACTCTGATTATTGAATTCTTGAAAATTAGGTGGCGGCATCATCACCTTGCTGCCAACTGTGTGAATTCTTTTTTTTTTTTTTTTTTTTTTTATTAAATCAGCAGTATGACCGTCATCATTCTCTAAAGTTACAACTTAAATGTCAGAAGGGGAAAAAAAAAAATCATATTTTGCACTAAATCAATTACTTAGATAAACTTTTTTGTCAAAGAAAGCAGAGATGACAGCAGATGAGAATAGAATGTATGTGATCAACCGTTGATGTTTCACAAGGTGACACACCGATACAAATTTGTGTATTTGACACCTATTCAGAGTCTCGATCGCATCTATGTTTTTGTAAATGTAACAAAAACCTTATAAGCAATAGAGTTAACTGTTTTATTATACTAAAATATTTTGATATTTTTCTCATTTTCCATGACTGGAAAACTGCAAAATTCCAGGTTTTCCCGGATGTGTGGGAACCCTGCCAATGCCAACATAATGTGACATTTGTTTAAATCGGTTTATTTGTGTTAAGTTACTATAAGACTAATTAAAACTTGATTGCATTTAATTAAATAAAATTAATGGTTAATTCTCAACATGTAAAGTGACAAGTGTGGACATGTTTAAGCACAAATGCAGAAACACTAAAGAAATGTCTCACAGCTCGATCTCTGCCCACAACTCCTCCAGTTTAGAGTCCATGTGACCCACCTGGATCAAATCCACTTCTTTCTTCAGTTTCCTGAAAAGACAAAAACACATTAACCGTACATGTATTTAAAATGTCCATGAACTTTTTTTTTTTTTAAATCACCATAAAAAGTTTGTAGGATAGCATTTAAAATGAATATATAATGGAATGTGAGAGAGGGATGTACCTGTATTTCTCCTGGGTGTCTTTGATGAGTCTCTTGAGTTCCTCGATTCTGTCTGCTGTCAGTCTGCGGACGATAACATCCTCAATGGTCTCAACCACCTCCCCTTTCTCACCCCGTTTACGCCTGCATGAAGCACAGGTCAAAAAACTTAAACCAGTATGCCAGCAGCTTGCTATCATGAAATGGTTCTGGTTTCTTTGATGATGATGATTCAACAACTAGCTAACTGTCTACAATGACACCAAGTGGTCTAATTTCACCTTGCGCACACGCGCACTCGTGCACACACACACACAAAAAAACAACGTGCTTTAATTTTTATCAACAGATAAGATGATTTGAGGACTTGAAAATTTTGATCTGTTGGGATTTGCAATAACAATGACATGATTCAGTATAGATGCTCAGTTATTTGAAAAAGAAAGACCAAGACTTACTTTGGGGCCTCTGTGGTTTCCAGCAGCTCAGAATACTGGGAGGCACAATGCTGTAAAGGACACAGAGGGGTCAGACCGACACATTAGAACACAAATCACTAAGCATTTATTATTCAAAGATAATTCACTGATATTAACACTTATGTGAATTCCCTTCACAAAAGATCACTGCTAATTGTATAACCTTCTGGGAAAACCAGTCTGGGGGTCGTCCAGGCTCTGAAAAGGGTTTGATGGCTCTACTAACAGACACCCTGATAAAAATACAACAAACATATCAAACTCATTTAGTGATCACACTTTATATAATGTTCATTAATAAGATATACAAAGATTATTACATTAGTGTAAAATGCTTACAATTTCATCCATTTATGTGAATTCAAAAAGACACAAATGTTTACAGCATTGGGGTGTTTCTTCAATTAATGGGTTGATTCTTTTTATTAAAACAAACAGAATCTGACTTTTTTCTTTTGTTATATGAAGATCACATTAAAACAGACTACAAACCATTTGACCAGGTTTTACTGTTTTATTCTTGTCCCAGACCTTCAATATTAAACTACAAAACTCCATTATAAAAAATAAAATGTATTACTCACAACCATGAGTCTTTAAACTGAGAATGAAATAAACACAAATCATTTCAATATTTATTGTGTGAAAATTGTTAATATTTTTCAAAAATTACAACTGTCCCAGTTGTGGTGCCATTTCCACCACCTCAAACAATTTTGCCACTAATAAAGTTTTCTCAAGAGTTAGAGTACTTGTTTACCAAGTCAACAAAAGTGTCGGTGCTTGAGATGAAATATGAGACAAGTGATGTTTGAAGAAAATTCAAGGTAAATATCACTTGCAAGCAGAATTCTTTTTTGGGTGTCATTTCGAATCAAGCTGTAATTTTGCCACATTAAGCAAAACGTGTGAAATATTATTTAATTGTATGTGTTTAAATTATATACATTTTAGCCATGACATAGCTAAAAAAATGTGTATCCTAAATACAGACAAAAATCTTCTGTGACGTGCATACACCATTTGACATTGTTAACAGACAAATAAAAAAAATAGTGAGAGTGTGGACATTTTTCTTAACAAGACTTTCTTGAAGTCACAGTGCTAAATATGCCCGAAGTAAAATAAATATCCATACTGTAAATGTATTGACCTGTTTTAGTGACGTCATTTTTTCCCCGCAGCTGCCATATTTGTGACCATCAGTGGGAGGAAACAGTGGCAGTGATTGGAAAAACACCTTTAAATCTATATAAAGAAAAACTTCAAAAAATGCAAGCCAAGCCAAATCCATGCCAAGTCCCAGGAAAGGAGTATACACTACAGGTCTGAGTTCAGCACAAATGTTGACAATTTTGACTTTCGCTGACATTTAAATATAGTTTATCCACAATTTATCTTTCAACAAATCACTTTGACATTAATTTACCGCGGCAAGTCTGATGTGACCGGTGCGTGCACATGCCTATCAGTACATCACCGTAATCATCTCTCATTCAGAAGTTACACACAGGTTCATTGCTAGACTTCAGTGACATCCAGGGCTTAGCCCAAAAGGCATATTAAAATATAAAACCAAGAAGAATCCTTCCTTCCATGAATTCCATGAAAAATGTATATTAAAGCACAACACTGACACCTGTTCAGAACTTTATAAGAGCAAACAGCAGGCACACAATAAATGGATCAAACATGTTTTTAATTTATATTGCGGATCAAAGCGAAAATTACAGCTTGTCCACTCATTTGTTCATTGTGCAGAAACTTACGCTTACAAACTCAAAATAATTTAAATTTGCAATTGTCATTTATCATAATATTCTGAGAACAAAGTAAAAAATTTGGAGAGGAAATTAGAAGCAGTATGAGACTAGTCATAATATTTTGAGAATAAATCGAAAGAATAGTAACAAAGTGATATGGTGGACAACAGCAAAATGGAGCAACTGGGTCTTTACATACAACACCACTAACCAGGGAGATTACTTTGCTATGCAACAAAATTAATTTGTGGGAAGTTTTTGCAAGCTCTCGGTTCATGAATGAGGTGTGCATTAGTATAGGATTTTTCAACATGTGGGCGCCTGTCAAGGGAGGCACAAGATACAGGCTTACACTCAAGTGAAACGAATCATAATTGGAACTGATGTGAATTATTTAAGTGCATTTCAAGACATTGTATGTGGTAACAGCCCCTCGGTTACAGTATTGTTTAGGGAGGAAAACCCAATAACAACGCAGAGCGGGACTGCTCGAATCTGTCTGTTTCTTTCTCCTGAATAAATTACATTTTCTACAAAACCATTGAAGTGTTCAGAAACTAATGATAACTCTGTGCTGATAAGCCAAAAGACCAAGGATTTTGTTATTGCTAAATCCTAAACTAAAGTAGGTCTACCTGTGATTTACCTACATCATATACATCCATCTCTTGCATTAAAGAAGCTCTTGGTGGGGGCCTGGTTGCTCAGCGAGTAAAGAAAGACACTGACTACCACCCCTGGAGTCGTGAGTTCCAATCCAGGGTGTGCTGAGTGCCTCCAGCTAGGTCTCCTAATCAACCAAATTGGCCCGGTTGCTAGGGAGGGTAGACTCACATGGGGTAACCTCTTCGTGGTCACTATAATGTGGTTCTCGCACTCCGTGGGGCATGTGGCGAGTTGTGCATGGACGCTGTGGAGAATAGCGTGAAGCCTCCACACGCACTATGTCTCCACAGAAACGCGCTCAAGCCACGTGATAAGATGCCCCGACTGACTTGTCTCAGACCCTGAGGCAACTGAGATTAGGCTTGTAGATTATACAGTACATTTAGAAATATGGCTTGCATAAAAAAACCTCAGTGCCTCTGATACAGAAAAGCTGTACCCCTTGAGAGAAAATAGAAAGCTCCCACTTGAGGCATTCATAACATGTCTGATGAACTTGAGCACGAACAGCAAATAAAAGTAAGTGTGAACTGTCAGTTAATGCAAGATGGGCTCACTGATCGGAATTCATTTACATTTGAAACCAGAATTGCAAGACTGCTCTCCCCCTTCATTGCTCCTTTTCTATGGGTAAATTAAGCCATGTCACTTAAAAGATACAACTTTATTGAAAGAAAAATTACACTTTGGCTCTGGTAATTGAATAGCAGTATCACCTTTCATGATTTATAAATAGAAACAAATTTCACAACTTGTAAATGGAAATCTGGTCACAAATGTGGTGGTGTGGTCATACAGTGACATCACATGAAACAGGTCAAACATTAATATTTGGAAATAATCTTAATAAAAATAATAGAAAATGTACTATTAATTAAAATAAAAACGTAATTTGAATTATTCAATTATATTGAATTATTAAAACAGTCTTTTCAACAAATCACCTTGACATTAATATGATTAGAAAAATATAGGTAACATTTTAAAATAAGGATCCATTTGTTTAGGTATCATGAATTAACCATGAACAAGTATATACTGGTGGACTATGTACAGATTTTGCTCTTATGGAAAGAAATTGGTACTTTTATTCACCAAAGTATCATTCAACTGGTCACAATGTATATTCAGGACATTAATAATGTGAAAATTACTATTACAATTTGAAAAAATTCAGAAATTCTTAAACTACTTCAGAGTTCTCATCAAAAAATCCTCCACATGAAGCAAAGACAGCTTTGCAGATCCTTGTTATTCTAACTGTCAGTTTGTCCAGATACTCAGGTGACATTTCACCCCACACTTCCTGTAGCACTTGCCATAGATGTGACTGTCTTGTCGGGCACTTCTCACACACCTTACAGTCTAGCTGATCCCACAAAAGCTCAATGGGGTTAAGATCCATAACACTCTTTTCCAAGTGTTTCTTCGACCACTCTAACCTTTTCTTTTTGTTTTTCTGTTTCAAAAGTTGCTTTTTCTTTGTAATTCTTCCCATAAGACCTGCACACCTGAGTCTTCTCTTTACTGTTTTACATGAAACTGATGTTGAGCGGGTAGAATTCAATGAAGCTGTCAGCGGAGGACATGTGAGGCGTCTATTTCTCAAACTAGAGACTCTGATGTACTTATCCTCTTGTTTAGTTGTACATCTGATCTTCACATCTCTTTCTGTCCTTGTTAGAGTCAGTTGTCCTTTGTCTTTGAAGACTGTAGTAACATCTTTGTATGAAATCTTCAGTTTTTTGGGGCAATTTCAAGCTTTGTATAACCTTCATTCCTCAAAACAATGATTGACTGATGAGTTTCTAAGAAAACTGTTTCTTTTGCCATTTTTGACCTAATATTGACCTTAAGACATACCAGTCTATTGCAAACTGTGGCAACTCAAACACAAAGACAATGCGAAGCATAATTTAATTAAATATCTTTCAACTGTGTTTGATATAATGGCAAGTGATTTTCTAGTATCAAATGATCAATTTAGCGTGATTACTCAAGGTTGGAGTGATGACTGCTGGGAATGAGGCCTGTCTAGATTTGATAAAAAAAAAAAAAAAACTTTTTTGACAAATTTATTTATTTATTTATTTTTCAAATAGTGATGGTGCTTTTTCTTTTTTTTTTTTACATCAGTAATGTCCTGACTATACTTTGTGATCAGTTGAATGCCACTTTGGTGAATTAAAGTACAAATGTATTTCCAAAACAGCAAAATCTGAACATTATTCCAAAGTTTTGGCCACCAGTGTAGATATATTTACAACATTTATTAATCTGTGTTATTGTAAATTAATACAATTACAATTGTTCATTGTTAGTTCATAGTGTTTTAACTATTGTTAACAATGCAACTTAAAAAAAAATATTACTAGATGTTGAAATGAATATTAACCAGGATTAATACATGCTGTAAAAGTTGATCATTATTAGTGCATGTTAACAAATGAAACCTTATAGTAAAGTTTTTCCAAAATATTTGCATATTACACATTTCATACATATTTTAAGGGTGGTGAATAGTTATTTATTCATACCAGTTCTGATCTCCGCTTCTCATCACAGAGGAGGCGAGACAGAGTTTCTCCCGGACAGACCAGGGTTCAGTCGGACCCAGTGACAGCATCTTGTGTTCTGCAGGGACAGTTCAATGTTACATATACACATTATATTAGCTTAATTCACTGTAGTTCATAAAAATTGTAAGCATGAGACTAATCACTAATTTGCTTTGACCTTACAACATGAACAATTTAATAAACAGACAAAACCTAAATCACACAAATCAGCATATTTTAAACCAAATTGAAAGAAGCGTGCGTTGATAATGTAAACACAAATCGCCTTTGTTTTCTTGAAGCTAGTTAGCACAACGGCTAAACTGCACGCCAGAGTTATTAAAGGCTCCAGCCTATCAATTAACATCAGGCAAATTACAGCAGACTCCAGTTTAATATGTGCTTTAACTCTAGACGGTAGGTTCAACCAGTTAATGGGGGGGGGAAACACTTACTTCCCACAACAGTCGACATGATCGCCGCGCTCGTTCTCCTCACTTCCGCCGGCTCTAGTTTGGTGCAACGCTTAATATGAGGCGCCACACAAATTAACTTCCGATCCCACCAACCAGTAAGTGAGGGGGATTAGCTCAAATGGTAGAGCGCTCGCTTAGCATGCGAGAGGTAGCGGGATCGATGCCCGCATCCTCCAAATGTTATATATGTATATTTTATAGAACAATTTCGAAATGTACTTTATGGCCAAAAGTACATGTATGGACATTCTCTCTAATGGGTTTAAGCCAGAGATCAGCGATAACAACCTTTGTGTTTTTACCTAGAGCTTAACGGCTAAGTCTTTACAGCAAGTCAGTCCACTGACGGCCGTCTTTTGAACGCTCTCGGGAGGCTATTTACAGCCATGCCAGTGCAGCCAGATAGATAGCTACTTGAAAGACCAAAACGGTTGGTCAAGATTACGAGCAAAGAACATATTTCAAATCAGCAATAAAATCAGTAATGGTATCATAAATTGTGATTCTTTACCTCATATTACGCTAAAAAACTAAATTTTCCCAGCTTGTATAGCGTTCTAGAGTTGATTGACAGGTGAAGTCAGTACCTATATGGTGATTGGCTCTTTTAACTGTAAGATGGGAATTCCTTTCTACATTAGTTGACTGTTGGACATTCCAATTTCTGCCATTCATTTTAATTGAAGTGGCCTGCTACTTGGCCTCTGCTAAATAGTGAATGTGGGTGGAACTTCTGCGGAAGTCGTTCTGCTGCATTCCCTAGCTCTGGCTGCAGTCATTTTAACACCATGTTTACACCTGGTAATAAGACACATTTTGGATGAACCGATCACAAAGGTCAGCACAAAATATGGTTGTGAACGGGTTGCAAAATGTTTTGTGATTGGATCACAAAAAAAACACATACAGAGGTAGTCAAAAACCACATCGCATTTGAAGTTTAAAACGGCATCCTGGACAGCAGCAAAACACCACCTCCCATCTGTCAATCACCCGCCAAACAAACTTAAATGCAGATTTAAAAGGAAATAACCATCCCATCGGAAAACTTAAAAAAGCGATTACATACCCAAGTATGTGAACTTCACAGCTCTTCCTTAGGGTGTACTCACACTATACAATCTGTACCGTGTCCGAGCACTTTTCACCCCTAAAGTCCAGTTCGTTTGACTAGTGTGATCGCTCTGTACCATGCCCAGACAGTTGGCTTAGGCACGTTATGCATCTAGTGTGTTTGCTAACCATGCATGGAACTCGAAACAATACGTCAGTGACGCAACTGGGAAAAGGGATCACTTTGGTCTACGGCATAGGTGCAGTGTTTACTGGAAATTTGAGCAGACGAGATTATACAGAAACAATTGGATTCAACACACAAAAACCCACAAAAACAAAGAGATATTTGTTAAAATTCACAAATTCGTGCTCGTGGATACAATAGTGTGTCTGTAATTTTTACATGCAGGGTGACAAGATGACAGGCACACACATCTGAAGCTGAACTAACACAGGTACTCCACATAACAATCAATAATTTAGCTCGAAATGTTGCATGTTTTCTTAGATTAAATCTCAGCTGCATCTGGGAGAAACAGTGTGTCGGTTTTGTTCGTGCTTTCTTTGTCTTTATGAATTTTTTGCAGTTGATTATCTTTCAGTAACACACTGATATAGTGATTGACGTATGTCCTCACAAAATCATACACCCTCTCCTCAAAATCCCAACATCGCAACGAAAGAATGAATGGACGAATGCCGCAACAACAGCCGTGTTTACTTGACAATGAAAGTAACACCCATATTTCTCGCTAAGCATCACAGGACGTAGGAAAAAGGTGGATAAGTCCATCTCTGCTAAATTATCTCTGGTAACGGTCAACTGGCGTGTTACAAAATAAGTCACCGTTTAGGGATACTATACTGTACAAATTAATGAGGAGAGTCGTAAACTGACACCTACCTGTCTTAAAATGTTTGGTGTCTTCTCTTATAAAACTTCCATTTCATCTTAGTAAACTCCACACATAGTTCATTCCAAAAGGATTCTTTAGTGTACAACACGTTGCAGATTGACAGATAGGTGATTAAGTCATTAAGTGATGAGTTTTTTCCTCACAAAAGCAGTTTAGCATCTCCACCTTAGACATCCATTCTAAAAGAACAGCCTCTTGTCTCCTCGTCAATGTATCGCCCTTTGAATGTCTGTGGAATCACCACGTTATGCATTACTTTGCTAACCTTGTACGCTCAAATATGTAGAAGCGCTCTGGTTTAGCTACACCAGATATTTGCATGCAGGCATTGATACAGCTACTTTTTGCATGCTAAGCAATCGCTCTACCATTTGTGCTAATCCCCCTCTATAGAGATCTGCACGCATTAGTGGTTAACCCAAAGTTTATTGGGTCTTTGTATAATTTACATGTTTGACATTTGAGTGAAAATAAGAATATGACTTATTACTTTTGTGTTGTTGTTATTTTATTTGTATGTCTATGTTGTTCAAATGTTAATTACACCAGAAAACTCTAGTAATATTTAGAACAGGGCACTTGATAATGTGATTCTATGAGACTAGATAGGGTTTGCAGACAGTTATACCATCAGCGTGCACTACCCGGCATTCGTGGTTGCGTGCCATCTCCGTGTTTACATCTGCGTCTCCCCAGGGCTTGGTATTTATTTTTTGGCTCACCAGCCGCTGTGGCTAGTTGTATTCCAAATCACTAGCCACTCAACATTTCCACTAGCCAAAATCCCCCATCCTACACAAAGTGATAAAAACAACTGGAGGGTGTAACTGCATGCATTTGTTTTGACATGTTATTTGAACAAGAATAATATAAAGTTCAGTAGGACACAGATCTAATGATTTAAGTCACCTTAAGGCAAACATGACCAGTTAGAACAGGAGTAATCCAGAAATCCAGATTTTAACCCCTTTAACTTTTCTAAATTGTACTTGCCTTCATGGAAATTTACCATAGTTCTTCCATTTTTAAACAGTGGCATTTGTAATGATAAAGGTCATAAGGTCATAGGTCATAAGAACAGGTCAGACCATGAATGACTCCAGAATACTGTGGTTAGTCTAATGTAGATAGATTGATGTCAAAATCTAATGGCCTAAAAACATTTAGAAACCTATTAATAGCAACGTCACATTTAATAATCCTATGGAGTACAAAAGGTGAAATTGGGTAGAATATTTTTTCTTATTCTCCCCAATTTGGAAAGTTCAGTTCCCAATGTGCTCTAAATCCTTGTGGTGGCATAGTGATTCACCTCAATCTGGGTGGCGGAGGACAAATCTCAGTCACCTCGGTGTCTGAGACAGTCAATCTGTGCATTTTATCACGTGGCTTGTTGAGTGCATTACCACAGAGATGTAGCACGTGTAGAGGCTCAAGCTATTCTCAGAGGCACGCACAACTCACCACACATAAGAACCACACATTATACCAACCACGAGGAGGTTACCCCATGTGACTCTTCCTAGCAACCGGGCCAATTTGGTTGCTTAGGAGACCTGGCTGTAGTCTCTCAGCACACCCTGGATTCGAACTCATGACTCCATGGGTGGCAGTCTGTGTCTTTACTCATTGAGCTAACATGTTCAGTCATGTTCAATTTCATTGCATCATTTTCCACAAATGGAAAAATACATGAATATTTTTTTTTCATTCATGGAAGAAAGAAAGTCTAACGGGTTTGGATCAAAATAAAGTGAATGACAGAATATTATTAATAACAAAAATTAAGTCTTATAGATGCCCTAATCATTTTAATATGCATCTATACCCAATGCCAGTTAGTGTTAAAACGTTTTAGTTTGGATGTTGTTGTATATTTTAAAAACCCAGTAATTGATGTGCATGCATTTCACACCTTGCCTCTTCATCTGTGCTGTTAATGTCAGGGCTGTCTTGCAATTTGAGAAGTTCAAATTCATCCATATAGAGCTTTATACTAGAACATTCTCTATAGAGTTCAAATGGGTCACATAAGCCACAATATCGTGTAAAGCCCGACTGAATCAGGCAAGTTTCTGGAGCACGCTAATGTGAGCTACGGCGGTTCGAGCGAAACCACGCTTCATTTGCCCTATACAGATGCGTGTCAGCTGTGAGAAGCATATTTACTGCTTATAAAGCGCTGAACACAGGATGAATATAATTACATTTGCTTAGGCTACCCGTCAAAGTGGTTAGGAAGAGCAACGGCGTTACTGCCTATTTCTACCTGCATTTGGCGGGTGTTCATGTCAAGCCTTGCATCTCCAGCTGAACACATATAGATACGCTCTACAATATGAAATTGCCTTTCTGTGGAGCACCCTCCAGTCTGGGCCCCCCTCAAGCCCAGGCCCAGAACAAAAGGTCCCATTGCCCTCCTTATCGGCAGCCCTGGGGGGAGTAAAAATTAAACACGTACAAAATATTAACCTATATTTTAGATTTACACATTTTAATTCAATAACAAAAAATTCAATCCAAGTGAATTGTGTAATTTTTAACCATATAAAAATATATATAACTTTTTTTTTTTTTTTTACATTTTATTTTGTTAAAGATTAGTTCATGGAATTGATTTTATGAAATTGAAATGTTTAATATTTACAATTACTATGTAAATTACTGAGTGTACATCTACATGTTGCATCAACAAAATAACTAATTGTTGATTTCTGATCTTGTAATAATGAAATATTGTAAAATGGTTTTTAATGATTGTATGGCGAGCTGATGTTTCGATATGATATGTGTATTTACTTGGATTTGTTTTAACTGAATATGCTATCCATTTTACACCCAGAATAATATTATAGATAACAGCAATTCTTTAATTATCATATATAAATGTAAAATTCATGAGTTTGGGTTCATGAAACCTTTTAAGAAAAAAAAAAAAAAACATTTATTGGCACTCATTTCCAGAATCTTGCTGTACATTACATCAGTATTTGTGTTTACCTAGTCAACGCACTCCAAAAATACGCATGACCCTTGATCTGAAATGAATAAAGTATACAGCCACAAGGTGGAGACATCGCACTGCAACATACAGGAGCCTCAGAATTATTTGACACTGAAGTGGCATTTCAAGTAATATAGCACAAGCACGCTATCAAGCAAGATACTTAACAATAATAAGGATAGGTTTAAATAGATATAATGTTCAAAATGAAGACGAAATTTATTTGGATATTTTCTGATTGTGGCTGTGTCTTTGGAAGGCTGCATGCTAGGTAGGACGCGTCCTTTGAAGGCTGCAGTACACCAAGAGTCCTCCTTTAAACAAGTCTCGTTTAAACGGGACGGCCTTCGTAGGACAAACGGAAACGGAGCGTAACATGGTTGCTATGACAGCACGCCACAGGAGCGCTTCGAGCGAGAAACTAAAAAGTTTTTTAGAAGAGAATGTATGAGGTACATTTTAGGAGAATTATAATGATGTAAAGAGAAAAGAAAATAGATTTTACAGGCGTCCTTTTAGTTTAATACTTTATTTTAATTATATATTAATATAATTATACATATACTCTGCACCCATCTGTTGAGGTACTTTAAATTGGCTTTATATATTTGTAGACATTTCCGTTGAAGCAAAGAATTGTGGGTTATGAGTGCTCATGAAGGATGCACCTCATGGATCCTCCGAATTCCTGTGAAAGAAGGTCGCATTCGAAGTGTCCTAATCACTTTTCTGAAACGAGACAGCCTCGAAACGTATGCGGATGACAAATGCGACCCCCGGAGGACGCTGCCTTCCAAACGAGTCACAGCCTGTCTTCAAGTGGAACATGTCCATAGTTAATGTGATGAACTACACCTGTGGATCTGACACCTGTGAGAACTGACTTAATACATCCACTAAATATCGCCTTGAGTTAAAAGTAACTGTAACAAATGCCAGAAAAGTGAACTTAGTTCTGAGAAAAGCTCTAGCATCATTTGTTTACAGGCCTGATTTGACAGCCTATGTAATGCAATGGCATTCATGCATTTTAAATGTGGCTTAAGTGTCCAAATACTTTTTGTGGCAACTGTATATGACAATACACTGTGGCCCAGAGGTGCACAATATCACCAGATTAGCAGAGCAAATTAATCTGAAAACACAACAGAAATAAACTACAAAGCAATGAAATTAAGGCACAATACAACAAAATTAGCAGAAAAGAAAAAAATGACAAAATATGTATTTATTTGTTGTGGATTAATTTAGGTGTGTTATGGCACATTTTTTGTGGCTTAATTTCGCTTTGCTGTGGTTTATTTCCTTTGTGTTTTCATCTTTTATTTGCTTTGCTAATTTGGTTTTGTTTTGCACCCCCCGGGCCACCATACAACATAGATCACCTGACACAAAATCCCACATTTGAGACTGATACTCTGTTAAATGACTTTATTGCAAACATGTTAAGACTGGTTGATGCTTGTTAAATTGTAGACTTTTTACATTTTGTTTCCCAGTCACCACTGATGTTATGCCACACATCATCCAACTTTACCCACCTATTAGGGATCCGATTTATTCTGTATTCCAGCTGAGGTGAGATCTTTATTACTGTCAAACTGGGGTGGTCACCAGCTATTATACTTAGTAAGGGACTGACTTGGCAGCAGTTTTACATTTAAATCTGTGTTTAATGGATAAAATTCATTGTCCGATGTTCTGAAATCTGACCTACCAGCTCAGGATGGTCTACCAGTAGCTGTCATGTTTATTTAATGAAATGTGCTTCTTTTACAGGATGAGCTACCTTTAACATTACAACATTGGCATCTTGTCAGCAGAAAATAGCTATCAGGATGAACCACCATCTAATAAATGTGTTAGAAATATGGGTAGAACATCTTATCAGAAGGATTTTTATAACTCTAACCAAATCCTCACTCTAAGCCTAAAACTATATCACATCATGCTATATATACAGTATGTACTGCAATATAGCTTCAGCCATATTATGGGACATCATGGGACCATAATATCTCACTTTAAGAAATACATCTAAAATATTTTACTGATACACTTAAGGCAGATTTCACACTAGAACTGCAGGTAGGTCATAAAAACACATAGTAGTTTTATATACGGTGAGTTATTAACAGGCTATACAAAACTATACAAATAAACACATATACACAAAATCATAATGCTAACAGTAAAAAGATATTAAACAATACAGAAATGTAAATGGGGAATTATTTACATTACAAGTCATGGTTTCTAGGTGCATGATATAAAATCAACTGGCCCCAGCTGAAGACACAATATATTAATTTCAAAATAATTACTGAATTATTTACTTATTTACTGAACCCCTAAGTGTTGGTGGGAAAGTAATGAGCAGGGAGAAAGAAGAAAAACATGATGCTTTTGTGTTTGATCGCGAAACATTTACATTTCCCTTTAGAAACTTTGTGTTCTCGCAAAAACATTTTACGTTCTTACGAGAAACTTTTGTGTTCTCTCGCAAAAATATTTGACATGTTTTCACAAGAGGATTCTGTTGGCTCTCGTATGTGCATTCCAGCACTATTTGAGAAAGAAAGAGAAACTGAGTGCCATGAAAATAGTGCACAGCCCTAAGACAAATTTAACAGATGCACAAAGCATAATCTTTCAATGACAGAAGTCCTCACAGTTAAAAAATACATTAAATGCGAGGGACTAATCGGAATGTAATGCTTTGGTGCACAATGAAATACTGTAGCTCTCGTAATTGCAATAGCCTGCAGAGCATTCAAGTATAGGACTGCATATATGGGAGCGTAAGTCTCAAACAAGAACAAATTTTTGCAAGAGAAGTTTCTCTGAAAAACGAAAAGTTTTATGAACGAATGCAGATTTTCTCAGGGGAACACTAATTTTGAAAACATAAAATCTGAAAACACAAATTTTACAGCAGAACACAAAGTTTTATGAGAGTACGCAAAAATGTTTTGTCTAGAGAACACAATGTTTTTTGTGTGACAATGCAAAGTTTCTCAGGGAATCAGAAATTTTAAATCTCAAATTTTGATAATGTAAATGTTTAAAAAAAATAAATAAAATGTTTTGGAGAGAGAATGCAAAATGTGTGTATATATATATATATATATATATATATATATATATATATATATATATATATATATATACACATTTATACAGTATATAAACACATACCTGTACACATTGGTGGCCAAAAGTTTGGAATAAAGTACAGGTTTTGCGCTTATGGAAAGAAATTGGTACTTTTATTCACCAAAGTATCATTCAACTGGTCACAATGTATATTCAGGACATTAATAATGTGAAAATTACTATTACGAAAAAAAAGTTCAGAACTTCTTAAACTACTTCAAAGTGTTCTCATCAAAACATCCTCCACGTGCAGCAATGACAGCTTTACAGATCCTTGTTATTCTAACTGTCAGTTTGTCCAGATACTCAGGTGACATTTCACCCCACACTTCCTGTAGCACTTGCCATAGATGTGACTGTCTTGTCAGGCACTTCTCACACACCTTACAGTCTAGCTGATCCCACAAAAGCTCAATGGGGTTAAGATCCATAACACTCTTTTCCAAGTGTTTCTTCGACCACTCTAACCTTTTCTTTTTGTTTTTCTGTTTCAAAAGTGGCTTTTTCTTTGTAATTCTTCCCATAAGGCCTGCACTTCTGAGTCTTCACTTTACTGTTGTACATGAAACTGGTGTTGAGCGGGTAGAATTCAATGAAGCTGTCAGCGGAGGACATGTGAGGCGTCTATTTCTCAAACTAGAGACTCTGATGTACTTATCCTCTTGTTTAGTTGTACATCTGATCTTCCACATCTCTTTCTGTCCTTGTTAGTCAGTTGTCCTTTGACTTTGAACACTGTAGTAACATCTTTGTATGAAATCTTCGTTTTTTTTTGGCAATTTCAAGCTTTGTATAACCTTCATTCCTCAAAACAATGATTGATTGATGAGTTTCTAAGAAAACTGTTTCTTTTGCCATTTTTGAACTAATATTGACCTTAAGACATGCCAGTCTATTGCACACTGTGGCAACTCAAACACAAAGACAATGTTAAGCTTCATTTAATGAACCAAATATCTTTCAAATGTGTTTGATATAATGGAAGTGATTTTCTAGTATGAAATGATCAATTTAGCATGATTACTCAAGGATAAAGTGTTGGAGTGATGGTGGCTGGAAATGGGTCTGTCTAGATTTGATAAAAAATGACTTTTTTCAAATAGTGATGGTGATGAGTGTTTTTTTTTTTTACATCATTAATGTCCTGATTATACTTTGTGATCAGTTGAATCTTATTGATCGTTTTCTGCCTATTGTCATGGTGTACCCAGCTCAAGTTTAAGGGCATGACCTCATAAATGATGTGACTTTGTAAATGAAAATCCATTGCAAATGCACAAATAACATGGGGAGCACATTCTGTAAGGTATAATATTTTTTAGGACACCTACCAAATAAGATTAAAATGCCAATCATAGACAGTAATGGTACAAAACAAACTAAACCTATTAGATTTTATCAAATTATGACTAATTAATATGGTCCCTGGATAGCTGCCCTCTCACAGTTTGCACTACTGAGCAGAAATGTTTTATGTCAGCAGTATCATACCAAGATATCCATGCTGAATCTTTTAGCCTGAGAATCTGTGCTATCCGTGTTGTACAGCAAATATTAATGAACGCATCGGCATAATATGATGTCCTTGGGCATCTCTACGGTTATAACACTATTCTCTTGAATCAATATCTCTGTTGCATATAATTGATGGGCTCATCTTATTCAGTGAAGGGCTGAGAAGCACCCGGGGTGAACAGAGAATGTGAGGTGAATCTGTGAGGATAAGTTGCTGGGTTTCGTTGGGGAGAGCAACACTGATGGACTGTATATGCTGTAATCACAGTGATGTTGGTCAGAGTGGACCACACAGCAGACCAGGCCACACTGCCATGTAGTGTAGTTTGAGTTCAGTCTGTTCACTTCTCTTGGCTGTAGGGGGTTTGGGCAACAGCTACACAACAACAGCTGTTGCTAGAGAGAAAGAGAGAGAGAGTAGTGACGAATAAAGAAATGGGATGTTGGAAACAAACAGCTCAGAGGCATTTAAACAGAGGACATTTTTCGGAAGCTAATGAAACTACAGATGAATATTGACTAATTCTTTCCTTTCTGTGTGTGGTGGACTTTTGACATGAGGAGACAAACTCCCCTCTCTGCATTTGTTTTTTTTAGTCTAATGTAAATTCATGTCTAAGTTCCATTATTTTTTATTTATTTAAATGTTTTCAGGTTAAAGGCATATGGAACACAATTCACTTTACACTTTCAACAAGCTACCAATACTATAATATTTTAGTATGTTTACATTAACATACTATTTACACTCTTTCCAAGTCTCATTAAATTTATACATATTTAAAAAAATATATAAAAAATACATTGCTTGGTTGTTTTACATTGTTCAGTTTTAAGAAACCGCACACAGTACAATTTCCTCTTTAAAAAAGTTTAACTTCTAAAGACATGAATTGTAATTTTGCAGTATATGTAGGAAATCATGAGCTCTCACATTAAAATGAAGACTCCAGTCATATCAGTAACATTATAAAAGCTGTTTTATTCTACATGGAGAGGGTCCACACATGGGGGCTGCCATGTTAGAATCACATGACCAGCCGAATATTACTCACTTAATCTCAGTAACCGTCCTGTTATTGGACACTTTCACTCATTGATTCATTGATTGAAGTAATCATGGCTGACTGTGAATACATTTCTACAATGCCATCGGAATCTGAAAATTATTGATTTTATATGATGCTGCATCCAAACCACTAGGTGTCAGTGTAAGTCCAAGATGATACAAAGACAAAAATGTATGGGTGTTTCAGCAAACATTTTAACATGCTTTGGGTCTTTAGTGACCTGGCACATATATCTATTACCACTATTTTCAAAGCGTTTTCAAGACCATTAGAAAACAATGGAATTCATATATTATATTTTGATGTTATATTTTTAAAATATAAACCGAGATGATGCAACAAAACTTAGAGCGGCAATACTTCCACACTACAATATTTGACACAAGCTACACATGTATCTCAGGCAATTATTGAATATATATAGACCTACAATTACATCAGTTCAGTAGAACACCCAAATGACAACACAAACATTGTGTTCATGTGTTACACTTGCTATAGTTTTCATCAAATAGCAATGTCAAATGTTAATCATGTCAATCACTGAAACAACACCACCACCTTGAGTAAAAATGAACATAGTATGTACTGTATGTGTACACGCATATGAGATATCTCTAATTCACCATATTTGCACAGAAAACTGACATGACATAGTAGTCATTTGTATGAATACAATACTCATTTGTCTTGTAATAAACAAAGAAATAGATATAATGTGATAGTAAACCTATATAGATTAAAATAACCTATATATGTAAAATTAAGATTTATGGAAGTTACATGCTACTATTACACATCTTCTGTCATTAACGACCCTATACACTTTTGGTAATTAAGCAATTGGCTTTTTTATTTGTAAAAAATGGATGAGGTAAAGGGGGTTTAATGAGGTCACAGGTCATGAAAACCTTATGTATGCATTTAAAGGTTAATAATCACTTTTTTCCTTCAATTAGCCAACAAATGTCTCGTAAACACTTTAATTTCAAGGCAATTTATATTCAGATGGGAATGAAAGTGGTGAATTGTTGTGATGAGTTGTTTAAATTGTAATAGTCAATTTACTTACACTAGTTTAAACAATTCAGAATATTTACGGACTAGTGCACTGTAAAAAAAACTAATTGTCAGATAACTTAAATTGTGCTTCATGTGGTAACATCTAAATTAACTTTTTATTCAAGCTGAAGATACTATTTAACATGACTGAATCAATCTGACTACATTAGGTTTCACCAACAAAAACAAATTGAATTTGGCAACAGTAGTTTGAAAGTTCTGTTGTTTAATTAAGTCTGTTTACAGAAATTCAAATCACTGCCCCGAGTGGTCGAAACTGGAAGTGTTGTTGTACGTATGGACAAGCGTTAGCTCTAGTTTCTGGTTGACGTCCACAGAGTGGTGCCAAAAACGAGTTGTATTTATATTTATCTGTAAATTATGTTATTCAGTCAACAGGAATGCATATTTTATTAACTCTACTCCCAAACCACAACACTGAACCTTATCGTCAATGGAGTAAAACTGCAATTTTAGAGCAGAAACGCAACCTCAGAATCACACTCACCATTGTTTCTGTGAACACGATTACTTCCTGGTTTCCATGAGTCAAGAACCCATGTCTTGACAAAAATCTAGAGTTCGAGCTAGCTAGCTGCAAACTTGCCACAAATTTGCCGAAAATTTGTCAATCATTATTTTCACATGCAAATGAGTTTGTGATTCTCTGCATATATTTGCCAGAAGTTTGCAGCTGTTCACTGGTAGTGGTGAACCTGCGGCAAACCTTTGGCGACAATGAACAATTTTCCTCAAGTTTGCAGCAAAGCTCATTTGCATTTGAAAAAAAATCAGTAGTGAATTTGCAGCAAATTTGGCATAAACTCTCAATTTTTCTAACGGGAAGGCTACTCACGTTTGAATTGATGCAAACATGTCTGATCTGGGCAACTGAGGGTGTCAGTAATTCAGCTGAATGGGGATGATTTCAGGGTAAATGAACGTTCAGAATCAGCATGTCGATTTCACATGTGATCATGTTGCTGCCACTCTCTGATAGCTTATCCACAGGTGTTACTTTAGAAAAACGAGTGATTATTTGTTCTCTTATTTATTTTGTTTTGTCAGTTGTCCTCTCATCCATATTTTTGCCTCCCCTTACAAAAAGTCTAAACTTGTCGCAAATTTGCCACAAGTTTGGAGCTATTCACTGGTAGTGGTGAACTTCCGGCAAACCTTTGGCCACAATGGACAATTTGCCGCAAGTTTGCCACAAAGCTCATTTGCCTGTGAAAATCATCAGTGGTGAATTTGCGACAAGTTTGCCATGAAGTCAGTTTTTGTAAGGGCCCTCTGAGAAAACAGCCCTGGTATACACTTGTGAGTAAAATCAGCCCAGGATTTTACATATAAACTGGCCTAAAAGTTGTTGGGGGGGGGGGGGGGGGTCACTGTCCTTTTTTCCATATCGCTGCCCCCTACGGCATATCGCGGTGCCATTTTGTGGCCTGTACTCTATAACACAGCGTCTCATTTCAGCTTAGTCCCAGTTCTCCCGATGGCCAGTCCGCCCTTGATCGGCCCCAAAGTGTGTCTGCCCACCGGGGAAATGCCCGGTATGCCAGATTGCCAATCCAGCCAAAATGATTTTATTTAGTCCTGCTGTGTTATTAATACAAATATCAGGCCATTAATGCATCGTCCTTTCTATGACTCCTTCTCTCTCTTTCTCTCTGTCTTTTCTGCCCACCAAGTCCATTAAGCACAGAAAGCTGAAACGGTGTACAGGCGGATGATAGTTTCTCTCTCAGCCTCTGGCCCTCTCCACTCAATCACACTATTTCCCATTTTATCCATCCCCTCTCTCTCTTCCTTTTATTTCTCAATTTTCTCTCTTCCTTTTCATAAATGTGACCCCTTTTTATGTAAGCTGAGGTTAGAAACCCTGCCGAAGTGTGTTTGTGTTTTTCATATGTCCTCTGGGCCAGATTGTGTTGGTATTCCTGCCTAAAATCAGGGCATGCATCATGATGGCCTCAATTGGCTCATTAAGGCAGAACCCACCTGAGCCCCAGAATTACACACACACACACACACATACACACACACAAACAGTGTGGACTACAGTGTTAAAGCTAGATGTCTTAGTGGTGCTTAATACAGGGATGCAAACTCATCAGGGACGAAAATGATGCAAACCCCCTTGGGGGGTCAGGGGGCATGCTGCCCCGGGAAGCATTTTTTTAAATATCAGCTTGAAATTGTGGATTTACAGTTGATTTTAGCATGATGATATAGGGAAAAACTCACCCTTGAATTAATGTAATCTTACTGCTACAAAAGTAATGTAAGGGAGACATCAGTTCAGGGCACTCAAAAAAAAAAGTCAAGAGAGTGCAGGGATTGGTCCAAAATTGTATTAAAGTGCATTGCATCCACTATACGATAAAGTTCATAAAACAAAACAAAAATACAATATGCACAACAACTGACAAATCAATTGAAAAAGATACATTTTGTCATGATATATTTTGGTAGAGAGAGAGACTATCCTTGTTATAGCTCTCTCTCATGTTCCAAAGCAAATCCAAAATATTTTTTTTATTACATTGTGGTTATGACAGTATAAGCCATGCTAATATTATCTTAGCATAAAGAAAATTGAACCATCAGGGGCTAACATTAACGTTAAGTTGGCACTTTGGTGTGAGTAGCTCGACTTATGTTGTAATCGTCTGCAAAAAGGTAAAGTTAGTAACGTTAAATGATTAGTCCCAGAACCCTAATGTCAGTAACGTTATACAAGTCTAATTTTGAATAACAAGTATGCTAGCTAACATTAGACTCCACGGAACTAATGTTAACACCTAACTATACATTCAAATTGTTATTCTAGTCTTCAAATCAAAATAACTAAACCATATCAGGCTAATTAACAGTCCCAAGCTTGACATATTGTCATATATGCCAATTAAGGTTATCATAATGCTACTGTATGAGATTCTTAACTTAAGGCATCCGGGCAGTCAAAAACTGACCTCCCAGAGACGGCCCTCTTCAGTCTTTACTCTTCTCAGGTACGTTGCACGTGCCAAGTACAGAATCCAGGAGATTTTTTTTTAATGATAACTCAGAAGGCATCAGACACAGATCCCAACCCCTAGAGTCTAGCCATTTATCCATTCCACTATCTAACTATTACATCATTTACAGTATACCTGTATACTATACAATGATGAGCCAAAATATTATGACCACTTACAGGGGAAGTGAATAACTTTGATCATATCCTAACAAGGCCACATGTCAAGGTCTGGGTAGATTAGATGGTAAGCGAACAATCAGTTCTCATAGTCTGTATAAATGGGCTGGAGTAAAGACTTGAGTGACTTTGACAAGTTTTAATAATAGTTTTAATAATAATTCCTTATATTTATATAGTGCTTTTCTTGGCACTCAAAGCACTTCACATAGTATAAGGGGAATCTCCTCAACCACCACCAGTGTACAGCATACACCTGGATGATGCAACGGCAGCCATAGTGTGCCAGAATGCCCACCACACACACTGTTGGAGAGGAGAGTAGAGTTATGTTGCCAATTCAGGGATGGAGATTATTAGGGGGCCATGATAGATAAGGGCCAATGGGGGGAATCTGGCCAGGACACTGGGGTTACAACCCTACTCTTAACGAGAAGTGCCCTGGGATTTTTAATGACCACTGAGAGTCAGGACCTTGGTTTAACGTCTCATCCTTAAGACGGAGCCTTTTTACAGTATAGTGTCCCTGTCATTATACTGGGGCATTAGGACCCACACAGAACGCATGGTGAGCACCCCCTGCTGTCCTCCCTAATACCACTTCCAGCAGCAACCTTAGTTTTCCCAGGAGACTTCCCATCCATGTACTGGCCAGGCTCAACCCTGCTTAGCTTTAGTTGGCAACCAGGCGAGAGCTGCTGACTGGTCAGAAAACCGGGTCAGAGCACTTTATTCAAATCAAATCGCTTTATTGTCACACTACCATGTACACAAGAGCAACAGTAGGTGAAAGTCTTGTGTGAAGTTCCGAGCAACATAGCAGTCATGACAGTGACAAGACATATACCAATTACAATAAACAACATATTTACACAACACAATTTACATATCAAATGTACATACACTTACACAACACAATCCTTTTATACAATGTACAGTAAACAATACACACAATATAGAATACACATAAAATAAAAAACAAGAGTATATAAAAATATATATGCAGTTGTTATATTGTGGAGAATATATTAACGGTCCAGTGTGAGATAATAAGATTAATAAAGTGCAGTGCTGATTGTTGATCATGAGAGATCAAGTGTTCAAATGTCTTATTGCTTGGGGGAAGAAGCTGTCATGTAGGCGGCTGGTGCGGGTCCTGATGCTGCGATACCGCCTGCCTGATGGAAGCAGTGAGAGCAGACCATGACTCAGGTGGCTGGAGTCTCTGATGATCCTCCAAGCTTTTTTCACACACTGCCTGTTATATATGTCCTGGAGGGAGGGAAGCTCACCTCCGATGATGTTTCTGGCAGTTCGCACCACCCTTTGCAGGTCTTTGCGGTTGTGGGCGGTGCTATTGCCATACCAGTTGGTGATGCAGCCAGTCAGGATGCTCTCTACAGTACTGGTGTAGAACCGTGTGAGGATGTGATGGTTCATTCCTCAGCCTTCTCAGGAAGAAGAGGCGCTGGTGAGCCGCCTTCACAATGGCCTCAGTGTGGACGGACCATGTGAGTTCCTCAGTAATGTGGACACCGAGGAACTTGAAACTGCTTATTCTCTCCACCGGTGCTCCATTAATGGTGATGGGGCTGTGTACTCTCTTTCTTCCTGAAGTCCACTACAAGCTCCTTGATTTTACTGACGTAACCAGCATGTCAGAGTGTGAACCTCCTCTCATTGTCAGTGATCAGACCTACCACCGTCGTATTGTCAGCAAACTTAATGATGGCATTGGAGCTATGTGTCGCCACACAGTCATGTGTGTAAAGGGAATACAGGAGTGGGCTGAGAACAGGAAATCCAGGATCCAGCTGCACAGCGAGCTGTTTAAGCCCAGAGCCCGGAGTTTCTCATCAAGCTTGGAGGGCACTATGGGGTTGAATGCTGAGCTGTAGTCTACAAACATCATTCTCACATATGTGTTCCTTTTTTCCAGGTGGGAGAGAGCAGTGTGTATTATAGATGTAATGGCATCATCAGTGGAGCGAATGTTGCGGTAGGCAAACTGCAGTGGGTCCAAAGAGGTGGGAAGCACAGAGCAGATGCGATCTCTGATTAACCTCTCAAAGCATTTGCTAATAATGGGGGTCAGAGCAACAGGACGCCAGTCATTTAGGCAAGTGATATTGGCTTGCTTCAGTACAGGCACAATGGTTGATGTTTTGAAGCATGTGTGGACTACAGACAGGTAGAGGGACAGGTTGAAAATGTCCGTAAAAACACCAGCCAGTTGGTTCGTGCACGCTCTGATGACGCGCCCGGAATGCTGTCTGGACCCGTGGCTTTACGAATGTTCACCCGAGGGAAGGATCAGGTTACATCCGCAACAGAGACGGAGAGTGAACCAACCTCTGTAGCAACAGCCACGAGTGCTCTCTCCGTGAGGGCGGTGTTATTGTCCTCGAAACGAGCATAAAATGTGTTAAGCTCATCTGGGAGAGAGGCAGCAGTGTTCATGGCGGAGTTTTTATTCCCTTTGTAGTCCGTGATGATGTTAATTCCCTGCCACATACTTCTAGTGGTATTCTTGTCCTTCAATTTTTTGCCTGTACTGGTGTTATGTTGTCCCGGAATTAAAAGTGGAGGTCCGCGCATTAAGTGCCACGCGAACATCACCATTAACCCATGGTTTCTGGTTGGGGTAGATCCGTATTGTTTTGGTTGGCACAACGTCCTCTACGCACTTCCTGATGAAACACGTTACGCTATCAGCGTAAACCTCAATGTCGTCATCAGAGGCATACAGAACATCTCCCAGTCCACGTGATCAAAACAGTCTTGCAGCGCAGAGTCTGATTGGTCCGACCCAGCACTGGATCGTTCTGAGGGTGGGTGCTTCCCCTTTTAGTTTCTGCCTGTAAGCGGGCAGAAGTAGAATGGAAGAGTGGTCTGATTTGCCAAATGGTGGGCACGGGAGGGATTTGTAGCCATCCTGGAAAGGAGAATAGCAATGGTCCAAAAACCGGCCCCCTCGTGTGTTGATGCTGATGTGTTGGTGGTATTTTGGTGCTATTGTTTTAAAATCGGCTTTGTTAAAGTCCCCGGTAACAATGAACGCGGCCTCAGGGTGCACGGTTTCCTGCTCACTTATACTCCCATACAGTTCCTTGAGTGCCCGGTCTGTGTCGGCTTGTGGGGGGATGTACACGGCTGTGAATGGTCGATACAGAAGCATGAGATATTCCAGATCAGGATAGCAGAAAGATCTGATCAAATGTATGTTCCTCTGATCACACCATGATTTGTTGATCATAAAACATACACCACCACCACACTTTTACCTGAGAGGTCTTTCGCTCTGTCCGCAAGGAGAAACCCGCCGGTTCGATGGCCGAGTTTGGAATCTCCGCAGACATCCAGGTTTCTGTAAGGCAGATAACGCAGCAATCCCACATCTCTCGTTGGAAAGAGAGCCGCACTCTCAGCTCGCAGAGCATTTACCTGGGGCAGTGATGACACCAGGATGCACTGTGGGAAGACAACAAGCCAATGGATGGAGATTGATGCTCTGGGCAATGTTCTACTGGGAAACCCTGGGTCCGGCCATTCATGTGAATGTCAAATTGACACATACCACCTACCTAAACATCATTGCAGACCAGGTACACCCCTTCATTCCCTGATGGCATTGGCCTATTTCAGCAGGATATGATTGAATAAGTTAATGAAGCTCTATATGATTACTTATGACTTTTGGGATTTCAGTGAGAAATTTGAGAAAGATGAAAAAAGGAAGATGAGAAAAGCCAAGGAACAGAGGAAGAACAAAAGCTGACAGTACATTTGGAAAAACTTTTAAGAGACTACAGGACAATGCAACTAGATTTATACATTTTTCGAAGAAAATGTGAGTGCAAAGGTAGCAGCCACAATGCTAGGGTGTTGTAGGTGGTTGCCAGGGCATTGCTATGTGGTTTCTAAGGTGTTTTAAATTGATTTAGCTTGTCACTATGTAGTTGCAAAAGGGTTGATTTCTGGCCCAATTCAAAAGAGCTCACCCCCAAGTCTATGATATTCTGGTCTGTAGATATCGGGTCCCTACTTCAGTGTCAGACTGTGGAAATGTTTGGTGCCCATTCCACCTAATTGTGCTATAAAAATACTAACACTTTCAAAATGCTTTAATAAATCAATTTTATGAAATTTTGTTTCGCAAGCCAGGAAAAGTCATTAATAACATTTTAAATGACATGGAAATTTCTATAGTGAGTATAGAGTTTTCTAGTTTTGTTCTGGTATAAAATATTTAATTGACTAGATTCTGTACTTTTTTGTTTGAGTAAAGTAAAACTTGCTTGCAAGCAGTGTTGGGGAAGTTACTTTAAAACTGTAGTTTGTCAAGTTACAAGCTACTTATAATCAGGGACTGAAAAAAGTTGAAGAAATGGAAACAAAAATGTAAATAATTTTTCAGAACATAACCAAAAACAAGAAAAGAAAAAAAAAAGACCCTTTCAATTGTTGTGGAGTGAAAATATTATTGGTAACACTTTTACAATAATGTTCAATTATTCAACATATGTTAATATGAACTAAAAATGAACAATACTTTAACAACATTTATTAATCTTGGTTAATGTTAATTTAAGATGAGTTAATGCACCAACAAGTTAATGAATTAACAAAGAACAATTGTATTTTTATTAACTAACATATGCTGCAAACAACATATTGTTAATTGTTTGTTCATGATGCCTAATGTATTAATCAATGTTAATGAAAGAAACCTTATTGAAAAGTGTTCCCATGTTATTTTTAAATGCTGGTAACTAGTTTTTAATAACAGGTTAATTTCATTCAGATCATTTTTTTCATGAAATCAAAGACTAAATAGTTTGTCACAGTACATTTTCAGAATAACTCCTCTTTCTGTTGCCCAAAAAATGGGGCTTTACTCATTATAGTTGAAGAACTTTTTGGCAACTGTATACAATACATATATGCAAGGAAATATGTCAATGTAAAAAGTACTTTTCTCAGTCTTCACTGAATTATTGTTAGATATGATGAATTAATATAGATTTGATGCTTCTGGGTTTTGACTGAGAAGCAGATCTTTAATTAAAATAAATAAGTTTAAAAAAATGCATAAGATGACATTTAGTCCAAATGTGCCCACTCATTGTGTGCATTGATGCAGGAGAGCGATTTTTAGGCGATTCATTGATTTAAGATGGTAGTTGTATTTTTGAAATATTTTTGGGAATATATTGAATATTAAGAATATATTTATTGAAAAAAAGTTATATTATATATGCTACTGTATATTATACTTCCTCAACCGCCACTAAAAATAGTCTGTAGGGTAAAGTATATAGAGCACAGTAACCACTCCAGACTTAGCCACAGTGGCATTCTTTCCTACCAGGTGGCATCTCTCTGTCTTCATCTACCCCTCCCGTCCCCTCCTGTCTTCTCTCGAGGGGATTCTATGATGTCATGTCTCTGTGTCACCTCCTCTCCCCTGGGGACATAAGCCAATTTGCCAAAGTGCCTGAATGCACGTCCCCCAACACCCTCTCCCTCACACTTGGCCTTTGACCTCGGCATTATCTGTGCAGGGTGACACCACAGCATGACACCTCGCTGAGGCAATATGCCACACGTGCGTAATTGCTACAAATCACCAACACACCCTTTCAATGTATTCAATAAGAGAGGGGGTGTTGTGTGGGTTTGGATGTGTTGGCTTGTGTATGTGTGTGTGTGTGTGTGTGTGTGTGTGTGTGTGTGTGTGTGTGTGATATGGAACATTGATGCGCTAACAGAACATGGATGACTTGTGTGTGTGTGTGTGTGTGTGTGTGTGTGTGTGTGTGTTAAATATATGTAACCTCAGTCAACAGAGATTTTGCTATCTGAGAATTATTCTCTGATTATAGCTGTTTTGTGAGCCAGATTTTACATATATGCTCTCTTGGCAACCACACACACTAACTGTCCATAGTAATTTACTGTTTAAATGGACCTAACAGAGTTTAAAAGGATAGTTCACAGACAAATAAAAATTCTGACATCATATTCTTCATGCTGTGGAACACAAAAGATGATGTTACACAGAATGTATGGAAAAGAGATGCAATGAAAGTGAATTGGGATTGAGGGTATCAGCCCCTTATACTCTACCTAACATCTCTGTTTGTGTTCCATGGGAGAAAAAAAGCTATACGAGTTTGGAACAACATGATTAAAGAATGAGTAAATGATGAAAGAACTTTCTTTTCTGGGAGAATTAACCCTTTAAGAGCTACAAATATACACACACACACACACACAAACACATTTAGAGTGAGGCCATCCTCACCTGGTGATAAATCATACTATTGTTCCACACTCCATCACACAAGAGAGTGAAAGAGAGAGAGAGAGAAACCAAAGCTAGAGAAAAGGAGAGATGGCACTGTGCAGTCCATCACCTTTTTGTGTAAGAGACCGAAAGGTAAAAAGAAGGAGAGTGGAAAAAACTGAAATGGAGAAAGAAAGAAGGAGAGTGAGAGCGAGAGACATTCAATCAAGTCTTTTCAAGGACAGGTGTGCAATCTTGTGAATGTCATAATAGAAAGCTGTTTTTTAGGCTGGGCCAGATCGAAATATTCGTCCTTTTTCCAGCACCCAAGTGTTGCCTAAAAATACTCACATTGCACTGCTCTGCTGGAGCACCGTATTATTTTAAAATGACCCAAGATAAATATAGAGGTCTGTGCAGAGTAAGTAAGAGGCAAAGTGTTCAAGAAAAGAGATTGTAATAACATGTCAAAACAAGAGCAAACTACCATGGTGACAATTCAGTTGAGCTTTTATGTTTTCTATTCATCCTTTTAGCCTATTGAAAGGACTTAAGGGAATCTACAGGTTTCTTTTTTTTTAATTTTTTTATTTTTTATTCTGCACTGATTTTGGGGGAAAGCATGCTGCCTTGATCCCACCATGGAAGAAAAAAATAAAAAGGTAATTCTGACTTTGTCTCGTAATTGCAAATGTGTTTGCTTATAGTTATAAACTTGCCAGTCACAATTTTGAAATAAAGTTACAAATAAGAGAAATAAAGTCACTGTTGGGACATATAAAGTTGCAATTCCAAGATATAAAGTCGCCATTGCGAAATATAAAGTCACATTATTAAGATATAGGCTATCAAGTGGCAGTTACTAGATTTAAAGTCAGAAATGTGAGAATTAAATGAAGTTGCAATTATGAGAAATAACGTTGCAATTGCAAAATATAAAGCAATTACAATAAACAAAGTTGCAATCGTGAGATGTGGGCTATGTCACAGTCACCATGCTTTCTAGGACTCTTACTTTGAAATGGTTTTCGTCCTCTGTCTCCTGTTTTCCCTGGACTACATTTCCCTGCATTCACTGCCCTCATCACTCCCATCTGCTCTCCATCATTGTCACTTGTTCCCGATTCTTTGATTCCCGATTGTCATCAGCCCTTGTGTATAAATACCCACTAGTTTAGTTCCATCATTGTCTGTTCTTTTTCATTGTTCGAAGTTACATGTGTTTTATGTTAACCCCAACCTAACCTAGTCATCATCTTCTCTGTATCCTGGTCACCTAAGTTATCATCTTCAGTGTATCCTCACTCTGTTGTCATTGTCAATTAAAACCTTGCTGCACTATGATCCCGCTCTCTCGCCTCATCCCTACTGTCCCGTGACAGGCTAGTGTATGAGAAATAAAGTTGCAATTGCTAGTTGCAATTGCTATAATCACAAGATATAAAGGCGCAATTACAAGAAATAATGTTGCAGTTAGGAGAAATAAAGTCACAATTGCTAAATATAAAGTCAGAATGACCTGTTTTATTTCATGGTGGGAACAAGGCTCCATAAGAAAGTCGGCAGAATTATGCAAAATGGATTTAAAAATTGTAAAATGTGTTAAATGGAGCTGAGAGTACTAAACTCTTATTGGTAACTGAAAGCATTATCAAATAAGCTAAAGGCTAACTTGATAAGCAAATAATTAAATGTGAAGTGTGTCACACTATCAAAACACTGCTCTCTATATTTGAACATTTGTACCTGCCAGACACAGCAACTGGATCAACTAATAGTGTGAGTTTGGGATGTAACAATCTGTTACTCTGACGAAAAGAAAACGTGGAGTGTTCAGGAAACCTTTTAAAAACAGTCATTCTTTTTGTCCATTTATCCATAATTTAACTCTAATTCGCAAAGCTATTGGCATAGAAATGGCACACTTCAGGATTAATAAATGAACACTGATGGGACTGTTAGAATGATGGGTGTTCCTATTTGGAAAAAATCTGCAGAGATTTCTGCCTGCATTTATTCTTGTTGGGTCTGACCATGGAATAAAACAATGCATTGAAATCTGACCTCTGAATACCACAGAACGAGTGACATTACCTTTGACCTCAGCCCTTTGCTCCATAGATCTCTTTTGCTGATCGAATTGTGGCAGGGAAAGAGTGTTTAGGGGTTGTGGGCTTTTGTGGCTAAGTGATGAAGACAGAAAGAGAGAGAGATGAATGGGGTTTTGTTTAAATGAAAGAGTAGATGTCGAGCTGACTGAGCCATTGTTGAAGCATTGTGGTTGTTTTCCTTCATAATTACTCAATGACTTCATAATGCTCATAATGATGTCATAATGAGAAAAGCAACTTACTCTAGAATACATTTAGAATGTTACCATTCTTACCAGGTGTCGATCATTTTTCCTTATTCCTGTCACCATGCTCTAACTCTCTCTATGCTCTCTTGTTCCATAAGTTCCACATATCTTTCCTCCAAATCCTTCCTCTCCTGCTTTTATCGCATCCTTGAGTCCTTCCAAAGTCCCTGAAAAGGTGCACTCTGATTAGTACTTTTGAATAGTACTAATAGTATTTCTGAATAGTACTTTTAAAACTATGAATAAAATTTGTTTTAATTAATCAGACTCCTTCCCCAAAATACTGTCTCTGGTTCTTCTCTATTCTGAGTCAGGCATAAGGGACAGCAGAGTTGAATGTGTGTATGTGTGTTTGTGGGTAGGCTGACAGTTGATTGGATTAGAGAGGGATGCGTTTGTAATCAGGGTTATTATCTCCGTCCGTCTTGTGCATTAGGGAGCATTAGTTCTCCTGGGATAGCTGCGGAGGTACTGTACACTGTACCTGCCCTCCCGCTATCTATCTCCCTCCATCCACCCCCGGGGAAGCAGCAGATAGCACCCATTACTGTCAGCCTCGCCTGCCTCTAATTGGTCCAGATAGGAGCCCGTCGTTGTGGAGGGAGGGGTTTTAGATTCGATTAAGAGTTTTGATATGCCGTTGCTAAATTTTTAATGACCTGTAACTGAAAAACAATGCAGCGTATTAAATGCAGTGGGTAGCCAAAGACAACTGAGTTGAAGCATTTGTCTTTGGAAATATAAGGCAGGGATGACTGGACGTTCAGTACAGTAATGGTCCCCCTGGTGAAAATTAAGAGCATTTTAAGATACGTTTTACGATTACACAGGGAGTTTGCTCAAATCATAAACTCTGTTCCATGACCTAGTGTGTCTCGCTGTCTACCTTCAGCATCCTAACTCAAATGAAACCTCTTAAATGACTGGTTTAGCATGCTCTTTATTGGCAGCAATTCTACTCGCCTCACAAAAATCCTCCTCACGTGAAGTGGACTTGAGACTCAATTCACTGTTGATTCTAATAGCATTTGACATTAGCAAATGATGGCATAACAAACACAGATGCTCCATTTTTAACTGTGCAACTATTGACATTATTCATTACTCAGTATTTCTCTCAACTTATCATCAATATTTGATGAATGCACTCTTATGATGCCTTGAAATGCTGTCTAGGTACAACATTGTTTTGAAAGTTCCAGTACCCTTGGATCGTCCACAATATGCTAGGTTACTGACAAGCGGCATATAGTATAATTTAGCAAAAAACAAACTTTCCTTACTTTCATTGTATTACTCCTTCCTAACGAGAATCCACACAAACAGCTATTTAATTGCAGGAGGTCCCAGAGTCACTGTACTGACGGTTGCTAGCAGTGTTGGGGAAGCTACTTTGGAACTGTGGCTACAAGATACTCATAACTTAAGGTTAAACTTCAGTCAAACTACTCTGATAACATATGTTTATATGCATTGTAAAGGCATTATTGTGCATTAGTAATGTCTCATAACACAACTTATAACAACTTATGTTATAACTTCTCTTAAATACTTGTAACCACAATTATAATACATTTTACACTTACCGGTACCTATTCATAGTTATACCTTTCAGAATTATGTATTATAACGCAAGCAACATCCAATTGTATCTGCAGGTCCACTGGTCCACTCGTAAGGGGACCGTACTGTGGAAAATACACACAGGGGGAGTCCACGCAGGAGTCCTGACCTGTGGAGCACCTATTCCAGTACAGGGTAGATTAAGTACCCGCAGTGGATTGGGTCGGCGAGTTCCTCCGCTGAACTGCGGACCCAAAGGGCTAGGGAGGAGTCATCCAGGGATCCGAATGAGTGGGATCTCCTGGGAGAAAAAGCGCACAGTTTTACCTCAGCCAAGGGAAAGGGCGCTAGGTGCAAGCGATCCACCCGGTCAGTCTGTCAGCATGTACTGAGTTCTACCGGCTTGGACCTGAGAAAACATGGGACTCAACCCCGAGATTGTAGAATCTCGCAAATGTATTAGGTGTTGCCCAACCTGCTGCTCTACATATGTCTGCCATGGTGGTGCCTCTGGCCAGTGCCCACGAGAATGCAACACTCCTTGTTGAGTGTGCTCGGACCCGCAAGCGGGGGACTCGGCCTGGGTGTGATAGTCCAATGTAATGTCGTCCACCACCCAGTGGGAAAGCCTCTGTTTGGAGACAGCGTTCCAGCGTTCCTTCAGGCAAGTGTCGCTAACAGAGAACGCTTGCAGGTCCCCGACCCTCTTGATGGAGGCGAGCGTGATCAGCAGGGCCATCTTTAGAGAGAGGGCCCTGAGTCCAACTGATTCTAGCGACCCGGTCTCTGAAGGCCTGTGAGGACCACCGAGATATCCCAGGAGGGGAACAGGCCTGGCCGGGAAGTATTTAACCTCCGGGCACCTCTTAGGAACCTGATGATTAAGTTGTGCTTACCCAAAGACTTGCCGTGTACTGCACCGTGGTGGGCCACGATAGCAGCAACATACCCCTTCAAGGTGGAAGGGGACAGCCTCCCCTCCAGCCTCTCCTGCAGAAATAAGAGCACTGACCTAACTGCGCACCTCTGTGGGTCTTCAGCCCAGGAAGAGCACCAATTTGCAAACAAGCGTCACTTAAGGGCATAAAGTTGCCTGGTAGAGGGGGCTCTGGCTTGGTTGGTCTTGTCTACGACGGCAGGTGGTAGACCAGAGAGATCTTCCACATCCCGTCCAGGGGCCAGACGTGGAGGTTTCAGAGGTCTGGGTGCGGATGCCAGAGCATGCCCCGTCCCTGAGAAAGAAGGTCTTTCCTCAGGGGAATTTGCCAGGGAGGGGCTGTCGTGAGGAGTACGGGGTCCAAGAACCAGGCCTGGGTGGGCCAGTAGGGAGCCATTAGGGTGACTTGTTCCTCGTCCTCCCTGACCTTGCACAGCACCTGTGCAAGAAGGCTCACTGGGGGAAATGCATACTTGTGCAGCCCTGAGGGCCAGCTGTATGCCAGTGTGTCTGCCCCGAGGGGAGCCTCTGAGTGGGCAGTGGGAGGTCTCTCGGAGGGCAAACAGGTCTACATGGCTTGGGTCGGTGTCGAGGCAATATTGAGACGTGGAAGTACACATCCTTCAGCTCTACCGCTGCAAACAATCTAGATGCCGGACGCAAGTTAAGATGTGTTTTTGCGTGAGCATTTTGAACGGGAGTTTGTGCAAAGCCCGGTTGAAAACTCGCAAGTAAAGATTGGTCGTAAGCCACTGCCTTTCTTGGGTACGATGAAGTAAGGGCTGTAGAAACCCTTCTTCATCTTGGTTTGAGGGACAGGCTCTATTGCATCTTTGAGTAAGAGAGTAGCGATTTCTGCGCGCAGGGATTTGTCATGCTCGCCGTGCACTGTGGTAAAGCAGACGCCAGCGAAGGGGGGCGGGGGCCTGGCAAACTTAATTGCGTAACCGAGTCGGATGGTCCGGGCCCGCCAGTGTGATGGGTTGGGAAGTGAAAGCCACGCATCCAAGCTCCGTGCTAGGGGCACCAAGGGGACGATTATTTTTGACGTACGTGGCGGGGCTTCGTTGCGGGGCGGAGCAGGTAGTATGGCTGGGCGTGTAGTAGGGTCCTCGAGGGGGTCCGTGAGAAGAGCTGGGCCCGGGTTGAGGCAGAGCAGGGCATTTCTTCACTGCAGGAGGACACCCTCGGCGAGCAGACGGGGCATGGCCCATGGCAGCAGGTTTGCGGCGGGCAGGATGTGCGAGATGGCCTCCATCTGTTTCTTCACCGTGGAGAACTGCTGGGCAAAGTCCTCGACGGTGTCACCGAAGAGGCCGATCTGGGAGACAGGGGCGTTGAGGAAGCGTACTTTGTCATTCTCACGCATCTCGACCAAGTTCAGCCACAGATGACGTTCCTGGACCACGAGTGTGGCCATCGCCTGCCCGAATGACTGCGCTTTGACCTCCGTGGCTCTGAGGGCGAGGTCGGTCACTGAGCACAGTTCCTGCAGCACGTCGGGATCAGGGCTACCCTCGTTCAGATCTTTCAGTGCCTTGGCCTGGTGGACTTGCAGGAGGGCCATGGCATGCAGGGCGGAAGCGGCATGTCCGGCGGTGCTGTAGGCTTTAGCGGTCAGTGAAGACGTTGTCCTACAGGCCTTGGAGGGGAGCGCAACAGCCCTGTCCACCTGGGGAATCGGCGTGTACCCGTGGGCCGCTCTGCCGTCGATGGTAGCGAGAGCGGATAAGCAGGTGGCTTTGCGACGAGTGGAGAGGGGTGCCCTCCACGAAGACATCAGCTCATCATGCACTTACGGGAAAAATGGGGGGGGGGGGGGGGCACGGCTGTGAGCGGCGCCAGAGGCCCCAGGAATCAGTCATCCAACCGCGATGGCTGTGGGGAGGACGGAGGGTTCCAGTCCAGCCCCACGCTGTGGCGGGCCGGGCAAGCATGCCGGACATCTGCACGTCAGGCTGGGCGTGCTGGCTCGAAGGCGGCAGCCCAGGGGAGTCATCCGCATCAGATGACCTGCTCTCTGATGCAGTGGCGAGCTCATCCACCTCGAGCTCCAGAAGATAGGCAGGCTGGCTGTGAGGCAAGCTGCTGTTACCTCGAGCATGGATGGGAGTAAACGAGCGTGCTGGGGGGCAGGTGGTCCGAGGGGGCGTACCCGGCGGAGCTGCACCCGCTGCTGTCCCCAGATCGCCTCCATCGCCATCCGCATCATCCTCAATCCAGTGGGAAGGAGTAGTAATCGACTTGTGTTGGCTTCTCTGCAACCTCAAGCCCCCCCGGGAATAGTTCTCCCTGCTATCCATGGTCAGTGATTTACAAACATGCACACACACACCCACACAAACACGCACACACCTAATCGCATACATTCACAGCCCCACATTCACGCCTCGCTCAGAGTGAGTGTTGCGTCTAGTTTTTTTCTTTCCTTTAAATTCAATAACTTTTTCATGCCAATCTAATTACCCTCTATTTCTTGCGTCCCTGTTGTTTTGTTTTTAATACTTGTGAGTGAAAAGGACACTCGAAATCTGCCCATCTCTACTATGGCGTATCCCTCCTCCTTCCCGGGTTTCGGCACCAGTGTAACGCAGTTCACTGGAAAGGAGGAGGCAAGAACTGGCTTGACGATATAAATAATATTTTAATGAAAATCGTAAAAAAAAGTCACAAACACACACAACACGGACATGTCCGTAAACGTTCTCTCTCTCCCGCATCACCGTCCGCAATCGGCCTTTATCCCTCTCCGAAGCTCAGTTAGCCCGATAATGGACCGGGTGTGTGTAATCACGACCTGGCCCCGCCCTCCGCCCTGTCACATTCGCAAAGAGTGGCCATTCATTTGTTCTCCATGCACTTGTCGATGACAGGTGCATGATACGAAATACTCCTGGAAGTGTCATGTTGCAGATGTGTTTGCTGCATCAGATCTGTGCAAGTATGCTGTTAAGACCAATCCATAACAGTGCGAGTAATGCTTCACATATAATAAATTGGCTTTCAAGGATGTATATCTTGTCGTCATGATTAACACAGTCTAACGACTGGGGCAAATTCTGTCATATGACACTATATTTTTGCGTAAATGCCAATTTTCTCAACAAAAAGTGTTTCCACTTAGATAATGTGACTTATAAATGGCCTCTGTGTTGTGCACATGCTTCGTAAGACAGAATTGCGTGTAATGTGTATAAAAGCTGAAGTCAAATGCGGCACAAAAAGATAGAGGTTTCTTGGCAAACGCTAGCAAGGTACATTTTACTACTTATTTGCACCATAATTAAAGTGCAAAGAATGTGAGAAATGTACAGAGCTGTAAAGTTTTGCGTGTTTTGCGGTTGTGTGAGACAGTTTCTGGGCGAGCGTTTTGCATGAAAATATGATGTAAAAGGTCAACTTTAAAATGCCTATGTCACTGTAAAAATGTTACTATGCATTGTGTCATGTATAATTGGAAATATGACTGTAGCTTGACCATGCACAACAATACCTTGATTTTAACTGCAAATTTAAATGTACTGACCCCACGCCAACATATTGTCACTGAATCGCGATGCTGAGCATTTGCATAAAGCTGAACTCTCAACTTTTTTGTATCGCTAATGGTCTTTGTTGTGCATGTTGTTTCAGTTTGTAAATGCCCCCGGTTACTTTATTGCTGCAAATTGCTGCCAGTGAATGTCCCTTTACTGTCTGTCATTGAAACTTTTAACTTTCACTGTATTCTATATCTCGATGACTAATACTACTGTTTACTCAAAGCCCAGAACGTTAGCAGTCAGCAGAACTAAAGAAAAAAAGACAGAGAGAGAGAGAGAGAGAGAGAGATGAGGTAACAAGGAGGGAAAGTCTTTTCAAAGGACGTTGTCTTTAAAGCTTTATTTGTTCCCGCTTTAAAAATGAATTATGTTGTTATTATGAATGCTGTGTGATGCGTCTTGGGTCTCTGTAGTTCTTGTTCTCCCAGTAGACTCTCGTTTTATTTATTCAACAAAGCTCCACTGCTCCCTGTGGGTCATAAAGCCAATACGCCATCAATGTGCAAAAGAGCAAAACATCTTTTAAATAATGTACTGCTTTTACTAATATTCTTCATCTCATGCTCACTCTCTCTCTCTCAGCGAGACCACATGTCTTTGCTCCCTCATTTATGTTTGCTTTCCTTGTGTATTTCAGCCAGTGTGCCAGTGTTTTTTTGTGTATGTATGTGTGTGAATGAGTCTGTATGTTTGTGTATAAATGATGAGTATGTCAGCATCTATATGGGGTGACATGTCATAATACAGCTGATACTCAGGCTATTAACTTGTTGACACTTTGGGGTCAGTCTGACAGAGGCCTAATGCTCAGTGTGACAGAGTGGAACCTCTTCATTATCTCCAATGTAATGGTCTCATTGCTAAGGGCTTCTCTCTTTCTCTCTCTCTTTCTCTCTCTCTCTCTCTCTCTCTCTCTCTCTCTCTCTTGCGTTTTTAAGATATAAACGGTTATGTCTGCTGCTGAACATCCTGAAAGAATTGTTTGCTTCTTTAGAAAAGTTTTTACTGATGTACAATATAAAAAGTCTGTGTAAAAACAACAGTAACTTGCCGGCAACAAATAGCCAGAAAGTTTTCAAATTTAAAATCACAGTAAAATTAGTAAGTAGAATTGTTTACAGCATATCATATAATGACTTACAGTAGACAGAAAGAAAAAGTATATGAACCCTTTGGAATTAGCTGGTTTTCTGCATTAATTGCTCATAAAATGAGATCTCATCTTCATTAAAGTTACAAGTGCAGACAAACACAACGTGCTTAAGCTAACAACACACAAACAATTATAATATTTATGTCTTTATTGAACTCGTCCCATTAAATATTCACAGTGCTGTGGAAAAAGTAAGTGAACCCTTTTATTTTGTAAACGATCGATCCTCCTTTGGCAGCAATAACCTCAACCAAGCGTTTCCGGTAACTGATTAGACCTGCACAAAGTTCAGAAGGAATTTTGGACCACTTTTCCTTACAGAACTGCTTCTGCTCATCCATATTCTCAGGTTGTCTGGTGTGAACGGCTCTCTTGAGGTCATTCCACAGCATCTATATTAGGTTAAGTTCCGGGTTTCTGACTGGGCCATTCCAATAGGTGGATTTTCTTTTTTTTTTTTGGAGACATTCTGGATTTACTTCGAGGTTTCATTGTCCTGCTGCATCACCAAACTTCTGCTGAGCTTCAGCTGGTGCACAGCCACCCTAACATTATCCTGTAGGATATCATGATCAATTGGGAATACGTTTTTCCCTCAATGATGACAAGTATTCCAGACCACAAAGCAGCAAATCAGCCCCAAATCATGATGCTCCTCCGTACTTAACCATTGGAATGATGATTTCATGATGGTATGCGGTATCCTTTTTTACGCCATGTGTAGTGCTGCATGGTCTTCCCCAAAAAAATTCAACCTTTGTTAATCAGTTCACAAATCCTTTTCCCAGCAGTGCTGTGCAGTGTGCCCTTTGAGTCACCTTGGCTGAACGGACACTTCCAGGGAGAATAGCCACAGTATTAAATCCTCTCCATTTATAGACAGTTTGTCTAATTGTGGAAAGATTATCTAAGCTTTTCAAGATAATGTTGTAACCCTTTCCAGCTTTATGCAAAGTAACGATTCTTGATCGTAGGTCTTCTGATATCTCTTTTTTTTTGCGAGACATGGTTTTAATTGCTATTAATCTGATTAGTATATCAGCATACTGTAATTCAGATAAAAATTGGAATATATAGACAGCTCTATTAACAATATATTATTAAACACTGGTGTTTTTATCAGATTGTTGTTTCCACCATTTATTAAAAGCAACGAGTTAATCAAGTCTTCTTCGCATTATACCTAAGAACACCCCTTTCATGTGATAAAATCATTATAACGCATGGCATCTCATGACTCATTGTTTATTTTGTCAAAAAAAGCAAAACATTTTGAATGATCATGCGGGTTTTTTTTTTTTACTGTAAAAGTTTCATCAAGACAAGAATAACACTGGAATATACATTTCATGGTTCACTATAGAAGGTTTTTGGAGTTTGTTCTGTGACTAGAGAAAATATTTTTTTTATTTAGAAGAACAAACATAAAATAAATATTTTTATATATTTTTTTGTCAATATACATTATTTATATAGTCTGTGTGTTTTAATGTTTGATTATATAAACTAATCAAAACATTCTAACATTAAATTGATGAAGTGTAGTATAGAATAGTGAATTGTTAAAATTGAAAACTATCTCTCTCTAACATATTCTCCCTCACTTTCCCCTCATTTCTTATATGCAGCATGATTCAATTCGGCGAACTTCTACTTATATCCTACACCTATATTTTTTCCTTCCTTCCTTCCGCTCTCTCTCTCTCTCTCTCTCATCCCTCATTGATGTCTGCTTCTCTTGCTCAGCATCCTGTCCTGTCCTCTGGCCTTCATTATTCACATTTTCTTTCATTTTTCTCCCTCAGCTCATCACTTCATCTTTCACTCGCTTCCCCCATGCTCTCTCTCTCTCTCTCTCTCTCTCTCTCTCTCTCTCTCTCTCTCTCTCGCTCGCTCTCTCTCTTTTGCTCATATATATTTCACCACCAACTTCTGTCCTTTTCATCCCCTCTCTGCCCATCTATCCATTATTCCATATATGACTTCATCTGGATAAATGAAAAAAATAAAAAAATAATTATATATATATATATATATATATATATATATATATATATATATATATATATATATATATATACATACATACATACATACATACATACATCAAGAACAATGTCCTCAAATTAAAGATATCTGAAATTATTACTGCATTAATAGTAAACAGCCTTCTATGGCAGCATACTAACTTAACCCTCCTCTTGCGTTCAGGTCATTTTAGAGGTAGATAATAATTTTGAAATAACATATACATTTTAAGTATGGAAACCAAGCTTTGGGACTTTGTCAACACTATCAAACTCAGCAAAAAATGAAATGTCCCTTTTCAGGACACTTTTTTTTAAAAATCCAAATAACTTTACAGATCTTCATTGTAAAGGGTTTAAACAATGTTTTCCATGCTTGTTCAATGAACCAGAAACAATTCATGAACATGCTCCACACTAAAAGTTTACAGACTGTAGGCAATTAATGTCACAGGTATAAAAACTTAAAGAGACACTAAAGAGACCTTTCTACTGAATCACCAAAAGAAAGAAGCCCAGGTTCCTGCTCATCTGAATGTGCCTTAGGCATGCTGCATGGAGGCATGAGGACTGCAGATGTGGCCAGGGCAATAAATTGCAATGTCTGTATTGTGAGATGCCTAAGACAGCACTACAGGGAGACAGGAAGGACAGCTGATCGTCCTCAGAGTGGCAGACCACGTGTAACAACACCTGCACAGGATCGGTACATCCGAATATCACACCTGCGGGACAGGTACAGGGTGGCAACAACAACTGCCCGAGTTACAGCAGGAACGCACAATCCCTCCATCAGTGCTCAGACTGTCTGCAATAGAGGCTGAGAGAGGCTGGACTGAGGGCTTGTAGGGCAGATATCACTGGCAACAACGTCGACTACCAATTGATATCAGGTGACATGGAAGGAACGACGCGACACACTAATCAGCATAAATATAAACAACTCACATTTTGGGACATTTCTATTATTTTAAAGTATTTTGTGTCTTTTAAGTAATGTATGGGAATTCAATTTATAATCAAAGTTTCTCTTCATCTGTTTGGATCATGTGAGGTCATCACAGCCCATTCTGAGATTGCCTTTGATTTATTCTTTAAATTATTGAAGTATTTACTATGGAAGACAGCATTCATTTACTGCCTTACATTTTTGCTGGTTTACTAAAATACAAAAACAAAATTACAAATATGTTATATTACAGCAATGAGAATCTCATGGAAATAATGTCTCAATGGCAAAAAGCCCTAAAAATAGGCTTCCTTATGGGGTCAAATGTGACATACGTTTGCATTAGATTCACCAATCTTTTTTAGTTTTCTGTTCAGAAATGAATGGGGGCATGGGGCAAAAAAAAGCCATGTATGGAAAAAAAATCCCCTAATAATAAATTCCCTCTTAACATCTGATATATATATATTTTATTTTATTCTAAGCATAATAAATAGTATAACAAAATATGATTTGATGCTGATTTTATATGAATATAAATGAGACGAGAGTTTATATGAATACATTCATTAAATTCAAGTATTTTACATACAAGCTCAAAACAGTGTTTTAAAAATTGTCCCTAAAAATATTGCCCCTTAATATCTGACCACACTACTATGTAAATATGCACTTCCTAGTATACTCCCTATTTCTGGAGTATCTAGTATGCATAAAGACATGAACACTGTAAGGCATAATGTAATGCATTTGATTTGTTTTTCCATTTCCAGTGTGAATCACCCACAATTCTTACGACCCACAATTGTTTACATCTCTTTCTTGACGCATTATTTGATTGAATAGACAAAAGTTAAGACATTTGAATGCCAAAATTAATTGAAAACAATTGTTTTCCTAAGAGGATAATTGGACTCTCAAATGCGGCATCAACGGGCCATGTGACTACAATGTGTCATGTTTGAAACTTTTAATGTTACACATTGCCTACCGTATAATATAGGCAGTACAGTGTACACTGTGCAGTACTTAGTAAGTAGTAAGCTAGTATTCCATTCTGAACAGCCTCTCTCCCTTTCTCTCTCTGACCCGCCTCCGTTTCCACCTTCCTTTCCTTTTCAATTTGTATTCTTTCTCTCCACCTCCCATCCCTCCTCTAATTCTCTCCCCTCCCTCTCTTTTTTCCGCTTTATTACTTTCTTCGATTATCCACTCCTATCTTCCCCACTCAATATTTTCATTTCATGCTCCTCTCCTCTAATCTTTCACCCAATTTCTCCCTCGTTTGCTCATGTCTTCTTGTTTTCTCTGTATAAAGAGGGTGTCTCATGCTCGTCTCACTTTCTCTTTTGTTCACTATCTCGGTTTTTTTTTCATCTCGTTCTCATTCAGCTGTCCAGGAGCAGCTCACGTCAGCTGAAGACTTCCATGACTTTTCAGGTGAATCTCACAAAGAAAGGGGTAACACTTTACATTATTGTTCCCTTTGTTAAAGGTTTATAAAGGGGATTATTAATGAATAATATGTCATTTACAAATGCATTATAAATGATTGATATGCAGTTATAACAGCATAAAAAAGCCACTTTCATGTCATACCAAATAGGGAATCAATTTACTTTACATGTTATAACTGCTTAATAAATTCACTTATTAATGCTTATATTAATCAAAAACATAAAATGCCTTGATTCTTTATTTATATCTCAATGAAGCAAAAGCAGACTATTATAATGAGATTAAAAGGAGGGGTTGTTTTATTTTGTTGCCACTTTCCTTGTCAAGTTGATGTTAAAAGAATGGTGCTACTCTGAGTGCTTTTACAATTTACAGAGTCCTATTTTCCTTACGTCCTCTGCAAAAACACTTCAGGTCTTCATGCTCATATACGTCATGTATCATAAAATAAAGCCTGATGGTCATTAAACCAATCTCTATTTACAGGTTTCTAATTTTGGCAATGCTTTAATAAATGCTTCATATGTCTCTTTACATTAAGGTGCCTTTTAATGGGTGACTTATGTTGAAAAGGTGTTATTAAGCATTTATAACATATGAGGTCAAATGACTCACTATTTGGCAAGTGTTGTATAACAGTCACCCTATCTATTCATGTTGTTATAACCACATATAATTTATTCATAATGCATTATAAATGAGTTATTGGTCATTAATGAACCCCATTTTAAACCCTTAATTATGGGAGCGATAATGTAAAGTGTTACCAAGAAATGTCCAGGTCACATTTCACCCCAAAATTAAAAGAAAGAAGTGATCATTTATATTTTGCAAACAGAAAACAAAGCCTATGTAAGGACCATTAAGATGTTCTGCAATGTGACATATTTTAAGGACTATAATAAAATACTGTACTGTAATACACTAATGAAAATAATAAACAACAAATATTAGCATGATATACAACTGTGCTTCATGCTTATTTCAATTGTTGAGAAAATAATGTCACAATGTAAGTAATCTTAATGGTCCCTTTCTTTTGATTTAGTGGTGAAATATGACCTGGATATTTCTTAACAGGTTCCATGAGATTCATCCTTTCGGCCATAACTGTTTCTGCTATACCACAATTCACTGCATTTCCCAGGGGGGAAACTGAAAAGCTTTTAACTTGGGAAACCTTTTCACATAGCACCACATGTGCAGTTTTAAAAAAAAGAAAAAATATGACGGCAGAAACAGTTGAAAACATGCTGTCTTGGCAGAGCTAATACACTCTCTCATGCCACACACACGCACACACACACTCGTATGCTCTGTTTTCATCTGTGCTCTATCATTCTGTCATAGCATCCCTCCATGTCTGCAGGAGTGTATTTGCTGATGCCTGCAGACGTAAATTACTACGCCTCATTCCCACACGCCGGCTGACTCACACACACTTAAACAACTTACTCACCGCAAACTTTCATAAACGCTTCCTCTGCGTGCAGTGGGAATTATTATACTGTATGCCTACATTTGTGTACTTTCTTGTAAGGTTGTTTGTGTCAGCCCAAAGGAAAATGTTACAGCACAGAAGTAACTCTTTCATAACTCAGGAGACGTAATGGAGTTCTCAGTTATGTTTCAGATGGTTCTCCTTAAGTCAACAGGAAATCATGATTGAGCCTATTTAGTATCTTTATATATGTTCCTGGTCTTGTGTTAAACAATTCATCAGTGCATGCTATTCCAAAGTAAAACAATGCTTTTCTTGTTTTGTCTGTAATCTTTTATCCTCTTTCTTCATTTTCAACTCCTCCCCTCCATCCACCAGTCATTTAGGGATTACGTTACAAAATAATGTAGTAAGTAGCTAAAATGCAAAGTTATTAGTAAAGTGATGAATTTTACTATGAAATAACTGGTAAAGTAATCTAATTGCAATTCAAATAAATAATTAGTAATCTGTAATGGATTACTTTTTACCCTATACTACTAGTGTCATGTTAGATTTCCTGTTTGACTTGAAAATATGTAACATTATAAAAGTAAAATGAGGCGTAAATTGGGTGAAAATTTCCTTATTTCTCCCTTTTTTTTCAACTCCTTCCTTCCATCTGTCATATAGAGACCAGATCCAATTAATTTTCAATGGATAAACTTACATGCTATAAATGCTTAATAAATACACTTATTCCTACTTTTCAGGTGGAACATTTTAAGTATGCTAAAAAAGTATTAAATATATATCTATTCCTTAAACACACCTAGCGTTTCACATCAGAAGATATTCATTTACAGGAGTCATATGGATTACTTTTATGCTGCCTTTATGTGCTTTTTGGAGCTTCAGTAACTTGACACCCATTCACTTGCATTGTATGGACATACAGAATATATTATACTTCTAAAAATATTTGTTTTAGTTCTGCTGAAGAAAAACAGTCATAAACATATCTGGGATGGCATGAGGGTGAGTAAATGATGAGTATATTTTTATTTTTGGGTCAATTATCCCTTTAACCTTTTCGCATGTGAGTTTCTCACGTAGGCCTACTGAGAGACTCCTCAGTGCGAGATCTTTAATGCACGTTGTAATTAAAACACAATGCACTGAAGCACAGATTATATCACAGCCAGTGCACTGAAATTCAGATTATATGTGATCAAACATTTAAAGTGGTGTTTAGATGTTTACTGATTATGATAGATAAGATGCGATCGCGAATGCGCTTGCCAGCTATGCGTGCCACCATACTTTACATACAATTCGAATCACTCTGGTTTGAACGTACGTGCAAAATATAGTCCAGTTCCAATTCCGATTCTTATTAACAACTATTTCACTACTTTCAAGGAAGACTTATTTGGAAATAAGAGATGCAATTCTTAATGCATTTACTGCACTCAGCAGTCTGTTGCCAAATTATAAGATCATTTCAGATTTCATAAGCATCAAATGTGCTTTGACTTCTGATCAAATCAGAAACACGTTTAAAACAATCCTTGTAAACGGCCTGTTTGTTCATTTGTTAAAGGCATAGATGCAATAAAATAACTCATCCTAAACATTTGATTAAATACAAATTCTAAACAAACAAGAAATGTGAGAACATTTATATTATTCTAAATTACATTTCATTCATTCATTTATTTATTTATATACAAAACTCTAATGTGTATTGTTAACTGCACATTGTCGTATAAACAACCAGATAGAAACTGTACTGACATAGACAGTCTCGTGTTATGTAGCCTAATGTTGTTCTTCACGCTTGTGAAACTTCTTTTTTTCAATTCGAGTCGGATGTTCATATCTTGCGCATCAGTATAAGATTAACTCAATAACTGCTTTGACTGATGTATAAGTGTTGTTATTCACTGAAAAGAAATGGTTCAAAAGTCACTTGTTTAGGAATCGAACTGCACTGGATGTACTGTGTGTTTCATGCAGAAGATTCAAAATAATCAGCTCTTAGAGTCATTAGTTTGGGAATCAGAATACACTGTACACGCTGCGTGTTTCACACTGCAGATTTAGTAGGTTGCTGCACTGCGCTGAAATACTGTATTTTAGATACTGTACTGAGTATTTTAGTTCAGTGTTCTGAGCATCGATGGAAAATTGCACATTCAGAACCGAAAATCATAAAAAAAATGAAAAAATATTACAGTATTTTTTCAAAAAATGGAACCTGTTCTGAACAAAACCAGTTAACGCGGCAGGCTCATTTGAGCTTATCGCGGCCCATTCGGCACGTTTCGCGGCTGACCCACCGGCCCGCTCAGTTCTCATGGTGGCCAGTCCAACCCTGATCGACCCCAAAGTGTGTCGTCCCACCGGGAAAATGCCCGGTATGCCAGATTACCAGTCCAGCCCTGAGGGTGATGTACGGTGGAGGGAGCATCATGATTTGGGGCTGATTTGCTTCTTGGCCTGGACCGCTTGCCATCGTAGAGGGAAAAAGTAATTCCCAAGTTTATTAAGATATCCTACAGGATAATATCAGTGTGGCTGTGTGTCAGCTGAAGCTCAGCAGAAGTTGAGTGATGCAGCAGGACAATGACCCTAAACATCAAAGTAAATCCACGACAGAATGGCTTAAAAAAAAAAGAACATCCACCAGGGAGGATCGACCAATTATTAAATCCAAGTGTTCATTTACTTTTTCCACAGCACTATGAATATTTATTGGGATGTGTTTAATAAAGACATGAAAGATTATACTCGTTTGTATGTTGTTAACTGTCTGCACTTGTGACTTGTGATGAAGATGAGATCACATTTTAGAAAACCAGCTTTTCCCCGTAGATTAGGGTTTGTTTATGCTCTTTTGCTAGTTCTGACACTTATGTTCAAACAAAAGGTAAAGTAGCACAGATGGCTTTACACATCAAACCAATATAATCACATGACTTTGAGGAAGCACACCAGTGGGTTGACTGACACCTTAATTAACCAATATCAGGCAATCTCTACCATCCTGACTCCTTCCCACTTCACAGTTCTGATGGCTGTACGGCTAAAGTTTCATCACCTCTCACACTCAACTGTGCTAACACATCATGTGACAGTCCATCTGGTTGTCCTGTATGCGCGAGTCGGAAATGTGTAGATCATAACGGGTGACAGTTTCTTGGCCCTGCGGTAAAACCCTCACGGCAGTGATGGATGTAGACCCCAAAGAGACCATCAGCCAGTGGCTATCAATCAGAAGCACAACAGAAAACATCAGTTCTGCTTCTGACAGACTGATGTTAGCTACAAGAGTCTAATTAGTGCAATGGCTAAAGTGTTTCATTTCTGTCACTAACGTCACCAAACAGAATGGCAGAAAAAGTTTTCACCCATCTTCCATTTGTCAGTTAACAGTTAACAAACTGATCACACTGTAAATTCCACAACAGTAGTTCCGAAAATCAAATCACTGCCCCCAGTGGCCGAAACTGGAAATGTTGTTGAACATGTGGGCATGTGTGAGCTCCAGTATGTGAAATGTCCACAGAGTGGCGCCAAAAGTGAGTTGTATTTTTAGTTGTAAATTGAATTATTAACTCTTTCCTTAACACAAACCCCAACCCTACACCTAACTATCAGTGGGGTAAACATTTGATTTTGGAGGGAAATTGCAAGCTCTGAATCACGCTTACCATTGTTTATGTGAACAGGACTATTTTCAGGTTTCCATGGGACCAGTGCTCCTGTGTCTCGGAGGTTGACTGTAAAAAAACTTTTTTTACACTTGAATTAATGCAAAAATGTCTGATAGGGGATGGTGCTTGTCATTTGGCCAAATGGAGTTGATTTCAGCATACACTTGCGGAAGCAACATGTCAATTTCCCACGTGATCATGTTGCAGGAAAACCTTCCAAACTCATGGTTGAACCAGTGTTGCTATGTTGGTCAGGTCGCTTACAGAAACAGAGCTGTTTCGATAGTGCTACAGAGTTTACAATTTTGGGGGAAATGAAACTACGATGGGGTTACTTACAGTTGTGTCTGCATATTAAGCTGGGATAGGAGTACTATATCATTTAAAATTGACATACTTCAGCTTTATCTTTATTTTTAAGTTTAATTTATACCTTTTTTATATATATTTATGGTCACAATGAAAAACTTGAAAAACTCATTAGGGTTTTGTGTGGGGAATAATTTGAGTGTGTGGTTTCCAATTGTCTCTTCAAATTAGGTGGATTCATGCTCTTGGCAGCCAATAATAAACAGAACAAAATACACTGTGGTCAACACAAATCTAGTTTGTCCTGGTTTCCACCCATCTTTAATGCTGTCTGAGATGTTTTCATTTACTTTGTGTATTTTCATGTTTTTCTAAACCTCTAAATCTGAGGCCATGGTTCTCAGCAGGAAAACGATGGAGTGCGTACTCCGGGTAGGGAAGCAGGTATTGCCCCAAGTGAAGGAGTTCAAGTACCTCGGGGTCTTGTTCACGAGTGAGGGGACGATGGAGCGGGAAGTTGGCCGGAGAATCGGGGCAGCGGGGGCGGTATTGCATTCGCTCTATTGCATCGTTGTCACGAAAAGAGAGCTGAGCTGGAAGGCAAAGCTCTTGATCTACCGGTCAGTTTTTGTTCCTACCCTCACCTATGGTCATGAAGGCTGGGTCATGACCAAAAGAACTAGGTCGCGAGTACAAGCGGCCGAAATGGGCTTCCTCAGAAAGGTGACGGGCTTCTCCTTTAGAGATAGGGTGAGGAGCTCAGTCATCTGTGAGGAGCTCGGAGTAGAGCCGCTGCTCCTTTCCGTCGAAAGGAGTCAGTTGAGGTGGTTTGGGCATCTGGTAAGGATGCCCCCTGGGTACCTCCCTAGGGAGGTGTTTCAGGCACATCCAGCTGGGAGGAGGCCTTGGGGAAGTCCCAGGAATAGGTGGAGAGATTACATCTCCACACTAGCCTGGGAACGCCTTGGGGTCCCCCAGTCAGAGCTGGTTAATGTGGCTTGGGATAGGGAAGTTTGGGGCCCCCTGCTGGAGATGCTGCCCCCACGACCAGACTTCAGATAAGCGGTTGAAGATGGATGGTTGGATGGATTTTCATGTTTTTCGAGGATGAGGGTCTTGCAAGCTGTCCATGTTGACATTTAGTTAAAGTTAAAGTTGAGAGCATTTCTCCTGCCTTTTATAAGTGCATCATTATTAGGGCAATCAACTGAATGTTTTAATTTAGCACAATAAGTTTTATGAAAAATATTTTGTTTAATAAATTAACGCATTTAAACATGCCCCCGATCCATGTTCCTACCATCAGAGCATTTCAAGCTCGATAAACCACCTTGAAGTTTTGTGAATCTGTGGCAGTAGGGGGCAGTCAGCGCAACTCTATCTATACAGGCATTAAATCAGAATTTTTTTTACTTTTACTTTAACATATGTATATGTTGTAATGTATTTGGATTATCTAAATTATAATAAGAGAAGTCAAAATTAAAGCATTAATTAAAGCAAAAAGGAGTACATTGTTTAAAGGAGTCGGCCTGAAATGAAATCCTAAAAATTTTAAATTCAGTTTTGATCAAGAAAGAAACTCTTAGAGTTTAGATCTTGGATGGCCTGAGGGTGAGTAACTTATCATCAAAATTGAATTTTTGGGTGAACTATTCCTTTAATGCTATTTGTTGTACAAAACAAACCTAGATGGAACTTGTGACATAAATCAAGTATTTTTCAGCCTAAGTAAGACTCATTTTAATTACCACAGTAGCACGCCGTGTCTTAACTATCACCAAAACTATCACAGAATGAGACAATTTTGACTTTCTCAAGCGCTTTTCATGTGGAGTTCAAAGCATTGACACTGGTGTTGACGCCCTAATGCAAATCATGAACACGGCTTCGAGATTGCTGTAACAAAGCGAATAATTACAGTCTGCTCGCTGATTAATATTGTGGAGAATTTGAGTTTAAGAGATTTAATGCCCATTCTGATTGGAACACGCCCGGCCTACTGCGTTACCTTACTGAGTATACTTTTCTGAACGTGAACGAAGAGGAACGTGTTTGACACATGCACACTACATCTGCTTTATGACACTTTTAGTATAGTCAATGGCCAACGCATGCGCAGACGACACACACAGCCGAGGACTGCATCACGCATACTGTTTGATCTGCAACATGGACACCAGAAGTATACTTTGGCCTTTAGACTTTGGGAAATGTTTACTGTAAATTGAATTGGTGCTAAATTTGTGCATTTCTATCTTTATACTGTGGAAGGCTTTGTTTAAAAAATGTTAATAAAACATTATATTGTTTTGTTTTCTTTCCTAAAATGGAAATAAATGCATTTTGACAGGGAAAAAAAAGTATATATGGTGTCAAATTTCAGCATTTTCAAAATCGCGATTTGCTACGAAAAGTAATGCGATTAATTGCGATTAAACTTTTTAATTGACTGACAGCACTTATTGTAATGGCCTACATTCATGGAGTATTTTATTATGAACACAATGATCCTAACAAAGTGCCAAACGTGGTCTTCTGCTGTTGTAGCCCATCTGCCTCAAAGTTTGACATGTGCATTTTAAGATGCTAATCTGCTCTACAATTGTACAGAGAGATTATCTAAGTTATCGTAGCCTTTCTGTCAGCTCGAGCCAGTCTGGCCATTCTCCGTTGACCTCTCTCATCAACAAGGCATTTCCATCCAGCAGCATTCTGAGTAAACTATAGAGATTGATGTTAGAGAAAATCCCAGGAGATCAGCAGTTACAGAAATACTCAAACCAGCTGCTGCAAAATTTGCTGATTAGATAATTGCAAGAATAAGATGATGTAGAGGTGTTCCTAATAAAGTGCTCAGTGAGAGTATATACTTATAATTATTTTAATTATTATAGGTAAATACTGAGATATTCAATGAATTGTGACTCAATTTGATGAATTTATCAGCACATCAATTAATTATTTCAATAAAAATTTTTATCAAATGCCAGCCCTAACAATAATGCAATATCACACAAGCAAGAGTGCTGATATTCAGTACAACAGCACAATTCTGAGTGTAATAGACCTACTGCTTAAAAGAAATTAATATTGAGCAACTTACATTTTACAGTTATTTAATTGCATTTAGCGTTGCTGTTTTTCTGCTGTCCATGACCCTATCAGAACGAACCTGCAACCCAATTGAGAAAGAGAAAAAAATAAAAAGAGATAGAGCTGTGATTTGCTGCCTACATGTATTTATGCCCGCTGTATAGCGCCAACCATATGTCAACATTCTGTGGTCACATCTGTCGAAGGGGGCACTCACAGATTGCGAGTGACTGCATTTGTGTAGAGAGAGAGAGAAAGAGAGAGAGAGAGAGAGAGAGCACTTTACGCCTACCATATCTCATATTCACGTCTTTCTCTGTCACCTGTTCATTTGTATGGCTGTGACAGATCTCATTATGGCTCTGGCACCACTTCAGCCTGTCTTGCCAATGCAGCATTCCGGGATGGAATTTTCAGCGAGCGTGCACTTGTTCTGCATCCCGCGTGGACGCACACACCAATTACTGCCGTTGTCCGCTGCTACAAACATGACAGAAACAATAGGATTAATTATCTGTATACTGATAGCTCAGTTTGAGCATTTTACATCATCAAGTTACTGAGATTGTTCTAATTGTCAATTAGCTAACAAGGGGCTAATTAACAGGATAAATATAAGTACCGTCTGTCATGGTAATGTCAGTGTTGTCATCCAGTTATGTTACTATAAGACATTGATTAGTAAAGACTTGCATTTGACCTGCACTGTTTATTTGAATGTTAAACAAGATGCCATAATGCAGTTGAGGTTTGTTGGGTTGAATCAAAAGGAAAATGCCAAACACCTAAAGTTAAGGACTGGTGTTAAGGTTAACCTGGTGTAGTGAGCGAAGACAGACACTGTGGGTAGGGCATCTTGTGCATAGCTTGGCAGTCCATTGTCATGCAAGACCCCCCCCCCCCCCCCCCCCCCCATGTAATGCAATCCCTGTTGCAATTATTTGAGCTATAAGTACTTTTAATGGGTTCTCAATAACTTATGTTACTGTTTCCAAAATTTGGATGTGGCACTTCCGTGTTCTTTTGGCTCCCCAAAAAAGCTCAAATCAAACTGAGCTGGAAATGCCCAAAAGTTCATGTTTGTGAGGTTAAAACAGCCTGTTTCTGAAATATTATTGGAGATTTGGACTTGTTTAGATTTCCAACAAGATCAGTAGGTCAGGACAAACTCAGGAGTTCACGAATCACAGCCATTGTTATCATGTCTGCTCGAATAAAACCCAATCGCCCAACAGCTGCTGTTGGTAGATTTAAACTTTTCACATATATTTGCACAAACACTGTTTGCAAAAGGCTGTTTTTAATTTCCAAAACCCAATCACTGTGACAGTTATGTGGCCATGTACTGTAAGATCTAACGGGATGAAGTGGACCCTGTCTACACCACCGCATACTGTTTGTGAACGGATGTGCGAATAAAAAGTATTAACTAAAATACATCTTTGCATTTATTATTTATTTAGTTCAATTGGCTATTGTTAAGTTTGAATTTTGAATAAGTCAAATATTATTTACTATATGTGGACCAAAAATGTAAGCAGTAAATGCACATATTGCACGACTGATGGTAGTTTTCATTTTATATGCCACATTTCTCAGGCTTTAGAAGTGTGTTTAATGTGTATTCGTCAACCTGTTACATGTATGACAAAGTCACACAGGCCTATTGAACCAAGTTATAACTAGTTTTGTCAATAGTTCAGAAGTAACTATATTTCTTCACTATAAGCCATATATTTCCCTTTATAATAACTTTTATTAACATTAAAGTTGCACTCAGAAACTTTTGTCATTGTGTCATCTTGGACTTACACGGACACCTAGCAGCTCTGATGCAGCATCATTTAAAATCAATAGTTTTCAGTTTCAGATGTCATTGTAGAAATGTATTCACAGTCAGCCATGGTCACTTTAATCAATGTGTGCAAGTGTCCAATAACAGGACGGTTTCTGAGACTAAGTGAGAAGTATTCAGCTGGTCATGTGATTCTATCATGGCAGCCCCCATGTGTGGACCCTCTCCATGTAGAATAAAACAGCTTTTATAATGTTACTGATATGACTGGAGTCTTCATTTTAATGTGAGAGCTCATGATTTCCTACATATATTGCAAAATTACAATTCATGTCAAGTTCAACTTTTTAAGATAATTAAATCCACCTCATATACACCATTTATAACCACTGCTCTGAAGTACCCGGAAGCACGGATACCAGCAGTGTGACATCACGAAATGTAATATTTTCAGTTGTGTTATTCAGAAATACAACAAATTTGCTTGATGATGTATGTTATCTTAGCTAGGTAAAAGCTAGCTGATTTGCATATCACTAGCCATTTAGCATGTTAACTTAGCATACCACTAACCAATTAGCCTACTAGGTTAGCATACCTCTATCAGTGATGATTGTTATGGTACCCTTCCTCTCTCACCCTGACGTTAGTTGGGAGCTTCGTTGCAGGGCGGCGATCAAAGGGATGTGGCAGCACTAATGTGAGAGTAGACAGTTGGAAACAGTTGCCCTAACAAAAAAATATAAATTAGCTGTAAACTTGAGAACTCTTGATTTATGTAAGGGAATATGTAACAATAATGTTTTATTAACATTTTTCAAACAAAGCATTCTACAATATAATGATATAAATGCACTAAAATGGCACCAATTCAAGTAACATTAAACGTTTCCCAAAGTCTAAGTGGGAGGTTAACTAATTGAAATACCCAGATTTTGCATTTGCTTTGTAATGCGCTTTAAATCTCTTAAACTTTCATCCTCCACAATGTTAATAGTGGCTATCCACTTTCTTACAGCAATCATGAAGCTGCATTTACATGATTTGCCACTTTGAACTCCACATGAAAAGCGCTTGCAGAGAATATCTTGTTTTGCTTTTAGCACTGGCACTGTCCACGTAATGATACTTCATCCAAATTGTCTGGAACATGGCACCAGAGAAATGCTGATGCTTTACTCCAGCATGTTATTTGAATGCAGTTTATCACATGCCCCATTTGTGTTTGTTTTGTACAAAAAATATGGTTAAGAGGTCATTTCTCCATCACTTAATCATTGACAAGTAATCGCTGTTGTTTGTGTTTTTGAGATGTGTGCATCAGTGTAATGACCCAGATACATCACAAAGGTTCAACCCTATTTCAACCAGTGTTCAGAATTCAACTTTATTTTGACAACTCTAATTTGAATACATTTTATACTCGTTTCGAGGCAAACAACATAGCATCCACTGTCGGAGCCCCCACGGCCGATGCTGCAGAGATTGTGGTGGTACGGAAAACCGCAAACGTGCACGTACATTTGCACCTTTCCTTAATCACCTTGAATGGTGACTCTGTGAGAGAGAGTTTTAAAGATGGTGGTTTGTAATGAAAAGGGGGGAGATAATTCAGATGAGAATGAGTGGAACGAAATGCAGGTATAAGGCTGATTGCGAAAATGAAGGAGGCGGTGGAAACTTTACAGGAGTGTTTGATCAAAGTGTCCTGCCAATGCACTGTCCAATTCAACTCAGACCCGGCATCCCTGTTCGGTGAGTGATATCTCCGAGGATTATGTTGCAACTCAGAGACGAAAGCAACTGATTGGAATCTGCTCTTCATTGCCGATAGCGCTGGCAGAAATGTTGTGGAGAAGTGTGCAGTGTTAGCCAGGTATTTGGCTCTTCAGTTTATCCACCTAACCTCTGGAGTTTCCCCAATCGACTCTCTCTCTCTCTCCCCCCAAAATTTGTTTTGGGGACCGCCACCATTACAAGATTTGTACACTCACTGTCTCTGTAGCGGATGTAATCCAATATTCAAACAGGTGGCCAAGTCCTTAAAGCATATGCTGACCAATTTGCTGGTGTTTTCAATGACATTTTCAATCTCTCCCTCTCACTGTCTATGGTCCCAACATGTTTCAAAACGTCCACTATTGTGCCTACTCCAAAGCAAACAAAGATAGAGTAACTTGCTTAAATGAATGGCGCCTTGTTGCTCTGACCTCCATCATCAGCAAGTGCTTTGAGAAGCTAATAAGAGACTACGTCTGCTCTGTGCTACCTGCCTCACTTCACCCGCTGCAGTTTCTTACCAGAACAACCGCTCCACCAATGATGTAATAGCATACACCCTACACATTAGTCTCTTACAGCTAGACAAAAAGAACACATGTGTGAGAAAGATGTTTGTGGACCACAGCTCAGGATTCACTTACATTGCGCCCTTCAAGATTGACATGAAATTCCGTGCTCTGGGTTTGAACAGCTCTTTATGCAGCTGGAACTTGGACTTCCTGTCAGGCAAATGCCAGGTTGAAAAATTGGCAACATAAATAGGCAAAATCTCCTCCTGTACTCCCTCTACACTCATGGCTGTATGGTGACACATAGCTCCAACGTCATTGTCAAATTTGCTGAAGACACGACGGTGGTAGACCTGATCACGACAATACAAGACAGTCTATAGAGAGGAGGTGCGTATCCTAACACATGGATGAAAAAAGAACCACCTCTCACTTAAAATTAATAAGACCAAGGAGCTTGTGGTGAACTTCAGGAACACAAGAGCACAGCCCCATCATCATCAACAGGATGCCAGTAGAGTGGGTCAACAGCTTCAAGTTCCTCAGTGTTCACATTACTGAGGATCTCACATGATCAACACACAAAAGCCAAAGTGAAGAAGGCACATCAGTGCCTCTTTGGACTGCATCCTCACAACCATACATCCTGTTAAACTTGTACTTTGGAAAGCATCCTAACTGGCTACATCACTGCCCTGTATGGAAACAGCTCCGCCCTTAATCACAAAGCTCTGCAGAGCGTTGTGTGAACAACCTAGCACGTCATTGGAAGTGAGCTTCCCTGCCTCCAGAAAATTTACACCAGGTGGTGTTTGATGAAACCCAAAGATCTCGTTACTACCATCAGGCAGATTTGGTTTTAATTTGATTTGATTTTAGAGACATGGTTAAGGTAAGGGTTAGGGTTGGTCTTAGGGCTGGGGTTAGGAGTTTGAGCAATATACATATTCACATAATTTCCCTTTGATTTTAGGGGTAGGTTAGGGTAAGGGCTGGGTGGGTATTTTGTTGGAAAGTTGTTCCAGGACAAAGAAAGGATATGGGTCCTGAAAAATCACATCATGCTTAACTAAACTGGTGGTATAACCTAGTGGCCAATTCTCAGGCTTAATAAGTCAAAGGTTATAGGTTCAAATCCTGCAAGAGCTGCTTAAGCATCATTGTGTCCTTGAGAAAGACACTTAACCCCTGTTGTCTCCAGTTATAATGAGTGTTATCACTTTGGATATATGATATATGAATTAATTAGCAATTAAGGTTATATGTAAAGGAACATTGCATGTGGCAGCTATGCATAACTATAGATGGCGAGTACATTTAATATGTAGACGACATGTATGGGCATGTAAACACCTGGTTTTCTTTTATAAGAAAAAGGACTTAAATGTTTTAAGCAACTAGATTTTTGCCCTTTACCCCAATTTCTCTTTGCATGAACTTTCTTAGCTAATTCAATGCTGTTTACATTTTGATGTCAATAACCATAATTTCTTGCGTTGTCAGTTTATTGATTTACTTGTAAACCTTTAAAATAAAATCAGCTATATAAAGCTGAAAATAGTAAGCTGTATCTGCAATGAGATGTTAAACTGAGGTGCTGAATGGTCTTTAAAACTCTCTGGACATTTCTCGAAAAGAGTAGGGGTTTAACCTTGGTGTTCAGGCTAAATTTGCCAATTAGCCTCTACCTATTATAACTTTCTAATAACCCCTATATATGAATTGGCTACATCACTGTACTCTACGCTCCACCAATAGCTGGTGTGTAGTGGGCTTTCTGGCACACTATGGCTGCCGTCGCTTCATCCAGGTGGATGCTGCACATTGTGGTGGTTGAGCAGATTTCTCAGCTACCATGTAAAGCACTCTGGGTGCTTAGAAAAGCACTATATAAATGTAAGGAATAAATAAATTAATATAATACTTTCTTTTTTGGGAAATGTGGTTGAAGTGTAGTGTTTGGTGATGTATGTTAAGGTAATGTCTGTTAATGCAGTGTTCTGCATTCTGAAGAGCACATTTGATAGCACCAGACGGATAATGTATGAAGTGTCAGTGAGGAAGATTTGCTCTCTTCTCATCCCTCCTTACTGCATATGGCCCTTATTGATTAAGATTAAACCCTCATCCTTTTTACTTATTAAAATATCGATCAGCGAACAGAGCAGGGAGCAGCTGATGGGGAGTCCAAAATGTGCATGCATGTGTGAGAGAGAGAAAAAGAGAAAGAGAGACAGAGAATGAGTTTTATTTTTTAGTGTGTATGTGTGCATAACCTCTTTGTCAGCTTCTTTTTTGTTGTTGGAAAATTAAATGACAAAATGACACTTATTAAATTGGTGTTATTAATTATTTGGTGAAAACTAAACAGATGGAGTTAACAATGACAAACAATGGAGTGTGTGTGTGTGTGTGTGTGTGTGTGTGTGTGTGTGTGTGTGTGTGTGTGTGTGTGTGTGTGTGTGTGTGTGTGTCCAGAACAAAGACAGGTTTCATTGTGTTGGTGTGGAAATATGTTTGATTGTGTGTTTAGATGTGTTTCAGAGTTAGTGTGATTGTATGTTCATTGTGTTGATGTGTTTGTGTACTGCCTGAGAGTGTATCACTTTTTCAGACATGGTGGTATGGTAATATGAAGGTTTTCTTTGTATTTTTTGTTTTTGTTTTGCTTTGTTTTTTTACATGTAGCACATGGTTTTACCCTTCTTTTGGGACATGGCACAATGATATTATCATCGCTTAGCGGATTACCATTTTGTATTACCATAGTATTACCATGCTTTTATGTAATTTATTGCCATAGTATTACCATGTTTTTGTTATATTACCATAGAATTACCATGTTTTTTTGTAATTTATTGGCATAGTATTACCATGTTTTTGTTATATTACCATAGAATTACCATGTTTTTTGGTTCCATATTACCATAGTATTACCATGTTTTTATGTAATTTATTGGCATAGTATTACCATGTTTTTATGTAATTTATTGGCATAGTATTACCATGTTTTTGTTATATTACCATAGAATTACCATGTTTTTTGGTTCCATATTACCATAGAATTACCATGTTTTTATGTAATTTATTGGCATAGTATTACCATGTTTTTATGTAATTTATTGGCATAGTATTACCATGTTTTTGTTATATTACCATAGAATTACCATATATTACCATAGTATTACAATGTTTTTATGTTATATTACCATATAATTACCATGTTTTTGTTATATTACCATAGAATTACCATGTTTTTTGTAATTTATTGGCATAGTATTACCATGTTTTTGTTATATTACCATATAATTACCATGTTTTTTGGTTCCATATTACCATAGTATTACCATGTTTTTATGTAATTTATTGGCATAGTATTACCATGTTTTTGTTATATTACCATAGAATTACCATATATTACCATAGTATTACAATGTTTTTATGTTATATTACCATAGAATTACCATGTTTTTGTTATATTACCATAGAATTACCATGTTTTTATGTAATTTATTGGCATAGTATTGCCATGTTTTTGTTATATTACCATAGAATTACCATGTTTTTTTATGTTATATTACCATAGTATTACCATGTTTTTTTATGTTATATTACCATAGAATTACCATGTTTTTTATGTAATTTATTGGCATAGTATTACCATGTTTTTTTATGTTATATTACCATAGTATTACCATGTTTTTTATGTTATATTACCATAGAATTACCATGTTTTTTATGTAATTTATTGGCATAGTATTACCATGTTTTTTTATGTTATATTACCATAGTATTACCATGTTTTTTATGTTATATTACCATAGAATTACCATGTTTTTTATGTAATTTATTGCCATAGTATTACCATGTTTTTTATGTTATATTACCATAGTATTACCATGTTTTTTATGTTATATTAACATAGTATTACCATGTTTTTTATGTTATATTACCATAGAATTACCATGTTTTTTGGTCATATATTACCATAGTATTACCATGTTTTTTATGTTATATTACCATAGAATTACCATGTTTTTTGGTCATATATTACCATAGTATTACCATGTTTTTTATGTTATATTAACATAGTATTACCATGTTTTTATGTTATATTACCATAGAATTACCATGTTTTTTATGTTATATTACCATAGAATTACCATGTTTTTTATGTAATTTATTGCCATAGTATTACCATGTTTTTTATGTTATATTACCATAGAATTACCATGTTTTTTGGTCATATATTACCATAGTATTACCATGTTTTTTATGTTATATTACCATAGTATTACCATGTTTTTTGGTCATATATTATGTTTTTATGTAATTTATTGCCATATTATTACCATTGTTTTTTTTGTTTGTTTTTACATGTATTACCATCAGGGTTGTGAGGGTTACTTTTGACATGTATTCCACTACAGATTACAGAATACATGCTGTAAAATGAAATTTGTAACGTATTCATTTAGATTACTCAAGGTCAGTTATGTAATCTAAATACTTTGGATTACTTCTTCACTGTTAGCTCAAAAATTGTTTCTATGCAAACAATTTAAGTATATTTTACTTGAAAAAAAGTTTTATTGCATTACTTAACCAATCTTAGTCTATTGTACTATTATAAGATTATCACTGGATGCACTATACTATAATAACTACTGGTTCAGTATATTTATATTGAATAAGCTTAAAATGTCACTGTTTTGCAAGGACCATTTTTTCTCTTTCCCATGGTTAGCATTTCCAATCTTTTATCAAGATGCCTTCTTCATGGACAAATACTCTGGACTAGACTGGACTTATTTGCAGCGATGAGATTTGAAAAAAATGTTTAGTTTTTGTATTTTTAGATGCCAAGACCGACTACACAGTAAATTCAACAGTTGGCTGAAGTAAAGACGACGACACCATTTTCTGCCATAACCTGTTTTTCACGTTCTGAAATCTGGTAAGTTGTTTTACAAATTCAGCTTAGACTGAAGTAATGTAATGAAGTAATTTTATTGTTTTAAAGCTTACGTAAACTTAATTTTTTTTTTTAAGTTTGTTTGAATTTAATGAAACTGAAACGTTAAACTGCATTTGAATATTACCATCAACATTGCATTAATACAGTATTGTAAGCAGCGTCATTAATTTGGTTTAACCAAAACTTTATAGCCATGCCCTGCCAGAAAAAAACCCAGACAAACCTCTAATATAGAGCTAAGACAAATCTTTGAAAATGTGTCCCAAAACCCAGCACTTCCTCAGCTGAACCCATCAAGAGTAGGGGTTATCCTCGAGGCCAGTCTTGTCATTGATGACCTGAAGAACGTACCTCAGGCATTGTGTCTTTTGTTTGGGCTAACTTATGCATTGCACTTGGAGTTCCCAAAGTGCATGAAAAACACTTTAACTTTATTCAACAGGTCATGCTAAACCTGGACAAAAGTGAGCTATAATCCAAACTTCAAAACCTGAAATGTCAACTTACTTAGTAAGACACTAATTAGGATTATTGCTCAACTGTTCTTAATATTCCTGGTTTGTTGTGTCACAGTTAGACTGCAGTGAAATATTTAAACAATCTGCTAGAGCTATTTTTGTTTAGTGTTCCATCTGGTCAGAAATGTGTTTTCTCAATTTTGAATCTGATTTTGTATTTTGCAGTTGAATCCACCATTACGTTTACCCTGCTAAAGACGTAGGATAATATATATTTTTTTAAATAACTGGTTCCATGTTGACTGTTGTAATGCAAAGCATTAATAGAAATTTCTACAAATAAGTGTAATTGAGCCGTATCAGGTTTATGGGCTGCTGCAATATTTAACACTGTTAGAATGAAGGATAATATTAGAGAAGATAAAAATGCACACTAATGCAGTTTTTTCCACTTTCAGTGTTCAAATGTGGTTCTAGATCTGGTTTACCATATTCACATTAAGCATCAATGTAAACAGTTTGTTGATATATCATCTCTAAATAAAAATGTAAAAAGGCGTGTTTTTGTGTATATAAATCAAATTAAATAATTAAGTTTCATAACTTACAAATTTGAGTATTATAAAAACAATAATGAAAACTAAATACCACAGGTGTAACTTATAATCATGAGTTAAATAAGTGAGTAGCAGGGCTGATTTTACTTCTACTAATTAGTACTAATAATTTACCTTTTAGTAGACTAAACTTAAATCTTTACTTCCAGTCCAAATATTCCAGACTCAAATAGATCTGTGTTGTTTACTATGCATTACTTTAACATTTGGCAATCTTAAGGCAATTGGTTGCCTTAAATTATTTAAGTGCAATCAACATATCTGGGTTAACAGTGTTCAGCACTGGTAGATTTTCTCACTTGTTTTGACTATAAAAACTCTATAACAACAAAGAAAATTGATCTTGTTTTAATGATTTCTTTTAGATTTTAGATTTATATGATCTAATGTGGATTTTCTTGATAAAAAATGATAATGCCTGGTAAAATGTAAAATATAATTGTAGCTTAGCATAAAGCTAAATGTTGACTTGACAAACTAGGCTTATTTCTATTTCTTGTGCTTGAAACTTACTTCAAACGTACTTCTCTGTCTGCTCGTATGAATGTAACACATCATAAGAAAGTGTTTCACCGCTGTTCAAATGCACTTTGGATCACATCATTTATATGTATAAATGTTTTCCATCTGAATAAACTAAATATTAAATGAAACAAATGACAATAAAACGCAAAGTAATCTCTTCAGTAACTGTATTCAAATTACCAATGATCTAATGACTTACTAATGTTGTTAAATGATAACCAATGGAACCTAATTGTAAAGTGTTATCCTTTTTGTAATAAGTGTGTGGCAGTGTGATAGTGTGTTTATGTATGTGTGAGCATTTATTTGGGCATGGTAACATGATAATACCAGGCTTTTGTTTAGTCATGTACATCATAGTCCCATTGTATTCTTTAAAATGCCATGTAGTACCATGTGAATACCATGGTACATGTACTGTATACTTTTTCAGTACTAAGGTATAATCAAAGTAGCATGGGATTCCCATGAGATACACAGTACATTTTTGGGGGGGTTTGTGACAGTGTGAAAGTTTGTTTGTGATATTTATGTGTGTGTGTGTGTGTTTGGTCAGTAGGGAACAGAAGAATCTATTGTGTTGTGACCTGTGAGACCATAGTGCACTCTACATAGTCATTTAGAGATCACACACGGCGAAACACTTGCACACACAAACACTTCACTGTGGGATGTTGGTCAAAATATGTATTTGCAGAACAAAATGCACACAAACTATTGTTGTTTTTTATTCTCTCCATTCAATCTTATCGACCACACAGTATCTCTCTCTTTCTCTCTCTCTTTCTCTCTCTCTCTCTCTCTCTCTCTCTCTCTCTCTTTTATTCTGTGTCTCAAGACATTGGGAGAATGCAGCAGCTCTTCTCTGTTGCATGACAGAAGAATGCAGCCATTTCAGAGGGTGATCCAGTGAAAATGTGGCATCTTTATCTCTGTCTGTCTCTCTCTCTCTCTTTCTCACACACTCTCACTCAACACAAGCTTTCCTTTGGACTTGGGTACATCTGGTGATGTCATTAGCAATGTCAGCGTTCGATCTTGTTACTCCCATTGGGAGGTGTGTGTGGGGGGGGTAGAGTGGCTTTGTGAGTGTGTGTGTGAGTGAGTGTGTGTGTGTGGGGTGGTGGTTTACGAGGACTTTTTTTTTTGAAGTTACAAACTGGTAATTACAAGGGTTTTGTGCTATAATTGTGGTTTATGAGAACATTTATATTGTCCCTTTAATTCAAATCACTTCAAACACATATTAAATTGTGTTTGTTTTGAAAATGTAAAAATGCTGAAAGTTTTTTTGTGAAGGTTAGGTTTAGGTGTATGGATAGGGGACAGAATCTATAGTTTGAACAGTATAAAAATCATTATGTCTATGGAGAGTCCTCATAAGGATAGCCCCACCAACATGTGTGTATGTGTTTTAATTTTTTTTGTGTTTGAGAGAGAGAGAGAGAGAGAGTGTCAGGCGGAGAGAGTGATAGATCAACATGATTACACAGGAAGTCTGCATGTTGTTTCTGATAGTTCCAGTACCGAAGGATCAGTCACATTATGCCGACTCACCGACAATTGCCATCTGCTATTAGGCATTTTTGTATTGGCTCCAGCGTGTTTATCTGCACGACAAGAAGTGTGTTGTGTCAGCCGTGTGGGAGACCCGTATTTGTATCCCGCATTGAAACAAGGAAGTAATAACATTTTCATAATTAGCGATGAGTGTGATTCGGAGGTTGCATTTTTCGCTCTAACATTACATCTTTACTCCACTGATGGTTAGGTTTAGGTTTGGGGTTTGGGTTAGGAGGGTGAGAATTCCTCTTTACTCTATTACAGACTGATCAGCTGAAAACAACTTGCTTCACAACTCGCTTTTACCGCCCCTCCTTGGACATTTCATGCCGGGATTATATAATAGCTAGCCTTCTATCCAACACTTTAGTTCAAGAAAAAAAAACATCTGTGAACAAATCTGGTCACCCATTTCACATTTTTTAATACAAAACAAATGACAGATGTATGCCAATAACCTGTAATACACTTCCCTCTTCTCGTTCCAAAACCTTAAGTTTCCTTTCTTTCATAGTACACAAAAGTTATTTTCTTATTAATATCATGGTTAGGTTTAGGTTTGGGCTAGGGGTTAAATTTCATTATAACTTTGAATAATTGTAATGTAATAGCATTGTTTGTTAGTTCGTTTTTCCTCGATGGGTGTAAAAGGCATACGTTTTTGTACGAGCCAACTTGTACACTCAAAAAATATTTCAGTCTATTTTTAAGATTTAGGCATTTCCATCAAACTGAATGAATTAATCTTTAACAAAATCAAATGAATAAAACCTAAATATGTTTATATTTATTTGTGTGTACAAATTCTTAAGATTTTGCCATCTCGTACTATTATTACAACTTGTCATATGACTGAGTTGGGTATGAGTTTGGTGTGTGTGTGTGTGTGTGTGTGTGTGGTAGGTAGGTGTTTTGTGTCAACCAGGTGTGTAATGGGTGGATGAAAGCATCATGTTACGCACACCTTCACACAGTTACTGTTAACCTCCCGAATAGAGAGAGAGATAGAGAGAGTATACATATCACACACAGAAGTGTAGAGTGAATGAGGGAGGCAGACAGAAGCAGATGTGCTGATAGCGAAATGCTCTTAGTAGAATTGTTATTTTAGATTGATGTGCTGAACAAATAAAGTGCTTCATTCTTCTCTCGCTCGCTCTTTCCATCCAACTGATGAGTGGTATCAATCTATACCCCAGCATAATGAAATAACCTCTCCACTCATTACACACACACACACTAAATATTTTGCCCCAGAGATATGATATATTATAAAGATGTCTGTCCTGAGGGATGAGAGAGAGAGAGAGAGAGAGAGAGAGAGACAAAGATGGAGAGAGAGAGAGAGGTGTACTGATGCTCAGTGAGTGAGAAAAGAGACTCAACATTTCCCCCGGGGACCACACACACACACACACACACACACACACACACACACTGGCCTTTTCCATCTAATAGAAAAATTTAACACAAAAACATTATCGTGGCAACTCTCACAGCAATCCTCACTTGTTCTGGAACACTGTAGATGATTAGTGTATGGCATTGCTAGTGAGTGATATCTCTTGGTTTGGGGCTAAGCAATCATTGGTCATAATACACCAACTATGTAAATGGTTAATGGCTACAGATAAAACTGGACATCACACACCAAATGGCTGAGGATCACACACTCTCCAACTGGGAAGTCAATCTGATCCAATCAGAAACTTACATGGAAACACATGGCCTCACATTCTAGGAACTCTTTGTGTTCCGAGCCGTGAAAGAAACGCAAAACGCATTTGGGTGCATTCTTAGGTGTGAAGGCTCTAGAGAATAGAATGCAAGTTGAAGGTGAGTGACGTTAAAAGTTAAACTCCACTTTGAGTGCTTGTTCACATATTTTCTTGAGCTTTATTGCCCCACACGCTTGATTTTCATTGGCTACTTCCAGTATAGTCTTGCGTAGCCAGATCTTTGAATAAAACAACACAGGTCTGGGATCTATAGCAGCTTCAATTGGCCAAGAACCACCCAGTTGGACAGGAAAACCCCTCTAACTGACATGCAAAGTGATCAACCACAATTGGTTTAGTCATCACGTGCCGTTTAGGGGCACAGGTATCAGAGATTCCATAATATCATTCCATAATAAAAGACTGCCATGGGGAAAGATATCATTTATATAATGGCGCACGAGTCTCCATGAGTGATCGCACAGAAAACACATGGGAGAATAGCAGAAAATGTCTAAGTACAGTACACAAAACCTCATCACAGATTATTTTACAGACATAACTTAGTAAACACAGCAGAAAATGCAGCTCTGCTCTTGGATATCTGCTTTACTTTCTGCTTTTTGCTTGTCACAATGTCAAGTTATAACTCTAAAAAGGAAACCCCCATTTTGTTTCATCTTGCTGTTTGCTGTTGTGCTGTTTTGAAGCTGTCCTGGACCATTTTTGCACCCAACTGTGATATTTTTAATTGTTGGTCTTTGTAAACATGCACTAGATGGATGTCATTGATAGTACTGATGCGTTTACCGCACAAAACCATTGACGTGTGCTGCGTTATTAAGAGCAGTGATCTCAAGTACATGTGTCTCATTCCTCTGCTGCCAATGACTGGGCGAAAAACATGCCATTCTGTGTTTAAGCAAACAGGGAAAATGCAAGATGTCGCTCTGGTGAAGACCAGCATCTCTGCTTTGGCCTGTTGAAGCCGGTTGAAGCGGCCAAAATCACTGTGGATTGTATTATGTTTGCGTATTCAGCGTGGAATGTATACGTTTTTGGCTCATATCATAAAAAATAATAGCTAACAAACATTATAAGAGGACCTCAGGGAAGATAATAATAAAAAAAAAAAATATGTATATATATATATATATATATATATATATATATATATATATATATATATATATATATATATATATATGTATATATATATATAAAGAGTATGTCATGACTAGTTTTGCAATGGTATGAGATTTTCACGGTACGATAATACACAATTATTATTATCAGTTACATTGACCCTTAAAGGAGTGAAAACAGAAGGGTTTTTTTTTTATTGATTTTTTTGGTTGAACAAAAACTTTATTATACATTTTTTTTCACACACTTCCATTTTTTAAATATAACTCAGTGGTTCTCAACTGGTTTTGCTTCAGGACAGAGTTTACATTGGAAATCAACTGGTGACACACTATAGTTAAAAACGTAACCTGTATTAAATGTATCCTAGGTCGCATTTCCTTTTATGTTGCATAGTTTTGTTCATTTGTTCAGTACAAGGACATGGATCAAAATTGAAGAGCATATTTACTTATATGAGCCCATTATTATCCTGTTTGTTTCCTAATTTCAAACATCATTCAAACAGAACACACATATTACACAGAAGGAAAGGCTCCTCATTACCATGGTTAGATCAGTGTAGCTAGTCTTAAATAATGCTAATAATAATAACAAATGATAGTATATCTGAAAAATAAATACTAGCTGAAACACATCTTGAAACTTTAACTACAACTGCCACTGTTGATATAAAATGAGGTTTAATAGATTCTACCTTTAGATTATTTCATATGAAACTATCACATTTTGTCAAAATATAACAGTTACTTTTACTCATGAAAAATTGTGAAACAATTTAGTAAATGTGATGATATATAATGAAAAAAATGTGCACATAACACAGTGTTGCTCTTTTCCTCAGTGCTGTTTGGCATGTCAGGGCTGTTTCTGTTCTGTTTAAGAGGTTCGACTTGACTTCCTCTGTGACGCTTTAAACTAGAAATGTCTCACTTGAATTGAAATTGGTCACATCAGTTTTGAGGTTTGAGTGCCGCTATATCGAGTGAACCCCGGTTGTTGCACGCGTGTGCCAGAGAGAAGTGCAGATCATGATCGCGAGCTGGTTCCGTTACACTTGTGTGAAAGTGCAGGTGAGAAACTTTTAGCTGATTGCGAGATTATCATTCCATCTTCCTTTGCAGTCCTAAATAGTCTATCACTTGGGCGGCCACAGAAATATCTTCAATGGGAGAACCATGGCATTGTTCTTTCCCTGCTGTCCGCAACCCAGTCCGAATAGACCAGTTGAGAAACACTGCTTAAACTCACTCACACACACACACACACACACACACACACACACACATTGCGGGATCCAGTCATCGTTAATTTCTGTCATTATGCCTCATTGCATCTAATGACAGCGTTAGTGTCAGTGTCCCTGTTGTACTAAAACAGCCCTTTGCAGACTTTTCACAATGTCACATAAACTTCTAAAAAGTAACTAACTCAAGTTCATTTTCATTGTATACAGATATCGAGAACACTTATCAAATCCTCAGGCATCCATCTCAGTCATGACAGAAATGAGGTTGACGTTGAGTGATTGTCCAGTATCTGCCACCTGCCTGGAGCTCTGAACCTGATTTGTGAGAATCTTTGTTGTGCCTGTCTTCCTCTGTGTAATCATCTAATGAGTCTGCTAATGAGCAGCACCTGTCTGACTGTCTCTCCCTCAGTCCTGACCTGGGATCAGTTTTCTTCTCTTTGTATCTAATCCAGTCATTAATGAATAGTCTACACCAATGGATCTGTGATCAGTGTGCATTATTTTTCTGGTCCAGCCCCAGCGTGAGCTCAGGTTTGTGTTCTAGCTGATTAAATTCTCTTTCAAAGATGTGAGATTGTGCCATAATGGAAATGGTTTGGAATAAAAGGCAGTGGTTTGTTAGAGACAGTTGCGCTCTGGTTTGGCGTAGAGTTCACAGCATTGACACGGGCCCAGGGGAAGCTCCCTATTCAGACTGAAAGGAGATGAATGTGCTGGATGAGGGAATCACGGCAGGACGACTAAACTCCAGAGTTTGGTATGAATGATGTTGTTGGAGTCTACTAAAAGCAATAGTTTGCTTTAAAATTACAGTTCTATCATTATTTACTGTTGTTACAAACCTGTATGATTTTCTTTCTTCCATGGAACACAAATGGAGAAATTTTGCAGGATGTCCCTGCTGGGAAGACCTGCATCGCTGGCAATGTTTTGGATGCAGATTTGCTGGTGTACCCACCAAGTTTCTTAACTAGCATAATCAGAAAAAAATTGTGTGTATGATCAAAATTATTAATGTGCACTCACATATCTATTTTAAAGCCATAGAGCACTGCCTTTGTTCATTCATCCAAATATTCAGCGTCTATAGACGTGTTATATTGAAGAAGAAACAAACTGGATATTGAGGAATCAACTCGCCATTTGGCCGGTAACGATTACAAGAAATGCAGTATAATACATGGTTAAATCAGTATTGTATATGAATGACATTCTGATGATCGCTGATGAGACTTGAGCAAATCAAATGACATAAACAGTCAACTAAGAACATCTGTTGCGACTCACGTCTTCTGTCACCGCAGTGGAACACATTGCTGCACACGTTTATCTAGGATGCAGAAAATCAGAAATTGTGGAACAAAATCATGACGTTCAACATGATATCGGGTCGACATGTCTTCATGTGTTTGTGTTTGATTAACAGAGATGGAGACTATCAATCTCGTGTGATGTGAATTTATCACAAATATAGGTGAAAAATATTAAATAATCCCATTGTCATAAGGACAAACAGGTAGGCTATTTTTTTTTTATTTTATTTTTTTTATAAAAACTCATTTATCGATTCATATTATTATATAAATATTTATTGCCAAGTATTTGACACATTGCTGAATGAGTGTCAGATTGAATTTAATGTTATTGATCATAATTGGTGAATTGCTCTAATGCCTGAAATATGGGGATTTTTAATAATATAACACTAGAGGACAATACCTGATAAAACTTCAAATAAGTGACCTGAATGAATTGCTGTTGTTAATGGAAAAAGGTTTTAATTATATTTTTATTATTATTATTTTTTTAAATCACCTGTTAAAGTTGTGATGTGCCATATTTAAATATGCCCATGCATGAATAACATAACCCCAGGTTTCTCAAAAGGTCTGTCCTTCTATTAAATGGACTGCCACTTTAGATTAAAGCGATAGCAAATTGCAAAACAGAAAATAGTAAAAGGCATATAATCACGTTTACATTATATAATAATCTAATTTAAGTAGATTCTGTTCATTCTGTTCATGATGAACAGAAACAACTTAAACATGTTCCCTTATCAGGGTAAGGGTTATAAATAGTTTAAGCAAAAAATGATGGACAGTAGTATATTTTTTTTATATTTGCCTTAATATGGATCAGGAAAATTTTGCAGTGCATACTGACAAACAGGTGTTAATGAAAGTACTGTGTTAGCTTTTGTTGCTACAATTCCCTCTGGAATTTACTGCATTTACAGTATGTATGAATTTGTTTTAAAATCTGTTTTGATCTTCATCTAATTTGCAATAATGACCAAACACAATTGGTTTTAACTAATAACACACAAATTATTGTATTGTTTTTGTACATATTGAATTCATTATTCCAAAATTGACAGAGTATGTTGGGAAAAGTAAGTGAAACCCTAGGGTAATGATGACAGCAAAAGCTAATTAGAGTTAAGAGTTGGCAAACCTGGAATCCAATTATTGAAACGAGACTGGAGGTGTTGTTTAGAGCAACTTTGACTTATAAAAAGCACTCAAAATTTGGAGTTTGCTATTCACAAGAAGCATCTGCTGACGTGGACCATGCCTCACAAAAAATAAATCTCAGAAGACCTATGATGAAGAATTGTTGCTTTGCATAAAGCTGGAAACAGGTTACAAAGTTCTCTCAAAGAGCTTAGATATTCATCTAAAACAGTTAGACAAACTGTCTATAAATGGAGATGATATAGTATTGTAGCTACTCTCCCTAGAAGTGTCCATCCAGCCAAGATGAAGGGCACACCGCAGAATGCTCAGTGAGGTAAAAAAAAAAAGTACCATAGAGTGACAGCTAAAGACTTGAAGAAATCATTGGAATTGGTTAGCATCTCTGTTTATGAGTCTACTTCTGATGGTCATAAAAGCTGTCTCGTGTGCCTGGGCTGCAAACATACGCAGGCAGTGTTTTATGAATTGGCTATGTTGCGATCCACTTGTGTCCCGAGAACGTCGCCATCTGGCGGGACCGTCCGGTATTCCCCTCCAAGGCCTGTAGGACAACGCCGTCACTGACTATGAAAGCCTACAGCACCACTGGACAGGCTGCCTCCGCCCTGCATGCCATGGCTCTCCTGCAAGTTCACCAAGCCAAGACACTTAAAGATCTGCACCTGTGTAGTCCCGATCTGCGCCCTGCCTCCAACCTGAGCTACGAGGGTCACAGCGCAAGCACTCGGGCGGGCGATGGCCACCCTCGTAGCCCAGGAACTGCATTTGTGGCTGAATTTGGTCGAGATGCGTGACATTGAGAAAGGTACGCTTTCTCAACACCCCATCTCCCAGTTCGGGCTCGTCTGCGACACCGTCGACGACTTCGCCCAGCAGTTTTCGGCAGTGAAGAGGCAGACGGAAGCTATATCTCACATCATACTGTGCCGCCGCCTCAATGCAGTCCGTGCCTCGTCTGCCTGCCGAGGAAGTCCCCCTGTGACTAAACCAGGCAACTCCGCTGCAAACGGGCCCAGCTCTCAGCCCCAGCGTCAAGCACCCCGCAGGCGGTGTACGCCCCCCATGTTCAGGACCCCCTCTAGGACCCGTAAAGCTCCTAGGCGCCCCTGAGACGGAAGACCCGGGCAGTCAGATGTTCGCTCCAGAGCTGGTACCAAGACCACTCTGTCCCCCTGTGGAAGGCCGGGAGGAAAACCCTTGTTTTCCTTATTCTTCGTTGCCACACCCCCTTCGGGCTGCAGTACGCACATTGTTAATAAAATTGTGATTTTCTCAATTTCTGTGTCATCTAGCTGGCGCACGCCGTTCTCACGGCACCCCGGCACCAAAATCTTATAGTCCCGGCTCCCTGGACGCAGTCATCTCGCCTCCGGACCCGCAACTGTCCAGCCCCGGTAGGCCAGTGCTGACGAGTTCTGAAGACATACTTACAGGACCTCCTCCTCAGTTTGTAACCGCCCCCTGCCAGGTGCGTGGAGCAAGGTAAGTGCTTTGAGTCTTTCTCAGCACCCAAGCCTCGGGATGCACTTCTGCCTCCTGACGCATTATTACCTGCTCCACCCGCCCCCCCCCCCGCACTGCAAAGCCCCACCCGGTACATCAAAAACAATTGTCCCATTAGTGCCCCTCGCATGGATCTTGGACGTCGCTATCCAACCCGTCGCGTTGACTGGCCAGGACCATCTGACTCGGCTTCGAGATTCAGTTCGCCGGGCTCCCGCCTTGTCTCAGCGGTACTCGCTCCACTGCAAATGCCACGGAAATGCCAGCACTTTACATACAGAAGTTACGACCCTGCTACTCAGAGATGCTATAGAGCCTGTCCCTCCATCCGAGATGGAGAAGTGTCTCTACAGCACATATTTCATCGTACCCACGGTGGGCTGCGGCCGTGTTGTGGTCACCACAGATGCCTCACAACTGGGTTGGGGCACCGTGTGCTACAGGCACGCAGCCGCGGGCTCCTGGACAGGGCCAGCCTACGGTGACACATCAACTGCCTCGAGTTGTTGGCCGTACTACTTGCCCTGCGAAGGTCTCTCCTGCTGATTCGGTGCAAGCACGACTTGATCCATTCAGACAGCACACCACAGTAGCGTACATAAATCATCAAGGTGGCGTACACTCCTGTCACACGTCACAACTCGCCCGCCATCTCCTCCTTTGAAGTCAGCTGTGACTCAGGTCACCACTCGCCACTCACATCCTGAGTGGCCGCAACAGGTCTCGCTCAGCGGAGAGTGGAGGCTCCACCCCCAGGTGGTCAAGCTGATTTGGGACCACTTCGGCAGGGCACAGATAGATCTTTTTGCCTCCCAAGACAACTCCCACTGCCCGCTCTGGCCCTCAAAGCCTTCTCCTTGAAGACGACCCTCCTGATCACACTCACTTCCATCAAGAGGGTTGGGGACCTGCAAGCGTTCTCTGTCATCGACACTTGCCTGGATTTCGGTCCGGCAGATGCTCACCTCATCCTAAGACAGCGACCGGGCTATTTGCCCAAGGTTCTACGACCCCCCCTTCAGAGTTTAGGTCATGAACCTGCAAGTGAAGCTGCCCAGGTAGGAGGCAGACCCAGCCTCTTTGTTGCTGTGTCCGGTACGTGCTTTGATTACCCATTTGGACCACACGCAGGGCTCTAGATACTCTGAGCAGCTCTTTGCCTGCTTTGGCAGACGGCGGAAAGGGAATGCCATCTCCAAACCCTTGTTAGGCAGGATCTACCTCCGCATCATGTCCACGGGTAGCTTGACAACCCCCGTGCATATTCGCCACAAGTTAACTCCCCCAGTCTGGGCAGGTCGTGGTCTCCGCAGGGCCTTTTCCCCCCGATAGAATAGGAACGGAAAAGGACGCCTTCCCTGATGCATCTATAGTGTTAAGAAAGCCCCAGCTGCTTTTTAACTCTATAGCCAGAAACACAGAGAGAGAGAAAAGGCCGCAGCTGGCTGGCTGGCTCCCATGCAAGTCGTGTCGCCTGTTTCCGTATGGGTACGGGGAACCTAAGAGAGGTATATGACACATGCAGGGTTACGTGCAGCTGACCCAGTTGCTTCTAGCATGCAACAGCCTGCTTGCACCTGGCTCAGCAGCTTTTTAAGTGGGACCCCTTGTGTCACTACAATTGACACAACGTTGAGTCAGTGACAGAAGGGGAACATCATGGTTACTGTCGTAACATCCGTTTCCCGATGGAAGGAACGAGACTTTGTGTTCCCCTTGCCACGTCACTATCCCTACCACTGTAATGCGGCGTAACCGTATTCTCAGCTCCTCAGTGAAAACCTGTCTGGCATTCTCTCACCCACTTCCTTTATACCCGTATGTCCAGGGGCGGAGCATGCAAATTCTGTCTGCCAACTTGACATTGGCCTTTTCTCAAGTTCAAGTTCAGAGGTACGCGAGGCTCTCAGAAGAGACCCCTTGTGTCACTACAATCGACACAACGTCTCGTTCCTTCCATCGGGCAACGGAGGTTACAACAGTATCCATGAAGTTCTGATGAAGACGAAATCACATTTTATGACCAATTAATGCAGAAAATTAATTGTTAGTAATGCTCTTAATAATATTGTTAACAATAATGCTGGAACGATACAATTTTAAATACAGGTAACGTGCAAGATGTCTGAGAATATTTTTGAGTGAGTACTCAGTTTTGAATCCTTTTTTGAATCGGTTTAATGAAACAAGCCATCTGAACAAACCGATTTGGTAAAATGAATCAGACTTCCCAATGCTAATTTATTTTTGGCTGATGTTGTTCGGATGGACGGACGAATGGACAGACAGATAGACAGATAGATTTTTTTTAGTAATATTGAATTTTTAGGGCTCCTGATAGATCTTTTGGTTTACCATGCCATTTCAAAGATTTGAATCCCACCTGGGGCAAAGACCTGTTACACTAACACATTTAGACAGAACACACACCTCTGGAAATGCACACACACACGTTCAAGACCGCAAGCACGCAACGGCCATTCTGCGCCGCTTCATCCCAGTCTTCTCTTGTGTCCTCTGCTGCAGTCTTTCTTTCCTGCAAACACAGAGACAAAATGTCCTATAAAATGAAGCAATTTGTGTGTGTTAGACACGTTTAATGTTTATTTTATCGTCCTCAGGGAAAAATTACATTTGAGGAGTAAAAACGAACAAAACCAAGTGATGTGTGCTAGAAATTTAATTAGGCTGAATCTGTGTTTGTGTGCAGATGAGCAATTGTGTGTGTGAGAGAGAGTGTGTGATACTTTTATAATGGTTATATCAGACACAGAGACAGAGATTCAATTACAGCAGCCTGTTCTCACTCACACCCCCTGGCGATACACCAGCACTCATTTAAACACACACACACTCATGCACACACATTACTCATTACACATTACTCAAAGGTCTGTAATATTGCAGGAAATGTAATATATAGCTCGATGTACAACAGCATAAGAAAATAAAACAAACCGAGAAAGCGCACAAATAATCTGAAGAGATCAATCGTCAAAGCCCGGCGGAAGGGAGCGGATGATCGGTGTATTGGAAAGCAATCTGTGGACTTTCTGTAATTATGATTATTTATACAGGCCTTTAACTTTGGTATTGTGCCTGACATTAAATGAATATGACAATCGATCGTGTAGATTCCTCTGCAGGGTGCAAATTTTTCATGGCCTACATTTCTCCTCTTCTGTCACTCTTTCTTTTAGGAAAACACAAACAAACACATCACAGCTTACTCACTCTATCCCTGTCTTAGTGATAATTCACCCCGAATTGAAAATTCCTTTATCATTTAATCACCCTCATGTCGTTCCAAACCCGCATGACTCTCTGTCTTCTGTGGAACATGAAAGGAGATATTTAGCAGAATGTTAAATGTATCACTAAATCAGTTAGGTTTAGGATTAGGGTCCTGATGTTTCATTTGTGAACAAATTTGTCTTTTTGAATGAATCTTTTCATTAAACGAATCGTTCTTGTTTACCTCCATATACTGACTTATATTTCTCGTTCACTGGCATCTCTTCCTTTTAAAGCCACTGAGGTCTTGTTTCAAGTGCGAGGCTGCTTTGGTGGCGTTTCATGGCTATAAAGACTGACTATAGCATGAGCCTATAGCATTCGAGTGAGGGCTATACAGGAGCATATCACTGGTTTTACCCACTGAACAAATACACCCTTCACTGAACAAGTCGAGTTGGTTGTTTTGAGTCTGAATGAGATGACTCGATCATCTCGTTCGTGAATAGGCTCTGCTGACTGACTGAATTATTGGAGGCATGTCATTTGTTCAGTTCGGCATGTTAGTAAACTACGTTCAACAAGGAGAGAGAGGCGAAATTAAATCCGCAAAAGACAAGTTTATGCACAGAACATAATCCCCAGTTTATGAATGTGTAAAAATGACTGAAGACCAGTTAAAATAACATGGAAATGAATTAAGAATGGGAATGTTATGCAGTGTAAGATATTTAAGCTTTTCTTGAACTTTTATTATGTCTTGACAAAAGTGAAGCCCAGCATTTGACATAATATAAGAAAAAGAAGACCAGCTTTCTTGTCATTTGTGGCAAAATTGGTTATGGTAAGTGTCTTTGTACATTTGTAGACATGCAAATTAATTTTGTGTTGCTTGAGCCTATAGCATTAGAGTGCAGGTGTGAAGGCGCTTTCCTGGACTAGCAGTCAGTCATTTGAGTCTGGACGAGATGAGACATCTTGTTTATGAATGAACTGAATGTTCTGGTCCACACATTTGTGAATGAAATGAATGAATCAATCATCTCGTTCATCGTTTACAAACGAGGATCTGCTGACTGGCTGAACGAGAGGAGGAGGAGCTCCATATAATTTGTTCAGTCTGTCAATATCTTTGAACAAGTAAAGGGGCCAGATGAATTATGAACAAATGTAAGTGATGCCCTCACATTACAATGACATACAGACATTATAGAAACTCAAATATTTTTTAGGCTAGTATTGTTGTCTTTTTTGTAGGCCTATAGCTTGATAAAAATGTCACAATATGATAGATATGTTTTGTTGTCATTTGTGGGAAATGCTTAAGATGCTTGAACACTCTGCAGAGCTGAAGTCTCTTAGTATATTTTATTTGGCATGAAAATTGTAATAAAAAATAATTCAACTTTTTCATGAATGACTCTCAGCTTTAGGTTCAATATAAATACTCCTTCAAAATGTAAAAGACGGTCATTTGGAGCCATTTACTGGTGTATGAAGAATCAATGAACGAATTCACTCCAAGTCACTGGGATGAATCAAAATCCCCACCAATAGTTAAGGGTAGGAAGGTCGGTTTTGTTGACTTAAAAAACATATATTTGTGAGAACATTCAAATCCCTTTTTGTGCCAAACAGTGGACATTTCAGATGTGAACTGCCATAATATGTGTAATGAACCATGTTATTCTACAAAAATGTCGCCACCAAATTTTCATGAGATCCAGCTGAAAATATAGCACATGTAGACTTGTATAGAATACATTTATTATACAGTACATTTATGATGTTTATGGTTTTGTTTTTTGTCATTTTTTGAGCTTTACATGCTCAAATTTTTTTAAGTGTTTTAGTATGAACCGTCATTGTACGGAAAAGAGCAGCTTGAAGATTCTGCAAAAATTCCCATTTTCATTTTCAGGTACATTTTTCCTTTTAATCACCACTGTTTTTTGCACTAACTTGTTTTGTTCTCCTCCCAGCTGGTACCTTATCTCTCTATCTCTCACTGTCTCTGTCTCTCTCATTTAACTTTCACTGTGTTACATATTTAATCCACAGGTCTCTCTCCAAATCTCTGCCGCAGGGATAAACCGAAACAACACGTATGCAAACCCTCTCAAAATCTCAGAAAAATCTATTCACGAATGCTTGTTTGGTCCAAGGACATCAAACTCGCACACACGCACAGGCATAAACACACACCGTCCTCGAACCATCAGCTGTTGTTTATCAATCCTCAGTGATGCAGGTCTGACAGAAACTACACCTCCATCTCAGGCTGTCAGCTCCAACACACCAGCTGATGGAGGGAGGAAGACTATGCAGTCAGACAGAGAGGTAAAGGTCAGCTTCACTAGTGTTGTAAATGTGTGGTGCCTCAATATTATCCACAAGAAAATTATTTTGACTCGTTTCTCATTTATCTAAAAAAGCAGAAAATGTGTGGCCAGTACATAAACTTTAAAGTGGCTATTGAGTTGGTTTTGGTGATTAATCATTGGGTTGGTTATTGCCTAGTGCTGATTGGTCATTAGGCTAGTTTGGGCTAGTTTCACTGGTCATTGTGCTGGTTTTGGGCTGGTTCAGATTGGTCATTGAGCTGGTTTTAGGCTAGTTTTAGCTAGTTCTGATTGGCCATTGGGCTAGTGTTGGCTAGTTGTATTGGTCATTGGTGGGTTTGTGCTAGTTCTATTTGGCCATTGGGTTTGTTTTGGACTAGTTCTGATTGGACATTAGGCTAGTTTGGGCTAGTGTCATTTGTTATTATGCTGGTTTTGGGGTGGTTCAGATTGGTCTTTGTGCTGGTTTTAGGCTAGTTCTGATTGGCCATTGGACTAGTTTTAGGCTGGTTCTTAAGTTTTATTTATCCATAAAATATTGACATTTTGTGACTTTTGTTTTTCAGACTTTGTTATCTTGGCAAATCAGTGTACTGTTCTTCTTACACATGTGAAATACCTGGGTTCAGGATGCAGGACAATTAACCAACAGTCTCCATTTCTTCTCAGTTTTAATCTCAGTGCTATCTATAGTTGGAGAAACAAGTCATTAGTTATTAAGGTGAGTCCATTTGCGCTGCGGCAGCCTGATAAACCTGATGATCATTAAAACATAGTGAACTTTATGTGCAGAGCTTTCTAGCATTGACAGATTCTTTATAAATGCTTCATATATGCACACTGATGAGATCAGAATGCAGTGCACAAAACATGTTGAGAGAGAGCAGAACATAAATTGGCACGGTTAATAAAAAAAGTACAAAAAACTGCACAAAGTAATAACAGACTCTATGATTTATGCAAAGCAATTGTGTCCCTCCTTAAATGTGCTTTTGAATGTAAAATGTGTGAATAAGTAAAAACATTTAAAAATCGCATTTGTAATATCTATCAAAAAATTGCAAATAATGATTGCAAATAAATAGTTTTGTCCATAATGCACAGCACTATTGTCAAGGGTGCTTCTTCTTCAGTAGTGATTCTTATTTATGTAATACAGACATTATTTTTTGATTAAAATATGCATAATATAAGGAGGCACAATTTAAATCTATATACAGTACAATAAAAATAATATATCACTACAACTGATACAGATTAAATTTGATCTTTCTTTGCATTATTGCAATGAGAATCCAATTCTATTTATGTATTTATTTAATATGACTTAGACAAGATCTTGAAAAACTTTAAGAGATTCACTCAGGCACTTCCCTCTGACAGAAAGAAGGGTTTGCTGTGTGTGTGTGTGTGTGTGTGTCTATGTGTCTGTGTGTGTGTGTGTGTGTGTGTGTGTGTGTGTGTGTGTGTGTGTGTGATACATAAGTCACGATCTCATCTACTCCACGATCAGGGTTATATGTGATGACAAGAGAGAGAAATTGATGGACAATGACAGAACATAAGAGATGGATAATGTGTTTTATTCTGAAGCCCAGGATTGACATTCCATTTACCTCTCAAAGTTCTATTGAACAGTGAATGTCTCCTTCCTGATTGTTTCTCAGAGGGAGAGGTATCTAAATAGAGCCCCAGAGATTGACTCCTGTTGTGTCAGAATGAAAAGCATGTTCTTCACAAAGCTCATCACTCCACCTGAGAATTATGAGTCATCCTCAGGTTCGCAAATGCAGTTCTTTCAATTGAATTCACTCTTTTAAAAGATTAATCCGAAAAAAATATTATTATTTTTGTTTTTTTTACATTGAAAAATGTAAAACTATCCAGCTATTGGAAAACAGTTGCAGCTTAGCACTTACAGTAAGTATCAAGGTGCAGTTCTGAAAACAGCAAGGAATGTTACCTTACAATTTACCCTAATTTTTCAGTTGTTCCATCAGGATATAATCTCTGCAATTAGACTACCACAATGCTTGGGCAAACAACTAGTCCAGACCCAAACTTCCACCATTGGTTGAGCCAGTGTTGTTTTGTCGGGCGGAATAGTTTGAATTTGACCCAGACCCACAGTATTTACACTTTTGTGGGAAATCAGCCTAGAAGTGGCTTGCTAATAAATGGTAAATGGTCTGCACTTATATAGCACCTTTTTAACCTTTACGGTATTCAAAGTGCTTTACACTGTGACTTGTGACTCATTCACCCATTCACACACAAATTAAATGAAAACACATTCACACATGCAAGGCGCTAGCCTGCCATTGGGAGCAACTTGGGGTTCAGTGTCTTGTGGGCCGGGATTCGAACCACCAACTGAGCCACAGCTGCTCCATATTATTAATGCATATTAAGCAAAGACAGACGTAAGTATTTTAACAATGAAAATTAATATCAATATAATGCATTTGAATATAAGGATATTTAAATAATCAACTGCCACTCTTCAAAACAATTAAGATGGATAACATTCTTTAAAGAAACAGACTGGCCAACTGCGGTTATCATGACAATACAGTTCATTTAAAGATGGAAAAATGTATTAGCAGAAATAAGGTAACAAGGGTAGTAATAAGCCTAAATATAAAGGAAAAGCTGCATACTGATTTGCCATTAGGTTGGTTTTGGCTAGTATTGATTGGCCATTGGGATGGTTTTGGCCTAGTGTTGATTACCATTGGGTTGGTTTATTGGCTAGTTCTGATTGGTCATTGGGATGGTTTGAGCTAGTTCTTATTGGTCATTGGGCTTGTTTTGGGTTAGTTCTGATTGGTCATTGGGCTAGTTTTATTGGCCTTTGGGCTGGTTATTATTCTGGTTTTGAGCAAGTTCTGGTTGGTCATTAGGCTGTTTTGGGGTTAGTTCTAATTGGTCATTGGGTTGGTTTTATGACTAGTTCTTTTTGGCCATTGGTTTGTTTTTGGGCTAGGTCTAATTGGTCATTGGGCTGGTTTGGGCTAGTTCTTGTTGTTAATTGGGCTGGTTTTGGGCTAGTTCTGATTGGCCATTGGGCTGGTTTGGGCTAGTTTCACTGGTCATTGTGCTGGTTTTGGGCTAGTTCTGATTGGCCATTGGGCTGGTCTGGGATAGATGTATTGGTCATTAGTTTGGTTTTGAGCTATTTCCGATTGGTCATTGGGTGGGTTTTGGGCTAGTTATGTTTGGCTATTGAGTTGGTTTTGGTGATTAATCATTGGGTTGGTAATTGGCTAGCTCTAATTGGTTATTGGGCTGGTTTGGGCTAGTTTCACTGGTCATTGTGCTGGTTTTGGGCTAGTTCTGATTGGCCATTGGACTGGTTTGGGCTAGTTTCACTGGTCATTGTGCTGGTTTTTGGCTAGTTCTGATTGGCCATTGGGCTGGTCTGGGATAGATGTATTGGTCATTAGTCTGGTTTTGAGCTATTTCCGATTGGTCATTGGACCAGTTTTGGGCTACTTCTATTTGGCCATTGGGTTGGTTTTATGGCTAATTCTGATTGGATATTGGGTTGGTTTTTGGCTAGTTCTGATTGGTCATTAGGCTGGTTTGGGCTGGTTCTGATTGGTCATTGAAGTGGTTTTGGGCTAGATTTATTGGTCATTGGGTGGGTTGTGGGCTAGTTCTGATTGGTCATTGGGTTGATTTTGGCAAGTTTTATTGGCTGCAATTGTTCATCTTTATTAGAAGTCAAAGACAAATTTCCACAGTAGTGGACAATAAAGTATCTAGTCTAAACTAAATTTGCATGTGCCTTTCAGGCTGCAGTAAAATGATGTAGCCTCAGCCAAACATTACTAATAAAGCTTTACTGAAAAGAAAATCTCACATTTAATGATCCAAACAAATGCCTACAGGAAAAAACAATGAGAAAATAGCAAAACAAGTGGCAAAATTCATGACAGAAGCCTTTTGTGAGAACTTTGTGAGGGATTAATTGTAACGAAGAGGAGTTCTCTCTCTCTCACTCTCTCTCTCTCTCTCTCTCTCATTTCCCCATGAGGACCGGCCCCCTCTTTCTTCCTGTCAGCCCTCCAGATTGTTCTCTTTTCTTTGCAGCGTTCTTTTCCTCCATCCTGCACAAACGAGTGTCTGGTTTCACTCCACACCTGTTGGGGGTTGAAAGCATGTGGGATTAGACTGTTCACAGCTAACGAGTTCAAGGACACCATTACTGAGACCAGAGAATGAGAGAGACAACGCAGCAGTCCAGGACCAGGTGTAGATGTGTGATAGAGAGAGAGAGAGAGAGAGAGAGAGAGAGAGAGAGAGAGAGAGAGAGAGAGAGAGAGAGAGAGAGAGAGAGAGAGAAGCTGTCTTCAGATTCACAAGATCCCTAAAATGGGTTCATTGTGCCTTACAGGCTGAGCAGGAGATATTTGTAGAAGTTCACTTATAGGAAATGTTCACTCTAACTGTGACAGTTCGAAAATAGACCCACAAGCGAAAGCTGATTAATGATTTAATGAACAGAAAGAGAATAAATACAACACAGGCTGTCTGCCGATCACAGGTCGACTTGGCGAACGCAGAACAGGGAAACGATCCCAGACTGAAACCAGGCAGATGATCGTCGCAGGTAAGCGGTCAGGTAGGGCTCGCAGGAATAGGCAAGCGCAGACTCCACCAGGCAGTAATAAAGTAATAAAGGCCTGGACCGAGGGGACGGCGACCTCTGGTTCCTGAGAGGGAAACAGAGGTGGCTGGTAGCCCAGACAACAAGAAAACGGGGAAAGGCCAGTGGACGACGACGGCAGAGAATTATGAGCGTACTCCGCCCATGTCAATTGTTCACACCAGGAGGTGGGGTTACGAGCTGCCAAACAGCGAAGCATCCGACCGAGGCCCTGATTAGCGCGCTCAGCTTGCCCATTACTCTGTGGGTGAAACCCTGAAGACAAACTGGCGGTAGCACCAATCTGTCTGCAGAATTCCCTCCAAAAGTTAGAGACAAACTGGGGTCCCCTGTCCGAAACGACATCAGAAGGAAGACCGTGAATTCTAAAGACGTGGTCCACAACCACCCGCGCAGTCTCTTTAGCCGACGGAAGCTTGGGGAGTGGAACAAAGTGAACCGCTTTAGAAAACCGATCAACCACAGTGAGAATCACCATATTGCCGCTGGAGGGGGGAAGCCCCGTGACGAAGTCCAGGGCAATATGGGACCAAGGTCGGGAGGGAATAGAGAGGGGGCGAAGCAGACCATCGGGAGGCGAATTACTGGACTTCTGCTGAGCACAGACAGAACATGACGCAACAAATCGGCATACCTCACGTTCCATGGCAGGCCACCAGAATCGCTGGCGGACAGCTGCCAAAGTACGACCCACCCCCGGATGAGCGACGAGCGGACTTGGAGACAAATAGCTTCCCCTCAGGACACCCACGGGGAACGACAGTGTGAGAAAGAGCCCTTCGCACCAGCTGTTCCACCCCCCAGGTGACGGATCCAACCACACATCCCTCAGGCAGGATGGTCTCAGTGGAAGGACGACCCTCGGAGGAGGAAAACTGGCGAGAAAGAGCGTCAGCTTAACGTTCCTTGACCCGGGACGGTAAGAGATGGTGAAACTGAAACGCCCAAAAAAAAGAGCCCAACGAGCCTGTCTAGAGTTAAGCCTCTTGGCAGAGCGGATATACTCTAGATTACGGTGATCGGTCCAGACAATAAACTGACAGGAGGATCCCTCCAACCAATGGCGCCACTCCTCCAGGGCCAGTCGAATGGCTAGAAGCTCCCGGTTACCCACATCATAATTACGTTCGGCAGACGAGAGTCGATGCGAGTAAAATGCGCATGGGTGAACCTTCTGATCAAGAGCAGAGCGCTGCGAGAGAACCGCTCCCACCCCGACGTCAGACGCGTCCACCTCAACGATGAATTGGTTCTTAGGATCAGGCAAAATCAGAATGGGAGCGGATGTGAACAAACCTTTAAGACGCTCAAACGCACATTGAGCAGCCTCGGACCAGGCAAACCGACACTTTGCGGACGTGAGAGCGGTCAAAGGAGCGGCAACCTGACTGAAATTTCTAATAAAACGGCGATAAAAGTTTGCAAACCCCAAAAAACGCTGAAGCGCCGAGCGAGATTCAGGAACAGGCCAGTCAGTGACCGCCTGAACCTTGGAGGGGTCCATGCTTATGCCCTCCGCAGATACGACCGAACCAAGGAAAGTAACTGACTGGACATGAAACGCGCATTTCTCGGCCTTAACATAGAGGCGATTCTCTAATAACTGCTGTAATACGCGGCGCACATGTTGGGTGTGTACCTGGAGAGATGGGGAGAAAATGAGAATATCATCCAGGTACACAAAGACGAAAATGTTGAGCATGTCTCTTAATACATCGTTTATGAGCGCTTGAAAAACGGCTGGGGCGTTTACCAGCCCGAACGGTAAAACCCGATATTCAAAGTGCCCCAACGGAGTATTAAACGCCGTCTTCCACTCATCCCCCTCCTTGATGCACACTAAGTGGTACGCATTACGGAGATCTAACTTCGTGAAAATCTTTGCCCCCTGCAAGGATCTTGAAGGCTGATGACATCAATGGTAAAGGATACCGGTTCTTAATGGTGATGTCATTCAGCCCACGATAATCGATGCAGGGGCGCAAAGAACCGTCCTTCTTTTTCACAAAGAAAAATCCTGCACCGGCGGGGGAGGAGGAAGGAATGATGGTACCGGCCATGAGTGAAGTATCGAGGTACTTCTCGAGCGCCTCACGTTCAGGAGCGGATAAGGAATACAAACGCCCGCGGGGGGGTGGTGCCAGGGAGAAGGTCGATACTACAATCATAAGGACGATGGGGAGGGAGAGAAGCGGCCCGGGATCGACTGAACACCGCTCGCAGATCGTGATATTCCTCTGGAACCCCGGATAAAACAATCGACTCCTCCTGAAAAACAGACAAAGAAACAGAGGGAACAGCAGAGACAAGACAATTGGTATGACAAGGCAAGCTCCAAGAAACAATAGAACTATCAGACCAGTTAACATGTGGATTGTGCTTAGTTAGCCATGGGTGTCCTAGGACAATGGGGGCCATAGGAGACTGAAAAACAAAAAAAGAAATCCTCTCTTGGTGGTTGCCAGACGTGGTGAGACTCACCAGGGCAGTAGCCAGGTGAATATTGGAAAGAACGCGGCCATCCAGGGCGAGGGCTGTGGGTGTGTCCTTTAATTCATGAAGGGGCAAACAATGTTCAATAGCCCACCTCTCATCAACAAAATTCCCCTCAGCCCCGGAGTCAATGAGAGCAGAGCAGGCAACAGAAGTGGTGCCCCAGCGAAGGACGGCTGAAATCACGGAGCGGGAACTGAAGGATGGGGATAGTGGGGTAGCGCTCGCCAATATTCCCCTAACTACTGGCGAGCTCTCTCTTTTACCGGACATGTGGCAGCAAAGTGACCCGTGCCACCGCAATAAAGGCACAACCTCTCTCGAATACGGCGCTGGTGTTCAGTAGAGGAGAGGTGTATTCTTCCTAGCTGCATAGGCTCAGGTTCAGGATGAGGTTCAGGTGACGCAGTCTGAGTGAATGGGGCTCCCCGGAATCCTGTGACGTCAGAACGAGCACGACGGCAAAAGTCGAAACGGTTGTCTAAACGGATGGCCAATTCAACCAACTCATCCAGACTTGAGGGAAACTCTCGAGCAAAAATCTCATCCTTAAGCTCATCATTCAAGCCCTCCAGAAAGCGTGCCGCGAGCGCTGCCTCATTCCATTCGCAGGTAGCAGATAAAGTCTTAAATTCAATGGCAAAATCAGCTGCGGAGCGTTTTCCTTGACGTTGCAGCCAACTGACGAGAAGCCTCGCGCCCGAAGACAGAATGGTCGAAAACCTTCAACATCTCCTTCTTGAATGAATCAAACTGGTCGCAGCAAACAGCTCCTGCCTCCCAGACAGCCGTTCCCCATTCCTGGGCTCGACTAGTGAGAAGGGAAACCACAAACGCAACCTTGGCCCGGTCGGAGGCATACGTGACAGGCTGAAGAGAAAATATCACCTCACACTGGGTAAGAAATGCACGGCACTCAGTAGGCTCACCAGAGTAGCAGGGAGGATTATTGATACGAGGCTCGGAGGTGTGTCGCGACCCAGGAGAGAACTGGTCCTGGCGCAGGTGATGAAGCTGACCAGTCAGATCCGACACCTGGGCAACGAGTGAATCCTCGGCGTGTTTGGCGGCGGCTAAATCCTCGGAGTGTCTGCCCAGCAACGCTCCCTGCAGTTCAACAGCCGAGCGGATGGTTGTATTGTTCGCTGGGTCCGTCATGGTCGGTTTATTCTGTGACAGTTCGAAAATAGACCCACAAGCGAAAGCTGATTAATGATTTAATGAACAGAAAGAGAATAAATGCAACACAGGCTGTCTGCCGATCACAGGTCGTCTTGGCGAACGCAGAACAGGGAAACGATCCCAGACTGAAACCAGGCAGATGATCGTCACAGGTAAGCGGTCAGGTAGGGCTCGCAGGAATAGGCAAGCGCAGACTCCACCAGGCAGTAACCGCAGCACAGGGAATGAGACTCGACACAGGATCGCCGGAGCAGTAACTCATCTGACATATGAGTACACACAGGACAAAAATCAGTAGCAATGATACACTGGCATCAATAACAGACATGAACGAACAAACAATAAACCGACAAGAAGGGAAAGGAACATGAGGTCTAAATAGCCAGAAAATCAGGGCAAAAGGGAAACAGGTGTGAGAAGAGCAGGAGAGTGAATGCTGATTGCGAATGGGTTCAGCTGTGCGAGAGCACACGAGAAAGAGAGAGAGAGAGAAAAGCAGAGAAATAAAACCAGACTCCTGACACTAACATGAAAATTCTGTCATTATTTACACATCTTCTTGTCATTCCGAACCTGTATGTTATTTTTTTAATATAACACAAAAGCAGCTCTTAAGCAGGCTCCCATCACATGGTGACCAGGAGCTGTCAAGTTCCAAAAGGAATGAAAAAAAAATTCCACAAAAATAAAAGTTGTTTTGGTGCCAGTGATGTCAATGCACATTTTATTAATGGACATAGGCTAAATGCAAGCTTTGGTAAAAAATTAATACAATTTTAGTTAATTTACCAGAGGTAAATGTGCTACATATCCTTTAGTTGTTAGTACATATCCAGCCGCCACACTTCACTGCTGCAATCCAAGCATCCATTTGGGTTTTGTTTTTCTGAAATCTAAACATTTTAATTTATTTCCAGATATTTAGTGTGCACCCAGACACACAGGAGGAAATTCCAGGAGATCGGCACCAACAATCATCCCACGGTCAAAATAGCTGAGATCAAAATTCTTCCCCATTCTGATGGTTGATGTGAACATTAACTGAAGCTACTGACCCATATCTGCATGATTTTATACATTGCACTGCTGCCACATGATTGGCTGATTAGATAATCATGAATAAATAGATGTACAGGTGTTCCCAATAAAGTGCTCAGGGAGTGTATACACTTTGAAAATGTCTATACTGGAGCAAATAAATATAAACAATATTATGATTATATACTTAAAACTTATTTTCTGCACAAATCTAAATTTAATCCAAATGTATGGAATGCATCCATATGTATATATTTAAGAGTATTGTGAAGTGCTTTATCCATATACACTATGCTCCCTATGCTGTTTACATCCCTACAATTTGGAATCTCACTTAAGATGGCCGAACACTCTGTGAAGTCCACTTTGTAAGGCACTATCGGGCTAATTGGAACTTTCCCAGGGAGAGAGAGGTGACCCCCCTGACAGAAGAAATAAGGCGGAGGAGAGCAAGAGAAATTGGTAACGATAGATCTGATGTCATCTTGAATTAATGACAAGGAAAGAATTAGAAAAATGGATGGAAGCAGCCCACAAATACAGAGTGATGGATGGTGAGACGAAGAGATAAAAAGCGCAGATTTGCACAAGGTTCTGCAGATGGAGGGAAGATAGGAGGGTGGGGGTGGCAAAATAAGGGAATGAACAGACGTGAGGCAGAGAAAAAAGAAAAAAAAAACAGCAAGACAGAATTTTAGCGCCCTAGGTGAAGGCATGAGTGAGCATCAGAGAGAGAGAGAGAGAGAGAGAGAGAGAGAGATACTCAGAAGGAGAGAATGACCAGACGAGCATGACTGTGTGGAGCAGGTGTATTAAACATGCTGATGCCTTTGAAACAGACAACAGCCTATAAATTACTGCAGCTCCTGTTATTAGTGCAGCAAAAGAGCATCGAAGTATAGAAAGACTTCAGTTACTACCCCACACCCATACTAATGCACCCAGAGAAGGAACAAGTGTAATTAAACTAGTTGAAGTGCCAAAGTGCTGTTCAGGTGATGGGGGGGGGGGGTAAAGAAGTAATGAAGGGGACCGAATATGAGAGTGTGCAAACGGCAAGAGCTTAGTGCTCATTAAAAACACAGGCCCCATTAGAGAGCAAACTACCCATTTAAAAAAGCACACACAAACACAGTGAAAGAATGAAAAAGGCAGAGTGAAAAAGACAGGTATTACATAATTGGACATTGTCATACTGTTTAAAACGCTATTTTTCAAATCCACAAGCTCCACACGCATCTTTGTATCATATCATCTGTGTTAATGCAGCCCAAGTTCAGCCACCCTTAGGAAAAAAAATCACAAATGAGAACTCCTTAATATTTTAGTTGGTTTTCATAGAAAGCAAAGACGTTAAATGGAGAACATTCCCTCATATAGTTTGTGTTCATGGTTTTACTACAGTATCCTTAGTTGAACTATGATATTTGTTGTAAAACCATTGTAACCACAAATTGTGCCATGGTTTTACTACAGTAACCATATTTTAACCATAATATTTGTGGTAAAACCATAGTAATAATACAGGAAAACTAAAACTATAGTAATAAAAATCTTAATCATTCTGGTTGTGGGGGTACGTGGTTTGTATGTGCGAGAAACAGCTGCCGGTGGAGTTTCTGTTGCTTACCTAGGGAAAGATGGTGCCTCTGTAGAGAGTAGGTGCACTATGCAGACTGCATAATATGCATTTAGGAAGTGGCAGTAATACCACATTGAAGATGAATAATACTAAGAAATGTATTCAGATAGTCCCTTTCCACATCCTTGACAGTTTTAGCAATAAATGCTTTTTGAGTTATTAATTATAAAAAGTGTATATTCTCTCTCAAATGCTGGAACGGTCCTGACCAATGACATTTACCAAATACAATTATTTTAATTTCTTTGATTATGTATCTTCTTTATATTATTTATGTACACATCTGTGTTGGTTTAAATGTATTTGTATTTATTTATTTTTCTTCATCTGTACGTCTTGTCTTTATGACTCAGTTATTGTCTTGATACTTTGTTGGATCCGTGTCATTTTTAACCTGTTTTTCAATAAAAATATCCACCATTTTAGCACAATGTATGGACTTTTCAGATGGTCCCTTACCACAACCTTCACAGTATCAGCACGTTTCAGCACAATGTGTGGACTTTTCAGACAACCCCTTGCTCACCATATGAAAAAGTTCTAACTTATATCAGTGTTAAATTAATGATCTGGAACAATTTCGCCTCTGACCAACTTTACAGGACAAATCGCATCTCGTATTGATTCATTTCGTATTTAAATACGGGTCGATCCCGCATTTTATGGGACGGGTGGCAACCAACCCTACCTGGAGGTCTAATACATTCTCATGAGCAAATTGTGGATGCGGAAAATTCTTGAGTTTATTGGGACAAATTATAAATCTGGAGTACAGCGGGAGGAGGGATGGAAATATGGGACAAACCCGGTCAAATTTGGCATGTAGGTCTTAAAGGGATAGTTCACACATAACTCACCCTCATGCCATCACAGATGTGTATGACTTTCTTCTGCTGAAGACAAAGAATATTTCAGCTCTGTAGGTCCATACAATGCAAGTGAATGGTGAAAAAAAACTTTGAAGCTCCAAAAAGCAGGCAGCATAAAAGTAATCCATGCGACTCCAGTGGTTTAATCCATGCCTTCTGAAGCGAGCCAATCTATATTGGGTGAGAACAGACTAAAATGTTACTCCTTTTTCACTGCACATCTTTCCATTGCAATCTCTATGTACAATAATGGTTTTAAGATCAATTACACTTCCTAATTCTTAAGGCAAGTGCAGAGTGCTAGATGGCACTATAGGAAGTGTAATGTAGTTTGAAATCATGATCGCCAAGGTGACTGTTGATGTCAAGATTTATAGTCAAAAAGGAGTTACATTTTGGTCTTTTCTCACTCAAAATCAATTGGATCGCTTCAGAAGACATGGATTAAACCACTGGAGCCGTATGGATTACTTTAATGATGTCTTCATGTGCTTTTTGAAGCTTGATCATAGCTTGACATAATGGAGCTCTGGTTATGTTTCATATAATATGGACTTTGTCTGAGATGTTTCCAAAAATTCCAGTATGGTCAGTATGCAGCTATAAAATTAATCTGGATAGCATATAATATATTATTTGGTCTTGACGAAAGAAAGAAAGAAAGAAAGAAAGAAAGAAAGAAAGAAAGAAAGAAAGAAAGAAGGAAGGAAGGAAAAGAAAGAAAGAAAGAGCATTGAAAATAGTCTTATGCCAATTAGAAATTAACTCTTAAGAAATTAGAAATTAAAATATCTCTTTACTATCAGAGATGCAAAGCTGAGAAAGAGTGAATTATATCCAAGACCAAATGACTGCAGTCTAGCTAAAGGAAAGCTAAATACTAATGAACCGATGATGTATATAAAGTCAACTAATGAGGTCAGAATATGTGCCTATGGGCAAAAAAAATGTGCTTTTACATTTTCTCAAGTTTATCTTGTGCTGAAGTGAGTCAAAGCAGTGAGGGACAGCACTTGGCCAGTATCTCCGAGCATTAATGATCCTGAAGTTCTAGATTATCTTTTCCTGATTTTCCTTGTTTTAATAACCATGAATGGTTCTAAATAGACTCAGTGGTGGAAGTTGGTTGTAAATTTGTTTCATTCAGAATAGTTCAACAGAGAATATTACGGCATTAGAAATTCAACTGCTTTTAGTCAACAAAAACAATTCAGAATCCAGTGCATTGTATTGAATTAAGAGAGGAAGAGACTCATGTTGTTGTTGTGCTATCTCTTAATCATATGTAGGAAGAGCAGCAGAAACAGACGGAGCCTCAGAGACACAGACCGACTGCTGAGCAGCTACAGTAATGAAATAAAGATGTTCTGGAATGATGCCTGGCACTCTAGACACCAACGGGGATCTTCACAGAACAAACCGCTCGCAAGCTGGACCAGCTCCACACGCTGGAACCAAAGTACTTCTTAAAGCAAGTCATGGTAACACCACCGAGCAGATTTTTTGCAGACATGCAAGTGTTTATCTGAACGGGAAAAGATTGAAATCTGCAAAAATGTTTGCCTTGATTATGTTTAAAAAACATAACATTTTATTAGCCAATAATCAATAAAAAGCCAATAATCAATAAAAAAAATATAAGTAATTTTTAGGTTAGTCCATTTACATTTACATTTTTACATTTATGCATTTTGGCAGACGCTTTTATCCAAAGCGACTTACAGTGCACTTATTACAGGGACAATCCCCCCGGAGCAACCTGGAGTTAAGTGCCTTGCTCAAGGACACAATGGTGGTGGCTGTGGGGATCGAACCAACAACCTTTTTTGATTACCAGATTACCAGTTATGTGCTTTAGACCACTACACCACCACCACTCCCGAATAGTCCAGGACTGTCGTTCAGAGCAGTTGTGCCTTTTCCAATAAGGCCACTGGGTCTTTTAGTTGAAAGGTTGTACTTCCTTTCACACTGACAGGGATTTGCAAATCATTTATATGCAGCTATAACAAAATGAATAAAAAGGGCTAAGTTATAAATGCTTAAAAAATACACTTATTTGAACTTTTTCAAAAGCATAGAATGCCTGAATTCATGATTTATGTCACAAAAATATATCAGAAATACAGTGCTGTGAAAAATAATTTGTCTAGGCCACTCCAAAACATTCATTTTGCTTCTTTTGAGCCATTCAGAGGTGGTCCTTTGCTTTGGATCATTGTCTAGCTCATAATCCAGTTGCACTCGAGCTTCAACTCATGGACTGATGACCGGACGTTCTCCTTTAGGATTTTCTGGTAGAGAAACATTATTCATGTTTCCCTCAATTATTGCAAGTCACCCTGGAGCAGCAAAGCATCCCCACACCACTACACTACCACCACCATGCTTGACTATAGGTATGATGTTCTTTTTGTGGAATTCACAAAAATAAATGTTTGATATACGCCAGATGTAACGGGACACCTGTCCGCCTAACAGTTCCACTTTCATCTCATCAGTCCACAGAACATTCTCCCAAAAGATTTGAGGATCATCAAGGTGTCTTTTAGCAAAATTCAGATGAGCCTTAATGTTCTTCTGGGTTAGCAGTGGTTTTCACCTCACCATACTTCCATGGATGGCATTTTTGGTCAGTGTCTTTCTGATAGTGGAGTCATGAACAGTGACCTTTATTGATGCGAGAGAGGCCTGCAGTTCCTTGGATGTTGTCCTTGGCTTTATTGTGACTTTCTGGATGAGTCGTTGATGTGCTCTTGGAGGAATTTTGGAAGGTTGTCTACTTCTGGAAAGGTTCACTACTGTGCCACGCTTTCTTCATTTGCAGATAATGGCTCTCACTGTGGTTCTGTTACAGATCATCCTGTCACTGATCATCCTGTCTCTCCCTGCAATAACAATCAACGATCCCTCTCCCCTGATTATTGATTACCTGCACCTGTCATTTGTATCAGCTCTACTCCTTAAAAGCACTGTTCACCCCTCACTCTTCGTCTGGTCTCGATCATGAATACAGACTCACTTCCTTGCTACCCTAACTCTGATCTCCATTACGATTCCCAGCTCTACTCACCTTTACTCCCACGACGATCTTCCTGGCTCCACGTTCCTTCGCTCCAGTGTTGTTCACCCAAGCTCCAAGCTCGTTTACTCCAGCGGCTACAACCCAAGCTCCACGCTAATCCTTGCTCTACTACTACTCTCACCAGTGACGATAGTTCAAGTTCCACTCTCCTTCACTCCATCGCAGATGTCCCAGGTTCCCTTACCATCGCATCGCTGATTGCATTCCATTCATCAAATCACTTTATATCAATAAACACAACCTCCAGGTTTATCACCACCATCGAGTCTGTGTATTCGTTACAGAAGACCAGACCAACAAAGATCTACAAACATGAACCCGGCTGGTTTAGACCCAGTTCAGATCCTGTCTGAGGCAATTCGACAAGCTTTCCCTCAAAGTTTTGATTCAACTTTTCCTCCATCAACCGATGGTGCCTCCGCAGTTTCTTCTCCGGTGTATTCCGCCAGCCCTGTGGCCAACCCAACGCCCTACGCTGGTTCGGCGGAGGATTGCAACGGCTTTTTGACACAATGCTCTCTCGCCATGGAAATGCAGCCTTTTCGTTTCTCCACTGAATGAGCTAAAGTGGCCTACATGATTTCCTTATTGACTGGTCTGGCGTTACAATGGGCTCAACCGCTCTGGGATCAGAATAGCCCCGTCACTCAGTCTATGGACAGTTTTACCCATCAATTCCGCAAGGTATTTGGGAAACCGGCGGGAGATACTACAACTGGAGAACAGCTCATTAACCTCCGTCAGGGAAAGACCGCTATTAAGGATTATTCTCTGAAATTCCGCACACTAGCGGCCTCTAGCAGATGGAACGAGACTGCCCTCCTCACTGTTTACCGCCAGGGGCTAGAACCCAGATTACGCTTACAACTCTCATCTTTTGACGACACCATGGGACTCGAGCGTTTCATCCAACTCTCCATTAGAGTGGCAAACCGGATGAAGTCCTGCCTAGACGAGTTACCCACTTCACCACCTCTCCTTGCCAGTTCGCAGCACCCCTCAGCTCATACCGTGGTGCCAGACAGTGAGACTATGCAGGTGGATACCTATTGATTGTCCCCATCTGAGCGCCAGCGTCGGATGACCCAAGGTCTGTGTTTGTATTGTGGAAACAAGGGACATGTCATCACAAGGTGTCCCATACGACCCCAATGTCCATTGGTGAGTTTCCTACACACACCTAGGATTTCTACATCCCCTCTCAAGACTCCTGTTACGCTTGTTTCCTCTGACTTCTCAGTTCCAGTATCAGCCCTCCTCGATTCCGGGTCAGCGGGCAACTTCATCTCCAAAAGACTCTGCGACCAGCTCCGTCTCAAGAGGTGGCCCTGCGTACCCAAACTACATATCCAATCCATAAACGGCAAACCATTGGGTAAGGGGCTCATTCACCACTGGGCAGGTCCCATACAATTACTAGTAGGATGTTTACACACCGAAGAGATCACCTTTCTGATATTAGAGAACTCCACAGCAGACATAGTCTTGGGCCGTCCCTGGCTCATCCACCATTCCCCTGTCATATGCTGGTCAACCGGTAATGTCTTGAAGTGGGGAGACGGATGCTTTCCCACTTGTTTACCTAACCTACCCATTCCAAGACACCCTACTCCAGTCGAAGAACCCCCTCACCTCAAACTAAACACCACCACTGTTGAGAGTCCTGCTGGTTCATTGTCGGCAGATGTCCCGTCCTGTTACTCCCACTATCAGGACGTCTTTAGTCCCATTCTCGCTTCTCGATTACCTCACCGCCCTTGGGACTGCGCCATCGACCTCCTTCCGGACGAACCCTTACCCAAAGGTAAGATCTACCCTCTTTCCCTCCCATAACAAGGAGCGATGAAGGAGTATATCGAGGAGGCCCTGTCCCAGGGCTACATCCGTCTGTCCACATCCCCTGCTGCTTCCAGTTTCTTCTTCGTGGCAAAGAAGGATGGAGGTCTCCGACCCTGCATCGATTATCGTGCCCTCAACAAGATCACAGTTAAATTCCGGTATCCTCTACCCCTTGTACCTGCAGCCTTGGAACTATAACGAGGGGCAACCGTCTTCACCAAGCTAGATCTATGGAGCGCCTATAATCTCATTCAGATCCGGAAAGGTGACGAATGGAAGACTGCCTTTGTTACACCCACCGGCCACTATGAGTACCGGGTGATGCCGTATGGCCTGGTCAATGCCCCCTCCGTGTTTCAAGGCTTCATGAATGAAGTACTACATGAGTTCCTCAACCAATTCGTCCTTGTCTATATAGATGACATCCTAATTTACTCCCAGACTGAGTCTGGTCATCGTCACCATGTCAATCTGGTTCTGGAAAAGTTGAGGGAATATAACCTGTTCCTCAAGGCTGAGAAGTGCTCGTTACATCAGAAAACCCTCCAGTTCCTTGGGTATAACATCAGTCCCGAAGGTATTCAAATGGATGAAGGGAAGGTGGAAGCAGTACACAACTGGCCTGTTCCCACCACCATTAAGGAACTGCAGCGTTTCCTGTGTTTTGCGAACTTCTACCGCCGGTTCATTAAGAATTTCAGTTTCCACACTTCACCGCTTACCACACTTCTCAAGGCCAAGCCCAAGTCATTGTCCTTGAACCAGGTCGCCTCCCTTGCTTTCCAGCGCCTAAAGTCTGCCTTCACTTCGGCACCCCTTCTCTGTCATCCCAATCCCAGCAAGCCCTTCATCGTCGAAGTAGATGCCTCGACCTCCGGTGTTGGAGCCGTTCTGTCACAAAATCAGGGGAACCCATCCAAACTCCATCCGTGTGCATACTTCTCCAAAAAGCTCAACCCCGCAGAGCAGAACTATGACGTCGGCAGCCGGGAACTCCTAGCGATCAAGTTGGCACTGGAGGAATGGTGACACTGGCTTGAGGGGGCCCAGTTCCCCTTCTTGGTACTCACCGATCACAAGAACCTTGAGTACCTCCAGGAGGCCCGCCGCTTAAATCCTCGCCAAGCCCGATGGGCACTTTTCTTTTCCCATTTCCACTTTACAATCTCCTATCGCCCGGGTGCTAAGAACATTAAAGCAGACGCACTATCACGTCTCTACTCCACAGACGAAGCTTCTGAAAAGCCCGATTTGATCCTTCCTCTGAGTATAGTTGTAAGTCCCATTCAATGGTCCCTAGATGAGGACATCGCCGAAGCTACAATCCACGAACCCACTCCGCCAAACTGCCCTGCAGACAAAACCTATGTTCCATCTACCTTACGTGTGACACTCTTCGAGTCGGTACATTCCTCCCTGGGCACGGGCCATCCGGGATCCAATAGGATTCCCTCCAGGAATGGTTCTGGTGGCCACGGATGGATCGCGACATCTGAGATTACATCAAGGGATGTGTAGAATGTGCCATGTCCCGAACCCCACGTCAACTCCCAGTCGGTAAACTCTCACCTCTACCAATCCCTCATTGGCCTTGGTCCCATCTAGGAGTCGACTTTATCATGAATCTACTCTCCTCAGAAGGACTCACCTGCGTTCTGGTGGCTGTGGATTGCTTCTCGAAGGCCTGCAAGCTAATTCCACTCAAGGGACTCCCCACAGCCCTCCAAACAGCAGAAGCCCTCTTCAACTACGTCTTTCGCAATGTTACAGATCATCCTGTCACTGATCATCCTGTCTCTCCCTGCAATAACAATCAACGATCCCTTTCCCCTGATTACTGATTACTTGCACCTGTCATTTGTATCAGCTCTACTCCTTAAAAGCACTGTACACCCCTCACTCTTCATCTGGTCTCGATCATGAATACAGACTCACTTCCTTGCTACCCTAACTCTGATCTCCATTACGATTCCCAGCTCTACTTACCTTTACTCCCACGACGATCTTCCTGGCTCCACGTTCCTTCGCTCCAGTGTTGTTCACCCAAGCTCCAAGCTCGTTTACTCCAGCGGCTACAACCCAAGCTCCACGCTAATCCTTGCTCTAATACTACTCTCTCCAGTGACGATAGTTCAAGTTCCACTCTCCTTCACTCCATCGCAGATGTCCCATGTTCCCTTACCATCGCATCGCTGATTGCATTCCATTCATCAAATCACTTTATATCAATAAACACAACCTCCGGGTTTATCACCACCATTGAGTCTGTGTATTCGTTACAGGTTCTTTGGAGTCCCAAAGCCTTTGAAATAGATTTGTAACCCTTCCCAGTATTTTAATCACTTTTTCCCTTGTCATTTCTGGAATTTATTTCGACCTTGGCATAGTGTGCCACTGGGTGAGACATTCATGCTGCTGAAAAAGTTCTATTTAGGTGTTGATTTGATTGAACAGGGCTAGCAGTATTCAGGCCTGAGTGTGTCTAGTCCATCTGAACCCCATTATGAATGCAGTTTCATAGATTCTGGGATTTAGTAACTAAGGGGCAAATAATTTTTCACACAGACACAGTTGGTATTGGATAACTCTTTTGCTTCAATAAATAACATTATCATTTAAAAACAGTATTTTGTGTTTACTCAATTTTCCTGTTTTATGTTAGATTTTGTTTGATTTTTTAAATAATTTAGAATGAGGAATACACAAAAACAAAAGAAGTCAAGGTCAAGTTTATTTATATAGCACCTTAAAAGCACCATGAGTGCTAACCATCATAAAATAAAACATCCCCCTACAATAAAAAACATTAAATGAAATAAGAAAAAAGAAAATATCAACATAATACTATGCGTCACCAGACAGGAGAGAAAAAAAAGTAATACTTAATATTAAATAATAATTGTACTAATGGTGAAAACAAGTTACGAATAAGCCTGAGAAAAAAGTATGTTTTAAGACATGATTTAAATATAGATAGAGTAGTGGATGATCTAATAAAAAGAGGTAGGGTGTTCCAAAGCTTTGGAGCCCGAACTGAAAAGGCCCTATCACCTTTGGTTTTTAAGCATGACTTTGGTCAGTCAATAGCAGCTGAGAGGAGGATCTTAGCATTCTCTGAGAAGAGTAGAGATGAAGAAGATCTGAAATATAAGCAGGAGCAAGTCCATGCAGTGCTTTAAATACAAATACTAAAATCTTAAAATCAACTCTGAATTGAACAGGTAACCAATGCAGTGATGCTAACACAGGCATAATATGCTCCCTCTTTTTTGTCCCAGTCAAAAATCGGGCTGCGGCATTCTGTACCAGCTGTAGACATGAGAGTGAGAACTGGTTTATTCCGGCATACAGAGCATTACAGTAGTCCAGCCTCGCTGAGATAAATGCATGAATGACGGTCTCCAAATCATTGAAAGTAAGAAAACTTTTAAGCTTGCGAAGCCCCTTTAGCTGAAAAAAAACTGTCTCTGGCTACAGAATTTATTTGTTTATCAAATTTTAATTCAGGATCAAAAATAACCCCCAGGTTTCTAACATGGTCATGGGTATTTTCTTGAAAGGGACCCAGGGAAGGGCTAAATTTTTCTAATTGCTGTGGGGGGCTAAACAAAATGACTTCAGTCTTTTTGTGGTGCAACTGGAGGAAATGATCATCTATCCAGCCTTTAATGTCCTTTAAACATGCTAACAAGGTGGTTGATTTCATGCTGGAAATAATGTCCAACAACTCAGATTGAGTTATAGAGTGAAAATTAGAAAAGCAGGAAGGACTCATATTTGAATATTTGAAATTTTGAGATAACTTCGAAGGAATCTTTGATTTAATGCCAGTGATTTTATTTATAAAGAAGCTACAAAACTTCTCACATGACTCTAAACTTGGATCTGGACCAGCTGCACTAGTAGGATTTAACACAGAATTTAAAGTAGAAAAAAAGAATCTTAGGGCATTGAGAATTTTTTGAGATGAAACTGGAGAGATAATTTGCTCTTTGCAAAGAAACAGCTTCATGGAATATATCAGGATGGGGGCAAATACTTATACATATAAAAAAGCCTGATGATCATTAAACCATACTGAACTTTTTAATGTTGGCATATTATTAATAGGTGTCCAGTTTTCTTTAAAATTTACATTTTCAGAGGTTACTAATGTTAAATAAGTGTTATTAAGCATTTATAACATGTGAGGTAAAATGGCTCATCATGGCAAATTGCACAAGTCACCTTTTTATGCATGTTGTTTTAATTCAATGACTTATATTGCATTTGTAAAAGTAATATAAGTTTAAAAAAGTTTTTAGTCAATACCCCTTTAATGACTACTGAATTGGCTGGTTAGCATAGCCCAGTTAGCCCCTTATGGCAGATGCCATAACTACACATTTTACACCTCTAAGCATCTTTCTCCATTGATGATCATTAGAAAGTAGCCATGTATTCTGACAAAATAACATCATTTGCTAGCAACATATAAATATTTACACTGCATCCAAATATCAATACTTCTCTACTATAATCTATAGCATGCAAAAAAAGAGTATGTCAATGAAGTAGTATGTCGGAACCCTCTGAAAAGCAGATCAACTGGACACTTTACAATCCCATAATCCCTCGGGAGCTGAGGAAATGTCATGTTCTAAATGCTAAATTTACAAGAACGGTGGTGAACCGAGAGTCGGGCGGCTCTTCTCAACAGTTAGTGATATATATATATATATATATATATATATATACACCAAGAAAGTTGTTCCTTGTGCTTAAATGGTGCTTGTTTAACAAAACTAGAGTAAATTATATTCATTCATGAAGTGTGTCCAAATTCCAGTCATACTACTCACATACATACATAGAGAACATACTCTTTCATCGGCTGAAAAGTGCATCCTTCATCAAGTACATTATATACTCTGACAGAATGCAACACAGGGTTAATTATATTATCTAGATGATTTGCCAGTGCCATATTTTTTGGTTTGTTTTTTTGGATGGCTCTAAAAAGTATGAATTGAACATTTTTGCACCAGCCTTATAACTGCCATTGAAATGAACAGGAACAGAGAGCTTTCTCCAGATATAACAGACCTCCTTGGTGTGACTACACCTTGTCTCTGGCCAAACCTTATAGAAGAAGAATCTCACAAGCATACCTCCCTGACTGGACCTGGTCATACAGAACTAAAATGAAATGACGTACTAAACTGTCTACCCTCAGCAGAAGAGACAAATGGATTCAGTCTGTGATCTAACTAGCTACATCTCTGTATTTCATTGGTCTCATTGTGTTCCATGAAATGCTTCACTTTGACCTCTGTCAAGCGGGAAATTGTGCATCATTTCCATTGTGTGACTTAATTAAGGGTTTTAATACAGAAAGTACCATAAAAGAACACATTATGATATGCTTCAGTAGACAGTATTGATAACACAACTCTGCAGTGCAGTGTTCTGTGCTTTCTGTGACAACCTATCAGTGTACTCAAATCTATGAGCCATGGAAATGCATGGCAGCCTCAAGCTCTGCTTTCAAAAAGCATGACTCAACAATCCAGAGAGTACTCCCACCTCATAATCCTCTTCCCATGAGATGGCCACCACTCCACAACAAAGACTTTTTGCTGAAGGTAAAGCCTTGCTTATGATAATAAATACATTTCCCAGAATTTAAGGCTTTGGGTAATATGATACGTGGGGAAAAAAATTATATGTGTTAGTTAATTTCATGGGGCAGGAGAAAATGGAATGGGAACATTTTGCTACATGCAAAAAGCCTAAAGAGAACACCTAAAAATTCACCCGAGGGAGGTAAATAGACTTCCTGTATGAGTTTTAGGAGACTCCAATTGACCTTTTGACTCTTAAGATTTGTGATGGATGTGGAGCTAATCAGAGTCAATTTTTTACATAAGCCAGCACCAATTTGTCAGCCAGTCATTTCTGTAACAGCCCAACTGTTCCAGTTTCAGCATTTTCTAAAAATATTCCTGTGTGAGAAGAATGAAAACAGCATCCTCAGGAAAAATGGAACAAAATCACTTATTCAAGAAAACTAATGAGTTCTGGGATATTGTTATGGGTTATTAAGTGAAAATTGACCTTTTTTCCTGAATAGCACAAAAGTTGGTCTTGGACAAGTGTCTGTTCTAATAGAAAAACCTGTCGATTCAGTCGCACATAGAAACATATTTACTCGGCTCATTAATGTGAACAGTGATTTCACAGTTTACTGTGAATGTGAACAGTAATTTGTTGGTTTACTATGAACGTGTGCAGTGATTTGTTGGTTGCTTTGAATGTAAGCAGCAATGGTTCAGTTTACTATGAATACGAGCCATGATTGGCCTCTTAAAATGTAATCATATTTACCTTCGCACAGCAGAATTCCGTGGGCTAATACAGTCATCTCATCTGAGCCATGATTGACCAATTAACTGTAAATGTGAGCAGTGATTGGTCAGTTCACTGTAAAATTGAGCATTGATTGGTCAGGTTTCTGTGAATGTGAGCCATGATTGGATGGTTTATTGTGAATGTAAGCAGTCATTGGCCAGTTAAATGTGAAGGTGAGCAGTTATCAGTCAGTTTACAGTCATTGGTCGGTTGAACATGTGAAATAGTCATAGTTTACTGTGAAAGTTAGCAGTGATTGGTCAGGTTACTGTGAATGTGAGCAGTGATTAGATCATTTACTGTGAATGTGAGCAGTGATTGGATGGTTTATTGTAAATGTAAGCAGTCATTTGAAAGTTAAATGTGAAGGTGAGCAGTTATCAGTCAGTTTACTCTACATTTGAGCCATGGTTGGCCAGTTAACAGTCAATGTGAGCAGTCATTGGTCGGTTGAACATGAGCAGTAGTCATAGTTTACTGTGAAAGTTAGCAGTCATTGGTCAGTTAAATGTGAAAGTTAAAAGTTATCAGTCAGTTTACTGTGAAAATGAGACATGACTGCCAAATTAACAGTTGATGCAAGCAATCATTGGTCAGTTGAATGTGAGCAGTAGTCAATTTATTGTGAAATTGAGCAGTGATTGGATGGTTTACTGTGAATGTAAGCAGTCATTTATCATGGCTCTAGTGAGTTTGTCGGTTTGTTTAGTATGTTTTGTTATTTTCTCTCCCTCATGTAATCTGTGTTTCCATGGGAACACTGATTGTTCCCGGGGAAATGCTGATCATGCCACTGATTAGCATGTTGAGCAACACCTGTTCTCCCCTAATTCACTCCCTTCTTAAACCTGTCGTGTTCTCAGAATCTTGACTAGATTGTTGTTTGATGTTGAGTACTAACCTCACTCTCTCTGCCTAGTTAGTCCTGTCTCATGTATCTGTTGGTTGCCTGCGTGTCGTGATTGGTCAGATTACTTTAAATGTGTGCAGTGATTGGTTGGTAACCATCATTTAAGCAGCAGTTGGCCGGCATGCAGTCTAGTATTACAAGGGGCCCTATTCCGGGCCCTAGTATTGTGGCTCTGAAAGTGAATCAGCTTGCAGTCTGAATTCAGAATGGGTAAACTAATGTCAAATTTGCACTATCATCTTCCGCAACATTAGCAACATAAATGTTTAATTTAAACCCAAACAATATCTGTGCTTAAGCTCTTAAATGAATCAGACCATCCCTCCATTAACAGATTAAAAGCCTTATATTGTCTCCTTCTGTTCACCATATCTACCTCCCTCTCTCTCTCTCTCTCTCTCCCTCCTACATTTATCAGGTTTTAACTGACTGTAGATAGAACGGAGTGGAATAAAGCTTCCCCAGGGACCATGGCTGGTTAGACGGAGAATCTAAGTACTGGATCACTCCAATGCCTAAAGAGAGATAGAGAGAGAAAGAGACAGGCTCTGTTCCAAAATCTAGTGAGCTGTCTAGGTTGGCAGCATTTTAGGCCTCATAGATATGGCCCAGAACAAAGGTGGTTTCAAAACATGGGCAGCACAATTTTAATGCGTTCTTTTGGCCAAATTCTAAGACTGCATCGCATTCATTCTTTGCATGTATCATATGCAATTACATAATGCACTACGATGAGCTCAGAAAACAAATTCAAGATGGCAGACTAGGTAAGAGAAAAGTTTTATATGTCTAGCCAAATATTTTTAAATGCAATTTTCCCACTCAGTTTTCTCTGGATCTTAGCATAGTTGATACAAACCCATCTGTCACAGGACAGATAATAGTCTCACAAAAAGATAACATAACATCACTATTGAAATCAATAGTGAGTCAAATCTCCTGTGTGCATATGTGAGGAGCGTTATATTTGTATGACAGACTAAGTTGCTACCTATGTATAGAGTTCTAAATCAGTGACTTCCTTTACAAGGTTCCTTTCAGTTAGGATGCTGCCGTAAAAGGCAGATGCCTATGTAGGCAGTAGACAGAAAGGCAGATCACTAGAGTTTGGAACAGAGCCACAGAGAAAGAAATAAAAAGAGTCTCAGAGAAGGTCTGACAGCTGATTTAGACGATTGCCTTATTAAATGATAAAACAATCAAGCTTGCCTTCTGGCCAGAGAGGGAGGCGCCACTCAATTATAATCTGAAAAAGAAAGGAAGATTGAGAAGCAGAGGAAGAGCGGTGGATTTCTCGAACCATCAGACAGAGACAAATCCTCATGGAGACAAAACCCAAACATTCCCGTGTAAAAGACCACTTTTCTTCTGAGAATTAAGATTCTTTTGCGTGAATGTGGAAGGCAGGGGTGCGTTCACTGGGCCTGAGTGTTTGATCTCACAGACAGTGAATAGCACAATGTGAGAAGTGATTTTGGTCAGTTACCATGAATGTGAGCAAAGACTGGCCAGTTAACTATGTATGAAAGCAGCGATTGGTCAGTTTACTCTTAATGGAAGCAGTGATTGGTCAATGTGAATCTCCTGAATGTGAAAAAAGCCAAAGGTTTTAATCGCAATTATTCGCATATATAATACCGAGATACTTCCTCAAATAAAGTAAATTTTGGATAGACTATACTAATTTAAATAATTATAAATATATTATATATATTATAATTCAGATAATTTAATTACATTACATAATATACATACGGTATATTGTGGAAACACAAGTAAAACATGCACACAATACAAAAAAATCGCTTTCAATTCAAAATATTTTTTGGTTATTTTCCATATAATTGAACATAACTCCATTTTTGTTCAACTTCCCTCTACTATATTTTTAATTGTTGGTCTATGTTCTCATGTTCAGATGGATGCTTTTGGAGCATCTCACTTTGGTTGCATCCCTTCTCACTAGTTTTCAGCAACCTACAAATTGCACTCGTCATTGATCATGTGAAAATGATTACTTCCTGGTTTCAACACTGGATCCGAACCTGGTTCTCCCATGCTGCAGACTCACACTGCTGAGTCAATGCAAAAATGTCTAATAGGAGATGCCGCTTGTCAGTGATGTGTCCGATACTAGGGTACTGGAACTCTCGGAAACAACATGCCGACTTAACGAGTGATCACATTGTTCCTGTAAAGCTGGAGTTGTGCTGACTGCCCCCTACTGCCACAAATAAATAAAAAAACAAGGTGGTACATCAAGCTTGAATTGCTCCAATAGTAGGAACATTCCTTATTAGAGAATTTAATTACGGATCAGGCCATGATTAATTATGTAATTTTTTTTTACGTGTTATTTTTCTTATAATTAATTGCACTAAAAAACACATTCAATTTACAGCCCTACAAATTATTAATATATTTTCATAAAAATTAAAAAAAATAATAAAAATACTATTGGTGAGTCATTAAAATTTACATTAGCTGATAATTATCTCTATCATATATAATAAATAATTGAAATAAAGCACTGAAATGTAAATAATTTACCAAAATTGTTGCTTTCCATAATTTTTTATCACAACTCACACTAGTTTCACACTAGTAAATACTTTCATGTGTTCAGAACTCATAATTATGATATATCTGACTTCACTTGAAGGCCTCAATAAGGTGAGAAGTATTCGGCTGGTCTTGTGATCTCAACATGGCTGCTCCATGAGGTAACCTTTTTCTAGAAGACTGATAATTTGAATGTACATAACTATAAACAGATATAGTCAAAATCACTATTCATCTCAATGTGTGTAAATGTTTTAAATTAGCAAAAATTTTACTTAAATTCCTAAAATTTAAAGGCAGTTCCAACAAGCCATATGTGTATATTGTTTTTCTTTCACTGTGTCCCAAAGTTCACATTTGGTTATTATTTGGTTATTTCTGACCTGTATATTTGTATAGTGTTAGTATATTAGGCTCTGCCTAATATCTCCTTGAAAATTTCATGGAAAAAAGTAGGGATATCCCTATACCAATACTGGTGCTCCGTGCTCATGTACTCGGGCTCTGAAAAATGCTCCGATACCTATAAAAAAACTATACCATCTGACATACGAATGTAATTATAAAAACATTCAGTGCACAAATTAAAATCACATGATGTCCTATTGAGATTATGTAACCACAAAAGCTGTGATTTAATGAGATAAAAGTATAATTTGCATGTGCAGCATGCTTCAAATGTGCTGGCTACACATACCGTTTAAAGCTCCTCCGTGGCTCATATAAGGAAAACACCGTCATGAGCATTGCATGCTCTGTTTGTAGAAGATGACAGTGAACAGAGCACAAATTCAAGTTGTCTTTCTAAACACACATCGCTTCACAGAAGATCAGATATTGACAGAAGATAAAACTGTAATACCTATAATGTCTTAGAGTCATCATGGTGTAGTTAGATAAAATACGATTGTGAATTGTGTTTAAAAATAAGTAATTAAATAATAATTGTATTTATAACCCCAATGAGCAAGCCGAAGGTGACTGTGGCAAGGAACAGAAAACTCAATAAGATGTTGGTTAATGGAGAAAAATAACCTTGGGAGAAACCAGACTCACTGTGGGGGCCAGTTCCCCTCTGGATAAACAGCATATAATGCCAATATTACTTATAGTGCAAGTCATGGTTTAAAATTAGTAAACTAATTAAGTGTTAAGGGTCAGTGTTTAAACAAAGATTTTGTATGAACTGTAAGATTAATGACTAATGTCTTTGAAGTCCATCCTGTATTAACCGCATAAGTTCACATAGATTCAATTGTCCTTGTTAATTGGCTGATGAAGGGTTTTGTTGCCAATTAATTGATAGACAATGTATCATTTCAAGAGTGCAGTCCATGATTAGACCGAGGTGATGCAGATAGAGATAAGTGAGGTGCATCGCAGTTCAAACTGTCCAGTAATTTCGGTGAGGTTATCCTGAAATCCAAGGTTCAGGCAGTGACATATGAAGTATCCCATGTCTTATGGTTGGAGTTGGCATTAGTTCATCCTCTGAAGTCCTGCAGCCCCTGTCTTCCTCAGCGAAATTCCCAAAGGGAAGATGAAACCCTCAAGCATGCCTTTGAGTGAGAGTGATCGATGGTCAACAACTCCAGCAGAATGTCACGCTTTCATATACCTATTTCGCAATTATAAACGAGCGGATGCATAGAGTGATGCAGGATGTTTAAAGAAAGGAAGATACAACCCTGCTCTTAATACTGCAGAGCCATCGTGAAATTTTGTTCCAGGCGGCTCATTATAATAAGATGGAGGGTCACTTAGGGGAGAGTAAAACACTGAAATGACAAATAGCCCATTTTTATTGCCTGGGCATTGGTGGTGATGTTCGCAGGTGGTGTGCGGGATGCTGCGAGTGTCAGCTGGTGAATCCACCGGCACGCCCTTCCGCTGATCGAGGTCCCCTTCAAGAGAATTGCCATGGACCTTGTCAGACCATTAGAGTGGACAGCACATGGACATCGCTTTGTATTAGTCCTAGTGGATTATACAAAGCACTGTCCGGAAGCAGTGCCTCTGCACAACATCTCAGCACATAGTGTTGCGGAGGCACTCTTCAAAATAATCTCCCAGGTGGGGATTCCGAAATAAATCCTCACCGATCAGGGCACAAACTTTATGTCACAAACACTATGCAAGCTTTACAAATTATTGGGCATTAAATCAATCCGCACCAGCGTTTACCATCCACAAAAAGATGGCCTGGTGGAACGATTTAATAAAACCCTTAAAAACATTATTCGTAAATTTGTGCACGAGGATGCTAGAAATTGGGACAAATGGCTCAATCCTCTGTTATTTGCAGTACGAGAGGTCCCGCAATCCTCCACAGGGTTTTCACCATTCGAGCTGCTATATGGGTGCCGCCCGCACGCCGTGCTTGATATCATACGCAAAGCTGAGACCACTTCTCACCGTACCAACTCACAGAGGTTACCACATTACAACAAGAATTTTCAGATGTGTATTCCCCTCTACCATTCGCACGAACCTCATTCAACACCACATCGAGACCGAGCCGAGGGTGGTGGTACGTACCCACCCTTACCATTTGCCCGAACATAAAAAAAAATTCAGGAAGAATTGGATGCAGTGCTCGATATGGGAGTAATAGAGGAATCCCAACAACCAGATGTTCTGGTACGGTTCTGTGTGGATTATAGAAAACTCAAAGCGGTGTCTAAATTTGATGCCTACCCATTGCCTCGTATTGATGAGTTGCTCGATTGGTTGGGCACTGCTCATTTTTACTCAACACTGGATTTGACAAAGGGTTATTGGCAGATCCCCTTGCCACGTTTCAGCACCTCATGGATCGAATCCTCAGACCGCATTCGGCATACGCCGCTGCCAATTTGGATGACATCATCATTCAGTAATGATTGGCAGCAGCACATGCAGCATCTGAGGGCGGTCCTGAGATTCCTGCGGCGGGTGGGGCTCACGTAATCTATGGTGTCGATGGTAGCACTAAGATCTAAAAGCACTAGAAGAAAAATGCAGCCTTGATCAGATGATAAAAGAAAGTTATTTGTAATTCTGATTTGTGCTGCCTCTGTACTGTGATGGGGCATAAATCCTGACTGAAATTGTTCAAATATACAATTTCTCTGTAGAAATTAACATAATTGGGATGACACTACTTTTTCTAGTATTTTCTACATAAATAGGAGATTTGAAATCAGTCTATAATTACCACCAATAATTCACCAGAAACAAGCTGTGGCTTCTTAATAAGTGGTTTGATAAATGTCCTAAGGATAGCGAGGAGTTAATAATATTAAGAAGAGGTTCTGAAATTACAGGAAATACCACTTAAAAGAGCTTAGCTGGTATTGGATCTAACAAACATGTTTTGGCTTTTGATGTTTCGATATGTTTTGTTGGCTCTTCATGATCTGTGACAGCAAAGGATTTAAGTTGTTTGTGAGAAAAATTATGAGACACTGTTTTCTGAGTTGCTGTGATGGAATATCTGGTTCAGTCAAGGCTTTATTCTTAACCAATTGAGCCACAGACTGAATAAACACCTAGGATTTTTGTGGTTATTTTCTATGAGTTTCTTAAAATATGCAGACTTTTCAGCATTTAGTTCCTGTCTGTAGCTACAGACACTATCCTTCCATGCACCATGAATTACCTCTAATTTTGTATTCTTCCACTTGCACTCCATTTTCCAAGCTGCTCTCTTGTGAGCATGAGTGTGATCATTGTACCATAGTGCGGGGCTTTTTCTTTAACTTTCTTAATCTAAGGGGGGCGACACTATCAAGAGTGCTAGAGAAGACTGTATTTATATTTTATGTTATTACATCAAGTTCTTATAGACTTTTTGGCTTACTGAGTATGTGAGACAATTCTGGAAGATTACTAGTGAAGCTCGTCGACCATGAATCTTTTCTTTAGTGGTCGAAAGAATAGTTCTAGCTGAACGATAGCATGGTGTAGATTCAGTGACTTTAGCTGATCACAGCAAACAAGAGATGAGGTAGAGATAGAATTTCTATAGTAGCAACATCAACTAAATATAACAGAATTAAATCTAGCTTATGATTATAGCGATGAGTTGGTCCTGTCACATTTTGTCTGACTGCAAGAGAGTTGAGAATATCGATAAATGCTAATCCCAATGTGTCATTTTCACTATCTATATGAATGTTGAAGTCACCAACAATAAAAGCTCTATCTACAGTAACTACAAGATCTGATAGGAAATTTGCAAATTGACCAAGGAAATCAGAATATGGCCCAGGTGATCTAAATACTGTAGCAAGAGCAAAAGATGAGTCACATTAAGCATTATTAGTTCAAAAGACTTATACTTCTATCCTGTCCTCTGAGTAACAGCAAAAACTTCACTGTAAATTGTAGCAACACCTCCTCTTCCACCCTTCAGACGAGGCTTGTAACGAATGTTGCTGGCATTGGCAATGACAAAGATTATGACGTGAAGAACCCAAGTGCAAATTTATTCATAAACGTGAAATCGAATAAATCCTAACTATAAACATAAGGAAACTTAAAACATGAACTTGACTAGACTTGATATAAACTTGGCATGACATAAATTTGGCCTGACAAAACATAACAATGTTACCAAATATAATACCTGACAAAGGACAATGGAAAACATGAGGGCTTAAATACATGGACAAGGGGTAAAACAATGACGAGGGAACCAATGAACAGCCAGAACTGATAACTAGATAACAAGACAAAAACCCAATGAAAACAATTAATATGAACATGGAGGGGAACGGGAATCAAATGACTAGGGAACATATGACATGAAACAGGAACTACATTTTCAAAATAAAGACATGAAATACATGAACAAATACATCAAACATTACAAGGCTCATGTTTGTAACAATAACCTGGGGGAGTAGATTAATTTAAACTAATATATTCATCCGGTTTAAGCAAGGTTTCAGTCAAACAGAGCGCATCCAAACTATGATCTGTAATAATTTCATTCACAAGTAGTGCTTTGGTAGAAGGAGATCTAATGTTTAGTAGCCCTAACTTTATATGATGTTTTATATATATATATATATATATATATATATATATATATATATATATATAGATATATATATATATATATATATATATATATATATAGATATAAAGATAAAAAGAAATTCAAGTTTGACCTTAATTGTAGTTTTTCTAAATGATTTAGTGAGGGGTTTGTGTTTGGTAGTTCGGGAAACAGACAGTCTCTATGTGATATCTAGGTGATACAGTCACTGTTTGTTGTAGTTTATGTGAACTTTGTGATGTCTCGAGGCAGCTAGCAGACGTTCGGATTAACCAGTTTGTCTGCTTCCTGACCTGGGACCCAGTTAGTCAAATACTTATATTATATTTAAGCAATATCTCTCATCTGTGATGCTCTGTAGTGCAGCACTTTATTTGAAAAAATATAACTGCAATGCTGTATTTTGGACTGTGCTGTGAGATTCTGTATATAAGCACTTCATTTGATAAAATAAATACAATATCATGTTGAAAATTAATTGTTATATTTACATTTGATTAAAGTTTTAATGAATTTGTTTATTTTAACACCATTTAGATGATAACATTTAAGTAAACTCTTGATATGGAGTTACCTGAAAACAGGTATCGGACTCGGTATCAGCGAGTACCAAAAATGAAGTATCGGTACTCGTACTCATCCTCATAAAAATGGTAATGGGGCATCCCTAGATAAAAGAAAATTATACAGCTTTGGAACATAAGGATGAGAAAATAATGACAGATTTTTTCCATTTAAGCCGATATGTGTCATTTGTGGATGTTAAAATTCTTTCTCCTATGCCAGCTTAATCTGCAGAAACAACTATAAATAAGAAATTTGCAGGTTGATTTGTATTGATCTGTATAGTCAGAGACAGCAACATTGGCTCGACCAATAGCATGAGTTTTGGGCAGGACTAGCTTTTTATTCGACTAATGGAAGACAGAGGGTGTATTTAGAAATCTTTTTGAACACAATGTTTATTTTTGCAATTCTGTTTGGTGACACTAGTGTTGAAGAAATTACACAATTCAGCTTTAACTTCTAAGACAATAAGTTCACAGTGCTTGTGTGTGTTTGTATCTGTAGACAGTGAAGAGATGTAGTCTGGAAGAAGAAAGGCAGAGATCGCAGACTGTGTGATTGAACTCGGTGGGACAGAGAGAAATCTGATTAATAAACAAACTGTTTCTCACCAGCTTCCATATGCCAGTGAGACTCTACCAGCACCTTGACTGTCTTTATCAGATGCAATGATGCTCTGATTAACCCAGATGCAATTAGAACAATCACACACTCAGGGGGGATCACCAACTACACACACACACACACACACACACACACACACTGCATTCAAACAAGTTCAGAGAGTGTATGTTAATGTATCAGAGTTGTTATATGCAAAAACAAAACATGTGCACACACACATACTTTACACACCTACAGGAAAATTTTGTTGCTCAAAGATTGATCCCTCACAGCTAATGAGATTTAATGGATTTCTCAGTTACGGTTCATTTAAGTAACAACTTTGTGTAATGTTTCTCTAAAAATATTTGGGTCACACTTTATATTAAGTGGCCTTAACTACTATGTACTAACATTAAATACATACAAGACTATGAATTTACTGTGTATCTACACTGTTCAGAAAAATGCCCACATTTGCTGCTACTGAGGATGAGGTATGGGTAGGTTTAGGAGTACGGGCAGGGTTAGAGTTAAGATAAGGGTTTAGAGTTTGGTTTTGGGGTAAGGGTTGGGTGAGGAGTAAAGTTAACAGTGTATTTTCAAATGTAATGAAATGAAGTACTTTAAATGTAATTTTAATGCAACAACATGTATGTACGTAATAAGTACATTGTATCAAATGGTTAAGTATGCAGTAATTAAGGCCACCCACTACAAATTGAGTCCATATTTTGATTTCTAGAAATTGTGTGAGGTGCTTGACCAAGCAAAGTTCATTGCCATCATTTCAGGATGTTCTGGGTGGTTGCTACAGTAGGTGGTCACTTAATAACCCTAGTCAAAAGAGCCCACTAATCTCTATAATAGTCTGGGCCCTAGATATGCATCAATGCAAGTCTATAAGATTAGTTTTGACCTGTTTTATAGACTGCCAGGTAAAAATCGTAAATCCGTTCACTTAGAAAAGTAATAGCTTGGATAATTTGTCTTGGAAGAATTTGGTACTGTAAAATAAATGTTTGGGTTCATATTGAAATCGCTGACTTTTCATTGCAGACTTTGGTATCTTGGCAAATCTGAGCAGAGTTTGAGAAACTGAGAAACTTTTAAACAATAGAGGAGACACATGAGATTACCAGGCACTGTTTCTCAGGAGGAAAATAAGAGAAACACTCAATTTGCTTTTCATTTATTCTCATTGGTGATTCATTCTTATTCATTTGACAGATGATTTGTCCAAAGCAACTTACAGCACATTCAATGTTTACTTGTTTATGGATGTGCATTGCCTGGAAATTGAACTCATAACCTTCCTTTTGCTAGCACCATGCTCTACCTGTTTAGCTACAGGAACAGTTGTTCACACTCACTCACACACACACACACACACACACACACACACACACACACACACACACACACACACACACACACACACACACACACACACACACACACACACACACACACACACACACACACACAATCTATCTATCAGACTACTACCAGAGGCAAAAAACATAAACAATAGATGAGTACAGTTGTAATCTTTTATTTCAGATGGTATATTATCATGGGTCACAGTAACAGTGAAATCTCAGTTTTTACACTTGATAGGAAACACACTTGATAGGAAACAGGGCACAAAATAGAACCAGTCATCTGAAAATGAGTAGAGAGAAAGAACCAGTGAGGAACCGGCGCAGTGAAACAGGTCCGAAGCATGACCCAGAAGGCAGTGGTTGAGGAGGGTGGTCCTTTTAAGGGCAGATGTGTTGGGGTTGTTAAAGGCAGATAAGGAGAGACATGCTCAAACTCCTGAAAACTCAACTTGACCACTCAACCATCTCTGAAAAACTCTTTAAAAAATTTATCTTGTGTGCTACTTTTCCCCAATTCAACTTTATGATGTAATGTCAAATTAAACGTTGACAGTGAATGAGCGTGTAAAGCATTGAGGCATTCTGATTGGCTGGCTGAAAACATGACCATTAAAAGCAAAACTGAAACAAATAATTCGACCCCGAAGGAATTTTTGCATTTTGATTTTTCAATTTGAGGGATAGGGTACAACAGGGCTAATGCCCCACCCCCCTTCCCCCAGGAAAAAAGGCACTTTTGATTTAATTTTCTTCCTAAACACTTAATTGCAAAAAAAACCTTGATTTTTAGAAGAAAATATCAGCTCTGTATGTCTATACAATGCAAGAGAACTTTGAAGCTCCAATAAGTACATAAAGGCAGCACAAAAGCAATCCATACAACAAAATCTATGTCTTCAGAAGCTTTATGATAGGTGTGGGTGAGAAACAGATCAATATATTGAAGTCATTTTTTTACTAAAAATACTTCTCCTTACCCAGTAGATGGTGAAATGGACAAAGAATGCAAATCGCCAAAAGCAAAAGAAAAGTGTGAAAGTGGAGATTTATAGTAAAAAAAGACTTAAATATTGATCTGTTTCTCACCCACACCTATCATATCTCTTCTGAAGTCATGGATTAAACCACTGAAGTCATATGGATTAATTTTATGCTGCCTTTATGGGATTTTTGGGGCTTCAAAGTTTTGGTCACCATTTACTTACACTGTATGGACCTGAGATATTCTTCTAAAAATCTTCGTTAACAGAAAAGTCAAACACATCTGGGATGGCATGAGGGTGAGTAAATGGTGAGAGAATTTTCATTTTTGGGTGAACTAACCCCTTAAATTATCAAATTTATTTTGAGACAAAAACTTATCATTTTCAGTTTTGTTCAAGGTGAATAAATCAAACTTCAATAACTTCAATAAGAGATTTTTTTTTTCCCATTAAAAATGTTCTAAGTGGGCTCACATTGTCTGATCCAATCACAATTGAGATTCCGTTAATAGAATGCGACTGAAATTAACAGGAAATAGTGCACCCTTTTCTGAATTGGTAATTTTGCATTAGCATTATATTAATTTGTAACTCAAAAAATCTTGTTGCCCCAAAAGTATTTGCATAGGTTGACTTATATCATTATATGACTATGACTCTGTGGTGTAGAAGGGCCCCTCGCCTCCTTTTTTATAAATTGAATTAAAAAAAATATAATTTCTTTTCACATAAATTATGTTGCTCCATCAATATTCAATAAAAATGTGTTTATTTTTTCAGTCTTAATACACCTTGCAACCAGAAAAAGAAAATGTTCCATAAGGCGTGCATTTAGCCCCGTTGTACACTAATGGTATTCTGAAGAATGGGTTTAAACATGATAAGATGTGTTAAACAGAGTTTAAGTATTACACTTTTGAATGCACAAATTACACAAAATATTAAATAAATGAACATGCAAGCAGCGGGAAGAAGTGTACAGCTTTGTGGACCTTCCGATACGTTGGACATCTGCTGAGCTTTCTGTGTGAGCCTGCACAAGATCAGATAGACTAAAGGCAGAGTGTTCAATGTTAATAGTTTCATTAAAATTAACTCAAGAAAAGACAAAACAAATCCATAAAGTCATTATTAAAAGTGAAAACAGAGTTATGACAAAAAAGGCATAACTGCGCTCCATTAAAGAGGATTAAATACAGACACTATTTTGGGCATCTTCATTAGAAATACATTAGCAGTGGTGATTATGTTCATGCAATTGATGGTGCATTGTGGGATGAAAAACAGTGGCATACAGTCCAGTGCGCTCACAATGCAGAGCCAGAGGAGAGAGAGAGAGAGAGAGAGAGAGAGAGTCAACATCAGAACCGCTGAAATGAGTTTCAGTACGAGTGCCTGCAGCCGCCAAATAAATCAGTGTTCGCATACTATAATAATAAAGCTATGAGCCTACAGGGTAAACTACTCTCTCTCTCTCTCTCTCTCTTTCCTGTGTTTCGCCCTCATGCAATCCCCCCCTCTCTCGCTCCATCAAGCTACCAGCTCTCTCACTAGGGTGCTTTTTTCTCTAACCCATACTCTTGCTCTCCTCCACTTTCTCCATCCCTTTATCCCTTATTGTGTGTTTATCTCTTTGCCATTCTTATGCTCCCTGCAATCTAGCACTCTGCGCAGACTATTTGCGGTGGCAGGTTTCTCCTGTGTACACACGGGCACAGATGGATGCGGAGGAAACGGCAGATTTATATTAAGCAAATCTGTGTATATGCCAGAACGTGGTTGTAATGCCGCACACACAAATAAACATAAACCGCTAAAATTGCTATGGCTAATTTAGTGTGGGCCCTGTCTCTATTGCTCCGTTCCAAAACCTAGAGAGCAGCCTTGTTGTCTAATGCCTACATAGACAGCTGTCTTCTAAGGCAGCTTCCTAAATGAAATGAAATATCTGATTTGTATAGAGCTTGATAGGCAGCAACTTTGCAGCAACTATTTAAATAATGCTCAATACACAATTGATTCCAATAGAGCGCAACGGAATGGTTCCAGAAGTAACATCCAATAAATGTTGTTCTATAGGCGATTTATTTTTTAACAATAACTTATAAAACTTTAAAGCCAGATTTGCCGTGTGCTCTTCAGAAGATTTCGGTCTGCGTTATTTCAACGTATTTAAAAAAAATGTTTTTTTTAATAATGTTTAATAGTGGAATTTCTGGTAAAGGACTACAAGACCCATGATCCTGAAGAGAAGATCCACCAATCAGAGAACTGCAGCAAATAAACTGTCCCAAACGAGCTCTGCCGTGACCACCCATGACATACTGCGAATGATGTAATCGATTATGTCTCTCTACACTCTCAGTCCTAGTCCACACAAATAAATTTTCGCTTGAAAACGCATCTTTTTCTCTCCATTTTGGCCCATTAAAAAGAGATGGCGTTTTTGTCTGCGAAAACTGTTTGAAAATCTTTTTGAAAACGCACTCCAAAGTGGATAAATTTGAAAACGCCCTTTTCGCGTTGTAGTGTGGACTGTGAAAACGGATGCTTTGGAAAACGATGACGCATTTTTAGTCATGTGATCTATCTAACCAAAACAATCAAGATGGCGGACTGTGTTATAGCGGCGTGTTGTGCCTGATACTCACTTTGATAGCGTTGTTAAAAAATAAATGTCACTTTGTACAACCTTCACATTGCATTCCTTCAAAGGCAAAGGGAAGTTTACTCGGATTTGGTGTCCGGCGAAGGAACACAAGAACAATTGCGTTTGGACCGTACATGCAGCGGGAATTTTCCACATGCGCAGTGACACAATTTAAGCATTTTCATACGTTTCAGTGTGGACGAGCAACTTTTGAAAAACGCTTCAAAACTTTAGTGTGGACGGGTACGTTTTGAAACGAAAACGCTGTTTTCAGATGTGTCCGGATTAATGTAGATGTAGCCTCAAACTACTTTTATATTTTTATATATCTTAATATTTTGCAATAAAATTAAAAGATATTGTTTCTATACTTATAATTAACAACTTTAAATCAATGGATTTATATTTATGCATAATTTTTTATTTGATAACATAATTTGCAATGCTTCATGGGATTGTTGTTCATTCCCTCATAAAAGACGTTAAGAACATAAACAGTTTTTTGATCTGATTATCAATACCTTTTTGCTTTAAATCAAAGTTTGTAATGTAGTGATTCACCTCAAAGCTGGTTGGTTGGTTTGGTTAATGGCTTACAAATGTTTTTATGAAGGATTTTATGAAATCCCAATGGAGAAAATACTTCCGGAATCAAGGCAGGCACTGTTGCACTCTATAGAGTTTGACATTAGCATGCTAAGCTAAAAACACAAATCTCCAATAAGCATGCTAGCTGACATAAAATCATTTTGGAAAGTTGACATGACCTGTGGTGTGAGATGCTGTACTTCAAATTAGGGCAGGGTGATGAAACATTATCGATATTTATCTGGGGGGGGAAAAAAAACATATTTTCTATATCAATGATGAACTTTTGAGTCATTTTCTATATTTAGCCTGTGTTCTACACCTAGACAATCGGATTAGGTATGTGTTGCTAAAAACGCAAGCAGATAACAAGCTTTAACTGAATCACAGTCATGAAATAAGCCTGTTAGGAAGTATTAGCAGGCATGGAAACTGGCAATGAGGCTTGGTAGCCACTAGCTAGCAGCTAGCAATCAGGCTAATTTAACATCGATGTGTACCGAACAAGACAACACTGACAATGCAGTACAACAGATCAACTGAACCCAACAACAACTGCTGTTTATTTATGTACTATTTAGTTGAATGATTTTTCATGATTCATACAGTAGTGCTGTCAATAGCATGAAAGTGTTTCTTCTTGTGATGTTTTTGATGGTTGGCAATCCAGCTTTTGTTGAATTACCACCACATACTGAACTGGAGTGTGGAGCGTCACAAGAAAGTCTTTCAGAGGAGTCAAACATCAGCTGAAGATGATGAAATTGGCGAAATTTCATCATAAAGAGGTCACACACCTTATTTATGTAGGATAAATCTTAAACCGAGTGTTCTTTAAAGGTAGCGTACCTTATGGATTTTACTCGTTATATTTAATTAATTCGTAAGGTCTATCAAACATGTGGAATGCAGTTCCATCCCCATTAACTAAATAGTTGTGCAACTTTAGCGTGTGGTATTTCAGCGCATCTTATTCACTAACCACCCGCAATCTAGTTTAAGCAGGTGCAGTCAGCTCTGAATTTGTGCTGCGTCATGAGTATGTAAATTAAGTCATTGTCATTCCTTTCCATGCCAACACGCCTTCTTTCTATGTAAATTAGGCTCATTATAGATTGAGCTTCACTAACAAAAATTGTCTGGTGAAATTTACATCGCACATTTACCGCCAGGTGAAAGCATGCGTTAAAATTCATTTTATTTAAAAGAGTTTGTGTACATTTTCTTTTGATTATATTAGTAGAAATGTATTAAATAAAGATCAAATGATGGAGAAGAGCATTATAACCTGAGTCAAGTGCACTTTCGGCATATTTGAGAGATGATTCAGGTGATACTGTACAGTCCCGGCAGTGTGTGTCAGATTATGGTGGTCTGCTGCATTCTCCGCAACAGTATAGAGTGCTCAGAATTGGCCTGCAAGATCTGAATTTCCAGTGCAAATTGCATTCAGCAACAATTTTGTGGGTGTGTTGCACTGTTGCCTGATATGCATAATTCTTTTAGTGAATCGGGTGCTAAAGCAGCGCAGACAGCGCATGCAAATAACCGCCGCTTTTACCAGACGCAAATAATTCTTAGTGAATTCCCCCTTTTTCTCTTACTCTCCAAACGTTCCTGCAGTGTGCATTTAATTAATGTGCGGCTTATATTTTTCAGAATTTTTTTAATGTGAATTACTGACACCCATGCCTTCCCTTTCCTCCTCCGTTGTCACTCATTCTCTGCCTCCCTCTGTTATAGCTGGGCGAACGACACTGGTCCCCGATAACAATTAAAAAATAACAACAGCCATCATAAAGGCTGCCCGCTATTTTGACAGGCGCATCAGTCCAGAGGCGAGCGCGTTTCTTCTCTTAATTAACCCTACTGATTAAACGGGCATGCTGCATGCCTCGCTGACCTTGCCACAGAGGAGAAGATGTTGAAAAGCATGACGTCTGTTCAACCAGAGCGTTCCCCTCTACGTTCTTCAGCATAATAGATCAGTTCACAAACTGATTAAGTCGTGTCAGTGTAATCTAAGGTGCTTCATGTGAATGCGAGATGAGATATGAGCACTTTAGCTAAGATTTATTTTCTTCTGGAGAGGAGGAGGAGGGAGGCGAATATCTCACATAGTACACACATAATTCATTTTTCCATGTGTCTTTACGTCTGGTATGGTCTATATCAAACTAAACTCTTATAACTGCGAGTCCATACGAACTTATACAACACATGTGAACTACAACTGTTTTGTGATATCTTTAGTACAGTCAACTGCGGTTGCATACGCATACAACACGCACAGACGGGGAGTCTCAAAACCAACACAGTCTCATCACAACTTGTACGAGATGGTGAAATCTTAAGATATTGTATGACTTGGTTTATATGAAAAGGTATGACTTTTATTCACATAGAGACCAATCAATCAGCAAACAGAATATCAAACTGATACAATACAGGTACCAAATTTGAGCTAGCCTCCAATCCAACGCTTTATTTTAAGGAAGGAAACATCTGTGAACCAATGACTTTGGTTACGTATTCCATATGTATGCAATACAAATGACTGATGCACAGGTATGTCAATAACCTGTAATACCTTTCTCTCGTCCCATTCCAAACCACATTTTCTTTCTTCAACTGCACAAAAAAGTTTGTTTACTATTTCAAAAATGGTTAGGTTTACTGTTTGGAAAGGGGTTAAGCCCTGTACACATATGGAGCGACTTTATCGCTTGATGTCTCCAGTCCCTGTACTGTGAAGTCGCTAGTGGGCATTCTTACTGCTTTTGTGCTAACATTATTGTTAGCCTGCACATCTGGTGGCCATTTCTCTTAAAAATCTGAAATGGAATGCCTCAAAAAATAGATATATTGCCAGTAAAATTAAGATATCATTCTAATTTGTAAAGGAATCAGTTTTCTTGCTGCCAAAAATGAACATTCTGCAGTGGAGAGTGTTTTAATATGAACTGCAGCAGTGCTCATTGCATCACATCATTAACAAGATGAACAATCTATCAGTGCAGGAATCAAACTCACTCAGACTGCTGATCATTTCTTTTCCAGGCAACATTTTTTAATAATATATCCATAAATGTTGTTGCAGACGAACCATATAACAGAGAAATCGCTAGACTATTTAGCAGAGATGGGCCACTTCTGTTAAAATGAATGGGAGAAACTGAACACCAAACATTCAATGGATGTAGAAAGGAAGTCCCGCCTTACAAATAATAGAGCCAATCACCTTTTAGATACAGACATTGGCTGTCAATCGACTCAAGAAGGTGCATGAACATTAGCTGTAAATTGAGCTAAAGAAGTGCAATGTATGATCCCATTTTTGTCAGATTTTACTGCTGATTTGAAATATATTCTTTGATCATAATCTTGACCAACCGTTTTTGACAATTCGGACTTTCTCCATTTAAGTAGATAGGAGCTGCACTTGTATGCCGCTTGTTTACGTAGATAAATAGCTGCCTGATTGGTTTATTGGTTGTCGCTCACAAAAGTTGTTCCTCATTTGCACCCACATCTAGTTGCCAGAGGACTCTGTCAATTGTGTCAGGCTTTAGACTTTATGGTTAGATTTAAGGTTTCATTTTTGAGTCCGGAAAAGTCGAATGATATTGTTCGTTGTTTCTTTTACTTTTCTCAATGGAAGTAAAAGTTGAACATTTTTGTACAAGCCAACTCCATTTCCTGCATATGATTTCTTACAATTTCTAAATCTCGTACTAATTATTATGAGTTGTCATTAGACAAAATATGTTGGTTTGGAAATGTGTTTTAAAAGTTGGACTATTAATAACTGACATGGCATCTTAAAAAAATTCTGTTATATTTATATGAATATAATTATATAATTTCAGACATTTTCAGTGGCATTGCTTTAATTGAACCTCCTGAGACCCGAGTGTGACTGCTGTGTGTATTTTCTAAATAATTTTCCTAAAAATTGATGTCCACAAATAGTTTATTATGCTTCCAGGAGTGTTGGTTATTTATGTTTTTAAGATGTTACAGACATTACATCAGAAATTAGCATAATTAATTCTGATTCAAAGTAATGGCCAGCATCATCCAATCACTGCCAACCATGTTAAAATAAAATTATACATTATACATTTTGAATCTATGTACTGATTATCATTGTCCTATGTCTGTCAAACACGTTTAGTGATCCAAACATCATCTGCAGCCTGAAACTGAACTTTTGACCGGATTTTATGAGTGAATGCACTTAACTGCATAGGAAAGATATAGAACACTCCCTTGCTCCCTATTTAGTGAATGACTTAACCTCCAGTGTGTCTGCACTGGTCTCAGAACAGTTCGAAATGCATCTTATTTTCATCCTAACTTCGTGTAAAGCCTCTGAAAGCAACATTTTTCAGGTTTTGGATGAACCCATTGATTCTCAATGTGAAAATGCACTATAAATGTATGATTTCTAAGGAAAAAATGATCTAATGTACACATTAGTGTATATTGTGTTTAGCAGCATGGCGCTTTGTGATAAATTGCTAAAATAAAAAATAAAAAAGCATATCAGATGAAACTAGAGACTCTAATCTTTTGACTCAAACAGTTTTCACTGTAAAACGGTTATTAGGTTTCTCACCAGATGTAGTTTTATTGCTGTTTCTCCAAAAGACAAACTCCGCTGTGGTCGACGCCATGTTGTTTGGTCTCATGACTCGATGCGTCAAAAGATTAACCCTTTACTGACAGCACAGAGTCTCCTGAACTGAGATCAGTCCTTTTAAATTCATTTAAATGATGCATTTGCGTATAGCGATGATGTGTATGCGAGATTGCACAAGGATATATATGTTAACATTTTCATTGGCAATGCTTTAATTTAATATGCTAACAGCTACATGTGCTGTGCTAAGAAATGCATGGAAATCCTCTCGTAAAAGTTGCGTCTTTAGATTAATTGTCTTTAAAGCACAACGGCATATATAGACGGGTTGCTTAAAACACCTGCCTTATAATCTGATGCGTTTCAGTTACGAAATATACCACCTTTCAAGTGGACTTGGTGTGGTTTGGTGGTGCGCAGCAAAGTTTGGAAAAAGCTTTCACACCAAACAAACCAAACTCTGACATCAAACATCGGGTCTGCACCGTGGCTCTAGTTTGAAAGTGCCCTAATGTAAAACCCTTCTGGAGGGAAGCAGAGATGCTGTCTTTTACTTCCATGGACATACATGAGAACAAATGGAGAGAGAGAATGGGACGAGAAGAAACGAGACTGAGAAAAAAAGCTTCAGTGTCAGCAAAAGATTTATAAGAGTAAAAGCATGTGATTCCAGACTGCATGTTTCTTTTTTTCTGGAGGGTTTGAGTCTCTCTCTGTCTCTCTTGTTCTTTTTCCCCCCAAGATCTATTTCTATTTCTTTCCCATCACAAGTAATTCTTTGCCATGAACACACAACAAGATAAACAGTTTGTGTTGTAAGCCATTATCTCTGTGAAAGTAAAACAACAGGCACCGAGAGAAGGTACAAGGGCGACAGGCGGCTGGAAAATGACTTCCTGTTTTTTCCCCCTCGAGTTCTAAACCCAGACCGGACTCCGACACCTGCTGTGCGACAATATATTTATTTATTTTGCTTGATAATTTCTTTGTTTCGACTTTATTACTTATGTTTTTTCTGTTCACGGTTCTATTTATGCCCCTGGTTAGAGTGCACAGTCTGCGCTGAGTCAAAAATGAAACACATCACAGATAGAGCAATAAATGAAAAACGCTTGCATCTGCGTGATCAGCTCTGCAGCAGGGCAGAGGCGCGCGCGCGCGTGTGTGTGTGTGTGTGTGTGTGTGTGCATGTGCGATTAGGTGTATGACCTGGCTTGTGAGACATAGAGGTGTGAAAAATGAAAGATTCAGGTATCGTGCTCGACAAGTTTTTTCTCCGATGTCAATTAGCAGCGATGTCAAGCAAATCAAACTTACACGAACACACACATACACATACATTTTGACTCATTTCATACAAGTTCAGCAACAATAAACACAGCGGGGTTTTGAATGCAGGCTTCGGTGCAGAACACGTTTGGCCATTTAGGGAAAGCCATGTAGCGAGTCTTAAACAGCAATGTTGCCTAGTTTAACCCACTTTTCATTTCATATCTGAAGCACACTGACATTATACAATAGATACAAAGTACGATCAAATCACTCGATTAGCATCGGCTGTAATCAACGCCAGTTAGTCCGAGGAGTCGTGACTTGTGATTCAAATGATTCAGGTGGGGTGATCAGATTCCGAAAGTAATTCCCTAATGAGCAAGCAGCTATATCTATAGCAGACCCTCTTCCCTAGAAGGAGAAACAGAATGAATGAAAAGGAAAGAGGGATAGAACAGTTTTCCTCTTGTTTTGCTCTCTTCCACCCTCCAATAAGTTGTTCTTGTCGTCCATCTATAAGAGGTCTTAGAGTCTGGATGTATGTACATTAGTACAGTGTGTTTGTGTGTTTATGTGTGTGTAAGAGTGTGTGTGTGAGCGGGGTGTCTACCCCCAGCCGAGGGCAATCAGCAGCACAACTGAGAGCAGGAAGTGAGGGGTGGAGAGGGTGGAGGCTGGGCTATGGACCCGGTTGGCCTCGGACCCCAGGTTAGTAACTGTCGCCTTCTCTGAGAACGGAGGGATCACGTTGAAGCCTCCTGCGGTTTCGTCTTCTTCCTCCTCTTCTTCTTCTTCCTCTTCTTCACTTTCTACCACCTTTAGAAAAGAAAGCAATCGAGAGAGTGTTAGAGAAAGCTGTATTACAGAAAAATCTCAAATAATGTATTTTTTTAATGTCTCTAGTTATTTCTTGTAGACAGTGATTCAATTAAATGGAGACAAATGGACATCTTGGCTTAATGGTGAATGATGTCATTTCTCAATGTGTAAATACACTCTCCTTTCCAGAGACCCTCAGAGACATAGCACAGCAGAATTGCAACGTTTGTTTGAAGCAATTAAATAATGTTTAATTTTTATTAAATATGGGTAAAAATTACACATACCGTAACAATAGCTGACATCTGAACAGTATCACAACAGCAGTTTTGGTGTGAGGGGATCATGCATATTAATTGTCACAGATTGCTGAAGTCTCACAAAAGGTCACAGCTAGCTGACACAATGTTTGTATTTTGAGTTTTACATTAAACCTTCAGTTATACTGTATGTCAAGCCGGGTTCTCGCCTCCTCCTTGCCCATCCTAACCCGCTTTACATTGGTGCCGAAGCCCGGGAAGGAAGAGGGATGCACCGTAGTGGAGTTCTCACCACTGCCCAGCGGAGCAGCCGCGGCCATCTGCCGGGGGACGGAGGAGCCCAGCCGTCTGGACGTGGAGGAAGAGGGATAAAGACCGCGAGGGGAGGAGGGGCTGAGGACTGCCTCCGATCTGCCCGGAGAGGCGTGGCTGTTATCCTGTAGAGGGTGGAGAAGTGGCTGAGGAACGAGCTACGGCGTATCAGAGAACCGGCGAGTAAGTTTTTTTTTTTATTAATCTCTCTCTCCTCTCTCTCTCGCTGCCACTCTGCGTTGGCCTTTTCCCTCTTTTTTAAATTATGGTGTTTGTGGGAGGGGAGGTACCGCCCAGTGCAGGAAGGACCTCCCCCCCATTTTAAATTGTTGTTGTTTCCCTCCCCTTGCCCCCTCCCTCGCCCAGGTTGATGGGGATGACCCGCTGGCAGACCGCGCGGGAGGCCCCCCCCCCCCCCCCCCCCCCCCGGGAATGTACGTCAGGCCGGGGGTCCCCAGCCTGTAAGAACGGGGGAGGAATGTGGCACGGTGGAGGGCGGGACCGGGCGTGATTACGCACACCCGGTCCCGTATTAGGCTAATTAAGCCGTCAAGAGGGATAAAGGCCACTCGCGGACGGCGATGCGGGAGAGAGAGATCGTTCATGGACATGTCCGTTGTCTTATGTGTTTGTATTTTGAGTTTTACATTAAACCTTCAGTTATATGTCAAGCCGGGTTCTCGCCTCCTCCTTGCCCATCCTAACCCGCTTTACACATACAAATTTGCAGTAGTGAGTTTATATCTTGCTATTGCAACTTTGTTTCTCACACTTGCGACTATTTAACCATGAAAAATAAAGTCATTATTGTGAGATTAAAAGTCAGTATTAAAATTTGTTGTCAATTTAAACCTTCCGCGTACTGTCTGAAACAGTAGGGAAATTTTACAAACCTAATTGGACATCGTGCAATTTTGCATGAAAAAGTTCATTTAAAAACACTTTCAAGAAGGAATATATATTGACAGCCCTAATATATATATATACAGTTGAAGTCAGAAATGTACATACACCTTAGCCAAATACATTTAAACTCAGTTTTTCAAAATTCCTGACATTTAATCATAGAAAACATTCCCTTCAGTTAGGATAACTACTTTATTTTAAGAATGTGAGACAATTATTTATTTCAGCTTTTATTTCTTTCATCACATTCACAGTGGGTCAGAAGTTTACATACACTTTGTTAGTATTTGGTAGAATTAACTTTAAATTGTTTAACTTGGGTCAAATATTTTGGGTAGTCTTCCACAAGCTTCTCACAATAAGTTTCTTGAATTTTGGCCCATTCCTCCAGACAGAACTGGAGTCAGGCCTCCTTGATCGCAATCGCTTTTTCAGTTCTGCACAAAAATTGAGATTCAAAAAAATCATCAGATTGAGGTCAGGACTTTGTGATGGTCACTTCAATAACTTGACTTTGTCCTTAATCCATTTTGCCACAACTTTGGAGGTGTGCTTGGGGTCATTGTCCATTTGGAAGACCCATTTGTGACCGAGATTTAACTTCCTGGCTGATATCTTGAGATGTTGCTTCAATATATCCACATAATTTTCCTTCCTCATGATGCATCAATTTTGTGAAGTGCATCAGTCCCTCCTGCAGCAAAACACCCCCACAACATGATGCTGCACCCCCATGTTTCTTGGCTGTGATGGTGTTCTTCAGCTTTATCCTCAAAACATAATGATGGTGTAACACAGATCATATTCATGGGCAAGGAAGAGGCGAGAAACCGGCTTGACATACAACTAAAGGTTTAATGGAAAACGTCTCAGTTACGTATGTAACCTCCGTTCCCTGATGGCGGGAATGAGACGTCGTGTCGAAGAAGCGACACTAGGGGTCTCTCTTGAGCGCCGAAAGATACCTCCGATCTATGAAAAAAGGCCAATGAGAGTTGGCGAACAGTATTTGCATACTCCGCCTCCGGATACGGATATAAAGGCGAGAGAAATACGCTCGTTCATTCAGGATTTTTCTGAGGAGCCGGGAGTGTACCGGGCACCTCAGCGGCTCGGCTCAGCGACGTGGCAGGGAAGACACGACGTCTCGTTCCCTCCATCAGGGAACGGAGGTTACATACGTAACCGAGACGTTCCCCGTCTGTCGCTCACTTCGACGTCGTGTCGAAGAATCGACACTAGGGGTCCACTTCAAAACTCGCCATGCGCTGAGCCGTGTACGTGTACTGCTGACACAGAAGCGGGCAGGTATTTGCACGTGCACAAGCGACCAACTGTGTTCAGGCTGCACGTACTCTTCCCCAATGCCCCGAAAAGCGTCAGCATCCTTTTGGTTACACTAGGGGGGAACAAGGTGACGCTCCCAACTAGGGAACGGGCCAAGCCTGGCTGGGCCTCTTTACTCTCTATGTTTTCTCGGCATAGAGCAAGAGCAGCCGGGGCCCTTACCGCATCGAGGGAAGGGGGTCTTATTCCCGAATTCCTATTCTTTTAGGGGGAAAAGACCCTGCGGAGGCCACACCCGCCCAGCAGGGGAGGTAAAGGTGGCAAAATACATCACATGGCCACTTTGGGCATGTGGGAGGAAATGGCGCGGTGGTAGATCCAACCTCGAGGAGGGGGGAGTTGCTACAACATGGCGACCGGAGGGCAACGAAGGACTGCCTAAGGGAGACGCGGGTCAGCTCGTAAGGTGACCGTACCGCGGAATACACACAGGAGGAGTCCCGTAGGAGGCCTGATCTGTGGAGCACCTATTCCAGTAGGGGTAGCCGGAGGTACCCGTAGTGGACTGGACCAGCATGTTCCTCCGCTGAACTGCTGCGGGCCCGAAGGGCTAGGGAGGAATCAACCAGGGACCTAGGTCCTCTGGGACAAAAGCGCACTGTTTTGCCTTGGCAGAGGGAAACGGCGCTGGAACAAGCGGTTCACCCGGTCAGATCGTCGACGTGTACCGAGTTCTACGGGCTCGGAGCTGCCTCTGCGACTTTCGTGAAGACGCGAGGGGACAGAGACAGGCCGAAGGGGAGGACTTTGTACTGATACACCTGGCCCCCGAACGCAAACCGCAGGTAGGGGCGGTGTCGGGGCAGGATGGAGACGTGGAAGTACGCGTCCTTCAGGTCTACCGCTGCGAACCAATCTAGATGCCGGACGCAGGTTAAGCGTGAGCATTTTGAACGGGAGTTTGTGCAACGCTCGGTTGAGAACTCGCAGGTCCAAGATTGGTCGTAAGCCGCCGCTTTTCTTTTCACAACCTAACGGGCGGGGCAGGATGTGCAGTGGCCTGCTGAGGACTGCTGGGCAGAGTTGTCAACGGTGGCGCCGAATGGACGGAGCTGGGAGACGGGGGTGTGGGAGAAGGTGTGCCTTGTCTGCCTCCCGCATTTCGACCAGGTCCAGTCCACAGGTGCGTTTCTGGACCACAAGGGGTGGCCATCGCCTGTTCGAGTGCCGGCGCTTCTGACCTCCGTGGCCCGGGGGCGCGGTTGGTCATCCAGCGCAGTTCCTGCAGCACATCAAGAACAGGACTACCCAAGGTGCAAGTTTTGAAGTGCCTTGGCCTGGCATTGGTTGCAGGAAGGGCCGTGGCGTGCAGAGTGGAAGCGGTCTGGGACCGTTCCACCGCGAGGTTAGTGAGAGCGGAGGAGCGAAGAAGCCTTGGCTTTGCTCAACTCGTCGTGCACGTCCGGGAAGAAAGGAACGGGGGGGGGGGGCGTGGCTGTGAGCGGCGCACCTGCCCGCGGGACCGATCAAGTAGCCCGGGAAAGCATAGCGGATCTCCGTGCGTCAGGCTCAGGCTGGGCGGCAGACCCGAAGGTGGCGGCCCAGGCGAGCGATCAGCATCCGATGCCGCTGTAACGCTCTCCGATGCAGCGGTGATGTCATCCAATTCTGAGGCAAGCAAGCGTGCCGGGGAGGCGGGCGGTTCGAGGGGGTTTACCCGGCGAACAGAGCCCGTCATATTCCCCAAATCGCCTTCATCGCCCGCGGCGCCTGCGTCAATCCCGTAGGAAGGAGGCGAGGCGCGGGGGGGCGGCTGAAGTGGCTTTCTCTCATTACAAAAGAAAGCCGTGCGACCGCAATGCTATAACGGCCATGTTCTCACACTGAGAAGATGAACCATTGGAGAGAATGCTCATCCCGAGCTCAGACGGAAGCAAACAAGCGTGCCGGGGAGGCGGGAGGTTCGAGGGGATTTACCCGGCGAACAGAGCCCGTCATTGTCCCCAAATCGTGTTCATCGCCCGCGGCGCCTGCGTCAATCCCGTAGGAAGGAGGCGAGGCGCGGGGGGCGGCTGAAACGGCTTTCTCTCATTACAAAAGAAAGCCACACGACCACAATGTTGCCATGGCTATGTTCTCGCACTGAGAACATGAACCATTCATAAAACACTGCCTGCGTGTGATCGCAGCCCAGGCATGCAAGACAGTGTTTTATGACCGAGAGAGGTGGGGAGAAATCACCGCATCCAGAAACTACACAGGGGCGGAAATTACATCTTTATAAAGACGCATCCTGAAAAGGACGTTCAACGCCGCTTTGTAATGCTCTTTCAGAAAAATAAACTCTTTTATGGAGAGAATCACTCTTTCAACTCTTTTAACTCTGCGCTGTCGAAGCGCCCAGGGGCAAACTGCACGCCGGCAGTGAAGAGAAAAGCCGCTGTAGTGCGCCGTAAATCCAACAGCAAAGCAGAGCGTCAGAGGATCAGAAGCAGGATCAGTTGTGTTACTCGTAGCTGACTGCATACACACGACCATCGGCTCCGAAGAAAATTACTGAATGAACGAGCGTATTTCTCTCGCCTTTATATCTGTATCCGGAGGCGGAGTATGCAAATACTGTTCGCCAACTCTCATTGGCCTTTTTTCATAGATCAGAGGTATCTTGTGTCGCTTCTTCGACACGACGTCGAAGTGAGCGACAGACGGGGAACTCAAAAGACAAACACATATAAGACAACGGACATGTCCGTGAACGATCTCTCTCTCCCGCATCGTCGTCCGCGAGTGGCCTTTATCCCTCTTGACGGCTTAATTAGCCTAATACGGGACCGGGCGTGCGTAATCACGCCCGGTCCCGCCCTCCACCGTGCCACAGATGGTCATTATGGCCAAATAGTTCACTTTTTGTTTCATTAGATCAGTGGAACATCTTTGTCCCCATGTGCACTTGCAAACTGGCTTCTTCCTTGCTGAGCAGTCTTTCAGGTTATATCGATATAGGACTCATTTTTACTGTTGATATAGATACTTGTCAACCTGTTTTCTCCAGCATCTTCACAAGGTCCTTTGCTGTTGTTCTGGGATTGATTTCCACTTTTCTCACCAAACTACATTTATCTTTACGAGACAGAATGCATCACTTTCCTTAGCAGTATGATGGCTGCATGGTCCCATGCTGTTTATACTTGCGTACTATTGTTTGTACAGATAAACATGGTACCTTCAGGCATTTGGAAATTGCTCCAAAGGATGAACCAGACATATGGAGGTCCACAAATATTTTTTTCTGTGGTCTTGGCTGATTTCTTTTGATTTTCCCATGATGTTAAGCAAAGAGACACAGAGTTTGAAAGTAGGCATTAAAATACATCTGCAGGTGCACCTCCAATTCAGTACACCTCCTATCAGAAGCTATGGCTAATTGTCTCAAGGCTTGACATCATTGTCTGGAATTATCCAAGCTGCTTAAAGGCACAGTTAACTTAGTGTATGTAAACTTCCGACCCACTGGAATTGTGATATAGTCAATTAAACATCCTTGTGGTCGTGATTAAATGGTTCTCGCTCTGAATGGGGCTTGTGGTAAGTTGTGCATAGATCAGGAGAGTGGTATGAGCCTCCACATGTTGTGAGTCTCCACGGTGTCATGTACAGCAAGCAATGTGAGAAGGTGTGCGGGTTGATGGTCTCAGAAGCGGAGGCAGTAGTAAGTAAGTAGTAAGTAGTGGGAAATAGGCATTCCAAATTGGGAGAAAAAGGAGATTAAATGAAACAAAAAATTGTTGTATACCTTTTACTGTTATTGTATACTGTCAAAAGATGACCTTAAGAGAAACATCTGAGACAAAGTTGATACATGAATGAATCCTAACTGAGATCTCCTGAGTCTCCTGAGCTACGAAAGAGCAACACAACTTTCCTCTGGAAAGTTGGAACAGTAGGATTTTGAGCATTTGTCAGTGGGAGTAACGGAGAGATTGAGAGGGAGAGGGATTAGGAATATATGATTATAAGAGAAAGAGAAAAAGAGAGCGTGTGAGAGAGACAGATGGGTATGAATACATTAATATTAATGAAGTTTGACTGATGCACTGCTGCTTGCAAACACCTTTAGCTAATCCTTTCAGAGAGAGAGAGAGAGAGAGAGAGAGAGAGAGAGACTGAGAAGCACAACAAGAGAGACAGATCAGGAGAGACAGGGGCATTTGGAGAGGAGAGATTTGTCGGAGAACACAAGTGAGTGAGAGAGTGTAGGAAATAAATAAATGACAGCAGAAACTGAATTGAATCCTTTTTGTCTGCGGGCCCAGATTATCTCTAAACTGAATGATGTGGTGTGCTGTGAGAACAGAGGATGTGAACGCCATCCAAACGAGAAAACACACAAACACACAGATCAGATTTTTTATTTATTTTTTATTAAATCAGGACGCCTATAGACACAGCTGGATTATTTGGTTCTATTTTATGTGGGTAGTAAATATACAATCCATTTTGCATTAGATAGTCAAGTAAGCATTGGTATCATGGATGCCATCACTCCCTGAAGCCTTTAAGGTTGACTGGCTATCTAGAAATGACACTGGTGGGATATTATGCTAATGCTATTAACTTGGCTAGAGGGTCAAGTTTTGTCTGGTTAGCTTTGGCAGTTAGCCTTTAATGGTAGATGTCTCCATAGATGGTCACTCAAATGTAGTGATGCAATCTGATTCATTTAAAAAAAAAATTTGGAAGCAACATATAAACAAATAACATAAACTGCAAATAGTTCATAAGATTATAATGGATGTTTCACCAGTGATAATTTTTGTATACCATTATACTGATAAAAAGCATCATTCTCCATTGATGGCCATTCAAAAGTAGCCATGTATTCTGATCAAATAAATATTTTATAATTATAATCATTAATCAACTAATATGGGTTTCTTAATGGCCAATGCTGATATCTAGAGAGCAAGGTGGCTGATAGGCAGATATAATGCCGATATACAGTACAGTATATACATTACATATATATGTAAAGGAATTAATGAAAAGGAGGAGGCAAGAACCGGCTTGACGATATAAATATTATTTTAATTATTACCTTATGTAGCGCCCCCAAACAGTTGTTTATGGGGGAAAGCTAACCTGAGTTCTTTTAATTCTAATTTGTTACCTTACTTTTAATTTGAATTCTTCAAATTATATAATTATTTTAATAAGAGCAAATGATTAATCAGGTTGCAGTTGTTCTCAAATAAACCCACAATTATAAAATGGAAATGAAAATGACAATAGCAACAACAATTGAAACAAATGGCCAAGCCTTTTACTGAATATAAAATAAATAATAACACCAAAATATGAATTGGCAAACAATCAAAAAATGATGGACAGTGTAACTCCTAAACTAATAGCCGGCAAAAAAAATCAAATATCCCAATACCAAAAATACCACAGTTCCCGTCGCAGGCCTGAATCGACGCTCGGGTTCGTTGTAGCCTAAAACTCGTGGCTGCTTCACTCCGTGGAGCTAAATCAAATCAAAGAAATACGCTCACCATGCGTGTTGCGCAACAGCACTGTGCCCGCCGATCGCGCGCGCTGTCTCCGTCCTGGTGCGGCTCTCTCGATGCAATCGAATGTCCCCAGACTGTAGCTCCGGTCTGTTTAGTCAACAAACAGGCAGTCTCTCGTCCCCGTCGATCGCGCGCTAGCCATCAGCAGCTCGCGTCAAACTCCAAACTCTCTGTAAATAACTGAATTGAGCTCTTCGTCAAAGCACTGTTCAGCGTTGAGATGTCAACTGATAGTTTGTCAGGATTAGTCACCCTAAGCTACCAGATGTTACCAGATAAATATGTTATTCACATATTACGGTCTCTATTCCTCGTGCTCCCTGCACACTGTTCTCTTCCTCGTCTCCCTGCACACTGTTTTCTTCCTCGTCTGACGTCATTTCTCTCTTCTTCCGCAATCGCACAACACAATCAGTAAGCCTATGTAACTTTCACTTTATAAAATAAACATCTTACATGTCAAATAAAATAATGTAAAATTCTTTTTACAGAACTGGAAAAATGTACAATATGAAAATAAACGAATTTAACAACCCTCTGACTCAGGTCTGATTTATTATATTACCCATTTTTTCCCCGGGTTACACCCTCCCCCTCTTACACTGGCCGGATGTCCTCATTCTGACCCGTTTACACAGCAAGAAGATGCACATCATTTAGTTTTACCAATTTTAATGACCAGGCCTCTATGAATGATCGTTAGTGGTTCATCTCTAGATTTACCCGGTTCATCATAAGTGAGCTTTTGCACTGGTTTTATCAGTCTTTTAGACCGTATATCAGGTTCCCTAGACAATTTACTGACTGGCTTAGTTGTCAATACTGGGTCTTCATCAACCACTACTGTCATTTCAGGATCTTCATCCTGACTTTCACAACTGCTCCGAACCAAACATTCCTCCTGCCCGGAAATCTCATCAGCAGATAACCTAATACTAGAAGAATCTTGCTCCTGTGGAGTGACCACCTTTTCTCTGTCCATGACAGATCTAATCTGATCTAACCCTCTACGAATCACTTCTCTACGATGAGCCTCATTTCTCTTTGGAGCGAAATAATCAGAGTCAGAAGAATAATCAGAAAAATCAGTGTCCTCTGGACCCCCGTTCTCATTCTCTAGAGACATTCTCTCCCTCTTTTGACAACCCTTAGATCTAGTCACACGTCTTGCAGGAAAATCAGGTTCAACATCAGTTGTAGGGACCCGGACCAGATCTCCTATGGACAGGAGATGATCCCTGTGGATGGTCTTAATTCCACTTTTACCATCCTCACGTTTGATTCTGTACACTGGCACATGAGATAACCTCTCCATCACAATATAAGGCTCAGAAGCCCACTTGCTTTCCAGCTTGTGTTTCCCCCTTAGTCCTAAATTTCGTAACAACACTCTATCACCCACCTCAAGTGTCTGAAAAGAAACTCGTCGATCATACAATCTTTTGTTTCTTTGATGTCTCTTGTTTGCCACCTCCTCTGCAAGCCGATGTGCATCTCTCAGATTTTCTCTCAACTTTTCCACGTAGCGAGAGTGATTAACCTCTTCCACGTCAGACATGATCCCAAAACACAAATCAAGAGGAAGTTTAGCCTCCCTGCCAAACATCAAATAATAGGGTGAATACCCAGTGGCATCACACTTAGTGCTATTGTAAGCATGCACTAAATGAACAATGTGCTCACTCCAGCGACGTTTTTTCTCTCGACTGAGTGTCCCGAGCATGGTCAGTAAGGTTCTATTAAACCTTTCGGGTTGCGGGTCACCCTGTGGGTGATAGGGGGTAGTTCTAGACTTACGGATTCCCATCAGATTCAGCAACTCCCGAATCAAACGACTTTCAAAGTCTCTACCCTGATCAGAATGGACCCTGGCAGGTAACCCATAATGAACAAAGTATTTGTCAACAAGAATTCTCGCAACCTCAATAGCTTTCTGGCTTTTGGTAGGGAAAGCCTGAGCATATCTTGTGAAATGGTCTGTGACAACTAAAACATTGCTGAATCCTTTCGAGTCAGGCTCCATTGAGAGGAAATCCATGCACACCAGATCCATGGGCCCATTGCTAACAATCTGGTGTAATGGAGCAGCTTTCTTCGGCAGAGACTTATGAATGACACACTTCCCACAGTTCTTTATATATTCTTCGACCTCTTCAGACATCTTAGGCCAAAAGAATCGGTTTCTGATCATATCCAGAGTTCGGTCTACTCCGAAATGTCCGAAATCATCATGCACTGCTCTAAACACCACGCTATGAAATTCACTCGGAAGAACCAACTGCAAGTCATTCTCACCAGACGATCTCTGTCTCATACGGTAGAGTATACCATCTTTCAATGTCAGCTTACTCATCTCCCGCTTCATGATAGACAACTTCTCATTACTTTCAAGATCTCCAGGCCATTTCCTTTGTTTCACTGCCTGAATGGTTGGTCCTACTATTCCATCATCAGCTTGAGCATTTTTAATGTCCTGTTTCGTCAATCGTTCTAGGGCCGTCAACTCCAGACATGTTGGGAATGCATAGAGATCAGGGATGCAATCTGGAGATCCTCCTAACGAATCTACATACCGAGGGGAACTAAACCCTGAAACTACATCAGCTCTCTGAAAAGCAGATTTCACACTTGACTCAGGTATAGTAACCCATTCGGATTCTTCTTCTTCGGGCATGCATCTAGAGAGACGATCTGCATCCACATTGAATTTGCCAGGACGGTATTGTACATCAAAATCGTAAGCAGACAACGCAGCAAGCCATCGGTGACCAACCGCACTGAGCTTGGCTGTCGATAAGACATAGGTAAGGGGATTGTTGTCCGTACGAACGGTAAAATTTGCCCCATACAGGTACTCATGAAACTTATCAACAATCGCCCATTTCAGAGACAGAAACTCCAATTGATGTATAGGGTAATTTTTCTCTGATGGCTTGAGTTTCCTGCTGGCAAATGCAACCGGTCTCATGCCTTCGGGATACTCCTGATACAAGACTGCACCAAGTCCCTTTGACTTGCATCAACATGTAAGGTATAAGGCTTTTGTGGGTCGGCGAATGCAAGAACCGGGGTATGCGTAAGACGATTAATAATTTGGTCAAAAGCGTCTGTACAAGACTGATCCCATCTCTCCCCAAAGGGTTCAGAATCTTTGAGATACGATTTCTGCTCAGTCTTGGCACATTTGCCACTCTTGTGCTTCGGTGCATATCCTTTAGTGAGGTCGGTCAAAGGCCTCACTATCGCAGAATAGTTAGCAATAAATCTGCGATAATAGCCACAAAAGCCCAAGAAGGACTGCAATGCTTTCAAATTAGTAGGCATGGGCCATTTCGCAACCGCCTCAATCTTGGATGGATCCGGAGAAACACCGTCGGCTGACACAATATGTCCCAAGTACTTTACCTGCGTCTGACATATCTGACACTTATTTGGTGAGAGCTTCAACCCCACCTCTCCAAGGCGATCAAGCACTCTGAGCAATCGCTCTTCATGCTCCTCGAGCGATCGGCCAAAGACAATTAAGTCATCTAGATAAACGAGTACTTGCAACAAATTCATATCACCGACGGCTCTCTCCATTACCCGTTGAAAAGTTGCCGGAGCTCCAGTTCCCCCTGCGGCATCCTTTCAAATTGAAAGAACCCAACTGGACAAATGAAGGCAGTCTTCTCTTTGTCTTCCTCGGCCATGGCTATTTGATAATAGCCGCTCCTAAGATCAAGCACCGAAAACCACCTACTACCAGACAGGGCATTTAAGGCATCCTCTATACAAGGAGTAGTGTACTGATCGGGCACAGTACGACTATTCAACAGCCTATAGTCTATGCACATCCTAATAGATCCATTTTTCTTTCTCACGATCACTATAGGAGATGCATAAGGACTTCTCGACTCCTTAATGATCCCTGCTCGTAGCATTCCTTGAAGGTGCTTTCTGACGTCCTCGATATCGGCGGGAGCAAGCCTACGAGATCGTTCTCTAAAAGGACGAGGATCAGACAGACGGATATGATGTTCAACACCCTTAGCTAACCCAACATCCCACTCATGCGTGGAAAACACATGAGCATGGTTGGCTAACTTCTGCCTAAGCCTAATTTTCCACTCTTCAGGTACCGGGGAATCTCCAAAATCAATCAAATTCGGATCAAATACAACTTCGTCCGAAGGAGATAACGTACAAACGGAGTCTGCCAGATATACATGTCCAATCACTGTTCCCGTCCGAATGGAAGCTTGTGTAATGGACTCATTCTTAATCAGAACCCGGAAACTTTCACAGTCCACCACTTGCCCTGGCACAACCATAGGCTGAAGAAATACCCCACCAGGTAAAGGAGACTCAATGGAAGAATCCACCATCAGTATTTCTGTATCAACCTTTTGGTTTAGCTCCAGTTTGCACACCACTTCTGCTTCCATTTTAGGATCTATAATCAGCGAATCAGATCCTTTCCAAACTACACACCCGACATCCTGTTCATCATTCACATCAGCATGTACATGATTGGCTGGGACGGCATTATCCTTTAGATTCCCAACATTAATGCCCAATGTCTGTGCAAGATTGACACCTCTCTCATGGCATTGCTGCAATAAGCGCCTGACATGACTAGCATTCGTCCCCAAAATTATTGGAGATTGGTCTGCACTCTTGATGCTTGGACAAATCAAAGCAAGAACAGTCACAGTTTGGCTGCTGCCTACCACTTCCTCAGGGTATTCCAGAACTATCACCACATAACCCCGATAAGGATAACTGACATCCGACTCACTCAAACCCCATAAGGCCAGACCTGACACCGGTTGTATCGGAATTTCAGATAAGTGTTCCTGATACCACTGTTCAAAAATAATGGTTACCTGAGAACCACTATCAAGCAATGCCTTGCAGGGGTGTCCGTTAACCTTCAACGGAATCAGGCTAGGGGGTCCCACTAACCCTTCTGGTATAACAGCAGAATTCTCTGTTCTTACCAAACTCCTCTTCACAGAGTAGTCAACTTTTGCATTGGCATCACCACCTGTCTGCTGCTGACTCCTACTGATTTTCAAAGAGTGAATCAATCTGGTAATCACTTTGCTCGGGTTTTCTGGGTTTGGACACCTACTGGCAAAATGGCCATTTTCCCCACACCGATAGCAGAACTGCTCCTCTGAGGGGTTTTGTGGTTGTCGTCTCTTGGATGACACTTCAACTTTTGAAACTGTGACATCAGATTCGATCTCTTTGTTACTAACTTTCTGTTGTAACCTTTTCACTTGTTTCTTCAGGGCTATCAGTTCAGCATCCAGAGGGGTCGGACCATGTGTGCTCGTTTCAGGCTTTTTTCCGACACATTCCTGTACTACATGTATGGGTTTTCTTACCACTGAGGCAACCATAGTCTTAAGCTCTTTCACCTCAGCCTTCAGACTCTGAATCTCAGCTTGTTTCACATCCACTTCCTGTTTAGCTTGAACACACTGTACAGAGGAATTCACCTTTTTCCTTGAAGCCTCATATTCCTCCTCAGACCTTATCTCCTTCAGCAATTGGAGGAAAGTAGGTGGCTTATCTCTTCTCTCTCTCAAACGAAGATTTACCAGCATAAGGTCAGATGCAGTAGCTCCTCTCAGCACTTGCTCTAGCCTAGCTCTGTCCATGTAGGTGACGGAAATACCTCCTTGCTGCACAACTTTAACTTTTAAAAATTTCTCAGTGGGAAGCTGTCGCATCATGCGAAATGCAAAATATAAGTCTTCGCCAGACTCTGCAGTACCAAAAGCATTTTCAAGGGCTTCTAAGCACTTTGCTGCACTTATCTCAGGATCAGTGACTCTTGCAGACTTGACTGTTTCGAGAGCTGGCCCTTTAAGTCTCTCCATTAGTCTGCGTCTTTTCTCTTTGTCTGCACATTCACTTTCCTCAACCATCAACTGAGCTTGCTCTAACCAGTTATCGAATTGCTCTTCTCCACATGGAGTTGGCAACACACCAGAACAGAGACGAAGACGGCGATAACTACCCATGTCAAGTGACGGCTTTGTAGTCTTTTCCAACAAATTACCTACTATCTGCAGAACATCCGTAGTGCTGGTAGTCGGTTCAGAACATGGAAAAAAACCACGAAGATCTTCCACTGTCTTTCCTTCTGCTTGTAACAAACTCAATAGTTTGCGACTGAACTCATCTGCAACAGCAGGAGCTTCACCAATTATAACAAGAGGCCAAGCCTCTCCACCATCCATAGGCGATATCTCCTGTGGGACATTTTCAGCTTTCAACTGTTCTTTACACTCACACAAATCCATTATCATGTTATATTTACCACTAAATGTCCTACCTCGTTCACGAACGCGGCCAAGACATTTCACTCTATGCAGTGTATCCTCAATCTGAGCGATTTCAACCTGCTCAGGAACCATCACCGTAAGCGAGTGAGCTTCATCTAGACCCTCACCACGACACCATCCTTTTAGCTCAGCTACTAACTCTGATCTGTCAGCCATTTTACTGTTGCTATTGTCACGCACAACACTTGAAGCAGTAAACCAGAAGCCCTTATCCCAGCGGTGCCTCCATTTTCTGTAGCGCCCCCAAACAGTTGTTTATGGGGGAAAGCTAACCTGAGTTCTTTTAATTCTAATTTGTTACCTTACTTTTAATTTGAATTCTTCAAATTATATAATTATTTTAATAAGAGCAAATGATTAATCAGGTTGCAGTTGTTCTCAAATAAACCCACAATTATAAAATGGAAATGAAAATGACAATAGCAACAACAATTGAAACAAATGGCCAAGCCTTTTACTGAATATAAAATAAATAATAACACCAAAATATGAATTGGCAAACAATCAAAAAATGATGGACAGTGTAACTCCTAAACTAATAGCCGGCAAAAAAAATCAAATATCCCAATACCAAAAATACCACAGTTCCCGTCGCAGGCCTGAATCGACGCTCGGGTTCGTTGTAGCCTAAAACTCGTGGCTGCTTCACTCCGTGGAGCTAAATCAAATCAAAGAAATACGCTCACCATGCGTGTTGCGCAACAGCACTGTGCCCGCCGATCGCGCGCGCTGTCTCCGTCCTGGTGCGGCTCTCTCGATGCAATTGAATGTCCCCAGACTGTAGCTCCGGTCTGTTTAGTCAACAAACAGGCAGTCTCTCGTCCCCGTCGATCGCGCGCTAGCCGTCAGCAGCTCGCGTCAAACTCCTAACTCTCCGTAAATAACTGAATTGAGCTCTTCGTCAAAGCACTGTTCAGCGTTGAGATGTCAACTGATAGTTCGTCAGGATTAGTCACCCTAAGCTACCAGATGTTACCAGATAAATATGTTATTCACATATTACGGTCTCTATTCCTCGTGCTCCCTGCACACTGTTCTCTTCCTCGTCTCCCTGCACACTGTTTTCTTCCTCGTCTGACGTCATTTCTCTCTTCTTCCGCAATCGCACAACACAATCAGTAAGCCTATGTAACTTTCACTTTATAAAATAAACATCTTACATGTCAAATAAAATAATGTAAAATTCTTTTTACAGAACTGGAAAAATGTACAATATGAAAATAAACGAATTTAACAACCCTCTGACTCAGGTCTGATTTATTATATTACCCATTTTTTCCCCGGGTTACACTTAACAAAAAGACAAACACACAAAGGTGTCAGACAGCTGTCCGTAAATCTCTCTCTCTCTTGTACTGCAGCTTCCAGTCGGCCTTTATCCCTCTCTGAGGCTTGATTAACCTGATTAGGGGCCGGGAGTGTGGAATTAAAACAAATACTATATATACCATAAACAACGATCAGCCACAACATTAAAACCACCTGCCTAATATTGTGTTGGTCCCCCTCAAGCTGCCAAAACAGCACCAACCTGCATCTCAGAATAGCACTCAGAGATAATATTCTTCTCACCACAATTGTACAGAGCGGTTACCGAAGACTTTGTCAGTTCGAATCGGTCTGGCCATTCTCTGTTGACCTCTCTCATCAACAAGACATTTCCATCCACAGAACTGCCGCTCACTGGATGTTTTTTGTTTTTGGCCCCATTCTGAGTAAATTCTAGAGACTGTTGTGTGTGAAAATCCCAGAAGATCAGCAGTTACAGAAATACTCAAACCAGTATGTCTGGCACCAACAATCCATGTGATTATCTAATCAGCCAAACATGTGTTAGCAGTGCATAAAATCATGTACATACGGGTCAGGAGTTAATGTTCACATCAACCATCAGAATGGGGGAAAATGTGATCTCAGTTATTTGGAGCGTGGCATGATTGTTGGTGCCAGATGGATTGGTTTGAGTATTTCTGTAACCGCTGATCTCCTGGGATTTTCAAGATCTCTAATGGTGTCCTGTGGTATCTGACACCAAGACATAAGCAGCAGATTCTTTAAGTCCTGTAAGTTACAAGGTCCTGCCAGTAGGGGGCATATGCATAAAAAAATGTGAATCACCAAAAACACAAGAAGAAGAATGTGAAAATTAAAGTGGAGATTGACTGAGCACGGAGCAGAATTGATAGTAAAAATGGACAAATATTTATCAGTTTCACACCCACACCTATCAAATCGCTTCTGAAGTCGTATGGTTTACTTTTATGCTGACCTATGTCATTTAGGGCGCTTCAACATTTTAGCACCCATTTACTTGCATTCTAATGACATAAATATTGAAATATTCTTCTAAAAATCTTCATTTGTTGTCTGCTGAACAAAGAAAGTCATAACCATCCAGGATGGCATAAGAGTAAATTTGTAATTTCGTTTTGCAAAAATGTTGCCATGGTCACGTAATGTTCATGAGACCAGGCTGCCACAGGATTGACGACAAATGAAAGAACTAATTCGGTGAAGCTGCCTACTAAGACTTATTGAGTCAGTTAAACTTTGCCGGTCGGCCATAATGAAAGGAAAATAAAGCTGACACCCTCATTACAAAGCACAATATAATCTGACTAAAGGGAAGAGCCAATCGATAGAGATTTAATTCCTCACCATGATTGTGTTCTTCGGGCCTGTGGGTTCTGTGATTATTTCTGAATGAATTGAAGGTGGCAGTTCAAGCTGTTGGATTCCGATCCTACAGTGATCTCTTTAGATGTGACATTTGTGTATTAAAAACATGACAACATGTAATCCAGGAAAATTATATTTTAAGACCAGCTAGGGCATCAAAACAAGGCCATCCTTGTAGAAGTCAAAGGATAGACCTTAAGGTCAAAGGGTCATGACCTTTAAGCCCATTGATTTGATGGAAGAGATGGTTCTTTTTAAAAGGCGGTAAAGAGACATTGCATTAACAAAAACTAAAACTCTTATTCATCACATAGAAGAGATGCTATGAGAGATCAGTGTTCACTCCCTTTTTCTAAAACGTGTCCAACCAGGGGTCATCACTATAATGTCAATGTGTGACAGACATTTTGGTTAAAATGCCATTTTTAGCATTGAAACGTACAAAATTGATATTTTCATTGATATTACCAGCACGGAAGTGTGAATTTGGGGTCGATCTTGCAATTTATTTGAAGGTATCCCTTGTTGTAAATGGTAAAAGTCCAAATACATATGTGAGGTAATTTGGTCATGTTCAACTTTCCCTTGGCTAACAAAACTAAACGTGAAGTTCTTGCCTACTTTGCTTTTTAGCAAACTGCTCCTGTTCAACAGAAAACATGCCATCTGTTTTTCCTGATTATCCCATTTCCTCTCACAAAAACAATAAAACTCTTATCACATAATGGATTAAAAACATTTTGGCTGAAATTTCACAAGCAAAGCAGTTAGCTAGCTAGAGCAACTAACTGGAAATAAATGTCTCGTTTGATTACAGCTCGGGCTCTGAACCCTGAGAATTCACGCAGTATAGTGCAACCTTAAAATTCTCTTATAGATATAGACAGACATACAATGATGGTAATTAGTCAGAAATAACTTTACCAAGCATTATCATTTTTAATTATACTTTTCCCTATACATAGTTTTGCCATGAACATATGCTAATCATGCCATGGACACATTTGTCTGTGTACATACATGTTGATGACCCCTGCGTCTAACCCAAAATCAATGCAGTAAATTAGCGAGGACGTTTAGACACATCCCACCACACACACACACACACACAGAAAACTAAACAAAATGCAATGGGAAGGATTCTGAACAAAGGTTTTTGTGCTTACTGTAGCGACTGCAGGGGCGATGGCGTGTGACCGTGTGTTTCCGCAGTGACATGATCAGCTGCGCATTAAGAGGTTCAGTTCTCTTCCTGAGATCCATCAGTATGCTAAAAGTGGCAGGACTGCGGGTTTGTTCGGCCCGTTAGCTCTTGGGGCAGTCAGATGAGCCGGTTGATATGTTTTACGTAGTTGATGTAGCAAAGGGAAAATTAGCCACAAGGCTGAACCACAACAAGAATTTAAATCCTGTTTGTTTCAAGCACTGAATTTACAACCAGTTTAGTGCTGGTTTGGGGCTCGTCTAGGTAGTGGACCAACACAGACATGTTGTTTGCCATCAAAACATGGTGATGCTAATTGACTAGCATGTGTTTCTGATGAAGCTAGTTGCCCAAGGAAATCTAGAGTGTTACGTTAATAAAGAGTATTTTTATGAAATGTGTTTTGGACTCACTGTGTTGGGTTCAGGCAGCAGGTTAATGTTCAGCTCATAACGCTGGACCTGGGGGGAGGGGCGAGGAGGAGGAAAGGGCGTGCCCTCGACTGGACGAGGGGTGGAGCTTCCCAGGCTATTAATTGCATTACCTGTCAGGTAAAGAGGCAGGGTACACTTTAGATTGCAGTACTGAAGTTTTTACTTCCAAAGCTGAGGAAAAGAAAGGATTATGATCTAGAACATAAAAGGTGGAATCTTACAAAAATGTCCTGGTAACATTTCACCCCAAATTGGGAGGGAAATGTGTACAATTGTCATCAAAATAAAGGCACAATAGTCCTAAATATAAGCATAATTGCCTTTGAACAAAATATAATTTCACATTTTTGTGGACATGGGGTGCATTTACACAAAATACATGCAATTAAAAGTCCCCATGCAATTAAAATGTGAATTTTCTGGCTTTTATAATAATAATATTAGTAATAATCAGCTTTTTTTTATTATTATTTGTACAGCACCTTTCATACATCAAGTGCAGCTCAAAGCGCTTCACATCTCAGAATTTAGTCGAAGAAATTGACTGCATTAAAATAAATAAAAGTTTCTAAAAAAATTATAAATAAAATATACATAACAAAATATAAAATGATAAATGTGAGCGCAGCGTAGTTCTAGCGGGAAGACTAGCAGCTGTACATCATCACACCATTAGCTGGGTAATTCCTAGCCAATCGCAGGTAAGCCATTGCTTTATAAGTCTGCTCACAATCTATCACATTGCTGTTTCAGTGTGCTAACACGGCAACCTCCACCACCCCACCACCACCAGTTGAGCCCCGTCCCGCAGCGGGGTAGGCTCCTCGCCCCTGCCTCCTATCTCCGGCAGGATATGATGGTTCCGAGTACAACTCCCTCGGACCGCCAAACGGGGCCTACGCCAAAGAGAGACATTACTTTTCTGTTCTACATTCACCAAATAAATGGCATCTTAAACCTCACTCAAGCCTGCGTGTCTTCCCGATAGAATAATAATGAATTAAAATAATAATAATTTTAGTACATGTCTGTTAGCAGTGAAGCCATCTGACAAAATGGACCAAGAATATTGATGACATCACCTTGTTTGCAGCGATGACGTTTCAATTTCATGACAAATTTCCATCAAATTTAATTTTGTTATTTATTATTATTTTAGATTACTCAATAAAATTTGTTGGAATTGGATTTGTTATGAAATTGAAAGGCATATTTTTTTTTTATTGCACCTGCCATCAGCAATTACAAGTTGCAAATCATGGTTTAGACTAAATGGTATTTGCCATTTTAAAAAATGTTCAAGCCCTTTTGGACAATCTGCCCAACTTCCTGTTTCAGTCAACACATTTCATGGGGTCTTTAACAAATATGTTAGAACAGTGAAAACGATCTTGAAATGATATTCACAACTCATATTTACTGTGATTCATTTCAGAGTAAATCAGGATTATACTTTTTTTAAGCAGGGCTGGATTTGATAGTATCCATTGGGAATTCATTGGATTGTGAAAAGTGGTCTCTATATGACCTGTGGTTGAAAGCGAGGGGTTGAAAAATATTTTAATACCAGGAACATGCATTTAGAAAGTAAATAGGGTCTAAATGTTGATCTCCTGTTGACTTTATGCTAATCTGTAAATTATATTCTCATACTCACGCAGGCAGGTGTTGCTGTTGAACATGTGCTGGATACGCAGGCAGTCCTGCAACTGGTTCCCGCTGCCTTCACAATTACACCATTGCGACACCTCTGTACTGCTGTTACTCACATAGTTTGGAGTCATGATGGTGCCTGCAAAGGGAGGGATAGAGAAAGAAAGATAGGATGAGAGAGAGCCCAACGAAAAGATGTCATGCCAGTTAGCCTGAACACCCATTTGGGAAAACCTTTAACCAGTGTGGTCTTTCCACTCACCTCCAGTTTAATTATATTATCTCAGCTTCGTCCTGCAAATTTAATTTAACTGTCTGATGTCACACTGTCTTAAAGGAATAGTTCACCCAAAACGTTTAAATTCTCTCATTATTTACTCATCATCGTGGTTACAAAACCCTATGCTGTCATTTTACCATGGAACACCTCATGGACATGAGGGTAAGTAAATGATGACAGAATCTTCATTTTTGGGAAAACTATTTATTTGAAGTAAAACACAACATGAAGCTGATCCCAAACCACTATGGTCAACTGCTTGACCATTCGCTGTTTTAGTGCACTCACTCCACCAGGATGCAGAAACTATTTATATAACTTTATTATTTAAGTGCAGATTGTGCTGTGATGTATTGATTGGTGTTTTTTATACTCTTCATTAAATTTGCGGCCATTTTTCAAGGTCATCTGAGGTGCTTTCTCACCAATGAGTCCAGCGTAGGCCTTAAGACACACAGCTCCACTTTCCCGGAGACAGCCGGAGGGGGAGAGAGTAGACGGTTGACAGTTCTGCTGGAAATCAGCCAATCTCGACCTGACACACCAGACAAATTTGAATATGGACACGGGCATGATTAGAACAGAATACGTACCTCATATTCTGACAGGGGAAATACATACAGAATGCAGGATCAGAATGTGAGATCTGACTTTCCTGATTTATAATTTTCTCTTTTATGGTGAGTTGCTCCAAGCCATGTACTTTTGTACTTTGTAGTTTATACAGTTTTTGTTGTGATACACTACATCAGGGTTATGAAACCAGAGGTTCGCATGATTGTGAAAGACATGCCAATGCTGAATTAAATACATTACTTAGAAGTTATAATGACAAATTTTAATACAAATGTATAAATTATACATTCATATATTTTATATACACATTATACATTATGTAAATAAAGCAAACAATATTTTTACTTTAAAGCTATTTTTATATTGTCTAAATGCTTTACTTGTCTGTTGCCATCAAAAATGTATGTGCATGATGTACTGTATTTCAATTATCTCAATAATAATATTTATTCTATTTTATATTAATTTCAATTATTGTATTCTAAATTACCTTTATTTGGGGGCATTTCCCAGTAAATATGTCATATTTTATGCAATTGAGATAAATTGGATTACTTAATTGGCAAAAAAAATAATTTTAATTGATTGACAGCCCCAATCAAAACAGATCACTTGCACTTGAGTTGTCAAGGTATTGTGAATAGTTATTGTAAGGTTACTTAAAATGTAAGGGGGGATTTCAAGTAAAAGTTTGGGAACACCTGCTCTACATACACAGATATATTTGAACAATTAAGCCAAAAAAAACAAACATTACATTTAACCAGCTGCTCCCAAAGTGATGTTTAGTTCACACAGGCAACCTATCAAAGTAATGTTGCCTTCAAGTCCTTTTGAGAAGTTTTTGTGTTATTTTTGAAGTTGTAAGTATTATATGCAGGGACGGATTACCGATCAGGCCAATGGTGTCAGTGCCCAGGGGCCCTTGACTACCAGGGGGCCCTTGAATGCACGTTTGTGCCCAGGTTTAAAAACACTTTTGGATGGAGGGGGGCCCTTGCAAACAATCGGCACCCGGGGCCTTTGAAAGTCATAATCCGTCCCTGACTATATGATGTTCACTCAAGTGCTTTTCATCAGAATTAAATAGAGGTCAGAACAATAAAACATGAAGCTTTATTAGAGCTTTTTTAACATTGGCTCAACCAATGCCAATAGATTTGTCTGCTGATCTGGAACAGGGGTGCATGGGCTTACACGGACTGAAGCCCTGGGGCCAATAACTCCCAGAGGAGCCCTATTCGTAGCGTTCGTCATCCTATTCTCTCCCATTGACATTCATGGGAGGAGTGCGCATATAAACACGTTCAGCGGAAGACGCTGATATATGTAAGTGCCAGACGGTGAACAACAGTGAAAGCCGTCTGTTTAGTGCATGTTTACAGAATAAAAGTCTGCCACCGCAACCATTTTTGAATTCACACACACCCAACTTGGAAAGTCAGGCTTAAGAAAATCCTGAGTTTACAAATGGTAGGTACACAACCCATAAAGATCCCATACCAACATTTTTGCAAAATGATTTACAGGGAATTTACAGAGTTCGTTGTACGTATCGAAGCACTTTCCTGTTGAAATGAACACTAGAGGTGCCACAACAACAACTTTTATTCAATTTCACACAAATCACAAGTAAAACCGCAGATTATCAGTTCATAAACACTTACTTTTCAGTCTGTTCCACATCATAAAGTGACCTTTTTTGGTTTTGTAGGATTCTTTTAAAGTGTGAAATTGACATCAACACGGAAAGAAACACGTATCTCACCTGCACAGGTTGTCTTTGAGACAGTAGCTCTCCAGATTGAGGCAGTTGGGTTGTCCGTCTCGTTCTTCGTAGGAGCAGGAGGGGACGATGGTCTTCCTTCTCCTCTCCCCACATAGAGTGTCTGAGCAGGGGCAAAACAAGACACCAAAGCTGTATTCCTCTGGAACGCGCTCCAGGAACCTCCGTAGAGCGCGGTGACATTTGTGCCTGTTACAGTGGTTTGTGCCCGGTATGATCTTAGTACAAGCCAACGCATACTCAGAACGCAAGGAACCGCACTTCTCATACAAGCCACAGTCCTGAGCTGCTTTGAGACACTGGTTCTGATCCGTCAGAGGAAGAGACGACACTGAGAACGAGAAAAAGAGAGAGTAAACCTTTTTAAGTTCCACAAAGAGCGTTTTATTCTTTAGAGCACATCCAGTTTGAACACTTCGTAAAGTCATCATTTTTCAAACAATTGTGGACCTGATTAACTGTTGCGCCATGTTTGATTCTTGACATGGATGAAAATGAGGCTGTGAGGGATAGACTTATCATCTTTTTAATGGGTTGTACTGTTGTTTAAGTTGGCGTGGATCATTCCGTGGACAAAAAGCATGTTTGAAAAAGCATCTTTCCACAAAAATATCAGTAGACAACAACTCTATAAAACACAAGTTGTTGAAATTAGATGTGATCTAAGACCTTAATATGGCTTTATATTGTGAATGTCATTGAAGAGACTGTATGTCTATCCCTCACAGTCTCGTTTTCACTCACTTTCAAAATCATGTGATTTTGGTATGTGAATAAGGTCTTTCGAAAGTCTCTATTTGCGGAGTATGAAAACACTATACTAGTGTGGATGAGAGGCATAAACCAAATGAAAATGAATTAGTGAGGACATGATCTGATCTTAGAACTTTTGACCTTTTTATTCTTTTGTTTTTTCTTTCTTTAGTTCATCGATAGATCCTTGTACTAGTGTTCTAATAAACCCAGCAACCATTAAACATCACTTTTTTAATTTCCAGAGAACCATATTCAAAAACTCAAAAACCCTTTACAACAAAAAATGTTTTAGTTTCTTGAATTTAACGTTTTTGATTTAGAAGAGGGTACTTCGATGAACCAAAATTGTTGCAAAGAACCAAAAACCTATATATTTTTAGAAATAAATTAAGTGTTTATAACCAACAGAAAAATTAAGCTAACACCTAAACTTCATTTAGAAAATTATCATTTCAATTGTTCCTCATAAGTGATGAATCTTCAATGGGCCCAGATAACAGGACACTTAGGCTATACTGTATAAATTTAAATTCATCAGATAAAATATCAGACCATAATTATTTATTAGCATTTTTTTAAAGAAAGGTAGCAGATGCAAAACATTTCACAAAAGTACATTTGTTAGGTTTAACATGTAAGGACACTTAAAAATGTATGAATGTCATAATGTTACAAAATATGAAACCAAGTGGCATTTATAATAACCCTTATGTTGTTTTCCGGTCAAAACAGACCGACCATTTTTATCAAATTTTATTGGTTTTATTTCACTTTGTGGTGTTCCTGGTCTAAAATGACTGGCCATTGGAAATTTAGACTACAAAATACAGAAGCATCCCAATCCTTTAGATGAGCACATATGTGGATGTGTGTTTCGCGCACAAAGTCCTTGGACATGTGCACACACACACACACACACAAACACAACATGTGTTGAATGCCCTTTTGTGCATCATCTTTCCATGCACAACTTTTTAGGAATATTTCAAGATCTGCTCATCATATTATGTTGTGTTTGGGCTCATTTGAATGGGGATAGTCTGCTGCAATTACAATATGTCATTGTCTATGTTATATGTATGTTTCAGGGAGTAATATGGAAAAACGTGACGAAAAGACACTCCTGTTTACTACATTTATGTGTGTCAGTGGAAATACACTAAAACTCACTGCAGATTGGACTCAGAGTGAAACAAATTTGCAAAGGATGAGAACAAAACAGTTCATATTTGTCAGCAAATTAAAAATAATTCTTCAGGAATTTGTAGGATCAGATATATGCATTGTAAAGTCCAGATTCTAAGCTTTACATTGACACCTGTTTTGTTTAGATCAAGCAAGTGGTTATTAATTTATTACATATTTTTATTTTTGAATCCTATCAATATGCTCAAACATTAAGTACAATAGCTGTCTTAATTACTGAAAAATCAGTTGACAAAATGATCTAATGCAATATCTTGGGATAATATATGCAATATTAGGGAGATTTATTAACAGCACAAGGTATGAAGAAAAAAAACACGTAAACACTTTTTAAGCAAAACATTTCATAAAAAGAGGCTTGTTATGTTTTACATGATAAGATATACTGTTGAAAATGGACACTTTATGGTTATCAACATGTTAACGCAGTTAATGGACCAGTTGGTTAAAAGTAACCACAGAAATGGCAACTCTGACCAGTCTAGCATCAATTGTTTGCACAGGCCACTTGGTTTGATATTTTGTTGTCAAATGCAATGGATTCGTGTGGCTTAAAGTGTCCAAATATGTTTTGGGGCCACTGTATAAACCAGTAGGCCTTTCTAATTTCAGATAGAAATACAATGGAAACACAACAAGGAAAACACCATCAAACACCAACATGCAAACATCACACTGCGTCCATCATCACAGTGCATTCAGCTGTGGAGGAAAACACATCTTATTCCATCATTTCACTGATGCGTGTGCTGTACCTGAAACTATTGAAGCCAGTTTTGATGTTTCCGTGTTTCTCACCAGTTCCAGTTCAATGTCTTCATATGGGGATGTCTCAATGTCATCATAACCTGTAACACACAATACAATCTTGTAAAAGCAGATAGACACTGGATTGTTAGGGATTAATTAAGCTCACCAAATTGTGCCATTACCACATCATTACGCCTAATTAACGGCACCGCAGATAATCAAATTACAGGGATTATATGATATTTCTTTGATTCACAATAACTGACATCACTGATCCTGTAGCTCTTGCAGAACTTAGAAGAAGAGGACAGTGTTTGTGGTTTGTGCATTGGCTGAAAGTGTCATTTCACATTTTCGGTGGTCTGGATCAAAGGAGTTAAAATAAGGACGAGTCTATTTGTATTTTAGAATCCTGGAGACCTTGCATGCCAAGATGATTTGAACAAACCCCTTACACTAAGTATTACATTTTAGCGCAGCCATTTGTGCTATGGGCATCACTGATACCTCGAATTGTTCAATTTATTGAGGAGAGATGTGCTACACACTCAAACTCTTGCTCAAATTGACACATACACAATTCAATCTACAGAGATGCCACACCAAGTGTGCTACATTCACAATTTTACATCTGCTTATTCTGCATAAGACATTTTTGATTTGCACCGCACAAGAGAAGCACACTTGACATTTTCATATGCTGTGCTTTAAAAGCACTCATTTCTGAGACTGTCGATAAGACCGGCCCAGGCGTGCCCTGTGCTGCACTCAAACGCATGACGACTTTTGTTCTCGAAGAAGCCTGGGATTAGTCAGCATTTACAACAGCCCTTGATGAGTCGCTGTGGGAATCCATCATCATGTTTCATAAGATCTAATATTAATAAGCCATCGGGTGGTAATGTCGGCGCAAAATCAATCAATTCTGCAATCGTGCCTTGATGGTCCAACTGACGTCATTCACTGGCATACCCTAATCTCTGTTGCCCATGAGCAAACACACAAAGAACAGACATTTGGTCCCCACAATGTAGGCAAAAACCTAACAGACAAACACACACACTTTTGCTTACTCTATATGCAGGCATTGATTATCTTTGACATCTCAATTGTTTCTCCTAGACAGCAATGGAATTAAAAGCACAGCAAATCAAGACGTTTGCCTGTTCTTTTAAAGTCTCCTGCTACTAACATTTTTCTCCAAAGCAAAACAACCACAGTAATGTGTCTCCTCTAGAGTTTCAGAAGATATCTCCACAATGTCTCAACCCAAAATGAGGCTCAAATTCTCCTAGATGCTACAGCCAAAAGTCAAAGATTTCAATAAAAAAATATTTCAGAGGAATTTTAATGGTGTTAGTTTGGGATGGGGCTCTCTGTTGGTCTGGCCAATGGCAGATGGGGGAAACCTGTTTGAAAACAATCATTATTTTTGTTTGCAATCATTGGTGACATTATTGGGGCAGAAATGGCAAATTTCACCTCTAAAGATCCATGAGATCACAATTGTGTGTTGTTGCATTTAGTCCATGTCTATTAGCTTTGAAGCCATTTGTATACTTGTGAACTCCCAAAAGTTGAAATTTACAATCTTTCTCTTCTGGGAAAACAAACCAAATATAATGGTGACTCGTCTTGCACTACACACATTTAGGGTTACACTGTACATTAATGTTCCCTTAGTTAAGGGTTTACAAAGGGGTTAATAAATGACTAATATGTCATTTATAAATGCATAATAATTCATTGATATGCAGTTATAGCATCACGAATAAAAGGGCAGCTTTCATGCAATACTTGCGACATTTACCTTGCATGTTATAAATGCTTAATAAATACATTTATTCATACTTGTATTAATAAAAACATTCAAATGATTTAACTCTTGATTTATGTCATAATGCAGTAAAATTGATTATTAGTGCTGCCCCAATTATAGAGTGCTGTCCCAATTTACCTAGATCTAGTTACCTAAAATCCACTTTTCAGGTCTTCATGCTCATTCACATCATAAATCATTTAATATGATGGCCATTAAACCATGCTGAACTTTAAGTATGTTTATTAGCTTTATGTTGTAATGTTAGTAACTCATTAAGAAATGCTTCATATGTGTCAATTTTACAATAACGTAAAATATTATAGGTTATGTTGAAGAAGTGTTATTAAGCATTTATAACACACAGGTAACCCTATTAAATTAGTAGAACTCCAAACAATTGTGGCAATCGTTTACATAAATTTTTTTAGTCAATAAACCCCCACGTTTAAGTTAATAGAACTTTCAGATTTAGATTGTGACCAACACATGCATGTTAAATTCTCTTAACTTGAAAGATCGAGTAGGCTAAAGGCCTTTTCACACCTAACGTGAATGTTCAGCGCGATTTCTCGCCACATTTAACATTTTTAATCGAAACAATAGATTCAAAACGAGCCATTCTCACCTGGAGCAAACATTCACACCAATAACACAGCGACAAATCAAATATTTTTTGTGAGTGTGTCGATTTTATTTTCTCCGCCCAGCGAGGAAACACCCTGACCAATAATATATAAGCTTTAGATCACGTATCAGAAGCCGTTGCAGTTACCAGAACTAGAGCAACTGGTGGCACTAAAGCACAGAAATCTTTTTTGACCAACAACATTAAACGCTGAAGGAACTCGAGGAAGAAATCCTGAAACAGCAGTGTAGATGTCTATTTCATTTGCATTAAATGCCTTGAAGACTGAAAAAAATAAATACATTCTCATATGGGTTCTCTTAACATGTAAATTATATTGCTGCATCACTGTCTTGCATCCTCTTTACAAATGATCAGATCTTATTAAACTATACTGAATTGTGGACCAGTGCAAAGGTGAATTCAGTCACCTACCACACCGGAGTAAAATTGCTTGTCTATTGCGAAGTCTTGAACGTGCTAACGACGAACATTCGCTTAGCTTTCTATGGGAAATGTCCATTCGCCGACAATCCGCCTCTCATAATCGCATTGAGTTTGGTGTTGAAAGGCCTTAACTCATACATTTTAATAGCACTTGACTTTAAAAGTGGCTGAACTTAAACAAACTTCAAGCAGAGGGAACCTAACTAGCTAGAACTAGCTAGTACAGTAAATGCTAGCATTCTGTATACATGCGCATTGCAAACACTATGCTTTGATTACTCAAAAGTAAAGCATCATACTGTAGAACAATCTTATATTGTAACTGTCCTCAACCTAAGCTCAAGCTCCACTCTTCATCATAATGGAAACCTGCAAAAACTTTAACATAACAGAAACTCTTCAAAATAACACAAACAAGTCTCCTCTTGCAAAAAGACATTTTATATTAAACTTGCTGTTAACATTTGCTCTTCCTGTTGAGTGCCATGCAAAGCATGCTGGGAAATAGAAATCCCCTGCCCAGTTTCAGTTAAATTTAAGTTTCTGTAAATTTAGAGACGAGTTCATTAAACTCAAAACAATAAAACAATTCAGGTGACTTAAAAGGTAACAGTTGCGTGAACTCACAAGATAGAGAAAGTTCTAAATACTCATCAAGGTTAATTTATTTTTACTAATTTGATTCAAATTTTCCATATTCAAAACATGTAATTATTTTGAGCTCTATGGTTTACAGGCTCACTATTTGGCAAGTATTGCATAAAATTCACTCTTTTTTTGTGTGTTGTTATAATCACATATCAGTGATTTATAATGCACAAATGACTTATTATTAATTAATAAACCCCTTTATAAACCCTTAACAAAGGGAATGTTAATGTAAAGTGTTACTGATTTTTGTCCTGACAAATGCTTAGAATGTCCCTCCCTCTAATACCACCAGCAACCGACTAGCAAGTAGCAAATCAAAGTTCTCAACTGTGACCTAAAGTAAAGGCTATTGCCTATTTTTAAGAAATGGACAAGTCCTGCAATCTGTCCACTCATCATATCAACTTCCTGTTTCAAAGGAAATATGTCAGGACAGGAAAGAAAACTGAGCACATCAACCAATGTCAAGGGGTCTTTAAGTGTCCTTTGAAAAAGTAACCTATGAGCAATAAAATGTTCCTCTGGGCACACACATGTACACAAGTTCTGCCGTGAGACAGAACCAAACACTCTCAATGATATCCAAAGTGAACTATGGTACCTGCTTGTTTTCATCTGTCCTGCTGAGCATAATGAACAGATGAGGCAATGGCCGAGATCAATCACGATAGCACTGTCAGTGAACCAGTCGCTTGTTTAGTGTCTGTCTGGGTTTTATGCCTGCTTGCCAGTTTACAGAGCAGTCATTAAATGCTATTACTGACTAAATCTAAATCCTCTGGTAGCTCACTCAACACTCTCATTAAGGCATTTTGGCATGTCCTGAAAGAACATAACAAACGACTTCCACTGAGATCCATGAGTGCACTGTTTATGACTTACAGTCATGAAAGGCAAAACAAAGGCAATTATACCGAAAATGATTTCACTGAATTTTTTATGCTTGTGTTTTCTCTGTAGCTGACTCACTCATATACTGTAGTTTCTTTTTCTTTATACTTTTCCCTTTCATCATGACATTTTTGTTATTTGTGAATTGCTGGACATTGCAGTTCTGTCACACAATCTTCTTGGGAGTCTTAAAGAAACACAAACGGCATTCACGACATTCATTTCTGTGGTGTAAAATAATTCCTGGTAAACAAAATATTCAGGGGAAATAAAGTGGGGCACGACTTGATTTTATACGTTGACATCTGATTGGATTGTGAAAGATGCCTTGGTTACATCAGCAGAAGTGAAAAGTCATTCAGATCATGATTACTGGATAAGTATTTTTAAACAGAATTTTATAGACACTGCACTTGCAAAGACCAGTTTGTAGCCAATTAAATATTTTAGAGCACAACATAACTATACAAATCTTTGTTTTCACTATAGAAAGTTCCATTATTTATACTATGGAAATTTATATTTCAATATGTCAATATTAAAAATATTATAATTGACCTTGTAAATATGCAAATAAGAATGTTTACTCTGGGTTTACATATATACAGTATGAAATCTTGATACCTCAATACCCAGGATATTTATTTACTAAGTACCCGCCCACCTTTTTAGTTGTCTTGTTCCGGAAGTATTTTTCCCATTTATTAATTTTTTTCCATAGGGTATTCATATATTCTTCATCAAAGAGTTCTAAGTCATGAACCAAACCAACCAGCTTTGAGGTAAATCACATCATTACATACTTAAATTTGAAGAAAGAAGTTTTTGAAAATTGGACAAAAATTGCACTTACCATCTTTAATGAGGGAATGAATTACAATCCCATGAAGCATTGCGAATAACATAACAAAATTAAAAACTTTGGAAAAATGTAAAACCATCGATTTAAAATGGTTGATTATAAGTACAGAAACAATATACACTGATGAGCCAAAACATTATGACTACTCACAGATGAAGCGAATAATGTTGATCATCTCTTAACAAGACCATGTCAAGGTCTGGGTAGATTAGATGTAAACAATCAGTTCTCGTAGCCAACGTGTTGAATGCAGGAGAAATGTGCAGGGGTAAAGACCCGAGCGACTTTGACAAGTGCCAAATTGTTATGGCAAGGCTTGTGGGGTGCTCCCAGTCAGCAGTGGTGAGTACCTACCAACAGTGGTCTGAGGAGGGACAAACCACAAACAGGCGACAGGATGATGTATGCCAAAGGCTCGATGCGCGAGGGCAGTGAAGGCTATCCCATCTGGTCCGAACCAACAGAAGGTCTACTGTGGCACAAGTCACAGAAAATTTGTATTATGATTACGAGAAGAATTTGTCACAACACGCAACCTGCTGCATGTAGGGCTGCGTAGCAGCAGACTGGTCAGAGTGCCCATGATGATGGAAGTGCCTGTCCACAATGGAAACGCGAGTGTCGGAAGAAGGTCGCCAGTTTCTGATGAGTCTCGTTTTCTTTTACATCACATGGACGGCCATGTATATATTTGCCATTTACCCGGGAAAGTGATGGCACCAGGATGCACTGTTGGAAGACGACAAGCCGGTGGAGGGAGTGTGATGCTCTGAGCAATGTTCTGCTGGGTTATCCTGGGTCCGGCCATTCATGTGGATGTCAATTTGACACATGCATTCAGTTTAAACATTGTTGCAGACAAGGTACACCCCTTCGTGTCAATGGTATTTCCTGTGGGATGTGCTGGACCAATAAGTCCGATCCACCTTGCAACTTACAGGACTTAAAGGATCTGCTGCTAATGTCTTGGTGCCAGATACCACAGGACAACTTCAGGGGTCTTGTAGAGTCCATACCTCAGTGGGCCGGCGCTGCTTTGGTGGCACGAGCAGGACCAATGGTGTATTAGGCAGGTGGTCATAATATTTTGTCTCATCAGTGTATGTTAAATGTTTTGCAAAATATTTAGATATTTGCAAATATACAAGTCTAGGGAGACCGACTTGAATGTGTCATTCAAAGAGTGTCATGGTAAGTAGCCGGTCAATGCAAAGATCTTTTGGTGTGCTTTTTTGGCCGCTATCCTTTGATTGGCGGATTATTCTCTTCGGGATAATGGGCTGTGTAGTACTTCACCAGGAATTCCACTATTAAACATGCTTTCTAAACAATAAACTTAAATTAAAGAAGACAGATGTCTTCAACAGGATCATATACCATCAATTGACAACCTCAGAGCTCATGGCAGGTCTTTCTTTAAAGGTTTATAAGTTATCATTACAAATCAATTCTCCTAGTGAGAAACTGAATGTTTTTTTTACTTCCAGAACCTGACTGTACTACTCTACAAGAACAGGACACATATTAAGAAAGTAAATAGGGGTACATTTTGATTTCATGTTGACCATAAATACACATACACATCCACACGCACTCATGTCTAAAAACAGAAAGACAGTGGACCTTCCCTGCAGTTTAATTCATCAAAGGCAAATTAAACTGGGACAGTAGTTGACAACAGTCTCCATGTGGGTTTACACAGCATTAGTCTAAATGTAAACTAACACCCTTTAAACCCCTTACCCTGTGGAAAGCGGACGGTCCAGTAAACGCTCAGGCAGTGCTGCTCCATTCGTGAACCACGCTGGCACTTGCATTGTTGCAGGTGTTGATAATGCATGAGGCTGTTCTGGACGTCAATGCAGGCCTGCCGCACCTCCAGGCTCTGAGGGGCCACCGCCTCCTCGTCCACACAGTACTCCAGGTGTCGGAACTCTCTCTTACATTCTGGGTCCAACACACATTTCTGTACTGCAGTAATGCAGTCTAAAGTCCCAGGGAACACTGGCACCACAGAGGGAAAAGAACCTAGGGTGGAGAAGGAAGTTGTTAAAAAAAACATTATCAAGATATGAATCAATTAATATTTATAAACAACTTGCTTTACCAATGAGTTGATAAAAATACAGTGTTGGCTTGACAGAAAAGTTTTGGCAATTCTAAGTAATGATAGACCGATATACCTGTAGGAGTCAGCCTGATTAATCATCTCATATTTGGCCATATTTGCATCAGCTCTCCCTTGTGTAAGGTTTCAAGATATACCAACAGCCTAGTCAATGGATAATGGACAATTTTGTTTCCAAATATGTTCCATGAATTTGGGGAAAATATTGGTCTTGTCCAAAACCTAAGGCAGGTGATTTGATGTCTCACTGCTTAATCAGTCAAGGACTAAACAGGCAGCATTTTGTGTATTAAAGATGCTGGTTTAAGACAGATTTCTAAGGCACCATAATGCTGTGTTTAATAGTCTAAAACCGATTAAAGTACGCTTTTTAGACATAACTAGGCATATACAGTGTAATCAGAAAGTATTCAGACCCCTTCATTTTTTTACATTTTGTTATGTTGTAGCCTTATGCTAAAATGCTTTACATTTTTTCTTACAAATTAATCTACACTCCATAACCCATAACGACAAAACAAAAAACTTATTTTTGAAAACTTTGCAAAGACAGAATTTAAATATAACACTAACATACTGTAAGTATGATTTTCTGTAAAGCTGCTTTGAAACGATGTGTGCTGTGAAAAGTGCTATACAAATAAAAATGACTTGACTTGAAATATTCAGACCCTTAACCCAGTATTTAGTTGAAGCACCTTTCCTCAAATCATTTTGGGAATGATGCGACAAGCTTTGCACACCTGGATTTGGGAATTTTCCGCCATTCTTCTTTGCAGATCCTCTCAAGCTCTGTCAGGTTGGATGGGGACCGTCGGTGGACAACCATTGTCAGGTCTCTCCAGAGATGTTCGACTGGGTTCAAGTCCGGGCTCTGGCTGGGCCACACTTGCATTGACTTGGCTGTGCCCTTAGGGTCATTGTCCTGTTGTAATGTGAACCTTCAGCCCAGTCTGAGGTCCTGAGTGCTCTGGACTAGGTATTCATTAAGGATACCTCTGTATTTTGCTGTGTTCAGCTTACCTTCAACCCTGACCAGTCCCACAGTCCCTGCCACTGAAAAACACCCACACAGCATGATGCTGACACCATCATGCTCCCCTGTTGGGTTGGTATTGTGTAGGTGAGGAGCGGTGCCTGGTTTCCTCCAGACATGATGCTTGGAATTGAGGCCAAAGAGTTCAGTATTCATTTCATCAGACCAGAGAATCTTGAATCTTGTCTCATGATGAGTCTTGCACAGAGGAGAGGCTTCCGTCTGGCCACTCTGCAATAAAGCCCAGATCTGAGGAGTGTTGCAGTGATTGCTGTCCTTCTGCAAGTTTCTCCCATCTCCACACATCAACCAGAGTGACCATCGGGTTCTTGGTCACCTCTCTTACCAAGGAGCTTCTCCCCCGATTGCTCAATTTGGCTAGGCGGCCAGTACTAGGAAGAGTCCTAGATGTTCCAACCTTCTTCCATTTAAGAAATATGGAAGCCTCTGTGCTCTTGGAAAACTATAATGCAGCCAAACTTTTTTTTTAGCCTTCCCCAGATTTGTGCCTCGACACAATCTGAGCTCTGCAGGCAGTAACTTTGACCTCATAGCTTGGTTTTTGCTCTGATATACATTTTCAGCTGTGAGACCTTATATAGACAGGTGTGTGCCTTTCCAAATCATGTCCAATCAATTGAATTTGCCACAGGTTGACCCAATCAAAGTGAAGAAACATCTCAAAGATGATCCTGAGAAATGGGATGATCAGTGTAATATTTAGAAGTTTTTTTCTTTTTAATACATTTGCAAAATTATCAAAAATCTGTTTTTTGCTTTGTCATTATGGGGTATGGTGTAGAATGGTGTAAAAAAAAAAAAATCTAATATATTATATATAATAATTAGGGCTGTCAATCGATTAAAATTTGTAATCAAATGAATTAGATTGTCCCAATTAATTAATCGCGATTAATCGCATATAAAAATATTTGCTGAGAAAGCCCCTCATATAACAATAATTAAATATATAAAGATTATACATATTTATATCAATATATAATGATACATAGTTATCTTTAAATATTCATTTTTTTTTACAAATATTCAGATAATTAAAATGCATTACATTCTTGTGGCAGAAGAGTTAATCATTGATAAGACAATACTAAAAGCGGATTTGGAATACAATGTTTTGTTTACTACCATATTATTGATCATAAGTCAATCATTGGCATACAGTTCACAGCAATCCATTTCACAAGTGAATTTGTCAATCAGTTGCAGATTTATTATGAGGGCTTATGAGGGTGAACAAACAGACGAAGGTCATTTCGCACATCCTGCCCCAAAGCAGACCTGCCGCCATGGGCCATGCCCCGTTTGCTCGCCGAGGGTGTCCTCCTGCAGCCAAGAAACACCCTGCTCCACCTCAACCCGGGCCCAGCTCTCAGCCCCAGTGTCAAGCACAACGCAGGAAGCAGACACCCCCCGTCTCACGGACCCCCTCGAGGACCCAGAAGACTCCCAGGTGCTCCTGAGACGCTCGACACAGAGACCAAGACGTTAGCTCTGGAGCTGGTAAGCAGACCAGTGGAGGGCCGGGAGGAGAATCTTTTGTTGAATTTATTTCATTACCCTCAGTACCCACATTCTCAGTAAAAGAGATATTTCCTTTGTCTCTGGGTCTCCTTGCCCGCAAATACCATTCTCACGGCACTCTGCCAACAGATCTCAACAGTCCCGGCATGCTGGACGCGGACCCCGCGCCTTCAGCCCCACGACTGTTCCCCGGCCGGCCGGTTCGGACGAGTCTAGAGAACCCCTCCAGCGGACCTCCTCCTCAGTCACTAACCCTGCCGGGTGTGCGGAGCAAGGTAAGTGCTTCGAGTCTTTTCTCAGCACCAGAGCCTCGGGACGCATCCTCCCGATGCCATATTACCTGCTCTGCCCCGCTGTGAAGCCTCGCCGGGTACATAAAAAATAATCGTCCCCTTTGTGCCCCTAGCACGGAGCTTGGATGCGTGGCTTTCACTTCCTAACCCGTCAAGCTGGCTGGCCCAGACCATCTGACTCGCTTACGCAATTCAGTTTGCCAGGCCCCCCTTCGCAGGCTTTACTGCAGTACACAGTGAGCATGCCAAATCCCTGCGCGTGTAAATCACTACTCTCTTACTCAACGACACGACACTCCAACCGAGATGAAGAAGGGTTTCTACAGCCCTTACTACATCGTACCCAAGAAAGGCGGCGTACACTCCCGCCACATGTCACGACTCGCCCATTGTCTCCTCCTTTGGAGCCAGCAGCAACTCAAGTCAATTCAAACTCAATGTGGTAGCGGACACGCTGTCATGACAACGCTTGCCCAGTGGAGAGTGGAGGCTTCAATCCCAGTCGGTCCAGCTGATCTGGGAACGGTTCGGCAAGGCCCAGGTAGACCTGTTTGCCTCCCGAGAGACCTCGTACTCCTCGTGACAGCCCCTCCCTGGCGAATTCCTCTGAGGAAAGACCTTCTTTCTCAGGGACGGGGCACACTCTGGCATCTGCACCCAGAACTTTGGAACCTCCACGTCTGGCCCATGGACGGGACGTGGAAGATCTAGCTGGTCTACCAACTGCCGTCGTAGACACGATCAACCAGGCCAGTGCCCCTTCTACCAGGCAACTTCACGCCCTGAAGTGGCGCTTGTTTGCAAATTGGTGTTCTTCCCGGGCTGAAGTCCCACAGAGGTGCGCAGTTAGGTCAGTGTTCTTATTTCTGCAGGAGAGGCTGGAGGGGAGGCTGTCCCCTTCCACCCTGAAGGTGTATGTCACCGCTATCGCGGCCCACCACGACGCAGTAGACGGCAAGTCTTTGAATAAGCACGACTTAATCATCAGTTTCCTAAGAGGTGCCCGGAGGTTGAACCCCTCCCGACCAAGCCTGTTCCCCTCCTGGGATCTCTCAGTGGTCCTCGCGGGCCTCCAGAGACCTCCCTTCGAGCCGCTAGAATCAGTTGGACTCAGGGCCCTCTCTCTAAAGACGGCCCTGCTGATTGCGCAATCGGGGACCTGCAAGCGTTCTCTGTTAGTGACACCTGCCTGGAGTTCGGTCCGGCAGACACATATGTGATCCTAAGACCGCGACCGGGCTATGTGCCCAAGGTTCCTACCACGCCCTTTAGAGACCAGGTAGTGAACCTGCAAGCGCTGCCCCGGGAGGAGGCAGACCCAGCCCCTTCGTTGCTGTGTCCAGTACGTGCTTTGCGTACCTACTTGGACCGCACGCAGAGCTTTAGATGTTCCCTCGGCCGAGGTAAAACTGTACGCTTTCTCTCCCTGGAGAGCCCCCTCATCCGGATCCCTGGATGATTCCTCCCTAGACCTTTGGGTCCGCAGTTCAGCGGAGGAACCTTCCGACCCAGTCCACTGAGGGTACTTAATCTACCCTGTACTGGAATAGGTGCTCCACATGTCAGGACTCCTACGTGGACTCCCCCTGTGGGTACTTTCCGCAGTACTGTCCCCTTACGAAGTGGACCCGCGTCTCCCTTAGGCAGTCCCAGCTGCCCTCCGGTCACCATGTTGTAGCAACTCCCCCCTCCTTGAGGCTGGATCTACCACTGCACCACGTTCCACATGTCGCCTAAAAACCCATGTGATGTATAACCTTTACCTCCCCCTTTCGGGCAGGTGTGGCCTCCGCAGGGTCTTTTCCCCCTGAAAGAATTGGAAACTGGGTAAGACCCCCTTCCCTCGATGCATGTAAGGGCCCCGGCCATTCTTGCTCTATGTGGAGAAACATAGAGAGATGTTTCATGGAAACATGGACATGGAAAGTGTCACCTTGTTCCCCTGTCTAGGGTAACCAGAAGGATTCCGACGACTTTTTTGGGGCATTGGGGAAGGGTACGCGCAGTCTGACACAGCTGGTCGCCTTTGCACGTAAAATACCTGCCCACTCCTGTGTCAGCAGTACACGTACATGGCTCAGCGCATGGCGTGATTTAAATTGGACCCCTACTGTCGCTTCTTCGACACAACGTCGAAGTGAGCGACAGACGGGGAACGTCTATGTTATGTATATAACCTCCGTTCCCTGTTGGAGGGAACGAGATGTTGTGTCTTCCCAGCCACGTCGCTGAGCCGAGCCACTGTTGTGGCCGGACCATTTCCGGCTCCTCAGAAAAATCCTGAATGAACTCGACGTATTTCCCCACTTTTATACCCATATGTATGCAAATACTCTCTGCCAACTTCTCATTGGCCTTTTTTCATAGATCTGAGACATATTCGGCGCTCAAGAGAGACCCCTAGTGTTGCTTCATCCACACAATATCTCGTTCCCTCCATCAAAGGACGTTGTCAAGCTTGAATCTAACCGAACTGTGTGTGAATGTACCATTATTTAGCTCTTAAACGGGACTAGCATTTGCATTAAGGTGTTGTGTGAACCTTCCCAATGTGTTTAGAGTCCATTCTCAAACCCAGTCCTGACAGACGTTCTCAACTCCAGAGACCCCTGCTGTCAGCCAAGGTTTCAGGGTGACCTGAGGGGGAACTGTGACAGGCATGTGTAATTTCAAAGCCACGTTTTCCCTGTTTTTCATTAAGCAACAGAAAAAACTCTTGCACTCCTGTAGAAGCATGAGACATGTGTTTCTCTTTCTTGTATTTCACCCCCTCTGACCCCATCCCCCTTTGTGTCTTGCTTTATGTGCAGCGGCAGGGACTGTAATTGCACAAGGCCTCATTTTAAAGCGTGTGGTGATTGAGAAGCCACGGCTGTGGACGGCAGACTAAACGTTGGTCATGGCTTTGGACTATGCCATCACAAAATGGCACCTCCGTCCACAGCTCTCAGAGAGATGATCCATGCATGAAAGACCATCTACCACAGCAGCTCGAATTAAAATGACAAATAAGTGCACTTACTGAGATATAACAATACTGAGATATAACAGTGCTTGTTTTACTACAAAGACAGGTGTTTGTGAATGGTGTTTGGTCACTATTTTCTACTTTTTCTGCTGCCATTTACAATTGCAACTCCAAAAATTCAAAGTGGACAATACTAAAAGGAAAACCTAATATAAAAACATAATTTTAATGCAGCTCGCAGATGAATTTATTCAAAGTGGCTTACAGTGCATTTAAGATATACAGTGTAAAACATTTCAGTGTACAGTGTAAATTCCTGGCTACCAGCTGCATGACTTTTACAGTATATTTTAAAGCAGTATTTCTGCAATTTATTGGTATACTGTGACTTCACAGTGAAAAGGACCAAGAAATGAATGTAATGTAGCAATGTTGCGTTGTAGAATCACAATGATCATCTATATTTTTTTATCTTCAGTGTTTCTTTTGTATGCCGAATGTTGATATCTTGCATGCCTGATTGGTTGCATGAGCAATAAAACAAACCATATTATTGGCTAGCTTTGCAAACATCCCTTCCTCATTGTTTATTTAAAATGGTACTATTTCTTTACTTTCAAATGTCAAAGTTTACACATATAAGTCAACCACTGAATTGACTAATTTTCTCCATGCATCACAGTACAATAAATTGTGTTTTAAAAACAACTGCACCAACTGGGAGAAAATTAATTAGGGCTTCTAACGAAACCCATTTCCCCATAATGCAGTGTGATATTAGAATTCATCTTATCATGGTAATTTGTTGTGTTGTGACAGAAAATGACCTAGCCTGCATTGATTTTCCAGTATTTTATTGTAAGAAATGACTATTAAATCTTGTATGTGTGCACTGTAAACCCTAATGTTATCATTACTGGACAAATCAAGTTTTGAGCTCAAAATTAAGGTAATTTTGAAAACTCATAATGCCTTGCACTTGAATTATTTAATTATGTTTCCTTGATCAAAGGGAACTTATGGAGTCATTCAAATAGTTGTTATTAAGAATTCATAGACATTTTAGCTTTTATAGTAATATTTACATTGTTTTATTGCAAGTAGTTGTTTTGTGTGATGTCACCATTAAGGTCACCTGTGTCCCCTTTGGTCAAGTTGGAGTAACTGAAGTACAGGTGTCTATGCATTTCTGTAGAGAAATACGTTTATTTAATAACTGACCTAGAATATAGTTTGAATCTTCTTAATTTAAGCTGTGTTATTGCATGACCTAAATTTTAGTCCATGCAATTCAAATTATTAAGTAGAAACAAAAACATTTAAATAACAGATCTGAGTTAAGTCTACTTGCTTCTTGTAACCTAGTTAAACATAAATAGTTACTTCTATACGATCATAAAGTTAAGTGAACTTAACACAAGTTTTGGAGATAACATGACTCAATTTAATTGAGGGGCCAATTTTACTTAATTCATTGAGTAAAGTCAACTTATTCAGGTTTTTTGTGTATATTTTATCAGTTTGTGTGTTTCCTTGGGAATCGAACCAATGATATTGGCGTTATTAATGCCATGCTTCAGTTGAGCTAAAGAAACAATAGCTACTAGTAGATCATTTGTAACATTTCAATACAAATCGACAGCATTTGTGGCATAATCTTTATTACCACAAAAATTTATTTTGACTCGTTCCTCCCCTTTAAAAAAGCAAAAATGTAGGTTTCATTGAGGCACTTGCAATGGAAGTGAATGGGGTCAATGAAAGTGAACAAATGTGAAGCGTATAATTTTATAAAAGCACTTGTTTCTCTGCTGTACTGCTCTCTTTTATTTTATTCTTACTTATAATATATACTGTGTGGACATATTTATATTGCTTATATTTTAATACTTATTCCTTATATTTAGAGATTGTGTGACACGCGCCTACAACACCAAAACAAATTTCTTGTATGCATAAAAAAACTTATTTGGCAATAAAGCTTTTTCTGATTTCTGATTTTATTAATTCTTCTGTTAAAACTTGTGAATTATTTAATCTGTAAAGTTGTTTAAATAGTAATTTTTACAGTCGTTTTAGGGTTTGTTGGCATTACATCGTCATGGAAACAAAGTTGTAAAATTGAATATAACTTTACACAGAAAAGGATTGTAAGGGATTTTTATATCTTTTATGTCTTGTGGTATTTTAGTGAGTATTTGAATGTTTCCATTTCCATTGTAAGTGCCTCATTGTAACCCAGATTTTTGCTTTTTTTTTTTTAAGAAAAAGAAGCATGAGTCAAAATATTTTTTTGTGGTAAATAATATTAAGCCACAAATGCTCTCGATTGAGCTTAACTTGTATTGAAAATCCTTTTTTTTATTTTCCTCTCCTTTCTCCCCAATTTTGGAATGCCCAGTCTAAGACTAAGTCCTCATGGTGGTGACGTGACTCGCCTCAATCCGGGAGGCGGTGGATAAACCTCAGTTGCCTTCGCATCTGAGACCGTCAATCCGCGCATCTTATCACGTGGCTTGTTGAACACATTACCACAGAGACATAACGCATATGGAGGATTCACGCTATTCTCCGCGACATCCACACACAACTCACCACATACCCCACTGAGAGCGAGAACCACATTATAGTGACCACGAGGAGGTTACCCCATGTGACTCTACCCTCCCTAGCAACCGGGCCAATTTGGTTGCTTAGGAGAGCTGGCTGGAGTCACTCAGCACGCCCTGGATTTGAACTCACGACTCCAGGGGTGTAGAACATTCCTTTAATACCAGATAAAACAGTCTTATCTTTTATTACTGTTATTATCTGTTATTTTAACTGTCTCTTAACAATTTATCAAATCTTTGTTAAATTCTACATGGGTGATTCTCATGAAAATGTCCATATTTAACTCCAAATCAATACAGAAAACGATTTGAAATGATGTTTTGCATAAAGAAAAAAGAAAAAAAAAATCCCACTTTTAAGATTTGTATTATGTTCAAGACTATTAAGCGCATTTTACCCCCATCCAAACATTTCACTTTTACTTTTTCCAATGTTTTCGATTTTTTTTTTTTTTTTACTGTATTATCCTAAAAATGATGTGTTTTTTTTTTTTCATTGATTTTATGCGTTAAAATCAGCAAAAATGAAAGACAGAAATAATGGAGTACATCTGCAATGTATAAATACTTTACAATTTAAATAATATAGCAATTGTTTACATGCATTAATAAGAATATTATAATGCAATATATTTCACAATGCGGTAATGAGAATTGCATGGTGAAATGTGCTTAACTGCCATGAAAATAATGTCACAAAGTAAAACATCTTAATGGCCCTAAATCTTGATAGAAAACACAACTTCTTATTTGTTTCTTTTGATTTTGCAGTAAAAGAGCTGTTTTCTTGACAGGTTTCATGAGATCCCCCCTCATTAATCTTTCCAGACAGAATCAAATAACTTGAGTCCTAAATGTAAATACAAAACATACATACAGCATCTAAAAATAACCATATTTATTTACTAAATAAGTGTTATAAAAAATGATTATGCTTAGAGAATATGGAGCTTGTCTCAGAGAAAGACACATAAGCACACAGAGTTTATGGAATCAAGAGATGCAATGAGAACGACACATAAAGAAAAAGAAAGACCGAAAAGAAAGTAAACAGAATGACAGACAGCAGACACCTCACACAATAGGAAATAGTGTCAGTATGGAGGCTGACAGCAATCAAACACATGCTGGCTGGGTATAACGAGCTGTGTGTGTGCGTGCACTAAAATCACATTTAGCAAGTGACAGTGCCACACACACACATACACACACCTTGAGGCTCATGTCTCATGCACACACTGAGAGAGAAATAGACGCAAAGACAGTTTCAGCTGTACAGGGGAGTGAAAGGAATAAAACATTGGGTGAAATGGAGAAAGTGTGTATGTACATGAGCATACAAGCTACAGTAAATCGAAGGATCCTGTGGTTGTATTTATGGTCAGCGACAGTAAACTGACTCTAGCTGTCGATATGTGCGGATCTAACATGATTAACTAATCAATGCGTACAGCGGTCTAAACCTCTGTGGTAAAGCAAGCGCCACTATATCAAGATACGTATCAAGGAAGCCCACAAATCCCCGTCTGCAAGAATCCATCAGCTCATTTACAGCGTGCTACATCTCTAGGGCTGAAACCAACAATTTCGGCAAATGACTCGACAAATGTGTAAACCTTCAAATCCATTGAAAAGGTGGTTTTGTCAGCACTTCAGCCTGATGAATGACTCACAAATGAACCTTAAAACTAGATTTAAAGTCGTTCAGCTGCCGTCCAAATATGAATCTACTATAGACTTTCAGTGCACACTGTTATTTGCTGCATTGAGGGTTTTGTCAAATGTGGGTCAGAGCGCCGTATCTGTTCACTAGTGGTGACACGTCACATCAAAGCATGGCGGTGGTATTAAAAGAACTGGCTCGGATGGGCACTTCTGATTGACAGTGAGGAGAAACGGAAGACAATCCAAAAGCCCCAGGAAGAGAGCGAGTTCACTGTGGGGACGTGACGCTGAGAAGTCCTCGTGTAATTACACCACTCAGCACCTTTAATGAAAATTGGCAACAACATCATCATAAAGCTGTGCGTGAAAGGAACTCGGTTTACACACACACACACACACACACACACACACACACACACTGATTCTGTCGCTTGGCTTGAATCTTCCAACACAGAGTCCAACACCATCTGCCATACCGTATTTGCCTTTCCAAATCCTAGTTATCAACAAAACACACACACGCACACGCACACACACAACCCTGAAAGGGCCTTAACATCCCCTCGTCACCCCACATGTAAAGAATACAAGACTAAGGGAAAATTACCTTTGCAATTTTCCGTTCTATTAACAAATCCCGTGTGGTTTATTGAATCATTTAGCTTTGATTTGATAAAAAATTGCAGTGTAATTAGGCTGTCCCTGGGTATGTCCTTGGCTAGCGTCGACAGGAATGCATCTGTGTCCATTATAGCTTTTTTGCAGCATCATGCAATTAGCAGATGCGCTGACAAGCCACTGTTCCACCTGTGTATATTAGACATTTCTGAATGTACTGATACATTTCTTCATTTCTCCAGCGTGTGTTTTTGAGAGAACGCATTTGGGTAAAAGCAAAAAGAAGGGAAACGCGTTAGGTGAGCATGCCAGGCATGTTTTTCTAAGACCTGTCAGCATCTGCCGCTGGGAACATGAGTGAAAGCTGCCAAAGTCCTGAGTTCGAAGAGCAGAAACACACCTGGGCACACGACTGGCGAGCACACACACGCATCCACACCTGCCCAAAGGCCCGTTCGAGCCATCAGATTGAGAATGCATATGTTTGCACACAGTTAGAAGTTCATAGCGCCTCATGTCCCCTCTTGAAATCATGTAAATCGAGCATCCAAACGGCAGTGCAAATACACTCAGTGCAAAAGTGGAAATTAAATCTTTTTTTTCACGGCCTCTCCGTCAGGGGGTCTCCTCGCGTTTCGTGCGACTGATATACGATCCGACCCCCGGGGGAAATGCACAGCACGAGCGAGCACATCAAATCTGCAATCATTAACACAGCTAATAAATAAACCTGTCGATCAGCGCGCGCATTACAGTGTGTTCTCGAGGCACCGGGGTGCAACAAACACCACTCACGATGATGAATGCCACTTGTGCAATGGACTACAAAACACTTGCACAAAGACACTCGCAATATTGCATTGTGTAGTCCCAGGTGTGAAAAGAAAGTGATCCCCTCAAATACTGGTTGCTGTGTTGAGAAAACACAGTGGAGCTGCCCTTTAACAACTCGCGAGTCTAATCCACCTGTGTGTGTGTGTGTGTGTGTGTGTGTGTGTGTGTGTCTTGCCATCACATAATTAGGAAAATATTGACTGTGACAGATGTCTCATAACATACTATTATTTGTTGATGGAATTATATTTTTAGACCCGGCCTGTAAGGATTATCATGCTTGGAGGAGCTCCTGTAATGTCTGGGATATTAAAACTATTATGCTGTTGTGATTCAAAGGTGTGAGGGTTAATAAAAGCTAAACAAAATAAACACATTTCAAGCAGGACAACAGAAAATACCTGATATTACATTTTACAAGATAAGATACCGAAGACGTATTTGTCTGTTAAAAGTGCCACATCATTGAAATGCAATTACAATAAATTAATGTCAACAACAACAAAAAAAGATTATGGTGCAATATATATATATATATATAAGAAGGCATGTCATGCAATGGTAGAGCATAGTCAAAATAGTTAATTTAACTTAATTTAACCAGATAAAGGAATGATCCTTATTTTTATTTTTTAAATAATAACAGTTCAGTTTTAAACTGTATACGCCTAAAAAGCCCTTTTATGCTGAAATGGGTCAGTATGTTGAAGTTTACGGCACTTACAGAACATGGTCCTTTGTGGAACCTAAAAACCTATCATAAAAATAGCTTAAAATGATATTTAGCCCCTCTACAGTTGCAAGCCAAATAAACCCTACAATTAGAGCAATATTTATAAGAGTTATATGGCTGTTAAACACCATAAGTGATGAGTAGAGAGTGAGAAACACATCTGTTCCAGTGTACAGCAATCAAGAAAATGAAGCTCTTTCTTTGTTTCAGCACATGGCACAGTGGTCACCCTGAAATACTGGCAATGAATGACAGTGTTCATGTTACACATTTGTAAATATAATCAATTACTGTAGTTATTATATCAGTAAATACGTACATGTTGTTCATTAATGGGCTATAACTCAGTACTCACTTGTGTATGTAACACGAGCACTGTAATGTAAAGTGTGACCCTGATGTGTCAATATAAGTCATGGATGTTGTTTCTCAAGGTGTCTTACCCTTAATGAAGAACAGATTTAGAAGAATTCCCAGAAGAATCATCTCGTCTGCTGCTGAATGTGCTCGGCTGGACGGTGATGCTGCTGCTGCTGCTGCTGGGGAATCTCGGGGAAGCGCGTCTGGAACCCCCGGATCGCTCCGTATCGACCCCTCAGACCGACACCCCGTCGCCCGCTACATCCATACACGGGAACAACCGTCCGACAGAGAGTCTCGCAGATAAATCTCCAAAATGATGTGGCCGAAAATCAAATTCCAACTAAAAACTTCAATATCAGACGTTTTCTATTCCCTAAAATGTGTCCTGAGAGCTACAACAAACAACCCCAAAATGACAAACTGTCATATGAACAAGCATTAAGATGTCCTATCACGATCGGAGTCTTTCTGGAATATTAATCCTCGAAACAAACACCTAGCACCATGACAGGCGCGTGAATAACTGCGCGCATGAGATGTGCCAATGTGCGCATTGGATCGCGTAAATGTATGTGAGCGCTCGACCCCAGATGCTTGTCTCCAAGCTGTCCCACAGCACAGTGTGCTTAATCCAGTCCTCAAACTCAGCGGCGAATTTTACATGCATCTGCCTCCCTGTGATTGGCTCGGCCATTCTCAGGCGCATCCATGCAAAATCCCTGGCCAGTCTCTGAGGGTGCTGATGCTCCTGAACTCAAAAATAAAGATTGCAATTTGATGCCATAGGAGATCATTTTTAAGCTCAAAAAGGGACTTATTATTGAGTTCTTTAGAAAACCATGTGCTGGTGTTTTAAAGAGCCCAAAATCAATAAACTGATCTAAAGAACATATAATGTAACATCAAGAACTTTTTTAATCTCGGAAGAACCATATAGCCAACTCAGTGAAGCTTGTTAAAGGAATATTCTGGGTTCAAGACAAGGTCAGTTGATAGCATTTGTGGCATGATGTTGATTACCAAAAATAAAATACAAAATATTTAGACTTTTTCTTAGAAAAAGCAAAACTGCGGTTACAATGAGGCACTTACAATGGAAGTGAACGGGGACAGTTATTAGAGGGTTTAAAGGCAGAAATGTGAAGATTATTGTGATTCTTTCATCAACCTTGAAACAAACAGAACCAAATTCTTAAATTGAACCAACCCATTTAAAATAAAAAGGGGCAATACATTACATTAAAGTTTCTTTTATTAACAGTTTATAAATGCTATTATTAATGAGTAATAAATAATTTACAAATGCATTTTATATATATATATATATATGACATAATCCCTCTTGTCAATCTCACTGTAGTCTATGTTTGCTCCGTTGTGACATAAATCATGAATTAGGGCATTTTATGAATAATTTCATTTTTATTTTTTAATAATATAAGTTTACATAAATGTTTTTGGTAGCACTTTGTTTTTAGGATCAGAAATTAAACTTTATTAAATTAAAAATTATTCATTTGTGACTATTAATTACACTTTTAAGTGACTAGTTATTGAATTCTTTGGCATTATAAAGTATTTATTAAACCTTTGATTTGGTTGATTTCTTATTCTTGCTTTATATATTTACTTTGTCATCATAAAAAAAAAATGAATATATTAGCTAAAAAACAAAACATATTAGTAGCTAGTATGATGTAAATGACATCCTTTATAGGTTCTTTGTGTGAATGTGCAGATTATAAGAATAAAATACATGTAGAATTCATGGAGTATTTCAACAGAGCAGGGATGGTTAGGGTTAGGTTTAGGGTTTGGGTTATGGTTATGGTTAGGGTTAGGTTTAGGGTGTGTGTGGGACTCTATATAAACACAGTAAACATGCTAATGCCTCTATACTGTATGGTTTATTTAAGGGTGCAAATATCATCTAATACTCATTGCACTTTGCACTATTTGAAGATGCTTTTTGGTGCTATTTACACTAAGCAACAAAAGTAATGTAATGTAATGAGAACCTGTAATAAAGGATGTATTTTGTACCTTACTAGCTATTGGTATCTTTTTTTGTTACCTAAATGTTCATTGTAAGGAGAAAAAATGTAAAGAGGCTATTATGTAAGGGTAAGAAAAGTCTTTATAAATATTTATAATTGAAAACAAGTCTGTAACTAGTCCCTTACAAGTACTATTATTAGTCATTAATTACTGTCTAATTTCTGATCCCTAAAATAAAGTGTTACCATGTTTTTATTAAGCATTTATAACTTCAATTAAATGAAAATACTCACTATTTTGGACTCACTATTTAGAACTCTTGTTCTGCATGTTGCTATAACAGTGTAACAACTTTATAATAAGTGTTGGGTGTAATCCAATTACAAAGTAATTAGTTACTGTAGTCTAATTACTTGTAGTAAAAAGGTAGTGTAATGCATTACATTTAAAATTCATGTAATCAGATTACAGTTACTGACTTTCAATTCATTTAATTACTTTTAAGTATATTGTAGGGTTATCCTTATTGCTAATAAATAATTTATAGAATATATGAATTATGACCCTGTAATGAATCTTTGTGAAGGAGAAATAAGATGTGCTGAATGTATGACTGGTGTTACAATGAACAAAACAGAAATATAGACATTATTTTGAATTTGTTGAGTGGAAAGTTAGTAATTTGATTACTTTCTCAATTAAGTAATTTGTAAAGTAATCTGATTACAATTTTTAGAGAAATCTTTTTAATTTGTAGTGGATTACAAAGTGAACAGTAAAGTGTTACCGAAAAATAATAGAAGATATTCAGTATCAGTCAGACTTTTAAATAAAAATACATGCATAGACATCCATTTTTATTCATATTGTTCAATTTAAAACTTCTGTTGGCAAAAGTTGAACATTGCCTTGGACTACTTTGTTGAGTACCAAAGCATTACTCTACAACTTCAGCTTATACAGTAAAAGAAAAAGAAAAAACATTAGTAAATGTTATTATAAAGAGCTATTTCTACCTGATCTGACCCTTCAAAATGACTTTTACTCATTCAGGTTGATTCAGTCATATTAATTCAGATTTAATATCATTTAATTTAAGATTTAATTCAATTTTTAATATGACTTTACAAATTCAATTAAAACTTTGTAATGCAGCACTTTCCGAACGAATGCCTCCTGTAAGATGAATAACTTATGTTGTTAGTCACTTTGGATAAAAGCATCTGCCAAATGAATAAATTTAAATGTTAATTTAAATGATTGGAATAAATCAGTTCATTTAGATGTTATCACCTGAAGGACAATTATAACAGGGCATCCCAACAGGAATATGGGAACAGGCAAGATTTCAGCAGTAGAGTTCACAGGGTATTCAGTTTCCTTTTGTTTACAAAACTCCATCTTGAGAAATCCCAAATGGGCCACAAGGCGTCCAGACAGTTGATACTGTGAAAAGAACAAATGTTCGATTTAAAACTTCTGTTGGCAGGATAACATAGAGATGACAAGCCTATACGTTGGTTCCAATTTCAGGATTAGTGATTGAAACTTTAATGAGAATTTGATTTGTCCAAGAGGGTTTGACTTGGTCCAACAACTGGTGGCCATAATCATGAGGCTTATATAGACACATTCTAATGATTACTGCAGTACAACAGCCTGGTCATCTGCGTGTGTGTGTATGAGTGGTTTGTTGGACAGACAATCACAGCTATTTAACTAATCAGAGTAAATGCCGTGAGCCATTGCCCTGATGATGTCACAGCTCTTGAGACGTCACTTTGAGTGCTTCCATCTGGTGGTGTTTTTATGGGTCCGGAGTGCCACACACTTCACTTTTTCTTTGTCCTCTCTCATTTTCAAGCAATCTGGCTACACTTTTTGTCCTCTCTTTAAAGACAAGATGCTGTTTTATCATCATTACTGGTGTTTGCGAATCATCAAGCATCTCTATTACTACAGCTCATAATAAAAGGTGCCGTATGTAGCAGAAAACAACTGTCAGGGGAGCAGTTTTGCACGTTTGGTTTTGCTAACAATGGACACGGTCTAATTGGCGGAAGTGAGCAAAATGGCTAAAAATGCTTAGCACCGTTAAAGAAATAAGTTCACCCAAAAATTTAAATTCTCTCATCATTTGCTCACACTCACGCCATCACAGATGTGTATGAGTTTCTTTCTTCTGCAGAACACAAATGAAGATATTTTGAAGAAAATTTCAGCTCTGTTGGTCCATAAAATGCAAGTGCATGTTGACCAGAACTTTGAAGCTCAAAAAGCACATAAAGGCAGCATAAAATGAATCCATAAGACTCCAGTATTAAAATCCATATGTTGAAAAGTGATATGATGGTGTGGGTGAGAAACAGATCAATGTTTAATACTTTTTTACTATTAATTCTCCTCCTTGCCCAGTAGTGATATTCACAAAAAATGTGAATCGGCAAAAACAAAAGAAGAATGTGAAAGTGAAAGTGGAGATTTAAAGTTTAAAAAGACTTTATTAATTACTGTTATGTCTGTTATGTTGACAAATGCTTCATAAGTGTCTACTTTAAGGTACTTTTAAAGGTTTATCCCGTTGAATAAGTGTTTTTAAGCATTTGTAACGTAAGTTCAAATGATCACTTTTTTGGCAAGTATTGCCTGAAAGTCTCAATTTTTATTCATATTGTTATAACCGCATATCTATGATTTATTATGCATTTTTATATGCATTATTAGTCATTAATAAATCTCTCTATAAACCCTTCACAAAGACAGCATTTATGTACAGTGTTACCACATTTTCTAAATGTAAAAATCTAGTTCTTTTCCAAAAATCAGATGTGTTTATCATTTTGTTGCATCTTCCACACATCCATAACATTCTACAATTTTCTACAATTCAATTCCATTCTTTCCTCATCACAAAAACTTTGTCCATTGATCTTTCCGGCCATTCCTCTCTTACTCTCTTTTTCCCCTCTTCTCCGATCCCTTTATCAGCTCATCATTGCTTTACGATGGCTGTGACCTTTTTCAGTGGTACTCAACTATCAGACTCTTATCTCACTGCTAGTGCAGTCGAGCGGTCATTCATGAGGTCACTTCACAGAAGTGGACATTAGTGATAATGTACTTCCAGTGACTCAGGTGTCACACTAAAGCAAATGCACGCACACACACACACACACACACACACATACACCGTGCATGACAGAGATGTGGACATTGTAACAAATTAAAATGTCCATAGGTGGAAGGAATATGTTGCTTGATGATAGAGAAGAGGGAAAAAATTTGACAATATATTTTCTTCAGAGTATTACAAACGCACACACACAATTTCTGAATCCCACTCGGTCTGTATGCTTGTTAGTTCCACTTGAAATGGCAAATGACAAACAATCAGAGGCAGTGAAGCAGTGGCTTACCAGCTCACAGAACCAGCCAAAACAAACAAGGCAATTACTGCAATTCACACTACACCAGTTCCCCATGTTAAACACACACTCGCACACACAGATAAACACAAGGCCTTTTACAATTACAAACATTATTCTCATTCTTTGCAATCTATTTTTGACATGCAAACTAACATACACACACACACACACACATATATACTCATATACATAAACACACGCACACACATATGTAGCTGGAGCAACGGGGATATACACGGTATATTAAAACGACTAAATCCACTGAATAAATATTTTCTCATTTCCAAGGTTACTCAGATTTTTCTCCTGACGTGCTACAGAAAGAAGACCAAGGTGGAGAAAATCTCTGAGCTGATTTTTTATACATCACTTGATGCGCAGGGCTTTAATAACCGCGGGCCAAAAGAGGAAGTTGGCAGATGTGGGTAGTTTACGGCCCGTTTGAATGTCTGGCTTTCAAAGACAGAACAAATTTATGCCTCTCTGCTACACAGATGCACACACATATTCACCTGTACACCCGACAACAACAAATAAAAAACAGCTCTATTTCCTACTCTTGATAGGCAAAGCTTTATTTCAAATAATTAGTGGTGCTTGGTAAGGAAATCATCACTCTAATCCTAAGTATTAAACTTGTAACTTATGCTGTTTGTGCTATGAACATGACTGACACCTCAAACTGTGTGGATTGTTGAGGAGAGGAACAGTAGGATATTACATTTTTAAGCAACTGGACTTGCATGAGGGTCATTCCATTAAATCAGAACCTTTTGTGTCCCTCATAAACGTATGTGTAAACAATTAATTGCTTTTACTATGTGATATTATAGACAATTTTCTTAACACATCAGCAGTGTTTTTGTTTTTCATTGTCTTTCTTTCTGCCTTTAAGCCTGTCTCCATCCATGTATTTATTCCCTCTATAATAAATGTTTCAGTGGACAATAATTCGTTTTTTTAAAGACTTAAAGTTGTGCCCTAAAGTTATGTCAACCCTGTTACCATCTTATCTCATCTTCATTAAAATAATTTTAATTATTAAATTAATTCCAGATAAAAATCTCAGGATGTGAACTCTACAAGTACAAGTAAGAGTCTCTTATATTGTGTTAGGTTTATCAGTAGGTGTTTGTCTTAAAATGTCAACACTGTTACCATGATTTTGTGCTGAAAACAACTGATAATTAAAAAGTAGATATTTGTTGAATATTGCATTCAATTCGCTTTCTAATAAACAACTTTTATTTATTTATTGAAATCCTTTATTTCAACCAGGAAGGTCCCATTGAGATAATACAATCTCTTCTTCCAGGGAGTCTTGGTCAAGACGGCAACACATATAAGTTTCACAATAAAGTTCAAAAGATCAAAAATGCAAATACACAAAGAGAACATAAAACATATAGTCGATATATACAATCAGATCAATAAAAACAATAACAAGTTTCCTTTAAAACAGTTTGTAAAAGATCTTTTAAAGTGCTCAAAGGGGGACGTATATTTATATTGATTACATTTTGCAGTTCATTCCATGTCCAAGGAGTATAAAAAGAAAAAGCATTTTTACCAAACTTGATCATGAATCTAGTATTAGCTGAATAATCTATAAAACTGTCAATCCTGTTCCAACCAATTCTATTAAAATTTTCAAAGGTATAGCTATATATATATATATATATGTATATATGTATATATGTATATATATATATGTATATGTATTGCTATACCTTTGAAAATATAATGTATAATTTAGTTTGAGATGGTAACGTGCAATTAATTAACACTTAAAATGTTTAACACTTAAAGTTAAAGTTTCTTACAGAAATAATGAAAAGGCACAGATTTCACAGAATTACCCATGTGTGTCTTGTGAATGATGACCCAGGCAAAAAAATCACTTTTGTGGTCTCTTTTGACTTGGGCCAGTAAGTAACCACCTAGCCTAGGGTTGCCACCTGTTCCATAAATTACGGGATCCGATTTGTCCCGAGTTTATGCTGATCTGATGGCGTCATTTCGAAAAGTTTATTGATTTAACCTTGATATTCATTGGAAATTGTGCCTATGGTGGATAAGGGACCGTCTGGAAAGTCCTCACACTGTGCTAAAATGTGCAACTACTGAGGTGGTTGTGGTAAGGGTCTATCTGAAACGCCCCACCACACCACCAACCCCTCCTCCCCCAACTAAACAACTTTAGAGAGAGTCTCGTGTATTTTATAACTTCAAAAGTGCCAACCCTACCTAGTGCCCAGAACACCCTATCAACCACAGAAGACCCTTGCAATCACATAGCAATGTCAAGTAAATGTACAAAAGGAATTGCTAAATAATTACTCACATACTTATTGTTTTTTAAATAAACCTTTAATAAAATGCTTTACTGTTATAAATCTCCACTTTCACTTTCACATTCTTCTTCTTTTGTTTTTGGTGATTAACATTATTTGTGCATTTCTCCACCTACTGGGCAGGGAGGAGATGTATAATAAAAAAGGACATAAATATTGATCTGTTTCTCACCCACACCTATCATATCTCTTCTGAAGTCATGGATTAATACACTGGAGTTGTATGGATTACATTTATGCTGCCTTTATGTGTTTTTTGGACCTTCAGTTCTGGTCAACATTCACTTGCATTGTATGGACCTATAGAGTATTTGTGTTGAGCAAAAGAAAGGAAGTCATACACATCTGTGATGGCATGAGGGTGAGTAAATGATGAGAATTTTCATTTTTGGTGAACTATCACTTTAATTTGTATGCAATGTGTGAAGCAGTTATAAATTTGAATGCATATTAATATATTTCCATTTGTTTGTATCTCTTTCACACACTGGTAATAAATTATACAAATGCAAAAAAACATACCATAGCATGAAGTTATCCTGTAACTTTTTGAAGAAATAGAGAAGAGTAAATAACAAAGTTAAAAGTTCTATTTCATGCTCATCAGATACAGCGTTATCAAATTGTCTGCTTTTTTTTCTTTTTTCGTTGTGCATAAGAAAACAAAGTCAAAACAGACAGAGGGTAAAAATAAAATGCACAAATAAATATATATTAGACTAATGTGCAATTATAAAATAAAAAAATATGTGACATGCAGATGAAGATCTAGATGTGCATATGTTTGAAGATGTGTATATATGCTTGATAAGTTATGCATGATGCTATCCATCTGTATGTTTGGTGTTGTGGGCCCCTGACAGCATGAAGGATCCAGGAGGCTTGGAGGAAGTAGTTCGTCCTGCTGGCCCTAAGGCTGTGGAAGCGTTTATCTGACCACAGCAGTGTGGCTCAAATCCTTAGTGATTTTTCTTGCCATAATCCTGCTTCAGATGCGTACATGTCCTGCAGGCAGGGCATCACAAAAACAGTCAAATGTTGTTGTTATTAGTTTTGTTTTTTAAGGCAAACCCTAATGATTGTGCACAATAAAATATAAAAGATAAGTCAATTCTGGATTTCTGAGCATGATCTCATCAAAATGACGTGATTGTGGTGACATTATTGTAAAGTGAGATTACGTTGTTCATTACACGAATCACGGCAGGTCTGAGATGAAATGTTACACTAAAAGTGAGTTAAAGCCATTTTCCTCGTGATTTGTGTGAAAGTCATTGTTGTTGTAGCGCCTCTAGTGTTAACATAGGGGTAGGGGTTTGTTCAAATTCCTGACTCTAAATCACCACTTCCAAGTTCATCTCTGGTGATTACATTCAGTAGTTCAGTGGTGGTTTGGATTCAGGTTCATGATCATGATTGGGTTGTATCCTGCACTGTTTTCTCCTGAAGTCCACTGCCTGACATTAACTGTCCTTGACAATGTCAGGTTCCCTACCTCAACTTCCTCTCAAAAGACCTTCTCATCACTGTCTGTGATCAAACCCATCACAAACAGAGAGTGAGAGAGCTGGAGCGAGAGAGAGAGAGTGTTAAAAAAGGAGGAGGGTGGGGGCGGAAGAAGAGCAAACATGTCTTTTTGAGATAGACTCTAGTACTAATATTGACCAACACGCTTCACAAAACACAGGTGCATGACTCTGCCACAGTAATGAAAGAGCCACAATGGACCATCGACACGTTTTATCAACAACCAGAATTAGATACGTCTGTTCACCTTGATTGCTACAGTGTTCATATATTTGACTTGAGCACCCACACACACACACACACACACACACACACACACACACACACACACACACACATACATAGACTCATTACACATGCAACCAGCCAGCAAAGAAGAGCATATGGCATAAAAAACACATAAAAACCACTTCCCAGCAGGTATGAGTCCACAAGCACAAATATGCACAAAAGCACACAACAAAAACCTAAAGACAACACACTGTACACTGCTCCAACTTGATCGATTATTTTGGGTCAGCCCCCCTTTATCATGTTTCGGCGTTGGTCCAGGTCCATTTTAGGGGGGAGTGGGGTGCAGACCTAACTTAGCCATGCTGTAAATAAACAAATTTAGAAACAAACAAACATGTTCATTGTTAGTTCATGATATCTTAAGCATTAACTAATGTTAACGAATGGAATCTTATTGTGAAGTGTTACTGTAATCTGATTACAATTTTAGACAAGTAATTAGTAATCTGTTGTGGACTGCTTTTAAAAATATATATACAAAAATATATAGCCATCGTTGGAGGCAGGCTAGACTTATTTCAATTAGTCAAATGAGGAACAGGTATCGTCTGATGCTGATCATCTCAAAATGGACAAATATAAGCTGATACACTATCAGTCATTTAGGAGATTTACTTCAAAACTTTGCACAAAAACAAATATGTACATTTGGATAGCTCAACCGATTTGTCTTTCCCGAATGCCACATGGAGTTTTCTTAATTTGTTCATTTGTCTAGCAATTTATTCATTCATTCATTCATTCATGTATGAGGTAATAAAGCAACTTCCATCTTAAGTGCAGGAAGAGGCAACAGCTATCATTTCTAAAAAGCCTATCAGCACCACGATAAATAGTGAACAGTTGTTGTGTTTGAGAGTGAACAGATTGCTTGTAGCTTCGAGGCTGCCTTATGTTTTACCCCTAAAAACTTGTCAAACATTTCTGTTTGTGCATCCCTCCGGCCACACTCAAACTTGATTCTCTCATCAGAAACTACACATTGATTATGGTAATTATTATGGGAGTTTATAAGGCAACTGTTTTTATTGTGTATACTTCGGGTTAGGGATTAAGCAGGGTTGCCAACTGTCCCATGTTAGCCAGGGCATCCCATATTTAGGCTAACAATATGATATTATCCTGTATTTCAGAAAATGTTGCATAAGTATCCAAATACTTTACAGGGTAACAGGCCACTCATTTCTGTAAATATCAGTATCAGCATCAGCCATTGAAATACTGATATCGGTTGACCACTACTGCTAAATGCCAAAATGAGATTAAAGTTCATTGAGATGCCCTAAAAGTTAGGATGAGTGTGTTTATAGAGTGAGTGACAGCACTGAGGATATGTGTTTTGACATTTGACAGATTGCGTTTCCCTCGGTAAGCCCTGGGGAGTCAGTGCGACAAGTCAGCCTCATCCTGAGGTGGGATGGGTGGGTGTGTGTCTGTTTCAGGGCAGGCTCACAGATGTGCGTGACGACCCCACGGCAATGGAACTGCTGTCACTATGCAGCACACATCGCATAGCAACCGGGTAACATCAGCCAGATATGACCGATTTTCATTTTTAGATGTAAAAGATCATAAGTTAATTAGCCAAAGACAGACTAAACAAGAAACGCAACTTAATTATGCTCATGATCAACTAATTAATTCACACAAGTATATGTTTCTTCTTCAGAGTTGAATAAGACCATCAATCCACAGGTAACCTCACAAGCAGGTCACATTTGCTAACAGATCAGGTAGTCCAATTTGTGAATGTGATTTGCATGCACACGTAAGCAGTGACACTATATCAAATGGAGTGTTTCATTCACTTATCATCGGGACTGCGGTGTATGTGACAGTGTGATGTGGCTTAGTGACCTTCTCTATATTAGGTGGTGTTGATGTGTGTGCATTTCCTCACAAACAAACAGTAACTGCACGACGGTAAAATCACATCACATATCTCACATACAGGAAATGGAATGATGCAAGGGATGAAAGGTGAAGAATGAGAGTGAGAAAAATATGTCAATTGTCTATTACAGTGGTTCTCAACTGGTGGGTCGTGACCTAAAAGTGGGTCACAGGTCTTTTCTGATAGGGTCGATGACAGAAGAGTAAACCATATTATAAACCATATAATCGTATAGAATTGGAATAGCGAAATAAACAAGTTTACTGAAAAGAAATCTATAGCTCCCATACAGTAGCTTCAATTTTGTTCCATTAAGCTCTATAGAAAAGTGGCACAAATTCATCTGTCACATGGTAGAAGCTAGCCAAATTATGTAGATACCAACATGGACAGGTTGCGTGACATGCCCTTATCCTGAAAAACAAAAACAGCACTCACACTATATTAAATGCGGTTCCACTTGCAATGATGATAAGCATTTGTTGAGCTGACTGAAATGTATTTAGAAAATACAGCCTGAAATTCAAGAGACAGCTAGAAATCAAAGACTCAAATTATAAAGACAATGTCATTTCATAATTGTATCATTTTTGGGCCTATAAGAGGCTAGATTACTTCTGAAATGTAATCTGGTACCGATTACGAATTACAAATTTTATTTAATTACAAATGAAATAACTTAAATTCATCTTAAAAAATATATCATCAGGACTAACAATGAACTATTGTATTTTTATTAACTAACACTAACCATGATTAATCAATGCAGTAAAGACGCATTCATGATATTGTTCATGATACCTAATGCATTCATTAATGTTATCGAATGGAACCTTATTGTAAAGTGTTACCAATAAAGCCAGGTTTTGCCTTTCATCCTGCACAGCATCATTTTACAACTATATATTGTGTACCTCATGCATTTACTGATCATTTACACTCTTTAATACATTTTATGTCTGCAAACATACATGATATTGGCACTTGGTCAGAGCTGTACGATACTGAACTTGTTTAATTCTGTAGTCACAATTGTAAAAAAAACAACAACTTAGATGGTGTTTATCTGAATTAGACATATCCAAAGTACAGTTGAATTTCACATACACCTTAGCCAAACACATTTAAACTCAGTTTTTCACAATTCCTGACATTTAATTGTAGAAAACATTCCCTGTTTTAGGTCAGTTAGGATCACTACTTTAATTTAAGAATGTGAAATGTCAGAATAATAATAGAGAGAATCATATATTTCAGTTTTTATTTCTTTCTTCACATTCCCAGTGGGTCAGAAGTTTACATACACTTTGTTAGTATTTGACAGCATTAACTTTAAATTGTTTAACTTATCAAACATTATGGGTAGCCTTCCACAAGCTTCTCACAATAAGTTGCTGGAAATTTGGCCCATTCCTCCAGACAGAACTGGTATAACAGAGTCAGGTTTGAAGGCCTCCTTGATCGCACTCACTCAAATTTTCTATCAGATTGAGGTCAGGGCTTTGTGATGGTCACTCCAATACCTTGACTTTGTCCTTAAGCCATTTTGCCACAACTTTGGAGGTATGCTTGGGGTCATTGTCCATTTGGAAGACCCATTTGCAACTGAACTTTAACTTCCAAACTGATGTCTTGAGATCTTGCTTCAATATATCCACATCATTTTCCATGATGATGATGCATCTATTTTGTGAAGTGCAGCAGTCCCTCCTGCAGCAAAACACCCCCACAACATGATGCTGCCACCCTAATGCTTCACGGTTGTGTTCTTCATCTTTCAAGCCTCCAAAAATAACGATGGTCATTATGGCCAAACAGTTAACATTTTGTTTCATCAGACCAGAGGAAATTTCTCCAAAAAGTCTTTGTCCCCATGTACACTTGCAGACTGTAGTCTGACTTTTTATACCGGTTTAGGAGCATTGGCTTCTTCCTTGCTGAGCAGCTTTTCAGGTTATATCGATATAGGACTTGTTTTACTGTGGATATAGATACTTGTCTACCTGTTTCCTCCAGCATCTTCACAAGGTCCTTTGCTGTTGTTCTGGGATTGATTTGCACTTTTCGCACCAAACTATGTTCATCTCTAGGAGACAGAATGCGTCTCCTTCCTGAGTGGTATGATGGTTGTGTGGTCACATGGTGTTTATACTTGCGTACTATTGTTTGTACAAATGAACGTGGTACCTTCAGGTGTTTGGAAATTGCTCCCAAGGATGAACCAGATTTGTGGAGGTCAACAAATGTTTTTCTGAGGTCTTGGCTGATTTCTTTAGATTTTCCACTGATGTCAAGCAAAGAGGCAATGAGTTTTAAGGAAGGCTTTAAAATACATCCACAGGTACACCTCCAATTCAGTACACCTCCTATCAGAAGCTAATTTGCTAATTGTCTAAAGGCTTGACAACATTTTCTGGAATTTTCCAAGCTGCTTAAAGGCACAGTAAACTTAGTGTATGTAAACTTCTGACCCACTAGAATTGTGATATAGTCAATTAAATGTGAAACAATCTGTCTGTAAACTTACAAAAAAATAATATCATGCACAAAGTAGATGTCCTAAACGAGTTTGCTAATATTAAATCTTTGTAGTGGTTAAAAAAATTGTTTTAATGACTTCAACCTGTGTATGCAAACTTCTGACTTCAACTCCACTCTTTAACACTGCCCGCTTTCGGGTCCAAAAGGGGCACTACATTGTGAAACAATTAGACAATTTTTTGGCAAGAAGTCCACAGTATGTGTAAATGATGAGCTTTTAAATGTGAGTGTGAAATTGCAGGCAACAGCCCGAAAATGCCACTGAGTTCAAGAGGTTAAAGACCAATGATCATGCTAACATGTACATATTGTTTTGAATAACATATCTGAGACGTTTCTGAAAACAGATTTTATTAGTACGTATAAAAAATAAATAAATAAACATGTGCAACAAGTGTGACCTTAGGGCTTTGAAGTGTACAAAAAAATCTTCAGATATCTGATTATATGTTCACATTTGAAAGCTTAGAATAAAGTGTGAATAAAAATGTTACCCTGACCCCCCATCTCCCTCTCCAAAAAACAAATAATCATGAAAATAAACATGCAGGGAAATAACAAACACACAGAAAACCAAAGTCCAAAAACAAAAAAAAACTTAGAAAAACAAATTACTGCTGTTTGTCTTAGCAGACATTTAGACAGGGGTCATGACCAGCGAAAAATTCACCCCAGCAGGACACCTAATACACAGTTTTTAACTGTTTTTCAGTGGGATAAATAAACAGTAGAGCTCCTTGCATTCTAGTCATATGCAATGCTGCCATCTGCTGGTGAAAAGTGGAACGTCTCCAATTATGACCCTCAATTAACAAGCAGATGCGAGGAAGATCTGCTCATTCCGTTTTACAACAGGAACAGATTCCTCTAGATAAACGAGTGTAATATATATATATATATGATAGCTCTAACTTCAACTGCCCTCTATGAAATGTCATGTTGGCCTGTTCTTAGTGTCATCTGTTGTTTTGCTCATTCTTTGGGCTGAAATTCGAGCGCATTTTGCGGAGTCCGCCCACTTTCCTTCAAATTGTCCAATAGTCCTCTATAAAGAGATCATGACGTTTATCTTAATGACCTCGGCTTAACTTTTCAACTAATTTGCAGGTGTGCCATCATAGGTGAACCACGAAATGGAAGGGGAACGGCGACAGGTGAGCGATATGGACCAATTTAGTTTACAAATTACATTTGTAAACAGCATTTAAACCCTCACACAGTACGTTTGTTTCTCCTCGCTCTGTGTTTACTAAAACGTAAACAGTGCGCTTTTAAGATTTGGCACAGTTTATACGACTGTATTCGCATGTTACCCACGTTTAATTGTGTGTAATATATACAAACACAGTTTATTTCTCTGCAAGTTCGTTTATGTGCACTTTAACCAATTAGGTAAACGGTTTCAAGCATTTTCTCGCGCATTAAATCACCTCTACTAACTTTATTGCTCGCAGGTTTTAAACCCTCAAAGGCTGAAGTCACTGGAGGAATGGTTACAGAAAACCTCCATCACTTTAACACAGGTCAATGGTCAGAGGAAATATGGAGGTCCCCCTCCGGGTAGGTGCTCTTGTGTTGAACTGAATCCCCTCAGTGATCACTCATTTACTATAAAAACAACCCGGGACTGTTTAAGTGGGGTTCTTTCATTGCATGAGATGCAAGTATGAAAGCGAGTCGTTCATTTTAACTCGTGGAGGCCGTCAGTAGATGCAGATCAGTGTATCACTACTATTACAGACTTTAAGCATCAAACTCCATCAATTGATTGTTAATTGTTCGTTTAAAATAACTCGTCATATGGGAATGATCATTTGTAGCCATCTTCTGAAATCTTGTAGCCTCTTTTAAAACACACACACACACCTGGAGATGAATCAGTCTGCAAATGTTCAATCATCTGTTATTGGATAGATTGAGTTTATTGGCTGATTATTAAAGTGATTGTCGAAGTGAGGCAGGTTTCAAGCTCTAATTTAGTAAGTTAATGCTCCGATATGTGGATTTGTTTTACTATTTTAAAGTAGCTAAAATAAGTTCTCTCACAACATCTGCATTTAAAATGATTTAAGTGACTTAACAAAATAATTAAACTATTATGAAAACAAAAATATTCAAACATGACAAATGGGTTGCTGCTAACATTTGTCTGAGATCATTAAAAAGAGACTTAAATTTGTATGTATCAAGTTAACAAATGTGATCCTTGTGTCCATGTTGGTCTTGTACAAACTGTTTTTAGCAGTATAATATTACAAATATATATTTTTAGGACTTTAAAAATTCCATGTGGTGTAACAATAACAAATTAAATACTTTCCTTGCACCTTGAATACTTGAGTGCACACAACTTAATCATTGATCAGATAAAACATTAAAAAAAAAATTAAATGCGAAAAATATTTGTTTGCAAATATCATGAATTTGAGTCACAAATATCAAGAAGTGTTCTCAGGGTTACACCACATTACATGAACAAAATGTGCCTTTTAATAAAATCGTCACAATGTCTGAAATTTGCACACCATCATGACAATCTAAAGGAGTTCTCTCTGTTTAATATTGGTTTATTTTGCCATATGACAATAGAATATGGGTTCAACTTCATGCAGTGCTGCGTGGACTAATTAGCGCCCGATTTAAAGCAGTGCATGCCAGTTTGAAATTTTGTCCGGTTTAAGTCAGCGCCATCGCCACCTCACCATGACGTATAGTATGTATGTATGTATGAAGGCAAACAAACTCAGCAAAAAGAAACGTTCCTTTTTCAGGACGCTGTACTTTAAAAATAATTTTGTACAAATAACTTTAAAGATCTTCATTGTAAAGGGTTTAAACGATGTTTTCCATGCTTGTTCAATGAACCAGAAACAATTCATGAACATGCTCCACACTAACAGCTTACAGACTGTAGGCAATTAATATCACAGGTATAAAAACTTAGAGACACTAAGGAGACCTTTCTACTGAATCACCAAAAGAAAGAAGCCCAGGTTCCTGCTCATCTGAATGTGCCTTAGGCATGCTGCATGGAGGCATGAGGACTGCAGATGTGGCCAGGGCAATAAATTGCAATGTCTGTATTGTGAGACGCCTAAGACAGCACTACAGGGAGACAGGAAGGACAGCTGATCGTCCTCACAGTGGCAGACCACGTGTAACAACACCTGCACAGGATCGGTACATCCGAATATCACACCTGCAGGACAGGTACAGGATGGCAACAACAACTGCCCGAGTTACATCAGAAACGCACAATCCCTCCATCAGTGCTCAGACTGTCTGCAATAGAGGCTGAGAGAGGCTGGACTGAGGGCTTGTAGGCCAGACATCACTGGCAACATTGTCGCCTATGGGCACAAACCACCTTCGCTGGACCAGACAAGACTGGCAAAAAGTGCTCTTCACTGACGAGTCGCAGTTTTGTCTAACCAGGGGTGATGGTCGGACTCAAGTTTATCGTCGAAGGAATGAGTTACACTGAGGCCTGTACTCTGGAGCGGGATCGTTTTGGAGGTGGAGGGTCTGTCATGGTCTGGGGTGGTGTGTCACAGCATCATCGGACTGAGCTTATTGTCATTGCAGGCAATCTCAATCCTTTGCGTTACAGGGAGGACATCCTCCACTCTCATGTGGTACCATTTCTGCAGTCTCATCCTGACATGACCCTCCAGCATAACAATGCCACCAGCCATACTGCTCGTTCTGTGCATGATATTTGTTTGACATTACAAATACTTGTTTTATGTCTAATAAAATATGTAAAGTGTGATTTTGTTTTAAAAGTGCAAAAATCATATGCTCTCAGTGCCTCCTTTAGTCCATACAACTAAATCTGATCTTTGGCTTTGATCTGGGTTTGAGATGGTGTTTGTGATGTTTTCTCACAGCCTGATTGATTTTTTATTAGATTAGAGAGCTTGTACTCAAACTTATTGTAACTTTAAGAACACAGAACTTTGACTCCAGTCAGGTCTACTAAGCAGCCAAATTGGTCCAGTTGCTAGGGAGGGTAGAGTCACATGGGGTAACCTCTTCGTGGTCGCGATTAGGGTTTCTCTCACTCAAAGGGGTCCGTGGTAAGTTGCGCGTGGATCACGGAGAGTAGCATGAGCCTCCACATGCTGCGAGTCTCCGCAGTGTCATGCACAACGAGCCACGTGATAAGATGCGCGCATTGACGTCTCAGAAGCAGAGACAACTGAGACTTGTCCATAGGCATTGCAAAAACTTGGGAGAAAAGAGGATAAAAAAAAAAAAACATAAAAATAATAAACTCAACTTTCTCCTCAGTCCGAAAAGAGCATTTATTGCATTTAAGCTGCAAAAACGACTCGTTTTGAACTTTGTCACATGAATGAATGAATGAATGAATGCATCAACACATGACCATGCATGTGTTTACATGTCTATGATGCTTATTGGTGATCAGAAGCTTGGCCTGCCCAGTCATGGTGAGGTAATGAGGATAAAGCATGATTACAGTACATTACAGTTGTGGGTCTGTTCTTAAACCTAGTGTGCTGCATTCTGCCTTCTATGGCAGAATCCTAACTGAACTGGAACCTCAAAAGCACTCAAAATTAATTTTAATACAAGTTACGTGAAAGAAATGACAACTCAAAAATATACATGGCAAATACATTTTGGGTAAAATACTAGAAGTATTTAGATAGTATAGTAAGAGTACCTTTTTATTAGTATAGTATAACTACAGTGCAATATTTTTATTATAGAAAATTTTCAAATAAAAATAAGTATTGAAAAAATGGACTACATTTATAATCAAAAATATGTATATTATGACAATGCATTCTGGGATTATATTCTGCTGTGGATACATAAAATGATGCCTAATGACGTTTAGAATAACTATTGCATTGGTAGTGCGGCTAGGATTGCTTAAAGGAATAGTTCACTCAAAAATAATGAATTGCAAGTCAATGGGGTTTAACTCTTTCAAGCTCCAAAAGGACATACGTGCAGCATAAAGGTTATCCATATGACTAGAGTGGTTTAATTTTCTTCTGAATTGATACAATTGGTTTGTGGTGAGCAACAGAGTAAAATGTAATACATTTTTCACTATAAATCTTGCCATCTGCAATCTCCTTAGTACAATCATGATTTCAAGCTCAATTACACTTCCTTGCGCTTGACACATGCACAGAGTGCTGTACACACGTTCAAAACTGATCGTATCACTTCAGAAGACATTGATTAAACCACTCGAGTTGTATGGATTACCTTTATGTCCTTTTGTGTTTGTGTTCTGCAGAAGAAAATCTAACGAGTGTGTAAATGATGAGAGAATTATCATTTTAGGTGAAATATTCCTTTCAGAGGCATCTCACTAGGTTTTGGAACAGAGCTATTATGATTTCATAGTGCATCTCTCTTTCCATTTTGATCTCCATTGTTTCTTCTCCAGGCTGGCAAGGTCCTGCTCCTGGCCCCGGCTGTGAGGTCTTCATCTGTCAGATCCCACGAGATGTGTTTGAGGATCGTCTGATCCCGCTGTTCCAGAGCATCGGCACTCTGTATGAATTCCGACTCATGATGAACTTCAGCGGGCAGAACCGCGGCTTCGCCTACGCCAAGTACGGTGACCCTGTCACTGCCTCCACTGCAGTAATGACCCTCCACCAGTACCGGCTGCCGGAGGGGATTCGATTGACCGTACGCAGGAGCACGGAGAAAAGGCAGTTGCGTCTTGGTGACCTGCCGACCAACGTGAAACAGGGAGAACTTCTGATGGTTCTCCGCCTGCTTTCGGAGGGGGTGGAGGATGTCATGCTGAAGTTGGCCGGTCCTAAAGGGAGAGAGGTCGTGGCTCTAGTGAACTACTCCTCCCACTATGCTGCATCCATGGCAAAGAAAGTTCTGGTGCAAGGTATGCTGGGATATGTATTTTTGTGGAATGGCATACTAAACATTTTAAAAAATAATAATAAATATATATATATATATATATATATATATATATATATATATATATATAAGTTGCAGTTGATTTTAATGTTTTAATTTTGGGCAATTAATTAATGTGTAAAATAATTGTGACGATTGAACCAATGAAGCCGTATCAACCGCAGCCCCTTTTAACATCTCTTTCTTAACACATTATGTGGTCAGATTGCCACAAGATATGATTTTCATGTGTATTTTGCATTTTTATAATCCAATTTTGTATAGTTATTTCTGAGATAAGTGGGCGCCATTTGCAGAATTGCACATGAAATGAACGGGGTTCCCACTCTCATGGAAAACCTGAAGATATCAGTGAATTTTAAAATTGTCATTTAAATTTGCATTGTCATGCAAATGAACAAAATCTTAAGTCATGGAAATTTCTACACTGAATTTACATTTTTCTGTAAAACCAAAGTAAATTCTCTGTAAAACCGAGGAAACGGTTACTGAGTGCACCTTTAATTGGAGTCTGTTGGTTGAAATGTTTCACAAATTGTTCTGAATCATTTATCACATTTTCAATCAGTGATTTATTTTCTAATTCACATTTCCGATATGACAAATGACTGAAAGTCATGGAAATTTATTGGTCAAAAAGGTTGGGGACCTTGACTGAAGTGAGGTCATGTGACGATGTAGCATTCTACTATTTGAAATGTTTTTCGTTACACACAACATACTCTTACGTTCCACTCTTGTTTTTCCCGCATCCTCCCTCGCAGATGAAAGAAATATCATCGCACATTTCATTGACTCGGATACCTAGAACGATATCTGCTCCAATTCTGACATTTTTAAACACATCGGGAATCAGAAGTCCATCTCAGATGTAGATGCTTGATAGTTCGGTTGGCTTGTAACATGCATTGACAATGGCATAGGATGCACAGGAGGAGCATTTCACCAGATTTTCAATGAGATGTGAAATAAACTATTGTGAACTTGCTCCCAAACAGAGGTATTTCTTGAGTGTTCCATCAGAATAAAAGCCCCAGGGTTTCAGAGTTAAGAAATTCGCTAATTGCCATATGGCGTTTTAAGTAGATTTGCGAATTCACAGGAAACTTGAGTACACACACACACACACACATTCTCGGAGTGTGAGCAGGGAGATTTCATAAGGGAGCAGTGTATATTTGTACATTTGAAAGTATAACTAGTGCTTTCTGTTAATCACGATTAACTACAAAAATTACATTTTATCATCCTATCTGCCAACAACCAAGAGAAACTGTGTCCAGGTGTATGTAGGAGAATTGGTGGTGTTTTAAAAGCAAAGGTGGTCACACCAAATATTGATTTAGCTTTTATATGTTTACTGGACTTTGTATGATGTTAATTGATAAATGAAAACTATTTATGTCATTATTTTTGAAGACATCCTCACTTTGCAACAATTTTTACAAGTGCCTAAAACTTTTGCACAGTACTGTATCTTCTGTTCATTCCATATCCGTTTTGATATAAAAAAAAAAAAAAAAAAAAAACAGAAAACCAAAAAGTTTTTTTATTTAGCAATGATTAAAACGTTTTTTTTTTTTTTTTATTATGCATTCGGAAAATTAAGTTCTAGAAAAATTACCTTTAATACTGATTTAGTAAATTTATTTTTCCAATTATCTGTAACTCATTTGCAGGCTGTTATTTCTGAAATACCCACCGAAGTTTGTGTAAAGGCTAACGAGGATTGACACTTTTAACCTATTTTATGTTCTACTGTTCCTGTGAGGATCATAGATGCTGGAACTTAGTTTTACATGGTGACGTGGGGTAATGTAGAAATTTCCAGAGTTTCTCCCTGATTTTAATCCCGTGCAAATTGGTCATGCCAGTAATTTTTACGGACTGCACGTTCCCACACGGATAAAGATTATAGTGTAGGCTATTTTACCTTCTATAAAATGCATGGCAAATATAACCCCTGGTTAAAATTCTGTGCAAACTGACATGCTAGTAAAAAAAAATGAGAACGCCCCCAAAGTTGTTGACTAGGGGGCCGTCCCCCCCGGGCGACTGCCCATGTCGCCCATGCCTAAATCCGCAACTGTTTCAGAACCTATTTTGCGCCAGCACACTCCTCCCCCGGTGGACAATAGCAAGTCCTCCAGCCCCTGGCGAACAGAACCGCTCCTCCCCTTCTCGGTAGATGGCAGCGGTTCTTCTGGCTCTCGTTGGCCAGCAGTGACCTCTCTGTCCCCAAGTAGGTGGCCACGGCTGCTTCCCTGGCAGATAGCAGCAGCAACCACGACAGCGTATCCCTCCTCCCACCCGGGCTTCGGCATCACTGTAACAGGTAAAGGATGGGCAAGGAGGCGGCGGGAACCGGCTGAACAGTAAACACGGTTTAATGTAAAATTCAACTTAAAGAAACGCACAAATGCAGTGCAACTGTGTTTGTCTCTCTCGAACCGGCATCTCCGGCTGTCCTTTATCTCACGCTGTATCTCACTCTCCGGCTTTTATTTATCTTTTGATTTTACCCCGACATGTTCTGGCGCCGCCACCTCCATTTCTGTTTATATTGGTATGCCTTTATTATTGCAGATTTGAATTAATTTGATTAACCAATCAGCACAATCCAATTAATTAAATGTAATTGCATCGATTGACAGCCCTAGTTTTTATGTAATAGTTTTTGTTTGTTTGTTTACATATAAAAAAACTCAATCAGTTCTACACAGTGAGTTATAGATATTCAAAAGTGATTTTAAGAAAAAATAGAACCCTTGTATTGGATCAGTAATGGCGAGAGATCAGGAACTGGAATCGGATCTGGAGAGAAAGTGTGTTGTGTATGCTTGCATCAGGCAAATGTCTTTGGCAGTACTAGTGGACTATTGGCGTCTCACGCAATGAAAGGTGTTTTACGATGCCATGTAAATTTTGAAAAAACATGTCTGGGGACCCCTGCATTGTTTCAATCTATTGCACTCTGTTAAGCTGTTTTGAAAACTAGAACACATCTTATGAGAATGCCTGCTCTCTGTAAGATGAGGCTTTGCTGGTACTTACAGTACAATTTGTACTGTATTATGTGCGATCACAGGGTATGATTAATTTAGGTCAATTTAACAATTGGGCTAAAATTAACAAGTTAAATTGACAGTTCTGTAAGTGGCTAATTGCTCTGATATCTTGACAGCATTCAGGAAGCAGTACGGAATGTCTGTTACCGTAAGATGGACGTCCTTTAACTCAAAATCCAAGCATGTAGAGGAGACAAGACAAGAACATGGTCCCCATACCCCCCCAGGCCTGAAACCCCTTCCCAAACCCACCCTCCCTCCTACCCACCTGCATCCTCAGCCTTCCCATCTTGACAACCCAGGCAACTCCCCCTTTCAGCCCTTCTCCCGGTCTGTAGGGGGCCCCGTTGCCCAGCTGAGTGAAGGTGTCATGTCCCAAGACCCCATTTCCTCCAACGTCGAGTCTCAGCTGCAGTGGTTTTGCAAGCTCAACAGACTTGGTGTTCCGCAATACGAAGCATGTTACCATCACACCGGTCCTGATGGCTTTCTGTACTTCACCTACAAAGTGCTGATCCCAGGCCTCCCTTTGCCCCTGCAGGGATTCGTCCAGATCCTGCCGGGCACCAGTGCCCACGCTATGAAGGGCGAAGTTTATCGGGCCACTGCTGAGCAGGTCATTAAAACCATCTGTAAGGTCTCCGGTTTACCTTTCTAAAGTATGAGCTGCCGTTGCAGATGTAATCAGTTTTACGTTCAGTATTACAGTTTAAAAGCATGTACTGTTGATATGGTTAGTTTTAGGAGTGGAAATTTGTATTAAACAAAGTATTGTTTACTGTTAGAGAAAAAAGGAGTGATATGTAACCTGGCATTATTTAATTTTACCAGTAAAGACTGAATGAAAGTCTTAAATTCAGCGGTATGAAAGTGGTTTGAAGTCTTATGTTCTCTTATCCTTTTGATATAATGTTTTATAATATTTTAAATATTTTATTTGTATGTTATTTTTTCAGTCAGCCCCATCACATTTGGATGATTTGCATGTTTTTCCAATTTAATATTTTGCATGTTTTTCGTAATGTTTGATCTGTTTGTTTTCATGATAACATTTTTGAATTTGCATGGTGTGCTCTGTATTTCCTTGTTTGATGGGTTGTATTGACTATAAATAACTTTTGTGCAGTAAATAAGTGATGAATGTTTTCGTTCAAGAAATGTGTGCAGGCTATTTCTTCCATCTCTTTGGCTATAAACATCAGGCTTCTCCAAAGAAACATCCCTGTCTTAAAAACAAGAGAAAATCACGGTTAACATAAGGCACTTACAATGGAAGTGAATGGGGTCAATCCGTAAACATGCATCCGTACACACCGTTTCAGACGTAAAGTTGAAGTCAGAAGTTCACATGCATAATATCCGTATCTAAATGCAAATAATACACATTTAGTGTATTTAATTAAACTAATTTAACCACTCCACAGATAACATCTACTTTGTGCATGACGAGTAATTTTTCCAACAATTGTTTACAGACGTATTGTTTCACTTTATATCACAATTCCAGTGGGTCAGAAGTTTACATACACTAAGATAACTGTGCCTTTAAGCAGCTTGGAAAATTCCTGAAAATTATGTCAAGCCTTGAGACAATTAGTTTCTGATGCTAATTGGAGTCAATTGGAGGTGCACCTGTGGATGTACTTTAAGGCCTACCTTCAAACTCAATGTCTCTCTGCTTGATATCATTGGAAAATCAAAAGATATCAGCCAATGTCTCCACAAGTCCAAATGCCTGAAGGTACCACGTTTATCTGTACAAACAATAGTACACAAGTATAAACACCATGGGACAATGCCATCATACTGCTTATGAAGGAGATGGATGCTGGAGGAAACAGGTAGACATGTATCTATATCCACAGTAAAACAAGTCCTATATCAACATAACCTGAAAGACTGCTCAGCAAGGAAGAAGCCAATTCTCCCAAAACCGGTATAAAAAGCCAGACTACAGTCTGCAAGTGTACATGGGGACAAAGACTTTTTGGAGAAATTTCCTCTGGTCTGATGAAACAAAATGTTAACTGTTTGGCCATAATGACCATCGTTGTGTTTGGAGTCTTGAAAGCTAAAGAACAGGGGGGGGGGAGGGGGGTGCAGCATCATGTTGTGGGGGTGCTTTGCTGCAGGAGGGACTGATGCACTTTACAAAATAGATGGCATCATGAGGAAGGAAAATGATGTGGATATATTGAAGCAAGATCTCAAGACATCAGCCAGGAAGTTAAAGTTTGGTCGCAAATGGGTCTTCCAAATGGACAATAACCGCAAGCATACTTCCAAAGTTGTGGCAAAATGGCTCAAGGACAACAAAGTCAAGGTATTGGAGTGACCATCAGAAAGCCCTGACCTCAATCCCATAGAACATTTGTGGGCAGAACTGAAAAAGCATGTGTGAGCAAGGATGCTTACAAACCTGACTCAATTACACCAGTTCTGTCTGGAGGAATGGGCCAAAATTCCAGCAACTGTTTGAGAGAAGCTTGTGGAAGGCTACCCATAATGTTTGATCCAAGTTAAACAATTTAAAGGCAAAGCTACCAAATACTAACAAAGTGTATGTAAACTTCTGACCCACTGGGAATGTGATGAAAGAAATAAAAGCTGAAATAAATAATTCTCTCTACTATTATTCTGACGTTTCACATTCTTAAAATATAATGATCCTAACTGATCTAAGACAGGGAATGTTTTCTATGATTAAATGTCAGGAATTGTGAAAAACTGAGTTTAAATGTGCTTGGCTAAGGTGTATGTGAAATTCTGACTTCAACAGTATTGGCACAAGATGTAAACATTATCCGAGTGAACATGATTTTAGTGTGATAAACTTGCTTACCTTATCTGTGTAAAGCTATTTGCAATATTACAAATTTGTTTCCAACTGTATACTCTCCTAGCGAATGTTTTTTTTTCTTTATAACTCACACTAGAATAACATTAGCATATACACTCACCTAAAGGATTATTAGGAACACCTGTTCAATTTCTCAATGCAATTATCTAATCAACCAATCACATGGCAGTTGCTTCAATGCATTTAGGGGTGTGGTCCTGGTCAAGACAATCTCCTGAACTCCAAACTGAATGTCAGAATGGGAAAGAAAGGTGATTTAAGCAATTTTGAGCGTGGCATGGTTGTTGGTGCCAGACGGGCCGGTCTGAGTATTTCACAATCTGCTCAGTTACTGGGATTTTCACGCACAACCATTTCTAGGGTTTACAAAGAATGGTGTGAAAAGGGAAAAACATCCAGTATGCGGCAGTCCTGTGGGCGAAAATGCCTTGTTGATGCTAGAGGTCAGAGGAGAATGGGCTGACTGATTCAAGCTGATAGAAGAGCAACTTTGACTGAAATAACCACTCGTTACAACCGAGGTATGCAGCAAAGCATTTGTGAAGCCACAACACGCACAACCTTGAGGCGGATGGGCAACAACAGCAGAAGACCCCACCGGGTACCACTCATCTCCACTACAAATAGGAAAAAGAGGCTACAATTTGCAAGAGCTCACCAAAATTGGACAGTTGAAGACTGGAAAAATGTTGCCTGGTCTGATGAATCTCGATTTCTGTTGAGACATTCAGATGGTAGAGTCAGAATTTGGCGTAAACAGAATGAGAACATGGATCCATTATGCCTTGTTACCACTGTGCAGGCTGGTGGTGGTGGTGTAATGCTGTGGGGGATGTTTTCTTGGCACACTTTAGGCCCCTTAGTGCCAATTGGGCATCGTTTAAATGTCACGGCCTACATGAGCATTGTTTCTGACCATGTCCATCCCTTTATGGCCACCATGTACCCATCCTCTGATGGCTACTTCCAGCAGGATAATGCACCATGTCACAAAGCTCGAATCATTTCAAATTGGTTTCTTGAACATGACAAAGAGTTCACTGTACTAAAATGGCCCCCACAGTCACCAGATCTCAACCCAATAGAGCATCTTTGGGATGTGGTGGAACGGAAGCTTCGTGCCCTGGATGTGCATCCCACAAATCTCCATCAACTGCAAGATGCTATCCTATCAATATGGGCCAACATTTCTAAAGAATGCTTTCAGCACCTTGTTGAATCACGTAGAATTAAGGCAGTTCTGAAGGCGAAAGGGGGTCAAACACAGTATTAGTATGGTGTTCCTAATAATCCTTTAGGTGAGTATATACTATATATGTGGCTATACTTTTTAAATGGTGTGTACTTTAATATTTATGGACTGACTTCATTCACTTCTGTTGAAAATGTCTCACAGTAACCATGATCCTTTTTCCAATTATTCACATATAATATTGTATGTTTACAATCTTATGATGAATAGAATTGTTGTTGTCTCAACTTTGTAAGCATGCAATTGTGGTTCTGTTCACTCCATCGCCCTCCAAATAGTCTTATTTTAATCCACTTGATGGGGAAAAAGAAAAAACACTTCACCTTCTGTCACAAAATGTTGATTTGAAATGTTGGTGCTCTAACGCATTTTAGCCCAAACAGATGTGCTCATCCATTCAGTTTAATTTCCAGTTCATGCACCACTCATATTGTTTCATCAAATATCTCTGCATCTGAGTGGACTAGAAGCTCAATATAGAAGACTAGAAGTGCCATTGTAATGCTGAGATCCTCCCTCAAGTTTCCTGCTCCAAGTCTGAAACAACTTTCCTTTTCAGGTGACATTACTTGGGCTGCACAAACTATTGGCTAATGTAACCTAAATAGCCAAAACAGCTAGTTAGGCTACTGTTGTAGGTAATTTATCTTTTCATAAATCATGACATAAGTTGATACTGCAATTTAATGCTAATTATTATAATAAATAAAGTATAGGTATCAGCAGAATAGCCGTTTCAGGAGATGTGTTGTTCAAAAATAGACTACAAATTCTCATTCAGGTATTGAATGCCTATGTTTCAAAATCCAATCAACTGAATCAGTTGCCACCCTAAAGTCTCTCTTATTGAATATCTTGATTTATTTGGAAATTATTCACATCAGGAAAGTAAACCAGTATTGTCCTTAATGGCACTGTCATTTATTATGATGAAGGAATTTGATTATAAACTCAAGATTAATTTACTGAATGTGTTTACCAAGTAAACTGACACAAAACCAAAAGTAATCGGTACAGTTATATTTATTGAGAGAGCTGATATAACCCAATCACATTTTAAAAGGGCAGGCAATGAGTTGAATATTATTACTTAACATTAATGTTTGACAGACAGACAACTGTGACTGGCATGTGGTAAACAGGTCCACTCTTCTCCGCCTGAATGGTGACTATTATTAAGACTACAAGGTTCGTTTCTTGATCTCATCAACCAGACCGGCTCTGGGCACATCCACCTATAGGAAAGCACAAAAAGACTTCCGTTTGCTTCAGTTTTGGAAAAAATTCTGACTCTGAATGAATATGGTTTACGATGATAAAAATGACAATTGACCAGTTGCAAATGTTTTAGAGGAATAGTTCAACCAAAATCCTAATAATAACCAGAAAAAATGAAGAACGGGTGCATAACGTGGGACTTAAGTATAAAAATCCCGAAACACACAGGGGGCTCTTATTTTGAAATCACTAAATTATGAAAAACTATCAGCAACTACTAACAGATTTTTGCAGATTTCAAAAAGCAACTATTGGCAGCGATTAATAACAATCTGTCTACCTCTAATGGACATTATTTTCTTTTAAGAAATATGGTGCAAGAGGCCGTGCTAAACTGTGAATATAGTGAGTAAACAGAAGCAACATGCAGCTGTCATAGCTGATTTTAGCACAGCTGGAACGCTGTATTTACTAATCAGCATCCCGAATCAGAGACACCAAAACAAGTGTAGTCTTACCTCTTCTCGGCTGGTGACGTTGCGCAGTTTGACAACTCCATCTTTCAGTTCCTGCTCTCCTAGAATGGCCACCAGTGGAATGCCCTTCTCCTCACAGTGCTGCAGCTGGTTCAACAGCTTTGGATTTTTCTTATATAAAAATTCAGCCTACAAAGCACAAAGGTCAGAAAACCACAGCACACAAGGTCAAAAAGAACAAAACTACTGAAAACTTGCTTTCATTTTGTTGGTGGGAAGATACAGCTTGGTGCGAGTCATCTAAACGAAGGAGTAGTTGATGCATAAAATCGTGCCAATGTGCTTTTACTGTAGGTTCTCCGATTCTTTAACATTTCTCACCATTTTACCTTTACTAGTTCATTTTAAATAGTTCTGCAGTTTGATACATTTATTTTTTAAAGTACTAATATTTCATTTTGAATATTTTAGCTCTGTTGGCCCATACAATGAAAGTAAATGGTGAACAAAACATTAAAGCTCCAAAAATCCCATAAAGGCAGCATAAAAGTAATCCATACTCCAGTGTATTAATCCATGTCTTCAGATGTGACATGATAGGTGTGGGTGAGAAACAGTTCAATATTTATGTCCTTTTTTTACTCTAAATCTCCACTTTCACTTTTATTTTTGGCATTTCACAATCTCTGTGCATATTGCCAGCAGCTGGGCAGGGAGGAGAATTTATAGTAAAAAAGGACATCAATATTGATCTGTTTCTCACCCACACCTATCATATCTCTTCTGAAGATATAGATTTAACAGTCTTGTGGATTACTTTTATGTGCTTATTGGAGCTTCAAAGTTCTTGTCACCATTCACTTGCACTGTGTGGACCTACAGAGTGGAAAAACTTTTCTAAAAATCTAAAAGTTTGTGTTCAAAAGAAGAAAGTCTTACACATCTGGATTGGCAGGAGGGTGAGTAAATGATGAGAGAATAATGAATAACTTCATTATTTTAGGTGGAGCATGTCACACCGCACAGCGTCTCCACTTGCCACAAGTATTTTATATCTACTAACTGTGTAGAGCCTCACTCACACACACTCACTCACACACACTCACACACACCTTGATTCCTGCGTTCCAAAGTTCGTTGATCAGTTTGAATCTCTCTTCTAGAAGGTTCTTCTGAGCGGAAGCCACCAGCACTTGTGTTTCAGTCGTCCGCACCTTCTCTAAAGATGCCTGGAGGAGACAGACCATAATAAATAGACACTTTTCATAGTAAAACACATGTAGACAAAGACATGGTCAAAAATAACAGAGAAAACTCATCTACAACTCAAACCTCCTGTGATAAAGACAACAACAACAACGTCCTTGGTTTTATTATGCATAATTGGTCATTCTTGAGATCGAATTTGAATAAATATATATTTTTCCATTAAAAAGCAATAACTCTCTCTGAAGCCTCTAAAATGACCATTTTGGGAGACGGCAAAATAATATTAAGCAATAATAGCATTGCCCACTTTTTACAATCCAATCAAATCCTGATGGATACAATCAAGTCCCATCACACATTCATTTCCACTGAATATTCTACTCATTCACTCAGATATATCATACTGCTTGTTGTGAATACTGTACTCTGTTAACAGTATTACAGAATAAAAGCTTCTAAAATTGGCTTTGGTTAAATCTGAAGTGTGTAACATTTTCAAGTAGAAGTAATCCATTTGCAGGTTGATGTCCATGAAAAGTGAAAAAACTGTCTCTCTCAAGCAAGATGTGAGTTTGTGGCAGGACTATCTGTTTGTCGAGCAATGGAAGATGGATGTTGTATTCCAGAAATCAGTTTTAAATTGTTTATTTTTGTCATTCCATTTAATGGAACTCAATAACAGCTTTAAGCATAGATCAATTGTCCCACCCCTCGATATTTTTATCTATCTTCCCTTTTTTCCACCAAATGCCCCTCTCGTTCCCTCACCTCTGCCTTCTGCTCCATGATGGAGAAGATTCTCTCAATGCCGATGCTGACACCCACACAGGGCACTTTCCTGCCCTTGGGGTCAAACATGCCCACCAAACCATCGTATCGCCCTCCACCAGCCACACTGCCAATGCTCACACCTGCCTCATCACCCACTGCAGCCGTGTTCTGCTCCACGGGTGTGGGCACTGGTGCTGGAACCGTCTGGGAGAGCAACGCTTCAAATATCACTCCAGTGTAGTAGTCCAGTCCTCGAGCCAGACTCAGATCAAACACAACCTAGACAAAGAAAAGGTTGAAATTAATGAGCAAACAGAAAGAACAAGGGGTGTTAAATAATGAACATGAAATCATAACAGTATTTACTAATAAGTTCTATATTATCTGCATTTCTTATCCAACTGATGAAGCATAAAGAATAACCAGTCATGATGTGATAAAATGACAAGCGATTAATTACATCTCTTTCAATTGTTTTGACTGAACCACTACAATCAATAGCATTGTGTTACAAACAGTTACAGAAATACTCAAACCAGTCTAGCACCAACAATCATGCCATGATCCAAATCACAGAGATCTTGATGTGAACATTAACTGAAGCTCCTGACCTGTATCTGCATGATTTTATACATTGCACTGCTGCACATGATTGGCTGATAAGATAAATCACATTAATAATAGAAGCACAGGTGTACCTAATAAAGTGCTCAGTGAGTGTACCACTTTAACATTTACTGTGTGAAAATAATTTCTATACATTTTTACAGAAATTACAATCATTTCACAACAAATAAACCAAACAAATTTGCCCCCTAATAATTGTTTAGTGAACTTTTTAAACAAGTCGACAAAAGTGTTAGTGAAGAGCATGCTTGAGATGAAAAACTTTGCGCCACTTACAATACCTGGGTAAAATCAATTGCTTGTCGATTAATGCCACCTTTTGTAAAGGCGTGAATGTGCACTGGCAATCATTCGTCTCGCTTTTAACGTGAAAGGGCCATTCGTTTCGCATTATCGCGAAAATGCCCTTTAATACCAACCTTTGACCTTTAAGACCTTTGACCTCACCTTGTCTGTGACATTTAAGATCTCCAAATAGCTGAAGAGTTGTTTTATATCTGTGAGTCCAGCACACGCCTGTTTACTCTGGGACAGTTTGGGGTCCTGAAGCAAACGATCAGCCAGGTCCATCCCACCTAGAGGTAAAAAAAAAAGTCATTAAGGGAGACAAACTGATCCAATATATATAGCAGATGGGGTGAATTTGAAAACTCCACAGGTAATGTATCCAAAAAGCTCTGTAGTTCATTGTGAAATGTGGGTGCGATTACTGTTCACTCACCCTGCATACAGACATACTTCCCGATCTGATCCGCCATGTCCTCTGAAAGACCTTTTTCATTCATCATCTCCTTTTTCACGTCCTCCCAGGGCATCTGCAAACACAAACACAACTGAGATTTCCATCAGCTAAGCCCTGTCTATTCACCTGTAAATCAAACAAGAGTTCTTTGCCAGTTAAATGCAGATTTGAAAAAGCAAATAGATGTGCATTCAGACTTCTTTAGTGTTTGATATCAACACATGAGAAGCGCACACACCCAAAGCTCAGCTAAAAGAGGTGATCACTAAAATAATGGCAAATTCTGCTCTATACATCATGCTTGTGCCTAGATTCAATTTAAGTATAATTAAGAGAAACGTGCACATAATTGTTTGCAAACTTTTTTGTGATTAACTTTTTTTATTGATTCATATATTAAACAAAGTACAGCAAAACATATACAAACAGAATCAACCTAACCCCCACTAATACACTCCAGTAGTCACACCTGACAACCCTGCCGGTTGCCCCGATCCAGAGTAAAATAATCTGAAATGAATCAATTTATTTGTACAGCCGCTACCGGGTGTCTATAAAGTAACTTAATCCAACCAATAAAAGTATTCCCGAACCCATATATTTCCAAAATCTTAAAAAGATAATCCCATTCTACCACATCAAGTGAGATGGCAGTGACCGAAGTCTGATCGTTCACCACTGACTACATGATATTAATGAAATGTTTAATGTTATTAGAAGAGCTTCGAACCCGAATAAACCACACTTGATATACATGTATAAGAGATGTCAGAACTTTACTTAAATGTCTAACTGGATCAGGGAAATTGGACAGTAACTCTTACTCTCTCTTTGTCCTTTTTAAGTATCGGACTGATCCGGGCTTGTGTCATGGTTGGCAGAAGCTTTCCATTCTTTAATGATTCCGTAAAAACTTCTAACAAAAGTGGAGCCAATTCTGTAGCAGAAGATCTAAAACATTCAGTGGCAAAGCCGTCTGGCCCCGGAGCCTTGCTTGTAGGCAGGACCTTAATTACCTCGTCAAGCTCATCTCAGAATCATGAAAAACATTTTAATCAGTCATCAATTTAGGGAGTTCTAATAGTTCCACAAAGTTTCCAATATCTTCATCAGTAGACGAAGACGTGGAACTACAGAGATCAAGACAGAATTTGTTAAAATCTTCTCTTAAAACAATGTTTTTTAGGGTTTCTTTTCTGTGATTATTATTGTATTCTTTTTAAATTGTTCTGATTGCATGTTTTCTTTTTTGTATTTCAATGCATTTTTATTTTCTCTTGTAAAGCACTTTGAGATGCAACTTTTAAAAAATATATAGAAAATAAAGTTTTATTAAAAGCATTATTAATATCAATGGCCAAGGTAAACAGACTCCATAGGTAGAAAAAGACTCTCTGCTTTATAAATCTAGCCAAATGCTTCACCAAAAGTATTGCCCTGAATAGCAAAAACTTCACCTTCCGTGACAAAATAGTATTATATCTGTATTTCAATTGGGTCAATTATCTGATGCCATCAGATGACATTCGGTGCTTCAGTTCTGCCTCTGCTCTTTAAATATTCCCCTACGAGTTCCACAAGTTCTTGTGCTTTGGATTTTTTGGTGAATGAGGCAGTGTAAAAATTGGCCCCCAAGAACCACCTTAAGTGCCTCCCAAGCCATGCGCACAGAGGATACTGAGGACAGTTGGTCTCCATATAAACCATCCAATACAAATATCTGTAAGATTCAGATTCAGATACACATCCTGTGAAGCATCAATGTTGCTCTAGGGGGCTTACAACTTTTGCTTCACTACGATCAAGGACTGAGTTCATCAACAGATTAAATTCTCCTCCCAATATTATATCATGAGTGGTGACAACAACTTGCAACATCCATTCAAGAGCTATAAAAAAAGCCCTAATCATCAGCATTAGGTGCATAAATATTAGCCAAAATAAGCTAAAAAAAAAAAAAATGACTCTACAATTCAAATGTCTCAAACAGAGTAAAGATAAATTAGGAAGAGGTTTACATATCAATGTAATGACTCCCCTGCTCTTACTTGAGCCAGCACTAAAGAAAACATTTCCATCCCATATCTTTTCTGCTTCCTGCAGGGAAAGATGCATTTCTCGAAGAAACACTTCATATTTCATATATACTTTTTATGGGGTGCCCAAACCCATTCACATTCCATGTGGAGTGAGACAATCCACTCATATTAACATTAGAAAAAAATAGATTGTGTGTCAAAAACAAAATTCTAAAGACCACATTCCAACATTGGTGCAACAATCCAACCCTGGATTTTTTTGGGGGGGGTGAAGTACCCTTTTAATACTAGGCGTAAACAGGGCCTGTCACACCTACATCCCTGCACTAGTTTATACATTTGTCAACATTCTCAGAACTTTGAATTGCAGCACTTCTCATGATACACCCCAGGATGGACTTGTGTTGTAACACAAGTCGCACTGGACAAAAGCTTTGGCTAAATAAATAATTGCAAACGTAAACATCACTCAAGTCTCTTACCTTGTCAAGTTTGTCCACTGTGGAACAGATTGTGCGGAACTTCTCATCTGGAACGCCGCATGTGGCAAACATTCCATCTAGAATGCGTCTATCATTCACCTGAAACCGCATGGCAGTGTGACTACACTATACCATCACAAACTGATAAAATACAACACGATACACAAACATTCACTGCAACTTTCTGGTACAATTTGGTGTTGACCAGCAACCAACCTTGATAAGAAAATCTCCAAGATCTAATTCGCTCAGGATCTCGTAGACGATCTTCAGACACTCTGCGTCGGGGATCATGGCATCGAACTGACCTGCAATGTCGAAATCCTGCAACAACACAAAACAGGTTAAATTGACATTTCTTTTTGCCATTGACAGACACTGACAAATCAAGTGATGTACTCACACACTGGTAGAACTCCCTGTATCGGCCACGCGTCATGGCTGGGTTGTCTCTGCGGTACACTTTGGCGATGTGGTAACGTTTGATGTTGGTGATTTTGTTCATTGCCAGATAGCGAGCAAATGGGACCTTAGGAGTAACACGTCAAGGAAGGAACTGCAAAGAGCAATCTATACATAGTCAGAAATGAAAAATCACCCAAAAATATTATTTGATGAAACTGTACATAGGATTAGCTCTTTCATTTCTAACTGTCCTTGCATGATACTACAGCCGGCATAATTACACGCCCCTTCATTTGACCATGACCTTCACTTTGAAGATTTAATTTTGATAGATAAGATACACTTTCGATAGATTTAAATCAGGCAACAGTTACTAACAGTAAATCAACCCAACAGGTACCGTGTAAAACTAATGAAAACATGCAGTTGTGGTCATGGATACAGTGAGGTCATATCTCAGCGACAAAAGTTCTCCACCCTGGTCCTTCAGATCGTAGATGAGTTTGGAGTCCTCTCCGTACTTCCCTGTCAATGTGTCCTACACAAGCCCAAAAAAAACAGACTTATTACTCACTGTTCCCTACTAGTTCACTAAAGTAGAAATTATGTAATACATAAAATCAGCAAAAGACCTTCAGTTCAAAGACGGGGGTATCAATGGTTTCAGCACCATGGCGTTTAAAACAGCTGATGATGATGTTGAAAACCTTTTCTCTTATAGCCATCTGCTTGGGGTTATAGTCCCTGGTCCCCTATGGAGGTAGAGAGAGGGAAACAGGTCAATACATGCTAATACAAGTACCCGTTTTACTAAACACACTTGTGTGTTTGAAATGTCCCAAAAATTTCCTTTTTTTGAATTACCTTGGCTGTTTTGAGGACAAATGTGTGTTTGCCCTCATCTCCTCCCAGCTGAGCTTTGAGCTCCAACAGTTTGGCAACTTCCTCATCAATCTAAAAAGGAAAAAAATAACAGAATTATGGTAATATCTGATGTACAAAAGTTTAGCTATGCTGATTTTATTTTAATAAAACATTTTGTCTGGTCATTGTTTTAACCTGCGTTACAGTAACATTTAAGCATTACGTTAATGTGAATTTTTGGGAAATTGTCACAGTGGGAAAAAATCTTGAAGGAATATTCCGGGTTCAATACAAGTGAAGTTCAATTAACAGCATTTGTGGCATAATGTTGATTACCACAAAAAATATTCCGACTCATTCCTCATTTTATTTATAAAAAAAAAAAAAAAAAAATGAAGAAGCTAAATTGCGGTTACAGTGAGGTACTTACAATGGAAGTGAATGGGGCCAATCAATAACATTAAAATACACATGGTTTTAAAAGTATAGCGACAAGACATAAACAATATATGTTCACATGATTTTAACATTATAAAATTGCTTGCAAATCTTATCCATAACTGCCAACATTGTATTACATACTGTAGAGAGTAGGTGCACTATGCAGACTGCATAATATGCATTTAGGAAGTGGCAGTAATACCACATTGAAGATGAATAATACTAAGAAATGTATTCAGATAGTCCCTTTCCACATCCTTGACAGTTTTAGCAATAAATGCTTTTTGAGTTATTAATTATAAAAAGTGTATATTCTTTCTCATATGCTGGAACGGTCCTGAACAATGACATTTACCAAATACAATTATTTTAATTTCTTTGATTATTTATCTTCTTTATATTATTTATGTACACATCTGTGTTGGTTTAAATGTATTTGTATTCATTTATTTTTCTTCATCTGTACGTCTTGTCTTTTTGACTCAGTTATTGTATTGATACTTGGTTGGATCTGTGTCATTTTGTACATCTTATTGAACATTTATCCTTTTTCAATAAAAACACAGTTTTAGCCCAATGTTTGGACTTTTCAGACAGTCCCTTACTCAACATATGAAAAATTTCCAATTTATATCAATGTTTAATTAACGATGTGGAACAATTCTGCATCACATATTTATTTGATACAGGACTCATAATTTCAAATATAAATAGGGTTTGATCCCGTATTTTATGGGACGGGTGGCAACCAACTCTACCTGGAGTTCTAATAAATTCTCATGAGCAAAGTGGGGATGCGGAAAATCATGAGTTTATCGGGAGAAATTATAAATCTGTAGTACAGCGGGAGGAAAAACAAGAGAAACCTGGTAAAATCGGGAGTGTTGGCATGTGTGATTTTATCTGTGTGAAGTTGCATTCAATATTACAACTTCGCTGCCTTGACAATGAAAGCATGTATAATATTTGTCTTGTTGCTATATTTTTGAAATGGTGTGTATTTTCATGTTTACTACCATTAAAAAAGTCTAACTATAAATTCTTAAGACATGAAGGATAAGTCCATTATTTTTGTAGTAAAACATTAGGCCACAAATACTGTTAATTGAGCTTCACTTGTATTGAAACCATAATATTCTTTTAATAGTCCAAAAAAATTGATTTTTTTTTTTTATACATGGGCTGGGAAATGTAATGTTTTTATTTCTGTGATTAACAGTTATCCATTTAGTGTGTTAAAAACAATTTAAGCTATTAATGCAGTATAGGTTTTTTTTGCACTTCCTGAAACTTCACTAAAGTTTTTCCCCCCACTTTCTGTGGCCAAACATACATTTCCAAGAGATACATGCTCGACTGCACATACTAGCAAAGAAACTGTTTATGTGGGCACAGTGCATGCTTATTCAATACATGTGGCGCATGTCCCGGGTATAATAAAAGAATGGAGACTTCACCCGCAAGTGGTGAAACAGGTTTGGGAGATATACAAGCAAGCTGTCATATCACTCTGCATAAACCGCTCACTCACGGTCAGTGTCAAAAGCAAAAAAGCATGAGAGACCCAGCATGTGTACGAGAGACTGAATGGCAGCCAGATAATTATTTTACATTTTAAACTTTAGTAAATTAAAATTGCACCCAGTATTTTTTTTTCCTTATTAAAAACTTGAATTGACAAAAACAAAAAAATTGTAATTTTGAATTTTTTTTTACAATTTTGACCACTCACATGAGATGACTCCAGTCATACCAGTAACCTAATAAAAGCCATTTTATTTTATATATAAAGGGTCCCCTCATGGGGGCTGCCAAATAAAACTCTCTTTATCTGAGTAACCATCCTGTTATTGGACACTTTCCCTCTTGGATTTAATTAATCATAGCGGACTCTGAGTAGTGAATTTCTGAAAAAGAAAACTTTTGATTTTGAATGATGCTGCATCCATGCCACTAGGGGTTAGTGTAAGTCTAAAGGTGGTCACACATCAGACAAGAAGCACCACGCTGCATCGCGGCTAGGATACGGCACAGGTATCAAACACAGGGCACGTCGAGGAGTTTCACGTGGCAGACAGTACACACAAAAGTTAGCAAGGTTTTTTCCTTCTTAAAGAATTAACAAGGCTAGAGTAAATACTTTGTCCATTGATAATGATTTGGGTCGATTTTAATGGAAGATTTTAAAGTTGTGCTCTGTGGTGCGGCAGAAATTTTAGCAGCCTCCTGAGTTTTAGGTGGGCTCCGCCAACAGACGCTGAGTGGTAGCGGCACTGTGAGAACATTCATTGAACTTCTATATTTAGAATTATAGAACATGTTGTCCAACAGACGTGTCCGTTGTGTGCCCCCTTTAGATGACGCAAACAAAAAGTTACTGAATCCACCTTTAAACGCCCGGACACAAAATCATAAACACAGATGCACGATTGCTGTAACAAAGTGGATAGCCACAATCTACCAGCAGATTAATATTGTGGAGGATGACAGTTTAAGCAATTTAATGCCCATTGAATTTAGGTTGAATATGCAACCTATGTGGGGAATAGTTCTTTCAATTAGTGAAACTCCCACATAGACTTTGTGAAGCGTTTAATGTAACTTGAATTTGATGCAATTTTAGTGCATTTCTATCTTTATACTGTGGAAGGCATGTTTGGAAAATGTTAAGCATTGTATTTACATATTTTTTGTTTTCTTCCCTAAAAAAAGAATAATGCATTTTGACAGCACTAATTTTAACATGTTCATATTTAAACAATTAAAATAAATGATGACTAACTGATTTCTTACAAGTTCTTTGAGACATAAATATATTGACTTTATACTATGATTATATATTTTTAATGTTTGTTGTAATGTACAATGTACCATGATTAAACACGATTAATGACGATAACTGCACGATTAATCAGTTACATTTCTTTTATTATTGATTCACAGCCCTAATATACATATACATTTATTTACTTACTATTAATTTATACTAAATTACTATTCCAATTCTTTTTGTGTTTAATACATTTTTATGTTTTCCGACAGCACTTGATGGATTGCTAAACAAAACAAATGTGAAAAGACAGAAGATAAGCAGTAACTGGATTGTGTCCAAAATAAAAATGAGCTTTTCTACCTGTGATAAAGACATTCCAGAAGAGCAGCGCAGTGATCGCAGATGTAGAGTAGGGCGCCGTCCCATGAGTCCAGCACACAGCCGCATGGAGACCAGCCCCAAAGTGTTCATTATGCAATCAGAGTCCGATCCCAACACACACAGAAAAGTTCAGGGTCACAATACCACACAGTCCAAAAGAGTCCACAAGTGCATCCACATCCACAAGGGAATCATCCAATGACATACCACGAACAGCAGCGATATTCCAGGTGTGCAATGATGGGAGAATGATGAAGAGGATGATGGAGGTATCCGTGGCAACAAGCAGGAAGAACAGGAGAAAAGTGGTGAGCAACCCTGTCACTATGGCACCACAAGAGAGGTATCACAGCAACGAGGAAGCAAAACATGAGAGGAGGCCGTCAAAATCAACCAGCATCCCCTAAATGATGGATATCTCACAGCACACCTCTTAGCAAAGCAGATCAAACCAATTTAGGGTCAGTACTGCGTTGTCACTGCATTCTACATCCAACGTGTTTTCATGCCTTGCAAACATTTAGACTCCTGCTATGTAACATTGTTGTTAGGGTGCCAAAACGGTGCCAAAAGGGCTGAGAAACTAAATTCAAAATTTTCACTGAAATATGAACAAAATTTGAATTATATAAAAATTTTAAAGACATTATTTCAGGCAGGAGGAAAAATCTTCAAGAAATCAGGGCCTGTATTCACAAAGATTTCTATCTTACCACTAGGAGTTGTCCAAAGTGTTCCTTAGCTAGAGCAAGTTTTACCAAGGAAATCTTAAGATAAGAGTAAGGCGGAGTTGACCACGTTGCAATGGATGACGTCACGTTTTATAGGCGTGCTTTTTTTTTTTTTTTATAAATCGGCCACAGTGACTGGTAGAAAGGGACCTGCTATTTGTCAGTGAAGACAGACAAATATATACAGTATATATATATATATATATATATATATACACACACACACACACACACACACACTGAGCACTTTATTAGGAACACTATGATTCTAATAAAGTACCCAATGTGGTCTTCTACTGTTGTAGCCCTTCTGCCTCAAGGTTCAGCATGTTGTGCATTCTGAGATTATATTCTTCTCATCTCAATTTTACAGAGCAGTTATCTGAGTTACTGTAGGCTTTGTCAGTTCAAACCAGTCTGGCCATTCTCTGTTGACCTCTCTCCTCAACAAGACGTTTCCATCCACAGAACTGCCCCTCACTGGATGTTTTTTGTTTTTGGCACCATTCTGAGTAAATTCTAGAGATGGTTGTGTGTGAAAATAACAGCAGATCAGCAGTTACAGAAACACTCAAATCAGCCCATCTGGCACCAACAATCATGCCACGGTCTAAATCACAGAGATACATTTTTTTCACCATTCTGATGGTTGATGTGAACATTAACTGAAGCTCCTGACTCGTATCTGCATGATTTTATGCAATGCACTGCTGCCACATGATTGGCTGATTAGATAATCGCATGGATAGGTGTATGGGTTCCTAATAAAGTACCCAGTGAGTACAAGTGTGTGTGTGTGTGTGTGTGTATATATATAAATATCCTACATTTCCACGTAAGGAGACACTTTTAGCCTTAAGATGTTTTGTGAATACAGGCCCTGCTTTTTAAATCAACTTTGTCTCCTACATCGATAAATGGATGCAACGAGTCAATATAAATCAATCAGCACCATGTTGTAGAGATTGTTTATTTAAAGAAAATATCTGCCTGTTAACAAATGTGTGTAAAATGATAAAGTCAAAAGATTTAGTCTAGCCAGTACATATTCTCAAATCTTAAGTAAAAAAAAAAAAGTCAAACGAAAAAAGAAAAGCTTGTTAACTTAATGTTAATTTATAGTGTTGCACATCAGCCTATTCCGATGCCATAGTACTACCACAGACTCTCGCTTCATGATATCAGCGGTACCTCTGTTTATTTATTTTTTTAAGATTGTGACAATGACTTGGGTTAAAAAAAAAAAAAACTTCCTCAAAAGAAATCATTTTTTTTATTACTGATTAGTATATAAAATATTATTACTATTAGATGTAGGGATGTTATTACTGACTAAAGGTTGACCAATATATCAGTTGTACCAATTAATCTGTAACTAATATTAACGGCAAAAATCAATGCCAAAAGTTACTGAATCTTTTTTTTGTTTGCAGGTATTTTGTCTGTTTTATGTCAATCCAATGCATTTAAGTTTCTATTTTCGGAGGATAAGTGGGTCTAATTTGTTACAGTAGTGTTATAAAGTTGTTAAGTGAAATATTAAGATTTACGATCATGTTATGTGAAGCGTTCTTTGGTTCATTTTGTATATAATTATTTATATTTATACTTTTTGTAGTTTGTTATTTGAAGTGTTACTTTTGTTTCAGTTTTGATGTATACCCGTTTTTTTTATATAACATATGCATGTTAAGTCATTAATTTTGCAATAAGTTTAAAAAAAATTACTAATAAAAGAATATATTTAAATAATTAAGAATTACAATAATAAATGCAATAATTACAATTAAGCCGAGTTAAAGAGATGTGAGGTGAAATAAAGTGGTCATCTGGGATTAGTAAATACGGGTTCAATCATTTCAATCATTGATGTCACCGAACACTAATAACACCACTTTCATAAGATCCACTGATCAATACAGATTTGGTTATTTAAGTGTACAATACGTACTGATTTCCACCATGACTTGACAGGTTGCATCAGATGGCTAACAGTTAGCATCATTCAGCATGTGAAATATAAAACAAAACTCATTAAATCTTCAATAATGATACTGCAAGGCATTAAATCCACTAAAACACACTGCAATATGCCATGCAGCTCAAATCTATACATTAGTGATATCCAGTTGTCTGATATGAAAGATAAGTAGCCGTTAATCACACCATGTGTTCACTTCTCAACGCTTTACCAAACACAATTATGGTCACAACAGAGATCACACTAACCTGTTCTTTATTCGCTTTCTCTGCTTTCAGCTTCCTGACGACCTCTCCCTGTGTTTTAATCGCCCCTTGTAGCTCTGCTTTATCGGCCATGGTGCTTCAGAAGAGGTGAGAGGAAGAGGCTGCGGCTGAATAGCAGCAGGCGCGCACATTAAACGTCACAGCGTTTCACTCAAATGAACTCTAGGAGGAGTGTAGCGTCAGTTGCTGATGCTTGTACAGAGATACTCTCCCACATGGTGGTGGGGAAAGAGTTCAGAAAGATCAGTGACAGACAGACTACCACCCCTGGAATCACAAGATCGAATCCATGAGTGACTCTAGGCAGGCCTCTTAAGCAACCAAATTGGCCCAGTTGCTAGAGAGGGTAGACCCTCCTCATTGTCGCGATATAGTGGTTCTCGCTGTGCGTGGAAATCACTGGGAAGTCTCCACAGTAACATGCCTAGCAAGCCACATGATAAGATACACAGGCCGACTGTCTCAGAAGCAGAGGCAACTGAGATTTTTCCTCTGCCACATGGATTGAGGTGAGCAACAGCACCACCACAAGGACCTAGTGAGCATTGGGAATTGGGCATGCCAAATTAGGGAGAAAGGGGGATAAAATCCACACACACGATAAAGGATAAAGTAATGCAACCAGCCCACATTGTAGCAAACTTTAAAAACAGTACTCTTCACACCTGGAAGAGTCAAGGAATGGCATGGTCATGAGATCAATTGCCAATACACAATGACACTGGAAGCCTGGAAAAGATATTATGGGAAGCCCAGCCTGCAGGAAAACAGATGTCTTCCAAGGACACACCCTTTGCCCAAGCCCGGGAGGAAGACATGCTCCTGGTTGAATGGGCCTTAACCCTCATGGGACACTGCATGCCCTGTGATTAGGGCTCGACTGGTAAGAGAATTCAGCCTGGGATTTTACATGACAACTGGCCCAAAACTTGTTGAGCATGGGGGGAACTTGTGGAACATGTTCCTTTTATCTATATTGCGGCGCTGATTTGTGGTCCGTTCTGCATAAAGCGGCGGCTCATTTTAGCTTATCACGACCCATTCGGCACGTTTTGCAGTGGACCCACTGGCCCACTCGGTTCTTCCGATGGCCAGTCCGCCCCTGATCAGCCCCAAAGTGCGTCACCCCACTCGGAAAATGCCCTGTATGCCAGATTACCAGTCTAGCCTTGCCTGTGATTCATAAGTGAGCGCAATGGCTTTGACAACCCAGTGAGAAAGCCTTTGCTTGGAGGCGACCAACGCCTATGCACAGCTTGTACGGTCAACATACATGTGCAACCCCCTCACAGACACAGCATGTGTAGTCTCTACACCTATACTGGATGTATCTGTCATGACAGTTTTGCATCTGGCTACATGGCCAATCGCAACAACCTTCAGGTAGAATGCAGGCTTTTTGCAAATAGGCTCTGGTCCCCACTTCATTGTTCTCAAACCATCAGGAACGCTTGCCTTGCCCAGTATGAAGTTTTCCTCTGGGACCAGGGCAAGAGTGCATTAAGCAAAACAACTTTGTCCTTATCAAAAATCTCTGTCAAGTTAAGCCATAGATGGCTACCCATTTACCTGTCGATGGCCTTGGGTGGTGATCTTGAGCCCGGAGCACCAGATCGGTGACGCAATGCCGTTTCTCGTCCATGCAAGTCAGACTGGTAGGCCTTCAAGACCACCATGGTGTGCAGTGTGGAACTAGCCTGAACTTTCACAGCATAGGCCTAGCCTATGAACAAGGACGTGAGCATACATGGCTGGGATGGGTGCACCTGCCAGTCTTTCCATACCAGTGTAGAGGAGGGGCATAAATTGGCCACAACTGCCTCTTCAACTGGGGATATCTCAGTGGAAACCCTTTGCATTGAACGGTCTAGCTTCATGAAGGCTGCTGCACCAGAAATTTGCATTTGTGCAGTGTAGGAGCAAGTTTTTAAAAGCTGCTCGGGGAAAAACAGCACCAGGCAGCTGGACTCGGAGTGGTGCCGACTCAGTGAGAACAGTTCATTGAGCAGAGAATTCTCTGGACAACTTGACCCTGCTGAAAAGACCAGCTTAATCAGCATGCAATTCCCATGCTGGTCTAGGCTGGTCTTTTTGCTGGTTAGTGCTGGGTTTTAGTTCTAGCTGGTGAACCAGCATAGCCATGCTTTTCACCAGCAACACCTAGCTGATGAAGCTGGTTATGCTACATTAAAAGCCTGGTGGGGTCTCCAGCATACCAGCATTCCATGCTGGGGGACCAGCACCCAAAGCACAACATAAGCTGGTAACCAGCAATGCTGTTTTTTTCAGCAGGGGAAGTGGGCCACTCAAGCTGCAACTATTCAACCGCTCAGAGATTTTCATGCATTTTTTCTTCCCTGCAAGTGAAAATATCAGCAAACTCATCAGCTGAGTGAAACCAGGTCTAATGGTCACACACTGTGAGCGATATTGTGTCTCCGCCGCTTCCGTGTGGGCTTGGCCAGGCATATAATGCAGTGTTTGTGACCGTCAGACAGAGGGACATAATGCTCTCAAGGTGGAAAACATTTATGAAATGAATCTTGAAAAAGCTTTACACTCAATAAAACACACGACAATCACATGAAGGAAACGCTGTTCGTCTGAGCACAAATAGGGAGATAATAGCAGAAATAATCCATTCAATGTTATTGCAACCCTGAACAGAAAAATACCTGATGAAATGGCCCTGTGGTCTTTAAATGCCAGAGATGATGCGCACATCAAGGGCAGAGCGTCAAACACCATCTGCCAATAGACCATTTCAAGATGGTTTAAGGAAGTGACATCTTTTTGTTCCTTGAACATTTCCTGCTAGATGCATAAGAATGCATTTCAAATGGGATAAATCAGCCTCCCAAGGGCACTTCAAAGAGAGAAGACTCATGAAAGTTATGCTGTAAGATCGCTTCAAACTGAATTTCCAATTAAATTAGCTTAAAAGTAATTTTATTTTTTATTTTCTCCCCAATTTGGAATGCCCAATTCCCACTACTTAGTAGGTCCTCGTGATGGCATGGTTACTGACTTCAATCCAGGTGGTGGAGGACAAATATCAGTTGACTCTGCTTCTGAGACCGTCAACCCGCACTTCTTATCATGTGGCTCACTGTGCATGACACTGCGGAGACTCAGAATATGTGGAGGCTCATGCTACCCTCCACGATCCACGCACAAATTACCACATGCCCCATTGAGAGCAAGAACCACTATTCAAGACCATGAGGAGGTTACCCCATGTGACTCTACCCACCCTAGCAACCGGGCTATTTTTGTTGTTTAGGAGACCTGGAAAAATTGAATTCTAAATTACCCTTATTTTTGAGCTCCACATCTTTCAGCCTTTCAAAGCTCTCATAATGGATGGTAAAGTCTTCAAAGGGAACAGGGCATTGGAATCATCACTTCTGAATGGAACGCAAGTCATTTACTTTGACATTTTGTCATTTAGCAGACACTTTTCAGAAAAAGAGACAAGGAAAGTATTTTTATAAAAAAAAAAAAAAATCCTTGCTTTGTCCGCAGGTCACGTAGACAGTTTTTTTGAACAACTTCATTTATTATAACAGGAGCGATCCAATATTCCTGATCTCCCTGCTGAGAAAATTATTGTGATCATCTAAACTACGATATGATTTCATCGCTCTCTTGTGTAGATGTGCTCAGTATCAACAATACGTCTGGATATGCCACTTCAGGTAAATGCTTGATGTTCTTTGAGAAAATTTGTTGACTCAGAGTCTTATATAAAGGACCTGCTAATGACACCTCATTGTTTATTTTCTGTTTTTGCAAATATCTCATTTGTTCTGTTTTAACTAGACTCTTAAAGGATGTGCTAGTCATTTTATTTTGACAGTTCTGGGTTGCCGCTAGCGGAAATGCTTCAGGGACAGAAATGAGCAGAACCGTTCTAATTCCTTTATTGTTTTCATCCTTGAAATATTCAATAGATTTTTATTTCAAAGGGCTTTAGAGTTACCACAGCGTCAGGTACTGGTGCAGCATCAAAGTGACTTGTAAGGGAACAAATGTATGTAATTAAAAACCAGTGACCAGAGACAGAAACTAATACATATTATGCAGTGTTAAAGTTGGGATGCTCGAGTTGGTAGAACCATGAGCAGAAGGTAGCACATTTCCCCCTAACATATATCAGAGCTGTTGACAGAATGGGACCCAGGTATGATTCCGGCTTGGGTCATGGCCTGATCCGGTTAGACCGGTTCCCCTTCTCTCTCTCTCTCTCTTTCCTATACATCTATAATATCCTCTAAATAAAGGTACACAAAAAAGCCCAATGCATTTGCCATTAAACCAGAGAACAATTACATATTCACACAATAAATACAGTTTATTATTTCCTGAACCGCACCCCGTATGTGAGGCCGCATGAGTTTAGCAGGTGGCAGTAAAGAGGCGTTTCTGCTGTATAATTACCCAATAAGGCGCAGAAGAAGAGTTATAAACAAGCGAGTAGTAGGTGGTGGTAATGCACGTTAACACTTGTGCCACCGCCATAAAACAGAAAAGAAGAAGAAGAAGTAGTAAATAAGAGCTGCACATTAATGTAGACCGAACTGCAGAAAACCGAGCAAAAGCTACTTGAATTTAAAGGTAAATATCCACAGCCCACAGACTCATGTTGAACATTTATAAATGACAGCGCTGGTCTCATTATTGTTGTTTAACGGACTGTTTTTGAGTGTTAGCTTTAGCATTCATAGAGTCACGGGTTATAAGGAATCAGATGATTTTGCTTTTTGTTTTGTTTTTGACAGCAAACCTGCCATTATACATGTCATAAATCTGAAAACAGAGTCGAATATACATGTCAGTGTGTGTCATTAATCTACTTATTTTCTTAACAGGTTTTGTGTTATCACGTTCACTGTCTACAAGGCACAGTTCAAAAATGTGATTTGAAATAATTTGCAGCTATAATTTGCGCCTTTTTATCGGTTCTTCTTCTCTGAAACAAATGTGCAGTTCATTTTATGACTTTACCATTACCAGAAAGATGGATCAAAGTTATATAAAAATTGATAGCCTTGTTAATGTATTTTAATACTTTTTAAAAATGCATTTATATTAGTGAATACTGTGTAAAATAGGTGTTTGTTTTATTTCAGCAATTTTGTGTACATCACATATCACCATTATATCTGCCAACCAGCGTTCTAGTTTGGCATTTTCCAAAAAAAGTAACACATTTTTATATGTGCTGTATTTTGTTTGTCAGGTGCTGTTTGACGGTGTCATGAGTCCAGCGCAATGGAATCTTCCTCCAGAGCTGTGCTGCCGGCCCATGGCATTCGTGGCTCTGACAGGTCTGGATGTGATTTATAATGCCATCCACAGAGCCATATGGGATGCATTCTGTACCAACCGGCGGGCAGACAGAGTGCCCATCTCTTTCAAAGTTCTGGCAGGAGACCACGAGTATCCAAAGTGCAGGACTAAGGTAAAACAAAACCATATCAATAAACGCCACAAATATTTAAAGATCTGAAGAGTTGTGCAGTTGCTTTGAGATGCTTTATGCCTCTAAGGATTTGTTCCGACAGGCAGCAAAAATCATATATTTTATGCATCTCTGACTCAAATCTATTTAGTTGTTCGTATCAGTACAACAGAACATGAAGACTGATGTTTACAAATCACATGCATATGTGGTTTGACATGCAATTACAGTATTTTCTCCTTCACTAATACACATTTCACAAATAATTTTCACCGAACTACACACCAATTTGTGCAAACTTCTGTTGCAAACACTTGTCTTGCATCAAAATTAAAGGAATGTTCTGGGTTCAATACAAGTTGAGATCAATTAATAGCATTTAGGGCATAATGTTGATTTCATTATTTTGTCTTAAAAAAAAAAAAAAATCACAGTTAACGTAAGGCTCTTACAATGGAAGTGAATGAGGTCAGTCCATAAATGCTAAAATACACATTGTATACTAATCTCTGTAAAGTTATATCAAATATTACAACTTGATTGCCATGACAACCAGACTCTGTAATCCCAGTATTGGAAATAGGCTAACTTTATACACATAAGGGCTGTAAGGGATTTTATCACATTGAAATAATGTTAACACATATAATGTTTACGTCTTGTTTTCTTTTTAATAAACGAACAGCGAGTCAAAATAATTTTTCATGGTAATCGACGTTCAACGTAATCAATTAACGCGTTAATTCAGTGTGATCCATTTTACAAAAAATTAAAAATTAAAAAAATTTACACAATCAGACCATAATAAGGATGATTCCTTAGAAATGCAAGCTTGTAGTACCACCTGTTTACTCCAGAGGGCAGTAAGTGAAATTTCAGCTGTATGAGCAATGCGCAGTTTATACAGTGAAGAAAGCAACCTTCAGCAGCAACAACACAAACGTGCGTTACGTTCTTGAGTTCAAAACACTCGAAGGAGCACAAATGTGATCTAAGGGATCTCAAGATGTTTTTAAAGATTGAGTATTAAGATATATATATTGCAAAAAGCGCTCCAAATCTGTGAGATTGCAAGGACATCTCCTGTGCACAGCCCTCTTCAGATCGCCCCACTGACGTTCAATTGGATTTAGGTCTGGGCTATGGCTGGGCCATTCCTAAACGTTAATCATCTTCTGGTGAAGCCATGCTTTTGTGGATTTGGATGTGTGCTTTGGGTTGTTGTCATGCTGAAATGTGAACTTCCTCTTCAGCTTTCTAACGGACGCCTGAATGTTTTGTGCCAAAATTGCCTGGTATTTGGAACAGTTCATAATTCCCTCCATCCTGACTAAGGCCCCAGTTCCAGCTGATGAAAAACAGCCCCAAAACATGATGCTGCCACCACCATGCTTCACTGTGGATATGATGTTCTTTGGGTGAAGTGCAGTGTCGTTTTTTGCGCCAAACATTGGAATTATGGCCAAAAAGTTCAACCTTGGTTTCATCAGACCATAATACATTTTCCCACGTGCTTTTGGGAGACTTGATGTTTGTTTTTGCAAACTTCAGCCAGGCTTGGATGTTTTTCTTTGTAAGAAAAGGCTTCCGTCACCCTACCCCATAGCCCATTCATATGAAGAATACGGGAGATTGTTGTCACATGTAGCACACAGCCAGAACTTGCCAGAAATTCCTGCAGTTCCTTTAATGTTGCTGTAGGCCTCTTGGAAGCCTCCCTGACCAGTTTTCTTCTCGTCTTTTCATCAATTTTGTAGGGACGTCCAGTTCTTGGTAATGTCTCTGTTGTGCCATATTTTTTCCACTTGATGATGACTGTCTTCACTGTGTTACATGGTATATCTAATGCTTTGGAAATTCTTTTGTACCCTTCACCTGACTGTTATCTTTCATCAATGATTAATTTTGATGATTAATGATTAATTAATCGGGACACCACGTAATTAATTCGATTACATATTTAATCGATTGACAGCCCTAGTGTGTGCGTGCGTGCGTGCGTGCGTGCGCGCGCAACAGAACAGACATTGCAAAGGACATTTAAGGGTAATAAATACACAATGTATACATAAAACACTTTTTCACAATGGACAGCATGCAGACAACTGTAAACTTTAGAGTAGTACATGTAAACGTATGTTACTGCTAGACATGTGTGTCCCAGGTGAGCCTGGACAGCATGGTGAAAGTGTCTAATGCACATATTAAGAAGTGTGTTTGATGGTTCTCAGTTCAGGTGGTGTGGGTGGGCACTGGGTATTGAGGGTGCTCACAGCCTGGGGGAAGAATCTGTTCTGGAGGAACTGGCTTGAATGCTGCGGAACCGTCTGCCCTATGGTAGGAGCTGGATAAGACTGTGGGAAGGATGGGTGGGGTCTTTTACTATGCTGACGGCTTTGCTGGAGTACCGTGCAAGGAAAATATCCAGAATGGAGGGGAGAGAGACACCGATGATCTTTCCAGCTGTGTTCACTGTCTGGTATAGGGTGTTGCGGTCTGCAGCATTGCAGTTCCCATACCAGACAGTGATGCAGAGGGTCAGTACACTCTTAATGGTGCCCCTGTAGAATGTGGTGAGGATGGGCAGAGAGAGACTTGCTCTTTTCAACCAGGGCAGGAAGTGGAGGCGCTGCTGGTCCCTCTTAGCGAGATATGTGGTGTTGGTAGTCCAGGTAAGGTCCTCTGTGATGTCCAGCAGGCCTCCCGATATCTGTGCTCCAAAGACAGGAGATCGCAGAGTGGGGTTACTCGCTCTACTCAATGTGGAGGAAGTCAAACAGACAGCTCGACATTCTAACTACCACTGATGAGGAAAACAGCTAGAACACTGTGTCATGTACAAAATAAATGTTTTTTTTGACATTTTAACTTTTTTTTTTTTTTTTTATTGATTCCAACATAGACAAGAATAAATTGAATCACAGAATTATGCATTCGGAATCAACTTTTAACTCTTTATAACCCCCCACACCCCCCCTCCCCGCCCCCATGCACAAATACAATATAGCATCATACCACATATAAACAGACACACAAATAGAAATGCATAAGTACATAAAGACATTAAAAAAATGTTCTCCCTCGCTAGGACTATTACAAATAACTGCCCCATTTTCTGCCATAAATGTCCAGGTTCCCCAGCCGTCTGGAAGTCATCTCCTCAAAAGCTGCCATTTTACCCAACTCAGTGCACCACTCACGAAATGAGGGTGCATCAGTTGACTTCCATCCCCTTAGGATTAGCTGTCTGCCAATCATCATATTCAGGACCCCGCCATCAGCCAAAATACACATTCTGGGGCAAAATTAAAATTGTGTGTCCAGTAAGTCACACACAAAGCAATGGACCCTCAACCAAAATTCCTGAATCTTAACACAACCCCAAAAAACATGGGTTGTGTCCCCTTCCTCTTATTGGCATCACCAGTTGGTGTGTGAGTCCTTAAGACCAAGCCTGTACAATCTACAGGGGGTCCAGTAGAATCGATGCAAGATCTTAAATTGCATCAGATGCACCCTTGCATCTCTAGATGCAGACTTGATGTTTTTTAGAATTCTAATTCACACTTCCTCGTCCAATACCAAGTTTAAATCTTTCTCCCATAATCTCTTGTGAGAAGTTGAAGCCCTGTCCCCCAGACTCTGAATTAGCAGGGGGGTAATACACTGATGCCACATAACCTTTTCCAAAAGCAGTAATCACCACTCCCAGAATATCTGCTGCTTTAGGGGGGTGTATGCTACCCCCTAAAAATGGTACAGAGCAGGTGGCGCAGCTGTAAATACCTAAAGAACTGAGACCCTAAAATGTACAACCAAATGTAGAACCAAAACACCCCATTCTCATATAGGTCATCGAGCGTATTAACCTCACGGTCCACTCTGACCAGCAGAAAGGGGACTTATTGTACATAATTTGGGGTTCATCCAAATGCTAGAATGCAACATTTAAATAAATATCAGAATTAAAAAAATTTCACTTTTTTCTATACTGAGTGCAAATGCGAGATAATGGGGTGCAACTTAAATTTTCATTTTAGTTTGATAGAAAGGCTTTGCAATGGCAAAATATGGGCAAGAACTTCCTGTTTAATACAAACTTAGGGAGGGGCTCTCTCAGGTGGACTGAATGTATAATAATAAAACAAAATCTTGAGTAGGCCTAGCCCACATTTGTCAACCGGTCTATGTAATTTATTGAAATGTAATTTGGGATGTTTACCATTCCAAATGATGGACTTCACTATGCTATCAAATTGCTTGAAATAAATTGGGGACATCTACAGTGAGAGATTGTAGCAGGTAGTTGAATTTTGGAATACAATTCGTTTTAATAACATTAACCTTCCCAATCATAGAATGTAATGAAGCCCACCTGCCCACATCATTCAAAAACCTTTTTATTAAAGGGTCAAAATTAACTAAATCAGACAAATTTGCTGGGAATAAAATGCCCAAATACTTAATGCCCTCTTTGGGCCACTGGAAAGCTCCCGGCTGGAAGGACGTTAAGGGACAGTACGCTGTCAGATCCAAAGCTTTGGATTTAGACCAATTGACTTTGTATCCTGAAAACTTAGAGGAATTAATAATTCTGTGGAGGCAAGGCATAGATCTAGTATGGTTGGAGACGAATAATAAAATATCATCTATGTAAAGAAAAAGCTTAAATGCCCACCTCCCGACATCACCCCTGGAAAATCATCTTCCCTTCTTATCGTGACTGCAAATGGTTCCAGGGCAAGACAGAACAATAATGGGTAAAATAATCTGAAATTAAGCAATTTCTTTGTACCGCCGCAACCGGGTGTCTTTAAAGTAACTTAATCCATCCAATAAAAGTATTCCCGAATCTGTATATTTCCATAATCTTGAAAAGATAATCCCATTCTACCATATCAAACGCCTTTTCGGCATCAAGTGAGATGGCTGTGACCGGAGTCTGCACATTTACCACTGACCACATGATATTAATTAGATGCCTAATGTTATCAGAAGAGCTACAGCCTTGAATAATACCCACCTGATTTATATGTATATAAGATGTCATAACTTTATTGTTTAGCCAATTTTTTTTTTTGACAATTTTAACGTATAGCTGGATCAGGGAAATTGGTAACTCGGACACTCGCATGGATCTTTTGTGCTTTTTGAGAATTGAAGTAATCCAGGCTTGTGTCATGTTTGGCAGAAGCTTTCCATTCTTTAATGATTCTATATAAACTTCTAACAAAAGTGGAGCCAGTTCTGTAGCAAAAATTCAGAAGCAAAGCCATCTGGCCCCGGTGCCTTGCCTGTAGGCAGGACATTAATTACCTCGTCAAGCTCCTCCAAGCGTATCTCAGAATCAAGAGAATTATTTTGCTCATTCATCAGTTTAGGGAGTTCTAATGGTTCCACAAAATTCTTAATGTCTTCATCGGTGGACGAAGATGTGGAACTATAATGATCAAAATAGAAATTTTTAAAAGCAGTATTAATATCAATGGCTGAGTTAAATATTTCACTTTGTAGAAATATAGAAAAAGTAGAAAAAGACTCTCTCTGCTTTATATTTCTAGCCAGCAGTTTCCCTGCTTTGCCCTGAATAGCCAAAACTCCACCTTCCACGACAAAATATATATACAGGTGAAACTCGAAAAATTAGAATATCGTGCAAAAGTTCATTAATTTCAGTAATTCAACTTAAAAGGTGAAACTAATATATTATATAGACTCATTACAAGCAAAGTAAGATATTTCAAGCCTTTATTTGATATAATTTTTATGATTATGGCTTACAGCTTATGAAAACCCCAAATTCAGAATCTCAGAAAATTAGAATATTACATGAAATCAATAAAAAAAAAAAGGATTTTAAATACAGAAATGTCAGCCCTCTGAAAAGTATAATCATGCATATGTACTCAGTACTTGGTTTGGGCCCCTTTTGCATTAATTACTGCCTCAATGCGGCGTGGCATGGATGCTATCAGCCTGTGGCACTGCTGAGGTGTTATGGAAGACCAAGATGCTTCAATAGCGGCCTTCAGCTCTTCTGCATTGTTTGGTCTCATGTCTCTCATCTTTCTCTTGGCAATGCCCCATAGATTCTCTATGGGGTTCAGGTCAGGCGAGTTTGCTGGCCAATCAAGCACAGTAATACCATGGTCATTGAACCAGGTTTTGGTACTTTTGGCAGTGTGGGCAGGTACCAATTCCTGCTGGAAAATGAAGTCAGCATCTCCATAAAGCTTGTATGCTGAAGGAAGCATGAAGTGCTCTAAAATGTCCCGGTAGACGGCTGCGTTGACTCTGGACTTAATAAAGCACAGTGGACCAACACCAGCCGATGACATGGCTCCCCAAACCAACACAGACTGTGGAAACTTCACACTGGACTTCAAGCATCTTGGATTGTGTGCCTCTCCTCTCTTCCTCCAGATTCTGGGACCTTGGTTTCCAAATGAGATGCAAAATTTGCTCTCATCAGAAAAGAGGACTTTGGACCACTGAGCAACAGACCAGTTCTTTTTTTTTTATTTAGACCAGGTAAGACGCTTCTGACATTGTTTGTTGTTCAGGAGCGGCTTGACAAGAGGAATACGACATATGAAGCCCATGTCCAGGACCCGTCTGTGTGTGGTGGCTCTTGATGCAGTAACTCCAGCCTCAGTCCACTCCTTGTGAAACTCCCCCACACATTTGAATGGCCTTTTCCTGACAATCCTCTCCAGGCTACGGTCATCCCTGCTGCTTGTGCACCTTTTTCTTCCACACTTTTCCCTTCCACTTAACTTTCTATTAATGTGCTTTGATACAGCACTTTGAGAACATCCAACTTCTTTTGCAATTACCTTTTGAGGCTTTCCCTCCTTGTGGAGGGTGTCAATGATGGTTTTCTGCACAACTGTCAGGTCAGCAGTCTTCCCCATGATTGTGAATTCAACTGAACCAGACTGAGAGACCATTTAAAGGCTCAGGAACCCTTTGCAGGTGTTTTGGATTAATTAGCTGTTTAGAGTGTGACACTTTGAGCCTACAATACTGAACCTTTTCACAATATTCTAATTTTCTGAGATTCTGAATTTGGGGTTTTCATAAGCTGTAAGCCATAATCATAAAAATTATATCAAATAAAGGCTTGAAATATCTTACTTTGCTTGTAATGAGTCTATATAATATATTAGTTTCACCTTTTAAGTTGAATTACTGAAATTAATGAACTTTTGCACGATATTCTAATTTTTCGAGTTGTGTGTGTGTGTGTGTATATATATATATATATATATATATATATATATATATATATATATGTGTATATGTATATGTGGCATAATGTATGATCCGACCCCTAAGAACCGCCTTAAGTGCCTTCCAAGCCACACCCAGAGAGGATACTGAGGACCAGTTGATCTCCATACAAACGTTGATTTCAGCCTTTAACATTTGTTGGAAATCACGAATTTGCAAAAGGGATACATTGAAGCGCTAAATGATTTCTTTTTCTATTTGAGACAAAAATGTTTCTAATTGAGGAATCAACTACAAAAGAAATGAGGGACTTGGATATCAAGAAGAAAAAATTTATTGTCCCTCCCAGATGGGTTTAAGGGATGGGAATTTTATTTGTTTTGTCTATTCGAGTACTCCGTGATTACTTGAACACTCGGAGGTGTGGAGGCACATTGACGTACATATATAGTTGAAATCAGAAGTTTACACTTAGGTTGAAGTCATTTAAAACAAATTTTTTTTAACCATTCCACAGTTTTTATATTAGCAAACTATAATTTTGTCATTTAGGACATTTACTTTGTGCATAACACTGGTAATTTTGCCAACAATTGTTTACAGACAGATTGTTTCACTTTTAATTTACTATATCACAATTCTAGTGGGTCAGAAGTTTACATACACTAAGTTAACCGTTCCTTTAAGCAGCTTGGAAAATTCCAGAAAACTATGTCAAGCCTTTAGGCAATTAGCCAATTAGCTTCTGATAGGCTAATTGAAGTATTTTAAGACCTACTTCAAATTCAGTGACTCTTTGCTTGACATTGTGAGAAAATCAAAAGAAATCAGCCAAGACCTCTTATTTTGTGGGCATCCATAAGTTGTAAAATTCCCAAGCACATTTTTTGAGAAGTTTACAGATATGCACAGGTTGCACATCATTAAAAACGATGATAGTGCTCATTATGTTTATTGTTAAGGGGAAAGTGGTTATTTTTTTGTTTTATAGAGCTATATAACAGCTGAAATTTCACCTTGTTTGCACCGGAGTTCTGTTGGTGTTTATTTTGTAAATTATGAACATCTGAATGCTCGTTAAGCATCTTATTACAAGACTACTCTGCTAATAAATAAAGAAATGAAACTTAAATTATTTTATTAGCTTACATGTAGAAATCGCACATTGATCCGAGAAGCAGGAAAGATGGCTCGCAACACCCGGATTAGAAGTCTGATACTTTGATGTGCAGTTGTTTCTGAGAAATATCAGGCCGCTAGTCCGCACCATTGACTAATCAGAATCGAATATTTCAGAGAGCCGTGTAATAAGCGATTCTATCACAGTGATTTAACTGTGGCTATACTTTTGAAAAACAGTGTAATTTTAACGTTTTGTATATTGGACCCATTTGCTTTCATTGTATGTGCCTTACTGAACGTGATTTTATTCTTTTGAAAAAGAGGGATGAGTCAAAGTTTTTTATGTGGTAATCAACATTATGGGTGGGTGATTTGTGAAAAGATATTATCACAATATTCTTTTTCATATCATTCGATATCTATATTTATCACGATATTCAGTCACATTTGCAAATTTTTTTTTTGCATTTCTAAGTTGGCAGAAGAAGAGGAGAAAAACAATCATAAACAGTCACTTATGTTTTCACATGCACCTTGTGAGTTCTGCAGATCTGATTTGGGTGCAATTAGTGTGAACAAATCCTTAGAATTAGAGTATGCATCAATGAAAAATGTGACAATATGAACATCTAGCCCTTTTTAATTACATTTTTAATTGTTTTCTTTTTTCTAAGATTCTTTTTACTCTGGAGGCTTATGAATGTTGTACGACTGTGTTGACTGAGAATTGCTAACATGCTCTCTTTTCATGACAGAGGACATCATATGAGTGGTATATCCCTAAAGGCATTCTGAAGACGGGCTGGATGAACAAACATCTCAACCTGGTGCCCGCGTTGGTCGTGCTGTTTTATGAGCTGGACTGGGACGATCCGCAATGGAAGGAAAAGCAATCGGAATGTGCAACCAAAGTGGAAATCGTCAGGTAGAGTTTAAATAAAAGTGCTTTTAGAATGTGGAGATGTACAGTAAAAATACAAGATGTTAGGAGTTAAAGACTTTTCACACTAAAAGCATGAGAAAAAGCACTCCGGCCATTATTTACTATTGAGGACTAAGAGTGCCGTTTAAGGAAAGAAAAAAAAAAAAACATTTATTAATTTGAAAGTAAAAGTCTAAATAAATAATTTTACAAATACATAGGCATTTTTACAGTAAAATTATATATATAAATTGTCCATTTTGGCAGTTGAAACACAGAAACAGAAAAATCGCAATTGTAAAAGTTTGACCTACCAAAATGGAAATTCAGGCAACTCTACTGTTTTGGCCTGTCCTACCTCAGAGGTCCAGAATTCTTGAATATACAACAACTAAAATCGTACCACAATAGCATACCTGTTGAGTTGTTATTTAATTATTATAATAAAGTATTTTAATTATTACAAAAATGTATTGCCAAAAATAATATTTAGCTGTGTCCCACATTTTTGAATGCAACCCTATGAAGTCCTGATATGAATGAACTGATAAAAATATATTGGGCAAATCGATCTCTAAAAGTAATGCATTGTTTCGATGTTTACAACTAAATTCGGTATGAATATACTAGGGATGCTGCGTTGTTATTGGCCACTATTCATGTTCTGTGACTTGATCGATGGTCTCATAATTTGAATGAACACACAAACCGAGCACCCAAGTCCAAAAGACGAGCGACTACTTTAAGACTTCAGCATCACTGTCATTTCATCACGGGTATGTGGGGAACACTGGCTGAATGTTGTAAGATAACAATGCAGTATGAGAGATGAATAATCTTGTGTACATAGGAAACCAGCACTTGCTGTGAAACTGTCTTTATTATTTAATTATTAAGATTAAATGAATGAAGAAGAATAATAATATAAAAATAGTGAGAAGGTATCAATAACCAAAACTATCAAATTTTGCTTAATTACACCATTCAGGTCAGAGCATCCCTAGAATATACCTTTTAGGACAAATATAACAGGTGTGTTCTTATTTTTCTTTTTTTGATGTCTGACTTATTTATTTTTTCCCCCACAGAACAAGTTTACAAGGCAGAAATACGAAGGTCGCTGTGGTTTTGATTCAGAAGAAGACTCCTCTTCCACCAGGTATCACAAAAAGTGAAATCGGGGTTCCCAATCCGATCTTTGTCTCAGGTAAATGTTGTTGAGTAAAGCTGTGCTTGTGTGTCTCAGGTGAAGATCTGGTGGCATCTGAGATGGCTTCTACTCTGTGTAGTGCCTGTGACCTTTCTGGCAAGTCCCTGTTTGTCCTGCCCCATACTGACCACCTGGTGGGATACATCATCAGGTTAGCCAAGTCATTTATTTATGTAGAATATTTATAATCAACAGAAGTGTTATGATTGACTGCCAAGTTGCTGCTGCAAAGTGTACTGCTGAAACAAATATTATACATCTATAGGCAAATATTTAAAAACAATTTAAACAAATAAATAAAAACCAAAGACTACAACAATGAATAGGGAAACAAGAAGTCGATAAAAATTAAATTCAAAACCACAATTAAAAACATTCAAGTTCGATTACATTATACCTGAAACAAAAGCTAAAAAGATTATGTAAAAAAAAAAACTAACATAATCTTTGTTACATTAAAAGGTACAGTTCACCCAAAAATGAAAATTCTGTCTTTATGTACTCCTCCCCTTTACATCATTCCAATCCTGTATTCACTATAGGGCTGAAACGATTAGCAATGTTATCGACAACGTCAACAATAAAAACATTTTGTTGCCGAATAGTCATTTGCTTGTAGAGCGCCTTTAAAGGAAACACCCCAACGTTACATCTTAAATGCAGTTATATTTAATGCGTTATAGCTTTATTAAAGTTCAAATAATATGGGAGCAGATCATGTAAATAACTCCAAACTCTGAAACTGGCATTTTTCTGTGTGTTCAGCGCTTCTATGAGTTCTGAAAATGTCCCGATCTAAGGGGAAGAGATTGAAACTGCATCCGGCTGGTGAACACTCTGTCGCGGGGATGCTCGTCCCTCGAGCGTGCACATGCTTGCTGCAGCTTGATTATAACGTGATGGCTCGTGACTTCTTATATTGAATAAAATTGGCAATGCGCAGCTTTATTAATAAGAGAGTGTTTGTTTCTTGTGAGTTAAAGATGGATTTGAAGTGAACAGAAAGGTGAGAGAGGAAGTCTTTGTCCCATTATACACTGCAACAAAATATGTTTATGATTTGTTTTTGTTTTGGCTTGTTTTCCCATTTAAACAGCAGTGAATTTCTTTACTGAATTAAACAAAGTATTTTTCCCCTTTAATTCAGTGAATGTCATTTAGAGGTATTTTTAAAAGATGTTTTTGTCCTCCTTTATTGTTAGCAAGCACGTTTAATACAACATTTTAAGTCAGGACACAAGCAGAATAATCGTTTAAGAGCTAATGATTAATCGAGCAATAATTGCAGAATAGTCGAAAAATCGTTCTATTCATTAGTTCACAAACACATCGTACTCCCCAGATTTTTTTAGGAAAATGTGTTGTTTGTGACTTCCAAACATTTGTAAAGAGGAGGTGTGTGCACATTCAATCACAATTATCATAATACACGCCCCTGAAAATGCCATATAAGGAAGGCACCAGAATCGCTAGCAATTGCTGTTAATATCTATGTGGAATAGTAATGAAATGGTTTTATGAATGAAGTGCATTCACATCCTAAAATTTAAGTCTCATAGAAAGTGAGAACTTACTGTCATTGCATGTTTTTGTCGTCATATGATGCTCTTTTGTGACTCAAACAGTTCAAGTAGTCAATAAAAATGGTTTGACACGAGTATAAAACATTTTCAGTCCACACCAGGAGGAGGATGTTCATCACCATTAACCTTCTCTGGTTCAGTTGAGCGCATTGCCAGCATCATCTTTGAAAGTTCTCGTGTAAATCATGACAGTAACAGTGATGCACTTGAACTGGAAGAATCTTCAGAGAAATAAATAGAATCCTGAAGAACATCTTTGACCTAAACGCTGTAAGTTATTACAGATTTTGAAGCTATACATGACAATGTGCAGGCTTTTTCGATATTTTTTTTTTTTTTTTCTCCCCCCAGTTGTATTGGGTATGCAGCTGCCCTTGATGTGTTTATTTATGTGTTTAACAGCATTAGCTTTGAGCACACGTTATCAACTGAACGTGATAATAACAGATGCCAATTAAAATATGAAACCTAATTTATAGAGCTCATATTAAATAAAATATTTTTTTCCAACCAGTCAAGTTAAAAGGCATAAATTTTTTTCATGAAAAATCAAGCACTTCTGCTGGGAAAACGATATGCAGAGTTGAGAGAAAATTATATTTAAGCAATAAATAAACATTTCTAAATAAGTATAGGCTATAGTTTAAAAAGATAACAAAAGTTTATTTTATTTTTTTATTATAATTTGTAATTTAATTATCATTGAATCTTTTCATAAATTATTAAATTTTCCTTCTATCAAAATTAAGTCATGCCAGTTTGCCTGAAAGAACACAACACTTTTGGATGTCTTACTCACGATTTACACATGGTCGGGAGCAGGTGAACGTTTTGTTCGTACCGACTAACTTTTTGAAAATACTAAAACGTTTATGAATATGACAATTTACGTCAAAACAATTTGTTTTTACGACTTTACGAATGATTTACACAATTTGTTCTGCTCATGTTTCATGAATGAGGCCCATTGTGTCTATGTCTGCAGGTTGGAGAATGCTTTTTACGAACATGCACAGACCTACTATTACAATGAGATTCGGCGAGTGAAATCGCACAAGGAGTTCCTCAACAAAACTACACACCAGGTAATTGGGAGCTCATTCCAAAACACGATTCCATGTTTTTAAATCCTGAATAATTGATCTCGCTCTATAACAGTGCAACCATGAGCAATGCATTAAAAGGCAAGCTTTCGTTTTTGTCCTAAACAACCACTACGAGTGACTAGATATTTTGCCCATCGCTATGTACTGTAGGCCCACCCACTGTGAAATGTATTTTTGCTCCATATAAGAGACAGTGTGTCACGTTGTGAAACTGTTTCACATTCAGTGCATAGTATGTGAGTGAAGCGAGGAGCAGGTTTTTTTTGTTTTTTTTTAAATGGAGCATCATTGTTTTCTCTTGCTCCAAGAGTGCTCCACTAATGCTCCATTACTAGCAAAACACCTTTTAACTGCAAATTCACAATGTGTTAAGCAGTGTTAAACACTATTGACATTAAAGAAAATGGAATTTCTGATGAAAGAATACAAAAAATACAAATGTCTATTAAAATTAATTAGTGCGAAGGATGATGCGAATGGGGGATGATTGCCACAGCCAAAGATTATTTTAAAAGGCATGTGTGTGTTTAGAAAACACGATTATATCTGTTCACATGTGGAGAGAAAATGTTAAGGTCCGTAATAAATATTTATCTCGCTCCCCTATTGAATATTTTAAATCATATCATCATTATTATTTAAATCATTGCCATCTCAACTGTAAGATGTCCAGCATTTAATAGAATTGAACTTTTAATGTCCTAAAACTCCAACTGAACTTATCAATTTGTTAATTTTATGTAGTTTTACTGCCATCTGATATTTATTTTAATGCTGTAATTTATTAAATTTACATTTGCAGAAGAAGCTAAATGTGAGCCGAGATAGAGAGGGGTATATTTAATTTTTTGTAAAAATATTTAAAAGATTCAAAAGCTAGTATTTCTGAAAATGGACTCTAGACAATATAGTTTTGATGATAGTCTTGTCTTGATAAAATGGTTTAGAACGTCCTGAGAATGTAATTTAACCAACATCATTCACAGAATTATAGGGTATGGTTAATTAATTAATTTAAGAAAGGCCAATAATATATTGTTTTTGGTAATTTATTTAAAAAAAAAATTGGGTAATATACACTGGTGAGCCAAAATATTATGACCACCTGGCTAATATGCTCTTGGTCCTCCACGTGCCACCAAAACAGTGCCGACCATCCGAGTCATGGACTCTACAAGACCTCTGAAGTTGTCCTGTGGTATCTGGCACCAAGACATTAGCAGCAGATTCTTCAAGTCCTGTAAGTTGTGAGGTCCAGCACATCCCATAGATGCTCAGTCGGATTGAGATCAGGGGAATTTGGAGGCCAGAGCAACACCTTGAACTCTTCATCATGTTCCTCAAACCATTCCCAAACAATATGAGCATTGTGGCAGTGCGCATTATCCTGCTGAAAGAGGCCACTGCCATCAGGAAATGTCATTTCCATGAAGGGGTGTACCTGGTCTGCAACAAAGTTTAGGTAGGTGGCATGTGTCAAATAGACATCCACATGCTGGACCCAGGGTTTCCTAGCAGAACATTGTCCAGAGCATCACACTACCTCCACCGGCTTGTCATCTTCCCACAGTGCATACTGGTGCCATCACTCCCCCGGGGAATCGGCGCAAACATATAGTACTGTGCAAGTTTTAGGCACTTGTGAAAAATATTTCATGTTGAGGATGTCTTCAAAAATAATGACATAAATAGTTTTCATTTATCAATTAACATCATACAAAGTCCAGTAAACATATAAAAGCTAAATCAATATTTGGTGTGACCACCTTTGCTTTTAAAACACCACCAATTCTCCTACATACACCTGGACACAGTTTATCTTGGTTGTTGGCAGATAGGATGTTCCAAGCTTCTTGGAGAATTCTCCACAGTTCTTTTATCTATTTGGGCTCCCTGTTCTTCTATTCTAATCTTTTCTATTTACAAAAGTAATGTTTGGGAGTCTAACATTTATATTTCCTATTGACGCATTAAAGATGAAGATATAAATAACCATCTTAAGACAAATGCTTTTGTGAAACATCTTATGTGCCTAAGACTTTTGCACAGTATTGTACACGGCCATCCACGTGGTGTAAAAGAAAATAGGACTTGGATGACCTTCTTCCACTGCTCCAAGGTCCAGTTCCTATGCTTGCAAGCCTATTATAGCTGCTTTTGATGGTGGACAGGGGTCATCATGGGCACTCTGACCGGTCTGTATATAAGTAGCCCCATATGCAGCAGGGTGCAATGCACTGTGTGTTGTGACACATTCCTCCTGTTAAAGTTTCTGTGACTTGTGCACAGTGCACAGTAGACATTCTGTCGGTTCGGACCAGATGGGATTGCCTTCGTTGCCCTCGCGCATCGATGTGCCTTGGGCTCCCAACACCCTGTCGCCAGTTTGTGGTTTGTCCCTCCCCGGTAGCTAGATGCAAATTTAGCCATGAAGCGAACATGGAGCAGAATTTCTCTTATCAGTGAGCGTGTAGGGAGCGGGAAATTGACAACCTGGAGTGGAACTGTGGAGGGGAAGTTGTTGCCACTCCACTTACAGTGCATCTGGAAAGTATTCACACCGCTATAGCCTTATTCCAAAATGGATTAAATTCATTATTTTCCTCAAACAATACCCCATAATGACAACGTGAAAGAAATTTGTTTGAAATCTTTGCAAATTTATTAAAAATAAAAAAAACCTTTGGCACCAATTACAGCCTCAAGTCTTTTTTGAGTATGATGCTACAAACTTGGCACACCTATTTTTGGGCAGTTTCTCCCATTCTTCTTTGCAGGACCTCTCAAGCTCTACCAGGTTGGATGGGGAGCGTCGGTGCACCGCCATATTCAGAGATGTTCAATCGGGTTCAAGTCTGGGCTCTGACTGGGCCACTCAAGGACATTCACAGAGTTGTCCCATAACCACTCCTTTGTTATCTTGGTTGTGTGCTTAGGGTCGTTGTCCTGTTGGAAGATGAACCTTCGCCCCAGTCTGAGGTCCAGAGTGCTCTGGAGCAGGTTTTCATCAAGGATGTCTCTGTACATTGCTGCATTCATCTTTCCCCCGATCCTGACTAGTCTCCCAGTTCCTGCTGCTGAAAAACATCCCCACAGCATGATGCTGCCACCACCATGCTTCACCTTAGGGATGGTATTGGCCAGGTGATGAGCGGTGCCTGGTCCAGACATGACGCTTAACAATAAAGGCCAAAGAGTTCAATATTTGTTTCATCAGACCAGAGAATTTTGTTTCTGAGTCCTTCAGGTGCCTTTTGGCAAACTCCAGGTGGGCTGTCATGTGCCTTTTACTGAGGAGTGGCTTCTGTCTGGCCACTCTACCATACAGGCCTGATTGTTAGAGTGCAGCAGAGATGGTTGTTCTTCTGGAAGGTTCTCCTCTCTCCACAGAGAAACGCTGGAGCTCTGTCAGAGTGACCAAGTGGTCACCTCCCTGACTAAGGCCCTTCTCCCCCGATCACTCAGTTTGGTGGGGCGGCCAGCTCTAGGAAGTGTCCTGGTGGTTCCAATCTTCCATTTCCGGATAATGGAGGCCACTGTGCTCATTGGGACTTTCAATTCTGCAGACATTTTTCTGCACCCTTCCCCAGATCTGCCTTGATACAATCCTGTCTCGGAGGTCTACAGGCAATTCCTTGGACTTCATGGCTTGGTTTGTGCTCTGACATGCATTGTTAACTGTGGGACCTTATATAGACAGGTATGTGCCTTTCCAAATCATGTCCTATCAACTCAATTTAACACAGATGGACTCCAATCAAGTTGTAGAAACATCTCAAGGATAATGAGTGGAAATAGGATGCACCTGCGCTCAATTTTGACTGTCATGGCAAAGGCTGTGAGTACTTCTGTACATGTGATTTATTATTATTCTTTTTTTTTTTCGTTTTTTATTTTTAATAAATTTGCAAAGATTATAAACAAACTTCTTTCACGTTGTCATTTTGGGGTATTGTAGAATTTTGAGGAAAGTAATTGTAAAAATGTAACTATACTGCTATTAAGGACATTCAAATTCAGCAGTCATGGAAATTTCTATTGTGAATACACATTTGTATTGTTACATTTTGCTCTAAAGTATTTCTGATACTTGTAAAACTTGCTTGCGAGAAGTAGCTCTTCAGATTGTGAGCGACGCATTCTTTAGAGTTGGTTCTCAAATGAATCAGTCAAATCAATTCACAAATAAATACTAATGGTTCATTAGTGAATCAGCCTAAATGAGAATGATTTCAAATAAAATCGTAATCTCAAGTGACAGGAAAAGTCATGGAAATTCATTGGTCATAAATTGAGGGAGCACTCACAATGTGTTCATCTAACAGTGTTAAACAGTTCAACTTGTACCTGCTGTCATTCCAGCTGCTGTTTGTCAGGCACCAGTTTAAGATGGGTTTCTTCAGTGAACTAAAGCAGGACACTCAGAATGCCCTAAAGTAAGTGCTTTTAACAGGAATCTGCTTGTGTAAATAAATGTTTTGCATGAATTTCTAAGAAACCTCTCTCAGTGCTGGCTATATTCATGAATTGCTTATAGTCTGTGTTCCGTTCAACAGATATTACAGGACTGCTTACAGCCTCGTCCATGAACTCAGAGCTCATGAGACAAACGTGCTTGAGATCAAGACCATGGCTGGATTCATCAACTACAAGGTTTGTATGTGAATTAAATTTTGATGTCTAAGACAATGAGTTTTGCTTGTCTGTACAAAACTCCATATAATAATCTGTGCCAATATATGCTTTTTGGAATTGTCGGTGATCTCCAAAAAATATGCCAATAATTGCAAATATACTGTGTATATATGCACACAGTATATATAATATTCTTTTGTGTTCCCCATTTGCCGCTTACAGTTAGAATGGCATAGTTTAACTACAGCCTCTTGAAGTAAAACTAAATAAATTACAGACTGACACCTTTTTGGTTTTGCTGTATCTAAATCTTTCATCAGTGATCCATATTTTAATCCTCACTTTATTTTATTTTATTTTTGTTGATTTTTGTGTTCTAAAATACCACATTCATGGTGTCTCCAACTTCATATCTTGTGAATGATAAGAATAAATCTTATTCCTCATTAAACCTCATCTGATGTAAACGTGTATATACAGTATATACACTGATGAGCCAAAACACTAAGGCCACTCACAGGTGAGTGTTGATTATCTCCTAACAAGGCCACATGTCAAGTTCTAGGTAGATTAGATCAATCAGTTCTCGTAGTCGGCACGTTGATTGCAGAAGAAATGGGCAGGTGTAAAGACCTGAAATACTTTGAGAAGGGCCAAATTGTAATGGCCAGACGACTGGGTCAGAGCAAGGCTTGTGAGATGCTGCTGGTATGCAATGGTTAGTACCTACCTAAAGTGGTCCAAGGAAGGACAATCAGTGAACTGGCTTCAGGGTTATGGGCTCCCAAGGCTCATTGATGCGCATGGCTAGCCCGTCAGCAGGGGTGTGTATCTACCGACATTGGTCAGAGGAGGGACAAACTGGCGACAGGTGTTATGCGCCCAAGGCTCATCGATGTGTAAGGACAATGAAGGCTGTCCTGTCAGGTCTGAACCATCATAAGGTCTAATGTGGCTCAAGTCACAGAAAATGTTATTGATGGTTATGGGAGGAATGTGTCACAAAAATCATCACATCCTAATGATTATGGGCTGTATAAACGCAGTTGAGTCAAAGTGCGCATGATGACCCCTGTCTGCTTTCAAAAGCACCTTCAATGGGCACACGAACATCGAATCTTGACCTTGGAGCTGTTCCTGAAGCAGTAGTGATTGGTCCAAAACATTTTGGCAAGTGTATCCCTGGACAAATTTCCATTTTCACAGCTGAGGTTTGTGCATTACTTCTAGCTCTAGTCTCTGAAAACTGAACATCCTACAATTATTAGCATAATAGGAAAACAAGATTTCAATATATTTTTTTGTTGTATACCGGGCCATATGATTGGCTGGCAATGAACAGGCAGATAAAGTGGTTAAGGAAGCACTTCAGTTGGAAATGACAATGTAATATACCACCATCTGACGTTAAACACATATTGAATCTGTACGTTCACTACAAATGGCGAATGGAATGAATGCATATAGTGTATAACAAACTACATGTTTGTAGAACCCAGTACTAAATCAAGGAGTTTATTATTTTGAAAATAGATATGACCAGGTCATACAGTATATACGAGATGTCCAAACCTGTGTTGTCCTTCCCAACACTGTTTGACTGCACAATGTCGGCATCAAATGTGATGCTTGCAGGTACACCACAATGCTGTTTAAATTTTACATTTTGACAAATTGCTTCAGCAAATTGAAGGCTGTGTCTCAAACTAGTGAGCTACCAATGGTTTTCATACAAACATCTGTGTACACCACACAGTAAAAACAGGCCAGAGTTAATTTTCTGTTGTCCTTCTCTTGTAAATAGCACAGTCATGTTTAGTTGCATTGTGTTCAGAACTGCATTGTCTTTCTCAAGCATCTAACAGAGGACTTCTCTCACAGATCTGCAGACTGTGCTTTCAGCATAACACCCCCTTGGATGCCATCGCACAGTTCCGCAAACACATCGACCTGTGTAAGAAGAAGATTGGTAGCGCTGAGCTGGCATTTGAACACACTGCCTGGATGTCCAAACAGTAAGATTAAATGCTGCCATAAACACATATCTTTATTTTTATATTCTTGGACAAACACTGTTAAAGTGTTTTTGCCAGATATTATACTCTTCTGGTAAATCTCTAGTAATACTATTTGACTCCTAGTTTAATTATTTTGCAGTTTCTGGTTAGTCCTTCCTATTGTGTAGACATGGATAATTAATGTATATTTTGTGAATTATTGTTACACTCAATGCTTTAAATGTGAATGTAACAGTTACATCAAGACAAAGATAATCAACACATCAAGGGCCTTACTGTGTAATGTTGGCAACGTATGTCTCTCAACCTAACTCTTGGTCTAGACCAGTGCTCTTCAGTTAGTCTCAAAATCCTTTAGTCTTTTAAATATCATTTCCTTCCAAGGAAAGGTCCAAACAAGCATAGTTTACTCCATTTAATATAATTAGAAGATATTGGCTCCTGAAATGAAGTAATCAATGTGTCATTTAACTGATAATGTGCTGAACTACACCTGTGGTTACTCTGAAACTTGTTCCACCATCGAGGAACTGTGAAGCTGAAAAACCTAGAAACTGATTTGGTGCATCTTTGTGTTGGTACAACAAGGTGGTGGTCATTTACGGGCTTTCTGGTCGGAATGTAGCTTTGCATGAACAATTTCTCTTCTGTATGCCAGCATCAGAGCTTTGAACTTGATAAATGCAGAAACCAGCAGCCAGTGTAGAGAGACAAGGAGGGGTGTAACATCTGCTCTCTTGGATTCGTTGAAGATCAGCCATGCTGCTCCATTCTGGATCATTTGCATAGGCCTAATTTCACATGCAGGAAGGCTGGCTAAAAGAACATTATCTAGTCCAGTCTAGATATGCCAAGAAACTATATAGGAGATGTGTGGCATGTTCAGATAGCAATGGTTTTGTCTTCCTAATGTTTTAGAATGAAAATCCACATGATCGGGCTGTTTTTGAGATGTGGTTGGTGAAATTTTGTTGGTTGTCAATGGTAATGGTATTGACCCCTTGGTTTCTGACCATTTTGCATGGTGTTATTGTGGATGAACGGCTATTAAATCCGTTCACCAGCTGAATGGAAATTGTGCGAAACCACAGGGTTGGCTGGAAAGATGAGAACCTCGTTTTCGCTAGGTTTAGTTTAAAGGTGGTGTTCCTTCATCCACGCTGAGATGTCTGCCTGGCATGCCGAGATCCAAACAGTCACCATGGGGTCGTCAATTTACAATATATTTTTTACAATTTAAGTGTCCAAAGTGTTTAAACTTTTTAGGGCCACTGTATATGATGCTTTCATATCACCTTTTCAGTGTAAAGATATCTTAATGTTCCATGTTTAAAATAAATGCTAAGTTTGTAATTATATTAAATTGAAATCATTCATTTGCAGCTTGGATATTGGGTCCAGATCTAGACTAAGTTTTTACCTCTCGTCTTGAAATTATGCACATGCGCACAATCATTTATTCACTTTATCTCATTCTCTAGGTTTCAGTCATTTGGGGATTTGTTTGATGAGGCCATTAAACTGGGCCTTGCAGCAATCCAGACCCAGAATCCAGGCTTCTATTACCAGCAGGCTGCATCCTATGCACAGGAGCGCAAGCAGCAAGCGGGGCAGCTCTGCAATCATGTGGTACTTGTACTTGTATCTGATGTAATATGAATGTTGACTACTCTATTTTGAGCATGTGATGTATAATGTCCCACTGGTCATATTCTTCAGCCGGGTGTGGGCTACCCTGCACCTGACTCACTGGAGATCCACTCCGGACCTCTAGACTTCTACGGACAGAGACCCTGGAGACAGGGACATCAGAGTGAGTGATGATTTATGAATCACTATCACCCTCTAAGTTAGAATCAATCTGTATCTTTGATTGAATCTCACAAAATTTGTCAAGAACATGTCCAGGTTATATTTCAAAAGCAAAAATATATGGTTTTCAGCAATCCACTTACATTGGAAGTCAAAAAAGAAAGTCCATTAATGATAAATGTGCACTTTAGTAAATTTTTTTTTTTTTTTTTTTTTTTTTAGCCACATCTTATTCGTTCCAAAAGCACTAGTGGTTTTCTGATACTGATACCAATTAACATGGATGCACAAAGTTTGTTTACTAACTGCTGCCGCTTCACAAGTGACTGTTTGTTTTTCTCCTTCTCCAACTACACTTGTAATGAACTACTATATTCAAACACTATATTTACATTTAAAACAGCGAAATTGTAAATCTTTTTTTGCTGGGTCTCAGGAACTTATGGTATGATGACATCATAATAGCTTGAAATGTAAAATAATTAGATCTTTATAACAACAGTGCAGGCAGCATATATAAAAATACACAGAAATATTAGTTCACACTTTAAATATATCTTATATAATGTATATGTCAGAATTTTCAAAGCTCTGCGAGATAGAGAAAGAGAGAGAGAGAGAGAGTTATTTATTTATTTTATTTATTTAATATATATATATATATATATATATATATATATATATATATATATATATATAGCAGTGCTGATTTAGGACCATATCCCACTCTTGCTCATGTGATATTACTTATATACAACAGTTCAATTAACAATTAAATAAAAAAAATTGGAAAAACCCGAGTAAGGTCATAAAAACGCATTTGTGCATGGAACTACTTTATTATGCTACGGATCAGAATCTGCCGTTGCTGGTTCAAAACAAATGATGTGTCCAAACCTCCTTTAGTAATTCAAAAAGTTCACTTCAGAAATTCTCCCTTTTTTTGTGGAAGGCGCACAAGAGTCATTCACTAAAGAAACAGCAATGTCATGTGCCATTTTTAAACCGTGTTTATCCAATGTGGAAACTCGTTAAGCACCTCAAGTTCTGTAATCAAACAGTCCTTTTGTGTCTCTCAGATGCAATGAGCCTTAATCCTGAAATTGTTCATTTAAAGCCATTTAAAATATCCTATATATAACTAATTATAATAGTATGTCCTAATAGTAGTGTAGTGGTAATACGAGCGATCACAGAGCGCTATTCCATGTACACAATGACTAACAGATTCACTTTATGTCACCAACTGGCTCATATTACACACAAAAATGATCTTTTGTCACCACCTGCTGGCTAACATGTAATTTCATAAATAAAGACCGTAACTACTAACACACATGCACTGCTCTTATGCCATAGTTTAGAATGGCATGAACACAAGTGGAGTGATACACACACAGTGAAGCGTCTGAGTGCTGATCCTATCAGACCATCAGTGCTCATGGAACGTCTCTTGTCCAATCAGATTTGAGGACTGGAACTAACTGGTGTTATTTTTTTGTGGTGGGCATGATTGTAATATAATGATGATTGAGAGATACATGTCTCAAAAGCCAGTGGCATCATATTTGATATATGGATTTCAAAGGAGGGGGTTCAATAAAATAATATAGAAAAATTTAACCAAGCACAAGTTGCTTGTATTCAGCAAATACTCACTTTAAAATTTCAGTAACAATATAATAATTACTGTCATTTTTACTTTATCAAAATTAGATGTAATTTATCCTAACATAAAAGTAACTTTTTCGCTCAAGACGCCACCATTTTAAATAGATCAATTAAACATTGAAGCTACTTTTCCCCACAAATAACCACTAAATGATGCCATAAACATGTGAAACTTGCATACCTTAGGTTGTTTGACTCGTCAGCTTGAACAGAGTGTGAAATGGGAGCCATCACACGTTGTGTATCATATTTGATACACATGGCATTATAGGTTTAAAAGGAAAAACTCACAAATTAAAAATCCATAGGCATTAAGGTATTCTTTTTTTTTTTTTGTCCTTTTATACAAATATACACTGATCAGCCACAACATTAAAACCACCTGCCTAATATTGTGTAGGTCCCCCTCAAGCTGCCAAAACAGCACCAACCTGCATCTCAGAATAGCACTCGGAGATAATATTCTTCTCACCACAATTGTACAGAGCGGTTATCTGAGTTACTGTAGACTTTGTCATTTCAAACCGGTCTGTTGACATCTCTCATCAACAAGACATTTCCATCCACAGAACTGCCGCTCAATGGATGTTTTTTGTTTTTGGACCCATTCTAAGTAAATTCTAGAGACTGTGCGTGAAAATCCCAGAAGATCAGCAGTTACAGAAATACTCAAACCAGCCCATCTGGCACCAACAATCATCCATGCGATTATCTAATCAGCCAATAGTGTTGCAGCATTGCATAAAATTATGCAGATACAGGTCAGGAGCTTCAGATAATTTTCACAGCATCCATCAGAATGGGGATTTGAATTGTGGCATGATTGTTGGTGCCAGATATGCTGGTTTGGGTATTTCTGTTTGTAACTGCTTGTAATTTGTATTTGGTAACTGCTGATCTTGTAGGATTTTCACACACAACAGTCTCTAGAATTTACTCAGAATGGTGCCAAAAACCATCCAGTTCTGTTGATGGAAATGCCTTGTTGATGAGAGTGTGTATGTGTGTGTGTATGTATGATATATATATATATATATATATATATATATATATATATATATATATATTTACACACACATTTATTTAGAAAACATGAACCAGGAAAGCTTTATCATTTAATAATGCCATAAAAACTGTTGCTATCATGTACAACAACCTTGTGAGTTTACAGTCTTTTATGAGGGTTTATGAAGTCTCTTTTTTTCTTTTTTTTTTTTACCCCCAGGCATTGATCCTCCTGATCCTGAGAAAGAGAAACAAGGGATCCTTGCTCTTCAAGTGAAAGAGAGACACGTGCTTCATTCGGTGGGACTTTTGAAACATCTACATTTTCTTTTCTTTTACATACTGTAGCTCTTGCAATAGCAGTTAAATGACCATTTAAAGGTCTGAACACACTGGACTGAATTGTTGAATGTTTCTCATGTTCTTAAAAACCTTTTGATCTAAAGGCTTACACTTAAATGCTTTAAGTTTTGTAGAAAAATAAACATGAAAACTGCTTGTCCAATCAGATTAGGGCACTGACACTAATTGTTGTATAATATAGTAGTGGTTTATCTAAAAAATTTTGATCACTGCATAACTTCCATTTGTAGTGTATGTTACATTTTAAAGTTGAATATGTGCGGTATATCTCTCCTAATGTTTATGTTTATTTCTCCTGTCAGGAGTTGATCATTGCTCTCCTCAGTAATGCTGTCACTCAGTTTAAGAAGTACAAGTGTCCTCGAATGAAGAGCCATCTCAGTGAGTGCTACACAATTTTCATTTCTTTATTTTATTGCTTAGAACAACTTTAAATATACTGTTCAGCGCTGTTCATCTCAGAAATATGATTGTCACTCGTACACATGTCAGGCATTCTTGCTTTATCTCTCTGTTTTTGCAGTGGTTCAGATGGGTGAGGAGTATTATCATGCAAAAGACTACACCAAAGCATTAAAGTGAGTTGAATTCAGAATACAGCTAGAACTGTGCCTTCAATAATTTTAGTTAATTTTCTTGTTAAGTGCTTTTAGCTGTTAGATATAAGTGTGTGTGTGTGTGTGTGTGTGTGTGTGTGTGTGTGTGTGTGTGTGTGTGTGTGTGTGTGTGTGTGTGTGTGTGTGTGTGTGTGTGTGTGTGTGTGTGTGTGTGTGTGTGTGTGTGTGTGTGTGTGTGTGTGTGTGTGTGTGTGTGTGTGTGTGTGTGTGTGTGTGTTCTAGGCTGTTAGATTATGTGATGTGTGACTATCGTACGGAGCGCTGGTGGTCTCTGCTCACGTCGATCCTGTGCACGGCTCTGAAGTGCTCTTACCTCATGGGTCAGGTCAAGGATTACATCACCTACTCTATGGAGCTGGTGGGCAGAGGTAAATGAACACACTGTATTGATCAATGCACTCCATTCTTCACCAATGCAAAAGTGACTCTGTCGCGTGTGTGTGTGTGTGTTCGCAGCCTCTATCCTTTCTGAAGAGCAGAAGTCCAGGATCGAGAAAAATCTGATTAAAGTGCTCATGGTTTGTATGGAAATATATTAGTAGAAGGGATGGGCGATTATACCTGAAAATCTTGTTTCTTTTTCTTTAAACATCTTGATATTAACATATTTGCTCTGAAATGGCTTAAAAGGGTCTTTTTTTTCAGTCAAAATATACATTATTTCAACCAAACAGTCAAAAATCTAGTTAAACATAATCAAGGCAAGTTTCCCATACTGAATGAACACAAAGTTTTATACATTATTAAAATGTTTGTTCATCAATATAACAGTATATACAGTAATATTACCTACATATGCATTTCTACCAAAACATATTAAAACGCATCAAATGGCAGGGACTTCTGAGAACAATTTTGACTGGTGACAATCAAATAATTAAAACAACTTTTGAAATAATTTATTCTTGGAAATGAATCAAACATTCCTCATTCTTTTCTGTATTAATGTGTGAAGCTGGACTGCTGATGTTATCTTTAGGAAATGTTAATGGACAAAAAGTAAATTTGCAATCATTGTTTTGGTGATTTTGTTTTTTAAATTGTATTGTCAAAAATATTATTCAAAATAACACTGAATATATTGTAATATTTGCTATAACACCCAGCCCTATTTGTAATACACACTCATTAGTACATACAGTATTATAATGAATATTCATGCTATTTTGTCAGATTTATTTTTATGTTTTTATTAGTTGTATTTTAGTTACGTTACATTGACATTTTCTTACCAAGTCCGCTTACAGAATTATGTAAAAAGATGTCCTGTGTATTTCATGGATTATCAGAATGAAGTCCCGGAGCCTGAACCAGACTGTGACATAGTCTCAGTAAAGGCGGCCCAGTCTCTCTGGAGTGACTGCATCTCTCTGGCCGGCAACAATGAGATTACCATTGATGTCCAGGACTATGTGCCCTTTGGTAAGTACTCAAAGAAGACTGGAGGTCTCCCTGGCCTGAATCTGGTGGAGGAGTGTATCAAGGAGGGGGGCGTGGCCGGGCCGTGATAATGCACACCTGGTGCTGCGGTGACTAATCAGCGGGGAGAGAGATAAGGGGGGGCCTGAGACACCAGTTCAAGTTCACTTTGTTTTGTAGTTTATGTCTGAGTGCAGTTTGCTATTAAAGTTTTATGTTGACTGTTCAGCTGGTTCCTGCCGCCTCCTTGACTATCTTAAGAACCTTGCTACATTGGTGTTTAAAACCGGGAGGGAGGAGGCATGCACTGTTGGATAGCCCTCATCGCTGTTGGAGGGTCGCGACGCAGAGTAGATATGGTGTGGTGGTACTGGAGCAGTTCACCAGGAGTCGGGGGAGCTCGCTGCCGTCCCCCGAGGAGGCGGGGGAGCTCTCTGCCATCCACCAGGAGGCGGGGGAGCCCGCTGCTGGCCACCAGGAGCGAAGGAGCCACTGCCATCCCAAGGGGGCCAGGCATCCGTCATCACGGCCCGGACACGTCCCCCTCCTCATCACACCTTGACCTTACAAATCATGACCATGAAAAGCCTGTAACCAGTAACGTTCACATGATACTCACAAGAATACCAGAAAGGGATTGTTTACACTGAGAAAAATCCCATGCACAGGAATTCTGTCTGTAAAACATAACTTTATACTATATACTGACTATATAACTTTATAATTTAACCTCCTGAGACCCGAGCATGACTGCTTGAGTGCATTTTTCATTTCCCTTTTTGATTTGTAACTAGTAGCACCTAATAAACATGCCAAAAAACCTAGAGCAAATAGCTTTCCTAAAAATTGATGTCCACATATGTCGACAGTGGGACTACGTTGTTATTTTAAATAATTCCAAGCTATAGAAAATCAGATTTTTCTATCAAATTGTTTGTTTCCAGGAGTGTAGGTTATTTATGTTTTTAAGATGTTACAGATGTTACATCAGAAATTTGCATAATTAATTCTGATTCAAAGTAATGGCCAGCATCATCCAGTCACTGCCAACCATGTTCAAATAAAAAACTTTTTACCAGATTGACCTTATTTTCATCCTAACCCGTATAAAGCCTCTGAAAGCAACATTTTTTTTTTCAGGTTACGCACATTGAATTTAGGGTTTCTAAGGAAAAAATTATCTAAATGACACATTAGTGTACAGTTTGTTTAGCAACATGGCGTTTCGCAATAAATCGCAAACATTTTTACAATGCCATATCGGATGAAACTAGAGACTCAAACATGTTTGAATGGAAAAGCTTAATTTGTTTTTTTTCCAGATGTAGTTTTGTTGGCATTTCTCCCAAAGTCAAACTCTGCTGTGGTCGACGCCATGTTGTTTCGTCACATGACTCCTTGCATCGAAAGTTTAACCCTTCACTGACCGCACAGATTCTCATGAATTGAAATCGGTCTGTTTAAATTAATTTAAATTATGCGTTGCTTAAAGCGAAGCCAAGATACAAGATGTGGGGTCACACAAGGTTAATGTTCATTCACACACAGTTTTGTTAGGGAGAATTCATGTACATTAAGTGCTTTAACAAAAATAGTTTCACATTTATGATTTTACACTCCAGAATGCCCCATTGGCTTCCGTTTTAATTTTATTACTGTACACATGATTTTTGTTTTTTTTCAAACTGAGGAATGAGTCAAAGTTATTGTCTGTGGGTAGTTCACAGTATGCACAGATGCTGTTGACAACTTCACCAAAAATGAACATTTTGTCATCATTTGCACACCCTCATGTCATTAAAAACCTGTATGACTTTCTTCCGTGGAAAAGTAGATGTTTGGCAGAATGATAGCCTCAGTCACCATTCATTTTCATTGCATCTGTTTTCATATCTGGTAACTTAAACGTCTTTCTCTCAGTTCAGTGCAAAGCCAAGTTCCTGTCTCCTAGTTTCCACATTGATGAACCTGTCCAGCTACACGTCTATTTAAGAGCTGACTGCCCGCATCCTGTGCGCTTCTCAAAGCTGTGTGTTATCCTAAGCAACCAGGTACAGAACACCTGATACACATATACACACACCTTATACATGCATCTTATACTCCATGACATCTTTATTTATTTGCTTGAAATGTAGGAGTATAATCAGTACTGCTCGCTGGAAGACACCTCAAATGATATGGATATGCTAGAGCCTTCCACCCAGGAGAACATGTGTTTTGTTCCCGGAAAAACCCGCAAGTACTGCTTCAAATTTGTAGCCAAAACTGAAGATGTTGGAAAGAAGATAGAGGTAAAATATAGAAACATGGAGTGCCGTTCCTTTATCAATACTGTCACCTAAAAAGGAAAAAAGAAAAAAAATACTTTTTGAGGGCACTGTATATTTGTGTGATTTTCTTTTCCGAATGTCTTTCAGATCACGTCTGTGGGGCTTATGTTAGGAAGAGAGACGGGTCGTTACGTGTATCTGAACTGGCGGGGTGGCTGGGGGGATGCGGCCTCCTCCCAGGAGGCTTTACAGGCCTTCCGCTCCTTTAAAAAGAGATCATGCCTCCCAGAACAGCAAGTGGACTGGGACACTGTGTCCATACAGTCTAGCACCATGTAAGTTAAAATAATATAAAAAATAAATGATAATGTTTCCATAACCAACAGGATCTAGTGTGTGGCTGTCAGTCCACAGTGACTTTAGATCCAGAAATATTTGTTTTAAATGGATAGTTCATATATTGCTGAAGTCAATGAGAATCAGCATCAGAAACACATTTCAATCCATCAAGAATTCATTGGATTGTGAAAAGTGGTCTAAACATTAAATATAGCATATAAAAAGCTTCATTTGGTAAAAAGTAAACCTCTTCAACACTGTGAATCCGCCAGCAGGTCCAAAAGGGGGTGCTATGTCACAAAGTATCTTTACACTTAATATGTTCGAGTCTCCAAATATATACAGTAAGTCAGGCGTATGTGGTATTGTTTGAAGGCTTCGAATCTGAACTTTTCATACATCGCCAATTCTGCATTTATGTACATAAAATAACAAAATAAGGCCTAAAAAACATTTGCATCTCAAATCAGCGCCACCTAGAGGTTATGTAGTAGAAATATTCAAATGAATATGAACGTCTTTCAAATAGCACTTAAATAGACAAATCATATATGAAATGTGACTGTATATTTTGTTTTGCCCTAATACCACAGTTTGAAAGATTTTCAAAAGAATCACTAAGTGAAATATATCTTTAAGACATCTCTTTTATGCGCTGATCACTGCTACTGTAATCCCCAAATAGCTCAACTTTATATCTGCTTTTACCTTAGGAAGTTTTCAAAACAATTGTAAATGTTTTATTTGTCCGTGAGCTTGTTTGTGTGAATTATCTAATGTTATATCTTAGATGTCCAGAACAAAAATGTGGTCCAGCAGGAAATGCATGCTAATCAAATCATCAGAAAAATATATTACGTCTCGGGTGATCCGATCACATGTGGTCCGGTTACACCTGGTTGATTAAATGTGTCTTCTTGTGATCACGTTTTTCGGATTTGAAGGGGAGGGTCTCTGTTTCATGACACACATCAATTACTATGTCAGTGTGTTACTGCAAGATGATGATACGCAACTATTCAGAAAATACAAAAAGCTTGAAAAAAAAATGCTGAGCTGTTTCTCCCAGCTGAGGAAGTTTATTTTAAGCACTAACGCAACATGTCAAGCTGAATCATCCGTTATTTTAGTCTGTTACCTTTATCAAAGGAGCTTCAGGTGTTCTTGCCTGTCTTCTGTGTTGATATCAGACACACTAAAGAAGATCCAGATTGTTTACGCTCGTACCCAGCAAATTTAAAGTCTTGTATTAGTGTAGTGGTTGACAGGTCAGGGGTGGCACTTCACTGCTGCCGGGTCGCATGCAGGATGGAATGTGATGTGTAAATGTAATTCAAATGTAATGTGGACATGCGTTTTGGACCATATTCGTATGTGTTTTATTTGATCTGTTCACAAAATGTTTTAGACCCCGGTATTACATTTCAGATCTGCATTTTGCGACGGAAGGTGGTGGAGGAAACAATATTTTTTTCTAGCACTTGCTGCCGTCTAGTGGAATAAAATAAGATATTTGGAGGAAGGTGGAGTGAACAGAACAAGAATTACATGCTTCCTCATCATTTTGTACTCTTGTAGTCTCTGTGTCTGTGCCCGTCATAGTATGGAAATTATATATTTTTTACATTCTATGAATCAATTTTGAAAATGGCCAATTAATAGATCATCTACCTTTTCCACCAGTTTAGTTGTCGGTTTCAGCAAAAACCCACCATTGGTCTACCTCTATTGTATATGACAGGTAAATAGAAGAGGATGAAAAATAAGAGGGCTTGATGATATAAGCCAAATGTATTTAAAATGTGGTGCAAGTTATTGCATTATTATGAAAAAAATTAAATTATGAATCCTTCACAATAAGACCAGGAACATGTATTATGAAAATAATGGGTTCATGTTGACTAAAGGAAATGTATGTGCAATCTCTTTTGGAGACTGGTTCAAATGGCTAAACATAAACATTGAAGTTTCCCTTTGCATCTTGCCCTGTAGGATCATATCTCGAGTGCCCAGGATCTCTGTACAGTTGACCCACGAGCCTCCAACACTGACCAATGAGATGTACTGCATGACTGTCACCATCCAGTCAGAGGAGGACACTGTGGCCAAAGACATCAAACTCACTGCTGGCCTCAAACCAGGTAAGTACTGATAAAACAGCAAGCCTACCAAACACCTTGTTTTTCGGTATACACTTTGAATTGAACCGAAATGCTAACAAATTGCTGTGAGCTCATGTTAGTGTGTGTGTGTGTGTGCGCGTGTGTGTGTGTGCGCGTGCACGTGCGTCTGTTTTTTATTATTTCATCTAGGTCAAGATGCCAATCTCACACAGACAACCCAAATCACTCTAAACGGGTCTGAGGTGTGTGATGATTCTCACCCTGCCCTGCTTCCTGACATTCCCCTTGGTGACCTGCAGCCTGGCCAGAAGGTACAGCATCCTTCACAGATGTGTGTGATTGAACTGATCTTGACTCCAGTATAATGATGTGTTTGTGTTTCTTCTGTGTCAGATTGTGAAGCCCCTGTATATCCACTGTGTGAGCACTGGATCCAGAATATTCTTGTTTCATGTGGGTTATTCTGTTAGTGCCACGGTTGAAGGCGAGGACATCACCTGCAAATGTCATAAAGTATGCAACACCCTAGAACCCTGTCATCAAAACAAAGACTGAAATAGAGCTGTTCATGTTGTAGTCTAAAGAAACGGATAGGAGTTCCATCTGGATATCTCTGTGTTTTTGTAATGGCAGTCAATTGTAAATAGCAAATTGTTTGCAACATACATTTTTTGAAAAACCCTATTATAAAAAACTCATTGGAAATTTCAGAGGAAACCCATTGCGAATTAGCCTTCCGGGTTCACCTACAAATTGACCTCATAGCTAAACAGCTTCATTGCAAATGTTTTGTAAAGCTTAAGTTCATGATATAATGTTGATTTAGACCGTTCATTAATCATTGCACAATTCTGCAGTTTCATTCACAGTTGTATTGTTTGTCCTTGACCTGTAGGATGAAACTGTTACAGTAGAAACGGTTGTTCCCTTTGAAGTGGCTGTAAAGTTTGTGTCCAGTAAGGTGAGACTGCCATCCTCATCAACAGTAATGGATGATATTTATATTTCAATCGACAATACCTCGATTGTGAGTTGTTCAAATGTTCACAGATTTAATCACACATGTTTTGTTGGTAATCCGTGTGTGTGTCAGTTTGAGCATTTAGAGCGCGTGTATGTGGACATCCCGTTCCTGCTGATGATGGATATTTTGAGTGCGTCACCGTGGCCAATTGAGCTGGTGAACAGTGAAGTACAGCTGGCCTCCACTATGACAGCCCTTGATCAGTCCCAGAGTCAAGTGGAAGGAGGTAAGAGAACGCGTTTCCTTTTAATAGTTGTGTTTTCAAAACTTAAGTTACTCTTATCGTTATTATTCTCAATGCTTTCATACATTTTGCCCAACTTTTAATTCCAGCATATTACTGATTTAATGGTGTGTTCACATTTCTCAGATTTATACCTGTAAAAATGTGTCTAATTACCTCTATCTGCAGAAACATCTGAACATTTTAGCATGTATATATTTAAATGACTAAATATCTGGCAAGTTTTTTTAAAACAATAAAATATAATCATAAATATATTTACTTTATAGTTTGTCTCAATGTTCCATGATTAATCGCAGAGAACTGTGCGATTGACTTAATTGAGTTCATTCACAGCTCTACTTTTAATTTCATTTGTTCATTTTTAATCATCCTGCGGTGTGACAAATGAATTTTACACATTTTAAATGAATATGAGGTCAAAGAATCTGCTTGCTCAATCATAATACAATTTGGAAAATGCTGTTTAAAGTAGTTTTGGGTGTCATTTAGCATTTCACACTGCAGGAAAATTGAAACTGAATGGCCATTATATAGCTGTATTTCTGGCTATTAGCATTTGACCTTTAGGTCTCTTTAGTGTCACACAGCAGGACAGTAATTAACATTTTTTTATTGATTCGTATATTAAACAAAGGAAAAACTAAACATACACTTCCAGTCAAAAGTTTTGAAACACTTGACTGAAATATTTCTCATGATCTTAATCTTTTCATCTGAAGGTGTATGCTTAAATGTTTGAAATTAGTTTTGTAGACAAAAATGTAATTGTGCCAACATATTAATTTAATTACAAAAGATTTAAAATAATGTTTTTGAAATGGATTTGAAATAATAAAGAAAAGCAGCCAATAAGTGCCCAACATAGATGGTTTAAAAAGTATCCCAGGGTGGTTCCTTAAGAAGTTGGTTGAGAAAATGTCAAGAAATTCTAGGCAAAGGGGGACTACTTTGAAGATGCTAAAATATAACACCGTTTTGATTTATTTTGGATTTTGTTTAGTCACAACCTAATTCCCATAGTACCCTTATATTATTCCTTACTTTTGTTGACTTTACTATTATTCTAAAATGTGAAAAAAAAAACACTATTTGGGCGCTCCAGCTGACTTCCATCCCCTTATAACTATTTGCCTGGTGATCATATCTCATGATCATATGATCATATTCTCAAAGGATAATACCATTTGGTACACAATGTGTATTCTGTCTGGATATTTAAAGAAGGCTGGCCCAGAGCTCAAGGTTCTCTGTAGTCAGATGATCCCACACCTCAATGTGTGTAACTTTAATAACAGAAATCTGCATTCAGATTTCCCATGCTTTGACATTACATGTAGTTTTCTCAACTGCCAGGTATGTTCTTTGACTTGATTCTTTACCTTTTACCTGGCAAATAAATTGTTACTTTTTGATTGATTCTGTATTCCTCTGAAATCATTTATATCAATACTGGTTCTTTAAAATAGGAGAAACTGCTCTGGAGGAACCGAGCAGGAGAATACCATTTTAAGAATCATTTATATCATAACTGAAGCTTTAATGTAGGAGGAAGCCACTTAAAGACTATCAGTTTGAATCTCATTAGAAACTGATCAAAAGGTAAATGAATAGAAGAGGATTCAGAGTAATCAATAACTTAAATGATTAAAATAAAAGAATGATCAGAAAGTATTTAGAGCTTTAATCTAAATTAGAGGTCAATTTAAAATTGGAGTCAGATTAATATAAAATTGGAGTCAGATAAAATTGGGATGAATTTTAAAGTGCAAATTATTAACAATAATTGCTTTACTTCAGTGTTCAGAAAAGACAGAACAACGCAGAGACCTTCAAGGGGCAAATCTATATGTTTTTAGCAGTTTTGCCTGCCATTTTACACATCCTACGCCACCCAGATTGAGGCGAGTCACTACGCCACCACGAGGACTCGGAGCGCATTTGGAATTGCGCATTCCAAATTTGGGAGAAAGGGGGAGAAAAAAACATCTGGGATATTTTCTTCTAGCTTGTTAGGCATAACACCTCTTACAGATTGTTCTGGACGTCTTGTCTTGGTGCACAAGTCAAATTCAGCAGTTGTGCACACTTTCTTTTTTTTAATCAGATTTAGATTAGTGTCATCTTTATAAGGCAATTGACCCCTACCTCTCCGATTTGAACAGACCAATTATTAATCTTATGACATGCGTATTGGCTGTTAAACATTGGGGAAATAGTGAGAGCAATATTTCTATATTCTGCTCAGAATTGAACGATGAAAATGAGTTCCTCCAGTTCACTGATGTGATTCTTTCTATTGTGTCCAGTCACACTGCAGACTAGCGAGTGTGCAAGTGAATGTTTCCTGCTCAAATGTCCTCCTGTTCAAAATGGCATCAGCACTGTGGCTTCTGGACAGTACACCATCACCTGGAAGAGGTAACAATGACATAACCTTTGACAACATAAAACTTTCATTTGTTTCACTGAATATGATATCATTTCCTTTCTCATGCTATTATCTTATGAGACTTTTGATCTAATTCATATTAGGTGTCTTTAACTACCATGTACCTTAGCATTTGATACAGTGTACTTACTATATACGTACGTGTTTTTGCATTGTAATAACATTTATGTAAGTGATTTTAATTACATCTGTATTTACACTGTTAACTGTGGAGATAAAATGAAGATATGTTTTTAACAGAATCTCAAAGGTCTTCCTTCATGGGGAATAAAGGCATATGGGTTTAAAATAAGCCTTAAAATAATGTGTGAAACTGAAGAATTTAGGACAGAAATGTATTACTATTGCATAACATAATATAATGCAATGGCAATTCAGGTTGGCTGGGTTCCAAAAATAACAGTGACTATATCAAATGGATCAAGAATACATTTGATCAAAATGAGATATTTAATTCTATTTGGAAATATTTGGACATTTTTCTTTGTTTGTTTTCCAGAAAGTCAGCACTTACTGAGACATTAGTGGTGAGAACAAACATTACTCTGCCACATGTGATGGTAGAAAACGTCCCCCTGTATGTGCATGCAGGTCAGTCGAATCAATCTTTGAGTTCAAATCAACCCTTGTTTGCCATGTGAGTAGCCTAGTTGCTGACATGGCGTTAAAACTAAATAAATAAACTGAGTTCAAATCAGTCATTGGAGTCACTCTTGTGTGGTTTTATTCTATTGCATTCTTATCATTAATTCTCCTTGTTCTTTTACACTTTTTGTTCTAGAGTTGCCCTCATTCGGTCGCGTGCGTGAGTCTTTACCTGTTCGGTATCATCTGGAGAACCGCACGGGGCTGGTTCAGGATGTCGAGATCAGCGTGGAGCCCAGCGATGCTTTCATGTTTAGTGGACTCAAACAGGTCAGTTCAGAAGGATCCAAGAGCTTCAATGTCTTCATAATTTTTTTCACACACATTCAGTTGATGCATGAATTAGGGATGTCCCGATATTATTATTATTATTATTATTATTATTATTATTTTTAATACTGTTATCGGATCAGTTGTACTCTAAAAAATGCTCTAATATAGTACTATTCATGATGATAATAATAATATTACTAATTAGAGCTGGGCGATATGATGAGGGGTGTGTGTGTGTGTGTGTGTGTGTGTGTGTATATATATATATTGTGGAAATGACACAAAACAGTGTTTAAGAACTTTTAATCTCAGACCATTTATTTGAGTCAGTTTTGCCTCCCTTTTCCATAAACAATAGTATATCATGATTCATTCATCCTTATTAATATCCATTTGTTTGTGCAGGTGCGACTGAGGATCTTGCCAGGTGCGGAGCAGGAGATGTTATATAATTTCTATCCTCTGATGGCGGGATATCAGCTCCTCCCTCAACTAAACATCAACCTGCTGCGCTTTCCTAACATCTCCCCTCAACTACTGCGCCGCTTCCTGCTTTCACGCATCTTTGTCAAGGTCATTATTTAGAAAAAGCTCTAACAATGTATGCATTATATCAATCAACTCCAATATTGCAGTCTACAGCCGTGGCCAAAAGTACTGGAAGTGACATAAATTTTGTGTTTTGCAAAGCTTGCTTCTTCAGTATTTGTAGATTCTTTTTTCACATGTTTCTATGGTATACTGGAAAACAATGATAAGCGTTTCATAAGTTTTAAAGGCTTTTATTGGCAAAAACATTCAATATATGCAAAGAGTCAATACTGTATTTACATTGTTGACCCTTGTTCTTCATCACCTCTGCAATTCGCTCTGGCATGCTGGATATCAGCTTCTGGGCCAAATCCTGACCGATGGCAATACATTCTTGACATATTAGTGCTCTGAGTTGATCAGAATTTGTGGGCTTCTGCTTGTCCACTCGCCATTTGAGGATTGACCACAGGTTCACTATGGGATTAAGATCCGGGGAGTTGCCTGGCCACGGATCCAAAATTTTGATGTAATGATCTCTGAGCCACTTCATTATCACTTTAGCCTTCTCCATCATGCTCTTGCAGGACGTTTTGATACCATTCTTTATTCATGGCAGTGTTTTTGGGCAGGATTTTGAGAGGGCCCACTCACTTGTATGAAAAGCAACCCCACACATGGATGGTCTGAGGATGCTTCACTATAGGCACGACACAGGACTCATGGTAGCGTTCACCTTTTCTTCTCCGGACTATCGATTTTCCAGATTTCCCAAACAGTCGGAAGGGTGCTTCATCAGAGAAAATAACTTTGCACCAGTCTTCTGCTGTCCAATCCTTGTACTTCCTGCAGAATTTCAGTCTGTCCTTGATGTTTTTCTTGGAGAGAAGTGGCTTCTTTGCTGCCCTTCTTGACACCAGGCCATGCTCCAAAAGTCTTCGTCTCACTGTGCGTGCAGATGCACTCACACCAACCTGCTGCCAATATTGAGCTCTGCACTGGTGACACGATTCTGTAGCTGACTCCTCAGGAGGAGATGGTCCTGGTGCTTGTTGGACAATCTGTGACATTCTGAAGCCTTCTTCACTGCAGTTGAACCTCTCTCCTTGAAGTTCTTGATGATCCAGTAAATGGTTCTTTCAGGTGCAATATTCTATGCAGCAATTTCCTTGCATGTGAGGCCATTTTGATGCAAAGCAATGATTGATGCACGCCTTTCTTAAGAGGAAAACATTGCTAACAAGAGCACAATGATTACCTTCCCTCCTTTTATAGTAATCAGTCTGCTCTTATGATCCAATCAGAATGAAAGTGTGATTTCACCTGACTAGAACTCATTCACACTTTCCCAGGTGCTGCTGATATGATTAGTGAAACGATGTTAGCTGGTCATTTTGTGCCAGGGCCAAAAAACAGTGAAATTTGGTTTTTTGTGATAGTTAATTTTTTTTGGCCAATGAAGCTTTTTGCAATTATTTAAAATGCATCTGATCAATCTGCACAACAATCTAGAAACCGTGTGAATCAACACCACAACAACTGAAGCAGAATACTTTGCAAAACACAAATTTTATATCACTGCCAATACTTTTGGCCACGGCTGTAGTGATAGTGAAGCAAAAAGTCAGTTTAGAGGAATAGTTCAACCAAAAATGACAATTCTACTTTTGTGATTCCCAGAAGAAAAAACCCCATCAGCATACAATATTGTGATGACAATTATTCTTCTACATCATTTAAACACTAACTTGACTGATTTGCTGAAGCATTTCTGCATATTGTTTATTGTTGGAACAAACACATTGAGAAAGCCTTTGATTTATTGGGTTTTCTGACTTCGTAATTCCTCTTTCTACATCTGTAAAAGGCCAAAAAGTTCAAATAATAAAGTGTAATGGTCGCTGTCTCATATCTGTTTTGATTTCTCAGCCTCAGGGCAGAAATGGAGACACTTCCATTGAAGCGGCATGAGGAAGACACGAGCTCATCTCCGAACTCTGAGGCGTTGTCATGGTTACTGTTGCAGGATGACGGCTGAACATTCCACAGAGAACTTGCGTTTACAGCTTAATGATTTGAACTTCTAAATTAAATATCAGAAATGTATATTTAATTATTGTGTGAGTGTTCTAAATTGTTTGCAAATAATGTCTGCGTAACATTTATCAAGCTTCAGATTTCATCGACAATTGTGCTGTCTAACCTCGTAACGATTAATAATAAAGATCTTGTAACTAAAACATTCAAAATAATCTTAAAGTAATTAAACTGACATTGTGCTCATTGTTGTCATTTAAGCAATGGAAATTAATTAAACTTTTTTGTTTGTCATGAAGCTGTAGGTTGTTGTGGATAATGGATGTGATTGTGTCCCTCAAGTTTATTTTATAAACGCAAGGCTGTCACACGTGGTTGTACTTGTTATATCAATTGTTTATATAACTGACAGTGAGGGAGAGCTTATGGGTCTTTCTGATGACTATTAACAGGATTTGTGCTTTTTTTTTTTTTTTTTTTTTTTTTTTTTTTTGGAAATTAGAAAAAGCATCTTCCAACAACATCCAGGGCCCTTCTCTGGGTGAAACACTTCAAGGATGGATGGGGGAAATCAACCAGGCAAAAATCGTGTCCAAAAACTGATCAGTGTCTTTGCAGGTCTTGCCCAGGTCCTTCCTAGTTGTTGCATTTTTAGACGACAGGAATACCACGATGAAGGTGCATGTGTACAGTATGTTATGCCCTTGTGACTTCTGCAGGTTTAACATTTTGTTCCTACAGAGGATGGTAGCAGACACTTTTCTATTGTCAGATGGAAAAAAAGTTCCATGCAATTTCACAGGCCTTTGTGTTTTGATTTGTTTCTCTTGGTAACATAGTGAGGATAAATCTCCTCTGTTTAGTTGGTAGATAGACAATAGACAGTTAACAGAAACTAACATTTGTGATCTTGGTATCCAAAACATGCAGTAAAATCATTACTAGAGAACTTTAGATTTTCGGAAAAGTTCACCCAAAAATTAACATTCTCTCATCATTTACGCACCCTCATGCCATCCTAGTTGTGTTTGAATAACTTTGTTCTGCAGAACACAAACAAATATTTTTAGAAGAATATTTCATCTCCGTTGGAACTCTGCAAGTCAACATAGTCCAAAACTTTGAAGATCCAAAAAGCACATAAAAGAAATCCTTAAGACTCCAGTGGTTAAATCCATGTCCTCAGAAGTGATATGATAGGTGTGGGTGAGAAACAGATCAATATTTAATTCCTTTTTCACTCTAAATCACCACTTTCACATTCTTCTATTTTGTTTTTGGTGATTTGCATTCTTTGTGCATTTCACCACATATACCTACCTTAATGGTAAAACAAAAAGCCTTAAATAGTGACCTGTTTCACACCTACACTATCATATCACTTCTAAAGACATGGATTTAACCACTTGAGTCATATGGATTACTTTTATGATGCCTTTATTTGCTTTTTGGAGCTTCAAAGTTTTAGACCTTGTTGACTTGTATTGTAAGGATCTACAGGGCTGAAATATTCATATAAAAATCTGTGTTCTGAAGAAAGTCATACACATCTGGGATGCGTGAGGGTGAGAAAATGATGAGAACGTTTTCATTTTTGCATGAACTATTCCTTTAAAGGAAATGTACTCAGAAATGTAAAGCTATAGACATCATTATGTTGTTCCAAAGTCGTTTGACTATACTTACTTTTGTAAAACAATTAAAAGATTTTTAGTAGAATTCCAAGATGCTCTTTTAACCAAAACCCTTTATATGCTACCTGCTATAACATTTAGGAGATAAACAAAATTAAAAAATACATTTTGGGTGTTGAGTTTCTAACACATAAATGATTTCATTTCCAAGGTGATAAGTCTCTTTGTTCTTATATTTTCATTTCTTTTTCTTAACACTTCGTATTTCAGATTGGCTCGCAACACCCTTTTTGTCTTCCATTAAACATCTTACTTGCATTAATGTGTGAGTATGTGTTTGACAGAGAAGGATGTAGCTATCTGAGAAATGTGAAACACAACTTGTTGGCTGTATCCGACTATATAGTATGTCAACGGAGTAGTGTCCCAATCCTCTGCAGGCCCTATTCATAAAACAGTAGGTGAGATTCTGCTGCATATATTCAGGTCAGGGGACATTGACCACATTCCTTAGTGAAGTATGAGTCCAGGAATTTATTCATACTACTCACCTGCACTTTTTTTTAATGTCTGAGAAGTACATTCTTCTCAAAAGTAGAACATATTCTGACAGTATGTGAATTAGGGCTCAGGCACGGTCTCCTCGGTCTGTCAAAATCAGTGTTCAACTCCTTTTATCAGATTAAAGTAGCCCAAAATCTCTTTACTGTAATGTGAAATTAAGTAAAAATATTCTCATTACTCTTAAGGTAAAAAATAATGTAAATAAAGAAAAACCCTCACTCATTACTTGTAATGTGAAATGCAAAAAGTCAGTCCCATTACTTTAATGGGAAAAATGCAAAACATCATTTGAATTACTGTGATGTGAAGAACTTCAAAACAAATCTCATTCTCATAACTATAAAGTAAAAACAAACAATGAATTCTTATTAATGTAATGAAAAAAATATTATTAATGTAATGTGAAAAAGAATATATATTTATTATCACTGTAATGTGGAAAAATATAAAATAAAGAAAACAAAATATTTAATATAACTAAATATAACTGTAATGTGAAAAATGCAAAAACATTAGTTCTTGACAATATAATGTGAAAAATGCATATAATATTCTCATTACTGTAATGTACTGTTAAAAAATGCTGAAAGAAAACCCTCATTACTGTAATGTGAAAAATGCAAAAAATGTAATTTTCATTATTTGTATGTGAAAGTCAAAATGTGAAAACATGCACAAAATACCTTAATATCTAAACATATTCAACCAAAAAATAAATTTAATTCTCATTACTGTAATGTGAAAAATGTAAAAAGAAAAAACTCACTCATTACTTTAATGAGGAAAATTCAAATCATTTAATTGTCATTACTGTTATATGGGGGGGACAAAAAAAAAAAATTTTCTCATTAATACAATGTAAAATAAATCATATATATATATATTTGGTTATGTGAAAGAATAATGTAAGGTGAAAAGCAAAAAACAAATCTAATTTTCACTACTATAATCTGAAAAAATGCAGAAGAAATCTCATCCTAATTACTGTAATGTGAAAAAAAACTCAAATCTTACATCCATTTACAAACGCAAAGAATCTCCTCACTGCTATTAAGTAAGTGCACTGCCTGGTCAAATAAAAGTTGTTGTTTGGATTTAAACAAGCAGATATTTAAGATACTATGATTGGATCATTATTGCAGTTATTAATATGTTTCAGCTGGCAACAATTCTTTTAACCCTAACTGATGCAGTGTGTAGCTTCTCATTTCTTAAACATGTCAGATGATGTATCCCGTGGTCATGGAAAAGATGTTATTGTGTTTCAGAAGGGACAAATTATTGTCCTGCATCAAGCAAAGGAAACAACTAAGATCACCTGAATTGGGTTAAGAACTGTCCGATGCATTATTAAAGCCCGGAAGGATAGTGGTGAATCTTCAACTTCATGGAAAAATCTCAAGAGCATTTCCACATACACAATGTGATGAGAACTTACAGGATTGGGACTAAACAACTGTGTTGCCACAAGAAAGCCACTTGTTAGTGAGGCTAAACTACTTCAATTTGCTAGGGAGCATAACGATTGGACTTTGGAGCAATGGAAAAATTAGTTTAGTCTAGTCCAGATTTACCCTATTCCAACTGATGGGCACATCAGGGTAAGAAGGGAAGCGCATGAAGCGATACACCCATCCTTGTACCCACTGTACAAGCCTCTGGAGGCAGTGTTATGATCTGGGGTTGCTTCAATTGGTCAGGTCTAGGCTCAGAAATGTTATGTGGCAAATCAACTGACTACCTGAATGTACTGAATGACCAGGTTATCCCATCAATGGATTTTTATTCTTCCCTGACTCACGGGCATATACCAGGACGACAATGCCAAGATTCACTGGGCTCAAATTGTGAAAGAGTGGATCAGGGAGCATGAGGAATCATTTTCACACATGAATTGGCCACAACAGAGTCTTGACCTTAACCCCATTGAAAGTGTTTGAGATGTGCTGGAGAAGACTTTACGGAGTGGTTCAACTCTCCCGTCATCAATACAAGATCTCTGCCAAAAACTGTTGACAGAAATAAATGTTGTGAGCTGTCGAATGAATGCCATGATGAACGCGGGCCGTAATCAAAGCTAAAGGCAGTTCAACGAAATATTAGAGTATGCTAATTTTTTATTGGCCAGGCAGTGTACTGTATATAGTGTGTGTGTGTGTGTGTGTGTGTGTGTGTGTGTGTGTGTGATATAAATGTGTGTGTGTGTGCGCGTGCGTGCGTGTGTGCAAAGGATTCAGAAAGTATTCAGACCCCTTTTAACATTTTATGTTGCAGCCTTATACTAAAAGGCTTTTTTTTTTTATCACATCATTCTACACCCCATACTCCATAATGATAAACCAAAAAAACTGATTTATGATAACTTTGCAAATGTATTAAAAATAAAAAAACTGAAATATTACATATATACAATATTACAAATATCATCTTTGAGATGTTTCTACACTTTCATTGGGTCCACCTGTGGCAAATTCAATTGATTGGACATGATTTGGAAAGGCAAGTACCTGTCTATATATCAGAGCAAAAACCAAACTATGAGGTCAAAGTTACTGCCCGCAGAGCTCAGAGAAAGGATTGTGTGCACAGATCTGGGGAAGGCTATAAAACATTTCAGCTGCATTGAAGGTTCCCAAGAGCACAGAGGCCTCCGTAATTCTTTAATGAAAGAAGTTTGGAACAATCGGAACCCTTCCTTTTACTGGCCGCCTAGACAAACTGAGTAAAAGGTTGAAGGGCCTTGGTAAGAGAGGTGACCAAGAAGCTGATGGTCACTCTGGTGGAGCTCCAGGGATCATGTGTGGAGATGGTAGAAACTCGCAGAAGGTTATTAAAAATCATTTTTTTGCTTGTCATTATGGGGTTTGGAGTGTAGATTGATGTGAAAAAAACATCAATCATTTAAAGCATTTTAGCATAAGGCTGCAACATAAAATGTGAAAAAATTAAGGGGTCTGAATACTTTCGGAATGCACTGTGTGTATATATATATATATATATATATATATATATATATATATATATATATATATATATATATTATATATACACTAGTGGCAAAACGTTTGGAATAATGTACAGATTTTGCTGTTTCGGAAGGAAATTGGTACTTTAATTCCCACAGTGGCATTCAACTGATCACAAAGTATAGTCAGGACATTACTGATGTAAAAAAACACTCATCACCATCACTATTTGAAAAAAGTCATTTTTGAGCAAATCTAGACAGACCCATTTCCAGCAGTCATCACTCCAACACCTTATCCTTGAGTAATCATGCTAAATTGATCATTTGGTACTAGAAAATCTCTTGCCATTATATCAAACACAGTTGAGAGATATTTGGTTCATTAAATGAAGCTTAACATTGTCTTTGTGTTTGAGTTGCCACAGTGTGCAATAGACTGGCATGTCTTAAGGTCAATATTAGGTCCAAAAAAGGCAAAAGAAACATCATTCTCTAGAAAACTCGTCAGTCAATCATTGTTTTGAGGAATGAAGGTTATACAAAGCTTGAAATTGCCAAAAAACTGAAGATTTCATACAAAGGTGTAACTACAGACTTCAAAGACAAAGCACAACTGACTAACAAGGACAGAAAGAGATGTGGAAGATCAGATGTACAACTAAACAAGAGGATAAGTACATCAGAGTCTCTAGTTTGAGAAATAGACACCTCACATGTGCTCAGCTGACAGCTTCATTGAATTCTACCCGCTCAACATCAGTTTCATGTACAACAGTAAAGAGAAGACTCAGGAGGCTTTATGGAAGGAATTGCAAAGAAAAAGCAACTTTTGAAACAGAAAATCAAAAGGTAAAAGGTTAGAGTAGTCAAAGAAACACAGACATTGGACAACAGATAATTGGAAAAGAGTGTTATGGATCTTAACCCCATTGAGCTTTTGTGGGATCAGCTAGACTGTAAGGTGTGTGAGAAGTGCCCGACAAGACAGTCACATCTATGGCAAGTGCTACAGGAAGTGTGGGGTCAAATGTCACCTGAGTATCTGGCAAACTGTCAGCTGGAATGCAAGGATCTGCAAAGCTGTCTTTGCTTCATGTGGAGGATTTTCTGATGAGAACTCTTTGAAGTAGTTTAAGTTTATTTTTTTTCAAATTGTAATGGTAATTTTCACATTATTAATGTCCTGACTCTACATTGTGACCAGTTGAATGCCACTTTGGTGAATAAAAGTACCAATTTCTTTCCATAAGAGCAAAATCTGTACATTATTCCAAACGTGTGTGTGTGTGTGAGAGAGAGAGAGGGAGAGAGAGAGAGAGAACACGACACGAGCACAGCAACTTATTGTGTGTTTTATTGTTTTGTGTGAAGCTGAAGATTTCGAGAAGTTTACATTAACTGTGAATTTTGTTACATTGAACTAAGAAAAGCAGCAGTATACTGAAGGCAGAAAATAAAAGCCAACCAGAAACCTGCCACTGCTCCCCATCTCCTCCTCTCATACCCGAATCTTAATGTGCTACCTTCCATTTCTGTTATTCCATCGTTGTGATGACTTTACTAACATTCTAAAATGTGGAAGGAAAAATTAAGTGACCCAAAATTTTGAACGGCAGTGTATAAGTATTAAAGAAAAATGTTTAAGCATATTCATGCATCATGGTAATTTTGGTTGTGCTGCCTTTAATTAATGCTGAAAAATCATCATCGATTATGTCACAATGCAAAAATATTGATTGTACTAAAATTGGCTTGATTTTTTTCTATGTACTGCAAAAAGATAATTTCCTTATTTTTCTTTTTTTCTTCTTTTCTTTTTTCTTCTGGTTTTGGAATGAAATATGACCTTGACATTTTTTTTGTGGTCATCTGTTTATTATTATAAATGAATATAAGATATAAAAACAAGCAACAGGTCTGTGTTCCGATTGGTCTTATATTGTGGAAATAATTGCTTCTACCGAAACAAAAATAAATGGTTGTGAAGGCCACAGGCATATTAGCAACATCCAGTCCTCATGCAAAAGCATTAAATTACACAGCGCCTGTGGCTATTGTGAAACAGGAGAATCGAATAGCAGAGCAGTGACGTGTTTACATGCCTGAGCAAACCGGGGTGGGGGATTATTATTATTTATTTTAAAAGATTTCCCTAGTAGAAATTTCATTGCTGGTATATAAAAAAAATAATAATAATTTTAACTAGTGAAAAAAACTGAATTGTATATAACTATCATTTTATTCCGGCACGTGATTAAATGTCAATAGGGCTCGGGATAACTTGTGCTTGCAGTAACTGTCCTCCGCCAGTAGAGGGAGTCACTGTGTGAGCTGCGGGAGCTTCAAGGTAAATAACCTGCTTGACACGGTAAATCACACAGGCATCGTCACGCACCGGCCTGCAGGGAGACACCGCATCTCGACAAGAGACGAAAAATCACAAGAAATCTCAATCCTGTTTTCGGCCATAAAACCTGTTTCTAATTCTGCGGACATTTGAATCCAGGGATATCAAAAAAGAATGTTTCAGTGCATCTCGCATCCCTGCTGGAGGAGGATGTCGTTGTTTGCCCGCCGTTCTCTCTGATGTCTCCGGTGAAGGTGAGGAATGGATAATATGCGGCGGTTTCAGCGGAGAATAACACGAGCATTCCTCCATTACGCTAAAATGTCATCGTGCACCCAGCCAGCCTTTTGTTTGGAATGATAATGATCTAAACCTGTGTATCAACATAATGTTCTTATACTATAATAATAATTGCATCACCTTGTGTAGGCAGGTCAAATGAACTAGCGCGCAAAAAGCGCTCTTTGTCTGGCTGCGGGTGCGCGTGTTCTTGAAGAGCACGCGCTCAATCAATCAAATCAATTAATCGCCTTATTCTTCGTGAGGATCGATGGAGCCGTTCCTTCAGATCGCGCCGCACTCGCTGGCCATCGTGCTATCGCGCGTCGTGGCGAAGGACGCGCCCGGGGTGACGGAGAGCGAGGAGCCGCCGCACCATCACACCGGCTACGAGATATTCGCCGACTTCAAAAGCCTCAACATGAAATATTTCTGGAATAAGATGGTGGCCGATGCCATAGCCGAGACCTTCTTCCTGGGCTGGATCGATGAGCATGTGTTACTGATCCAGGGGAAGGAGGATCACCTGGAGGTGTTGAGAGAGGCATGGATGAGGAGGTCCCTCAAACCCCCGCAGGGCTTCGACATCAAATACCTCGGTAAGAACGATGTGTTTGGTGCATGTATGAGATAAATGGTGCAATGGACACTAGTGCTGTCTGATGATCGTTTTGGAGATCCTTCACTAAAAAATACCAAAAAAAAAAAATCCCATTGTAATTAGTATTCTTTGAAGTAGCTTGGAGTGCCATGACACAAATATGGGAATCATTCAATAGAATATCAATCTACCATGCTATTATGGTTTTTTTGACATGTATATGTTTATAAAATAATTTTTGGAACATATACTATGATAGTACCATGTTTTTTTTTTTGGAAATCAAGTATTTATTTTGGACCATGTTAATTCCATTGCATTCTTTTGAAGTACCTTGAAGTACAGTGGGATATGAATATGGGTATCATTCCATTCCACCCCCAACCCCAAGTACCATGTTTTTTTTTTCTTCTGAATTGTTCCATGGCGGGTTGGACATCTACTATGGTTGTACCATTTTTTTTTTTTTTTTTTTTTTTTTTTTTAATGTTACATATTGTAGAACCATTGTGTTTTTGAAGTTAATTGGTCTACCATTGTATATGCATATGGGAATAATTGAGTACAATGGCACATCAAAGTGACAATTTTATGGACATGTACCACATGTGCCATGGTTGTTGGATATGTACTATAGTGATGGCAGTTTTCTTTTTGGCTTGGCACCATGTTAGTACCATTGTATGCTTTGAATTGTCCTGGAGTACCATGTAAATACCATGGGATATATGGCAATCATTCAGTATCATGGTATAAATAAACATACCATGGTATTATCATGTTGTTGTTTTGTTTTTGCTTTGTTTTTTGGGACATGAAGTATTCTTTGCAGTAACTCAGTAGTGCCAACTTTGTTTGTTTTTTGGACATGGAAAGTCAAACCTGGAAGTCTAATTCACCATGGGTTCCCTCAGGATTTTCCTACAAGTATTTATAATAGGGTTTTTGAACTTATGTGTAAAATAGGGACTGTGGGACACATTACATGATGATACATGGATGTTTTGTTCTACAACATAAATTATTGAATTTGAATTTTGAACCCACCATGCAGTATTTTTTTAAAAGTATGTAATTCAATACAGCTTCAAAATTCACATTTGAGGTATAACTGTGTGTAATTTAAGTTGTAGAACAAAATGTCGATGCTGATTTGGCAATAAAAATAAACAGAACAAATCATCCATGTATCGTCAAGTAATGTTTCCCACAGACTTTATTTTTCTCATAAGTTCAAAAGCCGCATTATAAAACTCGTAGGAGAATCCAGAGGGAATCCATGGCGAATTCTCTTCTGGGTATTTGGACTACAAGCTGAACAGCTCTGTTGCCTTTGTGTGCCATGGCATATGAATATCACAATCATTTAGTACCACAACCATGGTTTTGAATATGTGATATAGTAATGTCATGTTTATTTGGACATGGTACCATGGTAATACCAATGTTGTCTTTGAAGTACCTTGGATCAGCATGTAAATGCCATGGTATATGAATATTGCAATCATTCAGTGCCATGGTATATACCAGAGTATCCTGCATAACTTGGAAATATCTGAGAATTTTCAATTTGTCATTCCAGGCTTGCATGATGTCATGAAAGTTTATATTATTGAAGAGTCACAATTATATTTAAATACATGTTTTTATTTAAAAATTGTGGGAACCTCCTTATTTGTAAGGGTCATTCTGCAAAGTTTGGTTCAATTGTGTTGGAGTAGAATTGGAAGTGAACTTTGCATGAGGGTACAGTAGCTCTCCAAGAACACAATTGAGTACCACTAATCTGTCACATTGTAATGTTACAGTTACATTTGAGTTGGACATCCAGCTTTGCTGATGTGCCATCAGTGTGCTCTGAAATCCTTTGAAAATGAATGTGCATTTCTAGTGTGATTGGCACTTTCAAACATTTTCTTTGTTTTCAACTGTGCAATGTTAAAGAATTTAATCACCTGCAACCTGAATAATTTTTGCAATCATTAAGGCAAAGGATGCATGCGGTTGGTCTTCTTAAAGCAACAGACTCTTCCACCAGCATGGAAGTCATACTTCAGCCTGATCTCACGTAAAAATCGGCAAGTGTGTGCCGATTTTTCATTAGCAGAAATTGGTATACGTTGACCGAATTTGAAAACACTCATTCTTCATGGAGAAATGGTTTGTCTTCTTAAATAGTCTAATGAATAGCATGAACTCCACTTTTAAAGTATGTGATGTGGATTTGTAAATCCCATTGGAGTTTTTAAATTTGCTAATTAAACTACCAGCAGATTTGTCTGAAGAAAATGTGAGTATGTGGTCGCTAGATTGTTCTGGAAGGCTGCTTACTGGCCAAGTTGCCCACCAATTATTTATCCAATATTAAGTAGTCTATATCATGTAATATGATATAATATTATGACTCTATGGGTGATATAACCCTTTAATATAACGTGCTATACAGTGAATTCTTCTGTATGATGTAGACATGTAAAGAATGTCTCTGTCCATCAATGGAAATTCTCTCTGCATCGAGGTCTCAGCCGTTCCGCAAGACATGTCAAACACAAAGAGGCATATACAGCACACCTATTGCCCTTACAGAGGTAGGGCAGGGGATCATGGGGCTGAGACAGGAAGGAATATATATATATATATATATATATATATATATATATATATATATATATATAATGTAAGAGAGAGAGAGATCCTGATGCCTACAGCGACAGTTCTGAAAGACATGCTGTTTGTTAGAATCCAATCCTTCCTTGTTCCTTTACTCTGCTAAGAACACTCTACAATACACAAGTCCTCCCATAATACCACAGACCTGCAGTGGGAGTAATGGCTACATTCAGATAAAGAGCGCTGCTGTCCTCAGTGTGTCCATGCGGCTGAATGTGGGACAGTAGTTTTCTGCACTAATTATTCTGAATAATGGAGCTGAATGTCAGGGGTCCTTATGAAGAAGTGAGGACAAAACTTGAGTTAGAACTATGTTGTAACGCTAAGGAAAGCAATACTATTATTATTGCTCAATTTCAGTTTAGGGGTGTGTTTAAATATCAAAAGTATTAAACTTTGGAGGGTGCATCTCGTCTTAAACTGTTTTTGCTATGGACATGAATCATTCTTCAAATTGTGCTGCTTGTTGAGGTGTGCTGTTACTTTTATAAGTGATCAAATGTACTTTTTACACCTGACAGGTAAAAATAGAGCAAAAGGATATTCCATCTCCCTCCACCTGGCCTCCCTCACACCTGAAAATCGTCGGAAGGTCGAAGGTCATTGTGGTGCCGCCATAAGTTTTTTTTATATGCGTACTTTGGTATGACTAAATTTGCATCACGAGCACTGTAAGCGAGACCGATCGCCATGCGTAACAACCAAAGTATACTTTGGCCTTTAGCCTACATTGAATGACGGGTGCTTCAATGGTCAGTTGATATTCGGGGCTTAGCCCAGACATCTGTGGACACATATGGGGCCATCCTTTGATGAAATATAGAAATATACACTTTAAAATGAAATTGTAATTGCTACATGATCAACAAGATGTAATTTATATAGTCAATCTTAAAATATTACTAAAACTGAAATGTCCCACTAACTTTTAATTGTGTACTTTTAACAAAATGCTCTTTTAAACATGATTTAAAATAAGATACTATATTGTCCCTTTTGGCTTTCAGTAGCTCGACACATTGTGCACAATTGAGAGTTTTATAGTCTTATATTGATTTATTAATTCAATAGATAGCATGCTGCAGGGCTCGACATTAAGCATTGTCATGTGCTTGTCCTCCGGACAAGTAAATTGGTCATTCACTTGTCCGATGTCCGAGTTAAGTCACTTGTCCGGAGAGAAAAAAGGACATTTTAAGTTACATGCTCAATTAACATGTTAAAGATTCTGTAGTATGTGTCTTAAAATTATGACCGATGCCCAACCTTAAAGTGCACCTATTCAATCAACTAAATTCTCTGAGACAGAAATGTAAACTGCTCTGGGTAGGGGAGGAGGCTATTGTCATATGATTATTATTTTATGTTATGTATGATTCAAATAAAGAAAAGCCTCCTTCACCACCATCAACAGCAGGCATGCTCATAGTCCTATGGAATGAGATCTACTTTTTTATCATGTTATTGCAGCAAGATCTACCATGTACTGCACAATAAAGGCCATACATTATCACAATACCAAAAGTTCAATAGTTGCTAGTGAAATTTTGTGATTCTCATTACCAGCTTTAATACCACAACAAATAATAACAATAACTAATATGTTAATTATGGAAGAATGTATTCAAGTTCTTAAGTAATTATTCAAGACTAGTAAACAGTCAGTAATAAAATAACAATAAAAAAAACAGCAATTAATAGAAATAGATTAAAAATAATAGAACAAATTAAGAGAATTCAGTGCTTTTAAAAATTTTCAAGCATTCAAACATTCTGACTGAAATGCAACATAAAACTACTACTGGTTACTACTGGTCTTTACTGTATGATTATAATACATTAATACTTTTTAAAGCTACTAAAGTTACTCAGTCACGAGCAGTGATTGGTTTTCTCATTTTCTTGTTCTGTTTGTTTGATTGTTATGATGACGCACTAGACGGCAGCAGGTCTATTAGCTTACATTTATACTTACAAGTCCGACATTTGAATACAAATCTGCTTTTTTCTCCAATGTTTACATTCACTTTAGACATCGCTCTCTGTTTACATGAATACCGTCAGGTGCGCATTAGCGCCAGCATTTTTGGAACACGTACATGTTCAGCACAAACACATACGCCACGTGTCAATTAAACAGGGCGCAGCTGTTGCTAGATCACTTGTGAATTATGAAATTATGCACTCTGGATTATTTTCAATAGCAGAATAAGAATATTAACTTTGTAATAAGTGACACAGGCCAAGGCTATCACGATTATAGCCTGTTATTTTTTCGTTATTAACGTTTTAATCAGTCTACTGTCCTGTCGGGCAAGTAAAATTCTCTTTCAGCAGACGCCATTGCAGCAGTGCAATGGGGTCATAAAATGGAGAATCAAATTTTCCTTGATATTTAGACATATAAGAGGTAACTGTACTATAAAAACATACTGTACATTTCAGAACTCAAAACTTACTCCCCCCAATCTAAAAAGAGCATTTATAGTTGCCACCCTGCTGAAACATCTCGTTTTGAAATCTGTCTGTTCGTGATGTCACAAAACATTGCTAATTTGTATTTGCACATCCCACAACATGTGTCATCACACCTTTGGCCCCGCCCACTGGCGTGAAGTTCAAGTCAAGATGGCAGGCCTTGTGTGGCTAACTATTCCTAACATAACATCAAAGGGGACCCATCTGGAATATTTTGAATGATTTTGTATATAAACATGAACTACACAGACTCTTTGACCGCTGCCATATATCTCGCCACTTTTAAAAGATGCGGTGTCAAGTTACAACTCTGAAAGGGAGAAGCAATTCTTTCACCCATCTGCGCTATTTTTAATTGCTGGTGTATTTAAACATAGGGTATCTCTGACGATGTTTCGGTGTGTTTCCAGCAATGTGCGCCATCAGTATGTGTGTACGTAATTTCATCGTTCTTTGGACTTTGATGTGCACATTTTTTTTTTCCGGCTCATGCAGCATGGATTGCTTGCTAATAGCCAAAATACGATTTAAGCTTTGCAAAGGAACTGTTATTGAAGGATGGGGCAGATAAAAACATTTCAAAAACTTAAGTAAACCATTTCATTCATGAATATTTCAAATGAATATTTAAATAGTTTATGGTGCTGAGTGTTAACAGTTGTACTTGAGATAAACAGTTTAATATATTCGGATGTAGAGCTGCACAATTAATCAAAATAAAAACAAAACCACGGTATGACCTTGTGTGATTATTCAATTAAAAGTGTTTTCAGAGTGGTTCCGTTCACTTACGTGTGCTAAGCACTATATTTACACTAAACTGGTGCATCCTGCATGAAGCTTTTTTTAATTTATTGGTTTATTTGTATAGGGACAGTACAGAAACATAATTTCAGCACAAAAACTAAAATGATGCATTGTACATAGACTATAGCACGTTAATTTGCATCTCATGTCCGTAGGCCCTTTTTTTTTTTTCATTAAAAAGTACATAAATCTAGCAATATAAGCTATATAAAAATAATTAAATAAATGGCTGTATAAATACTAAGGCTGTGCCCAACCTTGGTGACATAGTATAAAAGATTAGACCTAAAAATGTATTGAAAATTAAAAACGAGTACAGCTCTGATTTCTTTTAAACCAGTGCTTTACCAATAGTATGAAAGATTTTATGTCTGTTATTGATTTTATTTCAGATGGTAGCATGTTCCAGAGGTGGGAACCCTTCACAGAAAAGGTCCTTTTGTCCCTGAGTTGTTCTGCGATTAATCAACCCTACAGTTACCATTCGCTATGCTCCTTGTTGTACTACGACCATCCTGTCTATTTAGCCGTTTACATAATACACATGGGGCTTTACTGTATATACATTTATAATTGACAATTTTATGTAGGACAAATTTATAAATAAAAAAAAACTATTAAAACTAAGATGTTTTTTTTGTTGTTGTTTTTTTTAAATATTGCAATGATGCACATGATTTGGTTTATTACGTGATTTTTAAAGACTGATTGTAAAGTGACATTATACAATTTACTCTGGATTCACTTGGTTGGGTCCAAACTGTAATGCAAAGTTTGACTTTAAGCCTGGTTCTTATTCTATATTTTGTATAAGCTTAACTGTTTTCAGTGCCTAGAGTAAAGAGTAAAATAGAATAGTTTGTGTTTATTTAATTATTCAACCAAACAACAGTATTTTATTACAGCAACAACTGATATTACCAACAGGGAAATTCAGTGACATTGAGCAGAAAGCTTACATAAAACCAGTTTGACAGAGCTGCTGATAAAAAGTGAAATGATCAGCATCGGATGATTAGATGAAAGGAAAATCCTGATTGGATCATCCTTAATATTCAAGTTGACTGGGTTTCAAAAAATTAGAATGATAATTAGTAAACAAATAGTGATGATTAGTGGGCTGAGACCCTATCACAAAATAGACAAAAGCAGGTACATGATGGAAGGTACAATTGTAGACAGTGCTTTTTCTTTGTTTCACTGTTTTTATTTATATATATATATATATATATATATATATATATATTTGTTTGAGGGTGAATTGAAAAAAAAAGTTTCAATTTGGTTCTTTTTTTAAGAGGACTGTGAAAAGAGAAGTGTGAAAACCCCAGTAGCCTTTTGGCAGTTTAACATGTGAAAAACATAAACATTACCATCATATTCGCAGTTCAGATCGCAATAGCAATATTTTTCAAAGTAATCGCAATATGTTTTTGTCCAAACTGTGCCTATAAACGGCTTGGAAAATTCCAAAAAATTATGTCAAAGCTAATTTAGCTTCTGGTAGGCTATTTGGAGTCAATTGGAGGTGCACCTGTGGATGTATTTTAAGACCTACCTTCAAACTCTGTGCCTTTTTGCTTGGTATCATGGAGAAATCAAAAGAAATCAGCCAAGACCTCAGAAAAAAAATTGTATACCTCCTCTTTGGGAGCAATTTCCAAATGCTTGAAGGTACCACGTTCATCTGTACAAACAATAGTACGCAAGTATAAACAACATGGGACCACACAGCCATCATACCGCTCAGGAAGGAGACGCATTCTGTCTCCTAGAGATGAACATAGTTTGGTGCGAAAAGTGCAAATCAATCCCAGAACAACTGCAAAGGACCTTGTGAAGATGCTGGAGGAAACAGGTAGACAAGTATCTATATCCACAGTAAAACAAGTCCTATATCGACATAACCTGAAAGACTGCTCAGCAAGGAAGAAGCCACTGCTGCAAAACTGCCATAAAAATCCAGAGTACAGTTTGCAAGTCTACATGAGGACAAAGACTTTTTGGAGAAATATCCTCTGGTGTAATGAAACTATTCAAAAATTTTACTGTTTGGCCATAATGACCATCGTTATGTTTGGAGGAAAAAGGGTGAGGCTTACAAGCTGAAGAACACCATCCCAACTATGAAGCATGGCGGGTGCAGCATAATGTTGTGGTGGTGCTTTGCTGCAGGAGGCACTGATGCACTGCACAAAATAGATGGCATCATAAAGAAGGATAAATTATATAGATAAATTGAAGCAAAATCTCAAGACATCAGCCAGGAAGTTAAAGTTGGGTCATAAATGGGTCTTCCAAATTTACAAAGTTGTGGCAAAATGGCTTAAGGACAACAAAGTCAAGGTATTGGAGTGGCCATCACAAAGCCCTGACCTCAATCTGATAGAAAATTTGTGGGCAGAACTGAAAAAGCCAACATAAAATCCCCCAAACCACATTAAAAGAAAATAAATTGACAAGACAAGCAAATAAGGTGATCCCTCCCCCCAACGAGCAGATCTGACATTCTTCTGACATTACCATAAGATGATAAATTCAGGGCTTCGCAGAAAACATTTGCAGCTTAGGCCTTGGTAGCCTTGCATGGCCCATGTTGAATGAGAGCCCTTGACCATTTCTAGGGGACTAAATACTATATAGACTTTAAGTGGGTTCTTTTGACCTGGTCCAGTAAGCAACAACCTTGAAATATGCTGAATCACACAGAACAACTTAGCAACTGTATAGCAATGCTTTGTCAGCCTATAGCATTTAGTGCTCGTTTTACACAGTCAACCAACACTCATGTTTGTTTGTAGTTTTTCATCAAATGTAGAATTTTAGTTCTTTTGCAGGTTAAACTTGGCAAAACTGGCCTTAGTGGGGAAATAAGTGTCCATTAGCTTTCTTTGTGCTTTAACAAAGACAATGTGAGACAAATGTGTCTTAGACAATATTAAATCAAAAGGCCTGATAATGTTAGGGTGTGCAGTTGGGTTATGCAGAATATACATTTTTTAAACTACTGCTTTTAATAAATTCATTAGAAAAACCTTACTTTGTTTCGAATTATAGCATGACTCAGTCTAGCATGCCTTAACAACAGTCCACACCACACAGTGTGAGACATTTCTAATTTGCCCATGGCTGAATGAGGGTTGTGTGGTCTCACCTGGGTGCATTTTTCCAGTCAGTTCTCTCAGGTGTGTGTCTGTACAGGCCGGAAGAGAAGGGGAGAGAAAAGGCCATGCCCCTGACTGACTATACTGCTCGTAAATCACACCACAGTCTGAGATTTTCCTGTGCGGTGATCCAAGACCAATTTATTGTACTGAAATCTTGAACATAGTAATTATCAGAGAAACTTGAAACCTATTGAGAACAGTGTGAAAGCAGCGTGTAGCTCTATACATCTGAAATCGAACAGACAGTGCTGCAATGCATTGCCTCCAAGTCGTATGGCATTTCCTATTTTTCTGTCTCACTTTCTCAGTCTATATGTTTTAAATAGAACCCCTCCACTAACACACATATATAAAGTGTTTATATTTTTATGTGCTTAGATTGTTCCGATGGTAGGAAAATATATATGAAATTTACACTGCCGCTGTGGCGTGTGGCAGCAGTGCATAAAATCATGCAGATATGGGTCAGGAGCTTCAGTTAATGGGGAAAAATCAACCATCAGAATGGGGAAAAATGTGATCTCAGTGATTTGGAGCGTGGCATGATTGTTGGTGAAGATGATCTTTGTGTTCTTTTATCAAAATGTAATAATAACTTGCTCTACCTCTAAAACAATTTTCCCTTTTGTCTAATATAACATCAGCAGCACGGGTGGGGAAAATAATGTCAACCAATTTTTGAATAGCTATTTAGGCATTTCTTTAGGCTACTGTTTTAGATAATGCAGCTTCTGTAATGTTTCACTCAAAAATATGTCAATTAACAAATAAATTTGATTGTTTCATGTTAACTTTAAGGGATTTTAGTATTAATGGCGGCCCACATTTAAAGCTCCTCATGTTGATGTTGTTCCCATCTGTTGGCTTGTGTTGACATGGCAACTGTTGTTGATTGTCATCTTTTCACAAGTGTTCTAGATTGCATTAGTTGCATTAGCTAGGCCTATATCAGTGTGTCATCTAGTTGGTAATTTATGGATGACTAACACCATATCGGCCACGTTTCAGAGCACCTGGCTTCTCAGGGGTGGATATTACTGTGTTTTCACAGGCAAACAATCATAAATTCGTAGAGAGGTGGATAACATTTTTGAATTGTTTTTGAGAGGGGCAGCACTCTTTTCTCAGTGTTGTAGATGAAATACTGATGCCACAGTTATTGGTGGTGAGATTATTTTAAAAAAGTGGTTCCCACTAGTTTTGCTTCAGGACCCTGATTTTACATTGGACATCAAATGGTAACCCAACATAGCACCAAATTTGTTTACAATACAAAAGTACAAAGAAATGTCCTTTAACCTATCTGCAATTATTAACATGGCTGAATAGGAAAATTGATTTCTAAATGTCTCTCTTAAATGTGTTTTTGCTGTTGAAAGCCGATAATTCCCAGCATAAAACAAATAGTGATCATCATAAATGATCTATTAATCAACCAATATTTGGCCTTTTGTGCCTGATTAAAGGAAGTGGTCATTTCACCTAGTTCCAAAATGTACTAACATTCTTGTCAATGGCTAGTGCACATTTTCTTTTTTATATTTTTTTAATGTTAATACAGTAATTTTATGCTGGTTAAGGTTATTGCATGGTTATGACCCTATGTTGCAGAAATGACACAAGTCAGCTTTAAGTATGAAGATACCAAAAAATATCAAAAGTTTGTTCTGAACCAGAATCCTAAAGGATATTCGTGTATTCATGCACCCCAACTTTGGAAAAACAACACAAAATAGTGTTTTGCAACCCCCCTCCCCATTATATGAGTTTTTTGGACTCATATAATACAACACAGACTTGACGGACATGACAAACATGCAAATAACTATGGATAATACTTGTATTCAATAACTGAATTAACTTCTAATTATTGCTAGTGATTTACTAGTCATTCTATATTTGTTATACCAGCTTTGATCATAGATCCTTACTAGAGAATTGCATAGTGACACGACTCTCTAGAGGGCCGACTGTGACTCAGTTTGATATGACTCATCGTAGGGACAAAGGGCCATCACGAAGCTGAGAAATACCAGAGTGGTGTTGTGGTTTCTGTGGTAGTCCCAGCAGTGAGGTCATCCTGATCTCATCCACTTATGAAGGATCAACAACAGGAGAGGCCAACAATGCATTGCGATACATTGTGTATGGCTCCCCCTGGTGGTGCAGTACTGATATGATTCATCAAGTTCTGTGCACACTAATCTCATTCTCCCTGCTTATGTCAATCTTACACATCCTGTCATTGCATACATGGTAATGCCTGAAGATTTACCTAAGAAGCTACATGTATGATGGCAATTATTCTTGTTCACTGTTGAATTGTTATTGTGTGCATATGTACAGTTGTGGCCAAAAAGATTGGCACCCTTGGTAAATATGAACAATTAAGGGTGTGTAAAGATTCTGCATTGTTTATCCTTTTTACCTTTTTATAAATAAAATTAAAAAATCACAAAAATCGAACCTTTAATTGAAGTAAAACAATTCAAAGAGGGGAAATATATAATTATTAAATAAATATTTTTCTCTAAAAGGCATTGGCCATAATTATTGGCACCCTTTTATTCAAAACTGTTTGCAACCTCCCTTTGCCAAGATAACAGCTCGGAGTCCTTATAATGTCTAATGAGGTTAAAGAACACAGGCAAGGGATCTGAGACCACTCCTCCAAACAGAATCTCTCCAGATCCTTCATATTCAAAGGCCCATGTTGATGGATGGACTCTCCTCTTCAGTTCACCCCACAAATGTTCTATGGGGTTCAGGTCAGGGGACTGGGATTGCCTTGGCAGAACCTTGATTTTGTGGTCAGTGAATCATTTTGGATCATTGTCCTGCTGGAAGATCCATGATGCCATGTATCCAAACAAGATATGTCCAGGACCACAACATTAAAGATCCAGCACCACATTTAGATTAGATTAGATTCAACTTTAATGTCATTGTGCAGAGTACAAGTACAAAGACAACGAAATGCAGTTTGCGTCCAACCAGAAGTGCAAATAAGCAGAAAAGTGCAATGTGATAATCAAGTATAAACAGGTGGTGCATAGGCAGGACAAGAAATATATTGCAGTGTTATAAGAGCAGAATAAATATGGCTATGTAATATGAACCGTGTATGAACAACATGTACAGATATGTGCAATGTAGTAGCAGTGACATTTAAAAATAGTAGTAGAATAATATAGCAGTGTATTAGCAGAATATATAATAAGAAAACAGTAAATATGGATATTCTGTATGAACCATATAGACAGATATGTACAGTATGTACAGCTAGTGCAGTGTGGTAACATTATAAGAGCATTATTACATTTAACCATAGGCATTGGGTAGTTCATCCCTGGTGTTTGCTGCCAAAAAGCAATTTGTTGACCATAGAACCCAGTCGCATTAAAGTTCCAGTAGTGTCTAGCAAACTGAAGATGTTTGAGTTTGTTGTTGAATGAGAGCAGAGGCTTTCTTCTTGAAACCCTCCAAAACAACTTGTGGTTAGATATTTATTTAGACTTTCTGACCCCACGACCCACCAGATTTCTGCAATTCTCTAGCTGGGTTAATTTGGAGATTCTTTGGTCACTTGAACCACCCTCCTCACTGTGCATGGAGACAATAGAGACACACGTCCTTTTCCAGGCGGATTCTTAAGTTCTCCAGTTGATTGGAACTTTTATTATTGCCCTGATGTTGTTAATGGGCATTTTCAATGCTTTGGCTATTTTCTTATAGCCACTTCCCATTTTGTGAAGCTCAACAACCTTTTTCTGCACATCAGAACTATATTCTTTAGTCAAACCCACTGTGATTGACGTTTAAGGGAATTTGGACTGTGTGTTACCTCATATATATACCCCTGTGAAACAGGAAGTCATTGATGAATAATTTCATGTTCGTAGTCACCCAGGTGCACTAAAAAAGATCAAATAAGAATGGGAATATACTTCAAAGATATATTTTACTCATAAGAATTTCTAAAGGTGCCAATAATTGTGGCAAACGTGTTTTGGAGAAAAATATTGGATTTAATAATGAGATTTTTCCTTTCTTTCAATTGTTTTTCTTCAATTTTAAAGATTAGATTTTTTTTTTGTATGTTTTTTTAAAAAAAAATTTCATGAAAACTCAAAAGGATAAACAATGTAGATTCTTTTCCAGAACTGGATTTGGATGATGTAGAACATCTTTCGATTCTAAGCTACACTGATAGGTCTCCTGCTGGATTTCCTTGCGTTAGTTTGTACAGAGTTTGTAAAATTTTTTACTTTCGAGTAATTTTATGCTTGTGAACAGTAAAGTCAACATGAAATCAAAATGGACCAAATTTACTTTCTTAATACATATTCCTGTCCTTAATGTGCACAATGTATTAATGCATATTATTCCGAAGATAAATGTATTAACTTGCTCTTGCTTTAAAATGACTTGTCTTTTCAGCTGTTGTCACTTCACCAATAGCCAAATATTTTCACATTGTTTTAAGCTACTGTTGTAAAATCTTGCTAAATCAATTCAAATTCAATATATCAAATTACAGAAGTAAGATGTGTTGCAAGTGCATTTTTATGTTGGCTTTGAGCTTTGCTGGTGTTATTTAAATTGGCATTGGAGTGATTCTCTCCACTAGAGTGCACAATTGAATAGTTATTCATCAGCAGTGGTTGGTTTTGTAAAGCTTGAATGCCAAACTTCATATAATCAATACTGTGAGTAACATTTAAAAGATATTGATTTGCATTTGGGGTATATTAAAGCCCCTGTACGTCTTCCAAGTTCACATTTTAAATACCCTCTTATTAAATACAATACGTTGATGTTTTCACATCCTTTCCTAAAATGCTTTTCAAAGCTTAATATCAGGTGCCAAAAATAACACCGTTGCCAGCAAGGTTTTTCTTTTTTGTACTGCTGTCACAATGCACCTATTCACATATAGTCCTTCAGATCATTTGCAGTATTATCACAGCGTTACATTTTTGTGGTAGACCTTAACATAGGCCGATTACAAGAATTTTTAATAGAGTGCAACAGTAGAGTTTCGGAAGTAAAAATCCCATTCATTTTCTCCATAGGCGAATGAATGTTTAACTATAATCCAGTCGGTGTCCCTACACTCTCAAACTGCTTGTATATTAGTAAATATTTGAATAAAGGGGTTCGCGTGATATGAACGTGAAGAGATCGTCTGTGTTCTGCAACTGCATTCGGGTCCTTGAATAACGTATAACGTGCGAGTAAGGGCAGACGGGGGACTTTCTGGTGACCTCCTAGGGTAAGATGGTGCCCTCCTAGTGTGTATGCATATAGGGAGCAGCGGTACTGGGTGTTGCCATGGTACAGTTATGGTATCAGATGGTAATACTGTGGTACTTTAATAAATACATATAAAGTACTTAAATATTGATCTTTTTCACAACAAAAGGTATTGTTTCACTTTAAAAAACATTCATTTAACCGGTAGAGTTGCGTGGATGACGTTTATGCTGGCTGTCTGTTCTTTTTAGAGCTTCAAATATCGTATCACAATCCACATGCATTTTAAGGACCTACAGAGCGGAGATGTTTTTCTTCAAATGTTTTCTCATGAAGAAAGAAAGTCATATAAACCTGGAATGGCAAGAGGGTGAGTAAACGACGAGAGGATTTTCATTGTTGGGTGAACTAACCATTTAATGATTTCCACGTTAATTTACAAGGTTATTAGCATGGAATTCCAAAGTACTTGAATACTGCATTATTACAATGCAATTATTTTTGTTTTAAACTAAACATTTTGTTTGTGATCTGTGGTAGATGGTAGATTTACAAAAAACAAGACTTGTTTTATGTTCTCTTCTCAAACAATACATTCACGGTCATTAGGGGAAACTCTGTAGAATATTTGTTTTCCATATTCATTGAGCCTGTCTCTCATTTTACAGTAATAGTAGTATAGATAATCAATAACAGTCCAGTGTGACCCAATTACAGCTGATGTGAAAACACAGGAATCCACACTATGGTTCATTGTTGTCCAGTGCTGTTGTACATGCACTATACATTGCTGTTGAAAAGTATTTGCCCCCTTCCTGATTTCTTCTGTTTATGTGTATTTTTCATTCTAATTTGTTTATATCTTCAAATGAGTTATAACATAAGGCAACTGGAGTAAAGACAAAATACAGTTTTCAATGTTTTTATCTTGTAGCCTAGAGTTTTTGCTACAAAATGATGTGAAACCCATCCTGATCACTCATTCATACAAAACAATATAGTAATTGAACTTTTGTAAGACACTTTTAGTGTTAGGTCATATGTGAGGAGGCATGAACTATAATTAATTTTGATTGTAATTCTTACCTGAGGAGACAAAAGACCCCTCCCCTTGGCCTATCACTGAGGAATTTGACAGAAAGAGAATGAATGTGAGGAGCCTTAATGATCAAAATCAAGTTTTAAATTAAAAGAAGTAATCTGACTATACATTTTCTTTACATAAAGACTTTACTTCATTTTAGACCTACATTACCATTTAAAAGAAGTCTCTTCTGCTCACCAAGACTGAATTTATTTGATCCAAAATACAGTAAAAACATTGTGTAAAAACTCTTTTTACAATTTAAAAGAACGGTTTTCTATTTGAATATATTGTAAAATGCAATTTATGATCAAAGCTGAATTTTCAGCATCATTACTGCAGTCTTCAGTGTCACATGATCCTTCAGAAATCATAATATGCTGATTTTCTAATTTTAGAAAATTACTCATTTACACCTGAACAGATATTTTCAAGCACAAGCTTCGTTGATGATAATGAGGCAGCATAAACACTAGTTAAAATATAATCTAAACATTCATATTATTTTTATATCATATTACATATCATATTTATATCATACAGCATACAACTGAAATACCTGCTTTAGCCGAAACAGCATTTAAATATAACTAAAACTTGCTTATCGCTTTGTTTCATATAGATTACATTGCAGGAGAATATTTTAAACCCTTTATAGTCTCTAATGATGTCTTACACTTATCTGTATGCCCCAAAATGACAGAGAATTTTATGTTGTTTCCGCTGTAATGACGTAAAAATCCAGCAGGACGCGCCGGCACGTCCGTCAACCCCAGAGGTTTAACTGCCCATTTAAAGTCCAGCCACAGCATCTCAGTCCGGTTCAAGTCGTGACTTTGTCTAGGCCACTCCAAAACTTTCATTTGGCTTCTTTTGAGCCATTCAGAGGTGGATTTACTCCTATGCATTGGATCATTGTCTAGCTGCATAATCCAGTTGCACTCGAGCTTCAACTCACGGACTGATTACCGGACGTTCTCCTTTAGGATTTTCTGGTAGAGAAACATTATTCATGTTTCCCTCAATTATTGCAAGTCACCCTGGAGCAGCAAAGCATCCCCACACCACTACACTACCACCACCATGCTTGACTATAGGTATGATGTTCTTTTTGTGGAATTCACAAAAATAAATGTTTGATATACGCCAGATGTAACGGGACACCTCTCTTCCTAACAGTTCCACTTTCATCTCATCAGTCCACAGAACATTCTCCCAAAATATTTGAGGATCATCACTGTGTTTTGGCAAAATTCAGATGAGCCTTAATGTTCTTCTGGGTTAGCAGTGGTTTTCACCTCACCATACTTCCATGGATGGCATTTTTGGTCAGTGTCTTTCTGATAGTGCAGTCATGAACAGTGAACTTTATTGATGCGAGAGAGGCCTGCAGTTTCTTTGATGTTGTCCTTGGCTTTATTGTGACTTCCTGGATGTGTCGTTGATGTGCTCTTGGAGGAATTTTGGAAGGTTGTCTACTTCTGGGAAGGTTTTCTTCATTTGGAGATAATGGCTCTCACTGTGGTTCTTTGGAGTCCCAAAGCCTTTGAAATAGATTTGTAACCCTTCCCGGTATTTTAATAACTTTTTCCCTTGTCATTTCTGGAATTTATTTCGACCTTGGCATAGTGTGCTACTGGGTGAGACCGTCATGCTGCTGAAAAAGTTCTATTTTGGTGTTGATTTGATTGAACAGGGCTAGCAGTATTCAGGCCTGAGTGTGTCTAGTCCATCTGAACCCCATTATGAATGCAGTTTCATAGATTCTGGGATTTAGTAACTAGGGGCAAATAATTTTTCACACAGGCCCTGTTGGTATTGGATAACTCTTTTTCTTCAATAAATAACATTATCTTTTAAAAACAGTATTTTGTGTTTACTCAGATTTCCTTTGTTTAATGTTAGATTTTGTTTACATTTTTTAAACAATTTAGTAGACACAAAAACAGAATAAATCAGGATGGGCAAATACTTTTTCCAACACTGTATATTCAGTATAACATGCTAAATATAATGATGAATAAAACCAGTTTTATAGTTTTCAAATTAAATTTAAGGAAACTATCATTTGAAGTTTGAACATGTTATTCTCGGTGTCAGAAAAATATCACGGACACCAAGAAATAATATGTTCGAAATCTGATCATGATAGAAACCGTAGCACTTTCATTTATGACCTTTTTTATTATTCTAAAACAAATTCGTACAACTTTCGAGGTCTGTGCACATCATGTGTAATTTCTCACCCTCTCTGATGTGTTTTTAGGGACGCCTCTACAAATACATTTAGTTCCAACCAAAGAATTCGAGCAAAGGTTAAACATGCAAGAATAAGTGGAACATAATAGTGTGACAAGGAGGAGGGTGTGGCCAACACACGGCCGGCCCCCAATTGGGCTAATCAGTCAAGAAGAGGGATAAGGCTTAGCTGGATGTGGCAGCAGCGTGTGTTTTGTTTTCATTAAACTATTAATTTGATGCTTCGTCCAGTTCCCGCCTCCTCCGTTTGCCATTCGTTTAAATTGTTAAAAATATATATTAGGTCATCATATGTTGTCAAACGATGTATAACATGCATTTTAGTAGACTTTAGTATTGTTGTCTGTCTTATATATTGATGGTTTGCTGTTAGACTCAGTCGGCCAACTATATGTTGGAAATGTGACTATGCTGTGGGTTGGATTTATTTTTCTTTTCAGCACTTGAATAGCAGATGGCACAACTGGATTCATGTGTATTTTATATTTGGTCATCACGTGTATCTAATATCAGTCTATGTCTTATTTTCTTTAGTGAATATATCTGTTTCGGTACTCCTCCGACTCTTAATGCTAAACACTATGTGAAGTGTTTGTGGCAAGCTTAAACTATCTTCCCAGAAAGACTCATTGTGTAATCTTCTCAGGTCTATTGAGTAATCTCTTTTATTTTTAAAAAAAATAAATAAAAATTAAAGCTGCAAGCAGCGATGACGGGCCCAAGCCGGTGGCACCGCAACCCTGGTGCCTTTAGTTACCGGGCTCATTTCCACTTGGTGGCTTTCGGAAAACAAAGGATGATGGACACAGCAACAACTCAAAAATATAGCTGCAAGCAGCAATGCGATTCCTCCTCAAAATGGCAAATCATTTAAAATTGATCAATAGAGGGTTGGGGTTAAACCCTCCCAATGAAAAAATCCAAAAAACATGTCTTTCTGTCTGAATCCTAAACTAAACATTTTCAGTGTACAGGAAAATCCATCATGCCGGACCTTATGGATCCTGTAGGGTTTTTTGTTTACAATGAGAAATGAGGTATGTTCACCAGGTTTCAGAAAAACTAAATAAATGGGGTGGAAATACAATCACTTTGAAAAATTGACATTTGGGCATGGCCTGTACCGCCCCCTAAGGGCGAATGTGAGCCATTCTTGGTTTGTAGGTTCCTGTTGGCCTGTAGTATTAATGTACCAAATTAGAAAGTATTTGACAAAAAAATGTGCAATTTGGGAATGTCCTTTAGCACCCCCTAAGGGCAAATGTGAGACATTCTTGGTTTGTGGATTTCTGTTGGCCTGTAGTGTCAATATACCAAATTAGAAAATTTTTGACCATAAAATGGGAATTTTGGGCATAGCCTGTAGCGCCCCCTAATGGCGAATATGGGCAATTCTTTGTTTGTGGGTTCCTGTTGGCCTGTAGTATCAATGTACCAAATTAGAACATTTTTGACCAGCAAATGGGAATTTAGGGCGTGGCCTGTAGCGCCCCATAAGGGCGAATGTGGGCCACTCTTGGTTTGTGAATTCCTGTTGGCCTGTAGTATCAATATACAACATTAGAACATTTTTGACCAGAAAATGGGAATTTTGGGCATGGCCTGTAGCGCCCCCTAAGGGCGAATGTGGGATATTCTTTACGCAGTACTTCAGAGTGATGTCATCTTGAAGTATATATATATAGGTCTATTTCTAACCCACACCTATAATATCACTTCTGAAGGCATGGATTTAACCACTGGAGTGGTATGGATTACTTTTATGCTGCATTTATTTGATTTTTGCAGCTTCTGAGTTCTGATCACCATTCAAGTCATTGAAAGGTCCAACAGGGTTGAGATAATCTTCTAAAAAGCTTAATTTGTGTTCACTAGAAGAAAGAAAACAATACACATCTGGGATGCAATGAGGGTGAGTATACGATGAGAGAAATTTATTTTTGGGGTGAAAACCATTTGTAGGCCTACTTTTTATTTACTTGGAAAATTGTTACTGTCTCTTTAAGAGGATTTTAAACGCATTTCATTCAAGGCACAGTCTGTGCGGCTTGTTTTAGTGAGTTTAATCTTTTGAGAACTGTGAAGTCTCATTATTTTCGTGCTGTTACATCTGTATTCATTTCAGAGATTACTTGATTGAGATTGTGAAACTACATACAACCGACAAACCTCCATGAAGATGCGAGTAAAAATGAGATGCCTCGCGCTGTCAGACACAACGCTGATAATCATTCTCGGAAGTGTTGATACTAGATTTCGATTCGCGATTTCTTCATCAACTGTTTATGTTCACTTGGGACAAAACAGACAATATATCATGTAATTTGACATTTTGTAGTATGAAATTGTCCGTTCAAACGCAAGAAGAAGCGAATGCGATCTCTCATCGGGGCTCGTGCGTTAGACGCGACGCATCTCGCGGTTTCACACAAAACTGCTCACAAACATTTATTTGAGTTGTTTTGTCATTTTTTTCCAGAAATAACTAGCAATACTCCTACAAATAAATGCTTCGTCACTAAAACGTTTTGACTTTCTATAGAAAATATAGACAACACACGTTCTTACCTTGCAAAAATCGCCTCAGTATTTAATTTGAAGCAGTAAATCCAACACTGGAGTAAATCTCTCGTGATATCACCTTTCCATTGAAATGAAGGAAGACGGTGATGACGATACAGTTATTATTCTTGCCCAGTAACCCCTTAACCAATCACATGTGCCTTTAGCTTGTATTGTCATGAGTATCTGGGCAGACTTCAGAAATAAAATCGGTGATCGGACGACGATGACACTGAGACAGGAACCATGGGAATAATTGTTCCCAAATTTGAACGCTCTGGCTGTAAATGGTTAAAGGTTGTTAAAAATTGTATCCTCCACTCAGTTGATGTATATATTGAGTGGGGACACATTGTTTGCCTTTTTTCTGGGATTCGACTGCAAAAGAGCTCAAGCAACTGTTGAACTCAGTCCCTGCCCATTCTGGACTCAGACCTGTTGTAAATCATTGAACAATGAGGCTTGGATGCCATCTATTGGACATTTCTTGTAATTGCCACTCAGAGAATGAACAGACAGTGGATTAAACTTTAGTTTTTTAGGCTTTAGTTCTTTGTTGTATTCACCTGCTACGGCGTGTGTAACATTTTTCTGTCAACTCTGCATACAGGTGAAACTCGAAAAATTAGAATATCGTGCAAAAGTTAATGTAACCCATACTATGTTGAACACAAGAGGGCAGTATAGCCCTATGTATTACTTCACAAGACCCCCTCCCTTCCTACTCCTCACACACAAAGTCTTAGAGAGTGACTTGCAAAATTCTGACATTTTCTCCACATTCAAACCAAAATATCTGACTTTCTGTTGGTCGGAGCTAATGACTGTAAATTAGAAAGTTGTCCGGCTTGAGGAGAACTATATCAATACCAATTTTTGTACCTGTAGATGAAACTAACCCCCCACTTTTTTGTCAAAAGGTGGCGCTACTGAGCCCCTCACCACACCCATTTCTGAAACTTTGCACATGTCTACTGGCTAATAAATGTGACGTCTCTGTCGAGTTTCATGCAATTTCAAGTATGTTAAGAGTCTCAAAAGCATCAATAAAGAAAAGTAAAGTTTGAAGTGTTGCCACGGCAACAGTATCTAAGATATCAATAATCCTTTCACAGGTCTAAATCTGCCGTGTGTTTACATTATACACGTAAAGTTTGAAGCAAATCGGGTAAAAACAAGAGGGTGATTTCAAAGCATTTTGAAAGTGACACACTTCCTGCTGCCAGTTGGTGGCGCTATAACTTTGACTCACAATAGTCACATCCATGTGATCGGCCTCTTACAACGAACACACTGCTGAAGTTTCATCAAGATCTGTTAATTTATGCAGAAGTTATAACACACTTCCTGTCTCACTTTTCTCGCCATAAATTTGTTTCCTCGCCACGGCCAAACCGTTCGAGATATCAAAAATCCGCTGGCAATTTTTCATCCTCAATGTCTTGACTTCATGCTGACTGAGATTCGTGGCGATTAAATGATTTCTCTAGGAGGAGTATTTCAAATTCCATTGTATACGTTTTCCAAACAACCCTAAATAGCCGACTTCCTGTTGGGCTGAGGTAAAAAGTAAGAGCATGAAGTATATATGAAACGATGAGATCTATATGTGTACCGACTTTCATATTATTACATGCAAGTGTGTTTGATTTATGGACCATGGTTTCGGACCCCGTTCCAGGGGGCGCTGCTGAAACCCCCTGCCACGCCCGGGTACCATCTTCAGCCCAGCCCTGATGGCCGCAGGTTCTGACCCGTGTGCAAAGTTTCAAGAGTTTTAGAGCATGTTAAGGCCCCCAAAAGTGCCCGAATAGTCGATAAAATAATAATAATAATAATAATAATAATAATAATAATAATAATAATTAAAGCTGCAAGCAGCGATGACGGGCCCAAGCCGGTGGCACCGCAACCCTGGTGCCTTTAGTTACCGGGCTCATTTCCACTTGGTGGCTTTCGGAAAACAAAGGATGATGGACACAGCAACAACTCAAAAATATAGCTGCAAGCAGCAATGCGATTCCTCCTCAAAATGGCAAATCATTTAAAATTGATCAATAGAGGGTTGGGGTTAAACCCTCCCAATGAAAAAATCCAAAAAACATGTCTTTCTGTCTGAATCCTAAACTAAACATTTTCAGTGTACAGGAAAATCCATCATGCCGGACCTTATGGATCCTGTAGGGTTTTTTGTTTACAATGAGAAATGAGGTATGTTCACCAGGTTTCAGAAAAACTAAATAAATGGGGTGGAAATACAATCACTTTGAAAAATTGACATTTGGGCATGGCCTGTACCGCCCCCTAAGGGCGAATGTGAGCCATTCTTGGTTTGTAGGTTCCTGTTGGCCTGTAGTATTAATGTACCAAATTAGAAAGTATTTGACAAAAAAATGTGCAATTTGGGAATGTCCTTTAGCACCCCCTAAGGGCAAATGTGAGACATTCTTGGTTTGTGGATTTCTGTTGGCCTGTAGTGTCAATATACCAAATTAGAAAATTTTTGACCATAAAATGGGAATTTTGGGCATAGCCTGTAGCGCCCCCTAATGGCGAATATGGGCAATTCTTTGTTTGTGGGTTCCTGTTGGCCTGTAGTATCAATGTACCAAATTAGAACATTTTTGACCAGCAAATGGGAATTTAGGGCGTGGCCTGTAGCGCCCCATAAGGGCGAATGTGGGCCACTCTTGGTTTGTGAATTCCTGTTGGCCTGTAGTATCAATATACAACATTAGAACATTTTTGACCAGAAAATGGGAATTTTGGGCATGGCCTGTAGCGCCCCCTAAGGGCGAATGTGGGATATTCTTTACGCAGTACTTCAGAGTGATGTCATCTTGAAGTATATATATATAGGTCTATTTCTAACCCACACCTATAATATCACTTCTGAAGGCATGGATTTAACCACTGGAGTGGTATGGATTACTTTTATGCTGCATTTATTTGATTTTTGTAGCTTCTGAGTTCTGATCACCATTCAAGTCATTGAAAGGTCCAACAGGGTTGAGATAATCTTCTAAAAAGCTTAATTTGTGTTCACTAGAAGAAAGAAAACAATACACATCTGGGATGCAATGAGGGTGAGTATACGATGAGAGAAATTTATTTTTGGGGTGAAAACCATTTGTAGGCCTACTTTTTATTTACTTGGAAAATTGTTACTGTCTCTTTAAGAGGATTTTAAACGCATTTCATTCAAGGCACAGTCTGTGCGGCTTGTTTTAGTGAGTTTAATCTTTTGAGAACTGTGAAGTCTCATTATTTTCGTGCTGTTACATCTGTATTCATTTCAGAGATTACTTGATTGAGATTGTGAAACTACATACAACCGACAAACCTCCATGAAGATGCGAGTAAAAATGAGATGCCTCGCGCTGTCAGACACAACGCTGATAATCATTCTCGGAAGTGTTGATACTAGATTTCGATTCGCGATTTCTTCATCAACTGTTTATGTTCACTTGGGACAAAACAGACAATATATCATGTAATTTGACATTTTGTAGTATGAAATTGTCCGTTCAAACGCAAGAAGAAGCGAATGCGATCTCTCATCGGGGCTCGTGCGTTAGACGCGACGCATCTCGCGGTTTCACACAAAACTGCTCACAAACATTTATTTGAGTTGTTTTGTCATTTTTTTCCAAAAATAACTAGCAATACTCCTACAAATAAATGCTTCGTAACTAAAACGTTTTGACTTTCTATAGAAAATATAGACAACACACGTTCTTACCTTGCAAAAATCGCCTCAGTATTTAATTTGAAGCAGTAAATCCAACACTGGAGTAAATCTCTCGTGATATCACCTTTCCATTGAAATGAAGGAAGACGGTGATGACGATACAGTTATTATTCTTGCCCAGTAACCCCTTAACCAATCACATGTGCCTTTAGCTTGTATTGTCATGAGTATCTGGGCAGACTTCAGAAATAAAATCGGTGATCGGACGACGATGACACTGAGACAGGAACCATGGGAATAATTGTTCCCAAATTTGAACGCTCTGGCTGTAAATGGTTAAAGGTTGTTAAAAATGGTATCCTCCACTCAGTTGATGTATATATTGAGTGGGGACACATTGTTTGCCTTTTTTTCTGGGATTCGACTGCAAAAGAGCTCAAGCAACTGTTGAACTCAGTCCCTGCCCATTCTGGACTCAGACCTGTTGTAAATCATTGAACAATGAGGCTTGGATGCCATCTATTGGACATTTCTTGTAATTGCCACTCAGAGAATGAACAGACAGTGGATTAAACTTTAGTTTTTTAGGCTTTAGTTCTTTGTTGTATTCACCTGCTACGGCGTGTGTAACATTTTTCTGTCAACTCTGCATACAGGTGAAACTCGAAAAATTAGAATATCGTGCAAAAGTTAATGTAACCCATACTATGTTGAACACAAGAGGGCAGTATAGCCCTATGTATTACTTCACAAGCCCCCCTCCCTTCCTACTCCTCACACACAAAGTCTTAGAGAGTGACTTGCAAAATTCTGACATTTTCTCCACATTCAAACCAAAATATCTGACTTTCTGTTGGTCGGAGCTAATGACTGTAAATTAGAAAGTTGTCCGGCTTGAGGAGAACTATATCAATACCAATTTTTGTACCTGTAGATGAAACTAACCCCCCACTTTTTTGTCAAAAGGTGGCGCTACTGAGCCCCTCACCACACCCATTTCTGAAACTTTGCACATGTCTACTGGCTAATAAATGTGACGTCTCTGTCGAGTTTCATGCAATTTCAAGTATGTTAAGAGTCTCAAAAGCATCAATAAAGAAAAGTAAAGTTTGAAGTGTTGCCACGGCAACAGTATCTAAGATATCAATAATCCTTTCACAGGTCTAAATCTGCCGTGTGTTTACATTATACACGTAAAGTTTGAAGCAAATCGGGTAAAAACAAGAGGGTGATTTCAAAGCATTTTGAAAGTGACACACTTCCTGCTGCCAGTTGGTGGCGCTATAACTTTGACTCACAATAGTCACATCCATGTGATCGGCCTCTTACAACGAACACACTGCTGAAGTTTCATCAAGATCTGTTAATTTATGCAGAAGTTATAACACACTTCCTGTCTCACTTTTCTCGCCATAAATTTGTTTCCTCGCCACGGCCAAACCGTTCGAGATATCAAAAATCCGCTGGCAATTTTTCATCCTCAATGTCTTGACTTCATGCTGACTGAGATTCGTGGCGATTAAATGATTTCTCTAGGAGGAGTATTTCAAATTCCATTGTATACGTTTTCCAAACAACCCTAAATAGCCGACTTCCTGTTGGGCTGAGGTAAAAAGTAAGAGCATGAAGTATATATGAAACGATGAGATCTATATGTGTACCGACTTTCATATTATTACATGCAAGTGTGTTTGATTTATGGACCAAGGTTTCGGACCCCGTTCCAGGGGGCGCTGCTGAGCCCCCCTGCCACGCCCGGGTACCATCTTCAGCCCAGCCCTGATGGCCGCAGGTTCTGACCCGTGTGCAAAGTTTCAAGAGTTTTAGAGCATGTTAAGGCCCCCAAAAGTGCCCGAATAGTCGATAAAATAATAATAATAATAATAATAATAATAATAATAATAATAATAATCCTAAGGAAAACAATAGGGCCTTCGCCTTTTCAGGCTTGGGCCCTAATAATAATAATCCTAAGGAAAACAATAGGGCCTTCGCCTTTTCAGGCTTGGGCCCTAATTATAATATAGTCCAGCGTGACCCATTTGCTGTTTTGAGAGTAGAAGTGTCCTCTAGTTGCAACGCATTGGGAAATATAATCAAGGCATGTTTTTCACTAACTGAAAATAATGACATTTTAAATTATATTTAACTATTTTCATCTATAACCAGCTACTGTTTATAACAATACAGAATGGGTTAATAAACTGCTAAGGTTGGGCAAAAATATAAATTTTCAGATAAGTAGCAATCTTTATTTGAGCAATCTCAAAACATTCATTCTTAAATCCCAAGATCGTTTTTTTTTTTACTCTTATCCCAAGATAACGTTTACTCTCTTCTGCTCAACCCACGAGCATATGTGACCAGATTTTGAGCTATATGAATAAAAATGTCTGTAATTTAGCCACTGGCTAGTCAGTCTTCAGATTTAACTCACCTGTGTTTGAGTAGTGTAATGGTGATGGAGAAGAAGTTCAGCACTGAGATTCTTTCACTGTGTATTGAGAGTAAAAGTTTGTTTTGTCTCAACAAGGTCCATGCAATGCATTTGTCATTGAAAAGGTCACTTTTTAATACCCTTTTCTCCTCTTTATAGTAAGGTGACCTAAAACAATGAAACCCTCCCCCAAAAAAACTTTTAATTCCAACAGAGCACAGATGTGAAAGAAGCTATGCATCTCCTGTCTCGTTAATATGCGCTCAACCAAAACACTTATGACGTTCGAACGTTTTTTTTGGGGGGGTTTTTTTGTCATCAAAAACAGTCATACTTTTGTGAAATATAATCTGTTTTTCACCCTGTCTCTGGCCTCTGTCTGAAACACTCTGTTTTGGCCTCAGTGTTTCCTTTAAAATGCAAGGTAAATGCCCAGTGTTATTATTGGCTAACATCGTGCAGCCCCACCGTACTCCCAGCCAGTGGCAGCAGTGGAATGGAGCAGAATGAGATGGATTTTTAAATGTTTAGATAGCTCATGTCTACTATCAAAAACTATCAAAGACGCCCATCTAGTGCATGTTTTCATAGACCAGCTATTAATAATAGTGTAGATGGGCGCAAGAACACATACATGATGTATTTATACTAAAAACGGCAAGATGCAGGGCAACAGGCTGAAACAGACTATCTCCTTTTAAAAGCTATGTCTTTACCACCCCTGGAGTCGCGAGTTTGAATCCAGGACGTGACGAGATACTCCAGCCAGGTCTCCTGAGCAATCAAATTGGCCCGGTTGCTAGGGAGGGTAGAGTCACATGGGGTAACCTCCTCGTGGTCACTATAATGTGGTTCTTGCTCTCAGGGGGGTGCCTGATGAGTTGTGCATGGATGCAGCGGAGAATAGCGTGAAGCCTCCACACGCGCTATGTCTACGCGGTAATGCGCTCAACAAGCCGCTTGATAAGATGCGCGGATTGATGGTCTCGGACGCGGAGGCAACTGAGATTCGTCCTTGGCCACCTGGATTGAGGCAATTCACTACGCCACCACGGGGACTTAGAGCGCATTGGGAATTTCAAATTGGGGAGAAAAGGGGAAGGGAAAAAAGTTCTTTTAAAAGCAGCACTTGTGGTGTGATGCATGAAACGGTCAAAGCTGTTTGTCTAGTGCATGTTAATATATATATACACACCATTTAAAAATGGTCCAGATGGGGACAAGAAGGTGTCCTGTGCACGTCCTCTTTGTTGTGGAGGAATAGTAGGCCCATCTCTCCACTTTAGCCAACTGATCGCCATTGCCCAAGGGTGCAATGATGTAAAAGTAAGTGTTAATGTCTTGTCTGTAGAGGCAGTCGTGTGCTGATGTATTCATCTGTGTGATGTCACAAAGCAGGGATTATCAAAACGAGCCATTTTTGCAGCTTGGTTTAAATAAATGCTCTTCTTTATTGAGGAGGAAGTTTTGAGTTCTGAAACTCATGCACTCAAAATGTTTTTTATAGTACAATGAACTCTTATATGTCAAAAGAGCAAAGAAAACTTGATTACTCGTGTCATGACCCCTTTAAAGAGACCGTACTGGTTTAGCAAATAAAACAACTTAAAAAAAATACAAATTATGCATGTAAACAATAAACCTGTAACTGTGTGTGTGTGTGTGTGTGTGTGTGTGTGTGTGAATCTGGAAATCTGTACCAATACCTAGCCCTAGCCCTGAATATGTGAAAAATGTCTTGCAGGGAAATTTTTAAGTGATGGCACAAACAAATAGTTTAATCAAGAGTTTTTAATCATTCACTTGGGCAGTTTGATTCATGCAATGCATTGAATTTCACTGCTAATAAGACTAGCTTAACCAGCATGCATTTCCCATGCTGGTCTAGGTTGGTTTGCTGATTTGGCAACAGGATCACATTTTAAGTTGGCACGTTGTTTCTGAAAGTTCATCTACCCTAGGATCGGTGACATTAAGGTGACTCACTGACAAGTGGTATCTCCCATCAGACATGTTTGCATCTGCTTGACATAAAATATGTATATCTGTTCATTGTATTATAGCCTGTACAGCCTGTATGACAGGAAATATCTTGCTTTTTGGTGCTTTTTGGCCACTGGGGCAGTGTTTCGGATTTCTGTCAGCATAGAATGATCTTTGCTAAAGAAAATTCTACCTACTCTTTCCGATTTCAATGTGAGATCAGTCTGGGTTTGGGGCTGGTCTAGATGGTGGGCCAACATAACCATGTTATTCACAAGCAGAACTTAGCTGGTGAAGCTGGTTGACCAATGTGTTTTTTTGGTAATGCTGGTAACCCAAGCAGTCTTTCTGGTTAAGCTAGTCAAAAAGCCTTGTTGGAACACCAGTACCCTGTGTTGTGGACTAACATGCGACATTTGCTGTTGACTAGCTATACTTTTTTCTAAACGAGTTGCCAAACAGACATGATACTAAAGCTACAAGCAATTCAAGTCTCTTCAATTGAGTTTTTAAGGTTTTGTTCTAATCAGCCACGATGAGCAATGATTGACTGAACGCTTCGTTTATCACTTGATTTCAATTTTTGTGGCGTCATGCTGGATAGCCCTGCCCATTGAAAAATGTAATTGGTCCAAAATCCCACTCCACTTAACTGTTCATTAAATATTAAACATCAAGGACATGGTTTAAGAAACAAGCCAACACGTTCTTCTCTGCCAGGTGGCAAAGTGGAACAAACCCGGAATTGGTGTGTTTCAACTCAGTAAACAAACATATGCCTTCACCACAACGCTCAGTGCTGAGCAGATTTCCGAATTTGCAGCACAGACCAGCAGTCATGTTTCACCTAGCACTTGTGAGACCAACTTCAAGTCATCCAACTGCTCATTGGAACTTCCAAAAAATCAAATTGGACTGAATTCACCAAAGAAACCAACCCCTATCCTCTTAAACTTCCAGATCCAAGCTCAACTGATGTTAACGACTCATACTCAAGGTTCTGCAATAATTATCTCCACATCTAACAATCATATCCCAAGAGGTTTCCAAAAGACCAACATTCCCGGCTGGGGTGAAGAATGTACTAACTTAGCCTTTGAACTTGATTCAGCAACCACAACAGAAAGAGTGCAATCCATCAGCTCGGCTCTAATAGAATACCTGGACAACAAAAGGAAACAAGAGTAACACAGTCTCTGAAATCGACATGAAGCACTCCAGTAGAAAAGCCTAGCAAATCATCAACCGACTTACTGGCCAAAGCCATAAACCACAAATCCAAAACCAGGTCAAAGCCAAAGACATTGCAAAGGTGCTTGTTTACAATGGCAAACCAACCCACATAGACAAGCAGTTTGCCTGGAATTTAAACAAGAGTTTCACAACAGCTGGCGAGCCAGCTCAGCAGATGATAACAGTCACAGCAGCTTCACCTATCCTAAACTGATTCCACCCTCAAGGCAGGGAAAGCTCCAGGACCTGATCACTTGCATCCTGAACCGCTTACCCACCTCACTGCACCTGCCTTAGAATGGCTACTAGCATTTTTCACAACTGCCTAGTACTAAACCAAATGCCTAATATCTGGAGAACAGCAGAAGTCATCGCTATTCTTAAACCAAACAAACCACTTGATGATCCACTGCATCAGCTTCAAGCTTATTGAAAAGCTAATATACAACAGAATAAGCTCTATCAGAGACCTAAAGCTCCCAAATGAACAAGCAGGTTTCAGGCCAAATAGATCAACAACCGACCAGTTCTGTTGTAAGGTCTATGATATCAAACAATGTTTCCAAGAAAAAAATAAAGCGGGTGCTGTTTTTGTTTTTTTTACTTCATAGATTGTAGGTTAAAACTTAGCATCACCAAGACAGTGAGCAGCATTTTCCACCTCACCAATCGGCTTGCTAACATAACCATCAACGTCAAGTGCGAAGACAAAACAATCCCATTTGAGAAAAGCCCAAAATATATAGGAGTTGTCCTTGACCGCTCACTGACCTTTTAAACAACATCTCAATCAAACAGCAGCAAAAAAAACGAGCAAGGAACAACCTCATGCGAAGACTAGCTGGCATTAGCTGGGGTGCAAATTTCACCTCATTACGCACCTCTGTGCTTTCACTAGCCTTCTCGGTAGCTGAGTACTGCGCTCCTGCCTGGCACAACATCAGCCACAAGATGAAGGTAGACACAGCCCTGAACAACGGCATGTGCATTATCACCGGGTGCATCAGATCTAAGCCCACTGTGCTGCTACCGATTCTCAGCTGCATCTCCCCACCAAATCTTTGCAGAGACACAAGTTGCATCAACCTTGCACTGAAAGCCTTGGATGACCCTAACTACCTGCTGCACGATGCCATTTGCAACCGGAACCACCACGATCCTCCGCCTAGAAAACCGGCACTCACCTTCTAACACAACGTGGTGCCTTATGTAAGAAGCAAATAATGACAATGGCACCAATTGGGCTATAAAAAAGTGGCAAGATTTGTGGAATAATAGCAACCACAGACTGAAACAGTTTATCGACAAATTATCTAACATAGCCACTGGAAATGACCTACCCAGACTGGGTCAAGCTGAACCTACATGGCTGTTCCTGGCCACCCTACACAAGGGATGTCTCACTGATGACCCAATCTTCTAATACGGCGAATCCTGCTCCCACTTCAGGTGCCCTGGCAACTTCACCTATTTGGATGATGCCATGCTATGTAATTTCGGCATGTTAAGCTTATACGGAAAAAAAAGGAACGCCTATGATTTGTCTGCAAATTTCAAAGCATTTGTTTTGTTTTGGTCATAATGCTTACATGCATTGTAAAGTAAAGCTTCTAAGCTTTCAAACGATACCTACTTTGGTCAAGACTGTAGCTGTTAATATTTTGACAATTATTAATTTTTCTCACGTGCCCATCCGAGCTTAAAGGCTTAAAGTCACTGGGAATATTCAACATATCGACAAGGCAAACAACAACTATAAATCAACGGGTTTCTTTGCGGTGCCTCAAGTGAATTTCATTTGGTTCATATGTCATCTGGAAGACATCCTTGAGCACTATTGTAACTGCAGAATGGAGGACACAGGCCAAATGATTCCAGAATTCAATTTGAGGTCTTTTCTCACCAAAGAAAAACAAAACCTCATCTAAAAAAAAATTTACATTCTTGGCTCGGAATACTTTTTTTTTTTTTGCCTTGTGACCTGCAGTTATGAATGGGCGGCTCAGGCAGCTCTTGGCAGTGGTCAGGCCTGATGACATTCACTCACACACTGACTTTCACTCAGTCGTGTCCTCTCTTTTTGTAGCTCACTTCCCTTCTCACTGTCTCTTTCTAGATTTATAAGCTCCGAGTGGTCACTAAATGAGCTTATCTGCATGAATTTAAAGGATTTTTGAACAGGACAAAAAATTATTACAAGTTAAACTCAATCAACAGCATTTGTGACATAAGGTTGATTACCATGAAAATCAATTTCGACTTGTCTCCATTTATTTAAAAAAGCAAAAATCTGGCTAATACTATGGCACTTACATTGGAAGTGAAGTTATTTAAATTCTGTTAGGTTATATCCAATTGTACAACTTTATTGCCATGACGATGTATTTGCAAAAATGACCGCAAAACGGCGATAACTTCACAGCTTAAATAATACACAAGTTTTAAGTAAAGAATGAAGTCCTTTTATAAAATTGCAAGCATCATATTTCTGCTTTTAAACCTTCCCAAACTGGCCTCATTCACTTCCATAAGTGGATAGTAAGTGCCTCACTATAACCTTGATTTAATTGAAATCAAGGTTAAATGCTGTTGATTGAGCTTAACTTGTATTGAACCCGTAATATTCCTTTAAAAATGTGAGGGGTACTTGGTGTTTAGTGTGGTTGCTTGGGCTATGCAGTTTTAAGGGTTTCTGAGTGGTTTTTAGCACAATACTATGCAGTTGGCATGTGTTGTGGATGGTAACTTATAGCCCAAAGTCAAAAGAGCCCATCCTAAAGTCTCTATCATATTCTGGCCTCTAGATATGGCTCGAATGCCTCCTTCAATGTAAGATGAAACACTTGGAATTTTGACATTTGTTAGTCAAAGTTAAACATTGTAATGGGAGTCCTGGGTAGCTCAGCGAGTATTGACACTGACTACCACCCCTGGAGTTGCGAGTTTGAATCCAAGGTCTGCTGAGTGAGCCTCTGCGGTGTCATGAGCAATGAGCCATGGGATAAGATGTGCTGATTGACTGTCTCAGAAGCAGAGGCAACTGAGACTTGTCCTCCGCCACCCGGATTGAGGTGAGTAACCGGGCCACCACGAGGACCTACTAAGTAATGGGTATTGGGCATTCCAAATTGGGAGAAAAGGGAATAAATTAAAAAAAACATGTAACGGAGGCATCCAAAACAATCAACTATTATCTATACTGACTATGAAATGGTAATCATGCTGAACCACAGCATAAAGAACTATATTACCTTATATTTCAACTATAATGGCAGTATCTTTGAAATCAGATTGCATATCATGTCATGCTTTGAAACACCATCTTTTAAACATTTCAAATGCAGGTTCCTTTAATCCATGTCTTGCACATCCATTACACGTCTGGATACCGCATTTAGCAATTTCCAAGAAAATATCTGCCAAGCCTCTTAAAGTTCATAGACTAACATAATACAGCCAGTTAGACAGAGCGTGAATGGTGCGCTCACTTATTTCAGCAGTGAGTGAGAACAAAATCATCAGGTTTTCATTATTCCAGTGTTTTTTTGCCTGAATTACAAAGAGCCGTCTGTCTCTGATAATGATGATTATACAGTAATGACTATCACAACAATGACAAAAAATCTGTAGCCTGGATATGCACCCTCATTAAATAAAATAATGTATATACAACTTTCCAGCTTGTTGAAACACCCCAACCCCCCCCCCCCCCCCCCCCCCACACACACACCATCTGTGTGTGTGCGATATTACTGTTATTCTAGCTGATTAAAGCATTGATTGCAACTGTTTTTAAGTGATGGAGCTGCCAATTTGCTGCAGGAAACTGGCAGATGTTTTTTTTTTTATCCTCTAGCACCTGCGTTAGAAACTATGTTTTAAAGAAATAGCCTAGATCTCCCAAAAAGTTTGTCATAATTTTCAAAGGCTGGGTATTCATACAGATTTCTTGATTCGATTCGATTCAAAGTCACAAGCTTTAAATTTTATCCCGATTAATTCTGATTTATTTGAGTATATTTCAGTTATAACGTGCATTTTGCTTACATATGAAAGCAATTTGACAAAACATAATACCAATTACGATATCACAACAAAATTCTAATTTAAGTAAACATTGTTGCAAATTCTCAAGTAATTAATCATGACAAGTAAACATGCACAGCACAAGGCGGCGGCACCCTCCCCCACTTAACGATCAACAACTTTGGGGGCGTGTTGAAGCAGGTTTCGCTCAGGGTACCAAACAAGATAGAGCCGCTACTGCACGGAAACGTCTGAAAATGCTGAAGTGCCCTTACTGCGCATTCGAAAAAACAACAACGTAATAAGCGTGACCATGCGACATTTCCATGTTTGGTCTGAAACGCAATTGTCCTCATGTTCTGCCAATGGACAGCCATTCTGTAAAGTTCCAGTCACCTTTGAAGGAATGCAATGTGAATGCAATTTACAGGTATGCCTCTGCTGTTGCTTACTGAAGACCAATTTAGGCAATATGAAACAATCTCTCACTTTTTAATCATTGCACTATTTTCTTAAAAAAGTGGTATGTTATTTTAAATCTGAACCGATATAAGTGTTTATTTTCTTTCCATTTTATTAAGTTCTGCCACAGCTGAGCTAAAATCGCCATATCCTTGCATGTCTGCTGTGAGTTACAACAAAGCAGGGACTCCTAAATCACCCCGGATGGGAGTCAGGACCCGGACCCCAGGAATAAATTACTTAAATATTATATCGCTCAAATCATGATGAAGTTTCCATTCTGGGCTGCAAGCCAATGCCCATGTGTTGCGCCGCTGTGGAAATGGACTTCACAATGAATGTGGCAGTGATCTTGAAATATCACTGTTTTCAAAACTGTTCCAAAACCTTGTGAGGTGCCTTACATTCTAGCTCCTACATAGGCAACAACCTAGCTTCAATGGAACATCATAAGTGACTGATATAGAGATGTTCCATCAACGGGCAATTGCGTTTCAGGCCGCACATGGAAATGACGCAGAATGAATTATTGGATAAACAAGGATGTGAGTGAGGGAGGGAGGGAGGGAGGGAGGGAGGCACAGAGCGTGTATAATCACCTGTTGCCACACCCAAGCAGAGATGCTGCTGACTTGGTGTGTTTGAAGCCAGTAAACATTGATTCTACTGTGTTGATTATGAGAGCTCGATAAAGACATTACGGTCATCTCTCGGCTGTGAAAATGATAAAAATATAGCTGTTTCTGCTTGTCCCCGGTGCCTTTGAAGAGCAGAGGGGTTTCCCTTTAATTGCATGGATTGCAATCTACTTCACATGATGGATTCTGTTTGAAACGACTGTGCTGAGCTCCCTAATCAAGCAGCGAAGAGCGAACAGGCCCTTGCTCAGTGGCAGGATGCCTGACTGAAGCGACCTAGTTGCATAAATTCAGCACCGCCTCTGAGGCAGAGTTCTAATCAAGTTCACCGCCACTTTCACAGCTATTGATCTTGCAGGCTGATCAAATGTCCTATTTTTTGTCTCTCTACATATTAAATAATGCTTTCAGTGTTCTCTGGAAAATATGCTGGGTTTTCAACTTTGTCTCATAGATTCACACTACTATGTACAGTAATACAGTATTTTAAAAATTATTTTACATGCCTAGTTGTGCATATCGCAGCATTTTCAGGTGAAATAAACACTAGAGATGCTACAACAACAATGACTTTTATTCAAATTCACAAATTAAGGGTTTATAATCTGTTTCATAAACACTTAATTTGCACCCTGCATTTTAACGTTTGCATTACATGACCAACTACATTTACAAGCTTGTTCGAGAGCGATCAAACTGCACGGTAACTCAACTGATAGAGCGTTGCACTTGCGATACAAAGGACCAGGAAATGAGTCCTGAAGAGCACAAGAGTTGACATGTGAAAGTGTCATAGAAGCTCCACAAAATTGCATCGTTGCTTCAGCAATTACACACATTTGCTTTTATGACACTGTCGCAGGGTTCCAGACTGCGATTTAAATGGTCGCAAATGTGACCAAAACTAATTAATAGCGACAATAATTAAAAACCCAGTCGCCAGAAATTGGACAAAGTTTGAAGGATGTTTAGGATTATTTTGTTCTAGGACAAACAGTTCAAAAGATGGTGGTGGTGGTGCTATAGAGTTTGTGCAAGAGGCCCCAAATTTGCTATGGTGACTATTCATGACCACTCCTATCAGTGTGGCAAATTTCATAATTTTCCTACGAACTACGGCTGCCATAGACACCCATTGTGAATAATAATAATAATAATAATAATAATAATAATAATAATAATAATAAATATAGCTGAGAGCTATATTTATGAGGCCAAGCACCAGCATTTTAACCACTGCACAACCCAAAGGTCTCACAGAGCACAATATAGATAACATTGCTCCCAGATGGTTTTGAACCCACGACTATCCATTCTACAGTTCAGTGTGCTATACACTGCAACGCACAGCCACAAAATTGCCACTCCCCACCGCCGCAAGGCCCCACCCCCAGCAACGTCAGATGTGATCCTTCCTTTAGTGACCCTTGCCAGGAGTTTGGACGCGTGGCTGTCGCTCTCCAACCTGTCGTGCTGGCTGGCTTGCCAGAACCATCCAACTCGGCTATGCGATTCAATTCGCCACGAATGGACCTGCGATTCCTGAACCGGGTCTTCCAAAGACTCCCGTTCAAGATGCTGATGCAAAAGCACATTCTGTTGTGCATCCGGCATCAAGATTGGTTTGCGGCGGTAGACCTGAAGGACGCGTAATTTCACATCTCAATTTTGTTTCGACACAGACCCTTCCTACCGTTCGCATTTGATTTGATTCAGTATAAGGTCCTCCCCTTCGGCTTGTCCCTGTCCCCTCACATCTTCTTGCTCTGCTAAGAGAAGTGGCCATTCGCATACTCAAATGCCACAATGACTGGCTGATACTAGCTCACTCTCGAGAGTTACTGTGTGCACACAGGGACATGGTGCTCACGCATCTCAGCCATTTAGGGCTTTGGGTCAACTGAGAAAAGAGCAAGCTCTCCCCAGTTCAGAGCATCTCTTTTCTTGGCATGGAGTTAGACTCGGTGTCAATGATAGCGTGCCTCACATGCGAGTGCGTGCAGTCGGTGCTGAACTGCCTGAAGTTATCCAGGCGGCAAATGTCGGTCCCACTGAAGTAATTTCAGAGGCTCCTGGGGCATATGGCATCATCAGCGGCGGTCACAACGCTCTGGTTGATGCATATGAGACAACTACAGCACTGGCTCCAGACCCAAGTCCCAAGGTACGCATGGCACTGCGGCACACATCGCGTGGCCATCTCATTGAAGACCGCCCTCCTGACCATGCTCAATTCCATCAAAAGGGTCGGGGACATGCGGTCTTTGTCAGCAAAGAGTGCTTAGAGTTCAGTCCGGAAGACTCTCACATGATCCTGAGACCCAGACTGAGCTATGTGCCCAAGGTTCCCACAACCCCTTTTAGGGATCATTTGGTGAGCCTGCAAGCGCTGCCCCTGGAGGAGGTAGACCCAGCTTTATCGTTGCTGTGTCCGGTGCATGCTTTGCTCATCTTTTTGGATCGTACGCAGAGCTTTAGATGCTCTGAGCAGCTCTTTGCCTGCTTCGGTGGACAGTGGAAAGGGAACGCTGTCTCCAAACAGAGGCATGCCCACTGGATCATGGACACCATTGCTTTGGCCTACCAGACCCAGTCCGTGTCTGCCCCCTTGCGGGTTCGAGCACACTCTACGAGAAGTGTGGCATCCTCTTGGGCACTGTGCAATGGCACCTCTCTAGCAGACATAAGTAGAGCATCGGGCTGGGCAACACCCAATACCTTTGCAAGATTTTACATTCTCTGGGTTGAGCCAGTTCTTCCCGTGTTTTTTCAGGTACGAACAGGTAAGTTTCATTACGCAGGGCAGCTGGCCAGGTGTATCACTTGTGTATAGTGCCTTTCCCCTCCACGAAAGTGAAGCTGTGTGCTCTTCTCTCCCATGCGTGTTCCCGATCTGTGAACCCTGGATATCCTTCCTCCTAGCCCTATGGCTCACAAATTCAACGGAGGAATTCATAGTTGGACCTAGTACATGTGCTAACGTGCCCTGTACTGGGTTTAGTGCTCCACAGGTCTCTGTTACCCCGGTATCCTCCTGTGATGTATCTTCCGTGGTATAGTCTCCCTTTTTTTTGGTAGACCCGCGTCTCCATTGGCAGATTCCTCTCTGCCCCGGTCCCTGTGTTTGTAGAGCTCCTCCCCTATGAAGGACAGGACCTACCGCCACGCCTCTTCCATGTGCGCCCTTAGGCCCATATAACGTATTTGGCACTTTTTTACCCTCCCCTTCAGGGCAGGGTGTGGCCTCCGCTGGGTCTTTTCCCCCTGAAAGAATAGGAACGGAAAAGAATGCTTACTCTGGCATGTTTTATGAGCATTTGAAGGCCCCAGACGAATCTAAGATTCTGTGGAGAGAAAATCTTGGAGAGAAAAGGCTGTGGCAGGTTTGGTCTGCTCTCATACTTGATACGTCTCCTTCTCCCCTCAGGGTTGTTGGGAATTACACAACGTTTTGGGGTGTCTGGGGAGGCTACATGCAGTCCGAGTGCATCTGTTCCTATGCTCACAGTAGCTTGCCTACACCTGCATCGGCAGTTCACGTATAGGGACCCCTTGTGCCACTACATCAACACAACGTCGAGTGAGTGACAGAAGGGGAATGTTTCGGTTACTGTCGTAACTCTATGGAGGGAACAAGATGTTGTGTCCCTCTTGCCACATGTTCAACTACACCACTGTAATTGCCGGGACCTTGTCTCGGCACCTCAGTGCAAAAACCTGAATGAATCCACATTCCAGCCACCCGTATGTCGGGGGGAGTGGCATGCAAATTCTACTCGCCTTTTCTCAAAGATCTGAAGGTGTGTCTGGCTCTTGAGATCAACCCCTAGTGTCACTACATTGACACAACGTCCCGTCAATGTGCATTTATGGCACGAGCATCCACCACTGACTCAAGATGGCAAGAAACAAATCATTTTCTGCAAAAATTCTAATGAAAATCGCGATGCATGTTTTTGGAACTATACCAGATGTTATGAATAAAACAACAGGAACTCTTTGAAGGGGCATTTTTTGCCCCATAATTAGATTGTCAGGGGCAGTTAATTTCCAACCCTGGATGGAATTCTTCACCATGCAGATGGTGCACAAGGCTTTTTTGCTATTTCTGCCTTGCTTGTCAAATGTGCTATATTATGACTAATGATTGAGCGGCAAGATATAATTGGTGTCAAGTACTGTATAACGCAAGGGTGTAGATTTGGCTTGAACATTGAGGGGGTTGCAGCGTGAAGCATTTACATGTTTCCATTGACCATGGTATAAATAATGGGAGGGTTGTAATGGCTTGATTTGATTATTGGGGGGGGGGGTTACCTCCCCCCATCCCCCCTGGAATTTATACCCCTGGTATAATGGCATTTGCATGTCGAATTAACAGGTTTAGAATGTTTTATAGAACTGTAACATCATCTGTTCAATAATTCAAAGTGCTCCCTCACTGCACGCGTTCAGAGTAAACTCAACAAGTGCTCAAACGGGCTATTGACAGCTGCACGTGAGAGAGAGGGTGAGATAGAGCAGATTTATTTGCTCATCTTCTAGAAGTACAGTTTAATACAAAAAGAAGTTTATTGATTTGATATAAGCTGTATCTGTTGGTTTAATAATTTACAAATGCACTGTAAATTTAATTAAATTGTGCGGGAATTTCCCATGATATGAACGTGAAGCTAGCGGGAATGATTTAAAATTGTGTGCAATACTCGCAATCCCATGCTGAATTTCAGGCCCTGGAACCAAAATGACTGCTACTGTATTTTTAAGACCACGTAAAAATGACCAGTAACCTATGCATACCAGCGTAGTTCACAATGCAATTCATCTGGTTTCTGAATGCTGATAGCCGTTGATATGTAAACGTGGGTGGTCATATGTTAATGTACTCATGATTATGATCTCACGATACTGATAAATTAGTTGATTTAATGGCTCTAGCGCCAGAAGAACTTGCTACGTGATTTCACATTTTAGAGTTCCCTAAAATTGTACTTTGGTATGGAGGGATAGATGCCTCTATGCATATATTATCATTGTGTTCCCACTCTCTTGCATTTGCATGCAAATAAATAGAAGTGAATACAACATTCAGGCCAAACAAACCAAGCTCTGACGTCAAACAGAATCGGCTGTGACCAAAATGTCTAGTGTGAAAATGCCCTTAGGTGTTTCACAATTCCATGGTTCTGTGGTGTTAATCACCAGTTCAGGTCATGGAGCAATCTACTATTGAGTTGAGTTGAATCAAATGCATTAGATAATGAAGACATCAAAAATGTGCAGTGCTTGTGGCCCCTGGAGCAGAATGGAGGAACACTGCTATAGAACACCACCAAGTGAATGTACCTCATGAATCACATGACTTCAACAGAGGATAAAACCCCTCACTGTTTTCGTTGTTACTTAGTTGTGAGGCCAGTGCCACACAATTGACTTGATTGGAAATGATGGCCAATAAAAATATTCTGTGCACAAATGACTTTAACTTGAACATTAACATTACACTTTTTTTTACTTTGTGGTATCAAGGACACTAACTTTTATTAACTTTTCACAACACAATTATGAATTGTGGCTGACGATTAATGTGTAATATAAATTCTCATATTTCTTAAGGTACATGTGTGCTTCATGTGTGCTTCATGCATTCATACATACATTTTTAGGGATTTAACTTCAAATATATAAAACAAAAAATAAAATGGGGATATATGATTTCCTTAAGGCTTTAAAAAACATATGAATGACATGAACAATAATGTTTTAAATACCAAAGTATTTCTAAATACTTAAAATATGTCTCACTTTGGTTAACTTTAGTTTTGGTTAATTTTACATAGGCCTACTGTTTTTTTTTTTTTTTTGCTTTTTTAAAAAAAAATAAATCTGAAATATTTTTTTTATATTAAGCAATAGTAAAATATCTGTCCTAATTTCTTCACTTTCATACGTTATTTTAATGCTCTTTCATTAAACCCACTAGTCCTTATTTCTCATAAAGCAAAACCTGAGATTTAGTTTCATAATTTTATCACTCCACAGAAATAGAGTATGCTAGGTGTGTCTCCTCTGTGTCACTGTGTGACATTAACACTGCTTGTATGAACCCACTATGACCAAGAACATTTACCATTACACGATCATTTAAAGTGAAGCTAGAGTGCTTTGCATTCACTAACAAAGTTTATATTTATTAGTTTATATTTTTGCACGAGTTTGGCGCAGGCGCACACATCAGATCACTTGAGAAGCACTTCACACACTCTACTGAACAGGAACAACTCTCGTTGATTTTAGACAAAATTTTAACAAAAATCAGCCTCTGGTACACAAAGTTGCCTGAAGTTTAAGAAACACCTCATAATACAGGTATGTAATACAAGTATATTCCTGAACATACTATTGTACATCTGCCATGTTGACATTGTCCTTTGATCTGTATGTCTGTTGACCTATGACATTCTAAAAATGTGTAAATAATTTACTCAGGATTGTAAAGTACATCTTAACTGTGAACACTTTCTTGGTACTTTTAGCACTTAAGGCACGCTCACATACCTTTGCACGGTGAAATTTCATGGGCGAAATAGTCATCTGAATGGGAATCAGATGGTTAAGAATTTCCCTTCACGGATTTCGTGGGGAGTTAAGGTTTGGTGAACTTTGCTGTGAACTTTCACCGCGTTGTCCAATTTGAAGTTGCTTGGTTTGACAGTGACCTCTGAGTGGGTGGTACTTCATACACAGTGACACTGAATATACACAATGGACAAGGATATCATTTTATTGGCGAGTTTCTTTTCAACTTCACTCTGCCAGAGTTTTTTCGAAAGATATGTGTGACCTCACCTTTACACTTGACAAAAACAGACTAGCAGTTCTCTGCTGTTTTTTTTTTTTCCCCTTTTCACCCAATTTGGAATGGCCAATTCCCAATGTGCGTAGTGATTCGCTTCAATCCGGGTGGCGGAGGACAATTCCCAGTTGCCTCTGCATCTGAAACTGTCAACCCAAGCATCTTATCACGTGGCTTGTTGAGCGCGCTGCCACGGAGATATAGCGTGCATGGAGACTTCACACCATCCACCGCTGAATCCACGCTCAACTCACCACACGCCCCACTGAGAACGAACCACATTATAGTGACCACGAGGAGGTTACCCAATGTGACTCTTCCCTCCCTAGCAACCAGGCCAATTTGGTTGCTTAGGAGATCTGGCTGGAGTCACTCAGCACGCCCTGGGATTCGAACTAGCGAACTAGCATACCCCAGGGGTGGTAGCCAGCATCTTTTACCACTGAGTTACCCAGGCCCCCTTTCTTCAGTTTAAGAACTTTTTGAAGATGGTGATATCTCAGTTCCCGTGGCCTTGCATACTTCAGAATCTCAGCCGATGCAGTACAGTAGGTCTGTTCTCTTTTTCATGAATACTGAGAATTTGGACATTGCATACTATATGGTAGGGAAGTACACATCTTCAGATATGGGGCTAGAATTGGAGAAGAGTTGTCCATTTGCTTCTTTATCGAGTATTTAGTGATTTGTGGTGTAATTGGTGGTGGCATGTCAGTTCAGTCCTAAATAAAGGCAAAGAGCTATCTGTGTGGCTTGGAGCTCTTTCTGACACTCACTAATGGCAGCATGTTTGGGATTGTTTGGCATGGGAGCAGTGTCTTTTTATATTACTGGGAGAAATGAGAGTGCAGTTTGGTTAGAAAGTAGGGGGCAGGGTTGATAATTCAGAACACATTTATCTAAGGCATGGGGGGGTGGGAGGTGTTCCTTGCTGCTTCACGGGTGCTTCCCACGTTTTGTAAACCCCCACAGCCTACAGTTCCAAATGTGGGTTCAGTCAGAGAAAGAGGACCGGCATGAAATGACAATGATTGGTCAGAAGCCAATACCAATGTCAAGAAAAGAAGTGAGACGATTACAGGGATGCTATGCCAAGGTGCTTTAAAAATACCATTGAATTACCATTGTACTTGTCCTAAAAACATGGTTGTTCCATAGTACTTTTTGGTACTTTCTGTTGTTCATACTTGGGGCTTAGTTGGGTGCAATTTTTTACAGTCCTTTACAATTGTTGCTTGTCAGACTTGTATGATATAATCACAGTAAGATCTTTGTTAAAAGCCATGGCACACTGCAAAGCAAAGACTTTGGTCCCAATTGTACTGACTGACAGCGCTGACTGGGTGTTGTATATCATCTGGCCGTTGAAAGAGCAACCACTGCATGACTGTGATGAAAAATTTCTGACAGAACTTCGTCGGAGGCTAAGATTCATCGCAAAGGCAATTAATTGGTCGTAGGTGAACATTACACCTTTATCGATCAAAAACTAAAGGTTTTGCACCACAACAAGTGAAATCTTTTATTATCCTGGAAATTTGCTCAGATGGCAAAATTGTGGCCAAAATTGTACAACTTCTCAAAAACTGTTTCAACCACATAACAACGCCCTGGCAACAACCCATAACACCCTAGCATTGTGGTGCCAATTTTTACATGGCTAAGCTCCAGTCAAATTCTGTTCAAAAATGTACAAAATCTAGTTAATTATGTTTTTTGCTTCAATTTTAAACCTTAGACTGTGAAAACTATTTGGCTCATCTCAATCTAAACAGAACACTATTCCTTGCAGTGTTTTAAAAAGCAGTCTGATTTTAAAGTCATTTTTAAGACACAGTCCCCTCCAGTCCTCCCACCACATGCATTGTGTGCTATGCTTCACTAACACCCTCTGGGGGTCACGCTGTCAGTTTTCTCTGGAAGGAAAGACATGTGCTCCATAGGCCCTCGTTTGCATTCCTGTCATCAGTGGTGGTCCCGACATAACACAACCAAAAATATGAGTCACAACAGACTGAGGAAATATGAACTCAAACCCAGAGATTACTGCATTGGGGCAAGAAACAGAGAACTTCACTGCAGACCGGCAATGGAAGTCTGAAGAATGAGGCGTTAAGGGTTTGCAAGGCATGAAATAGCTGCAAAGATTTTTCCAGTAAAACCATTTTGGAAAAGATGTCCATGCCGTGCAAATACATTTATTGTTTGAGTCAGAAACAACAGTTGGATGTAGGGATGCACCGAAATTTCGGCCGCTGAAAACTTTCAGAAAATTATATTTTCAGTTTTCGGCGGAAAGAGAAAAAAAAAGTATGAAATATTGGCCGAAAATTTGAAAAGAAACTGTTACTTTAAAATCTGGTAACAGAAACACTCACATGGTGAAAAACATTTAGTTTTTGTTGAATATTAAAGTTCACATCCCCAAAAGCGATCGCTCTCTTGGTCATTAGCGCATTAATAAAAGCATTTTCCAGTTATCTGATATGTGTGTTATTGTGTGTCATAGCCATTACTGTCAAGTTGCTATATGATATTAAAGAAAATTAAACAATTATACAATTAGACAATTAAAGTAGTCCATATGACTCCTGTACTGGGTTGGGGAGTAATGGAGTACATGTAACGGGATTACGTATTTAAAATACAAAATATAAGTTACTGTATTCCACTACAGTTACAATTTAAATAATTGGTATTTAGAATACAGTTACATTCAAAAAGTATTTTGATTACTGAAGAGATTACTTTGTATTTTATTGTCATTTGTTTCATTTAATATTTAGTCCTTTCAGATGGAAAACATTTATACATATAAATGATGCGATCTTTCGGTTTTTCAGAGAATGTATTTTTAACATGTGAATTTTGTCTTACTGTACTGACAGTTTTATTAGTCAAGACAAGTGAAAAAATCTACCAGTGCTGAAGAAGTATTCCAAAGTATTTAGATTACATTACTGACCTTGTGTAATCTAATGCGATACGTTACAAATTACATTGTACAGCATGTAATTTGTAATCTGTAGTGGAATACATTTCAAAAGTAATCCTCCCAACCTTGCTTGTGTATTATGTCTCTGGAAGCCATGCAAAAGTTTTGTGAATCACAAAGGATTCATTTAATATGGTTAAATTAATAAGTAAATATATAATTTGCAAGTGCAGTGTGCTTGCGTTAATGGGCACTGCTCTGTTGTTGACACACACTCATAGCAGCAGCATGCACACAGCCAGTGAAGCTCCTGTTTTTAGTGCAGCTCAACGTTCTTCCTGGAATATCCTGCCAAAATTAAAGCCAGAATTCTAATTATTGTATAATATAACTTTTTAGTACTATTTTTATCATTATTATTATTTTCAGTATTTATTATTCTTATTATTATTACATTACAATAATGATAATGTGATAATCATATCACAACTAAAATGAACACAAAGAAATCCACTAAAGAATCCAGTCCACATACAATGTTTGGAAAAACAATGTGCCAATAGAACTGGCTTCATGTTGACTGAATATTTGTACTGTAATTACTGTTAAATGGCTGCTGCATTATCTGGTAGAGTAGTTTATAATAAGGTTTTCTTAATAGGCTACACATGTTCTTTTTATGTAATCCTTCTCTGTCTACTCTATTTTATATTGAAGTGTGTAGTTATAGAAAAAGTGGTTTTGGTGAATCCCTAATAATATATAGAATTTGTTAAATTATTCCAAACAAAGTATAATTTAAAATAATCATTTTTGGTTTCGGCCCAGTGTGTCTGACAATCTGAAAGATGCATTTTACATATATGCATTTGGCAGGCATTTTATCCAAAGGAACCTTGGGAATCGAAACCCATAACCTTGTCGTTGCCAATCCTGCCTGTTGAGTTACAGGAATGCATACTGTATCTAGCTTGATAAATGTAGCAAAATCTAGCTAAATATGTTGTCTTCCTCTTATCTATCAAGAAACTCATGGAAGGTTTTTGCCAAGACACCTGCAAGTCTGTACTTGCGAGCAAAGGCTCAAGTTCACCTATAGAAGGGTTCTGCTCTCCATGACTCTGTAGTGTTCCATTAAGATCTCTGTAACTCAACACCAACTGGCTGCAAAGCATCAGCACTCTACTACATCACTTCAAAACTCAGATGACACAAACTCTCACAACACCTTATAGTTAGTCAGAATTGGGGAAAAAAATATTTGTTTCTTTCTTTGAATTATTACTTTTTTCTGACCTAAGTTTTCTTTGTTTGGATAAGGGGGGGAAAAAAAAGTGTTCAGTGACTGAAATTCATTTCTGAAAATTGGGGGGAATTCCCCTCTTTCATGGCTCATATGCTGGGAATCTCACCAGGGGCTACTTTTCTTAATTCTTACCTTTTTTAGTTTTATTCAGATGGAATTATTTCTGAAGTATACAGCCTAAATTGAGATGTGATGCAATCATGTGCTGACTTAAATTTTTGTTGTTGTTCCTTTAACAAATATTTAAAGGGCAGTTCACCCAAAAATGACATTTCGGTCATCATTACTAACCCTCTATACCTTTAAGAGTACAAGTAAATTCTAACCAGTTACATAAAAAATTGCCATTTATTGTTGACAAATGCACTGAATATGTTAACAGATTAAATCCTGAGAGAACATCGCTTTTATAATATGTATATTAAACATTTTTACATTGAATATTATAGTATTTATATTACTATATTATTATTGTTTATGCATATTATTACATGTGTATTATAACTGACTGATTCGCATGGCAGAGAAAGTGCCTCTATAGGTCAGATGGATCTCTAGTCTAGAGTGATGTAACAGGTGTTTAAGCATTTCTCTTCACCCTTGAAATTGAGCATTCCTGGTTGCACACAAAGCATTTAGCTATTTCTGCCTTTCTTGATGCTGTATTATTATGAGGGAGCACCACGACATGATAGGCGGCAAAACTAGATCGCTCCAACGTCGCACGCTTGCCATGTTGACAGCACTGTTGATTATAATTATCATTTTATTGCATCCCTCGCTTACAGAGACATGATGCAACAGTGTTCTAATGTCAAATTAACAGGTTTATAGATATGTAACATCTTTGATTATTGATTTGTTCATCTGTATGGATTGGCTTTACCAATTCTCAGCTACTGTACACATTGAAGTGAATAAAATAGTTTGGGAATTCCCTGCATTATGAATGTGGAACATGCAGGAATGGTGGAAATTTTGCACAATACCTACAATCACACTCTGAATTTCAGGCCCTGGTGTTAATCACAAGAAAGTTGTTTTTAAATTTGAATGTAGACCTTTTCTTTTGTTTACATTCAATACATTTTTTTCTAGTTTGGAAAAGATACAAAATTATTTTCACAAACCTATGGCCACAGATTGCTGATGATAATGAGAGTGATGATGGAGGATTGTTTTATTATGGATGGCTGAACTTTCACCTCTGACTTATTGGAAAAACATTAGTTTCTCACTGCTCAGTTTGCTGGACAGAGAGGAAGTCCCCCCTCTGATTAATGATCCGCCCAGAGGATGTAAATGAGACAAAGAAATAGAGGAGGCTAGTTAAAGGAATAGTTCACTGAAAATGAAAATTCTGTCATTATTTACTCACTAAGTCATACAGGTTTAAAACAACTATCCCTTTAAAGTGAGCCCACTGCAACAAGAGTCAGTGAGATCAGTCTGGTGATCTCACTTTATTGGTGCATTTGTATCCTTTTTAAAATTGAAAACTCTGGATAATCAAGTTGTAATGTTTGGCATTGGGCTATTCATATGGACCTCTGTGGGGGTCTTCCTCAATCCCTAGTGCAACGCTGAGTAAATAATGTAATGTGCGTTTGCACTGCATGAAAGTAAAAAAAAGTCTCTGTTGCTTTCTCTCTCACTCTCTGTCATAGAGTGATTGGCTGTGTTCTCAAACAGCTGCACATTTGCTGTCCTGACAGGAAAGGTAGGGAGGGAGGGGAGAGAGAGAGAGAGAGAGATAGAGAGAGAGAGAGAAAGCATACGAGGGAGGGAGAACTCCATTCACCATTCCGCTGTGCTCCCTGAACCCCAGTTCCCGCTCTAGCTGCAATAGAGATATTTTTTACTTACGTTCCCAAGGAATTTCTGTTGGTGCTTCCACCATCGGGGATAAGTGAGAATTGTAAGTGAATTTAACTGTGCTTTGAAGATGGAGGTATTTTAGTTGAAAAGAGCAAAAACAATTAGAAAAATAATTTCTGAGAGAAGGGAGTTTGTGAGGCAGTTCAAGCTGCTCTTTTGTCATCCCTGCCTTGCTGATAAGGGACATCTCTTCTTCTTTCACCTATACACTCTTGATTCTGCAATGGTTTGACTGGCACAGGAGCTTGCGATACATTGCATGTTAATAAAGCACCGTGCTTCTATAGGCTGGGCAGACTGCCAGAAAGAGAGAACCAAAAAGAGACGACGGGAGTAAGCCCTAGAGGTTTTGTTGCGAGAAGCACACCCTGACTGAATCTACAAGTCTGATGACAGACAGCTCCCGCAAAAGCATCAACGTGTGGAGGCGAGGAGCTGCATGCGCCATTCGGGGCGAGAGTATATGTTTTTGAGCCTGTGGTGCACGTTTGGCGAGTCAGACAACACAGCCTGGAGAAAAATGAGAAGATGTTCCGCAACTTGATGTCTAGGAGCTTTCATTCTGTGAAGTCCCACACAATGCCTCAATGTTTAGATTTGTCGCGGGCAGTGAGTGCATCAGAGATCTGCTCAAGATTTGTTCACATAGTCCTGTCTCCCATCCTACTCCAGGATGCCAGGATGTCTTTCATGTCTTTCTGTGACATGATATCTTTTTAAATGGATCGAGCACTCTCTTTCCAGCCTTGCATTTAATATGGAGAAGGGGGAAAACTTGGATCTTATGTCTCTCACATATACTCTGCATGTTATATCTGCATGGTTAATGGACCCCTGCCCTGCACACGAAGAGACGGACTGAGACTTTGTCTTCTCTGTGGTTCTTCTCGTCTTAAATGTTTTTGGGGGTGTCTTTTGTCTCGATGTCTCTGCACTAGTGGAGTGAATCTTGGCTGAATTGATCTTTTGTCTGGATCCAGGGTTTTTCTCACGGTGTGAAAACCCTCAGCCCCCACTCCGACCCCTCTGCAATCCCCCCACATCCCAGACAAATCCCCTCCCTCCATCTCTCCCACATGAGTTCCCTCGTACCCTTCCTCCCTCAACTCCCACACACCGCCTCGTCTTCCATCCACATGCTGCTAAAATAGCAAAGCATGTGAGCGTGCATGTGTGCCTCTCTTCGCTTGTGAAGCCAGAAACTGTTTAAGCCAGGATTAGGAGCATGTAGGGCAATGCATCGGTAGATGCATCTGTGGCCAACAGATTTAGGACTGAGAGAGGAGGACCCAAAACCAAAAAACTTAAAGAATTCCAGGAGATCAGCTTTGCAAACCGAGCATCTGTGATTGCGTGTTGTGGTGCATTCACTTCCCTGCATGCGTGTGTTTCAGACTACTGGAAGAAGAGTGAGGTGGAGAGAAAGTGCCAGTGGTGGAGTATCCTGCCATGTCAAAAGTGTGATTGTTGTGGTGTGATATTAGAAGGTGAGCAGAGGTGGGCACAGCCAGTGACAGTGTACTGCTTTTATCTGGGCTCATCATGAAAAAAACTTGCAGCACCACACTGCGGAGGGCCTGGCCCAGTTCCGAATTCTCAGACCGGGCCTCCGAGCGCACCCGGTCACGGAGCGAGAAAGACTACCGGCTCCACAAGCACTACCCTAAACACTTCATCACCCACTCCCCCAGAGGATTCATGATAACAGGTCAGTCCTTTCTCCACTCTACTAGTGGTGTGACGCTTCATTAATTTGTGTATCTTATTTTTAAGCTCTCCTTCATTTCTACTAATCCCAAATATCTAAAGCTGATGCAAAAATGTTAGCATTCTTTTTTTGATCACTGACTTTCAGTCAAGCATGGTGGGATGATTATGTATTTTGTAGGGTATCTATTTTTTGTATTCAGTCCACACTATCTGAACATTAAAATGCATGTGAGTGTTGGCCGAGAGTGGCCACTCCAAGTTTTAAGAACACTAGATAAACAAAATTAGTTAGTGGTGTATGCTAAAGCAAGGACCATTGCCAGTAAGCAACCACCTAGACCACCCCTAGCATTATGGCAGTGAGTTTTACATGTTTTTTTCTGTTTTTATTTTTCAGAAGAATATTTGATATATTTGTTAGTTGTATGTCCTTTGCTAGATACAGTTTAAGTCATGTTTCAGTCTCGGTATCATCAAAAAGCTCATGATGTGCTGTAATCAGATTTTCTGGATGTGCCAAGACCAGTTGTAGCTATATCATATTTAAGCTATGTTGATTACACATGTGTTCGGTTCGTGATAACTTACAGGGCTTGTGCAGACCCAGAAGGGACTCTGTAACAGGATAACTGCATCTCATATTTTGATCGGCTAATTAAGGTTTCCCGTTGGATGTCATTATACCAAATCACTGCAGACAAATTCCAGACCCAAGCTCAAGGCCTGAAACAACAGTGTTCTCCTATAAAATTAAATACTCTTATTTGTCACCGTGCCAGAACCCCCCCCCCCCCCCCCCCCCCCGCCTCATTATAGCTGCTCTCATCCACACTAACGAGAGATTTAGAAGACGATGACCAAGAATTACCCGATCCCAGTTTGATAAGTCTACGTCCAGCAGTCTCACCAGCCAAGTCCAAGAATAGACATCCTCGCTCCCCCAATGTGAGCCAACAATAGGAGGATACCACGGCATGCTTCTAGCCTAAAGTAAAGAACCCCTGGTCCCCAGAAATTTTCTTGGGTGAATTATGGTTTATTGGATGATATACATGAAGATGCATCCCAATTGTGCACATTTCTGCACCATTCTATGCCATTTTGTAGTTTGAGTGTGCGTCCACACTGATATTGTAACAGAAAGAAGTTGTTTCCGAATGATGTACAACTTCAACCAAAAAACATTTCATGCACTAAGTGGTTGGGGCTTCCCTACATAGTGGAAGGAGTGAGGTTATCTGGACCACGGTTGTTGTAAACTACTGTGTTGTTGGACATTTTGTCAACTAGTTGACCATTCTGACCCATCCTTATAATGTATGTATATCTAGTGTGCATAAAATCATGTCCATTTGCTTGAGTTGAAACTGACAGCCTAAGCACATTCGACTTGAGGTAAAGGGAAAAAAAGCTGAATGGAAGCATGGCTAAACCACATTGGTTTGATGACTCCTCATGTTTCCTAGCAACAGTAGGGGTCAGAGGTTAAGTGATGTTGTCATTGTAGAGATTGGGTGTCATTTGGGGCACAAAGCGCTCACATGAGGTTCAGTGGGCCTCATTCATGAAACTTTTGTAAATATATATGAGTAAAGTCTAATTCTATGTCTAAGAGTATTTTTGTTTAAAATGGACCTTCACAAAAATGTTCCTCTAGGTTCACAAATGCTTTGTACCCCCAGATTTTTTAGTTATATGTGTGTATATTAGTGAATTGAAAATGTTTGTAAATGGGGTGTGTGTGCATGTTCATACACAATTATCATAATCGACCCCTATGAAAACGGCCTATAAGGAAGGCATCAGATGTGCTAGTAAATGCAAATAGAGATATGCTAAACGAATCAATGCCTATACTAAATTATGACACTTAAATTATAGAGCTTGTATCAAATGAAGAAGCTGTCCAACCAGTCACATTAGAGGGCATTCTTTTTTTTTTTTTTTTTAAAGATGTAGTAGTTTAATTTTCATATATACAAACTTTTCGCTCCATGCCAAGCATGAAGAAATAAGCAAGCAAGCATCAAATAAACTTTTATATTAAGTATATGGTTTTAAAAGAAAACATCAAACTGTAAAGTTTGTTCATACCAATCAAACATTTTGAAAATACAAAACATTTCTGAGTATTTCCTTCAGAACTTCTTTACAAATGATTTACTCAAATTCGTTCTGCTCATGTTTCATAAATGAGGCCCAATGTGTGGGGCTGTGAATCTGCCTGTTTCCGTTTCATTGGCTAGTAGGAGGTTCTGTTTTAAAGTGTGTTAAAATGGTTGGGCAGCTCCCTTAGATTTATAGTCCTTGTGAATCTAAAATTGACTGTACTGTACAGTCCTTTAAAACACAGTGAATCTTCATTGAAGGACTAACCACTGGCTATTAAGCCATTATTCAGAGAGTTCTGAGGACTTATACCAAAGTGCTCTCATTTTGGTTGTGAAATCAGTTAGTCTGTAACGACCAGAAACGGGAGAGGATCTATGTGCAGCTTTTATTTAATCCAAAAACAAGAACACTGGGAATAACAAAATCCACAGAGAATGTAACGCTAAACAAAAACATGAAAAAACAGACAACTGGACAGGACGGAAACAAGGGAAAACTAGAAACACCTGGGGAAACAATCAGGGCATGAGAAACAATCAGGGGAAAACCAATCAAAAAACAGAACTACAAAAAGGACTACAAAAACCAAAACAGGAACTGAACAGGAAACTTCAACATAAAAGCACAAAACAAAAGACAGAGAACATGACAGAGCCCCCCCTTTAAGGAGCGGATTCCAGACGCTCCAAAAAACAAAAAACATTGTCCATAGAGCACAAGGTAAACAGATAGTCCAGGGAGGCACCAGGGGCAAATAGGCAGTTCAAGGGGACACAAGGGGCACAGAGGGACAAGACTATGACAGAACAGGTGGGTGGCCAGGAGACAGATAGGGCAGGGACTGGGTCAGGTGGCCAGGGAGGCGGCCATAGGGCAGGGACCGGGTCAGGGGGTGGCCACAGGGCTAGGGCAGGGTCAGGAGGTCTAGGGGATGGCCACTGGGCTAGGGCAGGGTCAGGAGGCCAGGGAGGCGGCCATAGGACCGGGTTAGGGGGTCTAGGGGATGGCCACAGGGCTAGGACAGGGTCAGGAGGTCTAGGGGATGGCCACAGGGCTAGGGCAGGGTCTGGAGGTCTAGGGGATGGCCACTGGGCTAGGGCAGGGTCAGGAGGTCTAGGGGATGGCCACTGGGCTAGGGCAGGGTCAGGAGGTCTAGGGGATGACCACTGGACTAGGGCAGGTCAGGAGGCCAAGGAGAGGGCCACAGGACTGGGACAGGGTCAGGAGGCCAAGGAGAGGGCCACAGGACTGGAACAGGGTCAGAAGGCCAGGGAGGAGGCCACAGGACAGGGTCAGAAGGCCAGGGAGGAGGCCACGGGACAGGGTCAGAAGGCCAGGGAGGAGTCGAGGAGGACTCCAGGGGTGTGCCAGGGTAGGCGGAGCCATAGGAGGCGGAGCCATGGAAGGTTCAGGAGGCGGAGCCGCAGAGGGCACTGGAGGCGAGGAAGGCTCCGGGGTAGAGGAAGGCCCTGGAGGCGGAGACCTGGGAAGCTCAAGAGGCTGAGGCCTGGTAGGTCTGAGAGGCGGAGTACTGAGTGGCTCGGGAGGCGGAGCTCTGGGAAGCAGAGCACTGGGAGGCAGAAGCTTGGGATGCGGAGCACTGGGAGGCTCGGGAGGCGGAGCACTGGGAAGCTCGGGAGGCGGAGCACTGGGAAGCTCGGGAGGCGGAGCACTGGGAAGCAGAGCAATGGGAGTCTCGGGAGGCGGAGCACAGGGAGGCTCGGGAGGCGGAGCTCTGGGAAGCTCGAGAGGCGGAGCTCTGGGAAGCTCGAGAGGCGGAGCTCTGGGAAGCAGAGCAATGGGAGGCTCAGGAGGCGGCGCACAGGGAGGCAGAGCACTGGGAAGCAGAGCAATGGGAGGCTCGGGAGGCGGAGCACAGGGAGGCGGAGCACTGGGAGGCTCGGGAGGCGGAGCACTGGGAAGCTCGGGAGGCGGAGCATTTGGAGGCAGAGCACTGGGAGGCTCGGGAGGCGGAGCTCTGGGAAGCTCGGGAGGCGGAGCTCTGGGAAGCAGAGCACTGGGAAGCTCGGGAGGCAGAGCTCTGGAATACTTTCTTCTCCACCTCCTCCTCCAGACGATCGAGGCTACCGGCACTGGCTCTGGCTCTGGGACAGTCGAGGCTACAGGCACTGGCTCTGGGACGGTCGAGGCTACAGGCACTGGCTCTGGCTCTGGGACGGTCGAGGCTACAGGCACTGGCTCTGGGACGGTCGAGGCTACAGGCACTGGCTCTGGCTCAGGGACGGTCGAGGCTACAGGCGCTGGCTCTGGCTCAGGGACGGTCGAGGCCACAGGCGCTGGCTCTGGCTCAGGGACGGTCGAGGCCACAGGCGCTGGCTCTTGGACGGTCGAGGCCACAGGCGCTGGCTCTGGCTCTTGGACGGTCGAGGCTACAGGCGCTGGCTCTGGCTCTTGGACGGTCGAGGCTACAGGCGCTGGCTCTGGCTCTGAGGACGGGGCCGTGGAGGGCGGAGACTGGTGAGCAGAAGCCCTTCCTCTTCTCCTCCTCTTCCTGGCAGACGAGGCTGGCAACGCTGGCGCTGGGACGGACGAGACTGGCAACGCTGGCGCTGGGACGGACGAGGCTGGCAACGCTTTGGCTGTGGCAGGCGTGGGCGTTGGCCGTGGAAGGCGTGGGCGTTGGCTCGTTGGCCGTGGCAGGCGTGGGCTCGTTGGCGGTACCCACAGGGGCAAACGTCTCCAAAACTAAGTTCACATACCTCTCCCACGTGTAATCACTAGTCTCTGGCAACTCAATCCATCCATGGGCCAGGAGGCCGAGCTGGAAAATGGACTTGAGATGCCCATCAGGAAAACTAGTGCATCGGGCAACGGTGCAGAACAGACGTGAGTACTCTGTTAAAGGGAGGTTCGCTCGGCTCAGCTGAAGAAAAATAGCTGCTAGATCCATGTTTGGTGGGTCTGTTATTCTGTAACGACCAGAAACGGGAGAGGATCTATGTGCAGCTTTTATTTAATCCAAAAACAAGAACACTGGGAATAACAAAATCCACAGAGAATGTAACGCTAAACAAAAACATGAAAAAACAGACAACTGGACAGGACGGAAACAAGGGCTTAAATACACAAGGGAAAACTAGAAACACCTGGGGAAACAATCAGGGCATGAGAAACAATCAGGGGAAAACCAATCAAAAAACAGAACTACAAAGGACTACAAAAACCAAACAGGAAACAGGAACTGAACAGGAAACTTCAACATAAAAGCACAAAACAAAAGACAACAGAGAACATGACATAGTCTATGTCAAAGAAGCAGCCTTCTTTGGTTGTCAATGATTCCTGCATTCAGAGGAATAAAAATGACTCACAGTAGCGCCATATTGAATTTTTGATGTCAATAAAAATGAGGGTGTGAGAGACAGACTTGTAGTCCTTTCAGTGGCATACACTGTATAAAGCTGTATATAGCTCATAGATCACAATTTTTTTTGTCAACTTTTTGAAAACATGTTTTTTTCAATGTTTCGTCAATAGAACGTCCAAAATACTTTAAATCCATATTTGAGTGAACGCAAATGGCATTTGAGGGCTTTGATGGGGTGTGGAACATGACAGAAGTTGAGTAAATGACAGAATTAAAATTTTTGGAAGAACTAAATGGATGAAGATTTTTGGTTAGACAGTTATACGTTCTTGGAACCATTTGGATCCTGATATCTGTTATAACCTACAGAAAACGAATTACTTAAAATTCCTCAAATGGCTTATGTGATCATTTTAGTATGGTGGCGGTGTATTGCCGGTTGAGTAAGCTTGTGGATTGTACAAAGCGCCTGACTTCTGGCCTACATTCTTGTGGTTGGTTTAGGGTGGGAAGGTAAAACCATAAATGATGCAAGCCTTTGGGTTTATGCTAAACTTTTTCTTGTCTTTCGGTATTCCTCTGCATTTGCTGTCTCACAAACCTGCCGATAAACGCTAATCCGTGCAAGTCAACGGGGAAGCCGCAGTATGCAAAAGCCACATGCAAATGTGAACTCAGTTGGGTCAAGGTACAAGGTTGATAACAAGATTGGCAGCTGTTGTCAGATGGTTTTTGTGCAGTTTTATATTTTCTTTTCGATTGTTTTGACTGGCTTCTCCATGTACTCAATCATATTTTTTGCTGCCTGAAATCTCTCATTTCCAGTTTAGTGTTTTCTCAGATGAGGAAAGTTTTATAACAATTATAGGGATTTTTTATTTGTCATTAGTAAGTTAGGAGAGAGATTTACTGTTATCTTACCTGGCTATCATTCAACACAAAATTACCTAGACTGGCTACAGAGGGCTTTTTGGAGGCATTCCCAGAGTCATTAGGAAAATAATGTTAGTGTGTGCTTTCAGGAAAGTCTGCATTTGGTTTTGAATGGGTAATTAATTTGTAGCATTAAGTAATACATTTTTGGTTGCAAAGCCTTCCAGTGAAAAATGTGTGCTACAGTAAGAGGAAAGATTTGTGGATCGCAATTTCAGGAAAATCCATCATATTATTATTATTTTTTTGCCTAAAATGGAAACTTTTAATGTGAAAAAATGTCAGACTAGGACTGGATGTACAGTATGACGGTGTGTTGATATAAATGTGTCAACCAGTAAAGACTGTGCTAGATTTGAATGGCTGTCAGTGGGCAGATCTGTCTTACGCCATTTAGGCCTACTTGTCAGAGCAAGAGTTTTGTTGTTTATGGCTGCTGAGCAACGTTGCAACTTGACGCATTGAAGAATTCAACTGAAAATATTAGAATGTGGAGCTGGTTTTGCACTAATCCCTATCATTCATTTGTTATGAACAATCATATCTTTTGGTTTTGCGTTCATCAAGTTACAAATAACAATGATAAAAGATGATAATCAAACGAGCATTTATTTCACTGGATTATCCAGATACAGGCATATACCACATGGTTATTTTATATATAAACCATTTTTTTTGTTGCATTTCCAGCAAAAATACCTATGCATTATAGTGATAAAAAATTACTAGGGCTGTGAAATTTAACACGTTAATTTATGCAATCAATATTTAGCGTTGCAAAAAATAATGCAGCATCCTTTTTTTTCACTTCCTAAAACTTCACTCATGTTTTTCGCCACTTTCTGTGTCTAAAATTGGCATATACAGTTGAAGTCAGAAGTTTACATACACCATTGCCAATTACATTTAAACCCATATTAAGTTTTTCACAAATCCTGACATTTAATTGTAGAAAACAATGTCTGTCTTGGGTCAGTTAGGATCAATATTTTAAGAATGTGAAATGTCAGAATAATAGTAGAGAGAATGATTTATTTCAGTTTTTATTTCTTTCATCACATTCCCAGTGGGTCAGAAGTTTACATACACTTTTTTAGTATTTGGTAGCTTTGCCTTTAAATTGTTTAACTTGGGTCAAACGTTTAGGATAGCCTTCCACAAGCTTCTCACAATACGTTCCTTGAATTTTGGCCCATTCCAGACAGAACTGGTGTAACTGAGTCAGGTTTGTAGGCCTCCTGCACATGCTTTTTCAGTTCTGCCCACAAATGTTCTATGGGATTGAGGTCAAGGCCTTGTGATAGCCACTCCAATACCTTGACTTTGTTGTCCTTGAGCCATTTTGCCACAACTTTGGAGGTATGCTTGGGGTCATTGTCCATTTGGAAGACCCATTTGCAACTGAACTTTAACTTCCAGACTGATGTCTTGAAATGTTGCTTCAATATATCCACATAATTTTCCATGATGATGCATCTATTTTGTAAAGTGCATCAGTCCCTCCTGCAGCAAAGCACCCCTACAACATGATGCTGCCACCCCAATGCTTCACATTTCGGATGGTGTTCTTCAGCTTACAAGCCTCAACATTTTTCCTCCAAACATAACGATGGTCATTATGGCCAAAAAGTTACATTTTTGTTTCATCAGACCAAAGTGAATTTCTCAGGGGCAATTTGTCCCCCATGTACACTTGCAAACTGTAGTCTGGCTTTTTATGGTGGGTTTGGAAGCATTGGCTTGTTCTTTGCCGAGCAGCCTATCAGGTTATGTCAATATAGGACTCTTTTACTGTGGATATAGATACTTGTCAACCTGTTTCCTCTAGCATCTTCACAAGATCCTTTGATGTTGTTCAGGGATTGATTTGCACTTTTAGCACCAAACTATGTTCATTTCTAGGAGACAGAATGCGTCTCCTTCCTGAGCAGTATGAATCAGACTTGTGGAGATCCACAATTAATTTTTCTGAAGTCTTAGTGTATTTCTTTTGATTTTCCCATGATGTCAAGCAAAGTGGCACTGAGTTTGAAGGTAGGTCTTAAAATACATCCACAGGTACACTTCCAATTGACTCAAATTAGCCAATTAGCATATCAGAAACTAATTTGCTAATTGCCTAGAGGCTTGAAATCATTTTCTGGAATTTTCCATGCTGATTAAAGGCACAGTTAACTTAGTGAATGTGAACTTCTGACCCACTGGAATTGTGATATAGTCAATTAAAAGTGAAACAATCTGTCTGTAAACAATTGTTGGAAAAATTACTCATGTCATGCCCAAAGTAGATGTCCTAAACAACTTGCCAAAACTATAGTTTGCTAATATGAAATCTGTGGAGTGGTTATAAAATAAGTTTTAATGACTTCATCCCTAGTATATGTAAACTACAGATTTCAGCGGTATAAATTTCCGACTCGACTGCACATCCTAGCGCACAAACTGATTGTGTGGAGCAGTGCACGCTTTTTCATAACGCATGACACATGTCCAGGGCATAATTTAGAGCAGATTTACTGTACAGAGACTTCACAGGCAAATCAAGTCTCCATTGGATGACAACGTTAGGATATTATTGCGGAAGTTTATTTTAAACAAAGTTCCTGATCGTGTCAATGTGGGATTATGTTTTGTTCTGAACATTTCTCTAAGGATACTTTTGAGAACTGTTATGATTCAGACTTTGCCCCATCATTCAATATAAGTTTCTTTGCAGTGCCATCTATATTGGACATGACAGTAATACTGGTGAGAAACAAATTTAATACTACTGTTTCTGTCTGTTTGTCTGAGATGTAAGGAATTGAATAGTCAGCCGATTTAATAGCAGAATAAACCATGATCAGGACTCCAATGGGGAGCAAGGCATTTCACAGAGTTTAAATAGTTTTATTATGTAAGAAGAACATGTAGCGCAGGATAAAAACAACTACTTCAGAGTTCAACCATAGACAAAGGTGTGGTATACACTAGTGGCTTCTGTCCCATCTGTCTCAGAACATCTCATATTTTGGCCAAAATGAATGCATCAGGATGCCCATTATTGAAGCATTGAAAAAGTCAAGGGGGATCCCTCCTCCCTTGTATCGGTGAAATGATCGGGGTGTGACTCCCCAGAACTGCATTGCCCATTAGATGGGAAGCAAACACCCGGGTCAACTGTCCATAACAGCTGAATACAGATTTATTAACTCTTCACATTCGCAGCTTGTGTAAGTCTGGACTATTTTCACTATTCTCAGCTTTATATAGTATTATTGTATCACTAAATCTTGTATGCCTAATAATATAACTACTGGAGAGCAACAATGGGCCAACTACGATATAATATACAATATTTTACGCAATCAATTACATGTATTATCTCACAAATGCAACCAAAATATAATTTGAATATTTTATTAAGATCTCTGAAAAATGGAAATCCAGTATCCAGATTGGGGCATCCACAACAGAATATGGTACTTCAGTTGTTAAAAAAAATGAATTTGATGACAGATCATTACCGTGTGGAATAAGGTAAACTTATCACTACAATAACAATTTATCATCTCTGCAACCACCAAGCATGTCTTACAATCCAAAGTACTCATGACAGAGAGTATGTGTATCCTTGTTTTTTCTTGGCTACAACTTCCACAGTTGTATTGGAAATTCTGTTACAGTTTTCTGTTGTATGTTAGTAAGAGTGTTGATGTGAAAAGTCAACGTTGTTCAGAATATCTTGTCTGTTTAGCCATTTGAATTGGTTGAATCGCTCCATAGCGCTTTAAAAAAGAATATTCTCATGTAGAATTCAAATGGTCGCATGCGCCACGATATCGAGGGAAGCCCGGATTTTTATTGCACTTGTGAGCCTCTCTGAGGTATCATGCAACCTGAGCTCGCAGCCCTGTTTGATGTGTGAGCATGGATTGAGTGCAGCAGAACTTCAGGCTTCAATCGCTCCGCTCGCTCACATCCGTGTGGCCACAGGAGAAGCATAATTAGCACTTTTAGAATGACATGAATATCATAAGGTTACTGGATTGCCTTACAGAAATGGGTACGGACATGGCTGGCCAGAGAATTTAAAAATAAAGGTACTTCTTAAAAAATATATACATTGATGTTTAGACATTGACTCTGACATCATATCACTGGAGATTTTGATCGATGGATCGTTACACCTCTAGTGCCAGAGAAACTAGCGTGCAGCCATCTTGAAAATGTGGTCTTGGAACTTCCGGTCTAGTGATTGCTATATAGATTTTAAAACGATAGTTTTAAAATCGACAAGTTCCTACCGTCACACTGTGGATGTAGGATGTGGATGCCTCTGTGTTCATGAAATTCCAAGAGTCAACACAAATTCCTAAAAAATATCTCTGTACGACACCTCTGAACTTCTATTGTTAATTGAGCAGATTTTTTTTGTATTAAAATAGGATGGGGGAAGGGGTGCCACTACATTCATACACACCAGTGTTTCCTGCACCGCTATTCCACCTTGTGTAGGGCTGAACGATCCATTGAAATAAAATCAAAATTAAGATATGACCTTATGATTATTCAACTTTAAAGGGCTGTGATTTAATCAAGAAAACAGTCTGCATGCGCTGCTCTGCGGAGCTCTGTTCTGAGTGCACAAATCTCACATCATGCACAGAATAACAGATGTGTTGCATTCAATTGTATTTACAGTGCTCTATATTTACTTTAACTGGCTACTACAAGTTACTTTACAATTACAAATTGAAAACAATCTCATAACACCAGGTTTTTTGTGGACCGAAGCGGCGATGAGAGCATTTGACCATATTTGAATTCACAGGCGCTTAATCAATGGCTTTTGTTGATGTGAATTCACAGAAAATTACTGCCATTTTTTACCAGATCCCATAGCAATGTCGCAAACAAATTAAGAAATGATTAGAGAAATATTATTTGTATAATAATAATAATAATAATAATGGGTTGTCCTTATTAGTTATTATAATATATTTGTAATAAGGGCTCAACATTAATGTTTGTTTTTTTATTTCGGCAGGACAAATAGCCTGGTTAAAACTTCAATAACGAAAAAATAACCGGCTATATTTGTAATATAGTCTAGACCTGTGCCACATATTACAAAGTTAATATTCTTAATAATAATCCAGAGTTCATAACTGTATAATTTACATTTACATTTTCATTTATTCATTTGGCAGACGCTTTTATCCAAAGCGACTTACAAAAGAGGAAAAACATAGCGAAACATCTTAAGGAGACAGTAGTACGAAAAGTGCCATACTACAGAGTTTCACTATCATCAGAATAGTATACAAAACCGATTTAAGTGCAACAAGAATTGTTCATAAATAATTTTTTTTTTAGTGACTGGTTAAATACTCTTGGAAAATATGTGTTTTTAGCCGTTTTTTGAAGAAAAAACGGAAAATTTGCTATCGATCTGCTGAACTGTACAGAACAGAAGGTTTATTGGCACTTTTGAAAAATATTTTCTAGATGCGCGTATATGTGCGTTCATCATCCTAAGAATCGATGAACGCACATATATAGTGCTCAGAAGTGTGACGTGCTGTCACTCCCAAACATGAGACAAAGTTCTTTACAGTGTTTTGTCTGCATGCTCTAAACCTCCAGTATTTTATTAATAAATACTCACATTGGCTACAATTTCTCTGTTAGTGACGATTTCATCTTTTTGAACACACTTGGATGGAAACGCAGCTTTATTCACACATAGTTTTTTCTATAATATTTTTTTTTTTTGCGTAAATTAAATTCGCAACTTGGATGGAAACAGATACACTTTTGCAAAAAAATTATTAAATGTACAAATTAAAATGTAATTTATATATAATGCAAATTAAATAAACTACACTCACCTAAAGGATTATTGGGAACACCATACTAATACTATGTTTGACCCCCTTTCACCTTCAGAACTGCCTTAATTCTACGTGGCATTGATTCAACAAGGTGCTGAAAGCATTCTTTAGAAATGTTGGCCCATATTGATAGGATAGCATCTTGCAGTTGATGGAGATTTGTGGGATGCACATCCAGGGCATGAAGCTCCCGTTCCACCACATCCCAAAGATGCTATATTCGGTTGAGATCTGGTGACTGTGCGGGTCATTTTAGTACAGTGAACTCATTGTCATGTTCAAGAAACCAATTTGAAATGATTCGAGCTTTGTGACATGGTGCATTATCCTGCTGGAAGTAGCCATCAGAGGATGGGTACATGGTGGCCATAAAGGGATGGACATGGTCAGAAACAATGCTCAGGTAGGCCGTGGCATTTAAATGATGCCCAGTTGGCACTAAGGGGCCTAAAGTGTGCCAAGAAAACATCCCCCACACCATTACACCACCACCACCAGCCTGCACAGTGGTAACAAGGCATGATGGATCCATGTTCTCATTCCGTTTACGCCAAATTCTGACTTTACCATCTGAATGTCTCAACAGAAATCGAGACTCATCAGACCAGGCAACATTTTTCCAGTCTTCAACTGTCCAATTTTGGCGAGCTCTTGCAAATTGTAGCCTCTTTTTCCTATTTGTAGTGGAGATGAGTGGTACCCGGTGGGGTCTTCTGCTGTTGTAGCCCATCCGCCTCAAGGTTGTGCGTGTTGTGGTTTCACAAATGCTTTGCTGCATACCTCGGTTGTAACGAGTGGTTATTTCAGTCAAAGTTGCTCTTCTATCAGCTTGAATCAGTCGGCCCATTCTCCTCTGACCTCTAGCATCAACAAGGCATTTTCGCCCACAGGACTGCCGCATACTGGATGTTTTTCCCTTTTCACACCATTCTTTGTAAACCCTAGAAATGGTTGTGCGTGAAAATCCCAGTAACTGAGCAGATTGTGAAATACTCAGACCGGCCCGTCTGGCACCAACAACCATGCCACGCTCAAAATTGCTTAAATCACCTTTCTTTCCCATTCTGACATTCAGTTTGGAGTTTAGGAGATTGTCTTGACCAGGACCACACCCCTAAATGCATTGAAGCAACTGCCATGTGATTGGTTGATTAGATAATTGCATTAATGAGAAATTGAACAGGTGTTCCTAATAATCCTTTAGGTGAGTGTATATAAATAATAAACATAAATAATATAGTATAAAATAATATGGGGGGAAAGTTTGAAAGTGTATGTTTTATTTTATATTCTCTTTACAATAATTTATTCACATTTAAGCCTCTTAAAAATGCGGGGTGACCAAATAATTTTAAAAAGTACAAATGTAATTTCCTTTAATGACATGTACTTTTATGTGAAATAATATGGCTGTCACTCTTTGAAATTTCATGTCAACTACACATTTTAACACAAATTATTTACAGGTTAGATGTATGACAATTACACGCTTGTAACATGAAAAAGTACAGTGTGATGCAAATGTGATGCCAGGTCCAATTTTCCTCCGCAGGTGTCGGAAAAATGAACATTTAGATTGACAGAAAATTACCTCACTAGCATTTTCACGTAGTAAAGAGGTGTTGTAGACTCGACCATCAACTCTTGGTAAAAAAAAATAAATACTTTGTGTTCCCACACGAAATCCATTTTGATCGACTTTTCTCAGTAGCTTCAATACAAACAAAATTCTCAAGAAGGAAGCACTGAAATGGGCGGTCTGAATAAGGTGATAATAGTCTGGTGTTTCATCTGGTTAAGCTTTACTTGACTTTGACTTATCTTCATTGTGATGTAATGGCCAAAATAAGAATATTGTGTGCTTGTGAATGTACAAGCATTAATGGGAGTAAAATGTTAAATGGAATGATAATTATGGTTGCTACCCTTTTTTATTCCACAGAATCTTGTCGGGACATGATGTGTTTTGAACCGTTAATTGAGGACAGAAGCTCTTTATCTGAAACAGACCACCGTTATCTGACACACTTTGGCAGGACTGAAAAGCATCACTGACTACTGTGATCCAGAAACCTGAATCATCTCTTTAACACACTGAAATTGTGATAGACTACACCGCGCATCTGGATAAATACTACGTTACAATGCTTTTCTCAAGCATTTGATCATTATTTGATGAATTACTGCTAATATCAATGATAAAAAATGCACACAAACATCTCTTTTCAAATCAAATGAATTTACCGCCTGCTTTCATCTGGCATTAATAGTAGGGCCCAGTGAAATCTATTTTATTTTTTTTTCCAAATTCTGTTTATTCAATGACATTTTTTTCTGTATTACATGTTTTAATTATATTTTAACATAAAAATACACTCAAATCAAATGAATACAGAACAATTACCTTTAAACATACCATTGCATTATTTTTTTTAAGTGCTTCTATACAGATCCTCTGTAAAATCACAGACATTTTGTTTTTGAAAGAAATGGATGCTTCTGTTCACCAAGGATGCATTAAATTGATGAAGAATTACAGTAGATATTTATGTTACAAATGGCTATTTCTATTTAAATAAATGCTATATTCTTCAAACCTACTGTTCATCTGAGAATTCTCTACTTGCAGCAATGCAACTGTTTGGATTGTTCATTGAAGCTGCTAGTGAAGGACCTTTGAGAAGTCTGTTTCTCAAACTAGAGACTCTGATGCACTTGTCCTCTTGTTGTTGTGCATTTGGGCTGTCCACTTCAATCTCTGTTATGGTTAGTTGCAGTTTTATTTATTTTTTCAAAACAGTAGTGCATGAAAAAACTTCACCTCTATAAAAACACATTTACATTTAGTCATTTAGCAGATGCTTTTATCCAAAGTGACTTTCAAATGGGGAACATAGCAAGCAATTTGTCATAAAACATTTCAACAACATCTAGTGTTGTACTGCCAAGCTCTCAAGGTGGCTGGAGTAGTATAGGCTCTAGCACAGAAGAAAGAGACCGAAGAGAGAGAGTGAGTGTGTTTGTGTGTGTGTGTTTACAGTAAATGCAAGTTATGTTCAATAATAAGAGCAATTAGTGTGGATTGGTTAAGTGCTCGTGGAACAGCTGGTACTTGAATGTTGAGATGGTATCAGCAGATCGTGTGAAGTTTTGGAAGTTCATTCCACCACAGTAGAACAGATAAAGTGAACGATTGTGAAATAGACTTTGAGCCTCTTTGTGATGGGACCAGCAGGCACCGCTCATTCATAGATCGCAGAGAGCGAGTTGGAGCATAGACCTGGAGAAGTGATTTGAAGTAAGAGGGTGCAGATCCATTGGCTGTCCTGAAGGCCAGAGTCAAAGCCTTGAATTTGATGCGGGCATCTAAAGGTAGCCAGTGAAGTGAAATCAAGAGTGGGGTGACATGATCCCTTTTTGGCTGATTGAAGACCAAATGCGCTGCTGCATTCTGGACCAACTGCAGTGGCTTAATTGTGTTAGCTGGGAGGCCAGCCAACAAAGCATTACAGTAGTCCAGTCTTGAAATGACAAAAGCTTGGACCAGGAGCTGTGCAGCATATTCAGACAGAAAAGGTCTGATTTTCCTGATGTTGAAGAGCACAAATCTGCTAGACTGGGCGGTTGATGAGACGTGGGTGGTAAAATTTAGCTGGTCATCTACCACCACTCCCAGGTTCCAAGCTGTTCTGGTTGGTGTTAGAGTATTTGAACAAAGATGAATAGTGAGGTTGTGGAGTGAGGAGTTGAGGAGTTCTGTCTTGACAGTATTGAGCTGAAGGTGGCATTTCTTCATCTAGGCCAAAATGCGCAAATCAGGGGCAAGCAGAGATACGAGCTGAGACAGTAGGGTCATGAGGCTGGAAGGAAAGATCGAAATCTATAATAAGCCTAATTTAGGTACATAGAAAGGAGTCTGTGTGGAGAGGAATAGCAATTACTTAATGTAAATACTCAGGACACAGCTATTCCAGTGCTGATTGTACCTGCTTAAACAGGTAATAAATAAAAAGCAGCTTTTTGTGTTGAAATACCAAGTACACAAGTGGTGCAACTGTTTAGTGAATTTGCCCCTAACGTGGACCTCAGGAAAAATATATATTAATATAAAAAAAGGATTTTTGATCATTTTGTAAATAAGAGTCCTTTTGCACATATACAATAAATTCTGCCCACAAATGAGAGATAAAATTGTATATATTTTTGGCTACTCTTAAATGGATTTCAATGTCATATGTCCTTGTCATATGTGTTTCATTTACTGTCTCACGGTAACAGCCAAAATAATGTCATGAACCAGTTAGGTCCATAATGAATTAATGTGGGTGTGTCGGGAAAATGCTCCACTCTGTAATTCCCAGTCACTCATCAGATTGACTTTTGAGACAGTATTATTTACCACAAGCTGTTTTGTTTGTTGGAGGGTGTTTGGGCATGACTGTCATTTTTAAATGCTTAAGTGTTTGTGTCCTGGTGCTCTGAGCTTTTCCTTCAGACTCTTAGAGAGATGCCTTGGATGCTGTGAAATGGCAACAATTCTATAGCTGTCTGATTGGATGTGAACTCTGAAGTGTTGGCAGGCTGCTCAGAATTGCTTAACCCACCACCCAAGAGCACAAACACACACACACAGTTGCACACTATGTTTTCATTGTGCATGAGTTATTTGGATTCTGAAGATGTCGTAAAGTTCCCAAGAGACTTTCCTGTCTCTCTCTCTTAATATTTCTGTCAGAATACCAATGTGAGCGCCTTTGTATGTCCAGTCATGGCATTTCAGCTTTAGCATATAAAGTGCAATGATATATACATTTTTGTAGCTATTGTTGGGCATTACTAAATCTGATTTCTGAGTTATTTTATCAAATACAGTTTAATAAAACAGATCCTCACAACACAATATAGGAGGTGTGTGTGTGTGTGTGTGTGTGTGTGTGTGTGTGTGTGTGTGTGTGTGTGTGTGTGTGTGTGTTAAATACAGTGCTGCACAGCAGAGAATCACAGTATTAATAAAAACATTTATGAAAACTTTTATTCAGTACAACAGCACTCTTGCTTGTGAGAGATTATTATTGATATATTATTCTTACTACATTATTACATTTTACTATATAGTAGTAATACATTTTTTTGCAATTTCTTAAATGTCACGCTTCTATTTAAATAGAGCTTTTATTTAGGTGGATAGCCGAATTAAGTTTGTAACAGTTTGTATGTTTTTGATGACAGCTTTTCATCTCCGGATAAGCAGTTCACCTTATGGCATAAATATGCTTATTAAACCACAAAAGGCTGTGATTTAATTATATAAATATATAGTCTTCATGTGCTGCATGCTTCAAGGTTAATGAGGGCTCTGTTCTCTGTCATCTACACACACAGAGCGTGTCATACTCATTATGCATTTTTGCGTATGAGTGGCCGGCTGCACACATTCCATTTGAAGTGCGCAGCACATGCAGACTGAATATTTATTTAATAAAATAGCAGTGTTTTGGGATTTAATCTTTTAATTTGATTAAATGTGCATTCATACCCTTTTCATTATAACATTAGCCTATACCATTTTATTACAAATATGCCAAAGTCTGTGACATTTAGCATTTTTAAAGTGAACTTCCTTTTTTATGACTGGATTCCATGATTCTGTCAATGTTTTCCGCATTGCGGAACTTATAGTGCTGTACTATTGCGTATTGACTGTAAATCACTGTAATCCAATACAGGTAGAAAAGTAGAAGACACACTAGTTATTATTAGGCATTAACCAAGAATCAAAACCTAATTTTAACTTAAAGACCACTTGATATCATTGGACAAAAACAGTTTTCTTTCAAGTGTTGATGTATTTCCTGTATGAAACAGGAAACTGGGGCAAGACACATCGAAATACTTCTCCCTTTTTCTTAAAATAGGCAATTGCCAATCGCCAGGTAATATTTACAGTCATGATCCATTATTTGCTTTTGCTTCTCAGAGAAAGGTGTTTTATGAGTAGGGAAATTCTCGGTCTAAAGAGCATTTGGTTGTATAAACATCAGATTTTGGTCAGATTTCAAAGAAAAACTGTCAATTTTAAACCATGGAAGTTTTGTCAAATTTTAGGAGGACTCTAGTATATAGTTCTGCTTGTTCAGTCACTTGTCATAACTAGACTGGACTACTGTAACTCTCTCATTGCAGGCCTTCCTGTATGTGCTATTAGACCTCTGCAAATGATCCAGAATGCAGCAGCACGTCTGGTCTTTAATGAACCAAAGAGAGCACATGTTACACAACTCTTTGTCTCTCTCCACTGGCTGCCGGTTGATGCATGTATTAAATTCAAGGCCCTGATGCTGGCATACAAAACAGTCACTGGGTCTGCTCCAGCATACCTAAAATCACTTATGCAGAACTACACTCCTGCCAGAAGCCTGCGGTCGGCTAAGGACCGCAGGCCTGGATAAAAGCATCTGCCAAATGAATAAATGTAAATAAATGTAGTTGGCATCATAGTATAAAAGACATGGACTAAATGCCACAAATATCCATTTTAATTTCATGAGGTCTTTAAGATTACGATTTGGAACTCAAATGATAGCTGGTAATCAAGTAAAATACCCATATACCTATAAAGGAACCTATAAAAGGTTCAACTATATTGCCTCAAAAAGTTTAGACCCTCCGGGGTTTTGTGATCTTTCAATTGCAGGAAGTACTGCAAATTCAACCATTCTCTGTATTATTTGCTGTAACTTGCAATTTGTATAATTTCTGCAATTATTCCACTTTAAATGTAATAGTAATCAGATCACTTTTCTCTGTGTTTAACAGCGGCAAAACAAATGCTTGAGAAGCTTGATGAGCAGTCGAGACATATCCAACTGCACAGCCATCATTCTATCATCTCCACATTGTTTCCAACTGTCCCATATTAGCGGGATGTCCCATAGTTTGGCCGAAATGACCATGTCCCAAATGGGATGCCTGTTGTCCTGTATTGTAGACACTCGAGGGGATCCTATTGCGTTCACTATAAAAAATCCTTGTCTAAGATTTTTCGGGAGTACAGAGGCTGTTCATACATCACAGCTAGCATTTAGTCATCAGGGGCTGCTCTGTATGCAGTGCGCAGTGCAGGTCGATGATTGTCAGAGTTCATTTGGAGTGCTCACATAATGCACTTTTGCACCAGAAAATGAGACAGGTTATATATAGTTGCTTAAAATTAATAAAATTTGATTTGAATTTAAAGTGCTCAATTATTGCCATCAAACAATCTCAAATAATTCTGGTTGGATCAAATATTTTTTTATTATATTGCTATCATGCAATACTCGTATTGGCAATAGGAGTCCTCTTAAATGTATGTATTTATTATTTTCCCCTTGCTTACTGCATATGCAGTTATTATCCACAAATATTTTTACAGGTAATTGCACTTAGACCATCATTGACACAAATTACTCAAGTATACAATTTTTTTACTTTTCACTGCAATACTAAACAAAAAACACTCCAAATGGCTCCAAAGTGGGTCTAAATCATGTCAAAAGTGTCCTAAAAGTATTGAAGTGCTCATGCACAGCAATAGATAGGTCTAATAGTATTTTGATATGATACCTGGGATTTGGTGTACTAAAACAAATGTATCTATATGGAAAATATAAAAGGGCCTAAGACTGACCCCTGAGCCATCAGATAGTTTTCTAATCTTTGATGAACGTTGTGAAAACCCTAGATAAATCCAGCAAAATGGCTGTATTGGTCTTTATACAATTTAGAGCTGTCTCCATTTCTCTTGCCTCTCTCTGAATTGGTCTATCACACGTTTTCTTCATTGTCTTTCATGTCTACCCTAGCTGACACCAACTTTCAGTAAACTGCAAGATGGGCCCCCTCTTGAGTTCTCCAGCTCAATAAAAATCTGCTGTGCACCCCCTCTGGCATTTATAATCACCTCACTTTTTCTTTATTCTTCTTTTTGGTCCTTCAGTTATTGCGGAAGTGACTGAAGCCATAAACCTTGATGCTTTTAAAGATGACTTTAGCCTACCAGTTTCTTTTGTTTCTTTTATTTGCTCACTTAGTATTCTTTTCTTTTGAAGTCCCAGGCATTCGTTTAATCTTTGCATGAAACTCAGTTCAAGCCATAAATTGCAGACTGTACGACAATAATACAGCCATAAAAGGAATTAAAAAATAAACGTTTTAACATGGGCAAGGGTGTCATCACCGCCTTTTGAGAAGGGCTGTGCAGTGTCTTCCAACATTTTAATGAAAGAGCATTAGACTTCAAACATATCCAGAACTCTTTGTGGTTTTCCCAACTTATGGCTCTAAAAGGGACAGCATTCATTTTGGAATGTGTCATATTTATTGTGATTTAATTAAATTATAACGCCTTCATTTTTCTTAATCACGATTAGTGCATTTACTGTTTATATAGCATAAACACTGGTGTGAAGGGCAGAACCTTTGTAATGTGTCAGCCTGGAGTCATTACACTGATGCACATGCCACAGCACCAGGGCCCCTCTACCAAGATGAACCTATAAGCATAGCATAAAATAGCATAATAAGGCGGTCCTATAGACATTCTAGTTGACTGTTACGCTCTATCCTATGATAGAGCCATGGAGGTTCTTATCTTAGTAAATAAAAGAAACTCTGCTTCCCTGTCAGTGAGGACCTCTTAACAATATTTGATGTACAATACAAGACCAAATGGGACTTTTGATATAACTCCAGTATGTTTCAGAAGTATGTAAGGCAAGTTTTAATAACCAAAGAAGCGCATCACCAAAACGCAGAAATGAGACATTTTTGTTTGCAAGCGTTTTCATGGGGAAATCAAAGCAGCACTCAACGCTGGAGTTGCTGCCCTGACACAAATCATGAACCCAGCTTCACGATTACTGTAACAAAGCAGATTGCCACAGTCTACCGGCAGATTAATATTGTGATTGATGACAGTTTGAAGGATTTAATGCCCATTGTATTGAATATGCAACCTATGTATCCTCTAAGTAGCCTCTAAGATGGCTCTGCAGATGGCTACTTTGATGTGGGCCTCTCTAGCGTTTTTGTTACTTTTGTTTGTCATGTTTTTTGTCACTCTTTCCTGATCAGTTTCACCAGGGATGAACTGCTGAATATTCGGTAGATCATACCTGATAATTTCTTGCCAGTGTTTGATTATTTGGACGTTTAATAGACTATATCTTAGTTGAAGGTGCTGCGATGCTCTACAAGTGATCCAAAAGATGCATGTGTTAGAAACTGTTGAAAACGAACATGCCAAAATACAAACAACACATCACATGCCCCACCAGAGACAAAAATATACTGGACCACTTTTACACCACTGTAAAGGATGCATATCACTCTGTCCCACGTGCAGCTTTAGGACTCTCTGATCACTGTCTGGTTCATCTTCTCCCGACCTACAAGCAGAAACTAAAATCAGCTAAGCCTGTTGTAAGGAATGTAAAGAGTTAGACTAATGAAGCAGAGCTGGAACTGCAAGCCTGCTTTGACTGCACTGATTGGAGTGTTTATGAGGCTGCAGTCACAGACCCGGACAAGCTCACAGATACTGTGACATATATTCGTTTCTGTGAGGATATTTGCATCTCTAATACGACATTTTTATCATTCAATAATGATAAACCATGGTTTACAGGAAAACTCAGTTTCGTCATGTCAAAGAGGATGCTGACAGAAGTGGAGATAAAATATTGTACAACCAGCCCAAGAACACATTGACTAAGGAAATCAGAGTGGCTAAAAGAAGCTACTCTGAAAAGCTGAAAAACAAAATTTTAGCCAATGATCCAGCATCTGTGTGGAAATTCCTAAAAAGCATTACCAAGTATATGACACCTCCCCCTCGCTCTGTAGAGAGTCAACTAATAGCTGATGAACTGAATGTGTTTTACTGCAGGTTTGAAAAGCCCAGTGTCACACCCCTCCCCCGCTCTGATCTTCACTTCACACACACACACACACACAAACACACCCACCCACCAACCAATACCTCCTGGAGCCCCCTAGTGAGACTGGGGAAACTCACATCCGGGACCCTCACTATTAGCTCTGGTGGTGTTCTGTCTCCACTGCTCTTCACCCTGTACACGAATGACTGCACTGCAAAAGACCCCAATGTCAAGCTCCTGACGGTTGCAGATGACACCACAGTCATCGGCCTCATCTGCGACGGTGACAAGTCTGCATACAGACGGGAGATCAGCTGGCTGTCTGGTGCATTCACAACAACCTTGAGCTGAACATGCTCAAAACAGTGGAGATGATTGTGGACTTCAGGGAAAATCCTCCCGCACTACGTTCAACCTGCCACAGGAGCTGTTAACACAGTTCTACTCAGCCATCATTGAGTCTGTCCTGTGTACATCTATAACTGTCTGGTTTGGTTCAGCCACCAAGTCAGACAGAAGAAAACTACAGTCAGGACTGCTGAGAGTATTATTGGTGCCACCCTCAAAGACCTGTATATCTCCAGAGTGAGGAAACATGCAGGTAGAATCACTCTGGACCCCACACATCCTGCCCACTCCCTTTGAATTGTTGCCTTCTGGCCAGCGCTACAGTGCACTGGGAGCCATGATATCCAGGCACAAGAAAAAGAAGTTTCTACCATCAGACCATTTTCCACATGAACAATTAAACTGCCTCGGGACTCTCACATAGTGCAATAATAATAAATATATATCTCTTGTACATATGTAAATTCACTCATTTTTAATTCAATATCTGTACATACAATTGAAGTCAGAAAAGTCATTGAAACACATTTTTTAACCACTTCACAGATTTCATATTAGCAAACTATAGTTTTGGCAAGTTGTTTAGGACATCTACTTTGTGCATGACATGAGTAATTTTTCCAACAATTGTTTACAGACAGATTGTTTCACTTTTAATTTACTATATCACAATTCTAGTGGGTCAGAAGTTTACATACACTAAGTTAACTGTGCCTTTAAGCAGCTTGGAAAATTCCAGAAATTTATTTCAAGCCTTTAAACAATTAGCCAATTAGCTTCTGATATGCTAATTGGCTAATTGGAGGTGTGTCTGTGGATGTATTTTAAGACCTACCTTAAAACTCACTGTCTCTTTGCTTTACATCATTGGAAAATCTAAAGAAATCAGCAAAGACCTTAGAAAATAAACTGTGGACCTCCACAAATCTGGTTCATCCTTGGGAGCAATTTCAAAACACCTGAAGGTACCACGTTCATCTGTACAAACAATAGTACGCAAGTATAAACACCATGTGACCACACAACCATCATACCGCTCAGGAAGGAGATCCATTGTCTCCTAGAGATGAACATAGTTTGGTGCTAAAAGTGCAAATCAATCCCTAAACAACAGCAAAGGACCTTGTGAAGATGCTGGAGAAAACAGGTTGACAAGTATCTATATCAACAGTAAAAATGAGTCCTATATCGATATAAACTGAAAGACTGCTCAGCAAGAAAGAAGCCAATGCTCCTAAACTGCCATAAAAAGCCAGACTACAGTTTGCAAGTGTACATGGGGACAAAGATCTTACATTATGGAGAAATGTCCTCTGGTCTGCTGAAACAAAAATTGAACTGTTTGGCCATAATGACCATCGTTATGTTTGGAGGAAAAAGGGTGAGGCTTACAAGCTGAAGAACACCATCCGAACTGTGAAGCATTGGGGTGGCAGCATCATGTTGTGGGGGTGCTTTGCTGCAGGAGGGACTGATGCACTTCACAAAATAGATGGCATCATGAGGAAGGAAAATTATGTGGCTATATTGAAGCAACATCTCAAGATATCAGTCTGGAAGTTAAATCTCGGTCACAAATTGGTCTTTCAAATGGACAGTGACCCCCAAGCACACCTCCAAAGTTGTCAAAATGGCTTAAGAACAACAAAGTCAATTGGAGCGGCTATCACAAAGCTCTGACCTCTCTCTGATAGAAATTTTGTGGGGAGAAATGAAAAAGCATGTGCAAGCAAGGAGGTCTACTAACCTGACTCAGTTATTATCAGTTCTGTCAGCTTGTGGAAGGCTACCCTAAAAGTTTGACCCAAGTTAAACAATTTAAAGGCAATGCTACCAAATACTAACAAAGTGTATGTAAACTTCTGACCCACTGGGAATGTGAAGAAAGAAATAAAATCTGAAATATATAATTCTCTCTATTATTATTCTGACATTTCACATTCTTAAAATAAAGAAGTGATCCTAACTGACCTAAAACAGACAATCTTGATTAAATGTCAGGAATTGTGAAAATCTGAGTTTAAATGTGTTTGGCTAAGGTGTATGTAAACTTCTGACTTCAACTGTACCTCTTCCTTGCACTATTTATACTCTTACCTTGTTTTATATTCTGTGTTTAACTGTAATGTTCTGTGTGCACTTGTTTCTCCAATAACCAAAATAAATTCCTTGTGTACGCGAGAACATTTGGCAATAAATCTCATTCTGATTCTGATGCGGGGACTAGTTTTTCAATTAGTCAAACTCCGACTTATACTTTGTTTAATGTTACTTGAATTAGTCATTTTTAGTGTATTTCTATCTTTATTCTGTGGAAGGCTTTGTTAATATCAAAATATTTAAAAAAGCATTATATTGGTACATATAGTTTTGTTTCCTTTCCTAAGATGGAGATAAATTATTTTTTATAAGAAGTATATATATATATATATATATATATATATATATATATATATATATATATAGTGTCAAATTTCAGCATTTTTAAAATCTACGATTAATCGAGATTAACAAAAAAAGTTTTAATCAACTAACGGCACTAACTTATTGCCGTTTGCAGGCCTCTTGCCATAGGACTGAATGAACATTGAGGTTCAGTGCTTTTGTTTGGTTGCTTTGTTGCTGCTCACTGTTGTCGGTGTGAACGCTCCTTTCATTGCTGATCCCTGTGCTGACCCTGTCAGGCTCTCTGTTACTCAGACATGCATTGGTGCCTCAGGCCCCTGAGCACCATCGATTGTTATTGGCGATTCTGTCTTTATTGGCTTTATCAGCCATTAACAGCTATGTGCATCACTGCATATCTTTGCAATTTCCTGAGCACTGGTGTGAAGCAGTTGCGAAAGGATTTCAGCTCCTAAAAAGTTTCTTACATTTACAGTTGTGCTATTCTGTATTATGTTTGACGATGCTAGACATATACGCACAAGGAATGTAATATGAGATTTTTACGGTATGATAACTAGGGATGCACCGATGTATCGGCTGCTGATATTTATCGGCTAATTAATTAAACCATTGGTATATCGGTTTTTAGCATGAAAACGCCTATATGAAAAAACTATTGTTTTATTTATAATTCATTAGTGACATACTTTAAAAAAAACTCTGCGAATTCAAATGCACAATCCAGAAATAATAATAGCCACAATATGAAGAAGGGTTGGCACTCTTAAGAACATGTAATATTTAGTTTTTATTCTTTCTTCTTTTCACATTAATGCAAAAAAACTGCCATAGATGGACGTGCGTGACAGTTGTGAAGCGGCACTTCTATAGGCTATAGATATATACTATAGGCTACATGATGAGGGAAACTTTAAATGCTTCGAAACCAGCAGACGTCTGAGACATCGGTATGATATCCATTAATGCTGCATGATTGATTGAATTAAGATTGAAATCACAATATGGCTGTTTGTGGTTACTAAACTTTAAAAGGCAGCGTTTTATATAATATAAGACTGCATTTAGCGCTTCTGTCACGGCTTCAGAAGTATCAAATAAAACATTTTCATATCAATCATGTTATCATATTTAATAATTTTTTGTATATGTTTTTAACTTTTTTTTCTATTTATCTTTCACTGTGTCTCTCTTTTAAAACTTTGGGCTGTGTTCAACAGATCCAATCCATGTTCAGGGGAAATTATTTATTGTTAGAATGTAAAAAAGCTTTTGTACTTCTTTGTAAATATTTAAAGCATAATTATTAAAAAAGTAAAATAGTGATCTAATTACAAATTAAGATATACATTTTTTGTTAAAATCGTTATCGGCCAAAAATGTTTGGTGCATCCCCAATGATAACCATCACAAAAAAATACCATGGCACTACGGTATCACAGTATTAAGGTGCATTGCTAATATTAGCAATTTAATACTGTCAAACATAATTTTTGACAAATTTGAATTTTTTGCAAAAAACTCATTATTTGTAATGATTAATGCCCATATTAACATTTCAGATATGCATTTGATTCAGTAATTAGTTGCTTTTGTAATTTTGTGTTTATGAGTGTGACAAAAACACAAACATGTAAACAGAAAATGACATGCACGTTTCCCTTTTAAAAATAGAGTGACGGTTGATTGTAAAATGAGGAAAGCACAATTTAGAGATTTATTTTATCATGTTAAATTTTATATGATGCTGTGTAAAAGTCTTAATTGAACTGATTTGGATTTTAGATAAGTTCAGAGAACTTTATATTCATGCAATACCGTGAATCAGCAGATGTCAATGGTATAAAAAAAACGAGGTATATCGTTAAACCTGTTCATCACTAATACACACACACACACACTCACACACACACACACACACACATATACATACATTTATATGCACATCATCTCCTGCTGACATGCTGGCTCCCACACATACAGTGTAGCATAAAGCATGCAGCAGTGCATGCCGGGATAGAGGATGAACCCGTTAACCTACCCCTACCCTTCAACTGCCTGATGCAACAATGCCCCCTATGAAGAAACACACACTCACACACACACACAAACACACACACACTGAACATCAGCCTCAAAGCTCACTCTATATTTGATTCTATCTCTCTTTCTATTTCTATCAGAAGATATATTTATTTTAAGGCTTATTCTAATGTTTTGAGCAAACAGTTACTAAGACAATCTTAAATCAAAGAGATAAATGGGCAAATCTAATGAAACCTGTCCAGGTCATAATTTCCCCCCAAAATAAATGTATAATGTAATGTAATGTAACATAATATAATATAATAAGCCGCTGGACCTTTTAAGTTTTTTTTTTATTTTCACCACAATCAAGCACATTTCCCCCTAAATTCTCATTACTGTCATTATTTTAAAATGAAAGAATTAATGATCAATTAAAATTGTATGTATACAATATATATATATATATATATATATATATATATATATATATATATATATATATATATATATATATATATATATATTCCTTTTTGGTGAAATGTGACCTTGAAATGTTTTCCTTAGATTAACCTACATAATATACATTTTTTTTTCACAAAGACGTGTCACTATCCATCCCCTTAATGTTTTCTTTCATATCACATTCTCAAGATACTGATATTTTATTCCATCTAGCAGAAATGACAGATATTGTTTAAATAGAAAATAGCTTCAGTAATTTTGTTTACCATAATTCAATACAAATATATTACAGTGATGAGAATCTTATCAAAATCAACATTGAGATTAATGGAAATTACAAAAAAACTGTGGACACATTAACGGTAGTGAATGTGGTCACAAAATGCAAAAAAAAAATTCCACCAAAAAGTTCCCAAAATATATAGGCTACATTTCTGTAATAAAGATGTCTGATAATTAATTCTGTTGATTAATAATTGCTTCTCTTTAGTTTTGCAATCTCAAGACGTTAATATTTAATTCCATCTAGCGGACATGACAGATATTGTTGTGGTGTGTAACTGGTACTGCTCTGACCTGGTTTATGTGGCGTGTCCTGAAACGGTTCCGCCTGCATGATTTGCCCTGTGCATTTCCGTATGCATTTTTATCCCTCTGACACACAGAAGAAAATTTGTTAAATGATGGATGGAAACCTTAAGCAGCTATGTGTGTGTATGTGTGTCATGCATTTGTGCGTTTCATATCGCACAGCATGCAGTTGTGTGCTGAAGGCCCTAGATATATCATCAAACATGCAACTCGTCAGTGTGTCTAAATATCTGACGTGCATGTTCACAATATAGTTAAGGCAACACCAGGTATACGTCTTTCTGTTGGTTCATTTTCTGGCCATCTTTAAATATCAAAGACGTACAAACCAAAGGCAGGAGTCATCATGAAAGATAAATAGATTAGTGTGTTTCCTAATCCAGAGCTCTGTGTAGAGTGACACGAGTCAAATCCTCTGTCAGGCATGAGTGTGCTGGATCTGATCCCGCTGTCGTTCATCGTCTGCACACATTAGACTTCAGGGTTTATTTATACCGATATGTAACTCTTGAATAAGATTTCAAATGTGTAGTTAATGAGTTGAGCTTCTTTTGATGGGTGCAGGTTACAGCTGCTGTGTGTAATAAGTTAAAGACCCCATGAATTCGCTTGTCGAGCACAGTTATCTTTCCTATTGAAAAGGGGAATAAAAATGAAAATTCTCTTATCATTTACTCACTCTCATGCCATCCCATATGTGTATGACTCTCTTTTTTCTGCTGAACACAAATTAAGATTTTTTTTAAATAATCTTTCAGCATTATAGGTCCATACAATGCAAGTGAATGTTGACCAGAAATTTGTAGCTCCAAAAATCGCATAAAGGAAACATAAAAGTTATCCATACGAATCCCGTGGTTTAATCCATGTCTTCTTAAGTGATATGATAAGTGTGGGTGAGAAAAAGATTAATACTGAAATTCCTATTTTACCATAAATCTTCACTTTCACTTTCACGTTGTGAGTGAATGTTTTTGGGTGGTCTATTCATTTAATATCAAGCCTGTGTGATTGCAGTTGATTGAGATTGTTTGTTTAATGTTGAAATAGCGCTCTGACTGTGAATGGGTACAATTTGAATGACAAAGTAGAGACAACTGGAAAGCCCTGCGGGGACTTGGCAAGACTGTTGTAATCATTCACATCAAAACCTTTACTTGCCAATAGAATCATTTGGTAGCCTTCATGAGTGTTTTTTTATAAATGTAGGGTAGATTTCGATGTTTTCAGTTCAAATTGCATCATGGTCATAGGACTGAAGTGATCTTTAGAGGGTACATGGAGGATAGTCATATTTGAGCGAGCAGTCGTTTTCTTTGATGTCTCCCCCTGAGCGAAGCCACGAAACAGAGTGTTAAAAAAAAGATAGACATGCCGAACGTCTGTAGAGCTTCTATTTTCTCAGAGACGACTGTTTTCTCATTCATTTCGGTTTTGCTGTGATTGAAGTCAGGCAGATCCACAGGGCATAAACATGCTGCCACATGAATTTGAGTGGAGTTGCAAAAACAAAAAAAATCAGCCTGTCAGCTTTTTTTATCCATACTGCCGATGAGATGCAAAATTGAAGTGGCCAATTCTGTCACATCTGTGCCACTTAAGAATATTTTTTTGAAACTCCTTTCTTCAAAGGTCTCCTTTGCGATTTCTCTACGTGATTAAAAATGTTAATAGAAACAATGGGTTCCTATGAAAACATTCACATATGGAGCAAATACAAATGCACGAAAGTGAGGTTTTTTTTTAACGGTCAGTGTAGATTTTTACATTTTTTTAAACTATGACCTGACAAAAAAAAACTTCATGTCAGAAGTTGATGCAGTTATCAAAAACTAGTGCAACTGGCGGTGCTAAAGCACAGAACGCTTTATTGACCACCAACATTAAATGCTGAAGAAACTGGAGGAAGAAATCCTGAACTAGCAGTCAAGATGTGAATTTCTTTGCATCAAATGCATTTAATGTGCACTCAGTAACTTTTGTCTTTGTGTCATCTTGGACTTACACTGACATCTAGTGGTTTGGATGCAGCATCATATAAAATCAATAGTTTACAGTTTCAGATGCATTTGTAGAAATGTATTCACAGTCAGCCATGATTACTTCAATCAATGAATCAATGAGTGAAAGTGTCCAATAACAGGACGGTTTCTGAGATTAAGTGAGTAGTATTCGGCTGGTCATGTGATTCTAACATGGCAGCCCCCATGTGTGGACCCTCTCCATGTAGAATAAAACAGCTTTTATAATGTTACTGATACGACTGGAGTCTTCATCTTAATGTGAGAGCTCATGATTTCCTACATATACTGCAAAATTACAATGAGACTTTGAGTGCACCTTTAAAAACTTAAAAAAAAAATTATCATATGGATTCTCTTAAAATATAAATGATATTGCTGCTGTCACAGTCACTGTATTTCCTAGGACTCTTTTGAAATGGTTTTTGTCCTCTGTCTTCTGTTTCCCCTGGACTACGTTTCCCAGAATGCTCTACCCTCATCAATGACATCTGTTCCTCATCACAGCCACCTGTTCTCCATTCCCCTCATCAGCACCTTGTGTAAATATATGTGCATATATATATACACCCTCTAGTTCAGTTCCATCCTCATCAGTTCTTGTTCGTTGTTACATTGTTTAACACAAACAACGGTCTAGTTTAGTAACCCGTAGTCATCATCTTCTGTGTATCCTCACCTTCTCGTCATTGTTTATTAAAGGATTGCTGCACCTATGTCCTGCTCTCGCTATAATTAAATAAACAACCTTAATCAAACCTAAGTGTTTTTCTTAACCGAATATTAATACTATAGCTGTGAATTGCAGTGCACTCTGTGCCTTTGTATAACAAAAACGTGGTGGTATCTCCACATAAGATTATTGTTATTGCTGTGCTATCATTAACAGTTGTTAAGATCTGTACTGTCGTTAACGGTAATGAATCTAATAATGGATCAGACCTAAGATGAGTTTTGCATTTAGAAGTTGTCACATTTAATTTGTAACATGCAGAATTTGAGAATGAGTATTACACAAGTAGATGTACATGGTAATAAGAAACATTTGATTTAACACTCATTATGTAAGTGCATTATGCAGTAATTGTAAACAAATCTCACAAGCACAAGAATTCAAGCACAAGAATCAACTCTAATGGTATATATAGCACTTACCATTAAAAAGAGCCGTCTGACTTGCGGTTCACCACCGTTCTTTTAAATTCAGAGTTTTAAGCGTAATGTCTCCTCAGTTCCAGAGGGATTATGGGATCGTAAATTGTCCAGTCGTTTCGCACTTCAGAATCTCGCAGGAGTGCAATTCCAGCATTATGGATGTGACATTTGCAGTGAAAACGTGCCATTTAACTTCATATACAGTACTTTACAAAAGTTTTAGGCACTTGTGAAAAATGTTGCATAGTGAGGATTTCTTCAATAATAATTTAATTAATAGTTTTCATTTATCAATTAACATCATACAAAATCCAGTAAATATATAAAAGCTAAATCAATATTCAGTGTGACCACCTTTGCTTTTAAAACACCACCAATTCTCCTACATACACCTGGACACAGTTTCTCTTGGTTGTTGGCGGATAAGATGTTCAAGCTTCTTGGAGAATTCACCACAGTTCTTCTATCTATTTAGTCTCTGAGTTGCTTCTGTCTCTTCATATAATCTCAGACTGACTTGATGTTCAGTGGGGGGCTCTGTGGGGGCCAGGGCATCTGTTGCAGGGCTCCCTGTTCCATCCATCCATCCATCCATCCATCCATCCATCATCAACCGCTTATCCTGTGTACAGGGTCGCGGGGGGCTGGAGCCTATCCCAGCTAACATTGGGCGAAAGGCAGGGTACACCCTGGACAGGTCGCCAGTTCATCACAGGGCCACACATAGACAGACACACACTCACACTCACATCCACACCTAGGGCAATTTCTTTTTTGGCTCCCTGTTCTTCTATTCTAATCTTTTCTATTTGTAAAAGTAATGTTTGGGAGTCTAGCATTTATATTTCCTATTGACACATTAAAGATGAAGATATAACTATCCAAGACAAATGCTTTTGTGAAACATCTTGTGTTTTTAAAGTCTAAAGACGTTTGCACTGTGCTGTATAAAGTACTCATTGCCATTTATATCAAACTATTTTTATGAATAATCATAGACCTCTACAGATAAAGTTCAGACAACAGAAAAGATTCAGTCTATGCAAGTTTTTTCCAGTGTAGATCGGGATATGCGCTTGCATTACGGATGTGACCAATATGGACACAAGTTTTTTGGAGACCACACACTTTGTAAAAACTCTGTGAATTGAAATGCACAATCCAGAAATAATAATAACAGCAGAATGTAGAAGGGTTGGCACTCATAAGAACATAATTATATTACATTTTATTTAATTTTCATTTTCATATATGGGGGGAAAAAAACATTACGGATGTGATATCTCTTCATTACAGACGTGACAGTTGCAGAACTTGCATTGTGAGAGGAAACCATCCAAAACACTTTGAAACCTGCAGACTTCAACCTCTAAGACATCGTTATGATATCCATCAAGGCTGCATGATGAATTGAGATAAGATTGAAATTAGTGCTGGCCGATATGGCTTCAAAAATTACATCTCGATTTGTTTTTAGCTTATTGACGATATTCAATATATAACTCGATAATTATGTATTTGTTCTAAAATGGCTCAAAAGTGATTTTTTATTTTTTTTTATCAGAGGAACCATAATTTCATGCAAACAACCCTTGTAGCCAAGTAGATTCAGTATTTTAAGGGCATTAAATAAAAATCTATTTAAAAATAAAAAAGGCATGCTTTTTGATGATACATAGTAGCTTAATAAAAAAAAACATTATTTAACTTCATATATCTTTACTTTTTTTAAACTTTTTTTTTTTATTAAAAATATGTGCAAAAACTACTCCCCGTATTTGTTAAAAATGTTTTAATATTGCATGATACAACATTATTACTTTGGGACCCAATCAGGTTTATTATTATAATACTGAATTATCATCATTATTTTGTGTTTTATTTAAACGTAATATATTTCTTTCCTGTTTACTTCACGTGAAGCTTTTATTTTGACACTTCACATGGAGCTTTTATTTTGGCACTTCACCTGAAGCTTTTATTTTGACACTTCACATGGAGCTTTTATTTTGACACTTCACCTGAAGCTTTTATTTTGACACTTCACATGGTGCTTTTATTTTGGCACTTCACATGGAGCTTTTATTTTGGCACTTCACCTAAAGCTTTTATTTTGACACTTCACATGGAGCTTTTATTTTGGCACTTCACCTGAAGCTTTTATTTGACACTTCACATGGAGCTTTTATTTAGGCACTTCACCTGGAGCTTTTATTTTGACACTTCACATGGAGCTTTTATTTTGACACTTCACATGGAGCTTTTATTTTGGCGCTTCACATGGAGCTTTTATTTTGGCGCTTCACATGGAGCTTTTATTTTGACGCTTCACATGGAGCTTTTATTTTGACGCTTCACATGGAGCTTTTATTTTGACACTTCACATGGAGCTTTTATTTTGACGCTTCACATGGAGCTTTTATTTTGACACTTCACATGGAGCTTTTATTTAGGCACTTCACCTGGAGCTTTTATTTTGACACTTCACATGGAGCTTTTATTTTGGCGCTTCACATGGAGCTTTTATTTTGACGCTTCACATGGAGCTTTTATTTTGACGCTTCACATGGAGCTTTTATTTTGACGCTTCACATGGAGCTTTTATTGTGGCGCTTCACATGGAGCTTTTATTTTGACGCTTCACATGGAGCTTTTATTTGACACTTCACATGGAGCTTTTATTTTGGCACTTCACCTGAAGCTTTTATTTGACACTTCACATGGAGCTTTTATTTAGGCACTTCACCTGGGGTTTTTATTTTGACGCTTCACATGGAGCTTTTATTTTGGCGCTTCACAAAGAGCTTTTATTTTGACACTTCACATGGAGCTTTTATTTTGACACTTCAGATGGAGCTTTTATTTTGTCAGTTCACATTGAGCTTTTACTTTGACAGTTCACATTGAGATTTTATTTTGGCGCTTCACATGGAGCTTTTATTTTGACACTTCACATGGAGCTTTTATTTTGACAGTTCACATTGAGCTTTTATTTTGGCACTTCACAAGCTTTTATTTTGACAGTTCACATGGAGCTTTTATTTTGACACTTCACATGGAGCTTTTATTTTGGCACTTCACATGGAGCTTTTATTTTGGCACTTCACATGGAGCTTTTATTTTGACACTTTCAAAGTTTTGCAGTGTGTAGATTACAATGTGGTGAAGAGCTGTTGTCCACTCCTTTTCTGTTATACTGTGCTGCCTTTGTAGGTTTGTTTAATAATTTGTAGTGGTTACTAAAGTTTGGAATTGCGTGAATGCTTGAACATTCATTTGTTTATTTCTTTCACAATGAATGCACAGAAGGATAGTGAAATTAGTCTACTGATCTGCTTATTATGAAACTTAATGTCCAAATAAAGAGTACATTAAAATCATTGCGATATTTCTTAATTTTATATCATAAGCCAAATCATCACGATTATATTGTGAATATTAGATATATTGCCCAGCCCTAATTGAAATCACTTTTTTTTTTTTTTTTACTTCAGTTATGATTCTCATCTGATGCACATTTGTGTTTCATGTGAGTGTCACGTGCAGCAAGCTTCCGTTTATTTGTGCCGCGCGGAATAACTCGCGCTACAAAATCCGGCTTCTCTTGATATCGCAGCGCAGACCACAAAACTTACCTGACCCATTTGAATCGTACTGAGTTTTTTTCTTACCTTAAAGCACTATGAGGAAGTCAAACATCCTTAAATAACAGTGATTTGTACCAAAATAAAGGGGTTTTAACACTTAAGGTTTTGGTCATATCGCCCAGCCCTGGCTCAGTGACCATTTTTGTAAATCAAATCTTTTAACCAGTAGGTGGCAACAAATGAACATCTTCTGTGTGTTGAGTCATTAAACCATAGATAAAAAGTCAATCACAACCAAAACAAACCTAATAATACTTTATTAAACTTGATGTGTCTAATGGGAACCCTGTCCTTATGGCAACAGCTGCAAAAATCCGCTTTTTACAACATGGGGTCAATTTTGAATGTTAACCAAGTATTTTCTATTGATAATTGCTCTTTAAGGAGAGCAGCTGCTCACTAGCCAGTGAAATCCACAGCAGATTGACAGAAAAAGTATTTCAGTCTAAAGAGAACAAGATCTGAACGATCTGACACATTAGAGGGAAACTAAAAGTGAATTCAGGAGTGTTCCCCACAAATGACAACAAGCATAGCGATCAATTGGTGAACTGCTGTGCATGACCATACTACAAACTGAGAAATTTGTAAAAATAATGTTTTGGTGGTAACTGACAAATTAGACCGGGCACAGAGGCTGAATATTCCTTTAATTCAAATTTGTTCTATTATATTTTCTTGCTGTAATAGAATCTCCTCCCCTAAAGTGCCTCACCATTTAGTCCCACTCTAAAGTGTAATAAATGAAAAGCTCTGGTCCCTGACTCTTGTTTCTGATAGACTCTGCTATGTGCTAGAGGTGTGATTTTAGAGGAGTCACACACATTCGCTTGTTGATTTGTTGCTGTGGCATCTGGTGTCTGCTGTCACGTATCCTGACATGAAACACCACTGTGCCAACAGCGCTATGCTTTTCCTGTGTGTGTGTGTTTACAATAGAGAAGTTGTGTTTGCTTTTTAATACAGCGCAACTTTTTATTTTAGTAACTAATTATTGTGCACAGAAATGTGTTATTTTAGTTAGATTTATAGGACAAAGCTGTCTAATTTGGCTATTAAGTTTGGAAATCTCGACTTGTCAAATTTACAGAATATTTCCATTTAAAGTCTTGGTTGTATGAGACAAGGACCCTACAGTGATTGCAGGCTAGTGGTTTTTGAATTACGTTTGTGGCAAGCGTACATCTAAATCATACGTTTAGATTAAAAAACATTGTAACAGTTGGTTGATTTTTAGCTTGCAATTTTCAAGCTCTGTAAACTTTTAATATCAAGAAAATGTAAATGATGCTTGCTTGTGCAAAAGTTACAGCGGCAATGCTAGTTGTGTATCACTATTCAATGGTCGTATACACGTATTTCTGACTATTAAACGAGTGATCGATCCAAACCTTGTGATCATGTCCTGTGTGGTACACATATAATATAAGATTTCATGATGATGAAGTTAGTAATACTTATCAATATCCCACCCCTGATAACAATTTTTTGCAAAAAGTTTTGATCATTAATATAGGAAATACTCAATGTAGTGATATATTTTTATGTATAGAGCTGCTGCGGTGTCACTGTAAACACGCTTCCAATGTGAAAGCCATGGCGAGTCTGCAGCCGTAGATACGATATAGTTTGGCACACGGCTTGCTCAAGCTTGCGATGTGAAATGGCCGTTAGTCCAGAAGTGTGCACATTTACAGAAATATTGTATTGATTCTCATATTCTCACACTGTTGTAACAACTCGATTATGATTGGCAAGGTATATGCACTAGATAATGTGCAATTGTCACATTGACCATTCTGCATTCGTGACGCTTATGCTAATGCTAAAAGGTTTCATAAAACTCAGAGTTTTAAAGTTATCGTCAAATTTCAAATAGAACATTATCAGACTTGTGGCTTTAGCTCCATTGTGTTTCTATGGATCTACCAGGCCAGTGTTATACTTTATATTATTCAACTATTCAACTTTTCGAATTATTACAATCTATAACTTCATGACTTTTATTCATTCTGACTTTTGGACAACAAACTTCCAAGTATCTACTTTCAAAATAGACCCCAATTATTCCTGTAGTGCCAATGGAGCGTTGAACTACAAACACTGGGCCTCATTTATAAAACATGAGCAAAAGTGTGTGTGTGCGCGTGCATGCGTGTTCGTGTAAATCATTCGTAAACCTGTTCTGATGTAAATTCTCAGATTCATGAATGTTTCCGTATTTTCAAAACATTAGTCTATACGAACAAAATTTGCACCAGCTCCCGGTAATGTGTAAATCATTTATAAAGCCTTTCTATCATAAATTCTCAGTTTAATGAAAATGTTCATACTTTCAAAACATACGTCAGTACAAACCAAATTTACACCTGCTCCTGACCACGTGTAAATCGTCCATAAGACATCCGAACGTGTTGTGTTCTTTCAGGCAAACTGTCATGACTACATTTTGATAGAATTGACAATAATTAAGTAATGATTAAATTAACTAAGAATTAAATGAGTGAAATTAACCTTAAAAATAGCATAATTTTGTTAAAACAACAATAACTTTTCTTTTAAACCATAGTCTATAACCCTACTTATTCAGAAATGTTTCTTTGCTGCATGCATTTGTTGTTTCAAAGAATATTTTTTTTCCCCCTAACTCTGTTTACCGTTGTTCCAGCAGAAGTGCTTGATATTTGGTGAAAACTTTATGGAAAGATGCAGTTTGCATTTGATTTTCTCTAAAACATTAATGCCATCTAACATAACTGGTTGAACAGTTTATTTTATTTAATATGAGCTCTAAAATTTAGGTTTCATAATTCAGTATAGGCATCAGTAAATTGCGTTCAGTTGATAACGTGTGCTCAATGCTAATGCTGTTAAACACGTAAATAAACACATTGCGGACTGGTGCGTACCCAATACCACTGGGAGAAAAATCGAAAAAGCCTGCACATTGTCATGTATAGCTTCAAAATCTGTAATAACTTACAGCGTTTAGGTCAAAGATGTTCTTCAGGATTCTATTTATTTCTCTGAAGATTCTTCCAGTTCAAGTGCATCACTGTTACTGTCATGATTTACACGAGAACTTTCAAAGATGATGCTGGCAATGCGCTCAACTGAACCAGAGAAGGTTAATGGTGATGAACATCCTCCTCCTGGTGTGGACTGAAAATGTTTTATACTCGTGTCAAACCATTTTTATTGACTACTTGAACTGTTTGATTGAAAAGAGCCTTCAATGACAGCAAAAACATTCAATGACAGCAAAAACATTCAATGACAGCAAATCCTCACTTTCTATTTTTTTTGTGATGGGAATGCACTTAATTCATTAAAACGATTTCATTACTGTTCCACAAAGATGTTAACAGCACTTGCTAGCGAGTCCTTATATGGCATTTTCATGGGCGTGCATTATGATAATTGTGAATGAACGTGCACACACCCCATATTTCTATAACATACACACGTTTAACAAATCTGGGGAGTACGAAGCGTTTGCGAGTACGGCAGGAACATTTTCAGGAAGGTTCATTTTATGTGCAAATTACCATGAATGAGACCCATTGTATTTTAAGTATGTCCTTTTTAGGCTTGTGCTCAGAAAAAGGGAGCGCAAGGCAACTTAAAAATTGCATACTCTTTTGCCATTTAAATCTATTTGTAGCCTATTTGTAAAAGTGGCTTCATTTTCTATTTTAAGTAAATGGATTATAGTCATCATTGCTTTGGGCTTTAGCATGATTTATCATAAGGAATTGACTCGCAATGTGATTAATTGCTCCTAATTCTGTTTTGTACAGGGTCTTTTTTAAGTCAGGCCTGGGAACCTGAATTCATTATGAGGGCCACCAGCATGAGACAGCAGATCCTGTGTTTCTGAATAAAGCCTCAGCCTCTTTGTGATTCCCCATGTGTCCTTTAAGAGATCCCCAGCCCCCCCTGATCTCACACCCCCTCATCACATTAACCTTTTGTAATACAGTACATTCACCACTGCCATGCTGATACACATTCACAGTTTACTTTGACAGAAGATTTAAGGACGTTGGGTGTAGACATGATGGCATGTGGCACATGTTTTGTGCGGAAGGTTATCATTGAAAACTCTTGTGAAAGTGAAATCTAGTAAAGGGAAAAAAAGTTAACCTTTTCAGTCTTTTTCTGTTCAAGTAGATAGGTGCAGTATTTTTATGCCTCGTATCCATACATAATAGCTGACTGGGAGTGTTCCAGAGTTTGGATATGTTCAATGATATAGAAATAAAACAAACAATATTTTGACATTTAAAGCCACTTTTTGTCTTGTCTAAATGCTTTGTCGGCAGCCATAATATATGATTATGAATAATTAATTAATAAATTAACTAAATAACAAAATGTATTATATATTATATTCATAATTACTTAAATTATTATATACTAAATTATGTTTATTTTAGGACATTTCTCAGTAAAAATATATACGCGATTAATTTGATTAATTAATGGGTACATCAGGTAATTAATTAAATAAAAATATTTAATCAACTGACAGTCCTAAACTAAAGGATGAAAACTAATACTAAAACAAAATAAAAACTAGTCATTTTCCAAATATTTAAACTAAATTAAAAAAAATTATAATTAAAACTAACAAACTAAACTGCATATCAAAATACAAGAAATAAATTATAAATATAAAGTAAAATAATAAATATGTAAAATAATAATACATTTTATTTTTAATGCACTCCTACACTGAGCACTATGATATTAATATATACACACACACACACACACATATATATATACACACACACACACACACATATATATATATATATATATATATATATATATATATATATATATATATATATATATATATATATATATATATACACACACATACATATACTGTATATAAACATGCATATACATAAAACACAGAAAAATATGCACAACACTAGTAAAGTTAAATAAAAGGAAACCCAGAATATTAAATCAAACTACCATAACCCTGAGGTGGTGTAACCCAAACCTCTGTCTCTTTGACCAACAGCCAGTATACGGCACTGCTCTCTAATTGGATAAAAAAGCAGGAATCGCCTTCACCCACAATGCATTTCTTCTCACACGTGTTCATGTCTTTTGTGAATAAGTGTGTCATAGGGTTACACTGTTCTTTCACATCCCAACAACTGCTTTGAGCCTCATTCCCTTTAAATATTCATTAACAGAACGTCATAGTCGGAGAAACTGAAGCCGGAGAGAGTGACAGTGGAACAGGCACAAGGTACAACAGGGATGCGTTGCCATAACAACCTCATGGACCGCCCACTAGATTGTGTCAGTGGGCATTCCTGGGAGTGAGCAAGTGTGTAAGAAAAAAAACACAGTGCAAGCTCAGCCTCAATGTGATTGGTCACACCTCCCCTCTCTTTGTGTGGACCAGAGCATGCTGGGTAAAGACCCTGGAGTGAATGCTCATTTGTCTGTGAAAACCTCTCAGAAAGATCCTAAAGACTTGCTAGGATTTTAGGAGCTGGAGCCTCACAGAATCAACCACGGTAGAGCACTATCTCATTCTCTCTTTCATTGCAGCCGTCTGTGTTTCTGCTGCGTGTTCGTTTTGCAAGCTGTAATTAGGCTGCATGCCGTCGTGTTGTCAGAATGAATCACAAAAGAGGGGGTGGGGTTGATCGGGTGCTGTTTGGACAAAGAGCCCAAGCTGTGGGGGATTGTTTACTACGGCAGCATCAAGCGTGAGCGCGTCTTTTGCGTACCTCCTCCATTATCGTCTCTCCGGCAGCTCTGTTCAATGGCATACGCCATACGCCTCCGGGGCAAAAAGCATTAATGTCTGCAGATTCAAGGATGGCTGTCTGCGAGCACAGCTGCATCTTTTATCTCTGGTTTTGGTCAGCCACTATCTGTCTCTGAATCATGTCATTGTTGATTTTGGCATGGTTGCATTTCGCTAAACCTTTCTTTTAGCAGTGCATGCATGCATCACATCCAGTCTGTGATGCAGCTGTTGCAGGAGGGATCATATAAACTGGCTGTGTTTTCAACCACAGATCCCGGCACTTGTGTCTCCCCCCCATCAGCCATCAGGCGAGCCCCCTGCTCTGGGCCTACGTTTAGAACGGGGAGGGGGTGGACTAATGCAGCAGGACAGTCTGAAAATGTCTGCCACGCTCTACCACCCTCACTGCTGGGGTTAAAGCTGACAGCACTGTCACATGTTTTCCATTTTGCTTCTGATAATGCTGCTCTTTGATGGTGGTTCAGTGCGTGTGAGATCACTTTCTGGTTTCCTAGCTATCTGTGAAAGTTTCCACGGTTCAGTTGTCATTTGTTTTCACCCAGTGCATTTGAAATTTTAATGCAATTATTTCTGTTTCGAGCTGTTCAAAGTGATGAAAAGCCCAAATGACTTTCAGATTTCTGATGATTTCTGTGACACCACTGTTGCACCATCGTGAATGATACAGTGATTGGATCAGATGGTAATACCGTAGTACTTTGATATATATACCATGGTCCTGAATGATTACCATTTTCAAATACCATAGTATTTACATGGTACTCCAAGCACATGGAAAATATTGAAATATCAGGGCATTTTTAACATTGTGATTTCCAAGCCCAGAAAAGTCATTGAAAGTGATTACATCTTAAAAATCATGGACAAGTCATGGAAATTTAAAGTCAAAATGCACATTTTTCTTGTTTCAGTTAGATTTTCTCTTTTTATAGAGGGGAGCGTTTATAGTGAGCGAATCATTCTTTTGAGTCAAGGCCACAACGATTCACAAATCATTCTGAATGATTCATTAGCAAATTGGTCTGATTAAAAACAATCAACAATCCCAAATGACTGGAATGTTCATGGAAAAGTCCTTGGTCAAAAAAGATAGGAACACTGTTTAAGGTACATCAAAGAATACCATATTATTACCATGGTATCATGTGCATAAAATAATGAAATTACTAGGGCACCATGCAAAAATTACTATTATATGTATATATTATATTATATTTATAATATTATAATATTTATTTATTATATTATATCTTATAAGTCTGCCTTACAAAATTGTCTCACTTTCTACAATTATTGATACTACTGTCAAAGCATGGGATTCATTTATTTTTGTTGACAGCAGTTGCTTATTACATTTCTGTTGTAGTAACAATAACTGTAGTAACTGCAATAAAGAAGTATAGATGTTGCTTGGTTGTTTTGGGCATGGGCGCCTGCAGGATTTTTTGTTTTTTAAAGCATTCAATTCTGGTGACTTTTTGAGTAGCATTAATTTTCTCTCTTGTTAACTTGACACTGCTTCTAAACATGCAGCGCTCCTTTAAGAGGTGCTAAAAACAGTAAAAGTTTACGGAAAACTATTGAAAAACTGCACGAGTTGACGTAAAATCACGTTCCATGTGAACAGCCCCTCATTCTCATGACACAGCACTAGCTCTCAAAAAGGCAGCATTTTGTTTCAGTTGATTGTACACACTTGATTTCTGAAATAATCTCGGAGCGCTCATGGTATGCACAGTGCATATGGCCGCACAGCTGCAGGCGCCACTGATTTTGGGTGGTTGTTATATGTTTGGATTACTGTGGTGTATCATGATGGTAATACCGTAGTATTTGATATATACCATGGTACTGAATGATTGCCATATTCTTATGCTGTTGTATTTACATGATACTCCAAGGTGCGTCAAAGAATACCATGTCCAAAACCATTGTAATACTGTAGTACTACAGTAATATAATAATATGTTTTGATTCATTTCTATTTTGATCGCAGTTTAATTGCCGTAACAAAACTGTAGCAACTGCAAAATTGTGGCAGTAATTATGGACGTTGCTTGGTGGTTGTTAAGTTGTTTTTGGTGGTTTCTATGTGGTCGCTTTTCGCAAGGTCAGGCTCGGGCCCCTCCTCTAATTTAAGTCTATGGGATGTTTTCCTGTAATTTTGTGACAATTGTAAGTCCAATCACTTCGAAAATTAATAGCACACCTCTGTTAGTGTTCATTTAGTGCTACCAGGGTGAATGATTTTCTGTAAATCTGCTTTGTAACCAATATGTATTGTGAAAAGTGCTATACACATAAATAATTACAAAATAATATTTTAAGGGCTATAAACTGATATTTGTTACAAGTTGGCAAAAAAGTGCCAATATGCAATTGTTAACTAAATGATCTATTATATTTGATCTAACCCAAAAAAACGACTTTCGTTGGTGCAACCTTGCCTAATTTGTCAGGTTGATTTAGATTAAGTACAATTTTGACTTGAATGAAACCAGTTGATTTGAATGTTACCTCATGAAGCACTTTTTTGAAGGTGTATTTCACATCGTGTATTTAAATAGACTACACGTTTGCGGTTCTGACCATATAACAGAACATGGACCCTGTTTACACGTGGTCACTTAAATGCGTCTCCTGTGATCACTTGTGTTCAGATTTTGAGGGAAGGGTCTCTGATTTCATAACGACATTCATCAATCACCATGTCAGTGTGTTACTGCATGATAATAAACTGCAAAAAGTCATAAAAGAAAAAGAAAGTGCAAATAAAACTGGCACACTGTATCTCCCAAATTCAATCTAAGCACAAAAGACATGTGGTCACATGCATTTTTGACTACCTCCATATGTGTTTTTTGTGATTTGATCACAAAACATTTTCCACCCCGTTTACACCTGCATTTAATGCTGACCACATTTGATCGGATCACCCGAAACATGTCTTAATACCAGGTGTAAACTGTCAGCGTCAGTCGAAACACACAATGACAGTTTGTTGCATATGTTTGAGTTTCGGTGCTAATTGTAATACATTGAGCTGCTGGTATCCTGCTGTTGAATGCTATCAACACCATCACAAACAAGCATGGACCATCAGAGAGATCAAAGGCTTGCAGACTCACTCAGGAAGTAGAGCACAGAACCTCCCCTTTGTCCTCTATCACTACAGGTATTGTGTAATAATATTTTTTTTCTGGAACAAGGCCTAGTTTGATCTGTATATGCGATTTAAGCCAAAGTATACTTAGCCAGTTAGAAAAAAAAATAGGTCTTGCGGTTTTAGTGTCATTGTTTTACTCCCATGCTGGATCTCAGATTTTTGAGAAGGGACTTGTGGCACGGTGGAGGGCGGGACGGGCGCGTGATTACGCACGCCCGGTCCCGTATCAGGCTAATTGAGCCGTCAAGAGGGATAAAGGCCACTCGCAGATGGCGATCGGGAGAGAGAGCTTAATCAGCAGACGTCTGCTGTCCTATGTGTTTGTTTTAAGTTCTTCATTAAAATATTATTTATGTTGACAAGCCGGTTTCTCGCCTCTTCCTTGCCCATGAAAATGATCTTCTTTACATTGGTGCCGAAACCCGGGAACGAATGTAAAGACAGTTCACGTACATGGGCAAGGAAGAGGCGAGAAACCGGCTTGTCAATATAAATAATATTTTAATGAAGAACTTAAAACAAACACATAGGACAGCAGACACGTCTGCTGATTAAGCTCTCTCTCCCGATCGCCGTCTGCGAGTGGCTTTTATCCCTCTTGACGGCTCAATTAGCCTGATACGGGACCGGGCGTGCGTAATCACGCGCCCGTCCCGCCCTCCACCGTGCCACAGGACTCAAATAGAGTTGTTTTACACTCCATTAATTTAACCCTAGTTAATTGTGTTTTCTAAGACAAGTATCACTATTTACTATTGCTCATGCTTAGGGACAAATCCATAACCACAAGTATAAAAGTTTTGCTTGAATAATACCTCAAATCATATTGTTTGTTGAGGGGAAAAAATCCCATGTTTTGGAAAAAATCCCATGGACTTAATTTAAAGGAGGGACTGGAGCCATATCTAGAATATCATACACTGAGAAAAATGTTAACTTAAAAATGTTCTTCATATGGGGGCATAGGAAACTCAGCGTGCAATGACGCTGACTACCACCCTTGGAGTCGCAAGTTAAAGGATTAACTGGATTGAAGTGAGCAACTGCACCACCACGAGGTCCATTAGGCAATTGGGTATGCCAAATTGGCAAGAAAAGGGGATAAAATCCCCCCCAAAAAAACGAGAAAAAAAATGGTTTCCTGTAGTAACTTATTTTAACTTGGGCTGATAAATCAGCCGATATTCTGAATTTTTTAATTATCGCATTGGCCGATACATGTTTCTTTTATTTGTTCCCCTTTGATTTGTTTCTTGAGGGTGCTGAGAATTCCCTGCTTGCATGTGAAGCGACAGAGACATGTAAACGACCAGTCACGGTTCGTTTTGTTGATACGTGCCATCGTGTTACTACAATAATAGTGTCATTTAAATGGTCAGCAGATGCGTTTAAGCTCATATTGTTAAAATGCTTGCCTGTTTCATTCATCTCCTCAACAGTTCCCTGTAACTTTTAACTGTCTTGTCAAATGATAAAAAGGCAAATATCAATAAAACTAATATCATATATCGTCTGCAAATATGCGCATATCTCATTTAAACAGATATAATAAACTAACCTCACACAACTTCAGCAGATCCAGCATCCTGTGGAGCAGTCATAAATCTTCCTCTGAAGCACGCATTCTAACAGTCTCTCCTCGACTGTTCCCTGTAACTTTTCTAATGATAAAAGACAAATATCAATAAAACTTCTATACCATCTGCAAATATGCAGATATATCATTTAAAAAGATTTAATTTGCGTTTTCTTCCGTCGAGCACTCCTCTAATAGCTTCCTCTAAAGCGTGTATTACATCAGCCAGAATCAAAAACTTTAGGATCTGGATCAAAAGTTCCTCTGATTCACAAATCATGACAGTCAGTCTGTGAGAATCCAAGCAGGCGATCCAGGCCGTTTAAAATGTTAGGAGATTGCAGCTTGCGCTGGATCCGCACGAGCACGTGAGTGCAACATTAAAGTAAAAGTGCTTCATGTGTGCTATAAGTAATGGCTTATTCACTATGCATTGTATGTGCAATTGGCTTGATTCAGTACGTTTAGAGAAACAGAAATCAGAAGAAACTGCAATCTACCATGTAAAATACAATATAATTTTTTAGATTCCTTTTTACAAAGTTAAAAGTTTTTTTTTTTTTTGCAATTTTATGTTTATTTTCTATATTAATTTGTGTCATATATCAGGATTGTATCAGCCTATTAGCCACCCTGCTCTCTGGATATCATCACAGGCCTTTTAAAAAATATATATCAGTCGATCACTAGTAGTAACATCTAAATCAACTGGTTTGATTCAAGTAAAAAATATCACCATCACTGAATCAACCTGATTACATAAGTTTAGTGGGTAAAATAGAAACGGCACCTTAAAATCCTTTTCACAACAAATACTTCAGTCACTCCTCACACATCCATGTCCCACATTACATGAGAAGTATATTTGGCACTTGTAAATCAAGATGAATATCATAAGGTTGCTGCATCGCCTGACGGAAATGCGTACAGATGTGGCTGGCATGAGAATGTCAAATTAAAGGTCATCTTATAAAGAATAGACATCGATGTTTTTGCATTGAATCGAAGACATCGCATCGTTAGTGATTAAGTTGATGGATCGTTACACCCCTAGTGTTAGCATGTTCATGGCTAATTTTATTAGTTAAATTCCTGCAGTCTCTGGATGCTCTGAAATGATAAGTTCAATATTTAATGAAAAGAAATGATAAAACATTCAATATCTCTTCATAAATTTTGACAGTTTTTGAATTATTTCTTGTTGCTTTGTACTCAAAAGGCATCATTAGTGAGGCACAAATGTGTGTGGAAAAACGCATCTTCGCGTTGTCGTGTGGACTGTGAAATGGAGATCTGAAAACAATTATGTATTTGTTGTCATTTGACACTGTCATGTGATCCATTCAACCCAAAACATTCAAGATGGTGGCCTCAAAATTCATACACGTAAAATAATTTTATGTGATGGCAACATCACGCGGGTCACAAAAAGATGTTTTTTGGGCCACAGAACATGCAGACTGTATATTTATTTCATTTAATCACAGCCTTTTTTGGTTTAATCATCACACTAGGAAATATCATGTTTTTAATTTTACTATTTTTGCAATCATACATTAATTTGATCCCACATATGTTAAATTCTGTGATATTTTGCATTTTATAGTTAATTTCATTTTTTTGAAAAATGATTCTGTCCATATTTTCCGCATCACGAAAAATCATAGGGCCCTTATTGAGTTGACAAAACTCTTTCAAATTTGTAACACAAACCTGAGAAACATAAACCAATCCAGTGATTCGTTTTTCTCAAAAGTACTCACAGTTTCAACCTTGTTCCTTGTGAAAACCACTTTGTTTAGGTGGACTGGTAAAAACTTATGTTAAACTCTGAGATGTTCGGTAAAGACATTCATTTAAAATTAAGCCATAATTTTGGAACTGGTGATTACAGCCAGCTCTGTACCATATGCATCAGACAGTCAGTGAGTGAACTGTAAGTGGTCTGCGGGCATACAGTCTGTTATTTACTTATAATCATGTACGGGTTACATGATTATAATCATTGTAACAGGTAAAGGAACAGCAGGGAGGAGGCGGGAACCGGCTGTACAATGCATAAATTAACTTAAACAATTAATTTAAACAAACAGACACAAGCAACGTGGCCATATGCGTCTCTCTCTCTTGAACCAGCGTCTCCGGCTGGCCCTTATCTCGCTCAGGAGATCAGTGTTCCATAACGGCCTGGCTACGCCCTCATCCTCATCACACTCCTCCCCCACCGATTCAGGCCGGGACACCACCGGTCTGACTAATCACGAGACTCTCCCTAGCCAATCATGTTGATAGATAAAAATAAAATCAGGACAGGGAAGTAGCGAACACAGGCGGTTAGAAAATAGCGCATGTCTGGGTGGGAGACACTGCCCTTCGGCTGTTCTGTCAGCCTGTGGTCCACCCTGACTGCTGTGAACCCGGGGGTAGAGACGAGTGGAGGCGTGGGTAGAGAGAAAGGGATAGCGGATACACGCGGAGAGAGAGCGAGGAGAGAGAGAAGAACTTGTTTGCCAGCTCCCGGACGCACTGTAGCCTGGTCCTCAACGGCTCCTCCGCCCTCTGGTGGACGCTAGCTTGCTCCTCCCCCGGTGGATGGCATCGAGTCCTCTGGCTCCTTGCGGACAGCTGCAGCTGCTCCCCTGGCGGATGGCAGTGGAGAGGACTCCGCAACAGCGCATCCCTCCTCCCTCCCGGGTTTTGGCACGACTGTAACAGGTAACGGTCAGACAGGGAGGAGGCAGGAACTGGCTGAACAATAAACATAAACTTTTAATGCATAAATTAACATAAACAATGAACTTAAACAAACATAAATGCCCACACATGCAACGCGGCTGCATGCGTCTCTCTCTCCCAAACCGGTGTTTCCGGCTGCCCCTTATCTCGCTCTCCTACTGATCAGCTGAGTCCGTGCCGTCCGTCCTCCATCATGGCCCGGCCACGCCCTCCTCCTTGTCACTATCATGTAATCTCAATTGTGAGATTTATGTTTTGCAGATCCACAAGTACAGACAGTTCATTCACTACATTTTTGGAATCTTTTGTTTCACACTTAGATGAGGTTTTTCTCGTTTGTCCCCTTACAACAGGCTATTCTTTATTGTGCATTAAGTGTCTGTAAAGGCACATCGCTCAATACTATTGTTTGGTGTCTTGTTGACCTCATGTCTTTTGTACACCTGAGATATGTAAACTGGTTTGACAACTTCCAGGACAATTGCACCATGGGCTAATGGCACCAAGCCAAACTGCATATAGTACACCCATGTAGCCTATACTGTATCTATTCTGTGTGTGATGGTGCGACCTGCACTCCTCTCATGGTCATCTACAATCAGTTTCCTGCATCTTCATCCCCTCATTCATACAGACTGTATTTGTACAGCTGCTGTAAGCTGTTGTATGAACAGGACAATTCAAGAGTTAGCAAATACGGTAATCAATCCCAAACACTGACTGCCATGGACCTGTGCAATACTCACATGTGCTTTTTGTTCTAATCAGCTTACTGATGTACTTTACTGGCCAGGAAGGTGTGTAACTGCGTTTCTGTCCTCGCTTTGCCTGCCTGATAAGCCTGATTTGGATCGTAAGAGCCAGAGATCCATGCTGAGCTGCTTATCCAGGTGCCAGGGCCTGCTGGCTGGGAGCTCTGCCTCCTCTGGTTGCTTCTTCCAGAGTATTTGCCTGAGACTTGAGCACCAGATGTTCAGTGCTATTTTTGGGTGAGATCTTGTACAGTTTTACAGAATTTGGGACTGTCGTGATAAGTCGGAAGTTTAGGATGATCATGTCGTGTCAAGAGCAGAGATTTGATTTCAGGAGGTGAAAAGTCAAATTTGTCATTTATTTTGCAGCACTTTTGTTGTGTATGGACCTTTTGGCCAAAAACTAAGATTTAAAAACATTGGCTATGTAACTTCGGAATGGAATACTAGTTTATGACTTACTGCACAGTATATACTGAAAACAGCCTACTATTTTGAAAAAATAGTTTGTGTAACAGCACAAAATGCAATGTTCCATACAGTAGTATGCAACATTGTTGTCACAGGAGTGCATCATGTTGTATGTCTAATTCATTAAGTGGCATTCAGTAATTTCTATTTCTAGAAAGTACCATAGTATTCTTTTAAAATACCCTAAATACCATGCACACATTAATATGTTAATAATGGAATATATATGGTATTTATAAATGTAAATGGTACTAATTTCTGATATCATCACTGTACTATGGGGCGGCCACAGTACTTTTTTCGTAAGGGTTGTGTTTCAGCTTTAGGACAAAGTCTAATCTAACACCAGCAAATGTGACCTTACACATTAAAAGCTATAAATTTCTTCCTCGTTCACTACAGAATGTCATGCCACCTGTTCCTCACTCCGGAAACCCACCACTATAGCATTTTTCCCACACAGAGTTAACCTTTGACCTCTGATCTTTGTGCCCCTACAGGTGATGTGTCTCCCATCAGCATGTCTCCCATCAGCCAATCCCAGTTCATCCCGCTGGGAGAAATCTTGTGCCTGGCCATCTCTGCCATGAACTCCGCCCGGAAGACTGTCACACAAGAGACACTCATCGAACACCTAGCAACATGCTTCCCAGGTAACATTCCCTATCAATGATAACTCAAAACATCGGTGTGTCTGACTGAAAATCTTTCAAATAATAGTGTAGTCATTTAATAGTTTTTGGTGGCCTAAAAAGGAAAAACAGGGTTGAAGGCAATAAATTGTTTCATGTTTTCGAAAAAGTTTTTGCAGCAGTGTCAATGTGCTTCATAGATGATAAATGATCAGTGGTTAGTAATGGGAGGTTCTAGCATTACACTGAATGTTGGCTGTTAGACACCGATGAATGCTGGTACCCAGTTATTAATTATACAGATCCTTCTCAATTAATTCCACTGCTTGTATTTGAAGTGTGGAAACTTTGTCTGAGCTGATGTGTCTTTAGATTCCTTAATGGATTGTTTGTGGGTATGATTATGTTTGCTTGGTCAGGTCAGTATAAATAGGCTACACTAAAGCAATAAGCTTTGTGCTACAGTGATTTTTTTTATCTATAAGGGGTGTTTGCAGGAAGCCGAGTGGGTAAAACCCTCTTATCCATGGTACAATCCATGTGTTTTTTTAAAAAAAACAGTTATAACAGAATTATAATTTTAATTTATTACTTCATTGAATGGCCTGTGGACTGTTTATAGTTGCCATCAGGCACATCGCTAGATCAAACATTTGGGACTCGAGCTCGGAATGATTTTGGTCCAGCCCTGAATGTTTTTGTTTGGAATTGCAAGTGTTTGAGTGGAACTGAAGCAGAAGTTAAGTAAGTTTTCATTATTGCTGCTGTTTCCCTGCAAAGTTAATGATATCCATCAGCCGTTTGTCACTTTATACATGCTAAATATACTTCCTCATCTGAAACACATGCGATTGATCTGATTTTTGTCCTGGTATTGCTCGAGCCATCACAAAACCAATCATGTGAAACTGCAGTTATACTTTCATGTGGCACTACTGTACGTCTTCTGCACTGCTCTCAACAGCCCAAAGCAAGATAGTTGAATTCTTCTCAAGACGAAGACCAGGCTTGATGCTCTTACACCTCTGGGCTTCCCTCGCTATCTCGGTACTTACCACAAAACTATTGCGCCCATTTTAATTGTTCTCAGAATTGTCTAGTTTAAAATGCTATTGAGGAAATAAAACATCTCAAATGGCTAAACAGCACTGATGGGTAAAGACTAAAGGGTAACCTAACCGCAGTAATAAGGAGCCATCCATGTTCTTACCTATTCTTATGGCACTGCACTGTAAATATAAGGCAAAGTGAAAGGGCTTAAAATCTAGACCTCAACAATGAATGAATGAATTATTTAATTTTACATTTATATAGCGCTTTTCTGACACTACACTCAAAGCGCTTTACACAGTGAGCAGGGGACTCTCCTCAAACACCACTAGTGTGCAGCATCCACCTGGATGATGCGACAGCAGTCATAGTGCACCAGTACGATCACCACACACCAGCTGTTAATGGAGTGGAGAGGGTAGAGTTATAGAGCCAATTAATGGATGGGGATTATTAGGAGGCCATGATTGAAAGGGGCCAATGGGGTTACACCCCTACTCTTTACAAGAAGTGCCTTGGGATTTTTAATGACCACAGAGATTCAGGACCTTGGTTTAACATCTCATCCGTATGACGGTGCCTTTTTTACAGTATAGTGTTCCCACTGGAGCGTTCGGACCCACCCCCTGCTGGCCTCTCTAACACCTCTTCCAGCAGCAACCTTATGTCTCCTACACACTACACGACTTTCAAAGACGTCGGATCATGGTACCCTTCATATTACACAACAGTCTGTCTTGTCATGGAAGTCGTGGCGTTTTCAAATTACACGATGAATCCGCGACATGGGTGAACACATTACAAAACATTTCACTATTGACGAATCCCCGACGACTCTGCCTGGACTCCAAATTACGTTTCACAAAAGAGTACACGCGAGAAGTGATACGAGATACGAAATGCATGATCATATGTTATGCATTTCAGAATATGATGTGTATGTTTTTAATCATATATTTTATTAGTTACAATATGAAAAATTACCTCCTACTGTAAAATCAACCTATTTGTTTACCTGACTGTCCAAGAGAAATGGCAAAATCACTCCAACTCTTCTCTTTCTCCACGGTTGTGGTACAGTTCAGAGGAAACATTAAATAGGCACTGGTGCTCCTGCCAATGTTCCACTAATTTTTCCTCAATTTCTTCGGTCCAATTAGACTTTCTTGATATCGCAGCCATGCTAGTTGATGTTCTGTTGCAGGTACATCATGACTCCTCCCACTGAAACTTTCCATGCCCCGTTTCTTGCTCTCTCATTGGCTGTAGTTCAACGCTGTTGTTGTATTCAATAAAAACATATTTCACATTGCACGATTTTGAATTGCAGACAGGTTCAGATATTTAACATTCTAGATATCTAGCTGACATCGGTGACGCATTGCCGATTCTCTCAAATCTCGTCTTTGATAGTTCTACAGGGTGATGTAAAGCTTCAGGGTAAAGTAATCTACTCATGGGTACAGTCAGAAAATTATTGAAATCTCATTACTAATCTCATAGAAATAAGGCGTTATTTAAATTAAGTTTGATTTCATATATGGTACCTTAAAAGAAATCTGTGAAAAATGTAAAAAATTACGTCTAAAGATGCATTATTTCCCATAGGCCAGAAACATGGAAAACAAAATGTACATAGTTTTAATTTTTATGCATTCATAGCTTAGAGTTGGATACAAGCCCCTGATGTTTTCAAATCCTAGAGACGCCACTGGTTGCCATGCAATAAAGCAACTTGGTATATTATATTTATATATGCAACTTGGTGTTTATCTGATGTGTTGTAAAATGGCTTCAAAAATGGTTTATCCAATCAGAATTCAGAATTTGAACTCAGATTTTTTTTTTTATGTTTGTGTATCTTCAATATATGTAAAAAAAGAAACTATTTTATATCTCCATCCATGACATGGAGTGCCTTCTAAAAGATTATGTCATGCACATGTGCACAATAGTCAATTGCCTGTAATGCATCGGTAAACAACTTAACAGGATCCTCCAAGTTTGCAAAGGTGGATCTCAACTTCTCAGCTCAGTCTTTCACAGTTCACAGAGCCACTGAGAAATATTCTTAGACTTTGCAACAGAAGTGAATTTCTGTGATAAATGAAAGGCTGTTGTTCTCGATTGTATTAGACAGTCACTTAAGTGTGTGTGTGTGTGTGTGTGTGTGTGTGTGTGTGTGGGCATGTTTATGTGGTTTACGAGGAAACAATTTTAGGTTACAAAAAAGGGTATTATACTATAAATGTGGTTTATGAGGACATTTCTAGTGTCCCCATAATTTAAATAGCTTAAAAAACATATTAAACGATGTTTTATCATGAAAATGTAAAAATGCAGAACGTTTTCTGTGAGGGTTAGGTTTAGGGGTTGTGTTAGGTTTAGGGGATAGAATCTATAGTTTGTACAGTATAAAAATCATTATGTCTATGGAAAGTCTTCATAATGATATGTAGACCAATGCGAGCTTGTGTGTGTGTGTGTGTGTGTGTGTGTGTGTGTGTGTGTGTGTGTGTGTGTGTGTGTGTGTGTGCGTGTGTGTGAGGTAGGGAGAGTGTGGTTGTAAGGATAAATTAGGATTGCTCCTCATTGACAGGGATACTAAGCAACCAACCATGATGTAAGTACAGGCAACCCTTCTCCACCTCGCCTACATACCATAGAGACATCCACTGGACTACACATGTACTGCAAATGATGAAGCTGAGTGAATATAACAACTGAACAGCTTGTTGAACACATGTGGATGCTTCTTTACTGTTAGCAAAAAGTCCAGAAGTGAAAAAAAATCCCATGGACTATTTCCTGTTAAACTGACGTCACAAATGTGATCACTTCTGCTGATAAAAATATCTAGTAAAGTGTATTCAAACTGGAGAGTTTTATAGCACAGAGAGAGACATATATTTTAGAATCTCCCGCTGAAAAGTGGACATCTGAATGGGGTGTTAGCCTGATCCGTTTGTTTTTTTTTTTTTTTTGCTGCAGTGGGGGGATTGCGTCACACCAGGCTGCTTTTAAGAACATCATGATGTAAAGGGGAGTAATGCTGGCAGAGGAGTGAAGGCAGCCACCACTGAGCCGGGTCTAAATGCTGAATTAAACACACCCATTCATACAGTATTGCTCAAGATAAAATGTAAATGTGATGAATGGTTATTGTAAAGAACTTGGTATTACATATAGTGCCTCTTTCATGTATTATTACTATAACAGAACTATCATATTAAGATTGTCGTATTAGTGTTATGCGAGTATTGTTGTATGAATTCAGCTGTTATGTTTTTCCATATTGGACCTGATCATCTTCTGTCTCTTGTGTCTCTCTGGTAGGCATCCCCACTCCGAGTATGGAGATTCTACGGCACACGCTCAACATGCTGGTCCGAGAGCGGAAGATCTACCCCACCCCAGAGGGTTATTTCATCGTCACCCAGCAGACATACTTTATCACACCCTCCCTCATTAGGACTAACAGCAAGTGGTACCACCTGGACGAGAGGATACCGGACCGGATGCAGCAGCAACCATGTACCTCTCCTAACTCTGGTACCATTACCCCTTCCACCTCCGGTTGCATACGGGAAAGAACTCACCACAAGAATCACAGTGACTCCTATAACAACAGCTATCGGGAGGAAATACCTAGTACACATACCTCAAACTTACAAAGAAGGTCTAAAGAGCTTAAAGAGTCTTCTCCTGTGTCACCACCCCCTCAGCACCCCCCATCAGAGAAGAGTAAAAGCACACTTAGTTTTCCATTTAAAACGGAAACAAACAGTAAAAACAAAGATGGAAGCAGCAGCAGTGGGGAGAAGCAGTCCAAGAAGTTTGGGTTGAAGCTCTTCAGGCTGAGCTTCAAGAAAGACAAGACGAAACACCTCGCCACATTCTCCGCCCAGTTTCCACCTGAGGAGTGGCCATTACGGGATGAGGAGACGCCCACCACTGTTCCCAGAGAGGTGGAGATGGAGATTATCCGCCGGATCAATCCAGATCTGACGGTGGAGAACCTGGCTCGCCACACAGCCGTAATGAAGCGCTTGGAGGAGGAGAAGGCGCAGAGGAACAAAGCGAACTCCTCGGCTCAGCAGAGCGCCCGCAGTAAAAGGAGCCGCAGCCATCGAAAGGCCCAGCAGGGAAAGGCCTCGCGTTCCCATAGCAAAACACGAGCTTCCAGGGGGGACCCATTTGAGGGATCCAATCTGGACACATCCTATGATAGGGATTACAAATTCTACAGCTCCTCATTGGTACGTTCTCCACGTGAAACTATGATGTCCATGGAACGGAATAGGGGGAAGAATATGGTACACAGTAACCCCAATATTATGGAGTCTCATTTTACCACCGCTCCAGAGTGGGATGTTTCTGGAGAACTGGCAAAGCGGAGGACAGAGATGCCATTTCCAGAACCCTCGAGGGCACAGTCGCATTCCAAAGTCCACCGAAGTCATAGTCATACGCAAGAGAGAAAGTCACGAAACGAGAGGTCAGACAAGGCTAAAGAAAGGTCACGCTCCATGGACAACTCCAAGGGCCCGCTTGGTGGTCCATACTTGGGTGGCCCAGAGGATTTTGAGTGCATTCCCGATGAAAGAAGTCGATACTATACCGATGATGGTACTTTGAGGGCATCTGCACAGTCGACACACTATTCCCGCATCATGCTTTCTGCTGCTAGATTACACTCTGACGTTTGTGTGCCTGATGTTGGAAGAGGATCCTCAGAGGATGCTGTGCTTTACAGGATGCTGGAGAAGAGTAAAAGTAGAGAAAGTCTTCCTGGTTACAATGACTTGAAGTCTTGCTCTCCCAAAACGGCCGTGGATGACTATTTTCAGTGCACTGCGGCAAATGAAGCCTCTCTCTCTGCCCCATCTCCTCTTCTAAGGACCAGCCATGATTTTACGGATAGTGTCTGGAAGGGAATCTCCTCAGACCGACAAACCCCTCATCTTACCCCACCTCACCCTTTGGATTATAAAGAGGAAACCACAAAGGGACAAAGTAGTATCCCCATAGCGATAACAAGCCAGACTCCCGAGCCTCTCCCCAACAGACGATTGTCGCACCAACACAATCCTGACTCAGGTGACTTGGAAATAATGCCAGAGGTTTACAGCCAAGAAACTTTGTTCAAACCTCCAGACTATGTGGAGAACAGCTTCTCAAGGCCAGGTACAATAGGTAGGTCTCCTCACACAAAGTCGGCAGAGGTGCTGGAGAATCAGGATTTCGATAAACCTTTACCGCTGACCGTGCCACCATCCTCGGCTCAGGAGCAGGCTTCGTGCGCAGAAACCACCTTCGACTACTACAACGTGTCGGACGATGACTCTGAGGAGACTAGTCATAAGAACAGGGTGGAGGAGAAAGTTCATGAAGAGGGAGGGACAATGCAATGGCTGCTGGACCGGGAGAAGGAGCGGGATCTGCAGCGGAAGTTTGAAAAGAACCTCACCTTCCTAAGCCCCAAGGAGGGTGAGAGCAGCAACAGCAAAAAATCGGTCCATTCTACACGTTTGGATAGTATGGACTCCAGCAGTGTAACTGTGGACAGTGGATTTAATTCCCCACGGTAAGGCACTCAGGTCCAATCAAATTTGTATTTTTTTTTCATTTGTTTTGTTGGCAATAGGGTGTGTCTGAAATTAGGGGTATGCTATTCTATGAATAGACATACACTATTATACTTATTATCTCAGAGTTAACTCACAGGAACATTTTGGGTTTTTTTGCCTTTATAGACATGACAGGATTCTGTAGAGCCTTAGCTTAATTCCAGTTCATGAAAACCTTAAATTGTTATTATTATTTTTTTAAGCAGTGGTAACAACTTCTGTGAATGGAATTAAGGCCAGAATCATACTCTATACAAGCAGGCAAACGTAAATGCTTAGGCAATGCATTAAAAGTGTGCAGTCCCATGTACATACTTAACGTACAGTACTTAATTGTACCGGAAAGTAACCTTAGTACTCAAGGGGGCAGTAGAGTTGGCTTCAAATGTCTGTGACATTAAACCTGATGTGGTATTTGAGAAGGTAGCTATAAATCAGCATGTTGACAGTTCAACTAACTAACTATGGCAGATTCTCTTGAAACCAATGCTCGGACTGCAAAAGAAGACATTTGATTAATTTCCAGTTTACATTAATTCCACTATTGCGCCCCATGTGGAAATGCTCCAAATGTAATGTGTACTTGCGTTGTTGTATGAATTGTGTTCCAACACAATTTGGAACGCAGCAATGTGTGAAATCGAACTGACACTTGCGTTCACATACTTGCATAGAGTATGCCATGAGCCTAATGATACTGTACTATGAATAATGTTTTCCCTAAAATGGGAGAGGCCTTAACATGTGAGAGGTACCGAATACACCTTAATGTAGGTCAACCACTATCAGTTTAATAACTGCAATCTTTAAAAGGGATTATACAAGTTTATTTTTGAATTAGTTTAATTTGGGTGTTTGTTTTGTAATTTTTGTTCAAATGAACATTATATTTGTAATCCTGCAAGTGCTGCATTTGTTGCATCATGTACTCAACCAAACTCAGTTTGGTTAATTGACTGTTCTCAAAACTCTTGGATAAGCACACTTCGGTCACTATAACTATTGGTATTTGTGTGAGGCCTTACTTGAGCACATGGTGCAACCTGGTGCAATTTTTCATCCAGCCGTTATCCTTGTCCTCCTCCTCAACCTGCACCCTGACCTTTGACCTCATATCTTCCTAATGTCTTGAAACCTCTCATACTGCAATATTCAGTCAATGTCCTTGTGCTAAGACATCACAGTGCAATATTACTGACTCAGAAAATATTTAGTTGGGTTCAAAATGTTTGTTTTTTCAAACAAAAAAACAACAATAAAAATACTCAAAATGTCACCGAGAGTGCTGTTTTTTAAGAATCTGATCTCCTAATCTGTTGAAATTCATGAAGTGGATATTTTCCTGGATTTGTGTTTAGAAAAAAATGTGATTGGCTGAAGAAAAACAAGCACAGTATTGTTACTTAGGACAACCTATGAGGCAGGATGCCAAAATCCTGATGAACTGATGAGACATTTCAAACATTTAAAGGTGCACTCGGTAATTCTAATCCAATACACTTTTTGTCAAATTCTGTAATTATGTCCATACAGTCTGCTAGCTGCCCGTTCTGTGAGTGGGCTGATAGTTGTACACAGCCCTGTCTCTGTAAATTGCGATCAGCAACAAGAGGTGGTTACTGTCATTCTCTTGGCTATGCCCATGCATGAATTTGGGGGGTGGAGCTTCCAAAGGAGCACTGAAGGAAGGGGTGTGTTTGTTTTGGCATCGCTCAGGAATCGCTGCGTGCACCTTTAAGGAACAAAATGTACCCCATTTTATTGTTAAATTGTTCATTTTTGTTTTATTGTTTGTTTTCCCCCCAGATTAAAGTATGTGGTTTTCATACTGTGGTTCAGTTGCAGTATTTACCCTCTGTGTGTGTGTTTGTTTTGTGCAGTTCTTTCCTGTGTTTTCATTCTCCCCTCTCCCACTTTGGTGACACGCCATTGTCAAAACATGATTAAAAAAGTACATTTAAACTAAATCTGTACAGCGGGTAAACAGCAGGATGTCAAACAAATGTGATGTTCCACATCCCTGTAATAGTACTACACATTACAAAAACCAAGGCAAATATTATTATGGGCGCACCCAGGAAAAAAAAAATTTCTTCGCTTTTTGTATTTCTTTTGGCCAGTAATAACAAACAATGTTTAATTTTTATGGACCCAAATGTTTTTTTTGTTTGGTTTTTTTTACTTCTATCAAATGGTTAAGAAGCCTGTTTATGTTTAATAAAAAATAAAGTAAAGGTTAAAAGTTATTCTAATATATTGAGAGAGGAAAAAACATAAATCCAAGAATGTTTTTACTGTATAGCAGTGTTCACTGATTCCCTAAAAGAATTACACTAAAATAGGTGAAATAGAATGAAAGATTTGCTAACTTACATCCACATCCAACACATGTCAAACTATACAGGAAGTGGAATAAAAGGCATTAAAGCTTGGATAAAGCCTGTTTCTACAGAGATGTTTACAGAAGAGTTGCAATTTGATTATGATTATAAAACTAATAGTTAAGACTTGTGATTTGTAGTGTTCAGTTAAAGCTGAATGGATTAGTTATAGTTGGAGAAGGGATGTGTGTTGTCTGGATGTATTTTGCCATAGAATACTCCCACAAGTGTACACTCAAATTTAGATTCCCACTTTCAAATTTGAGCAGTTATCATTACATTTTTTAATTGATTTTATTTATGCAACCAGTGTAAATACTAATTTTCAGTGGCCTCACAAAGAATTATCCTACTTCTCACTTCTGAAGTCATTATTACAAGTAAGTCACGATTAATTGCTTTGTTGTCAGAAACATGGATAATATTAAATTCATCTCCCCAACTCAAAAAATCTTGTATCAAAATGATCTCTGAGTTTCCCAGTTGTAATTATTATTTGAGGGGACGTTCGTTTGCAAAATCTGAGTAGGAAAAATATTTCTAATCATTTTGAATGCACATGAAGGCAGCATTAAGCCAAAACTACAAACTGTATGTCTTAATTTATAATAAATAATCTTTGCATTATGCAGTGGCAAGAAAAAGTATGTGAACCCTTTGGAATTAGCTGATTTTCTGGATTAATTTTAAATTAAAATTCACAATGCTGTGGAAAAAGCGAACCCTTGGATTTAATAACTGGTTGATCCTAATTTGGCACAATAACCTCAATCAAGCGTTTCCGGTTTCAGCTCAGCCATATTCTCAGGATGTCTGGTGTGAACGGCTCTCTTGAGGTCACTCCACAGCATCTCTATTGGGTTGAATTCTGGGCTCTGACGGGGCCATTCCAAAAGTTGGATTTTCTTTATTGAAGCCATTCTGTCATGGATTTACTTAGATGTTTAGGGTCATTGTCCTGCTGCATCACCCAACTTCAGCTGGCGTACAGCCACCTTGACATTATCCTGTAGGATATCTTAATAAACTTGGAAATTCATTTTCCCCTCGATGATGTTCCAGGCCCAGAAGCAGCAAAGCAGCTCCAATTAATGATGCTGCCTCCACCGTACTTCACCATTGGGATGATGTTTTAATGTTGGTATGCAGTGTCCTTTTTGTTCCATACATAGTGCTGTGTGTTCTTCCCAAACAATTCAACCTTAGTTTCATCAGTCCACAAAACATTTTCCCAGTAGTGTTGTGGAGTGTCAAGATGGTCTTTGGCAAACTTTAAATGCACAGTAATGTTTTTGTTGGAATGCAGCGGCTTCCTTTGTGGACACCATTAATGTTTTCTGTGAAGTAGACTCATGAACAGAGATGTTAACCAGTTCCAAATATTCTTTCCAAGTGTTTAGATGTCACTCTTAGGGTTCTTTTTTACCTCATTGAGCATTCTGCGGTGTGCCCTTTGAGTCATCTTGGCTGGACAGCCACTTCCAGCGAGAGTAGCCACAGTACCAAATCGTCTCAATTTATAAACAATTTGACCAACTATGGACAGATGAATATCTAAGATTTTCAAGATAGCTTTGTAACCCTTTCCAGCTTTAAGCAAAGCAACAATTATTGATCGTGTGTCTTCTGAGATTTAGTTTTTGTGAGGCATGGCTTACGTCAGCAGATGCTTCTTGTGAATAGCAACCAATATAGTTTCATTAATTGGATGCCAGGTTTGCCAACTCCTGACTCTTAGCTTTTGTTGACATCATAGTACCATTCGAGAGCATACTTTTCTGAGTCTACACTTTGAATGTTTGACTGATGTGTTCAGTATGTGCAAAAACAATACAATAATTTGTGTGTTATTTGTTAAAACAGATTGTTTCTTCAGTATTGTAACTTAGATGGTCAAACCTGAATTTAATGCAAATTTATACATAAATGCAGGTAATTTCAAAGGGTTCCCATACTTTTCCTTGCCACTGTATAGTAAAATATCTAACAAGTATAGCAATAAATTTAGCACAAACTTTTCATCCAAAACATTTACTTGGACACTTTACCAGTTATTGAAACACGTCCATATTTAATGGGATGAACTGAACCTGTAGTTACGCCACTAGGACACCTGTGTGAACCAAAAATGGTTGGTTCTGAGAAGAGGTGTACCATCATTTGTTTGCAGATGCCACTTGGTTTGGTGTTTTGTTCTTATTCATTTGAAAAGTGTCAAAATAGGCAACTTTTTGGAAACTCTGTAGTCCTATATCTTAGAGAGAGTATGTTTGGACTTTTGGAGAAGATAAAATCTAGTATCACAAATGCTTTTAGTCAAGGTAAAAAAAAAAAAAAAAGCCTATTATCACCCTAAAAATGTTCTGGTCTTTCATGTTTGTATTCCTTATGTTGTCATGGTCTTAAATGTTATCCTCTACTCATTTTATTCCACTCCTCACTCTGATGTCTCTACAATATGGATCTCTTTAATAATAAGAGATCCATATTGTTAACTTAAATAATCCCATCTTTGTTCCCTCTATTAAACCTGATACTGATCAATTTCTCTTTCTGGTTTCTTCATAACACTCTTTAATTCTATTTCTCTTTCTTTACTCCTTCCTTCTATTCTACTTCAGCACACGGGAAAGCCTCGCTTCAAACACCTCGAGTAATGTGGAAAATAGCAGGCGCCAGAATATGGCTTTGAGTCCAGGACATATTGGCACCAAAAGACCCCCGCCACCCTACCAGCCCCCTAGCTTCCGTACCATTCGAGAGCCACCTGCCAACCGCACGGAGAAACAGGCCTCCATCACCAGTGTGTAGTTGCACAGCCGGGGCAGGAGGGGGCACCACCTGTTAAACTGTACTTCACCAGGACTGTTACAATCTTACAGGCAGGACCTTCCGAGCGAGTTTGAAGACTGTCCCAGCAGTATTATCCAGTACACAAATGTTTAAAACATAGTTCATCATAATTCACTGGAGGTATCATTTTTGAAACAAATACTGCTGCAGACAAACAAGTCACTTCAATAGGACGTAATTTAAGGTGATCGGTGATCATATTTGGGGTAAAACCCTTGATCAAATGCATTTGTAGGTGTCCTTTATAGCTTAATGTATCCACTACGGGTCTTATCTGTCTTCTAATCCAAACTGGCTGCATTGCCTCTGCCTATTCATGCATCGCTGTGTCTCATGTTTCGATCTACACTCTCAGGTCCTTCCGAACTCTACTGACATACTGGCTTGTGACCATTGCTGGCCTTACCTTGAAGGCCACAATAATCACTATAAGTGGCACCACCCCTGGAAATCCAAACAAACTAAATTCTTCTATTTCCTCCGGACTCATTTAATCATAGCCTTGTGCATCGTCCACTGTCCTGGGATTCTCTGGGGATCAGTTTAATGAGGGCCGTCATCTCGAATGGTATGCCCAAAAACACATCTTTACACTTTTGGGTGTATAGATGCTTGAAATGACGGTTATAGTAAATGATGGTTATAGTTGCAATGAAATTCAACAAAATATACCACCATTATAGCATTATTTGTTAAAAAAAAATTCTATTCTACTGGTGCTTTCTCATGGAATGGACAGTCTCACGAAAATTATATATTTTTTTTTCTGCTAAAGAGGTGCTCTCAAATACAGAACAAGGCGATATAGAATACACACATTGCTACCTCCACAATTTGTACAGTCGTAGAAGGAGACAAGAGTGATTTCCATCCTCCATTCCAGATCTCTGCTATATTAGACACACCACTGTCAGCTTGCAAACTGTGAATGTACTGCTAGTGCTTTTCAGACACATCTAGATCATCTAAATTGGTCAAAGTGTTAGTAACCTACTGTTATTCTCATTGTAATAGAGAGGAGACGTACGTAGAGTTTGGAAACATATAGGACCCATATAGGCTGGCTAATTTAAAATGTGCAGCCATATTAAATTATTTTGTATTATTACAATTATATTTTTTCCAGTTCTTTTAGTGCACAAATCCACTGATTCTTGAGATGTGGGACAAAACATAGCAGCATTTTTACTTTAAAATTGATTAGAGATGATCACTTCAATTTTGTTAATTATTATTTTATATGATTCAAATAATGATATTACAAGCCCTAAAACTACCTGTCCTCAGACTTTATATCCCATACAGACATCTAATATATGGCCATATGAACATATACACTGATGAGCCAAATCATTTTGATCCCTCGCAGGTGAAGTGTATAAGGTTGATCATCTCCTAACAAGACCATGTCAAGGTCTGTGTAGATTAGATGTAAACAATCAGTTCTTGTAAGTGAATATGTTGAATGCAGGAGAAATGGGCAGGAGTACAGACCTGCATGACTTTGACAAGGACCAAATTGTTATGGCCTGACAAATGGGTCAGAGCATCTCTGAAACAGCAAGGCTTGTGGGGTGTTCCCAGTCAGCAGTGGTGAGTACCTATATTCCGACAGTGTTCCAAGGAGGGAAAAACTGGCGACAGGGTGTTGGGCAGCTAAGTCTCATTGATGCGCAAGGGCAATAAAGGCCATCCCGTCTTGTCTAAACCGACAGAAGGTCTACTGTGGCACAAGTCACAGAAAATTTTAATGATAGTTTCTGGAGGAACACAGTACATTGCACCCTGCTGCATAGGGGCTGCGTAGCACATGATGACCCACGTCCACCTTTGAAAGCGCCTTCAATGAGCTTGCGAGTGTCAGAACTGGACCTTGGAGCAGTGGAAGAAGGTCGCCTGGTCCGATGAGTCCCGTTTTGTTTTAAATCGCATGGCCGGACATGTATGTGTGTGCTGTTTACCTGGGGAAGAGATGGCAGCAGGATGCACTGTTGGAAGACGACAAGCCGGTTGAGGGAGTGTGATGATCTGGACAATGTTCTGCTGGGAAACCCTGGGTTCAGCCATTCATGTGGACGTCTATTTGACACGTGCCACCTACCTAAACATCGTTGCAGACCAGGTACACCCCTTCATGGCAATGGCATTTCCTGATGGCAGCGGCTTCTTTCAGCAGGATAATGCGCACTGCCACATTGCACACATTGTTCAGGAATGGTTTGAGGAACATGATGAGAGAACAAGAGTTCAAGGTGTTGCTCTGGCCTCCAAATTCCCCAGATCTCAATTTGATTAAACATCTATGGGATGTGCTGGACCAACAAGTCAGACTCACGGCAGCTCCACCTCACAACTTACAGGACTTGAAGAATCTGCTGCTAATGTCTTGGAGCCAGAAACCACAGGACAATTTCACGGGTCTTGTAGAGTCCATGCCTCAGCGAGTTGGTGCTGTTTTGGCGGCAAAACAGGACCAACAGCATCATGCAGGTGGTCATAATGTTTTGGCTCATCACTGTATGTACAAGTATGTGACTTTATATTAGTAAGAACATAAATGAACATATATTGGGAAATTTCTGATTTCTCTATGGGATAGTAAAAACATATAAATATAAAATATCTGTATATTTGGCCAAAGGAATATGTAACAAGTAACATTCTTTTATTTTAAATATATATACTTATTTAATAAGGTCCTCTTTCCATATTTTACCTGAAATGTATAGGTTTATATACAGTATATAAAAATGTTAAATAAATTATTTGTGATTATTTGATTATTTTCCTCATTTTAAGTAGGTCTTTTTAGTAGCTTGTAACACCAGAAAAACAAAATTGCTTCTGCATTTAATACATTCAAAATAGCGTTTTATTAACCTTGCCAGATTTTATTCAATACATGAAGCTGACTGTTTGAAATCGTGTATCCTCAATCTTTGTCCAAATGTATAATAAACAGTGACATGTTTTTGTATCTGACAGTGTTGACACATATTGAGTGATAGTCAAAATGAAGCAGCAGGAGAAAATGGAAGAAACAGGAGGTTGTCTGAAAACAAATTGAAAACATCTGAAAATGTAATAATTCACCAAAATAATTCCTTGGTACATAAACTTGTTTATTATTATCATTATTTTCCAGTTACGCAGCCTGTTTTGTCCCTGTACTTAAGAATCAGTGATTTTTAATGATCAGTTTGGGGGATAAAAAATTCACTTTCGTTTAGAAAACATCTTGTCATATTCCATCGCTGAGTAGGAAGGATTATAAAGTGTCACGCTTTTTAATAAATGGATAAATTGCAGCCAGGACTACCTTGCTATACCATTTTTGCACTAATGCCTGTTTTCTGAAGACTGTAAAAAGAAAAAAAAAAGGAAAAAAAATCATCCGAATGGATGCTCTGTTTATAATGAACATATTTCATACGAAATACTGATAGTCCATGAAATGTCTTCCCTAAACATGATGGATTTCTTATGGTTCTCAATAACATTGTTCCTTATTGTGACATTACGTCATTCTGTAAGAGATGGCAAGCGAAGTATAAAAACCTACAAGGGGGATTTTTGTTAAAGTCTATAATATTTAAAAGATTCCCCATTTGTGTAGTTGTGCTGTTAAATGTTTTAGTGTACTAAATCCCTCTCTTGGGGATTGTGTAACTTTTTAAGGTCAATAAAATAACACAACATGTTTAATGAAACTGTGTCATATCTTTAGAGGTCAATGTTATGTCTTTTGTGTACAGTGCTTGAAGAGTTATTGTTCACATTAAGGTTCAGTGCCACATACAGTATACCCATAGAGAGCACTCAACAAAATGGACCTTGGAAATCAAGTATCAAAATTACGAAATAATATCAAATCGTTCCTATTTCTAAATCTGCTGTTCAAGCTGCAACAAAATGGACAAATTAAGATGTCAGCTATGGACACTCCTGAACACAACAATTCCATTTATGCATTTGGCAGACGCTTTTACCCAAAGCGACTTACAGAGCACTTATTACAGGGACAATCCCCCCGGAGCAACCTGGAGTTAAGTGCCTTGCTCAAGGACACAATGGTGGTGGCCATGGGGTTTGAACCAGCAACCTTCTGATTAGCAGCCCTGTGCTCTAGCCACTACACCAGTATTGTAAATACTAGACCTAACATGATCGAACTAGGTCATCAAAGGTATTTCAGGGTGGCTGTGGCTCAGGTGGTAGAGTGGGTTGTCAGATAATCGCAGGGTTGGTGGTTCAATTCCCGGCCCACATGACACCACATGCCGAAGTGTCCTTGGCCAAGACACTGAACCCCAAGTTACTCCCAATGGCAGGCTAGCGCCTTACATGGCAGCTCTGCCGTCATTGGTGGGTGTGTGTGTGTGTGTGTGTGTGTGTGTGTGTGTGTGTGTGTGTTAATGAGACGCAGTGTAAAGTGCTTTGAATACTGCTAAGGTTAAAAAGACACCATATAAGTGCAGACCATTTATTTCATGGTGAAATAATATAGAGAGATTTCTTATCAAAATGTTTAAAGGTCTATGCTTCTAAATATTGTAATTATTCTGTATTTCCACAGCCACATCTACACTAATTGTCAAAACACTTAATTGTTACCCATTAATAATTTAAATTATTTTGGTGTTATTGGAAAACATAACACTTCAGAATCAACAAAAATCTTCACACTAAACTGAAAAAGGCTGTTGCTGCTATTTTGTTCATTTTACAGGAAAAACACTGCAAAAATAATGAAAAAACATTGCAAAAGATTATTGACAAAATACAAAAACACAGCAACTTCACTGAAATTATTACAAAAAAAGGTCTTGAACTTTCACCCTATTCATCTGCAGTGCCTTTGCAAATGTATGCAAATTAGCACATTTTAATTAGCATATCACTGTGGCGATTGTGATGACATTATTAGACACAAATCTGACTATATTCACCTGTAGTGTCTCTATTAAGTACAGTACATTAGCCTGTATTGCCATGATATATTGTCTTTAGCTAATTTATTACATTAGCTAGTAGCTCATGAGTCATGCATGTTAGCAAGACACAAGTTAATTATATTTGGCTTTTGGCTAATTATCTGTAAAGTCGCAACGCAGATTTTAGGTGCCTCCACGTCACCTAATGGCAATCTTGCTTTACCCGCTACTTTGAGCTGGGAATGAGTTTATTTTATAACACAAACCATGACTACATGCTACAGTTCGAGAGGCAGCAGACTCGTTTCAACAGTGTTATTTCCTCCACCGTAACATTGTGGGATGTGCCAGTTCTCCTTTCAGAGATAATAAATTGTCTCATGAAAGATGTGATAAGAGACGATATCGATGGATGATGATCACAGCGGATTTTACAGACACTAATTTTTAGTTACCAAAAGAACGATGGATAACTTCCCAATTTGGATGTTGAAACTCACTAAGTTTCTGTTCAAAATGATTACTCGGAAGCCAATTCTGTCTCATGTTCACCCTAGGGACTGGTTTGTGTCAGTCCACCTGAAAAACGTCTACTTTCTTATGCACATAGCCCCTCATCACAAGCCATTCTGGAGATTCACCTTCGAGGGGAAATTCGCCTTTGAGCGGCATTTGCGTTATGAATTACTTCAACAACATTTAGCACAGTCAGAGGAACAAGCTTGCCAACATAAAGACCTGTTTCTTGCGCATTTGGAGCGACTGGGACACAACATCAACTGGTCGAAGAGCATGTTTATGCCCAGCCTCCAGATTTCATTCCTTGGCATGAATTACGACACTGTGTCTATGCTGGTAAACCTGACAGAAGAGCGCATTCATTCCATTCACCGGTGTTTAATCGCGTTAAAAAAAATAATTTCCGTTGAAGATTTTTCAATGGTCTCTGGGCCTCATGACCTCCGCAGCAGCGGTCACTATGCTGGGACTACTGCAAATGAGACCCCTTCAGTGCTGGCCCAGATTGAAGGCACCCCTTCATTCATGGTGTCACGGTCGCTTAGGTCTTGTGGAATCATGCCGCTGTCTAGTCGCATTGACTATTTGGAAAATTCCCATATTCTACCAGATGGGTGTGGCACTCTGTCAAGTATGCAGACACGAAGTGGTCATGATGGATGCTTCGAACACAGGCTGAGGAGCCCTGTACGACAGTCTCCCAGCCTTTGGCAATTGGACGGTTGCTCAAACAACACATTTTCTGGCACTACTCGCTGAATTTCTAACATTAATGGCTTTCCGGCCGGCTGTCAAGGGTTTTTCATGTTCTGATCAGAACCAACAACACGGCGGTTGTGGGTTACATTAATCGCCAAGGGGGTGTTCTATCATGCCCTTTGATGAACTTGGCTTATCAGCTTCTCTGGTGTGAGAAATATCTCCTATCGGTACGTGCAATGCCTGAATTTGATTCTCTCTTGTGACAAGGCACTATACAAGGATAATCAGTTTGGGGGAGCAGAAATAGATCTATCTGTATCCCCAAAGACAAAGCACAGTCACCCCATGGTATTTCCTAACTCATGCTCTGCTGCGCCTCGATGCTCTAGCTGTTACGACCTTGTCTTCAACAAAAGGTCTATGGGAGAGGCTCGGGGAGGATTAACAGAGGTAAATGGTTTTTGAGTGAAAGCCTGTCCCCTGACCCAGTACCACAAATGACAAAGTTTAAATTTTTGTTGGTTTATTTACAGATGTACAATATAATGAAAAACAATAACTCGAAATGGAAGCGATAAACTTTAGGAGGGAGAAAAGAACAAAACAATAAACAAAGTCTTCTACCTAGTCCAGGAGTAAGATTTTAACTAAACTATAGAAAGAAAAGAAATCAACAACAGAGATGTACACTAACTCCCTGATCCAAAAAACAGGAGAAAACATTGGAAAGGTAAACAAAAGTGGCACCCACCTCCCTACAGCTTCCATAGAATACTTTAACATAACATTAACAATACTTTAAGAACTTAGGAGTACAGGCAGAAGTGGACAAATGCACGAAGACTACAGCATAGATCAATACGCTATGGGGCAGGAGAAAGACAGAGGCTCTGGAAGTCAAGCTTCAACTTCTACGTGTTCTCCAGCGCTTTTAAGCAGGTAGCCTTGCGATGGAAATGAGGTCCAGCTGGTGACAATCAACTACCTGTTGAGCAGAGTAGGAGGAGCCACAGAGGGAACGGAAAAGAACACATGCACAAAGACACCACAAAGAAACTCTATGCGGTGAAGTTATTATGTGGCATAAGACATTGAGACTGTCTTTCTACATTACTGATCATGTTTGGGACTTGTGTTAAAAGCACTGACGGCACCGCCGTTCGAGCCATTGGATACAGTGAGATTACGCGTGCTCTCGTTAAAGACTGTGCTGCTTCTCGCTTTGGCTTCAGTTAAATGTATCGTGGACCTTCAAGCACTACTGGTCGATGACTCCTGTTTAGAGTTTGGACCAGGCTTGTCAAAAGCCATTCTCAAACCCAGTAAAGGCTACTTGCCAAAAATTTGTCCACTCCCTTCAGAGCGCTACTTATTACCCTTCAGGCTTGCTCTCCTCCTCCGCTTGATTTGGACGAATCAAGAAGCGCAGAGGCTGCATCCACTCGTAAGGGCGTTACGTGCATATGCTGATCATACAAGGCAAATGAGGCTGTCAAATCAGTTCTGGTTCCAAACAAAGTCTTTCACATTGGATCGTAGATGCCATTACGCTCTTATATGATTTGCAAGACATAGAGTGCCCTAGTGGGGTTAAAACATACTCTACTAGAGGCATGGCCTCTTTATGGGCATTATCTAATGGTGTTTCCCTTGAAGACATCTGCCTAGCTGCATGTTGGGCTTCCCCCAGCACATTCACGCAGCTTTACAACCTGGATGTTACTGGATGCACTCTTCCCAAGTGCTTACTGTGAAGGAGAGCTAGATGGTGTATTCTGTTGGTTACTACCACCTTATTCATACATGCTCATTCCATAAGCCACAGTTGGCTGTCACCCTAAATTAACTTTCACTACCAATATGGTTAGTGCCTTCATAATACTTATTCACACATGTCAGTGCTTTATATCATATTGCGATGCTGCGCTACCCGAATCGGTTAGCATCATCGCCATGTATATCCATCTTTTCATCATTTTACTTCTTATTATGATATGAAGAGGAGATTCTGTGGGTGTCTTTAACTACCCTACTGGCTAGTGGGCATCGTTGCGTGTGCGAATCAGTAGCACGGCGGGATGGTATACATTCCCTATAGCGTCAGAGACACAGCATTGAAATGACCGCCTTGAAAGGGAATGGTAAGTTTACGACTGTAACCCTTTTTTATTACCTCCTTTCAGGGAACCTTGTTTACAGTCGTAACCTTATCGTTTTCAGTGGAGAAAAACGCCATTTTAGTTTAGATGAGATTTGTAAACGAACTGAATTCAATGCATTTTCAGAATAAAAAGTTTTAGTGTGGACATGGCTTAAATGTGGTTCATTTGTTCTATAGATTTATGAAGTTCATGGTCAAAAGAAACAACTTATACTGTTTGAATGATTTGGTTGCTTCAATAAAGCATAAAACCATCATTAAACATGTCAATCTCTCTTTGTCAGACAATAAAATGGTGGGTTGAAACCAGGACAGAGCAAAAGGACATAAAGGGTTGTTAATTGAGAAACTAGGTCAACAACATTTCAAATATTTTCTAGATAATGTTATTAAAAGTTATTACACATGTTTACCAAGAAAACCAGCATTTTTATTTAAAAACAAAGAACATCATTTCTATGAATATCAGTTCAAGTTCTAACTCTGGCAGCTTAGTATTGTGTAAAGATATCCGCACCTAAGGGTGTCAAAAGAATCAGAGACCTCAGCAGTTAACTGTAGTTCACTGAACACCAAACGTCTTGCTTCATTTCTTTTGCTGTTTGTTTCACCCTGGGCTTTTTGTGCAGTGTACAGTGACTTGAATGCAAATGATGACAATGATGACAACACAAGCATGACTTTAGGGACAATTTGGAGTTTATTTAGCAGATTTGTTAGAATGACAATTACAAAGCTTTTAGCAATATAGCTTTAATAATGAATTGTAAAAATACAACTGGTTTGAATAATACAGCATAACAACTAAAAGATTCATCTTTTTCAGCACAAAACAAACCTGAAGCTTTGCAACTCTAGGCATCTTCTATTTTGTATTTGGAAAGAGCATCTTCAGCTTTTTCCATGCAGCAAAATGTAACATTAAAAAATGAGGAGTAAAGATAACATGGTAACGGAATGATCACATTATACTCTGAAAATTAGCCATAGTGTGCAAAATCTGGTTTCCAAGACCAGTCACTCAATAATACTCAGTTAAAATATAAAGTTTAAAATCAGTAATCACAAATCTATTCAGCAGGGTTAAAAGAAAGCAGGACTCAACCTCAATGCAGTTTTTTGCAATTAAATAAATTAAATATTAAAACATCGAATAACAAAACTAATAAGAGTAACAGAATGTAATTAAAGGGACAGTTCACCCAAAAATGACTCCGCAGTGGAACACAAAAGATGTCAGTCACCACTCACTTTCACTCATTTTCCATACAATTAAAGTGAATAGTGACTGAAGCCATCATTCTGCCTAACATATCTTTTTGTGTTCCATGGAAGAAAGAAAGTCAGTTAGGAAGTTTGGAACAACATGAGGGTGAGTAAATGACAGAATTTTCATTTTTGGGTGAACCATCTCTTTAACCAGATTAACTCATCTAAAAGCACAAAATCACAATAACATATTTGTTGTAGGTAAATGTGTTGTTTGTAGTGGTAAGATGGTAAAATTAGTGTTCTGTTATCTTGTCCCTCTTTGCTAACATCACTGCACTTGTGGTTTCTGAGATCCTCCTATGCCTTTCATACCTTCAATCATTACCCCATAAAAGAAACCCTAAATTCAGCAATCCTAATATAATGGATGTTTACAGCATGTTTGCATGTATGTAACAAAGAGAGAACTGATAACTAAAGCGCCATGACATCAAGAACAATACTTCACATATCTGAGCTATTGAGAACTATGACCTTATGTGAATGAAATAGGAGTAAAATGTGTGTTTTACATTAACACTGTTTTGTGTGTGGCATATCAGATCACATGCTAACTGAACCAAAGTTACCTCTGTACAGAATCACATGTTCATGAATGGGCTTTTGAGAAGTTTTTGTACACAAGCTGTGCGTGTGTGTGTGTGTGTGTGTGTATGTGTGTGTGTGTATGTGTGTTTGTCTAATTCACAATTGCAGATGAGCACATCTTGTTGATGCCACACAGTCTGGATCCTCTGTATAAGTAATAGTAACCCTATGAGAGAAAGTGAAAAGAAAAAGTGTGCAGTGATAAGACATTCCACTGACTATGCAAAACACTATGCACACTGTGTTATTATTATTTTATTTATTTTTGTTCATTTTTTAACTTTAGGGGAAATCTGCAATATTGTGGATGTTGCACAGATTTTAAAATAAAATTTTAAACCTTTGATTTTTTTTTTTTAGACGAACAAATACAATGAGTATGGTATGTGCACACCAGATCATATTAAAATTGTTTAATGTATCAATACATCAACACATACGAATTAGAGGTCATCTATTGGATTTTGCTGATACAATAATGTGTTGGAAGAAAGTCGATAACTGATAAATCGGCCAATAGTTTTTCAAATGTATATATTATATGTGTTAAAAATTATCTTACCAATTTTCTTACTGTGATCGTCACAGATACAGAGGCAACAAGAAACCAAATTTCCAATAATAACCAGGGGGGGGGGGGGGGGGGGGGAATGAATATTTTTAACTATAGGACTTTTAACTATAAACAAGCCGATTATTTTGAAATGTCAGTACTCCCAGTTGCTCACACAAACTGATAAGGGAAATAAATTATGCACTCTTAGAATCATCTACAACTTATTTCTATATACAAGCTGTAAAATAAACATTGTCTTAAACAAAAATAAGCAGTAATTAACTGATTTTGAACTGCTCTGAAACTGCTGGAAACACTATCATGAGCTCCCTGCGTGCTTGGAGAATGTACAACAGTCTTCACTTTGAAGCATGGAGCACATGCAGACTATAGATTTATTTAAATCACAGCCTTCTGCAGGTTAACCATTACATTTGGTCATATCGCGATTCCTGATTCTCTGTCCCTGAATTGAAGACCTCTTTAAATGATAATTAAGACTTTTGTTATAACTATATACCTTAATATTTAAAAAATTTTATGGCCTTAAATTTTTAACACTGAAATTAAGACGTTTTAAGAACCCACGGGAACCTTGAATATGGAACATTTAAACATGGTAAAATGTGTAAATGGAGTTTGATTTAACTATTTCTGGTAGAGAAAGCACAGCCAAAATATCTTGCACTAAACACAACCAGAATTGCAAATATTCACTAGAATTGCATTTCACTGCATCCCAACGGAGCATGTGACAAATCAACTTTGAAACTTTTTTAGTCCACTAATTACAAATGGCTTTACAATATTTTTCTAATGATCAAAAACTTTTAAAAATGCGATCAAGTAACATTTACACTCAAACATAGAATCAAACATTCCTCTGAAATGATCAATCACTTTTAATAATAACAGAATGTAGTTTTTTGGTGAACTATTCCTTTAACACTATCATGCATCGAGCTGTAACAGCAATATTTATGTGAGAGAAGCAGTTTTATTTGCTGCCTGTGGAAGTCAAAGGCACGTGATTTTACTAGTCGAATATTTTAAGCTGAACGAGTACATGATTAATCAATTACATTTGTAAAATCCCTTTGCGATCATCTTGGGAACGCTCCTGGGCTGCTAGTTTCTATGACAACAAGCGGCATAAAAGTACAGCTCCTATCTATTTGAATAGGGAATGACCGAAATCAAGATTATGATCAAAGAACATCTTTAAAATAACCAGTAAAATCTGACAATGGTTTATAAATTGTGCTTCTCAGATCACACTAAAAAACACTATTTTTCAGGCATATCTCATGCATGCTAAAAACTCTCTTTTATGATGCGTGGCATGTGTGGGCTTCCATAATCAATTGACTGACAAACAAATTGATATTATTGTATGTGAAATTACAAACTGTTCATGTGAGTTTTTACCTGCTCCCCATAGTCCTCTCCCCAGCTGTTCTTGATGGCCCAGAATGGAGTGCCATTTCCTGCACAAAGAAGTATAAAAATATTCTCTATCAAAATGTTTTGACAGCTCTCAAGTTTTGTGTATCAAAACAGGATTTTGTCAGGTTACACCAGTTTTTCTAGTACTATGTAAATGGATATACACTGTATGTTTTGAACCTAAAGTTTGGCATGTATGCGTTTAAAGATGGTAATTAAGATATCCAGAAGTCTATCAGAGGTGTTCTTAAACAATGCAAATTGCATGATCTATATGACATGACTTGAGCTGCAGCCGTTGAAGCCCTGTGGTTCTGATCTGTATCAGGACAAATATCAAATCAGTCAAGCTCACGTTCTCCATATCCCACAAGCAGCACAGCGTGATCAATCATCCAGGGGTTGCAGAAGATCTTTAGAGGGTGGGATACTCCCTTTCTGTAGAACTAAAGAAATAATGAAAACATAAAACTTCAACAAGTAATCACTTCAAGTAATAACAGTATTTCTTCTGTGTGTGAAGTAGCAGATATAGTGTATATGTAGGCCTGTCATGATTATTACATGATCATTGTTGTGCACTTCAAATCCCAATAACAATTTACAGTCCAAACAAGGGAATTTTAAATGAATATAGAAATGCTATGAACGGCTTGGACGAAATGCCATTTTGTGAAAATATAAGCAAGGATTTTGATTGTAAACGCAAACGATCCAGTTCCACTTTAATTTAAAGTACACATAATAGCAAAAGTTCTTGGTTGTTGCTGGTTCATATACGCAGTGTTTATGATATCAATCAAGTGAAATCGAAAGTAGCAAAATCGATTGAACTTTTGCATAAAGTCAAAAATGAGTTAAATGAAAACACAATGCACACTGCATATTGTTCAATTATTCTTCCTTATATTACATTTTGTGTTGCAGTTTGAGCATTTATTTAAACCAAGCTGCAAAAACGGCTCGTTTGGAATTTGAGGAACTTGTGACATCACAAGGACCAAATACATCTGCATATGCAACTCCTATTTTGCATCACTGGTGCTCAGTCAGTCACATGTGTTAAGAGGAGAGATATGGGGATTTTAATGTTTTTCTATATAAACATGCAAATGTCTTTGACTGCTTGATACATATCTCAGGCTGCTTTTAAAAGACGAGGTGTCAAGTTACAACTCTGAGAGGAGAGGTGCTCTGTCGTGGATGCGTTCTTTCCCCCACATGTCTTATTTTTAGTTGTTGGTGTCTGAAAACATGAAGGAATGATACTGGAAACTGGATGTGGATGTGTCTTCAGCATATTTTAGAGTGGATTGTATGTTCGTCTCATATCATACCAGTCATAATACAATTCAAGCTTTGCAAAGGAACTGTTGTTGATGGATGGAGCAGTTAAAAACACTTGGACACGATCGCAAAACCATGAGTACAGTTTCATTCATGAATATTTCATATGTCATGACTGTGTGATAGTTTATGGTGCTGACATTCTGTTTACACCGGGAGCGTCTGTTGGCGCGATGCAACGGCTTGAGGCTGTATACACCGGGTGCGTCAACCTGAAAATTCTATAGCATTTATTTGTGTTGTTGGCAGTAGTAGCACCAGCGTGTGCAGCGCAAAATGGAACGGGACATCAGTTTAATGCTGGTGCGACGCGCCACAACAGACGCTTCCATGGAAGACAGCATCATTAATTTTATTGGGTTCTATTGCTTTTGACGATACATGACTCTCACGTCCGGTGCAGACAGGGTGTGAATGTTAACAGTTGTGCTTGAGATGAACAGTTTAATACATTAAGATGAAATGTGTTGGATGCGAGTTATGTGTAAACCCTGACATAGAGTTTTATAATGTTTTGGTGCCTATTCATTTTCTTCTGATTGAGTTTCATTTGAGGGGCTGCACGATGTTAGCCAATCAGTGGGTGTTTATGCTAAAGTTTAAAGGAGGCGCTTAGGGCAAAACCGAGCGTTTCAGACAGAGGGCCAGAGACAGGGTGGAAAATGATCATATATTACTAAGTAATGATGTTTTAATGCAACAAAAAAAAAACGTACTAACATTATCGGTGGACCTCAGGGAAGATATTAAAACAATAAAAAAGAGCATTTTATGACCTCTTTAAAAATTAAAGCTATAAGAATTATAGAAAACCACCAAATCATATATTTGTAAAACTACAGATATTGAAATTTAAAGATTTGTATTTCAGTATTGGCTCAAATTATGTACAAACCATACAACATTTATTCCTGAGAATACAAAATATGTTTGTCATGAGATACAGTTATTATAATTTGCAAAGAAAATGCATATTTAAGAAAAGTAAAGTCTGGATTGAGTTGAAAAATAGATGCATTACAATGAAAGGAGTGGAATTATGAAACAAGCTTCAAAATTAATTAAAAAAAAATACATTTAAGATTGTTTAAAAAATATGAAAGAATGGGTTGATAGGAACATTGTATTATGCATATACAGTATGTACTGTATATATGAGTCAATGTATATAGAAATTAAGCAGTTAAAGCAAATAGTAAATGTTGTTAAGTTTGATTCAAGTCATTTAATTGTTAAAGTTAAATTTCTAAATGTTACATAAGACATGTCACAATTAGTTTTTCTTATGAGTTGTTAATAGGGCAGCAAATTAGCATAATAGTAGGCATAATAAGCTTTGGTTTCAGCATATTTATATTCAGACATTTTTTAAAAGATAATGTTGGGTGGATTGTACTGTCATGAATTCATGACTATTAAGCACACTCTTACCTTGTTAACATGATTTTAGTGTAATAAAATCACTTGCTAAACTTATCTGTGTACATTTTTAGCCAATTTTGGGATTACAGAATTTGTTGACATGATAGCAAAGTTGCAATATTGGATAAAACATTACACATATAAAGTTAAAAGTAACAGATAAAGTTACATACACCTATGAACTTTTTATGACAATTAATCGACAATCACAATTATCTGTATAACAATATACAGCCCTACATATACAATAGGTTTTCATTAGGACGGTTGCCTAAAACCAATCCAAAAGGACCATTAGTTGGAGTGCAAGCTCAACAACAATCATTGAATGGCCCTATACTTATATTTAGCATATTTCAAAGCTTATTCTGGATGCTAACAGCATATTTCTTCAATAAAAAAGAAGCCATATTGTCTGGTTTTGTACCTGCATGGCAAAAGCATTGAGGGCAGCAGACACCGGACCATTCTCTGCCAACCAAGCAGCAATCTCTGGATACAGGGCACAGAAACAATCAAGAACAATATCAGAGAGAATGGTTACAAACACTTTCCCTCTAAAACCCAGGATGAGCTGGAATTATCAATTATATATGAAAATCTTTTTCAAAGATGCATATTTGACATTTTATCTTCTGCTTTAAATTCTCTAGTAGTGCAGGTAACAAACTTGTTGCCATCATCAATGTTATCTTTAGGTACTTTTAATTTAATATTAATTATGGAGTTAATTGACACAATTTGGCTATTATATTTTCAGTTTTCTCACTCACGGTTCTCATCGTTGGGCAGTTCAACAGAGCTATTGATGTAAGCGACCACCTTCCCAATCGAGAAATCACAGCTCTGCTTGTGTCCTGTGTAGCTGTAGTCCGTTTCAGTCTCAAGACCGCCTTAATGGGTGATAGAAAAATTATTATAAAGTATTTGTGCCCAGTTGCAAGAAAACACTTAAGTTAAGAAAGCCTATAGTTACAATTAGGGTTATCAATCGATTAAATGTTTTTATTGAATTCATATCATTCTATGTCAATGAATAAATCACAAATATCAATATTTGCAGAGAAAGGCCCCCAAATAAAAATGATGCAATATATAACTACACATAATTATATTTAAATAACTGTAGATATAATATATTTAATAATTCAGATCATTGCATTATTGTGGTAGACATGCAACGTTTTTATTAGAAAATACAAAAAGTGGCTTTAGAAGGCAATATATTATTTTCGTATCATTGAACACTAGCCCTATCATTGGCCTACAGTCCACAGAAATCCATTTTGCAATTGAATTCCATCAATCAGTCTGAACTAGACTCATTACAAGGGCTTTTCTAAGGATGTGTCTATATACACATTCAGACTAATGATTTTGGAGCATCTCACTTTGGTCGCTTTGCGTCATAAACAGCGTTTTTAGGACACTGTCAATTTAAGCAGTTTAAAACGTAGAAAAACACGTCTCGAGACTCCATTTGGAGTTGCGCTCCATCCAGTTGTTTAAAAGCAAGAACACGTCCTCTTCTTGAGCTGTCTGCTGCTTAGAGTGTAGTTTGTTGTCTGTACAGCTGGAGCTGTACTTACTGCCCCTAGTCTCAGCCTCAGACCACCCACAGTCAATTGTCTAACTTGCTGATGCACATAGCACACAAAATTGGAAAAACCATTCTCGAACCACTCAGAGATAATCTTATTGGCTAGTTTGATGGAACTTCTGTGAATAAATTTCTTATTATAGTCCGGGGCATGATTAGTTGTATTCGTTATTTAACACATCATTTTTTATAGAATTAATCACACTATATCAACAGCCCTAGTTATAACAGTAAGTGTATTGTCTAAGGGTTTTCTTAACTTAAGGGCTTTTTTTGCAACCGGCTGCTGATGTTTACACTTACATATTCCTCATGTTAAACTCATTATTTTTTGGTTGAAATCCCATCCTAGGGAATGGACTTCACTCTCTTGTGTCTTACCAAGCTTCTCGATGGCTTCATAAGCATTAGAAGGCAGTCCACCTCCACATGCTTGGTCCAGCTTGTCACAGTCCACTAATTCTGTGATGTAAAAATGTGAGCAAACAAAAATAATTTTTGTATGACCTGCCATATCATGAAATAGAGAATAAACATTTATAGCAATATTTAACATTTAATGTTTATGTTATTAGTGGTGCCTGTTAAGTCAAGCATCACTACTACTATTGCTCATACTTTTTGGACAAACCCCCATAAGTAATAATTGTATAGATATAGCAATAAATTAAATCTCAAATCGTGTGGCTTGAGATGTGCTATTTTCTAAGTGATCAGATGTAAATTTGTTATCGTAGTTTATTTTTATCGTTTTATAGAGACTTGGTGTGGGCTCTTTTGACTTGTGAACAACCACCCAGAACATCCTTGCAGCTACCCAAAACGCCCTAGATTTGTGGCTGTGAGTTTCATATGGGGAAGCACCACTCACATTTTCTTCAGAAGATATACAAATCTAGTTTATATTTACCCTGCTCTGAGAGGGACAGTAGCTGTCCAGTCTTCTTAAACCATTGTCCCTCGATGTTTCCAGTCACGGAGAATGCCCAGCAAGAGCCACACATGCCCTGCAACAGACAGTCAATAAAATGATTTAAATGTGCTTATTATTTGGCCATATATTTTCCTAATAACCGAGTCATTCAAGTATTTTTGCAAATACTTCCTTGTCTTGCTACTTGTGAGTATGAGAACGTTAAGACAAGAGTATTAAATTAATTTCTGTGAATCTGTATTGATGTTAAATTGGTGCATAAATGAAAAAGATTCAGTATAATTCTTTATTGAGTTAATTTGAGATAAATGTATTTAAAACATGCATTTAATCAATCTAATTGGAAACAATGGTAGATCTGATGTCTCCTCTAGCTGACAATTTTTTTTTAACCGCATTTAGAGCAAATACATAAATATCATCGAAAGGCTGAAACAATTTGTGAATCCTCCAAATTGATTCTGAAGAAGTTGATTTGAAATGAAGATTTAAGCTCTCACACCTGATTCTTCACAGGGCTGACCACACCATGGTCCCTCCAGTCCCAGCTGTCAGGAGCGGCTTTACTGGTAGGAGTCGCTAGCTTCATGTTCTTCTGCAAGCTCCACTGACTCAGCATTGGGTTCAGGTACATCATTCGGAACTCATCCTCTAAACACACACACAAGATGGAGATTAGGTTCATTGATTTAATCTTCTAATCACTACATATTAGAGTGATTGGCCTCCAGTTTTCAAACTTGCAATGGGTTAGTACATAGATGTGCTAGTTTCATGTCTCTCATATCACTCCATGGTCTCTTTGTTCTCAAATAAAACAATTTAAAATCAATATTTAATGATTATTTATTTAATTTATACAAGATACAAGACCAAATCACCTTTTATGAGTTTATTTTGCCATTGTGGCCAGCTGACAGTAAATTATGCCTTCCGTAATAAATAATAATTTTCAAAACAAATCCAAAAATATACCTGTGAGGTCACTGAACTTGGTGACCCCGTACTCTGCTGACCCCTGTTCCAGAGACTGCAGCGTTTGCGCTGTTTTCATATTCTCCTGGAAAATGCGCAGACGCTTCTCAGACTCTGTGGAGTTTTAGTATGTCAGTGGTTAAAGTAGGGCTTTGTCATTGTGTATGCACATTACACATAAATTAACGTAATTTTCAGAGTAGATGCCCTGTTTGGTAACACTACATACAAGTAATGGTAACTTATTGCACATTAATATAAAGAACTGGAATAGCAATAACTAGGGATGACACCGATCCGATACCTAGATACCTGCTACACTGTCCAGACTAATTAACAAATACATTTATATTGAAATAATGTGTAGTTTCTTTATCTGTAGGTTTGTGTTCCTTTAATCTTTACATGTTACAGAATACTCCCAATTAGTTCCACACAATAATGTAAATATATTCCAAACCGATTATGCAAAAAAACAATAACACTGGTTTCAGATCGGGATCGGCCGTTTCTGAGATTTCAGATATCGGAATCGGAAGAAAATAAAAGTGGTATAGGTGCATCCCTAGCAATAACAATACATTTTATAGGCTGTTCCACAATAGAACTACATAATAAACACGTTGGTATTTAGTATTACTCATTACTTAAGTAATTACATTGTAGCATGAGGGTGAGACTTATTGTCATACAAAATATATTCATAATGATACAACATATATTACATGTCTTACCCTCTTGGGAGATATAGGTTCGGTTATATGTGATCATAAAATTTTTGAACTGGGTCAAAAGCTTTACAGATTCCTGAAAAATAGAAAAAAATTATGTTGACACAGGAAACGCTTGAAAAATGTAAATTCTCTTTTATCAATATTTTACAACATTGCACACTTATCCATACCTTCAAAGGTTTGCCATGGGTTAAGGGTACAGCCGCAACCTTTTTGGGCTCCTTGGAAACTAAGGCATAAACAATATCAAGGTAACACAGCTGATCAGAATCACACTACATCCTGTCCTACAATATTAATCCAGAAAGGAACTGATTGTTTATGTCTCTTATGTGAAGAATATTGACATTTATATTTATTCAACCAACTTATCCATTTTATACTTAAGGTATAAATTTTATCAGTATGTTTGTTCCCTAGGAGTGCTCTCCAGCTAAGCTACAGGAACATTAAGTGAATATAATTTGGACTAGATCAACCTGTGTTCCAATGTTCCCTGATGTATCAGTCCATACTGTGCACAGTTTCGCCCTGATACTAACCTGCAGGCTGACACTTCTGTTTAAGAAGTGTGGATTTATTTTCCCAGGGAATGTCCCAAACCTCAAACAAACACACTTCCGTCTGTGGGGGACAATGTGAATGGGGCTGTGAGATTCTACTAACATTTGCATTTAAATAAAAATACAAGCATGCATACATTCAAATACATCCTAACAGAGATGGTCCCTTTAAAGGAATATTGCAGGTTCAGTACAAGTTAAGCTAAATCAACAGCATTTATTATAATGTCAATTACCACAAAAATGATTTCCAACATTTCCCATCTTTAAAAATGAAAAATGAATAATGGCCAATGGGTGATCCAATCCGGAACACACAAAAACGAAGTATACCTTGGCCTTTACAATGGAAGTGAATGGGGCCAATCAGTAAATGTTAAAATATGTTAAATAATAATAATGTTAAAATACTTTTGAAAAATGTTTCAAAAGTATAGATACAACACATAAACAATATGGATGTTAACATGGTTTCAGTATAATAAAACTGCTTACAAACCTTTTTAATGTAAAGTTATTTCCAATTTTACAACTCTGTTGCCATGACAATGTAACGTTGGTTACAAATAACTAGAAATTCATCCACCTAGAACAGTAGTCTGCTGCAAAAACTACAACTTTACAGCTCAAATAAATCAGTTTTAACTGAAGAATTAATGTAAGTGCTTTTATCAAATTATAAGTTTCACATTTCTGCCTTTTAATCTTCAAAAAATGTGTCCCATTCACCAATACTGCCTTACTGTAACCTCGATTTTTGCTTTTTTTTTTAAAGACAATGAGGGAGAGGTATCAAAATAAAATGTTGTGGTAATCAACATTATGTCACAAATACTGTCAATTGAGCTTGACTTGTATTGAACCCAAAATATTCCTTTTAAATTAACTGGATTTACACTTGAATTTAGGGTTCCATTACGATTCGATATGACATTTGACATTGCAAATTGAAAATGATGCTTATGGGGAGTGTCCTTCTACACCACCTAGTTGAAACCTTCCTACAATAATGCCAGGATTGGCAATGGTGTTTAAGCCCGGCCTTTTAGGAGCGAAGCTGTCCATTATAAAAGTTGAACACAAACACCATTTCTCTGAATTTTCTTCCTTCAAGACAGCGATTCATCTCTCGCCTAAAAGCCTTATAGTACTTCACCGTCAAAATACACGAGTCAGTAGGCGGGATCTTCACGGCAACAAGAAGACTCTCCGCTCCCTTGCAGTGCTCTGGCATCAATTTTTTCAGCCTCCCCACTTGACGCTTCGCTGGTGAATGGGCCACTTCAGCATCCTGATTTCCCACATTGCTTCGGCAGGACTTTTGTTTCCTTATAAGCTATTGTTGATATTGTGTGTGTATATATACACTGGTGGCCAAAAGTTTGGAATAATGTTCAGATTTTGCTCTGATGGAAAGAAATTGGTACATTTATTCACCAAAGTGACATTCAACTGATCACAATGTATAGTCAGGACATTAATAACATGAAAAATTAAGAATGGAAAAAAAAAAAAGATGGGTGCCTGCAGCAATGACAGCTTTACAGATCCTTGTTATTCTAGCTGTCAGTTTGTCCAGATACTCCGGTGACATTTGACCCCACACTTCCTGTATCACTTGCCAGAGGCTGAGGCTGTCTTGTCGGGCACTTCTCACGCACCTTACAGTCTAGCTGTAACACTCCTTTCCAATTATCTGTTGTCCAATGTCTGTTTCTTTGCCCACTCTAACCATTACTTTTTGTTTTTCGGTTTCAAAAGTTGCTTTTTCTTTGCAATTCTTCCATAAGACCTGCACACCTGAGTCTTCTCTTTACTGTTGTACATGAAACTGATGTTGAGCGGGTAGAATTCAATGAAGCTGTCAGCTGAGGACATGTGAGGCGTCTATTTCTCAAACTAGAGACTCTGATGTACTTATCCTCTTGTTTAGTTGTACATCTGGTCTTCCACATCTCTTTCTGTCCTTGTTAGTCAGTTGTGCTTTGACTTTGAAGACTGTAGTTACACCTTTGTATGAAATCTTCAGTTTTTTTTGGCAATTTCAAGCTTTGTATAACCTTCATTCCTCAAAACAATGATTGACTGATGAGTTTCTAGAGGAAGCTGTTTCTTTTTTGCCATTTTTGAACTAATATTGACCTTAATACATGCCAGTCTATTGCATAATGTGGCAACTCAAAAACAAACACAAAGACAATGTTAAGATTCATTTAATGAACCTAATATCTTTCAGCAGTGTTTCATATAATGGCAAGTGATTTTTTAGTATCGCAATGTCTCGTTCCTGTCATCTCAGGGAACCGAGGTTACATACGTAACCGTGACGATTTTTTATTCACATAATTTTGGTCAAATTACTTCTGGCACATGTCTGTGTGATTCTGGTTTTATCCGAAACATTTTCTGTAGTTCAGCCTTGAAGTGTGTATTATTGTTCGTTTTA